>HG995422.1:3025805-5966555 GCA_905333125.1 Pheosia tremula
TACTTACTACAAGATACAGGTTAATATTAACTCTAAAATGTAATTATTGTATATTAGCTGTGTTGCGTACATAAAGCGCTCGTTTCGCAACGCTGTATGTCGAGGTAACGCCAAAGTAAATGTTGCCGGTCGGCGTGTGAGCTCGAATAATGAAATCGAGACCGCGAGTTGATACAACGAGATCGTCAGAATAAATCTAACTGCAATTAGGTAACGACTTGAATGTTGGCGTGTGGTGCGAGTCTAAAGCGGATACAAGTGATTTAGAATACTTAGTTTTGAGCATTCGCTTGGTTAGCGCACTAGTAATTATAATGCGAGGTCAGAAAATCGGTGTCAATTTAAAAAAAAAATTCCCCATAATTACTAGTCACAATTGTAATTTTTTTTGGGAATCATTTTTTTTTTTTGAAATTTGATGTCAATATTCTGACATCATAATATGATTACAAGTGCGTTAAAGAAGCGCATGGTGAAGGTTTTGTATACCATTTCTAAGTCACACTTTTATTTTTTTAACGAGCTGTGTGTTTAAGGTGACAATGAGTTCAATGGTTAACTACTAACATGCTCTTTTTTTAAAGTTGTCTATATAATTGTTAGTTTAGTTTTATAAACGTCGAATTAGTTGACAGTATAATTGCATATTCGTACCCAGCATTTAAAACTCAAAGCACGGCAGACAAATTTAAATTAAAATAAAACGCATATTTCTCATAACTTGCGTTGATTTAACGCTCGCGTACACGAGACCGCTTAATGATAACCCACATTACTAATTCATCTAAGTATACTATTATAATACTATAGCTACGATGTCTGTACATTGAAGAGACCTTATTGAAATTGAATATATAACTATCTATACATATAAATAAAATTGGAGTGTCTGTTTGTAATATTAAAATAACCGCTTTTTACTAAGTGCATTTGGATGTATACACGTTACCTATACCGAAACAACATTTTTTAAAATATTTGTCTGTCTGTCCGTCTGTCTGTCTGTCTGTCTGTCTGTCTGTTTGTTCCGGCTAATCTCTGAAATGGCCGGACCGATTTTGACGGGACTTTCACTGGCAGATAGCTGATGTAACAAGGAGTAACTTGGGCTACTTTTATTTTAGAAAAAAAATAGGATCTCACGAAAAAAAAAAACAATGTTGCAACGCAGCGCCTGATTGTTTGATAGCAACAACCTGCAATGCGTCCCGCGGGCTCAGAATGGGCGAGCAGGCTGTTGTCAACGGTTGTCTTTGTTAAATACCACGCGGACGAAGTCGCGGGCAACAGCTAGTAAACAATAAATATCGCCAGACGAACCCACTAACTGTACCGCCCAAACTAAGTAAAGCTTGTATTGTGGGTACTGTATAATATACTGGGGACAATCCCAGTGTATCATTACTTATGTAGGTATTAAACGCGCTCATCACACAAAGTTTTCCCCCCAGCAATTTAAACCCGGGCCCCGATACAGAAAGCAGAGACAATATCAACTGTGCCATCGGGTCGTCAATGGGCTTGGACATGTTGGAAATTAGACAACAAAAAAATATCTTGTCAATGTGCCTTTTTTTAACTGCGTCGCGGAAAACTACTGTAGGAATTTCTAATCATTTTGACTATTAGATAGCCTATCCTAGCTTGCCTAGATAATGTCTTTAGATAAGGTACATCAGGGGACAAGCTACAGAGTAAAATACTTAGTTGCACAGGTAGAGCCGATGGGACAAGCTAGTTACAAATAAATTAAATACAAACAAGGAAACAACAGCACGTAAAAAAATACCGGCCGAATTCTTTGAAGACGTTTTTTGCAATTATTTTATTAGTCGACTTGACTATTTAAATAATTTGAAAGTCAATATAGGTTAATGTATTGACAATCAAATAGTGCTCAAAGATCATTTACTTAGAATTTTTCCCAAGGCCAACAGTTACTCTACGCAAAATAGCTTTTTAGAAAGATTTTACTTCATTTTATTTATAACTAGCAGCCCCCCGCGGTGTTACCCGGGATTAAAAAGTATGTCCTTTTTACCGGGATGAAAAGTAGCCTATGTGCTATTCCAGAGTATAATCTATCTCTGTGCCAAATTTCATCCAGATCTGTTCACCCGTTCTGGCGTGATTGAGTAACAAACATCCATCCATCCAAACTTTCACATTTATAATATTAGTGTGATATCAAGAAGTCATAATTATCCATTTATAAACGATCAAGGACATTCTGCAGTACAATATTTGAGCTGAACTCTCCATGGTACTTTTTAAGGACATACTTACTCTATATTTAAGCTGGCAAAACCTTGATCCTTATGCATAACATTCAGGCTTGCAAAACGAAGAAAATTAAAAAAAAATACACATAACAATCTTAGCTATAAATCTCCTGCGAATTCTAATAAATAAAAATCGATTTGACCTTCAGGGTCATCTTCTTTGCAATCACAATAATAATGTTTTTATTGGATCTATAATCATTATAAATTACGGATATTAAAAATATTGACAGGCAAGGTCTTATTTAATGCTTTATTTAGGGCTTTAGAGGTTGAAAAATTTATTGATTATATATTTACGCCAATACTACACATTGAAATCAAAATAATTTTACGGATTCAGTCGCGTTTATTTTATACTAGCTGTTGCCCGCGACTTCATCCGCGTGGTATTCAACAAAGACAACCGTTGACAACAGCTTGCTCGCCCATTCTGAGCCCGCGGGACGCATTGCAGGTTGTTGCTATCAAACTTAATCAGGCGCTGCGCTGCAACATTGGTTTTAATTTTTTTTCGTGAGATCCTATTTTTTTTCTAAAATAAAAGTAGCCTAAGTTACTCCTTGTTACACCAGCTATCTGCCAGTGAAAGTCCCGTCAAAATCGGTCCAGCCATTTCAGAGATTACCCGGAACAAACAGACAGACAGACAGACAGACAGACGGACAGACAGACAGACAGACAAAAATTGAAAAAAATGTTGTTTCGGTATAGGTAACGTGTATACATCTAAATGCACTTAGTAAAAAGCGGTTATTTTAATATTACAAACAGACACTCCAATTTTATTTATATGTATAGATTTTTCACGATTCCGACGTGTCGGCTGCTTCCACGGGAGTTCGGGGTGTTTGACGTCCTAGTGTCATAGTTAGAACTGGGGTACCCTCATATTTATTTGTTGTTTGCGGTCGGATAGTACGCAGAGAGTGCTCACAGTGTCTCGAGGTCCTGCAATGGCGCGCTTGGTTTCGGATTTAATTATATTAATTACTGGATCCCAAGTCGGTGGTAGCACCCAGCCATCGTCCCTATTGAAATTATTCTTATTATGTTAATACAATAATTTATTAGAAAAACTTGTATATTTGTAGAGACGAGTCAGCGTTAAAATTCATAAGTATACTCGTAATTATTACGCTCTATTTTTCACTAATGACTTAATTTTGTTGACATAAAAACCAGGCGTAAATGGATGTTTTAACTAATTGGCTATTCATTAGATGTACTATGAGAGCAAGTCACATAACAAATATGTTATCGTAATATTTATACTTAATAATATTATAAAGAGGTAAAGTTTGTTAGTTTGTCACTTTGGATCTAGGGCTTAATCTTCAGAACTACTGATCTGATTTTGAAAATTATTTCATTACATTATCCCGACTGATATAGGCTGTTTGTGTGTTAAAGCCAGTTCGTAATATAAAAGCGATATTGCATCTAAATCGCTTATATATTTCCCATAATACATCATAGAGTCAAATTACGTCGGAACCGATGTGTGTCAATGACGATGCCATCATTACCAATGGTACGGTACTACGGTACCAACTAGACGTGTAATATACAATGAATTATCGTAGGTACTGACATTGACTTGATGATTTGTCAACGTTTTGAATGGACGCGTCATTGTTTATAGCAATTTGAAACTGTGGAGTGCAAGGGAGAACGCATTTTTTTTTAATTTATTTCACAAACGATTTACCTACATGGAGTTTAAAATAAGTTGAGTTTATTATTTGTTTTTGGAATACACAGGATAGGTTTTTGTTTTTGTTTTCAATATTTTTTTGCGGCATCTTACGCTTGTGGCTTTTGCCAGTTTCAAATTTATCTTTGCCCATGTAATTAACCTAATATTGTAGGTACGGGGTTTGAGAAAACTATGACGTTGTCGAATTAATTTGTTTCCAAGAAGGAAATGGTCCCTTTTTAACCGACTTCTAAAAGGAGGAGGTTCTCAATTCGGTTGTTTTTTTTTGTGTATGTATGTACCCTACTTTGTGACGATGCCGCGTAGGCAAACAGGCGGAGATTTTTGTTTGATTAACATGTTCTATTACTATAACAAATTGATTGAAATAAAACTAATTTTACGGATTTTATCGCGTTTATTTTTCCGTTTCCGACGTTTCGGCTGCTTTACAGCAACCATGGTCACGGAAGGACTGAGGTGTTAGACATCTTAATGTCATAGTCAGAACATAAAATAAAGTCAGCATATTCGTTTTATTTCAATGTGTAGTGTTCGCGTAAATATAAGAAATCATTAAACAAATTCATGTTAATATCACAAACAACACCAAGATGCGCCTCATAAGGTCATTGGTCTTCCCTATTTTCCTTTACGGAGTGGAGACATGGACCATTCTAGCTCGAGAAAGGCAGAGAATAGACGCTTTTGAGATGTGGTGCTGGAGAAGAATGCTGCGAATACCGTGGACAGCCAAACGCACTAACGTCTCAATTCTGTCACAGCTGAAAAGTAAAGACCGATTGTCTACCATATGTCATCGTCGTATACTGAGCTATTTTGGTCACATCGCCAGACGTGGCGAGAGCAGCTTAGAAAAGCTCATTGTGGTGGGAAACGTGGAAGGGAAACGTTCACGAGGCCGGTCCCCGACCAGGTGGTCTGACCAACTCAAAGAAACACCAACGTCCCGCTTCCACGCCGCGGTGAGGATGGCCACAGACCGGAGCCGATGGAGACAGTTCGTCCGATCCAAAGAACTGCCGTGATGATCACGATCCTCAGTCATGAGGGAACGACCGAAGAGAGATGTTAATATCATGCGACCGGGCCCCAGGTCTGCTAACACTATCGATTCATAATCGAACAGCAACCGCATACTAACTGTCACTTTTGACAGATATCCCATACAATATCTGTCAAAAGTGACAGTTAGTATACGGTTGTTGTTCGATTATGAATCGATTGTGTTAGCAAACTTGGCGTCCGGATCTCCGGTGAAGTATACCTATTTTACTATTCAACGGGGAAGGTGACAGATGTTTCATGTAACCAGCACCGGAGATACGTGGTTCCATACATAAAACTATCCCACTAATATTATAAATGTGAATCTTTGGATGGATGTATGTTTGTTACTCAATCACGCCAGAACGGCTGAACGGATCTGGATTAAATTTGGCACATAAGCTACTTTTTATGCTGATAAAAAGACATACTTTTTAATCGCGGGTTACACCGCGGGGCGCAGCTTGTACAAAATATACGCGACGATTTGATAGCCTCCTCCTTTTTGAAGTGCGTTAAAAAAGCACAAACAAGTTTGCCCTCGGTGACCTCACAGTTTTATGGTAAGATTTTTTCGTCCGCATATTTATAACTTTTTGTGCGACCGTATAGGTAGTATACGAATGCGCCTCCTATCCAAGGCGAGCGTTCTTAGTTATCTATTATTAATGGTTAAGGAAAACAAATTGGCTTCAAGGCCCCACGAACCTTGCCAGAGACATTGGTAAGAGGATGGTGCAATGAAGCGTAACATGATTACTCATTGTGCTTATTTGTTTTTAAATGCCGAGGAAGAAGAGCATCGTCTACTAATATTATGTACACTGGCAACGCACAGCCTAGATCCGTGGACCTAGTGTCAGATTTCGGAACGAATGTTTAATAAAAAGTGTCAGTTTGTGTAATTTTTAGACTATGGTACGAAAAAAAAAGAAGAAGCCATCGTATATATAATGTGAAAGTAATAAATAAACCAATCAAATAGAATGTGTTTATTACTACATAATTATTAGAAAAAGTGCGCTCAAATAACAACCATAACACCTAGAGATTTTAAATAAGGGAAGCCACATTCCTTGAGTGTGCCAAATTTCATCTAGATCCGTTCAGCCGTTCTGACGTGATTAGGTAACAAACATTCATACATCCATCCAAACTTTCACATTTATACTATTAATTAACGTGATTGACTAGACACTGTTTAAAAAACAGTGTATGCGTTAATAAACAACAAACTTGTACATAAACAAAGGTGCAGTCACGCTTATCAGCTTAACTCGGTTAGTTCCAATGATAAGAGTACAACAATAACGATAATTATGGCTTTAACAACCTTACGTACATCAAGCAAACCAGGGAAATTAGACACGTCTGTGCAATTTACAAATTATGATAATTAATAAAAGAGTACCTATTTTTAATACTAACTAGCTGTTACCCGCGACTTCGTCCGCGCGGTATTTAACAAAGACACAACCGTTAGCAATAGCCCGCTCGCGCGTTCTTAGCGACCGACAGCCTTTGTGATATTAAGTCGTTGGCGGGGGTTGAGAGGGGGTTTCTAAAATTAAAGGAGCCTAAGTTACTCCTAGTTACATCAGCTATCTGCTAGTGAAAGTCCCGTCAAAATCGGTCCAGCCATTTCAGAGATTACTCGGAACAAACAGACAGACAGACAGACAGACAAAAATTTTAAAAAAATGTTGTTTTGGTATAGGTACCGTGTATACATCCAAATGCACTTAGTAAAAAGCGGTTATTTTAATATTACAAACAGACACTCCAATCTTATTTATTTGTATGTATAGATGTATAGATTATATTTATGTTGTGCAACTGTTTATAATTGGTTTTATGAATGCGTTAATTATTTATTTGTTCTATGGCCTTAATAATGTTCTTTATGGCGTACGGGTGCTTAGTAAGACCACCCATGGATAGAACTACGGAGTAGCAGCTGACATCATTGAAATTGCCCATACTTATCTAAAGGATCCAGCTCCTCGAGAACATTAATGGCTGGTTCCAGAAGACTCTGTAGGTATTTTACTGTCGTCTTCTTAAATTAATCTATACATACATATAAATAAAATTGGAGTGTCTGTTTGTAATATTAAAATAACCGCTTTTTACTAAGTGCATTTGGATGTATACACGTTACCTATACCGAAACAACATTTTTACAATTTTTGTCTGTCTGTATGTCTGTCCGTCTGTCTGTCTGTCTGTCTGTCTGTCCCGGGTAATCTCTGAAATGGGTGGACCGATTTTGACCGGAATTTCACTGGCAGATAGCTGATGTAACAAGGAGTAACTTAGGCTACTTTTATTGTAGAAAAAAAAATGGATCTCTCGAAAAAAAATTAAAACCAATGTTGCAGCGCTGCGCCTGATTAAAGTTTGATAGCAACAATCTGCAATGCGTCCCGCGGGATCAGAACGCGAGCAGGCTGTTGCCAACGGCTGAGTCTTTGTTAAATACCACGCGGACGAAGTCGCGGGCAACAGCTAGTTTACAAATGTATTTTTTGAATGTGGGACCGTGGAGCCATTAACTAGTAATTGTATGTTAGTAAGTACTTTTGACAGGCCTTTTTAGTCCGCCAACCCGCATTTGGCCAGCGTGGTGGACTATGGCCTAATCCCCTTCGCATTGAGGGGAGGCCCGTGCCCTACAGTGGGACATTAAAAAGGGCTGGTATTATTAGTACTGTTTAATCAGCTACTCTAGCCTGCCTTGTTTTGCCTACATTGTTCTCATATATCCCATAACTATTGAGTTTCTTGTACGTTCTTCTCTAAAGAACCGACATTCCGAACGGGCGGTAAACAAAACATTTTGATAATTTTTTCACGATTTATTTGTACTTTAATGGTTTACATAAATAAAAAATAGTTATGTTGGTTTTGATTTATCATAGTTTTTACATAATATTTTGATACTGATTAAAGTCATTGACATTTTTTAAAATATTTTATAGCTTGTTATTAATTAATAATTGATCTTTTTATTTAAACTCATTTATTGCTATTCAGATTTCTGACGGACTAAATAGACGGTATCCCAAACGCATGCATTAAATATGTACTGTGTTAAATGTGAATATATTTCATTTCAGTTCATACACAATTTATTATTACTTCTATACCTATATTCTTCATAAAAATGCACGAATGAGGGAAATATTTTCTTAAAGTCAAAATATAAAAAGTTGAAATGTCGTTGGTACAGGAAAAGTCGTGGTGAAATAACCGGTCCCTGATTTATGGTCTTCGGTCCTATTTTCCCGTTGACATTCTTTTGTTAATTAAGGTCTTATTCTCTATAAAACAAAGTTGTGTAAGCTACACCATAATTTATAACTCAGGAAAGGGCCGTTTTTGTGATGGGAGAATTCACTACAAATAATTAAAACAAAATAATACAGCTAGTATCCAAATAAAAAACAAATACCTTTTTCATAATCTTATTTTAGATTTTATCAAACACACAGTATAACAAAAGAGATCAAAGTAAACAGCATTTTATGATAATTATCTAATGTTGCGTATTTTATAAACGCCATAATAAGTCGACATTCGAAAAACAAAGATGGTATATCTACCGACACTAAAAATATTTTTTATTCTTCTCGAAAACGATACTGTTGATTTCACAAAATATTACCATAAGGCTTAAATGAATATCATAATTTTACGGTAATAACTTTTGATTTCTTATATTTACGCGAATACTACACATTGAAATAAAACTAATTTTACGGATTTTATCGCGTATATACGCGATTATGTTTATGTTTTTTACGTTCCCGACGTTTCGGCTGCTCTACAGCAACCATGGTCACGGGAGGACTGAGATGGTTGACGTCCTAGTGTCATAGTTTGAACCGGTATACCATTTGTTTTATTTTAAAAGTAATTAGGGTTGCCAGACACTAGCTACCACTTAGAACATCTTCATATGCGCTTGCACAAAGCGAAAATTAATTTCATGGTCGGCACTCCAAGTAAAGAGAGTCAAAATTATGAAGGTATACGTTCACACAAAAAAAAAAACGAATACATGCCTTAAAAGAATATCATATCTGATTGAGCGAGGTCCATCTTGAATAACAATACTCTTTTCTTTTACTTTCACGATTGCAATTACAAAGAGAGTTACACATTATTTTAGTTTTAATATTAGTATGTTTAATTTTTATATACGTAATATATACTGGGTTCACCCTCAGTCCATAGTACGGTCCCCATAATACAAGCGTTGCTTAGTGTGGGACCGTATAGTTAATGTGTTCGCCTGGCGATTTTTGTTATCTATACTCTATACATACATATAAATAAAATTGGAGTGTCTGTTTGTAATATTAAAATAACCGCATTTTACTAAGTGCATTTGGATGTATACACGTTACCTATACCGAAACAAATTTTTTTACAATTTTTGTCTGTCTGTCTGTCTGTCTGTCTGTCTGTTTGTTCCGGCTTATCTCTGAAATGGCTAGACCGATTTTGACGGGACTTTCACTGGCAGATAGCTGATATAACAAGGAGTAACTTAGGCTACTTTTGTTTTAGAAAAAATTAGGATCTCTCGAAAAAAAAATAAAACCAATGTTGCAGCGCTGCGCCTGATTAAGTTTGATAGCAACAACCTGCAATGCGTCCCGCAAGCTCAGAATGGGCGAGCAGGCTGTTGTCAACGGTTGTCTTTGTTAAATACCACGCGGACGAAGTCGCGGGCAACAGCTAGTTATTTAATAAATACCTACGTTTGAAAAGAGAATTTCTAAAATGCGTCCGGGACTGCTAAGATATTTTTTTACCTGTTGTGCAGCGATTTCTGATACATTTACGACTACTGAACTGTCTGCCTACTGATACGTTACATTGTACCAAAATTGCTTATGAGAACAAGAATATTTCCTAAACCATTCGTGGACTTGGCCGATTTTTTTCTTGTATTATAATAGCTATAGTACTCTGTATAGTTGGTCCGTGTGTCCGTTCCAATATCCTGATCGCAATCAACATGATCCGTGAGCCCTGTGTATCCCAAGATCCGGCTATACGATTAGTATTCAGATTTAAGAGCGCCAGTGACTACGTGAGCACTCCGCTGGCCTTGCATGATGAGGAATAGGTCACTATGCGGGCTGGCTATTTATAGAGACAATGGTTTAGTGCATGAGGCTTCGACTGTGAAGTCTTGGGTTGAGGGAATTTCTTGGGGTCATTGGCGTCCGGGTGGGGATTACAGTACCTCTTTATATGGTATGACATTTTAAATTGAACCTAGTAAAACTGCAAGATATTTTTATTTGTTTTTTTTTTTATCAAAATTAGCTGGTACGGCGAACTTCCCACACTAAGTAACGCTTGTATTATGGGTACCCTACAATGGATCGAGAGTAAACTCAATATATTCTACTGATATAGATATTAAACATCCATAACTTGGGTACAAACATTCGTGCACATAACACAAACTGTGTCTCTACCAGAATTTGAACCCGGAACCCTCAGCACATAATGCAAATTCACTACCAACTGCGCTTATCAGTTCAAGTTCACTATGGTATTTAAAAGAAAAAAATAACGTAACCTTTCTTCCTCACATTACTAATTATCATAGACTAGATTGTTTATGTATGTATATTTTTTTATCTTATCTATGAATTACACTCATCATCTATCTCATTTAGGCTGCTATCGTGTTATTTGTTTTATTTCGTTTGTTAGCTCACTTTTACGCCTTTGCCCGATGTCTCGTAACACAATCTGTGATTCAAAAGGATATGAACATTTTCGCGTGGGCCAAAAGTCATTTAATACGTCTCGGAGTAGGGTTGACCGGCGATCGGAATCATCTGGACGTGTCCGGTATGTTATAGGTAATGTCCCGAATATTTCTAGTGCAAATAGGGTGTCTACCACGACCAAATATGCGTGGGGATATGCGCCGTCTACCTTTTTTTTGCGCGGGGAAATCCTCATGTCTACCAGCAAGCCCCGAGGGAGGCAAGCGGGTTATGCCGGACTTTTACCAACTAAAACCCCACAGTGGTCCTTCTCCCGCCTGACTTATCATGTTTGATTTTAGAACACATTGATTATTTTGAAAATTATGCTTTATTGATTATATTTGATACATTTTTAAATTTAAAAAAATTGAAATCTGTCTTGTTTGTATGTGCAATCCAAACACTACAGGCCGACACTTAAAAAAAATCTTTAATAATATGGAATTAATAATTTATTTTATTTTGATCCTTAAAGTATATCTGGACATACCTACCAATTAGCCAGCATGTCAATCAAAAAGGAACTTTAGCTAAAACTCTACACACATTCAAATCGGCTGCCCTGTTAACCGTTATCAACTACACTATTACCGCGCACACACTGGCGTTAATAACTTAAACCCAAGTACGGTCAAGGAGACCCGTAGTTAAGCAACCTATTGCGGCTTAGAGGAAACGTGTTATCAAACATCTACATACCGAGTTTATAAGACTGGACACTATAAATTGTTGTTTAATTGCTTTATAATATAAACTAGATTCTGCCCTCAGCTCCGATCGCGGTACCTCTATGAAACATAGTCTATAGCATACAGGGCCCCAAGTCTGCTAACACAATCGATTCATGATCGAACACGAACCGCATAGTAACTGTCACTTTTGACAGATATCCCATAAAATATCTGTCAAAAGTGACGGTTACTATACGGTTACTGTTCGATTGTGTTAGCAGACTTGGGGCACAGTTATATTGTAGCTTTCTATCAGTAAACAAATTTTGCACCCTTGAATTTTGCGCCAATTCCCGTTGGACCCAAAGAATATGTTATACCTTGTAAACGAGACGACATCTATTTAAATATTGAATCCAATAATGCCCCGTTTCAATATTTTACTCTATTTGATACATTGCTTACTAAACTTTTTAAAGATGTATAAAGGTTTTTAAAGGTGGACTTGCTCTATGCCTCGCCTAAGTCATTTTAATACTCATAAATATATTGTATGTTTGTTTTTTTTTTCACTATGCTGCTGGTGTTAAGCTTTCCTCAGACAGTGCCATAAAAGCTCATCAACCGGTACCACATATAATGTATTGTTTTAGCAGGTACTGTGAAAATCTTAATCAGGATACGCTCTCAATGCATAACCTTGGACTTGGTTTCAACAGATCTCACAACTTTTTAGTGCTACACCATCCTGAGACTTGGCATTTTTTTTACAAGAATTATTTTTCGGTGGGATCAAATTATTGGCATAGTGAGTTTGAGCATGAAGAGTATTTATGATGTGGAGAGTATTTATGGAAAAAAATAAGATATTTTTGATACGTAAGCCGAATGCAACATATATGGATTGCCGCGGGAAATTGATGGATCGCTGCGGAATAAAACCAGTAAAACACCAAATATAATGAGTACTGATACATTCAGTACGATATTATTTTGAAACAAAATCACATTTAGGATAGGGATGAAATATTTTTGGCGCTGGAAACGAAAGGGCTTCCACGGCTATCCGTGGGAAGCCGTTTCGTTACCATATAAAATGGAGCTTAGTTTTTAGACTATTTAAAAAAAAATATAAAGTCTACGTGTACGAAGTTGCAGCCGGCCACTGATAGTAAATTTTAATAATAATAATATCACCAGATGAACACACCAACCATACAGTCTGACATTAAGCAACGCTTGTATTATGGGCACCGTACAATGGACTGGGGGCGAACCCAGTATATAATACTTATATAGATATTAAACATCTATTACTTGTATTTAGTGGAACCGTATATTTGGTCAGTTCGTCTGGCGATATTATTATTACATATATACAAGAATAGTAGACCTAATTAAATGAATTTAATGAAGATAGCTAGTTTACTTTGGTAAAAACATTCGTACTCATCACACAAAGCTTGCCCGGTGCCCTTAGCACAAAAAGCTGGTTCACTCACAACCAACTTCGCTAGTCAGGTCGTAAAATGTTTTAAAATAATAATAATAAAATAATAATTTTCAGAAAAATTGCGCCGGATATGGTCGGACTGGCACTTAAAATGAGCTTAAAACGTGCTTAAAACGACCGTACCGATCTTATACTTCCATTTAAAAATAATCTTTAGCACACCGATTTAACATTGTATTTATAACTACAATGCACGTTAAAAGTAATATCTTGAGTCGTTAACCTGCGAAGGTGCCATAAAATAAAGTCACATGCAAAGTACGATAAAAAATTATATCTATGAAGCAACAACGAGATGTTTTCAGAACAAATAAAAATCCTGAGCTCTGTCGGGAAAAGCTCTTCTTAGGCGGTCAATATTTCTTTGCCAAGCACGTATAGCTTGTCGTTAGCTTGACAAATATTTTGTATCGTTTAGAGACCAACGTTTTACAAATTAAATTGACTGATCTAGGCAATTATATATATTATATGTATATATTATTCAATTTGAGATTACTTTAAATGTTCTCATTACTTGATTGGATTCTTTTTTTTTGTAAGAGCAAATATCAGACGCCATGGAAAACACAATCTTATACATGAATAGCTGTTGACTTATTGTCTATGACCGTGTCGATAGACAAAACGAAGAGATGTTTTACTAAATTTTAAATTTTAAATTTAAAGTTGCATTCATTTATTTACGTAACAATTCTATTACCGCTGTATTGTTTAATTTTGGAATTGTTTCTGACTGAATTAGCATAGTAATATTGAAATGCTTTTATTATTTCGTTAGTTATGAAACAAGTGCTGTCATAATATAATAAGTTCTAAAAGTGATGTGACAGCAGTTTGAAAAGTATTGTTTAAACATTTTAAGCAAGTATTAAAATGCAGTTTCTAAAGTTCTTTAGCTATTATACTTTTAAAACAAAATCTTATTTCGTACGATACTAATATGTAAAATAGCAGACGAAAAAAAAACAAATGAAATATTTACTTACATTTTTCAGGGTAAAACTCATAAAACAAAATAATAAATAACACTAAAACAACACTGGCATTATAAAAATCACAAACTTTTTAAATGTTGGCTAAAAAAAGTTAATTTATATTATTTTAAATTTCGAAACTCGGAACGCCGGCGTTCGAATTTCAAACCGCATTCGCTCGCGAACGCTACATATGGTTGGTAGACGGTAAATGACCATAGAACAACTCGGTATCACCTGTTTGTAGTAGGGTTGGCATGTATTTTGAATGATGACTGTTAGAGTAGGACTGGTTTTAATAATTGCACCACATTTAATACGTCATGTGCCATCCCAAATGATAAAAAAAAAATAAATGGGAAAATTTTAATGGTAGCGCGAATATTTATTACCTACTCATAATCATGACATAGAATGTCCATAATTAAGAGATTGATTAATTCATAAACACTTTTAATCTTTTAATATTGGTTAACATTAAATAATGATTGCATCCGGCGATAAAAAAATATACATATTTATTCAAATTCTCTATTTCTGTAAAAAATATGGGTTTCAACTATTCGATGTGCTAACAAAGATGTAAGTTTTTAAGACGTCTTACTCAAAGATTTAGCCAAGAAGTTCTAACATAATTTACATTTGTTTATATTGAAAAGGATTTGAAATGTAGATTCGGATCGGTCCCTTAGTTTTTTGGTGTTTCGAAAATATATAACGTGTTAGAATTTAAGTTTCCTTTTTTACCCATAACTAAGGTAGAATAAAATTATCCTCGCCCAGAACTTTGCTTCGGGTAGTGCTATGTGTATATTTTTTTTAAGAATAGTATGGGTATTTACTGATACATGCTTGTCAAAATAAGCTTTTCTGATAAGTATACCTGTGAGAGATGCGTTCAGAAATAACCAAAGTGCAGCTTAAGTACCAAAAAAATAAAGGACACATTCGTTAAATATTCGATTTACTTAGACAAGGTAGATTTGAAGGTTAAATATTTTTCGCTTTTTAGTTTTTTAACGATTTTTTTGTTAAAAAGATTTTTTAATATACATTCACATGACACGTCAATAAATACAGATCTTATTTTCATTTAATTATTACAAGGCTGCAACTTTTTACTGTAAAGGTCATTTTATTATAAGGTAAATAATAGGAAAGAAACAAGGATACTAGTGTAGACTAGTATCCTTGTTTCTTGAATTACCTAGAATGATGTAATAGGAAACAAAATGTACCTACTCATATATATAAAGCGTGGGCTATGTACTGTATCTAAAACTTTCTTTAACGGCCTGATTAGCGCAGTGGTAGTGACTGCTTTCTGCGCCGCGGCTCCCGGGTTCGAATCGTGGTTGGGACACAAGCTTTGTGTGATGAGCACGAATGTTTGTACCCGAGTCATGGATGTTTAATATGTATATAAGTATTATATACTGAGTTCGCCCTCAGTCCATTGCACGGTACCCATAACACAAGCGTTAAGCTTAAAGTGGGGCCGTATAGTTGGTGTGTTCGTATGGCGATATTTATTTATTTATTAATAAAGGTTAGTCTGTTGATAAAGCGATAACCCTAACCGGTGCGCCGGTCGCATCTCTCAGTAACCTGCGAGTACGCACCTCGCGACCTTGCCTCGTGAGAGGCGACGATTTTTGGCGCCAACGGACTACTATCATAAATGTCTTGCTACTGCAACCAATGGGAGAGGACAGCGTAGTACCTGTTTCTAATTGGAGCAAATTTTGCGATATTTAGGATATGAGCGTGTAACCGTGTGATCGTTTATAATTTTCTTGGACACAAATTGTGGGAGTTCACAAAAATATAATTAATTAAACACAATTTTTGACCACAGTTATAATGTGTAATATTATTAGGGTCGTAATCTTTGTGTGTTCATACACGTGCACGAGTGAAGGAAATTGAATTAAAATAGCAAAACTTGACTTTTCTTGTTGTCCAAAGATGCCCAGTAATTTTTCAGAGATTGTCCACAGCTTTACTGATAGGGGTAGGGGATTTATGTCATCGTCTTAATCGTCATTATCGTCAGTGGTACATATAATTCAATAACAACTATCGATAAATACACGACACTGGCAACGATGGTTATATATTTCCAACAAAAAAAAAAAGAAGTAAACTCAGTTTTAAATTTGGAATACAACCATTTTCATTGCTTAGTCATTTATTAATTTGAATTTGGAACTATTAAAATAAAAACTTTTTTACATCCAAATTATACGAGTGCTAAAACATAAATTTTAAACAGATATATATTTTTTTAAAGTGATACTTACTGAACATGTATAATATAACAATTTCCCCACACACCTATCTATGTCACTGTCACCAATGACGCACTATTATTGCAAGCGTAAGGCCTTCTACGCGTGCATGCCATTAGAAAATAGAATTCAACCTTATTTACTTGCGTACCTAGTTACGTAGAAATAATTTCCTAGATCCTATACATTACATTATGTTAATAATGTATATAAATACCTAGATATATGTTAAATGATTCTTTATTTCTTTACGAAATGAGATGCGATTTAAAAAAAATGGATATGTACACAACTTACTGGGTATTCTGCCAGTGTCAAGTAATTAATAGCAATAACACATTCAATAAATTAGGGGAAAAAAATACATATTATAAATAAAATAATGGATGTGACATGATGATATGAAAATGGCGTGCCAATTATGGTTCTAAATACGAAATGCTTCCCATTGCTAAGCGAATTACTTGAGAACGATTGGAACGATTTGGCATTTTCCGTTTGTAATGGCCGCCGTTTTCCTCTCAAAAAAGCCCTGTTAATATTTGCAGAATTTTCCTGATAGCTTTTTCATTATTCTTTCCCTACAAACATGTTTCGGACAAGTATTAGTAACATTTTTATATTAAAAATAGCAAATCCAATCACCGAGTTCAAGCGATGGGCTTACAATCTATTACCATTTTTATCTGCCTAGAGTAACTGTCTATGTCAATATTTGCCTTTCGCTGAATGGCTACTTTTCTTGGAGTGCGCTATTTATGTAATAATTTTTTTTTATACATTATAGTCAAGTATTTGATCTCGATCTCACCTGATGGTAAGTGACGATGAGATCTACGATGGAGCATACTTGCCTAGATAGGAAGGCGGCAGTAGATCGATACGCTACATTCACTAGGCACATGCAGCGCAACTGATCTGACACACCATCCATGAAGGACAGCACCGAACATCATGCCGGAACACGGCTAGGCCGCTTGGCGACATGGACATGACATTTGTTCAGTGGGTGGTGACTAGCCACGGCCGAAGCCTACCACCAGTAGAGTTGTCACCTGGTTGGCACCACCCAGGGTCACGTGTAGGGTATTTCGAGGGTACTTAATTCTCCTACGGACGAAGGTGACTCGACCCCAAACAAATGCCGATCAAAGTTTATACAAAACATCGGTTATAGTAGGTATACTATTGTCGACGTACTCCAACGTAACTGTGCCAAAATAAATACAAGGATAAGATAACATATGACATCTATGGAAAAAATGTATTGAGGTCCATTCAGATATAGGTGTTATCCGTTATCCGTGTTGGATGGTAATACCTACTCTACGCGTATAACTTTGGCTATCTCTATTATATTTCCCTCTTATTTGAGACACCGCAAGTATGCCCTTGGTCTCTATGTGCGAGCGAGCAGGCTACAGCAGGCAGATAGTGCAGGTCTTATTACAGCACCGCATAAGTTGAGTACAAACTACAATCGAATTGAAATTTAATGTTTTATTATTATTTAATATTATATTTTGTTAACCATTCGCTAAAAATCTAAATACTATCCTACGAAACGATTTATTAATTTCGCGAAAACACGATTTTGTTAAGTGTTATTTATATACGGTGATATAAAACATAATATAAACGCGATGAAACCTTAAAAATAGTTTTATTTCAATGTGTAGCATTCGCGTAAATATAAGAAATCGATTTGTTATATACGGTTCAAGCATTGCGAGTCTAGAAACGGATACCGCTCTAGTGTGAACGCGCCTTGAATCGTTGCTCAGTATTCATGAATTGTGAGCATTTTATTATCTCTGCCAAAATTCTTATTTGCTTTATTTCATTTGTGTAACGAAGTCAGTTTTGACAATGTTTTATTTTTATCTCTCTCAACATACTCATTATAATAGTTGAGCTATTGTTTATATCTATATACATATAAATAAAATTGGAGTGCCTGTTTGTAATATTAAAATAACCGCTTTTTACTAAGTGCATTTGGATGTATACACGTTACCTATACCGAAACAATTTTTTTTACAATTTTTGTCTGTCTGTCTGTCTGTCTGTCTGTCTGTCTGTCTGTCTGTCCGTCTGTCCGTCTGTCTGTCTGTCTGTCTGTCTGTCTGTCTGTTTGTTCCGGGTAATCTCTGAAATGGCTGGACCGATTTTGACGGGAATTTCACTGGCAGATAGCTGATGTAACAAGGAGTAACATAGGCTACTTTTATTTTAGAAAAAAAAATAGGATCTCTCGAAAAAAAATTAAAACCAATGTTGCAGCGCTGCGCCTGATTAAAGTTTGATAGCAACAATCTGCAATGCGTCCCGCGGGATCAGAACGCGAGCAGGCTGTTGCCAACGGCTGAGTCTTTGTTAAATACCACGCGGACGAAGTCGCGGGCAACAGCTAGTTATTAAGTATATTTGCTCCTCCAACAATACTGTTATTTCAAAACAATTTTGCTTGGTAAAAATGTATTGCTTGTAATGATATTGGACCGATAGCTGGTAGCATCAGTCTCAAAAAAACACCGCATTTATTCTGCAAATAAATGTGGTATTAAGCCATTTATAATATACCAACCAACATTAATGTTAAGAGGCTGCACGTGCTAATTTTGGCGATGCTTATCGATCTGGATCTTGGTATTTAAGTTACATGAGAGCTTGTTATTTGGATCCATATAATTTGAACATACACATAGGTACTTGATCATGATTTTGATAAATATGAAAATTATAAGTACTGTAATTACTTAGGGACTGAAAAATCTTGATTCTCACACGTTTTTGGGCAGAGCTATAAAATATGTTTTGTTTGCTGTAATAGGTAGGTTTAGATAATTGTCTTACTCGGTGGATGAGTTTCTTTTTAAATAGTTTCTTTCTTTAAGTTATTATTTAATTTGGAACGTCGATATAAGCGCGCAAACACTCTTCTTCACTTTTTATTACACACGGAAGTAATTCCCGCTATCCCTTTTAATCACTCGCGCTGCGATGCACAGATGGGGTCTTAAGGGCCCAGGCGACGCGTCGATAGCGACTTCACAAAAATGACGAAATTACGAAATCATCATAATAATAATGCTAGTTTCCAGTTTCGGCCAAATGTAGCGTAAGCACGAAATATTCATGCAACAGTACGTTAACGTGAGTGTCTTCCATCTTGCTCACACCACAAACTACAAATATATGAGTAATAGTTCTTTCGATGACGATACGTTTACATTAAGACTTCGTGCTACAGTGGCTCTACCAGCTTCTTTTTACGTAGCGTTATGGCTGTGTAAACGTCTTCCATCCCACTCTCACTACAGGTTTTAAATTGTGAATGACAGTGACAGCATGCTTTTTCGAGGACGTTACGATTCCATTAGCACGTTGTGATGCAGGCACTGAACAGAAGTTGGTGGCACTGCGCATGCGAATTACTTTCGAAATAATCTCGGCGCCCGCGCCGGAGTTTAATCGAAAACCAAACAGGTTGTCGATTAAAATTTATTTTTTTATTTATTTTATTATAAACAATACAGCTTTTGCGAAATGGATCGCATTCTTGAAATCGTCTGTTGTGCTGTGTCTGACAAGATGATGATAGAGTTTGTAAACATCTCATATAACTCATATAACTCTGTAACTAGACTGTGTCTGTATACGGTCGCGAACATAAATATGGGACTCACTTCAATAGCACTTGTAATGCAATAAAGTTGTCGTTTAATTTGAGAGCAATTCCCCTAGGAACGTTTGTCAAAATAGTAGCTCTTAAAGTATACGTTTGCTGTACGATATTCAACCTTACATGGGTCCCAAATTATATTTCGCGATAAAAGCTGGACCAAAAGGACTAATGGCCAGGTCCTACCGGAAAACGCAATACAGGACGCCCACAAGAACGATGGGCTAATGAAATAAGGTAACGGGAAACAAAAGCTCAAACTAGAGATAGCTGGCTAAAAATGGAGGAGGCCGTTACCCACGAAAGTACCTTAACCAATTAGTTAAGTTTAGGTTGAGCATTTAGATTAGTTATGTTAAGGAAATAAAAATACTCTTCAACCTCGCCACAAGCTACACAGATGGCGTTGCAGATGACATTAAGAACGATTGACAATTCTCCATACAATCCTGCAACGCGCTATGAGAGTTTTCGGAGCACGTAACATATATACAAGATCCCGACAATAACCGTTGCGACATAGCGGCCGCCCGCCAGGCATACCACTACCACCACTAATAAAATATGTATTATTTTACTTACTATCTACGAAATAAATGGGCTGTACCTTCTATATTAATGGCTCTAAAATTTGGTTTTTTTGCTTTCGGCTAGCGAAGGATTTTTCAAATCCAATCCATTAGCATCAGTGTGCCAAAAGGTTGGTGGACAATTGTATCCGCGTATCCGAATCCAATGTCTAATGTAATTCTGTATACGTACATAATTATAATAAACAGGTGCATACAAGATTATATCCGTATGAACTCCAGTAATAATATGATGCAGAGGTCGGAATCTCGGTGACATCATCGCGCAGAATGCGGCTGATCTTTTAGGCTGTGTCCCCAGTCGCCAAACCGTCAGCGGCCGACTGAGTAAGCCGCAAATTTGTGGCGAACTGAAATTCGAGTTAGCTGCAAATTCAGATCGATTTGCGTGCGTCGCCAGCAAAGTGTTATGTGTCGACTGAATTTTCACTGTCAACTGTCCACATGACAGTTTGCGGCAAACGGACTCACTGCGCCCGGCGAACAAGCATATCGCCGCCGCCGACTGGAACCGGTTTTGCTGTAAGTCGGCCGCTGACTGAATCAATCGGCGCGCGCAACACTGCAAACTGCGTAGAGTGAGCGCAAACTAGCAAACTGTGAACACAGCCTTAAACTTACAAGCGTAATACGAAAGTTATACAATTTAACATTATTTTATTTGTGTAAGTAAGTATAAATAAATGGCCGTGAACTTGCATTATTAACTTCAAAAAGGAGGAGCCAAAGTCAAATAAAAAACCGACGAAGAATAATAAAAGTATGCTCAGTAAGGAAATGCGCGGACCAATTTGTAGGTGTAGTCTTTGGCGCGGACCGGCAATACTCGACTCAGTTCATTGTTTGGCACCGACTTCACATTCGTTAAATATCTGACTTAGTTAGTTATCTGACAAGGCAGATTTCAAAATTAGATTATTTTATGCTTTTCAGTTTTTCGAAGACGGTTTTTATTTTGTTAAAAAGTTTTTTTTATTTTAAGTAGGTAGGTAAGTAGGTGTAGGGCGTGATTCAGAAAGGGTATACTAACCCTTGAGCCCGTGCTTCATGAGCGCAAAATGTAAAATCATAATTTTGACACAGCAATGACGAAGAGAATGCAAACATTTGTATTTACGTCAATATGAATCGTTAATAAAAAGTAACCGTCATATACATAGACATTAAAATCCATCCACCCAGTGTTTTACAAAGTATTGAAGAAAAAAAAATTGGGTTAACTTTTTTTTTTACACATTAAACGTTGGGCTTTTAAAAAATCACAATGTAGTGATCATTTGTCATTTTGCTGGGAGCAAAAAAATCTATAATCTATCTATAATAATTTTTTATTTTAAATTAATTTCACACGCGATTGGAGTGCGCGGGATTGCATACGCGTATGTTCTCACGCGCAATCGCGATCGATTGTTTATCTGCTTTTACAGTTGTTGCTTTCACGCAGGATTCATCTGTTTTTGCATTTTTTTTTATTTTTTTTTATTACATTATAGGCAAGTATTTGATCTCGATCTCACCTGGTGGTAAGTGACGATGAGATCTACGATGGAGCATACTTGCCTAGGTAGGAAGGCGGCAGTAGATCGAGACGCTACATTCACTAGGCACATGCAGCGCAGCTGATCTGACCCGCCATCCATGAAATCCTTGGAATGTGAAAGAGCACTTGTGTGCTAAACTAAAGCTAATCTCTACGGGAGACTTAGCGTTGTGTGGGTAACGCTGCCGATGCAGTTAAGGTGTCGTCTTAATTGGCTATCGATCTTACGAATAAACAATACGAAAGGGAAAGAGATTAGTGTTTTTAATCTCGTCAGACGACGAAATCACATTGTTCACTCGACCGTTAGCCAATTATATAGGACGACGTCTAACACTCATTCCCGCACGATAGCCGATTCACGCGGTAAATAACGCACATGTACTTATCCTTATTGATACGACTTACCCGTTCATCCTATCCCGACAACCCTAAGAATATCTACAGGTTCACGAATTTTTAGAGACGGCGGCACAGTGTTGTGGAAGTAAACAATTTCAAACAATTACTTTAGAGATGAGTGACTACCGGTCGTGTGTCGACCAACAAAATCAGTAACATTATGTGAGAGAGTAGGATGTTATGCTAATCTCAATGTTAGCCGCGTACCGAGTAAGTCGACAGCCTCCCGAAGCTGCCTCAGACGAATGACAGCGCTCTATGTCATAATAGCGATTGTTGGCATCGAGTTAAAAAAAAAATGACGGAGATCTGAGTTTACAAACATAAAAAAAATACAACCGAAAACCTCCTCCTTTTTGAAGTCGATTAAAAAACCTAACGAAGAACGAGTATCTGCCTCGCGTGGCTGCTCGCTTAGTCAGTGCACGGCTATTTAGGTATGATAACATATTTAAATAATTAACCTACTTTTAACAAGACACAAATCTATAAATATAATAAAAATGTAACTAATTGCTGTTTGTAATGGAAGTATTTGAAAAAATCTATTATTGGGGGCCTTTACAAACGCAATAGATCCCGCAAAAATGATTATTAGAATGTTTGTCTATCGGTCTGTTCTCTGTGCGTTTGTACACGTTAATCTCAGAAACAGCTTAAACGATTTGTGTGCGGGTTTCACTAATGTATTGTAGCAAGCTTCACTTAAAATGTTGCGTTCGTAGTATTTAAATCAGTTCATAAATAAAAAAGTTATTTCAATTTAAAGACGCGCACGAAGTCGCGGGTAACAGCTAGTATTATAACAATGTCACAAAAAAAAATTGGGCTTTTCCACGTGTATGTCTCAGTATAAAATATGTTCATTGTATTCAATAAGATCGTTCTTATTAAGTACTAAGAATTAATGGGTGGTATTTTACAGTTGCATCATGGTTTTTCCAATGATTTTATGATTATTAAGAACATTATAGATAGGTACCTATCTCATCATGTTGGTAATTAGAAGCAGGAATCAATAGATCTACCTATACACTGGAAAAACTAATGAGCCAAGTTTTTTTGGTTATACCCAAAATAACTTAAGTTTTGTTAAAATCATATGAAATGTGATTGAATTTAAAAAAAAAACGAGTTTTATTACGAACTTAACAAACACACCCACACATACTAGTAGTCAAAGATTTTTTAACATGTTTTTAGTGTAGGTCCATGTTTTATCTTTCGAATACAGGCTACCAACCCTTCCTCTTGCGTGACTAAATATCGGTTAATTATATCGTTATGTTAATTGGTTAATTAAATGTATCATATAGTTCGATCTTAACCTAAATACCGGTTATTATCATTCACTGGTTTTTTAATTAACCGGTGAATTTGAGATTTGCACATCACATCGACTCCCCGTTCTTTGATTGTTTGACCCATATCAGGGCTTGCACTAAAATTTAAAATATCGGTTTCAACCGGTAAGTAATTTTGATTTGGCATCAATGAAATAAACCGGGCTTTTAATCGATGTTGTGCCGTGGACAAGCTTGTTTAAAAATTGTTAAACTTTATATATATTTTTAATTTGTTGGATTTCCGATTGGCTACGTCTGACGATATTTATCTTTTAATTGGCTATAAATTCACCGAATTACGATTTTGTAATATGCAGTTGTCACATGCTTAACATTCAAGAACTAGATATTATTTAGGACATCAGGTAAAACACTGGCCGGGTTTCTCATGATTTCATCTGGGTTTTTATGTTATAAATATATAACATTAACTTTTATATTTATTGTGTAACTTTTATGCTTTTTTGTATCCGGTAGACCAAAGACAATCGGTGAAATGTGGGTTTATTGCATTATATCTCTGTCTACCCCTTTGGGAATTATAGTTATAATCGTGTTTATTGTTTTATTCGTTATTCTTGAAAATAATTAAACGAACAATATCTGGTATCGAGGAAGCGACGCCGCCAAATAAAAAAAAATAGGCGCTACAGTAAGAATCCTTTTTGCGAGATGCGCTGTGAATGCATAGAGTTGGGCTTGATTCCAACGGATCTCACATCTTTTTAGTGCTTCGCCATCCCAAGACTTGGCTTTTTTTACAAGAATTGTTTTTTGTGGGATGGGCTTGGGATGGTCCGCTAATACTAAGTAACATTCTCACCTTGATTTTATTTCCAAACCTTCTTAGTAATAACACAAACTAATTAAAAAATATGCTTTACATAAAATTGTGGGAATAGCGACAACGTAGGTGATTCACAAAAAAGGCCAACACACTGAGTACAATGACAAAATTGCGCATGTAATTTGACTTTTAAATCTATTTAGGCTACTCCCTGCGTTAAGTGCGAGTACTTTTTATAACTCGCACAGACAAAGGAACGTTTAAGCCAGGCTTCCCAACACGGGCTTTTAGTCCCAAAATTAGGGCAGACATATTCGGTCTTGGCGGTTTGAGGCACAGATTTATTTTGTCCTTTTGCGATATGATTAAAATGAGGTAAAATGGACATAAAGCCTGTTGTATATCGCTTAGTTGGTGTGTTCGTGGAACGATTTTTTTTTTCAGAAAAATACAAATTGCCTTTTCAGCTTCCCTGAACGACTCGTACCTACTTAATATGTTTCGCTGAAAAGATAATCTATTTACACCACGAGTCCTAGCTTGTATACCAAAATAGTCGCGTCACTGGAAACCAGTGGATGCAAGCGATGGAAGAGGAGACCAAGGTGGATCGAGGATCCAGGTGGAGGATGAAGATTGTGTGACCTGGTCCCAAATTACGTAACTTGCAAAGGACTAGGGATAACAATAGTCTAACATTACGCATATATAGTATGGCTGGATGGCCCTATGGGTATAGTTTGACCTAAACAAATGGTCTATTTTATTGTTGCCCAAATTGTAGGAAAAACATTTGATTAAATTTGACCAACTTCTCCTATTCCTGGTCTCTTCTTCCCAGCAATTGGATTTGGAAATAGTAGCAAATGTAGTAAGCGGTCTTGCTATTGCTAGTCTATTGCAAGATACGTAATCAGCCAACGGGAGCATAGCAGTAAACGTCTTCCAAAATAAAGATAGGAAAGATGGGGTGGGATGGATTTTGGGGTCGAGTCACCTTCGTCCGTAGGAGACTTAAATATCCTCTAGATACCCTACACGTGACCCTGGGTGGTGCCAACTAGGTGACAACTCTACTGGTGGTAGGCTTCGGCCGTGGTTAGTCACCACCCACTGAACAAAGCCATGTCGCCAAGCGGCCTAGCCGTGTTCCGGCATGATGTTCGGTGTTGCCATTCATGGGTGGCGGGTCAGATCAGCTACGCTGCATGTGCATAGTGCATGTAGCGTCTCGATCTACTGCCGCCTTCCTACCTAGGCAAGTATGCTCCATCGTAGATCTCATCGTCACTTACCTACAGGTGAGACCGAGATCAAATACTTGCCTATAATGCAATAAAAAAAAATAAAAAAAAGATGGCATGAAAATAACATTGCCTTAACGTTGGAGGCGTAACGCATAATTTGTAAAACAAAAAAAACTTTACGCTAATTAGCGTGAAGCCTCTTAACTTCGTCTCGGATTATTAGTAATGATATAGTACCCACATGATTTAGCGCTGAAAATGGGAATGTGCGTGCTTCGAATACATGCTTCTATAGAATTACCTAACTACTAAATATTTATTTGCTTCAATAATTATAATCACTTGCTAGCTGCACGGTTTTTATTTTCGGGACTTGGCCCGCCACACTCTCCCACCACTGGTACTCCTGCAAGCCAAAGCCCAGAGCGGTACCACCAAAGTGATCGTGGATTGACCCTCGGCAAGTCCGAGGAAAAATGCTAACTGTCTTGGAACTCGGGCAACGAAATTAATCGAAAGAAACTTTGTGTTGTTGTTGTATTGTGTGTTTTTTTTACCTACTACTCAAACACCCCTAGCCATTCCTGCACATCATGCCAAACAATGTCTGCTAAATCAATAAATACTGTACGATCAATTATGTAAACTATTACGGTTTACATGATTAAAAAATATGCTAATTCTGTGGAACGGTAGGAGGTGTGAGGAATCGGAACGAAATGGATGTCGCTACTATACAGAGGGGCAAGAAACTCCGTGGTTACTCTTTTTAAAAGGTGCATTGTTATTAGTGTGGAAACCTAATGGGGAAAGAGGACCCACCACTGCACCTCGGCTTGACAACTTTCCTAATTATAAACCAAACAAGTTTGATCGATAATCAAAGAAGCCAGCAACACCGAACTCGTCTAAGATGTTAATCGATAACCATTACGTTAACACTGGATTTCCGCCAAGTATCGCCTAGTTCTATCAATTATAACAGTGTGGAAGAACAGGAGAGAGAGGAGGAGGGGGCGGGAAGGGGGATATAGTTTCTCACTCTCAGCAACTGGCTCTCCGATTCTCGGAACGCCCCTTGAATTGACGCAAATATACATCGCAAGGTAAGTTCATTGTCACCTCCGTTTGACTGATCTGCCGACATTGTCCACCAATCATCGTATCGTGCATTCAATTGATGTAATAATGTCGTCGTATGTACCTATATACCTACGTGATGCGTATAGCGAACTGATAGGGATACTACGAGGTATGTACTAGTGAACGATCAACAATAACCCCTTCCTTACTGACTGAGCGAGCAGACTCGCGCGCTGCAGATACGTTAACTCGAGGTATATTGATTAAATAATCTCACTAATCTCACTTCTCACTAATATTATAAATGTGAATGTTTGGATGTATGGATCGGATCTGGATGAAATTTGGCACAAAGAGATTATAGTCTGGAATAGCAAATAGGCTTTTTATCCTGGTTAAATGTATGGTTCCCGTGGGATAGATTTGTTTTAATTTTTCATAGAGCAAAGGATCGACATGATTTTTTGCAGAGGTAGTGGTAGTTTAGGGGTCAGAAAATAACATAGGGACATACTTTTTAATCGCGGGTAACATGGATTAAATAATCTCACTAATCTCACTTCTCATTAATATTATAAATGTGAAAGTTTGGATGTATGGATCGGATCTGGATGAAATTTGGCACAAAGAGATTATAGTCTGGAATAGCACATAGGCTTTTTATCCTGGTTAAATGTATGGTTCCCGTGGGATTGATTTGTTTTAATTTTTCATAGAGCAAAGGATCGACATGATTTTTTGCAGAGGTAGTGGTAGTTTAGGGGTCAGAAAATATATATATTTTTTTTAATCGCGGGTAACACCGCGGGCGGGGCTAGTAATATTATAGATTCAAGTGTAAATTAGATTATCTACTTATAGATACAGTATCTGAATATACTAAGCACATGACACACCTCAAGGTGTGTGAGCTGTATCTCAACATTTCCACATCAAAAGATTATCGATTTGGATAACAAGCTCTGTAGGTACTCTTAGCATTTATTTGTATCTTGAAAGTAAACAATGTTTATTCACCGTCTGGTCAGGGCCCCAAGTCTGCTAACACAATCGATTCATAATCGAACAGCATAGTAACTGTCACTTTTGACACATAACACATACAATACCTGTAAAAAGTGACAGTTACTATGCGGTTGCTGTTCGATTATGAATCGATTGTGTTAGCAGACTGGGGGCCCTGGTCCCGATCCTTTATAAGACTTGTGTGGGGTCATGACTCTAACTTCCAGAGCCTTTTATTTAAGAATTATAATATATCCTTATGTCTTTGACCCTTCAAATGGTAGATATTGACTTCAGCAGGATTATGAATTATTGCAAAATGGCGGACAGATGATTTAGTCACTCCATCCTAAACTTTTTTGCATTAGGGTCGACCTGATTGAGCTAATTAGCGCGATATAGGTCCGAGACCAAATAAGTAGTAGATAGGTACTATGAGTACCATAGAGTTAATTATTTGTCAGAACTCACGGTTTCTGACCGTCCGTAACGACTGTGAAATACGCTATAAGTAAAGACAGCCGAAATGGCCAGTAAAACACGTTTATTTGGTTCTAAGGATGTTAAATTAAAATAAACTAGGCTTAGACCATGGTAGAGCTATAAGAATAGTTTAAAAGATATCTAGAAATGCTTGTAAAACCTGATGCGATGTATATTTTTCTACTCAGGAGACAGCTAGGGAGCTCATCAAGGTTCCTTAGCTGTCCCCCAAACTCGTTAGGATCCAAGTACGTACGGTGGCCTTTATCGAAGACATAGAAATACATCAGAAGAAAAAAGTAGGTAGGTAAGTATAAGAAGAGAAATATTTCTACTCGAATAAAATTCAATCACGCCTTTCGAAATGGAATCGCGAACTTACACAAGAACAGTACAATCGCGTATGCACATGAAGTAATTATACAGGCCAATAAAAGCTTATTAAAAACATACCAATTTACCTTGAATTAACACCCAAATTAAGAAATCTCACAGTTGATATGTGTAATCACTTAATTAATTATTAAACATTCAATTAAAAATATAATTTTAACAAAGCTATCGAGAAACGTAGCTTCTTTTTGAATATTTTCATCTTTCTATCTATTCACAAGAAGATTCACTGTCACTCTCCTTCGCACCTAAAAAAGTCACTGTAAAACAAAGCTTTTGAATAGATCACTGGCTTAATAGCTCACTCACTACCCGTGCCGATCATCGATAACTATTAACCCTAGTTCAGACATTCGCGGCGAATTTTAAAAATAGAACACGCGAAACGTCACTTGAAAAGAAAAATGGCGACCGTCCACTGTACGGAAACAGATAAAGTGGCGGCTATTTTGACCATTCCTCAGCTCTGTATTATTTATTTCTATTGGAAAATTAGTGTCTGATTGGTCTGTAGCCTGTCGTAGAGCATCTATGCCCACGCGATCTTCGTACGCGACTGAGCCGTATGCCGTTTCGACAAAATATTCACTCAGTATAATAATTTAGGTCTACATACAGTACTATACTGACATATAGGGTGAGGTACGGGCCTCAGGCGACAGTTGATGGGTACATGTGCGTCGAGCGGGAACGATATTGAGGGGATAGCAGGCAACCGCGATTTATTATTAAACGTCTGATTGGTAAAATGATAGGCATTAACCGGCGGCTACGGGCTCAGTTTCCCTATTAGGTGATTTGGCAACGAATTTATTATTGGTATCTAATTTCATTTGTTGCGATCTCACGCTGAAGCCCAAGACAAGGTTTCTTCAGCGATCCGCGTTTTTTGAATGTGCTGCGCTGACCACCCGCCGCTGTTCGCGCGGGCGTTATGTAGGTAGATACCTTCCATATTGCAATGAAAGCGAAACGCTCTTCTATCTATGGGTCTCACAGGTTTTGAAGGTTGGATTTAAACGTCGATCACTCCAATGCATATTCAATTTATAGTTGTTTGCATTGATTACTAGTAATTCTGCTAACGACTATATTTCTAAATTAATAAAGAAGTATATTTTAAACAGGGTGTAAGGCGAATGATACTGAAAAGTTTGAGTAAATTATAGAAATCATTTATATTGAAAGTCATGGGTTACGAATATTGTAATTTAACGCGCAGTGTATAGTGAACAACGCGATCACAACACAACGCACCGCGCGATACCCGACGCGTGCGAGTGACGAACGCGCTCAAGCGTATCGAGTTTTGATTTATGTTGCAGCTTTAGGTCTTAATTATTAGTATAGTATCATTAATTTATAATCACGTTGAGTTAGACTTCTATTGTGAGTTGCATGCTAAAATCAATCTAAAACGAACGAAAAATCTGGTGTAAAATTCATAAAAAGTTCGACGGAAAATTCCAAGCCTGGGTGATTCAGAATCAAGAGTAGAATCCATCACATCAGTTTTCTTAACGAAGCCAGTATGTCAATGTTTATTGCGGGAAATTGAAGAGTTCCTCAAGGATAGTTACAAACCTCCGTCGGCGATAGCTAGTAAGCACAAAACATGTAAAGCGAGCAAAATATGCCTTATCATTCACACACCTCTATTCAAGTTGTGATAACAAGCGACAGGTCTCCGAGTGGGTTTGATTTCCGAGTAAGATACTGGAAGGCACCTCTTACTCGTGAAGAGCCTTGACTTAGGTGAAATTGTAAAGGTCCTACTTAAGAGCCGACCACTCGGGACAGCTGAAAAGTGTTTTTAAGCTCCTTCTCCTCAAGATGTGGTTTTATCATGATCTTAGTTTTCACACCATCACTCCATTATCCAACACATGCTGAGTGAATATTGAAATATTTTTGAGATATCCCTAGGAACCTTTCCAATTATTGTCCCGGGTCATCCTAGATATTCTCGGATACCCATAACAATGTACTGCTCAAAAATGAAAAAGATATTTTAAAAAGAGCAACCATGGAGTTTCTTGCCGGTTCTTCTCCATAGGAACGGCATTCCGAACGATTATAAAGTTGTGGCTTAGCATTTTGTAACAATTTTGACGATTCATTAGTGCTGTACTAAATGGTTTACATGAATAAAAATACATTCTAATCCAGATTCTGATGTTGATTTAGTAATAATAATATCGCCAAACGAATGGTCCCACACTATGAGCAACGCTTGTATAATGCGTACCGTACAATGGACCGGGGGCGAATCCAGTATATTATCTACATATATGTATAGAAAACAGCTAGATAGATAAGATAATAAGAGCGGATTGAATGATAACCTTCTAGATAAACGAGAGTAATGATAGGAATAATAATAATGATAACACTTATCTGTACGATTCGGCACGTATGCCGCTGTTATGTATCTTCGACGTTTTTCTTCTAATCTAAAGATTTAGAACTGACTGACGACGTATAGCGTTAAGCCGGTGGACCTAAAGATTTTGAATTTGGAAGATATATTTCTCGAGATCCCTAGCGGTGCACACTGGAGGGATTTTTGAAAATGTGATCTCTAAAGAGGTCAAATGGGGGTCAGAGTCAAAGATCGTTTATGAACGATCTTTGACTCTGACCCCCATAGCTAGTGGCTATACAGGATGTAAGAAGGGCATGGAAACGAAATATTTGGATAAATGTTACACTTAATGCCTATAATAAAATTATAGTAATCATTTATGGTGGTCTTTTTTTTATTACATTATAGGCAAGTATTTGATCTCGATCTCACCTGATGGTAAGTGACGATGAGATCTACGATGGAGCATACTTGCCTAGAACGTACCTGTTCACTCTCGACTTGAAATTTTTGAGCGTGCAATGTATCTTAAGCAACGTGATCAAAACACAACGCTCCGCGCCATATCCGGCGCGTGTGAGTGACAAGCGAGCACCAGCGTAACGAGCTTTAATTTACATTGCAGTTTTAGGTCTAAATTTGTAATTATGTTTATTTTATAAAAAACACATTTGGATAGACTTCTATTATATTATCATGCTATGCTCAATTTGAAAATACTGATAATAATGCGTATAGTTCAATAATAGATTGATGGAAAATTCCAACTCTAGGTGTTCAGTACGTCAAGTGCGAGATTGTTCGTAAGTTTCGTTCGTGTTTAGACATTTTGTATGGAGAATTGAAAGTTTAAATACTGTTATCTAAGGGCGCTGTTCAATTCTCCATGCAAAATGTTCTGCTAATAACTGTACAGTTAGCTTACGAATAATCTCGGACTGGACGTATAGAATTATGGGTTACACCGTGTATAAATTCCTTGACCTTTTCAATGCTAATCGGGAACGCCACCAGCATCAATAAATTTTCGAATCTGTACCCGTCATCGATTACGAAGGATTTAAAATAACCCTGTATTGAATATGTAGCGTACATACCTCGCTACACTATTTTTATCACTGCGTTAATACTGTACTAGTTGTGACCCATAAGTTTTATAAATATATAGGTTTTTTGTTTAATAAATTATTGATATATTCTTACGTTACTTACGTTTACTTTTGTTGCACAAATAGATAGATACTAGTACTTGCACTTTCTAGCAAGTCGAGTAAAGATGGCGGTTACATCAGCTCAATAAACTCCCAACACGTGGTCCGGCCAGTGGTTTCAATAATCTTATTGTGCACTTAGACATCTCGCCGCCCACAGGATCTCCTGTTCTGAGTATATGACGAATACGTAGGAGACATTACTGCCTGCCCACCTTAAGGTCATTTTCCCATGGCAGTGCTTATCTCTAGCGCAACAGTTTGCTAGGGCCGTGTTGCTGTATCGTCCAAACGATATTTTTTCTTAAATAGGCAGTTATTATCTGTAATACTGTCAGCATAGTTGTTACAGAGCATCATAAGAAGACATAAGCCCTGCCTGACGATAAGTGTCCCTATGTACCTACTGATAGGTATCAGAATGTATTTGAAGTGATTTTGAACTTATTCTAATGATTAGGTTTAATTCTTAATGTCTTGTTTTGGAGAGGATTGTTTTTAACTAGATTTTGCACATCAATGTGGCTTAACATAACTTGAGCGGTACGCGAAACTGGTACCTATTCGTTACACATTAGAGGCGGCAATATCGTGACGCGTGATTTAATGTACAATTATATCACATCCTGTACTTCCTGCCCGTCAGACGAAACCAAAACATTACATGCTGGTGTGAAAAACAACCGCGCAAAGCACGGGGGGCTTAGTCCAAGTTTGACACCACCAAATACCAATCGAGTGACGTACATTTCCATACCATTCAGGATTCTAGTAGCGGAAACAGAGCAGCTTTACTGATAAATGTATGGAAGGAACATACGATCACTCGATTGGAGGGTAGGTAGGTAGTTAAAACTTTCAAATCTTGTACTAATTTGTTCGAGCTCTGGACCAGAGATATTAGTGAGTATATATGTTTAAAACGGTGGGTTCTGTAAGGGGAGAGGGTGGGTTGGACCTCCCCCCCAGCCTACGGTATTGATACAAACTAACAAACTTTAATTTTCTACAATTATTAGTAGATATAAGTTATAGATAAAAGCTAACGATAAATCCATCTTATAGCGTCAAACCCGTCGTTGTTATCGGGTACATTAAAACCACTATCTACTGACACCCACAATGAACAGTTTATCGCGATTCAAATCCCTCCTTTTAAGAACCCATGTTGTGCATAAAACACCCCCTACAAGGGTAGCGACTATCGCCGCTAGCGATATAACTTTGATCGTGTTTAGATTTATACAGAGCGATACAGAAATGGTATATCTACTAACCTTTGAACGTATGCTAATCATTATTTCATGTCAGAATTTCAATATCTATACATACATACAAATAAATACAATTTTAGTGTCCGTTTGTAATATTAAAATAACCGCTTTTTACTAAGTGCATTTGGATGTATACACGGTACATATACCAAAACAACATTTTTTACATTTTTTGTCTGTCTGTCTGTGTGTTTGTTTCGGCTAATCTCTGCAATGGCTGGACCGATTTTGACGAGACTTTCCCTGGCAGATAGCTGATGTAACAAGGAGTAACTTAGGCTACTTTTATTTTAGAAAAAAAATAGGATCTCACAAAAAAAAAAAAAGGTAGTGGTAGTTTAGGGGTCAGAAAATGACATAGGCTAATTTTTATCCCGAAAAAATGCACGGTTCCTAATGGATAACATACAGGAACCGTGCATTTGCAAAAGGACATAGAGGAGAAGGACATACTATTTTATCGCAGGTAACACCGCGGGGCGTAGCTAGTATTACTATAACTGGTAAGTAGTTAGGTAGGTTATTTAGTATATTTTGTATAAATTACTTCCATCTTTCTATAACTCGGTTGATATTTAGATATGTAACTTATACCTACTGGTACTAAGGGTGCTATCTAAAACTAGTTGAAAAGAGGTGTCTAGGTAAGTAACTACAACGTCATTATGACTTAATTTCCACAAATGTTTAGAATCTCATGCCAGCAACAGAAAGGTAATCGTCAGGGCGTTTTCTTTCATTACAAGAATAGCGTAGCAATCAAAATATTGAATCTCATTAAGTCATTAACCGCTAACGAAACTACCCTAGAATATTCTTCATTAAGACCGGTTTACAAATAGTGGCAAATAGTGGCGTAGCTATGTAACCGAGGGCCCCGGCGCGAAAATGAAATAAAAGTAAATACTTTAAACGTGCAAAATTATTTCATCATTTGCTCCTTATTTTCGCCCTCTACAGGTCATAATAAAGTAAACCTAGTTACTAGATTTATACTATGTAAGTAATTGCCATATAAGTCTCAAAAAAATCTTCTAAATCACATACAAAAGATATTGCAGTGGTCCTTATACTAGGCGCGAGCCTGGAGGCCAGATACTTATTATTAACAATTAGGTTAAATGAGAATTAAGAGTGTAAGGGTGTCCACATTATCTGGATCATTCGCTTTGAGTAACTCCCTACACAAACAATTGAGTTGCCATGCGTAAAGCCGTGTTACACTCGGTGTTGTCTATGTTCCGATATTTTTTTTTATTACATTATAGGCAAGTATTTGATCTCGATTTCACTTGACGGTAAGTGATGATGAGATCTACGATGGAGCACACTTGCCTAGCTAGGTAGGAAGGCGGCAGTAGATCGAGACACTACATTCACTAGGCACATGCAGCGCACCTGATCTGACCCGCCATCCATATGATTTTTTTATCTCCGTTCGTGCCGGTCGGGCAAATAATTATAATTCGAAAATTCTTTATTCAACTAGGAGTTTATATAACTTTTTAGTGTCATTCATGGAGAGTAATTCTATTACTGAACAAGGGCCTCCCTATTTTTCTCCACTGGACCCTGTCGTGGGCTTGTTGTGGCCGTTTTACCCGCCATTATATTTTTGGTTGTCCGGGTATTGACGCGATTTGCCCACCATTGCGGGGGGTCCATACGTGCAATGTGGCCCGCCCAATCCCAATACCTTTTACGCTATACAAAATAGGCTGGAATATCGTTATATCCTACATACTTTTCTAGTGATAGGTACTTAAATTATAACAATGTTTGTTATAATTTGGGATAATTATCTTTGTAGTCTTGGTCCTAGCTGATCACACATTTTTTTTAGTGGCCAGTATCTCGAGACTAAGTACTAGCAACAAAAAGAGTAATTAAATGTTGTACCGTGTCATTGTACCATCTGTTTAAAATTCGATAATTAAATTATTAAATCCTACCTTAATCAACTCTCACGCACGCACAAGCACCACTTATTCACGAGAACTCGTAATTTATTTCGCACAAAATAAAATTACAATAGACAACACATTCTATAGGGTTGTCAATAAAAAACTGAGGTGTTTATATAAAGTTCAAGTTTACTAACTCAAAGATAAGATACAAAGATTCTTGTCATATTATAACATCGACATCGATCCATCTCGATCGAATAGTACCTACCTAATCTTAAAAACTAAAAATATTATCTCTGCGCAATGTGACGTCATATCGGGAGATATGCACAGACATTGAGTTGAGTGTTTACGAATGAACACAGGGCTACATTTGATAAGCAGCATAAGATGGAAAGTTAAAACATTGATAGAAGGGGATCACGATCATTGTCAGAGAAAGATCTTTGCCTATCAGTGTATGACTATACAAGATAGATAGTACACGATATCTTGCTCAATATACTGATAGGGGGTCTTATTCTAGTATCTACAGCTTACAGAAATCTTGATATTAAGGTGGAAGCTCAGGGTCAGGGCGCGAAATTCAAAATGTCAATGGTTTTTATTAATTTACGAACAATTTGGACATCTTTACGATGTAATTTAGTGTTTTGCGATATTAGCATTCTGCATTGGATGTCTTGATGTATTAAGTTTGCTTAAAAAATTAGCTAATCCGATACAATACCATAAGGTTTGTAAAAACCGCTACATTTACTAACTATATGGTGTTGTATCGCTTTAGGTATTTTTTAAGCAAACTTAATACATCGAGACATCCAATGCAGAATGCTAATGTCGCAAAACACTAAATTACATCGTAAAGATGTGCAAATGTTTCGTAAAAAAATAGAAACCATTGACATTTTGAATTTCGCGCCCTGACCCTGAGCTTCCCCCTTAAGATCTAGGGGTACTGATATAGCCTCCAGTATTCTATAAACTTGGCCTAAAGCATAGGTAAGTTACATTACTGAGATTGGCAACCCTATATTAGAATAACAATTGTTTTCTCTTGCTGCAGCGACATCTATTGGCGCTACATAGTACTACTTGCTTTGTTTTTTTAAATAAAACTAATTTTAAGGTTTTTATCGCGTTTATATTGTTTTTTACGTTTCCGACGTTTCGGGTGATTTACAGCAACTATGGTCACGGGACGACATAATATAAACGCGATAAAATCCTTAAAATTAGTTTTAAGTCTTCGCGTAAATATAAGAAATCAGTTTGCTATGTTCTGTTAAATACAAAACAAGAAAGAAAAAAAAATATGACTGAACTAGAGAACAAATGAAACAATAAAAAAACAATAAAGCTACACACAATTTATTCATACATCAATATCTACCCCTATCTCTTCTCCTATCTATTTCATGTCTATCTCTGTCTCTTCTCTCCTTATCTCTGTCCTTTTCTCTCACTTCCCTAACACGTTCTTTGTCCCTTTCTTTCTCGCGTTCTTTTTCCCTCTCCCTTTCTCGCTCGCGCTCCCGCCTTCGGTCACGATCTCTGCTTCTAGATCTCTCTCTCTTACGCTCTTTTTCGCGGCGGTCGCGGTCACGTGATCTGGAAATTATAAAGTTTATATTATTCTCAACTCTAGTTTTTGCAATAAAACTTATTTTAAGGATATTATCGTGTTTTATTTAAATGTGCAGTATTAGCGTAAATACAAGAAATCAATATCTAGTTTTTGCATTATATTTCAATTTGAATAGTTGGGTCAATAGTTAGGGGAATTGTGACTCAAACAGCCTAAAACTTATATAAGGCCTAAATTAGAGGGCTGCATAATTTTAATGTCACTTAAAGAAAATGTCAGATGCTACCATTAAGATTTCACAATAATACTAATAGCATAATGAGCTAAAGTTTGTAAGTTTGTGTGTATGGATGTAGTTAACCTCCAGATCTGATTCTGATTTTTTTTAACCAATAGCAAATTACAATATCCCTGAGTGCTATAGGCTGTTTCATCAAGGTACTGTTGGCACAGACACGGCCAAAAGCTTGTTTTAATATATATTTAATTTGTCTAAAGATCAAAAATTTATTATTTTGAAAACTTGGCTCTACACTCACTTCTATCCATATCAATCCTTTAACCAAGGGAAAAGTAGTTTGGAAACAAACTTGTCTTACAATATTTGGTATGTACTTACAAAAAGAATTTTGTAGAATAAGTAGATAAAATCATATTTTTTTATTCATATAGGTCAAAAAATCACTTATGAATAGGCATGAGTAATCACTGGATCGGTATTGGTTCCGCAGTGGGATAGGTAGGAAACCAAACTAACCTGTCTCTTCTTTTGTCTCTTTCCTTCCTATCTTTATCCCGCTTGTTCTCCTTCGCCTCACCATCAGCATTCTCATCATCGGACGGCATATCCTCATCCAAATCATCGTCAAGGGCCGATACCTTTGGTTCTAACTCATTGTTTTCCTCCAAAACAGGCCTTTTCTGTATTCTAGGCAAAATAACGTCACACAAACGTTCTTCCCGAAGAAGCTCGTCTATAAATTCATCCATGTGGACTAGCTCGAACTGCCCTTGTCGGTTCTGACGCCTCAACTTCCTATTATCATTGTAGAGGGGCTCCAAGTACTTATAACAGTCTACCGATGTTCCCGTCAATCTCATGTAGAAAGCACCCAATGCACGGACATATTTGAACTCCTCGTTCTTAATAAACTCAACCACAATGTCCTTTTCGGGTTGAATTTGCAACATTTTCAACACTAAACACAAAAACGGCGTTGGGTAGATGAAACCACCATGCACACCGCCGACATACCGTAATTCCATGGCCTTGTCGACTAGTAACTCCGCCGTTAACGCGAAACATTCTTCTTTCCAATATTTAGAGTCGTAAATGCGCGATCTTAGGATTTTCTCAATTAAATATTGAGGATTTGTTCCTCGTATTGATTTCGCGTCCTTTACCGTGCGGTTCGCCATTTTTGTTTATTATATTTATTTGACATTTGACAGTTTCGTACTGTTTTGTCTCTGAATTTTAGGAAATTGTCTATGTGCAGTGTATACACGCTGACTAACGCAGATAGTATAATTTAACAAAGAAGCAGTGAGCAATGAGGTGAGATATATAGGCCATAGGCTACCAGTAGCCGTAGCAGTAGCCGCAGTACCAGTAGCTTCTTCTTTGTTAATGAGATTAAATTTTAATGCAATAACATACTACTTGCATACTACATCAATTAGCCAAGGCTGAGGGCTCTAGAACCGGGAAGCCTATGATCATTTGACATGATTACCTATTCACTTGGCTTATGATTGGCGGATTTGGGAACACAAGATTATGATTCGGCTAAGTTAAACACGAAACCTCATACAACCTGTTTAGAAGGGTTTCCATTCGAAGGCTAAGTAAAATTTAAGAGAATTCAGATGAATAGGAATCTCCTTGAACGACTAAAAACATACTGAACGACTTGTCCGGGCGCTGATTTTTTTTAATAAGCTAAAATGATCATTAGTCTTTATTCAAAACTATATACTATTAAAAACATTACCATAGAGAGAGCTATCACTGACTTCTTTTCAGCCATGCCCACAGACCAATAAGAATACAAGGTCATGCTTAACATCATCTGTGGTCTGTCAGTAACAAGTCAAAAAAGTTTAACCGCCATAGCGCCGTTTTTTGTTTTTGTGATTTGTGGTTGCAAATTGATAACAATTCCCAACTAATATATTTAATTACGAAACGAAAGCCTTCTTTTGCATGCTATCATTATATAAGAGAGCATAATGCAGAAAACAAGGAAGAAAAGAGGTGATGAAGAACCTATGGAGGTAGACGACATGCCCAACGGCGAGACGCAGAATTCTGATCAGGAGAACATAATAAATGGTGATATAGACCACATATCAGATGACGATGAAGGCGGAGTACGTATCGGTGATATCTACATACCGCCAGCGCCGAAACCAGCGCTTACATTCGACGCAACGGGGCCGAGACTACTCATTACCCATATAGTCAATGAAAACTTTAAAAGTTACGCTGGAGTGCAGAGTTTGGGGCCATTTCATAAGGTAAATAAGTGAAATAATTGGTTAACTGAACAATTAACTAACAGCAGCTACTACGACTTAGTGTTATTGTTTCATAATTTAAAAAAAAAAATGGTTTAGTATCGGCGTACTTATTATACACGCTAGTCAGTTTTCCATGCGGTAGACATAGACATTAATATCATAAATAAATTAAAGTAATTATGATCAGACAGAATTTTAGAAAATTCGGAACAGGGCCATCTCTCGAGCTGGTTAGTAAAATATAAATAAATTTATCAAAAAAAATTAAAGCCTGTACATTTTGTTTTTCAGAGTTTCACAGCAATAATAGGACCAAATGGTAGTGGCAAGAGCAATGTTATTGACTCCATGCTCTTTGTGTTTGGCTACAGAGCCACAAAGATCCGTTCCAAGAAGATCTCCGTACTTATCCACTCATCCAGCAAGTTCCCTAACATAAACAGTGCAAGTGTTGCTGTTCACTTCTGCCAGATTGTTGATGGGGTATGTAAACTTTTAATGCTTTTAGTAAAGTTAATTATTATTATTCAGTGGACTATGGTAAATCTCAGTCACTGTTTTTATATCTTTTATATGTGACACCCAATTTGATTTTCAAAAATATCTTCTTAGTGATCACCAATGATGTATAAGGACCCCCTATGCCAAATTTCATGCTTCTAGGTCCATTCTTTTCAGTTCTCATGCTCGTAAAGCCCCTGTTTATGCTGGGTGTAAGCAGACTAATCCGGCATTTCATGCTCTAGCTTGTGCCTAAAAGTGTGGCCTTCTTTAGGACCAAGACAATTAGTCCTTGAAGCCAAACATGATTAGAAAAAACTTTTTAGTTTATATCATTTACTTGAGGTTAATTTTCTGTGTTGTCTATAGCCAAATAAACATTAAAAACCAGTAATGACTGACATAATTATTATAAAATGCCTTGTGTGTAGGCAGTATAAGGTCTCCAACCACAGCCCAATCTTTACAGAAAAAGATTTAAAAAATTACGGCAGGTAAGCAGACAAGTCATATTTTTTTTTAAGTTTTATATCAGGTCTGTGTTGGTTATGATACAAAATAGTTCTAATTTTCCAATTTTTTTTATGACTGTCTCATTTTCTCGCAGTTGAAGTGGAAAGCAGAGTGTATAACTTGTTCATTAAAAAAGCAATTCATAAAATTATCCTCAACTTCATTATCTATGGATAAAATTACTTACTTTATGCACTTGTACAATGCACTATAAGTACATGTATAGAACCCAAAGTGCAGTTAATTAACAGTTGCAATAGTGCGACTAGTAATTAATAAAACATCATGTTATATAACAATTCAATTGAAATTAAATTCATTTAGTTCTATATATATATATTTTTTTATACATTATAGGCAAGTATTTGATCTCGATCTCACCTGATGGTAAGTGACGATGAGATCTACGATGGAGCATACTTGCCTAGGTAGGAAGGCGGCAGTAGATCGAGACGCTACATTCACTAGGCACATGCAGCACAACTTATCTGACCCACCATCCATAAATCATACCATCATATCATATCATCATGAATACACATGTAGAAGTACACACATAGGTACATAAAATCCTAAACCGAATAAAAAAAAACCTTTTTCCAGAATTATGTTGACATTTCCCTTCAACATTTCACTTTAATGATGACATTGCCCATAATATGATACCTTAATGATGTTATTGCCAGAAATATTGTATTTTATTGATGACATTGCCCCTAATATTGTGCTTTAATGATGACATTGCCCCTAATATTGTGCTTTAATGATGACATTGCCCCTAATATTGTGCTTTAATGATGACATTGCCCCTAATATTGTGCTTTATTGATGACATTGCCCCTAATATTGTGCTTTAATGATGACATTGCCCCTAATATTGTGCTTTAATGATGACATTGCCCCTAATATTGTGCTTTATTGATGACATTGCCCCTAATATTGTGCTTTATTGATGACATTGCCCCTAATATTGTGCTTTAATGATGACATTGCCCCTAATATTGTGCTTTAATGATGACATTGCCCCTAATATTGTGCTTTATTGATGACATTGCCCCTAATATTGTGCTTTATTGATGACATTGCCCCTAATATTGTGCTTTATTGATGACATTGCCCCTAATATGGTGCTTTATTGATGACATTTCCCATAGTGTTTTTACATTACACGACATTGTCCCCTGTATAGCACTGTAAGGTGGGCGTCATCACAGCGCATTTCGCAAGTGCTCCTGTACGTCTTGAAGTTAGACGCGCATAGTGGGGGCTCTGTTGTCGGCGGGCATCCGCACAACTTGTGCGGCATATTTTGTGAAGCCACATTCTCTTGCGGCAGGCCTAGAGCCACCAGTGCCACTGAAAATAAAAGAAAAAAAACTCTGTAAGACCTCTCGGTAACTTGAAACTCCTGGGCCTAAGCATGCTAACACAATCGATTCATAATCGAACAGCAACCGCATAGAAACTGTCACTTTTGAGAGATATATGAGATATCTGGCAAAAGTGACAGTTACTATGCGGTTGCTGTTCGATTATGAATTGATTGTGTTAGCAGACTTGGGGCCCTGGATCATTGTATTTGCATCTACATTGAACTTTCCATACATCTGAGATTTGTTTATTAATAGGTTTAAAACAATTTATTCAGATTATATAAATCAGAGTTCTGACTTTTATCTCATAGACCATTTTCAAAATTTAGCTGCTTACGAATTGTAAACCCCCAATTTTTATAGTCACGCCAAAGTAGTAGTCTCCCGTGGATCCCTCTGGGGGTCCACCTAGACCACTTTGGGAACTAATGATTTAAATAAATCCTCGGGACGAGGCAGCTCGCTGTCTGGTCTTAACGATCTGGTCTTTCGACGTACTAGTTAGTCGTGTTAAATAATTATAAAAGTACTCACAAAATACAATGCTCAAGTACCACTTCATCCTGATATATTTCGCGAAATGATGCCGAGTCTTCATTTGAATGTATTTATATACTCAGCCACTGGAATACGTAATAATTCAATATGTAATAGGCGAAGCATATCAACACAAGTATACATAAATTAAAGACAATGATTAAGTTCTATCCCACTAATATTATAAATGTGAAAGTTTGGATGGATGGATGTTTGTTACTCAATCATGCCAAAACGGCTGAACGGATCTGGATGAAATTTGGCACAGACATTATAGATCTATAATGTCTGTGCCAAATTTCAAAATATAGATTATATATATAGGTATATATATATATATATATACCTATATGCCATTATATATATATATATATATATATATATATATATATATATATAATGGCATAGAGAGATTATAGTCTGGAATAGCATATAAGCTACTTTTTATTTTTTGCCTAGGTAGTGGCAGTTTTGGGGTCAGAAAATGACATAGGCTAATTTTTATTCCGGAAAAATGCACGCTTCCTATGAGATAGCATACAGGAACCGTGTTATTTAAACATTACTTTTTAATCGCGCGTAACACCGCGGGGCGCAGCTAGTAATATATTAATGTATTATTTCGCGTGACTAAATAAGATTTCATGGTTTCTTTATTAAATTACTTTTTTTGTTATGGTAAATTTTATTTACAAGAGTAATTATTTATATCAGATGGAAATAATTAAATCGATTATTGTAATATTATTACGTTTAGGAATATTGTTTTCTCTGACACGTTTTGATCTCATGACTAGGTGCTTAATCATATACTACATATTGCTCAACAAAGCTCCTGTAACGCGCGCCTTACGTACACTCAATGATGTAGCCGAAAGAATTGATATATTTAGCTGTTCTCTGAATGAATTCGAGAGAATAACTTTATACTTATTGTGTTATGTTATGCATAATTAGAGACCGCACTGTTGTATTGGGTTATACTGTAAGGACAGTTGTGTTTGTTGTAAATAAATAAATAAATATTAGGAGTACCCACCAAGAACACCGAAGGACAGCCACCAGGGCCCCAAGTCTGCTAACACAATCGATTCATAATCCAACAGCAACCGCATAGTAACTGTCACTTTTGACAGATGTTGTATGGGATATCTGTCAAAAGTGACAGTTACTATGCGGTTGCTGTTCGATTATGAATCGATTGTGTTAGCAGACTTGGGGCCCTGGTACACTGGAGTTCATTAATATCTCAATAATAATATTTCACGTGACAAGTAAGCCAGGCCTGACTATTTTATGCGACCGAAATTTCCGTAATTTAGCCTCGCGCTAATTTGTCTTTTACTATTGAGTTGACCTACTTAAAATAGTAATTTTTAAACCCAATAATCAGTCAGCTTAACACTAAATTAAAATGTATATTGTCTTTGATTTATTTCATACTAGCTGCGCCCGGCGGTGTTACCCGCGCTAAAAAGTATGAAAAATTAAAACATCTATCCCACGGGAACCATACATTTTACCGGGATAAAAAGTAGCCTATGTGCTATTCCAGACTATAATCTATCTCTGTGCCAAATTTCATCCAGATCCGTTCAGCCGTTCGAGCGTGAAAGAGTAACAAACATCCATCCATCTATCCATCCATCCAAACTTTCACACTTATAATATTAGTATAGATAATTCCGTGTAAGTATATCATAAAACGTCTTGTTTATTTTATTGGTGACCGTTGAAGGATAAAACAAAGCCTTAATGGTAATTTGTGACGTCATTTGTCATGTCGTTATCAATATTACCTGTGTTCTGACCTTTACCTACTCGAACATGGCTCGCTAATCCAAAGAACAATGGCAGCATTTACGTAACTATATTGAGCTGCCCCTGGACAGTGACTATGACTTTAAAAAAAATACTTTAACAAACGGGACCCATATTGATTTCTTATATTTAGGGAGCGTTCAAGTATTACGTAATTTTTGGAGATTTTTGACCCCTCCCCCCTATGTAACGCGCCGTAACGTTTTTCTTTATTCATTCACCTCAGTCCTCCCGTGACCATGGTTGCTGTGAAGCAGCCGATACTTCGGGAACATAAAAAACATTATATAAACGCGATAAAAACCCTTACATTAGTTTTATTTCAATCGGGAGCCATTAAAAATAGAGACCAGCTCAAATCTTCGTTAAAGTCTCTAATTGTTTTTTTTTTCAGTGTTTGTCAGTTTTTTTTACGTAGTCCGGTTTTTATTTATTAGTTCACTCAAAGGTTTTATCATCTCATTTATTTTAGCGGTTACCTATGGGTTAGAGGTGACACTGACTCTAATTATTTTTTTTGTGATCCTATGTTTGTGAAATCTCTTTGTTTTTCTTTTTTAATAATATAATGTTTTTGTTTCTCTATGTTGTAGGAAGGCGAAGATTTCACAGTGGTGCCAAATAGCGAGATAGTGGTGTCAAGGACGGCGTTTAAGGACAACTCCTCGCATTATACGCTGAATGGACGCCGGGTACAATTCAAGGAGGTCGCCAAAATGCTGAGGTCGCACGGCATAGATTTGGATCACAATAGATTTCTTATACTTCAGGTATTCATTTAGCACTTATTAAAAGCTTTTGCAATCGGTCAAACTTACCACCGAATCAACTTAACACCCAATCTGTAGGACTGATTTGTAATTTGGTAGGCATTATTTGGCACCTACTAATAGTCTAACTTCATACCCAATTCGTAAATTTATATGCAAATTGATAGGGACTTTACAAATCGGCCAAACCGATAGGGTGCCAAGTTGGGCCGTTTGTAGAGGAGGCTTGTATCTTTCTCATTAAATACGTTACATAAAATATGCGAAATAATTATACTGAAAGAATGTAGGTTAAGTGTCGGTCAGTAAAGTTGTGGATACTTTACTGACAAATCACCGAACTTTTTGGGAGAACTGGAAAAGTCGTGTTTTACTATTTAGTTTTATTTTCCTACACTCGTGCACGTTTATGAACACATAATGGTTAATATTCCACCAAAATTACACATTATATTTCGACGAAACACATTTTTCACAAAATAAAACAAAATTGATAACTTTTCCCTTCGACCACCCCCAAAAAGTCCATATTATACTATTATTGTTACACCTTATATTTTTAAATAGCGGTTGGATAACAGTTCGAAAACCTTCGCTCGCGGAAAGATGGTGTGCATTCACGAAGAATGTATATAGCGAATGCGGAAATCCATCTCGGAAGTTTTCGATTCCCTTTCCAATATATAATTCCAGCCCTTTTTATGTCCCACTGCTGGGCAAGGGCCTCCCCTCAATGCGAGGGGGGTTTTAGGCCATAGTCCACCACGCTGGCCCAGTGCGGGTTGGCAGACTTCACACATCTTTCGAGGGGTTCTCTCAGACATGCAGGTTTCCTCACGATGTTTTCCTTCACCGTTTAGGAAGTGATAATCTTGGTTGAAAATGAGATTCGCACATGAAAAATCCCAGAGGTGCGAGCCGGGGTTTGAACCTGCAATCCTCGTTTCCGAGGCAAGCGTTCTACCAACTTGGCTATCACTGCTTGCTTGATATCCCTTTCCAATATTGATTTCTAATGAATTGAAATAACTACCCTATGGTATACAGGCGTTAGGTGTAAGTACTTATGGGAATGTGGATTTCAGGGTGAAGTGGAACAAATAGCGATGATGAAGCCCAAAGCCCAGTCGGAACATGAATCGGGAATGTTGGAGTATTTAGAAGACATCATTGGAACTTCTAGATATAAGGTATAGTTTGCAATGTGTACGGCTGTTGATAAAAGTGCTCTTAAACCGGCTAGTTTTTAGGCAATTTCTATCTGCAATTGTATAGCTTTCGAATTGCAGTCCATACAGTGTTTTGTTTAACTGCGACCGGGTGGGTTAATTTTTTTCAATTTTTTTTTTTATTACAAATCTGAATCTATGGGTCATACGGGGAATCTGTCTTAGGAACCTTCAGGTCTTTTTTGTCAAAAATAATGGCATTCTCAATTTCGTGTTCCAGTGTAAGTTGTCCATGAATAAATTGGCATTTTTTTAATGCTTATAAGTAAGGATCATTTCATTGTAGTGGAAGAAAAAATTTGTACAACAAAAGTTCATCAAATTTAATAAATATATTTTTCATACAATATGTATAACAAAACCTTTTTTTTAATGCCGATCGACTCAGTTTCAAGTTACGATCATTTATATATATATAGGTGACAGCAGAAGTTGGTCTAATTCAATGTATTTGTTTTGTTTATGTGTTTACATTCGACTATCAATATTGACTGATCGAGAAAGTTGTTGACCGACCATTATTTGTTTACATTAACCCAAAGGAACCAATAGAAAAACTGTCAGTTAAAGTAGAGGAATACAGCGAGATGCGCAAGGAGAAGTTGAACAGAGTCCGTCTGGTGGAACAAGAGAAGCAGAAGTTGGAGCAGCCGATGCGCGAAGCCGTGGAACAAATGAACCTGACGAACACCGCGCTGCGGACCAGGAACACGCTTCTGCAGAAGTACATGTGAGTTGTGAACATTCATGTCCAGTATATCGCCAGACGAACACACCAAATGTGCGGTCCCAGACTATGCAACGCTTGTATTAAAGGGTACCTTACAATGGGCTGGGGTCGATCCCAGTATATAATCCCACTAATATTATAAATGTGAAAGTTTGGATGGATGGATGTTTGTTACTCTTTCACGCCCGAACGGCTGAACGGATCTGGATGAAATTTCGCACAGAGTTAGATTATAGTCTGGAAGCAGATATGCTACTTTTTATCCCGGTAAAATGTATGGTTCCCGTGGGATAGATTAATATGGTAGTATACATACTTTTTAATCGCGGGTAACACCGCGGGGCGCTGTTACCCGGTAGTACTTATATACATATTTAATGTCAATGTCTCGGGTACAAACATTCGTGCTCATCACACAAAGTTTTTCCCCTACCAGAACTAGTAGCACAGCTTGCTGTGACTGCACAAAATGTGAGATAATAAAAATGTTCGTCTCTTTCTCTCTTATAAATCACGGAAGTGAAAGAGCGACTTGGTGCGACATAATCTGTGAATTAGATTTTGTCTTGACCTACGTTCTAGACCTTCTGGATTCGAACTCAGGAGCCTCGCCACAAAAAGTAGGGTCACCACGAACTGGGCTTTTTCAGGCCGTCAAAATATTTTGGTGCATTAAAGAGTGATTTGGAACCTTCGAGAATATAGTATTTTTGTTTTTTAAAATACTATTTATGATCTTGTTACAGTCACGAAACAAAAAAAATTATAGAAAGCAAAGAGAGCGAAATGACTGAACTAAAAGAGAGTCTATCAAAAATCGACGAGAAACTAAACACAATGAAAGAGGAACTCCAAGAAAAAACTTCAGTACTCAAGGCTGGTACGCAGTGAGTACACCCTTACTACTGGGCCCCAAGTCTGCTAACACAATCGAACAGCAACCTCATAGTAGCTGTCACTTTTGACAGATGTCCCACAATCGATTCATAATCGAACAGCAACCGCATAGTAGCTCTCACTTTTGTGTATTGTATGGAATATCTGTCAAAAGTGACAGCTACTATGCGGTTGCTGTTCGATTATGAATCGATTGTGGTAGCAGGCTTGGGGCCCTCTACAGGAGGATTAAGAAATGTTGTACAAAATTTTGCCTTAATGTCATGATCAAAATGGCGCTATAGAAGCGCAGGCTCAATGGTCCTTTGGCCCTATATAAATGTGAAGAAAGTATATCTGTTTGTTGGATAATCACGCGAAAAGTTTGTCAACGCTTTTAAACAGTTAGTTTGTAAACAGAATAAAGAAAGCTTTCAAAGATCTACTAAATGCAAGTTCGCAATTTTTGTTCAGGAAATACGATAAACTCCAAAAGCAGAAGGAGGAACTGTCTGAGAAGTTGCAGGCATGCAAAAAGAAGACAGTCACCGTGCAAGCGGACATCACACAGGGGAACAAGAAGAGGAAGAACTTGGATCAGTTACTGGAACAGGAGAAGGGGAAGCTGATGGATTTGGAACTAGTAAGTAGAGAAACGTATGCTGAATGCTCCTCAATTTGATCACTCAGTTCACTTCTGCGCTGTTCCTAAATGAGTAATTATGTTTTTTTTTAATGTAAAATCAAGTGAACATAGACTTCTTTCTCTCTTCTTATAATTTCAGCCCTTTTTAATGTCCCACTGCTGGGCACGGGCCTCCCCTCAATGCGAGGGGGATTAGGCCATAGTCCACCACGCTGGCCCAGTGCGGGTTGGCGGACTTCACACATCTTTCGAGGGGTTCTCTCAGACATGCAGGTTTCCTAACGATGTGTTCCTTCACCGTGTAGCAAGTGATAATCATGGTTGAAAATGAGATCCGCACATGAAATGAAATCCCAGAGGTGCGAGCCGGGGTTTGAACCTGCGATCCTCGTTACCGAGGCAAGCGTTCTACCAATTTGGCTTTCACTGTTTTACATTTCTCTGCTAAAATCAATTTAAAAATACTGAAAAATATTCGTATATACATGAAATGATCGACGGGAAATTCCAACTCTGGGCATCCAGAATCATGACCTGAATCCTTGGTGTCAGTTTTGGTAACGAATCCATTCACACCCTGTAAATTATAGATATCCCCCACTGTTACAAGCTGAGCCAACATGTAGAACTGCCATTTTTTTAATCTCTCGCAGATTCCCGAAAAGAACAAGAGAGAGATAGAAGATTGCGAGAAGCTTTTGGTCAAACACAAAGAAAATAAAAAGCTAGCCGAAGACGAATTGCAAACTGTGGTCGCGAGCGTAAGGTAAGAGCTAAGTTCGGGTTCGGGTTCAAATCCCGGTACAGGCAAACTTTGTGTGGTGAACAGGAATGTTTGTTTCCGATTTTAAACGTCCATGGACGTTTAAAATTAAAAAAAAAAAATCCCCAGACAAACACACCAACTATACGGTCCTACACTAAGCAACGCTTTTATTATGGGTACCGTACAATTTACTGGGGGCGAACCCAGTATATATTTAACATCCATGTCTTTGGTATAAACATTTGTGCTCATCATACAAAATTAGTCCCTACCATGATTCAACCCGGGCCCTCGGCACGGAAAGCTCATCAGGTCGTATTTAAGTAATGATATATTGGAATAGCCCCCAGTCCCTTGTCCAGTACCTATAATACAAGCGTTGCTTAGTTTGGCTTAGTCTGTGTGTTCGTCTGGCGGTAATGTATTTAGCAGGTCCGTGCATACGAAGTCACCAGACTATTTCCATTGTATTGTCGCTTTATTTCTCTACAGAACCAAAACACAAGGCCTCCAAGAGACTAAAGACAAACTCCAAGCTAAACTGATGGACTTGAAGAAAGTGGTCGATGAATCCAATAAGAACCACAAACTAGCAGAGTCCGAGCTCAAGATATACTTATCCACCGAGCAGAAGGAGAATGAGAAGTTAGAGACTATGAGACAGGACTATTCAAAGGCCGCGGCGGATTTGGAAGAGAAGAAAACGTAAGTAGAATGTCTGTTTATGTTATCAGCTATCAAACTTATAAAAAAAACATAACAAAGTAGCACAATGCATCGTATAGTATTTATTTATTAAATAAAACACCACAATTTATATTAATTTAATGTAATTGTTGTACCAACGTTATTAGGAATAATCAACTCAAAAAGTATAATCGGGCATAGAGTCAGGACGCGATCAATTCCGGTGCGTTCAGAAATTATTAATAATGTTCGCGTTCTCACACATCGTGATTCAGAAAAAGTATACTACCCTTTTAACCGCCGCTTCGTTAGCGCATTTCTAATCATATATCATCCAAATTGTACGGTACCCATAATACAAGCGTTGCTTAGTGTGGGACCGTGTAATTGGTGTGTTCGTCTGGCGATAATATTATATAAAAAAAAAAACTAAACATTTAAGCTGTACGTAGTATTTATTAAATAAAATGAACACCAACATTCACATAAGTTCTGCGACGCGCGCGCAATAATTGAACCAAATAATTCGGCCGAGTATTCGTTTCGGTAAGCACTGAACAAAATATTCAGTTTAGTGTAAATACCCATGTTAGGCACATCTTTAATTATTAGTATGTAATTTCAATATCCAATAAGTATGACACTCATTATATTTTATTTTACTTAACTCTAGACTTCAAGAGCAGCTGGCAACATCGGTACCCGCCCAAGAAAAGGAACTAAATGATGTCCAATCGAAACTGCAGACGTTGAAGAAGGAGGAAGCCAAGGTGTCGAGCGAAACGAGATCATTGAGGTGACAATTTAAGACCCCGTTGACTCGTTCGAATCCCGGTTGAGGCAACATTCGCGAGATGAGCAATAATGCACGAGACATGGACGTTTACCCTCAAATTTAATAAAAGTTATAATCCCACTAATGTTATAAATGTGAAAGTTTGAATCACGCCAGAACGGCTAAACGGATCTGGATGAAATTTGGCACAAAGATAGATTATAGTCTGAAATAGCGCATAGGTTACTTTTATCCCGGTAAAATGTATGGTTCCCGTGGGATAGATTTGTTTTAATTTTTCATAGAGCAAAGGATAGACATGTTTTTTTGCAAAGGTAGTGGTAGTTTAGGGGTTAGAAAATGACATAGGCAAATTTTCATCCCGAAAAATGCACGGTTTCTATGGGATAGCATACAGGAACCGTGCATTTGCAAAATGACATAGAGGAAAGGGACATATTTATTAATCGCGGGTAACACCGCGGGGCGCAGCTAGTGGATTATATTGATTAGACGGTTTTGAACTCTCTTTGTTTACAGGGCGCAATTGGAAGAGTCGCGACAGGCGATGACCGCTAACAGATCCCGCGGCAGAGTGCTGGACGCGCTGATGAACGAAAAGAAAAATGGCAAACTGCCCGGCATCTTCGGAAGATTGGTGAGTCATGGCTCATAAAGGTAAGGGTGGGGTGTGGGGCAAATGGGGCGGTCCCTTAATATCAGGTAGGATAGTGGTCAAACGCAAGCTTATCTACAGAAAAAAAGTAGACCAATTCCTGCCGCCCCTCCTGACTGACGCCTTACCACCGAACCAACAATTATGTCAAATCAGAATATTTTTTATTCACGTTGACCATAAAGTACGGTACTAATGAATCGTCAAAAGATACATAATACTATGCTACTACTTTAGCACCCGTTCGGAATGCCGTTCCTATGGAGAAGAACGGGCAAGTAACGCCATGCTGAATTTCAATTTTGTTTTTTTTTCTAGTATATTTTTAAGACAGACTATTATTTATAGGCTTTCTATAACTTTATCAAACGTCATATAGTACTGCGCAAAGCTAAACTACGTGATATAGTACTGTGCACTATAGATTTAGCTTTGCGCAGTACCATATGACGATGATAATGTTATAGAACATCTGTAGAAGGTATAAAAATGTAATCTAAATAAAATCTAAACAATAATGTATCCATACACCTCGTAAAATATTTGTCACTATTATTGCTACACCTTATAAGTTCAGATCTGAAATTTTCAGGGCGATCTCGGCGGAATAGATCTGAAATACGACGTAGCGATATCGACCTGTTGCGGCGCTCTAGACAACATTGTCGTCGACACCGTCGAGACCGCGCAAGCGTGTGTCGAACACCTCAAGCGACACGACATCGGTAGAGCGACATTCATTGCGCTCGATAAACAACAACACTTGAAGCAGAACTACGAGAGACGGGTGTCTTTGTGAGTATTGTTGTTATTTAATTTTTCTACAACATATTTCAATGCGTCGTGGTCCGTCACAAGGATAATGTAACAATCTATACACACACACACACACACACCCCTCCCACACACACACACACACCCCTCCCACACACACACACACACACACACACACCCCTCCCACACACACACACACACACAACACACACGCTCACGCACACACCCCTCCCACACACACACACACAATAGACTTAAGTTTATTAAAAGCTTTTGAAAACTCACCATGTTGGTTACAAGATTTTATTTAACTCACCATATTTTATTTAACTCACTATATCAATGACAAACTTTTATGTAACTCACCATATTAGTTACAATCTTTTCTTTACCAGTCCCGAGAACGCGCCACGTCTCTTCGACCTGGTGAAAGTGAAAGACGAGCGAGTGTTGCCGGCGTTCTACTACGCGCTGCGCGACACACTCGTCGCCAGCGACCTGGAGCAAGCGTCCAGGATCGCGTACGGACACACCAGATACAGGGTGGTCACTTTGAATGGCGATGTCATCGAGATTGCCGGTACGATTACATTTCATTGCCATGTAACTAATAAACTCGTTGTTAATGTGTGTACGTACATGTCACTATTGACATAAGGTAGATTGACATTTATTATCTATATTTTTGTTTGCTGATTCTTACAATTTATAAATTAAAAACACTAACCCATGTGGTGTGATCTAAACAATGTGTAATATTATTATCGGTTCTCGTCAGATCTGTATTTTTTTTTTGTGTGTGTGTGGTCATGCCGCGGAATTGAACATTGTTACGGTTTTTATTTATTTATGTACATACGAGATACAGGTTGGTCACTTTGAATGGCGATGTGATCGAGATTGCCGGTACGATTAGATTTCATTGCCATGTCACTAATAATCCCTTGGTTTATGTGTTGAATATTTTTATCGGTTCTCGTGAGTTCGGTACATTGTTGGTGTCTACGCACTAGGTCATGTCGCGGAATTTAAATTTTGAAGGTTTTTATTTATTTACGTAAAATTGGCGCTTGTTTAGGTCGTATTATTTTGGTTTGAGACTGCGGTTTGAGATAGCGTATTGAATATGTTTCAAGTTTACGGTTTTTATTTATTTACGTAAAATTGGCGCACGTACGGGTCGTATTTTAACCGACTTGGAAAAGGAGGAGGTTCTCAATTCGGTACTGAAATGAAATGAAAAAAGTTTATTCGACACACACACACAAAGATACACAAATAGGTACATCCATGAAAAATTAAAGAACATAACGTAGGTATATACTATAATATAAAGGGTTTTAGGTTGCAGTTAGTAGATATTGTGGATCTCAGTGTGAGCTGTGCCGAAAGAACGGCGTTCTAGAACTCTAGCATTCCCTCAGGTACGATGTCCGGCGGCGGCAGAAGCACGATGCGCGGGCGCATGTCCAGCGCGGTGCAGCAGGACACCAGCGAGCAGGACCCGCGCACCATACAGGCCAACGAGAACAAGCTGGCCGGCCTGGAGCAAAGGTAAGATATTAATGGGTTGAACCCTTGATCAGACCGATCAGCTGACCGAAGCTTTAATAATATAAGATACACTAGCGACTGAACATTATATCACGTTATGTAGGTATTTACAGCCTTCATCTAAAGCAGGGTTTCCCAACCTTTTTTGCATGGTGCACCCCGGATTATATAAAAAAAAAACATGCCCCCTATATTTTTCTTCATTGCTTCAATCAAAAAATAAAAATAATTTTTAGGATATTTATTTCAAACGATTTATTATTTATTAATGGGATGTTTGCGCCTGCATTTTTTGAACCAGTTGGTCGATATCAGGTTCTGTTTTTGTCAGACCTATTATCAAACCATTATCGACTGCAAGACGATTTCGCTTCGATAAGTAATTAGATTAAAATATCCGAACACTTCATGCCCCCCCCTGAGATCTCTCTACGCCCCCCCGGGGGGGGGGGGGGGGCACGCCCTACCGGTTGGGAAGTCCTGACCTAAAGGGTACCGGTACAAGATTATCTATACAAATAAATAAAATTGGAGTGTCTGTTTGTAATATTAAAAGCACCGCTTTTTACAAAGTGCATTTGGATGTATACACGGTACCATATACTTTTATCCACCATTAATTTTTATCCCGGTAAAATGTATGGTTCCCGTGGGAGAGATTTGTTTAAATTTTTCATAGAGCAAAGGATCGACATGATTTTTTTGTTCATCCAGAAAAAATGCACGTGCAAATCCTATTGGATAGCATACAGGAACCGTGCATTTGCAAAAGGACATAGTGGAAAAGGACATACTTTTTAATCGCGAGTAACACCGCGGCGTGCAGCTAGTAGTATAATAATGGCTTTGTTCCAGACTATCAGAACTTCGTTCGGAACAAACAAGTTTAGAAGACTTGGTTGTGACGTTGCAGCGAAGCACGCGCGAAGGCCGAACGACATTGAACAAACTGAACATAGAACTGAAGAGTTTGGTCGAACAAGTACCGTTGATGCAGGTATAATATATACTATCTATACTAATATTATAAATGTGAAAGTTTGGATGGATGGATAGATGGATGGATGTTTGTTACTCTTTCACGCCCGAACGGCTGAACGGATCTGGATGACATTTGGCACAGAGATAGATTATAGTCTGGAATAGCACATAGGCTACTTTTTATCCCGGTAAAATGTATGGATCCCGTGGGATAGATGTTTTAATTTTTCATACTTTTTATCGCTGGTAACACCGCCGGGCGCAGCTAGTAATATTATAAATGTGAAAGTTTGGATGGATGTTTGTTACTCTTTCACGTCAGAACGGCTGAACGGATCTGGATGAAATTTGCCACAGAGATAGATTATAGTCCGGAATAGTACATAGGCTACTTTTTATCCCGGTAAAATTTATGGTTCCCGTGGGATAGATTTGTTTACATTTTTCATTGAGTACCAATAAATTCATTTTCTCATACATTTGATTCTGAGGTGGTACGAAGTTCGCCGGGACAGCTAGTATAACATAAACATTATTAAACATGATTTAAATAATACTATCACGACGCCTATACCCCGATGGGATAGGCAAAGTTGTACTCAATTATACCCATATATAACACCAAACGCGCACCACTTAGCTCTCGCTACAAATCTAGTGACTGCGTCATTGCAATGCGTCAGAACTCTGCTATATTTTCTTTTTTTTTTTCCAGAAACAAATAAAGCAACAAGAGAATAAAGCCGCTTCAAGCAAAGTGGACCCCAAACAAAAAGCCAAATTGAAAGCAGCGCTGGAAGCGGCTGAAGGGAAATTAAACAAGGCGAAACACCTAGCTGGTGAAGTAAGTCAAAATTATCGTAAGACTCAATTATTATGTAATCATTTATATTAAGCATCCATGACTCAGGTACAAATATTCCTGCTTGTAGAAATAGCAAGAGGCTTTTTCTAGAACATAAATATAGCCGCGGTTATCTCGTTAATTAATTAATATTCATTCGTATCTCAAGAATCACAATAAAACAAGATAGGCCAACAAGCGTCTCGCTGACACGTTTGAAGTCTGCCTCGCTATATGCTCATCACACAATATTTGCCCCTACCGAGATTCGAACCCGATACCCTAGGTGAAACGGTGATAGCCAAATTGGTAGAACGCTTGCCTCGGTAACGAGGCTCGCAGGTTCAAACCCCGGCTCGCACCTCTGGGATTTCTGGATTTCATGTGCAAATCTCATTTTCAACCACGATTGTCACTTGCTAAACGGTGAAGGAAAACATCGTGAGGAAACGTGCGTGTCTAAGAGAACACCTCGAAAGACGTGTGAAGTCCGCCAACTTGCACTGGGCCAGCGTGGTGGACTATGGCCTAGTCCCTCTCGCATTGAGGGGAGGCCCGTGCCCAGCAGTGGGACATTAAAAGGGGTTGGAATTATTATACCCTGGGTACGGAAAGCTGTGTCCTTGATAGCAGCTACCGTTATGCGAATTGGGTCTTTTTTTTTTTATTACATTATAGGCAAGTATTTGATCTCGATCTCACCTGATGGTAAGTGACGATGAGATCTACGATGGATCATACTTGCCTAGGTAGGAAGGCGGCAGTAGATCAAGACGCTACATTCACTAGGCACATGCAGCGCAGCTGATCTGACCCGCCATCCATGAATGGCAACACCGAACATCATGCCGCAACACGGCTAGGCCGCTTGGCGACATGGCTTTGTTCAGTGGGTGGTGACTAGCCACGGCCGAAGCCTACCACCAGTAAAGTTGTCACCTGGTTGGCACCACCCAGGGTCACGTGTAGGGTATCTCGAGGGTACTTAATTCTCCTACGGACGAAGGTGAGTCAACCCCATAAACTTTGAACAAACAATTATTTTTGTCTGCAGGTCGAAAAAGAAGTGCATGGTGTCGACGCACAGATATCAGCGGTCGCCGGCGGGAAAGTTAAGGACTTGCAGAAAAACTTGGACGAGTTGAATAAGAAAATAGACAAGGTCTCCACTGAGACAACTAAGCTGAGAGTTGCAATCAATACTAGTATAAGGTAAGTCCACTGGCACTACATTGGTGGGGCGCGATCGATTGCTACGCGGTTTACTACGCGGCTACGAAGCCTACGGGACTACGGTAGCACCTATCGATAAAACAAAAATAGTCGAAAAAAAACAAAGTTAAATAAAAAACTTTTTAACAAAATAAAAACCGTCTTCAAAAAACTAAAAAGCCAAAAATAATCTAATCTTGAAATCTACCTGTTTACCTGTTTAACTAAATCAAATATTTAACTAATCTGAAGTCGGTGCCAAAAAAACTACTGAGTCGAGTATTGCCGGTCTGCGCCAAAGACTATACCTACAAATTGGTCCGCGCATCTCGTTACTGGAGTATACTTTTGCTATTCTTCGTCGGTTGTTTATTTGGCACCGACTTCAGATTAGTTAAATATTTGATTTAGTTAAACAAGGTAGATTTCAAGATTAGATTATTTTTGGCTTTTTAGTTTTTTGAAGACGGTTTTTATTTTGTTAAAAAGTTTTTTATTTTACACTTTTTAGTGGATATATTTACTATTCTTTGTCACTAAAAAGATTTTTATTTCAATAATTTTACTGGATAATAGGTATACCAAATACAACATCATCGCGAGATAAATATAGATTCAAAGAAATCAAGATAAAACAAAAACCACTGAATCAATCTCGCTCAATTTTAAAAGGGTATACCTTATTCTGTAAAAAAAAGAATAATCCAAATCGAAACATCCACGAAAAAGTTTTATTTATAGCCAAAGTGCATCCCATAACAATTTCAATAAGCCCAAACAGGGCTTGGATACGTTGTTTTATTACAGAGTTCCGGTTCCTCCTGGGTTTATCATCAGATCAGTTTGATGGTACCATATTCATCAGAACCATTTCTTTAAATTTGCTTTGTCATAGTCGCTTAACGATCATAAACGAGATTATTTTGGCGCAACCCGTGAAATACGTTTCACTGACAAGTTCCGGTGGCCATTTGTGGTCTTCTTCATCACTTTCACTTCAGCAAATGATACTTTCTGAATGCAAATGCTTGACTTCTTGATAAAAATACCAAAATTGCTATAGGTTTGCCTATAAAATTTGAGGAGTCCTCTCAATTCCTCATGGATCCCATGATCAGAGTATTTTTTTGAAAAAAATGGGACCAATCTGTAAGCATATCCTTTCATATCAAAAAATAATTTTCCAAATCGGTTCATAAATGACGGAGATCTGAGGTAACAAACATAAAAAAAAAAATAAAAAAAAAAAAAAAAAAAAACATACAACCGAATTGAGAACCTCCTCCTTTTTTTTTAAGTCGGTTAAAAAGACAAAATTGGAAGAGTGTGAAAAAATATAAGAGTATAGGATGGTCTTTTATTTATTATATAATATTCTATGTCTGTTGATGCATATCATTTGGTGTTGTTTTACTTTTATAGGTCTCAAGAGAAACTATTATATATGTTAATAGGATCATTTCCAAGATAAAATCTTATAATTACACATTCAAAATAACAGAGCACATTAAGTACAAAATGTATGTTATTGCTTTAAAATAAAAACATTTACAAATTCATTTTTAAATATAAACATTATCTGGTATTTAAATAAAACTAATTTTACGGATACTATCGCGTTTATTTTTTGTTTTTTACGTTCCCGACGTTTCGGCTGCTTTACAGCAACCATGGTCACGGGAGGATTGAGGTGGTTGACGTCCTGGTGTCATAGTTTGAAACGGGGTACCCTCATTCATATTTGATTGTTGCTTGTGGTCCGATCTACGCAGAAAGTGCTCACAGTGTCTTGAGGTCTTGCAATTGTACGCTTGGTCTTGGATTTAATAATATTAATTACTGGTTCCCAAGTTGATGGTAGCACCCAGCCATCTTCCCTATTGAAATTAGGATGTTTTTTAATTTCAATGGCCTCGCGTATCATCCTGGGTCGGAATCGGTGTTCTTTTGCGAGGATCTGTGGCTTATCAAATCTGATATAATGGCGGGTGCGATCTTGTACGTGTTCACAGATTGCAGACTTCGTGGAGCGCCGGTGTTTCACATCAGCTATATGTTATTTTACCCGGGTTTTAATTGATCTTTTAGTTTGGCCTATATAGACAACAAAAAATAAACGCGATAGAATCCGTAAAATTAGTTTTATTTAAATGTGTAGTATTCGCGTAAATATAAGAAATCAATACATTATCTGGTAATTAATTTTTTTTTTAAGCAAGTTTGTTAGACCACATTTATGTTACTTGATAGGCGTACAATGTGTAATTATATCGTAGCTTCTTGATCAATTTCCCAGGAACGCAAAGAAATCCAAAGATAAGATACAACAAATGGAGACGGACTTCAAGGAAACCGAGAAGAATCTGGAGAATCTCAACACACAGAAGAAACAACTTACCCTGGAGAATTCTCAGTTGCAGAAAGAAATTGAAGAAGTATGTAATTTATAACTTAACCACACACATTATTTGGGTTAGGTATGCTTAGCATGGTATCAACTTAAAGGTCTCAAACTCCAAGACCAAATACAAAATTAATGGAATATTGTTTTGCTTTTCCACAATGAGGCTCGCACCTCTGGGATTTCTGGATTTCATGTGCGAATCTCATTTTCAACCGTGATCATGACTTGCTAAACGGTGAAGGAAACCTCGCGAGGAAACCTTTTTAATGTCCCACTGCTGGGCACGGGCCTCCACTCATTGCGAGGGGGCTTAGGCCATAGTCCACCACGCTGGCCCAGTGCAGGTTCGCGGACTTCACACATCTTTTCACAGACATGCAGGTTTCCTCACGATGTTTTCCTTCACCGTTTAGCAAGTGATAATCGTGGATGAAAATTAGATTCGCACATGAAATCGTTACTTACTGCCATACAAATTGTATCAAATCAATACCTCCTCAAGATCCTTGGACTTTCATTCAACAGCTAGACGAACAAATAAACGAAGGCATGGGCGAATTTTCGGAGTTGAAACAGGAGATATCTAAACTGCAAACCAAAGAGAATAAGGTTAAAAGCGAACGCTTAGAAGCTAACAATGCTGTCACCAAGATGGAGAAGACGATACACGACTGTAGGAGCAAGACACCGCAGTGGGAGAAAGAGGTAACCGTTTTGTGGAATGGGTTCTGATGTTATATCAACTACAGTGCAACGATTATCGCAAGCGCAACACTATGAAATATAAAAAACTAGCTGCGCCCCGCGGTGTTACCCTCGATTAAAAAGTTAAGTTTAAAAAAACACGGTTCCTGTATATGCTATCCCATAGGAACCGTGCATTTTTTCGGGATAAAAAGTAGCCTATGTCATTTCCTGACCCCTAAACTACCACTACCTATGCAAAAAATCATGTCGATCCTTTGCTCTATGAAAAATTAAAACGAATCTATCCCACGGGAATCATTTTACCGGGATAAAAAGTAGCCTATGTGCTATTCCAGACTATAATAAAAAGATAAAAATCGGCCCACCCGTTCTTGTGTTATAAATGGTGTAACTAACACGACTTTATTTTAAATATTGAGCAATTTTTAACTATTTATGTTAGACTTTACTAACGTATAAATACGTTTTCTAGCTAGCATCACTGAAACTCGAAGATCCTGGCTTAGATGGTATACCAGGTGTGGAGAGGCCTGCGCCTCTCGACAGGCACACGGCCGAGGAGCTGGAAGAGGCTGCCGTGGACGAGCTGAGAAACAGATTAGCCGCACAGAAGACTCGGCTGGGAGATGCCCAACCCAATATACAGGCTATTCAGGTAATATTGACTACCACCTTGGGTTTTTTTAGGTTTTAGAGCACGATGTTAAATTATGGGAATTAGCAAATAAAATAAATCATTCCAAATGGAAGTACATCATAACCGGAAAGTAAACTCAGAACACAGTTGTTTATATACCGAGGAGTCCTGGGATTGAATTCGGTATGGAATTATGTGTGACTAGCTGCTACCCGCGACTTCGTCCGCGTGGTATTTAACAAAGACAACCGTTGACAACAGCCTGCTCGCCCATTCTGAGCCCGCAGGACGCATTGCAGGTTGTTGCTATCACACTTAATGAGGCGCTGCGCTGCAACATTGGTTTTAATTTTTTTTTCGTGGGATCCTATTTTTTTTTTTTCTAAAATAAAAGTAGCCTAAGTTACTCCTTGTTACATCAGCTATCTGCCAGTGAAAGTCCCGTCAAAATCGGTCCAGCCATTTCAGAGATTAGCCGGAACAAACAGACAGACAGACAAAAATTGTAAAAAAAATTGTTTCGGTATAGGTAACGTGTATTCATCCAAATGCACTTAGTAAAAAGCGGTTATTTTAATATTACAAACAGACACTCCAATTTTATTTATATGTATGTATAGATAAACACAGGTTTTTGTACCCGAGTTATGAACGAATAATATGTTAAACTAGCTGTTGCCCGCGACTTCGTCCGCGTGTTATTTAACAACGTCTCAACCGTTGGCAACAGCCTGCTCGCGTTCTGATCCCGCGGGACGCATTGCAGATTGTTGCTATCAAACTTTAAGCAGGCGCAGCGCTGCAACATTGGTTTTAATTTTTTTTCGAGAGATCCAATTTTTTTTTCTAAAATAAAAGTAGCCTAAGTTACTCCTTGTTACATCAGCTATCTGCCAGTGAAATTCCCGTCAAAATCGGTCCAGCCATTTCAGAGATTACCCGGAACAAACAGACAGACAGACAGACAGACAGACAGACGGACAGACAGACGGACAGACAGACAGACAGACAGACAAAAATTGTAAAAAATGTTGTTTCGGTATAGGTAACGTGTATACATCCAAATGCACTTAGTAAAAAGTGGTTATTTTAATATTACAAACAGACACTCCAATTTTATTTATATGTATAGATAATTTCTGCTCGCGGTACCGCGATCAAACATAGCGTATAGCACTCAAGGATACTTTAGCTTTTTATTAGTGTATAATTTCCAGAATCGGATCCCTAGATCTGGAGACCACATCACATAAATCACACTCACAAACTTTATGTACCTCTTCATAATATTTGTATAGATTATTAATGGGATAGCGCCTGTCCATTGTACGGTACCCATGACACAAGGGTGGCTTGGTTTGGGACTACACGTTGGTGTGTTCTTGACATCCTGCGTCTTTCATTTATTATTCTAATTTATTCTAGTTTGGGTAAATTTTGGTAATGATTTTTGTAATATTCTGGGTGAACCTGAAACGAATCGCAATCAAATCATAAAAAAATTAGGATAGTCATGAATATCATGAATATGTTGCTTTCAGGATTACAAAACCAAGGAAGAGTTATACTTGAAGAGGGCCGCGGAATTAGACGATATTACAACGAAAAGAAACGAGATGAGAGCGTTGTATGATCAACTGAGAAAGAAAAGGACGACTGATTTCTTGTGTGGTAAGTCTATATAAATTTATCATCCTTATGACATCGAAATAGAGTCTATTTTCTCGCACTGTTCACTCCTGCCTCTTGACAAAATCATCTCCCTTATGTCGTTATACAGCGTGATTCTGAAGTGGTATACTAGGCTTTGAACCTGTACTTCATTAACGCATTCGTAATCATTATGTGAAGTCATAATTTCAAAATTCCAATAAAAAAAATCTTTTTACTTTTTAATGAACTTCAATGAATTTGAAGGTGAGTAAATTTTATGAGCTTATAGGTTAATATATTTTTCTGTATTTCAGGATTCAACACTATAACAGGAAAGTTGAAGGAAATGTACCAAATGATAACATTGGGAGGCGACGCCGAGTTGGAACTGGTAGATTCTTTGGATCCCTTCACCGAAGGCATTATTTTCAGGTGATTCTTTAAACCGACTTTATTTACAGTCCACTGACGTTTTATTTAACATTCAAATACACATTTTTACACCTGAAAATGATATATACAGCAATAGGACGGCCTACTATTAGCGGCGACGGATATTTGACGGCCTGATTAGCGCAGCGGTAGTGACTCTGCTTTCTGCGCCAAGGGTCTCAGGTTCAAATCCTGGTAGGGACGCAAGCTTTGTGTGATGAGCACGAATGTTTGTATCCGAGTCATGGATGTTGAATATGTATATAAGTATTATATACTGAGTTCGCCCTCAGTCCATTGTACGGTAGCCATAACACAAGCGTTAAGCTTAAAGTGGGACCGTATAGTTGGTGTGTTCGTATGGCGATATTATAGGGCAATCAATACGCTTCAGCAACTAAGTGTTTATTTTAACTTCTTTACAGCGTGCGTCCACCGAACAAATCTTGGAAGAACATATCTAATCTGTCCGGCGGTGAGAAGACGCTTTCTTCACTGGCGCTTGTGTTCGCTCTACATTACTACAAACCGACGCCGCTCTACGTGATGGACGAAATCGACGCCGCATTGGACTTCAAAAACGTTTCAATTGTCGCTAATTATATTAAGGTGAGCTATTTGTATCGCATGTTAAGTCGGGTCTACTGAACGTGTTGTTGTGTACACGAAAATAAAAATATATTAACATTTTCCCCCGCGCTGGTGGCAGGGGATATGTTAATGTTGATATCATTTTGTTAAAGTTGTTTGATAAAGTTATAACACGTCTATAAATTTGGGAGTAAGTATATACCTAACACCTAACCAGCAGTGTGATTATGAAACCTCGGAAATCGGAATCGGATTCGGAACGGTAGTTTGCGTTTACGAAGTTATTTTAATAATGGTAGGAAATAGTAGAAAAAATATTGAACGCAAAATCTAAACTATTACAGTTTCTTGTGATAAAAAGCTTCATACTAATAACCACATAAATCAAACATTAAGTTGAACACTTGTTATTTTTGACATTCACGTTTCTAAGCCTACGTGTTAGTTTATTATTTTTTGTACCGATCTTTGTAAACTGACAAATCCAATGAAAAAAAAGTTTGTTTTATCTGTGTCTGAGGTTTGTTTATCGTTGTGATGAGAAAATTACAAAATAACTAAAATGATTACCTATATAATTTGTAACATCATGTCACATAGATGCTCCCTGTTCGTGTAAAAATAAAAAACTAGGTTGCAAGGATACAGCGCCATCTATTAAAAATATTTGGCAACCGAACCTGCGTATTCACCCCTGTCCGTGCCTATAAAGTTTGAGTATGTGCTTTTGTCTTATTAATGATGCTAATGAAATAATTTTTAAATGTATAATGAACAAATTGTTTTAAATTAAATAAATAAGTAGGTTGGTACCTAAATACATTTAGCTCCACTGGGATTGCGTTGTATTTATTGTTTCATCCAAAAATACGGCTTTAATTCTGCTATTAAAGCCAGTACAATATCCAATAATTCGTATAATATCAAATTGAGTAAAAAAAAAGACTAAATGCCATCGGAAAGACTTCCTACACATAAATCTCTTCGGAAAGTTATCGTCGGATCGGAATGATTTTCCGTCGAGAAACGTCAACAATCTTCGAATTCGGAAATCAAAATAGCAGTATTTGTTTACAAAGTTCGGTACAGCAAAAATAATAATAAAAACATATAGGCCTAGAAACGTGAATATCAAAAATAACATGTGTCTGACTTAATGTTTCATGTGTGTGGTTATAAGTTTGAAGCTTTTTATCATAAAAAGCCCGTATTAGATAAAATTTCGCGATCAATATTTTTTCTACTATTTCCTACCATTATTAAACTAACTTCGTAGACGCAAACTACCGTTCCGAATCCGATTCCGATTTCCGAGGTTTCAAAATCACACTGCTGGCCTAGTGCAGGTTGGCAGACTTCTTTCGAGAACTAGTTTCTCACAGATATGCAGGTTACCTCACGATGTTTTCTTAATTTTTTTATCATGTGATAATCACTGTTGGCAATGTGATTCGCACGTGAAATCTGCAAATACGAGAGGTGCGAACCGGGCTATGCATCAGCTACACTTATTTCCATTCCATGGCATGCGTTCTTCCAACTTCTCTATCAATGCTTATTTCATTTTCAGCCAAAAGTATTTATTTAAGGAAGAAGCTCAGGCTCAGGGCGCGAACCTAAAGCGATACAACACCATAAAGTTAGTAAAAGTAGCGGTTTTTACAAACCTTATGGTATAGTATCGGATTAGGTACTTTTTTAAGCAAACTTAATACATCGAGACATCCAATGCAGAATGCTTATATCGCAAAACACTAAATTACATCGTAAAGATGTCCATTTTTTTCGTAAAAAAACCATTGACATTTTTAATTTCGCGCCCTGACCCTGAGCTTCTCCCGTAAACCAATTAACGTATGTTTCTTTCACAGGAGCGCACTAAAAACGCGCAATTCATTATAATCTCGCTTCGTTACAACATGTTTGAAGTGTCGAACCGTCTCGTCGGTATATACAAGACCGAAGATTGCACCAAATCAGTGACCATTGAGAACAAACTACCCGAGCCGGCTGCGAACGACATCTCTGTATAACGCTTGGACTACATAAGAACGTAATATGGGTACAGTATTATAAGTTCAGTACCTAAGGATCACGTATCCACGTATCGTGATCCAGATTGACAGTGTGAACGGGGCCATTTATCAATATCACAGTTTCATAAAACCTAACCACGTAAGAGACTTTCTCATGCAGTTCTCGTATTGATGTGTGAATAGTCGTGTACTGACTAAGCGAGCAGCGCTGCGAGGCTCATCGGTCAGTCAGTACACGGTTGAATCCAGAGCCGCGCGACGATGCGCATTTGATTCGAGTTGAGTTTATATATAAAAGTGTAGTAAGATTATAAAATTAAATACAACAAATTTAACATATTTTTATATATTTATTCAGCGTGAACCTCAATATACATAAATGTTGAATTACATTTTTTTTAAAATAAATTATACATTATTTTGTCTTTGACAAGCAATAAATAATGTTTAAGTATATTAACATCGTAACATTATTTTATTTTGCACCTCGCGCGTTGTGTGCAATAAAAAGAAAGCCCCGAATGGAAAGGAATACACCAATCAGATTATTTCAAATCCACATCTTGTCTTCGATTCGTGGATTTCAAACAATACAACTATTTGGAGATCCTGCCAGGCACTCGATTGGTTTATTCCACTCCGCTCCGCGATATTCGCACCAGTAGTAACGCACCCTACGACTGGGAACAAATCTAATGGTATAAACAGACGGTCGCACTTGGTACGGACCGAACCACTGGTTTGGTCCGCTCCGTACCGTATTGTCGGCAGACTACACTAGACGAACTGATTTTGTACGAAGCGCACAAATTCTTGGTCCGGCCTGAACCCAGTTTGATCGTATATTTATACTGTAAAGGAAATTCCGCATCCAAATATATCAACGTAGCAAATATAGAAGACTCCAATAAAAACAGACTCTTAGCAGTTGGCAGTGACCCTGCTTTCTGTACGGGTCCCGTGTTTGATTTCCGATAGGGGCAAACTGTGATAAGCATGAATGTTCATATCCAAGTGATGGACCACCCAGTCCATTGTATGGTACCCAAAATAAATGCTTTGCTTAGTTTGGGACCATACAGTTGGCTACCATCTGGCGATTGCGCAGACTTCCACCACAGACTATAATAGATCTGTCCCTAGCCTTAGATCTTCAAAAAATTGCTATTATAAATTAATTGTAACTTTAATTACTACACAATAAAGACAATTTTCGTTCAAAGCTCTTGAACGAGCACCATCACTTCGGGCTTGAGATACACGTCTTTATTTGGGCTGTTGTTGATCTCGTCAATAATGGACGAGTGCCAACCGAAAGTGAGCACTGTCGCCGGTACTAATCGTAGGTCGATAAGGGTCTTATTCGCGTCCTCCTCTAGTAGTAGCTTGTGGCTAGTAGGTGTGTTAAGAACAAAAGGTAGGCCGCTGTGTTCCAAGTTCTCTTGAACGAATTCATGTACCTCGCTGTAGCGTTCGTACACTGAAAAAGTGCCCTGAAAAAGATTATCATATTACTATACACCAAGCACTACAAGCATTTGTAGTTCAACCATGATTATCACTTATAATTGATAGAACTAGGCGATACTTGGAGGAAATCTATTGTCAAACTAATGGGGGAAGAGGAACACACCACTGACCCTCGGCTTGTCAACTTTTCCAATTTTAAACCAAACAAGTTTGATCGATAATTAAAGAAGCCAGCAACACCGAACTCTAAGCTGTTAATCGAGAAACTATCTATCACGAGTGACAGGACCCCAAATAAAATGCAATTCTCCGGGAAACTAAGCGAATCTAAAATTGTATTCAATCATGTCACTATCACTTGCTAAACGGTGAAGGAAAACATCGCGAGGAAACCTGCATGTCCGAGAGAACCCCTCGAAAGACGTGTGAAGTCCGCCAACCCGCACTGGGCCAGCGTGGTGTACTATGGCCTAATCCCCCTCGCATTGAGGGGAGGCCCGTGCCGAACAGTGGGACATTAAAAAGGGCTGGTATTATTATAATATACAGCATAATCCAGAAAGAGTAGATATGTTGCAAAAGAGATCGCAACAAAATGAGAATTATGATTTTTAGTCGGACATTTCGACAAATTTCAGATGCGCTAATTAGCACAAGTTCAAATGTATATATTTTCTGAGTCACACTGTAAGTATAAGTACTCCTACAGTGCTGTGTAATTCAATTTTAAACTTCTATAAATTTTAACGTGTGGCAACATCCTATATATATGTATCCTCATTATATACCTGCAACAAAATGCCATCCGGGAATCGAATCCTGATAATAGCGAACTTGTATTTTCTCATCTCTCTAATTTCGTCTTTCTCTCGCATCGCTTTAGTTCTAAGCATCTGACTCCTCTCTATGGCTTCCATTCTGCAACAAAGAAAAAAAATTAAACAAGCTTTTCAAGCAATCATTGATTTTTCTACACCTCAATCCCTAATGGACATAGCGTAATGATATTTCTACCATGACCTATCCAGAGTGAAAATCGAGTTGAAAATGGTCCAGAATTTTTTCAATAATGTTCAAAGCACATGGACACACACAAAATACAGTGAAGTGTCATAGATGTTAGAGGTCGCACTCGTAACGAAGTAGCTCCAGGTTCAACACTCATCCCGGCTAATACATTATTGACATGAGACCACTCATTGAAATAAAACTATTTTTTAGGATTTTATCGCGTTTATATTTTGATTTTACGTTCCCTTGCTGTAAAGCAGCCGAAACGTCGGGAACGTAAAATCAAAATAATATAATTGCGATAAAATACAAAAAAATAGTTTTATTTCAATGTGTAGTATTCGCGTAAATATAAGAAATCAATATGAGACCACTCCCTAATAATAATATCGCCAGACGAACACACCAACTATACGGTCCCACACTAGCAACGGTACAATGGACTGAGGGCGAACTCGGTATATAATACTTATATACATACTAGCTGTTGCCCGCGACTTCGTCCGCGTGGTATTTAACAAAGACAACCGTTGACAACAGCCTGCTCGCCCATTCTGAGCCCGCGGGACGCATTGCAGGTTGTTGCTATCAAACTTAATCAGGCGCTGCGCTGCAACATTGGTTTTAATTTTTTTTCGTGAGATCCTATTTTTTTTTTCTAAAATAAAAGTAGCCTAAGTTACTCCTTGTTACATCAGCTATCTGCCAGTGAGTCTCGTCAAAATCGGTCCAGCCATTTCAGAGATTAGCCGGAACAAACATACAGACAGACAGACAAAAATTGTAAAAAATGTTGTTTCGGTATAGGTAACTTGTAATCATCCAAATGCACTTAGTAAAAAGCGGTTATTTTAATATTACAAACAGACACTCCAATTTTATTTATATGTATAGATTAAGTATCCATGACTCGGGTACAAACATTCGTGATCATCACACAAAGTGTTGCTCCTACAAGGATTCTAAACCGGGATTCTCGGTACACAAATCATGGTCACGACCAACCTGTTACTCAGGTCGGCAAGATTAACGATGATGATTGATAATATTGATTTCTTATATTTACGCGAATACTACACATCGAAATAAAACTAATCTTACGGATTTTATCGCGTTTATATTACGTTTTCTGCGTAGAGATCGGACCGCAAGCAACAACTATATATGAGGGTACCCCGGTTCAAACTATGACACTAGGACGTCAGCCATCTCAGTCCTCCCGTGACCATGGTTGCTGTGAAGCAGCCGAAACGTCGGGAACGTAAGAAACCTAATATAAACGCGATAAAATCCGTAAAATTAGTTTTATTTCGATGTTGGATAGTTTTTAACTCACCTCAACTGCTGTTCCCTTTTAATTTCCTCCGGGGAGAGAGCGTAGAATGATTGCGGAAGCTGTACCATATGAGCCGCTTGGGAAGGCAGCAGAACCTTAGGGAGACAAACATTTTTATTACTAACTCTTATCACTTCTTATTCGGTCAGGAGACGTAGTAAGCCAAACATTAACAACGGCAAAATATAGCAACACCGCAAAATTACTGTATCGATTCGATCGCGTGTCGTTCAATACATTCCCGTTTCACAAAATAGCCCTTAAATAGTTCTCTATTATCAACCGGTGATGAATAACTATGTAAATAAAAAAATCCTATAAACGCAATTTTTCCGTTTCATTTACATCGCGATAATAGTGTTTCGTTTGAACTGTCATTGCCGACTATTATGTCACAGTATGAAAATTAAAACAATCAATATGAGACTACAAATCCATTCAAAATATTTTAACTAGGCCGGTAAAAGGTAAATATAATTCGCCGTGTACAGACTAGACGCACAGCGAGACCGGCTCGAGTACATGCCTTGCGTGGACCGACAACGAGAAAAAGGATACTGGTATAGCATGAGTATAAACGTGAAATCTACCTGAAGGTTTCTATCCAACTCCAATTGTATAGGCTCTGCAGTCCGAAGTGCCTCGATCAGATTCTATAAACAACGAAATATATATTATACTACAGCGGACCCCCGGTAATCCGACAAACTTTTACAGGGCAATGTCGAACTATCGAATTTGTCGGATTATTGAGTACTCCTTAACATCCCCTATAGTCCGGATCTTCTTACAAACGAGTACCTTGTAATCCGAAAAAAATACAGATTCTATGTCATACTCTAAAGTACAAATCATACTTCATTATGTATGTCGAATTGTAGTTGTATGTATGTCTAAAACAAAACGATATCTACGCGTCGAGTACAACAGTGGTGGCGCGTACAAGTTGTAACCTGATCAATCATGCATTATCTACATTAGCGAAGATTGTCAAAAAATATTCAAAAATAATAAACATGTCGGATTACAGGGGGTCCACTGTATAATGTAAAATCAGTTTGAGGACCACTGATGGACCAAAGCTTGGTTTAATCTAGACCAGCATTCGGTATTATTATTGTTATATTACTTACCACTAAACTCTCAACTGACGGCACATTGTCTTTACTGAAGACTAAATACTCTTCTTCACCCCCATCGGGGATGGGTAGCATCTGTTGCGTGAACCCGGCCGCTAGCAGCAACTCCATCGCGCCCTCAATGGGTTGCACTCGTTCCGCGAACACTCTGATATGTATCAATGTATAAATGTTGCAACTAAATCATCTAGGCCTCGAGGTTTTTTTAAACGACGAAAAAAAATGAGGGGGTCGTCAATTAGCGTACTTATTTATATGAATTAGCTAGACCTTGTACTTGACACTGGAAAGTTATAAAGTCGTGTTAGTGACAAAGGGCCAGATTTTAACAGACTTCAAAAAGGGGGAGGTTCTCAATTCAGTGTTTTATTTTGTGTGTTACCTCAAATCTCCGTCATTTATGAACCGATTTGTAAAATTATTTTTTTATTTGAAAAGATATGCTTATGCTTACAGATTAGTTCCATTTTTTTAATGATATTTGATTTTTTTATAATATCGCTAGACTTGCACACAATTATCTCATACATTTGATTCTGAGGCGGTACGAAGTTCGCCGGGACAGCTAGTTTAGAATAAATATAACAATAATACCAGCCCTTTTAATGTCCCACTGTTGGGCACGGTGGATTAAGCCATAGTCCACCACGCTGGTCCAGTGCGGGTTGGCGGCCCTCACACGTCTTTCGAGGGGTTCTCTCAGACATGCAGGTTTCCTCGCGATGTTTTCCTTCACCGTTTAGCAAGTGATAATCATGGTTGAAAATGAGATTCGCACATGAAATCCAGAAATCCCAGAAGTGCGAGCCGGGGTTTGAACTCGCGATCGTACTGCTTAGAATGAATATAAGAAATATTTGTACCTGTTGCTCCTTCTAATTTTCTGATACTTCTCCTCTTCGGGATGTGTGACAATATTCTCCAAGTATTTGCACAGTGTCTCCACACACATATCAACCTGACACAAAATTCTTGTGGTAAACAATACAGTTTTAATTGCAACTACATGCGCCTGTGACATATGAGAGGTGTTAAATTTATTGACTGTCCTGTGGAAATCCCTTAAATTTTCCATTCCCAAAATTAAAGAAGATATATATTTGAGAATAAGTGCGAAAGCGTTCCCCCCAACATATATGGGGAAGGACGACCGTGGGGTTTCAGTCAGTAGGAGTCAGACATACGTCACTTGCCTCCCTCGGGCCTACGTGTGTCCATCAGGATTTCCCCATGCAAAAAAAAGGATATTAGCGATCACCATGCCAAGTTTCTTCACAATCGATTCATTTGTTTTCTTGTCATGATGAAGCAATAGAAGTTGGTTTGGTATTCATGGTATTTGCTATTGTAACATATTATTAAATTCCTTAACACATACAATAAGAGAGAGAGAGAGAATATGTATTAGTATTTACCTTCTCCCTATTATTATTGCAGGACTGTATTATGAGGCAGGCAGTGAGGCCTCTCTCCTCCTCTAACTGCTCGTAAAGGAATGTCTTGATGTTTCTCTTCCACTCTTCCCGGGGAAGAATGTCATTACTTATTATTGGGCATCTGAAAAAGAATGTACAAATAAAATATCTTATTTATTTCACAGGAACTGTTGACGGGATTATTACGCTAAAATGTTTGTGGGCTATCCACAATTCCTGAAGAAACGTCAACTCAAGAATTTGGGGCGATTTTTATGATCTTTGATTTTGTGCTCAATCCAAATAGCAGAATAAAAAATAAAAATTCTGAGGTGGTACAATGTTCGCTGGGACAAGTAGTTTCATATATTTTTTTACCTCTACTTGCTTATAGCTTAGAAAAAAAAACTTCTAAATGGATATCTCAATAAGGACTTTTGATTAATAGCAAAAAATATCCTTGAAAGACTAAATTGAAAATATTCAATGAAATCAATTGGGTTCATTATATTATTAGGTTTTTGTGATAACAATGTTTAGCTGTATCTACTATAGAATTATCTTACTTAAAATAAACACCAGAAGCTGCAAAGTTCCTTGGCAAGTCAACTTCAAAGTCAGTCCTGTCTGATTGTCGATCCTCTTGGTCTTCTGATACTGAGGGGAAAGATCTGGATACTGAAGCCTTCTCATTCTCTGCTGCTGCCCTTTCATTCTCTAGTTCTTTTTTAACCTGTGTCTGAAATAGTACTTACACATTAGTTATTTATGACCATAGCTTTATGTAAGTCGCGTGTGAAGATTGAAATAAAACGATTTTTTAGGATTTTATCACGTTTATATTTTGATTTTACGTTCCCGACGTTTCGGCTGATTAACATCAACCATGGTCATGGGAGGACTGAGGTGGTTGACGTCCTGGTGTCATAGTTTGAGGCGGGGTATACTAAAAATTTGTTTTAATGCTTGGGCTAGTCCGATTATTACTAGAATCATGCCCAGCTCATTGTATAGTCCCCATAGTAAAATTTATATGCAGTCAAAAGTAGGTTGTCATTCATAATGCCTTCTCAAATAAGTATGTAATTACTTCTAAGGTGGTGGATCAATAAATATTGAATGACAACCACCAATAAACACACCAAGTATCATAAATTACAGAGATTCTGGGACTGTAACATAGAAGTCTGGGGAGGCCTATTTCCAATGGATATCTTCAAGTTAGTGTATAAAATCACTTATAATACCTGTATAGCAGCCAGAGAAGTGTTAAAGGAAGGGTTCTCTCTCTTCAGTTGCAAGCGGGACAGGGCTGCATCAGCAGCAACCTTACTCTCCTCTGACAACCCTGCTCTTTTGATTGCCGGCGCCTCTTTCCTCGAACTATTAGAGCTCTGACTGCTCGAGGAACTCAACTTGTGGCCAGGCCCTGCCATTTTGAATTTGGCATCGACTTTCTTCTTTTGAAAAAACTTTTTTATTTTGTCAGCCATGTTGGTATACTTTTTAAATTCTAGGTGTGTGTTCTTTCGGTAGTTTGAGCTTTGAGACACTCTCTCTCAATTGTTCTATGGTAGCAGATGTTGCTGTGAGAAAATGTTTAGTCAATAGTAATAATTAGTTTCAAGCTTGGGGGAGGCCTGCTCTCAATATAAGTAGGATTACACAATAATATATTTATGATATGGAACTTGCATCATATAAATTATCATAGGGAAAATGTATGTAACTTTTAGAAACAAAGATAAATACTATGAATTCTTTGAGTTATTTCATAGAAATATGATGATCTAGTATAACCTATGAAAGACTCGGGTATCTCAGACATAATCTTTACTTTTACAATATATCAGTGATAGTTGAAGTGTGGAAAATCATTTTTTTAAGTAGTACATCCACTACCAGAGGTGTAAGCCAGGAGTTTGAACCTGAATGCGTATCTTGAAGGTGAGCATCAAACTAATAATAGCTGTTATCAAAAACAGCCAAATATTAATTTGTAAACAACTCTTTGTGTCAATTTTTTAGGCATTTGGAGTAAATATTATTAGCAGCCAAGACAACGCTTCCATTAAAGAATGCTCTGGCAAGACTGATCAGATGATTAGACACAGGTAAATTCTAGTATAATAACAATTGACTCACCAGGTTTCATAAACCGTTCAATTATTCGTTTACCGTAAACACGCCACGAAATAAAAATCAATAGTAGTGTGAGCAATAAAATAAGTGAGAACGTCTTCAAAAGCAGAAATTGAAACTCGTTGAAGTAGAATACTTCGGCTATTTCGCCGTAGAAAGATAATTCAGAGAAATTAACAATTGATTTTGGAAAATTTTCTATCGGCAAAGACGATACGCACGAGTCGAAGAAATCTCTCGCGAACGACAATGTATCCCCGATTTGAAGGTACAGGGCCTCATAAAGGGTGGAATTGAAAACCGCGTTATCGAACACCGACATTACACATGAGATTTTCGAATTAATTTTAATAAAATTGCAAAACAATATTGTTCATAGTGAAAATTGCAATTTCGACTTTGATTTTTGACACTAATACCAAAGAGAAGTAGTAGTAGTTTAATTCGTCCAGTAGGACAGGCGAAGGAATCAATCCATACTGCCAATTCTGATGTTGTCAATGTCATGGGTATTTTCTTGATCAAATTTACTTGCAGGTATACAATTTAAATATAAAGGCACAAGTGCCAAATCTTGAATAATTATTTTCTTTAAATAGTTCAGTAATTATATATCCATGTTGATTACTTGTTAAAGTAAAAACTAGTCTAGTCCTTGATGAATTGTCTTGTATTTTTATTCTGTCTCTTCAAATATCTCCAAGCGAGGAGTTGATAAAGTCATAGATAGGCGTAAAATTATCAGGGCAAGCTAAAAGGTTCTGTAGGGAAGGCGGGATGTTTTGATATTTTTCCAGCAATTGATCTATGAGCAATAGGCGTTGTATGTTAAAGGCCGGACATTTAAAGAATATATGATCCAATGTTTGATCTTCCTGCGAGTTGCATTCACTACATTTAGGGGAAGCGATCATGTTCATGCGGTGTAAATGAGCATTAAAACGACAATGTCCGAATCTCAGTCTCATAATCTGTGTGTAAAATTTTCGCTTTAAATAATTTTCATTGTCAACTGCAAACCAAGGTTTTTTGCCCACATCTTTATTAATACCGGCATACCATGCTCCTTTGGTTCGAATTATCTCATTTCTTTCTTCTAACCATTTTTTATTGATTTCTGCACGATAAACAGGTATCAAATCTTTCCACGGACTTGGTATATTTGTAATATTGCCACCCAAAGTGTTTGTTAATCTGGCAAGGTAATCTGCACTTTCATTACCAATCACGCCCACGTGCGCTGGTATCCAAAGAAGTATAATTTGCTTACGAGATATCGTCAAATTTACCAAGATTTCTTTTATATCATATATAATATGGTGTTCATTCTTATAACCTGGATGTCTCAAAGATTTCAGAACAGACATGCTGTCAGACGCAATAATAAAATGTGATGCACTGGAGCACAAAACGTCGGTTTGTACATATTTTAATGCTTCCAAAATCGCTGTGGCCTCTGCCGAGAAAACTGTGTAAATGGTAGGTAATCGAAATCCTCGACCATACTTTTTATCCGTATCATAGAATGCAGCAGATACACTTGTTTCATTCTTCGACCCGTCTGTGTAGATAATCTGGTAGTCTGTCCAGCATGAAAGCTTCTCATAAACATCCTGCTTGGTTCTCAGATTATGGTCTATTTCTATAATGTCTGATGGAGGAAATTTACCTTCAAAGGTTCCATGATAGCAAGCCCAATTTTCAGCATGATAAACATTGTTGTTTTTAATGTATGTTGATATTTCAGTATAATCACGAAGAATATATGGATATTTGGAAGATAGAGGAGTTGAAGCTAAATATCGGGAGTCATTTAATTTAATTAAAAGAGGATGATTGTCAAAAGAGTGAAGCTTTAAAATGAAATTGAACTTTAAATACTTAAATCTAAAAGACAATGAAGTAATGTTACATTCAACTTGCATTGAAATGATAGGGGTAGTCTTCATAGCCCCTGTAATTAAACGAAGATTTCTATTCTGAATTTTTTCCAGTTTATTTACTAGAACAGAATTGGAAGCATAGCAACAAAAGCTATATTCAAAATGAGAGCGCACTATGGATTTGTACAACATAAGTAAAATTTTTGGATCAGCTCCCCAATAAGTTCTGGCAAGTGATTTTAATATATTAAAAGCTCGCAAGGCTTTGTCTGCCAAACCATTAACATGTCTTTGCCATGATAAATTCTTGACAAATGTAACTCCCAAAAACTTGACCTCATCACTAACAGGAAGTAAATTACCATCATAAATGATGTTGGTGAGTAAAGATCTGGATCTGCTGAATATTATGACTCTAGTTTTATTTGAATTAACGTCTAGTTTCAAGTAATTAAAATAGGTTTTTAAACCTTTTAAAGCAGTGTTTAACTTATTCTCTACTAGTCTTATGTTAGTACCTGTGCAATACACTGTTAAGTCATCTGCATATTGCAGACTATTAACATCAGTGCCTAATATATTATTTAACCTATGTATATACAAAATAAACAATAAAGGACTTAATATCCCCCCTTGACAGACACCCTTATGGGATGACTGAGGCCCATACAAATTGTTTCTCCTTCTTACATATACAGATCTACCATTTAGAAAATTGAAAATCCACTTTACTAATTTTACAGGCAACCCAAGTAGATGCAATTCATTAGCAAGGACATTATGATCTACATTATTGAAAGCACCAGTGATATCAAAGAAAATGCTAATTAAAAACTTGTTACTAGCAAATGCATCATGCACATCCAAGTTTAAATGATTTAAACTTTCTGAAGCAGAGCGTCCTCTCCTAAAACCAAACTGATTACAAGGTAATAACTTCTTGGATTCTATGAAATATTCAAGACGCTGCTTTATTAACTGTTCAAATATTTTGGCTGTACAGGAAGTGAGAGCTATAGGTCTGTATGAGTCATGATGATTTGAATCTTTACCAGGCTTAAGTATGGGAACAAGACAATCAATCTTCCATGATTTAGGAATAACCATGTTATTCCACAATGAATTAAAAATATTTAAAACCATTTGCTGGCTAAATGAGTCAAGATATTTGAACATTTTGTAAGATACATGATCTAAACCAAATGCAGTATCCCTACGAGAGTATATAGCACCTGTAAACTCAGAAAATGTAAATGGCTTCATGAAGAAATTATCAACATGGAAATCAATATTATTGGCATAAAGATCTAATGTTGGCATATTAGGAGGATTGGAAGTGTATTTGTCCAGAAATGGTTGTATCCAGCTATCATCATTAGCATAATTATGTGAATGACTATAAGTTTTGTTAAATTTTCTAATATTGGACCAGATAGTTGATATTGAAGTTTGCCGATTGAATGAGTTACATAGTTCTGTCCAAGCAGTCTGTCTTTCTCTGTTAATGATTAATTTCTTCAAAGCTTGTTGTTTTTTAAATGATAAATAATTTTCTATTGTAGGATTAGATTTGAAGTTCAAATAAACAGACTTACATTTACTAACTGCCTGTGAACAGGCTTGATTCCACCAAGGTAAATATAACTTCCTTTTGGGTCTATTGTGAATCTGAGACACTGGATTAAAGATTTTATTAGCAGTATTTGCTTCAGATACACTTTCTAACAAAATTTTATATAATATGTCATAACACATTTCTTGTGGATATTAGACGATTTGTCTTAATAAAATACGGAGTACTCAGAAGAACAACAATATATTTTTACGAGAAGTTACAACGAACGAAGGGCACAGAATATATACAGTAAAAATGGCAATGAAAAGCATAGACTATGGATTGCGTTCCATTACACAATAACACCCTCCCCTGAACGCAAGCCCATGTGCCTGCTACAAAATAAATGCTTATCTAATGTAGTCCCCTTTGTTAGGATATCAGCTATCATTAAATCACCATTACAATATTCATATTTTATGTAAGTCTTTGTTACATAGTCTCTTAGAAAATGATAACGTATATCTATATGCTTCGTTCGCGGCTTACAACTACCACTATCACACACTGAGAGTTTTATTGCACTTTGGTTGTCACTAAATATAGTGAGCGCTGCATCGTCGCCTTCGCCCAGCTCCTTTTGCAGTAGTCGCAGCCAGAGCGCCTCCTGCGCTGCTGAGGCCATCGCCATATATTCGGCTTCGGCCGTAGAAAGTGCCACTGTTTGCTGCCTGCGAGAGCTCCAGGAAACGCCACCACCTTGTAGTAGGAAGATATACCCCGTACATGACTTTCTATCTATGGTGTCACTCGCCCAGTCCGCATCACAGTAGCCAGCTAGTTTTGAACCACCGTCTTTGGTATACACTAGCTTATAGTCTTTGGTACCTTGTAGATATCTCATGACTCTCTTAATTGCCATCCAATGTTCTATCTGTGGATTTTTGTTGAATCTGCTCAGAGTATTTACTGCAAAACTAATGTCAGGTCTAGTAGCCTGTGCTAAATACAAGAGACAACCGACAGCCTGCTGATATGGAAAATATTCTTTACACTTTTCAGTGGATTGACTGAACTTCATGCCAACTTCTATCGGGGTTTTGACTGGTTTACAATCCTGCATGCTAAATTTTGATAAAATTTCTTTTATGTATTTCTCCTGGTCTATCATTAACATGCCTGCTGCTCTGTTTCTGGTTACATTCAATCCAATGCACTGGCGTACTTCTCCAAGATCTTTCATACTGAAGCACTTCTGTAAATTATCTTTAATCTTGTCTTTGACTTCTTTAACTGATGAAAATATAATCAAATCATCCACCCAGACTGCAATAAATATCATTAAGCTTGTATTGTAATAAATACATGGGTCAACTTTCGAACGCTCAAGCCCAATTTCTTTCAGTACATTATCCAGCTTGATGTTCCACAATCTACTGGCCTGTTTCAATCCATAGATTGATTTATGTAAGAGACATACTGTAGAACCGTTCTCATACATCGGAGGCTGCTGCATGTAGATTTCAGAATCTATTTCTCCCTGTAGGAAAGCTGATACTGCATCCATTTGTTCTATTTCTAAGTTATGTTTCACAGATAAAGCAAACAAGTATCTTACTGATGTGTAGCGTACAACAGGTGAGTATATTTCTTCATAGTCAATTCCCTTCTTCTGCTTATAGCCTTTAATCACTAATCTAGCCTTATAACGTGTAACTTTCCCATTCTGATCAGTTTTAGATTTAAATACCCATTTGCAAGGAATAACTTTCTTTCTAGGAGGAGGGTCTACCAGCGTCCAGGTATTGTTTTTGGACAATGCACTGTACTCCTCTTCCATGGCCATTTTCCATTCAGTTGCTTGCTCAGAGGATAGTGCTTCATCAACTGATTGTGGGTCACTAGGATTGCTGTAGCAGAAATAACTCGTGGGACTATGATCTCTATGCTGGTTGTTTTGAACTGCTTGTTTATGTGACCTTAATATCATTTTTCTTGGGCCTGGAGGTGTCATCGATTTATCAGGTATGAAAGATTCATCTAGCTCACCTTGGTCTGTGTCGTACTCACTGGATGACTCTTTCCTCTCCACTTCACCTGCAGAGTCGACAGGATCTGGAGACTTGGTTTGGGAAGTGGAGGGCTCTCCAGAGTGAGAAGAGGTTTCACACTTATCATCATTTTCACTGACCTCGGAGGTAAGAACTTGATCTGAAATTTTGCATGATACACACTTATTAACACATTCGCCAGCATTCTCAAGAAAACTCACATCTCTGCTCTTTATAACTTTATTAGTTTTGGGATTTATTAAACGGTAACCCTTTGTGTCCTCACAGTAACCAATGAAGAGCATTTTTGTAGATTTCGGATCCCACTTTAAACGTTTTTCTTTGGGGATATGTACCATTGCCTCACACCCAAATATTTTCATGTGTGATATGTTAGGCCTTCTACCAGACCACAATTCATATGGGGTCTGTCCACATAAAGATTGTGTTGGAGTTCTATTAATAATATAAGCTGCAGTAGCAATGGCTTCGGCCCAGAATGGTTTTCCTAACTTAGCATCAAACAACATACATCTGGCACGTTCAACAAGTGTTCGGTTCATACGTTCAGACAGACCATTTTGCTGCGGAGTGTAAGGTGTGCTTGTTTGATGAGTGATACCACAATCTTTCAAGTATTTTTCAAAATCTTTGTTACAATACTCTGTGCCATTATCAGTCCTAAAATATTTTATCTTCCTGTCTAACTCATTTTCTACCCTATTCTTAAAATCTTTAAATATGTTCAAAATGTTTAGTTTATCTTTAGTAAAATACACATACACTTTTCTAGTATAGTCATCCACAAAATTAATGAAATATTTCATACCTCCAATTGATAATATTTCCATGGGACCACACAGATCCGAATGTATGAGTTCCAGAGGTTGAGTTGCACGGGAACCAATATTGCTGAATGGCAGTCTGGATTGTTTACCTTCAGAGCATACAGTACAGGATACATCACTTTTTATCTTCGAGGCAGGTATTGTCACTCCATCGGCACAGCTTGGCAACTTGTTTATGTCAGTCAGGTTCACATGTCCCATGCGGCGGTGCCACAGGATAGTTTCATCTGTAATTCCGGTATAAATTAGGTTTGCATGCACTTTTGTATCTGTATTTAGTCGGTACAGGTTGTTTGTCAGAGTGGCAGAGCAAATAAGAACATTCTTGTCATTGTAAACATCACAGCCAGTGCTGTGGAAAATTAACTTGCATCCACTTTTACTCATTGCACTCACAGAGAGTAAGTTCACTGCAATGTCTGGTACAAATAGAACATCTCTTACCTGTATTTTCTTGTTCTCGTTTACAGTTATGTCTACTTTACCAGTACATTCAACGGGCAGCGGTGTCTTGTTGGCAACAGTTATTTTAGATGTGTAGGGCTTCTGCATATCATACAACCAGTCGCATCTCTTGGTCATATGCATAGCGGCACCAGAATCAATGTACCACTGATTATCCATTTCACTAGTGAAGGCTGAGAAGGCTGCAACAAAACCTGAACTACTATGTTTTGAATCTTTAGTTTGTTCACTGGAGCTTGTTTTCTTCGGAGCTCGACAGAACTTGCTCATGTGTCCATATTTATTGCAGTTATAACAGCGAGGACCCTTGGGTTTAAAGTTCACCGGTCCATTCTTCTTTTTGCCTGTGAAGTATGCGGAGGGCTCGGGGCTCTTTACTTCTTGGATCAGCTTAGTCTTAATGGCATCGGCAGTGATATTTATTCCTGAGCTCTCTAATGCCATAATCATGGGCTTATATGTATCGGGGAGGCCAGCAAGCATCAGTGTACCAATCCACTCATCATCTATGTTGAACTTGATACTTCGGAGCTTGTGTGCGGTGCTCACAATGCGATTGACATATTCTTCGATATTTCCACACCCGTCTAAGGTCGTTGTCACTAAGTCCTTTAACAAACCAACTTTTCGTGTCAAACCATTATCGTCAAAGGCTTTCTCTAAGTTTTGCCACACATCCTTCGCGGTCGTGGCATCTTGAACGTGTACGTAGTTCACGGGATCCAAGAGAAGGATGATTTTTGTTCGGGCTTTGACGTCCTTGCTAGGATCTAGTTTGACTTCATCTTCCCGTTCTATGCACTCCCACAGTCCTTCGTGTTGCAGGTAGGTTTTAACACCAAACTTCCACGAAGAATAGTTAGCACGACCCAACAATTTTTCCAAATTGAAAATATTTGACGCCATTGTCCGGTAGCACAATTTTTTTTTTTTTTGGCGGTATGCTAATATTGTTTTTCACTTTTACAGGGTCGACGGCAACTTTCTCGAACTTTATCGGAAATTATTAGGGAACTTTATCGGTATTTTAATAATTTTTATACTTCGTCTGAACCACGCTCTGCTACCATGTGGATATTAGACGATTTGTCTTAATAAAATACGGAGTACTCAGAAGAACAACAATATATTTTTACGAGAAGTTACAACGAACGAAGGGCACAGAATATATACAGTAAAAATGGCAATGAAAAGCATAGACTATGGATTGCGTTCCATTACACAATAACATTTCTGGATCAGATAAATCAAAATTGCTACTATGTAGTTTTAAACTTACCACATGTTGATATTTCTGCCAATCAACACACTTATAATTTGGACGGAAATAATTAGCATTAACATAGTTGTTGTTATTTATATTTACAGGATTGCATAAAAGAGTAGTGACTGCAGGAAGATGATAACTACAAAATGAGTCATCATGCACATGCCAATTACATCTTAAGGCTAACAAGGGTGAAACAATAGTAAGGTCTAATGCATTTGGCTGCCATGTATGGGAACCAACAGTTGTTGCAGAACCATCATTCAGCAAGCACAGATGATTATCATTTATTACATCTAAGAGAGTAGTGCCACGCAAATCCGTGGATGTGCAGCCCCACATAGTGTGATGTGCATTAAAATCACCAGCTAGTATCAATGGCTGTGGAACAGACTTTATTAAATTGTCAAGCTGTGTATAATTGAAATTAGAAGGAGAAGCAGATGTAGGACTGTAAAAACTAACTATAGACAAAGTTTCATTATTTATAAATATTTGAATGGCTATATTTTGTAGAGAACTATCTGAATAAGTTTGTATCTTTTTATAATTAATATAATTTCTAATTAGTATAGCAACACCATTATGTTTAGATCCAATATCTAATCTTTCTATTTTATATCCTTTGATATTTATAGTTTTTGATGATTGCAACCAAGTTTCGGAGATTATAGCTATATGTATATCATTTTCGTATAAATAATGTGAAAAGACATGTTTATGACTAAGCAAACTCTGAGCATTCCATTGAACTATATTGAGCTTATCCATTTTTATTAGTTGTACTCTTTTTACTAGTATTAAAATTATCCAGCAATATTGATTTAATAGTCTCAGATGTAATGGGACTATCTGTTTTAGATTTTTGTGAGCTAATTTTAACAATGGTGGATATTATTAAATTAAGAATACGATCTGATTGTAAAAACTGTGTTATGTGATGGTCAGATTTAGTTTTGGTAAGGTCAGGGAAATTTGTGTTATTGAATAGATCAACATACTTCTTTTGTTTGTATTTGTTATTGTTTTTTTCTATTTCTTCCTTTCGTTTAGGGCACTCTGCTGAAATGGATATGTGATTGCCATTGCAATGCACACATACGGCATCTTTGGCTGCTTTTTGACATTCTTTGTAATGATGATCCTCTCCACAGATCGAACACTTTTGTTTGTTTTTACAGTACTTGCCAATATGTCCATAGCGTAGGCATCGCAGGCACTGACTAACAGGTGGAATATATACGCTTACCTCGAAATACCAGCTATTTATATCGACGCTATCAGGAAGTGTAGGACAGGAAAAGGTTATCGCCACCGTCTGCGTGGGTAATAAAATGGGATTGCCATCATCATCGCGTCCACGGCGCATCAGGCGACGCACGGACACAACATCTTTGGAGCTGGAAATGCCGGTATATATATTAGAATTAGACATATATGTGGGAACACCACGTATTACCCCTGTAATTTCCGTGAGTGTAGCAGGTATTGTCGCTTTTAAGTCCAGGTCTTTTTGCACCTTAATATTATTCAAAGCCATGTTTGCAAGACCAGGCCGCTCAAAGATTGCCCCAACCTTGAACCTATTAATTCGTTTGAAGCGCTTGATGCCTTTATGATGGCGCTTCAGGACCGCGCCTAACGCCATCAAATCTCGGTCCCCAATGGGTTTCGACACCTCGGTACTTTCATAAATGACAATATATTCAAAATTTCCGCCGTCCTCAGGGTATTGTCGAGAATAATTGTCAACTTTAAAAGGTTTAAATTTATCTACTCCCGAGTCATCATCAGATTCCGAAGACTGCGATGACGGGGGAAGATCCCCATCCGCCTTTCTTTTTTTCCGCTTCGCCGTCATTCCGGCCACAGCAAGGCCCCTTTAAATTCACTCACTTTATATTTATAATATAAAATAATTTTTTTTAGTTCAAAAAACGCGCCCTCTTGGTTTAAAGGTTTCCCGCCTTTTTTTTTTCAAAATAAGTAGTAGTAGTTTAATTCGTCCAGTAGGACAGGCGAAGGAATCAATCCATACTGCCAATTCTGATGTTGTCAATGTCATGGGTATTTTCTTGATCAAATTTACTTGCAGGTATACAATTTAAATATAAAGGCACAAGTGCCAAATCTTGAATAATTATTTTCTTTAAATAGTTCAGTAATTATATGTCCATGTTGATTACTTGTTAAAGTAGAAACTAGTCTAGTCCTTGATGGATTGTCTTGTATTTTTTTGTTTTGTCTCTTCAAAATCTTCAAATATCTCCAAGCGAGGAGTTGATAAAGTCATAGATAGGCGTAAAGTTATCAGGGCAAGCTAAAAGGTCCTGTAGGGAAGGCGGGATGTTTTGATATTTTTCCAGCAATTGATCTATGAGCAATAGGCGTTGTATGTTAAAGGCCGGACATTTAAAGAATATATGATCTAATGTTTGGTCTTCCTGCGAGTTGCATTCACTACATTTAGGGGAAGCGATCATGTTCATGCGGTGTAAATGAGCATTAAAACGACAATGTCCAAATCTCAGTCTCATTATCTGTGTGTAAAATTTTCGCTTTAAATAATTTTCATTGTCAACTGCAAACCAAGGTTTTTTGCCCACATCTTTATTAATACCGGCATACCATGCTCCTTTGGTTCGAATTATCTCATTTCTTTCTTCTAACCATTTTTTATTGATTTCTGCACGATAAACAGGTATCAAATCTTTCCACGGACTTGGTATATTTGTAATATTGCCACCCAAAGTGTTTGTTAATCTGGCAAGGTAATCTGCACTTTCATTACCAATCACGCCCACGTGCGCTGGTATCCAAATAAGTGTAATTTGCTTACGAGATATCGCCAAATTTACCAGGATTTCTTTTATATCATATATAATATGGTGTTCATTCTTATAACCTGGATGTCTCAAAGATTTCAGAACAGACATGCTGTCAGACGCAATAATAAAATGTGATGCACTGGAGCACAAAACGTCGTTTTGTACATATTTTAATGCTTCCAAAATCGCTGTGGCCTCTGCCGAGAAAACTGTGTAAATGGTAGGTAATCGAAATCCTCGACCATACTTTTTATCCGTATCATAGAATGCAGCAGATACACTTGTTTCGTTCTTCGACCCGTCTGTGTAGATAATCTGGTGGTCTGTCCAACATGAAAGCTTCTCATAAACATCCTGCTTGGTTCTCATATTATGGTCTATTTCTATAATGTCTGATGGAGGAAATTTACCTTCAAAGGTTCCATGATAGCAAGCCCAATTTTCAGCATGGTAAACATTGTTATTTTTAATGTATGTTGATATTTCAGTATAGTCACGAAGAATATATGGATATTTAGAAGATAGAGGAGTTGAAGCTAAATATCTGGAGTCATTTAATTTAGTTAAAAGAGGATGATTGTCAAAAGAGTGAAGCTTTAAAATGAAATTGAACTTTAAATACTTAAATCTAAAAGACAATGAAGGAATATTACATTCAACTTGCATTGAAATGATAGGGGTAGTCTTCATAGCCCCTGTAATTAAACGAAGATTTCTATTCTGAATTTTTTCCAGTTTATTTACTAAAACAGAATTGGAAGCATAGCAACAAAAGCTATATTCAAAATGAGAGCGGACTATGGATTTGTACAACATAAGTAAAATTTTTGGATCAGCTCCCCAATAAGTTCTGGCAAGTGATTTTAATATATTAAAAGCTCGCAAGGCTTTGTCTGCCAAACCATTAACATGTCTTTGCCATGATAAATTCTTGACAAAAGTAACTCCCAAAAACTTGACCTCATCACTAACAGGAAGTAAATTACCATCATAAATGATGTTGGTGAGTAAAGATCTGGATCTGCTGAATATTATGACTCTAGTTTTATTTGAATTAACATCTAGTTTCAAGTAATTAAAATAGGTTTTTAAACCTTTTAAAGCAGTGTTTAACTTATTCTCTACTAGTCTTATGTTAGTACCTGTGCAATACACTGTTAAGTCATCTGCATATTGCAGACTATTAACATCAGTGCCTAATATATTATTTAACCTATGTATATACAAAATAAACAATAAAGGACTTAATATCCCCCCTTGACAGACACCCTTATAGGATAACTGAGGCCCATACAAATTGTTTCTCCTTCTTACATATACAGATCTACCATTTAGAAAATTGAAAATCCATTTTACTAATTTTACAGGCAACCCAAGTAGATGCAATTCATTAGCAAGGACATTATGATCTACATTATTGAAAGCACCAGTGATATCAAAGAAAATGCTAATTAAAAACTTGTTACTAGCAAATGCATCATGTACATCCAAGTTCAAATGATTTAAACTTTCTGAAGCAGAGCGTCCTCTCCTAAAACCAAACTGATTACAAGGTAATAACTTCTTGGATTCTATGAAATATTCAAGTCGCTGTTTTATTAACTGTTCAAATATTTTGGCTGTACAAGAAGTGAGAGCTATAGGTCTGTATGAGTCATGATGATTTGAATCTTTACCAGGTTTAAGTATAGGAACAAGACAATCAATCTTCCATGATTTAGGAATAACCATGCTATTCCACAATGAATTAAAAATATTTAAAACCATTTGCTGGCTAAATGAGTCAAGATATTTAAACATTTTGTAAGATATATGATCTAAACCAAATGCAGTATCCCTACGAGAGTATATAGCACCTGTAAACTCAGAAAATGTAAATGGCTTCATGAAGAAATTATCAAGATGGAAATCAGTATTATTGGTATAAAGATCTAATGTTGGCATATTAGGAGGATTGGAAGTGTATTTGTCCAGAAATGGTTGTATCCATCTATCATCATTAAAATAATTATGTGAATGACTATAAGTTTTGTAAAATTTTCTAATATTGGACCAGATAGTTGATAATGAAGTTTGCCGATTGAATGAGTTACATAGTTCTGTCCAAGCAGTCTGTCTTTCTCTGTTAATGATTAATTTCTTCAAAGCTTGTTGTTTTTTAAATGATAAATAATTTTCTATTGTAGGATTAGATTTGAAGTTCAAATAAACAGACTTACATTTACTAACTGCCTGTGAACAGGCTTGATTCCACCAAGGTAAATATAACTCCCTTTTGGGTCTATTGTGAATCTGAGGCACTGGATTAAAGATTTTATTAGCAGAATTTGCTTCAGATACACTTTCTAACAAAATTTTATATAATATGTCATAACACATTTCTGGATCAGATAAATCAAAATTGCTACTATGTAGTTTTAAACTTACCACATGTTGATATTTCTGCCAATCAACACACTTATAATTTGGACGGAAATAATTAGCATTAACATAGCTGTTGTTATTTATATTTACAGGATTGCATAAAAGAGTAGTGACTGCAGGAAGATGATAACTACAAAATGAGTCATCATGCACATGCCAATTACATCTTAAGGCTAACAAGGGTGAAACAATAGTAAGGTCTAATGCATTTGGCTGCCATGTATGGGAACCAACAGTTGTTGCAGAACCATCATTCAGCAAGCACAGATGATTATCATTTATTACATCTAAGAGAGTAGTGCCACGCAAATCCGTGGATGTGCAGCCCCACATAGTGTGATGTGCATTAAAATCACCAGCTAGTATCAATGGCTGTGGAACAGACTTTATTAAATTGTCAAGCTGTGTATAATTGAAATTAGAAGGAGAAGCAGATGTAGGACTGTAAAAACTAACTATAGACAAAGTTTCATTATTTATAACTATTTGAATGGCTATATTTTGTAGAGAACTATCTGAATAAGTTTGTAACTTTTTATAATTAATATAATTTCTAATTAGTATAGCAACACCATTATGTTTAGATCCAATATCTAGTCTTTCTATTTTATATCCTTTGATATTTATAGTTTTTGATGATTGTAACCAAGTTTCGGAGATTATAGCTATATGTATATCATTTTCGTATAAATAATGTGAAAAGACATGTTTATGACTAAGCAAACTCTGAGCATTCCATTGAACTATATTGAGCTTATCCATTTTTATTAGTTGTACTCTTTTTACTAGTATTAAAATTATCCAGCAATATTGATTTAATAGTCTCAGATGTAATGGGACTGTCTGTTTTAGATTTTTGTGAGCTAATTTTAACAATGGTGGATATTATTAAATTAAGGATACGATCTGATTGTAAAAACTGTGTTATGTGATGGTCAGATTTAGTTTTGGTAAGGTCAGGGAAATTTGTGTTATTGAATAGATCAACATACTTCTTTTGTTTGTACTTGTTATTGTTTTTTTCAATTTCTTCCTTTCGTTTAGGGCACTCTGCTGAAATGGATATGTGATTGCCTTTGCAATGCACACATACTGCATCTTTGGCTGCTTTTTGACATTCTTTGTAATGATGATCCTCTCCACAGATCGAACACTTTTGTTTGTTTTTGCAGTACTTGCCAATATGTCCATAGCGTAGGCATCGCAGGCACTGACTAACAGGTGGAATATATACGCTTACCTCGAAATACCAGCTATTTATATCGACGCTATCAGGAAGTGTAGGACAGGAAAAGGTTATCGCCACCGTCTGCGTGGGTAATAAAATGGGATTGCCATCATCATCGCGTCCACGGCGCATCAGGCGACGCACGGACACTACATCTTTGGAGCTGGAAATGCCGGTATATATATTAGAATTAGACATATATGTGGGAACACCACGTATTACCCCTGTAATTTCCGTGAGTGTAGCAGGTATTGTCGCTTTTAAGTCCAGGTCTTTTTGCACCTTAATATTATTCAAAGCCATGTTTGCTAGACCAGGCCGCTCAAAGATTGCCCCAACCTTGAACCTATTAATTCGTTTGAAGCGCTTGATGCCTTTATGATGGCGCTTCAGGACCGCGCCTAACGCCATCAAATCTCGGTCCCCAATGGGTTTCGACACCTCGGTACTTTCATAAATGACAATATATTCAAAATTTCCGCCGTCCTCAGGGTATTGTCGAGAATAATTGTCAACTTTAAAAGGTTTAAATTTATCTACTCCCGAGTCATCATCAGATTCCGAAGACTGCGATGACGGGGGAAGATCCCCATCCGCCTTTCTTTTTTTCCGCTTCGCCGTCATTCCGGCCACAGCAAGGCCCCTTTAAATTCGCTCACTTTATATTTATAATATAAAATATTTTTTTAGTTCAAAAAACGCGCCCTCTTGGTTTAAAGGTTTCCCGCCTTTTTCTTACAATTTTCATCCTTTTCAAAATAATACCAAAGAGAATAATCGTAAGTCGACGTCACATCTGACAGTTAATTCGCGACGTTCCGTTTCATTTAACTTGATTTTTTTTTTTTTTTTTTATATTCCTTCTTGCCTATATCCTTCTTAAAATAATATAAGTAATTGTAATATTTACAAACTAATATAACTTAAAAAGAGTATAGAAAAGACTTAAAAAGAGTATAGAAAAGTATTATAACTTGATCATTATATTTTTAGCCCTCCTTTATCTACATCCAAGTTTATGATACTGGCAGAATTCTGGCAAATAGCTGCAAACACCACTAACATAGAAGATCGAGCTGACTCATTTCTTTATCGATATCTAATCGATAATCGGTATATATCATTGAGCTAGAAATAATACGACAACAGAGACTATAAAGTATAGTCATTATTTACAGTGTACACATCTATACATATAAATAAAATTGGAGTGTCTGTTTGTAATATTAAAATAACCGCTTTTTACTAAGTGCATTTTGATGTATACACGTTACCTATACCGAACAACATTTTTTACAATTTTTGTCCGTCTGTCTGTCTGTTCTGGTTAATCTCTGAAATAGCTGGACCGATTTTGACGGGACTTTCACTGGCAGATAGCTGATGTAACAAGAAGTAACTTAGGCTACTTTTATTTTAGAAAAAAAAAAAAAAAAAAAAAAAAAAAAAAAAAAAAAAACAATGTTGCAGCACAGCGCCTGATTAAGTTTGATAGCAACAACCTGCAATGCGTCCCGCGGATTCAGAATGGGCGAGCAGGCTGTTGTCAACGGTTGTCTTTGTTAAATACCACGCGGACGAAGTCGCGGGTAACAGCTAGTAGTAAGTATATATTATACTAACAGTGTATTTTTACTAAATAGACTCCATTTCTAGTTTAATAGGCACTTATGTATGTACTATGAATAAGTCTCAGCGCAAAAAGTGTTTCTGTTACTATAGATAGGTTTTGTCTAGTTCTGTCTCAGCAATAGCCCTGTGTGCCTAGCCTAAGCGGCAGAATGGCGGCAGTTGCTTACCAATTCAATTAAAGGAAGGTGGGTTATGAAGAAAAATAAAACTCGCTAAATGTACTTAATATTTTATAATATGTATTGCTATGATCATTTCATAAAAATAATTTATCTAGGTATAATTATATTATTGTACAGAAGGTACAATTTTTTTTTAAAATAAGTAAGTACTCACCTTTTGAGATATTCCCTGAAATGGTTACGGCAAAAACAAAGAGAAATGGGCAATAAAGAAGATCATGTATAGCAGGGATTCCCAAAGTGGTCAATATCGACCCGTCTCCGATCGCGACGTTAGAGGGTTCAAGGGCCGGGCCGAATAGAAAAAAAGTAATATCGACCCGATGGGGTCTGACGTAAACTGATTTAGGGGGTGAACGAGGTCTAAAATCGACCTCTATTAATTAGCACAAGTTATTATTTAAAACTTTCATGATCCTGTAGGTATACGTTTTGTTACGTATACCAACATGATAAAATAATATTTTAGTAGGAAGTATCATTGTTGTACTTTTCAAAAACTGCATGCACAAGTTCGTACAAGATGAAATTATTATTTTGTAAAAACTAGAGATAGGATTTTTAAAGTAATTTGGCAATGGGGTCTGAGGTATCAGTTCATTTCGGAAAAGGGGTATCTTGCCCAAAATAGTTTGGGAATCCCTGATGTTTAGGATGACTTAGATATTATGATTAAGTAATATCTAAATTACAGCATTTATTATGGGTGTGTGTACTCACAAGAGTTTTAAGCTGCAAAGTAACTAAAACAGGTAACAAATTATGAACTTATCTGCTCATTACATAACGCCTCCTGATGTAAATAAATTACCTAGCCTAAGAGTATGTCTTTATCTCCCATCCTTCAAATATTTTATATTTAATATCCAAGCCCAAGTTCAAGGCTTTCTGAATCAACATTTAGACACAACGACTTTTCCCATCGTGACGCAAAGTCCATAAGATTTACTTCTGCGTCTGCACCGCGACTTAGTTGCGTCAAACGCGTGCGAGAGATAAAAAAAGTCGTTCCTTACGATGACTTCTTAAAAAAAATCGGCACATAGCATACAGTTGAGTAAGTCCACATTTTATTTGACGTTTTTGGGCAAAACTAAGCACTTGCCACGATCGCTAGTTTATGTACAGTAATCACTCTTCAGCACTTGTATTACGGCTCAGAGAGTTTCTCAGAATCCCACCCAGTGAATTCACAGTAAACTTGTGCTAGAATGTCGGCGCGTTCATTATGAAGATCCTTTGTTCTTCGCGTTTGATCCACTTCAGTAGCCGGTCTACTGCTTTGATCGCTTGGTCTTTTTCCATTAGTGGGTCGAATGTTACGTATAATTCAAAGCCGTTCGTCACCTGAAAGTAGATATAATCGCTAATTGTTATAGGTCTTCTCTGGTTCCCTGATAATAGTGGATCACCAGATCGATTTAATACATTTCGATACGTCACCAAATCGATTCGATTAAAAAAAATCTCTGGCTAAAGATAAAGAATCGAGAGGCTGGTCCGCTAACACAATACAATCATAATCGAATGGGAATGGGACAGTATACTCATAATCGATTGGGAATGGGAGAATACACTCATAATCGATTGGAAATGGGACAATATACTCATAATCGATTGGAAATGGGACAATATACTCATAATCGATTGGGAATGGGACTTAACACTCATAAAAAAAATGGAATATCAAAATTATCGAATATTTGCAAGCCCTAGTGGCTCATAACAGCAGGACTGACGTTATGCGCCTAAAGGTATCCCTTTTCAGAGTTCAGTTCTAGAAAAGTGTTCTCATAAATGGTGCTGTTTAAAAGAGAGGCTAAAATGTCTATATATAATCTTGCTGAATGCAGCAAGTCTATATATATACAGCAATACTCTCTCACTGCAAAGTTATTAACAACACAACAACATTATTAGCCATTTGACGGCTATACAATTGTACCTAGAAATTACCACAAAGCTAGCCCAGTTTACAAGCGAATGAACCTAAGTTCATGACAGTATAACACTCACCCATGCTAGGATAGTGTCTCGAGAGTTCGATCTGAATATCAACTTCGCTGGTGTCGAGGTGCAATGGATCTGGCTGCAGAACCTCCTGTAGTTCCTCACGTAATCAATATCGGATAACCTTTCGATCTTTTTCACTGTGATATCACCGCCTTCCTTGTGCCTTAGTCTGTAGTCCTGAAATTTAAAAAGTTGTGGCACAAGTCCTTGTCTTTTTCCGTATGAAATTAATTCCTTATAAGCGACATTATCAAGTGGTGTAATAATTCAGTGTCGGTTTTTTTTTCAAAACCAATGGGTTCAGTTCCCGGCTAGGGTTTCTTTTTCTAAAAGCGAATAATGCAGTTTTAGATTTCTTAAAGATTAGATTCCATGGGGACCTTAAAATGGACTGGGGGCCAACCCTGAATATAATACTAATATATATATTAAACATCCATTACTTGGATACAAACATTCGTGCTCATCACCCAAAGTTTGTCCCTACCAGGGTTCAAACCGGAGATCCTCAGCAAAGAACGCAGGGTCACTATCCACTGATCCAATCACGTCATAAATTCATTAATGACAACGAATTAGTACCAGCATCACATGTCTACGTAATTTTTCATCAATGATATGGATCATTGAAAAATTCACCTGCACACAAGTACCCGACAACTACCATCCTCGTTGGGGTATCCATGTGTTATTTATTATAATAATAATACCAGCCTATTTATTGTCCCACTGTTGGGCACGGGCCTCACCTCAATGCGAGGGGGATTAGGCCATAGTCCACCACGCTGGCCCAGTGCGAGTTGGCGGACTGCACACGCCTTTCGAGGACTTCTCTCAGACATGCAGGTTTCCTCGCGATGTTTTCCTTCACCGTTCAGCAAGCGATAATCATGGTTGAAAATGAGATTCTCACATGAAATCCAGAAATCCCGAGGTGCAAGCCAGGATTTGAAAGTGCGATCCTCGTTACCGAGGCAAGTGTTTCTACCAACTTGGCTATCTCACTGTTATAAATAATAAATATCGCCATACGAACACACCAACTATACGGTCCCACTTTAAGCTTAACGCTTGTGTTATGAGTACCGTACAATGGACTGAGGGCGAACTCAGTATATAATACTTATATACATATTACTGTTATTACCTGTAACTTATCCAAGCTAACTGGATCCGATGAGAACAATTGCGCAGTAGATTTGCACTTATACATAAAGTGCCGTATTTCCAATATTCCTATGTGTCTCAAGGGGTTTGTTGTGGGCAGATCTTGGTGTCGATTCAACGCATCGTTGATGGCCACCAGACAGTTGGACCTCCGTAATTTTTCTGCAATCGTGTGTTTGGCTTGTGATAGCGGGAAGAATGCGTCTCTTTGAACTGTTAGGAGGAGTAGGCATGCTTGACAATCCTCAGATATGTATGATACGTGGCCGTGGAGAAATCCTCTGGAACAAATGTTGAGATTAATATCGCGATACAGTATCGATTTCCTGTATATCAGTGTGTTTTATGATCTTTGTTTTTTTTTTAATTTGCCTCCGCGGCGAATAGCAGAATAACGATCAAAATATGGTAAAAAATCCTAAAAAAAATAATAATACAGATAATAAATTTTCTCATACATTTGATTCTGCGGCGGTAAACGTTCGCCGGGACAGCTAGTTAGTGATACATCAGTGTTGTCAGATCAGGGGATTTCCCCCTAGATTTAGGGGTTTCTGAACCGAGTTAGGGGCAGAATAGGGGGAAAGAATATTTGGGGGGTTTTTTAGGGGAAATTTCAAAAACACGCCTAATACAGATACACGAGAGAATGACGGTGCAGTGGGGATGCGTAACGTAAAAAAAGTAACGGCTATTTCAGTTTGGAAATTAGAACAGTATTTCAAGGAAAAAATAAGAATATGGCAATCTGGCAACACTGGGTGAGAGCATCCTATGGGATTTCTAGGGGGAAATCAAATTAATCTAGGGGTACGTCGCCGAGACCATCTGGCAACACTGTGATACATATACTTACGTCGCATCAAACTTCGGCAAACAAATCGGTGTCCAACTCTCGGCCGTCTTAAAGGACTCCGAACTCCTCACCAAGTTGAACAGCAAATGTATATCCGACGGGTGTAGTGTGTATTTCTTCATCCTAACTAATGTTATCAGCTGGTTCCCGGCTATCATTATAGCGAACACCAGATCTCTGATCCTGTTACAAGTGGATATGATCGCGTTCGTTATGTTCTCTCTCGCTTTCTCTGGTAACGGTAGGCAGCGGACAGCACCTGAAAATACGAATCAGATATTGAGAAAAAAAGCAGTGATAGCCAAGTTGGAAATGGGACAATATAGTCATAATCGATTGGGAATGGGACATTATACTCATAATCGATTAGGAACGGGACAATATACTCATAATCGATTAGGAATAAGACAATATACTCATAATTGATTGGGAATGGGACATTATACTCATAATCAATTAGGTACGGGACAATATACTCATAATCGATTAGGAATGAGACAATATACTCATAATTGATTGGGAATGGGACATTATACTCATAATCGATTAGGAACGGGACAATATACTCATAATCGATTAGGAATGAGACAATATACTCATAATTGATTGGGAACTGGACAATATACTCATAAACAAATTTCGAATATAGAATGCTTGCCTCGGTAACGAGGATCGCAAGTTTCCATCCAATCTTCAATCAATAGTCCCAATTATCTTTCCATATTCCTGCAATAGTTCCATTGCCCGCTGAGGTCAATTCGCTGTTTATGCTATCATTTTCAGCAATTGACCCCAGCAGGAGGCTAACATAACATAAAAATTCTCAAAAAGGCTTCTACATGTTGGACCCATGTCCCCACGCAAGCCCTCCAAAGGTCCGGGTATAGCCCATGTGATGAGAAACATACTTTTAACAAATCATTGAAATATAATGTTACCTAATAAAAATGCAGGGTCTTTCTCCATGAATATCAAAAGATGGTCTATGAGCCTCTCGGCTCCGGACAGAAGTCTCCTCAAATCGTAGTTCCTCCTCTGCTCAAATATTCTGTTCAGCTGAGTGAGTGTGAGCACTGACACTATTTGATTGAAAGCATACCTAAAAAAATAATAGATTTTTTTTTTTACATTGGCTTTATACTTTATGCTATTATGCCTCCACATCCTTCACTTTATTTTTTTTTGTCAGGGAAAGTAATATACATTTTTTAAGTTTTGTATCTTTCTTGTGGGATCAATGTGATGGTTATGGTACGGCCTTAGTGACAAACCAAAATAAAGTCTATTCCAATAAAAACTAGATGTAAAATCTAACTCACGTCAACTGCAACACAAGTTGGGTCTCACTCTCATTAGACTTTGACACGGCAACCAGAATCAAAGGTCCCTTGACTAGGAAGACTGCCTTACAGTCATTGGTTATGATAGATCTCAGGATATCCTGGTTTTGTTCTTCCACAACACTGACTAATGCTTGTATGACACCACATAAGCCTGCTAGTTTGTCTTCATTACCATACCTAAAAAAAAGTTTTCATTAAATAAATGAAAAGAAAAATCTAATACATAATAATAAGGTTCTAAATTGGGTGTAATAAATTGGCACATTTACAAGCGACCCTGCTTCCTATACTGAGGGTCCCGGGTTTGAATCCCGGTATGGGTAAACTTTGTGTGAACATTGCAAATGTTTGCACTCAAGTCATGGTAGTTTAATATCTAGATAGATAATATACTAAGATCATCCTCAGTTCATCATACATCACCCATAATACAATAATTTCTTTATTTGGGTCCATTCAGACTGCATGTTCATCTGGGAATATTTCCTCTAACAAATACTAAAACCTACGTAAGTGTCAATAGAAATACGTAATGTAGAAGACAAAAAAAACCGTATAAGCACATTACTTACCTAGAATAAATAGGTTTGCCTGCAGAACTCAATATAAAAACATGCTTCTCCTTGTTCACTAGCTCTGGTGATTGTAAATAATCATCTCTCTCATCATCAGTGTCCTCACCATTTGGTTCGGTCAAATTGGAAGTGCTGGCTGATGCTGACATTGATTCCTGTAAAAAATAAAATACCATAAATATAACATATATGTGAAGATAGTGTTAAGCCTGCAATACACATACACGGTACTTGCAAAGAAGCAACTTGTAACTTGCACGGGCATGCTACTGGTATTATGTGTATTTCACAATGACAGATAGACAATGTGCTAGCAGAACACAAGACTTTTATTTTAAGCATGCAAGTGTCTTGAGTAGGTACATATGTACACATGTAAGACATACATATCCTTATGAATCTGTCTGCATTATATACATCATAAGTATAAAAAAAAAAATATTATTTGAGCTAAACAAAGATATTGAAGAACCTACAACCTTAGCTACTATTTTATATGCACTTTTTTTTATTTTTTTTTATTACATTATAGGCAAGTCTTTGATCTCGATCTCACCTGATGGTAAGTGACGATGAGATCTATGATGGAGCATACTTGCCTAGAAGGTACCTGTTCACTCTCGACTTGAAAACACCCAGATTGTAGTCAACAGGGAACAAAGACACCGGTAGCTTTTTCCATTCCTTGGCAGTTCGTACGTTCGTACTTGCCTGTACTTAAGTCACTAAAGGCCTATTTCACAATATGTGGATAAACACTAATTTGAAAGAATTTGTATGGGCCACCTGTCAAGTAAGTTACTTATGCATGGGGTTTATCACATTGTGAAACAGACCCTAATAGCTTCCTAAAGGATTTTTATGTTTTTCAAAGGTTTTAACATGCAGACATAAAATTGGAAACAAACTCACATCTTTGTTTTGCAAATCATCATTTGACTTTGTGGACTTAATTGGATTCTCTTTAGAATTTTCACCAATTTCACTCTGGATCTCACTAATCGTGCTGCTTTTAGTCGCTAACGAAATGTCCCTTTCTTGAAGACTTGAACTCAATTCTGAAGCGAATTCTTCGAAGGAATCGGTGGGATTCAGTATGCTATCATAACATGCTCCCGGTTCCAAATCATCTGCTGTATTATCCACCTGAACATTTGTAGGTACATTTTCGTTTGAAGTCGACGCCATTGCAAATATTTATTAAAGAATTAAAAATTATTTTATTGTAAAACTGCATCAATAACTTTGGAGCTCTTCTGAGAGTAATTCGTTCCATTCCACCACAAGATGAAAATACTATCGTTTCCTCCCCTTTAATAGGTCTATCTCTGTCTCTCTTGGGAATATACCTACTACCTAGCTTTTTTCAATGCAACAGATAAGAAATCAGCGAAATAAAGGGACTGGAGCGTAATTTTACAGAGTGTAGATTGATTGTCAATTTGACATAATGGACAGATACACTGACGTAACACTGACATATCAAAGTGGGAGTTTTTTTCGTATTGGATTTTGCTCTTTGGATTAAGCCAGTGCCAAGTATCGGATGTAGGATGCCACAGGGCAGACGCGATGCAGAGAGGGATAGAGGTTTACGAAAAAATAAGTAATTGAAGGTGAATCTGATTTTCATATTAGAGTAGGTACACTTGAAGAGTTTCATCTAAGTACCTCGCCCTTTAGAGGGCGGCTGCAATTATAATAATTTATGCTTGGAGAACATGATGTTCATATAACTACTGTAGATAAGGAACTAGAATACTTATTTATATGTTTTAACTAGCTAACTTCATTGCCGGTACCGGTGGATGCGAGTGGCGGAGGACCGTGATGTGTGGAAGTCGTTGGGGGAGGCCTATGTCCTGCAGTGGACGTGCATATCGGCTGATAGATAGCTAACTTCATTCCTTCGGTAGGTACTCACCATTATTTACACGATCTAAAAGAGACGTCTTTATTTTAGCCACCCCAATTCACCCCCGCCAGTAATGGTTACGTGAGCTGCAAGCGAATAACTAAACTTTTTTTTCCTCTCTCAAAGTCACATTGTCTCTAATTTATCTCGTCACAGAGTGATTTTATAAACCTACGTATATTCATGAATGTAAATAGGCAATTTTGTTTTTTTACAAGCCACAAAATTAAGGACATTGTATGCAATAAGATTTTCCCTCAAAAATGGCATAAGTAAAGTTCATAGTATAACAAATTCTACCACCATAGTTTAGCTTGGCACTGGCCTTCTTTTGAGAGGGTTAACCCGTTGAAAGTAAATATCTATAATAATTTCCATTCCTCGCTTTTAGTCCATAGCTATATGCTGTCGAATGCCTATCAAAACTTTAAGTCACGTTTCCCAGTACATGCTAATACTAGGCGGATAAAATTCGTGTACACATATCAGTGCTTTCCGCATCACCGCACCGACGCGCCCTCCGTCCCAACGACGGCAATTCGTTACATTATTCCACACGAATTGCTCAGTGCAATTGTGTGCCGATATCCTCTTGATCCCCCTCGCATTGAGGGGAGGGCCGTGCCCAACAGTGGGACATTAAATAGGCCGGTATTATTATTATGTGTCTCTCCACACGGGCTATAACCCGGATCTTTGGAAGGCTTGCGCGGGGTCATGGGACTAACACGAGGCCCTTTTTGAGAATTTTAATGTTATGTTAGCCACCTGCTGGGGTCAATTGCTGAAAATGATAGCATAAGCAGCGAATTGACCTCAGCAGGTGGAGAAACTATTGCAGGAATATGGAAATTGGGACTATGGATTGAGAATTGGATGGATATGGTATGGGAATATTGGAAGGGTTGCGGACACTTGCCATAATCAGCTTTTATCGAATTATTATTATTGGCAGGTGGCGAATCGCCGCATATATTGTTATCCTTTTGATACTCGCACTCTCTTTATACAATTAGTATAGGTTGTTTATTCATTAGAAGCCATTTTTTCTGGACTTGCCTCACTCATCGCACACTCCTAGCACTGTTCTGTTCCAGGATCTATCTATAGTGGTCTCCACTTTCGCGTGAGTCCCTAGGAAAATATTTCCTTCAATGATCATATTATATATATATTCAGTGATCATATTATTTGTTTTTTGATGTCGAGCTCTTGTAAAATCGATTCGTTTTTTCTTATAGCTGTCCAGTCGTCTACAGCACCACATTTCAAAAGCGCTTATTTTGTTTATAACTCGACTTTTGCACCTCACTACTCTCTATTACCTATAAGCAATGCTGAATGTATCTACCAGGAAAACATACTAACGGAAACGCATCACGTAACGCAAATTTGTCTCGTGGCAAGTTTTTAGATGGCGGCGGTGTCTAAACTAAAAAAGCGTCGGCAATAAAACAGGCATTTGTAAGAGTTCGCAACTGGTGAGAGTGAAGTTTGTGAATTTCGCGATCCACGTATAGGATGCCCTTACTTTAGGATTGGTGATATTGGATCGACATTGGCCCTATATTTTTAGTAGGTCAGTGACGTAGTTAAGATTTGGCACCCTGGGGCTATGCACCCGGGGCATATATGTTTTGCCGCCCCATAAATTAACAACAGATATTAGGTAAAGAGTATGAAAGGCGCCCAAAACTGAGCGCGAGGAGCGGCTTGCGCCGCCCTTAGATGCCCCCGGGCCATAGCCCCCATGGCCCAAGGGTACCATATGCCACCGGTAGGTCATGGCGCTGGAAGGTGTCTATCTTGGCGTTATGACGTGGGTCTCTCCTCCCTAATCTGCCTAATAAGTTAGAATTATTATATCTTAGCAACATCATTCGCTCGAGTCAATCATCAATCTTCAAACAATCGATTGTTTACATCCCAGGGCCCCAAGTCTGCTAACACAATCGATTCATAATCGAACAGCAATCGCATAGTAACTGTCACTTTTGACAGATACTGTATGGGATATCTGTCAAAAGTGACAGTTACTATGCGGTTGCTGTTCGATAATAAATCGATTGTTTTAGCAGAATTGGGGCCCTGGTCGTTCGTATTTCTGAGTACGAACAGATCTTCCTTAAGAATGATTCCACTTTGACTTAAATTTCGGACTCGTAGTAGGAGGTTTCCACAGAGTTATGTCAACTTGCGTGTCAGTGAGTGAGTTTTGAAGAGTTCGCCGCGACGGAGTTAGGCAACTGTCTCGTTGTTCTGACATCTCCATGATTAAGTAGCGGTTCTTATAGGTAAATGACGACGAAAACAAAATGCTTAGTGGCTTACATTTTGTTTTAAAGTATGACAGGTGTATTTCGATTTTAGAATTAAAGTAGTACCGCTTGTATCCTAGTCTCAGCACTATAATGCCTGTAATCTCCAAAGAATTACCCATTTGGGGACTAAAGATTCATTGTTCAATGCACCCACACATTATCGCCGATGGTATTTGAGCACAATGTCGCAACGGTGTTGTGGTATCTTTAAGCGGGTATAAATAAGGATGTATTTCGTTTAATAAAGCTAGTATAAGTAACAGCTTGGCTTAGTATTATTTCGCACCAATACACACCACCTTACATGGCTTTTTTTGCTCGATAAAATGGCAACAGGCACGTATAGTCAATTCAATTCAATTCAATTTTTTGGTTAAATGGATCCAACGATCTTCGGTGATTTTGCCAGTGCCAAGGTGAAAACGGAAAAAAGAACGCATATTAGGTCCGATAAGCAATTCAGAATAAATTTGAAGGGCGTTGAGAATCTGTAAAAAATACATTAAAAACTATCTACTACAATACGTGTGTACACAAAATAAGCGAATAATATAAAAAGATGCGATGAACCAAAGACAGATAAAGTTAGACAATATAAATTATAAAAACATCTTATAACTTTATTTTATTTTTGGATATACATTTATCTAGGATGTATATCAAAGGTGAAAATACTAATGTCAGTAAAAAATCTATCCATTTATCGATCTCTGTCATTGCGAGGGTAATTAGCGCCATCGAACACCACGTTGGGCCAATACGGACTAGCGTAATGTTACTTATGTTCAAAAAATATTCAAAATATAAGCAATATACGACCTTGACACCAGTAGCACATCAGAAATAAAAAGCATGCATAAAAAAATCTCTCAAAGGATATTTTTTTTTGTGAGCGAAATCTATTCTTGCGATATGTATGTACACCGGGTAAACATGTTTGCCTACACAAATAGCGGATTGTAGTATGAACGAGGGGCAACAATAAGGTGAGGTGTACATCTATGGCTATATTTTGAGGGTAGGTAGAAAAGGTACATTTACATAGATAGGCAACATTTGATCGGAGATAAAAATATGCACAGATGTGTTCTGGTGCATGGTAAAAAAATGTGCTACGCCAGCTATTCTTTTCTGACGATGGCCCAGGACTATTTCACGATTAGTGTTGCCATTATTTGAGACTTTCATTGGAATTAACACCGCCCATCGGTGGAAGATGGCCGATGACGTAGTCTTAATGATTTGGAATATTTCATATTATTTCTTCATGGAACGATATTAACCGATATTTATTAACCGGCTCACAGCTTCGCTTACCGAATTCCACATTACGATTCCCAACTTGTCAGACAATTCTGTTTACCATGACAAAAGAAGTGGGGTCGCGTTCTTGGTATATTTTTTCTGTAACCCTTAAGGCGTGAAAATGACGAGTTTATGACTCTCACAACACATTCGTACCGAAATATTGTCACCGCTATAATTTAAACGGTTTTGTTTCGTAACACGAGGCGTTTTGTTCGAGGGCGATTGTTTGTTTATAATTATAAAAAAATACATGTTTGCAACACAAAATATATCCGAAATTTAATTTAAAACACCCGCAGGTCCTTCGCTGGGCAAAGTTTCGACTCGGATACTCGAGTGTCAGTTTCCCTTATAAAGGAAAACTTTAATACAACTCTGGGTGTGTTGGCTCATAAGTTTGCTTCTTTGTTAGCTAATGGTGAAATCACAGAGTTTTGGATTGTTTGTGCGCAGCGGTATGTGTATTCAGTAACCAACCATAGACAACGAAAAATCTTTAAATTAAAAAAGCAGCAGTTATATATATATATATATATATATATATATATATATATATATATATATAACTATATATAATAATACAAGCCCCTTTTCTTAATGTCCCACTGCTGGGCACGGGCCTCCCCTCAATGCGAGGGGAATTAGGCCATAGTCCACCACGCTCGCCCAGTGCTGGTTGGCGGACTTCACACATCTTTCGAGGGGTTCTCTTAGACATGCAGGTTTCCTCACGATGTTTTCCTTCACCGTTTATCAAGTGATAATCGTGGTTGAAAATGAGATTCCCTCATGAAATAACATAGAAAAGCAGCAGTTGTCTTTGGAAAATTAAATATTTCCCTATAAGTGTTTAATAAAGAACACACCATTGGAATTGTACCTGCTTATTTATTTCTTTTGCTTGCATCCAATCAGACACACATACACACACACATACACACATACACACACATATATATATATAGTACATTTTTAAATTCTCATTATTTCGCTAACTTCAAATCCATTACGCCTGTATAAGTGACTACAGCGAAAGTTTATTGTTCAACCATGACTACAGTAGAAATGATTACAAAACAAATATATTCAAATGCTTGCGAATCGCGAGAGAAAATTCAATTTTAGAAGGCATACGCGGCCTTTACGTGGGTGTCTAGTCCAGTTTTATTTGCGAAAACATTGCAGTAATAATTTAGCGAAGCCGACCGTTCGCGTAAAAAGCAAAAAAAGCTTGCACATCCCACATGCGCTCTTTCGGCCTACGTACGGTACGGTACAGTACGTCGTTTTTTTTTCTATCTACGAGTAGAACCGTGGTAACGGCTAAATGGATTTCGTGTGGATTTCAAAGTTCTTTGTGCCGGTATTGACTTTGAAGTGTTTTTTTTTACAGGAATTGCCGCGAAATATGCGATAGTATTTTTCAGTGATACCTATCCAAACTCTAAACAACTAAAAAACACAATCAATCTTATAACGAGACTATTTATTAATTAATTATCTGTGCCCGCGACTTCGTACGCGCTGACTGTAAATTTATTTTTAACCGTTGCAGATGAACTGTTCCAGTTTACGGCAAACAAAATATATTTTTATTGACCTGAGATATAAACTATCACCATGCTGAGTTTCATCAAAATGCAGAGTGAGATAGAAAAAACAAGAAATATATCTTCTCTTTGATGCGAAGAAAAGGATAAGGAAGTAAATACGTACTGCCATAGACGTGACAAGTAGTGACTTGCCGTACAATATTACTGTATGTCCAGTTTTGTATCGAGAACTGACAGCTTTAAATACTATCCGCTAGAGGCGCTGTTGAATTCTCCATGCAAAATGTCTAAATACGTAGGCTATGAAGTATACGGATAGCGGACGAATAATCTCGCACTAGACGTGCTGCTGTTTTTATAGCTTTACCACACAAATTTTCAGGCTTGCGCATAAATTACGCGCAAATACGCAATCGTCTGTACCATAGAGGGATAGTTTAAAATGTATGAAATCACACGGCGGCGGTGATCTGTGAAAAATCGTTAGATATTTCACGCTCGCTACACTTCAATTGATGCTAACAAACCAGGCCTGTACTACCGGTTCTCGAGGCAACATCACTTTAAAATTAATCGTAAGTCGCAACAGAGCCTATCGTCGTATATGACTATCGTCACCAATTTGCAAGAAACATTCTAGTTGTCGCCTCCAGAAATGCGCGGTGCAAAACTACTGCAGCGATACGAGTATTAGAACAAGAATCGCATTATTATAGTCACAACCCGAAAACCTTGGCCAATCACGTGCCATTATACGATTTTACGATACACTTCATTATTATTCTCTGCTGTAATTCTCATTTCAATTCTCATCATCATACCGTTTATCGTGTTTCACAAAATTTGACAAACCTGGCAGGTTTAATTTTACATTTAATTGCATACCACTCTTATCTACTATATAAAAATAAGTCGGGTTTTCCTTCCTGACGCTATAACTCCAGAACGCACGAACCGATTTCCACGGTTTTGCATTCGTTGAAAAGGTCTCGGGCTCCGTGAGGTTTATAGCAAAGAAAATTCATTCATCTGTTGGCGAAACGGAGTTCGCCGGGTTTGCTAGTCTATACATATAAATAAAATTGGAGTGTCTGTTTGTAATATTAAAATAACCGCTTTTTACTAAGTGCATTTGGATGTATACACGTTACCTATACCGAAACAACATTTTTTACAATTTTTGTCTGTCTGTCTGTCTGTCTGTCCGTCTGTCTGTCTGTCTGTCTGTCTGTCTGTCTGTCTGTTTGTTCCGGGTAATCTCTGAAATGGCTGGACCGATTTTGACGGGAATTTCACTGGCAGATAGCTGATGTAACAAGGAGTAACATAGGCTACTTTTATTTTAGAAAAAAAAAAATTGGATCTCTCGAAAAAAAATTAAAACCATTGTTGCAGCGCTGCGCCTGATTAAAGTTTGATAGCAACAATCTGCAATGCGTCCCGCGAGATCAGAACGCGAGCAGGCTGTTGCCAACGGTTGAGTCTTTGTTAAATACCACGCGGACGAAGTCGCGGGCAACAGCTAGTCTAACTATAATTTTAACGTAACACCGTATTCAAATTTAGAATGTCCATAACCATTTATTATACCCTGTACGGAATTACCTACTGCATCTACTGATTAATTGAAATGTTGACAATATGGCCGCTATATTAATTATTCGAGAGCCAATGGTAGTATCCACTGTTGCTATTGAACATTGAAATTGTTTTGGTCGGCGCACGAACTAACGAGGACCGCTCGAATTTATGTGAAGCGTGTATTTTTTTATTTTGTTATCACACTGATCTGGAAAAAGCACTCGCCAATTGCAATTTTGAGTTACGAAGTCAGTATTCACTGTATATTCCAAGCTTTTGATTTTTTTCCGAGAAATATGAGTGCAATGTTACAGTGGGTGTTACTTCGTTCTTTTACGTGAAAGCAAATATAGGAGACACTAGCTGATAAAGTTATAAAATAGTACCTAAATTAAAAAAACAGATTGGTGAATTTAATTAATTAATGTTCTATCTATATAATAAAAATCAATTGCTGTTCGTTTGTCTTGCTAAAACTCGAGAACGGCTGGGCCGATTTAGCTGATTTTGGTCTTCTATATAATAAAAATCAATTGCTGTTCGTTTGTCTCGCTAAAACTCGAGAACGGCTGGGCCGATTTAGCTGATTTTGGTCTTCTTGCCGTTGATGTTTGCCGTAGTCCAGGAAAGGTTTACACGGTGAGAAAATATGGAAAAGTTGCGAGGACAAAAAATAAGTCTTTATTGTGCTTTATTTTTCTTACTGTCAGTTGGTCTGTCGAACGTCAGACGAAGGGAGAGTTTTAATGTCATTAGGATAGGTGATACGAAGTAAAGCGGTCATCTAGTCTATACATATAAATAAAATTGGAGTGTCTGTTTGTAATATTAAAATAACCGCTTTTTACTAAGTGCATTTGGATGTATACACGTTACCTATACCGAAACAACATTTTTTACAATTTTTGTCTGTCTGTCTGTCTGTCTGTCTGTCTGTCCGTCTGTCTGTCTGTCCGTCTGTCTGTCTGTCTGTCTGTCTGTCTGTTTGTTCCGGGTAATCTCTGAAATGGCTGGACCGATTTTGACGGGAATTTCACTGGCAGATAGCTGATGTAACAAGGAGTAACTTAGGCTACTTTTATTTTAGAAAAAAAAAATTGGATCTCTCGAAAAAAAATTAAAACCAATGTTGCAGCGCTGCGCCTGCTTAAAGTTTGATAGCAACAATCTGCAATGCGTCCCGCGGGATCAGAACGCGAGCAGACTGTTGCCAACGGCTGAGTCTTTGTTAAATACCACGCGGACGAAGTCGCGGGCAACAGCTAGTTATCAATAAAATCGGCCCACGCTTTATTGGTCTCTCGAGTGCCACAAAACATACATACACATGTACATAGGCTGATAAACACATTACCTTCCTTTGCGTTGCTCAGTCGGATACAAATATTAGTGGTATACTGGATTTTAAAAGACGTGTTCGTGTTGATTAATTTCACCAATTATAAGTCTTGTGAATAACTCTTAAGCATAAAGATTGAGGGTGAAAAAAAATCTGAGAAATAAACATTGTATATACTAGCTAGTCGAATTTTATTTAAATTGGTTACAAGAAGAATCATCTACATAGATCGAATCCTGCTTATAGCATCACTATGTGACTTAAGAATTTATGTTTAAGCAATCTAGAAGTGTGCAGCTAACATAATCCCAAAGGTTACAGTGTAAACAAAAAACAACACTTTATCCATCACTTCAGCGAATTCTTTGGTGCTGTTGTTAATTTGTTCATTCTCTCGCTCCATTTCTTCAACATTATTCTTGGGAGCCTCAGTCGCGTCTTCATCATCTTGGATCATGTACCCTCCGTTGGTGGATGCCTTAAAGTTAGAGCAAATTGTCTAATTCAACAAATAAATCTTTATTCTATTATTATTAAGGTGTATTTTAAAATATCAGAGAGAATCTTATTAAGTTAACTGCGGAGTTCTCTTACCTCAACAGCAGGCAGGCAAAACACAGCCCTGCATACGGACGAAGTGAGAATCTTCTCCATAGTCTTTGTATCGCAAATCTTCTCAGTGATTGAGAGTCTGAGGCATACTTGGGTCAGTAGGGCCACCAATACAGCAGCTAGCACGTATATGTACAGAACCACTGGAAATTAAAGAATGTTATAAAAGGCTCAGTGTAGACTTGGATCTTGACCACTGCCATGCTTTGGGTGCTAAACTAGCGGTGTGGAGTTTCTTTCTTACCCGTTCTTCTCTATAGAAGCGGCATTCCGAACGTGAGGTAAAGTTGTAGCTTACCATTTTGTAACAATTTTGATGATATTTCATGATTTACATGAATACAAAATATTCTGACTCTGATTATTTTAAGGGCAGTGAAAACCCTACAAAAATATGTACTGATATGACCCTTAGATCACTGGTAGCTCTATCAGCAGGTTATCTAGACAGAGAATAGTCATTCCTTGTAATTATCGGTAATTAGCCATAAGAGGGAATACTAGGAGATGACTATAAAACAGATTTAAAAAATGCTAGATGTAAAGTCAAGACCAGTTTATCTAATCTCCAAAGAAACAAAAGAGAAAATAAATCCACACTGGCAAGAAATCATAAAAACTTACATATAGAAGGCATCTTATGACAAGGTATAAGGTAGTCAATGTAGCAAAGTCCCATGGTGATGATGATAACACAGCCTGTGTAGAACCATATCCTCTCCATCTTCAAGGGTTCAGTCCAAAATGACATCAGGATAAACACCAGTAGTACTGAAACAAGCAGTTTAAGGTCGTAAATTTCTAGGTTTATGAGATCATATTTTGACGCTCCCGTCATCTTCCAAGCTCATCTGCAGTCGTTATATGTTATTTATTATTAAGAAGTCTTAAAAAAACTGTTCGATGAAAAACCATTAGGTTTTGGCAGTGTTGTTAGTCGAAGTTCAAAGACCAAACGGCCCTTTCCCAGTAACAGAATTGGGAACAGAATTTATATTTTTTACCCAGGAGTGAAAAATGCAGCGATAGCCAGGTGGTAGAACGCTTGCATCCTTGATATTTGGATTTCATGTGCGAGTCTCAATTTCAAACATGATTATCACTTACTAAACGTTGAAGGAAAACACCTTTAGGAAACCGGCATGACTGAGAGAACCCTTCAAAAGACGTGTAAAGTCCGGCAATCCACAATGGGCCAGCGTAGTAGACTATGGCTTTATCCTCCTCGAGGCCCGTGCCTAACAGTCGAATATTAAAAAAGCAATTACCCAAGAGTGGAGTATAAAACACAATGTTATAAGATGTAGGACGTCTCGTCAACTGCAGCTTAAGTATAAGCCTGTCACTGTGATGAGTGTTATTGTCATCATTGATGTAAACCTTGTTCCATGTTTCTGGCTTGATGACTATTTGCTTCATAGAGACTTGCCATTCATTCTTTATTATACTATCCATGTCTGCGTACTGAAAAAATTAAAGGTTTTAACTGAAACTATACCAAAGCTGGGCTGTTGCTTGGTTTCTATATTAGAAAATCTAATAATTTTGCTGATGTGACCAAATTCTCGAGGTCTCGTTAAATACTTTGCTATTTCAGGCATAGCTTGGCGCATAGCACATAGAGTTAAGTAACATAGATAAACTGTTTTTTGTAGAAAGAGAAGACAGAAAGCGAGCACGCATATTTTCCTAACGGCTGATAAGACCAAGTGAAGGTCATGGGGACCTTCACTTGGTCTTATCAGCCTTATAGATGTATACCTAGACCTGTTAATTGTAATTATCTTCTAATTATATGTGTCACAAAAGGACCAAAGCAAGCCAAAAAAGATATAAATGGATAAAGTAGTCAAGCATGGTACGCTAGTTAAGTGGATAACGCGAATACCAAAATAACACCGGGCCACTTTCATTCATCTCAATTAAAGGGTAGTCCTGTATATGTAGGTGCCTAATACTTACAACTTGCATCTTGCTATCTTTTGGATCCATGATATTAATTGATATCTTATCATGCGCCTCCCACGGTTGTAATGCAATTGAGCATACATAGCTGTCATGGGGCCATCTACAGAAACAATTTTTTAACAGTGGTGAATACCATTCTGTGAAAAGTACTATTCTACGATGAAGATTCGAAAGAAGCTGCACAGATATCCGATTAATTGGGGATCGAGAAGCAAATTTCACTGTTGCAACTCTAAACAAATTTGGGAAGAGGAACCCACCACCGACCGTCGGCTTGTGAACTTTTCAAATTATAAACCAAACAAGTTTGATCGATAATTAAAGAAGCCAGCAACACCGAATTCCTCTAAGATGTCCTCTTCCCCCATTTGTTTAACAATGGCTTTCCGCCAAGTATCGCCTAGTTCTATCAATTGATTGAACTCTATAAAAATCTGCGGGATCTGAAGAAAAAGTCCATATTAACTATGGTATTCACCTAATTTGTTCGAACGCTACCTGGTTACTTACTTGCTGAATCCTGTCGACGAATCGAAACACCAAGTGTGGGTTTGCGTCTGGAAATGGAATGTGGCTTCTCCAGTGTGCATTACTCGTATTAAACCCATTTTTTTCCCGTCAAACACTCCTGAGTCAGAGCTGAATGCATAAACAAATATATTTAAAAACTTGAAAATGTATAACTTCGAAATTAATAAATCTGATTAAAAAACACAAATATAGCTGAGATTTTAAACACAACTAATAAAGCGTTGATATCGGTTCATCCTTTCTGGATAATTAAATCGTCAACATACAACTCATTAGAAATAAGTTTATATTGTACATAGTTTTACTTACTTGAAAATGAAGAATTTAGGTCTCCATATTTGTCCAGGACGGAATTTGATGCTCTTTGTACCTTCAAACTTTGGTGGATCCCAGCCCATGGAGTCGTCCTTCCAACTCTAGAATATAATAACTAAGTTAAGGCTGTGTCGCCAGTTCGCAAACTGTCAGCGGCCGACTGAGTGAGCCGCAAATTTGTGGCGAACTGAAATTCGAGTTAGCTGCAAACTCAGATCAATTTGCGTGCGTCGCAAGCAAACTGTTATGTGTTAGCCGCTTATTTAGGTCGACCGACCGACTGAATTTTCACTGTCAATTTTTCACATGACAGTTAGTGGCAAACGGAATCACTACGCCCGGCGAACAAGCATATCGCCGCCGCCGACTGGAACCGGTCTTGCTGTGAGTCGGCCGCTCACTGAATCAATCGGCGCGCGCAACACAGCAAACTGCGTAGAGTGAGCGCAAACTAGCAAACTGTGAACACTCCATTTCAAAAATATGGAAGGTCGTACTAAACCAATACGCCGCTAACTCAGTCGGCCGCTGACAGTTTGCCGACTGGGGACACAGCCTTAGAGGGGTAGAAAGCGAAAATATTTTTTTGAGATATCAAATACGTAAACCTAGCATAAAAACATGGGACTAGGCCCGCCACACACTCCCACCACTGCTACTCCTGTAAGCCAGGATCTACAGTGGTGTCCAATGAAGACACCGAGGTTTGACCCTCGGCGAGTCCCGGGATAAAGTTAATTGTCTTGGAACCCGCACGAAATTAATCGAAAGATAAATAGGAGGAGTTGTAAGAAAATTATCCACTTCCCTCCATTGCAAAGCGGGAGGCAAAAAGATCTGGTAGACAAATGTCCACCGAAGTAAGACTATTACAGCTGGACTAATTCCAGGTGTAAGCTAGCATAGTGTTATACAATCTTTGAGTGGCAAAGCAACTTTGAAAGGTTGTAAAAATCCTACCCCGCCTGGATTATGTGTACACTAGCTGCGCCCGGCGGTGTTACCCGCGATAAAAAGTATGAAAAATTAAAACATCTATCCCACGGGAACCATACATTTTACCGGGATAAAAAGTAGCCTATGTGATATTCCAGACTATAATCTATCTCTGTGCCAAATTTCATCCAGATCCGTTCAGCCGGTCGGGCGTGAAAGAGTAACAAACATTCATCCATCCATCCAAACTTTCACATTTATAATATTAGTATAGATTGTAAAACTGCATCACTGGTATTAGATCCAATTACAAATTGAAGGCAGGCAATTAAAATGGTATACTCCTCTCATGATTAGCAGTTCTGACTGAGCGAGGAGCTCCGCGAGGCAGTCTCACGAGTCTCCGTTTTTAAGTAGCTTGTCCGAGGCCACCACTCCAGTTTTCTCACCGAAGTGCTATCCTCACTATTAGCCCGACTGTTTAAGTGAGCTTTCCGAAAAACTGATCGCTCAGTCCAAAGCTGAAGCTACGCAAGGCTGTTTCAAGTATATGCCGCTCTACAATTGTTATTGATGCAATAATAAAGCAACCAAATTATGAGATGACTTGAACGGCACAGTTAGTAAAGCACCAGCTCCGAGTACTGAAGGTTACGGGATCGAATCCGGTAGAGGCAAAGTTTGTGTAATAAACATGAATGTTTGTAATTCAGTGTAGTAATAATTTACTAGGATCGCCCCCCCCCCCCCTCTATTGTACGGTACCCATAATACAAGCCTTGATTAGTTTGGGACCGTAAAGTATGTTCATCTGACGATATTCATTTATGAAACAATCACTCACAATGACTGCAGACATTCCTGTTGTCAATTTGGACTCGAAAGCGTTGTATTTAACACTCGTGATCTTTATTCCGAGGGATACTGTCATGTTCAGACGAGGTGAGACCCATGGCGGCCGATACATTACTTGCATCTGCTTGAGCTGGTCCGATGCTGACATGGGCGGCGGAGCTTCTTCCTGGGAGTCCAGAGTAGCTGGAAATATGTTATGAGGTATTTTTACCCTTTAATGCAGGTTTTCCCAAACTGTTGTGAATACCCCACCCACGGATTATAAAAAAAAATCATGCCCCCCTATGTTTTTCTTCATTGCTTCAATATAAAACACAAATATTTTTTACGATATTTATTTCACACTAGCTGTTGCCCGCGACTTCGTCCGCGTGGTATTTAACAAAGACTCAGCCGTTGGCAACAGCCTGCTCGCGTTCTGATCCCGCGGGACGCATTGCAGATTGTTGGTATCAAACTTTAATCAGGCGCAGCGCTGCAACATTGTTTTTTTTTTTTTTTCGAGTGATCCATTTTTTTTTTTTAAATCTAAGTAGCCTATGTTACTCCTTGTTACATCAGCTATCTGCCAGTGAAATTCCCGTCAAAATCGGTCCAGCCATTTCAGAGATTACCCGGAACAAACAGACAGACAGACAGACAGACAGACAGACAGACAGACGGACAGACAGACAGACAGACAAAAATTGTAAAAAATGTTGTTTCGGTATAGGTAACGTGTATACATCCAAATGCACTTAGTAAAAAGCGGTTATTTTAATATTACAAACAGACACTCCAATTTTATTTATATGTATAGATGATTTATTATTTATTAATGGTATGATTGCGCCTGCATTTTTTGAACCAGTTGGTCGATATCAGGTCCTGTTTTTGACAGAGCTATCGTACACTTCATGCCCCCCCTAAGATCTCTCTACGCCCCCCCGGGGGGCACGCCCCTCCGGTTGGGAAGTCCTGCTTTAATGAGTTATAATATATTATTAGCGCTTTTAATGTCCCACTGTTCAGCAGGGCCTTCTTTTAATACGAGGGATATTCAGGTCATAATGCAGCATGCGCTTTTAATGTGCCACAGTTGGGCACAAACCTCACTGCGTCGAGAATTTAGACTATAGTCCACCAGGCTGGGTACTTTTACCCCATTGGTTAAAAGTGCCCAGCCTAGTGGACTATAGTCTAAATTCTACCGTATTGGGTACTTTTTGAATTTAAAATAATAAAAACTTACGTTTATTATTATCTGGACCAGGACAGTCGTACAAGAATTTTACAACAGCGCCATACCACGCCGAGAAGCTGAAATATTTAATTTCAATAGGATTTACATCCTTATAGGTGAGTAACGGTAGCACATCCCCTTCGTTACCGAACTCGATGAGGCCGTCTGGAAATATAAAGTACCATATTTAAGGAAACTACATCCAATAGCTACAAGACAACAAACGTTATAACAAGAAAAAAAAACTACAACCGAATTGAGAACCTCCTCCTTTTTGAAGTCGGTTAAAAATTGACAACTAATTCCCAAAGTGTGTTTTATGAAATATAAATTTTTATGAAATAAACTCTACTCGACGCAAAAATGTTAATAATCAAGTTGCATCAAACACACAGTCGAACCACTATTGTATGTCAATAGTATTGTAACTGACATGTTGGCAGATTTTCCGAAGTAGCAATTTGTATGCTTAAAAAAATAAAAAAGCTTGGAGCGAGTCACCTTCGTCCGTAGGAGAATTAAGTACCCTCGAGATACCTACCTACCTACACCAACCAGGTGACAACTCTACTGGTGGTAGGCTTCGGCCGTGGCTAGTCACCACCCACTGAACAAAGCCATGTCGCCTAGCCGTGTTCCGGCATGATGTTTGGTGTTGCCATTCATGGATGGCGGGTCAGATCAGTTGCGCTGCATGTGCCTAGTGAATGTAGCGTCTCTATCTACTGCCGCCTTCCTACCTAGGCAAGTATGCTCCACCGTAGATCTCATCGTCACTTACCATCAGGTGAGATCGAGATCAAATAATTGCCTATAATGTAATAAAAAAAAAAAAAAAAAAAAAACGTCACCTTGAGATACTCTTATGTAAAATCCTCTCATCTCGACAGGACTCAAAATTTTCTGTGTGATCGCCGAGTTGCCAGAGTTCTTCCTTAAGTTTCTGCGTATTTCTGTGAACTGGTTTCTGCCTCCTCCAATTACTGGCCAACAAAACCATGTACAGGGTGATTCAGAAAGAGTATTCTAACGTTTGAGCCTGCGCTTCTTTAGAGAATTTTCAATCATCATGTGATTTTAGATTTTCGTTAGGACGATTTTAAAATGTAAATTTTGGGCCCAATTTTTTTTTAATATATTAATTAAAAACGTTTAAAGCTATCTCCCATTACTAAACTTCGTATCACTGTTTCCTCTGACAATTATGTTTTGGTAATTTCGATATTAAACTTTCTTTGTATTCTGACCACCACATAAGCATTGTATTATATTTTATTTAAATGTTAGTATGTAATAATTTTAATTTTAATCTTAATTTTTTTTTAATAATAATAAATATGGTTTTATTAATTTAATTGTTTTATATGCTCGTATTTAAAGATAATTCACGTATTTCCACCATAACGGCTACTGAGATGCATCAAAAGAATCGATTAATTTTGTACAACCTACCGATTTCGTAAACGGGATCGTTCTCCTCGGGTTTCAGGACCGTTGACAGCAACACATGGCCATTGGCGCTTCCCTGGATCCCGAAGTGCATCTCGAACGCGACGTCGGAATCCTTCCTGATCTGCTTCAGATCCTCGCTGTCCACTCTGAAGAAGGTTTTGTAGCCGTATCCATCCTTGCATGTGTGCTCCTTACAGAATTCTGTCACTGAAAGATATATTTTCCTTTAAATTGTGAACTGATGGGTACATAAAAATAACTGTGCTATGCTGTGTATTGAATATATACTATACTATATAATATTATAAATGTGAAAGTTTGGATGGATGGATGGATGTTTGTTACTCTTTCTAGCCAGAACGGCTGAACGGATCTGGATGAAATTTGGTACAGACATAGATTATAGTTTGGAATAGCACATAGGCTACTTTTAACCCGGTAAAATGTAAGGTTCCCGTGGGATAGATGTTTTAATTTTTCATACTTTTTATCGCGGGCAACACCGCCGGGTGCAGCTAGTAATATTATAAATGTGAAAGTTTGGATGGATGGATGGATGTTTATTACTCTTTCTAGCCAGAACGGCTGATCGGATCTGGATGAAATTTGGCACAGAGATAGATTATAGTCTGGAATAGCTCATAGGCTATCTATCCCGCTATTTATCCCGGTAAAATGTATGGTAGCCCATGTGTCCAGACTATAATCTATCTCTGTGCCAAATTTCATCCAGATCCGTTCAGCTGTTCTGGCGTGATCGAGTAACAAACATCCATCCATCCAAACATTCACATTTATAATATTAGTTGGATATTTAGTTAGACTTACCGTTTCTCGGCATCACATACGGTGTTGCATCGCCAACAAGGAATAAGCATTTTATTATTAATAATAATAATAATGTCCACATCATTGCAGTCAACACTTGACAGATCACTAATTCGTCACTAATAAGGGTAAGTTACAGAACAATAGATTGAGAACGGTCCCAGTATAAGGTAATAATACAATTTGTTAACACCTAATAATAAGGTTGTAGTATAAACGGCACTGTTTCGTGAAGCGTACAGCAAAACAATGCCATCTCTGAGTGCACAGTTATATTGAGTGGAATGATAAAACCATTCCATTTCCTGACCGATAATTAATAAGTTATAAAAATAAAATAATTCCACTGTAACATGATAATATAATGGGCCTTATAGGCCAGCAAATGACCCTAGAGTTTCAGGGATTATTGCGTTTCCAGATTATGGTTGACTCGAGTGTATGCCAGGTAAACTGATCCTGATGAACTAGTTTGGCCTAGACTTTGTTTATTTACACACGATCAAAACAAACAAAACACAAAGACACAGAATCGTGTACAAATCATCCCACTATATTATTAATTAATTAATTATTATTAATCTATACTTAATATTATAAATGTGAAAGTTTGGATGGATGGATGGATGGATGTTTGTTACTCTTTCACGCCCGAACGGCTGAACGGATCTGGATGAAATTTGGCACAGACATAGATTATAGTCTGGAATAGCACATAGGCTACTTTTTATCCCGGTAATATGTATGGTTCCCGTGGGATAGATTGTTTAAAATGTTCATAGAGTACCAATAAATTCATTTTCTCATACATTTGATTCTGAGGCGGTACGAAGTTTGCCGGGACAGCTAGTGTAATCTATACTTATAAAATAAAGTTGTGTTATTCACACCGTGTATAACTCAAGAACTGATGGGCCGATTTTTAAGATCATTGATTTTTTTCTCCGTCCCGACTAGCAGAATACATATTATAACATAATAAAGACAATTAATTTTCTCATACATTTGATTCTGAGGCGGTACGAAGTTTGCCGAAACTAATTTTATGTAAACAAAGGATAGCCCTGGTATACCAGCCATATTTTATCCTAGAATTATCAATTTGGCAGAACAGTGGTTAATAATGATAGAAGTATAATAAAAGCCCATGCCCAGCATGTCAGAGGCGCAGGAAACACGACTGCCGTTATCTTAGCGGATGAGATAAGCACCAGTCGTTGAAACTAACATAACAAACTGTGGTGCAGTTTTATTTAGAGCCAGCCATGCCCACATAATAATCTACATTAATAAAAAGGTTTTTATTTAGAGCCAGCCATGCCCACATAATAATCTACATTAATAAAAAGGTTTTATTTAGAGCCAGCCATGCCCGCGTAATAATATAAATAATTAAAAAGGTTTTTATTTAGAGCCAGCTATGCCCACATAATAATCTACATTAATAAAAAAAAAAAATACAACCGAATTGAGAACCTCCTCCTTTTTGAAGTCGGTTAAAAAGGTTTTATTTAGGGCCAGCCATGCCCGCGTAATAATATAAATAATTAAAAAGGTTTTATTTAGAGCCAGCCATGCCCGCATAATATTCTACATAAATAAAAAGGTTTTTATTTAGAGCCAGCCATGCACGCGTAATAATATAAATAAATAAAAATGTTTTATATAGAGTCAGCCATGCCCATGTGATAATCTACATGAATATATTTAATTTTAAATATCTTTTCGTATTAATAATCAGAAAAAAAGCAATAATATGTTATCACTAATTGTTTAGTTGTGGGTTCGTGGCTGGTGGCCAGATATTTTGTATTTTTTTCAACTGTTAAATGTGGAGGAGTAGGCTTTGGCTAGAATCCTATCTCTACCAGCTCATGCTGAACCAAACGCGCTTCGGCACAGGTTACACCGAGAGGTCAACTTAAAATATCTCTGTTTAATTTGACCTATATCAAATATTTTCTTTTCCACATAATTTGTTGATGAAATATCTACCAGTACATATTATTATTATCATTATCAGGAAAAATGGACAAGACCGTCTGCCCATGCAGCTAGTTTCTTACATAATATATATTCCATGTTTCTAACTAATAAATATTTTCAGCCAAGTTATTAGTTAAGACCGTTTTAATTAAGCCAAGAATTGTGTCCTATAACGGGTGTTAGCAAATAACATCAATCAACATTAGTAAGTACTTAAAACAAGAGCGTTTCAAGGATAATAATATATCGAGACACACGGACAAAATAATTGGTCAAACAAATTTAGGAAGGTTCATAAAAATATGAACAAGAAATGAGATAAGAAAATTGGAATATAATTAATGAGGCGATATTTAGTTGCAGCTTGTCAAAGACAATTTTTTTTATTACATTATAGGCAAGTATTTGATCTCCATCTCACCTGATGGTAAGTGACGATGAGATCTACGATAGAGCATACTTGCCTAGAAGGTACCTGTTCACTTTCGACTTGAAAACACCCAGATTGAAGTCTACGGGAAACAAAGACGTCGGTAGTTTGTTCCATTCCTTGTCAGTTCGTACGATGAAAGTAGAAGCAAAACGCTCAGCACGTACCGAAGGAATTTCGGAAGAAATTTATATCGTATAGAGCTACGGGGACACTTACAAATTGACATTTACTTGTTTTTCTTAACTTAACAACCGAATTGGAACGCGACCTCAACTGAGGAGATCCGGCGAGTAAATCAGCACAAGCTCCACCCTGCAATAATGACGCCGTTTTCATTCCTTTGCGAGTCAATTGTGTTAAAAGACTTGCATCCGAGGCGAGTAGTTAGCACTGTTGTATTTGGTACGATAACTCAATGTTGTTGAGGCGCTATGTCCGTATGTCACACACACAGTTGTGTTGACACAAGGTACAGCTTTTCGAACGTACATTTATAACAATTCGTCAGATGATTAATGTTAACAAAATTGATATTTAATTGCTGGTAACACCGTGTATCGCGACGGTGGCGCCGCGGCTATGTTGCGGCGTTAAATGACATAATTTATGATACACGACACTTGTATAAATTGGTTACATCAAGTGGAGCGCGTCGATGTAAAAGAAAATTCGTACATTTTTTTTTGTTTTATTTTACCGTCACTCACTCGCACTTCTGTTACTCCTATTACAGGAGTAAGCCATGTCTAACAGGTGTCCAAACAATTTGCCGAGGGTTTACCTTTAGCGAGTTCAGCGCAAAAGCTAATTACCTTGAGACACTCCACGAATTTAAACAAAAGAAAAAAATATGACGAGTTCAATAAATACTAGCCATTTCTCCTAATTAAAAAGTGGCAGAAGATTTAAAAAAAGAACGGACATCATTGAGATTCATGGATACAACAAGTACGGAATAGAATTGTAGAAAAACGAGTCTAATATTGACAAACCACTTCCCACCAGCCAGTAGTAAAACTTTTTGGTATTAATTTATACACTCGAATACTGAGTAAGGTGAGAAAGCCAAAAGAGCTTTTTGTTGGAAAGTGATTTGTCTTATAAACCCCTACAGACTGGCTTCCTAAGCCCCAACGTGCAGTTGCTTGAAAAGCCGCAAGTACAGCATTTGACGTCCCACCGCATAACCTCAGACGCCTAATTTGTCGGAGCTTGTTCAAACGCCGGCGGAATCCGCAACCATCGGTGGTGCAAGGAAAACTAAAAGACACTAACATAATTCCACCAGTTGTAGTTAATTATTTCTATAATAGAATAGCGAACACTATTGAGAAGATTTGGAAAGGAACTGAGAGGATTTGTTCTGGTAAATGTTAATTTGTTATTTAAAAGCTAACAAAAAATGCAGATAAGTGAAAAATACTAGCCTTGTTTTAGAATCCCACTGATGTTATAAATGTGAAAGTTTGAATGGACGTTTGCTACTCAATCACGCCAAAACGGCTGAACGGATCTAGATGAAATTTGGCACAGAGATAGATTATAGTCTGAATAGCACATAGACGTTTTATCCCGGTAAAATATGGTTCCTGTGCCATAGATTTGTTTTAATTTTTCATAGAGGAATGGATTGACATGATTTTTCCATAGGTGGTAGTTAAGGGGTCAGAAAATGAGATATGCTAAATATTTTTTATCGCGGGTAACACCGCGGGGCGCAGCTAGTAATGAATATGTTCGCTTGTCCCATATTGTTTTGTAGGTTTGTTTTACGCTGAGCTGTGATGGCAGTCACTACTGTAAATGGATAGCGAATCCTTCTAAAGTCTTAACAGATCTTAATCCACGCTCCAAAAAGCAGGTTAAGCTTTTGGTACCTAATTGCCTCAACGCGATTGGTTTGTGAAATGGCTGCACACGTCACGCTTAGCGTATATCGTTGTGAAAATGTGAATTTATTGGCAGATTTCTGTTTGGGCATTCGTATTAAGAAATCATACAAGAAATTGCTTACGAATCATTTTATTTTCATATCAAACCACAGTTCATTTTGTACAATTATAAGGTGTTACAGTAATAATTTAAAATAATATTTTAAGAGGCCCATCTGTACGTTATAAAGTAAAAAATCCCATGTTCTATTTCGTTCTTATTACGTTCAAATAAAATTACTGGTTGGGTCGTCAGTCGGGTTGGTTTATTTCTTCTAATTATACATATTTCTTAGTATTTTGTTACTTTAATATTAAACTCAATTATGTGTGTCTTCACTTCACTTCGATCTTAGGTTGTGTAAAAAGTTATATGTCAAAATCAACTGACAGTTCGACTGTCATGGTTACGTTTTATTAATATATCCCAAATAAATAAATCGATAAACATTATGATATTACTCTAAGTTCGCGGTGGAATAATTTCTTTTTTTTTGCCTGATTATATTTCCTATACATAAACATCTCTTAAAATATTAAACCCTCTTATTATCCCGGCTCCGTAGCGCCAAGACTCGAGTAGTCGCGCTATACACGCTTAACGATCACGCTTGAAGCTCTCAAGCGAGCGCTGTATGATTGACGCTTGACGCTAATAGCGCCGCTTGCTTAGCGCCGCGAGGATTTGTTCGACGACGTTCCGAATACAGCTCGCTTAGCAACGAATGATAGATTAAGTGGTGAATCATTTTAATTTAAAAATCGCAAAGATTACTAAACTAGTATGTCCTATAACTTCGGCACTATTTTTTCGTAAGGGACTAGGCCTGCCACACTTCCAGCACTTTTACTCTCGTAAGCCAGAATCCATAGCGGTGACCAACTAAGATGTCGAGGTATATTTAGATATAATCGTATACTAAACTACAATAATGATATTATTTAAGATTGTTGACACCCATGTGTATGTGAGTGTGCGTTTGGGTATGTGTGTGTGTGTGTCAATTCGAAAATGTCCATTAAACGCTAAGAATAAATACACAAAGCTCACTATTGAAACAAAATAATTTAATGTTCTTTTACGAATTAACACGCACATACCCAACAACACACACACATACGCGCACTATTAATCTATACAAATAAATAAAATTGGAGTGTCTGTTTGTAATATTAAAATAACCGCTTTTTACTAAGTGCATTTGGATGTATACACGGTACCTATACCGAAACAACATTTTTTACAATTTTTGTCTGTCTGTCTGTCTGTTTGTTCCGGATAATCTCTGAAATGGCTGGACCGATTTTGACGGGACTTTCACTGAAAAATAGTTGATGTAACAAGGAGTAACTAAACTAAAAAATTTAAAACCAATGTTGCAGCGCTGCGCCTGATTAAGTTTGATAGCAACAACCTGCAGCAATGCGTCCCGCGGTAGCTAGTATATAGTATTTCTAAGCTGGGATGTCTACTTTGTTTTCTAATACCTATTATTAGTTTTTGTTTATTTTTAACCGACTTCAAAAAGTAAGAGGTTCTCAATTCGGTTGTATGTTTTTTTTATATTTTATGTTTTACATTCATACTCGTATTCTATTGTAAATTAAGTATTATCTCATGGATATGGAAGAGCGAAGTCTTCTGCCACAGATATTTATCCCTACTTCATGCATCCCATGTGAATATTGGTTACAGAAACAAAATCTTTTTAATCATCCAAAACCATGATTCACTATAAAACTATTCCAATGTATTATTGAATATACAGCTACATAGCACCCAAACAATAATAACATCGAAATTATGGAATAGTATTATTAAGAACCGAATAAATTTGAACGGTTTTCACCGGGCGAAGACGGCACCGGCGGGTAAAAGCTGATTGAATCCTAAATTGCAGTCCAGGGGACAGTTTACGCCCGACGATGGGGCGCCGATAGAATAAAATGAAAATAGTCAAATTGATCGGACAGTTCTAGAAACTGTTCGCGCATATACCTACCTTCGCCACATCCAATCAACAACACAATCGCCAAACGGATTCTTTACCAAAACTCGGTGCGTAGCTACCAAAGAGTCTTAAGCGAAAGCTAGATTTGCGAAAAGCTATCGAGAAATGTATTGCAAAGGCCTTTAGGAAGATACCTAAGTACTAACGAAGAGTTATACTTACAATTGGGGGACATTTTTTACAATCGAAAAAAAAACGCAATAATTTCTAAATTTTTCATTAATTTATCGCTTGACTTCATGAATCAGAATATTTTGTATTCCTGCTAACTATAAAGTACAGTACATTATGAATCGTCAAAATGGTTATGAAATGCTAAGCTAAAACTTTACCACCCGCTCGGAATACCGTTGCTATAGTGAAGAACTGGAAAGAAGCTCCATGGTTGGTCATAATCATGATCTTGGAAGCTAGCGGGGCGTGGCAATTTTCTCCAGAGGTCCCAAATGTTAGTTTTATTACTATATATTATGACATTTTTTTTTATTATAGACAAAAGGCGTCCCTTAGCGTATTTTTAAAACAACATAAGAGTATTTAATAATAAAAGCATTTGTACTGTTTTGAGATCGTATATTGTAAAGGTTTACGAAGCAAGAAGCAAAGTACGTTAGTATCACGCAATTTGCATTTCTCCAACATCGCAACGGGTCTCCGCGGATCGGTACCGACATTGGAACTGGTCCATCTCTTATCATGATCAGAATATTGTTTTTATTCAAGGTACATTTTTTTTATTACATTATAGGCAAGTATTTGATCTCGATCTCACCTGATGATAAGTGATGATGAGATCTACGATGGAGCATACTTGCCTAGGTAGGAAGGCGGCAGTAGATCAAGACGCTACATTCGCTAGGCACATGCAGAGTAACTGATCTGACCCGCCATCCATGAATGGCAGCACCGAACATCATGCCGGAAAACGGGTAGGCCGCTTGGCGACATGGCTTTGTTCAGTGGGTGGTGACTAGCCACGGCCGAAGCCTACCACCAGTGAAAGGTACTTGTGAATCGTAATTTATTTTACACAACGCTAAGCTACAACTTTACCACCCGTTCGGAATGCCGTTCCTATGATGAAGAACGGGCAAGAAAGTCCATGGTTGCCCGTTTTCAAAAGATCTTACACATTTTTGATAGGTACTTTGATATAGACAATAGTTCAGGTTAAGTTGCTTTTATTCACGTGTAATTTCAAAAATGGTATTTTCACCAAGACATTGCATTAGCCTAGCATTGGTTGAAAATATATACTTAAACAGTAAAAAATATAGTTGTACAAAACATAGTATAAGTATGTAAACATAGTAAGTGGAGGGTTTCAGGACTAAACTTACTTTTGTTATTCAGTTTGACTCGTATTTCATAGTATCTTTCTTGAATAATTTAGAAGAAAACTATAAATGCCTATTGTTACCAATTGTGGAATTATTAAGGCCCTAAAGAAAAAATCCTTGAACTAATTAATCTAAACAATAAAAAAGCAAAACTCACCCTTATAACATTTAATTCAATTGATCTAATCCACTAATTATTTCCCTGTTTACGTTTGACTTTGTGATTTTTAATTAAAAAAGCCGAAACGAAATCGTCGGGATTCCGATGTGGCAACGTTATCGACTTTTTTCACTTTGTGTGGTGTGTTGGATCAAATAAATTAAAAACCTACCGCGTGGCTCTTTGTTCTCTAATTTATTTGGCCTGTTTCAATAAATAGGCTCTTTTTATGTTTTTTTTTTTAAATTTATCGACGGCATATTGCGAAACCTGGTGCGTGCAATTGATTTATTGGCGGGATGTATTAGACGAATTTCCGTAAACCAAATTGAGGTTTTAATGTTTGTGATGAGGGTTGATTTTTGAATGAGCGACTACTTTGCTAACATAAAAACCAGCACGTCAAGTGCGAGCTAACTGTATACTTTATAGTCTAGCGTATTTAGACATTTTGTATTGTGAATTGAAAAGCGCGTCTAGCGGAAAGTGTACATCATTTTCAATTTTCCGTACAAAATGTCTAAATACGGTAGACTACAAAGTATACGATTAGCTTACGAATAATCTCCAATTTGACGTACTGAAGTGATTTTTTAACAGCAATTATTATTTTATTTTGAGTGTTATAAGCTTGCTATATGGCTATCTAAAGCACACTTATCCAACGATACGAACTATCCCTTTGTTAAAGTTAGTTTTCCAATTAATATATATAATAATAATAATAATTCCAGCCCTTTTTTTTAAGTCCCACTGCTGGGCACGTGCCTCCACTCAATGCAAGGGGCATTAGGCTAAAGTCCACCACGCTGGCCCAGTGCGGGCTCGCGGACTTCACACATCTTTCGAGGGGTTCCCTCAGACATGCAGGTTTCCTCACAATGTTTTCCTTCACCGTTGTTTTCCAATTATATTAATGTATAACTAGCTGTTGCCCGCGACTTCGTCCGCGTGGTATTTAACAAAGACTCAACCGTTGGCAATAGCCTGCTCGCGCGTTCTGATCCCGCGGGACGCATTGTAGATTGTTGCTATCAAACTTAATCAGGCGCAGTGCTGCAACATTGGTTTATTTTCGAGAGATCCTATTTTTTTTTTCTAAAATAAAAGTAGCCTAAGTTACTCCTTGTTACATCAGCTATCGGCCAGTGAAAGTCTCGTCAAAATCGGTCCAGCCATTTCAGAGATTACCCGGAACAAACAGACAGACAGACAGACAAAAAATTTAAAAAAGGTTGTTTTGGTTTAGGTACCGTGTATACATCCAAATGCATTTAGTAAAAAGCGGTTATTTTAATATTACAAATAGACACTCCAATTTTATATATATGTGTATAGATGTATAGATTATTCGTATATTATTATGCCATCAAAGCTCTTAATATGGTACACAACAATGGAACACAATTGGTACGAAACGTTATAGCCATTCATAATAATTAAATTACTTGTGTAATGAGATATTATTGCGTATTTGTGTTTAGATATTATGTGGAGAGCCCGTTTTGGGCTTTGAAAAAAGCGATCTTGTAACGCAAACTTTTGGATGCTCGTACAATTTTTCACATACCAAATACTGGGAAACACAGGATTCAAATAGTTAACCCCCCTCCCAATGAGGGGAGCCCCGTACCCAACAGTGGGACGTTAACAGGGCTGGTATTATTATTAAATAGTCAATTAAGGATCAGAGAATCTCCTCATAGTTATACAACTTTGATATATATAGGAGTTCTCATAAACAAAACCGGATTAATTATAAAACTTAAGTACCCTTGACCACAGTAATATGAAAAGTGCTTTTATAATCCGAACAAACAAGCTGTAACTAAATTAGTTAGGGTAAATAAATTTAGCAGCATTTTTGAGCCGTTATAGCCAAGTTGGTAGAACGCTTGCCTCACTAATCTCATTTTCAACCACGATTATCACTTGCTAAAACGGTGAAGGTAAACATCGTGAGGAAACCTGCACGTCTGAGAGAAGCCCTCGAAAGATGTGTGAAGTCCGCCAACCCGCACTGGGCCAGCATTATTATTATTAGCTGGTATTATTATTATTTATAAATAAATTTAACGGTTCTGCTTCCCACCAAAAGATCGACTATTTTTATTCTTCGTTGAGCTGTTCGACTTACCGATCGCTCGTTTCGTGGCCACGCTTGTACGGCAAGATTGAGGAGTAGAGACGCCCAGACGATCATAGACCGCGCATCTTGACAGATCCCTTAATAGGATCGGAGGGCGTACCACTCAATTATCTTCAAGGGTTTATTGCCAATATTCGTACAATGAGAAGTAGGTACACCTCAAGTGCTAAGCTTTCGAGGATAGTCGCAATATGTTCTTCAAAACATATTAGAATATCCATAAAAAAACAATATATTATCAAACGCCATATAGTAGTGGATGGATGGATGTTTGTTACTCAATCACGCCAGAACGGCTGAACGAATCTGGATGAAATTTAGCACAGATATAGATTATAGTCTGGAATAGCACATAGGCTACTTTTTATCCCGGTAAAATGTATGGTTCCCGTGGGATGGAGTTGTTTTAATTTTTCGTAGAGCAAAGGATCGATATGATTTTTTGACAGAAAATGACATAGGTTAATTTTTATACCGAAAAAATGCACGGTTCCTAAGGGATAGTATACATGAACCGTGCATTTGCAAGAGGACATAGATACTTTTTAATCGCGGGTAACACCGCGGGGCGCAGCTAGTGGAATATATATTGAACAAAAATGTCGGTACAAAATTTGTTGGAAGCCCTCCGTATATTTATTAATTATGACCTTTCGGCAAATATGGGCGTGGTGTTGTGTAAGCATAATCAACATAACCTGTCTCCCTCTCTTTCAATGTAGTCCTTAACAAGCAATCATTTTCACCACTCAATAAGTCCGGATCACAGCACGAGTATCCAACAACGAATATATTATCCGTCCAATTAGGACAGCCGCTCGTGATTGGTCAACAGAGATTTCAGTCTCAGGCCAATCGTGACGCTAGTGTATTGAGGACATTCCCGGAATCCCAATATTTTTGGACACCATATAACAACAAATTATTATGTAGGAAAAATAACCAATATAATAATCCAATAATAATATAATGTCCTCCCGTGGTCATGGTTGCTTTAAGGCAGCCGAAACGTCGGAAACGTAGAACAAATTAAAGGCGATAAAATCCTTACAATTTGTTTTATTTCAATATGTAGGTAGTATTTGCGTAAATATAAGAAATCAATATAAACATGTAAGGAGGTTGGTCAATTGACTACTTGAGATTACCAACACGTGAAAGAGGAAAAGAGAAAGCGAATTTCAGTGCCCAGCGTATTTATACTTCGTTAAATAATAACAACATGTTCAGGACGTTTGCCGTAGAGACTCGGTCTATGGAATCACTGCGTTAATAGTTTTATTAGTAAACTAGTTGTTACCCGCGACTTCGTCCGCGTGGTATTTAACAAAAAGTGGACGAAGTCGCGGGTAAAAGCTAATTTTAAATAAAAGTAGCCTACGTTACTTCTTGTTACATCAGCTATCTGCCAGTGAAGGTCCCGTCAAAATCGGTACAGCCATTTCAGAGATTAGCCGGAACAAACAGACAGACAGACAGACAAAAAATTAAAAAGATATTGTTTTGGTATATGTACCGTGTATACATCCAAATGCAGTTAGTAAAAAGCGGTTATTTTAATATTACAAACAGACACTCCAATTTTATTTATTTGTATAGATGTATAGATTAAGTACAGAACTTATGAATCGTTAAAATTGTTACTTTGTCAAATTTTGTTTGAATTTTCAGTAGCGGTTATAAGTTACTCAGGTTTACAAAAATAAAATGGGCCATTATTGGCGGGCTGTGATGATAAGAATCTCCCATATAGAGGCTAGGCCTACACAACGTATAGATTGACTAAACTTTAATTGTAAATATATAAATTTAAATAAAAAAACATTAAAATTTTATTGAATACTATTCTATTCTCTGTCATGTCACATAATATTAAATGTCACAAGCACAATGTATACAGTCTTGATACGTCTATAAACCGTATCCACAGTATTCCTTTCCCATCTTCGGGCCATTACACACATTCCAGTAATCCTAACGTGACACCCAATGCATTGTAATGTTTCACATTATTCGCTCTGGCTGTTTTATCTTAGTTGGACAGTGTAAACTACGCCTTAGGGACTCTACTATAAAGATGAGATAGGGTCTCTTTTGGGAATGTATTGAATGAAGTGGTACTTAAGTAATACTTGATCGTAAAGTATAAAACGCCGCCAGCGTTAGACGGTGTCTATTTTGTTCCTATTTTTTTTTCACATATTATTTTTGTAACTCATATTTTATACCATATAACGTGAATTTAATATTGCTTTGTCTTCGGCATAGGATGTTCTTAAAGGCCTCAAGATCCCAAGTCGGTGGTAGCACCCAGTCATCTTCCCTATTGTAATTAGGATGTTTTTTAATTTCAACGGCCTCGTGTACCATCCGTGGTCGGTGTTCTTTTGCGTGGATCTGTGGTTCATTAAATATGATATTACTAGCTGCGCCCCGCGGTGTTACCCGCGATTAAAAAGTATGCCTATCCCACGGGAACCATACATTTCGCCGGGATAAAAAACCTATGTGCTATTCCAGACTATAATCTATCTCTGTGCCAAATGTCATCCAGATCCGTTCAGCCGTTCTGACGTGATTGAGTAACAAACATCCATCCATCCATCCAAAGTTTCACATTTATAATATTAGTATAGATTTTATAATTCGGTTAAAAATCTTCTTATTCAGAAAGAATAAATCCACTCTATCAATCTATCGTATAACCCTCCTAAATAAAACGAACCTCTTTGCAGAACCTATTTTCTCAGGTCGATTAACTAAGACGAACCAGACTTACTCGATTTGAAAACAAATATCTCTTGCCATAATAGAAAACGTCTCGGGAGATTTGGAGCACGTTTTTCCATCTCCAACCCGAGGGATCATTATGTTGGACTATTTTGGAGAAGTGGACCCGAGAAGGTCCAGATTTGGGTCCGATTCGGAGACAAACGTGAATGGACACGTACCTTTATTTGCTAAGTGCGTCATATAATAGTTTATTGGGTTACAAAAAGGAGACTCTTTGAGCAAAATTGTTTATGGGCCTTTTTGGGTTTATTTTTTATAGCTGAGAATTGTTAGGACAGATGTAATGGTATTAATGAAATACAAGAAAATTATGTCAAGCACAATCCGTTTTACTCGACTGCCCAAAAATTAAGGTAATGTTTCTTTTTATGGCAATCTGCCGATCTTGTTGGACTCAGCAATTTCTGCCAGTGTCATGTGATGAAGGTATTTTTTTTAACGTAACATCTTCCATCCCCGTCACACCATGGATGTCATAAATATGTTTGATAGGGACAGCATGCTTTTTCGGTTACGTTGCGATTACATTAGGAGTTCTTGCTTACCCTACTGTACTGTGATTGGGGGTCGAGCCTATTTTGGCTCGCTTTCCCTCAACTTGTGGGCAATTCGGACCAAAGTCCACCACCCCGGCTTACTACGGGTTGGCTATCTTTCACACGGCTTTTGAAAGTCGTGTAGTCGCTCAAGTAGAATTTAGCGTTACGTTAATATAAGCGTCTTCCGTCCCACTCACACCATGGGTTTTATAAATGTCAATGACAATGACAGCATGCTTTCTCGATGACGTTGCCATTATATAAGAAGTCCCTGAGTACACTGCAGGTTTACTCGCGATGATACCTATGTGCGTGTTTATGGTATGTGCGTGTTTCAATGCATGCGTGTTTGTGTGTTATGTGTATGTATGTTCTGATAAATTGTATTTTTTTTTTATTACATTATAGGCAAGTATTTGATCTCGTTCTCACCTGATGGTAAGTGACGATGAGATCTACGATGGAGCATACTTGCCTAGGTAGGAAGGCGGCAGTAGATCGAGACGCTACATTCACTAGGCACATGCAGCGCAGCTGATCTGACCCGCCATCCATGAATGGCAACACCGAACATCATGCCGGAACACGTCTAGGCCGCTTGGCGACATGGCTTTGTTCAGTGGATGGTGACTAACCCCGGCCGAAGCCTACCACCAGTAGAGTTGTCACCTGGTTGGCACCACCCAGGGTCACGTGTAGGGTATCTCGAGGGTATTTAATTCTCCTACGGACGAAGGTGACTCGACCGCAATTATTAATTTCGGTATTAATGTAAAATCAACCACATGCACTTGATAAAATGTATTATAGGCAGCTCCATATCTAATAAGCTAAGGCTCTTATGAAACATTGCATCCATATCAATTTACGTAAACATCCAACAAGATCAGTAACCAAATCCAAGGCAATAAGAACCTTATTGTTGCTAGCTTTAACGGCAACCGGTGCGAAAATATTATAAAATTCATAAAAAATTGTATCACAGTCACAATTTGCAAACATTCATTTCAATCTTGTTAAAGGTCTGTTACACAAAACCGCTTCGATCCGCGATCGGACAGAAAAAAAAATCTCTAACAAAGCCAATAAGGAAGCGAGATTGACAAATGGTCGGAAAACCATCGCTGGTATTATTCCCTCTAACAATGTACCGGACGGACGGTTTCCTAATTATTGTTATATCCAGAGCTTTCATCGGATCCGATGGAGTTATGTAAGCGGAAAAAAATACTGTAGTACGCTGACGGTACCGGGGGCGTATTACGAACTCTTACTTACAGACAATTCCCAATTCCCCCATCCCCATTCTATCGTCTGTCGACAAGACGCACGGACAAGTGTCATCCATACACTGTTGACATTCCTTCGGTACGCACTAAGCGTTTTGCTTCTACTTTCTTCGTGCGAACTGCCAAGGAATGGAACAAGCTACCGGCGTCTTTGTTCCCCGTTGACTACAATCTGGGTGTTTTCAAGTTGAGAGTGAACAGGTACCTTCCAGGCAAGTATGCTCCATCGCACTTACCATCAGGTGAGATCGAGATCAAATATTTGCCTATAAAGTAATAAAAATAAACAGGCAGTTAACTTACCGGCCTAAAACTAGCCTTGAGTTGAACATGATACTCATGGCAAGTTTAAGGCCGTTGTCAATAGAGAAGCCAAATTCGTCTTTTTCGGAAATTTTATCTGTCTGTTTGCGCATCAATTTCAGCTTCATTGAAATGATTTGATGCCTTGATTTGAAACTGACATGTCGGGATTACCTCATAACTAATAAACATTCTAATGTAGTAAGATAAATACACGCCTTTAATCATTGCTTTGCAATATACCTTCCTATAGGTATAGGTATTAATGCCAATCTCATATGTCTTCATCATCGGCGGTTAACTTTCTCTACAGTATCGCTGGAAACTGTACGTTAAGTGCGAGATTATTCGTAAGCTAACCGTATACTTTATAGTCTACCGTATTTAGACATTTTATATGAAGGATTGAAAGTTTTTAATACCGTCCGCTAGAGGCGCTTTTCAATTCTCCTTACAAAATGTCTATAAAGTATACAGTTAGCTTTCACTTTACGTGCAGGTGCATATTTTGTGTAATCTCACAAGATTACTAGATTAGTAACATGCTCTTCGGTTAAATACTTCAAACGCATTGGGTTTTATCAGACATTTCAATTAAGTTCTATTCGTGAAAAGGTGTGCAATTTTTCATGCAACATCCAATTTCTCGGAAGCGGTAAGTCGAATTTACTGGCTGACTCGTATGCGCGAAATTATTGCAATAGCAGATACAAATTTAAACTGTAATGCACCCGAAATTATTTACTTCATTTTAGATTGAGTTGAACTTATATTGGCGGCATGACAGTATAGGGGATTTTTTCATAATTAATATAGGTTAGACATTATATTTTCGTAAGAAAATAACGATATGAATTTAATAAAATATGTTTAATTTGGTTCGTGAAGTACAATAGCAGTGCCCGCGACTACAAAATGGTCGGTGCATAGGATAACATAGAAAAAATACTAGTACTACGAACGAACGCGAGTAGTTTTGTAAAGTCACCGACGACCGGTTGAGCCATTCTCCACTACCACATAAGTTATGTATTCAGCTTATATTGTAGCTTATGGCTCTTAAATATGAGTGTATGGGTGAAAAAAGCAGTCACATCATGCATAAGAGCTGTTATTATTACTAACATGCTGTCCCCGTGAACTTCGTACCGCAAGAGAATCAAACGAATGTGAATATTTATTATCTAATTTTATATTTTTTGTGAAATTTTCCCACGTTCTTATAGTTATTCTGCTATTCAAGGCAGTCAAATTATAAAAACAAACAAACATCATAAAAATCAGCACACCCGTTCTCGAGTTATAGATGGTGTAAATAACAAGACTTTGTTAAGGTCAGTATGCACTCAAAGTTGCATATTTGTAATTTATGCCACTTAAAGCTTAAAATTTCATCCAAAATTTAATTTAATTGACATCTGTATACTTTGCCTAACAGGAGTCAGTACCAGTAACTGTTATAAGGTATGAAAAATATATGACGAGGCCGATTTCCTGAAAAGCGACCTTATTGTACAATGGCATAATACCGTCCGGCGGAACGTGCCCAAACGCGGAAGTTGGTGATATATAAAATACGACCAAAGGAAACTGTCTCCAATACATCGTCTTTTATTGTGAGAAAAAAAAACTGCGGCGTCATCGATCCAAATGAAATTTTCAGGGGACTTTCTCTTTTAAATTTTATTGCAAGATAGCTGAAAAAGTTTTATAATTAATTATAGATTCTACGAGCTCCTGCGTTTATTAATTTTTTTAACGGACTTCAAAAAAAGGCGGTGGTTCTCAATTCGATAGTATTTTTTTTATGTTTGTTACCTCAGAACTCCGTCATTTATGAACCATTTTTTTTTCTAGGATATACTCGTACTTGCAGATTGGCCCCTTTTTTATCAGTACATGTACATGTACCTGTACCAGTACTCATAATATTGTACCTACTTATTTTATTTATATTGTTTTGTCATATTTATTGTCTCACTCTCGCTCGTTATTATTAGCCGACTTCAAAAAGGAGGAGGTTCTCAATTCGATTGTATTTTATTTTTAACGGTCTATTGCATATTGTAACACCATATCAACCTTATCCACAACTTAGTTCACGGATGGCCCATACAAATTGTATAGCAACACCCCTTAAGTAAACTATAAACATTGTAGCCATAACTTAGATTTTTTGAAAGCATGCTAATATTAGATATTATAGTCCATGGAATGGAACACGCTACCGGCGCGGCGTCTTTGTTCCCCGTCCGACTTCAATCTGGGTGTTTGAGTGAACAGGTACTTTTTAGGCAAGTATGCTCCATCGTAGATCTCATCGTCACTTACCATCGAGTGGGATCGAGATCAACTACTTGCCTATGACGTAATAAAAAAAAGGATCTTAAGGCTTAATACATCTTAATGGTTACATTCTAGATCTAGTTTTAAGTACTTATAATTTTCATTTCTCAGTTAGTTGTAAGTAACCTGTTTAAATGTACTATTAAAATAAATTAATACAATATCATGAATAGTTTGAGGACTATGGATAATTGCTTCAATAGCCGCGTTCAGACCGTCTCAGCTTTCAGAAGCCTCCTGGAAACAGCATTTGATTACGTTGTATTTGTATTGTTGGACTAAAATAGTACTTTTTCGTGAAAGTTTTATATTTTGAGTGAAGGGAGAATATTTATAAGTATCGTTGACTATACCGCCTGCCCTGCTTTGTAAGGAGTTCATAATAGACTTACAACACGCATGACTAAGTATTCTCGTTTGGGGTCGAGCTAGCTTCGTCCGTAGGAGAATTAAATACCCTCGAGATACCCTACACGTGACCCTGGGTGGTGCCAACTAGGTGACAACTCTACTGGTGGTAGGCTTCGGCCGTGGTTAGTCACCACCCACTGAACAAAGCCATGTCGCCAAGCGGCCTAGCCGTGTTCCGGCATGATGTTCGGTGTTGCCGTTTCATGGATGGCGGGTCAGATCAGCTATCCGCTCTACTGCCGCCATCCTACCTAGGCAAGTATGCTCCATCATAGATCTCATCATCACTTACCATCAGGTGAGATCGAGATCAAATACTTGCCTATAATGTAATAAAAATAAAAAAAAATGTTAGAAAAGTATTTCTGTAAAAATAATTCAATGACTGTAAACAAGTATGAGAGTCCTTAGCATATCGTATTCAATTTAAAAATACCAGCATCGTTAAGTGTGTGTCACACGTTAAATGGAACAACGAATGAATTAAAGGTCATAGAACTATAGTAGTTTGTCAGCTATTGGGCATCTTCTTCTTCTGCGGGCGTTTTCCACAATGTTTACGGCAGCTATCTATACAAATAAATAAAATTGCAGTGTCTGTTTGTAATATTAAAATAACCGCTTCTTACTAAGTGCATTTGGTTGTATACACTGTACATATATCAAAACCACATTTTTTTAAATTTTAAGAGCGGACGAAGTCGCGGGTAAGAGCTAGTTAGACATATAAATATAATTTGTACGATGCCATATTGATCTATCTTAAGTGATATAAATATGTAACTAATACAGAGTGTTACGGCCAAAAGCTTTCAATTGTAATCCCAAACATAACATGGACAAGCGCAATCTCAGAATTATGTTGTGTGGACAATGAAAACAGTAGGTTGGTAGTTACTATAAAGTCTCGATTGAATTCGCTAAACAATCACATGTTGACTCATTTAAAACACTATTGACTGATTTAAAATAAAAATGTTGACTTTTACTTTTATTTTAGACTAGCTGTTACCCGCGACTTCGTCCGCGTGGTATTTAACAAAAAGCGGACGAAGTCGCGGGTAACAACTAGTATTCCATACAAAGAGCCAAAATACGTAGATTTTAATGCAGGGTGTTACAGAAAGGGTATACTAAGCCTTGGACCTTAGCTTCTTTAGTGCATTTGTAAACACTTTATGCAGTCAGAATCGTAATATGTTTATTTTTAATAAATAGTTTTGTACCCAACAAAATGATAATTCTGATTTATTAAGAACAATAGTTTTTTTTTTAAATGGACATTCTCCACATTCTAACTTCAAATAGTGTTTATAAATGCGCTGAAGAAGCCCAGGTTCCAGGCTTAGTATACCCTTTCTGAAACACCCTGTATATACGGTAAGCTCACGAATAATCTCGCAGTTAACTTTCAGCTAATATGAGGTATAGACTTAACACTAGTGTAGACTGGACCGGTAGTAGCGCCCCGTGGCGGACATTTAAAGACAGCAATACATTAACTGAAGTGACATCACCTTTGTTTGCTCTAGCAGTTTCCTACTGACCTGGTTGCTTCCTAGCTCTCACACGGGACTGTGTCGACTTGCGAAAGGTAAGTGTTCATGGGGAAAATGTATAATGATCCAAATGGATCTACTTATTCTAGTGTAGAAAAAATACAGCGAACTCGCCCAGAATTCTGTCATGCGTTTGAATCCGAAACAGAATCGGAATATCTTTTTATTTATATAACCCACTAGCTGTTGCCCGCGAATTCGTCCGCGTGGTATTTAACAAAGACTCAACCGTTGGCAACAGGCTGCCCATGCGTTCTGATCCCGCGGGACGCATTGCAGATTGTTGCGATCAAACTTAATCAGGCGCAACGCTGCAACATTGGTTTAATATTTTTTTCGAGAGATCCAAATTTTTTTCTGAATTAAAAGTAGCTTAAGTTACTCCTTGTTACATCAGCTATCTGCCAGTGAATTTCCCGACCATATCGGTCCAGCCATTTCAGAGATTAGCCGGAACAAACAGACAGACAGACAGACAGACAGACAAACAGACAATTTTTTTAAAAAAGGTTGTTTTGGAATAGGTACCGTGTATACATCCAAATGCATTTAGTAAAAAGCGGTTATTTTAATATTACAAACATACACTCCAATTTTATTTATAAGTATAGATGTATAACACTTAAAAAAGTTTTAAACTCCAGTGAAGTTGATAACAGGCTTTATATAGGGTCCAGATTAGTTCTAATCCCCGAAGATAAGCTTATCGGGCTTATCTGGAGAATTTCGTATTATGAACACGGGTATTCCACTTAAAGTTAAAGCGGTCTGATAACGGTCGCAGTGAACGAATGAATTGAAAAGAACGGGTCTATTGAACGTTAAATTGAATGAAATGATTATGACGTTCAATATGTACTTTAGGTATATTTGAAGCCCTGTTAATGTTTTTATAAAACTACATTTTGAAAGTCTTTGTCTTCTGTGTGTTTGGGCTTTAAAAGTTTTTTTTTTAATTTGAATGAATGAAGCACTGGATGCGTCTGGAGATAATTATTTATACAATTTCAAAAAAATTAAACAGCGTTGTAATTGGTTCTTTCGTTTAGGAAGTATTTGTCTGTCACAGACAATTCTTATCTATGGTCACTGATAAAGGCGTCAATTATATTCGTCCGGGTTGAAGTCATCAACGGATTTTATTTGGCAAAATGGACTTACTCCTACGATGTAATATCATTTATTTAATTTAAATCCCAAAACTATGTTATTATTTAGATTATATATATATATATATATATATATATTATATTATATTAGTTGTTATATATTTAATTGTGTGTAGCTATTTCTTTGCCAAATAAATACTTTCTTTCTTTCTTTAAATGTCTTACTTAAATCACTGCGTTGTTTTAAATTCCCATCTGCGAGAAAAATCATTAAATTAATTTGATGTTAAAAGTATTGTATGAAAAATTTGATTGCTTCACAACTGTTTACTGAAGACTAGATTTGGCATTTTTTTAATGTCCGTAATATTCATAATAAGAATTTTAGCAAAAGAAAAAAATAAAAGATCCCGGAAAATTGGGAAATTCGGTGCGGTACAACGTGTATCGGGTACGTCGGTATTACCTACGATAAATGCGAATTCGTTAACAACATAAACAAGTTTAAATTTTTTTTCGCGTACGTACGAGTACATCAGTGCTCTATGCAAGGTAATAAAATTCACGTGAAAGCTCCCCTGAATTTTCAGGTGCGGGTCGCTCGCGGTTACCACGCACGTCTGGCTTCATTACCTGCTCCGTTTTACAAACAAGGTTGGACGTGTCCCCTAAACGTACAGCCGCGGCGCGAAATAAATAACTATTGTTCATGATATAAAAATATGCTACGCCAGCAATTAAAGACAACAGGGTTTCCCCATCGTTAGTGGGGTTCCCTGTCGCTCGTGCAGCTTCGCCAGCTATTAAAAACAACAGGGATTCCCTATCATTACGAGGGTCATTGTCGCTTGTAATACCAAATGGCCCTCAAAATGGTGGGCCCGTCTCCGGAGTAGCATGAGTGTACGGACTTTCTTTTTATGCGGGTAACCCTACCCGCATAAAAAGAAAGTCCGTAAGATCGGACAGGCGCTGGTGGGTCGCGGAATTATGCATCCATGTTCCCGTGACCCACCAACCAGCGGAGTGGTGAACACCAAGGGGCTTTAGTCAGTACGAGTCTGAGTAAACTGGGCTGCCTTCCCGTGGTAGAGTGACTCGGTTTGTCAACGTTTCCAATTTAAAAAATATTATTGACGAAGATTTTCGTTTTGCGACGTGGGACGTTTCGCGGAAAATTGCATTTGTTCGATCCCCATTTGTTTATCAATTTAGTTAGTTTATAATTGTTCTAGCTGCGCCCGGCGGTGTTACCCGCGATAAAAAGTATGAAAAATTAAAACATCTATCCCACGGGAACCATACATTTTACCGGGATAAAAAGTAGCCTTTGTGCTATTCCAGACTATAATCTATCTCTGTGCTAAATTTCATCCAGATCCGTTTAGCCGTTCTGGCGTGAAAGAGTAACAAACATCCATCCAAACTTTCACATTTATAACATTAGTATAGATGATTGCTTGAAAAGTAAGTCTAAATGATCACAACTGCAACACCCAGAGGATACAATATATATGAAGCTGTTGTAAAGACTAGTGTATATAAGATCAAGAAGATGTAGAAGAAGTTTGTTTGGTGTTTTGGGGTCGAGTCACCTTCGTCCGTAGGAGAATTAAGTACCCTCGAGATACCCTACACGTGACCCTGGGTGGTGCCAACTAGGTGACAACTCTACTGGTGGTAGGCTTCGGCCGTGGCTAGTCACCACCCACTGAACAAAGCCATGTCGCCAAGCGGCCTAGCCGTGTTCCGGCATGATGTTCGGTGTTGCCATTCATGGATGGCGGGTCAGATCAGTTGCGCTGCATGTGCCTAGTGAATGTAGCGTCTCTATCTACTGCCGCCTTCCTACCTAGGCAAGTATGCTCCATCGTAGATCTCATCGTCACTTACCATCAGGTGAGATCGAGATCAAATACTTGCCTATAATGTAACAAAAAAAAAAAAAAAAAGTTTTTCATGAACTCCTTTTTTACAATATTGAAATCAGAAGCAACGATCCGCTGCAGAATAAACAAAAGAGGTGAGGCGATGAATAAAAATAACCGACGTGTGGCACTAGAACACATACATGATTGCCGCTAAGAACAAAGAATGGAGTGGAAACGTAGTCCCCTCAAAGATTTTGGGAAACATTTTTTTTGTGTTAAGAAGGCAGCGATAGCCAAGTTGGTTGAACGCTTGCCTCAGTAACGAGGATCGTGGGTTCAATTTGTGGATTTCATGTGCGAATCTAATTTTCAAGGTGAAGAAAAACATCGTGAGGAAACCTGCATGTCTGAGAGAACCCCTCGAAGATGTGTGAAGTCTGCCAACCCGCACTGGGCCAGCGTGGTAGACTATGGCCTAATCCCCCTCGCATTGAGAGGAGGCCCGAGCCCAGCTGTGGGACATTAAAAAGGGCTGGTATTATTTATTATTATTATTAAGAATACACGTCTAAAATCTTTTTCTAGTGAGAAGACACGCAGTGGGATAGAACAGTGATTGAATAGTTTAACATGTGTTATGTAGTTGCTGGGAACCTCGAGCACCCATAGATTCGGCGCCTCTAAGCCAAGGTATTGAAAGATATAAGGGACTTTATCAATATAAATGTTGGCTTAAAAGCAAGACTCCAGAAGCCCCAGAAGAAGAATTATATTCGCTTATATAAGACAACAAAACTTAGCTACAATGTAACTACATATAACTAAAATATTTTTGGATAGCTACGGTAAAAAAAATTAAAAGGAAAAAAAAAACAAAAAACAAACAAAACTAATAAAGTAGAAACTACTCCACACCATCTTATATTCCATAATCTAGAACTTCTAGCGACACAGTGAGCACCTCACGGAATATTTTCACCGCGCCGCTCGAATATTGGAAAATGTTTGCTTGTCGGCCCGACTGATTTGATTTGCGCGTCGCGGCCGACTGCCGACTGTCGGCTGTACGGAATCAAGCTTCGAACAAGCTGATACATGAATATTGTTGTCATTGGTTGTTCTACAAATATGAATGTAAATAGCGTATCTACTGTAGAAGTTATGAAAACCGATTTCTACTCTTTGGTCACACAATCTATCCCACTATCCCACTATCCCACTAATATTATAAATGTGAAAGTTTGGATGGATGGATGTTTGTTACTCAATCACGCCGGAACGGCTGAATGGGTCTGGATGAAATTTGGCACAGAGATAGATTATAGTCTGGAATAGCACATAGGTTTTTTATCCCGGTAAAATGTATGGTACCCGCGTTTTAATTTTTCATAGAGTATTTTCATAGAGCATTTGCATAGTTAGTGGTATTTTAGGGGTCAGAAAATAGCATAGGCAAATTTTTATCACGAAAAAATGCACGGTTCCCCTAGGATAGCATAAAGGAACCGTGGATTTGCAAAAGGACATAGAGGAAATGAAAATACTTTGTAATCGCGGGTAACACCGCGGGGCGCAGCTAGTAGATTTATATAAAAAAGCCATAAAAATATTAACAGTTAATAAGTCTTTATTGTATTTAAAAAAATATTTACAGGAATAAAACGATAATTGGGATACTTACGCAAGACTTGCGTGTTGCCTATAACGCAAGAAACCCCCCCTTAAAATGTTGAAGCCATTCAAAAACCCTTCCAATTTTAAACAAACCAATCAAACCTCTAGATTGATGCCACATAATCCCAGCATACATCATTGATGATAGGCCATTTATTATAATTCACATCTACAGGATGCTGATAAAATATCTAAAGAATGGGAGTTAAAAATATATTAGGTGCGTGATTGATCGCCTCAGCTTAGCGGAGGACAAGATAATGCGGTATTTCAGAAGAGAATGCTTTATCATCAGAAAAAATTCAAGGGTACATCTTTCATTATTGCGATCGCCATTATGGTAGTTGGGATTTGTGAATATGAGACCTTATTATATGATAAAAGCAGGGATAGCCAAGTTGGTAAAACGGCTTGCCTCGATAACGAGGATTGCAGGTTCAAACCCAGGCTTGCTCCTCTGAGATTTCTGGATTTCATGTGCGAATCTCATTTTCAACAGTGATTATCACTTGCTAAACGGTGAAGGAAAACATCGCGAGTAAACCTGCATGTCTGAGAGAACCCTTCGAAAGACGTGTGAAGGCCGCTAACCCGCACTGGGCCAGCGTGGTGGACTATGGCCCCCCTCGCATTGAGGGGAGGCCCGTGCCCAACAGTGGGACATTAAAAATGGACTGGTATTATTATTATATGATAAAGTACTGGACTACGACGTACACATCTAATTAACTCAGTTGGTCGTGACCCTGCCTTCTGCGCTGTGGTTCCTGGGTTCGAATCCTGGTAGGGACAAACTTTGTGTGATGAGCATGAATGTTTGTATTGGTGTAATGGATGTTTAATCCCACTAATATTGTAAAAGTGAAAGTTTGGATGGATGGATGTTTGCCACTCATTCACGCCAGAACGGCTGAACGGATCTAGATGAAATGTGGCACAGATATTGACTATAGTCTAGAATAGCACATAGGCTACAATTTATCCAGGTAAAATGTATGATTCCCGTAGAATAGATTTGTTTTATTTTTTCATAGAGCAACGGATCGACATGATTTTTTGTGATTGCATAGGTAGTATGCATAGGTAGACTTGCATAGGTAGTGGTAGTTTAGGGGTCAGAAAATGACGTAGGCTAAATAATTTTAAGCGCATGTAACACCGCGGGCCGCAGCTAGTATCTATATAAAAATTATATACTGGGTTTGCCAGTCCAGTCCAGGATTTTCTCTGTACTTATTCGTTTTATAAACAAAAGCTGGTACTCAAAATAATAATAACGGTTGAGCAAACAAAAAAAAATTTAAGTTGAGTACAGAGGGAGCTTCTTTGTGTATTCTGAGCATTGTAGCTAATTAACCGGTGTTTACAAAAGTCGGATTGAACCGGTTCGAAGTCATTTTATCCGGTGCCAGCGGAACCGGTAATTACTTGTTCAATTTACGTGAAAGCTTTGCACTACCACGGTGCGGTCAACTCCAAGTAGTTTGTCGTATACGTGATTATATTTTGCACGATGTAGGTACAGTCGCGGACTTTAAGGTTTAAGGTATAAGGTTGAATATCGTACAGCACACGTATACCAAAAGGGTACTATTTTGACTCACGTTACTAGGAGCGACTGCTCTCAGATACGACGATGTATAGGTATACGACCTTATTGCATTATAAGTGTCATCTATATACTTAATATTATAAATGTGAAAGTTTGGATGGATGGATAGATGGATGGATGAATGAATGGATGTTTGTTACTCAATCACGCCAGAACGGCTGAACGGATCTGGATGAAATTTGGCACAGAGATAGATTATAGTCTAGAATAGCACATATGCTACTTTTTATCCCGGTAAAATGTATGGTTTCCGTGGGACAGATTTGTTGAAATTTTTCATAGCGCAAAGGATCGACATGTTTTTTTTTCGCGGGTAACACCGCAGGGCGCAGCTAGTTGAAAATATTACGAAAATAGGTCCCATATTACTACAACTATATAATACTGTTTTTAGCCCCTATTTTGTAACTAAATAAAAACTTACGTAATGTCGCAATTTGTGTTACGTCAAATTCTACAAAAAAATAATCAAAAAAGTTGATTGTCATTGTGGTCTGTCAGATGAGTTGCGCAATAAGTCTCCCCACCTTCCAAAATAAGTATAAACAACGTCTGAATAAAGTCCGCATTTCTGCTTAGGTTTTCCGCCGTCGTCGCCGCAATATTCTGCTCATATTATTATTCACAAATTCATTTCTCTCCGCGTGTCAACATAATACAAGCTCCGCACCTAATTTTGTGGAGCCGACACATCGCTGTCAATGACGTCACACCGCACTGGGAGACTTCCCTTGACGTATTACAATCACAAGTTTATCCTATGACTTTACTTGTGCATACTAAATTTATTTAGTTTCTATAGTCTTCTAGGACGTTTTCACGCACAACATTTTGTCGACAAATAAGCGGGAATTCCTAATTTAATCGTATCGTTATGGCGACAACATGCTGTCTTTGTCATACTCGTTTATGAAATCTGTGGTTTGAACGAGACGGAAAACGCTAACGTTACCGTAACATTAAAAAAAACATTATTTTAGAGCCACTGGAGTCGTGGTATAGATAAAGAAGGCTTTATAACTTCTTCTTTATCTTTACTTTAGTTGCAGACCATCTTGTTGTCAAAATAGATTACCCTTTTCTTAATTCAATTGCTATCAACTGACAACGACAAAGTTCCACGATCAAGAACTGATGGCTTCAATCCAAGACATACATAAAACTTAAACCGGCTTGACCCTCTCGCTGCCTAAAAAAAAAATATAATTGGTTTGTAATTTAATCATTTGGCTTAAGAAGGTCGAAGGTCTTATAGGACTCCATGCGTACTAAGTAGGGTCACAATTTTAAATATCTCTTTAACTACAAACTTACTTAATTACTTTTTACTTTTTCGCAACGCACAGACACAACCATTGATCCGTACCACAATAAGCACAAACCAGAGCATTGCGAGCCCAAGTAAACAATGGCGTCCACTGATAACTGTCTCGAAACGAACTTTTTATTTTATTTATATTACCAAGACTCCCGTGGAACAACAAGGCCCAAATAAATACGCGGGACGAGCGAAATTTTGAAGCGACTTCAAAAAGGAGGAGATTCTCAATTCGATTGTTTTTTTTTATTATTAACTACTTTTAGTAATTATTTTGGTTCGTTCCCTCGGCCCAAAGTAACCTTTATATGTGACCTCAATTAGAACCAAAGGGAAACTATAAAAAAAACTAAATGGGTAGTTACATATGCTTAGCTGAATACTTTTCAATTTTATTTTATTTATAATGTGTATTTATTGATGTGTTAATTCTATTAATTACTTGACATTGGTAAAATACCCGCTAAGTTGTGGGTGAGGCCATGTTCATGTTCATTTTATTTCATCTCATTTCATTTCGTAAAGAAAGAAGACGATTTGATCTAATCTGACAGCGGAGTAAAATTTTGCGACCTTTCGACGTCGCTCAAATTTACGAACCTTATACCTACCTTATTCGTAAACGGGATAGTGTAAATTTTACCCGATATAATCAATACCCTCGCGTAGTCTCTGAACGAGGTATTTGGCGTTTACTCAGTGTAAATTTTACGCTCAGCGAGTACCGTAAACGAAACCCTGTGGTGCAACGCCAAAGAACATTGATTCTGGTAAAAAAATATTCGAGGACAACACTGTAGTGTGTGTGTGTACGAAGTCTAAAAGTAGTGATAGCCAGTAAGGTAGAACGCTTGCCTCGTTAACGAGGATCGCAGGTTCAAACCCCGGCTTGAGCCTCTGGGATTAATGCGAATCTCATTTTCAACCACGATTATCACTTGCTAAACGGTGAAGGAAAACAGGAGGAAACCTACATGTCTGAGAGAACCCCTCGAAAGATGTGTGAAGTCCGCCAACCCGCACTGGGCCAGCGCGGTGGACCATGGCCGAATCCACCTCGCATTGAGGGGAGGCCCGTGCCCAGCAGTGGGACATTAAAAAAAGGGCTGGTATTATTATTTATTATTGTATAAAGTCTGAAATAATATACCACTCGCGCGAAATACGGCCGTATATCAAAGGAAAGGCAACTTTAAGCAAAATATTAATTCTACCTGAAGACGGAGTTGCGTACGTTTGTTCGGCAAAGTTTGTTAACACACCGGGTTTCTTCATTTGCTGAAGTTTCATCAGTTCGTGTACGTGTGTGTGTGTGTGTGTTTGTACTATACGTTATTCAAATATAAAATTAATTTATGGTGATTCAATGTTTATCTTGCCGCAAATACAGTTTTCGAACGTGCTTCGACCCGATTAGATGTTACTTTCTGCGATGTTCTCTATAATAGGGTCCCGGGTTAAAATCCTGGTTTTTATTTTATTTTTTATTACGTTATAGACAAATATTTGATCCCGATCTCACCTGACGGTAAGTGACGATGAGATCTACGATAGAGCATACTTGCCTAGGTAGGAAGGCGGCAGTAGATCGAGACGCTACATTCACTAGGCACATGCAGCGCAACTGATCTGACCCGCCATCCATGAATCAGAATCAGAATATTTTTTATTCATGTAAGCAATTAAGTTACATATCATCGTCAAAAAAGTTACAAAATGCTAAGCTACAACTTTACCACCCGTTCGGCATGCCGTTCGTATGGAGAAGAACTGGCCAGAAACTCCATGATTGCTCTTTTTAAAAAGTTTTTTTTTTGCAGTACATTGTTATCGGTATATGAGAACAATGTAGGAACGGCTAGGCAGACTTTAGCAGTAGGTAAAAAAAGGTATTAACTCTAAGTATATAACTATAAATTAATGGCTACATGGTTCCAACATTAAAAAATTACTTTTTTAAATCGTGGTTGTAAACCTTTGTCCGATGAGCATGAAACTATGCACCCGAGTCATGGCTGTTTAATATATATATAGGTTTTATATACTGAGTTCGCCCTCGGTCGTACGGTACCTATAATACAAGGGTTGCTTAGTGTGGGACCGTATAGTTGGTGTGTTCGTCAGGCGATATTTATTTATTAATTAAACATCCATAACTCGGGTATAAACATTCGTGCTCATCACACAATATAGACCGACTGCTAAAATTGGATTCATGTTAATAGTACCATACTGCTTTTTATATTCACTAATACATCTATACTCATAATATACTTTATACTAATATTATAAATGTGAAAGATGGAGGATGGATGTTTGTTACTCAATCACGCCAGAACGGCTGAACGGATCTGGTTGAAATTTGACACAGAGATAGATTATAGTCTGAAATAGCACATAGGCTACTTTTTATCGCGATAAAATGTATGGTTGCCGTCGGATAGATGTGTTTTAATTCTTCATAGCGCAAAGGATCGACATGATTTTTTGCGCGGGTATCACCGCAGGGCGCAGCTAGCACCTTAATAAGGTATTCCTCAGCACAGCCCTTAACATTTTCAGTAAAAGACAAACTTTCTGAATTGTCAAACAGTCGTCATTGTTTTTGAAAAGCGTCGGGAACAGGCCCTTAATTGTGAGTTTTGTTCACTCGCCCTTTCAGGGGTGAATTGTTCGAGTTACGGCAATTTAATTAATGAAAAATGTTTCAGAGATGGTTTCAGAACATTAACTTTCAGCTAACGTTCTGAAACCAATAGAAATTGTGAAACTATAGTAATATTGCGTGCCAACTAAGTCTGCGCGCGACTGAGTACGCTATTAACACTAAACACTGCAATATAGCACTTATAGCTTTCGATGAATTACTTTTTTTTTTAGGCGATTCGCTTGCATAAAGTTGTGTGCGATGATTATTAAGAAAAGGGTAGCAAAGAAATGTGATATTGAAACAAAACTAATTTTACGGATTTTATCGCGTTTTTACGTTCCTGATGTTTCGGCTGCTTCACAGCAACCATGGTCACGGGAGGACTGAGGTGTTTGACGTCCTAGTGTCATGCTATGGACCCTCATATTTAGTTGTGGTTTGTGGTCAATTCTACGCAGAAATTGCTCAGTGTCTTGAGGTCTTGCAATGTTGCACTTGGTTTTGGATTTAATTATATTAATTAACTACTGGATCCCAAGTCAGTGATAGCACCCAGCCATCTTCCCTATTGAAATAAGTATGTTTTTTAATTTCAATGGCCTCACATATCATCCTTTTTCGGAATCAGTGTTCTATTGCGAGGATCTGTGGTTGATCAAATCTGATATAATGGCGGGTGCGATCCTATATATTTTCACAGATTGCATATTTCGAAATGTTATAAAGATAGTAATGTAATATTCCTTATTATACTATTAATAAGATACTTCTTACCGTAGCCTCTACTGAACTGAGATTTAAATTCAAATGAAAATTTAATATAATTAAATGGCTGAAATCAAAACATTACCTATTACCTAGCAAATTCACTCCGATTCCTTTCGCACTTAAAACCGATTGTTATTTAATTCGTCTTCTTGATCAACTCCAATCATTTGGATTGCAAGAGTAAAGTAGACATTGTAACTGAACGACCCAACGTTTGAAGCCCTCGGGCTGTTATGAACAAGATTTGAATATTTTAATGACGTCAGATTTATCTGGCTTAAATTTTAATTTAAGAGGATTTCGCGGCGCTCAATGCTTCGGTTGTATGTCACCGATTTACTGTCATCGGGTTTATTTGGTGAGATGCGATGTTCAAAGCGAACTTTAGGCGTGTTTTGCATAATAATTTTAAAACTAGCTGTCACCCTGACTGTGCTCGCGTTGACTAAAATGCCGTCTTAGTTTGGAACTGGAGGTTAAAAGGAACATGTGTGACTAATTCTAAGATGTGCAGGTCCTATAGTTTTGGCAATATTCCACGGTGGATGTCAGAAGTGTTATTTCGGAAATTAGATTCCGGGGTAGCATTACTTACCTTAATTAAAGGTGACTCAATTACGTTACCAACGAAGCTGTGATCCCCTCAACTTTAAAGCTTATACAGGGTGATTCAGAAAGGGTATACTAAGTCTTGAACCTGCACTTCTTACGCACATTTTTTTTGTACATTTTTAATGTTACTTGAAGTCAGAATTCTGTCTTGACATAATGATCAAAAATGCTTGAAAAAGCTCATGTTCAAGGGATAATATACCCGTTCTGAATCACGTTGTATATCGGGAATTTTTACCAACTAGACCACGACCTCCTCCTAGCTATAGCAAACATAATAAAACTAATATTAATCTTCCAGTTAACTACCATTTAAAAACTTTTCTTTAAGCACACTAAACGAAAAACTCTTAAGATCTCAAGCTATACACGAATTATTTCCGAATGAGTATTTAGTTTCAACGCCGACTCTATTCAATTGTGTTAGGTATATTTAGGGTAGAGGACACTGTTATATAGGAATAGCGATTTTAGAAATTACTCAAGTAGGGCACAGAATCTAAATTACCAAATTCATCCAGCATCCACTCATAATTAAGTGTTTCATCCTACTGCCTACTTTTGTTAGTATGTAAGATTCAATGAATATCACGCAAATATTACTTATTGTTCAACCTTAGATAATGTTGCGAATTTGTCAATACGACCTCTTTATTGACACAACAAAATTTCAAAATAATGTAAAGATACAATACTATAATAATAATAATTAGTAGGTACATACGGACGAAATTTTTTTGGAATAGGCAACTTTTTGTCGTCAAATCCTAAGCGGGTAAAGTACAAAGAAACATTCATTTGTATAAATATACTTATATCCCACTAATATTATAAAAGTGAAAGTTTGGATGGATGGATGTTTGTTACTCAATCACGCCAGAACGGCTGAACGGATCTTAATGAAATTTGGCACAGAGATAGATTATAGTCTGGAATAGCACATAGGCTACTTTTTATCTCGGTAAATGTATAAACTTTTTAATCGCGGGTAACACCGAGGGGCGCAGCTAGTAAATAATAAATAGACGAATGTTTCGGACTCTTTTCTATGATCGCTTTTGCGCCCCCACCGTATGTTTACCTTCACAAAAGATCTCACATAAATTGCACAATGTCCGAGATCGGGAACCCGGATTCTCATTAATGCCAAATTGTTTAGTATTGTGCGGAGGCGGGATACATTAAGTTTGTTATTTTTCTTTTTTTAGGTTGGCAATCAGCTACGAAATAGTGCCATTTTTGCCAGTGTCGAGTAATTCTTCAATATTTTTATGAATTATAAATGTACTCGTGATGATACTGATATTGTTGATGAGGATGATGATGGTGAAATGAAACCCCTACCCCTATCAGTGTCGCTATGGATACTATACTGAAAATTTACTGGACATCTTGGGGGAACTTGAAAAGTCAAGGTATACTATTCTATTTCAATTTTCTCCACTCTAATTAAATAATTGATAGTATATTAGCATATTGTAATTTTGCGATGACCGAGTTAATAAATTATGTTTGTCTCTTGTTTTACCGATTTATAATGAAACAAGACCTATAATATCAAATGCCTTTTCATCACCGCGAGTTCATAAGTACGTGTAGTACTGGACTCACAATTTGTCTTGCAATATAGCCTTTACTGCAACCAACTGGAATGGACAAGTTGGGCACAGAAAGAAACGTTCAGTTTCTTGGAAACTTTTCTAGGATTTTCAATGAAAACCCTGTCTCGTGTACGTTTAACAGAACAGTTAGCTGCTAGACAATTGATTTCCTACTAAGAGGTTCCAATATTTAATCATTACACTTTCCATACCACGCAATACACGGGCACAAAACTATTATTATGCTGGTTGTACAATGAAATCATATTTTTTTTGCATTTGGAGCTTACTAGCTGCGCCCTGCGGTGTTACCCGCGCAAAAAATAATGTCGATCCTTTGCGCTATGAAAAAATTAAACAAATCTATCCCACGGGAACCATAGATTTTACCGGGATAAAAAGTTGCCTATGTGCTATTCCAGACTATAATCTATCTCTGTGCCAAATTTCATCCAGATCCGTTGAGCCGTTCTGGTGTGAAAGAGTAACAAACATCCATCCATCCATCCATCTATACATCCATCCAAACTTTCACATTTATAATATTAGTATAGATTATTGTGGTGCAATTATTAACAAGAAAACATATTTTTTTAAGCCTTTAGTAAGCTGCGGAAATGAGCTACCCTGCGGGGTTCTATCTTAAGTGTCATTGTAGCCATGTTTAACCCACAACAATCCCATCCGATGTCTATCCAAACCTCAATCCATAGTCCCAATTAGTCCTTCATAGTTCCTCCGCCCGCTCGCTTTTTATGCTAACATAACATTAAAATTCTCAAAAAGGCCTCTACGTGTTGGACCTATATTCCCGCCCAAGCCTTCCAAAGATCAGGGTATAGCCCGTGTGGGGATAGACATAAAATAATATATATATATATATAATGGACACGAGCCTCCCTTTAATGCGAGGGGAGTTAGGCCATACTCAAGTGCATGCTGGCGGACTTCAAACGACTTTCGTGGGGTTCTCAGACTTGCAACTTTCCTCACAAGGTTTTCTTCACCGTTTAGTACCTAAGTGATAATCATGGTTGAAAAAAGAATCAGTAATGCCAATGGTGCGACCTGAGGTTTGAATCTACAATCCTCGTTACTGAGGCAAGCGTTCTACCAACTTGGCTATCGCTACTATCGCAGCGGGTAGAACTAAAAAAAATACAACCGAATTGAGAACCTCCTCCTTTTTGAAGTCGGTTAAAACAATAAACATCACGCCAATACTATTATATAGTTAAAAAACTTTAAAAGACAAACGCTGGCTATCCGAATTCGCATCTCCGACCTAACATTCGACTGCAAAACTAAATCACTTTGGGAACTACAGACAAAAATACTGTGGTCACCACGACCCGATTGTATTGACCTGCATCGAGGACACTAAACTAAAAGTTGGGACATAAATTTTGTCCAATGTCCGCGGCGAGTTCGGACGAGATTTACTTACTGCAACTTGTATTGATTGTTTTAAAAGTTTGAGACAAATACGTAGGAATCTATTTGCAAAACGGTTATTGGTGTAAAATAATCTATCTATCTATCAGCCGATAGACGTTCACTGCTGGACATAGGCCTCCCCCAACGACTTCCACACATCACGGTCCTCCGCCACTCGCATCCACCGGCTTCCTGCGACGCGTGTGATACGGATAGTTTTCGTCTACTCAGAAACATAGTTTACTTTGGTTTAAGAGTATCACATAAACCCTTATCATATCATATAAATTCGATCTGCCCCACACTGTGTAGTCAAGGGAAGTTTTACGATTCATAAAATGGAGTCACTTAACATAAAAAATTGATGGTCCAGGGAAACTTTTTTAGAATCCGTTTTGAAATCAAATTGGATAGTGTTTTATTAACATTCGAATTTGAAATCAAAATAAAATTGAGGGGCAGTAAATTTTAAAAATTAGCTGCACCCTGCGGTGTTATCCACGGTTGAAAGTATGAAAAATTAAAACAAATCTATCCCACGGGAACCATACATTTTACCGGGATAAAAAGTAGCCTATGTGCTATTCCAGACTATAATCTATCTCTGTGCCAAATTTCACCCAGATCCATTCTGGCGTGTTCTGGCGTGATTGAGTAACAAACATCCATCCATCCATCCAAACCTTCTCATTTATAATATTAAGTGGGTTTTTAAATCCCACTAATATTATAAATGTTTATTACGGTAAAATGTATGGTGCCCGCGGTTCGTATGTTACGTTTTACAAAAGCCCTAATACTTTCACACTAAAAGCTATAGAAATTTGTATAGACAGCAAATTAATTCTCACACTTAGGCAAAGGCACAAACATTCCTTGAGAAATAGCGGAAATAACTCCTCAATGGTCATAACAGGCGGACGGGTACTCATTTATAATGAATACTTTTAAAATAACAGAATTAATTATAACCAGTTATTTAAACTGAATTGTAGAAATAAACAAAATTACTAGGGATGAGTTGTACCTGCAATATTCAATACCAGGGCTCAAAACCAGGTTTTAATACACTTGAAAATATTTATCCGCTCGCGTCGACGACACCGCGCACGACCCCTGACTTCCAGGGCTAAAAATACTCGCATTTGAAATCGTTCTTTATTTTCATATAAATTAGGAGCACAATCGTATTTACGAAAAACATATTTGATTAGTTAGCCGGTTTTGTTTTTTCTCGTAAATACTATTGTATAAGGATCTAGTTCCAATGCAAGTATTTTCAGCCCTGGAAGCTAGGCCTCACGCTCTACCAGCAAGTACTTTCACCCTTGCAAGTATTTCCTGTCCGTACCAGGGCGCCATACTTCGAAGCGAAACCCTTGTTTTAAAACCCGGTATGGTAAACTATATCGCATCCCTCAAAATTACACATCGTTATTAGGGTTATACCTGACAACATTGTTTCGAAGCAATTGCCCTAATTTTAGGCGCTAAGAAAACTCTCCTGCACAAAACAACTGTGCGAAACATGTCCGAAATGAAGATGAAGTAAGGCTTTATTAAGATGTATAATACTCGTTAAATAAATAAGTTGAATGTAGAGTCGGATATCTCGAGGCACAAAATTATTGCCACGCCTCGTTACAAGACTAGGCAAGGTAGGTATCTGACATTTGTACTGTAATTATTTACTGTAGTGAGTTTAGGCCGTTTATTTATACCAACAGGTTGTATAAGAATTGAGAATTGTTTAAGGTACATGTGAGGTGGCTCATTACTTTGTGAATAATAATTATAAGGACATACATACACTTTGTATAACGTCTGAGAAAAATCATGTTAAATATTTTGCTGTGTTGTATCCATTTACGTTTGGGTAAAAAAAAGCAGTGATAGCCAAGTTGGTAGAACGCTTGCCTCGGTAACGAGGATTGCAGGTTCAAACCCCGGCTCGCACCTCTGGGATTTTTCATGTGCGAATCTCATTTTCAACCAAGATTATCACTTCCTAAACGGTGAAGGAAAACATCGTGAGGAAACCTGCATGTCTGAGAGAACCCCTCGAAAGATGTGTGAAGTCTGCTAACCCGCCCTGGGCCAGCGTGGTGGACTATGGCCTAAACCCCCCCTCGCATTGAGGGGAGGCCCGTGCCCAGAAGTGGGACATAAAAAAGGGCTGGAATTATTATACGTTTGGGTAAAACAATAATGGTTTTTTTTATTACTTTATACTAAGTTCACTACCGTCAAGTAGGAATAATATTAAAATATGGGAGATTCTAATTCCAAACATTATATTCAAAGAAACACATTTTTTAAAGTAAAATCGCTTATCAGTTGATTTTATATCGTATGTATGCAAATACTACTTCCATTCCAAATATAGACCAACCAAAGCAGCCATTCATACTGAAATTACTTCACGATTAAGCGAATTGGATCAAAACCACTTGGCAGTACTAACCCCCAAAAAGTAATGTCGGAATGCAAATATAATTGCGAATTGCGGAATAAATAATATGCATCTTGCGTTATTCTTCTGGCAGAGTGTACTTTGCAGTGCCTTGAGTTATGAGATATGTTGGGTGTTGATTATAATGTAATCATTTTCGTGTAATGATAAAATATAGATGTCGTTGGTTTGGATGTAGGAGGTATTCTCCAGATCTATTGATCCGATAATAAAATAGATATAATAGATGGAATAATAAGTATCAAATGTGCTTAGCTGCGTACATTAGAAAATAAAAAAATGCGCCAGGCATTATAGATTAAACTAGCTGCGCCCGGCGGTGTTACCCGCGATAAAAAGTATGAAAAATTAAAAAATCTATCCCACGGGAACCATACATTTTACCGGGATAAAAAGTTGCCTATGTGCTATTCCAGACTATAATCTATCTCTGTGCCAATTTCATCCAGATCCGTTCAGACGTTCGGGCGTGAAAGAGTAACAAACATCCATCCATCTATCCATCCATCCATCCATCCAAACTTTCACATTTATAATATTAGTATAGATACACCCTGTATTTTCAATTAAAATACGAATATATATTTAACAAACTATGTTTAAAAGTCTTTTATACACAAGTATTTTCATAATTTGTGGATTTCAATTTGTGGACGACCATATATGATACACATCTTTTCGTGTCTCGGAAAAGTTCGCCCCGAAAAAAATATGTAGCCTCCAATCACACCGAAGCTACATTTCCCTGGGTGCAATTTATACACACGTGATATACCCCCGAAATAAAGTACGTACCTTATCTGTGAGTTTGTGTTGTAACAAGACTCCGCCATATTTTTGCAGTATAATAGGGTATCTTTGCTGTAGCCGATAAAAGGGATTTGTCTGTTTGCAGTATGTCACCGCCTGGGAGAAGGAGGACTTTATTTTCCGTATAAAGTCCCACTAATACGCACAGGCCTCCCTTCAGTGCGAAGGGAAAAAGGCTATAGCCGACTCAGTTTGGGGTTGACGAACTGATTAGATTCTCTTGGTAATGTACGTTTTCTTATTAACTTAGCCGGCAACATTAAAAAAGTGCTTCTTTTTTTAATCCTCGTTGGTACGACGAGATTCTACTTAAAGCTTAAGATGTAATATATTGTTTCTTATTTAAAACGTATGTCCAAAAATGTTCCTATCGCCTGAGGCACGAATGGTCACCCTACCCTTCTGATATTACATCTGCTCAGAAATCCTTCACTATATATCCTATCGACCGACAACTGTTCAACAAATAGAATAAAACATAGCAATTTCCTTGGGACCGTGCGTGGTCCCGTACTACCACCCATTTTCTACCTTTGCAAACTACATTTTGCTATTATAAATTCGCATCCGCAAACGAAATAACATTTTATTTACTGGGAAACAAGGGTCAATTTTTATTTTATGGTATGCTCATTTTTAGTTTGTAGAAATACACTCCTTATCTATACATATAAATAAAATTTGAGTGTCTGTTTGTAATATTAAAATAACAGCTTTTTACTAAATGCATTTGGATGTATACACGGTACCTATACCGAAACAACCTTTTTTAAATTTTTTGTTTGTCTGTTAGTCTGTCTGTCCGTCTGTATGTCTGTCTGTCTGTCTGTTTGTTCCGGGTAATCTCTGAAATGGCTGGACCGATTTTGACGGGACTTTCACTGTCAGATAGCTGATTTAACAAGGAGTAACTTAGGCTACTTTTATTTTAGAAAAAAATGATAGGATCTCTCGAAAAAAATTAAAACCAATGTTGCAGCGCTGCGCCTGATTAAGTTTGATAGCGACAATCTGCAATGCGTCCCGCGGGATCAGAACGTGCGAGCAGGCTGTTGCCAACGGTTGAATACCACGCGGACGAAGTCGCGGGCAACAGCTAGTACTAAATAAATAAGAACAATATTGCAACTAGTCCTTCTGTCTTCGATATTTTTCTATTTCATTACCTTATTTCAAGTATCGAGTGACTTTGTTATACGGTGAGCTTATACTAGTAGAGTTGTAGATGTTTTTGGTGAATCATGGTTTGAGATATGTTTTTGATTTTATCTATTTATAAGTTTAAATCCTATGAATTCCGAATGTGTGCTTAACTGCAATGGAATAAAACGCATTATTAAAGCCAGCCAATGTAAGTTTCGTGAAAGACAGCGACTAAGGTAATTTTAAGGTCAGTGTTCTCTGTCACACGCGTGCGGACTTATAGCCGTGACGTCACATGCCTATACTTTTGTACCTTATCGTTTTTCCTCAAGTTTAAAAGTCTATATTTTGTAATTTTAAAATGTATTTCGAAAATAATGTTGTTGTAAATAGTAAGTGTTAATAAACAGCGATAGCCAAGTTGGTAGATCGCTTGCTTCAGTAACGAGGATCGCAGGTTCAAACTCCAGCTCACACCTCTGGGATTTCTGGATTTCATGTGCGAATCTCATTTTAACTTGCTAAACGGCCAAGGAAAACCATCATTAGGAAACCTGAACGTCTGAGGGAACTCTTCGAAAGACGTGTGAAGTCCGCCAACCTGCACTGGGCCAGCGTGGTGGACTATGGCCATATTCCCCTCGCATTGATGGGAGTCCCGTGCCCAACAGTGGGACATTAAAAGGGCTGGCTATACATAAAAAGAATGCAGCTATACATAAAAAGAAATCGTACACCCTATAAGAAAATCACACCTATGACATTGTTTATCATGGCTGATATATTTATTTAAACTACTAGCTGTTACCCGCGACTTCGTCCGCGTGATATTAAACAAAGACACAACCGTTAGCAATAGCCTGCTCGCGCGTTCTTAGGCCGCGCGACCGGCAGCCTTTGTGATATTAAGTCGATGGAGTTCTAAAATAAAATAGCCTAAGTTACTCCTTGTTACATCAGCTATCTGCCAGTGCACGTCTAGTCAGGATCGGTCCAGCCATTTCAGAGATTAGCTGGAACAAATAGACAGACAGACAAAATTAAAAAAAAATGTATTGGTATGTACCGTGTCCAAATGCACTTAGTAAAAAGCGGTTATTTTAATATTACAAACAGACACTGCAATTTTATTTATTTGTATAGATTTCCACTGTATAAATAGGGTTCACTCGCTTCCTTTATAACCTCCCATTTCAGTATGGACCTGATAAAATAGTTGAATATTCCAACATACCGCCGTTGACCGCTCACTTAGGATTATTTTGAGCAGCAAATAGGACTTCGTGTGACCACATAATAACTGAAATTTGAACGGTCCGTACGGTTGAAAAGGGATAGGTATGTAGGTAATGGCGCGCTTTAATTGTATGACGGTGGTTGAAATGTAGGTGTGTTTATATGTTACGATACATCACGGGTTTTGCCGTGCCATTGTGCAAATAAACTAGTGTAGCGACCACTTCAACCGCACAACAAGCTACGCAGATGGCACTGCAGATGCATTCAGAACAATAGACAATTGACGTCACAATCCTGAATCGCGCTATAAGAGCTTTCGGTGCAAGTAACATATATACAAGATACCGACACTAACCGTCGGATCATAGCAGCCGCCCCGCCAGGTATACCAACCGCCTGGCTGGAACATCTTCCCTTTTCCGCTAAACTAGCATTTATAGATCAGATTCAGCATTGTACACTGAAGGCCAAAAACTTTGTTCAGAATCTATTTCGATCCGATCAAAATTTTATTTTGTTGCATCAAAACCATGTTAAGAGGAACATAGTAACAAACTGAGAACGTTCAGTTACTTGATTTTAAAAACTAAAACATCCGGCTGGTGAAAAGGAAAACATATTTAAGGTGGCGCAGTGGGAAGCCGGTGCACGTACGAAACTTACAAGTAGGGCCATTAATAATGGGCCATCGTTAATTGAAACCATTTGTACCATAACTGGATAAAATATTGTTCCTTTTCTCGTTGACCAGTGTTTTGAACTTCATAATAGTGATTTCCCATGTGGACACGATACTGAGACAATTATAAATCCACATCTAGTTTTGGCCTTAATAATTCACTGAAAATTACTGAAAAAAATATAATTTACCAATTGTACAATTAAAAATATATGTATTTAGAAGACTTAAATAGTTTATAAAGCGGCCTCTACACTAGGGTCTGGGCCTGTATCGCAGAGATAAATAAGACCAACAAATTAATTGTGAGAGTGTCTCACACTAAATTACCTTTAAAATACTTTCAACTAAAAAAGTGTACAAAAAAGCACACAACACTTTTAAATGTGATCGGTAGGTATATTTTACACTTTAAAATCTCATATAGATTATAACTTTCAATTTATAAACTAACTAGCTGCGCCCTGCGGTGTTACCCGCGCAAAAAAATATATCGATCCTTTGCGCTATGAAAAATTAAAATAGATCTATCCCACGGGGACCATACATTTTGCCGCGATAAAAAGTAACCTATGTGCTATTCCAGACTATAATCTATCTCTGTGCCAAATTTCATCCAGATCCGTACTGCCGTTCTGGTGTGATTGAGTAACAAACATCCATCCATCCGTCTACCCATCCATCTAAACATTCACATTTATAATATTAGTATAGATAAAATAAAGTGACCAATTTATTTTGTCCCCAACCGCACAAGATATTCTGTCGCCAGCAAAAGGAAATACAATTTGGGGTTTCGAATGTCTTACTTACCTTGTGAGGGTGCACCCTCCATTCACTAACTTTATTACTCCGCAATAAAGTTTGCTCCGTAAATATATACGGCGGACACGATTACTGTTTTATATTGCCACCAAGTTGATATATACGAGTATTTTGAAGTCTAAAGAACTTTAAAAAAACTTGAGAGGTGTCAAGGGACACCCGGATGGAACGAAGTTCCTTTATTATTTTTTATTATGTACAAAAAATCAATAATTTTGGGAAACAAAAATATATCGTCCCCGGGTGGGCTCGAACCACCAACCTTTCGGTTAACAGCCGAACGCGCTAGCCAATTGCGCCACGGATGCACTTGTGCAATGTCTCGAAAATACTGACAATTATGTAAATGCAAAATGTGTCGTTACAACTTTTCGTCTTAATTTTTCGTTTGATTTTTTTCCGTCTAGCCCCCTTTCGCAACGCGCGATAAGGAACTTCGTTCCAAAAAATATCTTTGGCGGGTAATTTATCCCTATGGGACATAAAAAAATATCAGAGCTATGAAAAACAAATATTCCGCACAGTCGGGGCATAACATCGTTTTAAAATAATACTTAATTATTTTTTGCAATAATAAATGATGAGAATAATGATCTATTATTGCGGTTTCTGCCTAGACCAACGGTGTCCTAAAGCTGTTGGTCATCCTACATAAATTTTAATTAAAAAAAAAACAAAAAAATATAATTATGCTTACTGAAATAAAACAAATTTTAAGGATTTTATCGCGTTTATATTATGTTCGGCTGCTTTACAGCTACCATGGTCACGGGAGGACTGGGGTGGATGACGTCCTAGTGTCATAGTTTGAACTGGGTACCCTCATGTTTAGTTGTTGCTCTTGATAAATTCCTTAAAATTAGTTTTATTTCAATGTGTAGTATTCGCGGAAATATAAGATACTTAACATTAAAATAAAACTAATTTTACGGATTCTATCGAGTTTATTTTTTGTTTTCTACGTTCCCGTTCCGTTACGTTAAAAATAAACGCGATAGAATCCGTAAAATTAGTTTTATTTAAATGTGTAGTATTCGCGTAAATATAAGAAATCAATATAAGATACTTAAATTAAAAAATACCATTTTAATAAAATATTATCTATCTTAAATGAAAATTTTAAACAATACCTATGTATATAAGGTATAACAAAAATAGGGTACAATACTTAAACCGATGAATCTTCGGTAATGTTATCCTTATATCCTACTATTAGCCCTGGTCAAATATTTTACAATATTATTGTTACACTTTATACATATTTCCAAAAGGAGATCAATGTATGATAAATTCACCCAAAAAAAAGAATTCTTACACACACGAACATTGCAACGTTTTATATAAAACTAGCTGTTACCCGTGACTTCGTCCGCGTGGTATTTAACAAAATAGTTTTTTCTAAAATAAAAGCCTAAGTTATACCTTGTTACATCCGCTATCTGCCAGTGAAAGTCCCGTCAAAATCGGTTCAGCCATTTCAGAGATTAGCCGAATCAAACAGACAGACTGACAGACAAAAATTATAAAAAAAAATGTTTATGTACCGTGTATTCATCCAAATGCACTTAGTAAAAAGCGGTTATTTTAATATTACAAACAGACACTCCAATTTTATTTATTTGTATAGATGTATATCTGTCAACAAATCATAAGCCGTTAATGTCTTGTGGTGTGCGTCGGCCATCGCTCACTCACTGAGAGGATATCAATCACACTGATTTAGCTCGAGACGCATCATTGAGACGTCGAAGTCAACCTAGTTGTTTACTGGTACGATGCGAATGTACGTAATAAATCATTCAATAACACTTGTGTATTTGCTATACTTATGAAAAGACTTTTGGTCATATATACATGTTGCCGATTTTTTGCTACTACTTTATATCTTTTTATCTGACTTCTAAAAGGACGAGGTTCTCAATTCGATTGTATTTTTTTTTTATGATTTTTACCTCAGATCTCGGTCTTTTATGAACCGATTTGGTTTTTTTTGAACTAATTCTTGAAACTTTGCATAATGGTAAAGACATAAAATACGGATTTTTAGGCACATACTATTTCTAGCGTAGAATTGTGATCCGATACCCTTGGCTCAGAAAGCAGGGCCGCTACCAACTGAGCCAATCATGACCTTAGTGTGTATTTAGTGAGCATTCCCACTTCTTACCTCGTAATTATTTTTCATAAATTTAGAATTCGTATAAACTTAAAATTGAATTGAAAAAAGTAAGTTTTTCTATTCGCTTTTGTTAATTTCGATTTTCATCCCACATCCAACAAGTATTATAAATGTGAAAGTTTGGATGGATGGTTGGATGTTTGGTACTGGACGAAATTTGGCACAGAGATAGATTATAGTCTGGAATAGCTCATAGGCTACTTTTTATCCCGATAAAATGTCTAGTTCCCTTGGGATAGGTTTGTTTTAATTTTTCTTACTTTTTAATCGCGGGTAACACTGCGGGGCGAAGCTAGTTGTACATATTGTGTAAATAAAATTTCCTCTGCATGAAAAATAATAGATAATGCATAAAAAAGAATGGGTATCAAAATTTGTGAAATGAAAAAGGACTGATAACACCATAGTCAGTCAAATCCGCCATACAACCGAATCGCCTATAAAATAACTTCAAAAGAGGGCGAAAGGAATTGAGCGAAAGGCCACCTCGTGAGGAGAATGGTCCACCAATCCAAGATGTATGAGACCCTCACTTAAATATTCTATTTCCGACGGTCGCTCCGCGAGATATGTTCTCGTAGTTGGCCTGAATTATTACTGAACGGATCCTCTTTGTGTGAGATACGAGGTAATAGTGCTAGTTTTCTTTATTCAGTGACGAATGTCCTCGATGCCCTTAGGGACGTACTGTTAAGATTAAATTAAGTTTCATATCGACGGAGTCATTTGTAAATGTGGGAACTATGTAACCACTAGCTGCGAATCGCGGTGTAACCCGCGATTAAAAAGTATTAAAAATTAAAACGAATCAATCCCACGGGAACCATACATTTTACCGGGATAAAAAGACGACCTGATTAGCGTAGTTGGTAGTGACCTTGCTTTCTGCGCTGAGGGTCCTAGGTTGGAATCATGGTAGGGACAAGCTTTGTGTGATGAGCATGAATGTAAGTATCCGATTTATATATTTTTAATATCTATATAAGTACTAGCTGTCCTGGCAGTCTTCGATTGTGTTAGCAGACTTGGGGCTCAGCTAAGTTGTGTTCTAAAACTTCAGAGGCACAACTATTTCTCTAGCTACAGTTAAGTTTTGAAAACAAAACACGAACTGTTGGGGCGGGTCGCGTCACCGACATTATTATTATTTCATTACTCATACAGCGTTCAAGTGAGACATAGTTTAATTATCCTAAACATGCGTCTGACACCCTAACATTAGTCTGTAAATACTATTTTGTCGGTGACGTATACGGCGTGATTCAGAAATGGTATCCTAACGTTGAAGTGTTCACGGCTGCACCACATTTGTAGTCATTATGTGCAATCAGAATTGCGATATGTCATTTCAAAATGTTTATTAGAAAAAAAATACAAACGAATTGAAAACCTCCTCCTTTTTGAAGTCGGTTAAAAAGTCAAAGAATAAAAAAGTTTGTTAACAAAAACTAACAACTGCTACTTTTGTGGCAATGAAATATATTGAAAAAAACACGCTACATAAGCAGGTGACGCAAAATTGTTTCTGTAAATGAATTGAGAAAATAAATACCTACTCAGACGTTTTTGCAAGTATTTTCCGATTTCATTCTATGACGTCTTAATAATGTTTTTTGTTGTTGTTAATAATTTTTAATATAATATTTTTTTTCTTAATTCAACCAATTTTGTACTGTACTCAATCAACAGCAAAAACCTCACTCACACACACACACACACCTACAAAATAGGCAGGTACTACTTACAAACACAACAGCGCACCTGAAGTCCTAATAATCCCCACCAAACACACTAAGCGTCGCTAATGCCTTGCCAGGATTCCGACATGAGAATTTACACCCAAAATTGTGCCACCAAGTTGCGAATGGCAAACACAATCGTCTCTATCGTTCGTTCGGAACCTAACAAGCCATTACCCAGTACACAAAGGCACAACAACCCGCTCTGATGGTACCTCTCGGTACACATTCTAATTTATAAGGTGAAGCTATTAGATTTGATTTCGGGCGGAATTAGCATCGCGAAATGTTGTCGCTAGACGAAAAGGCTAATAGACGAAATGACAATGCTAGACGAAAGGGCTATAGTCAAAATAAAATAATTTTTAATTAGAGCAATACGTGCGACTTCGTACTTGTGGATTGGTTTCCGGCATAAAAAGTGTACTATATGTTGACCAAAATGCCAAGAATCATCAAACTCCACCCAGTTTTTTTACCGTGATACGTTGTTGTTTTTTGTTACGGAGAGACAGACAAAATTGCCAACAAGGTGAATTCGGCTTTGGTATAGAAATAATGTTGTTCCCAATTAATTTTGTTTTAAAAAGAATCTTTGCCAAGTCCCAGAACTATTTTATGTAGGTATAGGCCGACAGGTGCCTCACAGGATATACGCCTTCTCACTCCTCACAACCGTGGCTCAAGCACAATCTTTTTTCAACACATTGAACTAAGTGAGTTCCGACTCGCTCTCACTACATATTTAACAAATAAGAGTGACAGTGTCAGCATGCTTTGTCGATGAAGAAATTATTGCGTTAGTAGTTCTTGCGGTTTACCGATCGCAATTTTACTGGCCCCAAGCGAAACTAAGAGCAGAACGCTCGCGGCAATCATAACTTGATACAAGTCTTTCGCTCCGCTCTGAGTTTGGAGAGTAACTTGCCGCTCACGGGCGCACCCCATTAATTAAATCATGCGGTGACTTCTCAGCTAATTTATAGTTCAAACAAAGGTAAGTTTATTATTTTTAATAAAGCTATATCCTTGGATTGTTGGGCTGAAACATAAGTCCCCAAATTACGGCCCGATAGCACCACCAATCCGGTCCGCGCCATAGATACTAGAAGATTTTGATGCCATTTCCAATTGCGTCAATATTATAAGAGAAACGAGCCTCAAAATATATTTCGGTTGCCCTTAAGGCTCTTAGGTCTTTGCGCAGCAATCAGTCTAGCCCTTAGGCCAAAAACTTTGGAAACCTCTGATCTAGAATTCACCTGTCAATGTTAAGATCATGAGTTTACGATTCTAGGGTTGTGGAAGCATTATATATTAAAAAAACAAAGTAAGGCCTGTGTGATGTTAATAAGCTCACACACAATCCAGTCCACTGCTGGTCACACGCCTCACACGTCAATGATTTCCATACATCAATGTCCCCTGCCCCTTATATTAACTTTCGGAGACGAGTCATGCCATTGGCCCACCATGTAGAGAACGGTCCTTCACAACGTCTTCCGGCTTGTGGTCGCCACTCTAGAATCTTTTATTGCCTCAAATGCAAGGTTCTGAATGTTTAACACTCAATCTTCTTCTTCTTCTAATTTAAGGGTTAGACCATTGTCGGTGTAGCTGATGTAGCTCTTTCTATCTGTCTCTATCTAGAGCAGCTTCTTTCACCTCCCTATACGACATGTCACCGATCCTTTCTTTTATCTGACTCATGTAGCTTATTCTTGGCCTTCCTCTTCTAACACTCAATACCAATTAAAAATCTACAAAGTAACCTACCGTGTGTCATGCTAGATCTTCTGTTGGGACCGCGTTCCAAGCGAGTTGTAGAGTTAATGAGAAAAATATGAGAATTTGTAGATCCCTCGTAGGGGAGTATGAGATAAAATATTATGTACCTGCTCACACTGTCTCATTTATTTAGTGTCTCTACCGCAAGTCGCTTAAATATTCGATTACTCTACTAATCCCTAGACGCGTGGGTTGGATTAACGGGCCCGGGGCTACCTGCTTACAAAATTTTGGATGGCTAGCAACACTTATTATTGCCCTAATTTCGGTAGAGGTTCCAGTGTTGAGTATTATGAGGGTAAATCCACTTTTTGGTGGTGTTAAATAATGGAAACGTTTCAGTGTTTAATGTTAATCTTGGTACGTTAAAAGATCTGGGTCCGGCTAGAGTAAATTATATGCGAAGCAATTGTGTACCATTGGGAACGGTAGGGTTTTATTTAAAATTGGGTTGTGAGATTTCTGACGATAAACACGATAATCTTCTAGTAAAATAGTTTATGCAGGTAGTTTTACTATTACGTTTGCTATCATTAAATGAGGAACGTAATTAAAAGAGGAAGCAAACGCTATAATTTATAGGTTTATGGTATTAGATGACCTAATACCATAAACCTATAAATTATCCTTCAACCTATATACCATCTATTTTTTTAAAATAGATAATAATAATAATTCCAGCCCTTTTTAATGTTCCACTGCTGGGATCGGGCCTCTCCGCAATGCGAGGGGGATTAGGCTATAGTCCACCACGCTGGCCCAATGCGGTTTGGCGGACTTCACACATCTTTCGAGGGGTTCTCTCAGACATGTAGGTTTCCTCACGATGTTTTCCTTCACCGTTTAGCAAGTGATAATCATGGTTGAAAATGAGATTCGGCCATATTATTTTTATTAATATTATAATAATAATAATACCAGCCCTTTTTAATGTTCCACTGCTGGGCATGGGCCTCCCCTCAATGCGAGGGGATAAAGCTAAAGTTCACCACGCTAGCCCAGTGCGGGTTGGCGGACTTCACACATTTTTCGAGGGGTTCTCTCAGACATGTAGGTTTCCTCACGATGTTTTCCTTCACCGTTTGGCAAGTGATAATCATGGTTGAAAATGAGATTCGCACATGAAATGCCAGAGGTGCGAGCTGGGGTTTGAACCTGCAATCCTCGTTACCGAGGCAAGCGTTCTGCCAACTTGGTATCACTGCTATTTATTATTTTTATTACTACCATTGTAATTCCACCGTCGAAGATCTTACTGGGTCAGTAAATCGCGGTAATAAATCATCAACATTATTATCTGAACGGTGTTAACACATACATATTAATGGGGAGACACGGGCCATTAATAATTGAGGTATGTACACGATTCAAATGTGCGGTATCTTGAGGCGCTTACAACTTTCGCCATTTCAGTATTGTAACGCCTTATTGTGTACGTTGCAATCGATTGTTGATTGTGATATCGATTGCTTGAATGACATTGTAAACGAAAGAATAATAGATAGACGATAGAACGCTTGAAAACTTGGCAATCAAACAAGCTGATCAGCTTTTGTTCTAAGGCTACACACGTACTGGGGTCAGTTCTAGTATAAACCAGACCAACATCTTTATTTTTTAAAGCTGGTTTTGGTAGGCCGAAAGAATCAACATCCATTAAACATAGCTTCGAAAATAAAAAGGTACCAAAAACCCAACAATGCACAAGTTAAGGTATTAAAATATAACACTCCTTTCGGCTTTGTGTCGTAGCCAAAAAAAATAAACCAACAATACCTAAGACGTATCGCTTGTTATCGTAATTTACGTAATAACCGCGACTGTTGTGCGAAGCGAAGTTTTTATTAAATTCGAAGCACCGATAGCAGATATGGGGCGCTTCGGAGTTTAATTAATTTACCTTCCTGCACGTGCGATCCTCATTTTGCTCAACTAAAACATTCTGAAGCATCAACTTGCAATGTTGGTGAGGTACCCAGGGTTTTATAATTAACAACTAAGTTCTTAGTATATTGTAAACTAGCTGTTACACGCGACTTCATCCGCGTGGTATTTAACAATAAAGTTTTTCTATAATATAAGTGGCCTAAGTTACTCTTTGTTACATCAGCTATCTGCCAGTGAGAGTCCCGCCATTTCAGAGATTAACCGAAACGAACAGACAGAATGACAAAAATTTAAAAAAAAATTGTTTCGGTATATGTACCGTGTATACATCCAAATGCACTTTGTTAAAAGCGGTTATTCTAATATTACAAACAGACACTCCAATTTTATTTATTTGTATGTATAGATAAAGTTGTTTCCTTGATAATTACTCATGCATAGTTTGAACTTTGATAGGACTAATATTTCTTACCACTGATTGACTGACAGCGCAGGCAGAGCCTCGGTGGAGATAGAGATCTGGAATGAGCGTGATATAATATATAATAAGACATCCAAGGGAGTCAAATAGAGAGTTAGACCTTGTACGAAGAAGTCATTTTTTTAAAATTGAAGTTACGTCGGGCTGATGTCTTGTTAAAGATATTCTATATCATTCATATTCTGTGCAAAAGCCCTGGGCCCCAAGTCTGCTAACACAATCGATTCACAATCGAACAGCAACGGCATAGTAACTGTCACTTTTGACAGATATCCCTTACAATATCTGTCAAATCTGTTGCTGTTCGATTATGAATCGATTGTGTTAGCAGACTTGGGGCCCTGATTAATAACCAGGCCATTTTCTCCTTTACATATAACATACTTACTTACTTACAACATTTTCATAAACTGTACAATTTAAAACCCACGCAAGTCTACACTTAGCTATCTTTTTACTTATTTTACGAGATATATCATTACTTTTTACGGTATAAGAGGCTCCTTGGATAATGCTCGCGTAATTGAGACCATTTGTGCGTATAAATTTAAACAGTCGCTTAGTATACCTCCGTGTTATAATACAACTTAACAATGTGGGAACTCGTCATAGCTTTTCATTAAGCATCTAGGTAAAATAAGTATCGCCAGACAAACACACCAAAGGTCCCAAAGGTCCCAAAATAAGCAACTGATGTATTATATAGAACCGTTGCTTAGTTTGGTACCGTTCATACTGTGCAATAGACTGGGGGCGATCCCAGAATATAATAACTTATATAGATATTAAACGTCCATAACTCAGTTACAAATATTCATGCTCATCGCACAAAGTTTGCTCCTGCTGGGATTCGAATCTGGAACCCACAGTGCAGTAAGCAGGGTCACTACTAATTGTGCCAATCGTGTCGTCAAGATCACTGAGCTGTATAAGTTATATTCTTTGAATCTATTAGTTTTTAAATCTTCTGTACTGATATTATTATTATTTTCCATATTTCATCAGCTTTATTAAAAGAAAGGATCGGTGTCATGTCGTATAGGGAGGTCAAAGAAGCTGCTCTAGATAGAGACAGATGGAAAGAGCTTCTACAGCTACACCGACAAGCGTCTAACTCTTAAATTAGAAGAGAGAGACTGATATTATGCAAAAAATTGAGTTTTAGAGTTTGTAAGATTAGAGGGAAATCTCCGGATCTATTGTTACAATTTTTTTAATAGGTGGCTACATTATCCCTGAGTGCTATAGGTTGGTTTCATCAAGGTACCGTCGACGGAGTCGCAGGCTGAAGCTAATAAGTAATACAAAAATGTTAAACAGTTTGTGTTACATGGTCAACAGTGCCTCCACTACCTCATTTTAAGCTTTTTTTTATTATTACATTATAGGCAAGTATTTGATCTCGATCTCACCATCGTAGATCTCATCGTCACTTACCATGTGACAATGAGATCTACGATGGAGCATACTTGCCTAGAAGGTACCTGTTCAGTTTCGACTTGAAAACACCCAGACCTAAAACCATCTATATCTGAACTCCGATACCAATTAAGTTTGACGCATATATAACTCCGAACCAATATGATAATAAAGCTTCAAACAATCCGAAGGTGGAATCATTGAAATTTTCGAACTGTTTAATTCGAAATTCTTGTTTGAGTTGCAAACTGTATTTAGGGGGACCCTTTTTGTGCTACTTGATCGAAGCTACTCTGAAGGAATACTCTGCGTAGACACAGAATACTTAATGGTTATGGTATGTACAGACAGAAGGATCACTTTTATCGTGTGAATTCGACGACCCAAATGGCACAGTTGGTAATGACCGTGCTTTCAATACCAGTGATTTCGAGTACGAATCCCGCTAAGCGAAAATTTTGTGTGACTCAGGTACTACAAATATTGTGATGTTGTTTGCGGAGTGTAGCGGGGTGGAGCGGGATGGAGCGGGGTAGAGCGTAGCCGAGCGTGGCGGGGCGGAGCGGGGCAGAGCGTGGCTGTGTGGAACAGAGCGGGGCGGAGCGCGACGGATTGAGTTGGAGCAAAGTGGAACGGGTTGGAACGAATATACGTTTACATATTTTGTTTATACGGTATCCATTTTTGTCAGAGTTATTAAAAAAAAATTAAATATTTTGCTTGATTCACATCTTTATTATCGTAAGCGACACGTTGTTTGATAAATCAATGGCGGAGATCTGAGGTAACAAACATAAAAAAAACCAATGAATTGAGAACCTCCTCCTTTTTGAAGTCGGTTAAAAATGAGACAAATGGATTGAACGATGGATTGAAACACACATATTCGTGGTGTTTGAATACCCTTCAAGCCGATGCGATGTCATAATAATTATCTATACATATAAATAAAATTGGAGTGTCTGTTTGTAATATTAAAATAACCGCTTTTTACTAAGTGCATTTGGATGTATACACGTTACGTATACCGAAACAACAGTTTTTAAATTTTTTGTCTGTCTGTCTGTTTGTTCCGGCTAATCTCTGAAATGGCTGGACCGATTTTGACGGGACTTTCACTGGCAGATAGCTGATGTAACAAGAAGTAACTTAGGCTACTTTTATTTTAGTAAAAAAAATAGGATCTCACGAAAAAAAATTAAAACCAATGTTGCAGCGCAGCGCCTGATTAAGTTTGATAGCAACAACCTGCAATGCGTCCCGCGGGCTCAGAATGGGCGAGCAGGCTGTTGTCAACGGTTGTCTTTGTTAAATACCACGCGGACGAAGTCGCGGGCAACAGCTAGTTATTAATAATTATTGTGGTTCTAATACACGTATGTTCCAGTCAACATATTAGACCGTGTGTCCGGGGACCAATTCCTCTCAGTCTATTCAATTTCCCATAGATCATGGGTCGCATATAATGGCATTACACACATACCGCGGCCCCCATGTCTGTTATGAGACGAATATTAAGCGGCCGGGGTACGTTTACAAGGAAATAAAATGGTGTGACGCCATTTTTATTGCGTGAATTCCGTTGTGCGAATTTGTGAGGAGCCTAGTGAAATTGGGTTATTGAGTAGCCTAATATGGTGAAACATGTTGTTTGTGGTACAGGGGGGGGGGGGTCGTTTTTTTTTGATGAAAACGTTAAATTCCAAGATTGAATATGGCTATTATCTGGTGGGTAATATTTATTTATGTGTAACAAGCTGCGCCCCGCGGTTTTAGCCGCGATTGAAAAGTATGAAAAATTCAAACAAATCTATCCTACGGAACCCATACATTTTACCGGGATAAAAAGTAGCCTATGTGCTATTCCAGACTATAATTTATCACTGTGCCAAATTTCATCTAGATCCGTTCAGCCGTTCTGGCGTGATTGAGTAACAAACATTCTTCTATCCATCCAAACTTTCACATTTATAATATTAGTCTAGGTCTCTTTCACCATCATCTGTGTCATCGGCACCATCATTATCATCACGGGTACTTATAATTGTTTGACAATTATGAAGAAACACTCAACACTGGCAAAACACCGCACTATTTTGTAGCCGATTGCCGACCTAGCAGAAAGAAAAAGCAAAATACATTAAGGTGAATGCTCAGGGTCGGTTGCCGCACATTTTCGATAGATGGTCCTGTTTTTCTGCAACTAGTTACACGAACATCGAGCATCTATGAGACTTGATGTTGCAAATTGCGAGCACTACTACGACATTGCATTGAAATATCCAAAAAAACATTAACCTGAAATCATTTATAATGGATGAGATACCATGGCTTCTAAAATCCTTGTATAAATAGGCACTCACACATAGACAAATACACGTCTTTTTTGTGCCGCTAGAGCGCAGCACTTGTTAAAAGTCTCGCATACTAAAAGTTGTCTTTTTATGCCACCAGGTAGAGCGATCATAAAAAAACTTATTTATCGGTTGTAAAATAATAGAAATACTTTTGCGAGCTTTGCAATATTAAAAGTTTCAGAAATAAAAGATAGAAAAGAAAAATGTATACTTTCATGTTCGTAAATATAATGTTTATTGTATAGATCTTATAAATATAGCAAGGTTTGCATGATAACTGTAAAAGTATTACGCTTTACAATATACCAGATCAACAACAAGAACAATATTTATTATAATTTACAAGGGAATAAGAAATTTGGCAATGTAGTTCTATACCTAATAAGGGATACAGCTACATTTCCAAATTTCTTTGAAACAATGTTGTTTGTTGGTATTCTAAAATTAGGTAAATATAACATTGTTTCAAATACTAATATTATGATATAGAATCGACTCTATACAATTTACAGTCATCTTGATTCTTGCAACCTCCTGTGCTTCATTCCTCCGCTAAAAAGAAAAAAATAATTGTTTAGTCCAATAATAATTATTACTGTATCCATACTTATTATAAGGTAAATGCTGCTGTGACATGTATAGATTCAATCATTCAATCATCGTTCCAGAGACGGGCCAACATACACCGTCACACTGCAATGCACCCACATTTCACCGATGGTATTTTGGTACCAATGTAATAGAGGGTGAGCCCATCGCCATTATATCGGGCACACGCCTCCTCAATATGAGGGGCATATAGGCCGTAGGCCCAGTGCAGTTTAGTGAACTTCACACGACTTTTGACAGACATGCAGGTTTCCTCACAAAGTTTGCCTTCATCGTACAGCAAGTGATATTTTTTATGGAAAATAAGATTCGCACATGAAAATCCGGAAATCTCAGTGATGGGAGCTAGGGTTTGAACCTGAACACCTCGTTCCAAGGCGAGCGTTCTGCCAACGAGGCTGTCACTGCTGTACAACTTTGGAATCTATACTAATATAATAGATTCCACTAGATGCGCTGATGTTCTTCACTCTCATAATACGATGGGATGGCAATCCGGTACAATCAGAGAGATCGGGCTGTGTTGTCCGAAGCACAAGCAAGTGATAATCATGAAATTGAACTTGTGTTGTGTAGCCACTTTACAATACGAGTTATGCTCTAAGGTATTTGTTACCAAGTTGTCCCGACTTTCACCAGTGTCACATTCCATCAGTATCTCCATTACAATTCAAATAGCAAACAAAACACAAATTAAAACAAAACTAATCGCAAATCCCACACAATTATTATTTGAATTTTGAAGTAAGTTTTTACATACATAATCACAAACACAACATGAAATCGGTCGCAGCAGAGTAGTGAGTCCATTTTTTTTTATAATTCTGGAATTTGGCATCAGCATACCATAGACATGCTGCCAATTTTGTCAAGATATAATAAATTAACTTCGTAGACACCCAGAACAAAATAAGTAACACTATTCTATACATTCTAAGAACTTGGTAAGTGCTTACCGACTTTTATATTTATTAAATATCTATACCTCAGATTAACAGAATCCAAAGAGAATAATTTTAAAAAATATAACAGTAGGTAAGCACATACATAATATCTAAGTACAGAATGTATGTGCATCAAAACCAGTTATTTTCGGCCTAGGCACCTATTTATTATGTAGACGAGTACTCGTATCCGAGGTATAAGGTTTTGCGTTCAGAAACGAAAAAAAAAGTAATATCAATATATCTAAAACTAAGTAGGTTTCTAGTTGGTACCAATTTATAGCTACTCTATAATAAATCGGTAAGTAAAAAGAAGAGAAATAGGTGCACATAGGTATGTTTTCTTAGATTTATTCAATTACGAGCTATGTCGCACTTGATTTGTTCAAACGTTCAAGGGGTATCCCATTCATTAGGCTTCCCTATAATTTCGAAAAACCCGTTCATACTAGGTGCCGGGGCTTGCTTTCTTGTATCGCCAATCGTGTTAGGTTAGTTGGTTGGATATATATGTATGTATATATATATATACATACATGCCTTGCTGGTTGGTACCTTCCTATAGCTAGTCAGTAAGTAAGAAGAAGAGATAGGTACACATATAGGTCGCTATGTAGATTTTCTCAGATTGATTCAATATTGAATAATTACTAAAAACCGATGTTACGAAATATGTCGCGCGAGTCGCTGTCGATGTATTCTAACATTTTTTCTAGTCACAGCTGGCTGTGCTACTGATATATATATATATATGTATATCTATACTAATATTATAAATGTGAAAGTTTGGATGGATGGATGGATGAATAGATGGATGGATGTTTGTTACTCTTTCACGCCCGAACGGCTGAACGGATCTGGATGAAATTTGGCACAGAGATAGATTACAGTCTGGAATAACACATAGGCTACTATTTATCCCGGTAAAATGTATGGTTCCCGTGGGATAGATGTTTTAATTTTTCATACTTTTTATCGCGGGTAACACCGCCGGGTGCATCTAGTATATATATATATATATATATATATATACTAGATATATATATATATAGTATATATATATATATATATATATATATATATATACAGGGTGTAACAAAAATACGAAATAATATTTCTGGGTATGAATGTACCCATAAAAGCGAAGAACTTTCCCCAGGGAACATAAGTCGAAATCTTGAAAAAATATTTCCATATAAACTTAAAAAAAACCATTTGTCTAACATTTTTCGGCAACCCTGCGTATGAATGAACACCGCCGCCCCCGCCTCTATTCCGCTACACTCCCCGCTGCCGCCGCGACACTGCCCGCGCCGCGGCCGCGCAGCCGCCCGCGCGCCTCGCTATCACCCTGTCTGTACCCACCGTGAAATTTCTACATGATTTCCATTCGCATATTTAACATAGGTACCTATCCTATCTAATAACTTAATCATCATCATCATCATGTCAGCTGAATGACGTCCAACTGGGCATAGGCCTCTTCTCCATAGACCTCCACTATGCCCAGTCTTGTGCTTTTTGATTTTAGCTGATTCCTGCGACCTACCTAAGCCGGGTCGTGATAACATAAATAAAAGTACTAAATGCAATCATTAAAGTTTTATTAGGTACATGTAACCCAATCTACTTCAGAAATCAAAACATAGTCAGACACAGTAATCAAACAAATTCAACAAGTTAATAACAATATTATCATAACACGATTTTCGAAAGCTTAGCGACTCATTACTTACAGTTTTATTTTATTTAATTTAACAACAATAACAATCCTGATATCTGCCTACGAGTAGGTAAGTATGTAGGTATACACTCAAAAAGATTAGCTCCTACTGGGCACGTCTACAGCGTTTTAACGATTTTAATCACAAACAAAACGATATCGGTAAGTAGTTTTTTGTTATTGTTATGGTTACCATAATTATGGTAACCATAACAATAACAAAAAACTTAATATGTAGACAACCTTGGTACCTACCAGATTCGCATTTTACACGTATGATGGTATTCACACAAAAAACAAATTAGATGTTTATTATTATCACACAGCATAGCACAGCACACATTCTTGAGACTACTTAGGTGTCTATCGCATCCATCACTATTACGCATGTTATAAGTATGGTTCAAAGTGAGCCCCTTCTTTTTCGATACAGGGCATCATCCTGCGCAAAGTTGACGCCCGGACGTTCTGTAGCATCTGTGGGGTTACAGAGCTGAATGCGGAACGTATTCTGTCCTCCATCTCCTCACGCGTGGTGCACTTTTCAGCGTACACTGTGCTCTTTATGTGACCCCAGAGAAAAAAGTCCAGTGGAGTTAAGTCCGGGGACCTAGGAGGCCACGGCACTGGCCCACCTCGGCCAATCCACTCAGGGTACCGGGCGTTTAAATACTGCCGGACGACGCGTGTGTAATGCGCTGGCGCTCCGTCGTGCTGAAAAGTTATGGCCAAGTACTCCGACAATGGCAACTCCAATATTGCGTCTTCCACGTACCCCGTCAGATGGTCCAAGTAGTTCGTGGAGTTACCTAGAATACCAGCCCAGGCATTAATCTTCCACTGATGCTGGTAGTTGTTTTCAGTGGCGGCGTGTGGGTTCGTATGTGGTGGCTGGTGAAGCTCGCTTCGTCGGTCCACAGGATCCGCTCGGTGGAACGCGAATCAGTCGACTGAAAGAACGTCATCCTCGGCACATAATCCGCTGGTGTGAGCTTTTGTATCCGCTAGAAGTGGTAAGGGTGTTGTCCGTCGTCACGGAGAGTACGCCACACCACCATGTGATTGACGTTCAACACAGCAGCGGCACGGCGAGTGTTCGTCCTCTTGTTAACAAAAAATTCTGGAGAATCGGCGTCTCAATCTCGGCCCCAGCGCACAGATTGGGGCGGCCAGCGCCCGACTCCACGCCACCACGGGTCCCGCGAAAGGAACCGGTCCTATGCACCCGCAGGCAAAGATTGCGGAAGCACGTGTATGATGGAAGCCGGCGCTGTTCAGCAGGCGGCCTTCCATCACTGTACTGATGGCGGTAAATATTCACCGCCTCGAGAATACTTCCCCGTGCTTCACCCAAACACAACATCATTTCGTAGTATTCACTATTTGATAGTAAAAATGAGGCATTGCTTCTTCAATTTACGCGCTTACACCTTAAAAGACTCCGACTAACTGGACGACTTGAAAGCGGAATCAAACAAAATGTGCAAATGCCGACATTTCCGAATTGTTGGGTTCCCATAAAACAATTAAAAAACCCTTTCAAATAAATACACGTACATGAGCGATGGAGCGAAGCAAAATAGAAAATGAAAAATTAATTAAGTGCTTAAACAAAATTTAAGACACAAAATAAATACTTTAACGTTAAATAGCACCAGAAAAAAAATATTTCATTATTTAATTAATAAAAAATAATAATCGACGGAACCAATCAATTCAATGAATAAAAATAGCGGTGTGAAAAGGGCGTCACTCATTTTGTTTGACATGTGCCGACATTTCTTTGTACATGCCGATGTTTGTCGCTCCCAGCCAATGAGAGTAATTGAACATTTGGCGCGACTTTATCATTGGAGCGGCGACGCCAGCGCAAAGGATTTCATTGAACTTTGACCGTAAGTCCACGTGGACTACGCTGTCGTATCAAAGACTAGTTATTGGTAGAATGATGAATTGGTAAAATGTTGTCTCAGATCTGTAAAGGTAACAGACTTGATACAAAAAATACCAATTTAACATTTAAATTAATTATGTAGATTTTTATCGAAATTATAACATTTTATTAACTAAAAAATATTAGTTATAATTAGTTTTTAAGCAGCAGGTGAGTACTAATTACCTAGTAAAATAGGAACTGATATGAAAATTAGAAGAATAATGAGTAACATAAATGGTATTTTAATGCTGAATTAAAATCAAAGATATCAGTAACTTGCGGAATGTTTACTGTTAACCTTTTGTGTCGTAGGCAAGAAACATATCCTATTTTGTCACGTCTGTGAAATCGTTGGTCTTAATTGGAAAGACTAGACACTGATTGTAGGGTTGCACTTAACATTTTTTTGGCAAAAGTTTAGACCTCATTATCTCGAGTCCTAATCACTTTTCGACCTATGTGCTAGAACAAACGTTGTTCAGGGTCATTAGTACTTACACCTCTTGAAATATTATTTCTTATTTTTGTTACACGCGGTATATATATATATATATATATATATCAGTAGCACACCCGGCAGTGCCTAAAAAAATGTTTGATAAATTGATCAATAAATCGACAAAGACTCGCGCGACATATTTCGTAACACGACATCATCTAGCTATGGCCTTGGAAGGTGTACATACTACCTATATATATTTTCGTTATATTACTACCACACCATGTTGGAGTAACACGGCCGAGCTGTGTGTTTTGGAAATCTAATATTCACTTACAGAAACAATATCAATCATTCAAAAAGACAAGCCCACCGGCAAGATTTGAACTTGCTATAGTACACGTTTGCATCAACCGTGTAGAACATTAGGCTACGTAGACCACTAGTCAAGACGACGAATATTTTGATAGGTTTCAATGATATTTACAACCAATTGAAACATGACATATTCATTCATTCATTGATTATTTAAAAAAATAAATACATGCCTTATGTAGGTATGTAGGTTATTTTATTATAATAACCCGAAAAAATATGTTTTGGGTGCAGACAAATCCTAAAAACTTGGATTACAGGAAATAGGGATACATGACGATCTGCACACACAGATAATAACACACCCCAAGTGGCTCAAGTGAAAAACGTAGGTACATGCGATTGTTCGTAGGTTCGATGGACGAACGAAATTTATATGTATTTTTTAATTTTAATTTTTTATTATGAATCTTTATACTTATTTATAGAAAATTTATATCTCTCTATATATTATAATGTTATGTCTTTATGTATTATAAGTAAAAACTCCTGCTGCCATCTGTCGCCGTAAATACTGAAAGACAAAGAATCGGATGCTTTATTAGTTACGGGTTAATTTGGACAGAGGCGCTTTTATTCACGCACACAAGCCTAAAATTTAATATCGTTTTATGATGTTATTACTATAAGATTTTGCCTGATATTTCATTCTGCGAGCTCTTTAATTTATAGAGAATTGATAACAATGCTTGTACAACTAAAAAACTGTATGTGTATCGACTATTACCATGTTGAAATTTGTATGGGAATGCGACTGATCGCTTCCACCTTAACAAAAGTAAACAGTTTTAGCTGCTGCCGTGACCAAAAAAAACTAAATTACTTTATATAAAAAAATCCAGCCCTATTAGTTTCATGGATTTACATAAATTAGAATCAACAAATAGGTGTGTTTCAGGCTGAAAAATGAAAGTATTTTTCTTTAGGTATACAAAGTACACCGATTTATATCGACCATAAAGAATCCTTCAAGACACGGTACGAGAAATATATAAAGTGAAATATGGGTACACGGTAGTGGGGACGGCCAAGTTCAGAAAAAAAATACACGTGTCAAAAACAAGTTATATAAGAAATAATTGAAGAGATTTTATGCATTCACAAGGGTACAATACTGAGACCCCTTGTAATAAGGCTCAATATTACTTTACGCACATTGGAAGGACCTATGCCTAATATTTCGCTTAGTGACCTCAGACGAAGACGTAATACAGAAGGAGAGCTGCAAATATCAAATTCCAGCACAAAAACTAAGCTGATTTATGTAGTACATGAGAATTTGCGTGTTCGTAAGGACGTCATTTATGACATAAAACTGCATTTGTTTTTCGTCTAAGACTCATTCGCCATAGATGAAATCTGATCCGAGACAATATCCGTGATAAATAATAAGTAGGTACAGGCAAAGCAAATGTACTGATTTTAATGTCAAGAAAATGACTATTTGGCACCCTGGAAAAATTTACAAAACTAATAACAAGAGCCAAATATGCATTATCTTTAAGTAATTTATGTAAATTAATCTTGATAAATTATTCAACACTTTTATTGAAACGGACTTGGCTATCTTCACATTCACATTTTTCTTTGAAGTACACAATCTTTACCGGCAAAAAATATTCTTATACCATTCCATCGTTTATACCCTGGACCTACCAAGTTATGGCGCGTATTACGCGAGGACTGGCCAAATCCGTTGGTTGACTTATTGAAATGACCTAGGGCAATCATCCAATTCAATAATAATATCTCATGAGTCCCGCTACCGGCTTGTGGACCATTTATTATGCACTTACTTATGATAATAGTTGTAAACAGTGGTAGAGAATTGAACATATTAAAAGGAGTGTAGCGACCACTTCAACCGCACCACAAGCTCCAAAGATGGCGCTACAGACGCATTCAGAACAATAGACAATTCTCATCGCAATCCTGAGTCGCGCTATAAGAGTTTTCGGAGCAAGTAACATATATAAAAGATCCCGACAATAACCGTCGGGGCGTTGCGGCCACCCCGTCAGGCATGCCACCCGCCTGGCTGGAAGATCTTCCCTTTTCCGCTAAAGTAGCAATGAAAATAAAGCTATAGGCCAAGCTTATGGAGTACCGGGACTTCGTATATATGGCCTATATTTTTTTAAATAACGGGACAACTCTTTTATTTTCCGGGTTGAACCGTGTATCATATGAATTCAACCAGCACGTAATATGTGTATCTACACCACGGACTCCCAAAGTGGTCGATCACTTCGTGTTCAAACAAATTTCGTACAAGATGAAATTATTATTTTGTACTCTCTCTTCTAATTTTAGGGCTCGACCCTTGTCGGTGTAGCTGATGAAGCTCTTTCCACCTGTCTCTATTTCGAGCAGCTTATTTCACCTATACGATATTTTGTATTAATAGGAAAAAAACGAGAGATAGGATTTTCAAAGTAATTTGGCTATGGGGGTTTGAGGTATCAGTTAATTTTGGAAAAGGGGCCTCTTGCCCAAAATAGTTTTATGGTAGGTACTTACTATAACATAAGTTTTTAGTTCTAACAAAATGCAATTTTCATGTTTTCCTACCAAAATCTGGTGCCATGTCTTTTGTCTCTTATAGGTTCTTCCAATCCAAAAAGCAATCAATATGTTAGAGACAGTTTAACATAAATTATATTCTTTGTAACCGAAGGTTGATTCAACGATTGTCAAACGTCATTCGGAGCGATTTATAGCGCGGTCCAGACCATTCCGTCAGGCGTAGCACGGCCGTGACGAATAAAAATGTAAGAAATATCGATCGTCTTATTCGCTCTTATGAGCTATGAAAGAGGGAGGGAGGGAGTTGATGCGACATAATCCGACACAATAGTCTTGTCTTGGTCCGTGTACTAGCCCTGCTAAATATTTTGTGATCATACTTACGTGTACTGCGTACAATACACTTGGTATATTTAATTACTCAATGAGTTACCTTAGACAAATTAGACTGGACTTGGCATCCCAAGATCGTAACCCTATGCCAAAGCCTTATAGGTATTAGCCATAAGGCTTATATACTAGTGATTGTGTGTTGTTGTATCCTTATGCAGCGACTGATTCAACTTCACTACAAGATACACAGATGGCGCTGATAATCATTTTTACAATTCTGAAACGCGCTATTAGAGTTTTCGGAAAACGTAACATATATACAAGTTCTAAACGAAACATTTTAGGTCATAGCGGCTAGCTCCGAAGATCTCTCCTTATTAGATAAACATAATATGTATGTATAGACATGATTGAACTTTGTACGAGTGAGCGAGCACACCACCGACTTGTACGCTGTAATCGTTTACCGTCCCTCCCTCAAGAAATGGCATACAAATTTCAGTACAGAAACTAGCTCATAACAACTCCATTGTTGGAATATTTAAGTTATCGGTACCGTACGGGATTGTTATAATTATTTCAGTTCTCTTTAATAAATGCTTTAACTTTTCTATTCCCTATAGCTTCTGTTAAAAGAAAAGATTAACTAATACCAAAAAAAGGAAAACAATGTTAGTTTTGCAAAGTAAAAAAATACTACAGCCTTTTTTAACTTCTCAGAAAATTGTGACCCTATTCGCATCGTGAATATTCCTGAAAGTTTTCAAATTTACATGAATAATTATCGAGATAGCCATCTTTGCGTTTCCGAACTCTTTTATGTTTCAAAGTTTAGCTGTTTTGAACATTTTAGCAAGACTATCGGAAATCTAGGAATACAACAATTTATTTTTATTTTTAACCGACATACAAAAAAAGGCGGTTCTCAATGTATTTGTTTTTGTACACTTTTGCTCACATAAAACAAATACAGTGATTTAAATATTATGATCTGTTGAACATTCGTCGCTTTGCATGATGCCTACGTTACATTACTGTTTATATCACGTTTAACTTCTTACAACCAAATTAAAATCGAGATAAAATAACAAATGTATTTTTTTCTTAAAAAAAAACTCATACGTAACTCGGATATCGAACCCAGTGATTCAATTACCGATTCACGTACGAGTTTTTTGTTTTTATTTGCAAATGCAGTTTTCTTCTTTTGGAACCGCTACATGGTTCCTTTTTCCCCCAAAAAAGTAATATAATAAAAAAAACTATTTAACGAAATAAAAACCGTCTTCAAAAAACTAACAAGCAAAAAATTTTCTAATCTTGAAATCTACCTCGTCTAACTAAATTAAATATTTAGCTAATCTGAAGTCGGTGCCAAACAAACAACTGAGTCGAGTATTGCCGGTCCGCGCCAAAGACTATACCAACAAATTGGTCCGCGCATCTCGTTACTGAGTATACTTTTGTTATTCTTCGTCGGTTGTTTATTTGGCACCGACTTCAGATTAGTTCAATATTTATATTTCATTAAGTTAGACGAGGTAGAGCCTCTTCCTTTTTGAAGTCGGAATAAATGAAATAAAATGATTTATGTATATCGTCTCGCCAACCCACTCGATCTTACCGACCGTAACACACTGACGCGAACTTATTAATCCGACCGCCGCCGCCCATACATTTTCATCTGGCGCTATAAAATTTACATACAACATGCAGTTCGCGCAACCAACGGATTTCCCCGTCACGTTTGTTGGCTTCGTTAGGAGTGTTACAAATTCACTTGATTTATTACATTGTAAAAAGTGCATCGGCCGTAATATACAGGCGTGATTGTTTTGTTAAATTATTTCAGTTTTAAATCACTGTAGGTGCAGCGCGTAACTAAAATATATTACAGAATCCAGAAAGAGTACAGTTTTTTAATAGCTTTTTAAAATTAATACTACTACTACTAGCTGTCCCGGTGAACTTTGTACCGCCTCAGAATCAAATGTATGAGATTTTTTTTTAAATTATTTTTTTCAGCATTTTTAAATGATAGAAACAAAGATAACTTAAATATTTACAAACTATGTTAAAATGACAACTAACTATAATAAGCGTTAATGTAAGTAGCACACGAGCTAAAATTGAAAACCGAAATATGGTTTATTGGTCTTATTAACTTACTCATCAGTCATATTTTTCGGAATATTCAGTCAAGGTTAACTGGGACTTCATATTTTCTATACTCTAGGTTTCTTTGATAAGGTTCTCTGGAGAGCCCTTAGAGTCCTTGAGGCATCTTTTGAGAAGTCAAAAACTGCCTATTCCGGGTCACTTTCGCGGCGCTTACTGATATATTGGCTGCTTGGCATCTTGTTTAGATAAACCCGGATGAAACGGATGAATTATTTATATCCTCCATCTTTACGGTCAACGGAAGGAGTTTTTTTAGGTTTTTATTAACTTCCGCAGAATTGATTTTGTTTAACATATAAGTAGTATTTTAAAGGAGAGAGCTATGCTCGGGCAGAAATGAAGAGATCCGTAGACGAACTAAAGTAACCGACATAGCTCAAAGAATTTCAAAGTTGATGTGGCAGTGGGCGGCACATAGCTCACAGAACCGATGGCCATTGGGGCAGAAAGGTTCTATAATGACGACCACGAACCGAAAAACGTAGTGTAGGACGCCCCACAAGGTGCACCAAGGATATCACACGCGTAGCAGGAAGCCGGTAGATGCGAGTGGCGGAGGACCGTGATATGTGGAAATCATTGGGGGAGGCCTATATCTAGTAGTGGACGTCTTTCGGCTGATAGAATAGAATAGGATAGTATTTTATACTCTAATAGATTTTAGATTTAGGTATTTACTTCTTATTTGTCGTATTGCTCTTCTCACGCCGGCCGTGGTCATCATATGGAGATGTCAGGGGCAAATGTGACGTGTACCCTCTTGTGCATAAGAACGGTTTTTGAAGGACAAACATAATTCATCACAGTATTGTTTCTATATTAAGTCTTTCACATTTATTTTCGAGCATGTAACAGCAAATTTCTTCACGCAATACTGTAACACAGGGGCTCCCGAACTTGTTTGTCTACTGCCCACTTTGAGAATTAATTATTTTTTAGCGCCCCCATTTTTTCACCTACTTAAAAACCACTATAACTTCAAATAAAATTAATTATTGTAAGCCTCTACACAACGCCCCCAATTTTTTTTCTGGGCCCACAAGGGGGCGCTATCGCCTACTTTGGGAAAGGCTGCTGTAACATTATTCGAAAATTATTTCACAATTATTTTCCAAGCGACCCAATGTTCCCCTTTTGTAAAGTATACCCTTTATCATCCGACTGGCAAAAAATGAAGTATTTGTTTCCTGTAAATAAAGAGAGCCATTTCGACCAATTTCCATTGTTTAATTAATAACGGCTCATTAAAAAGTTGAACATTACGGTTCTCTTTGAACGTGGAACAAATAAAATGTTAAAAGTGCCTTTACCTGTGCAAAGTTGCAACGGGGTACAAACAAGGTCGTTGCCTAAATACATCTATAAATAAAGTCTAAAATTGATAAAGTCACTTAATGTTGCTTCGTAACTAATTAGGAAACAATTGTTTTCTGTAGCGTGAGTACGTTGAGGTTCCACTAGTGCATGGCAAGTGAAAAACCGGTACCCCTATAGAGGGTTACCGGTATTTAATTTTTAAATTCGGAACCCTAAAAATGATAAAGTGTAGCTGCGAGACTTAAGTGTTGCAAGGTCAGTGTTATTCTTGCTAGAATTAGGTGGCTGTCAGACTAAGACGAAAAGACTAAATTTAAATATTTAAATTTAGGGGTCGAGTCACCTTCGTCCGTAGGAGAATTAAGTACCCTCGAGATACCCTACACGTGACCCTGGGTGGTGCCAAACAGGTGACAACTCTACTGGTTCTCTCTACTGGAACTCTACGGCTTCGGCCGTAGCTAGTCACCACCCACTGAACAAAGCCATGTCACCAAGCGGCCTAGCCGTGTTCCGGCATGATATTCGGTGTTGCCATTCATGGATGGCGGGTCAGATCAGTTGCGCTGCATGTGCCTAGTGAATGTAGCGTCTCTATCTACTGCCGCCTTCCTACCTACGCAAGTATGCTCCATCGAAGATCTCATCGTCACTTACCATCAGGTGAGATCGAGATCAAATACTTGCCTATAATGTAATAAAAAAAAAATATGTATAAAGCCTTCGACATCAGTGTCGAGAGATTTCTGAATGTAGCAAGCATTTAATGTAATAATGAAATAAAAATATCCAACTCATAATATCATCATCAATCATAATATACCTCTTTCATGTGGCGTGCCGTTGAAAAATCAAGGCCACACAATAAACTAGTAAAACCCAGGTGTAAATGTCAATCACCGTGAAAATGTTTCAGTAAAAATGCTTTGTGTTTAACAAAAATAAATTTCGCCCCTTTTTTATGCTGAAAACCAATTCGTCAAAGCTGAAAAGCGTCAAAAGGCTTCGGTGGATCGCGTGCTATGCGGTACGAAACTTGCACAGAAAGGTAGCCTGTATTGACGAAATTTTGTCGGGAAATGCATATAAAATAATTAAATTGTATTTAAAGTCCGTAGTACATTAAACCAACGGAAGTGTATGAAAAGATGTATGAATGTGGATGAAGCAAAAAGGGTATGCCAGGATCGTAGTATATGGCAATCAGTAGTCTCTGCCTACTCCCATGGTATACAGGCGTGAGTATATGTATGTATGTAAATTGTATTTATTATTTTTTGAAAAAATATCAGCTACTTAATATTTTTTTTATTTTTTTTTATTACATTATAGGCAAGTATTTGATCTCGATCTCACCTGATGGTAAGTGACGATGAGATCTACGATGGAGCATACACGCTACATTCACTAGGCACATGCAGCGCAACTGATCTGACCCGCCATCCATGAATGGCAGCACCGAACATCATGCCGGAACACGGCTAGGCCGCTTGGCGACATGGCTTTGTTCAGTGGGTGGTGACTAGCCACGGCCGAAGCCTACCACCAAAAATATTTGCAAAAAGTGTAAAAAATTTGGCCCATGCAGTAGCGTGCCCAACATGCTGGCCGCATTTCCTCGCTGAATAGCCAAAGCTACTCGCTGAGCGAGGAAATGCCCAGCCCTTGAGACGCCGGTTGCGTCGACCAATCTTCCTGAAAGATTTACTATAAGATTAAATATTTTTTCACGGGATGATCAAAAACGGACGTCCATACGTACAAAGCCGCGGGCATAGCTATTATTTAATTATCTTCAGAATGAAACAATAAAACCATAATGATATGAACATCCATTTACGATTCAGGTGAATACGAACAACCAACCGTAATACCGATAAAATGTACAATTCCAAATTTAAAATATTCCGAAACAAAGTTCCAACGTAAAAGGGGTGTCTGTTATCAGCCAGAATTAAATTCGCAGTCAGATAAATATGATAACATTAAAATATTCATAGCGGAAGCCAGGAGATTTTTTTTAAGACTTTATTTTAATTTCAGTAAGACTTAGATTAGCATAATTAAGTGGAAATTTTATAATGAACGGCTTTCTCTGGACTTTTTTTCGCTTCGCTTGCGACACTCTTGAAGCGCTTAAATTTTTATGGAGGAAATTATATTACTTCATTAAAACATAGGAATTGTTACCACAGTTGTTCTACTCTAGAGGAATTTAAATGTTATTTTTGCTTGGCTTTAGTATTTGTAGCATTTTTTTCCGATGACAGGTCTTGAAACTAAATAAAATCTTTCTGTGTAAGTTCGCAACTTATTAATTTAAGTAAGGAAAAGATAAAACACTTTCTATTACTGTCAAGTATTACTATTATATTAAAATCTTAGCTCTGACTAACTGACAGATAACGCAAACCCTAAACTCGTGGACTTAGAGATTTGAAATCTGAAGGATATATATTTCTTGTCTACCATAGAGGAACAATAAGGTTTTAAGGAAATTCGACCTCTAAGATCTCAAATGAGGGGTCGCAGTTTGTATATGGAAATGTTTTTTTTTAAGTTACGATTTAGAAAAAGGCTACTTATAGATAAATCTTTAACCTTTGTGCTGATTTTATAAATACTGGCTGGTTAAATCTTTTGGTAGTTGGACGTCACGTTAACAAGATTAAGAAAAAATTTTTTTCGTAATTTGCTCTCAATTAGGAAAAAAGGCGGGAAACCTTTAAACCAAGAGGGCGCGTTTTTTGAACTAAAAAAATATTTTATATTATAAATATAAAGTGAGTGAATTTAAAGGGGCCTTGCTGTGGCCGGAATGACGGCGAAGCGGAAAAAAAGAAAGGCGGATGGGGATCTTCCCCCGTCATCGCAGTCTTCGGAATCTGATGATGACTCGGGAGTAGATAAATTTAAACCTTTTAAAGTTGACAATTATTCTCGACAATACCCTGAGGACGGCGGAAATTTTGAATATATTGTCATTTATGAAAGTACCGAGGTGTCGAAACCCATTGGGGACCGAGATTTGATGGCGTTAGGCGCGGTCCTGAAGCGCCATCATAAAGGCATCAAGCGCTTCAAACGAATTAATAGGTTCAAGGTTGGGGCAATCTTTGAGCGGCCTGGTCTTGCAAACATGGCTTTGAATAATATTAAGGTGCAAAAAGACCTGGACTTAAAAGCAACAATACCTGCTACACTCACGGAAATTACAGGGGTAATACGTGGTGTTCCCACATATATGTCTAATTCTAATATATATACCGGCATTTCCAGCTCCAAAGATGTAGTGTCCGTGCGTCGCCTGATGCGCCGTGGACGCGATGATGATGGCAATCCCATTTTATTACCCACGCAGACGGTGGCGATAACCTTTTCCTGTCCTACACTTCCTGATAGCGTCGATATAAATAGCTGGTATTTCGAGGTAAGCGTATATATTCCACCTGTTAGTCAGTGCCTGCGATGCCTACGCTATGGACATATTGGCAAGTACTGTAAAAACAAACAAAAGTGTTCGATCTGTGGAGAGGATCATCATTACAAAGAATGTCAAAAAGCAGCCAAAGATGCCGTATGTGTGCATTGCAATGGCAATCACATATCCATTTCAGCAGAGTGCCCTAAACGAAAGGAAGAAATAGAAAAAAACAATAACAAATACAAACAAAAGAAGTATGTTGATCTATTCAATAACACAAATTTCCCTGACCTTACCAAAACTAAATCTGACCATCACATAACACAGTTTTTACAATCAGATCGTATTCTTAATTTAATAATATCCACCATTGTTAAAATTAGCTCACAAAAATCTAAAACAGACAGTCCCATTACATCTGAGACTATTAAATCAATATTGCTGGATAATTTTAATACTAGTAAAAAGAGTACAACTAATAAAAATGGATAAGCTCAATATAGTTCAATGGAATGCTCAGAGTTTGCTTAGTCATAAACATGTCTTTTCACATTATTTATACGAAAATGATATACATATAGCTATAATCTCCGAAACTTGGTTGCAATCATCAAAAACTATAAATATCAAAGGATATAAAATAGAAAGATTAGATATTGGATCTAAACATAATGGTGTTGCTATACTAATTAGAAATTATATTAATTATAAAAAGATACAAACTTATTCAGATAGTTCTCTACAAAATATAGCCATTCAAATATTTATAAATAATGAAACTTTGTCTATAGTTAGTTTTTACAGTCCTACATCTGCTTCTCCTTCTAATTTCAATTATACACAGCTTGACAATTTAATAAAGTCTGTTCCACAGCCATTGATACTAGCTGGTGATTTTAATGCACATCACACTATGTGGGGCTGCACATCCACGGATTTGCGTGGCACTACTCTCTTAGATGTAATAAATGATAATCATCTGTGCTTGCTGAATGATGGTTCTGCAACAACTGTTGGTTCCCATACATGGCAGCCAAATGCATTAGACCTTACTATTGTTTCACCCTTGTTAGCCTTAAGATGTAATTGGCATGTGCATGATGACTCATTTTGTAGTTATCATCTTCCTGCAGTCACTACTCTTTTATGCAATCCTGTAAATATAAATAACAACAACTATGTTAATGCTAATTATTTCCGTCCAAATTATAAGTGTGTTGATTGGCAGAAATATCAACATGTGGTAAGTTTAAAACTACATAGTAGCAATTTTGATTTATCTGATCCAGAAATGTGTTATGACATATTATATAAAATTTTGTTAGAAAGTGTATCTGAAGCAAATACTGCTAATAAAATCTTTAATCCAGTGTCTCAGATTCACAATAGACCCAAAAGGAAGTTATATTTACCTTGGTGGAATCAAGCCTGTTCACAGGCAGTTAGTAAATGTAAGTCTGTTTATTTGAACTTCAAATCTAATCCTACAATAGAAAATTATTTATCATTTAAAAAACAACAAGCTTTGAAGAAATTAATCATTAACAGAGAAAGACAGACTGCTTGGACAGAACTATGTAACTCATTCAATCGGCAAACTTCAATATCAACTATCTGGTCCAATATTAGAAAATTTAACAAAACTTATAGTCATTCACATAATTATGCTAATGATGATAGCTGGATACAACCATTTCTGGACAAATACACTTCCAATCCTCCTAATATGCCAACATTAGATCTTTATGCCAATAATATTGATTTCCATGTTGATAATTTCTTCATGAAGCCATTTACATTTTCTGAGTTTACAGGTGCTATATACTCTCGTAGGGATACTGCATTTGGTTTAGATCATGTATCTTACAAAATGTTCAAATATCTTGACTCATTTAGCCAGCAAATGGTTTTAAATATTTTTAATTCATTGTGGAATAACATGGTTATTCCTAAATCATGGAAGATTGATTGTCTTGTTCCCATACTTAAGCCTGGTAAAGATTCAAATCATCATGACTCATACAGACCTATAGCTCTCACTTCCTGTACAGCCAAAATATTTGAACAGTTAATAAAGCAGCGTCTTGAATATTTCATAGAATCCAAGAAGTTATTACCTTGTAATCAGTTTGGTTTTAGGAGAGGACGCTCTGCTTCAGAAAGTTTAAATCATTTAAACTTGGATGTGCATGATGCATTTGCTAGTAACAAGTTTTTAATTAGCATTTTCTTTGATATCACTGGTGCTTTCAATAATGTAGATCATAATGTCCTTGCTAACGAATTGCATCTACTTGGGTTGCCTGTAAAATTAGTAAAGTGGATTTTCAATTTTCTAAATGGTAGATCTGTATATGTAAGAAGGAGAAACAATTTGTATGGGCCTCAGTCATCCCATAAGGGTGTCTGTCAAGGGGGGATATTAAGTCCTTTATTGTTTATTTTGTATATACATAGGTTAAATAATATATTAGGCACTGATGTTAATAGTCTGCAATATGCAGATGACTTAACAGTGTATTGCACAGGTACTAACATAAGACTAGTAGAGAATAAGTTAAACACTGCTTTAAAAGGTTTAAAAACCTATTTTAATTACTTGAAACTAGATGTTAATTCAAATAAAACTAGAGTCATAATATTCAGCAGATCCAGATCTTTACTCACCAACATCATTTATGATGGTAATTTACTTCCTGTTAGTGATGAGGTCAAGTTTTTGGGAGTTACATTTGTCAAGAATTTATCATGGCAAAGACATGTTAATGGTTTGGCAGACAAAGCCTTGCGAGCTTTTAATATATTAAAATCACTTGCCAGAACTTATTGGGGAGCTGATCCAAAAATTTTACTTATGTTGTACAAATCCATAGTCCGCTCTCATTTTGAATATAGCTTTTGTTGCTATGCTTCCAATTCTGTTCTAGTAAATAAACTGGAAAAAATTCAGAATAGAAATCTTCGTTTAATTACAGGGGCTATGAAGACTACCCCTATCATTTCAATGCAAGTTGAATGTAACATTCCTTCATTGTCTTTTAGATTTAAGTATTTAAAGTTCAATTTCATTTTAAAGCTTCACTCTTTTGACAATCATCCTCTTTTAATTAAATTAAATGACTCCCGATATTTAGCTTCAACTCCTCTATCTTCCAAATATCCATATATTCTTCGTGATTATACTGAAATATCAACATACATTAAAAACAACAATGTTTATCATGCTGAAAATTGGGCTTGCTATCATGGAACCTTTGAAGGTAAATTTCCTCCATCAGACATTATAGAAATAGACCATAATCTGAGAACCAAGCAGGATGTTTATGAGAAGCTTTCATGCTGGACAGACTACCAGATTATCTACACAGACGGGTCGAAGAATGAAACAAGTGTATCTGCTGCATTCTATGATACGGATAAAAAGTATGGTCGAGGATTTCGATTACCTACCATTTACACAGTTTTCTCGGCAGAGGCCACAGCGATTTTGGAAGCATTAAAATATGTACAAAACGACGTTTTGTGCTCCAGTGCATCACATTTTATTATTGCGTCTGACAGCATGTCTGTTCTGAAATCTTTGAGACATCCAGGTTATAAGAATGAACACCATATTATATATGATATAAAAGAAATCCTGGTAAATTTGGCGATATCTCGTAAGCAAATTATACTTCTTTGGATACCAGCGCACGTGGGCGTGATTGGTAATGAAAGTGCAGATTACCTTGCCAGATTAACAAACACTTTGGGTGGCAATATTACAAATATACCAAGTCCGTGGAAAGATTTGATACCTGTTTATCGTGCAGAAATCAATAAAAAATGGTTAGAAGAAAGAAATGAGATAATTCGAACCAAAGGAGCATGGTATGCCGGTATTAATAAAGATGTGGGCAAAAAACCTTGGTTTGCAGTTGACAATGAAAATTATTTAAAGCGAAAATTTTACACACAGATTATGAGACTGAGATTCGGACATTGTCGTTTTAATGCTCATTTACACCGCATGAACATGATTGCTTCCCCTAAATGTAGTGAATGCAACTCGCAGGAAGATCAAACATTGGATCATATATTCTTTAAATGTCCGGCCTTTAACATACAACGCCTATTGCTCATAGATCAATTGCTGGAAAAATATCAAAACATCCCGCCTTCCCTACAGAACCTTTTAGCTTGCCCTGATAATTTTACGCCTATCTATGACTTTATCAACTCCTCGCTTGGAGATATTTGAAGAGACAAAATAAAAATACAAGACAATTCATCAAGGACTAGACTAGTTTTTACTTTAACAAGTAATCAACATGGATATATAATTACTGAACTATTTAAAGAAAATAATTATTCAAGATTTGGCACTTGTGCCTTTATATTTAAATTGTATACCTGCAAGTAAATTTGATCAAGAAAATACCTATGACATTGACAACATCAGAATTGGCAGTATGGATTGATTCCTTCGCCTGTCCTACTGGACGAATTAAACTACTACTATTGCTCTCAATTAGTATTTTCATTTAATCCACCTTTGGAGAGCTTTCCACGAGGTTATATATAAGTGAAAAATATCGCTAGATGAACACACCAACATTACGGTCCCATATAACACAACGCTTGTATAAGAGTACCGTACAATGGCCTAGGGGCAACCCAAGTAAATAATACTTAAATATATATTAAACATCCGTGACTCGGGTACAAACATTCGTGATCATCACACAAAGTCTCGGGTATCGAACCTCAGACCCTGGGCACAGAAAGAAGAGTCACTACCAACAGAGCTAATCAGAAAGTCTGAACTACCATGAACTACGATGTTTGACTTGTCTATGAAAAGACTTCAAAATCTGTTCTCATACATATGAGGCTATAAGTTCGCCAGGATAGCTAGTAATATAATAAGTAATACTGTAATATTACTATACTCAGTATTTGCCTCCGAGTATTCAGCGCGAACTTCAAGCTATTTATGTAATACAAGAGGCGAGGAGTGTAATTCATTCCGTCAGACAAAGGGCCCCTGCAAGCCCTGATTTGCATACCAATGGGAGGTTTATGACATTAAAATAATAATCTCGACGTTCTTCACATTTAAAGTCGTCGGATTTGCGTCGGTGGGACTTCTTCAAATTTAATTCTGGTGACCTTTCCTCCTTGACTTTTAGAAACTTAAGTACTTACTTACAGCGGTAAGATATGTAAGTAGTATTTGTGCTTCTTAGGCATGAGGCTAAATTTATAATTGAACTTCTTTTTTCTTTATGTAGTGAAATAAAATTGATGTCTTATATTTACGTGAATACTACACATAATAAAACTAATTTTACAGCTTTACCTGACTATCGTTGGGAGGAACGTACGTTATTATATATATATATATATATATATATATATATATATATATATATATATATATATATACTCGTATATATAAAATAGTATTATATTTTTCATATATATAAATTACGTGTCACGGTGTTTGTCCGCTATGAACTCCTAAACTACTAAGCCGATTTAAATAAAATGTTGCACACTGTGTGCAGTTTTATCCAACTTGAGAGATAGGATAGTTTATATCTCAATTTATAATCGCAAATATTTAACTATAAAATTATTTCCTAGAAATAATGTATGTGGCAAAACAACGTTTGCCGGGTCAGCTAGTATATATATACATACAAAAATACACTCACTCATCGATATCGCTCGAATAACAAAACAAAAATAAAAACCCATAATATAAGGATAAAAACCCAAAATATCCCAATTGATTGGAGACAAATAAAGAATCTCTTTGCAACTGTGACCGTTCCCCAGTTCGACTACGAAGTCGGAGCACGTCGCTATTCGGTGTAAAGAAAATGTCACAAAGGAATTCCAGGGATTGCAATGATATGGTACAGTCGCCGAGAGCCATCATTGTGAGTGAAATTATCCGAATACTTTGAAGAATACGAAGAATAATATATATTAATGGAACGGACTCATAGCTCGCAAAGCACATAAACAGTGAGCCGAAAGACGTTATATACAGGTTGGTTTAAAAAGATTATACCCTTAATAGCCTAGAGTTTCAATTTTGATACCAATCTTTTAAACCGAATGTTCACATTACTATTAGTTTTTTTTATATGTTGGCTGTACGTATTTTACTGTTGTATAATATTCTTTCCAACGAAATTAAAAAAATATCAAATGTCATTATTATTAAACACAGTAATATTAAAAATAAATCACTTTCGTAAATCAGGCTACTAAGGGTTAAGCTTTGAACCTGCGCATCTTGCATGCATGTGTAAACATGATGTAAAGTCAGAATTAAGATATATTATATATATTGCTTCTTATTTTTATACGAAATTAAATGCGATGAAATAAAATGGATATGCAAATGGCCTCACCCACAACTTAGCGGGTATTCTGCCAATGTCAAGTAATTAATAGCAATAAAACATTCAATAAATACACATTATACATAAAATAATGGATGTGACATGATGATATGAAAATGGCGTGTCAAAATATCCTATGGTAGCAGTTATTTTAAAACGTTATGAGACAGAAGCCTTGGCCAGGGAGTGACAGTAGGAATTTATTTCTTATCTTGACGATATGATTAGCGCTGTTGAGAGTGACGTTAAAAGATGTTAAGGGTTAAATGTAAAAGACCTTTTAAAAAAAGAGCAACCATGGAGTCTCTTGCCCGTTCTTTTCCATTGGACGGCATTCCGAACAGGTGGTAAAGTAGTAGCTTAGAATGTTGTAACTCTTGACGATTCATAAGTACTGTACTTAATGATCTACATGAATAGAAAAAATGTTTTGGGTTGATAGATTTCAATTACTCAGATGTTTCTCAATATTTTACTTCAGATGTAATGTAGAGCTTCTACTCTAGAGGTATATCTTTACCTGTTCTTACTTTGAAGTAACCGTTTGGTTAAGAACATAAACCATTGTCGGAAATAACGCAAACATTTGCGTTATTTTCGCGCGTTACATTCTATTCGCGTACGGATACAAACTGTTTTCCCCCGCAGTTCCGTTTCCGGTCTATTGGCTCGCCGGACCTTCCGGTTAGTACCGGATATCAGTGACGCGACGTAAAAGCTTGATAATTCTTATTCTAATGGCAAATTTTAAAACATTCTAATTAAATAAATAAATATCGCCAGACAAACACAAACTATACGGTCCCACAATAGGCAAAGCTTGTATTATGGGTACCGTACAATGGACTGAAGGCGAACTCGGTATATATCTACTATATAAAAATAAGTCGGGTTTTCCTTCCTGACGCTATAACTCCAGAACGCACGAACCGATTTCCACGGTTTTGCATTCGTTGGAAAGGTCTCGGGCTCCGTGAGGTTTATAGCAAAGAAAATTCATTCATCTGGTGGCGAAACGGAGTTCGCCAGGTTTGCTAGTTACTTATAAATATATTAAACATGACTTGGGTACAAACATTCGTGCTCATCACACAAAGCTTGTCCCGTCAATGTGTTGTATTCGCGTAAATATAAGAAACTAGCTGCAACACGCGGAAATACCCGCGATTAAAAAGTGTACATTTTACCAGTACAAAAAGTAGCTTAAGTGCTATTCCAGACTATAATCTGGCTCTTTGTCAAATTTCATCCAGATCTGTTCAGCCGTTCTGGCGTGATTGAGTTATCCATTCATCCAAACTTTCACATTTATAATATTAGTGGGATAGTGGGATTAATATGTAGAATCCTATTTCTAAAACGTAGCCCACTAAGGTCACATTTGCCACTCCACGTTTGCTTTTCTACAAAAATCTTTCCATACACAATGAGAAGCGCATCCCGGGTGCAGGCTGAGGAGCCCTCGTTCTTTTTTTGTTGCCGCAAAAACTGATTTAGTGTGTGTAATATATTTTGCATATTCTCGCGGCGGCGGCCGCCCGGCACTTTTAACTTCCCCCGTCGTCGAAATAACTTTATTTTCGGGTTAACGTTCATTTTAATGGGTTTTTATAAAAAATAAGTTGGCTGCATTAACTGCGTCTGTCGGGCACTCGGAGATTTAATTTTTGTTTCGTATATTTTTTTATTGTCCGAGATGGAAATAAATAGTTGGATCATAAATATTGTAAATATTATTGGCATCAGTTTGTTAAATCGGGGACATTATTGCCTGCATCCCATTTAGGTTATTATCGCATGGCAATACAGCACTAAAACTATGGCTTGCTACGACAATGCACTTGTAGCGTTTAAACAAATTTGGTCTTAATTATGATAAAATTACCTTGCAGTAGGTAAAAAGGTGTCTGGCCCTGATGCCCAGGGCCTTAAATAACGGGCTACCCTCGGGGTCGAGGACGACTGGGGTGTGGGCCCCGGACGTCCGGTGACGATGACGACTCCTGAGGAGGACGGCGGCGGGCGTGGCTCCCCGCCGCCGTGCGCAGCGAGGGCGCAGGGGGTGCAAACATCTGCTCCCCGAGACGGGCCCCCATAAGGGGGCGAGGCACAAGAGGGGCACCGGTGCGTTCCGTTTGGAGATCCCTGAGCCCCTCCAACATGTGTCGAAGGCGGCCACCGGGGGGGTTTTAGTGGGTAAGAATCCCACATAACCCGGCCCTCTCCCACACAGAGGCCGGGTATCTATCGAAGATTTCCCCCCCGTCAACAAAAAAAAAAAAGGTAAAAAGGTGTCAACCCGCACCGGGCCAGCGTGGTGGACTATGGCCTAATCCCCCTCGCATTGAGGGGAGGCCCGTGCTCAGCAGTGGGACATTAAAAAGGGCTGGTATTAGGTAAAAATATTGGTTGATTAGATCCAAAATGAGGCTACCGCCCGCGGCAAATATCTTAACCAGCATTGCGAGTCTGCGCGGCTAGCCAGTACGCGGCTATTAAGTGTAAAATTAATCAAGACCGGGTCCCGAAGGTTTTTGAATAATGAATTAGTAATGATGGTCGATTTGCTTAAATATTTCATCGGAGGCGACCCGGATCCATTAATGTAAGCGGACCGTCCACCGGCTAGGACCCCAAGTCTGCTAACACAATCGATTCATAATCAAACAGCAACCGTATAGTAACTGTCACTTTTGACAGATGTCCCAAACAATATCTGTCAAAAGTGAAAGAGATAGATTATAGTCTGGAATCGCACATAGGCTACTTTTTATCCTAGTAAAATGTATGGTTCCCGTGGGTTAGATTTGTTTCAATTTTATAATCGCGGGTAACACCGCGGGGTGCAGCTAGTGATATAAATGCGCTAAAGAAGCGCTGGTTCTAATGTTAGGATACCCTTTCTGTACCGCTCTGTATATAGTAAGCGATATGCTATCGCACTACCATGTGGGTTGCCAGTTGTAATGACATAATTAGTGATTGTGGAGGTACTCCTTCACATTTTTTTCAGGCAAACCTTGCGTGAAAATCAGCGCTGAAGGAATCTCCGTTCTCCTCCAAACTGTTCAACCAAATGCCTTTTGGGCATAGGTTACACACAAGTCCTTTGCTGCTTTTACAATACCAAGTCTAAGTTGGAATACAAGCTATATCGAAAATAAATCCTGTGTAAAACCAGTAACGTCTCTGTAGCACAGCATAGCACAAGTTTTAAAAGTCAATAAGTCAATAACTTCAAGGGCTCTACGGTAGCTTCGGCGTAGGGCTATCAAGCAAAAGAACATTTCTGAAAGCGACTCTAGGAGAGAGTATGAGATACGTGATATAATATTGGCTATACCAATAGGTATATCTCCGAAGTAGGTAGTTTGATAATAGGATCTTGGTAGGTCTTGTTTTAGTCCAGGGTTAAAATCAGGACCTAAGTCTGCTAACACAATCGATTCATAATCGAACAGCAACCGCATAATAACTGTCACTTTTGACATATATTGTATGGGATATCTGTCGAAAGTGGCAGTTACTATGCGATTACTGTTCGATTATGAATCGATTGTGTTAGCAGACTTTGGGCCCAGAAGTGTTGTTAACACAACTATGTTTGCGACATTAAATATGACAATATACCCAAAATTAACAAACAACTTATAATTTTAGGTACTTATGCAACCTTGGTTTTCAGTTTAAGCTATAAAATTAACAAACAATGATGCTGTAACGAGATTTATATGACTACTGTAAAAGTATCTTATTTTGTATAGGATGCATAGTACCCATATTTAATAGCAACTGGCAGCCCTGCGTGCGATGGAAAAGTTTAAAACTCGCTAAACAAGATACATTGCTGTTTGTACTGGTGAAGAGAACTTCGCTGTGGCTTACGACGGTGACTTAAATACTCGATTACTCATTTCAACCGCGTACTCTCTTTGGACTCTGTTAAACGTATCGCTTGCGAATTTAATGGGATACAATTTGTGAATAATTCAAAACCTTGCCTTACGTACTTAAGTGGCATATGTGCAAGGCCTTTTTGTGTGTGTTATTAGTAATGTGAATAGGGAACACCAAAAAAACAAACGATAAAACAACTTGTGATGATAAGTTTTTTTTATAGTACCATGTGTTCATAATATGAAATACCTCCTTGGTCCAAGCGCCATAACTTTTATAGAAAATCTTTCATGATTGGTCGACGCAACCGTGACCCAAGGGCTGGGCATTTCCTCGCTCAGCGAGTAGCTTTGGATATTCAGTGAGGAAATGCGGCCAGCATGTTGAGCACGCATGGGCCAAAGTTTTTACACTTCTGTAAATATTAAGAGGCATTAGTAAATTGCATTATTATACAAAACAAATAAATAATAAATTAAAAGAGAATAGAATTCTCTTTATATCTTTAGTTTGTGAATATTTAAGTTTTTTTATAGAAACTTAAATATAATAAGTAATTTGGATTCTAAATAAATGTGTAGTGAATTTATAAAAGCTTCGCACTCGTAAATTTACCTGAAGGCGTAAAGCTTAAGTTAGTTTACCTAATTCCGGTAAGCTCTTAATAAACTTTAAACCGCCCGCCCTCCAGATTATGGCGATTCGTGATATAAAGGATGTAATATGAAAATTCTCGGACTAATTAAAGTCGAGTGCCGCGGCATGCCAATTAAAGCTCTCGGGTTTACGCCTTATTGTTGTTTCCCCGGGGATTACGCAAAACAGTAAACAATGTCTGTTTTGTTTATGGTTAATTGTTCGCTTGTTGTTCAATATTTTGGTTAGTATATGATAACATAATCTAGCTATCAGCCGATACACGTCCAATGCTGGACATAGGCCTCACCCAATGACTTCCACACATCACGGTCCTCCGCCACTCGCATCCACCGGCTTCCTGCGACGCGTGTGATGTCATCAGTCCACCTTGTGGGGGGCCGTCCTACACTTCGTCTTCCGATTCGTGGTCGCCATTCTAGAACCTTTCTATAACATAATATTTACCTGTAATCGTAACTGTATCCGTATCCGTAGGCTAACTGATTAGTTTACGTATTTAGACACATTGTATGGCATATAACAGCGCCTCTAGCGGACACTATTTAAAACTTTCAATTCTCTATACAAATAATCTAAATACGTGGACTATGACATGGTTAGCTTACAAATAATCTCGGACTTGACGTCCAGTTATAGAGAGCGCGTTAATTAATATACTATGAACTAATTCATCAAATGATAATAAATGTGAGACAAACTATATGGTCCTAAACGAAACAATACACATATATTATGGGTGACCTAAAATTGACTCCGATGATCCTGGTCCTGATCCGTCTGGCTAGAAGATCTTCTCTTTTCCGCTATAAATATAATAATAACAGTAGCACCCAGGCCAAGGAAAAAAATAACCTGAAACCAACTGGCGCTGTAAGCACCCTAGGCTCAAAACGCACCGTTTCGGTAGCGCTCTCGTCTTCCATCCCTCTCATACCACAGATTTCATAAATAAGTATGACAGTGACAGCATGTTTTCTCGATGCCGTAACGATTACTTTAGCAGTTCCCGCTTACCCTACAGATATCTTGATGGATAATATTATTAGTAATAATTCCAACCTTTTTAATGTGCCACTGCTGCGCACGGGCCTTCCATCAAAGCGACAGGAATTGGGCCATAGTCCATCACGTTAGCCCAGTGCGGGTTGGCAGACTTCACACATCTTTTGAGGAGTTCTCCCAGAAATGCAGATTTCCATCCAGTCCATCTCACTGCTGGCCACGGGCCTTCCATCAATGCGCCGGGGATTGGTCCACCAAGCTAGCCCAGTGCGGGTTGGCGGACTTCTTACGTCTTTTGAAGAGTTCTCTCAGACATGCAAGTTTACCATATGTTACTATGCGTACAAAATCCATCGTAAACAAACTACAATTACTTCAAGAAAAGGCAACCACTCAAAATTACTCCAAGCGATAAAGTATACCTTGGAGAATTGGTAATTACCTCCAAAACTTCCACCTCAACTGCTAATCGTCAAGGGTTAACTCTTCGGCGCACTAAGTTTTCACATTTACAGAAATAATTACAAACTCCCCCCCCCGCCCCCTGGGGGAGGCTTGTTTGAATGCCAACCATTCTATTTACCTTTTGGGAGGGTCTTATTGAAAAACTTTTTGGATACATTGCGCTACTTCTTGATTGGTTGGCATTGGAATTGGACCATTTGTAACACTAAGATAGGTCGATTGTATGAGCTCACTTGTTTGATCGACAGCGTTAACTTCCACGCTGTATATTGATTTCTTATATTTACGCGAATACTACACATTTAAATAAAACGAATTTTAATGATTTTTCTGGTCAAACTATGACACGGAAACGTCAACCATGATTGCTGTAAAGCAGCTGAAACGTAAAGATCATAATATAAACGCGATAAAATCCATATAATTAGTTTTACTCCACGCTATATTTAAATCTGTAATCCATATTCATCGTCTCAATGGCAATTGATGTGTTCCTCAGCTCGTAAGGAAGTATTTTAGGACTTAAAAAATTGACTCTTTGGTGTAAACGGGCATATAATACGGGACGTATATTCCGTGTCTTGCTTCCTTATTTGTAGTTAATCATACGATTGCTCTGTCATTTGGGCTGCCAGCTAATATGGTTGTGATGGCGGAGTAGTTTCGCGGAAAATCAGCGCTGTAGACCTCATTGCCCCAGTGAATGTTGAGCCAAACGTCTTTTGGTAGAGGTAGTCTTATTGAGGTCAAACTTGCTTGTAGCTTTTTTTGTATTCGCATTCAATATATGTACAATATATGTAATATGTGTGTGTTATCTGTATTGAATCATACTATAATTTTAGAACAACGCAATGCAAAACAAAGTGTTCCATTGTGTGTTACATAATCTATTAATCAATTCAACTATCAAACATTTCGTTGCGGATTATTTGACAGTTGGTATTACTGAAATGGTTATTTGAAACGTCACCTATTAGTATGACTGCCTGATATCCTCAGAGGTCGCATTCCTAGGATTTGAACCAATTAATCTAAATATACAAACACCATCATCCCTGAAGGAGTAGGAAGTGCTTAATGTATAATGGAGTGACTTACCATTGATAATTCCGCCTTTGTTGCACCGTTTCGCTTTTGTTTTATGGTGGAAATATGAAGAGTTAGGTATTACTATCAACTGGTACCTTGTAAACTAGAAAATCTTAATATTAAACGTGGAAAAAATGTTTGCTCGCTGTAACTGTATTTTTCTTCGTCCCAAAATAACAAAGTACAAAACCACTATAGCTCTTATTCCTCGTAGTAATAGGAGGCGAGCCTATTGCCATCTCCACTAGACCAGATATCCCTATATGATGTAAATGACCATCATCATCATGTAATCTCCACCCGAGGAAGGCTCTCCAGCTCTCATAACTAAATGATTTGTACCAAAAGTTACACCAGGGAACACATTCGCAGATCGCCTTCGCTACAACATCGCAGAGTAAATTTTCTCCACCAATGGGGGGAAGGATTGAGGCGGAGTTTTATCTGTTATTGGAAATTGGAGTCGTTCGGCATGCGTAGTTGAAATGGATTATGTTGATAAATATTCGACCCCCAAGTTGAGCAATTACAGTATATCATTTTAATGATTCATGGGGTTTATTAAGAGGCAGAACTTATAACGCGAAAGTGCCGAATATATAAACGCATCTGAGGTCTTTCATCGCCTAATCCAAATTATGAAATATACGTACGACACCTGAAACATGACCTTAATAATTTGAGTAGTTGGAGTTTGGGCACTTTCTGCGTAGATCGGACCGCAAGCAACAACTAAAAATATGGGTATCCCAGTTCAGAATATGTCACTAAGACGTCTAACACTTGAGTCCTTTTTTTTTTTTTTTTTTTTTTGTTGACGGGGGGGAAATCTTCTATAGATACCCGGCCTCTGTGTGGGAGAGGGCCGGGTTATGTGGGATTCTTACCCACTAAAACCCCCCCGGTGGCCGCCTTCGACACATGTTGGAGGGGCTCCGGGATCTCCAAACGGAACGCACCGGTGCCCTTCTTGTGCCTCGCCCCCTTATGGGGGCCCGTCTCGGGGAGCAGATGTTTGCTCCCCCTGCGCCCTCGCTGCGCACGGCGGCGGGGAGCCACGCCCGCCGCCGTCCTCCTCAGGAGTCGTCATCGTCACCGGACGTCCGGGGCCCACACCCCAGTCGTCCTCGACCCCGAGGGTAGCCCGTTATTTAAGGCCCTGGGCATCAGGGCCGGAACACTTGAGTCCTCCCGTGACCATGGTTGCTGTAAAGCAGCCGAAACGTCGGGAACGTAAAAACATAAAATAATAACGCGATAAAATCGTTTTTTTTTTCAACTTACACAATGACTAGCTGCGCTAAAAGGACATGCTTTTTAATCGCGGGTAACACCGCGGGGCGCAGATAGTGTGATTATAAATGGACAAAAAAGTCCGTAAAGTAGGTTTATTTTTTACCAATCGTTGATTTCCGGTCTTAACGCCATCTGTTCAATATTGAAAAGTTCACAGTGAAGTTGTGATTTATGCAAAATGTAGCCGGCACAAAAATATTTTAACTTCACAAGTTGTACGAATATTTATGTCGCGTGCGCTTTCTTGTTTTGGCAAAAATGTTCGTGAACCACGCATGACCGGGAATCTGGGAAACTTGTCGTTTCAAACACAGGGCGATCTTTATCACTATGCGTCTTGAAAGAGTTTGCAGCGAACTGTTGTTTTCGAAAATGCCGCACAAAATATATCTATAATTTATACAAGTTCCAAGAAGCATGATTTTTATAGTCAAAGTACTCCTATAAAGCTGTATATAAAATTACGTGTAGTGCGTGTGCAAGAAAATATATGAGCCCGAGCGACTCACGCGCTAGCTAGGCATAATTAGCTCGTGTTCGAATAAATAAATAAATAAATATCGCCATACGAACACACCAACAATACCGTCCCACACTAAGCGTATTATGGGTACCGTACAATGGACTGAGGGTGAACTCAGATTACTTATATCGATATTAAACATCCATGACTTGGGTACAAACATTCGTGCTCATCACACAAAGATTGTCCCTACCAGGATTCGAACCCGAGACCCTCAGCCCAAACTTTGTGTGATGAGCACCAATGTTTGATATAAGTAATCTGAGTTCACCCTCAGTCCATTGTACGGTACCCATAATACGCTTAGTGTGGGACGCTATAGTTGGTGTGTTCGTCTTGCGATATTTATTTACTTATTTATTTAGCAACCCTCGTTGCTGAAGACATAGAGCATTCAGCTCTGTGGTTTCAACGAATAACACCGATATGATATCACATTATACACATACATACACACAAAAAGAAGCAAGTCACTATTTTATAAGACTTCCAAAAATAACAGGCTGCAATCCAAGCCGGCTCAGTTCTTGCAGGCTGAAGTGTAATCCAGTGATAACCCGCATTAATCGGCCGACTTAAGCTGCTTACTCAAAGTATCGGAATAGAGCAGGCTCGGGTTACATGCTATTGTAATAGACGATCGTTACGTATGGTAAAACAAGCTGCGCCCCGTGGTGTTACTCGCGATAAAAAAGTATGACCTTTTCCTCTATGTCCTTTTGCAAATGCACGGTTCCTGTATGCTATCCCATAGGAAACGTGCATTTTCCGAGATAAAAATTAGCCTATGTTATTTTATGACCCCTAAAGTACCACTACCTATGCAAAAATCATGTCGATCCTTAGCGCTTTGAAAAATTAAAACAAATCTATCCCACGGGAACTATACATTTTACCGGGATAAAAAGTAGCCAATGTGCTATTCCAGACTATAATCAATCTCTGTGCCAATTTTACCCACATCCGTTCAGCCGTTCTGGCGCGATTGAGTAACAAACATCCATCCATCCAAACTTTCACATTTATAATATTAGCGGGATAGTGGGATAACTAGTGAACGCTATTTTTTCAAAACATTTTTTTTGGATTTTATCGCGTTTTTTTTATGTTTTTTGTTCCCGACGTTTCGGCTGCTTCACAGCAGCCATGGTCACGGGAGGACTGGGGTGGATGACGTCCTGGTGTCATAGTTTAAGCCGGGATATCCTCATATTTAGTTGGTGCTTGCGGTCCGATCTACGCAGAAAGTGCTCACAGTGTCTGGAGGTCTTGCAATGGTGCGCTTGGTTTTACATTTAATTATATTAATTACTGGATGCTGCACATTTTGATCTTCGCTATTGAAATTAGGATGTTATTTTTTTAATTTCAATAGCCTCACGTATCAATCACTTACATAACAATGATTTGATATGGCGCTTCGAAAAACGCAATCACTCTCTCCGTCACTCTTTATTACATGCAAAAGTAAATCACACCATCTCTTTCGCGCTGAGATGCGAACGTAAAATCTTTGCATAAGTATACCTACTTCTTTTTATTTCATAGCAGCTATTATGCACAACTCTTAACTGGGGCCCTTTCAATGGTCATTGCACAAAAAAAAAGTACAAAATTTATGGTAAACCATCCCACTAAAGTCCTAAGTAAACGTAAGGACTCGTTGAGATTCCTCTGTAAGTTCGCGTCAAGGGACATTTCGTACTAATTAAATTCCCTTAGTATTTTTGCGTTTCAAAATAATAAAATGCTAGTGAGCCCGCCCCTTGTGCGGCTTATCTTGTGTAAAAGCTTTTTATTTTACTTCATAGCTTGTATAAAATAATTAGTTCAGCCAAAGCAACATAAAATAAATTCAGTATTATCTGTGAGCCGCCGCAGTCGGCGAAAATGTTATTTTTTTAGGAGTTTTGCTCACGGAAATTATTTTGTGGGAAAATTCATATATTTTCTTGTACCTCCTCCTCCTCGGTGTTTCGAACCTCGGTGTCTTCATTGGACACCACTGTAAATCCTGGCTTACAGGAGTAGCAGAGTGTGTGGCGGGCCAAGTCCCATAAAAAAATATTTTCTTGTATTGATTTTTTTTTACTATAGCTGCATGACATGCTTGACTTCGATGGTCGGTAACAGAACTGTAATCAATTGTTTTATTATCTACCACGATGGGCCAAAGTTTTCTATTTTTCTTATTATAATGTAAATTCTTTAGGGATTCCGGTCTTAATACTCATATAAGTATGTACCTATCTGTTATTTCATTGTATTATTTGATGATAGGAAATATAGTAAGAATAATTAATGTTTCTACCATAGTAATGTTATAATTAATTTTGCCATCTGCAAATTTTGTGTATACTAATAATATTGCTCTCCTTTTACCATAAATTATGGCCATAAAAGGGATCTAATCTAATCTATCAGCCGATAGACGTCCACTGCTGGACATAGGCCTGCCCCAACGACTTCCACACATCACGGTCCTCCGCCACTCGCATCCACCGGCTTCCTGCGACGCGTGTGACACGAATATATTTAACACTAGCTGTTACCCGCGACTTCATTCGCGTGGTATTTAACAAAGACACAACCGTTGGCAACAGCTTGCTCGCGCGTTCTGATCCCGCGGGACGCATTGCAGATTGTTGCTATCAAACTTAATCAGGCGCAGCGCTGCAACATTGGTTTAAATTTTTCTCGAGAGATCCTATTTTATTTTCTAAAATAAAAGTAGCCTAAGTTACTCCTTGTTACATCAGCTATTTGCCAGTGAAATTCCCGTCAAAATCGGTCCAGCCATTTCAGAGATTAGCCGGAACAAACAGACAGACAGACAAAAATTGTAAAAAAAAATGTTTTGGTATTGGTACCGTGTATACATCCAAATGCACTTAGTAAAAAGCGGTTATTTTAATATTACAAACAGACACTCCAATTTTATTTATATGACTAGCTGTTGCCCGCGACTTCGTCCGCGTGGTATTTAACAAAGACAACCGTTGACAACATCCTGCTCGCGTTCTGATCCCGCGGGACGCATTGCAGATTGTTGCTATCAAACTTTAATCAGGCGCAGCGCTGCAACATTGGTTTTAATTTTTTTTTAGTGAGATCCTATTTTTTTTTCTAAAATAAAAGTAGCCTAAGTTACTCCTTGTTATATCAGCTATCTGCCAGTGAAAGTCCCGTCAAAATCGGTCCAGCCATTTCAGAGATTACCCGGAACAAACAGACAGACAGACAGACAGACAGACAGACAGACAGACAGACAGACAGACGGACAGACAGACAGACAGACAGACAAAAATTGTAAAAAAAAATGTTTTGGTATTGGTACCGTGTATACATCCAAATGCACTTAGTAAAAAGCGGTTATTTTAATATTACAAACAGACACTCCAATTGTATTTATATGATGATGATGATGAATAGATTATAGATGTATAGATAATGTCATAAAAGGGATACCAATTTAATAATTATTAACTTTCTAATTTAGTTTGGTTTAGACTTAATACTTCATACGTATATACATCATTCATGCGATCTCTCACAACAGAGACATTCCAAAGATATTGTACTCTTTTCAGAAGTTATATTACTTTTACAAGCTCTACGAGTTACAATGCTATACCTTCACTGGCAAGCGCATTCCATCTTATTATTTAGTTTAAATGGAATATATTATAATACCTCGTTCTGTTGGCGTATTTAAATAATGCTTTTCTTGGAGATAATCACAAGTTGGCAGTTTCAGTCATTTGTAGCGGGAACCAGAGCGCTGTGAAACGAGAGAGGTGTTTTTTTTGTATGAAATGCAAAGTTTTATTTATCGTTTCACGCGCAGTTTATGCAAATTATATTGTTAAGTGGGCGATAACTTCAATTCACGTTTTAATTAAATTTGTTTATTTATTTTAAAATATAACATTTATACATTATATATTTAGCAGTTTTGTGTAGTGAATATAACGTTCAAATTAAATAAATAACAATAAGTTGAATATACTTCTGGAGTAGTATATTAGATAATATAATAATAATACCAGCCTTTTTTTTAATGTCCCACTGCTGGGCACGGGCCTCCTCTCAATTCGAGGGGGATTAGGCCATAGTACACCAAGCTGGCCCAGTGCGGGTTGGCGGACTTCACACATCTTTCGAGGGGACTTCACACATCTCTCAGATTTCGCATATAAAATCCAGAAATACCAGAGGTGCGAGCTGGGGTATGAACCTAAGATCGTCGTTACCGAGGCAACCGTTCGACCAACTTGCCTATCACTGTTTGGTTGGTGTATATTAGATCGTTCAATAATATTCGTCCTTTTCTCATTTAGCTTAGAAACAAGAATCCTCTGACAGACGGCCGCACGGATCGCGAGATAATATTATCACAATAATAGGACCTTTGGTCCTTTTAAGTACGAAACCCTAAAAACAATAAACACTTCATATATGTTAATACCACTGTCCCCATCTGCGATGTGGTTCTGGAGCGAAATTAATTTGTAGGTACTCCATAAATTTGACCCAGAGGTCTATTTTATGCTGATGCTAAAATTCAACCCGAATGTAATCACAAATCTTTGGGGGTCCTGAATTGTTACGCGAATTTGTGCTCACACTACATTCAATGTTTTAGGGTTGTGATTATTTGTTTTATTAATATTCCTATACAATGTTTTTTTTTTAATTACATTATAGGCAAGTATTTGATCTCGATCTCACCTGATGGTAAGTGACGATGAGATCTACGATGGAGCATACTAGTCTAGGTAGGAAGGCGGCAGTAGATCGAGACGCTACATTCACTAGGCACATGCAGCGCAGCTGATCTGACCCGCCATCCATGAATGGCAACACCGAACATCATGCCGGAACACGGCTAGGCCGCTTGGCGACATGGCTTTGTTCAGTGGGTGGTGACTAGCCACGGCCGAAGCCTACCACCAGTGAGATAGTTGGTATAAGTGTGTTTGTCCGCTGCATAGTAGCCCTCAAACGGATGGACCTATTTTAATTCGTATTGTTTTTAAGTCGGCTGGTTTAAATTAGCTAAATTCAAAATTATCCCGAAAAAACTACAAGTGTCAGCAGAAGTTAACACTGAACCATGCTAGAGGATCTTCATGATAAGGGCAATTGGCTTCCCACGTGTCAAATGTATGAGATAATGAATATTAATTATTTTTTCCCATGTTTTAATAGTTGTTCTGGTATTCGCGACCGACGGGCGGACAAATAAAAAAAAGATCATAGAAATTGACCCACCAGTTCTTGAGTTACAAATGGTGTTAACACGACTTCGATAGATTATAATACATCTGTTAATACATCTAGATGTTTAAAACTTGGAAATTCAAAGCGCAGTTGAAAAACACAATTTTATTAAATGAGATAAGATATATATTTAACACAATGTCATTAAAATTCAAGTCGAGTGCTCATTAAATTCGTTACCTAATGGGCCGAACATTTTAAACGGTAATATTATTTCCATTGATACGTTTCAAAGATAAGTTTATGATGTGAACACTTCCTTTGTTAAACTTGTAGTTTGACATTAAGCAGGTTTACGATATGTGTAGACTAATTTTATAAGTATAGATATAGTTGGTGTGTACGTCTGACGATATTATTATTATTATATTATTTTTCTGGTTTTTGGATTTTCTTCCCCACTGTTCCCTCATCACGGAGACATTACTGCACGGATTTTGATGTTTTATAACCAGGTTATAAGCTATCTATCTACGTTAGAGTATACCTATTATCGGCCGTGATGCCCAGGGCCCTAAATAACAGGGTACCCTCTGGGTCGAGGATGACTGGGGTGTGGGCCCCAGACGTCCGGTGACGATGACGACTCCTAAGGAGGACGGCGGCGGGCGTGGCTTCGGCACTCTCTCTCTGCTCGCCCGAGACGGGTCCCCATAGGCCGCAAGGTACAAGAGGGTGCGTTCCGTTTGGAGATCCCGGAGCCCCTCCATCATGTGTCGAAGGCGGCCACCGGGGGAGGTTTTAGTGGGTAATGCCACATAACTCTCCCTCCCTCTTCCACACAGAGGCCGGGTATCTTTCGAAGATTTCCACCAAGTCAGCAAAAAAAAAACCTGTCTTGTTGATTTAGGGAGTAAGGGGCGAACGGAGCCAAAAGTAAGGGTTAATGTAGACTTTACTTTTAATTATTACAGAAAATGAAAAGCTCCTTCGGCTTAGAAAAAAACCTAAAGTCCACGCGTTCGTACTCGCGGACTAAGCTAGTTTCATTGGTCCTAAACACTGCTAGAGGTAAATCTAAGCCAATCAGCTCGCATAATTGTTGAAATGCAGATTAATAATTTATATGGCGAGTAGTGTATTATCTATATTTGCATACTTGTATGACTCCAACCATACCGATGACTCGGCTAGTTAAGATATAGCACGTGTTAAGGAAACATACGGATTGCAAGATATTACTTATAATCGTGAAGTATTTTTTGAGTTAGTGAATGTTTGAACCAACTACATTTGGGAGCAACGAATCCGGGCCACCAAATAAATTATATTGTGTCGAAAACTAATAATGCTAGGTTATTCAATTTAAAAGTATTTTAGAGGCCATTTAAGTAGTACTAGTAAAATAAATTAACATAAAACATCGTAGTTGCTGTAATTTAATGCCATCAAAAAGGCTACAAAACAAAATAAATGTATTATTGACAATTAAAACAAAAGTAAGAAAACTAATATTTAATGAAAATTAAGAACAATGTATGCAAGTATCCTTGCCAATTAATGTTCATTTTGCTGACCCGGATTCATTGCTTCCAAGTGTAGGCTACGATCTAAAACCCAATGTATCGTACTTGTATAGGTATTTAGATGTATGTAAAAGTTTTTATCAAACGCCGCGTCTCCGTGCGAATCTCCGTCCTGTGAATCCAGATCACTCGTGATCCACATATCTGTAATCGGTATCGGCCATTGATGTAACTAATTGGGCATATAATTTATGCGGCCAGGCCAGCCACATTGACTAATGATGTCGGTTTGACGTAAACCGCTGGTTGCTTGCAGCTTATCGCTTGGATTGCGGCTATACTTCTATTGATATGTAGGGGTGATTGTATCTCAGAACTTTCCAATTTATTGATTTGATGACGTCATCATTATCATTATCGTCGTCATAGACTATAATCTATCTCTGTGCCAAATTTCATCCAGATCCGTTCAGCCGTTCTGGCGTGATTGAGTAACAAACATCCATCCATCCTAACTTTCACATTTATAATATTAGTGGGATTAGTATAGATTTAGCGATGGAACGTAGACGAGGATATTCCAGTTATAAAGCAGATCTAAAAAGGCCTTAAAGCAGCATTAAACTTTAAAGTCCAAACGATTGATTCATCCGTTACGGTGATGTAACGTGCGGGCATTTAAGAGTGAGGTCAGTCTAACCTAAAAACTACAGTGGAACCGAATCGCAATTATCTAGATACCCGGCCAGTGTCAGACGCGGGTCTCGCCAGATAGAGGAGAGCAATAGTGATGTGAAAATATATCTAGAATTTTTTTATCGATTGTTCGTATTTTATTTTTGTTCAGTGATATTTTCTAATTTCAATTGGACTGCTTTTGTTTTGTCGCATGCAACGACATGCCGATTAGTACGCTCATAAAAACAAAACATATTATGATATATAAAGCGTTTTATTAAATCGGAAAAGACAGTGATTTATGTTCACTTATTATTTCTGAATTTTTATTGTTTATTTATTTGCACATTCAAGCAAAGTACAGCCAGGTTTCTGACTGAAGAACTATAAATATGGCTTCAATCACAGGTGGAGTTACAAAATTATATAACTGCAAATACGCCAACAGAAATATTTTGTAATAGAATCTTATCGATACATCGATACAAATCAAGCACTATACGTCTCACCTCTACTCCATGTTTCCCATTCCCGCTTGTCCCGCCATTGTTCCAAGCTTTATCAGTCTAAACGACAGTGTTTTTCGCAATCGTTGGCTGTCGCCCAGATACAAAAATGTTTTGTTCTCCGATACAGAGCGAACGGATCTTATTTGCGTCGATAATGCATTATTATTGTGCTATGTTCTTACGTATGTGTTCAGACATAAATACGACAGATTTTTTTTTATATCTGTTTATGTATAAGGTCTTTAGCGGTAAAGGGAAGATCTTCCAGCCAGGCGGGTGGTATGCCTGGCGGGGCGGCCGCTATGCCCCAACGGTTAATGTCGGGATCGTGTATATATGCTACTTGCTCCGAGAACTCTAATAGCGCGATTCAGGATTGTGACGTCACTTGTCTATTGTTCTGAATGCGTCTGTAGTGCCATCTGCGTAGCTTGTGATGCGGTTGAAGTAGTCGCTACAGGTCTATCTATCTATAGATCCAGATCTATCGTAGTATCTATCTATCCATCTATAGACATATAGATAGATCTATCGTACTATATATCTATCTATCTATAGATCGATAGATCTCACTCACTCTATTTCGTCCTACTATCGTACTATCTATCTATCTCTAATCAGATTTTACGATAAATATCAACCTGCACGTATTTCAAAGAGTAATTTGAAGTTCACTAAGCTGCACTGATTCACTATGGTTGGAATCCCTCTCACATTTAGAGGGAGTGTACTTGATATAATGGGAGTAGGGATCGTCTCTATTACATTAGAACCAAATACTTTCGGTCTGGAAAGCTCTCTGCCCTGTACATTTATCGCATCTCCTTTGCTTATATAATACTAGCTGCGCCCCGCGGTGTTACCCGCAATTAAAAAGTATGTCTATCCCACGGGAACCCATTTTACCGGGATAAAAAGTAGCCTATGTGCTATTCCAGACTATAATCTATATCTGTACCAAATTTCATCCAGATCCTTTTAGCCGTTCTGGCGTGAAAGAGTAACAAACATCCATCCATCCATCCATCCATCCAAACTTTCACATTTATAATATTAGTATAGAAGTATAGATAGATTAGTTCTTGATCAAAATGACGTCATTGTAATGGTACGTACGTACATCTTCCACGAACTCGTCTGTCGAATATAAAATATTTTATTGATTTCTTATATTTACGCGAATACTGCACATTGAAATAAAACTATTTTTAAGGATTCTATCGCGTTTATTTTTCGTTTTTATGTTCCCGACGTTTTGGCTGCTTTACAGCAACCATGGTCACGGGAGGACTGAGGTGGTTGACGTCCTAGTGTCATAGTTTGACGGGGGTACCCTCATATTTAGTTGTTACTTGCGGTCCGATCTACGCAGAAAGAGCTCACTGTGTCTAGAGGTCTTTCAATGGTACGCTTGGTTTTGGATAAAATCTTTTCCTTATATATTACCTACTTTGATAAATGCAATCAATTTAAGTGTGCCCCGACCTGAAACCGGAAGCGGAAATGCGTCAGAATGTGCTTTGCAGTTTCAATCTAGCAAAGTGAAAGAGAATTCTGAACGAACGCGTATGCACAGAGGCTGCGCAAAGTGATATTTAAATTTATGTTAAAAAATGTAACTTGTGCAACATAGCCGTGTACAGACTCACCGTAGACAGCCTCACAAGGTAGCTACTGGTACATACCGTGCGGTGAAGCCTAGCCTCGCTTTCTTTCTTTTTTTTCAGATAAATAAAGCAACAATGTCTTTCATTAATTAATGACCTCACACATCCAACGCCTAGGTATTCAGAAAATGTCAGTATTAAAAGATTATATCATAAATCCAGATGCTCAGCATTGCTTCAATCAATTAGTGTACATGATATCCACATGATATAGAGGAAACTGCTTGTAGCGACCTCTTCCACCTCACCACACGCTACATAGATGGCGCTGCAGACGACATTTAAAACAAATGACGACGCACACAATCCTGAAACGCGCTATGAGAGTTTTCGGAGCGCGTAACATATATACAGGATCCCGACAATAACTGTAGGGACATAGCGGCCACCCCGTCAGGCATACCACCGCACGGCTGGAAGATCTTCCCCTTTTCCGCTAAAATCTAAATGACAATAACAAATGCTCGTACCTCACCTGAGCACTTACCTCTGGCATTGCCTTGCTGGTAGCTCACTAGGGGGCGTGCCGCAGGCAGACTGGTTGAGGCCGCGTGATCATTCAAGGCATAGATAATTGACAGCACTTAGCCGAGGTAGCAGGGGCGTTCCGGACGACACCCTCGTCATGGTCCGGGGAGGGAGCTGGGAGGAGGTGGCGCGCAGGGCGACGGTCGGGACCTCTCTGGTGGTGGACAGGATCCGGCAGCTGGGTCTCGAGGTCGCCCTGGAGAAGACGGAGGCCCTCCTATTCCATGGGCCGCGTCGAGGGCCTCCTAGGGGGGCGAGTATCGCCGTCCGGGGAGAGATGGTGCGGGTGGGGGCCCAGATGAAGTATCTGGGCCTCATACTGGACGGGCGGTGGAACTTCGGGGCACACTTCATCCGTTTAGCCCCGAAGCTAATCTCCACCGCCGCTGCCCTGGGCAGGTTGTTGCCTAATGTGGGGGGGCCGAATTCCTCGTGCAGACGGCTATACTCCGGAGTAATCCGTAGTATGGCCCTGTACGGGGCCCCAATTTGGGCAGAGGCTCTCACCGAGGGGAATAAGAGGCTTCTTCGGAGGCCTCAGAGGGTAATCTCGGTGAGGGCCATTAGAGGGTACCGGACGGTGTCCTGGGCGGCGGCCACGCTCCTGGCGGGGGATCCCCCCTGGGAGCTGCAGGCGGAGGTGTTGGCCGTCGTCCACCGGTTCCGGGCGGACGAGCGGGCGAGGGGCGTCGTACCGGAGTGGGAGGCGGTACGGCGCGAGAGGAAGAGGGCCCAGGAGGAGGTGGTCCGGAGGTGGGGGGAGCAGCTGGCATCCCCTACATACGGAGGAGAGGTAGTGGAGGCGATCCGCCCCCAACTGATCAACTGGCTCATGAGGAGGGGCCAGCTGACGTATAGGCTGGTGCAGATGCTTACCGGGCACGGATGCTTTGGTAAGTATCTGCATCAGATCGCTGGGCGGGAGGCGACCCCCAAGTGCCACGAGTGCGATGCACCCGTGGACACGGCAAGCCACACGCTCCGGGAGTGTGTGGTGTGGGGGTCGCAGAGGCACGACCTCGAGAGCGTGGTCGGAAAGGACCTCTCGCTGCGGAGCATAGTGGAGGCTATGCTCCGCGACAGGGGGTCCTGGGAGGCGATGGTCTCCTTCTGCGAGATTGTCATGTCGCAGAAGGAGGCCGCGGAACGGGTCAGGGAGGAGGACGCTCTGGCTGACCCGATTCGCAGAGCAAGGCGGGGCAGAAGAAGGGGGCGATACGCTCGCCTCCTGCCCCCGCCATAAGAGGGTTCCAAACGGCATATAAGCCGGAAGGGGGCCGGGGGGCCCCCGAACTCGAGGTAACCGCCGGGGCGTCACGGTAGTGTGCTCGTAGAGCGATCCCGTGGCGCCCCACAAAAGGCACAGAGGGCGGCGCTGGGTTTTAGTGGGTAGTCTGGACTTCTTCCAGGAGCCCCACATAACCGTCCGGGCTCCCCCGGGCTCGGGCGGTATGCGTAAATGCATTTCCCAGCGAAAACAAAAAAAAAAAAAAAAAAAAAAAAACGTAGCAGGGGCGTTTGCCTAGGTCGTGACACGTACTGATCAAGGTAGCAAAAGGTGCGGCTTCGTGATCAGCAAATGGCTAAATGGCTAATAGTATTAGCTTAGCATTAGGGATATTATTGACAAAATGTGACTATTTCAATTATACCTCCCGTTTTTTTTAAATTGTTATTTAATATATTTTCTTAAATAAATCACGAGCTTGTATTAAAATTAATACCTACAATTTTTTTCTACCAAAAATGTTCGCACTTATTTGTTTCAAAAATACCAAAACGATCAGCCGATTCTTACCATTTTTCCCAAACAGTCTTTTCATAGAAAGAATAAAAATTCTTAAAAAGAAAAACCGTATTGGGGATCCTTGAATGTTATTGGAAGCAGAGGGCATCTGAATATTCAATATAAGGTCTCAAAACCCGGTCACAGTTGGACAAACAGACCGCCCAATACTTTATGCTGGCGCCAATTTGTCAAAGTATTTCTCGTCACGTCTGACTCGTGATTCAATTTTGGCTTGAAGCTGATTTAATTAAGAGATTTTTAGAGATCCACAGTCATATAAGAACCCTAATTGATTTACCATGTAAGTCTGTCCGATACAGATTTTATAGAAGAAAACAGAGCAGTAGCTATTCCATGATACAGTCATTTTCAGAGACTATTAAGGGCTAGAATAGTGAAATTTGGCAAATTTATACATTTTTGTAAGAAAGATATTGAAAGAATCGTTATTCCAGGATACGCTCCGTCGATGCACAAACTCAATGAAGGCAAACTAAATCAACCAAATATAACATATTTTTGTGGTTGGAATAAAATTAATCTTACAGATTTTATCACGTTTATTATATGTTCTTTTACGTTCCCGTAGTTACTAAACTACCTAAATATGAGGGTACCCCAGTTCAAACTTTGAAACTAGGATGTGAAACACGTCAGTCTTCCCGTGACTATGGTTGCTGTAAAGCAGCCGAAACGTCGGGAACGTAAAACCGTACAATAAACGCGATAAAATCCGTAAGATTAGTTTTATTTCAATGTGTAGTATTCGCGTATATATAAGAAAGTATTTTTTGTATTTCATGTCGTTTGCTTACCAAGGTACCAACCGGCTAGGGAACCCTATACTTTGCGTAACCAGACACACGTGACCGGTTTGTTTGAGTTCAAGTTATTCCATATTTAGCAAATCGCTGACGTTATCAATAATATTACATCTACCAAATAGAATTGGAACTAGACAGAATGCCTCTAACTCAATCGGCCCATGATCAATTTTAACCATTTTATGTTCTTTTTGACAAAATAAAAACCGTCTTCAAAAACTAAAAAGCAAAAAATAATACATACATACATATACTCACGCCTGTATCCCATGGGGGTAGGCAGAGACCACTGATTGCCACATGCTACGATCCTGGCATACCATTTTCGCTTCATCCACATTCATACATCTTCTCATACACTTCCGTCGGTTGAATGTACTACGGACTTGCCCTCTTATCTTGAAATCGACCTTGTCTAACTAAATCAAACATTTAACTAATGTGAAGTTGGTGCCAAATAAACAACCGACGAAGAATAACAAAAGTATACTCACTAACGACATGCGCTGACCAATTTGTAGGTATAGTCTTTGGCGCAGACCGGCAATACTCGACTCAGTTGTTTGTTTGGCACCGACTTCAGATTAGTTAAATATTTGATTTAGTTAGACAGGACAGAGAGATTAGATTTTTTTTCACTTTTTAGTTTTTTGAAGACGGTTTATAGTTGTTAAAAAGTATTTTAAGTATATGTTTTTCTTTAAATTTATTTTTGTTATTTAGAAATAAAGAAAACAATAAAAACAAAACTAAAACATTTAAAGCACATCGTTGCGTAGTTGCGGCGGAATGGTATCTAATGGCCGCTGCGGTTACGTTACCCGACAAAGCGTTCAGGAATTTTTCAGGGCACCACGTATTACGACCTCTATTTACGGCCGTATGACTTTGAAGTGTCTTCTTAAGGCATTTGGAGAATTTGAGTTATGCGTTTGGTGTTGAATTACATCTAAGCTGCCAGTCTTCTGTTGACCAGTATTTATTAAACCACGGTTCTGTGTAACAGAATGCATTAAACCAAGGACCATTCTAGAACAAGCTTAGCGTGAGACAGGCTTACTATGAGCGCACCATAGAGAAAAAAAATATATATAATTGAACAGCAACATGCTAAAAAAAGCGCAGATAAATACTATCTAAAACAGTCAGGTCAGTCGATAACGTCTAAGAAATAGAAATTTTAAACGATTTTCAATTCAAGACACAGTGGTCTGTGCTTTGGAGGAATCGTGGATCGAGATAAATCCGAGTTGCGAGAGCGAGTGTGTGATGCAATTTATCTGTAGGCCGTAATAGGGCCACATAATCTATGATGGAAATCGGGACAATATTATTTTAGATGAAAACTGCGGTCCTAAAACTTCAACATTTACAGACGAACGATTAGGGTTACCCCTTCGGTATGTATATCAAATACTATGTATTTTTTGAATATACAAAATGTATACTTAAAATGTGAATTTGTGTTTGTAAGTTTGTCGAATTTAGACAGAAACTGAAAAAAAAAATGTGCAAGAGTTAAATTTTGTATTTATTCTGGAGTAACATATAGCCTTCTATTATCAATGCAGGCGAAACCGCGGGTTATTAGTTGTCATAATAAAGTACTCTACAACAAGAGAACTCTAATGAACCATGCATTATAATGTTGGGGCTCATTACAAAATAGCCAAAAGCAAATGCTTATGACGACATCCAGTTACGAAAATATCATGTTACGAGATACGAATTAGCTAATTGGATTCCATTACATTCGTTTTATATTTTTTTCCTATAAATCTACCGCACATTCTTTTGATTAAGATTTATTTTACTTTATCCGTATTTTTTTGCCTGGTTTGAAATATAAGATCAAATAAAAAAATATATCTAAGCAACCTTTATGGTAAGCTTAAAACGACCTCCAACAGCCCCCAAACATAAAAGAGTATTACATACTTCGGAGGTCAGCTTATAATTATGTCAAAGTATTGGCATATCTTAACACGTTGATTTAATCACCTGCTGGTTATCAATACGATATTGTCACGCAAACGTGACCTAGTAGAATGGTCTTGAATGTGGGAATATCCAACAAAATGTATAGTGCCTTGTTCGCAGTATTTGAGAGCAGTCTTAGTGCTATAGGACGCATTGTACGATGAAGCGAGAGACTTAACACATAAGTTTTATTATTCAATTATTTTAAAGGATACTATGTCTGCACTACGAAGAACTACTACGAAGCAGTGATAGCCGAGTTAGTAGAACGTTTGCCTCGGTAATGACGATGGCAGGTTCAAACCCCAGCTCGCACCGCTGGGATTTCTGGATTTTTATGTGCGAATCTCATTTTCAACTATATTTATCACTTTCTAAACGGTGAAGGAAAATATCGCGAGGAAACCTGCGTGTCTGAGAGAAGCCCTCGAAAGACGTGTAAAGTCCGCCAACCCACAATGGGCCAGCGTGGTGGACTATGGCCTAATACCCCTCGCATTAAGGGGAGGCCCGTGCCCAGCAGTGGGACATTAAAAACGGCTAATTTTATTATTATTATTATGGGTGAAGTGTTTACCTTCACAGTTCACTAATTTGGGAGATTGAATTGCAAAACTGAAATTAAGAAGATATTATAAAAAATATATTTTCCATCTATACTTGGCGAGGAGAACTCTGAAACAACCCTTATATAGCATATTTCTGATATAGCAGCCTTATTTCTTTAACAGTGTACGCGCCAATAAAATTGGCGACAAGGAGCAAAATGACACTTTACGGCCATACGTGCCAATGATTCGTAGTCGACACGTATCACACATCAGTTGTAAACTTGAGAGACGGCCATAAGACATCGCAAGGAAACTCGCGGGTGAATAATTGAGAGCGGGTCGGGTTGGATCACGTGTACTTTATGTACCTTTCGTTTACTGCCCATCTAACTAATTTATCGCTAGGCCTTAAAGCTGATTTACACGGGCGATTCGGATTGTTTTATGCTTCAAATTTTAATACCACTTAATATTATAAATGTGAAAGTTCGATGGATAGATGGATGTTTGTTACACAATCGCGCCAGCACGCCTGAACGGATCTGGATGAAATTCGGCACAGATATATATTGTAGACTGCAATAGCACATAGGCTAATTTTTGTCCCGGTAAAATTTATGGTTGCCTTGGGATAGATTTGTTTTTAATTTTTCATAGTGCAAAGGATCCACATGATTTACAGAAAAGGACATAGAGGAAAAGGACATATTTTTTAATAATTGAATAGCTGGTTACATATTTTGAAAGATTTTTATACATAAACTGACCTTTTCTATGCCTTACTTGGTGGCCCTGGATCCATAAAAGCGGTCACCAGCATGCAGGCTATGTAAGCCAGAGTTTTACGTGACATTGTTGTATATATTTGAGACCCAACACTGGGCCATTTACACCAGAAAAGTATTTTAATTTTAATGAAAAGAAGGTACATCGTCATAAAGTATAAGATTTAAGTGCTTTTACAAAAGTTTTTGAACTTAGTACAAAAGATTTTGATTATATCGTTATTTTCTTTGCGTCAATGCCCGAATGATTGCCCCAAAAATCGCTCGCGCAAAAACACTTTATATAAGGTGTATACATTTTTTACACCGTCTGCGTGCGAGCTATAAACATATGTCGAGCTTCCTCTAAGTTGCTTATGAGAATTTATAACTTAACTGTTTACGACGCTCTTGAAGTCAAGACTTTATTACCATCAGTTGTTTTGAATGCCTATCTTTTTTTATTCGTGAAAGCAGACAAATCACCCAGTAAACCTACATTGATCTTTGAGGATTAAACTGTGAACTTTTGACTGTATGTTTGACTTCAAATAAGGCTGGGGATACATTCAGTAGCGTGATTAGAATTGAAACGCGAATAAAAATGGGCGGGCCAAATCAGAGCGATCGAAACTCCGTCAAAGAATTCCATGCAAAATTAACACTCAAACTCGGTAGGAATAAGGAAAAACATCATGGACGGCGGGTCAGATCAGTTGCGCTGCATGTGCCTAGTGAATGTAGCGTCTCGATCTACTGCCGCCTTCTTACCTAGGCAAGTATGCTCCATCGTAGATCTCATCATCACTTACCATCAGGTGAGATCGAGATCAAATACTTGCCTATAATGTAATAAAAAAAAAAAAAAACCATTTCCGAATCTTTCTAAGCAGGAATATGCAACCGAACGTGTACGTTCAACTTAAGTTTCAAGTTTAATAATTATATGACATACCATGAGTATGCCATGCACCATTTTGAGCAGCCCCACATATGTAAAAGACTCCCTGAATGATATGATTTTGTCAATCAGTTATTCAACCTACTTCAAACGGCCCTAAAACCCTAAACAATCTCACGGCTGACGACCAAATCCAAAACCATGCTATGTTTACATCAAGATAACATGTAAATATTAAAGTTAAGAAAACCTCAATAAGGAAAAAAGCGGTTCCGAAGTTTCGGGAGTGGCTAGATCATTACCGAAATATTTGAAGCGTAAAATTAAGTTATTAAACGGCGGGCTGAATGGGATCTTAGAATATGTAAAAATACACTAATCCCCTAAGGGGTAGGCTGAGCTGTACTATAAATAAATATCGCCAGACGAAGATACCAACATGCATCCGGCATGATGTTCGGTGTTGCCATTCATGGATGGCGGGTCGGATCAGTTGCGCTGCATGTTCCTGGTGAGTGTAGCGTCTCGATCTACTGCCGCCTTCCTACCTAGGCAAGTATGCTCCATCGTAGATCTCATCGTCACTTACCATCAGGTGAGATCGAGATCAAATACTTGCCTATAATGTATAAAAAAAAAAAAAAAATTGTATGGCCCTAAACTAAGCAACGCTTATATTATGGGTACCGTACAATCGACTGGGGGCGATGCGTTTAACACCCAGACCTGGGCAAATCGAGAATCGAACCGGCTACTACCCGGTGCAGTGAGCCAACCGGCGTACGCTCTAACCACTAGACCAAACTGTCGTCCAAATATAGCCAGAACACCCACAATATGCCTATGTTATTTGAAAGTCTCGATTAACCACATGTTTGGGTTCGACTTCCGGTGCATGCTAAAATAAATTTGTATTACAGCGAGGAAATGCAGCCAGCATTCTTGTCACCATTCCACGGAGAAAAAGGCCCTTTGATACATAGTTTGTTGTTATGGCATGTCTCAGAGAACCTCTTCGAAAGATGTGTGAAGACCGCTAACCCGCACTGGGCAAGCGTAGACGGTAGACTATAGCCTAATCCCCCGTTGCATTGAGGGGAGGCCCGTGCCCAGCAGTGGGACATAAAAGAGGGGCTGGAATTATTATTATTATTATTGTCATACTATTTTTAACCGATTTCAAAAAGTTTGTTACCTCAGGTCTCCGGTTTTTATGAACCGATTTGGAATATTATTTTTTTATATGAAATATGCTTACGATTGGTCCCATTTTTTAAAAAAAATTTGTTCTCATCATGGGATCCTTTAGGAATTGAGAGGACTCCTCAATTATTTTTTTTTTTAATTTTCCTAATTAGTTTAAGGTGGAAGCCCAGGGTCAGGGCGCGAAATTCAAAATGTCAATGGTTTTTATTTTTTTACGAAAAATTTGGACATCTTTACGATGTAATTTAAATTTGTTTTGCGATATTAACATTCTGCATTGGATGTCTCGATGTATTAAGATTACTTAAAAAAGTACCTCATCCGATACAATACCATAAGGTTTGTAAAAACCGCTACTTTTACTAATATAAAATAAAAACCATTGACATTTTGAATTTCGCGTCCTGACCTGAGCTTCCCCCTTAATTGTAAATCTTTATTATTTCTTCATCTGTGTAAAAAAAAATTGGCTTAGATTATTTAATTCTCAGCTCTTCACTATTCCGGTCCGTAAGTCCACATAACATTTCCCGCCTTACTTCTGCAGCAGGTTCTATAGATTTATTTCTCAGACCCGTCGCGCGCCGGCCCCGTAATGGCGGATCATATATACCGGTAATCACTTATGTCGTTTACTACTGAAGTTTTATATTTTATGCAAGCGTTCAAGTTAAAAGTTAAAGAAATGGGCTGCAAATGTGCTCTTTAGTACAGTACAGCAGTAAGTACGCGCTCAGCACTTGGACGCGTCGGGTAATGACCGGAGCGTTATGTTGTGATCTCGTGGTTTACGTTACATTGCGCGCTCAAAACTTAAAACATTTATGATCAATACTTGCCGACATAAATGCTTATAATGTTGTTATAGGCATTAAGTGTAACCTTTACCCAAAGTTTTTGTTACCATGCCCCTTACATCGTATATGTTGTGTTTACGACAATATGGATCCGATCGTAAAACTGATGCGAATTTAATGACACATATGGTTTCGGAGTGCCTCATATACAGTATGATTCACCACGGGTATTATACTTTGCTTTGAACCTGCGGATTTGAAATCAGTATCTGAGGTCAGAATGTCGATTAAAAAATAAATTTGTGTTCAATAAAATGAGTGTTTTTTTTATCAGCCTGTCGATATTCAGACTTACACATGATGATCTCCAATCTGAAGCGCAGGTTCGCGGCTTTACCTACCCTTTCCGAGTCATCCTGTAGGTTAACATAATATTGGAGGAAAATGATAAAACGAGGATTTGATCGAATCACAGAGGACATTAAAACTACCGACTCGATTTTGTCACTTGCACAAACAAATCTAGTGATTCTGTAGGAATAATAACAGACATAAAAAAACAACCGAATTGAGAACCTCCTCCTTTTTGATGTCGGTTAAAAAATTTATCTTGTCAGGACATTAAAAAGGGTTGGTATTATTATTAGTATAAACATCCATGACTCGGGTAAAAACATTCATGCTCATCACACAAAGCTTGTCCCATCAGGATTCGAGCCCGGGACCTTTGGCGCAGAAAGCAGGGTCACTACCAACTGCACTCATCAGCCATACGTTGATAACTTTTTTTTTTTTTTATTAATTTATAGGCAAGTATTTGATCTCGATCTCACCTGATGGTAAGTGACAATGAGATCTACGATGGAGCATACTTGCCTAGGTAGGAAGGCGGCAGTAGATCGAGACGCTACATTAACTAGGCACATGCAGCGCAGCTGATCTGACCCGCCTTCCATGAATGGCAACAACGAACATCATGCCGGAACACGGCTAGGCCGCTTGGCGACATGGCTTTGTTCAGTGGGTGGTGACTAACCACGGCCGAAGCCTACCACCAGTATAACATTGCCCGTAGAGCGCAATGGAGAGAGCTATGCTCGGGGTTTCGCTACGCGATAGAATCAGAAATGAAGAGATCCGTAGACGAACTGGAGTAACCGACATAGCTCAAAGAATTTCCAAGCTGAAGTGGCAGTGGGCGGCACATAGCTCGCAGAGCCGATGGCCGTTGGGGCAGAATGGTTCTAGACTGGCGACCACAAATCGGAAGACATAGTGTAGGACGGCCTCCCACAAGATGGACCGATGATATCACACGCGTCTCAGCAAGCCGGTGGATGCGAGTGGCGGAGGACCGTGATGGGTGGAAGTCGTTGGGGGAGGCCTATGTCCAGCAGTGGACGTCTATCGGCTGTTAGATTAGATAGATACATTAGATTAGTTGATACAATGTACCCGTAATCACTAAAAACTGCACTGCAAACTAGATTTTTCAAACTAACCGCTTGAAACTTAACACTCCACATCAAGTCTCAAACACAATTAAGAGAAGGAGCAAACTACTATACTATTCTATTTGTAAATCGTAGGTCACCGTTGTGCGACCGAGGTGCCTGAATAATTTACTCAACGACCCTTAGTATATTTTGTTGTCGGTTTTAACGGTATTGAGGTAATAGTAATGGGTTTTCTTTGAAGTCACTTGAAGCGTTGGATTAGTGAATTGGTATTTCTTTAGGGCAGTCAATTTTCATGAAATAATTAATTAAATATTTAATCGACATAGATTACATACGAATAAACATTATTAAATCCTATTAAATACTACTAAAAAATATTAATTAATATCTTGATTGTATGGTTGATATTTTAGCTGTCTTCCCAAATTTCTAGCCTTATTCCGATTGCTCTACACTGTAAACTTTTTTCTTACTGACAACCTGACACTGATGCGTTGTGACGTCACAAGAAAAAAGTTCACAACGCATCAACCAACAATCCAGAGCGTTTTTGATCATGTGACCAAACCAAAAAATAAACACTAGTTTATTTTATGATTGATAAAAAAATAATGAATATTTTTGCGGGAAAATGACGACTAATAGTAAAAAAAAAGCTATAATATTTTAGCATGGCCACAATTTTAAAGTTTATTTTTCATACAGTCCATCACCCTATTCTTGAGGGGCAGGGTGAGGGGTAATAATGTATAGCGTATTCAACAGCTTATGTGCAGCTCATGGTCTTATGCTCGCTGCTTTTGTCAGCGGTAGCACCCGGCCACCTTCCCTAAAACGTAAAAAACAACATAAAATAAACACGATAAAATCTATAAAATTCGTTTCATCTCAATGTGTAGTATACGCGTAAATACAAGAAATCAAAACGCCCAATCATTCACTAACATGCGTTAAGAGCAAGAAATTAGTCGCGGACTATCAACTGAATTGTTTCGAAGTCATTTATCTCCGAACTTGGCTCTCACTGCCTCTAGGACAATAATAAATAGATAAAATACACCATTCCACCGCTCGTACAAGATATTTGTGGAAATTTTATATGAAAACTTTTTATTGAACTGATCCGACATTTGGCAAGGTACGGGCAATCTGGTCCGAGCCATTTATTGTTCTGGAACCTATTTGGTGGATTAATATCGGAACTATAGGACACTAGCTGCGCCCCGCGGTGTTAACCGCGATTAAAAACAGCATTTGACCGGGATAAAAAATAGCCTATGTGCTATATCAGACTATAATCTATCTCTGTGCCAAATTTCACTCAGATCCGTTCAGCCGTTCTGGCGTGATTGAGTAACAAACATCCATCCATCCAAACTTTCACATTTAAAATTTCATCCAGATCCGTTCAGTCGTTCTGGCGTGATTTAGTAACAAACATCCGTCCATCCAAACTTTCACATTGATAATACTAGCTGCTCCCCGCGGTGTTACCCGCGATTAAAAGTGTGTCCTTTTTATCGGGATAAAAAGTAGCCTATGTGATATTCCAGACTATAATCTATCTCTGTGCCAAATTTCACTCAGATCCGTTCAACCGTTCTGGCGTGATTGAGTAACAAACATCCATCCATCCAAACTTTCACATTTATAATATTAGTGTGATACCTCCATCACAAACAATATCTACTTACGTTAGAATACTTTAAGGAGCATAACAGTGGCGAAGGACCCATATAACATGATGCCTATCGGCTTGCCAATCTAAATTAAGATTTGGGTACTTACCTATTTATTTGAAAACTATATGTGTTTGTTTTGCAGAATCCGACTAGAATCTTGGATGTTTTCTATATTATAAAATACATATATTTTTTTATGGGACATCCACATTGAATATTATAATTCTTAAAGTTTTTTGTACGCTCCCGTTCGATATTATTAATGTTCGTCTACTCGATTGCTATATGTTCAGAACTCGTACTAATGTATCCTTAAGCTTGCCGTACAACGTAGCTATCATTATTCTAAACTAACATATGAAAGTTTGATTCAGTTGGAAGTTCTGAAGGCATAGCTGATGCATACCGAGTGGTCCCCAATCGGCTATCGAGCATCTATAGTTTGTATTAGATTGGCATTCTAATGGTTGCCTCTCATAGTTCTAGTGGCATGCCAGTAGAATATTGTTCTATAATTCGCTAAAAACAGATATAAATTGAACGAACTTTGAAATAAAACTAATCTTTCGGGTCAATCGCGATTATTGTATGGTTTTTACGTTCCCGACGTTTCGGCTGCTTTACAGCAACCATGGTCACGGGAGGACTGAGGTGTTTGACGTCTTAGTGTCATAGTTAGAACTGGGGTACCCTCATATTTAGTTGTTGTTTGCGATTCGATCTATGCAGAAAGTGCTCACTGTGTCTTGAGTTCTTGCAACAGTGCGCTTGGTTTTGGATTTAGTGGAACGAACAAATTATAAGTTAGCTTTTGTAGGAGTGAATAAAGTGAGTAGACGAGTGAGTAAGAAATTGTGTGAGTGAAATAAAAATATAAGAAACCATTATGTCTCTATTTCCAATAGAGCTAAGCAAATGTGTAATGCATTGCACCTTTATTTCTATAATCGCCTCTCCTTCAATGCAAAGGGATTAGGGTCACAGTCCACCACGCTAGACCAGTGGTCGTAAGCACAAATCGCTATCGAAAGACGTGCAGGCTTTCTCACAATGGTTGCCTTCACAGTACAAGTGATAAACATCATTAAAAATGAGATTCGCACGTGAATCTGAAAAGAACAGAAATACAAGCAATGGTTTGAACCCTGTTTGAACAAGCTTGGCTATCACTGCTATAGTATAGGATAAAAACGATATTATTGCCAATATTTTCAAACTATAACTCTGATTCTCCCTTTTCACGATCACACATTTAATCCTACATCAAAATTGTTAAATGGAAGCGACGCTTCCACTTGACGTGAAGTGCGGGGACCGAACAGCCATAAATTCCTGGGGCACGAAGCCGGAAATACTATCTCAGTATAACTGTCGGGGATGCGACGTCACAATGGGAACTTGAAACAACCAACTCATATTTTTAACGGTATATAAACACTTTTTATTTGAGTTGCATTTTCGTACTGCACACAATGTGTGGAGTGCGAAAATGTCCTTTTAAAAAAGAGGGTGTTTTTGATAGCCATCCCTATCTGCTGTACTATTCGTGTCTGTACCCACAACATTAAATATTAAGAAAAACAAAAACAAAAAATTCCGACCGCAAAAATACTGCACCAGAGACTTTTTGGCGGGGCGTTCATCAGAGAAGTTATACATGGTAATACTAACCACAGTGTGTCAGAATCAGAATCACAATATTTTTTATTCACGTAAACCATTATTGTACAGTACTTATGAATCGTCAAGTTACATAAACATTATGCTACTGCTTTACCACTGCGTTGTGTGTGACATAGCATAATTAATGTGACTTTTCAAGTTCATCCAAAATGTCCGGTAAATGCTCAGTAAAGTGTCCACTGGTTTACTGGTAGGGGCAAGGGATTCAGTTCATCATCATCATTATCATCTGTGGTACTCATAAATTTTATAACAATTATCTAGAAATCCTCGAACCTGGAAAAATGGCTCTATATTTTGTAGCCGATTGTCAACATAAAAAATACCGCACTAAGTAAAAAGGAATAAAAAAAGTCTAATGCATACACAATGTTTATTGTTTCATACCTTCCTGAAAATTATTATTTTATTATTAGCCTTGGATTTGGAAAAGCTTGCCTATAAATAGAAGTCAAAAGAAATCTCGATCAAATGATTGAACGATTTGTCCCCACACATTGCTAATATTCCTTCAAAACGTCGCCCTATTGTGTACTTCATACAATTATTCATTAAAAAATCCTCTACAACGAACGCTCGTACACAATCGATGAGTTATTATCACTCGTTCGCAGACGCCTATTCATTGACGCAGGGTACAAAGGGAGAATATTTCACCTGCTCTATTAGGGGTAACGTACACGAGCTATTTTTAGCAGCCGTTTTTGATATACATTGCGTTTTTACACTGAACTCCAATCACGATTTACTCAACCTTTTGAGTATAGGCTTCCATAATTATTGTGTAGTATTGATTTCTTATATTTACGCGAATACTACACATCGAAATAAAACTAATCTTACGGATTTTATCGTTTTTATTATACGTGTTTTACTTTCCCGACGTTTCAGCTGCTTTACAGCAAGCGTGGTCACGGGAGGAGGAGGGAAGGATTTTATTTCAATTATTGTGTATTTGCCTTACAAAACAATTGAAGTCAGTATTATTTTAAACAAAAGCCAAACAAATCACACCAAAAACGATTTACCTCTCTATGCCGAAAACGTGAACTAAGCTTCTTTGGACATATAATGTGATCGCATATGCATGAGTTGGAGAAGCAGTTGGTCGAGGGACAGATGCAGGGGAAGCGCTCCAGGAGCCGAATTCCAACACGATGGAGTAAAAGTAATGTAGAGGCAACAGGAGAAACTCTACAACGATTTATTGAACTGGCGCAGGACAGAAGTATAGACAAATCATAAATGGTGACAATCCTTATTAGTGAGGGAACCACAAAGAAGAAGATTATTTTAAAACACAAAAATCAATAATATAATTGCTACTCTCCCGATATTTAAAATAAAATCTATGTCGTCTGTAGAACAATCTCGAAAAGAAAAATAATATTCACCTGTGCTATTATTGCTCACGTGAATTATGAATAATTCAGAAGGCGCGCTCCGGGCGGCCGCAATCGTCCTGATTTGTGCCGGCCGTGTTTTGTTTCTTAAAAAAAAACTACCCACAGTTGTTTTTGAATTTAGAACCCGCCGCCATTGTTTTCAGTTTGAATTTTTCGAAATCACTGCGGTTGCGGCGTTAGGGTGCGATTTAAAAACGGACTGGATGTTGGAAGTAGGATTCGAAATTAGAACAACATTTTTGGAAATATGTTTGAAGTTAAAAAAAAATGCCCGCATGATGCTTGATTTACACTAGAACAGTACGCTTAAATAATAAGCAAAGTAACTAGTGGCCCACTTAGAAATTATTTCCTACTTACTGAGCTGTTTTAACGATTGCACTTGCTAATTGGACCATAATATACATATTTGTTTACATTTATTTCTATACACACACTTTTCTGGCCTGAAGAGCATTCGTCACAGGTCACAGGATTATATCTTTATATTAATGGGAACTGTCACTATCATAATTTCTGTCGAAAGTACCCCTATGTGCGTGAAGAGTTCCCTAAACGAACGGACAAACAGCCAAGGGCGATTTTGTAAGGGATAATTTTCTGACTTTTCAATTTAAATCTAAGGAAGTGTTGGGAGTTTCTGTTCGGACCTAAACTTTATTTGCAGCTTCTATGTAAACATACTAAGGCTGTCACTTGAGCGAGCATTGGTTTGGAACAGATTATTTCAAATAAACATACTTACGCCTCATTCCGCTGCGCAAGAGTAATAGCCGTATGAATAATAGTCATAGCCGTAGCTAGGAATTCAATTCAAAGGGGGGTGGGGTCAAGTCCCCTTTGGGAGGTCGAGCCCCGAACCAGAGATATTAGTGCGTATTTATATGTATAAAACGGTGGTTTCTCTAAGGCATTTCGGGGGTAGGGGGGATACCTTAACCCTCCATGCCTACGGCCTTGTTTTCAGTTAATTATACCAGGCATGCTACTCCTCAACATGAGGAGGACGTAGGCTGGCCTAGTGCAGTTTAGAAAAATTCTGACGACATTCGACTGACATGCAGTTTTCCCTCGCGATGTTTGCCTTCACTTCATGCAAATGATAACCATTATTGAAAATAAATTCGCAAATTTACCTTCCGAAAACTCAGAGTAGTGAGCCGGGGTTTGAACCAGCACACCTGGGTTTCAAGGCGTGGCTACCAGTGCTTAAGCATAGACACTGAATCAAGTGATATGGTCAGACGAATAAAAATGCAAAATTACAATTATCGTTTTTAATTTGTTTAATTTCCATTTTATTTTAATCAATACATTATCAACTAGAATCACTTTCAATTAATGCACAATCAGGCGTATTTATTGTAAAGAAGTATTAGGATATCTTCAGTAAATTGGTAATGTAAAACAATATTTAATTCGTAATAAATTAGGCCTAAAATCCTATGATCAATTCATTTTTTTCGAAGAGACGATGCTACAAGTATAGCAAGTCCGAATATTTTGTGATACTTGAAAATTATCATAAGTCAAATTACGAAATAATTGTCTTTGACTTTTTGATACTTTCATAATCCATTTTTAATTTTTTTTAATGAAATATTATTTGTGTAATTGCGATTAAAATACTTGACATTGGCAAAAAACCTACTAAATGTGGGTGAGGCCATATTTTATCTTATTACGTTTTGTTTCATTCCATAACGAAAGAAAGAACCATTTAACATTTACACCCAATCTTAGTAAGTTATGTTAATAAAGTACCTATATACATTAATTTATAACTATATAATATACAACGTTTAACACTTTTTATAATTAAATTTTTTATTCAATGCACCATCAATTTGGAAATGAAAACTTACAACAAAATTAACTAATATAACTGTTAACACAGCCTCATATATTTATATCTACCCATAAATTGAATCTACATATATAAAACAAAGTCGTGTTAGTTACACCAATTATAACTCGAGAACGGGTGGGCAAATTGTAATGAGCTGATTTTTTAAATTTGTCTCCGCCCGGAATAGCAGAATAACTATTAAAACATGGAAAAAAATATAAAAAAATATAATTTATTTTCTAATACATTTGATTCTGAGGTGGCACTAATAATTAATTTGTAATAGATGAGTACATAAAAAAACATTTAAATAATCTAAAAAATATTAAAATTTTCACGGCTTGTGAATTGTGTTGTTTTTGATCAGTAAAATCACCTTTTCAGTGAACAAAATAAAAAAAATATGCTGTAAAACAATCATTTCGGTTGCGCTTATTTACAACCAATTAACCATTAACTATTATTTACAACACAAATTATTCTAATATAATCAGTCTATATTAACATTGTTTACCTTAAAAAGTATTTCTTTTGATACAATGATTGCAAAATCAGTTACATTACAATGGAAAAGACAGATGTATTGAGATCCTTGCTTAGCTTTGAGCTCATCATTATGCGGTATCTTTAATCATTCATGGGTTACTTTAAAGGTAGGAAGTTACATAATAATTCGCCATTATAGGTCCGTAAGCCGTGAAGATTCCAGTCCGCGGCAGAGAGTCTAGTCCCCTCCGCAAACGGTACCACATCCAGCCAATAACGGTTAACGTCACTTCCGCTACTTAAGACCGATAGTCTGCACACTTAAGTATTTAATGTACTATCATGTTTTAAAATCACTAACTTAAGTTGTCGCAGTTGGAGTATAGTAGGACAACCAATTTTAAGTTCTACCGTCTCCAGATTCCCGCATAACATGAGGCCATGTCTTCCTCAGCACAGATTTTTGGCCAGCAGGGGTAGTGTAAGTACGATACGCGGGAATTGCGACCAAAACAAACTCCCCATGTTTAGTGCAGTGTTAAGTTTATAAGTCTACTAGCTGCGCCCCGCGGTGTTACCCGTGATTAAAAAGTATGTCCTTTTTACCGGGATAAAAAGTAGCCTATGTGCTATTCCAGACTATAATCTATCTCTGTGCCAAATATCATCCAGATCCGTACAGCCATTCTGGCGCGATTGAGTAACAAACATCCATCCATCCAAACTTTCACATTTATAATATTAGTGTGATTCATTAATTGTATCTTAGTTTTTAAGGTATCTATTTGTATGGGCCTTAGTTGCTTGAATGAAATAAATAAACAAAAGCCACGGCTAAAAGTCGCGGCTTATACTTATTTTAAATCAGAATAGTACATCACGAACGTATATAAATGTTGCAAGTTTAACAGTTCATAAATCGACTATTGACAATTCGTTACCCCCAATTTATAGAGCAATTTGAATTGGTTAACAATAGCATTGCAATTTTGTCTCGATGTACAAGTGCTTTGTAATGCCAGTTTAAGTGGACCACAACTCTCTTTGAATTAAAAGAAAGCTTTCTCTGTAACGACCGCTGTGATTTCAATCATTGTATCAAAGATATATAAATGGAAATTATCGTTTTAAATCTTAACAATTATATTTATTATAAACATCTGAATTAGGGACTTATAGCGTACATGTGAAAGACATCCTTTAAACAGTGGCAAATTCGTATAATATATATTTTTTTTATTTAATAAAAGAAATCGGACTATTTTCATATCGATCAGCGAAAACACCCTGCAAAAAAAGTTGAATTCACATGTGTTACATTTCTTAAATACTTACATTAAAAACAATTGCTTCCAACCCTGAGATGTTAACCAGATAAACGTACATATTACATTAATATTGGATACAGCGTGTGTCGGCAATATGTCAGCTATCTTATCGAGTTGCCAGTGCATCTTTGTAATAGAAGCTGTAGGCAGAATTGGATGAGTATCACCATTATTGTTGGCAGACACCTTTCCGCGGCTGCGCCTGTCAAATAATATATATTTTAACTAGCTGTTACCCGCGACTTCGTCCGCGTGGTATTTAACAAAAAGCGGACGAAGTCGCGGGTAACAGCTAGTCTAAAATAAAAGTAGCCTAAGTTACTCCTTGTTATATCAGCTATCTGCCAGTGAAAATCCCGTCAAAATCAGTCCAGCCATTTCAGAGATTAGCCGGAACAAACAGACAGACAGACAGACATACAGACAGACAAAAATTGTAAAAATGATGAGAATGTGAGAAAATGAGAAGATGATAGATGAGAATACATTTAAAAGAGATTAACTAGTTTCCCCTTTTCAATTTGTTGGTCTCATTTAAATTTACCATATAGTGTACAATATTTTAACAGGGGTAACGGAAGGTTGTAAAGATAACATTCCAAAAGAAATAAATCAAAGTGTCTTCGTGGCAATACCACGAGGATACTTATAGGGTTTCTTTTCGCTATAGTATTTTATGCAAAGAGGCTTTGTGATAATTCATTAAAAATACCTGTAAAACTTCTCCCCAACGCTGACGCGGGATTAGCGCTACGTTCGCTTAAAACTATCGTATGACTCGTCGACCTCCACACGTCGAAGATCGATGCCTCACACCTGAAACAAATCAAAACTTTGTGTATTTAAATCGCAAAAATATACAGGGTTATTGAGAGAGGGTATACTCGTCCTAAGCGTTGAACCTGCGCTTTTTTAGCGAATGGTGGTTGAGAAATATTTCAATTCGAAATCAGTTGTGGTGTTGGAGAAGAATGAAAAAGGTTAGTTGGATGGTAAGAGTTACTATAAACATGTATTTTTAATACTATCTGTATTAAAAACGAAGATCAAAATAGATAAAAAAGAAGAAAGAGAAGAAGGAAGATGGTTGGCCATTTCATACAACATGATACCTTAAGAGAAGGAGAAAAAGCAAGAATCAGATAAAAGAAAGCGTCGGTATCCTTACGTATAAGGTGGAGAAAGAGGCAGGTGGATAGAGCTTCGTTAGCTACAGTGACGATAAGGGTCTTAAGTAAGACCTTAAAGAAGAAGAAGGTGGTATAGAAGTAGCTTAGCATTTTGTATCTTTTGACGATTCATAAGTACTGTACTTAATAGTCTTCGTGAATAAATATATTCTGATTCTGATTCTGAAAGGTCTCAACTCTAGGTACTAAACGTTACGTACCGTATCATAAGCGAAGGCACTGGAGAATGAGCGGCTGCCTCCAGTTCCAAGGTCGCCAGACTGGACGCGTATCCGTTGCTGTAATTCAGCACGTGGTTGGCTGTAAAACCTGGCACCTGTCAGAACACATTCCTTATAAGTTTAGTTCAAAGTAGTACGGTGTACTACTGACATGTAATTATCGATCAGGGGCTGATGCAGTTCCTTAACAAAGTCAAATCGTTTATTTCGTATAAGCCTACGGGGGCACAGGCCTCAGCGGGGTGGTCTTTTTTTATAGCCATTTTTTTTATTTTTTTTTATTACATTATAGGCAAGTATTTGATCTCGATCTCACCTGATGGTAAGTGACGATGAGATCTACGACGGAGCATACTTGCCTAGGTAGGAAGGCGGCAGTAGATCGAGACGCTACATTCACTAGGCACATCCATGAATGGCAACACCGAACATCATGCCGGAACACGGCTAGGCCGCTTGGCGACATGGCTTTGTTCAGTGGGTGGTGACTAACCACGGCCGAAGCCTACCACCAGTAAAAATGCCATGCGAGGAGCACACACGCTATACTTTAACATTGTAAATCTTGATATTTGAGCGATCAGTCCCAGGCTGCTTTATCATCCAAATAATCCATGATCCTGTAATAACCCAATTGGCAATTGACTTAGACTTGAAAGACATTCTAATTTCTAAACACCAAAATTGCATTGATCAAAGTGCGCATACGATATCAACTGAACATTTTTATCAATAAAGTGCGAACCATTTTTGATGTGTCCACTTGTAATAAAAGTTCTTGATGGTCGACTCGTGCTTGAGAAATGATTTGCTTGTTCCTAGATTCTGTTATAAACTCACCATTTGTTCGTTGACGAACCAGGTGATGTTAGCTGCTGGTAGGGAGGGGGGCGAGGAGCAGTTCACCCTGATGTGGTCTCCGCCGACATACGTCATGCGGTCCGACGTCACATTTGGACTTGTTAAAGGGGGTTCTAAAGGAAGAAAAAAAAGTCCACAATCAATACCAAAATATAAATACATATACTCATTCCTTTACTACGCAAAAAATAAACCGACCAAAACATAGGTACCTTTGTTCTACATCGGACTTCAATAAAATATTTTGCCAACATAAAGCCAGCACAAAGCGTTCCAACTACAAAAATTTGAAATTGGAACAATTAGAACAGAAATCCTTGCTGCCAGTTTGATGTTTTTCCCGACGAAAAGCCAGCTGGGATGTGAATATGCAATATTTCAACAGTCGCATATATGGTTGAAGTCGAAGCTTTTAAACAACTCATTTTAATCGAATAATTAAATTTAATGCGGGATCTTAGACTTGTGCTGATTAGTGTAGGTCAATCAGAGTAAAGTGGATTGTGACGTCATAAGGAATTTATGATTCAATAATTAAAATACTTAAGTTAAGTACTTATATAAAATAATTTTTGTGGACTAAAATACCTAAGAAGTTTTATTTTTACAAGTTCAAACATAAAATAATTAACGAACCTTAATATTCATTAGCGTGTCCTACATTAATTTATGTTAATACTTCAGATTTTAATATAAATGTCCTTGTGTTAGGCTTGAAAAAATCTTTGATGGAGTATTTCATTAAAGGGAGAAGTTATTAAAACACAATTTAACTAACAAACAGGCTTAACTTTGGAACCGACCATAATAGCTGGGAAATTACTCCAAGAATCAGAATTAATTTAATGTAGGTACTATTTATATCTCACACCATTAAATCCTATAAATTTCTAGCTGTGAAGAAAGTACTGCAATCATTTATGCTCCTTGGACGTTCCCGTCTTTATTTTGCAGCAAAAACAAAATTGAAAAATAAATAATTTGCCAGGGAACATGACAGAAACAAATCACCAAGAATATTTGATTCTCCAAACGGAATGAATTTGGGAGGATCTTCGTTTTAAATTATTCGCGTATTTTATGACTGTGAAAGCTCATAAAGAACTTTAATTGGAAGATAGGAGGAGTAGAAGGGACGGAAAGTACGTGAGCAAAAAAATCTTCAACTTCATTAAAACATTGACAGTATTCTAAAGGGGCCATAAACGGGCTATATTATTGCATCTTGCTCAGCACTGTAGCTCTACAATATCACCAGCGAATAGCAATATTCACTTGCTGCAAAATTAGTGTCAACAGGGCCAGAAATTCCAACAAAACTAGCCCGTTTACGAGTACCTTGTTATAATATTTGATCAGTGAGTAGTAGTTTAGTCAGTTTCATAGACCATTATAACAAGTTCGAATCAGAGGATACCTTCAAAAACACTACTACAGTCTCTTGGTATAAAGTTGAATATAGAAAAGCAAGAGTCTTACCAACGACCACCATCTCGGCCGCTTTGATTTCAGTATGAAACAGCGGTGCGTCAGCGGAGACCTCGCACTGGTACTCCCCTGTCAGTGTTCGATCCACTTCCGTAAGCACCACTCGATTCTGATCTGATGCTGCTACCTGAAGAAATGGAATAGATTTAAATATCTCACTATAAATCAGATACATAAAAGAAATCGTGAGGCAAAGGACAAAAGAATTAGCTTTGCTTAAAGATGAAATGATTGTTCTCGCAGTTCTGATAAAAGTCTCTTTTAATTGCTACCAGCGATGCATGGCATGTTTCAGGTTTCTTAGATCTAAGAAGTATTATAGAACTTTGATGATAGGTCAGTGAGGCGGTGACTTATAAAGACGAAAAGTTTATTAGTTTGGACGTAGGAGATTATCTCCGGAAGCATTGATCCGATCCTGAAAATTCATTCACTTGAAAGCTAAATTGTACTTGAGAGTTGCAGGCTGTGTATAATCGTGTTACTGTGGGAGGAGCTACTGGTAAAACTTGTTATTAATAAAATAGTCCTCTGTCGTATTCATAGGGGCTGCAGTATACTTAAATGCCAGAGCCTCGTATAGATAGCCCTGTGCATGAAAGTGACGGAAGACCGTCTTGTGTGGAAGAAGGAGTAGCCTTGTCTCCAGTAGAGGACGTCTTCCAGCTGATGGATATAAAATATGGTATAGACACTTACATCCACCTTGATCTCAGCGACTGGAAACACTTTGGTGGCAGGCGACTCTTTCGGCACAAATCGGTAGAACTCCAGCATGTTTCTGTACCATCGTATTGAATACAGTTGAGCGCCTTCGAGCTCATAAGTGCACATCAGTTCCGCGTCTCTCCCAGTGAGCACAGCTTTTGGCACGTGCATTTGAAGAGATTTGAGACTGTTGACTGTACCTGTACAGAAAAATTATTTATTTTTAGTCAGAAAACCATACCGTAGCCAGGAATTCACTTCATCACAAACATTAGTACCTATGTCTGAACGGTAGATTGTCTAAGGCATGTCGGGAGGGGTCTGACCCCTAACGGGGAGAACCTAGAGGGAGGGGGCTCGCTCTGCCTACGGCCTTAAGTGTAACATGACTAACTTTAGGAGAAAGAATTGAGGTTCACAAACGATGTAATAAGGAACCTGGGTTGCTTAAGCGCATTTGCAAACACTATGTGAATCCAGAATTCCAATATGTCGATTTAAAAAAATATATTTTGGTTCTAACAACATGGAAATCCTTATTTCTTGCAGACAATCTTTTCTTTCAAAATGACATCCTAATTGTGGCTGCATATAATGATTAAAATTGAAGATACAGGCAGGTTCAAGGCCTAGCATGTCCTTTCTGAAATAAAAAGTAATGAATAGCCAAGTACTGACGAGCCGAGCTATCTCGCGAGGCTGCGCGAGCAATCATTTTACACAAAAAGTAAACTCAAATACTCACACTTGAGAGAGCGAGCACACGAGAGCGGCATATACACACTTAAAAAATTGCTGCAGTCTAACAAAACTGCTAGAACGGTCATTAAACAGCTGTTGAAATATATTAATTCTATAATAGAATAGATATGAAAGGCCCGGCACGTAACAACCCTTTTTTCATTGCGTAAGTGCGTAATATACTTAGGTAGGCACGACAGTAAATCTATTTCCTCCGAAATCTGTGTGAAGTAAGTGCAAATTTACTGCCTTACTCCTAAATCCTGGAATGATTATCCCTAGTTATTCAAGGTCTGAAGTTGGGGCTACTTTGCGAAAATATTCAGATGTATGATACTGAGAGTCGGACATAAATTAAGAAGTTGTAATGGTTTTCTTTTATTTGTAACGAGCTGTTGCCCGCGACTTCGTCCGCGTGGTATTTAACAACGTCTCAACCGTTGGCAACAGCCTGCTCGCGTTCTGATCCCGCGGAACGCATTGCAGATTGTTGCTATCAAACTTTAAGCAGGCGCAGCGCTGCAACATTGATTTTAATTTTTTTTCTAGAGATCCTATTTTTTTTTCTAAAATAAAAGTAGCTTAAGTTACTCCTTGTTACATCAGCTATCTGCCAGTGAAAGTCCCGTCAAAATCGGTCCAGCCATTTCAGAGATTAGCCGGAACAAACAGACAGACAGACAGACGGACAGACGGACAGACAGACAAAAATTTAAAAAAATGTTGTTTCGGTATAGGTAACGTGTAAACATCCAAATGCACTTAGTAAAAAGCGGTTATTTTAATATTACAAACAGACACTCCAATTTTATTTATATGTAAAGACTAGCTGTTCCGGCGAACTTCGTACTGCCTCAGTAAAATCTAATATCTGACAAAATAAATTATCTTCATTATTATTTTTTGGAAAACAGGAAAATTTGGTCGTGTAAGTAACACCATTGCAAAATAAGAACGGGTGGGCCGATTATTATGATCTTTGATTGTTTAATTTTTTCTCGAATAGCAGAATAATAATAATTTTAATGCCATACATTTCATTCTGAGGTGGTACGAAGTTGGCTAGGACAGCTAGTGACAAATAATAAATAAGATCTGACACTAAGGACACATTATTTTTGCCGTCTTGGTAATCTGGATCACGATTGTAAAACCTCTCCATGATAATTACAATACCATTTGAGTAACTATAGCTTCTCTATACTACACGTTTAGAGGATGATTAGCTTCTCTAGGGGTATATGTTGAGGGTGCACTTAGCTTACTATAAATAATTCTGCTCGTGCTTTTCTGGTTGCCTTTGTAAATACGGAAGAATTTCAAGGTGATTTACTTTTATATTTTACTAGCTGCGCCCCGCGGTGTTACCCGCGATTAAAAAGTATATCCTTTTTCTAATTTTTCCGGGATTAAAATTAGCCTATGTCATTTATGACCCCTAAACTACCACTACCTATACAAAAAATCATATCGATCCTTTGCTCTATGAAAAATTAAAACAATTCTATCCCACGAGAACAATATGTTTTACCGGGATAAAAAGAAGCCTATACCAGACTATGATCTATATCTATACCAAATTTCGTCCAGATCCGTTCAGCCGTTCTGGCGTGATTGAGTAACAAACATCCATCCAAACTTTCACATTTATAATATTAGTGGGATTAGTGGGATTCGAACGAACGAACAACGTCATAAAGCATTATTTTCACCCCAGAAAATAAATTCGATGAACTACTCTACCAGGAGCCCAGACGCGGCAAAGAGTTACATCATAAGATTTTACGATAACGCGCGTACAGTACATTTTTACCTTGAGAGTCGTGCTCGAAGGTGGGGCGAGTAAATACCCATTTTATGGCAGCTCGTTAGAAGTTAGGCTATAACACTAAACGACGTCCCCGCGGTTATCAAGGCGGTTTGCTCTTCAAGCCTGACACTCTTGTAACTTATTATTGCCTGGTAGTTTTGGCTACATTATTTCAAACGTTGTTAACATTATTTATTTTTGTTTAAGGGGGAAGCTCAGGGTCAGGGCGTGAAATTCAAAATGTCAATGGTTTTTATTTTTTTACGAAAAATTTGGAGATCTTTACGATGTAATTTAGTGTTTTGCGATATTAACATTCTGCATTGGATGTCTCGATGTATTAAGTTTGCTTAAAAAACTACCTAAAGCGATACAAAACCATAAAATTAGTAAAAGTAGCGGTTTTTACAAACCTTATGGTATTGTATTAGATTAAGTACTTTTTTAAGCAATCTTAATACATCGAGACATCCAATGCAGAATTTTAATATCGCAAAACACTAAATTACATCGTAAAGATGTCAAATTTTTTCGTAAGAATATAAAAACCATTGACATTTTGAATTTCGCGCCCTGACCCTGAGCTTCCACCTTAAATATATATATTTATCATAAATTGGTATTATTATAATAAACTGTTTTTATTTGTATCATCTATCCTATAATTAAGATGTATATTATTACAATAATAATAATTAGTATAGCATCGTCGTATGAGTAAATTGTAGATTTTTCAACAAGACGATTTATGACAAATTAAATTTATTATGACGATATTAGGTATGACCTTATTGATCAAAATATACTCAAAAAGAATTATCCAGAGATAGCCGATGACAGACTAGCATGATGTCTTATAGGTAGATATTTGTCCAGCAGTGGAACGATATAGGGATTAAAAAAATACGTCTAGTATAAAATGGTGATAGGCTAAATTGGTTCTGTGTAAGTGAGTGGTCTGTGAGTATAATAAGTGAGTCAAAAAACTGCAAGTACAGTACATGTTTTTACTAGAGCTAAAATAAAACTGCCTTCACCCACCGCGAGTTTAGTTACCGTTTAAGTTCCAATAGTTAAAACGTTCCGTATTTGAACGGCAATATTTATACAACACGGGTATAGCGCCCAACAATCCGGCAAACAAAGAGATAAAAGCTTTTTAAATCTCCGAATTTATGGTTTGTTTGCGCAAACGGAATACTATTTGGTGAATCTCAGCGTTCGTGTACCCGATATTATTTTAATATGGACGGGTAGCGAACATGTTTTATGCGGGATCACGGTTCGATCGACCAACATCTTCTATTGCGTACTCTATCAGCAAATGTTTGGCCAATGTTTGTAAGTGTTGAAACAAGGGTCACTTGTAACGCTGTGTTCAAGTTCAATCGTAACGTCACCGTATACTTCAAATTTCACTTTGTATAGAGAATTAGAAGTATAAAGTATCGTCCGCTAGAGGCGTTGTTCAATTCGCTATTCAAAATGGTAAATACGTAAACTATGAAGTGCACGTTTTACTTTCGGAAACTCTCGTAAATATATAAGGTGTAACAATAAGAGTGTACAATATTCTAACAGGCCCAATAGTCTATACATATAAATAAAATTGGAGTGTCTGTTTGTAATATTAAAATAACCGCTTTTTACTAAGTGCATTTGGATGTATACACGTTACCTATACCGAAACAACATTTTTTACAATTTTTGTCTGTCTGTCTGTCTGTCCGTCTGTCTGTCTGTCTGTCTGTCTGTCTGTCCGTCTGTCTGTCTGTCTGTCTGTCTGTTTGTTCAGGCTAATCTCTGAAATGGCTGGACCGATTTTGACGGGACTTTCACTGGCAGATAGCTGATGTAACAAGGAGTAACTTAGGCTACTTTTATTTTAGAAAAAAAATTAGATCTCACGAAAACAAATTAAAACCAATGTTGCAGCGCAGCGCCTGATTAAGTTTGATAGCAACAACCTGTAATGCGTCCCGCGGGCTCAGAATGGGCGAGCAGGCTGTTGCCAACGGTTGAGTCTTTGTTAAATGCCACGCGGACGAAGTTGCGGGCAACAGCTAGTATGTTATAAAGATAACATTCGCAAATAAATAAATCAAAATATTTGACATTTAAAAATGACACCCTGTACTGAGCGCACGGCAAATAGCTACTGGACCACATTGTATATAAAAAAAATATATTTACAAAGTTATTTATATACATCATCGTGATCCATATAACCTAAATTTTTAATACCTAGTTTGTTTTCATATAATTTTTAATATTTTTTTTATTTTCCAGTTGTAAATATTTAGATGATTATTACAAATTAATTAACTTACTGATTCATCTATTCAAATATTTTACACAATTTTTGTTACACCTTTTATGAATTGATATTATATATACATATAAATAAAATTGGAGTGTCTGTCTGTAATATTAAAATAACCGCTTTTTACTAAGTGCAATTGGATGTATGCACGTTACCTATACCGAAACAACATTTTTTACAATTTTTGTCTGTCTGTCCGTCTGTCCGTCTGTCTGTCTGTCTGTTTGTTCCGGCTAATCTCTGAAATGGCTGGACCGATTTTGACGGGACTTTCACTGGCAGATAGCTGATGTAACAAGGAGTAACTTAAGCTACTTTTATTTTAGAAAAAAAAATAGGATCTCACGAAAAAAACATTAAAACCAATATTGCAGCGCAGCGCCCGATTAAGTTTGATAGCAACAACCTGCAATGCGTCCCGCGGGCTCAGAATGGGCGAGCAGGCTGTTGTCAACGGTTGTGTCTTTGTTAAATACCACGCGAACGAAGTCGCGGGTAACAACAAAAGTATTCACATAACCCGGTATAATATTGAGACATTAAATAGAAATGGATAATATCCTTTTCGCTCCGGACATTCATTGAACTGGAATTTTACGATAGCACATAACGCACCGAAACCGAATCATTTGAATGTGTGCTTTACGTATTAATGATTGGAAGATAATAAAGTCAAAGGAAATGTACTCTTCAGTGATACCCAGCTATACTTCGAAACTTCGCAGAGCTTCCAAATCCTACGCCCGCCATTGCAATTTTAGAAATCCATATGTGAACTCAGACAAAGTGTAAATTATAGAAAGGTGTATGTGTATATAGGTGTATATCTAGGTGACAACTCTACTGGTGGTAGGCTTCGGCCGTGGTTAGTCACCACCCACTGAACAAAGCCATGTCGCCAAGCGGCCTAGCCGTGTTCCGGCATGATGTTCAGTGTTGCCATTCATGGATGGCTGGTCAGATCAGCTGCGCTGCATGTGCCTAGTGAATGTAGCGTCTCGATCTACTGCCGCCTTCCTACCTAGGCAAGTATGCTCCATCGTAGATCTCATCATCACTTACCATCAGGGGAGATAGAGATCAAATACTTGCCTATAATGTAATAAAAAAAAATAAAAAAAACGCGAATACTACACATTGAAATAAAACGTTTTTTAGTATTTTATCGCGTTTATATTTTGAACAGCGATTCCGACCAAGGATGATACGCGAGGCCATTGAAATTAAAAAATATCCTAATTTCAATAGGGAAGATGGCTGGGTGCTACCACCGACTTGGGATCCAGTAATTAATATTATTAAATCCAAGACCAAGCGTACCATTGCAAGACCTCAAGACACTGTGAGCACATTCTGCGTAGATCGGACCACAAACAACACTCAAATATGAGGGTACCCCGTCTGAAACTATGACACCAGAACGTCAACCACCTCAGTCCTCCCGTGACCATGGTTGCTGTAAAGCAGCCGAAACGTCGGGAACGTAAAATCAAAATATAAACGCGATAAAATCCTAAAAAATAGTTTTATTTCAATATACAGTTTCTTACTTATATTATAAGTCAGTATAAATTCCAATAAATGTTAGTTTCGAATGAAAATAATCACCCTATGCTACCACGGAAAAATAAGTAGTTTCATTTTTGTGGTAGGCTTCGGCCGTGGCTAGTCACCACCCACTGAACAAAGCCATGTCGCCAAGCGGCCTAGCCGTGTTCCGGCATGATGTTCGGTGTTGCCATTCATGGATGGCGGGTCAGATCAGCTGCGCTGCATGTGCCTAGTGAATGTAGCGTCTCGATCTACTGCCGCCATCCTACCTAGGCAAGTATGCTCCATCGTAGATCTCATCGTCACGTCACAAAAAAAAAAAGTCATTTACTAACTTAAATAAAAAAGATGTTCTTTCAAATTAATACGAATCATTTCACGCCCCATCGTACAATCAAACGAAAACATCAATTTTAATCAAACAACCCCAGGGAGCTTTGCAATTGGTTTAATGATTCGGAAGTATTCGCTGTTGGGGGATGATTTTCGATACATTTAGATGTTTTTCAAAATAGAATACAATTAATAGACAAAAAAATTTGTCGATTTGAATAAGTTTTATATATAATAATAATTATATCAGCCCTTTTAATGTCCTACTGTTGGGCACGGGTCTCCCCTCAATGCGAGGGGGATCAGGCCATAGTCCACCACGCTAGCCCAGTGCGGGTTGGCGGACTTCACACGTCTTTCGAGGGGTTGTATCAGACATGCAGGTTTCCTCGCGATGTTTTCCTTCACCGTTTAACAAGTGATAATCGTGGTTGATAATGAGATTCGCACATGAACTCCAGAAACTCCAGTGGTGCCAGGCGGGGTTTGAACCTGCAATCTTCGTTAACGAGGCGAGCGTTCTACCAACTTGGCTATCACAGCTTTGCATAAGTTTTTATACAAAACTCATATTCAACTATTTAGTTTACACAAATAAATATGATGTAGAAAAACCGTAAACCGTTTGATCGTTTATCGTTGAATTATTGCATAGTTTGGATCAAACTTAGTCTTGATTCCCATCCCAATATTTTTTTCATATGGTAACATTGCTTGACGAATTATAGTTTTATGAAATCATCAACACATCTTCACTTGTCACCATTTCATTGTACCATCTGATTGACGAAACCCCCCTTTACCATATAGCGTTAAACTGCAAAAAGCCTGATTGAAAACGCATTCAAACGTCGCAGCTACAGTTTTTATTTTTAAACTTCTGTCACGGGCGAGTTTCGGTCGGTGGACGGCGAAACGAAATTGGTTTTCCACTTTTGAGCCATCGTTTACCATTGCGTTGTTTTGTTTCAATTTGTTGAAAACTGACGGCGAGTGCGTCAGCGCATTGTCGTACAATACCTCCTGTGGAATTAATTTGTCAACAGCTGTGTACTGACTGTGCGTGCAGCCTTGCGAGGCTGCCTCAGTTTTAACCTGGCGATACAGCTAACATTATGCCTGCTCAACCTCTGTGGATTGATTCAGAAAGTTTCGATAAGTAGCCGAATCGATTTGATTATATTTTTTGACTAGCTGCTACCCGCGACTTGGCCCGCGTGGTATTTCACTAAAAAGTTTTTCTAAAATAAATGTAGCCTAAGTTAGTCCTGTTTACATCAGTTATCTGCCAGTGAAAGTCCCGTTTCAGAGATTAGTCGGAACAAACAGACAGACAGACAGACAAAATTAAAAAAAAAATGGTATATGTACCGTGTATCTGTATACATCCAAATGCACTTAGTAAAAAGCGGTTATTTTAATATTACAAACAGACACTACAAATTTATTTATTTGTATGTATAGATGCTTTTCACAGTCGAATCGAAAACTCGATACAGCTATGCAACCAAACGTCAACTAGAATACTCGTTGTGTTTATAGAGTACATTTGATAATGTAAGTTGCAATTAATAACCAAATTGGTTCATACAGTACTTGCGGTAAGGTTGTGAATCAGGGAGCACGTGCGAAAACCAATCGATTGCTTCGAGTGAGCCCCTGGGTGAGCTAGACGAGGCAGTATTACGAGGCCACTCAGTCAGTGAGTACAAAGCGAATAGTGCTATCGGAATTTTCTAAATTAAAAATGTTAATAGGCTTAAAACGAAGATTGAAAGAATGTCACGTTTCGGTTGTTAGTAAAATGAGATTTTCTAAATATAGCTCGAAAGCTTAGCTTGGCTTTGTTGTGTTTGGTGTTACACTTTAGTCGTTCATTTTAATTACTTATAGAGAGACGGTGCATGAAACGAGTTAGGTTAGGAATGGAGTGATGATTTTTAAAAGGTTGGCGTATATTATGAAGATAGCTATAGATAGATGTGGCATGCAAAAGTCTTTTTTATTTTTTTATTACATTATAGGCAAGTATTTGATCTCGATCTCACCTGATGGTAAGTGACGATGAGATCTACGATGGAGCATACTTGCCTAGGTCGGAAGGCGGCAGTAGATAGAGACGCTACATTCACTAGGAACATGCAGCGCAACTGATCTGACCCGCCATCCATGAATGGCAGCACCGAACATCATGCCGGAACACGGCTAGGCCGCTTGGCAACATGGCTTTGTTCAGTGGGTGGTGACTAGCCACGGCCGAAGCCTACCATCAGTAAACCTTACCACAATGATTTTGAAACTGTTATCATTTAGTCTGTATAATTAAGATCTATATTCTATAGGCTAGCGGACCAGATTTCGACTTCAACACCTTTACAGGGGTTACACATTTTACATATAGATTAACATGTTTAACCGACATTATTTATTTTTATGTACTTGAATATACAAACAAAATATATAATAAATTAAAAATAAACTGGTATCAGAAAGCACTCGGCAAATCCCCACCACTATCGGCCGGCAGGGTGCCCAAAACGCTGGCAGCATTGCCACGTTGAATGGCAATGCTGATGTGCTGACCAAAATAAGTGCCAGCGTTCCGGTCACTAGATGTCTCCACCAGACGTTTTGAAATCTCTTTGAAACCCCGAACATCTATGACAAATGTTTTATCACACTAATATTATAAATGTGAAAGTTTGGATGGTTGTTACTCAATCACGCCAGAACGGCTGAACGGATCTGGATGAAATTTGGCACAGAGATATAGATTATAGTCTGGAATAGCACATAGGCTACTCTTTATCCCGGTAGAAAGGACAAACTTTTTAATCGCGGATAGCACCGCGGGGCGCAGCTAGTTATGGATATACAAGAAGAAATGGGGAAAATTTCTTAGAAGAACAACTGGTGTGAAATAAACACTTATCTATAAATAGGTACGTTTTGTTTCGATAAATGTTTTACAAATTGAATGTTTTGCTGAAGCTTCGGTGGATAACGTTATTGTTCTGTTTATTATTTCATTCACCATACCGTTACTAACGTATATTGAGAGCCCTTTGAAAACATATTGATGTTTTTCTCAGCCGCCTCGGAACTGTGTTTAAAAACACACAACGAAGTAGCCAAGCGTGAGTTGTGTGGTACGAATTCCGCAGATATTTTTGAAGGTCTGATTTTGAAGGTTTTTGTACTATAACATGAATGATCCTATTGTGAGATACCGGGAAATTAGACTGGAATTGGCTTTCCAAAGCGCACACCTTTGCCGAAGTTTTATCGGGCTTTGTCGTAAGGAATGTATAAAACTAGTGTATGTGGGTAGTTTTTTCTTTAGTATGTGCGCATAGACATAATTTTCTTATGCACGAGTGAGCACTGATTCGAAGTTATGAGTTGTATGTGTTTACCACCCCCACCTTGAAGAATTGGCACGAGAAATCTGAATAAGGAAACTGAAAATCTAATACAGAGACTAACTTTTATAAACTCTTCAACTGTTTCTCTTAAAACTCCAAGTCTATTAATAAGCTATAGTTTATGTGTGTAAGTCAGAATGTCGATACGCTAATTAAAAAAAAAAACACATGTGAAATTTTTTTTATCAACATATCGATGTTTTCATGATGATTGCAAATGCGCTAAAGAAACGCAGGTTCGTGGATTAGTATAACCTTTCTGAATCACCCCGTAAATCTATGTGTTTTTACTTGATCTGAACTCTATAGTTCTATAAAGAGTTTCGTTTCCTAATTTAAAAATACTGAACCCTAAAGCCGTGGAAAAGCTACGCAAAGAAAAAATATCTGGTTCGAGAAAACCACAGCCGTTGTTTCCTAGCAGCTACCTATTCTTTATCCCGGCAATTTTTTACCTTGCCTCGCTAAAGTTCCAGTGTGAAGCACTCTTGTTGCTAAACATTTTAAATGTTTAAAACTGTGTTGAAACTTCGATCGTTGTAGTTCGGCCATTGATCTACAGTTCGGCTAATTAAGGTTTCGGTAGAAACAAACGACTTCGTTCAAACGATAAATCAGTTTTATTAAACCTGTTCTTTTTTTGAAATTATAAAAAAAAACCTTAGATTGTGGTTTCAACGCCCCGATTGGTTCACTAGCAAGTGGTAGTAGCCCTGACTTTTGGGCCGTGGGTCCCGATGCGAGTCTTGGTAGGGCCAAAACTAACTTTGGCCGCCCTAACTAAAACAACACTCGAAAATATTTTAATAGTAAAGGTGGAGATCGAACCCGGAACTAGGGCAGCCCGTCCAACTACTAAGCCATTGTCTCTGTCTTTTTCATTCTGCCCTAGCTAAGTAATTATTTTGAGAATTTTCGCGTCTTATCATAAATTTCGGGCCATATACAGAATCCCTAGATGCTAACATCTTCGCTAACGCAATTTCAGGACCATATTTTCTGGTTACATTAATTATGGTGCCCGCAGGAAGAGTAGCGTTTTTACACAATTTATTTGAAGGTACTCGCACTGTTAGGGTGGCCATAACGACGGGACTTAGCGGGATTATCCTCATAATACGGCAATTATGAGTTTAACGAAAATAATTTTTGCCATTCAACTGAGTTTACTCTTTGTCTTGATTAATTACAGGTGTTTATCGTGTTTATTTTTGTGTGTAATATAACAAGATTTTGCTACACAATTTACTTATTACATTTTATTTTTCTTTAAATAATGTTACACCGAACAATTAGGTAAGTTTTTACAATGTTTGAGAGAGAGAATTATACTTAGCCTCTTTATATAAAAAAAACTTATAGAGAACATAACAATGCTTAATAACCAGAAACGTGAATATCAAAAATAACAAGTGTCTGACTTAATATTTCTTGTTTGTGGTTATAAGTTTGAAGATTTTTATCATAAAAACCCGTATTAGTTAAAATTTCGCGATCAATATTTTTTCTACTATTTCCTACCATTATTAAACTAACTTCGTAGACGCAAACTACCGTTCCGAATCCGAATCCGATTTCCGAGGTTTCAAAATCACACTGCTGGTGTTCTTCTTTAGCTGCAGAGGGAAAAATATTATTTATCCAAAAAAAAAATGTATTATTATTACGGATCTTAGAATTAGCTATTTGTATAGCAATACATTATAAAGGATATAGGTGAAATATTAATACTGAAAATATATCAGCACTTCAAAGGGGCTCACAATTAACTTTAGTCCTTCATATTACATTAATTGAGGCAACCCTACGTCCGCGGTGTCACAAAAGAGGCATGTCGCTCGGAACTTGTGATAAACTGCCTCGACGCAGGAACTTCCGGTACTGATTAGCACAGAAAAGAATTTTCTGTAACGTTGCTTGTACGATGGCTGAGGCACTGTTCAGACGAAAGGGGAATCCGTCACTGCAGATTGATGAATGTGTACCTATGTGTGTGTTCTGTGCTGGTGAGTCTTGGGTCTGTATAACCGTTAGAAATAATATGTGATTTGATTGATTTGACAAGTAAAGCACTAGCTTTAATCAAACATAATCAATAATTTGAATAAAACCAGCTTATTATGTAAGAGTTTATTAAATGTAACTATTGTTAAAAATACAGTTAGTAAAATTCAGAACTGCCTTTCTAGGGTTTATATTACTCATAGTTTGTGATAATCCTAGTGCAATTCCGAACAAAATCACTTTGCACCTGACTATTTTTAAACACAACTTGACAAATTGAGGGGGTCCAGAACTCACCAGAAATGAAATAATGAAATTCCATACAAATTTGCTGGCGCGTATTCAAGGAGCGCGGAAAGGTCAACATTGTTCAGAGAAGGTTGTCAAAATAATGACCACATCACAAGCATTCTTGAGTGAAGATAGGTAGATAACTCTTTATTGAGTGGTAACGTAAAAGACGATCTCATATCTGAACGCAGGTTCTTATGCCTAAATCATTTTCCACACATAGCGTGTTTTGTGCCAGCAATTCTCATGTATGTTGATGAATTTTGCGTCGTTGTCATACGGGTTCTTACTTAAATAAGCGTAGGTTTTATCATGCCTCCTTTTTATGTAAATTTTTGGGGTTCTTTTTTGCATTGTGGCATTTTGTTTCTACGCGCGCGTCAATTTTTAACGTGCAGAGTAATTATGAGACAAAGGACGGAATGAATTTAAATGTTGAATTGGACAAAAAATATACTTAGCTGGTTGTTTTGTTTTTGCTGTAAATATAAGGGAATTTATTGTTATTTATTTTTATAACCGATGAAGTAGTGTAACAGTTAGAGAGTAGTTTAAAGAATTGTACGCTGTTTAATAACATATAACAGGCAGCATCAAATAACATGAGTAGAGATAGCGGCTTTACGCAAGCCGAATTTATACCATTAGGGATGCGCAGAGCTGCCATCTTTGCTCATTTTCTGTCATGCGACCTCCACCTACAATTAAACTTGAATTATTCACCTGTAATAAAAATAATGGTCTTTTAGAGGAAAAGGAAAGATCTTCCAACCAGGCGGGTGGTGTGCCTGGCGGTGCGGCCGCTATGCCCCGACGGTTATTGTCGGGATCTTTTATATATGTTGCGCGCTCCGAAAACTCTCATAGAGCGTTTCAGGATTGTATGGAGAGTTGTCAATTGTTCTGAATGTCGTCGGCAGCGCCATCTGTGCAGCTTGTGGCGAGATTGAAAATGTCGTTACAGTTTGGAAATAAACACTTAAATAAATTGTATCGTATTAGGTATCTTTATACCTACGACGTTGCGCTAGAAGGAGAGTAATGTTTGTTTTATTGTCATATTCTCAGTCTAGGAGATACTTTTGGCAACTTTCCGAATATAATTGGTGTGAGTATCGTGAACTCACACCGTTCTACCAACTTGGCTAGCACCATTGATAGCCAAGTTGGTAGAACTCTTGCCTCGGTAACGAGGATCGCAGGTTCAAACCCCGGCTTGCACCTCTGGGATTTCATGTGCAAATCTAATTTTCAACCACGATTATCACTTGCTAAACGGTGAAGGAAAACATCGTGAGGAAACCTGCAAGTCTGAGAGAACCCCTCGAAAGATGTGTGAAGTCCGCCAACCTGCACTGCGCCCGCGTGGTGGACTAAGGCCTAATCCCCCTCGCATTGAGGGGAGGCCCGTGCCCAGCAGTGGGACATTAAAAAGGGCTGGTATTATTATTATTATTATATATCGTGAACAGTGATATTTCACGTGAAGACACTCCAAATCCGTAGATTGTTCTCGCGATCCCCTCTCCCGGTGGAGGCTTATAATTTATCAGTGTTCCACTTCGATTACTTGAAGGCACCAAAATGATTCGGCCCATTTACGTTTTGTCTTAAATTTTGCCGCTACGAGTTATATTATTTTAAGACACGGAAATTGTGAAGTGAGTTTTATGGGTAATAAAACATTTTGAATTTTACTTTGAAGAATTGAGAGTTACTTATGAGAGGTATGAGAAATTTCAATCAAGCTATTTTTTTAAGCCGTCAAGACTCTTTTGTTTCAAGTTGGAACGATTTTATTACGACATTGGCTCATGAAGATTCTGCAGAAGTTACATAAGTAACTCAGTCAATTGAATGAAGTCAAATTTGTTTTAAAAACAAATGACTCACACGTACAATAGAATTAAAAAAAAATTAATACAACCGAATTGAGAACCTCCTCCTTTTTGAATTCGGTTAAAAATAACACAGTTCAAGTATTAATTATTTATTAGAGTAACAGTCTGATTATTTGGCCTTTGATATTTTAATGTGAGCGTGGATGGCCAAATCCGAAACTTTAGGGAATGCTAAGAAAATGCTAAAAGAACTCTCGCGTATGATTTAGATGAAAAAAAATCCCTAGCCAGGGAATTGAACCTCCTGCACTTATGTGGCTCATACACTAGAAACCACTCTTAAAGTTAAAAGTCACATATTAAACAGATACGCTATTACGTAAAGGTTTTATGGAAACCATTCTACAGAACCGATATTCCAATAAAATCGTTAGGAGCGGAGTACTAAGCTACGGTCCAGACTCACTGGCTCGAAAAATGCAATCTGCAGACAAGAAAGAATGAATTTGCCCGTGAAAGGAATAATACCTGTTATCTACTTTTATACTTGGATTAAACTAGATGTAATAGGAATAGGGTATTGTAAAGAAATAGGTACCAATTCCGTGTGCTTATTAGAAATACTTGCATCATCCATCATCATCATTCATCTTCTTACATTTACGCGAATACTACACATTGAAATAAAACTAATCTTACGACCAAGTATGATACGTGAGTCCATTGAATTTAAACAAAAACATCCTAATTTCAAAAATGGCTAGGTGCTACCACCGACTTGGGATCCAGTAATTAATATAATTAAATCCAAAACCAAGCGCACCATTGGAAGCCATCAAGACAGGGTGAGCAATTTCTGCGTAGATCGGACCGCAAACAACAACTAAATATGAAGGTACCCCAGTTCAAACTTTGACACTAGGACGTCAAACACCTCAGTCCTCCCGTGATCATGGTTGCTGTAACATAGCCGAAACGTCGGGAACTTAAAAACATACAATAAACGTGATAAAATCCATAAATTACTTTTATTTCAAAAGATATCTTCTTCATAATCACCGCAGCTTTCTTTTAAACCGATAACGGCAAACCTCAAAGGAGGGGTTCTACGGCATTTGAACTGAATTATAACGTCATTAAAGTCTGCCAGAGGACTTCAATAGCACTAAATAAACAGGAATATTTAACGTATCATAAGGCTTGTCTTATTGAATAGGACCTTGATAGATACTTTTAGGTTTTTTTTATTTTATGTATCCATAGTCAGATGACTGTTTTATTTAAACAAGTATAAAAAAAAAGTCTGCAATCTGTGAACATGTACAAGATCGCACCCGCCATTATATCAGATTTGATAAGCCACAGATCCTCGCAAAAGAACACCGATTCCGACCAAGGATGATACGCGAGGCCATTGAAATTAAAAAACATCCTAATTTCAATAGGGAAGATGGCTGGGTGCTACCACCGACTTGGGATCCAGTGATTAATATTATTAAATCGAAAACCAAGCGTACCATTGCAAGACCTCAAGATACTGTGAGCACTTTCTGCGTAGATCGGACCACAATCAACAATTAAATATGAGGGTAGCCCGTTTCTAACTATGACACCAGGACGTCAACCACCTCAGTCCTCCCGTGACCATGGTTGCTGTAAAGCAACCGAAACGTCGGGAACGTAAAAACGAAAAATAAACGCGATAAAATCCTTAAAAAATAGTTTTATTTCAAGTATAAAAAAGACCAACACTCTACCGGCGTCTTTGTTCCCCGTTGATATCAATCTGGGTGTTTTCAAGTCGAGAGTGAACAGGTACCTTCTAGGCAAGTATGCTCCATCGTCACTTACCGTCAGGTGAGATCGAAATCAAATACTTCCCTATAATGTTATAAAAAAAACTATTCATCCGTGACATTTAACCCTTAATAGCCTAAAGTTTCAATTTTGATACCCATCTTTTAAACCGAATGTTCACATTACTATTAGTTTGTTTTTATAGGTTGGCTGTACGTATTTTACTGTTGTATAATATTCTTTCCAACGAAATTAAAAAAAAAATCAAATGTCATTATTATTAAACAGTAACATTAAACACAGTAATATTAAAAATAAATCACTTTCGTAAATGAGGCTACTAAGGGTTAAATTATCACACCACACCCACATCGTCCGTTACAAATATCTGTCATAATAATTTGTCTGCACTTAATACACGCTCTAAATAACAATAGCCTAAGACTGATTTTAAATAAACAACGCTCTCCTTATACGCTGAATCACCGCACCGTAAGGGCAGAATCACATTAGCATTCTAAAATATGCGGATCGTCATACTCTCCGTCTATTGTGTTCACGCCGAGGAAACCGTGGCAACTCCTGAAAACAGTTAATCACTTAAGTTTTCGATAATGTCTTATACATCCGAAGTTTAGGTCGTGTTACCCCTGCCGATGTTGCTAGAGGTTCGCACCTGGTGACTTTCATGTTATAATAATAATAATACCAGCCCTTTCTAATGTACCACTGTTGGACAAAGGCCTTCCCTCGATGCGAGGGGGATTGGGCTATAGGTGGACTAATTTATATATACCACTAATATTATAAATGTGAAAGTTTGGATGGATTTATAGATGGATGGATGGATGTTTGTTACTCAATCACGCCAGAATGGCTGAACGGATCGGGGTGGAATTTGGCACATAGATAGATTATAGTCGGGAATAGCACATAGGTTACTTTTTATCACGGAAAAATGCACGTTTCCTATGGGATAGCATATAGGAACCGTGCATTTGCATAAGGCCATAGAGGAAAAGGACATACTTTTTAATCGCGGATAACACCGCGAGGCGCAGCTAGTATATATTAGTCCACTACGCTGGCCCAGTGCAGGTTGGCGGACTTCACACATCTTTGAGGGGTTCTCTCAGACATCTTTTTTTTCCTCACGATGTTTTCGTTCACCGTTTAGCAAGTGATCATCGTGGTTGAAAATGAGATTCGCACATGAAATTCAGAAATCACAGAGGTGGAAGGTGGGGTTTGAAACTGCGATCCTCGCTACTGAGGCAAGCGTTCTACCAACTTGGCTATCATTGTTTTTTTTCTTTTTGATGTTATTGATGAACTTTCATGTTGATGTGATAATATTATTTGTGATATAATGATAACATATTTAACTTCGCTCAACGAAAAAACCGCGAGACCAATTCTGTAAGCGTCGTTACTGATATTTATCACGGACACCTGACATAATAAATGGAATTTCGACAATAATAATAAATGTAAGAAATTACTTTACATCTTTTCATAATAAAGTTATAAAATACTGCGAGGGGAAGTGTGTCTCGGCTGTGGAGATCCGTTACGCGGCCAGCGACGAAGATTTTTTTATTATTCAAAAGCTTTGCTCATGACGGCTTGATGAATGTTGTAAAGAAGTTCAAATTTTATTTCTCGCTAAAACGAATGGAAGTTATAAAATTTATGATTCAACTGTGAATAATATAATCCTGTTTGTTGTGCCCTCAGAGATGGCGGTTTTAATGAGATTTTTTGTCATATTTCACAGGACCTTATATTATTATTTTTATAAAGGCAAATGTAAATCTTTTGATTTGAAATAAAAATTCAATTAGAACGTTGAGAAACAAAATTAAGAGAACCTGCTGTTGAATAGCTGATACATGAGTTAAATAAAAATAATATATCATACGATATTATAAATATTCAAAGTATGTCCTTTTTACCGGGATAAAAAGTAGCTTATGTGTATTTCAGACTATAATCTATCTCTGTGCCAAATTTCATCCAGATCCGTTCAGCCGTTCTGACGTGATTGAGTAACAAACATCCATCCAAACTTTCACATTTATAATATTAAGTAGGATTTTCAAAGTACGCTTCATGCTATGTTTTGTTGATTAATAATGTTTATTAAGACAAGCTAAATTGTGTTGGCGAAGGATAAATATTCGGACTATGTAACCCGGAGAAAAAAACTATGTGTTCTAGATCTAACATTAAAATATATATATATATCCACGAGGGAACCAAGATTCTAGTCCACAAAACAAGCAAGATTCTAGTCGGGTTTCGCAAAACAAAGCATATTCGTTTTAAAGGGAGCGGGTATTTAATTTCGGAAAGAGAAGCCGACAGGAATCGTGGATCCTTCGCCACTGGTACAGCGAGAACATGATTGAATTAATCCTGTGCTATAAGTTTCGAAATACTACAAGTGTACAAGGAAAATTTGATACATGGTTTAGAGGCACTCAGCCATTCATAATCATTTGCACACAGTAGAATCTCTCAAGTAGACTTTAGGGGCCCAATTCTCGTGCACTCGAATTAATAACGAATTCGAATAACAAGTCGAATTTGATCTATTCTCAAGTGAAAATCGAGTTGCGGTCTTCTGGAAATGTCGAATCCGTAATTTCTTGAAGGAAAGCTGCTCGAATATAATTTCAAATTCGAATTAGAGCAATTGCAGCAATGTGGCTTTTTCTTAATAGATTTATTAAATTCAAGCTAAATTTTATGGACTTATATAACAAACTAAATAAAATATCCAACATACTGATGTTTTTCTTTTTGAAAAATCTTATCTAATCAACAGAAATATGCATTGAATTGACGAGACCATAGAGAAAATAGTACCACAAAATATTACGCTCTACAATATGACTATAGAGCTATAACGTGATGAAAAAAAGCGACTGATATTGACATCTTTTTTTTCGTCGAGATAGATTCCAAAAATAAATTGCGTTCGAAACCTATTTCGAACGTCGAGTTTGTTCTCGAATTCGGGATTAATTCGAACGCATGAGAACCCTGTACCCGTGCTAGTCACCGCATGTCCGCTCTGACCCTCGGTAGCTTATGCCACACCCCCCTTTGTTTCCTAAATTGCAATTGTAAGAACCTTATTGTCCCTATAATGTTGAAGACTTGACAGCTTTTGTTTGATGTTGTTTTGGCGTATTTGGATGATGTAATCATATTAAGAAAGTGTTTTGGGGTGTTGATTTGATTATATCGTTTACGAATGTTGTGTTTTGTTTATTGCGGTTACCTAGTAATTGTATCTGTGTGTAATGATTTAAAGTCATCTACTAGGACATTGCCTTTATGTTTTTACGTTCCCGACGTTTCGACTGCTTTACAGCAACCATGGTCACGACGACTGAGGTGTTTGACGTCCTAGTTAAACTATGACGTTTGGACTGGGGTACCCTCATATAATTGTCGCTTGTTTTAAAGCTGACACGTCGGGAACGTAAAATATAAAATAAACACGATAAAATCTGTAAAATAAGTTGTATTTCAATCAACGATAGTAAGTTTCCTCAAAAACAAAACTTCAACCGTTAAAATAACAGTGTCTCTTGCGTATTGATAAATAGTATCTACTTAGCTACACCTTGCGCTTCCCATTTCTGCATCTGAAATAAAAATTTCAACTTTGTTTGAAACATTAATCATGACGTCACGGTCTTTCATGAATAATGATCGCGCAGTAGAAGTTTTATAACGTCTTTGAACTTAGTAAAAGTGCAACGCTTGCAAATGGTTTTAATAACTTAACTGTTCGGGTTTTGAAATTTAATTCTAATCATATTCCTTAATGTTTTTTTTAAGTATAATAAGTATTGATTTCCACAAAAAAATACGCTTTTTTACTCATACAGTGTGTAAGCGGCTTCGAAACGAAAACTAATATTCTTAGATGCTACTCATGTTAATATACCAGAGTTGGAATTTTCGGTCGATATTTTCTAGAATTTTATTTATTATTTTATTAAATTTATGAAATCATAATAATAGGCGATATCAACGTGGTTTTTAATAAAAAAAATACATTATTACCAATTTAGAAATAAAATTGCAATGTAAATTAAAAGTCGATACGCTTGAACGCACTCGTACTTGCACGAGTCGAGTATCGCACTGAGCATTGTGTTAAGAACGCGTGGCTTACGATACATTGTCCTCTTAAAATGTATTACATTGACCAACGACATTCAACATAAATGATTACTATAAATTTATTATAGGTTTATTTATAATTATAGGTTTATATATAAAGTATTAACTGCCTCTAACATCCTGTATTTCTAAAATCCTAGAACAGAGCTTACGCTCCTAATTTAAAAGTTAAATACATAAAAAACAGTAACGTATAAAAGACAAGTAATAAGGCCACGTAACATTTTAATTCACACCGTGAACGGACGTAGAAAATGAACGGCCCAACCGCGCCAGTCCGAGAGAAACTTCAACTTTTCACTCCCATTCTTAGAGAGTAGTAAAAAAAAGAAAAAGAAAAAAAGGCATAAAGAAGAGGTCGGAATAAGCTGTGAATTGCTGTCGGCACGTCTATACTTAGTGACCAGTCTGTTCAGAATTTGCTCGTGAAATATAACAGCTGAATTATAGATTTTAAAATTATTATAATATCTTTTGAGTGCCAGAATATTTTATTGCTATGGAAAGTATTAGCGATATCCATACCAACCGCGCCGCCTCGCGACGCTGTCGTGGGCACATAATCATAATATCACAAAGCCATGTCGCCGAGCGGCCTAGCCATGTTCCGGCATGATGTTCGGTGTTGCCATTCATGGATGGCGGGTCAGATCAGTTGCGCTGCATGTGCCTAGTGAATGTCGTCTAGGTCTACTGCCGCCTTCCTACCTAGGCAAGTATGCTCCATCGTAGATCTCATCATCACTTACCATCAGGTGAGATCGAGATCAAATACTTGCCTATAATGTAATAAAAAAAAATAAAAAAATTGTAGGGAATATTCCTACCTGTTCACACTCACACAATATGTCAATTCGAGAGTGAACAGGTACCTTCTAGGCAAGTATGCTACATCGTAGATCTCATCGTCACTTACCATCAGGTGAGATCGAGATCAAATACTTGTCTATAATGTAATTAAAAGAAAAAAAAACACTAGATGTATACATCAACTGGTTCCAAACAAGGCAACGTTTGTACAGTTCCCATAATACAAATTATAGATATCATAAACTGGCGATTCCAGTATATTGGTTTCTTATATTTACGCGAATACTACACATTGAAATAAAACTATTATAGCCTCACCTCAGACCTCCCGTGACCATGGTTGCTGTAAAGCAGCCGAAACGTCGGAAACGTAAAGACAAAAAATAAACGCGATAAAATCCTTAAAAATAGTTTTATTTCAAGATTCCTTAATACATAATAAACATCCAAGGCTCTTGTAAAACCCTTCATGGTCATTAAAGTATACCTCTATCGGGATTCAAACTCGAGACCTTTGGTATATCTATCTATCTATCAGCCGATACGCACGTCCACTGCTGGACATAGGCCTCCCCCAACGACTTCCACACATCACGGTCCTCCGCCACTCGCATCCACCGGCTTCCTGCGACGCGTGTGATGTCATCAGTCCACCTTGTGGGGGGCCGTCCTACACTTCGTCTTCCGATTCGTGGTCGCCATTCTAGAACCTTTCTGCCCCAACGGCCATCGGTTCTGCGAGCTATGTGCCCTGCCCACTGCCACTTCAACTTGGCAATTCTTTGAGCTATGTCGGTTACTCCAGTTCGTCTACGGATCTCTTCATTTCTGATTCTATCGCGTAGCGAAACCCCGAGCATAGCTCTCTCCATTGCGCGTTGGGCGACCTTGAGCCTTCTTATGCGGCCCATAGTCAGCGACCACGTCTCGGCACCATATGTCATCACTGGCAACACACATTGGTTGTAAACCTTTGTCTTCAGACACTGAGGTAATTTGGACGAGAAGATATCATGCAGTTTCCCGAACGCTGCCCATCCGAGTTGGATTCGACGGTTGACCTCATTCTCGAAGTTATGTCTACCTAGCTGAACAATCTGCCCTAGGTAAATGTACTTGTCCACAACTTCGAGAATAGAGCTCCCAACGGTTATTGTTCTGGGTTGAACATGAACGCTCGACATGATCTTTGTCTTGTCCATGTTCATTTTAAGACCCACCTGTTGGGAGACTCTATTGAGGTCTTCGAGCATTGAGCTTAGGTCCTCCAGCGACTCTGCTATGACTACGATATCGTCTGCAAATCGAAGGTGAGAGATATACTCGCCGTTAATATTGATGCCGGACCTTTTCCAGTCCAGAAGCTTGAAGACATCTTCCAGTGCAGCGGTGAACAGTTTCGGAGATATGACGTCTCCCTGTCTCACACCTTTCTGCAACTGGATGGGATTCGAGCTCTGATCCTGGATCCGGACCGACATAGTGGCGTTTCTGTACAAACATCTCAGCACTTCGATATATCTGTAGTCAATATGGCAACGCTGGAGGGACTGTAGTACTGCCCATGTCTCGATCGAATCAAAGGCTTTCTCATAGTCCACAAACGCTAAGCATAGTGGCCGGTTATACTCCTCGGTCTTCTGTATAACCTGCCGCAGCGTATGTATGTGGTCTATGGTACTGAAGCCTTTTCGGAACCCGGCTTGTTCGGGTGGCTGGGATTCGTCGAACCTGCGCGTGAGACGATTCGTGACGACTCTCGAGAACAACTTGTAAACATGGCTCAGAAGTGAGATGGGTCTATAGTTCTTCAATAGGGTGTTATCACCTTTTTTGAAGAACAGTACCACCACACTTCTATTCCATGCTTCTGGCGTCGTACCTTCGTGTATGACGGAGTCAAATAGCCTCTGAAGGATTTTCAGAACTGGTGTTCCACCCGCCCTCAGAAGCTCTGTTGTGATTCCGTCATCACCTGGTGCCTTGTTGTTTTTAAGCTGTTTGAGAGCCATCCTAATCTCGTACAGGCTGACGTCCGGGATATCTTCGGTATAGTGTCGGGTAAGTTTAGCCCTTGGGTCTTCGACTAAACTGTCAACAGGGGCTTGTGATGACGTGTATAACTGTCCATAGAACTTCTCGACCTCTCTCAAAATCTCCGGCTTGGACGAAACGATGTTGCCACAGTCGGTCTTCAGCCTGGTCAGCTGTCGCTGCCCAATAGACAGATCTCTCTCAAATACTTTTGATCCCTTATTTTTCGCTATAGCCTCTTTAATACTTTCCGTATTAAATCGGCGGATGTCGCGGGTCAGGGATTTGGAGATCCGTCTGTTGAGCTGCCGATATTCCGACAAATTTTCTGAAGACTGCAACCCCATTTCGTTGCGTTCTTGGATGAGTTTGAGAGTTTGGTCCGAGAGTTTTTTGGTTCTATCTGTACGTCGGGGCCGAAAGAACTTTGACCCTACCGTATGGACAGTTTCCACGAACCTGTCATTGATATCGTTCACAGTTTCGCATATTTCTAGACCTTCGAAGCGGTTTTGTAACTCGAGCTGAAAGATTTCGGGGTTTTGAATATGTGCTGATGTAGGGCGGAGCGTAGACCTCATCAGCCGACTTCTTTCCAGTTTGATGTTAAGATTCAGTGTGCCTCTTACCAACCGGTGATCACTGCCGGTTTTAACCGTGTTGATCACGGAGACATCACTGAATATCTGTCTTTTCGTCGACATGATGAAGTCAATCTCATTTCTCACGGAACCGTCGGGACTTATCCAGGTCCATTTCCTGTTTGGCCTCTTCTTGAAGAAAGAGTTCATCATAAAGAGTCCCTCCTTTTCCAAGAAGTCGGCCAAGCGTTGTCCCCTAGGGTTCCGTTGCCCATATCCAAATTGCCCCACTCTCAGCTCTTCACCGCTTCGTTCACCCATCTTCGCGTTGAAGTCCCCCATCACAATAGTGTAATGTGTTTCGGAGGTTTGTATGGCTTTTGAGATGTCCTCATACATAACCTCAATTTCGTCGTCCGTGTGTGCCGAGGTAGGAGCGTATACCTGTATGACCTTCAGCGAATACCGGCTGGTAATTCTGAGTATAAGGTACGCTACCCTCGACGACACACTTTCGATCTTCACAATATTGTTGACGAGGGACTTGTGAACGACAAACCCGACACCACCCTGGGACAGTTGGTCGCCCTCCCTGTAGTATAGCAAGTTGCCAGATTTGAGGATTATCGTGTCCTCGCCCTCTCTTCGGACTTCAGATAATCCTATAATGTCCCAGCGTAACTTGGCTATACTTTCTTCCAGCTCTGTGATCTTCTCGTCGGTCCTTAGTGTCCTCGTGTTGTATGTGGCCAGGTCCAAACGTCGTCGGTTTTGGTAGCCGGATCTCTGCCGGGGATTCTTCGCACCCCCTGCCCTCCCGTAACCATGGCCGCTACCGTGACCAGGAATAGAAGGGCTGCCGGGGACTAGGGGCCGTTTTTTTATTGTGCTTGTCATTTGGGGGGGTTTTGCCATAGTCACCGCGCCTGGCAAGGACGAATTGGTGACCGCAGTATGTTGTTGATTATACACGGGGGGGACGCTGCTGCCCGTCCCCTGGTCTGTCCCTTAGTCGCCTCTTACGACATCCACGGGAAGAGATGGAATGGTGCTATTCTAAGCCGGCACCACGCGGCGGTAAGCCGGCACCACACGGCGGAGGCACCACACGGCGGTATAGAAAGCATTTGGTATAGAAAGCAGAGTATTTGACAATGCTTACCCGAGGCAAACGTTTCCGCTGCCTTATAAGAGCAGGTGTAATTTTTCTGAGGCTACACGGTTGGTTTGGATCCACTCATTAAAATACTTTTCAAGTGTACATTTCTAAAGCGCCGCCGACGGGTAATATTGCTACAATAGCAATTTATAATTATCTTCTAACTTAAGTACTAAACTGAATTTACTATAACTATTTTAGTACCTGTCTGAAAGGTACATAAAGTTTTCATACAACTTAAAAACCCTGTCCTTCCTCGATGTACAAATAATCATTTTATTGGTATTTTATTACTAACTGTACCTGCGACTTCGTACGTATGGAGATTTTTGGCTATACCGGGGGAACCATACTATTTGCCTGGATATAAAAGATGCTATATTTTGACCCAGGCTAAAAGCTACAACCGTGCCAAGTATCGTCAAAATCCGTTCTGTCGATTTAGACTTATTAATAAATTACAAAAATTGTATATTCAGCATGTGCATCAAAAATAATTTACGACTTTAAATTATTATTCACTGAAAAATATTTTATGTACATAATTGATCAAGTTACAAAATGGTATAAGGGCTAGCTCAGGGCGCGAAATTCAAAATGTTGACGGTTTTTAATTTTGTACGAAAAATCTAAACATATTGCGTCGTATTTTTTTTGTTTGCGTCTACGGCATATTGGCATACATTTATTTATCTATTAAATTTGCCTTATAATTAATTTTGAATAAAATAACATTCCAAAATTAATAAAAAATAAATGAGTAAGTATTATATCGCTCTAGGTAATGTTTTAAGCCAACTAAATACATCCAGGCATCTAATGCATAATGCCAATGTCGCAAAAAACTAAATTATATCTTAACCCTTAGTAGCCTGATTTACGAAAGTGATTTATTTTTAATATTACTGTGTTTAATGTAACTGTGTTTAATAATAATGACATTTGATTTTTTTTTAAATTTCGTTGGAAAGAATATTATACAACAGTAAAATACGTACAGCCAACCTATAAAAAAAAACTAATAGTAATGTGAACATTCGGTTTAAAAGATTGGTATCAAAATTGAAACTCTAGGCTATTAAGGGTTAAAGGTGTTCTTTTTTCGTGATAAAATAAAAGCCATCAATATTTTGAATATCGCGGTCTGATCTGACGCTTCCACCATAGATATATGAAAGGTAGGTTTTATTATGATAAAATACAATGTAGACAAGACAATTTCGACAGTGATAACTGAGAAATTTATATTTAAATTAGTTAAATATAATAAAACCTCACGAGGGTGTTTGCCATTTTTTTCAGATAGCGCGTCTGCCAACTCGCTTGTTCAACGTGACAACTAAGGCATAAATCTCTATGCACAACTCTATGTAGATAGAGATAGTCACCACCCACTGAACAAAGCCATGTCGCCAAGCGGCCTAGCCGTGTTCCGGCATGATGTTCGGTGCTGCCATTCATGGATGGCGGGTCAGATCAGCTGCGCTGCATGTACCTAGTGAATGTAGCGTCTCGATCTACTGCCGCCTTCCTACCTAGGCAAGTATGCTCCATCGTAGATCTCATCATCACTTACCATCAGGTGAGATCGAGATCAAATACTTGCCTATAATGTAATAAAATAAAATAAAAAAATTGTAGGGAAAAATGTGGTTTGTGTTAAGTATAACCGTAAAATCGTGTTATTAAATATTTAACTATCCGATTGGCACAGTTAGTGGTGATCCTGCCATATTTATATAAACCAAGGGCTCCAGTTGTCAGTCCCAGTTTGAACCTGAGTCATGATATTTTAATATACATACTCACTAGCTGCACCCGCGGTGTTTCCCGCGATTAAAAATTATGTCCTTTTCTTCTATTTCCTTTTGCTAATGCACGGTTCCTGTACGCTGTCTCAGAGGAACCGTGCATTTTTTCGGGATTTAAAGTAGCCTATGTGCTATTCCAGACTAAAATCTATATCTGTGCCAAATTTCATCCAGATCCGTTCAGCCGTTCTGGCGTGAATGAGTAACAAACATCCATCCATCCAAACTATCACATTTATAATATTAATGGATTAGTGGAATTCATACGACTGGGCTCATTTGTAGCCCAGCCGTCCCAAGGATCGTTTAGAAGCGAAGCACGTGTCGAATACTTTTTAAGATTCGTATCGTTTCGCGGAGACTTGCATATTAATTGGGGTCCCGACACTCGGGACATCTGTATGTCCCGAGTGTCGGGACTCCAACTAATATGCATAAGAAACTGTTTTCTTGACCGACATCCTAGAGGAGTTCGATGTTCTTGGCTTAAATTATTGAACAACTTGTTTGGTTTATAATTGGAAAAGTTGACAAGCCGAGGGTCAATAGTTGGTTCCTCTTCCCACATTTATATATAGAACTAGCTGTTGCCCGCGACTTCGTCCGCGTGGTATTTAACAACGTCTCAACCGTTGGCAACAGCCTGCTCGCGTTCTGATCCCGCGGGACGCATTGCAGATTGTTGCTATCAAACTTTAAGCAGGCGCAGCGCTGCAACATTGGCTTTAATTTTTTTTCGAGAGATCCAATTTTTTTTTCTAAAATAAAAGTAGCCTATGTTACTCCTTGTTACATCAGCTATCTGCCAGTGAAATTCCCGTCAAAATCGGTCCAGCCATTTCAGAGATTACCCGGAACAAACAGACAGACAGACAGACAGACAGACAGACGGACAGACAGACAGACGGACAGACAGACAGACAGACAGACAGACAGACAAAAATTGTAAAAAAAATTGTTTCGATATAGGTAACGTGTATACATCCAAATGCACTTAGTAAAAAGCGGTTATTTTAATATTACAAACAGACACTCCAATTTTATTTATATGTATAGACTAGGCGTATGTGATTCTATGTAAACCTTCTACGTAATTAAATTCTATTCAATAACTAATACGTTCCTTAGTGCCTTAGTGCATTCCGGTTAAGGAAAACATATCGTGAGGAAACCTGCATGTCTGAGAGAAACCCTCGAAAGATGTGTGAAGTCCGCCAACCCGCACTGAGCCAGCGTGGTGTACTATGGCCTAATCCCCCTCGCATTGAGGGGAGGCCCGTGCCCAACAGTGGGACATTAAAAGGGCTGGAATGATTATATAATTATTACATTCCTTAGTGCCTTAGTGCATTCCGGTGAAGGAAAACGTCGTGAGGAAACCTGCATGTCTGAGAGAAACCCTCGAAAGATGTGTGAAGTCCGCCAACCCGCACTGAGCCAGCGTGGTGGACTATGGCCTAATCCCCCTCGCATTGAGGGGAGGCCCGTGCTCAACAGTGGGACATTAAAAAAGGGCTGGTATTATTATATATCCCACTAATCTCACTAATATTATAAAATTGAAAGTTTGGATGGATGGATGTTTGTTACTCAATCACGCCAAAACGGCTGAAAGGATCTAGATGCAATTTGGCACAGAGATGGATTATAGTCTGGAATAGCACATAGGCTACTTTTTATCTCGGTAAAATGTATGGTTCCCGTGGGATAAATTTGCTTTATATTTTCATACTCTTTAATCGCGGGTAACACCACGGGGCGCAGCTAGTATTATTATATACATTCCTTAGTTTGGGACCTTAGAGTTAGTATGTTCGTTTGGCGATATCATTTTTCTCCCGTAATTTATAACTTAAATCCAATGAAATATAAAAAAGAACTCCAGGTGTTGCAAACCTTTCGCAAACAAATTCGTGAACCAATATTATTCACACCAGCAACTGTATTCCCAATATACACCTCCGGCAACTCCAACTTAAGCCCCGGTATTTACTCGGATTTATGGCCTCCGCCGATATTTCGACAAGTTCCAACACTCAGGTGCTTGTTTTTGTTTTAACTCACTCGGTTTCCATCTCGATTGTGCTGGATTAAGTTTGAGCCAGAAACAGAATAGTTTTCATTCGTTTAAATCATTAAAGTTCGTCAAAAATGTATGAACGATATTCTAAGATTTTATTTGTTTTTTAAGGGCAAAAAAATGTGATCACCGCTATACGAGTGCCGGCCAGTTATAAGTCAATTGTGAAGTGAAAAATGGGTGAGAACAGTTCATAAAAGGATCTACGGAAAATTTCAACTAATTTTTTATTTTTTTTTATTACATTATAGGCAAGTATTTGATCTCGATCTCACCTGATGGTAAGTGACGATGAGATCTACGATAGAGCATACTTGCCTAGGTAGGAAGGCGGCAGTAGATCGAGACGCTACATTCACTAGGCACATGCAGCGCAGCTGATATGACCCGCCATCTATGACTGGTAACACCGAACATCATGCCGGAACACGGCTAGGCCGCTTGACGACATGGCTTTGTAGAAATCTACTACCACAAACTACAACCAGCGGAGGAGCTATTGCAGGAATATGAAAAGATAAAGGGGACTATGGATTGATATTTGGATGTACAAGGAATAAGAATATTGAAAGGGTATATAAAAAACATATTAAGGCTTTTGTATTCATGATCTATATTGGTCTACATTAAGGTGGAAGCTCAGGGTCAGGGCGCGAAATTCAAAATGTCAATGGCTTTAATTTTTTTACGAAAAGTTTGGACATCTTTACGATGTAATTTTGTGTTTTGCGATATTAACAGTCTGCATTGGATGTCTCGATGTATTAAGTTAGCTTAAAAAAATACCTAAAGCGATACAACACCATGATGTTAGTAAAAGTAGCGGTTTTTACCAACCTTATGGTATTGTATCGGATTAGGTACTTCTTTAAGCAAACTTAATACATCCAAACATCCAATGCAGAATGTTAATATCGCAAAACACTAAATTACATCGTAAAGATGTCCAAATTTTTCGTAAAAAAATAAAAACCATTGACATTTTGAATTTCGCGCCCTGACCCTGAGCTTCCCCCTTAATAGATAAACAGTAGGTAGTGATATACGGTGTAACAGTGCACCGCGATTACACCTTTAAAGCCGAACATTACCCCGCGCGCCGCTTTCCTCGATGTAGGTTAAAAGCAAGATGCATTAAGGTTGATACTGCGATACAGACTGTGAAGTCATCGAGAACGCCCCGCGTATTATAAACACGTCCAATGCTTATGAGAGGGTAAGTAGTTATGTTTTTAATGGGGGGGATATAAACATTATTACGAATAGTCTTGTGTTGTGTCAATTTCTTGCTTATTCTACACTAGCTGCGCCTCGCGGTGTTACCCTCGATTAAAAAGTATTAAAAATTAAAATAAATCTATCCCACGGGAAACATTCATATTACCGGAATAAAAAGTTACATTTGTGATATTTCAGACTATAGTCTATCTCTGTGCCAAATTTCATCCAGATCCGTTCAGCCGTTCTGGCGTGATTGAGTAACAAACATCTTTCCATCCAAACTTTCACATTTATAATATTAGTGGGAAGTGGGATATCTTTCTTAGAAGCTAAGGCTTCGTGACACATATTAATTTTGAAGGTTTAGTTACTCGGCTTACAAAACAGGTGTTAAATATTTTAAAAGTAAAATTTTGACTACTGTCTATACGAATCTATACTTATATTATAAAGATGTAAAGTTTGTTAGTGTGTGAGTACGGATGTAGGGGGTAATCTCCGGATTTACTGATCTGATTCTGAAAATTATTTCACTAATAGGAAGCTACATTATTTCTAAGCGCTATAGGCTATGTTTCATCGAGGAACTGCAGGTAAAACCGCAGGCAGAGCTAGTCTATACATATAAATAAAATTGGAGTGTCTGTTTGTCATATTAAAATAACCGCTTTTTACTAAGTGCATTTGGATGTATACACGTTACCTATACCGAAACAACATTTTTTACAATTTTTGTCTGTCTGTCCGTCTGTCTGTCTGTCTGTCTGTTTGTTTGTTCCGGCTAATCTCTGAAATGGCTGGACCGATTTTGACGGGACTTTCACTGGCAGATAGCTGGTGTAACAAAGAGTAACTTAGTCGAGAGTAACTGTCCCGCGGGCTCAGAATAGGCGAGCAGGCTGTTGTCAACGATTGTCTTTGTTAAATAACACGCGGACGAAGTCGCGGGCAACAGCTAGTATCCTATAAATTACTACGAGATCAGTTAGATACTTACTCCAAAAACTCATCTCGATGTAGCACACAATTTGCCGACACTAAAATAGTTCTGAATCTAGATAAATTTACTGACACTCCAAATAGATAGAGTCGAAAGTTAGGCGCCTTCGGATTGGTGATAAACGAAGCAATTTGTAAATGTTGATGCTAGCTCGGACGATGTCGAGATATGTGCGCAAGCGCGTGGTACAAGTTACAATCAGAGCGCGTGTTGCGATATGAACTAAACGCTAAACCCCTAAACACGATCTGATACGAAGTGCTATACAAAGAGAAGATATTGGGGTCGAGTCACCTTCGTCCATAGGAGAATTAAATACCCTCGAGATACCCTACACGTGACCCTGGGTGGTGCCAACTAGGTGACAACTCTACTGGTGGTAGGCTTCGGCCGTGGTTAGTCACCACCCACTGAACAAAGCCATGTCGCCAAGCGGCCTAGCCCTGTTCCGGCATGATGTTCGGTGTTGCCATTCATGGATGGCGGGTCAGATCAGCTGCGCTGCATGTGCCTAGTGAATGTAGCGTCTCGATCTACTGCCGCCTTCCTACCTAGGCAAGTATGCTCGATCGTAGATCTCATCATCACTTACCATCAGGTGAGATCGAGATCAAATACTTGCCTATAATGTAATAAAAAAAAAATATTACATACACTGTCTAGTGCAGGAAGTTTTTGTCAATAACTGGTAACAGGTATTTTAATATTATTATTAAAATTGTAACCGCAATGTATGTATATAATACATTTAATCTCTTTTTGGTAAATAAACATTATTATTATTACTGTCAGCTATTATATTATCCTGAAAACATATTTAGCTGCATGCGTATGTACGGAGCTCCACAAACACGTATAGAAGCATGAATTGTAGGTAAAAAGCGTGCTGTTACTTTCATTCTTATTTATGACATCTGTGGTGTGAACAGGACGGAAGACGGGTTATGTTACTGAAGAGCATCTGGCAGGAGTTTTAGGAGTCAGTAAGTCAAATCGGTTTGGAAATGTGCTTCGTGTGCTGCCGGATTATTTCGTGTACGCTCGGTTTTATATAAGACATCAGGATGGGTGAGGATTGTAACCATATGTATCAAGTTCTATTCTACTCGAGAGGACATGACCACCGAATTCCTAAAACCGCGAGATCGCTATAGAATCACTAGATTATTTAAACCTCAATCTGTTGTTTACGAAGATCTTTTGAACGAGTGGCAATGCAGTTGGGATACAACAACTAAGGGCCGCCACCTCCACCAGTTCTTTCCTTGCGTTCGTGATCGTTTGGAGAAGACGTGGATGGATGTGGATCACTGTATGGCACAATTTTTAACTGGCCATGGTAACTTTAAGAGCAAATTATTCTATTTTAAATTAGTACCCTCGCCTCTGTGTCAATGTTCAACGCCGTATAACGAAAACGAGCAATCTGCACATCACATCCTCTGGGAGTGCAATCTCTGGCAAAACGAACGGAACATTATGCTTAATAGTTTGCAAGTAACTTCTGGAGTTGTATACTACACAGACCTTGTGGAAACCAGGGATAACTTCCGTGCGTTCAAGCGTTTTTGCCATACCTACTACTGGAATCAAGTTTAATCAGCTCACAAGTTTAGGACCAATTAGTATTTAAACTCTCCGTGGTGCCTTACACCTGGAATTAGTCCAGCTGTAATAGTCTTACTTCGGTGGACATTTGTCTACCAGATCTTTTTGTCTCCCGCTTTGCAATGGAGGGAAGTGGATAATTTTCTTCCAACTCCTCCTATTTATCTTTCGATTAATTTCGTGCGGGTTCCAAGACAATTAACTTTATCCCGGGACTCGCCGAGGGTCAAACCTCGGTGTCTTCATTGGACACCACTGTAGATCCTGGCTTACAGGAGTAGCAGTGGTGGGAGTGTGTGGCAGGCCTAGTCCAAAATATGTATCAAGTTCTGCTAGAAAATGTTTCCATTCGTATTGCGAGTGAGTGATATTTGGACTTTTACTAGCATTTACGTTAGGTTCAAATTAACCAAACCGCACCGAGCCAGCGTGACGATGACCTAAACCCACCTTAGATTGAGGAAGAATGTGCCCGGTATAATTGCAATAGGCTTCGCTCAGTAGGTGCACTGCAGTGCGCCTACCTCTTCAAAGATTCCAGGCGTGATGGTGTAATCTAACAATTATTACTTGCCTTCATCTTAACCGTTAGTGGTTCTAAAAACAGATCGTAAATCTTAGTTTACAATGTTACGTATTGTCTATTCAGTACACAATATTGAAAAATCGCTATATCCTACAAATTGTACAATACTCCCTCAGTTCGCAAATGTATGTAAAGATCGTCCACTAGAGACCAGCCGGGCACGCTTTCACGCGATTCCTTCTTGTAAATTGGTAAAATAAGCACTGCTTCGTGAATGCCGACTGCGACCGATATCGTTAGGTATCATAGGAGCAGGAAAAAGGGTCGATGAAGAGGAACGGAAAATAATGTCTCAAGGGATCGCCTGTAGTTATAGAGTATTAGGAGTTTCGCGAGTGAACCACGGATGAAGAAATAATATAGAACGAGTGCCGCTAGCAATATATTGAAGCAACCATGCTCAAATTGCGTATACGGAAAATCGTAATTCGCTTGCACTACACAAATCGGCTTATTTTGTTTGCGATGAACATAGGACAAACCATGTATTGTTTTTTCATGTATGGAATAAAGGACTCTATCAATAAATAATGACTCATATTATGTCTTGGGTAAGATGAACCAGGTATAGTGAAGTTGTTCAAATGATTGGCAAAGGAGAGTAGGAATTTTATGAAGAAAAAATATTTGGCTAATGTCTATTCCGTTTCGGGTCTAACGAAATATATAAACCAGTTTATATAACACACAACCTTAAATATGAAAGACAGAGATAGCATCGTTTTAAAGACGGAGCTGTGATCCAGAGCGTTGGAATTTTGTATTTTAATTTGTTCGGGAAGATTAAAGAATATCAATAGCAAGGTTTGATTAAACTTGTCTACTTCATTTTCCGTTAAGCTATTATGCTTTTGATATGGTGGATACACGATGTCTGGCAATACTCTTATGTCTGGTTTCAGATATATTTTTCAGTATTACATCGAATACAAAGCTGCTGAACTAAAAGTACATTTATAGAGACGCTCACAATACGTGAAAATCTTTCGTCTTTTTAATATATAGGAACCATTGCGAATCCTATACGAACAATTTTATTTTCCAGGATATAGAGTCCTATAAAACAGGTAATGTATGTAGGTAAAGTATTATTTCGTTAAAAAATACAACAATTAAAAACAGCATTTTCGTTCGGATTATAATTAAGTTCTTATTAAAATTAATATCTCAACCGCAATAAATTCTTCAAACAAAGGTATTTTGACAATATTGTAAACATTAAAATTATTTCCTCAAACGATAAACAAGGCAGGTGGGGCTAATTACATTATCTTACGGCAATGTTCGAGTCCTCATAATGTTGTTGGAGTGAGATGGGAGACGAGCATAGAGGGAGAAACGACCACCCCAAAATAATTATGATTAACCGCAAATAAGGATAAAAGGCCAAAGGTTTCAACGTGAGAAAATGAAAATTATATTTAAATAGTTGTTTATGCCCGTGTCTTGGTTCACGTGGACTTATATCCTTAATTATTCGGTAAAATCCCTTCTATTTTTGAGAATAAACATTATTTGTAAATATGACGTCGTATAAACGCTATCGATTAAAAAGTATGAACAATTCAAACAAATCTATCCCACCGGAACCATATATTTTACCGAGATAAAAAGTAGCCTATGTGCTATCCTAGACTATAATCTATCTCTGTGCCAAATTTCATCTAGATCCGTTAAGCAGTTCTGGCGTGATTGAGTAACAAACATCCATCCATCCAAACTTTCACATTTATAATATTAGTGGGATTATTGGCACGGCTACGGAACCCTACTTTGGGAATGACTCCACACACACTTCGTTGGTTTATTTTCAAAACAGCTTTGGGCGCGACTCAAAACTATTTCAAGCATCATAATTATCCTGTTATTGCAGCCGTGGGTGTGCTCGGGTTCAAACTGTTACGTAAAACTCAAAACAAACCTTTATAATTGTCTCAAAAGAAACAACAACGCAACTAGCACCAGTTCGGTGCAGGCAGTATGCCAAACTCAACAGAATTTGCTTAACTAACGTCAGTACTCGTTAGGAGTCGTATAGAAGTCGTATAGGAGTCGCATAGCAGGCTTGTTACTGGATTATATACACGGATATTGCTGTGCGTTCGTTGCGCTTTCGACAGCGACGTTTATTGATTTTGGCAGGTGTTGTATCGTAACTTGTGGACAATGTCCGTGAAGACCAATAGAAACTGTTTGGGTTGTTTTTGATGGACTGTTTATAACACTGTATGCGCTATTTGGGAGTCTTAACATAATACATATCGGGAACCTGATCAGGTTAATTAATAGACAAAGTTTGCTAGATCTCTATATGCCAAATAAATCATTAATTATTTAAATTAGTCATTTATAAATATAATTTAAATGTGACAATCAAGGAAGAATACCTATATATACGCAAGTAATCGTATAGAGGTAAGTAATTGCCCGAGTTGGCCCAAGTATGTCTATATGTCCGAAACTCCCTATGTACGGGAGAAAAATAGACCTGGTCTTACCTGCCGTACCTTCCACTGTCTCACATCCAAGGACTCGGCTTTGCTCGCGGTGATCTGCAGGTACAGGCTTTTAGGGTCTATTCACACATATCCATGGGTCCTAGTCTGATGCTTCAGCAGGTTGGGGGTTGCACACACACACGAGAATAGTCAAGAGAGTTTTATGCCACGTAAATATAGGCACAACACAGAATTCAGGAGCGTAACACGAAAAGTAACGTCTGTCGCCACCGAGGCAATTCGAACAAGCCCCGGTACCGTGTTCGCACATATGATTGGCCCACACCGGTGACGGGTAAGGTGGCACGGCGCGGTCCAATAGGAATACAGCAAAACAGCTTCCAGTTTGGAAAGGCTTAACCAGGTCGAAGTAGATAATTAAAAGAAAAATAACGGTTCAAATTGTGTTGTTACCCTGACATGATTCATCCACAATTCGGTACGGAACATGCCGCTCACCTTAAAAGCTATGAAATAAAGTGCTTTTAACAAAATTACGACAAACTAATAGACATAAAAGCAAAAAAAAAAAAAGAAAAAATTATACTAGCTTAAGTACTAAGGAGAAGATTCCCAACGATATTCATTTAAGAGGGAGAGGGCATATCTTAACGACAGATCGTTTTGCAAAGGTTTTACCCAACTGGAGGGTCACAACGCGAGTTACATTGTCTGGCCCAGGGTGCAGCGCGTGAACACGAGCCAATCTCCATCGTAGCGGGGGAAGATTGTCCTCCATGACCACAACAATAGTGCCTTCACGGATAGGGGATCCACGGTCGCGGAACCATTTACTCCGTTGTTGTATTTCGTACAGATATTCCCTACTCCAGCGTTTCCAGAAATGCTGGACACACTGTTGTATCCAGCGCCATCTAGTAAGACGACTAGGATTTGAATCGGTCAACGAAACGTCAGGAATGGCCGTAAGAGGTCCCCCTATCAAGAAATGAGATGGAGTCAAAGGTAAGGGATCCGAAGGATCGGCGCTCAATACACAGAGAGGACGTGAATTTAAGACCGCCTCAATTTGACACGATAGGGTATGCATCTCATCATACGTCTGAATACGAGTACCCAACACCTTGTATAAATGGGTTTTAAAGCTTTTTACACCAGCTTCGAATAACCCCCCAAAATGACTCGCGTAAGGGGGTTGAAAATGCCAAGTTATTCCCTGTTGTACTGTGTGGTTATTCAATTCTGATTGAATAGAATCATTTCGCAAAAAGTTATATAATTCCTTTAGATAATTATCGCATCCAACGAAATTACGGCCGCAGTCAGAGTAAATATCCGTGCACAGGCCTCTACGGGAAGTGAAACGTCGAAGGGCAGCAAGAAACCCTTCCGTGGATAACTCAGAAACGAGTTCAAGATGTATAGCCTTTACACTCATACACACAAAAACAGCGACATAACACTTAACTATTTTTGCGTTTCTTACTTTATTAGCACGCACATAAAATGGACCGCAAAAATCTACAGCAGTTTTTATAAAGACTCTTTCACATTCTAATAACCTCACCGAGGGTAATACACCCATACTCGGCTGAGGATGTACCGGATGCGCACGAAAACAACGAACACACTTATGTAATCGCTGACGAATGATATCTCACGCCGATAATATCCAGTACTTCTGTAAGAGCTGATACTGGACGGATTGAGGGCCTGCATGGAGGTTCGTCTTATGAGCCTCGTCAATAATTAGAAAAGTGAGAGGATGTTTTTTGGGGAGGATCAATTGGTGTTTGGACTCATACGATAAAATCGATTTGTGTATACGACCACCAACACGCAATAAATTATGTTTATCAACGAAAGGATTTAATCTTTTCAGTTGATTGGAGGGAGGTTTTTTCATTAAAAGAGTTTTAATGTCATCTGCAAAGATTGACGTTTGAACTACGTGAATCAGTCGATTCAATGCCCAATTATACTCAGGGACAGTCACCTGTGGTGGATAAAAATTGTTTGACCGCTTACATTTATTAAAAAATCTAAATAAAAGGGCGGTAACACGAACAAGTTTTCCGAGGGACGAGAATTTAGAAATAATTTCTTCATTCTCACTGGGCCCGGTAATAGACGGATTTGATAGTAATGGTAAATTACGTTTTTCTTCCGTGGTTACGGGTTCGTCTTTCCGGATAGGCCAGTGTGTGGCGTCGAAGCGAAGCCACGAAGGTCCATGGAACCACATGTCATGGTGTAGAAAGGTCTCGGGGGACATGCCCCGTGACGCTGCGTCAGCGGGGTTGTCGGCCGACGGGACGTGGCGCCATCTACTAGCGGGGACACGTGACAATATTTCACTAGTACGGTTTGCTACGTAAGTTTTCCACTCATGCGGAGATGAGCGAAGCCACGCTAACACAATGGATGAATCCGTCCAGGCATAAACATTTTCACATGGTACGAAGTTACCATAACTTTTGAGTACTATAGCTAGCAGTTTGGATAACAAGAGTGCACCGCATAACTCAAGTCGCGGTATCGATACACGAGTGAGGGGCGATACTCGAGTTTTGCTCAACAGCAAGAACACACTTAATTTTCCGCATTTGTCTGAGACACGTAAATAAACACACGCGGCGTACCCTTTCTCAGACGCGTCGGAAAATCCATGAAGTTGTACGCGACTAGTATGAGGAAACACGTGACGCGGTAAGCTCACGTGTGATAAAAGGGGCAGTTCATTCACAAAGTTGGTCCAAGCATTAATAATATCGATAGGTGGGATTTCGTCCCAATGTACACCTGAAATCCAGAGTAATTGTATAAGGTACTTGGCGTATAACGTAACCGGAGATAACCACCCCATGGGATCATAAATTTTAGCTATCTCGGATAGAATAGCTCTTTTGGTGCATGTTCTGGAAGAGGCATGGACGCGGAAAGTAAATACATCCGTAGTCGGATTCCATTGAAGTCCGAGTACCTTGGTCTTATCATCCTTCTCGAGCTCGGCGAACGCTAAGCTCTCGTCCCGCTCACCATGAGAGGGTGGCATCTGTACTGCAGCTAATACGGCGGCGGAATTACTGTGCCATTTCCGCAGCTCAAACCCGGCGGACTCACAAATCCCAATCAGCTCGCTTTGCAAGGCAAGAGCAGCCTCCTCATCATCAGCTCCAGAGATCACGTCATCTACAAAACACTGGTCGAGAAGGACGTGAGAACCTAATTTAAATCGAGACGCTTCATCGGAAGCAAGTTGTTTTATGGTGCGTAAAGCTAAAAACGGAGACGAACTTACACCGAAGGTGACTGTACGAAGTCGATATTCAAGTAAGGGGTCATCGGGGGATTTACGCCATATGATTCGCTGAAAATCACGATCAGATTCACGGATTAAAATATTCCTGTACATTTGTTTAATATCGGCAGTGAGCACGATTGAATAAATTCGAAATTTTAGAAGGACCTGAACAATGTCTTGATGTAGCTTGGGACCGGTCAGCAGCACGTCATTCAGTGAATGCCCGTTAGAAGACTTATTGCCCGCATTAAAAACGACTCTAGTCTTGGTAGTCTCACTAGACTCCTTGACTATACAATGGTGAGGAATATAATAGACTTGACTCGGCGAGGTTTTGACCTCCACAAGCTCCATGTGATTGAGATCAACGTATTCTTGGAGGCACGCATGGTAATCCTCCTTTAATTTGGGATTACGTTCCAAACGATATTCTAATCGACGAAATTGAGCGATTGCACTATCACGTGACTCGCCTAGGGGCGGTGCCTCCGGTCTGAACGGAAGTGGAACCACGTAACGCCCGTCAGCGGCACGTGTATGCGATTTCTGGTATATAGACTCGCATAAAATTTCATCGGAAGAGAGGGTTCTCTGTTCGGGTACCGATTCCAGTTCCCAAAAGCGCTGGAGGTCCATGTCATTGTCAAACGAGCTTAGACACGCCTGGACGGAGTTTGGATTCGTGTTTTCAAAGGAAAGTTTCCCGAGTAATATGTATCCAAAAATACTGTTCATAGCTATCGGCGAGCCAGGTACACCTGTGACAATGTCACTTAATAAAATCTGGGATAGGACATCCGCACCTAGCAGCATTTCCACAGGTTTTGGAACATAAAACTCAGGATCAGCTAATTTCAATGTGTTCAGATGCGGCCACTCCGTATGGGGTACCGGCACGCTTGGCATTTGCGAAATTAATTTAGATAAAATTAATGCATCTATAGAAATCGAAGGATTTAATGCATTTTTTGGGGTTACATTGCATGAAACGACACCCCTCGGATGCACAGGTTTGTCGTCACCGATGCCATACACCGGAATATTTATATAACGACGCGCTAATCCTAATCTCTGTGCGCAAGCCTCAGTTATAAACGATGCTTGGCTCCCGGAATCAATTACGCAGCGGACTGTCGCTCGTTTCTGATTATCTACATATACATCAACGAGCGCGGTAGATAACAACACTGTACTCTTACGGACGCCCGGTTCACCGTTACCGCCGTGTGTATAAGAGTGTGCCACACAAGTCATGGTGTTTTGCAGTGGCGGGCTGTCAGCTGTTATCTGTTCGTCACATTTTTCACCGTTAGGAGAGAATGAGACGGGTATAGAATCTATCGGTATGTTTGCTTGCATGCATTGAGCTTCAACGTGAATCAAAGTGTGGTGACGCTTGTGACAGGATCGACACACAAAGTTTGATTTACACTGTTTAACTTCGTGCCCAACACTTAAACAATTAAAACAGATGTTTTTGTTTTGAATAAATGCGTTTCTATCCCGAGGAGACATATTCAAAAACGTATCACATTTGTTTAATGAATGTTGCGCACCACAACATAGACAAACCTTATGACGGTGGTCATTAGGTTGATAATTGACTGTCGCATTAGAATGAACATCATTTGTTGTATCGCAGTTAGTTACGAGGACTTGGCGGAATGAGCCGAAGCCGCCCGAACCACGAGTTGCCATGGGTTTCGCATTGGCAGTTGGACGAAATGTTGAAGTACCCCCAGCTTCGAACGAATATTTCTGTGATATATCGTTTGCGGACATTTCTCTTTCTAAGAATGAAATTAATGTGTTAACACAAGGAACCTCGTTCGGTTTATTTAAAGATAGTTCAAAACGCTTTCTAGTAGCCAGTGATATTTTGCGCAACAAAATACCTAATAACATAAAACTCCAGTGTTTTACGGGAAATTGCATCATTTCGAGTGCTTTAATGTTTTCTTGATAAATATTGAGCAAATTCCGTAAGCTCTGAGTAGCTTTGTCTGAACACGGTTCTATATCTAAAATTCTATCGAGATGCTGCGATGCGATTGCTCGTTTGTTATCATAACGCGAAACTAAAATTTCTAAAGCTACACTATAATTATCATCTGTAATGGGAATCGATTTAATGAGATTATATGGTTCGTGTTTTAAAGTCAACAACAAATAACGAAATTTTTCCGCATCCGTGTAGGCATCATTCCTGTGTACTAGTGAAATGAATAGGTCATGAAATGATGGCCAATCCGTCGATTCACCGTTAAAATTGGGCAAAGGTAAAGTAGGTAGTTTAGATGAACAGTAATGCGGGACTGCTAACGAGTTGTTCAACGAGCCACGGCTCATGCGTCGGGTTTCGTCATCCTCTTTTTTGAACTTATTTACTTGTAACACAATAGCATAATACAAATCGTTAAAATCGTTGCGAATCTTTAACTGTTCCTCTTTATTGAATTGTTTAACCTTCACAAGACCCTTTTCGATTTTAGTTTGAAGTTTCGAAAATTTCCTTTGTTGTGCGCATAAATCTTTAGTTCGGGAACGAAATTGTAGTTCATCTGTCGTTGCGAACTGTAAGGTTTTTGTAAGATCGTTGATAATAATATCTCTTTCGTAAATATCTAATTCGCACAGTTCGTTATCGGCCATTTTGCGTAACAAAGATGACACGATATTTTTTAACGGCGTAATTAGGTAGAACAACACAACCTGAGCAGCTATTATCCGGTTCGGATGGATCAACTTTTATGTACGGGAGAAAAATAGACCTGGTCTTACCTGCCGTACCTTCCACTGTCTCACATCCAAGGACTCGGCTTTGCTCGCGGTGATCTGCAGGTACAGGCTTTTAGGGTCTATTCACACATATCCATGGGTCCTAGTCTGATGCTTCAGCAGGTTGGGGGTTGCACACACACACGAGAATAGTCAAGAGAGTTTTATGCCACGTAAATATAGGCACAACACAGAATTCAGGAGCGTAACACGAAAAGTAACGTCTGTCGCCACCGAGGCAATTCGAACAAGCCCCGGTACCGTGTTCGCACATATGATTGGCCCACACCGGTGACGGGTAAGGTGGCACGGCGCGGTCCAATAGGAATACAGCAAAACAGCTTCCAGTTTGGAAAGGCTTAACCAGGTCGAAGTAGATAATTAAAAGAAAAATAACGGTTCAAATTGTGTTGTTACCCTGACATGATTCATCCACAATTCGGTACGGAACACCCTAAAATTTTGCCCTAATTCAATTTGGCAACGTTCGAGACTTGGTTGATCATTGTTAGCTAAATAGTGTTTAATGGTTCTAATATGCTTGTATAAGATACTAAAGCAAGTTTCCTTTTATATAAGAGTTATAGTAGGTAGTTACTACACTATTTCCGTATGGGCTTTCTCTTGCGTAGCTATATATGACTTAGAATAATGTTACTGGATTTAGTGTAACTGTGGGAGTCTAAAAGGCCGACTGAACATCCAATTTGTCGTCTGCCATATTTGCTTGAGGCGAAAAATTAGGCTTAATCCAATACAATCCTTTTGACAATTCCACACTTCAAAATAAAACTAAAAACAATTTGCTCGGACAAAATACATTTGAATAAACAAATGACATTTTTTTTTATAAGATCTGTGCTGGTAGATTATACGCACGTTCGGCTTGCTAGCATCAAATATTTGATGGGTAAGTGAAGCAAGCTAAGACGGTCAAACGCGAATTGGCCAAATAGGTCATCATGATGACGCGATAGGAAAATTATGTGATTTTAAAGCAAACCTTTTTTTTATATTTTCTACGCCTATCCACGTAAGAAAATTGTCTATCAGTGTTGCGAGGATACTGATAGACAATTTTCTTATAATCATAATAATTAACAAAAAATCATATAATAGAAAAACAAAATATGAACCAGCGATTCACTTTTCCTATAAAATTTAAATAGGTAAGTTTTATACAGAATTATACCGGTACTCCATTTGGTACGGCAGCATGTTATTAAATATATTGCTTTTCATATACGTGTCCTGGTATCCAATAAATGCTGGAGCAGGTGCAGTATGACTGGAAATGCTAGTTTCGTGTGTTAGCTAATGCTGATACATTCTAAATTCTCGCAAGAAACTTAGTTTTGGCACTCTACCGAGATTTGTATATACAGAATTTAGATCATTTCTCGAGCCTAACACACCCATTAACCATTAGCTATTAGCTGTCCTGGATTTCGTACCACTTAGAATCCAATATGATTTTTTTCAATTTTATATGCTATTCCGCTTCGAGGCCAAGACAAATTCAAAACATTAAAGATCATAAAAATCGGTCCACCCGTTCTTAGGTTACAAATGGTGAAACTATCACGACTTAGTTTAATATATATAGATTCAGGGCTTACTTGACTAAACTCCGATATAAACAAAGAGTCGTTTAGACTGAATAATGAGCTTAACTTGGCAAGTGGTTAAGATTGTTCACAAGATACTACCTAGATGTACTACTTGAATTAATTTATGTTAAGTCTGGACTGCAAACCATCTGGGAACATCTGGACTATATTGGTATTTATTCCTAGGCTATACAGAGTGATTCAGAAAATCTATACTAACTCTTGAACCTGCGCTTCTTAAACGCATTAGTAATCATGTTGTGAAGTCATTATTTTGAGATACCATTGCAAGACCTCAAGACACTCTGAGCACTTTCTGCGTAGATCGGACCGCAAGTAACAACTACCGCGACTAATATGAGGGTACCCCGGTTCAAACTATGACACTAGGCCGTCAACCACCTAAGTCCTCCCGTGACCAAGGTTGCTGTAAAGCAGCCGAAACGTTGGGAACGTAAAAACATAAAATAAACGCGATAAAATTCGTAAAATTAGTTTTATTTCGATATTTTAATTCCGTCCGTAGGAGAATTAAGTACCCTCGAGATACCCTACACGTGACCCTGGGTGGTGCCAACCAGGTGACAACTCTACTGGTGGTAGGCTTCGGCCGTGGCTAGTCACCACCCACTGAACAAAGCCATGTCGCCAAGCGGCCTAGCCGTGTTCCGGCATGATGTTCGGTGTTGCCATTCATGGATGGCGGGTCAGATCAGTTGCGCTGCATGTGCCTAGTGAATGTAGCGTCTCTATCTACTTCCGCCTTCCTACCTAGGCAAGTATGCTCCATCGTAGATCTCATCGTCACTTACCATCAGGTGAAATCGAGATCAAATACGTGCCTATAATGTAATAAAAAAAAAAATAAAAAATCAATAAAAATAAAATATTCATTCTGATTCCATCAAACTTTCCATCGCCTCTGAAATGTTACGGACATTTATCCCTAAATTCAGATCTCAAATACTCCATTAAATTTACTAGATGGACACTTACAAATATTTTCGCTTCGTCAACAACTTGTTTTTGAACCAATCATATCAATCGAAAAGAAATTCTGGAGTATACTGGATCTCATTACTAAGGTTCCCAAGATTTTTCAAATTGATTAATAGTATGCTGTTAAAGAAAAAAGCAGTGATAGCCAAGTTGGTAGAACGTCTGCCTCAGTAACGAGGATCGCGGGTAGAAACCAGCAATGAATACTTATACTAAGTCTGAGTCACTGTAAATTAGTGAGGTAACAAATGACGATTTTCACACATTCGCAAATGCGAATACTCGGCAGTCACATTCGCGAATGTGAATGTCAACGGATGGTTGTAAATCATACATTTTATTTTTCTATTTGTAAATATTTAGATGATTATTACAAATAAATACTATACAAAATTAAGATATAAGGTAATTTTTACGTATTAAAGTGATTTATTTGATAACCTCAACATTCAACAACCATACAAAAATAATTATGTCATTAATTGTCTTTATATACAACTCCCCATAATATAGATTATAAAGCAGATACATTTATTCATTCAGCAAAGTAAATAATGCAGTGATAGCAGTGATAGCCAAGTTGGTAGAACGCTTGCCTCGATAACGAGGATTGCAGGTTCAAACCCCGGCTCGCACCTCTGGGATTTTTCATGTGCGAATCTCATTTTCAACCAAGATTATCACTTGCTAAACGGTGAAGGAAAACATCGTGAGGAAACCTGCATGTCTGAGAGAACCCCTCGAAAGATGTGTGAAGTCTGCCAACCCGCACTGGGCCAGCGTGGTGGACTATGGCATAAATCCCCCCTCGCATTGAGGGGGAGGCCCGTGCCCAGCAGTGGGACATAAAAAAGGTCTGGAATTATTATTCAGCAAAGTAAATAATAAAAATGTTTCCTATTGTTATAACAACATTCGCAAAACGTTCGCAAGATTCCTTGCGAATGCGAATGGGTATCTCGAAAATCATGCGAATATTAATTACATCACTAATGTAAATTAATAATCACGTATCCTGCACTATAAAATGTTAATTGCTCTTTACTTGTAAAAGGAGTAATGTGAATAATGTTTCATTAAACTGGAATAAGGTTACATTCATTAGAAGGTAGTAAAAAAATGCTTCAAAGCAATAAGGTATGGAGGTATGCTGACGTGTTAATTGCTTGGGTAAATTAATATTAGCGTCAATAGATTAGTGGATAGAAGGGCCGACCGTTATCCTGATGTTCCGAGTTCGATACCCACATCCATTAAACTGTTAACATATATAAACCTACTAGCTGCGCCCCGCGGTGTTACCCGCGCGATAAAAAATTATGTTTTTTTACCGGGATAAAAAGTATGCTAAGTGCTATTCCAGATTATAGTCTATCTCTGTACCAAATTTCATCCAGATCCGTTGAGCCATTGTGGCGTGATTGAGTAACAAATATTCGTCCATTAGTGTGATCTACAGGATAAACAAACTTGACATGTAAAAATTCTGGCTTTAAATATTCAAACACTAATTTCAAAGGTCCTTTTCTGCATTCCTATAAAGTTGTAGATTCTTGATATGGATTCTGACTCCGGCATTTTTGGATTTTCTGTCTGTCTGTCTTTTATGGCGGAAATGTGTATCTCTACTGGATGGATTTTACTAAACACTGGTATGGTTGGCAAAAGAGTTTCCACAGGATGATCAAAAAGCCAAAGTCCACGCTTAGGAAGTCACGGGTACATCTAGTATTGGATACTCCAATCCCGTTAACCCGCTATTCAAAGGAGAGCCACAGGAGTGCATTACATTTGCTAGCCACCAATACATTGAAGCCTTTTAGATCGTGATATTATGGTAATGGCTTACAGAGGGGTTGTGATTATAAAATAAACGAGAAAGTTTGAGCAGTGACTCTGCGGGCGGGTTCTGTAGGGTACATCGTATTCTAGGGTATTGTTATATTCTGGGATTGCCCCCAGTCCATCGTACGGTACCCATAATACAAACGTTGCTTAGTTTGGGACCGTACCGGAGTTTTCGTTCGAATAGAAGAAGCTCTTCATAACGAATGCTCTACTGATTATTGTGTATCAACACGAATCTGCGTGTCGCGACTTGCACTTAATGTTTTTTTAATTCTAATCTTATTTTGCAGCTCCGCAAAATTTTAAAAATGAAAAAGGATTTACATAATTCTTTCACACGTCACGGAATCCCAAAAATAAACAGCTATCATTTTCAGACACGTTCGATCTGAGTAATGGAATTGAAAGTGAACCACTGGATTAGTAGCAGAGTTGGGTCAGCTTGCTAGCCCCGTGCGACTGGGTTTACTTGCATTTCATTTAGTATAGACCGTCAAGAACTTTTTTTTTGTCGTGGGGAAATCCTCATGAGGGCAAGCCTCGGGGGACATAAGCGGGTTTTGTAGAACTCCTACCGACTAAAAACCCCACGATGGTCCTTCTCCCACCTTGTAGTGGGGAGGGGGGGGGGGGGGCACAGGAACGCTTTCGCACTCATCCGCGATCCCAACAGCTGCCGTCTGCTCGAGCAGATGCCTCCTCCTAACCAGACCGCCAAGACCTAGCTTAAGTTAGCTGCGAATTTAACCAAAACTCCTCCCTAAATTCTCTTTACGTTTACGGGGAAAACATAACAAAAATACTGTTGAAAACATAACAAAAATTCACGAAAATGCTTCATCAGTCAAGAGACAAATGCCCCATGTAAATTACACAACTCCGCTCATTATAGGATCACATTAAAATTTGATTATGCGGCGAACCTCTACATACCCATGGAGTGTTTAATAACTGACCAAATTCGTCACCGTCCGCGGCGAGACCCACATCAGGGTTCTGTCCTCGTTCTGACCAAAATTATGACGATCATTACCCAAAATTGGGTTAAAAGCTTCACGTAATCAAAATAAATAGGCAGGGACTGAATCAAGTCCGCTGATACGGCTGTGACGTGGCCCCACCATATTTTCCGCATATAAACGAAACTCATAACTTACATGGGAAATTCAGGTCAAGTGATCCTAAATCATTCGGAAGGGTACACGTTACTTCACAGAACGAATTTGTTCAAATTATCATTATGATGACCTGATTGGCACAGTTGGCATGTACTCCACACTTTGTGTACCCCCAAAAAACTAAAAAAAGTGTGTGTTTCTCTCTCTCTCGATGTGTGTGTGTGTGTGTGTGTGTGTGTGTGTGTGTGTGTGTGGATGTGTGTGGGTGTGGATGTATGTGTTTCTATGTGTGTGTGTGTGTGTGTGTGTGTGTGTCTGTGTGGATGTCTGTGTTTCTGTGTGTTTCTCACTGTGTGTGTGTGTGTGCGGGTGTGTGTGTGCGGGTGTGTGTGTGTGCGTGTGCGGGTGTGTGCGCGCGTGGGTGTGTGTGTGTGTGCGTGTGTGTGTGTGTGCGTGTTTGCGTGTGTGTGTGTGTGTGTGTGTGTGTCGAGGCTCGCGGGTTCATTCTGTATAATAAGCTAGCTTACAGCTGGGTATCTCGAATTCCGAGATTCTTACCTAATATAAGCTTAAATGACTGGACTATATGTTAAATTTCACGAACGTAATTATATACTGGACTTATCCTTAAGTCTATAATTGAAAAAAAACACGTGTTAATAGTCTGAAATTCATGGGGTTTGTACACCATTTGTGATCAGATAAGAATGATCGTATTTCTATTAAGCATACTTTATTATATTTTTGTTGAGAAATTGTAGCTTACCACACAGGAAGACTTAAAATTGTCGCATTGTCCACCACATTCAAATTTATTTTATTTTCTTTTTAGATTTAAGTTTCAATTTATAAGTTACCTAAAACCTCTGTAAGTTTCTTATAATACAAGCTTACGCTTAGTTTGGGACCGCAACACAAATTATTTGTAACTATGCTAAATATTATTATTAAAAAAAAAAAAAGGAAACCGGGTCCCCAGTCTCATTTAATTTATTTTTTTCACAGTTAAGTTAGCAGAGCTTAGACACATCTTCCTTTGTCATTTCTGGGCCATTTAATAAAATACAATCTACATTGTTTACTTTGCCGAAACAAAAGTACGTTTAAAGCTCGGATTAGTTGTTATTTATTGCGGCAGTATAAAGAAAACGATGGCACGAACGAAAGCATTGAGCTTCACTTTTTATTTCCTTGTGAAATTAAATACGTGGAAATGAATACGACGGCTTGAATCTACGCTTGGTCGCTTCATGAAGTGCCGATTTTTTTTCTAGAATAACTTGGTGAACCACAGCCGTAGGTCACCGCACACGTTGCAATATTAACCGAAATGCTAAGAGCGCAATACGTCCAATGCTAATCCGAGCAAAATGCGGACGTCTTCTGTATGAGATACATTGATACATTCAAATAAAACATTATTTTCGGATTTTAACGCGTTTATTTTATGTTTTTACGATCCCAACGTTTCGGCTGCTTTACAGCAATCATGGTGACGGGAGGACAGGTGGATGACGTCCTAGTGTCATAGTTTAATCTGGGATATCCTCATTATTAGGGGTTGCATGCGGTCCGATCTACGCAGAAAGTGCTCACAGTATATCTTGAGAGGCAATGGTGCGCTTGGTTTTGGATTTACTTATATTAATTGCTGGATCCCAAGTCGGTGGTAGCACCCAGCTATCTGCTCTATTGAAATTAGGTTTGTGTTGTATTAAAATTAGGTTAATGTTTTTATTTAATTTCAACATAAAAACATAAAATAAACGCGATTATATCTGAAAAAATAGTTTTATTTCAACGTGTAGTATTCACGTAAGTATTGATTCCAATACTTGAGATACATTAAAATTATCAATGCCAATTTATTCTTTTGCACATAAGTGTTTTGGTATAATTTCATTGAAGGTGAAAAGAAATGTGAAGAAAAAAGGAACTTATTCAGAGAATTGAGTGCTCAGTGCTTTACGACGCATTTAACAGCACTGAGCCAAGAGGTCTTAGCCCTTTGAAGGTACTTTTAAGTCCAAGTGCCCCATAAGTCCGCCAGGAGTACCGCGAGGCCCCTTCGAGATATTATCCTTTTAAAATGTCCGACGCACGTAGGGGTTTCAGCAGTTTGCACCAGAGCCCCGTATAATGTCCGCCGCAGTTTTCTCGAGTGGGGTCCAGCCTTCATTATTTTTTGAGGTCACCATTTTGCGACACAGCGTTTTCATTGTTTGCAAGTGGGGCACTTTTTGGGGCATTTTTTGCGGTACACATGGCGAGTTAGGTGTATAACGGACAATAGGCGTATTTGATGTAAATTTCCTTGGTTATGAGTTATGGTAATCGTTGTGAATTTTCAGTACGAGAGTTTGGTAATTAATTTCGTGGCATTCATTTGAGTGCTCGCGGGCCACATGCTGGTCTTTGGATGTGAAGCTGCGGCTCTTTAGTTCCATTCGCAAATATTATTTATGTTATAAAATAAAAATTGTTTTGAATCGATTAACGAAGGATTGGGCACGATTTCTATCTCTCAGCCACTTGTACTCGCTTTTTTTTGTATTTGGCCACTTTTTGGACACTAAAAATACTACATATATATGAATAATTAGATATTTTTCTTATTAATAAATATATTAGTTTTTTTATCAAAAAACTTTATTCAAGTACTATTTATTGTTCGCAAGAAAAAAAAAATTGTGACTTTAAAAACTTTGAATTTTTGTAAATTGTAATTTTTGATTCCTCCAACTCAAGAGGTTGCCGACCCCCAACCTAGGCCCTCTTTTTTTATTAGCCACTTAACTGAAATATTAAGCTCATTTCTCATTGAATGAATTAGTAAAATAAATAAAACACGGAATCTTATCAAACGACAAATCAAAGAAACGTCAAACAAGAATCCTGGGAAAAATTATTTCGCACAAATCATTTCAATTAATTGAGTTCTTTATAGTTGAAACGACGTTGCCAACTTCTTCAAAGTGATGAATTTAATTCAATCAAAGAAATAGAGATAGAATTCATAATGGAATTCTAAAGTTGAAGCTGTTTCTAGATAGCAGTTGGATCAGAGTTAAATATGTACTCATCAATTATATTGTGCCGAGTTTAATGTCAACGCAATTATCGTCCTTTTTACATTGCATTTAAAACGATTGCCTTTCGGTAAAATTGTGGACAGTCGCGGAATGAAAAGGCTCGTCACCTTAAAGTCGAAATTTGCTTGCAAGAGTTTATGAAACGTAATGCCAACATTCCAGTGCGGGAAACAGTACTGCCAACATTTTATTAAATGCTACGCGTTTTATTTTCTCTCTTTCACTATTGAATCTATGGAATTAAAGGTTTGCTTGCAGTATGTAGCCAAAGATAACATTTTGAAAAAAAAAATCTGGCAGCAATGGCTCTATTACGTAGCTGATTGTCAACCAAAAAATCGATAAGAAAAAAAAAACACATATTTATTCTATAGTGAGTATTTAAAATAAAACGTATAGCAACCATCGTTAATTTCTATATGACTACAACGTATTCAAATATTACAATTTTATTTTAATTTAGTCGCTCATTCCAGGTAAAACCAATAAAGTTTATTTAACTTAGAATTGAGAATACCAATCAGGCCATCCGGCCACAGCTTTAACAAAGGAATAAAAATCATTGTCAGCTGTACAAAAAAAAATGGATCTGGAGAGATACTTTATGAAAATTGCGATTTTTATTTAAAAGGATCGCCCCGGGATACAATGGCTGAGATAAAGCTTGTATACCTAACGGAGATTTATCTGGTCCACACTTATTACAATTAATAGAAGTATACAATAAATTTTGACAACCTGGTCAGCGCAGTTGGTAGTGACTATGCTTTCTGTGCCGAGGGTCCCGGGCTCGAATCCTGGTAGGGAACATTCTTTGTGTGATGAGCACGAATATTTGTACCCGAGTCATGGATGTTTAACATCTATATAAGTTTCATATAACGAGTTCGCCCTTAGTCCATTGTACGGGACAAGCGTTGCTTAGTGTGGGACCGTACAGATGGTGTGTTCGTGTGGCGATATTTATTTATACAATTTACAATGGTAAATCTATCTATAAATATAGGGATTGGTCACGTTGATATAGAATTCTGTTATGGTGTCAAGTTGAAATCAATTTAAAAATACCGAAAAATAATATGTAGGATCGATGGAAAATTCCAGCTCAACTAGTTTCAGAATCATGAGTTGAAATTCATGGTAAATATTGTTTTTTTTTATATTTCCGCCAATATTACACATTGCCATAAAACTAATTGTACGGATTTTATGGCGTTTATTTTATGTTTTTTACGTTCCCGACGTTTCGGCTGCTTCATAGCAACCATGGTCACGGGAGAACTGAGGTGTTAGACTTGTTGTATCATATTTAATACTTCATATTTAATTGTTGTTAGATCTACGCAGAAAGTACTCACAGTATCTTGAGGTCTTGCAATGGTGTGTTTGGTTTTGGATTTAATTTAGTCAATCACCGCAGTCCCCCCCGTGACCATTGTTGCTGTAAAGCAGCCAAAACGTCGGAAACGTAAAAAACATAAAATAAACGCGATAAAATCCGTAAAATTAGTTTTATCTCTATCCATGGTAAATATTAGTTTTAGTTACGAAGCCACTTACACTCAGTATGTAACTAATACAGATAGGACTTAAGGCTTTATTTCATAAAAAATATTATCACAAGAAATTGCTTCTTTCCAGGTGAAGCCGGCAGACGCAATATCTCCGAGTAACCGTGTCATTTATTTTTTTACGGGGGTCCTTTAAGTAAGGACAAAACTGTGCGGCCCCGTGCCTCCGAATTAATGAGGCGATTTGTCTTCTCCAAGAATAAGGAAGAGGAGCCGTAGCCTTCAAATTGAATGGAATTCAATTTATCGATAGAATGTTGGGGCTTCCGGTTAATGGGCTCGTGGAATGTTTATTTGCTTTTTATACCCTGTGAAAAGTTGTAACGGTCGGCCGCTTTGATGTGATCTCATTGGTGGTATTCTGCATTGGGCTACGGCTTGATTGAATTTGGAATCGATTTCGAACGTGAATTCTGTGATTTAAATCGACTAGCTATCACTGCGAACTTCGCACCGCTTCAGAATCAAATGTATGAGAAATTTAACTGAATGAATTTTCCCACGTTTTATATTTATCTTGCTATTCGGGGCGGGGACAAATAAAAAAAATCAAAGATCATAAAAATCGTCCTACCCATTCTTGAGTTATAAATGGTGTAACTAACACGACATTGTTTTACATATATAGATGAAAGATGAAATGTCCATGACTAAAGAACAAATATTTTTGCTCATCACTCAAAGTTTGTCCCTACCAGGACTTCAACCCGGGACCCTTGTTCCTTCAAGCATGGTCACTACCAACAGTACTATTCAGGTCATGAAAAGCATTGACGGTACATAAGTGACCATGTTTCTTGGGATGATTTGATCTTTTTCATGTTTTTATAGACGCAATAAACCAAGCAAATTAGACTCAGGTAATATTTTTTAAGCGGCCACACCCACCCTTGGGTAGGTATTTTGCCAACGTGAACAGGAATGTTTTTTTAGATATCCAACATGGGAGATTTTCTCCAGGCCTAATCCGTAGACTAGTCCCCCTAATAAACCCCCTCTAACCCTATCAGTAAAGTTGAGGATACATTACTGACAAATTAGCGGACTTCTTGGGAGAACTGTAAACGTCATATTTTACTTTTTAGTTTTATGTTCCTACACTCGTGCACGTTTATGAACATATAATGGTTAATATTCTACCAAAATAACACATTATATTTTAAAGGAACACATTTTTCACAAAATATGGACAGCCTTTCTCTTCGAGTACCCCCAAACGTCTCACAGGTAAGGTAGGTAGGTAGGTTAACATGTAAAAAATCCCACTAATATTATAAATGTGAAAGTTTGGATGGATGGATGTTCGTTACTCAATCACGCCAGAACGGCTGAACGGATCTGGATGAGATTTGGCACAAAGATAGATTATAGTCTGGAATAGCATATAGGCTACTTTTTATCCCGGTAAAATGTATGGTTCCCGTGGGTACTTTTTAATCGCGAGTAACACCGGGGCGCAGCTGGTAACTTCATAAAGGATGCATTTTGTGCTTATGTTTCCTTTATACCTATCAAATGCAAATAACGATTAAACTTTTCGATTTCGGAAAATCGCGTTTTCTATTACCGCCTTTTTATCGCTCCACAGAATGGCCGTTGTGACATCAAAGATTCTCGAGTTTCCCAGTTCAATCCAATAACAATGAAAACAGGAATAAAAAGTATATTCTTCATTGATGACTTTCTTGTTGACTGTGGGCTAGAGTCAACCGCAAATAGTCCGATGCACGATAAACAGGTTATAGTGAATTTTTGAATCATCGTTTTGTTTTTTTTTTCTGTCAGACCTACACTGAAAGATTTGATAAACTAACCAATGCCAATACTTTATTTAGGATTGCAGATACAACAGTATATATTCTACATTCCTCTGTTCTGACATTCAATAAAAAAATATTGTTGTAATTTTTTTTTTTTATTTAATACAAATTTATATATGCTAGGTTCGGCCCCACTCCATTGTACGGTACCCATAATACGGTACTTTGGTGTGTTCGTCTGGCGATATACTGTATAATCTGTATCATGTATTATGGGTGCAATTCAATATGTACGATCCTGATAAGCCAAACTAAAGTCAAGTTTTCTCTCTGACTTATACCGTCACTTACATTTTCTACCCCAACTGATTTATGAAATGAAAGGCCAATTTATAGTCGGGCTGGCTCAGCATACAGTACCCTTTACTGTCCATAGTTACATGAGCTATTCGGATCATACGTAACGATACTGTTATGGGGTATACGATAATGGCATGGTTGGTTATCACGAGGCATTTCCATTAGTGATTGAACCTTTTCTATTATAAGTACTAGTCGTAGTAATAGTTATAATAATAATACTTTATATAAAAAAAAAGTAGCTCGCATAAAAAATATATAAAATGGAATTATAATAATATCGCCAGACGAACACACTAAGGGCTCCTGCACACGATGCCGTCACCGCTATCATGCTAACTATACAGACAGAGCCAAAACAATTTTCGAGAGCTTTCTTCTTTTGATCCAAATTTATAATATTTTTATTTAAGATGGAGACAAAATTCACTAAAAAGTTCATGCTTTAATTGTTTATAGTATTCCGAGCGGAGACAAATTAAAAAAAAAAACAAAACTATAAAATAAAATTGTAAACCAAGTCCTTTTCGTAGCGTCGTGTAATCGTCTCTCTTATTTCTATACACATTCCCTGAATTCAGAAACAAATCCGACATATATTATTAAGCCACTTTGTAATACTCCATACACGCAAATTATTATATTCGCTACCTCTATTATAGCAACACGTCAGTATGTCTATATAGCTAAATAAACACTGAAAGCTTTTTAACAGCAAATAAAGATTGACAAATGACAAGGGAGCAAGAAAAAGATTTATCGGTGAAAATGTAGCAATAAAACGATTTTCACGTAAAGAAAAGCACGTAGATCGGTAGCACGCGATACACACGGTCACGTGGGATTGCGAACAACGGCGGACTATTAAATAATATATTCGACCTGAGAAATTCGTGGCTGAATTAGGTAGATAATCTAATTTTATTGCCTTGTTAAAGTTGGTGAAAACTGTATGAGGTATATTTTTTTTATTTTATTTATTGCCATGTATGTAACGCTAATATACATTTTGTATATCAATCAATTTATTTTCTTAACATTATTTTTATTGTAAACTAGCTGCTACCCGCGAATTCGTCCGCGTGGTATTTAACAAAGACCCAACCGTTGGCAACAGCCTGCTCGCGCGTTCTGATCCCGCGGGACGCATTGCAGATTGTTGCTATCAAATTTTGCATTTGCAGCTGCAAATTTTCATTGCAGCGCTGCAACATTGGTTTTAATTTTTTTTTGAGAGATCCTTTTTTTTCTAAAATTAAATTAGCCTAAGTTACTCCTTGTTACATCAGCTAACTGCCAGTGAAATTCCCGTCAAAATCAGTCTAGCCATTTCAGAGATTACCCGGAACAAACAGACAGACAGACAGACAGACAAAAATTTTAAAAAAGGTTGTTTTGGTATAGGTACCGTGTATACATCCAAATGCATTTAGTATCCAAATGCATCCAAATCCGTAGTTAACTTAAAATTCATGATTGAATTAATGAAGTTAGTAATATGATTCTTAGGTTTCAGTAAATAGAGTCGTTTGACTCATCTCGTTCTCTCTCGTTCACTGTACTAATGCCCTAGGGGTGAATCTAGTATACAATACTTATATACATATTAAACATCCATAACTCAGTTACAACCTTTCTGATTCATCCCTCAAAGATTACACCTACCAAGATTCTAGCCCAGGAGCCTCGGTATAGAAAGCAGGGACACTACCAATTGCGCTAGTCTGTCATTTTTTTGTCCTACAACACTTATCGTATGTTCCATAGTTATAGTACAAACAAATTCGAAGTCAGACGAACAATTCGAGCCATGGTATTGTCCAAACAAATCCCCTGTGTGTGGGCACAGCGTCAGAATTTGATTGATTGATACATGGGTGCGCAAGGCCATTGGAAATGGGATAGGCATCAAGAAAGAAGCAAATATACGAAACGTAAAATAATATCAATAACTTAACTTCTGTATTGGAGAATTGTTAACTTAACCCATTTAATTATTGTGGGTCAACTGGGAAATGGGTAAATAAATAATCATTTTAAAATATGACCGTGAGTTGGAAGTCGTGGTATGTATTGGTACCCACAATGTACTCTCCTTGATGTGACCGACGATAGACCGTGATGTGTGAAAGTCATGGAAGAGAAGTAATGTCTTGCAGTGGACGTCTTATACCTCTCTTAAATAACTTCGAGATATAATAAAGTAGTAGTGAATTACTGCTTCATACCCCCTCGCACTGAAGCACCCGTGCCCAGTAGTAGGACATTTAAAGGGCTGATTAATTATCATAGGTAGGCACTATGAATTTGATGAATAAATTCACTTAATTTCGTCGATCTCACGAATGTTGTTTAATCCTATCAATGTTATAAATTTACCTAGTAGGTATATATTTGGAGTCACCCTTAACTTTAGTCACAAGCCTTCAAGGTACAGAAAATTTAAGGAGGTAAATGGCCCTATTACCTGGCTCATAAAATTCCTCAGTTTGACCCTTGAGAACCTGTACAGAATAATAAGTAGCTCGTTTTATTCTAAAAGCACTATAAATACCTACATTCTATTCCGTTTATTGTATTCATTCTAACTCTTAATGTCGTAAAACTCGCGACTTGAGACAATAGAACAATTTTTTTTTTATTACATTATAGGCAAGTATTTGATCTCGATCTCACCTGATGGTAAGTGACGATGAGATCTACGATGGAGCATACTTGCCTAGGTAGGAAGGCGGCAGTAGATCGAGACGCTACATTCACTAGGCACATGCAGCGCAGCTGATCTGACCCGCCATCCATGAATGGCAACACCGAACATCATGCCGGAACACGGCTAGGCCGCTTGACGACATGGCTTTGTTCAATGGGTTGTGATTAGCCACGGCCGAAGCCACCACCAGTAAAAATTTAGTATTTTTCAAAACTTTGAAATCTACACATCAATGATTATACCTGCATAAGAGCTATATAATGGGTCACTATAGTTTTTATACTTTAGCGGAAGAGGGATGATCTTCCAGCCAGGCGTGTGGCATGCCTGGCGGGGCGGCCGCCAAAAAAACAATAATATCTATACATATAAATAAAGTTGGAGTGTCTGTTTGTAATATTAAAATAACCGCTTTTTACTAAATGCATTTGGATGTATACACGGTACCTATACCACAACAACCTTTTTTAAATTTTTTGTCTGTCTGTCTGTCTGTCTGTCTGTCTGTTTGTTTGTTCCGGGTAATCTCTGAAATGGCTGGACCGATTTTGACGGGACTTTCACTGGCAGATAGCTGATCTAACAAGGAGTAACTTAGGCTACTTTTATTTTAGAAAAAAAAATAGGATCTCTCGAAAAAAAATTAAAACCTATGTTTCGGCGCTGCGCCTGATTAAGTTTGATAGCAACAACCTGCAATGTGTCCCGCGGGCTCAGAACGCGCGAGCAGGCTGTTGTGTCTGTTAAATACCACGCGGACGAAGTCGCGGGCATCAGGTAGTTAGAAATAAAAATAATATTACATGCAGCACCCTTTGATTGTAATATATTTGAAATATAATACAGTTAAGTTACATTCTGTATTTTTTTTTCAATCTCTCAAAATAATGTGTAAAAGAAATATTTTAAGGTAATAATAAAAATGTGCGGAAGCTTATTATTTATTCAACGCTACTTTCTTTACGGCCATGCGATTCCGCTTCCCAGAAATCCTTTTGGACCTCTGGGAGATAATTTAGGACGGGAAACGAACAATATCTCCGGCGCCGGGGGATGTTTTGGAAGGGGGACGTAAATATGTAATTATATTAAATTTAAAGAAACACGCTTTTGATACAGTTAATTATGTTTTGAATACGCCTACCTGCGCTGCGTAGAACAATGTGTAACATAGCCGCGTTTATTGTTAATGATTTTGCTTTGTGTGTGTTTTATGTTCGGAAATTCGTTCGTACATATTTTGTATTGCGTGCTGGGAAAATTAAACATAGGCATATCAATTTTATATTCGAGAGGTTTCTGTGCAATTGTGTTTGGTTTCCTTTGGGTATACATGTTTTGATATGTTTCAGAATGTTAAAAATGTTATTTGAAAAATGCTGATAAGTATAATTAATTGCTGATAACACATTCAAGGGAATCAAGTCTCGTAACTTGATGACCATAGCTAAATCGTTTTTTAATATAACAATTAGAGGCTGCGTAAAATGATAAAAAACAGAATTATCTATTGTTAGCAATCGAAACAACCCTAACAATGGTGACATAAGATGGAATACAAAAGAAAATTAAAAAAAAAGTGCATGGCTTTGTCTTGTGTACAAACTCAATCACATTTTTTTTTTTTTTGTACTTTCTTTTTGACTCAAATATTGAAAATACGACCTTACTAAACGTTTGTATTCCTGCATCGCCGTCTCCAATCAATCAGCGTGAACATCATCACTCAACATCATCGAAGATGGAACATCTATCATTATTATTTTGTCTACAAAATCATCTTTGATGACTGTCCAGTATTTTTGTTGTGAGTCGGCAAACAACACGAGACCCTAGTCAAAATGAATTAAAATCAATTCAGTGGTTACACCACGAAGATGGTATAAATGAACATTAGCAAGATCAACAAACCTTTTGAAATAATATAATAATACCAGCCGTTTTAATGTCCCACTGTTGGGCACGAGCCTCCCCTTAATGTGAGGGGGATTAGGCCATAGTCCACCACGCTGGCCCAGTACGGGTTGGCGGACTTCACACGTCACACGTAAATACATAAAATAAACGCGATAAAATCCGTAAGATTAGTTTTATTTCAACCAACAGAATATTTTCACGATAAGATGACGATTACCTACATTAGGAGTTCTTGCTTATTTTACTGATATGTACGTTCGTACAAAACGCTAAAATGGCCCAGCTGTAGAATTATAATGAATTTGGAAACGAGTTCAAAACGTTGTTCACAAAACGATTATTCTCGACCGTGACCTAATTAAAGGGAGGCGGTAAATTTTCAGCGTAAAATGAAGCGATACCACCACCAAACAATATTTATCCGGACCCCACCAAATTAGCGGACCCCACGGATTGAATGGAAATGGCCGATAAAATTGACTTAAAGATTGATATTGATTTCTTATCATCATATTATGACGCGAATACTACACATTGAAATAAAACTATGTTTAAGGATTCTATCGCGTTTATTTTTTGTATTTACGTTCCCGACGTTTCGACGACGACGACGGTTGCTGTAAAACAGCCGAAACGTCGGGAACGTAAAAACAAATTGAAAAGAAACACAAAAATTCACAAAGACAAGTTTTGAAAGTTTAACAAATTAAGTGTCGAGGCAATGCTGCCAGTTTTTTGGGCACCCTATCGGCCGATAGTCGTGGGGATTTGCTGAGTGATGATTGATACCAGTTTATTTTTACTCTTTTTTTTTTCTTTTTTTAATACATTTATAGGCAAGTATTTGATCTGTAAAATGAGTTTTATTTCAATGTGTAGTATTCGCGTAAATTTAAGAAAAAAAATATCTATTATATTTTTAATTTGTAATTTAAGTTAATATTTCTTCGTAACTATTGAGAGTTATAATAAATGAAGTACTTAAAAGTTCCATCGTATAATGTCCAAAATTTGTAAAAGCTAACCTATACAATAGTATAAGTTAGCTTTTCAATCAATTTATCGCTTATTCAGATTTTAGAATACTAAAATCCGAATAAGCGATAAATGAAGAATAAAAAGAAAATATAAATAAACATAACCGCGGACCTAATAAAAAGGGACTTTATGGTAAGCAGTTACGACATGAATTGTCAGTTGACTCCTTCGGATGTTGAAAAACAAAGCTTGCGTCCCCACGAGCACATAATCACATTAAGCAGGTAGATTACGACAGCACCTACTAAGCAACATTGGGAATTTATTGCGCGGAGCCCGACCCTCCTCTAAGATTAAGCACTTTATTATCTGAGTAATACAACAATAAAAAGTCCGAAAAGTATTGTGGCTACATTTATTATTGGGTTCATTTATGTTTTAGCCAATTTTTCACGTTAAGTTGAATCATTTTGTTGGTGGAAATATGCTTTTTGTATTCCTTATGTGCGTATTTTTCGCAAAGTTTTTTTTTGTCTATGTTGTTATATTTAACGTGGATGTCACTCAGGATTAATAGTACCCTACCAACTGCATACCTTATCATTATAAAAATAAATCGCATAATTATTTATACCTAGTAACTTTTCAAAATACCCGTATTTATAGACGATATATAACTTTATCAAACGACATTTAGTTCTGTGCAAAGCAAAACTCTTGTGTACTATATTGTGACGTTTGGCAAAATTATAGAACGTCTACTAAATATATAGACGATATATAACTTTATGAAACGTCATGTAGTTCTGTGCAAAGCAAAACTCTTGTGTACTATATTGTGACGTTTGACAAAGTTATAGAACGTCTACTAAATTTATAGACGTTCTATAACTTTATCAAACATCATGTAGTTCTGTGCAAGGCAAAATTCTTGTGTCCTATATTGTGACGTTTGACAAAGTTATAGAACGTCTACTAAATTTATAGACGTTCTATAACTTTATCAAACATCATGTAGTTCTGTGCAAGGCAAAACTCTTGTGTCCTATATTGTGACGTTTGACAAAGTTATAGAACGTCTACTAAATTTATAGACAATATAAAACTTTATCAAACGTCATATAGTACTGCGTATAACAGTACTATATGACGTTAGATAAGAGTATTATATAACTACTAGCTGTCCCGGCGAACTTCGTACCGCCTCAGAATCGATTGTATGAGAAAATAAATTTATTAGTAGTCTATGAAAAATGTCAACAAATCTATCCCACGGGAACCATACAGTTTACCGGGATAAAAAGTAGCCTATGTGCTATTCCAGACTATAACCTATCTATGTGCCAAATTTCATCCAGATCCGTTCAGCCGTTCTGGCGTGAAAGAGCAACAAACATCCATCCATCCATCCATCTATCCAAACATTCACATTTATAATATTAGTATAGATAGATACATTCGCGGTTATAACTAGACAATTAATTACAATACATTTTAATAAAATCTCATTTTTATGTGCACTAAAACCAAAACGAATAATAAAAGAGAATTGCTAAGCATATTTATTTCAACGGCACCCCTAAAATAGGGCTTGAAGAACCTTCTTTGTAAATAACAATATATACATATCCTTTACGATGGCACATAAACAATTCCTATTCCTTCGTCAGGGTTATTTAGTAGAGAGCTCGGTATAAACATAACCGGAGACATGAACACAGAGCGACGTCCCAATTCGATTTCAGAACGAGATATAAATGTAATTGAACAATTGATTCGGTCCTTAATGAATGTTAGAAGAAATAGGACAACCCTACTACAATATTGTGAGATGCACGAAAAATATTTGACGATCTGGAAATGAAAGAACAGGAGTATTGCTTTGTTTGTTCCGAATAAGTCTGCCGATGGGATTGGATATTATGGAGCTAATAAACGATGGAATAGATATTGGTTTGGCTTGCGCTTCGTAGATCGTTTCCCAGTTAATGTATTAAGCACAAGCTGTGTTCGAGACATTGTATGTACCTTATATCTCTGGACGATTCGGGACACAAAATATACCATATATTGACTCTGGATATAGCTATTATCTATTATAAAATTCACCCAATGAATTGGGATATTCCGTTTGTTAGCAATACCGCGGGAACTTTTAATTTTCTGTAGAAAAAAAAATATTTTCGTAAAAACAAAAAATAAATACGATAAATCCTTAAAAAAATGTTTTATTTAAATGTGTAGTATTCGCGTAAATATAAGAAATCAACCAAGCCCGATCCGAGCCCAAGGCCGATTCCGACCAAGGATGATACGCGAGGCCATTGAAATTAAAAAACATCCTAATTTCAATAGGGAAGATGGCTGGGTGCTACCACCGACTTGGGATCCAGTGATTAATATTATTAAATCGAAAACCAAGCGTACCATTGCAAGACCTCAAGATACTGTGAGCACTTTCTGCGTAGATCGGACCACAATCAACAATTAAATATGAGGGTAGCCCGTTTCTAACTATGACACCAGGACGTCAACCACCTCAGTCCTCCCGTGACCATGGTTGCTGTAAAGCAGCCGAAACGTCGGGAACGTAAAAACGAAAAATAAACGCGATAAAATCCTTAAAAAATAGTTTTATTTCAATAAGAAATCAATATAAAATATATTATATTTTGAAAAGCAGGCTATAAGCTGTCAACAAGCCAAGTTTCATATAAATCCCTCCATTAGTTTTCCGTGATGTACGAACAGACAAATAAAAATTCAAAAAATGCGGCTTCGGCGTATGTATTCAATATAATATCCTTGGAGTTATTTAATTTTTAATAAGTACATGACGGCCTGATTAGCGCTCATATTGGTAGTGATCCTGCTTTCTATGGCCCCGGGTTCGAATCCTGGTAGGGAAAAACATTGTGTGATGTGCACGAATGTTTGTAGCCCAGTCTTGGATGTTTAATATCTATAAAAGTAATACGTAATGGGTTCGCCCTCAGTCCATTGTTCGGTACCCATAATACATGCGTTGCATAGAGTGGGTACCTATAGTTGGTGTGTTCGTATGGCGATATTTATATTTAAATACTCTATTACAAAGTGATCGGTTCTAATTAATGTTATTTTGTTCCTAAATTGTTGCACATTTAAATAAATATTTCCCTTAGTAACTGTAGTGTCGAACAATTATAATGTATTTTAAGCGTTCATAGACCGTACAATCCCATTGAAAACGTCAAAACAATAACGAGTATTAACAGTAACAAGAGAAACGAAAGTAATTACTCTGCATTATAATCTAATATACTCACAAATTCCGAACAAAGAAAGTTAAAAGAATAAAGAAATATAAATACTTTGGGAGATACGATCTTAATTTAAAGGAGGGCCCGAGGGACTTGTTCATAAAAGAATGTCGAAGGGGAAATACGTAAACAGAGGAACACAAACGAATATCCTTAAACGTTAATGAGACGCCGAAATCTTGTGGGAAGCAATGTAGAATAAGATCATGTGTGTAGTTACGTAAAGTATGTGTAATAATCTTTAGATTATTGAATATTTTGTCACATTCCGATAATGGAATATTTCGACGGACACTTGAACACGTTTCGTTTTGCGGGATTCAATCGCTTCTGAATATATATTTAGTATTTTATTAGTATACTAGCTGTTAGCCGCGACTTCGTTCGCGTGGTATTTAACAAAGACACAACCGTTGGCAACAGCCTGCTCGCGCTTTTCGAGCCCGCGGGACGCATTTCAGGTTGTTGCTATCAAACTTAATCAGGCGCAACGCTGCAACATTGGTTTTAATTTTTTTTCGTGAGATCCTATGTTTTTTTCTAAAATAAAAGTAGCCTAAGTTACTCCTTGTTTCATCAGCTATCTGCCAGTGAAAGTCCCGTCAAAATCGGTTCAGCCATTTCAAAGATTACCCGGAGCAAACAGACAGACAGACGGACAGACAGACAGACAAAAAATTTAAAAAATGTTGTTTTGGTATAGGTACCGTGTATACATCCAAATGCACTTAGTAAAAAGCGGTTATTTTAATATTACAAACAGACACTCCAATTTTATTTATATGTACTTATCAATAAAATATTCTTCCTCTATTTATGCGAATACTACACATTAAAATAAAACTAATTATACGGATTATAGCGTTCATATTATGTTTTTACGTTCCCGACGTATCGGCTACTTTACAGCAACCATGGTCACAGGAGGACTGAGGTGGTTGACGTCCTAGTGTCATAGTTTGAACCGGGGTACCCTCATATTTAGTTGTTGTTTGTTGTCCGATCTACGCGGAAAGAGCTTATTGTGTCTTGAGGTCTTGCAATGGTGCGCTTTGTTTTGGATTTAATGATGTTAATTACTGGATCCCAAGTCGGAGGTAGCAACCAGCCATCTTCCCTATTGAAATTAGGATGTTTTTTTTTTAATTTCAATGGCTTCGCGTATCATCTTTGGTCGGAATCGGTGTTCTTTTGTGAGGATCTGTTGCTTATAAAATCTGATAAAATGGCGGGTGCGATTGTACATGTTCACAGATTGCAGACTTCGTGGAGCGCCGGTGTTTCACATCAGCGATGTGTTCTTTTACCTGGGTTTTTATTGATCGTTTAGTTTGTCCTATGTAAGGGAGCCTACATTCACACACACATTCGTAATAATAGTTTTATTTCAATGTGCAGTATTCGCGTAAATATAAGAAATCAATATATGAGTATTATTATATATATCTTTAAAATACATATTGATATTATATCTATAAAATAGTATCCATTGATTGAATTGACGTGACATACTCGTAGATTGAGAGTGGGGCTTGCCTTTGACGGACAAAATCCGAGCTGAAAATAAAATGAAATAAATATTTCCCGAAACTGTTTTAAATCGTTGATTTGACAAGTCGAAACGGCTTTAATCCAATCATTCGTATTTATTATTTATTTTAATATAGAACATAATTTGTTTTAATAAGTAAACAAAAGCCTTGTTGCCGAAAATAAGAATCAACTTAAATTAAAATGATATAAAACTCGCAAAGTTTTATTTGTTTAGAGTAGAAAGAAGCAGTTACATATATCACACAAATTCAAGAAGTTTATAGTCTTTAAAAGTTACACCAAAAGGTCCGTTATATTTTATTTTATTTAAAAAATAAAGTGGATCCATCATTGTTATATAAGCCCTATAAATTATAGTACTTTTACGTTCAAAAACTCACTGTTCTGTGCGAATTTACAAACTCTGATTCATTACTTTGCGGCACTTGCAACGTGAAACAAAACTAACAATATCTGCATATTACCTTCAAAACCTTAAACATATTTGAAGCTAAACTAAACATATGCTTTTCGCTCACTCAGTCAGTACATGGCGTAATCAGTTCACAGCTGATTTATCCGAAAATGGGAGATTAAGGTAATCAATAACTTACCAATTAGTTGGAGCACCGTGCAGAAGACAGCAGTTTGTAGATTTGTCATTTTGATTAATTTGTTATTTTTTCTTCGAGAACAACCACTTTGTTAACGTATCGTACATTTTACTAATTATTATTTACAACAACACTTATTTTATTATTATGTTTCATAGTTATTACAACATACACATTTAGGATGTACTTTAAATTCTATTTTTAAAACCATAAGATTGATTTTATGGTGCCATTATTTTATGTTACTATCGTTATCGATATTAATAATCGATTCGAAATCACAACTAATTAGTACTGAGTTGATATTTTTTTAATTTACAATCTCAACTCAAAGCTGCAACTCCATTGTAATTTTCACTGGCTGCGTGTCAAGCTTCCTGTAACAAAGATAAATAATATGATTACCTAGTGTTGACAATACTTATTATTGTGTAAAATGATTAATAAAATAACATATTTTTTACCACATAAAACATAATTGATAGAACTAGCCGTACCCGTCACTCGTGATAGATACTTGCTCGACTATCATCTAAGAGGAGTTCAGTGTTGCTGGCTTCTTTAATTGTCGATCAAACTTGTTTGGTTATAATTAGAAAAGTTGACAAGCCGAGGGTCAGTGGTGCGTTCCTCTTCCCTCATTTGTTTTACATATAACAGGTAAACAAAACATGTAATTTCTCACTTAACATAAATAAACCTATTCTAAATTTCCCTACCCACCTAATTAACAAACTTAAAACTTTAAGTCCACCTAATTTGTAATATGAACCAGTACATAATTACTTGATACCACCGCACCGAGGTCTCGGTGTCGCCTCAGCAATGTTTTGAGAAGTCGTTTATGAATATTTCAACGTGCTGCATAATTTCCCGCGCCCAAGACTTTGGGAACATAATGCAATGTAAATTTAACAACAGCGACGTACATTTTCGTGTGTTGCTCATCTGTTGTGTTTGGTATACACTAAACATGGCTTGATAAAAGTAGTGTCGTCTTACTCATAGTCGCAATGCTAAAAGCAAGACGGCAATATTTTTCGTTGTGTGTCTGTTTACCAAGTCATGATTTTTGGACAGGTAATTTTATGTTATTTGTGAAATATATTGGAGTATAATGCAATCATTGCATTCTTTGACAAGGCAGCACAGTCTGGTAGGAGGTGTAATATAAAAAGAATAAAAACTCAAGCTATTTAATTTTAGGAATGCTTTTTAGTAATGTTGTAATGCTAATCAAAATGAAAAAAAAAACAGTGTTAAAATCTAAACACTGTTTGCGTATTTTTTTTTTTTTTTTTATACATGAATGGCAAGTATTTGATCTTGATCTCACCTGATGGTAAGTGACGATGAGATCTACGATGGAGCATACTTGCCTAGGTAGGAATGCAGCAGTTGATCGAGACGCTACATTCACTAGGCAAATGCAGCGCAACTGATCTGACCCGCCATCCATGAATGGCAACACCGAACATCATGCCGGAACACGGCTATGCCGCTTGGCGATATGGCTTTGTTCAGTGGGTGGTGACTAACCACGGCTGAAGCCTACCACCAGTAGAGTTGTCACCTGGTTGGCACGACCCAGGGTCACGTGTAGGGTATCTCGAGGGTACTTAATTCTCCTACGGACGAAGGTGACTCGACCCCAAAATTTGTTTCCTGTTACGTATTTTTGTTTATTTGTGTGCTTTTAAGCTTGTGGGCTACAAGCCTTTCATTATCTATCTTGCAATTATATATCTAAAGCAGAAACAGCTAAGTTGATAGAACGCTTGCCTCGGTATGGTTCGCTTACACCAGCGACCCCGGCTCGCACCTCTAAGATTTCTGGACTTCATGTGCAAATCCCATTTTCAACCATGATTATCACTAGCTAAACGGTGAAAGAAAACATCGCGAGGAAACCTGCATGTCTGAGAGAATCCCTCGAAACAAGACCGCCAATCCGCACTGGGTCAGCGTGGTTGACTATGGCGTAATCCCCCTGGTATTGAAGGGAGGCTCGTGCCCAACATTGGGACATTAAAAAGAGCTGATATTATTATTATAATTATATGAGCTACCACCTGATGTGTAAATAGAAACGTGCAAGAAACTATTCACAAATATGTGTACTGACCCCCTTAAAATCTTTCAGCAGAATTTTTCAGCTACATTCTTCTTAATTAAGCCATCGTGTCGAATGCATAGTCACCTGTATCGATATAGCGTAATAAATAATTGAATTATTGAATACTGATGCTTGCAAACGCTCGCACATTGTCAACTGATAAATTGAATAGCAATTTCGTTGTGAATTATTTTCACGAACACAAAGTTTTAATTTATTAACACAAATGATGTTGATGAGTTAATGAGTTAATTATGACTTCCTGTTCATGCAGGAAGTCATAATTAACTTATATATAATTTAATGGCACAATTGATGTAGTGTCCCAGCTTTCTAAAACGAGGGTCCCAGATACGAATCCCGGTAGAGGTTATCTTTGTGTGATGCCCGGGTCATTGAAATTTCATATTTTTGTACTTTAATTAAACGTAAGCCAGTGATTTTTTCCCATGTTTTAATAGTTATTCTGATATTCGAGAATCTACATATTACATACATAGATATAAACCACCTATTACTCGGGTACAAATATTCGTGCTCATCACACAAAGCTTGCCTCTATCAGGATTCGAGCCCTAGATCCTCGGTACAGAAAGTAAAGTCACTACCAACTGTGCTATTCGAGTCTTTAAATAATACAGTTAATTTTTTATAAGAACACCCATAATCCATCTATCTATACATATAAATACAATTGGAGTGTCTGTTTGTAATATTAAAATAACCGCTTTTTACTAAGTGCATTTGGATGTATACACGGTACCTATACCAAAACAACATTTTTTACAATTTTTGTCTGTCTGTCTGTCCGTCTGTCTGTCTGTCTGTCTGTCTGTTTGTTCCAGGTAATCTCTGAAATGGCTGGACCGATTTTGACGGGACTTTCACTGGCAGATAGCTGATGTAACAAGGAGTAAATTAAGCTACTTTTATTTTAGAAAAAAAGATAGGATCTGACGAAAAAAAATTAAAACCAATGTTTCAGCGCCTGATTAAGTTTGATAGCAACAACCTGAAATACATCCCGCGGGCTCAGAAAGCGCGAGCAGGCTGTTGCCAACGGTTGTGTCTTTGTTAAATACCACGCGAACTAAGTCGCGGATGACAGCTAGTTCTATTATAATAATGTTAATATTCTATCTTCCAAACACGTGCAACATCATAGCGACCCCCAAATCGAATTCAATTTCATTGCGTAAACAGTTTAAAAGCGACGTTCCCGTAACGAGTATCGGATGGTAATGGAACAAATTGGTCCTAATGTTCCCCGCCGGGGTAAATGGGAACGGGAATGTGGTACACACGGCTTTTGTGATCTCATACCTATATGCAAACGCTTTGGTAATCACTCGGTGCTTGTGATTCGGGAATAGACGTAACTGGTACCGTACTTGGTGTATATTTTGGGGAACTGAATCCTGTGGGACTAAACATTTGGGGTTGACTAGTAGTACTATTTACTCAGTTCCTAGATTCGTAATGGTCGTAACTGGGACCGTTTTGTAATGATGGTGAATATCGTGGGGAACTGAATCCAGTGGGACTAAACATTTGAGGTTGACTAGTAGCACTATTTACTCAGTTGCTAGATTCGTAATGGTCGTAACTGGGACCGTTTTGTTATGATGGTGAATATCTTGGGGAACTGAATCCAGTGGGACTAAACATTTGAGGTTGACTAGTAGCACTATTTACTCAGTTGCTAGATTCGTAATGGTCGTAACTGGGACCGTTTTGTAATGATGGTGTATATCGTGGGGAACTGAATCCTGTGGGACTAAACATTTGTGGTTGACTAGTAGTACTATTTACTCAGTTGCTAGATTCGTAATGGTCGTAACTGGGACCATTTTGTAATGATGGTGAATATCTTGGGGAACTAAATCCAGTGGGACTAAACATTTGGGGTTGACTAGTAGCACTATTTACTCAGTTGCTAGATTCATAATGATCGTAACTGGGACCGTTTTGTAATGATACTGTAATTGAATTGAATATCTTGGGGAACTGAATCCTGTGGGACTACAATTTTGGGTTGATTAATGATACTATTTACGCAGTTATTAAGACCACATTAGGACTTTTTGGCGGAACGTAGAGTCAGAATATTTTTTGACGCTGTTAATTTTGAGTTATTTTCCAAAAAAAAAAAGACTTTTCAAGATGTTCGGTAAATTTTCAGTAAAGTATCCACAGTTTTAATGATAGGCGTAGTTTTTACTGTAAGCCCACCTTGAAGCCCAAATTATTAAAATGTAACTAAAATCTTCTTTAAAATTGTGCGTACATAACCAATTGAATCCACAACAATCTCACTAACTCATTCATTATAGTACTGTCTGTGTCTGTGTTCTGATCACGAATGGACAGCAATTCCATAGCAAGAAGTGTGGCACAAAGAAGCTTAGGTTGTATAATGAAAGCGCTGAAATACAGCGACAATAGCACTAAGCTCGGGTGTCGGGCTTATTGTGAGAAATAGTCGCCAGGTGGCGTTTGTGTAGTAACGTCTTTGAGAATGGTTTTGTACCGAAATGTAACTGGATACTGTTCACACTCAAGTGTTTTCAATGGCCGTGCTCAGATCTCGGCATCTGCGTCTGAGTCGGGCCGAGAGCGAGTCAATCAGAATCAGAATATTTTTTATTCACATAGACCATTAAGCACAGTACTTATGAACCGTCAAAAGTTACAAAATATTATGCTACTACTTTACGGCATTTCGAACGGGTGCGGAATGCCGTTCCTATGGAGAAGAACGGGCAAGAAACTCCACGGTTGCTCTTTTTAAAAAAAAGATCTTTTACATTTTTGAGCAATACATTGCTGAGCAATAGCAATCGACAGTTAATTGCAAGGTAGCCTGAGCAAGGACGCGCACCCTCAGAACGGTAGGGGCTCAACTCAAAATTATGAAAACAAAATTATGCTTCAAAATTATGGTTGTAATGTATGTTCTATCCGATGAATATTAAACAAGTTTTTATGATAGAAAAAGCTTATTATATTTTCGTCTCTTTGACACCGGTACTTTTCGTCCTCCCCATTCAGTTGGAAAGATCTTTGTTTGCGATTTCCCAAAAAAAATGATTTTTGAGTTGAGCCCCTATCGATCTAAGGTTGCGGGACGTAGACTGGAGAGTGTTAGATGCTTATGATAGAAATGCCTTTGATGACTCACCGTTTGATACATAAGACTTAGTTATGGTCTCTGGTCCACGCTCGACCCCCCGAAGTGAATTCCTGACTACGGCCTTGAGCGTGCGCGCGTACCTGCAGCCGAGGTATCCTCGCGAGGCACCGCGCTTGGTCTGTACAAGGCTCTTATTTAGGCATAACTTAACTTATTTACCCTCAACTCATACTTTAAAGTTTGACATTTGCTCAACGTTTAAAACTTTTAAAACTTAAAGTATTTAAGTATCCAAAACTTGCTGTGATAGATTACTTTGATTCATTAAGTTTAGTTTTGGCGGCTGCTTTGAGTTATCCTAGATTGTTATAAATTCTAAATAATATTTGATAGCTATGTTTATTGTACCGATTTAAAACTTTCCAATTTAGAATTTGACAGTTAAAAAGAACATACATAGTTAAAACTACTCTTACTACTACTCTTTCCTCATTAGGTTATACACAGTTAAGGTGATAACGAGTCAAATGGCAGATTGACAGTGCGTGAGTGAGGCAGCGCGATCGCTTGCCTTGGGTAATATAAAAAAGCAAAAAAACACATTTACTTTTTTTTTTATTACATTATAGGCAAGTATTTGATCTCGATCTCACCTGATGGTAAGTGACGATGAGATCTACGATGGAGCATACTTGCCTAGGTAGGAAGGCGGCAGTAGATCGAGACGCTACATTCACTAGGCACATGCAGCGCAACTGATCTGACCCGCCATCCATGAACTGTACTGTAAAATTCCAAGTAGAAATTCAGCTAAAACCTCTACCAAAATCTGATTCTGATTCTGGCTTTCACAAGGTGGACCGATGATATCACACGCATGGAAGCCGGTGGATGCGAGCGGCGGAGGACCGTGATGTGTGGAAGTTATTGGGCTAGGCCTACGTCCAGCAGTTGTCGTCTTTCATTGGTTGGATTAATGACTAGATTATTTCAGCAAAAACAATCCCGGGCAACATTAAAACCATCTACACAGTGTCAAAATGAATGCGCCAAAGCGTAGCTCGCTGTGTACTTAAAGCGCAGCCCCCATTTTCCATTCATTCGGCAAGGAAATGAGGTGAAATTCGTTTCGTGAAAGCCGGCCTCGCGGCGCATTTAATGCTATTCATACTTTTATGAGACTCGCGAAAATTGTGGCAGTCTTTTTTAGTTTTGAGGATATAATAATATGAAACTCTGTGATGTGATTTAAGTTTAAAATTTAAGCTTTGAGAGAGTTTTAATAATGTGAAACCTATAGGAATAGGATGAGAGCAGATTATTAATAAAATACTGATTTGGAGAATAGAGTACTAGATATTTTTTTAGCGGAAAAGGATACTCGTAATCCAGCCAGGCGGGTGGAATGCCTGACGGGGCGGCCGCTATGCCCCCGACGGTTAGTGTCGGGATCTTGTATATATGTAACGTGCTCCGAAAACTCTTATAGCGCGATTCAGGATTTTGTTGAGAATTGTAAATTGTTCTGAATGCGTCTGCAGCGCCATCTGTGTAGCTTGTGGGGCGGTTGAAGTGATCGCTACATGCAAATTACGAATATCCCAAACATTATACAGGTGCCTGCAATGCAACTGCTTGCGATCAACGACCTGATTAGCGCAGTGGGTAGGAATTCTGCTTGTTGTGTCGAAAGCCTCGGGTTCTAAGAACAAACTATGTAATTAGCACGAATGTTTGCACCCGAGTCATGGATGTTTAATATCCATTTAAGTATTGTAGACCGGGGTTCGCCCGCAGTACATTGTACGATACCTGTAATGCAAGCGATGCTTAGTGTGGGACCGGATGATTAGTAAGTTCGTCAGGTGATATTATAAAAAAAAACTGGGCCTCAAGACACCTTTTCCATACAAAGGCTTAAGTGTACCGTCTATAGTTAAATTGATCTACCGTCAAATATCTACAGATTCTCTATAGATATAGCTGTAGTTAAATATAACCTTGGATGGTGCATTCCATCTTAAACTTTATTACTTTGGGAATAAGGTGCGAACGGGAGGAACAAAGTGCGACATTAAAACACTGATGAGTACTTCGAACGCAAGAATTCAAAATGGCTATCACCAAACCGCGTCAACATATTAAAAATTCACCAAAACAGAACGAGTAAACATGTTTTGCTCCTTCCAAAAGGTTAACACCAAAGCCAGGGAATTTTAGCTCTTATAAACATCGGTGTAAGCATAAGCCTATAGCATTAAAACTCAAGGCGTAACTGCGATAAAATGTCGCCCTAATAAAAGAGTTTTCGCTCCAAATTAACTTCTAGTTATACTAGTTATACCCTTATTTTGTTGCAAGAGAGTTTAAACTTAAAAACATGCTCGAATCAAACTTGCCGTTCGTGGATGAAGTTCAATCATTTTTTTTATGTCTTTGATGCGCTGAAAGTATAAGGATATTGGATACAGTAAGTCATTTCATAGAAGCAACACAGCAAAGCACCACAAGGTTATTAAACAGAATGATTTTGGAACGAAGTTCCTTATTTTTTTACTAATGGTGGCGTTATTATGATAGATATCTTCATACTTTTAACACAAATGAGGCATCGGTGAGACGGTTATTGAGTCAGGAATTCTTTGATAGCTATTTTAAAGGTTTATTTTAAATTACTCTCCTGTATTTTTTTTTATCTCGCTAGTCGTTTTGTCAATTTGTAACAATTTTTCCTTTTTTTTCGTGCAATCATTTTCTGCCTATTCCAGACCATGGGCACTTTTGGTCAGTGGGGAACCTATGACGATATCTGAGGTCTATATTGTTGACAACAGTCAAAGGCAGTAGGCAAGCAAAATTCCTAGAATTTAGCTTTTTTGACTAGAGGGTCCATGGATTGCGGGGCCCTGAGCACTTGGCCAAAATTGCTATTGGAAAATAATGGCCTGTAAAAAGAGTAGAGCTATTCAAGCGGTTATTATAAATAATGAAGATGAAGCCAATATTAATTTAAAATAGAGTCTTTATTCTATATTGAAACGAGCGCTCTACCGTAAATGCTACATCGTAGAATAGAGCTTGTAGATTCGACGACAAAGAGTATCTATTTGAAAATACTTATTTCACGCTAGATCTCAGTGCCCATTTCGCAATCTTTAGAAGGATCGTTTAGACGTGAATGTGCTTCGGAGTTACTTGTGCAAGTATCTTAAGCTATGTCTTTGTTTTTAAATTTAATGTTTTTGGACGTGTAATCAATTTAACTGTATACTTGTATATTATCTTAGATGATTATGAGTTATGTCATCAAATTTTAAAATTATGCTAACATATTAATTTCTTATATTTACGCGAATACTACACATTGAAATAAAACTATTTTTTAAGGATTTTATCGCGTTTATTTTTCGTTTTTACGTTCCCGACGTCCGAGTCCTCCCGTGACCATGGATTCTGTAAAACAGTCGAAACGTCGGGAAAGTAAAAAACATATAATAAACGCGATAAAATCCGTAAGATTAGTTTTATTTCAATGTGTAGTATTCGCGTAAATATATGAAATCAAAATGGACGCCATTAAGTAACCGCTGTCCAGAAATATTTATAACACAATCACTCAATCCTATAAGTCCTGTGCTTATCCACCATCCAGTATCTAAAACTAATCTTTTCACTAGATCAGCTTCAACTATCACCAGCTATCTCCGACCCGGGTCACGGCGGCCATAAGGCACGCTCTCGCGCCGCCAACGCAGACGAGACATACATTTTAAAAACACATTTAAGATACGTAGATAAAGAAAGTTTAAAAAAAAACATAGTTTGAAATGTGTAGTTCGCATTTTGAATTATATTTTAGATATGGATTTCTTATATTTACGCGAATACTACACATTTAAATAAAACTAATTTTACGGGTTTTATCGTGTTAATTTAATGTTTTTTACGTTCCCGACGTTCATCCCAAGGCCACATCTGTGGCTTAGTGCACTAATCAGTGCCTCAATAATGTCTCTAAGAAGCCAAGTCTTTAACTTGATAATTTTGAATGCCTTAATTAAGTCGTATATTGGCATTAACATCAACACTAACGTTAACCTAGATGTGGGCAAACCGTTATCTTGAACTATTAATGAAACTCAAAATTGGTACCAATTTGCGATACATATCAATTACGAGTAAGGTTTATATACTTGGGTCACATTAATTGTTCATGATCGGCATCTTGATCTGAATACGGAGATTGCCAAGCGTGGCTTGTGTCAAGGCAACATCGCGAGGCTGCGAGGTCAGACGTACACATGGCTATTTCTGAATATCAAAACCGCAATTTACTTTAAACTTCATATGTTGGGTTGCCTCAACATTTAATTAATTAATCCTTTCACTGTGAATGTTCAACATCCATTATCACCGCCATATGAGAGCATAAGAGATAGTCATTCAGATGGAATAGATTAGTAGTTCAACAATGCTTTGCCTTTTAGCCTACACGACCTACATTCTGAGTGGTAATTAGTATTCTTCACCCGTCTCACTGAATAAACAGAGTACTTTGGTGTTGATATAAGCTTTAATGAAAAAATAAATTCAGTGGCAATAAACTATGAGGCACACAGTTAAATACGTACTTTATTGATTTATGTAGAGTAGTAATTGAAAAGGTACGATCCATAACTGAGGAATTTAATATTAAATCTTAATTTTTGATGTATAAATTATTGATTTCTTATATTTGAACGAATACTACACATTTAAATAAAACTAATCTTACGGATTTTATCGCGTTTATTTTATGTTTTTACGTTCCCGACGTTTCGGCTGCTTTACAGCAACCATGGTCACGGGAGGACTGAGGTGGTTGACGTCCTAGTATCAACGTTTAAACTAGGGTACCCTCATATTTAGTTGTTGCTTGCTGTCCAATCTATGCAGAACGTGCTCACAGTGTCTGTCTGTCTCTCAATGTTGCAATAGTGCTCTTCCGGATTTACTGGATCCCAAGTCGGTCGTAGCACCCAGCCATCATCCTTCCTAAAATTAGGATGTTTGTTAATTTCAAAAGCTTCACGTATAATCCTTGGTCGGAATTGGTGTTCTTTTGCGAGTATCTGTGGTCATCTAATGGCGGGTGCGATCCGCTACATGTTCACAGATTGCGACGCGATAAAATCCGTAAGATTAGTGTTATTTAAATGTATAAATTATACTACCCCTAATCTTATAACAGTTATGTTATACATTCTATACATTTCGGGGTTTGGTTGAAGCTTCCAATCGAATATGTAATATAAATATATATGTAATATACGAAAAGCTATTTCGCAAACATCGGAGTCGATAAATCTTCCAGCTATCAAACAAAGTCGATTCAAATTCGATGCACAATTCCTGAAACTGATGCGGTTTCTAACGTCCTGTATTGAAATACACACAAACTGGTGTCGTTAGTGTAGATCAGGGGTTCCCAAACTTATTTTGTCTACTGCCCACTTCGAGAATGAATTATGTTTTAGCGTCCGCATTTTTTCACCTACTTAAAAAACCACTACAACTTCAAATTAAATTAATTATTGTAAGCCTCTACACAATGCGCCCATATTTTTCTGGGTCTCTTACCGCTCCCCTTTAGGCCTGCAGCGCCCACAAGGGGGCGTTATTGTCCACTTTGGGAAAGGCTGGTGTTGAACTATTATATTCAACGCCGGACGCCGGATTTTGGATAGCCGCCATACTGAACTACGTTCGATACATTATGTTAAAAAAATACAGAACCATGTGGAGTGGAGTCTTTAAAAAAGAAGAAGGGTTTTTTAAAAGATAAGAATCAAAGCCAAATCATTTATTTCGTATACACACCACAGGAGTACTTTGAAATTGTCTTTTTTTAACAGACTTAAAGAAGGAGGAGATTCTCAATTCAAGAAGAATATTAAGAGTTATCGAGAGAGTAACGAGATGCGCGTACCAATTTGTAGGTATAGTCTTTGGCGCGGACCGGTAATACTCGACTTAGTTGTTTGTTTGGCACCGACTTCACATTCGTTTAAAATTTTGATTTACTTAGACATGATAGATTTAAAGATTAGATTTTTTTTTGCTTTTTAGTTTTTTTGGAGACGGTTTCTTTTTGTGAAAAAGTTTTTTGTTCTGTTCGTAACTCTACAACCGGATCGGAAAGGCGTGTTATTTTTATATAGAGTCCTTTTTTCTAGGGTAGGCAGAAGTGCTTTGCAGCGCACCTACAATTCACCGAGAGTATTTGATTACAAAGTAATAGAGGGTGACCCTATTGTCATTATACCGGGCGTACCCCCCTCATAGCTAGGGGGATTTGGGCCGTAGATTACCACGTTGTCCCAGTGCGGGTTGGCGGTTTTCACACGGCTTTCCAATAACGTGCAGGTCTCCTCACGATGTTTTCCTTTACGTTTTTAAAATCTATTTTATTAGTAGGGACAATTTTTTTGTCCATTATATTGACATCAAAGTTTAAAAAAAAAAATGTGTTTACCTACCGTAACAATCAGCTGAATTAAAAATGTAGTGCAGTAGTAAGCGCTTGTTTCTCCCTTTCTGAATGCTATATGCCATAAGCGTACATTTTTTACTGGTCGGCTAATAGTCCGAAATAAAATTGGGTCAAATAAAGTCCCAATTCACATCCATCCAACTGTACCACGTACACATCAGTCTATATACGTCTGTCTCTGTCTAGGGACCTCTGTCTCTGTCTGGATGCTGTCGAAGTACCTCGATTAAACATAGCCTATAGCACTCAGACATAATGTAGCTTTCTATCAGTAAGGACTTTTCAGAATCGGACCAGTAGTTCCTGAGGCTACCTCGTACATATACACTCAGAAACATTACCACTCTATCATATAACCGATATTACCGAATGCCCTGATTAGCTCAGTGGGTATTGACCCTGCTTCCTGTGCTGCGTATCCCGGGTTCGAATTCTCGTAGGGACCAACTTTGTATGGTTAGCCCAAATGTTTGTACCAGAATTATTGATGTTCAATATCACAATAATTTTTATATACTGAGATCGTCCCCAGTCCATTATACGGTACCCATAATAAGAGCACTGCTTAGTTTAGAACCGTGCAGTTTATGTGTTCGTCTGGCGATATAAAAAGAGTACTGAAAAAAAATCCAAATCGGTTCATAAATGACGGAGATCTGAGGTAACAAACATAAAAAAAAATACAACCGAATTGAGAACCTCCTCCTTTTTGAAGTCGGTTAATAAAACTAGTAATCAAGTTTAGTTGCCACCCTCAAACATCGACAGTAGATCAATAATAGTTGAAGATAACTCATGATTCTTCTACAGACAATCTCAAACAGACTGTCAATAGCAAAATCCGTCAAATTAATTTGGATGTACAATCAATTGATTCGTGCAATCCACGTCGAATATCGAAGCATGTCGAATGTCGAAGCAGTGATAGCCAAGTGGGTAGAACGCTTGCTTCGGTAACGAGGATCGCAGGTTCAAACCCTTCATGATCCAATCATGATTATCACTTGCTAAACGGTGAAGGAAAACATCGCGAGGAAACCTGCATGTCTGAGAGGACCACTCAAAAAACGTGTGGACTCCGCCAACCCGCACTGCGCCAGCGTGGTGGACTATGGCCTAATCCCCCTCGCATTGAGGGGAGGCCCGTGCCCAGTAGTGCGACATTAAAAGGGCTATATTATTTAAACGTCGAATATTGGTTGCGCACCGATGCGCACATTTTAAACCTGACTCCGACAAATCAATTCAGGGAAGCGCATTTACAAAGCTGTCTGCAAACACGAGCTTTGGAATGCTTGTTATAATTAATCTAGCTAACAGACTGATGTATCCTTTGTCTTCGGTGATAATACAAATTCGAGTGCACGTCTGTAAGAACGAGAACTCATCAACTGTTTTGATAAATGATCTCGCCGCAAATGTTTAATTGAATATGTTATATGGAGAACACAACATAAGGGTGATCGTCGCTGTCACTTAGGAGGACTTGCTGGCCACCAACTGGTGTAGCAGGTGGCCGGCGCTGAGCCCCGGGTGGACTCGGGGGAGGTCGTCGTTCCACTCCGGGCTCGTGAGGAGCGGTGCTGTGTTTGGTGTGCCAATACAGCACCTGGCCGTAATCGCGTCGGGGTTCGCGGAAGTATGCGAAAGCGTTCCCGTGTATGCGAAGGCGCTATTTTTCTTCTGTAACAAAAATAGCGCCCGATTTTTTCGCGCCCAGTTGAAAGTGAGGCACTGATAAAAAAGTCGTAAATCAGCCTAATATTAGACAAGTGTGTTGATTTTTTTAATAATAAATGCCCATTGATTCCAAATGTATATAATGTAATGCTTAGCACACACAAACACGCATTCTCTGACAATCATCTTATATAGCTCTTCTGCAGCCATTAAAAGCCGTGAGTGTAACTAAGCGCAGTATAACGATACCACAATACAATTCGCGATAACAAATCGCCGCGAGGCGTTCGCAAATCGGCTCTTTTGTTACCTAATTCCCGGCTTATGTCCGTAGCACAGCTGTGTCCAATTTATGGCTTAACCTTTCCTCCTCCTTTGCGAATAGAATTGAAGACAATAAATTATACTTCAAACCCAAATAAGGCGTCTAAGTTACGATCCTCGCAATACCGCCCTAATGGTCGATCAGTCCAGATAGATTAGGCAGTTTCGTTCGCGAAAAACAATGTGTTTGTCTCACTCGCACAGCTGTTATAATAGTAGAGTCCACTATATAAGATTCTCTAGAGTAGCGATAAAACAGTAAACGTTCCAATCTGGTTGTAGAGTTATGAAGAATATAGAAATGGTCCCCAAAAATAGAGTCCAGAATTGATGAGGTATTGTAGTAAATCTTTCATACACTTTACAAATGATTGGCTAAAGATCAAATGCAAAGATTTGATACTTAAGATTTCTTAGTTATAGCGAAATTATGCCATTATAAATATTTATGCTATTAGAAATTATGCCATTACGTACGTATATAGGGTATATTTCCATAAAATATAACATACCTGCGCCCCGCGGTGTTACCTGCGATTAAAAAGTAAGTCCCCACGTCATTTTCTGACCCCTAAACTACCACTACCTATGCAAAAAAACATGCCGATCTTTTGCTCTATAAAAAATTAAAACAAATCTATCCCACGGGAACCATACATTTTACCGGAATAAAAAGGAGCCTATGTGCTATTCCAGACTATAACCTATCTCTGTGCAAAATTTCATCCAGATCCGTTCAGCCGTTCCGGCGTGATTGAGTAACAAACATCTATCCATCCATCCAAACTTTCACATTTATAATATTAGTGGGAGAGTACTATATGCCTACTCACAAAATGGAATAGGCGTCGTAAAAAAAGATTATTTACTATATAGCTGCTCGCCTCTTCAGTATGACATTTCCCTCATACTTCCACGAACGCTGCAATTTTTGCGACGCAAGCCGATATACTTATGTATCAGATGCTAAAGTATTGTTCAATAAAATATATGTGAAGTTTCTGGTACATTTGTTGCAATGTGAATTTATGTTGGAAACAGTACAATTGTGAATTTTTTTTTTTTTTTTTTATTACATTTTAGGCAAGTATTTGATCTCAATCTCACATGATGGTAAGTGATGATGAGATCTACGATGGAGCATACTTGCCTTGGTAGGAAGGCGGCAGTAGATCGAGACGCTACATTCACTAGGCACATGCAGCGCAACTGATCTGACCCGCCATCCATGAATGGTAACACCGAACATCATACCGGAACACGGCTAGGCCGCTTGGCGACATGGCTTTGTTCAATATGTTGGCGACATGGCTTGTTAAATAGCTCAAAGAATTGCCAAGTTGAAGTGGCAGTGGGCAGGGCACATAGCTCGCAGAACCGATGGCCGTTGGGGCAGAAAGGTTCTAGAATGGCGACCACGAATCGGAAGACGAAGTGTAGGACGGCCCCCCACATGGTGGACTGATGACATCACACGCGTCGCAGGAAGCCGGTGGATGCGAGTGGCGGAGGACCGTGATGTGATGAAGATGAATGCGTGATGTGTGGAAGTCGTTGGGGGAGGCCTGTGTCCAGCAGTGGACGTGTATATCGGCTGATAGATAGATAGATAGATTTCTAAATAAGCAAAGAGTCAAGCTCTAACTCTTTTTTTAATTGTAATATTCGGTTATCAAACAAAGGTTATCCAATAGTAGTGCATAAATACTCACGCCTGTATCCTATGGGGTAAGCAGAGAACACTTTTTGACACTATCACATCATCCACATTCAAACATCATTTCATACAAATCCGTTAGTTAAGGGCGCTACGGACATTATCTTTGAAAAAGGGCTATTAAAACTTTGCCTATCGATTTTCAGATAACCCCTTTGACCGTTAGTTTACAGACGCTTTGCTATTCTTTGACATAGATAACAAGGATACTGAATGTAATTTTAATTGGAAAAAAAATCACCCGTTTGTGAGTTTGCTCTAGTTAAAAACAAAATAATTGACTCCAATCTTGTTAAATCCTGGAGCCAGTTATAAAATAGTTCGTCCATTAGATAGAGTCGTCAGTGTGTTTAAGCTCAGTAATGGAATGGGGTGTTCAAACGCTCTCCGTATTTTTCTTATAGGTTTTAGGGTTCTTTGGCGGAATATTGGAGGACCACGGGCGTCAGAATTTATTCTTAATGCCACGGAGATTTTTTTTCAGATGAATTAATAGATCCCGCTATTTTGTCAAATCTATTTCCAGTACTCTTTATTTTCTTAACAGTAATCAATCAAATCAGGGTATTCGAGGGCCGAGCTCAAGTTAAGATCGTAGAAAATGCTAGCCACAAGATACAGAAGTCTACTTGCGAAGGAGATTGTAAATTAATTATTATGTAAATATTATACACATTCAAACACTAATCACATTATAATACCTAAGTTCCATCGTTCCAGTCTCTGAACAATCTATAATGTTGGTGCCACACACATTTGAACAATTGTTTGAAGATGCGTGCGTGTGATATGTGACACATGTTACTGAGCGTGTGTGCAAACTTTGAACAAACATTTGCGCTTTGCCATCCCATGTACGTTTTTTTTTTAAATTCAATTGTTTGCGTACTCCGCCACATTTGTGCAAAACCCAGCTGCGCGTGCGTTTTCTTAGTGGAACGGTCGTCTCTATGAAGTCGTTTAAGATGGACTAGGGCAACGAGTTCGATCAGGAATTTATTGAGTTGCTGCAAAGGGAGTCATGCATTGGGACACATAAAGTAGGAATTTGAATTAATGGCTATTATTGTAATAAGCACGTAATGACAATACAGGCATACTGCGTTCTGAATCCTGTTTGTCGTTTATCTGATAACTGTGATCACAGATTAATATAGACAGTAAATCATGTCTGGTAAGCAAACTTTCCCACAATTCAAATGTGTGTCACCAAGTCTTCAAACCAATGATCAAATATTTGAAGCCAAGTGTGGCGCCGGCCTAATCAATGCCATTTGAAATTTGTGACGACTTACTTGTAAAATATATTATGTAGAGAACCCATTAAACAGACTGTCAGTGTTCCTTTATGCTAACAGCGGGTGGCCTAATGAAGTTCGCTTTGCAGAACGAAACTTTTCAAGGGATCGCGTAGTAATGATATAACGTACTATTTTTTTTTTTTACTATTTCATAATGGAACTATGTGCAGTATTACCGAGGGTTGAACTAATATCAAGATAAATGACACAGCCACCTTTTAAAATGCCTGTCAATTCCTGCCTGTCTGAGAGAACCCCTCGAACGATGTGCGAAGTCCACCAACCAGCACTGGGCCAGCGTGGTGGACTATGGCCTCATCCCCTTCGCATGGAGGAGAAGCCCGTGCCCAACAATGGGACATTAAAAAAGGCTGGTATTATAATAATTATTAAATGCAAACCAAAGAAAATAAAAGTTAAAGCTAATCCAACCACATAACCACTGCAGTTACATCTCGAATAAAACATGCTGTTCTCAAACTAACCATGTTTCAACGAACTGAACTTTAAAAGTTATATTCCTTTACAATGTGCCTTTATTATGCAACGAGTCGTTAGCCGCATTCGTGATTGTCTTTGTAGTATCATTTGCGAGGCGAGCGGTGTGAATTGCTGCTCGGTTGCGATCGTTTGTTCGTTTTGTGTTGTACAGTACGGTGTTTGCCTGAGGCATTCACTTGCGAAGTTTTGGGTAAATTTCACGAAATATCAGCTTTGGTTGAAAGTCGGCGCTGGAGAAGACTGTTACTACTCAGCTCTTGATAAGCTAAATCCCTTTCAGCACAACTCATGAGATCAATAATACTCGTCAATCATGTATCCTACTAGTATTATAAATGTGAAAGTTTGGATGGAAAGATGTTTGTTACTCAATCACACCAGAGCGGCTGAACGGATCTGGATGAAATTTGGCACAGAGATAGATTATAGTCTGGAACAGCACATAGGCTACTCTTTATCCCGGTAATATGTATGGTTCCCGTGGGATAGATTCGATTTAATTTTTCATAGAGTACCAATAAATTCATTTTCTCATACATCATCATGTTTATTTCTATTCCTATGTTTTTAAGTCTGTGTTGAGTAAACTTTTATAAAAGAATAACCTAAATAAGCAATTCTACCCGCGATTCTAGCATTGTACGTAGTAATGAAATATAAAAAAAAATAAAAAAATGCAAATTACAGTTTTTTTTTCTTGTGGCATACATGCCATCATAAAAATATTAATTTCAATAACAGCCACAAGAATATTCTTATACAACTTAGGCGGTTAAATTTGAATAAAAATATAAATACCTCTTAAAAATACTCGTGCTTTATCATACAAATTTAACCCACGCTTAAATTAAAAACAAAAATGATCCTACACAGAAACGCGGGGTTAAGCAGCGTGGGTACATAAAAAAACGGTAAATTAATTAACGATTTTACGGTTACAGCATGTAAAAATGACACCGATTTTAGTCTCCAACACAATAACTTGCTTATGCCACTTTTTTTAATTTAATTTTGTATTACATTTTTATTCATTATTTTCAAAGTGCACGGTTGTTTGTAAGTTCACTTTAGATTTCTTTGTGGACATTGTTGTGGGTTACATGTTAACTTAATTGTTATGTAGTTATAAGTTTTAGTAATACAGAAACAGGATACCGGTTTTTAGCCCCAATAAAAAAAAATAAGCGTGCCCTTTTAAAAATTCGGAATTCTACTCGGCATTTTTTTCGCAGCGAAGTTCTTGCGCCAATTCGGAATTCATCTACGATATTTGCATATTAATGAACGGAACTGTACGGACTAGGTAACATTTGTAATTACTTTTGTGCCGACTCCGTTTCGGCGTAGGTAGGCGGCGGCTTTTTCAACGGCAGTGTACGAAGGCAGAATGTTTTTGGTGTTCGTTAAAAAATATTAAACTGATTAGCTGTGGCGGCTTATTTTAAACATGGAACCAGAATTATTTTTTTAATCCATTTGGTCACCATATATGCGCAAGCGCCTCGCATGGCAGCACACTGGAAATTAATTTAATTTTGTGATCATGGTTATTCAAAAATATATATAAAAAGGCAAGCCCGCTGAGTTTCTCGCCGGATCTCCTCAGTTGAGGTCGCGTTCCGATCCGGTTGTAGAGTTAAGAAAAAAATTAATGTGAATGACAATTTGTAAGTACCCCGTAAGCCTATACGAAATGAATGATTTAACTTTGACTTGACGTTATAAAAAATAATTCAAGAAACCGTTTTTTGAGTATAAAATAAAAATCAGAATAGCCCTGAAAAGACAACCAAGGTATGCTTATATGGGTATGATAGTTTATTGTGTATATTTTTACATAAACTTTGTAACGTACATATAAGCACGAAAATGTCACGAGGGGATCACGTGAGCGTATTGAAGGACAGACAAAAAAATATTCTGGGCTCACTACAACGTGTTATACATATATAAGTAAAGGAGGAGTTAGCCCAAGAGTGGAACATCTATACATATAAATAAAATTGGAGTGTCTGCTTGTAATATTAAAATAACCGCTTTTTACTAAGTGCATTTGGATGTATACACGTTACCTATACCGAAAAAACATTTTTTTAAAATTTTAACTGTTCGTTTGTCTTTCTGTCTGTCTGTTTGTTCCGGCTAATCTCTGAAATGGCTGGACCGATTTTGACGGGATTTTCACTGGCAGATAGCTGATGTAACAAGGAGTAACTTAGGTTACTTTTATTTTTGAAGAAAAAATAGGATCTAACAAAAAAAAAATTAAAACCAATGTTGCAGCGCAGCGCCTGATTAAGTTTGATAGCAACAACCTGCAATGCGTCCCGCGGGTTCAGAATGAGCGAGCAGGCTGTTGTCAACGGTTGTCTTTGTTAAATATTAAAAATATATTTAATAACGCACTTGCCTAAATCCCATAATCCTATAATCGCAAGAAAATAAGAATTAGCATAAGCTAGCCGGCGCCCTTCATCCGCTGATGACACATCGGGCGTATGAAAAAGAGATTTGCCCGAATTGACCCGACGAAAAAAATGACACCAATAAAAGAACGCATAATAAAATATCCTTCGAAGCTTGAAAAATCCTTTACCTTTTAGAATCTTTGTGAAAAAAGGTTGCTCATATTGTACTTTGTACAGACCAAGGGGAAGAAACGAAGGGGTTTAAATATTGTTTTCATATCACTGGCTTGGAAAGGCCTTTATTGTTCGACATCTGCTTGCAAGAGTCCATTATATCCCGATGAGTGGAAAAGGTTTTTGAATTTCGAACGCGATAGACTAATGCATAAGAACTAATTAGTTGATCTGTGGTAACGGTGTGCCGTTACCGAGTGTACACAACGTTTTTTTTTCTTTAAAAAAAATATTATGAAACGTTAAGAAACGGGGTCCGGCTGGAATTTGAAGGTGAAGATGTAAATTTTGTGTTTTTTTTTTATTATTACGATTTACGATCCCAAAAAAATGTGTGCTCCATTGATAAATTATGTGTTATATTAGTGGGATATTTTTATCCCGGTAAAATGTATGGTTCCCGTGGGATATATTTGTGGTTTTTTTTCTTATAGCAAAGGATTGACATGATTTTTTGTATATAGTGGTAGTTTAGGGGTCAGAAAATGACATAGGCAAATTTTTATCGATGAAAAATGCACGGACATTCTTGTTAATCGCGGGTAACACCGCGGGGCGCAGCTAGTGTTATTATAAGTAACACACTCTGTACGAAGTGTAAGGCAAAAGCTGACGTCCCAGTATTAGGTTTCCAGACACGTTCCACTGCTCTGTGTGGACGTAGCCTAAATAAAACGCATGGACGGCCACCGTACAATTGTAACAGAGCCTTTGCCGCGAAAAATGGGAATATTTTTCTGTCAGTTGCTTCGTTTGTTTAAGTTCAAAAGTGTTCTGTTGATCATTGAGGTGTGAAATTTGATATATAATATAATATATAATATACTAGCTGCGCCCTGCGGTGTTACCCGCGCAAATAAACATGTCGATCCTTTGCGCTATGAAAAATTTAAAACAAATCTATCCCACGGGAACCATGCATTTTACCGAGATAAAAAGTAGCCTATGTACTATTCCAGACTATAATCTATCTCTGTGCCAAATTTCATCCAGATCCGTTCAACTGTTCTGGCGTGTTTGAGTAACAAACATCAATCCATCCATCTATCCATCCATCCAAACTTTCACATTTAATAATATTAGTAAGTATAGTATAGTATAGATAAATATATAAGTATTTACTGCGACCTTAGATCCCACTGATAATAAGTCAGTGCACTAAAACACCGCCATGTTGATGCAGTCCATATTATACCACTTAATTTTAAGTGGCACGTGATAATTATCTAAATTTCAACGACTGACTGACTTATAGATGAATATTTGATGTGGCACACTTAATTTAAAAGCTAAATAGTGTTAGGTTAATTAAGCAAGCAGTCCGAATACCTAATTAAAGGCTAATATTGTCCCAATAAAATACCAATATTCTAGTTCTCTCCGTATTTAATATTAACTTGGAACCTCAAATTAGGTCAACATAGAAATTTAAAAAGCCGAGAGAAATAAAATTTCAATATTTGAGTTAAGCAGTGATAGCCGAAATGGTAGAACGCTTGCCTCGATAACGAGGATTGCAAGTTCAAACCCTGGCTCGCACCTCTGGGATTTCTGGATTTCATGTTCGAGTCTCAACCATGATTATCACTTGCTAAACGGTGAAGGATAACATCGCGAGGAAACCTGCATTTCGGACAGAACCTCTCGAAAGAAATGTGAAGTCCGCCAACCCGCACTGGGCCAGCGTGGTGGACTACGTCCTAATCCCCCTCGCATTTAGGGGAGGCCCGTGCCTAGCAGTGGGACATTGAAAAGGGCTGGTATTATATATATATTATAATATATGTGAGTTAATAATTGCTATGTTATTATCTAAGCATAACGTATCGATAAAGTACATTAAGGATTTATCGAAAAGAATAGATGCTTTCACAACTCTAAAAAGCTTTCAATAAAATCCACAGATTTTATAAACAAACCGCTAAGCATTGGAATAAGGATGGCACCACGTTCCCAATTATCGATAAGCATGTTTAATAACGGCTATCGATATTCGCTTTCTTATTAAAATGCATAAAAATTGAATTTATCGATAATTATAATCTGTAAACATACAGGACAGTGTTTAATACCCTGTAGAGTATCTATTGTTTCTAGAATCTATCGTCTATTGTTACTAGTATCAGGGAGATAGTAAATACGCAATAGAAGTGGAAATATTATAGGCCATGACATACGACATGACACCTCATAAAGAGCATCTTGAAGAGAAAAATAATCTATATGAACGAAATTATATTAAAATAAATCTTATTTTACAGAGATATTGTTTTTTTTATTTACGCAAATACTACAATATGAAATAAAAAAATATTTTTATTTCAATTATTTTACATATTTTATCGCGTTAATTTTATGTTTTAAGTACCCGACGTTTCGGCTGCTTGGATGGTTGCCGTAAAACATTAAATAAACGCAATAAAATTTGTAAAGTAAGTCTTATTTCAATGTGTAGTTTTCGCTTAAATACAAGAAATCAATAAACGAAATGATAGTTGCACTAGATCTTAACACGTCTAAAGACTATCAGCTATACCAACCAGGGTTTACCCGACGTTTCGGCTGCTTGGATGGTTGCCGTAAAACATTAAATAAACGCAATAAAATCTGTAAAGTAAGTTTTATTTCAACGTGTAGTTTTCGCTTAAATACAAGAAATCAATAAACGAAATGATAGTTGCACTAGATCTTAACACGTCTAAAGACTATCAGCTATACCAACCAGGGTTTTCACTTTTTCACTTTCACTCGATAAAATGAAGCTAGGTACCTACATAATGTACAGGTCGCAAAACAAGTTATGCAACACCCTTATCTAAGCCCAGATTGAAACTTTTTATTTCGTCTGTTACTCCGGAACAAAGCTCGTTACAGCTTCATTTACCTGGTGAATCGATGCGAAGTAGTAAAAACTCAGATGTGAGAGCTTATTTCACACGTATAAAAATGGGTATAAACAGAATTTTACGATTTGCGTATATATTTTTTTGATGATTGATTTCTTATATATACGCGAATACTGCACATTGAAATAAAACTAACTGTGCGGATTTTATCGCGTTTATTTTATGTTGTTTACGTTGCCGACGTTTTGACTGCTTTACAGCAACAGTGGTCACGGGAGAACTGAGGTATTTGACGTTCTAGTGTCATAGTTTGAACTGGAGTACCCTCATATTAAGCTGCTGTAAAGCAGCCGAAACATCGGGAACTTAAAAACATAAAATAGCGCGATTAAATAGTTTTATTTCAATCTGTAGTATTCGCGTAAATATAAAAAAATCAATACAAGCCAGCACAGTTGCACTGCGCACTTTGTACCTAGTGTTATATACTTTTTTTTGAGATGGTGACCTTATAGCCTGCCAATGAATCCCATAATATTTTTTACACTATCTTTGTTAAGCCTTATATAGCTTAATTTCGGTATAATCGCTCTTGTAACATAATCAATTTATGTTAGTGATAAAATATGAATAAAAATATATGATATCCACGAGTAAACTGAACTGACCTTTCCACTTGATTTTTTTAATTTAATTCTGATAAGAAAATCCTTTTTAATTATTAATACATTAGTTTTTACAATTCCAATATTTCCCCACTCTATAGCTTTACTTCCACTAAAACTTTCTTCATAAATGGAAATGTAAAATATTTGTTAGATTCCAAGTTTGAATTCGAGATGATTGCAGCGTGTACACTGTGTTTTAGTACCTAATGAGATAGCAGTAAGCCTCTAATTACAGTGACGTATCAACGTCTCTACGTCACTAGGAACATAATCTTGATTAATTGGATGCGATTATGACATCTATTTAGAATGATTACGGTGATCATGTTTAGTCAAATAGGGTTGGTGACGTTAGGTTTTGTGGTCGATTCAGTACTATCACATTCTACTGGTCGCCACTTCATGTGGCGGTAAACCAGCCTGTAGTTGTTATTCTGTAACGCGAAATTAATATATCACGCGTGAGTCCAAACGTGAGTTGTAAAATTTTAATATAAATTTTATATATGCCAACCAACAGCTAAGCCAACCACCCTTGTTCTTTGGTAAATAATTATTATGTGCGCGAGTACTCAACAAAATGAAATTATTGTACGTAACGTGGATAATAAAATAACGAGACAGCCACGGCTGTGTGAAAAATGCTTAAAACGTGTAATGCGGGTACATAAACTGAATTCATAAACGCGAATGCGAACATAGGTTAGAACATTTTTTGAAATTTTTTTTTGAAAACATTAATTCTGAACGCACCGTTCTCACTTAAATACTAAGTCCGTTCGTATCGATTGACAAAAGTATTTAAAGTCCTAGCGTGATTCCGGTCTTATCCACTGACCAATTGTAAAAAAAATTACCTTTTTGATCTACCTGCCATTTTGGATTCTGCTCCCTTTAGATCCCCTGGCTCAAGGTATCATTAGACTTATGAAGAGAAGATGCAACCCAGGGGCTACATACTAGGTATTGTCCCCGACTTGATATATGCCATTGGCATTTATAAAGCCAATAGATGGTTATTGGAATTAGATGAGAAAATTGTGTAGACGAATCGAAAAGAACTTTAGTAACATTTAGTTGACTGGATCTAAGTTTTACAACTGATAATTTTAATATTCTACTTTTTATAGGGACAAAGTCGCGGGCAACAGCTAGTATAATTATAAGAAGAGATCCTCTTACCATTCATCAGGCACACTTTCAGAGAGTAGACTTTGGGTGATCCCTAACCATTTTCATTTTCAATACGACCTTCAAGAACTTTTGGAAACCATTGAAGATTCGGAAACTGCAAATAAGTATTAGCAGATAAACACTCTGTTACTAGGGTCCGTACGCGACCCTTATCCCTTCTGTCCAGCTTTTAAGATGAAACGTGACAGGAATAAGCGACTGGGGTCAGGAGAAGGTACTTGTAACCTGTCACTAGACGCATTGTAATCGCCCTAGTGAGCAGACAACACGAAAGAAATGGTCGATATTTGAACTCTATAGTACTATTTAATAGTTAGTTTTCACACTAACTTGAAAACTTGATCACGACCCAGTAGGGGGCCATTGGAGAAAATTGCAAAGCATTTATGTCCTTAATCAATTCTTATGAGGAGTCTTTTCACAAAGTTTCATGTTAATAGAGGCAGTTTTCCCATACAAAATTTGACCTCCACTTTTGGTGCCGTTAGGGATGAATTTCCAAGAATACCTAAACTAAAAACTTAGTATCTACATTGTTTACTCTTCTACCTTTAGCGGGTTAGGTTACAGCCCGATTAATCAATCGGGACTCATAAAAGGCATTTTATTACATGGATAAGACGATAGATTGATACTAAACAGCCTACTATAAGTCCCACTACACGGCAGAGACCAGCCCCAGAAATCCTTTAAAAAATACCTGATAAAAACCTACCACTGACCCTCGACTTGTCATCTTTTCCAATTATAAAACAGACAAGTTTGATCGATTGTTAAAGAAGCCAGCAACACCAAACTCCTCTAAGACGCTAGTCGAGAAACAATATATCACGAGTGACGGGACCCCAAATAAAATGCAATTCTTCGCGGAAAGAGTCATTTCAATCGTCAACTAACACCTAAATTTTCAGGTATATTAAATACCTGATAAACTAATAACAACATACGGACTTCTTAACACTGAATCACCGGAGTCCATAACGCAAGCCGAGCGAGATAGAATACCGACATTACAAACATTACGTGACTATCATATTTATCAGACCCGTTTGCAGTACCAACGTACTGTTTGAATTTATATACATCCAATGGATCAAGCGGAAATTTCGTTTCTGTTCAGTTAGCATGGATGTAGGATTACATGGTATTATAATAATTCCAGCCCTTTTTAATGTCCCACTGCTGGGCACGGGCCTCCCTTCAATGCGAGGGGGATTAGGCAATAGTCCACCACGCTGGCCCAGTGCGGTTTGGCGGACTTCACACATCTTTTGATAGGTTCTCTCAGACATGCAGGTTTCCTCACGATGTTTTCCTTCACCGTTTAGCAAGTGATAATCATGGTTGAATATGAGATTCGCAAATGAAATCCCAGAGGTGCGAGCCGGGGTTTAAACCTGCAATCCTCGTTACCGAGGCAAGCGTTCTACCAACTTGGCTATCACTGCTTTTACACATGGTATTAAGAGGCCAAACGTCCTCGTTGACGTCACGTCAAAAGGTCATCCTAATACGATATCACATCAAGCAACATGTGCCTATCTAGTGCTCTAGACAGAGAGAGATGGAAAGAGCTTCATCAGCTACACCGGAAAAGGTCGTACCATTAAATTAGAAGAAGATGGTGACCGAATGTAAATTTATGATAGCAGTCACAGACAGAAATATCTTCATAGAGTGCGTCTCTAGTATAACAGAATGTGGGAGACACAAGAGCAGTCGATAGCTCGCCTATTGATTGAGGCTATTATAACTGTTGCCTTTCAGGAGTGGAGTTAAAAAGAGAAGCAGTTTGATAAATTTAATTGGTCAATAGTATAGATGATAGCTTCTGCTTGCAGCTCTATAGCCGTGACCCCTCAATAAAGGACAGCCTCCTCCTACATACTACTAACAAAGATTACCGCTTTATAAAATCAGTAAGTATAGATATCAATAGAGTTAGTAGCTGCTAAAGTCTGCCTAGCCGTTCCTACATTGTTCTCGCATACCTAACAATTTACTGCTCAAAAATGTATAAGATCATTTTCAAAAGAGCAACAAAAGTTTCTTGCCCGTTCTTCTCCATAGGAACGGCATTCCGAAGGGGTGGTAAAGTTTTAGCATTTTGTAATATTTTGACGAATCATAAGTACTGTACTTAATGGTTAACATGAATAAAAAAAAATAAGACGGGTACGAAAAATATATTGCACACATGCCTCTATACCCAACACCTCAAGATTTTTACCCTAAAATCCCTAAAAGAATAAAGCACTCCCTTCCATTTTTACAGCGAATGATATTCTTATTCCCTTGAAACGAAATCCGATGAAACACGCGTAAGTCGACACCAAAGTTTGATGAAGCTGACGAAATATTTTTTCTCCTATAAGTACGTGTATGTAACGAACCGGGAATACATCTGTTTGGTTTTCCATTTCAATGCGTTACGTGCCCGCCGAATATATTACAGGGGATTTGATTTGTGTCTTGGATTTTGTTAGAATTTATTTTTTAAGCTGATCAAAATTACACACGCACCGCTTGTAAATGTACACAGGCTTAACGAACAGAATTGAATTATGAATATAGAGAATATAAAGAGGATATACACCAAGTCTATCAGAAACCAACACAACAGCTATTGATATAATCGTGTAGAAAATCGCCGCCGAGTACAATCCTGCTGAAAGCTAACTTGAAACTGTAAATCTGGCTACTGTGCTGATTTTAAGCTGAACAGTGAAGCACGTACAGGGCGTGAATGTGCTTAGAGGTTCTTTGATCAAAAATAATCCTACTGCGTCGCCAATCATACTGTATTTCTTGAGAAATATATGGACGGGAAGAAACTCCAAACGCAAGAGACGAATGCTTAACACTTAAACTCACTACTAGTCTATTCAAATCTAGACTTATACTTACCAAAGACCTACAAGACATATTAAGAGATTCGATCAATTCTATAGTTATACTACTTATTCAGAAACTTATTTATCGATGATGATGTTGTTATTTCTTCTTTTCTTTTGTTCTTGACTTATTTGGTAATGGTTTTGCTATTTCGTTTTCTTTTGTTATTTCAGTTATAGATAAGATATTATTTTTCTTATAGGTGTAATTTTAAATTTAAACTTTGGAGACTTGTTGTTAGAAACTGTATTTACGTTTCTTTATCATTATTTTTTGTTATTAGTCTGCAAGTCATTTTCAAATAAATAAATTCACACAAAAGGGAAAAATTTGGTTGTGTTCACAAACAATTTTATTTTTAAACAAACATGTTGAGAAGATAAAATATATTCAAATGTTGCTAACATTTATGTTTATATTAATATTATAATCTTTAGTAATACCTACTCTTAGTTGAGCTCATTAATGTAATGCAATTAAGGAAGTTCTTGACGAAACTAAACGAGGCGAATCATTCCAAAATTAATGACCACTTAACGGTGGAGTGGATGAAAATGTGGCGGATATACCCGGAGCTTCATAGTTAATTAATAATATAGTCTAATAATGAAAACAAAAATATTTACAAAAAATATTATTCAAGGGGATATAGAGAATTTTGGAGAACCTTATTTATTTCGCTAATTATAGTCCTTTAGTAAGTTCAATACAACCGTGAAAACTAAACAATATCATAAGGGTTATTACAGAATCTTGGATTATTTGGATGATAAAGCAGCCTGGGACTGATCGCTCACATATAAAGATGTATGATGTCAAAGTGTAGCGCCTCGCATGGCAACACACTGGAGCCTATTTTTTTATTTAAAAAAAAACAAGGCTGTCAAAAAAGTTGAGTTCCTCGCCGATTCTTCTCAGTAGACTGTAGAGTTAAGAATCAGTAATTCCGAATATTACCCCCTACATCGAAACAAAATGCTTACCTCTTTATAATAATTAATATTAGTACTTATATCAACGGAATACAGTCTACATACCATCGGACAGCCTTTACATTGAAACTAAGCATCATAAATTTACCATGACATCCTATCGAACATAGAGTCAGCAAAAATCGAGATCACAATAGAGCGAAAGCTCTTACTCTGAAATATGATAATGAGGAACTTCGAATCAGTTAAATAGTAAAATAGGAATAACAGTTTTTTATCGCAAACAACCTTGTAAGACGGTTTGGAAATTGCAGGATACTATTTGAACATGAAAAACTCATTTATCTCTATCGAAATTTATTCGCTCTATCTTAGAATTGAGTGAATATGACGTTCAAAATATTCTTGAATAGAAATTTAAATTTTTGAATAATAGATGTGTTATTGTGTAAGTGGTATGGGAACGAACATTTTAGGAAAAGGTTACCCTTAATGCTTATAGTAAAATCGTAGAAATTATTAATGTTGAAAATCAGTCATTGCAATAAAAACTATTTTTTAAGGATTTTTAGGCGTTTATTTTTCGTTTTTACGTTGCCGACGTTTCGGCTGCTTTTCAGCAACCATGGTCGCGGGAGGACTGAGGTGGTTGACGTGGTGTCACAGTTTGAGACGGGGTACCCTCATATTTTGTTGTTACTTGCTTTATTTCAATGTGTAGTATTCGCGTAAATATAAGAAATCAATATAATCAGTCATTGGTAAAAATTTTCAAGCGCGCGATGTATTGTAAGACACGCGATCACAACACAACCTTCCGCGTGATACCCGACTCGTGCGAGTAACAAGTGCGCTCTAACGTATCGAGTTTTAACTTACATTGCAGTTTTAGGTCTAAATTAGTAATTACGTTGTTTTTTGGTTAAAAATACGTTGAGATAGACTTTTATTATGATTTCATTTTATTTTTTTAACTCTACATCCAGATCAGTTATTGGATTGTAATAATAGCAGACAACACGAAATAAAAAGAAATAGGTGCTTAAGCTTTTATACTTATGCATTCTTTGCCCATCACACTAATATTATAAATGTGAAAGTTTGGATGGATGGATGTTTGTTACTCAATCACGCCAGAACGGCTGAACGGTTCTGAGTGAAATTTGGCACAGATATAGATTATAGTCTGGAATAGCACATAAGCTACTTTTTATCCCGACATAATTTTTAAACGCGGGTAACACCGCGGGGCACAGTCAGTAATATATACGCTATTTGCGCACATATAGTAAAGACCCAAATTAACGTTATTTAGCTTCTCGAAGTTTCCTTTTACACTTCAGTTGGTGCATCTCTACAACAAGGGCCTGGGAATCTCAAGTGTACATTATTTATTTTCGCTGCCATATTTTTTTACGGTTCAGCAGTAATTCAGAAGGTAGCGGGGGTTTGGTGCGCAGCCCGGCCATTGTATAAAGAGAGTACGCTATAAATAAAGGCGACTGTCGAGTGGTCGTACGCGTAGGAGCCGTATCATTTTTGTTTTAGTTGGATAGTCTATACATATAAATAAAATTGGAGTGTCTGTTTGTAATATTAAAATAACCGCTTTTTACTAAGTGTATTTGGATGTATACACGATACCTATACCGAAACAACATTTTTTAAAATTTTTGTCTGTCTGTCTGTCTGTCTGTCTGTTTGTTCCGGCTAATCTCTGAAATGGCTGGACCGATTTTGACGGGACTTTCACTGGCAGATAGCTGATGTAACAAGGAGCAACTTAGGCTACTTTTATTTTAGAAAAAAAAATAGATCTCACCAAAAAAAATTAATACCAGTGTTGCAGCACAGCGCCTGATTAAGTTTGATAGCAAAAAACTGCAATGCGTCCCGCGGGCTCAGAATGGGCGAGCAGGCTGTTGTCAACGGTTGTCTTTGTTAAATACCACGCGGACGAAGTCGCGGGCAACAGCTAGTCTTAAAAAAAAAACCAATGATACCATATCATTGTTTTTTTTTTATATCTGGTTACCAAACAATGATGGCTATATTATCATCTGCAAATCGAGATTAGACTTTAAAATACAATCAAAAATTATTTCTTACTGGTAAAAATAACAACCATAGAGTGGAAAGTTGTATTTGTTTTTTTTTTTGTCTTAAAGAATACACCAACACAACCGTCCCACACTAAGCAATGCTTGCATTATGGGTGCCACACTATGGACTGGGGTTTAACCCAGTATATTATACTTATACAGATATTAAACATCGATGACTCGGATACAAACAGTCATGTTTATCCCTACCAGGGTTCTAACACAGGACCCTCGCCGCTAAGGCAGGGTCTTACCAACTAGCTCAGTTGATAGTGACCCTGCCTAAACGGCGCGGATCAGGACGCCTTACTTAAATACCAGTAACAATTGCCAACAGTTATGGCGATGTGACATATTAAAATATTATGAATGGTTGGGTACAAACTCTTTTTGTCATAAATAACCAAACATATAAGGTCAAACTACGATTATATTATATTTTCTTAAACATTGTTTCGTCAATGTTCATAGGTAAAGATAAAACAATGCGAGCCGCAAATAAATATTTTTGTGGTACGAAATTATTTTTATTTCAGGATTTGTTTAAATGAAATAAAATATATGGACACCCGATTCTTTCCCATACGTCCAATTTTACAAGGAAGCGGGGAATAGACGCAATATTTTTTTACAAAGCGTTTTTAAGTGTTTGACAGCTTAATTTTTAAAATACTTACATTTTGGATATCTTAATCAAATTGGTCATTTTGCTTGTTGCTTTATATCCAGTAAAGGAATGTTATAATTATATTCCAATAATTATCTGATTAAGGCTAATTATTCAGGCTAAGGATTAATTTGGGGTCGAGTCACCTTCGTCCGTAGGAGAATGAAGTACCCTCAAGATACCCTACACGTGACCCTGGGTGGTGCCAACCAGGTGACAACTCTACTGGTGGTAGGCTTCGGCCGTGGTTAGTCACCACCCACTGAACAAAGCCATGTCGCCAAGCGGCCTAGCCGTGTTCCGGCATGATGTTCGGTGTTGCCATTCATAGATGGCGGGTCAGATCAGTTGCGCTGCCTAGTAAATGTAGCGTCTCGATCTACTGCCGCCTTCCTACCTAGGCAAGTATGCTCCATCGTAGATCTCATCGTCACTTGCCATCAGGTGAGATCGAGATCAAACACTTGCCTATAATGTATTAAAAAAAAAAAGCCATGTATCTAAATTTTAAATTGACCTCTCAAAATTACAAATGTACTATGGAAGCGAATGCTTAAATGTTATACCGTTTCTGTGTCACGTTATATATGACTCTATACTAAGACTGAAGTGCGCCATCCATGGTTCAATTTAACGACCTTCCAATCACTACAAATTATTTCAGATTCTCTAGAGATTAGTGTGTTGCTACATTTAACCGTGGATGGTGAACTTCACGCTGTACTTAACCAAGTTTTGTAATTGTATATCGATTGTCAAAGGTATAGCTATCCACGTACGGCGAATAATTCGTGCCAAACTTGCTCTAGTATGTCGCTGTCATAATAAGCCTTGTGTACTACGTACAAGAGTACAAAACTTGGCGAAGAGTCATTCATCTTGTTTATTGCACGTACTGCCAATAATCTTTGTATTTTTAAACGACTTCAAAAAGGAGGTGGTTCTCAATACGGTTGTATGGTTCTTTTTGTGACAAAGTTATCGATTGTTCAGTATTTTAATTTTATATTTCGATACAAATATTTTGGAGTAAATAAAAAGGAGTGATAGCCAAGTTGGTAGAACGCTTGCCTCGGTAACGAGGATTGCAGGTTCAAACCCTGGCTGGGATATAATGTGCCAATCTCATTTTCAACCATGATTATCACTTGCTAAACGGTGAAGGAAAATATCGTGAGGAAACCTGCATGTCTGAGAGAACCCCTCGAAAGATGTGTGAAGTCCGCCATCCCGCACTTGGCCAGCGTGGTGGACGATGGCCTAATATCATTGCTAAACTACTAACTAATATATCGCATTGAGGGGAGGCCCGTGCCCAGCAGTGGGGCATTAAAAAGGGCTGGAATTATTATTTTGGAGTATGCCACACATTTTGACAAACGTGACACCATTGTGGAGGTCGTGACCCTATTTAGAATAACTAAGTACACTAATAAAGTAAACTAAAATTGCCACAATATATAAAATACTAGCTGCGCCCGGCGGTGTTACCCGCTATAAAAAGTATGAAAAATTAAAACATCTATCCCACGGGAATCATACATTTTACCGGGATAAAATGTAGCCTATGTGCTATTCCAGACTATAATCTATCTTTGTGCCAAATTTCATCAAGATCCGTTCAGCCGTTCGGGCGTGAAAGAGTAACAAACATCCATCCATCTATCCATCCATCCATTCAAACTTTCACATTTATAATATTAGTATAGATTTTTTTAAAGCTATAAAAGTCACAGGTATTATCTACTCGCATAACATTCAAAATAATGTGTATAATGTTTTTAACGATACGTAGCAAAATAGGTAGCTTCATGATTCTAAAATATTCCTTAACGTTATTTTAGATACGGCTACTACGAGTTTTGTAAACCATCAGTAGAAGTTATAGGGTCCATCTACGTTTATCTGAATATATTTATCTTATGATTTGTTGCATTGAGGTAATCAAATTAAAATAAATATTTATATAAACTAGATTGTTTATAAGATTAAATAAATCAAATACGTATATAAAATGGAAACAGAGGCCGTTACTTTCCAATGAATAATAATGACAGCCTAATATTCGTTACGTTAAAAAGTGTATTATTTTTGTAGTAATAATAGTAATCTTTTTTGTTATTTTACATTTTTATTTACAAACTAGCTGTTGCCCGCGACTTCGTCCGCGTGGTATTTAACAAAGATAACCGTTGACAAGGTTGTTGCTATCAAACTTAATCAGGCGCTGCGCTGCAACATTGGTTTTAATTTTTTTTCGTGAGATCCTATTTTTTTTCTAAAATAAAAATAGCCTTAGTTACTCCTTGTTACATCAGCTATCTGCCAGTGAAAGTCCCGTCAAAATCGGTCCAGCCATTTCAGAGATTACCCGGAACAAACAGACAGACAGACAGACAGACGGACAGACAGACAGACAAAAATTGTAAAAAAAATTGTTTCGGTATAGGTAACGTGTATACATCCAAATGCACTTAGTAAAAAGCGGTTATTTTAATATTACAAACAGACACTCCAATTTTATTTATATGTATAGATATATGACTATACAACTATACTATAACTATACTATAACTATACTATAACTATACTATAACTATACTATAACTATAATATAACTATACTATAACTATACTATAACTATACTATACTATACCTATATGAATGTCCAGGTGATCGACTCGCGATTCAAGATTTTACAGGGGGGACTGAGATTCTATATACTCTTCTAGATAATAGTAGGTAATCATCTGGGATATTAATTATAATACGATGTTTATTGACGGTTGCGTTGAGATTAAATCATAGAGGAGCGGTAAAGTGGAGATTCTTTAAATAATGTCACAGTAGTAAAACGGAAGGGCCTACTTAAAATTACTTTGATGACTGCTCGCTGAGCCCTTCCTATTTCTATCATATAGCTCTTACCAGCACAACCCTAAACATAACTGTTTAGGGTTGTGCTGGTTTAGCTTTTTAAGGTTTAGAAAGCTAGTAACCAAGAAATCAGAAAGAACAAAGGAAAATCCAAAAAATAATATTTCCCAAAAAATAATAAATAATACCTGAATTAATGTTCCTGTCATTAATTTCACCTCTATTTCATTTCGTAAATTAAAAACATTTTTAGACATTTTTTTTGAATACACACGATTATATTGTAAATTACCTATAATTATACACAGTTGATGGCTCTTAAAATAGGTCGTTCAGATCAGATTGACGGGCTGGTAGAGTGCTTCATTCGTATGTTAAACCTGCGTTTAATTAAACACTCATTTAAACTGCCGTTTTAAATTGAATAGCTATGGCAATGCGTCAAATGATTACCGTATTTGGAGTTTAAATATAATTATTATATACAACTAGCTGCGCCCGGCGGTGTTACCCGCGATAAAAAGTATGAAAAATTAAAACATCTATCCCACGGGAACCATACATTTTACCGGGATAAAAAGTAGCCTATGTGCTATTCCAGACTATAATCTAACTCTGTGCCAAATTTCATTTAGATCCGTTCAGCCGTTCGGGCGTGAAAGAGGAACAAACATCCATCCATCCATCCATCCAAACTTTCACATTTATAATATTAGTATAGATGATTACAAAGGAAATACCTTAAATATTAGCAAAATAAAGATATAGAAAAAATAACACTATTATACAAAACTAATATAAATTAAAAGTGTATAGTATATAGTCATTGTTATTAATTTGGGTCGTAAAAGATTTATATTAAACTATACAACATAATATATATATTTATTGTAATCAATATTGGGCCAATAATAACATTTTCTTTCCCTGTGTTAGCTACGGAAGTTATATACGAAGCAGCTTATTAACCAGAAATAGTCTTAATTATTATTTATAAATGTAATGAGTACTTTTCCCAGATAAAATAACAATGTAGGTATGTACATCTAATTCAAATATTAAACGAATGAGATCATTGAATACAATAATGTATTAATAAACTTATTATGTAATTTATAACGCACCTAGAATAGAAAACAATAGGAAACATCAGTGCTAATGCTAAAAATATAAATTAAAAAAAATATTAAAAAGATCGATTAAAAAAAAAACTCACCATATACACAATTTTCATCACAAAAAACCTCACGAGCGATCACTACAACCACAACACACCGCAAAACCAAAATTTTAATTGCATTACTGAAACAAAGTCAGATTAACCAAATCGCGGTATCTCCGAATAACGATTCCTATCCTATGCAAATGGTCCCCACCGATTTGAGGGTACACCGAAAATCCAATTAATAACAAACTCACGTATTCGTCAATTATCGAAATTGGTTCGAGGTGTTTCTATATTTGGATCGAGATACGTGCTCCCCGCGCGAGGCGCGATGCGAGACTGAAGGTTTCAAAACGCAACCGCTCAACGTGCTGAACTCTTTCAACTACATTATTTTTATATATATTTTTTTACGAAAATCTTCCAACTCTTATGCAATGTTTAATAGAATAAGGCGGGAGAATGCAGAGGTGCTTTATGACAAGCAACCGCAAGGATATATCAAGTCATATATTAATTCAAATTAAATTTGAACACCTTTGCTTGGTAGGTGGCTAGCATTGTAATCATAGATTATTATTTACTTTTCAGTGGTTTTTAAGTTGTTTTAGTTTTTTTATCAAAAAAAATCTGCTGCGCGCGGTAATGCTACGACCATATCTGCGCTAAGGTTAGTGTTAACACCAAAAGCTTTTCAATGTCAAACTTCATTAGTAATGACGCCAGTAAATTAAAATGTGACATGTATATAATTTTATTTTTGTTACACAATGTCTTTATTTTATTTACTTTGTTTATCTTTCATATTAATAAGTATATTTTAGTTTTTTGTTTTCTATTGTACATAATTTATAGTAAACTAGCTGTTGCCCGCGACTTCGTCCGCGTGGTATTTAACAACGTCTCAACCGTTGGCAACAGCCTGCTCGCGTTCTGATCCCGCGGGACGCATTGCAGATTGTTGCTATCAAACTTTAAGCAGGCGCAGCGCTGCAACATTGGTTTTAATTTTTTTTCGAGAGATCCAATTTTTTTTTCTAAAATAAAAGTAGCCTAAGTTACTCCTTGTTACATCAGCTATCTGCCAGTGAAATTCCCGTCAAAATCGGTCCAGCCATTTCAGAGATTACCCGGAACAAACAGACAGACAGACAGACAGACAGACAGACAGACGGACAGACAGACAGACGGACAGACAGACAGACAGACAAAAATTGTAAAAAATGTAGTTTCGGTATAGGTAACGTGTATACATCCAAATGCACTTAGTAAAAAGCGGTTATTTTAATATTACAAACAGACACTCCAATTTTATTTATATGTATAGATAAATAAATCTCTTGTCTTGGTAATACAGTCTTTCAAGAATCTTGGTCTTGTTTACACATTCTTGTAAGACCAAGACCGGAGTCAGTCTTGTCTTGATCTTGGATTGGGCAACACTAGTTCTAACTGGGTCACCGTAGTTTTTGTCATCATTAGTGATGTAATTGCAACACCGGTATTTTCCGTAATTTCCATTTGCACCTGTATTTGCATAGCAAATGGGACAAAATCGCCTAATGGCCGGGCTTTACCTAAGCGGAATAGCACAATGCAGTAATAAAACATTATTCTGACGACCATGTTAGTTGTCATCCTATATTGAGAACTAGCTGTTACCCGCGGCTTCGTCCGCGTGGTATTTACCAAAAAGGTTTTTCTAAAATAAAAGTAGACTAAGTTACTCCTTGTTGCATGAGTTATCTGCCAGTGAAAGTCCCGTCTAAATCGGTACAGCCATTTCTGAGATTAGCTGACACAAATAGACATACAGACAAACAGACAAAAATTGTAAAAAATGTTGTTTTGGTATATGTACAGTGTATACATCCAAATGCACTTAGTAAAAAGCGGTTATTTTAATATTACAAACAGACACTCCAATTTTATTTATTTGTATGTATGTAAGAAGCGGAGGCTCGCTTGAGTTTTAATTCCATACAACGGTTTCATATAACCTTACTTCTTATTTCTTAACCCTTAGTAGCCTGATTTACGAAAGTGATTTATTTTTAATATTACTGTGTTTAATGTTACTGTGTTTAATAATAATGACATTTGATTTTTTTTTTAATTTCGTTGGAAAGAATATTATACAACAGTAAAATACGTACAGCCAACCTATAAAAAAAAACTAATAGTAATGTGAACATTCGGTTTAAAAGACTGTACCTCAAGTGCGAGATTCATAGTTAACTTTCCGGTAGTTAACTATATAGTCCGACGTGAATACGTCTGAATTGACAGTATACCTAAAACGTTCGCGTCTAAATACCAATCGTATTCTATTGGTAAACAAAAAGTTTGCTCTATGAGTGAAACCACAATTAGGCCCGTTATGTTGGCTTTTACGTTTTCTGATTACGTTTGGGTATCACAATACGACTAAATGAGACAAGATACATATATTTTGTTTTATGTCCTTATCGTTGTGACTGGTTTTTCGGACCAACAATACAAGTTGAAAGGACAAACAAAAAATCGGTCACACGCGATCCGCGCGATGCATGTCTAGATAAGACTAAGAATTCTCATCCGATATTATTTCCTTTTCAACCACATGAGTAACACAGAGAAAGGTGAGTTAGCCAGGCTAAAAGTGTTGAATGACTTGATTTTATTTTCGTTGATATTTTTTATATTGGTGTGAGCTTATTTAATGGTTATAAGGTATCTATTTTCTTTATTAGTACGATGGATGCTAAAAAGGTTTGAAGCTCATAATAACAGATAAGACAGAGGAGGTGGCATATGCTACCTACTTCGATCTACCTCACACTAGCGCATAAAATCGTAGACAGAGAACTGTCAAGGCTTGAATATGTCAAGATTGTATTTCTAGGAACATGTCACATCCATTATTTTATTTATAATGTGTATTTATTGAATTTAAATTGCTATTAATTACTTGACACTGGCAAAATACCCGCTAAGTTGCGGGTGAGGCCATATTCATATCCATTTTATTTCAACGCATCTCATTTCATAAAGAAAGAAGAATATCATTTTATAGAAAATAGTTTGGGACATTCAGGATGAGCCAAAACCGACAAGAGTTGTTCGCTCACAAAACACTTAAAAGAAAATGGTAGCCACGTTCGTAGCGAAAATAGGTCCCATTGTGACGATTGGACAAGGGGTTCGTAGGACAATTAATGCAGAGCGGTAGGTATACCACAGTCTGTTTACCACAAACTATCATCGAGTTTCGGAAAACCAACCCATAGAAGTGCATCATCCTGCACCAGGACAACGCAAGCCCGTACATCAACGGTTCCGGTGTATAGTGAAGAAGCAGTCAAATATTTTTGATCGGCAATTTGGAGTACCATACTTCGGAGTGGAACAAATATTATAACGACTGGTTTGAGCGTATGGAAAAGTGCATGAAATACCGTGGGGAATACTTTTTAAACAATAAAATGTATATAACGTTCTAGTTGTTTATTCTTTTCTCAAACGACAAAACTTAATAGGCATGCCACGTTTACTAACTATATTATTAGGTACTATCCAGGGATGTTCTTGATACCTTCTCTCCATGGTGATGCTTATAAATAATATAGAAGGATAAATCCTTAATCTTTAATTGAAATATTCTAAACATTACACATGATAATTCACAGAAACACAAGTATTGGAAAATAAAAATACATCACTAAATGTTCCAACAAGAAACCAAACTAAGAAATAATCAGTATTACAGGTAGCCACTTTTCCTCTTCCAGCTAATTCTGGGTTCTATTCTTTTTCGCTGTTTCCAATCGGTTCCACAATTATTTTTCGCTGAGGTCCGTAAAGGATTAAAACTCTGCACAGAAGTGTTTGTCTCGCTTATCTTGATTATGAGCACTAGCCAGCATCCTCTAGCCAAGAAAATTACGCATTGGGTACGTTATTATGTAATTTAAACATGATTTAATATCAATATTGTTTTCACAATGACTTTCCACGTTTCACAGTTTACTTCAAAATTCCATTGACAGATTGATTGTAGTGAACACGTCTTAACTGTTAGTTTACTGTTAGTATACCTAAACCGTGCGAGTGTAAGCTCCCATACTATACAAAAGTATGCTCGATTGACTGAAACGTAAGTTATGGCCGTTATGTTGGCTTTTACGTTTTCTGTAAAACCATAAATCCACCACATAATCTAGAGGAATAATATTTCTTGTATAGCTATTTCTTTTTCAACCATATGAGTAACAGAGATCAAGCCAAGTCGGTTGTCAAATGACTGACAATTTTTATTCTGGTTAAAACAATATTCATATTTCAATTTGCCATCATCTACTATATAAAAATAAGTCGGGTTTTCCTTCCTGACGCTATAACTCCAGAACGCACGGACCGATTTCCACGGTTTTGCATTCGTTGGAAAGGTCTCGGGCTCCGTGAGGTTTATAGCAAAGAAAATTCATTCATCTGGTGGCGAAACGGAGTTCGCCAGGTTTGCTAGTTGTTTATAAATTGATGGAAGCCATTCAGTTTTGAAAGTAAAGAACACGAGCAAGAACTAACAAGCGGACTTATTATTTGCTAGCCTAAGTATTTCTGAAATGAAATCAAATGTCCCACAATTTGAGTTCTTGGTAAAATGTATACTACGGTAAGTAAAAGCTAAAAGCCGTAAAATGCGTGGTTGCATTCGTCAAGTCCCAGTTCTAGGTATACCGGTACTGCACCGGTGCCTATCTGCAGGCGGTCAGTGGGGCCATCGGCACCAGTCGGGCCGCGACAGTTGATTATCCAGATACTTTATTTTATGTACAGGTAGTACCCATATTTCTCTTTAACGTAAATAATACTCATGCGTAAATCTCAATTCTGAAATCTAAAAAAAAATGTGAGGAAACCTGCATGTCATGGGCCAGCGTGGTGGAATATAAGCTGAATTAACCTCATATTAACGAGAAGTGCGTGTAGTGTACTATCGATAAAATTGGGTGCACTTCAATGAACTGCACCTCTGCCTACTACTTAGGAGATTCCAGGCGTGATGGTGTTTCTCTCTTTACCTAATAGCTTAAGTAATCAAATATTGTATTTTCAGGAGGATGGAAGAACTGTAGATTCAAACTGTCAGGACAATAATCCTGCCACCATTCCAATTCAAAAATCCACTATAATTTTCATTGTTGGCTGAATAGAAATCGAACCCACCGCCACCCGGTGCAATGAGTTGAGCGGCCTGCGCTCAAACCACTAAATAAAGATGCCTTAAACATTTCACATTGTGTTTTATTTTCATTGACCTAATGTGATAATGGATATGTGGAGTGTGTGTATATAAAAGGTAGTTTAAAAGTTGCGCCTGTAGCAGAGAAAGTAAAAAGCAGGAGGCTAGTTTGGTCACGTTATCAAAGGAGACGAGAAGCATTTTGAGCGCCTAAAAGGACTATTAGTATAAATATGCATAGATAGAGTGAGAGGAAGACCCACGAAGTGGTAGAAGTTTGTATAAAAAGTGATATGAAGGAGATTAATGTATGAAAAAGACATACTGCGGCGATCCCAAATAATGGGAAAAGGTGAGGCAGATGATGATGATTTTACCGATTTCTAATATATATTTACCTAATTTAGATTGAGTTTAATTGCAAACAAGAGCCTTAGTATGAGGTTATGCCGTTTTTTGACGTAGAGAAATCCTTATGGATACCCGCAAGCTCTGCGGGAGACGAGCGGGTTATGTCGGACTGCTACCGACTTAAACCCCACGGTATACCATCGTCTACCTTTGTTGGGGCGCTGTGGGATAGCACTAGCATGCACTGCGACATCCAACGAGGTTATGCCCTAGCTCTACCCTTGATATAGTGTGAACATTCGATAGTAGTGATGGCCATCTTGGTAGAATACTCGCTTTGGAGACAAATTGCGCAGATTCAAACGCGGCTCCCGCTAGGACTTTCAGATTTTTACGTGCGCATCACGTTTTCAATCATGAATCATTGGCTGTACCGACGGTAAAGCAAACATCGTAAGGAAACTTGCACGTTCCTCAAAATTTATGTGAAATTTACCAAATGGCCCTGGGTCAGCGTGGTGGACTATAGCCTGAGGAATATGCCCGGTATAATGACAATAGGCTCGCCCCCTATTTCATTGGGACCAAATACCATTGGCGAAATGTGGGTGTACAGGAGTGCACCTCTGCCTACCCCTTCGGAGATTGCAGGCGTGATGGTGTATTAGTAGGTAACAACCAACTATTTTATCCGACAATCTATTCAGAGAAATGGCTGTGTTGCGTAGGTGTTAATTAAACATGATATATTAATAACTTAATACATTTTTTCGTTAACTTTTTGTCGTTTCATGGTTTCACCAACAAAATCATAAGTGACGACGCGAACTATAAAAGTGAACGTTTCCGTACGATACGTATCGTAAAATCATTCAAATTTATGACTCGCACTCGTGCAATTCGTACGTCTAAAAGTATTCGGTTAACTTATGAAAAATCTCCCAAAATGTCTATGCGTACTATAAAAGTAGGTTTAGGTTTCTCTATGGTACGAAATTATACCTAAGTAAACTTGTGACTCACACTCGCGCATGTCGTACAAAATCGTTAACTTTCAATGTTTCCGTGAGCAAACGATCGAATGTTTACTACATATAGTAACGAAAAAAACTCACACTCGGCACAAATGTTTTAGATATCGCCCGCTAGGGGCGTTTTTTAAGTCTCTATACAAAATGTCCAAATACGGTAGTTTGTAAACTATAAAGTTAGCTAACGAAAAATCTCACACTTGAGGTACTGGTATCAAAATTGAAACTCTAGGTTATTAAAACAAATATAGGCCAACACCATACATAGGTATTATGCCAGTGTCAAGTGTAAGGTATAACTATAGGCCAAATCTTGCTCTGGAATAACACAAGCTTTTTGCTTGTGCTATAAATCCATGCTATTGTAGCGTCAGTAGAACAGTTTTAAGTAAGGATCATAATCCCACTAATCCCATCCCACTTCCCACTAATATTATAAATGTGAAAGTTTAGATGGATGGATGTTTATTACTCAATCACGCCAGAACGGCTGAACGGATCTCGATGAAATTTGGCACAGAGATAAATTATAGTCTGGAATAGCACATAGGCTACTTTTTATACCGGTAAAATTTATGGCTCCCGTGGGATAGATGTTTTAATTTTTTCATACTTTTTATCGCGGGTAACACCGCCGGGCGCAGCTAGTATTATATATGTGAAAGTTTGGATAGATGGATGGATCTTTATTACTCAATCACGCCAGAACGGCTGAACGGATCTCGATGAAATTTAGCACAGAGATAGATTATAGTCTGGAATAGCACATAGGCTACTTTTTATACCGGTAAAATGTATGGCTCCCGTGGGATAGATTTGTTTTAATTTTTCATAGAGCATAGTGTAGTGTTCACTGCGTGATTGTAATATATATATATATATAATGTTATATTTAGAGGTAGCAATATTTATATTATCGGCTCGCTGCGCACGCACTACGTCCGCCTCCCGCGCCGGTCGGTTGCCGTCTGCCTCACTCTCGCCGACCCCCGCCACGCGCCCGCGCAGTGCATCGCTCGAGACGACAGTAATATACATATATATTATTGTACCTATGTACTAATAATTATGTTAATACTTATATAGATATATGTATACACTACATCCCTTCCTTATTGTTAAAATTTATGAATAAAGGATATAAATTCCACAACTCAGATTATATAAATGAATACCTTTATTCCAAAATACTAGTAACCATACTAGTGTATGAATAATTCTTCATCAAATTATAAATCAACTTTTACTCATCACCCCGTTTTTCTTTTTCTTTTTTTTTTTTTTATATATTTTGCTTATCTTCACAATTTTCCTTCTCTAGAATCTGCCACTTTCCTTCCACCCGTTTCATATGAACTATGTTGCGCCTCATTTGCTGACCAGTTTCGTCATTTCGAACCACTACATCTCCATTCTTATTCGATTCCACTGTGTGTGTTGTGGGTTCATAACTCAAACTCAACTTATTATTCCTATTCATGTTCTTTATATAAACTTTATCACCCATTTCCAATTCTGAGCTTACCGCACCCCTCTTCTTATCAGCATATTCCTTCCCTTTTTCCTTCTGTTCTTTATCTCTATCTCTCATTTCTTGATCTTCTGAATTGTATGTCGTGTCTTCAATCATGGGTAATTTGTCACGAAACTGACGTCGAAAAAATAATTCAGCAGGCGTCTTGCCTGTAACCGTATGGGGTGTACTGTTATACATTACCATATAGTCCCCCAAAGCCTCTTTCCAATCTTTTTTTTCAGCTTGTGAAATTTTGAGTCGTTTAAGGATGTCCCGGTTTTGACGCTCAACTTCACCATTTTGTTGAGGCCAGTATGGAATGGTATGGTAAAGTCTAATATTCCTCTCAGTACAAAAGGTCCTAAATTCCTCACTTGTGAATTGCTTTCCATTATCAGCTGTAATGGAGACTGGATTACCGAGCCTGTTAAAAATTTCTTTTAACTGTCTTATAACTTCTGTGCTCGTAATTGTTCGACATATTTTCACCTCTTTATATCTAGAATAGTAGTCGACTAGTACCAAAATATAATCTCCACTAGGTAAGGGGCCCATTAGGTCAACTGCTGTATCAACCCATGGCTCACTCGACAACTCTCTCCTCTTTAATGGATTTGGAGGGCTGGGGGTAGAAACTAAAACACAACCTTTGCAGGCTTTACACACATTCTCCACATCTTTGTCACATTTAGGCCACCAGACTTTCCTTCTTAATCTACCCTTCATAGCGACAATGCCGGGATGCCCTTCGTGTGCCGCTGCCAGAACTCTATCTCGTAATATACTTGGAACCACTATTTTAGTTCCTCTTAATAGAATATCCTCGTAAAAACATAACTCATTCTGAAAAATCTTGTAAAGTCTGATAGTATCGTCCCAATTACCATTGTATAGACCGTCTTTAACCCTTTGTATTTCAGTGTCTTGTCTAGAATATTCAGATATATCTCGCAGCGGAATAGCTGTAGGCCTAGCTAACTCAGTGACATTTTGAACGTGATCATCCAGTACCGCAATCGGGTTGGTTTCTAATTTGCAAAGTCTTGAAAGTGGATCGGCAATATTATTTCTTCCTGGACTATATTTGACCTTAAAATCATATGATTGCAATCTCATAACCCATCTCTCGATACGAGCGCAAGATCTAGATTTCGGTCCAAATATAGCTTCTAGAGGTTTATGGTCTGTTATTAATTCAAACTGCTTGCCATACAGAAACATATTAAAATGTTCAACTGCCCAAACAAGTGCCAATGCCTCCTTTTCTGTCTGACAATATCTACGTTCACAATCACTTAAGGTTTTATTACCAAATGCAATAATTCTCGGTCCTCCTCCCTTAATTTGTACTAATACAGCACCTAATCCTACTGGACTTGCGTCTGCTATGACTAAAGTCTTATCAGATGGACTATAATAACCTAATTTTGGCACGTTGACAATAGCGTTTTTAAGATCTATGAATGACTTCTGCTGAGATTCTCTCCAGTATCCTTGGATATTAGTATTCCTATTCGTTTTTTTTTCGAAGCAGTTCTTTCAATGGTTCAGTTATAGTTGCTAAATTTGGAATCCACTTTCCCACATAATTTACTAAACCCATAAAGCTCTGTAGTTCAGCTATGGTTACTGGAGCCCTAAATTCTTTAATGTTCGAAATATACTTCTCCAATGGTTTAATCCCATTTTCTGAAAGTGAATGGCCAAGAAACTGGACCTCTGATACTCTAAAAATACATTTCTCTTCTTTTAATACTACCTGATGTTTTTTTAGTACCTCCATGACCTTTTTTAATCTTGCATCATGTTGTTGCAAATCTTTCCCGAAAACCAATATATCATCTATAAAATTGATCACTCCTTCACACCCTATGATTATTCTTTCTAGTGTTTTTTGGAAAATTTCTGGGGCACATGTAATGCCAAACATCATTCTTTTGTATCGGAATAATCCTTTGCTGGTTATGAAGGTGGTGATGTGTCTTGATTCCGGATGAAGTTCAATGTGGTAAAAAGCATCTTGAATATCCAACTTACTGAATATTTTTGCGTCTGCGACTTTTGGTAACAACTGGTCCATTGTTGGCAATGGGTGGTTTTCGCGTTGAACCGCTGCATTGGCTCGTCGCATATCAACACATATCCGAATATCACCATTACTTTTCAATACAGGAACAATGGGTGAGATCCAGTTTGATGGACCCTTAACTTCTTCTATTATGTCTTTTTTTAATAACTCATTAAGTTTTCTCTCTACTTTTTCTTCCAACGGAATAGGAATTCTACGACATGGTTGTGCAATAGGTTTGACCGAATCGTCTATAGGGATTGTTACCACCACATCTTTAAACTTTGGAAATTCCTCAACCTTGACCTGATTAACATTCACGCCTATTTGGAGCACTCCCAATGAGGTTGCCGTAGTGCGTCCTAATAGATTACGTGTCCCGTTGAGTATTACATAGAAAGAAGAGCTTGTTGATGCTCCCGCAATTTTTATGACAGATTGGAATGACCCCAATAGTTTTAATGGTGTCGCACTACCATAAGCCACAAAACTCTTACCAGGGTTTGGATTTTGATTGGTCACTAGAGCATTATTCTTTTTCATAACTTCCCAGGTTTGATCTGTAATTAAATTATGCACGCATCCAGAGTCTATTAACATATCCACATTAATGCCACCAATATTGCATGTAACCTTTGCATCATTGTCTACATTGAAAATGTAATCAATCTCTTTCTTATCCGCTGTCACATTTGTCGTCACCTCTATGTTGTTTGTTGCTTTACTTTTCTTACCAAAACTGTTCTGTTTCTTGTCTTCCCACTTTCTCTTTAGACCTTGTTTAGTCCGACATTTCTTCCCAAAGTGACCTAATTTTCCACATCTGAAACATGTCTTTGTTATTGCAGGGCAACTCTTGTCACTGTTTACATGGTTAAAACTTCCACATCGACCACATCCGGACATTAGTTTTAAAGTGTGGTCTTTCCGGGGCTCCATACTTATTCTATTAATTGATGGACCGTCCATTGTTTTATGTCCAAAATTTTCAATCTGCCTATCGGTGATTTCTAACGCATTAGCTTCTGCTATGATCTCTTCTAAGGTAATTTTATCTCCTGCTTTCAAAATTTTCTTCCTTAACTCGTCTGATTTACCTTTCTCAACAATCTGATCAATTATATGTTCATTAGGGCTTGTGAATTGGCATTTGATAGCTTGATGTCTCAGCCTCACTAAAAATTTCTCAAATTTCTCGTCCGATTGTTGTGTTACAAGTCTGAACAAATGTCGCTCATAAACTTTACTTTGTTTAGGAGCAAAGTACTCGTCTAACTTCTCGATCGCTACTTTAAATAGTTCACCATTTGTCGCATTGGCTCCCGGAATGGTGATAAATATTTCTTGTAGATCAGTTCCACCGAAATGCAATAAACATGCTCTTTTCTTGGCTTCAGTGTCAATACCTGCTGCCTCAAAATAAATGTTTAGACTTCTTTTCCATTTCTCCCATCTAACAGAAACTGACCCCACTTCCCCTTCACATTCGAACTTCTCTAATGAATACAGGGCCATTGGAATTACCTGTAGAAGAGTAATTATCTAGTGTCAATTTATTATTGTATGACCTATACCCCAACAACCACACAAGTTTAATTACCTATCGCAATTTAATGCCGCTCACAATTTAATGCTATCGCAATTTAATGCCTCTCGCAATTTAATGCCACTTGCAATTGAATGCTATCGCAATTGAATGCTATCGCAATTTAATGCTATCGCAATTGAATGCTATCGCAATTTAATGCTGTCGCAATTTAATGCTTCTCGCAATTTTAATGCCACTCGCAATTTAATGCTATCGCATCTTAATACTATCGCAATTTAATGCTATCGCTATTTAATTTTATAGCGCATTATATGGCGATCCCTACTCGTATTCTCAGCACTCAAATACAAGTAAGGTGTCCTCCCTTGTAATCTTTTTTTTTTTTTTTTTTTTTTTTTTTTTTTTTTTTTACAATATATGGCAACTATTTGATCTTGATTCAATACAATAAGTATGTATGAATCTCCATAACTGTATTATATATCAACTGTATTATATGTATGTTTTGATCCAAAACACAGAGAAATTATCACTATATTTAACTAGAAGAGTTCACACGCGAAAAAACACGAAGCGCGTTCAGAAACATAGTATTAGTATAACACCGTATATGTATTGGGGTTTAACCCATCTTTCGCAGATTTACCAAAATACACAACCGAACACACATAGCAACTGAATAATAAACACTTAATATTTGCTATAACCTTGAAATATCACACAATTACCACAATCAAAACAGTTCCACCGCACATGGGCAAGTCCAATAATTCGACTCGCTCCTCCAAACGTAACAACCGGTGATTATTATTTTCATTATATTGCATAAGATAAACGCTAAATACCTTGACAATTCCCTCCTGTTTTCTACCTGAACTACCAGAAAAATGATTTTGCCGATTCCAAACGCATCCGAATCAACATTAATTTATAGAACATTGCTTGTCAATAACCACAATATGATTTTTACTCACTGTTTTCCTCGTCGCCACTTGTAGTGTTCACTGCGTGATTGTAATATATATATATATATAATGTTATATTTAGAGGTAGCAATATTTATATTATCGGCTCGCTGCGCACGCACTACGTCCGCCTCCCGCGCCGGTCGGTTGCCGTCTGCCTCACTCTCGCCGACCCCCGCCACGCGCCCGCGCAGTGCATCGCTCGAGACGACAGTAATATACATATATATTATTGTACCTATGTACTAATAATTATGTTAATACTTATATAGATATATGTATACACTACACATAGGATCGACATGATTTTTTGCATAGGTAGTGGTAGTTTTGGGGTCAGAAAATGAAACAGGCAAATTTTTATCGCGGAAAAATGCACGGTTCCTATGGGATAGAATACTTTTTAATCGCGCTTAACACCGCAGGGCGCAACTAGTGGACCATAATTTGACAACATGACTGAGTCCTGAAATAACTTCCTAGAAACCATCTAGATTCACCCGGTCCCAGCAGGTCTCTGACTGTCAGATGCGGGTGACAGATCATATGAACAGAGTTCAGTTCCGCCGACTCATGCAGTTTAGTAATTGTTCCAGCTGCATACTCCAGTACATATACCGACATCCACCTATAAAAGCGGTAATGTATAATCGATTATTTCTCGTCACCTCAGCCCTTCGAGTTAAGGGGTCGTCCATAAAATAGGTACGGCATAATAGTGCGGCTATGCGTCGTAAAACGTGAATTCAGAGTAAACGTGATTTCATCTATACTAATCTATACTCTATACTAATATTATAAATGTGAAAGTTTGGATGGATGGATGTTTGTTACTCTTTCACGCCCGAACGGTTGAACGGATCTGGATGAAATTTGGCACAGAGATAGATTATAGTCTGGAATAGCACATAGGCTACTTTTTATCCTGGTAAAATGTATGGTTCCCGTGGGATAGATGTTTTAATTTTTCATACTTTTTGTCGCGGGTAACACCGCCGGGCGCATCTAGTAAGTAATAAAATATCAATTGAGATTCTACGATTTTATTAAATGTTGGTTTATGACTTTTTGTTCGGCTTGGTTTGTAAAAAATCTGTAATTTAAAACACCGAGCTCTTCTTTAACTTATTGACATTTCAGATTGTCTCTAAAAGACATATTTGAATTACTTTTTATTTGTTAAATTCTTCTGTGAAAAAGTGTTGTTAAAAAAACTATTTGACTATAGTCTTTTAATTCTGATAAGTATGTCTGATTACAAGTGTGGCTTAGTGAAAAAAGAGGAAAGCACCTTATGGAGATCAGAGGGATGATGGTCAAATTAATTTATTGCAATTATTGTGTTTAATAATTTACCTAATCAATAATATAATTAATTAAATAAATCTTTTGTTAAATAATTTCATTTGATGCTAAAAACAATTATCAATGGTCAGATTTTTGGTCTTTCTGATACGTCGCATCGGCGTGGTGGAACATGACATATTTTATAGACGACCCCCACTAGAGAATAATGAAAACACGAGAGCCGGGCTATCCCAGTTTTTGTCGGATAACTTCATTACGTTGACTTTAAAGTAACTTTGTTAAAACATTGACATTGATGGATGTTCAAACTCGAATGATACCGTATTATACGCGAAGTTTGTTCAGCGGATTCTCTTGTTTCATGAAATATGAATGGCCCCATCGACATTGAGGGTAATTTATCGTAATGTCAGTGCCAGAGTGCAGACTAGGTATTTAGTTAACGTCACTATATAGAGTTGCCAATTTGTTTATAATTTACATTGGCAAGTGTTTTGGACAAGTTAGGGCTTGACAAATCATTGCCCTAGTGAAGCTTAAGGTCTAAATTGAACCTTATTGCTTTTGGAAAAGCAAAAAAGTCGGTTATTGCAAATGAAAAATGCGGTGGCAATGTTTTGGCACTTGTTAATGTAATGAATCGAAGGTATGTTCGATTGCGTATGGGCATTAGCCAGTTGGCTTTAAGAGCGTAAAACAACAAAAAAAAAGGGTCAGCTCAGACTGATACAGTGGCGGCGAAGCGACTAATTTGACAAAAATGTTATCAACTTTACTCCACTTATTCGACAACATGTAATCTACTTTGCTCTCTTTGACATACGGTTGTCGAATATATATTTTGTGTTCGGCTCCGTTGGAATGAGATAACTCTTAATTGTCATTTAAAACTAGGTCACAAATAACAAGTGTGTCGTCGACAAGACTCCTTTTTTTTTTATTACATTATAGGCAAGTATTTGATCTCGATCTCACCTGATGGTAATGCGTCCATTACACTATCCAATTTGCAGAGCGCTAGATTTAGTGTCACAGTGCGATATAAAAAGAGCTCACTCATTACACTACAACGGGTAACCTTTATTACAGGACATTTAACAGAATAGTGTACGGGATGAGCTAGTGCGGCAGAGTCCATGCAATCGCACTAGATTGGGTCACTACCTGTCTAACTGCCTTTACACAATACAAATGCTTAAGCACAAATTTAGCTAGCGAAGCTAGTTAGTTTAACATCATTTCATTTCGGTAGTGATCGTCGGCCAAACGCTAAACGCTAAACGAATATGGCACCATCAAAGCACCAGATAGATGGCATTGCTTTAGCAATGGTGTCGAGTTCGAGTTTAATGATAATAAATAAAAAAAGACGCAGAAAATGTTGGGTAAAAAAATATTTATTGCTGAGTTGATATCTTTGTTTTTGTAATCCATTTTATAATTCTACTATATTTAACAGAATTTCCCTTTTCTTAATCGATGGTTGCGTCATTTTGATTTAAATACAAAAATATGTCCTCCTGTTCGAACGCACGCCGACTGACTGACCGAGCCCAGCTAGTGTTTAGCACGCTAATCCGCTTTACACCATGCAATTTGGTGCGCTAGCTAGTGTACGGGATGAGCTAGTGCGGCAGAGTCCATGCAATCGCACTAGATTGGGTCACTACCTGTCTAACTGCCTTTACACAATACAAATTTAGCACGCTAGCTCTACTAGCGCTCTGCAAATTGGATAATGTAATGGCCGCTTAAGTGACGATTAGCTCTACGATGGAGCATACTTGCCTAGAAGGTACCTGTTTACTCTCGAATTGACATATTGTGTGAGTGTGAACAGGTAGGACGGCGGGAGTAGATCGCAACTGATCTGACCCGCCATCCATGAATGGCAACACCGAACATCATGCCGGAACACGGCTAGGCCGCTTGGCGACATGGTTTTGTTCAGTGGGTGGTGACTAGCCACGGCCAAAGCCTACCACCAGTAAACTCCTAAGTAAGTAAACTCCTGAATAGATCTCCAAACATTTTCAAGTTGGCTACTTAATACTCGCGTACTTACCTCATGTTATCGGGCATAAGTACATACTAGTCTAATATATTCATTTACTCGTAACAACGAGATTATGGAACACGTCCAATAGTTACACGAAGCATTTAGTGGAAATTTATCGCTGATACAACTTTAACTTCAGCTGCATTTAAATTTTGGCCAGTGTAACTGCGATCCTAATTGCTGGGGCCTTATCGGAGCAGAATCTAATCATGACCGCGGTGTACCTACGTTCAACGATCGGCGACCATGCAGACGGGCTACATTTTTGCAGCTTAGAGTATCATAACAATAGTGCCAACTTTTATTTATGTTTTCATCGAGGAAGTAGAATTACACTGTTGATTGAAATGGTTCCAATGTAATACATTTTTTAACCGAACCGAAAAAATAATCTTATCTTGAAATCTACCCTGTCTAACTAAATCAAATATATAACGAATGTGATGTCGGTGCCAAATAAACAACCGGCGAAGAATTATAAAAGTATACTCAGTAACGAGATGCGCGGACCAATTTGTAGGTATAGTCTTTGGCGCTGTCCGGCAATACTCGACTCAGTTGTTTGTTTGGCACCGACTTCACATTCGTTAAATATTTCCTTAAGATAGACAAAGTTGATTTTAAGATTAAATTATTTTTTCCTTTTTAGTTTTTTAAAGACGGTTTTTTTCTTTTTGAGTTCTTTCAGACTAAGGGTTTTATATTTCTTCTCCCTCGTAATGTGCGTTGAGTGACTGCGATAATACTCGTCAATATTTTAGGCTCCAATCAGCAACTGAGCAAATTTGTAGTGGTACTTTTGCGTCTAGCCTATACCCCCATCTGCGTAATCTCATAAGCTTAAATTGTCCATAACAATGGCCACGAATAGTTCGCCTGGTGGCTGTCTGGTGAATGCTCTGACCTCCAGACAGCAGTCACATGTTTTAGGCTTAGCAAAAAATAATAAGTATTATTTCCATAGTTTTGAGGGTACAATATTATAGAACGGTTTTACCTTGATAAAACACGGGGAGTGAATTGATTAACTCGTGTGTGTTTTAGCTTTATTTAGGTGATATTACAAAACTTCTTCAACTAGATTGTGCCGGTTTAATTGTTTTTTTCTTTTCCTAAAGGTTTTTTTTGATAATTTGTTTCCCATTTAAAGGAGGGAAAATATTATTGAAATGAGCTAAGTACGTAACAATAAATTTCTTTATATTCAGTCTGTTATTGATATATTGAAAAGTTATTATCGGACTGTCAAGATTAACATTGGATAGCGAGTGACCAAAAAATAATAATAATGGTAGGTTCAGGCGTCTCAAGTACTCGGTTCCATACTTTGGTATTCTTTTTAACAGAGGAATGTACATTAACAAAATCTAACAACACACACATTCGTTTTCAAATTGATTCATTAAACGTTCGCCGGCACATGTTACCTTATCGAACTATGCCACAAAACAGCCTGTTGCAAAGAAGATTATGTTTAACTGTTCCACAACAAAGTTCAAATTTACTCTAATCAAAGTCATGTTTTTTTTCTTGTCTAATGGTTTACCTGCCATATACATTTTACTATAAACGCAGTGATTATATCCTCCTCGTTTCTGTGTTTTTTTTTCTTTTTGGCCTAGAGCTTATTCTCCCAGTGTCTGTCAATATCACCACTGCATTATTCTTTTTTCCTTCATTTTTTTTAATTTGGCAATCGGCTACAAATAGTCATTTCTGCTGTTTTATATATTTTATAATTAATGGAGTGGAATGAAGTAAGCCAAACCTCTTATTCATTGATTCTATAGTAAATACGTGTAAATCATGTCATCAAAACGCGCAGCATTTATTGAAATATTGGCAACACTGTGTCTTGCACTGGAATGTTGGCATTACGGCTCTTGAACTATTGCAAACAAAAGACGTTAGGGTGACAATCATTTTAATTCCCCGACTGCATATCACAATTAAGTAGGTGGCACTATCTTCGAATAATAAAATAATATATTTCTAGTTTATATAATTTATATATTTTTCTAGTTTCTAGATTAAAGGCTAACATATGAAAGTTTAGCATTTTCTAATCCAATTCATTACTCGCTTTGTGACGAGAAAGAATTGTAATAAAATAATACTAGGCCATTATTACCGTACCATTGTACTCACATTTCTTTAGGAAAGTTGTGTTTCACGAGAATGCCTTGAATTCGTTTCATATTTCTAATATTACAACAAACTCATTTATCATTTTTAACAAATAGCACGCAACCTTGATGTTATAGAAATCCGATTCTATTGAACTATTGTAATCATTTTGTAAAATAACTTTTGAGACTTTTAACTTTGATTAAAATAGGTGAACCATATTTCAACGAAAAATATTTACTGTAAAATGCTTAAATCTTTCAAATAAAATAAAACTTATTTTACAGATTTTATCGCGTTTATGTTATGTTTTTACGATACCCGACGTTTCGGCAGCTTTACAGCAATCATGATCACGTGAGGACTGAGGTACACTTAATTACGTTTAGGGTAAGAGTGATCAAGCCACGTTTATTGTCGTAAACCTTTTTCTTTCACAGCCCCATTGCTATTATTTAAATCAATAAGTAATCACTTACATACCTAAAGTAACGTCTTTATTCCGAATAATTAGAAACTAGTTCCGTCTGGTCTTCCATCAAAAAAAAAATATAAACAGGAAAATAAACACGACAAATATTCGGCGGTATCTGACATCGCGGGTTGAGCTCGCGCTGAATTTATGTGGTTTTTATCAAAATACAGAAATAGTCGAACGTTTCATAATTTATTTTCCTGAAATTGAGCTTTAGTTTTAATATTGGTTAGGTTTGATTATCTTTGGAGATAGGTATATTTGCTTTGACAATTCCCAATATATCTAGTACCAACTATTGCCTGCGACTTCGTTCGAATAGAAAAGTACAACGTAATAATTTAATTAACATTCGTACAACGTCGACCCTGGCAACTATGTGTCATCATACTGCCATCGTACTTTTGCGGCTTCATCACCAGACTCTGATAACTATGTTTGATCAAAGTGACTTCACGAATCGTGAAATAAACTGAAATTCTATGGGTCTACTCAATTTCCACATCGAATTCTAAGAAGCATCTTTCCGCTTCTAATAAGCACCATTTCGCTTCTAACAAGCATCTTTCCGCTTCTAGGAAACATATTTCCGCTTCTAATAAGCAGGTTTCCGCTTCTAATAAGCATCTTTTCGCTTCTAATAAGGCCAAACTTTGGGTAACACCAAAGACGCGCTAAGTCCGTTGGTCGTTAGTTCAGTTCATTTTACTGAATGTTTTCCTGCATAATAAATAAAAAACCTATGCTCCTTCATTGTATCCTCAGTTGCTTTGAAATGAACACAGAGTTTTTCAGTGATAACAAGTCACTGCAACACAATATATTAGGTCCAAAATATCGTTACAACTTGTATATAAACAAAAAGTCATAAATAAACTTTAACCAGTCCAGAATTAGTATTATCCTAACCAATAAAACATAAAGCAAGCGCTAGAATATTATCTACAGTCCAGCACCTCGGGGGACTGTCGCGTTTCCGGACATAAGTTCTACGAATTGCGACCATTAAAATAAGCTTTAAAATAATCCTCTCACTATTTCCAAAGACATAGTGCAGTGCGAACGGTGTTTAGTCGCAGATGTTGCTTGAGAACTGCGAAAGTTCCAGAACAAATCTTCTTTAGCTCTTGATACAATGCAAACGAGTGGGTGGTGTTTGTACAAATTGGGTGCATAGATTTTTTTATTCTTATTACCATTGTTGCCGATAGATGTCGCTAGCATCAAATTAGCGCGCGGTGTTAAGATTGTTATGGTACTTCATCTACTCTGTGAAGTTTATTTGACAGCAAGAAATGAATACATATCTACATCCGTTCATACACGGGTGTGTTGATAATCCAACTAATATTGTACATGCATGTGAAACTTTGGATGGATGGATGTTTGTTAGTCAATCACGCCATAACGGCTTTACGGATCTATATGAAATTTGGCACAGAGATAGTTTATAGTCTGGAATAGCACATAGATTACTTTTTGTCCCGGTTCCCGGTAAAAAGTATATTTTATGGTTCCCGAGGGATAGATTTCTTTAAATTTTTCATTGAGCACAGGATTGACATGATTTTTTGCATAGGTAGTGGTAGTTTAAGGGTCAGAGAATGACATAGGCTACTTTTTATCCCGAAAAAATGCACGGTTCTATGGAATAGACATACTTTTTTTTCGCGGGTAACACCGCTGGGCGCAGCTAGTTTTATATATGTTGTTGTATGGTTAGACTTAAACCTAGACACCTTGTTTTTGATGCGAACTTCATACTATCTTAGCTATGTTTTATTTCACAGTACAATATACGCGTAAATATACTTATTCAATATGTAAAGCAATAAGAATAGTCTAGGTATACCTATCCGTGTAGTCTAGGGACCAGAATGTCTGAGACCGGCTGGCGATGTCAGCACCTGTGTTCAGACTGTCGTCTGTGTGCTAATGCTCTGGTCTGTTGCTACTGCAGTATTCAAATGTAAATTTAGACTTTTGCAAGATACAAGTCGGATTTTTGTTTTATACCTTAAAGGTGTGTTGTTTGTACTTGTGGAAGTTTAATAAATATTATAAGTATTTATATCGTTGTTTAGTCATCAAGTTACAGATAATCCTAGTTTGTTATTATTAAATTATTATTATAAATTTAGTCTCCAGAGTAACATATAAATAAATCATTATTCTGGTATAATTAATGAACGAATTTCAATTGAGCTTTAGATTAGTGCGATATTCTGCATTTATGATGAACTAGCTCTCGTAGTATCTGCTAATTGGGGCGGAGACAAATTTCAAGGTTGAAGAGGCAGTGGGCACATAGCTCGAAGAACTGATGGCCGTTGGGGCAGAAAGGTTTTAGAATGGCAACCGCAAGCCGCAAGACATAATGTAGGACAGCCCCCACAAGGTTGAGACATAATATCAGTTGGGTCGCAGGAAGCCGGTGCAAGTGGCGGAGGACCGTGATGAAAGTCTTTGGGGGAGGCCTATGCCCAGCGGTTGACGTCTTTCGGCTGATGGATGGATGCATATAAATGTGCTTACACCATACAATATTATACTCTTTATTCTTGCTATAATTTAAATTAAAATAATCTTCGGTTGCTTTGATCTTAATTTTTCAAACACAAAATATAAATTCAAACGCCGAACGCGCCAGGTGCAAAAACCGATCAACGTTTTCAAACGGCCGTACAATTGCGCGTATAAACGTATAAGCCTTATTTAAATAACCCCTTTCAAAGGCTGCCTCATCCAGAAATGGCGCTGGAATTTCCTTTGGATTGCACAAGAAAGCGCTCAAGCGGCTAACTTCCACATCTGCGTATCCCGTTCCGCACCTCCTGCATCCAACTTTTACAGCGATAATTATACAGATTATAAGGAGCGTCGTTGTTACGTCTGTTCTTTTCTCTTTCTATCGGCCTATCTATACACATACCTACACCAATAAATAAAATTGGAGTGTCTGTTTGTAATATTAAAATAACATTTAATATTAAATTAGCATTTGGATGTATACACGGTAGCTATACCAAAACAAAATTTTTAAAATGTTTGTCTGTCAGTCCGTCTGTTTGTCTGTCTGTTTGTTCCGGCTAATCTCTGAAATGGCTGGACTGATTTTGACAGGACTTTCACTGGCAGATAGATAATGTAACAAGGAGTAACTTAGGCTACTTTTATTTTAGAAAAAAGTAGGATCTCACGAAAAAAAATTAAAACCAATGTTGCAGCGCTGCACCTGATTAAGTTTGATAGCAACAACCTGCAATGCGTTCCGCGGGCTTAGAACGCGCGAGTAGGCTGTTGCCAACTTTGCAGTTGTGTCTTTGTTAAATACTACGCGGACGAAATCGCGGGTAACAGCTAGTTTAAGATAAAGACCTAAAATAAAAGGGAGTTAATCCGTTTACTCGCCTCTTGGGATAGAATAGAAGCGTACTGGTAGGTATTAGATGGTAACAAATTAAAGTTTTGCCAACGTCTCTATGTCCACACAGTAATGGCTGAAATCGCTTAGCTAATGGATATGAAATTTATTGTTATTTCATTTTCATGTTAAGTATATTTGAATTGCATGTATATAGTGTTTAAAGTTATTTTAATAAACCTTGATAACTTACGGGTATGTTTCTGTGTCCTGTGGAATTTAGGTTTTCTAATGCTAAAAGGGCTAAAGTATTTAAATACTTATTAGTTTGGATTTAGTCATGAATTATATACGCACTTAAAAGTACTTACTTAATTACTGTATAGTTTGTCTTCAAAATGAATGGTACGGATTAAGAGAGTAAATATTCACTTCTAATGTCATTCGCAACTATGGTTCTCTCTGCTCAGGGTACATATTTGGGGCGTTTGGGCTAGAGACATTGGGCCCGTGGGTACCGGGTGCCCATCGGATTTACAAGGAGCTCTCAAAACGTCTGATGGAGACATCTGCTGACCAGAACGCGGGCACATATTACCAACACATCAGCATTGCCATTCAACGTGGCAATTCTGCCAGCGTTTTGGGCACCCTGCCGGCCGATGGTGGTGGGGATTTGCTGAGTGCATTTTGAAACCTGCCTAATTTTAATTTCTTATTTAACTGTGTCTATAATAAAGAGTGCATGACATAATGATAACACATAAAAAAATGAATGTTGTCTACAAAAAACAAGATGCAGGCATGCTTCAAAAGAACTCTGTACGAGTTAAGGATAACTCGGCTTACTTCCTAAACTAGCCGTCTTATTTCACAAGGAAAATATCAAACAGTTTGCTCAGAGCGAGCTTACTTTTTGTTTTCAAGTGAAAGCCTTCGAGATCCAGTTACTGGGTGTTATTGGAATAATGGTAAACATTATCCCGATGTTGTAGTTTGTATTATCTTCGTAGTCTTCGCTGTGTTTATATTTCTATTCAGGTCGGCTTTCGGTGTAATCTATTTGTACTTCTATACTAATATTATTATTATTAGGGGGTAATCTTTGGAACTGCTGAACCGTTTCTGAAACGTATTTCACTGATAGAAAGCTACATTATTCCTTGTTATAGACTGTTTCATCAAGCTACCGCGGTCAGAAGTTATTATAAAACAAAAAAGATAACCTTAGTCCTGTCTCTGTACTGAATACTTTTCAGGCCGACCAGGCCATTTTTTTGGTCCGTCTGTATGAGCATACTGGGAATAGCACTGGACGCATATTGATGTATCTTTATATAATGACTAGCTGCACCCGGCGGTGTTACCCGCGATAAAAAGTATGAAAAATTAAAACATCTATCCCACGGGAATCTCGGGAATTTTACCGAGATAAAAAGTAGCCTATGTGCTATTCCAGACTATAATCTATCTCTGTGCCAAATTTCATCTAGATCCGTTCAGCCGTTCGGGCGTGAAAGAGTAACAAACATCCATCCATCTATCCATCCATCCAAACTTTCACATTTATAATATTAGTATAGATAGGTCATTCATAGCCAAGGTCGACATTATTTGACATAAAAGATTAAATTGAATGCAGAAATGCAATTGCAAACGTCATATATTTATTTGTAACAAACTCATTTTTTATCAAATATATCTTTAACATGGTTTACATTCAAAGATTTTGTAAAAGACTGTCTTTTATTTCTTGAATGTGCAGGTCTCCGGTACGGATGGAAACTGTTTGAAGTCAAACCGCGCTCAGGGCTGCTCCTATTCAAGTCTGGACACCTGAAATACACATGGAAAAACTTTATGGAGTTATTTTTTGTTTCCCGATTTACAGTGGAGGGAATTAGATGATACTCTCCTTTTAACTCCTTTTATTATGTTTCGATTGATTTCGTTGGGAGTTACAAGGGAAGCTTTTTCCTGGGACTCGCTGAGGGTCAAGCCTCGACGTCGCTGGTGGTCACCGAAATAGACCTTGGCTTATAGAGGTAACAGCGGTGGAAGTGTAATAGGCCATGTCCCAAAAAATAATGACATCTCATTTACGCCTAGTCTTTATGCCCTTGAGAACCTTATCTACAAATTATTTGACGAATATTTTCCGTCAGATCACTTGATGATTATATTTTTTAGCATACAGTGGAACACGCCAATCAGTAACCGTCGCAAACATGACCTCTCTATGTTTAAAAAAACACGTTTCAAAGCATCAGGAAAATACCTATCACTAAATAACATAATCCACATTGAGGGACACTGCGAAAACCGATTTTAAGATTAAATCCCCATAATTCCCACAGCTTAACCTTTTATGGAAATAAAGTCGATCCTGAATCGCGGCCTAAACAAATAAGGAAGGGTCCGCCGTCACTTAGAGCAGGAAACGGAAACTTAGAGCAGGAAATAGCAACAATGCGCAAACCAGTATGAAAGGAAGGTAAGAAGGTTTTAAGGATTTCTTTTCACATAGTGCTTACCTACTTATAAATCACAAGACAACCGTAAAAACCCAAAGATTTTATTATATAAGGCTTAGCAACACGAGCATAGCATAACGCATAACGTTGGGGCAGAAAGGTTCTAGAATGGCGACCACGAACCGGAAGACGTAGTGTAAGGAAGACCCCCCCAAGATGGACCGGTGATATCTTACGTGTTGTAGGAAGCCGGTGGATGCGAGTGGCGGAGGACCGTGATGCGTTGAAGTCATTAGGGGCGCTGTCTATTAATGAACGTCATTCAGCTAACGGATGGATGGTTGGATGAACAATGATAATGCCATATATTTAAGTACATCGGTAAGTCATAAAGATCAAATTCCCATTAAAATAAATCAAATGAAAATAAAACCACGCACAAAAATAAACTATTTTGGGGACACCTTACATAACCTAGACATTCTAAATAGTTGAACAGATAAATAAATATCGCGAAACAAACACACTTACTTATAAATCTCATTGGTGATGAAGTTGTCGTTCTTGCATCTAGCGGTCCACTTCGGCCAGTACTTGAGACCTTCCATTTGGAAAATCTTGACTGCACACATCGTGTCATCTCGTATATCATCGTCCAGTAGCGCTGAATGTACAAAGTAAAAAAAATATTCTACTAGTCAAGCTGACTCTATATCAGACATTTGTAAGTTTTTTTTATGTGGCTCTATGTTTGTACTGACATATCTCCAAGAGAGTCCTTTATCTTATAAGGTTGATTCAGATAGAGTCTACTAACCATTGAATCGAAATTCTGACTTCACGTGATCATTGTAAATGCGCTATAGTAGCGTCGGTTAACCTTTTCGTGTACACGGTGAATAGATAGAGCTTTGAAATAGGAGCCCTTTAGTCAAAGGATGTTTAAACAATAGGCTATTTGACAGTATTTGAAAAACTAACTTAAATTGTTCATTACTTTGATATGATGCTAACAATATAGTTCTTTCATTGTAAATTCCAGTATTTTCAATAAAATTCAATGGTAAAGTTTAAATAAATAATAAAAATACCGCCAAAACACGGCCTCCGGGTCACGTGACCCTTGCGAAAATAAATGGCTGAAAACACATTAAAATCCCAAATATTACCAGATTCGTATTGCCAACCTGACACTGATTACGACGGTGTGACGTCACAACGCATCAACTAACAATCCAGAGTGATTTTGAACACGTGACTGAACCAAAAAAAAATCTCCATATTTTTGCAGAAAAATTAACAATATTGTAGGCTCCTACTCCTTGCTTGCAGGGGGGGGGCCTTTATATATTATTGAAACTCACTTTTAGGTATTAAAATCACTTTGGTATATATTTCTCGACAAGACAACATAAAAACATGTAGTGCGCCCGTCAGGGGCTAGATCTAAGAGAGCGAGACAGAACTATACATTGCCAATTATAAAATATTATTAGTATTGGTGGCGATGTTGCCAACATGCTGCGGCCTCACAATATTTTTGAAAACTAGCAATTTAAACCAATTAAATTACAATATTATTTTTAAATATCAAGCAGATGAATCAAATCTAAGTGAGAATTTAAGAATATTAGCGTTAATTATTTTTATCTTATATTAAATTAATCTTTAAACAATTTTACCAACAAATTAACTTAATAAATAAACAGAACCCTGAACTTCTTAGAGCTTAAACAAATAAAAACAAATTCAGTCTTAAAATTTAAAAATATTCAAATTAACAACCTGCTATTATTAGGTAAACAATCATACTCATATGTACTAGACTTAATTAGACAATCAATATTCATAAATGACATTATTCAACAGGCATAACGCAAACTTTAGTGACTGAAGTTACAATGGTATTACCACTAGAAGTCCTTACTTCTAATGCTCTAACTTTTTGATCTTTACCAGGAAATACTTTTACAACTCGAGCCATTGGCCATGAAAATGGAGGCATATTATACTGTTTTAAAATAACTAGAGAACCTACTTTAAGATTAGGTAAATCATCTCGCCACTTTGGTCGTGCTTGTAGTACAAATAAGTAATGCTTGTGCCACACTTTCCAAAAATCTTGTTTTATTTTAGTACAAATCTGCCAGAATTTTAATCTATTCTCCGGAATATCTACTACATTGTTTTCAGGATAAGAAGTTAAAGAAGTACCTACTAAAAAATGACCTGGTGTTATATATGCAAAATCATTAATATCTGATGACATTGGCACCAACGGTCTTGAGTTTAAAACTGCTTCAATTTCACATAAAACTGTACTGAACTGTTCATATGTTAATAAATGATTACATACAATTCTTTTTAAATGATACTTGGTACTTTTTACTGCGGCCTCCCAGAGACCACCAAACACAGGCGAATATGCTGGTATGAAATTAAATTGAATACCTTTAGAAACTGAGAAATCATGTACCTGTGTTTGATGCCCCGGAGAGCTAACCAACTTATACAATTCAATTAAATGATTATTTGCACCTTTAAAAGTGGTAGCATTGTCACAATGGACTTCGCTGGGCAGCCCACGTCTCGATATTAACCTTTTAAAACATGCTAGGAAGGTTTCTGTGGTTAGGTCTGAAGCTAATTCAAGATGAATAGCTTTTGTACAGAAGCAGACAAAAACACATATGTAGCCCTTACCTATGACTGAGCTTCTTATGCGAGATAACTTAACATTGACTGGACCAGCAAAGTCTACGCCTACTTTGTCAAATGGACGCGACTGCGTGACTCTGCCAGCGGGCAATGACCCCATCAGCTGCTTGGCAGCGGTGGCCTTTAATCTATAACATAAAATACACTTATGAGTAATTTTCTTAATTTGCCTTATACCACCTACAATCCAATATTTCTCACTTAAACTAGCTAATAACAATCTAGGTCCCGCATGGAGAAGCCTATAATGTTCATTTCTTATAATTAATTGTGTTACATGAGAATCCTTAGGTAATATTAAAGGATGTTTTTGATTGTAAGAAATGTTAGCGTTCTGAAGCCTGCCGCCTACTCTCAGCAGACCCTGCTCATCTAAAAATGGATTAAATGAACTTAAACTACCTTTAATTACTCTTTTATTTTTTAATGAATTAATCTCTTCAGAAAAATTAACACTTTGAATATGCTTTATAATTAAAAATAAAGCTTGTTCTAGTTCTTTGTATGACAGAAATGGCAACTTGTTTTTATTAGAACTTTTTAAATTATTACAAAACCGTAAAATGTAAGCTAACACACGGGTCATTTTGCATATGTTAGAAAACTTATTTAAATAATTAAATATCTCTGAAGACTCTTGGACTAACAAGGATACCGTAGCATTACATAGAGGAGGCTCTGTAGCTTCCTGTGGGATATTATTAATGAAACTATACTCATTATTTTGTAACAATGTTGGACCTTTCCACCATAACATACTATCTGACAAACTACCGGGACTCACACCGCGACTAACCAGATCTGCTGGATTATCCTGAGTGTTGATATAACCCCAACGAAAATTGGAAGTTCGTTTACAAATTACTTTTACCCTATTCGCTATGTACGCTTCAAGTTTTGCAGGATCCCTATTTAACCAGGCGAGTACTATCTGAGAATCAGAGAACAAATATACATCATTAATACTTAACTTAATTTTTATTGTTTCATGAACTTTAACTATAAGTTTTGATAACAACAGACAAGCATTCAGTTCGAGTCTTGGAATGGTCAGCGGTTTAGTTAGTGGGTTAATTCTAGATTTCGCGCAAAGCAAATAGAGTGACACCTTACCTGATTCATATATCACTCGCAGGTATATGCAGCAGCCATAGGCCACTGAAGTGGATGCATCTGCGAACCCTATTAATTGCACTGACACTACATTCTTAACATCTATGTTTCTATTTAAATATATGGGCTCCATGCTGTTTAACTCGGTAACAAATTGCAACCACTCATTCAAAACATCATCTGGTGGACTATCATTCCAGTCTACTTTTGCTAACCACAACTTCTGCAATATAACCTTGGCCCTAACAACAATAGGAGCTGCATAACCCATTGGGTCATAAAACTTACATATGTAACTTAATATAGACCTTTTTGTAATTTTAGTTTTAGTATCAAACCTCTCCGGTGATGAAATTTTAAAAGAATCACCTTTAAAATTAACATTTAAACCTAAAGCTTTGTAACAGACATTTTTTTGTTGTAACTCAACCTCATCAAAATGCTTATCCTGTGATGGCACATCAGATAAAACATCAGAGTTATTGGATGTCCATTTGTGAGTTTTAAAACTACCTCTACTAAGTAATTCAATTAATTGTGTTTTTGCTTCTATTAAACTATCTAAACTATCAGTTGAATACAAAAAATCGTCCACGTAACAGCAATTATTTAATATAAATACCGCTAAAGGAAACTCTGAAGCGAACCTAATACCTAGTTCCTTCAAACATCTAGTTGCTAAATAACTGGAGCTCTTTAAACCATAAGTTACAGTATCCAATTGAATACATCTTATTGAATCATTAGGGTTGTCACGCCACAATATATTTTGTAATGAGGTAAAGTCTGGGTTTACCTTTATATTCCTAAACATGTGCTTAATATCTCCAATTAATGTGTAAGTACCTAAACGAAACAACAACATAATCTCAAATAAATCTCGCTGAACCACCGGTCCATTTAATAATAAATCATTAAGAGAAATACCCTTATCAGTTTTAGCAGAGCCATCAAATACAGTACGAAGTTTAGTTGACTTACTTTCATTATTAATTACTGCAAAATGTGCCAAAAAATATATAGGTTCCTTACTAAAATCTAAAGATTGTAAATCTACATAGTGAGCATGCCCTAAGGAAATAAAATCTTTTATGAACTTCTCATAATCTGAAAAGGAACCTTCCCTATGTAACTTTTTCTCCAAATTCAAAAACCTACTAATTGCAATATTAAAGGAATTACCTAAAGTATGATTGACAGTTTCTAAAGGTGTTTTTAATGGCAAATCTAATGAAAACTGATTATTCTTTAATTCTACTGAGCTTTGAAATACAGATTCACATAATTCATGCTCTGAGCATTTTTCTTGGAAAACTTGAGGAACACTTTCGACCTCCCAAAAATCTTTTAAATCATTATTTATATCAGAATCACATGTTTGACAAAATAAACTTACAACCTTATTAGCAACATACTGTTGAGATGCACTGCCTCCCACAATATATCCGAACCGAGTGTTCACAGCATTCAATGCAGGTGCCTTATTTTGCGAGGACTGGAACTCCACTCTCGTTGTAGGCAGGACCACCTGGAAGAACACATCAGCTCCCATTAATAAATGTATATCACCTGGTATGTTAAAATCACTGTCAGCCAGTTGCAAGTCCGGAGGAAACTTAAAATCCTCAATATTAATTTTATTTTGCGGAAGCTTGCATGTTATATTTTCCACAACATTGCAGTTGACAGTTATACTATAACCAGTAGCAATAGATTGGACATTCAATGGCATGCAATAATTTACATCCGTTATAGCACGGCCAATGCCCATGATCTCAGTTTGAGTTTGCATGGGTTGCAAACCAAGAATATCAATAAGCGCTTTTGTAGCTAATGATGCCTGTGAACCACTGTCCAACAAGGCCTTTACTTGCACTTCAGTCCCATCCCGAGCAAAGATTTTAATGCGTACCGTTGGAAGTAAAATTTGTGTGCCATGCTGAGAAAAATTGCAGGAAATAGTGTTAGTTGTAGCGGTCTCATCATTATGCAATAATGTGTTATGGTGCTGTTTACAGGCTGCGGCGCGAGCACGCTATTGGGTATCGCTTGGAAACAACTCGAAGACGGACATATTAGCCTGTTCATAATCACGGAAAGTACTAATTAATTTATCTTTTAAAGCATTTAGAAATTGTACAGAACCCGAAAGAGATTCTTTTCCTGCAATTAACTTTAGCTGTCTAGTGATCGAGGCCTTTATGTATCCTCGTTTGGCTATGAGTTTTTTCAAGTCCATGTCGGACAAGTTGGACTCGCCGCGATTACCGTCAGTCATCTTATCCAAATACAATATTTTACGTAAATGCAACTATCGTTAAACACTTTTACCTATATATAAACTTATTAAATATCTAAACTTTTCGTGGCGTCTAAATTTTAAAGTTCCGCACAGTCTTATTAAGCGCACAAACAAAATGGCGAAGTTGACGAACGGATGAACAAAGCGATGCGACGCGAAGCTTGGCTGGTGAAGCGGGCGGAAATGGATTCCAATGCAAACTTGATAGATTTGCACGATGCACGCTGTGACGCCAGATATTTTTGCTCTTCTCTATTGGCACTGCAGTTCTTGAATATGATGTTGTCTTGTGATTGGCTGAAATGGGCTGCGGCGCGAGCACGCTATTGGGTGTCGCTTGCAGACTTGACGCGCACTTCACACCAAAACGTAGTGAATGTGGCGCCCTCCTCAGCACCGAAAGTGAAACTTCTAGTCAAATCAATACCTTCTTTGTTGTGATGAAATAAAAATGGACGTATGGACGATACCACTATGAAATGGTTGATACCACTTTTTCTCGAGGCGCTGCTCAAACTTGCGAAGGACCACTTTGTAGGCTCCTACTCCTTGCTTGCAGGGGGGGGGCCTTTATATATTATTGAAACTCACTTTTAGGTATTAAAATCACTTTGGTATATATTTCTCGACAAGACAACATAAAAACATGTAGTGCGCCCGTCAGGGGCTAGATCTAAGAGAGCGAGACAGAACTATACATTGCCAATTATAAAATATTATTAGTATTGGTGGCGATGTTGCCAACAAATATAAATGACGAATATAATACCTATAAAAATTATAATGTTTTAGGATGGTCACAATTTAAACCTTATTTTTCATACAGTCTCACTATAGTATAAGGTACAAACAAATAAAATTTACAGAAGTATAGAATCATGATAACACTTTAAGGGGAATATTAAAGTCCTCATTAATTTGTTTCTACGAATATGTTCTAAGGTATGATATGTTCTGTTACGATACAATATATTGAGTACTTATACATAATAGGAAGAAAAGTCTTCGCTAAAGAGAATAACTATGTCACCGAAACTTTGTAATACGCCCTAACAAAACAACAACCTGCAACGAAGAGGCAAAAACTAGCGAAATCAAATAAAACAAAAACGTTATTCTCGTAAAAATGTGCTTAGTTCCCAGCCACAATACTGATTAATATTCGCTCGCGTAGTGTTGCAAATATACCGTATACAGCATGATTCAGAAAGAGTATACTAACTTTTGTACCTGAGCTTCTTTGGCCCATCCCACTAATATTATAAATGATATATTTTGGATGGATGCATGGATGGATAGATGGATGGATGGATGTTTTACTGGTGGCAGGCTTCGGCCGTGGTGATTCATAACAAAGCCATGTCGCCAAGCGGCCTAGCCGTGTTCCGGCATGATGTTCGGTGTTGCCATTCATGGATGGCGGGTCAGATCAGTTGCGCTGTACGTGCCTAGTGAATGTAGCGTCTCGATCTTCTGCCGCCTTCCTACCTGTTCACACTCACACAATATGTCAATTCGAGAGTGAACAGGTACCTTCTAGGCAAGTATGCTCCATCGTAGATCTCATCGTCACTTACCATCAGGTGAGATCGAGATCAAATACTTGCCTCTAATGTAATAAAAAAAAAAAAAGGAAAGGTACCCAGCTCGTATGATGAGCGCGAATGAAGCAATTTTTCAAGAGTCCTGGACTTAAAATACCTATGTATGCCACAACAGTGTTTTGCGCTCATAGAACAACAAATTGAGATCACAAAGGAGTCAGGGCTACCAACAGAAAGGGAGTTTGCTTACAGAATCGATCTAAAGTTCTGTAATAACAAGCGAGGGAAGGCAGCGGTGGATATCGTTGGGCATCCTAACACTAAGCTAAACGATATTAGAACATATATTGGTAGGACACAAGGATTGTTTTACAGGAGCAACTTCTTGGTGGATCTCACGACATACATATTATAGCGGTTGACTGCCGTTTTCCTTCTGAAACCCGAATACTTTGAAAACTAAAATCTGAGCCGGAGAAAAGCTTACCGTTGAATTCATAAACGGCATCAATCCATTTACAATAGCATTGCCAAACAATATTCTGCAGAAATATGGCGTTGTAAATGCGTAAAAACTTCTTTGAATTCGACGGTAAGGCCACTTTTTAACCAACTTTAATAAGGAGGAGGTTCTCAATTCGGTTTTTTTTATGTTTGTTACCTCCGATCTCCGTCATTTAAAAACCGATTTGGAAAATTATTTATTGTTTTTCTTATACTCATATTTTCCTCTAATTTTATTCAAACTTTTTCTTAAAACGTACCTATGTTAGACTATGTTGAGGTACTTTACTATAGCAAGAGAGGTTACTGCAATGAGTATTATAACCAATGAGATACTGAGCTTACCTTATTATCAGTGTAGATAGATAAATGAGGATACGCCCTAGATAAGAGTAGACTACAGACTAAAGGTTAAGAATCTTAGCTGATAAGTCTCGACACCATCTCGTATTTTACAAATACCGTCAAGTCGTTAACTAGCGATAGTCACATCAAGTCCGCACTTAACTAAAATGTGATACAAAAGATAAACCGCTTGACCGTAGAACATTAAACGCGGGCCATAAAATCTGCGAGACATTACAGGTTTGTTTGCTATGTTGTTCAGAAATCTAGCTACTATCTTGCTTGTAAATAGGTACGGTCTATGTACTTTGTAAAAAGGTACAGGCTAGTTTCCCTAGGAGACATACATATTGATGAAAAACGAAATAATTTAATTTTAGATCAGTTTAAACTGATCTTTTTTTTAAATGGGACTAGGCCCGCCACACACTCCTACCACTGCTACTCCTGTAAGCCAGGATCTACAGTGGTGTACCATGATGACACCGAGGTTTGACCCTCGGCGAGTCCCGGGATAAAGTTAATTGTCTTGGAACCCGCACGAATTTAATCGAAAGATAAAAATAGGAGGAGTTGGAAGAAAATTATCCACTTCCCTCCATTATAAAGCGGGAGTCAAGAAAGATATGGTAGATAAATATCCACAAAAGCAAGACTTACAGCTGGACTAAGTCCAGGTGTAAGGCACCACGGAGGCTACGCTAGACTAAGTCCAGGTGTAGAGATAACGTCACTAACACTATGTTTGAAGGGACTTAAATGCAAGAGACTTAGACCATTTAGTAACTGGAGCAGACATGCGCTAGCAGCACCGTTGACAGATGCACTTAATTTAGTCTTGAAATTCTTGGAGGGGAGGCCTCTGTGGCCGTATACGACGATTAAGTTTTTACTACCTAGTACTACTACATAGGCGACATAGCGCCTGTGTCAGTATGTACGTGAATTTGATAAGGTCGCCCTCGAATTGACAATTATATATCAATGTTGCCTAGCTGTTCCTACATTGTACTTACACACCTATAGCAATGAACAACACAAAAATGTATAAGGTTCTTATAAAAAGAGCAACGATGGAGTTTTTTGCTGACACTGCTTTCCGTATGGGCAGTTAAGTCGTAGCATAGGATTTTGTGTCCTTTTGACGATTTATAAGTACTGTAATGGTTTACATGATTACGAAATATTTTGATTCTTATTTTGGAGTAATGGGTGTGAAAGAGATAGCTAGATAGCGAGAGCGGTGTACGTTAGCTCACATTAGCCCGAGAGGGACAGTGGTTATCGTGGCCTATTCTGTACACATTCTATAGCGCGAGCATTTGGCAACTCCCTTCTAAAGCTTCTAAGGCAAATACCGATTTTTTTTTCTTTAAATACAATTTGTTCCCCGTTGACTTCAATCTGGATGTTTTCAAGTCGAGAGTGAACAGGTACCTTCTAGGCAAGTATGCTCCATCGTAGATCTCATCGTCGCTTACCATCAGGGGAAATCGAGATCAAATACTTGCCTATAATGTAATAAAAAAAAATAAAAAAAATTGAAACTTACATTCACACGTAATGTTACAGTCACCGCCTCGTCTGTTTCCTCTGCACCATCGACTTGGTATCTGAAATTAAACACAACCAGTATAATGCCAGTACCAATTTAAAAAAAAATACAACACCTTAATAAGGTCAGGGCTACCTGATACAGTCCATAATATTTCTTCCCGCTTGGTGTGACCACAATTGCGCTTGTATCTCTGTTGCTTGCTTTTTCTATTAAACATACCCCTGAAATAAAAAAAATATTGTTGTTACAAGCGTCTGATACGACCTCTTGCCATTTAACAAGAAATTGGTAGGTGAACAAATAAGAATAAATGCATCCCCAAATAATATATTTTGAAAGAAAATAAAACTAAAGACGCACAGAAGAAAAACTAAATTTAGAAAATGATTTGTTACGAAAAATAATGTGAGACAGTTTATTAAATATCCACATAAAACAAATGTTTTTCTCAAACATAACAGGGTCCGGTCGGTACGAGGTTCAAGGGCAGGTATCAAACAATGGAAGGTAGGGTTTCGAATCAATTAGCCGCAGATAATGCTCCCAAAGAGGTCCCATTCAATTTGAGAAACACATCTCATCTGGTAAAAACTATCTTCGGAAACTTTGTAAAGGCCAATGCATATCACTGAGAAATAACGTTCGTCGAGAGAATTACAAAACTCGTAAACAGATTATATTATATACTAGCTGCGCCCCGCGATGTTACCCGCGATTAAAAAGTTCAGTTTAAAAAAACATGGTTCCAGTATGCTATCCCATAGGAAACTTGCCTTTTTTCGGCATAAATAATAGCCTTTGTCATTTTCTGACCCCTAAACTACCACTACCTATGCAAAAATCATGTCGATCCTTTGCTCTATGAAAAATTAAAACAAATCTATAAAACGGGAATCATACATTTTACCGGGATAAAAAGTAGCCTATGTGCTATTCCAGACTACAATCTATCTCTGTGCCAAATTTCATCTAGATCCGTTCAGCCGTTCTGGCGTGATTGGGTAACAAACATCCATCCATCCAAACTTTCACATTAATAATATTAGTGGGATAGTGTGATTATTTATATTGTTTCGTGTGTAGCAGGTGTAACTAGAGCCTACGTATACCCTAGCTAAAGTATGCGTGAGACAGCTAAGTTCCAAACAACATTTTCAAATTAAGTACCTACCTACTTAAACGTACGCTGTTAAACATGTTAACGATAACACGTTAAGGGATTTACGACGCGCTGTGATGAGCGTTCACCTTAACACTCAGTATTTTCATCTGTACATACATACATACATACAAATAAATAAAATTGGAGTGTCTGTTTGTAATATTAAAATAACCGCTTTTTACTAAGTGCATTTGGATGTATACACGGTACATATACCAAAACAACATTTTTTTACAATTTTTGTATGTCTGTCTGTCTGTTTGTTCCGGCTAATCTCTGAAATGACCGGACCGATTTTGACGGGACTTTCCCTGGCAGATAGCTGAAGTAACAAGGAGTAACATAGGCTACTTTTATTTTAGACTAGCTGTTACCCGCGACTTCGTCCGCTTTTTGTTAAATACCACGCGGACGAAGTCGCGGGTAACAGCAAGTTTTCAAAACAAAGTCCGTCTATAGCCTGAGGGTAGTAATGTAAATAAAGATTTCAAGGTCTTTGCCTCTTTTTTGTGTTGAGTGGAAGGTCAGTTAAAATAAATATCTTACGGTGTAGTATAGACCACGAGTGGAATTTCTTGAATGAAATTTTGTTTGGATGCAACACAGACATTTTTAAAGTCTTTGGGATGGATAGAGAATAAAAAAAAAGCCACAGAAAAACTGTAATCAGCTAATTTAACTACATGGCTATTATTAAAATTCTATACTTTCAGTAGTTAGTTATTACTATGGTTTTCGTGTATATTTATTTCGTAAATTATTTCACTATTAGTAATCTAAAAATATATTTTAAATCGGTTCATAAATGACGGAGATCTGACGTAACAATCATAAAAAATACAACTGTTTTAAGAACCTCCTCCTTTTCAAAGTCTTTTTTTTTATTACTTTATAGGCAAGTATTTGATCTCGGTCTCACCTGATGGTAAGTGACGATGAGATCTACGATGGAGCATACTTGCCTAGGTAGGAAGGCGGCAGTAGATCGAGACGCTACATTCACTAGGCACATGCAGCGCAGCTGATCTGACCCGCCATCCATGAATGGCAACACCGAACATCATGCCGGAACACGGCTAGGCCGCTTGGCGACATGGCTTTGTTCAGTGGGTGGTGACTAGCCACGGCCGAAGCCTACCACCAGTATAAAATAAAGTCGGTTAAAAACAAAATGAAATAAATAGACTTTGAACCATGTGTTCTGATGTGTTTACCTTCTCATAATAACATCAGCGGCAAGTGGTTATACTTTTTTAATATTGTCTTCTATAAACGGAATTTGCTCGTTACATAAAAACTGGTCTCGGAAAACCCATCGGATAAGTATCAAATTGACCAATTAATAATATTCAGTTGCCCTTCAAATAATTACCTACTCAACAAGTTGGCTTTATATGATCGCTCGTTAGACCAAAGTGTAGTTACCTACTTATAATAATAATACCAGCCCTTTTTAATGTCCCACTGCTTGGCACGGGTCGCCCCTCCCTGCGACGGGGATGAGGCCATAGTCCACCACGCTGGCCCAGTGCGGGTTGGCGGAATTCACGCATCTTTCGAGAGGTTCTCTCAGATATGCAGGCTTCCCCACGACGTTTCCTTCACCGTTTAGCAAATGATAATCGTGGTTAAAAATCATATTCGCACATGAAATCCAGAAATACCAGAGGTGCGAGTCGGGGTTTGAACCTGCAATCCTCGTTACCGAGGCAAGCGTTCTACAAACTTGGCTATCACTGCTTACTACTTACAATGTTAACTTGTTTGAATACGCACAGTTATTTCATACATATCATAGTTAACTTATGAGTTCTTTGTATTGAGCTATAACTCGTAACTAAATAAGTTAATTAATGTCGTTTTGCTCAACGGAATGTACGTATAGATAGATTCTAGTTACCAGGCGAAGTATGCATTACTGGTCCGGGAAGCGGTCGTAGATGGGCCGAGTAGCTTGTGAGCGAGACGCAATCATATTGTTATGCGGTGATAGATAGGGATGATACTATAGACTTAAATACAGTAGCCATAAGATAATATAATGTAATAGGCGTAAGTTATGATGGTCGACTCAGTGGTGTACGAAAATAGAAAAATTCACTTGAGTTTATGTTGCACCACTTTAACAAAATTGTATTCTTTCTTTGTAAGTTAAATAAATAAATAAAAAAAAATGATACATTTAAACTTTTTAAATTTTATTTTATTCATTCCCTAAAGTCGTTCATACAACACTACATAAGTAGGTATATTTATATATACATACATTTTATGGAGCAAACTATTTATTTTAATTTCCTTACATAAACGTTCGTGCAAAAAAACATCATTTTAATATGCAAAATACTCTAATTGCTAGTTGGACGCGGCTAAGTGTAGCTGCTAGTGAATAAGGACCATTATTATGCAGGTTTAATGCACACAATTAAGATTTTTTTTGCTTCCGTGAACATAATATATATTTTATTAAATAACTTAATAATTTATGAAGTTACCTGAAAAAATCCTTATATTATGTAATTATAATGTGATTAGGTAAATCAGACAGGTAATTTTACCTTAAATCAAATTAGTAATATGACGTACCTCGATTAGGTACGTCAGAGGGTCCCCCGAACCCGAGGTATCCGCCGGGGCGTCACGGTAGTGTGCTCGTAGAGCGATCCCGTGGCGCCCCACAAAAGGCATAGAGGGCGGCGCTGGGTTTTAGTGGGTAGTCTGGACTCTCCAGGATCCCTACATAACCGTCCTTGCTCCCCCGGGGCGGTATGCATAAATGAATTTCCCAGCGAAAACAAAAAAAAGCTACGTCAGAAGGTTGTAAGAAAAATTCTAACTATTTTAACTTAAAACCTGAAAAGGAGGTTGGTAAGCTCAATTTCGACTGCGACTCCCGTTACCAAGGCAAGCATTCTGCCAACTTTGCTAAACACGTAGTGATATAAGGTTTATTTATTTATCGGTGAATAAAAATGAAATCTCTGTTAATTCACCCACAACATCATTTAAGTTAAAGATAATAACAGGAAAAACCACTTGTCAAAGTAATTATCTATAATATTATCGCGTTCAATTGTTGTTCTATTATTATACGAGCAAGATAATGATTAATTTATTAAACTCAAATAGCTATAACATAAGTATACTCACATTGTCCAAGAAATATGTCATTGGGTATTCCAACTTTTATTAGTTCACGTACTAATTTACACCTCGTATCAAATCGTTTAGCACTAGCGAAGCTTATAAAAAAACAAATAACAACAAAAACACGTGCGTTTGTCATCGTGGTTCATTTGTTTATGAATTACATGCGCGTGCGACGGTAGAACGATGAATACATGCACGCATCATTCAATGTTAGCTCTTTGGTTTCAAAGTTGAATTTGAATTGCACAGCTTATGTAATAAGAATCGACATAATACAAGCATACAAGCTGAAGTCAATCTTAGTTTGCAGTGTTAAAGTTTAATTTACATTATGCTGGTTATGTAATTAGTTTAAATGTATACAATGTGGCCGGAATGAACTATAAGTGTACAGTATAAGGTGGAGTTTTCAATAAAATTAGCTTGATACGAGTATCTTATATGGAGTTTAAATGTCAATGTCAGGTTGTAGTAGATAGACATATACTCGTATTTTGTCGTATTTTTGCACATTCCAGTGGCTTAAGCGCAATCTTTACGTAGCGTTACGGAAACCTTAGCGTCTTCCGTCTCGCTTGAACCAGAGATTTGATAAATAAGAATGACAGTGTCAGCATTCCATTGAAATGGACAGCATTGACTTGCGTTCTGAGTATGCGTTAGGGATGGATTTTATATCCCCAAATAATGTATGTATACCACGTGCCGAAAACAGAAGCGCTCGTCTTGGGCTATAGTCAGAAGAGAATACCTAGCCATACTTATTATTGTACCCGAGTACTATAAACTCAGATCTCATAGATTAGATAATCAAATACCGGACCCGACTATCTCCGACGCAAATAGTAAAGTCTATTACAGGTGTAGCCTGTCGTTAGCACTAATTAAAACTTTTTACCGCTCGCCTTTTGCCTCTACGTTCAACAGTAATAGTAGACATTTGCATTTCAAGATGTCTACTTTGAGACGGCGATTCCGAGTTAAAAGTACATTTTTGGATTTTCTAAACGAGTCCGGAGATTTTTACTTGTTCGTAACAAGGACCAGTTAAAAACTTAAATACTAGCAATTTACTAGCGGTGTGTGGATAAAAGAATCGCATAATTTGATTCGTCTGTTCCATGTTTAAACGCTTAAAATCTTTAACATCCTTATTCAGTGCATCTGCACCGAACAACCGGTAGGGAGTGGGCTATAATTCGATGTATTCATGTATTGAACAACAGGTCTTTAGGTCATAGTTAGCTTTAGTTCTAAAATGTTCTTAAATAAGCATGGATTAAAGTCCATAATGGTACGCACTTTGAATAGATACTTACTGACAACATTTTTGTCCTACAACTCGATTATATTCACGAGCCAAGGCTATTTAAGTGACGATAATGTTCAGGCTATAATATACTGTACCAATATTGCTATAACAGTCCATAATTGAAGCTTATGATATTTCAAGTCGCGTTATAAAATGCAAATAGTGTCATTTTTGCGAGGTTTATACGGGATATAGCCGGCATTGGTCGTGAGCCTTTGACTTATCGTCGATTTTATGCTTATTTAGTGAGAATTTTGTAGCGTTTCTTACCAAGTGTGCTTACACAATAAATTCATAATTCTCGTGCGAATTTCATCTATAACAATAAACGATCAAAATGATGTTCGTTGGTAAGCATCTCTTGAGAACAGCTGGACCGAATTGAATATATAACTTTTTTAAATGTTTTTTAGTCCAAATAACAAGTTTTTTGTGCTTACGTTAAAGGTAGACATTGTGAGGAAACCTATTCGTTTTTCAAATGACGTGTGAAGTTCTCTGCGTCACACTGGGCCAGCGTGGTGAACTGTGGTCTGAACCTCCCTCTGATCCAGGTGCCCAGTGTGCCCAGCATGATAACATGGTCATCCCATATTATTATTATTATTATTTTAACCTACCATGTTTATTTACTAAAAATTATGTACAACAGTTATTTACAAAGATATCTACATGAAAAAAAACAAAAAACTAATATACACAAAGTAAATAAAATAACGCCTTTGTATACTAAAAATAAAAATAAAATGATACACATAAAAAAAATACAATAATCCCATATTAAATTGGAACTTGCGTCGAAATAATGTGTGTAGAACTGTCTGCCCCTTCGGGAATCACAAGCTTGATGGTGAAGAAATATAATCACATGATATTATAAGGTATGCATACATGATCAGTGATAGCCAAGGTGGTAGAACGCTTGCCTCGGTAACCAGGATCGCACGTTCAAACCCACAATTATCAAAACTTGCTAAACAGTGAAAGAAAACATCGTAAGGAAACCTGCATATCTGAGAGAGCCCCTCGAAAGATGTGTAAAGTCCACCAACCCGCACTGGGCCAGCGTGGTGGACTATGGCCTAATCCCCCTCGCATTGAGGGGAGGCCCGTGCCCAACATTGGGACATTAAAAAGGGCTGGTATTATTATTATTTATACACGTTCACATAACTCAATAATGAGCATATAAGTCTGAATAAATCAAATTTTAAAATAAACATCGACTCCCAAATTGGATTTAGCCCGATAATGTAACGAAATTGAATAGTGTAAACAAGTTATCGCCCCACAACCTTTGCGCCAGACGTCTCTACCCCTAAACTTGTTCGACCTCCACGCATAATATAACAAGATCAGTATAATGACTTGAGGTGAGGTTGTAGCCTCATCTATCTATATATATAAAAAAGTCGTGTTAGTTACACCATTAAAATTTAAAACTCAAGAACGAAGGCCGATTTTTATGATCTTAGATTTTTTGTGTTTGTCTTCGTCCCGAATAGCAGATAACTAATAAAACATAGGGTTTTTTTTTAGATTTTCTCATTTATCTGAGGCGGTGCAAAATTTGCCAGGACAGCTAGCCTCAATTATAATCTATACATCTATACATATTAATATATTAATATAAATAAATAAAATTGGAGAGTCTGTTTGTAATATTAAAATAACCGCTTTTTACTAAGTGCATTTGTATGTATACACGGTACCTATACCAAAACAACATTTTTTACAATTTTTGTCTGTCTGTCTGTTTGTTCCGGGTAATCTCTGAAATGGCTGGACCGATTTTGACGGGAATTTCAGTGGCAGATAGCTGATGTAACAAGGAGTAACTTAGGCTATTTTTATTTTAGACTAGCCGTTACCCGCGACTTCGTCCGCTTTTTGTTAAATACCACGCGGGTGAAGTCGCGGGTAACAGCTAGTTTTTTTATAAGACAAGATAGATATAGTGGCAAGTTGCAATAAATAAATTATATTCTCGCAACTATTTCCTATCACAGTTAATGGAAACTAGAAACGATGAAGCACAAAGGCTGAGCAGCACAAAAGATCCTATAGGATACAAGTACGCTTGAGACCGCTGAGCCTGTATATAGAGCGGTAGGTAGGTATATATACAACTAGGTGCGCCCCGCGGTGTTACTCGCGATTAAAAAGTTAAGTTTAAAAAAACACGGTTCCTGTATGCTATCCCATAGGAACTGTGAATTTTTCTAGGATAAAAATTAGCCTATGTCATTTTCTGACCCCTAAACTACCACTACCTATGCAAAAAATCATGTCGATTCAGTGCTCTATGAAAAATTAAAACAAGTCAATCCCCCGGGAACCATACATTTTACCGGGATAAAAAGTAGCCTATGTGCTATTCCAGACTACAATCTATTTCTGTGCCAAATTTCATCAAGATCCGTTCAGCCGTTCTGGCGTGATTGAGTAACAAACATCCATCCATCCAAATTTTCACATTTATAATATTGATGGGATATAGTGGGAAGTGGAATTTTATAATTTATTCATCTAAATACCCGCGATATATATCTTAAACTCACATCAATTCAAATACATTTCAATCAACATCGACAAAATTAATTCCCCAGGCGACCTTAAATATCCCCAAAAATCCCCAAAATGGAGGATATTTTTCATGTTACATGCAAATTCTAAGATCAACGCCGCCGCCATCAAGTCTTCAATCTCGTTGAATATGTAAATCGCAGGTAAAATTGAAAATGCCGTCCTATCGGCCATTAGTTGTGTAAGCGGGCCCGTTGCGGTGCGGGACTCTACGGTGCGGGTCTGTGATCTTTCTTAAAGGATTTCGGAGGCCCAGGATTGATCAAGTTAACAATACCCATTTGAATTTTCATCATAATACCGAGATGAGCAATCAGAACGTTGATTGGAACGGTTTGAATTGAAGACGTTTTGTAATCGCATAATTTTAGAATGTTTCATGAATATGAAATAACTTTTTTTTTTTTTATTACATTATAGGCAAGTATTTGATCTTGATCTCACCTGATGGTAAGTGACGATGAGATCTACGATGGAGCATACTTGCCTAGGTAGGAAGGCGGCAGTAGATCGAGACGCTACATTAACTAGGCACATGCAGCGCAGCTGATCTGACCCGCCATCCATGAATGGCAACACCGAACATCATGCCGGGACACGGCTAGGCCGCTTGGCGACATGGCTTTGTTCAGTGGGTGGTGACTAGCCACGGCCGAAGCCTACCACCAGTAACTGGTGTATAGCTAAGCTTAAACGTAAGCCAACTTGATTGTTCCATTATTATGTTCACTTAAATAATATCAGTAGTACTACGCGGTTATGTTGTGATCGTGTGTATACGGAACATTGCGCGTTCAAAAAATACTACATCTGTAACCCATGATATTCGATTCGACTTTAATTTTATTATAGGCGTTCAATGTAAACATTACCCAAATATTTCGTTACCATGCCCCTTACATACTATATAGAAGTAGTCACAGATAACTAGCAAATAATACTAAACTAATTCACTATAACACTGTAGTGACCTCTTCAACCGCGCCACAAGCTACACAGATGGCACTGCAGAAGACATTCAGAACAATTGACAATCCTCTATACAATCCTACAACGCGCTATGAGAGTTTTCGGAGCAAGTCACATATATACAAGATCCAGACAATAACCGTCGGGGCATAACGGCCGCCTCGCCAGGCATATGCAAATCTTCCCTTTTCCGCTAAAACACGTATAAACTAATTAATTATCTATGAGCTATCTTTGAGAACTTCTACCTATATTCATTTATTTTATTCACGCGAATACTAAACATTGAAATAAAACTATTTCTTCGGATTTTATCGCGTTTATTTTATGTTTTTACGTTCCCGGCGATTCGGCTGCTTTACAGCAACCATGGTCACGGGAGGACTGAGATGGTTAACGTCCTAGTGTCATAGTTTGAATCGGGGTACCCTCATATATAGCCTCTACGCAGAAAATGCTCACAGTGTCTTGAGGTCTTGCAATGGTTCGTTAAATCCAAAACCATCCACACCATTGCAAGGGACCAAATGAATAGAATCAGTTGATTGTTACTTATTTATTATTTATTAGTTATTATCTTTGAATCTTGAAAGGGTATCAATAATTACATCCATTAAAAGCTTATTTAACTTATTCCACATCAAATCAACTGTGACGTGTAATTTTACTGCCATTGATATTTTAATGTATGCTCCATAAGGTTTAATTTTCTCTGACATTTTTAGCTCAATAACAAAGCTCATTCAGCTACTCTTTGTCCGCTTAAAGTCATGAAGTATAAAATAATAAGGGCGGTCACAAAACAATTTGTGGGCCGTAACGACATTGTGCGATCTAACTACAGCCATTTGTTCCGTCCTGTACCCAAGCTGCTTGCTCTGAATATTTCTGTTTTTACAACCGACACATTACGGAGGTGTTTATTTTACCAGTTGCATCCTGAGATGGGTGATTGTTGCTTGTTTGCCCGCTGGAATCCTGTATGTTGTTTGCGACGGAATTGCAATGTTGGTTTGCTGATATTACTTAAATTGAAGACCGAAGTATCCCCTAACATACCTCAAAGACGTTCAAAGGTTTACCCTAATGATTTCCACACATCAGTGCTAATAGCATCCTCCCGCTTCCTACGTTTATCTATACAAATAAATAAAATCGGAGTGTCTGTTTGTAGTATTAAAATAACCTTTTTATTAAGTGCATTTGGATGTATACACGGTACATATACCAAAACAATTTTTGTCCGTCTGTTTGTTTCGGCCAATCTCTGAAATGGCTGGACCGATTTTGACGGGACGATCACAGACAGATAGCTGGTGTAACAAGGAGCTTAGCGAGCATAATTTAGGCTACTTTTATTTTAGAAAAACTTTTTTGTTAATTACCACGCGGACGAAGTCGCGGGTAACAGCTAGTAATCATATATATTTTTTCGAGCCTACAATGAATTCTGTCTGTGTCATAGGAAGGTAAGGAGTAGGTTATTTATATTAAAATTATGAATAACAATTAGATTCGTGAAGCAAAACAAAACTATGTGTGAACCTCACATTTAATAGGAATAGAACTAGTTTCCATCAAACAAAGTTGATATAGGAACAAAGTTAACAGCTTGCTCAAAGCAGACCATGAATTGCATTGAAATTAGTTAATCCGTTACGTGTCGCTACGTACGCTAAGTTACGGTATGCTACGCTAGCTACAAAGCCTGCGTAGCAATACATAATAGCTGTTTGCCTGTGTGTGCCATAAACGGACAGACAGTCAAAGGCGTTAAACTTAACAATAATAATGGAGAACGCCATTTTCATATTTTCATTGTCACCGCCTATTTTTATTTATAACTAGCTGTCAGAATAAAATATATGAGACAGTGAGTTATCTTTATTATGTCTTTCTGGGTTTTCTTTCACATGTTGTAATAGTTATTCTGCTATACGAGTGGAGACAAATTAAAAAAATCTACGATCATAAAAATCGACCCAACCGATCTTGTGTTATAAATAACCGATCTTGTGTTATACATGGTGTAGCTAACATGAGTTAGTTTTATATAAGGTGTAAGTTTTAATAGTGTAAAATATTTTAACAGGGCTAACAGTTACTTATTAAGATAACATTACCAAAAGAAATAAATCAAATTATTTGACATTAAAAAAATCACACCCTGTATCGAGCGCATAGCCACTGATAAAAATCAAACATCATTTACACAATTATTTTATACATCAACGGGATCTATATAACTTACTTATTCATCCCCCTCGCATTGTGGGGAGGCCCGTGCCCAGCAGTGGGACATAAAAAAGGCTGGTATTTTATATTCATCGGTTAAAATATTTTATACTATTTTTGTTATACCTTATATATAGACACAGATAAATGTGTATATATTGAATTTGCTATCGCTATTAATTACAGGATATTAGTAAAATATCTACTACGATGAAATACAGCCTCCTCACAGTATTTCATCTTATTCCATTTCTCTACTTTATTTCATCGCATTTAATTTCGTAAAGAAAGGAGGAGAGAGGAGAGAGAGAAGAAAGAGAGGAGGAGAGATACTGTTAATATTGCCAGACGAATATACCAACTATACGATCTCAAACTAAACAACACTTGTCCTATGATTACCGTACAATTGTCTGAAGGTGATTTCAGTACACGTATAAATACTTCTATAGATATTATACATCCATTACTCCGGTACAAACATTCGTGCTCATCACACAAAGTTTCCTCCGGTATATGAACCTGTCACCCTGTGTACGTACAGAAAGGGGCACTACTTACCATGCTGATCGGGTCAAACTTATAACCTATTTGTGTTACGCCGGGTGATGGCAACAAAGAGTACGAAATAAAAGTGTTGCAACCAAACTATTTAAGAAGTAAGTTCGACTTTCTTACCTACTAAAAGGTTACTATTAAAAGGGTCCACTCAATTTCTGTTAGCTGCTATCTCTTTCCAACTAGCTATTGGCGTGATTTGATAGACCGAGAGTGGTATAGTTGGACGAAATGGTGCCATCAAACCATTCCCAATTAAATGTTTTAACAATAGTTTGCTGGTGAAAATGTAGAGACCGCCATTGACTTTTTCAGCGAAGGCGGGTATAGCGAGCCGGCTTCGTTTGTCTGTACTGGCGAAAAAAAATTGCGTGATATTTCACAAAATCGAGACTATTTATAAGTTACTAGCTGCGCCCGGCGGTGTAACCCGCGATAAAAAGTATGAAAAATTAAAACATCTATGCCACGGGAACCATACATTTTACCGGGATAAAAAGTAGCCTATGTGCTATTCCAGACTCTCTATCTCTGTGCCAAATTTCATCCAGGTCCGTTCAGCTTTTCGGGCGTGAAAGAGCAACAAACATCCATCCATCCATCTATCCAATATAATTATAATATTAGTATAGATGAATTACATACTCTCCAGTACTTTGGGCTGTACACGAAAATGAAGGCTTTTGATAAACCCACGTAATTAGCAAATTTTATACAATTTTAATTACATTTCTATGTTTTCGTACCGATCCTTTGAAGTATTTTAGTCATTATTCTCTGATTTTTTTCCATTGAAAAAGAAAGCAGTCCCTTTTAAGAATATTTTAATACCCGTCAACAGACTGTCGTCTGTCAATTGCCTAGCTGTCTGGCAATTCTGCTAATTTACAAACGCTTCAGTGGAGTGTGGGTAGCGTGTCGATTGAATACTTTTAGACAGTTGGTAGTCTCCCAGGTTTTTTGAACCAGTGGCTTTCCACGGACCAGTCATCTTCGATTATGAATCGATAGTGTTAGCAGACTTGGGGCCCAGCTCGTCACCACTCTAGATCACCATTCTCTCTTAAGACACTGTGAGCATTTTTTTCGTAGTACGGACCGCAAGCAACAACTAAATATGAGCTTAGACCAGTTCAAACTATGACACTAGGACGTCAACCATCTCAGTCCTCTCGTGACCATGGTTGCTGTAAAGCAGTTAAAACGTCGGGAACGTAAAAACCTAAAATAAATGCGATAAAATCCAGAAAAGAAGTTATATTTCAATGTGTACTATACACGTAAATATAAGAAATCAAGATCAATTCAGCCGTTTAATTTTGAAAAAGTAACACGCATAGAGCGACGGAGTTTCGAATTTATTATATTAAAGTGTTTGATATATCATACTCTCGTGTCAATATAATCCAAAGTTTTGTGAAAAGGTACCTGAAAAGTTTTCTATTTAGTTTATTCAATTATACTGTAAAAGGCTTCAATTACAATCCGATCCCATCTCATACCTATCGAAGGATATCTCATCTACGTAGAACTTGAGTTTATCTAGTTAGGCACGTCTCGGATTTTCGAGAGATCTTATTGAAAAACTTGGCTAACTTTTTTTGGGGAAAGTATTTTTTCAGGTTACATGAATATAACTAAATATTAACTGGGTATATTTGGCTTCAAAGTCAAAGTCAAAACATTTATTTCGTATAGGGCTACGGGAGCACTTTTCTTAACTCTCCTACCGGATCAGAATGGTAAGAAACTCGGCGGACTTGTCTTTTTTTTTATAAACTACACTGCTAGGTATATTACTAGATCAGATATGTACTTACAAGGTCTTTGTAATAAATAAAAATAATAATACCAGTATTTTAATGTCCCACTGTTGGACACAGACCGCCCATCAATGCGAGGGGATTAGACCATAGTCCACCACGCTGTGCCCAATGCAGGTTGGCGGACTTCACGTCTTTCGAGGGGTTCTCTCAGACATGCAGGTTTCCTCACGATGTTTCCTTCACCATTTAGCAAGTGATAATCATGGTTGAAAATGAAATTCGCACATGAAATCCAGAATTCCCAGAAGTGTGAGCAGGGGTTTAAACCTGCGATGCTCGTGACCAAGGCAAGCGTTCTATCAACTTGGCTATTACTGCATAATACCATCCCAAAATTGTATTTTCAATAAGGGTCAATACCCTTTCCAGCTAATTCGTAATTACGATTCATAGTCCCATAAATGTCCGCTAGCCAATCAAACCGTTCGGTGGAAACCCAATTAACTTAATTGGAGACGACTTCGTTTCAGTTTTACGACTGTTTACTTTTTTTTTACTATGGGATTACGGCATGGCTTCTGAAAAAGGAAAATTATAAAAATTACAATACAGGTTGTTTCAAGATCGGTATTCGAAGCTGCTCTTCTTGAGCACATTTGTAATCATTTCATGTCAAGTCAGAATGTTGATAATATGTCATTAGGATTTTGAACCAACAAGGAAAAACTACATCGCTAGGTAGGGTAATAACGGCTAGGTTTAAATTAATATAATGTCCTACGTTATAATTAAATGTAGCATATTTTAAATAACCTGTGCTAATAATAGAGAGTCGGTGCCAAATAAACAACCCACCAAGAATAAGAAACTCAAGAACTCAGTAACGAGATGCGTGGACCAATTTGTAGGTATAGTCTTTGGCGTGGACCGGCAATACTCGACTCAGTTGTTTGTTTGGCACCGACTTCACATTCTTTTAATATTTGATTTAGTTAGACAAGATAAATTTCAATATAAGTATTGTTTTGTTTTTTTAGTTTTTTGAAGACTGTTTTTATTTTGTTAAAATGTTTTTTATATATATACATATACAGATTGTTTCACACCTCATACTCACAAGCCAAGTCAAAAGCTGATGTGCCTCTTAACTTCGCTTTTACATATAACTTTTTATGTTCTCAGAACATTGCTTTTACGTCGAGATAACGATGTTCTTACGCTAAAAGTTGTGTTGGAAACTTTTAACTATTACACAAGTAGGGGTTCATAAAGTATGCTTAGGAAATGTGATATTTCTGGGTATTAACTTAAACCGGGACGGTTGACATGAAGAAAAGTACCCATTTAGCATCAGCCTTGATTCTCGGCTCTTAGTTCTGATAAAATATCCAGATTTAGCAGCAAAACAGAAAAGCTATCGCCGTGAAGTAGTTTCGTTTACCAACGGGATTAATTAAATAACTTCTATCTAAAGACGTCCACTGCTAGACATAGGCCTCCCCCAATGATGTCCACACATCACGGTCCTCCGCCACTCGCATCCACCGGCTTCCTGCGACGCGTGTGATGTTATCGGTCCACCTTGACCCGAAGTTTACATTCCATGGCATGTGTTATTTGGGTGGTGAGAACACTCATAGACTAATAGATCAAAGCCATCTCGCCAAGCGGCCTAGCCGTGTTCCGGCATGATGTTCGGTGTTGCCATTCATGGATGGCGGGTCAGATTAGCTGCGCTGCATGTGCCTAGTGAATGTAGCGTCTCGATCTACTGCCGCCTTCCTACCTAGGCAAGTATGTTCCATCGTAGATCTCATCATCACTTACCATCGTGTGAGATCGAGATCAAATATTTGCCTATAATGTAATAAAAAAAAAAGATCCTTGAAGTGACCGGTAATATCGATATCGATAACTTGTTCGACGAAATATTGAAGAGATTACTATTAGAACTCTCTTAAAGCGCTTTTCATCACATCACATTACCTTTATCATGTTTTAAAGAAATCGAGTTTGAAACGAGTTTTCTTAGTAGCCGCCCTCAATTTTAAAAGGGTCCCGACACCGCCTTGATAAATTACATTACGGTATGACAACTCGAGTGAATGAGACCGAGACAATGGTGAGTGAGTTGTAAATGAATGAGTGACCCGTTTCATTCTGTGCTTCTCGACGCCAATACGTTCGTTACATTGTGTAGGTATTGTGAGGACAATGACCTATCGAAGCTGCGATTCGTGAAACAGAAAATTATTACACTCACAAAAAAAAATGCTGATAATACACTAAGGGTTAACCAAGTCCAAGGCGGTTCTGTGTTGGTGAGAAAATAGAAAAATATATACTAAAAAAACATTTTAACAATAGTAACCGTCTTCAAAAAACTAAAAAATATCTAATCTTGAAATCTACTTTGTTTAACTAAATCAAATATTTAAGTAATCTGAAGTCGGTGCCAAACATACAACTGAGTCGAGTATTGCCGGTCTGCGCCAAAGACTATACCTACAAATAGGTCCGCGCATCTCGTTACTGAGTATACTTGTGTTATTCTACGTCGGTTGTTTATTTGGCACCGACTTCAGACTAGTTAAATATATGATTTAGTTAAACCCCCTTATCAAAAACAACGCTGCTTCTCGAAAATAGTTTACCTATGGCAAGGACAGATTACACCAGTCTCAAAAAACCCCAGCATACAATCTAAAACCCAACGGCCAACAATGCACGAAATGAACGCGAAACTAATAAAAAATCTGAAGTATTAAATAATCCAAGGCATCCGCAAACATCACAACGAAACTTGTCTCATGCTATATTACAAATGACAGGCACAAAAATATAACGTTCAAGCGACCTGCTCGTAAGTTGCTCGAGTGGCCTTAGTTGTTTAGAGCTCGTCATGGCCCGAGCAGGCTCGAGTCGAGCCATAAAAAGCCGAGGGCGGCTGAGGGGCTCTTCACTGCCATATTGCGCTCTCGCGGGCAGCAAAAAAATGAAAACCCTACCGCTCATTGCTATAAAGTTTCTATTCAAATGTAATTTGTATCTTGTAATTTTAAATGGTCCGGTAGCACGGCGTTTGTAACGGTGGGATAATTTTATTGGACGGCATATTAAATTTGATAAACGAGCGTTGAAGAAGAATTGGAATTGTTTTATCTCTAGTTGAGAGATGTTTGCATCCATGTAGTGCAGAGTGATTCAGGATGGGTGAAAAAGCCCAGATTTCAGGCTTATATCCTTTCTGAATAACCCTGTATAAGACGAACTTGTTTTGCAACTAAATATTATTTTTCAGTTGGCTTAATATTTTATTGTTTGTCAGAATGCTGAGTTTTTATTTTTTTTATTTTTAGGCACGTATTTGATCTCGATCTCACCTGATGGTAAGTGACGATGAGATCTACGATGGAGCATACTTGCTTAGAAGGTACCTGTTCTCAATCGACTTTAAGTCTCTTTCTCGAGTCTCAATTCTCGAATTTTTAAAAAGACATAATATAGATCTTTAAACCCTTAATAGTTTAAACAAAGAATAATCTCTGTCTAAACTTTGGATTGGATTTCAAACTCAACATTTCCAGCTGGGGTTTAAGATTAAATACTTTTAACAAATTTTAAAATTATATTTAACTTTTGGATCGCGTACTATTTAAAGTTTTTGTTTAAATATTTTAATCTTTCGCAGCTGGGGAATCGTTTTATTAATAATTATATTTTACCATGTAAAATATTATGTATATAATCTATATGTATATATATGAAACCAAGTCGTGATACGCCATTCATAACTCAAGAATCAGTGGGTTTTAATCTCTTTGCTTTTTTAAATTTGTCTCCTCTCCGAGTGGCAGAATAACTATTAAAACATGGAAAAACAAGTTTCATAAGTACTGTACTTAATGGTTTACACGAATAAAATATATTCTGAATCTGATTCTTGCCCGAAAATGTGTATAGATTTAATGCAAAAATCTGAATTCCTTGGATGTTTCTACATCGGGATATCTTATGAAAAGTGTCTGAGCAGAATATCCTTATAAACAGTGTCGATATATCATGCGAGGATACCATGCATATAGCTCGAGTTAACGTTATTACAGATAAGATCTATGTCGCCGATGTGCGTTGGCACTTGATATTGCTGTACTATATAGAGCTGTTTGGGTGTGACAATACATCACTTAAGTGTGATTTTGCCGACGTCTTCCTATAAATATACTTATAGGAATCGTAATAAATATATAAAAAGTTCAACGAAAATAGTGTAAAGTATATTAACCGATGTATCAGTAAGTTATATGGATTATGTTGGTGTATAAAGTATTTGTGTAAATCATATTTGTTTTTTTTAAACAAGGCCAACCATTAGTTTTGGCCCTGCGCTCAGTACAGGGTGACATTTTTTAAATTTCTAATAATTTTATTTATGTCTTTGGGAATGTTGTCTTTTTAACCTTCTATAGTCCCTGTTAAATATTTTACACTATTTTTATTAGACTTTATATCATTATGAATAAATATAGAAACTCAAAATAGTGCTATTTTAACGTCTCCTATGAAAAAAATATATTAACAATGTCCGCAACAGTTAAGTACGATCTATATTCGAGAGGCGTTTGAGTACTACCGCCTCTTAGCCAGTGAGTTAGGCTATATTTGGCCATTGGTACAACTCATTAGGGGTGTAGGGCATTGGCAGATATCTATCAGGAAGTGCGTTGTCTTTCAGACATACTATTTTGATTTCATATATCTACACAAATACTACACATTAAAATAAAACAAATCTTACGGATCTTATCGCGTTTATTATTAGTTGTTTACGTTCCCGACGTTTCAGCTAAAACGAATAATATACGCGATAAAATCCGTAAGATTAGTTTTATTTCAATTTCGTGCATACTTTTTCGACGTGCATTATATCCGGTATCCGTAGCATAATCCGAATAGTGGTATTAACCACTCTACATTGTATCTCTAACAATTTTCTATCATTTTTCACAGAATGCACTGTTCTGCGCTTAAGATCTAACATTTTTCTTTTTACAAAAATACAAAAGAATACGTTTTCGGGGCGATAATTTATAATGTTCGTTTATATGACACCATTACGCGGTGTAACGGCTTATTTTTAGCGGAAACAAGACCTTTTTATTTATTGACTAATGATTTAAAGAGGGGATTCGCGCTTGTGTAATGTTTATTTGTGAATTTTTTTTTTTTTTTTGTCGTAAAACAAATGCAATTATTTTCAGAGGGTTATTATTATAATAATAATAATACCAGCCCTTTTAATGTCCCACTGTTGGGCACGCGCCTCCCATCAATGCGAGGGGGATTAGGCCTTAGTTCGCTGGCCCAGTGCGGGTTGGCGGACATCACACGTCTTTCGAGGGGTTCTCTCAGACATGCAGGTTTCCTCGCGATGTTTTCCTTCACCGTTTAGCAAGTGATAATCATGGTTGAAAATGAGATTCCTCCTGCATCCCTCTACCCTCTCTCAATCCCTCTCGCATTGAGGGGAGGCCCGTGCCCAGCAGTGGGTCATTAAAAAGTGCTGGTATTATTATATGATTATACTATAGTAAGAATAGCAAGTGTCAACTACCATTTCATCAACAATACAAAGCTTAAACAACACAATTCGCTGAGATTCATCTCAGGTGCGCATATTGCAGCCTCCCGGCATTACATTCTGCTGCGTCCTCACTGTCGCGAGGATTTGAGACAAATCCCTTTCATAATGTGTCATCGTCTAGTTTAATCCGCGTCTAGACGTCACATTCAAGCTGCCGTAGAGCATGGTATAATAATATGCTACGCAAGGTTTTCTGTTCCAACGATGGCCCAAGTCTAGCATACGATCATTCTTGCCACTAATTGACACCTTTAATAGAATCCCTGGTAAATACACCATGGGCCCTAGGGTGGAAATTATAGACTTCTTGAGGTTTATATAAAAGTGTTTTTCTTATTACATTATAGGCAAGTATTTGATCTCGATATCACCTGATGGTAAGTGACGATGAGATCTACGATGGAGCATACTTGCCTAGAAGGTACCTGTTCACTCTCGACTTGAAAACACCCAGATTGAAGTCAAATAGTAGCGTGTGTGCGACTCGCATGGCAACACACTGGAGCTTACTATTATACTTATACTTCGTTTTTTTTGTAAAAATAATGGATTTAAAAAAAGACAAGCCCGCTGATTTTCTCGCCGGATCTTCTCAGTTGAGGTCGGGTTCCGATCCGGTTGTAGAGTTAAGAAAAATAATTTAATGACAATTTGTAAGTGCCCCCCTAGGCCTATACGAAATAAACGATTTGACTTTGAATCATAATTTAATTAAATACTCAGAACACTTTTCAAAACAACGATGCCAAGGAGGCGCCATAGAGAAGACAAAGAAAACCATAGGGAACATTATATAGAGCATTTTTCATAGATTATCGTCGAATCCCTCCCTCCTTTCTGGGCTGCGCACAAATGATTTTCCTCACCAAAATATTACATTCATACAAGCTAATAAATAAACATTAGTCAATCAGGATTTATACAAGGAAGGAAATATTTACGAGTTCATTCCATTAACACAAATGGTGCCATCAACTAAGAAAATAATCCGAATATAGCGGATGAAATTTCGCGTTGTGCGGTATAGGAAAAATATTTGTGTGTTATGGCTTTCATGTACCTACTTGTATATTGTGGACCGAATTTATCTAACATAGCCGTTACCCGCGACTTCGTCCGCGTGGTATTTAACATTTCTTTTTTTTTAATAAAAGTAGCCTAACTTAGTCCTTGTTACATCAGCTGTCTGCCAGTGAAAGTCCCGTCAAAATCGGTCCAGCCATTTCAGAGATTAGCCGGAACAAACACACACACAGACAGACAAAAATTGTAAAAAAAATCGTTTTGGTATATGTACCGTGTATTCATCCAAATGCACATAGTAAAAAGTGGTTATTTTAATATTACAAACAGACACTCCAATTTTTTTTATTTGTATAGATTATAGCTGTAATATTTCTAGTTGTTTTACTTGTACCGCCATTGTAAGATACAAATTGCGCAAAACAAGCGAATATTTTGATGACGTCACAGTATATTTTACGCTGTCTCTTACTTAAATACCGTCAATACCGCCGATCTTGGTTCATGACATTTCTTTGTGCCTTCAGTTTCAATTCCCACTTAGTAAAATTATAAAGAATATATTATTTAAATTTGCTACTGTACCCGTAATACCTAGTTTGAGAATATACATAGATAATTATGTTCGTCTAGCTAGCGATATTTAAATACATATTATTATTTATTTATTTTTAAATGTTTCATATCATATTTTGCTCGCTCGTACTTTTATTCAAAGAATACCCTCCCAGTAATCTGTGGGAGTATCGTTAGCAAATGCATCGGAGCTTAAAATAAAATTGGCTTCAACTGAGCATCGCGCACTCCCCGCCAGCTAGCTAGTAAAATATTTAACTGGAAATATGTTTTCCTTTAAGTAAAGCTCATGTTTTGTTGAGATGATCACTTCTACTTGAGAGGTACAATACTTTTAAAAAAATTTCACTGAAGGTACCTAAGGTACCTACCTACCTATCATTAAATTGTGGTGAAACTTGAAAGAACATCGAAGTCGAATATTTCCACCGGTGTGAAGTTAGCGGCGCATCATAACCCGACTAAATTAAAATGCTCACAAAAATTAATGAAAAGTCTGAACAGAATGGCTTGTAACGCAGAAAATAATGAAAACTAGACAATTTTCAGTGCCTATTATACTACTATATTCTTTGTGCCTATTGGCAGGAAATATTTTCCTTGTACATAACATTTGAATTTGTGCTTCTTCAGCGCATTTGTAATCAGTGTGAAGGCAGGTTTTTTTTCCTGTAATGGCCTTCCTCTATGTCGATTATTTTTTTTATTTACTTATCGAAATTCTGACTTCACATAATGATTAAAGATTAAAGCCAAAGGAGTCCAGGTTCGGAGCTTAGTATACACTTTCTAAATCACATTGTATTACATAAGCTACAATAACGCCTTTCTATTCTCTATTTAAAAGTTAAGGAATTAAAAAGATGACGTTGAAATGTATTTTTATTGGTACATACGTTATTTTGTAAAATAACAATAAAAATAATTAATTATTAATAACAATAATCTTTATTAACACAAGGAAAGGTAATATTAAATTAATTTGCTAGTAGCACTAAAAATGTCTGTGTTATCGAGGTCAGAATGTCAATACAGTTAGTTTTAGTTACTAGTTTACCCGACCAACGATGTTCTGTCCAAACACAACACTATAAAAAAATCCCTAACAACCTATCATGCTTACCAACGAGCAGTTTTCTTTTTTATTTATATCACTCAATAACAATACAATTCCAATTCCAAATTTCTCTTCAATTAATGTTCATATGACCCTATAAAATATAGACGATAGACGATCAAACTTGGTACGGACCGGACTACGGATACGGTCCGCTCCGTGACAACCGTCCGTAACGGTATCGTTGGCAGACTACTCTCTAGACCAGGGGTCTTAAAATCCGGCCCGCAGGCTAGCACTAGCCAGCGAGCACCACCAATCCGGCCCGCGACATGGGTTCTGGAAGAGCTTGACGTCATTTGCAATTACGTCAGTATGAAAAAAACTTGACTCGAAGTAGTTTTACTAGCTGTTACCCGCGACTTCGTCCGCGTGGAATTTAACAAAAAAAAGTAGCCTAAATTACTCCTTGTTATATCAGCTATCTGCCATTGAAAGTCCCGTCAAAATCGGTCCAGCCATTTCAGAGATTAGCCGGAACAAACAGGCAGACAGACAGACAGACAGAAAGACAAAAATTAAAAAAAAAATGTTTTGGTATATGTACCGTGTATACATCCAAATGTACTTAGTAAAAAGTGGTTATTGTAATATTACAAAACAGACACTCCAATTTTATTTATTTGTTTAGAAGATATATAGATATTAAGGTCACATATAGTATCTCTCCCGCGTTTATTCTTTATCAACACAATCAATTCTTCCTTCCCCCAACCTATTAATAACCGATGCGATCATTTCTGGCGATGCTTCTTTCAAATCGTAAGCCAAGCCCATCTTAGCCCAGCTTCTGATGAGGAATGTAGACCAGTTCAGGACATCGAATTGCTCAGCCGCCTTGAAGTCGAAGGGGAATGCGTGGTGGTAGTTGTGCCAACCTTCACCCAAGGTTATGCTGGCGACGAACCAGTTCTGAACGGGTTTTATGTTTCTAAAACAAACATTAATTCATACTTCTGTACTGACAGCGAATAACCTCACCCGGCTATGCGCTAGTCTGGTTATATTTGGGATTTAATGTGTAATCAGCCATTTTTTTTCACAAGGGTCACGTGACCCAGAGGCCGCGTTTTGGCGGTATTTACAATGAAAGAACAATATTGTTAGCATCACATTAAACTAATGAACAATTGAAGATAGTTTTAAAAACACATTCAAATAGCGTATTATAATAAATTTGGCGATATTAGCAATCAAAACAGTAGAAAATCACGTAAAAGTCGAAGTGATCGGTCTAAGATTGTATGAGATTAACTTACATGTTGTAAGGCCTGTACCCAATAGCGTGAGCCAAACTGTTGACAGTGAGTTCACCGTGCAAATTGCTGAGGTATCGGATGACACAATGCCACGCGACCGCGCACTGCCACCTCTCGTCCCACAACCAGATGTTCAGCATCGTTGGCAGAATAAAGCAGATCAATAATTTCAAGACTCTGAAGTACCTGTGGAAATATATAAAAAAGTAAAATACACCAACAACAGTTATTTGCTATGCAAGGTTGCAAAGCTGGAATTTGGTGCCAGTTCTTGTATTGAAAACCGAGCAAGAGAAGGATACTAAGATTAAACCGTGCAGCGTGTGGTTCACAAATAGAATCCTGACCGTAACAAGAGATTCAAAGACTTAAATCATTTTATATCTCCTCGTCGAAACTCCGCAGTAGAATTATATATTTTCCATAATTATCGACCTTAATCAAGGTTCCTAGATTCCCTTATTGATAACCCTACTATGATCACGATTTGCAAGGACCACAATTACATCTTCTTTCTTCTTCTGACTTTTTTCTTTTACATCTCTATTATATTCTGATACGGTCAACTACGAAGTTCTCTACACCTGTTGATGTTTCTATACCCGCACATTGTTGACAAGTAGTTAATCCCCACAAGCACCTAGACATATCAGACTATCAACTATAGTGTTTGATCCATTATGAATCTAAATCTAGGTCATAGCTCCAAAGATGTGATAATGTTATATCATCCTATGTATCCTCGTATGCGATATTTGAGCGTGGATTAACATGAAATTTTGAAGGCACAACATTTTAAATTATTCACCGGTAAGTACATCCTAGGAATGTTACAGAGATTCACATCCAACATGAAATTGTAAATGCTGAAAAATACTGTGCACTTACTTCTCCTGAAACATGATGTGCTTATCATTGAGAATGTCACTCATGTCAATCTGCTTGCCACACTTTCGCACGTTTTCATTCTTCTTCATCATCAGCCATCCGATGTGTGAGAAGAATAGACCTCGATTCGCATTGTGAGGGTCTGCATCTGTGTCGCTGTGCTTGTGATGGACACGATGGTCACGGACCCAGTTGTAGATAGAATTCTGTGGAATTCATTAAATCCATGTTCAGTCTTTTAATATTCCGCGGGATACATTTGCATTTGCGAGCTAATTTGTTCTTCTGGCCATAGATATTTTTGGCGGTGCCAACTTAAAGGAACATTTTCGATAATTTATGCATTTATATGGAGAGTCTTTGATTGGGTCAAAGGGGGGAATTGTAGCACGATATCCGATCATTCGAAAATTAAATATTACTTATTATCTATATAGAGCCTTGAAGAGTGCATTCAATTAACACTTAGTGAGCTAAACGAGGGGTGTTCCTATGGATTCAATGCTCTTTTGAAGATGATGAAATATTGTTTTATTTCCTACTAGCTGTTACCCGCGACTTCGTCCGCTTTTTGCGCGGGTAACAGCTAGTCATGGTATACAAATATGCTACACATGGTATTCCTTTCCGTGTCAGCTAGGTCCCATGAATGGCCCAAGCCTACGTCATCGCCTATAGCGACCAATGAGTGGTCTTTATTTTATTGAACTCTACCTGCGCCCCGCGGTGTTACCCGCGCAAAAAATCATGTCGATCCTTTGCGCTATGAAAAATTTAAACAAATCTGTAAGCGGTGGTCGCAGGTCCGCCACACGCCGGGGTGAGAATAAAACGGCGGGAGGGATGGTTAAATAAGAAAATTATATTAAAAGAAAATGTTACCGTGCGGACATAAAAGTGACAACATTTACAAGGCCTAAAACAAAAGTTTACAAAAAAATATGTAATAGCTGCCAAGGAGATCGCGCCGTTAACATTCTCCACCCTAGTGCTGGTTCAACACTCCAAACCAACATGGATTTGAGCGACGCGTGCTGCCGAACGCTTTAGAGTTCCAGTGTTGATTCCGACCAATAAGCCTCTCCCGAGCCCCACCCCAATGTGGAGTGATAAACGTGAACTGTGCTCTGTTGGTCTGAATAGGTCCAAGCCGCAGTGGGTGAAAAGGGTTCTAGCGATGAGCCATTTGGGCGCCAGGTTCGTCTTCCATTCTGGGCATCTTCGAATCTGATGGGTAATCTATGTGGCCATCAATCTGGACTATGCACTGGTTATCCGGTACCAGGGACAAGAGTATGTCTTGACTGAATGACGTCCACAGCGCATGCTTAATGAGTAAAATCAATAAGGTCATCACATGTACTCTTAGGGGCTTATTTGGAACTCTTCGGCCTAGAAATCTCAAATCATTCCTGGTCCTCTAGGCCTTTAGTCGTTGTAGCACTGTCAAAGATCAGATGTAGCTTTGCTTTATTCAGGTTAGCAACACTGTAGTGTGGTGAATGCCACGTCTGAGCGGCAGCTTGTGTGTTCTAGCGGCAGCTCTGTGTCTACTTTCTTCGCATGATCGTTTTCAAGTAAATGACTCGCCCTATTCGTGTACTTGCCGCCAAATCCTACACTTGCGGTCGTCTTTCTATCGATGCCCTTCAACCGTGTCAGTGCATTCTGGTAGCTGACATGCATTTCGCAGTACTTGTCCATCCATGGCAGGTTCACATGCCACCTACTGTCGACGATAATAGACGTTTGTTCCAGTACAGCCACAGTATGTTCGTCATCATCATTACTGCGTGGCATACCTGTCACGGCCAAGGACTCGATTGCGAATTCTTTAGGGGTTATGTTAAACTCTTGGGTAGATTCAAACAGGTCTCCATAAATAGTGATGTGCATATCCTACTTAAGTTAGCACTCCGTTGTTAGCAGCAGAGGTGACGGTGAAATCCTTCGGTACGCACGTTAACGGCTGAACTGTACCATCATTGGTGCCAGTGCCAGTCTCCACTGACGTGTTCAGCTAGCCCGTTTTATTACCATACTCGGGGGCTGACTGTACGTTTTGTAGTTCCTGTTGGTTGCGCTCTAACCACCTCTTCACGTCCGTGCCATCGTTACCGTGTGAACCGTATTTCTCGTCCAATACCGCCAAGTCCGCTTCCGATTTCTTATCAATAAGTTCAATTTGTATCCGTGCATTTTCGCGTGCAGCTTCCTGTTCCAGTCGTTTCCTCCGCGCCAGTAAAGATGGCAAGGTCGACCTTATAATCTTCGATGACAGGAACGTGGTGGCGGCGACGTCTCTCGACGCTCAACGAAAGTGCTGCCACCCGCAATAACAATTGTGCGATCGAAGACGGGTACCGTTACATCAACTGCGTTTTATTTACATCAGTTGGTTGCTGACTACCTTGTTGTGGCTTGAAATCCGCTGTTTCCATCAGTGCATGCTCATGCCATCATGCGCGTTCTCACTATTGCAGAACGTGGCGGTGTGCGAATCATTGGATCTGACCGAAGAACAACTTGTAAACGATGGGCGCAGGTCCGGCACATGCTGGATTGAGAATGAAACGGCATGGGGGATGGTTAAATAAGAAACTTATATTAAAGGAAAATGTCACCGTGCGGACATAAAAGTGACATAATTGACAAAACGTAAAACAAAAGTTTACGAAAAAATATAAAACAGCTTCCAAGGAGATCGCGTTGTTCACAAAATCGGGATAAATTTAAATTAAACGGGAACCATACATTTTACCGGGATAAAAAGTAGCCTATGTGTTATTCCAGACCCTAATCTATCTCTGTGGCAAATTTCATCCAGATCCGTTCAGTCGTTCGGGTGTGAAGAGTAACAAACATCCATCCAAACTTTCACATTTATAATATTATAGTATAGATGATTATTATAATTTATTAAGTTACTATATTAAGTTGTTATAATGTAATAGTAATAACAGCAATTTTAATGTTTGTCTCAATGCGAGGTGGATTAGGCCATACTCCATCACGCTGGCCCAGTGCAGGTTGGCGGACTTCACACGTCTTTCGAGGGGTTCTCGAATACATGCAGGTTTCCTCGCGATGTTTTCCTTCACCGTTTAGCAAGTGATAATCATGTTTGAAAATGAGATTCGCACATGAAATCCATAAATCCCAGTGGTGTGAGCTTGGGTTTGAACCTGCGATCCTCGTTACCGAGGCAAGCGTTCTACCCACTTGGCTATCGTAAGTTATTATAATTTTATTGGAATAACTTAGCGTTAAGGTAGCGCGTTTTGCCAAATACCGCATGACCTTTATGCCGTCGAGATAAGTACGCAGAGCATGTCCCTCGTGGGACGCGGAGCGGGGAATTCTGGTCCAACGGATCGGATCGGATCTCTCCTTGGAAAGCGTAGTGTCGGCTATGCTGTCCGAGGAAGCGGCGTGAGGGGCTATGACTGCCTTCTGTGAGACTGTTATGTCCCAGAAGGAGTCAGCCGAGCGGGATCGCGAGAGAGCCGATCCCGCTCGCCGCCGACGAAGACGCCGAGATGCACTTCGTTGAGGCCCCCCGGCCCTGATGCCCAGGGCCTTAAACAACGGGCTACCCTCGGGGTCGAGGACGACTGGGGTGTGGGCCCCGGACGTCCGGTGACGATGACGACTCCTGAGGAGGACGGCGGCGGGCGTGGCTCCCCGCCGCCGTGCGCAGCGAGGGCGCAGGGGGAGCAAACTTCTGCTCCCCCGAGACGGGCCCCCCATAAGGGGGCGAGGCACAAGAGGGGCACCGGTGCGTTCCGTTTGGAGATCCTGGAGCCCTTCCAACATGTGTCGAAGGCGGCCACCGGGGGGGATTTTAGTGGGTAAGAATCCCACATAACCCGGGCCGGGTATCTTTCGAAGATTTCCCCCCCTTCAACAAAAAAAAAAACAAAAAAAAAAAGTACGCAGAGCAGCGTTCTATGCAACCACTGTCGGCGCGGACATGAAACCTATACATTACAAAGAACACGGAACGAGAACGCCGACCATAGAACGCTGTATGCACTTCTGTATTTAAATACTAACATAGATAATTAATTGTCATACTTACTTGACCTGACATGATGAAAAACCAAATGAGCAAAATCTTAAGCGGGGTTTTAGCTTTGTAAGATCTATGCGTGAAATATCTGTGCACTCCACACGTGATACCTAGAGTTCCAATTAAAAGTGTGATGAAAGCTGTAATAAAAAATAAACCAAATCGCTTCATAAATGACGGAGATGTGAGGTAACAAACATAAAAAAAATACAACTGAATTGAGAACCTTCTCCTTTTTGAAGTCGGTTAATAAGGTTGTATGTGTGCACTGTCAATATAATGTAGTGCTATCTAGTGCGTGCTCCAGGAAATAAAGTAAAAAGGTTTAATGATAAATAAATAAATATCGCCACACGAACACACCAACTATACGGTCCCACATTAAGCTTAACGCTTGTTTTATGTGTACCGTACAATGGACTGAGGGCGAACTCAGTATATAATACTTATATACTTAGACTTAAGAAAAAAAAATGTTATGACAATTTGTAAGTGCCCCGTAGGCCTATACGAAATAATTGATTTGACTTTGACTTCCATGACTCGGGTACAAACATTCGTTCTCATCACACAAAGCTTGTCCATACCAGGATTCGAACCCGGAACCCTTGGCACAGAAAGAAGAGTCACTTCCAACTGCGCTAATCAGGCCGTCATTCAGAATGATAACACATTTAAAACAAAAAAATCCTTTGATATTGAGTTTTTTTTTGCTTTTCAGTTTATTCGTCGATTTTTCAGCTCCGTTATCTGAATTATACGGTATAATTGATAGAAATAAATGATACTTGGCGGAAATCCATTGTTAAACAGATAGGGGAAGAGGAACCCACCACTAAGACTCGGCTTGTAATTCTACAATTATAAACCAAACAAATTGGATCAATAATTAAATTAGCCAATAGAAAATCATTCGTAGCCCAGCCGTCCTGAGTATGCTTCGTTTATGAGCGAAACACGCGTCGAATAATCTTTTAGATTCGCATCGTTTCGCAGAGACTTGCATATTAATTGGGGTCCCGATATTCGTGATAAACAGTTTTTAGAATAACATCTTAGAGGAGTTCGGTGTTGCTGGCTTCTTTAATTATCGATCAAACTTGTTTCGTTTAATATTGGAATAGTTGGTGGGTCCTCTTCCCTCACTTGTTTTGAATTGCGTTACTTAAAATGTTACGTTTTGTTGTGTTAATATATTACAACTCACTTACCAAAGATTACTGTCTGCCATTTTACTGGAAAAGTGTACTTGGAACACCACCAAGCACCGACAACATGGTAACATACCAACATAAGGCAGCTTGACCATTTGATTTCATTTTTGAAACCACATTTTTTCTCGATATTTTTAATTTTGTCTTTGAAACAACTTAACGTATTACTAAGCTCAGACATTGTCAGAGGTATAATGAACCAGTAAAACCAAACTCAATTGTTAGTCAAATTCATATACTAAGATTTTAATATAATGTATGCATGTTTATTAATTTTTAAAACCTTAGGTTATTTTGCAAATATAGCTACATTTATTAGCATTAAAACAATAGGGTCACGGTACAACACTTTTTTTCACATTTCCTTATAGGTTCCTACGTGAATATTTTAACTGATTCTATGTGAAGCCGAAATTCTGACAAATTTAAGGTTCACCGCTGTGGTAACATATTACAATTAATTAATAGCTAGCGATACAAATAATTATCAATAATCTTTATCTATGTGTGAATCTTACTTTCAACCATGATTATCACTTGCTAAACGGTGAAGGAAAAACATCGTGAGGAAACCTGCATGTCTGAGAGAACCCCTCGAAAGATGTGTGAGGTTCGCCAACCCGCACTAGGCCAGCGTGGTGGACTATGGCCAAATCCCCCTCGCATTGGGGGAAGGCCCGTGACCAGCAGTGGGACATAGAAAAGGGCTGGAATTAACTAATAATTAATTATCTATGTACCTATAGTAGCAAGGAAACGTACGGTACATTGATAATTAATTGTATCACTATTTATAACAATAATATGTTTATATTGACATCGTTATCTTATCATCTTAAAGATAAGAGTTTGTATACTGTTACGACATTAGTATACCCTATGTATCATCTATTACCGCAATGTGCCGAAATTCTTCGTCAAGTGCTCTCTGAATGAATAGGTAGCGTTGGACTTGATTCCAGCAGATCTCACAAGTTTTTAGTGCTATTTTCATCTTAAGACTTGGCCGTTTTTTACAAGAATTGTTTTTAGTGGACATGTATTACTATTATAATCTATTGAATAATAAATACTACAGCACCTCAAGTGCGAGCTAACTGTATACTTTATAGTCTACCCTATTTAGACATTTTGGATGGTGAATTGAATAGCGCCTCTAGCGGACGGTATTTAAAACTTTCAATTCTCCATACAAAATGTCTAAATGCAGTAGACTATAAAGTATACGGTTAGCTTCGAATAATCTCGCACTTAACTTTATAAAACATTATGGTTATCCATCGTTGTTCTCGTTGGCTTGATATTTGTAATTACCTCGGGCAATATTTTCAAACTGTGTTACCAAAAATTATGTCGCCCCCGGGTGGGCTCGAACCACCAACCTTTCGGTTAACAGCCGAACGCGCTAGCCATTGCGCCACGGAGGCTCCTGAAGTCTGTATTTAAATAATGTCACATTATTTATATCAGTTGAATAGGTACAGTTTTGATATAATTGTCTGATTTTCTAACCACTCAAGTTTATAAAGTATTATTCCGTTTACAATGCACTTTTCTAATGAAAAATGCTTTGTAAATTCGTCTTAATTATAATAACTTCTTAATAATTTCGTAATTCTTTTTTTTTTAGCTATCCCTTTAGTAATAGTGACAAGACTCAATGTTATCGGTAGTGATTCATTATAAATATGTGAAGTGTACAATTTATATTATACACAAAAACGATCTGTTTTCATTTGTAGCGACTACTTCAACCGCACCACAAGCTACGCATATGGCACTGCAGACACGCATTCAGAACAATAGACAATGACGTCACAATCCTGAATCGCGCTATTAGAGTTCTCGGAGCAAGTAGCATATATACATGCCTGGCGGGGCGGCCGCTATGCCCCGACGGTTAATGTCCGGATCTTGTCTATATGCTACTTGCTCCGAGAACTCTAATAGCGCGATTCAGGATTGTGACGTCGTTGTCTATTGTTCTGAATGCGTCTCCGCAGTGCCATCTGCGTAGCTTGTGGTGCGGTTGAAATAGTCGCTACACATTCAATAATTATGATCATTTCCGTGATCATACTCACCGTTTATAATTGCCCACATGTTGAATTTATTTAAATGTATTTAATGTTGATTTCGTAACTTATGTATGTAAATAATTAATGAATTATTAATATAATTTTAATTGGCTGAAAGCGATGTTGCTGAACACGTCGTCATTATGTCGTCATTACGCGTCATGAAAAATAATGATGGAAAACTTCTGAATTGTCGTGTGTCTGTTTATATGTTAAAACAATCTATGTGACAGCTGGTGATATTTAATAATAGCATGGATAAACATGTAGTTTACTTTGTAGCCCGGAAAATGGATGGGATCCCGCACCAATTATTTCTCAAAATCTACTGAAACATAGATAAAATCTGTATCTCATCGTCTACTTCACTAGTTTTGATGAAGAGATGTTTAATGTGTTGTGTGTCATTGGGGCTTATAACGAATTCAACATCTATACATATAAATAAAATTGGAGTGTCTGTTTGTAATATTAAAATAACCGCTTTTTACTAAGTGCATTTGGATGTATACACGTTACCTATACCGAAACAACATTTTTTACAATTTTTGTCTGTCTGTCTGTCTGTCCGTCTGTCTGTCTGTCTGTCTGTCTGTCTGTCTGTCCGTCTGTCTGTCTGTTTGTTCCGGCTAATTTCTGTAATGGCTGGACCGATTTTGACGTGACTTTCACTGGCAGATAGCTGATGTAACAAGGAGTAACTTAGGCTACTTTTATTTTAGAAAAAAAAAAAGGATCTCACGAAAAAAAATGAAAACCAATGTTGCAGCGCAGCGCCTGATTAAGTTTGATAGCAACACCTGCAATGCTTCCCGCGGGCTCAGAATGGGCGGGCAGGCTGTTGTCAATGGTTGTCTTGGTTAAATACCACGCGGACGAAGTCGCGGGCAACAGCTAGTTTTAAATAAAAAGGGATAATTCTTAACTGGCAATCAATGCACAATCAATAAAACTAGACATAGCAACGGGAAATAAAGCTTTATTTTACGATGTAAACACCTTTATTATGAAATTTGCAATCTAAACGCATACTTAACTTTTAAACGATTACAATGACCTCTAATCATCATTTTGATCTAACACAGACATCACTAGGGTAAAGAACGACATCCCCGTTTTAATGAACTGAAACAAAAAATATACATATACTAAAATACAATGTAATAATAATATCCACTACTCAAAAGCCGCATTAGAATTAATCCTATAAATGAAGGTAGTTAAGAAGAACTTGAGTTCTGTTATAACAGATTCGAATCTGTAATTAAAATTAATGTACCATCTATAAGATATATTTTATATCTGAAAAATATAATCATCAGCCACTTGCGTATTTTTCAGGTATACAAAATATATAACAAGGAACCAATTTAAAGCTTCTCTGTGATGGGTTATGGGCAAAGAAGACCAGGATTGAATATAGTAAATGAGATATAATCTATACATATAAATAAAATTGGAGTGTCTGTTTGTAATATTAAAATAACCGCTTTTTACTAAGTGCATTTGGATGTATACACGTTACCTATACCGAAACAACATTTTTTACTATTTTTGTCTGTCTGTCTGTCTGTCTGTCTGTCTGTATGTCTGTCTGTCTGTCTGTCTGTCTGTCTGTTTGTTCCGGGTAATCTCTGAAATGGCTGGACCGATTTTGACGGGAATTTCACTGGCAGATAGCTGATGTAACAAGGAGTAACATAGGCTACTTTTATTTTAGAAAAAAAAATGGGTCTCTCGAAAAAAATTAAAACCAATGTTGCAGCGCTGCGCCTGATTAAAGTTTGATAGCAACAATCTGCAATGCGTCCCGCGGGATCAGAACGCGAGCAGGCTGTTGCCAACGGCTGAGTCTTTGTTAAATACCACGCGGACGAAGTCGCGGGCAACAGCTAGTTGGATATAAAATTTAAGGTGCGTAAAAATACGATGTCAAAAAAGTTGACAGATGCAACTTTCTTCTCTTTGATACTAAAACCTTTTTGCTATGGGATGTGGTTTACATACTCCAACACTCTTTGGGGATAGTTGACATGACTGTAACTGAGGTATTGATTATGAGAAACACCTGTTAATGAAGTATTGATTATGACAATCACTTGCTATTATATATTGATTATGAAAAACAACTGCTACTCAAGTATTGATTACAAAAATAAAACACCAGCTAATGAGGTATTGATGATAAAAAATACCTGTTAATGAGGTATTGATGATGAAAAATGCCAGTTAATCAGGTATGGATTATGATAAACTCACCCATGTAAAAGTTGGTAAAGACAAAGTGATAGTCCCAAATATGTAAATAGGCATTCTCTGGTTCAGCGCCATACTGAAAATTCTGACGTTAGTCTTGTGATTTTTACTGAAGATGTACCATTTTTCAGTCACGGCCCATCCTAATAATTCACACTGTAATGAATGGTATAGCGTTATAATGGACCAGTTTCTACCCGCGGCTCCACTCGCGGTATCATGACGACACATAGGCTTTAGCACTCTGAGATAACGTAACTTCCTATTAAGAAAGAAACAAAATCGGATCAGTAGATCCGGAGATGACCCCTTCCATCCAAACTAACAAACTTTACCACTTTATAAAACACTAGCGGTCTCGGCGAATTTTCTTCTTTATTTTTTTTAGTTTTTTTTTCGTATGTTGTAATAGTTGTTCTGCTATTCGGAAAGGAGACAAATTCAAAAAATCATAAAATTCGGTTCACCAGTGCTTGAGTTATAAATGGTGTACTATGAGCATAGATATATAAAGATAAAATTATATTGAAAAATATCATTTTATCTATATAATATATTCGCTTTAAGTGGATTTAGCTCTAAGCGTAAAGGAAATAGTTGTGAAGAAAACCTATATGTAAAAGAGAACAGTTGTCTGGCTGTTTATTGTTCTACCGATTTAATATGAAAACCAACATAGGACAACATTTATATCTTATAGTATCTAAATCTATATCTATATCTTATAGTAAAAGGATCACATCCTAAAGAGTTTTACGTACCTCATTTTCCACCTGCTGTCCGAGTAAACAAAACATGAGCACCACCAATATGAAGCAGAATTCGTGGATATAATACTTCATAGTATCCAGGGACAACTTATTCTGAAAGCATTAAATAATGATTGGTCATGCTATAAATTCATGGATGGCGGGTCAGATCAGCTGCGCTGCATGTGCCTAGTGAATGTATCATCTCGATCTACTGCCGCCTTCCTACCTAGGCAAGTATGATCCATCGTAGATCTCATCGTCACTTACCATCAGGTGAGATCGAGATCAAATACTTGCCTATAAGGTAATAAAAATAAAAAAAAGTGTGTAACCGTATAGTAGGTGTGTTCGTATGGCGATATTTATTTATTTATAATGAATTTGCTCCGATATAGTTTATCTCACGAATATTATAAATGTGAATGTTTGGATGTTTGGAGGTTTGTTACTCGATCACGCCAGAAAAACTAAACGGATCTTGATGAAATTTGGCACAGAAATAGATTATAGTCTGGAATAGCACATAGGCTACTTTTTATTCCGGTCAAATGTATATAGTTTAATAAGGAAACATCTAAGTTAGTCTGTCTCGCAGTCTCCGAAGTAGAGATAGTACTAGATGACTATCGACCTTCAATGGAAGACAAAGCGGAATAAATACAAACTGGGTACTTACTGATATAGCAATTTTGACAGAACACATACACACCAACATTATAGCTATCAGTATGAGTGTCAAATAAAACGGACGACAAATAACATTCAATCTGTTGCTGAATCTGAAAAAAATATATAACTATATATTTTTTTTTATTACATTATAGGCAAGTATCTAACCTGATGGTAAGTGATGATGAGATCTACGATGGAGCATACTTGCCTAGGTAGGAAGGCGGCAGTAGATCGAGACGCTACATTCACTAGGCACATGCAGCGCAGCTGATCTGACCCGCCATCCATTAATGGCAACACCGAACATCATGCCGGAACACGGCTAGGCCGCTTGGCGACATGGCTTTGTTCAGTGGATGGTGACTAACCACGGCCGAAGCCTACCACCAGTAGAGGTCTAGTGATTAATAAAATAAAATGCTTAAGTGGTTATTTAGTGAGTGCTTATTTTCAATAACCTACCTCTTTATTTTAATGTAGTGATCGACACACTGCGTTAGTACTAACGAGCAATACACTTGCCACTTTTCATTTCTTGTAGTGGCCATCTCCAAAACCAATTCGTTCAGATGCAGAAGAACAAATGTTAGTATTCGCAGTTGTCGTATGAGCTGACCAATTAGCAGAATGATTGTGGACTGGAGACCGGGGTACGCTGTCAAATTAATAACAAGTCGTTTTAACGGGTAATTTTAAAAAATATCGATACTAAATTTATTAAGTAATCACGATTGAGGGAAGCAAGGAAGTTATAGATGTTACAAAATAATCGAGATGAGAAAACAGTTACAATTAAATAGAAATTAAGGGAGATTAACAATTATCGACGAACGCACACATTTATAGACGTAGGTTATACAACTTCTATAAATTTGTATCTAACGTCATATAGTACGTGTAGCACAAGAGTTTTTTTTCGCGCAGTACTACGAGTAATTGACGTGTGATAAATATATAGAACGTCTAATTAATTCGGGGGTAACCATTTAATTATTTTTTTTATAGACACTTCTTAAAAAAAATCTTAATCAAACTGAGGGCTATTGAATATTTCAGCGAAGCTTTTAGCACACATTATAAAGATTAAAATAGAATAATTCATTAGTTACCAATGCAACATAAATAACCAGCGTACGAATGAAATATGAACGATGCAATATATACTCTGAAATTCTGTAGACTCCATGGAAACCACATGTCGAAAGCTGGAAGAGAATCAAATAAACAGATTTATAAAAGATTATTACTAATATCGTATTATTATGTACTATGGGGGACTTACTCCCTGCCTATTTAAGTATTATTGTGTTTGAACCGTACCTATACACGGCCATAGCAAACCGTTTTGTTAGGGCTAAGTATCTCGATGAGAAAAATATCTTAATATGAACAGGCCGAAATATACACGGTAGTATCTAACTACAAGAGATAGAGAGATATGAAATCAATGAAATAAGAAATTGTATATTTTGTAAAACCAACAGACACAACGAGAATCAATTTTGACACAACAAGAGAATTTAGATTTTACTTCCATCAGAACTCTAGATGTAAGCATAGACAAAGCAACTTACCCAAGAGTCTCAAGGAATCATCATTTTTCACGATCATCTGATAAATAGGATTGCATAGATACAATGTAGCGCACAACCAAACGCTAGCCACATACAACATTAACAAAACCCTACAATACTTCAGCAATTTCTCCTGGGACTCCAACACAATCTTCCTCAACTCCCCCAATTTTCCACCAGGCTTGTTCAAGACAACATATTCTATTAACGGCATTTCCAACATACCATCTTTGAAAACCATTTCTTCGAGAAATGTTCGGAAATCATTTCGGAATATGAGGCACACGCCCAATGAGATAGTCATGATCACACCAGTAGTCCAGATACAAGCGCCTTGGATGAACATCAAGAGGTTCGAATAGCTGGTGACCACAAAACCAGTTGTGAATATGAAACAGAACAAGCCAATGATAAAGTTGAAGGTCTGGAAGAAGAACCATGGTTTGGAGTCCCAGTTCTGTTTAGCGAATATTGGAATCCCTGCAAAGGAGAGTACTCGGTGAAAAGTATTGAATGTTTCCTCCATGACGGTCGAAAAGTAATTTGAAGATTATAGGCGCACAGAGTTTTTGTAGGTAGATTTAAATTGGTACAGTTATTGTCAAAAGTAGTTTATATCATATTTAGTTACGTCACATATCACAGTCACAGCAAAGCAAAGATATACCATTAAGAGATTATTCTATTAGTGAAAGATTGTTTGGAATCGGATCAGTAGTTCTTGAGATTATGTCTTACATCTAAACTTTAGCTGTTTAGTTTATGTAGTTTTTTTTAACCATACAAGCAACCTCACCTTCAATCAAAACAAATCTAACTGCATAACATTTTTTTTTTTATTAAACTATAGGCAAGTATTTGATCTCGATCTCACCTGATGGTAAGTGACGATGAGATCTACGATGGAGCATACTTGCCTAGGTAGGAAGGCGGCAGTAGATCGAGCCGCTACATTCACTAGGCACATGCAGCGCAACTGATCTGACTCGCCATCCATGAATGGTAACACCGAACATCATGCCGGAACACGGCTAGGCCGCTTGGCGAATGGCTTTGTTCAGTGGGTGGTGACTAACCACGGCCGAAGCCTACCACCAGTAGAGTTGTCACCTGGTTGGCACTACCGTTGTTGTTTGTTGTTTTCACATCACAATATTAAGGTATTCTCTGTTATTTTATTGGAATACACATGATTTATATTAAGGCGGCTATCACTCACTCTCGCGACTGTACATGTCACACCAATCATCCTACAAGGGTTGTACTTAAAAAAAATGACAAAATGATACACGCCGGGAATCCGTCAAGTGCCTTTTATAAATTCTTGAGAGGCACTTTGATATTCTGATTTGTACCGGGAAGATATTCCCTTTGACACGATTTTTTTGAGTGGCATGACACTGTGACTGTTATTACTTAGCTTTTTTATATCATTTGCACTTTATTAAGTAGTTTTATATCGTTTTGAATGAGACATTGGTACACATATATTATTCGCTATATCTAGTTTGTTATGTAATTTTAATATTTCCCTCGTCCTTGTCACACTTAGGCTGTGTCCCCAGTCGGCAAACTGTCAGCGGCCGACTGAGTTAGCGGCGTATTGGTTTAGCACGCCCTTCCATATATTTGAAATGGAGTGTTCACAGTTTGCTAGTTTGCGCTCACTCTACGCAGTTTGCTGTGTTGCGCGCGCCGATTGATTCAGTGAGCGGCCGACTCACAGCAAAACCGGTTTCAGTTGGCGGCGGTGATATGCTTGTTCGCCGGGCGTAGTGAGTCCGTTTGCCGCAAACTGTCATGTGGACAGTTGACAGTGAAAATTCAGGTCGGTCGACCTAAATAAATAATAATAAAAAGCAACTGTTCTGAATACTTGTAGGATTGTAAGAAAGTTTTTATCAATAGACCAAACATAAAGCGCACTCACACACACTCATACACGCACACACACACACTCATACACACACAAAACACCCCCCCACCCCCACCCCCACCATTTCTTGCTTGGCCAAAAGCCCGCGGATTTGGTTAAACCCCAATCACCTGGGAGAACATATTAACCAAAATAATAATAATAATAATAATAAGCGCCTAACACATAACAGTTTGCTTGCGACGCACGCAAATTGATCTGAGTTTGCAGCTAACTCGAATTTCAGTTCGCCACAAATTTGCGGCTCACTGAGTCGGCCGACAGTTTGCCGACTGGGGACACAGCCTTACTTGATATGAATAAGACGATGTGCATGCAAAATAAAATAGGAGTTAAACTTCAGATAATCAATGTCCTCCTTATTAAGGAAGTAAAACGGGAGCATTTAGGTCCATTAAGAAATAAATCAATTGATTAATAAGATATTTGAATTAACCTGAGATTGATTATATCCTGTGACAGATCATTGAATCCAAGAGATTATTTCCCACTCTCTACCTGAGTCAGAGAAAGAAACAACAAATGCCATGGGAGATAAGACATTTTATACAGCGTGGCCCAGAGAGAGTCTAGGTTTAATGGTGACGGCCTGATTAGCGCAGTGGTAGTGACTCTGCTTTCTGCGCCGAGGGTCCCGGGTTCGAATCCTGGTAGGGACACACGCTTTGTGTGATGAGCACGAATGTTTGTACCCGATTCATGGATGTTTAATATGTGTGTGTACAAGTATTATATACTGAGTTCGCCCTCAGTCCATTGTACGGTACTCATAACACAAGCGTTAAGCTTAAAGTGGGACCGTATAGTTGGTGTGTTCGTATGGCGATATTTATTATTTATTTATTTAAAGGTATACCCTATCTGAATCACGCTGATTTGGTATTTGTGTGTTCGCCTATTCATGCACGAATAAAAACGCAACAAAATCAAAGCAACATACCATAGATTACTCTGCATACCGCCACTATTCGTCAGTCGTGTACAAACACCATAAATCTCGGCTCTTTGTGTTACAGTTATTTTTCACCCTCACGACTTTATTATTCACTGTGTGAGGCCATAGTGAGGGGATGATTTATGGCGGCTGAAGGCTGGCTCCGTCTTACTAGTTAGTGACACCTCTGCATTGAAGCAGTGGAGAAAATCGGAAAATACTAAAATAAATAAAAATAAAAATTGGTTTATTGATATCAGCTACGCAGACAACATAATTAAAAATATACATTGAGTACTTAATGTAGATATTAAAGTAGAAATTAATTAATACAATAAAATAAAATGTTAGTTTCCCGCCGTACGTGGCTGCAACCAACAATGTCTGCTCTCAGCACTAAGTTCATCATCATCCATAAAATATATAATCAATTGAAATAAAACTAGTCTTACGGGTTATATCGCGTTTATTATACTTTTTACGTTCTCGACCTTTCGGCTGCTTCACAGCAACCATGCTCACGGGAGGACTCGACACTCAAGATTTATCTCAATGTGTCGTATTCGCGTATATAAGAAATCAATATATAAGCGATTATTTCGAATTTCTTGAAAAGATAGCAGATAACATTACATAACATAAAGAACAAATAGAATTAAATGTATGAGAAAATGAATTATCTGTAATTTTTTTTTTACTGAAACTTTCCCATGTATTAAAAGTTATTCTGTTATTCGGGGCGAAGACATTAAAAAAATCACAGATCTTAAAAATCCATCATAAAAAAAAATATATTTATTAACTACGATTACGTACAAAAACATTGTTGTTTTTTTTTCAGAGAATTACTCACAGTTTTTGACCTTGTCTTGTGTTACTCAGTTTTGATATTTTTTTTTTATCTGAATATTCATACTTTAAGGGTGCCTGTATATAGAACTGGGATTCACTCCAAATGATTCACACATACACATTTGGCCGTCACCCAAACGGGCCGAATAAGAAGAAGATGGATTCGAAAAACGAATTAACATCCAAAACAGTGGGGGATGATAAAAATATTTTTATATTTCAACATTGCGACCCACCCCCCGCGGGGTCGGGCTGCAATAACAAGCGAGCTTGGCAATCCTTTGAACACAGTGAAAATAAAAATATTATCCTCACTATTTGTGATGGTTAGAAAACTTTATGGAGCTGTGATTGCGAAAATGAGAAATATATTTTTATTTAATATATATAAATATATATTTAATATCAAGTTTAATTTATACCTATACTGGGTAGACGGATTAATAATACGAAAGCTAAAATAAAAAAATGCCTGTTTAAAACACTTAGCTTAAAAGTCAACTTACTGCGAGAATTGTGCGATTCTATGATAATGAGGGCTTTCATTTATCTCAATACAATTGTTACAGAGTTCCTATCAATACTTAAAAAGTAAGGACAGCTTCATGAAGAAAATATAATTATTGGAACATAGTTCCTTATCGCGCGTTACGAAAGGGGGCTTAGACGGAAAAAATTCAGACGAAAAATTAAGATGAAAAGTTGTAACGAGCTATTGTAAGCTTTTTTCGAATGAGGAGCCGACATGTGTATTGATATATGGATCTTCACCACTGCTACCCAATTATTTTATAAATGAAAGTATAGTTTACTATATAAAACCCAAAAACACAACGATACCTAGTTCAAAAACATGCCAGCGACATCTATCGCTGACTTACAAACTAAACATAAATAATATTTGTGTTTATTTTTGTCAGCGATAGATAGATATTTTTGATTTTTTTATTGTAAACTATATTATAAAATTACTTCTAAAGCCGGTGCACTTCGACTCAGTGGGTTCAAATTCGACGAATAAAATGGACTCATGGATGATAATGAAACAATTCTCGTACGACCCTTTTTTCTCAACCCAACTCCAGTTCCTATGTAAAGGCCGATTATAAACATGATTCATTTGTATGTGCGGGCGCATGTTTCTCTGTCGGTCTCTCTCTCTCTTATAGAAAGCAAGCCAGATATTTTCGTTTCCTCTTTCTATTTCGCATTGAACAGTGTGGTGTCGCGAAGATTATTTTTGTTGAGTGTATACAGGTTTTTTGTACATAATAAATAATAAAAAATAATAAAGGAACTTCGTTCCATCCGGGTGTCCCTTGACACCTCTCAAGTTTTTATTTAATACCATAAACAGACATATTTCAAATATTTGCGATTATTGCATTATAAAAAAGAACAATAATCATTGAAATAAAACTAATATTACGGATTTTAACGCGTTTATTATACTTTTTACGGTCCCGACGTTCTACGTTTCCGATGGTCGCTGTAGTATTCGCGTAAATATAAGAAATCAATATGTGAACATAATTAGTAAAAATATTACGCAGTGAAAGTGGAAAATATAAAAAAAAACACTGTATTATCAACTCTAGGGTACATAATATTCGTCTATCTCAGATGATGCGGTGCTCTGTAGTACACTTGATTTACCGTCTTAATATCGCAAATGTATTGACTAAGCCTCCGTCATATTCGCATCGTATTTGCTTTACAACTATAACAAATGCCGATCGTAGACTGTTCAATAGCCAAAATAATATTTATTTATCACTTCTCATTACATTGGAGGGCTCAGGAGCGCACCTACCAAAATAATCAATAAGAACCGCTCATCTTCATAATATAATTAATACTAGCTGCGCCCCGCGATGTTACCCGCGATTAAGTATGTATGCTACCATATTAATCTATCCCACGGGAACCGTACATTTTACCGGGATAAAAAGTAGTCTATTTACTATTCCAGACTATAATCTTTCTCTGTGCCAAAACATCTGAACGGCCGTTCTAGCGTGATTGAGACAACAAACATCCATCCATCGAAACTTTCACATCTATACAAATAAATAAAATTGGAGTGTCTGTTTGTAATATTAAAATAACCGCTTTTTACTAAGTGCATTTGGCTGTATACACGGTACCTATACCAAAACATTTTTTTTTACAATTTTTGTCTGTCTGTCTGTCCGTCTGTCTGTCTGTCTGTTTGTTCCGGCTAAACTCTGAAATGGCTGGACCGATTTTGACGGGACTTTCACTAGCAGATAGCTGATGAAACAAGGAGTAACTTAGGCAACTTTTATTTTAGAAAAAAAACATAGGTTCTCACGAAAAAAAATTAAAACCAATGTTGCAGCGCTGCGTCCCGCGGGATCAGAAGCCGTTATAATATTAGTGGGATAGGATTAAAACATAATAGAATTCAATAACCGAATTGGCAACTCCCCCTTTTTGAAGTCGGTTAAGAGGATTGTGTTTGAGGTGGCAAATATTAGATATGACTTCCATATCACACTGCCTATTTGTAGATGTTATTATCACCATACCGTCGAACTATATACACCAAAACATACTGGACTTTGGTCTTTCCCAGTTAAGAGATAGAATATCTTATTGGAAAACCTTCATGTGTTTGCATTGTTTATTGAATGCGTAAGTACTGGTCGAACTTTGATAAAAATTTTACTCATAACTTAAGTATATTATAAAAATTGGGCGTATCAGTAGAAAATAATCTGTGTTATAAAACAAAGTCGTGTTAGTAACACCATTTATAACTCATGAACGGCTGGGCCGATTTGTATGTCTTTGATTTTTTATATTTGACTCTGTCATGAATAGCAGAGTAACGGTGAACATATAAAGGCATGTCAAGTGCTTGATGTTGTAGCAGAATGCAAGACGTTTGATTTTTAGCACGAGGCACGCATGCCAGGTTCATATGCAAGAAAACCACGCTGCGTACAGCTGGCATCTCATTTAAACTCGCATTCTTTTTTACGGTCATGCATGTTTTAGTATAACTCGTCGATTCCGACGAAATAGTTTTTTTTATAGATTTATAATCACTATAATTGGCTGAACACACATATGCTTGTTAGGGTCAAACTTGATAAAACACATAATTTACTATGTCTTTTGTATAGTATCAGTTATTGTTTGTATAAATTTATTAATAAGATAATAATACTAGCCCTTTGAACTTAGCAGTGTTGGACACGGGGCTCCTATCAATGCGAGGGGATTAGGCCATAGTCCACCCCCCCCGCCCAGAGCGGGTTGGCGAACTTCACAGGTCTTTCGAGGGGTTCTGTCAGACATGCAGGTTTCCTCACGATGTTTTCCTTCACCCTTTAGCAAGTGATATATATTTACTAATTTCAAAGGTGTTTCGAGGGGTTCTGTCAGACATGCAGGTTTCCTTACGATGTATCCTTCGCCGTTTATCAAGTGATATAGATGCACTAATATTTTTTTAAATACTAACAAATAAAACAGCATATCAGTTACAAGTAATTGTCACATTTATGGCATAACACAAAAAAGTGTAGGAAATATAAAAACAATTTCAGGAACCACACCTTGAAAACGACAATTAAATAAACACACAACCAGCTGTTTTCACAATTTGTTTACAAAACGACGACTCTGGGAAATGAAACACCAAATATTCCACATTAATTTTAAACAAACCACTACATTATATTATTTTCTGTATCTTTGTGGATAACTCATTGGATAATGCGACTGATAGTTCGACGGATAAGCTGCCGGATAACTTGAATATTGACCTCCCACGCCACTCATACCAAATCCGCCCGTACCGACACCGCTTAAGGGTGCATTATTATAATAATTCGTCATATACCCTGTATGATGGTAATAAGGGTGTAAACTCTGTGCATACACTTCGATAGAAAACTTGTAGCCTCTTAATATTGATGGACTCTTCAAGGCAATAGTCACTGTTTTGCTACCAATTCCACCGGCCTCTATGTACGCTTCTCCCTCCTTGTCAGGTCTTAAGTCAGTAATGTATACTGCATTGATGAAATCGTGGAACGGGGCGTTGATCATAATATCGTCTGTTCTCCTCCACAATGCAGGATCAGCTATTTTGACGGCACTGTATATTTTTGTAGAGTACGGTGACGCATGACCTATTACGACATCGTTACAATACACCCATGAAGTTAGATATAAAAATAAGACTATTAATAATGAATATTTTAAACTCATTTTGAATTTAGATACTAGTTGTAACTTACATAAGGAACACAGTGACTCGAAATTTATTGAACAAATGAATAAGTACTAGCATTTGTAGCGTATATATAGTAATTGTGAATGAGATCATAATATTTACAGCAGTTGGTAACATTATTTGCACCTTCATACAAAAGCATAAGTAACTTATTTCGTTCAAAGAGGTTACATCACAAGACCAAGTACAGAATGATTGGACAAACCATATTCAATGTTTACATATCTCGATCATTATTCATAGAAGTGATATTTTCACACCGCAATGTTAATATCGTCTAATTTATTATTTTGCGTTCCATTTGAACCATTTGAGTTTAAAACACCATTGTAAGTAGGCGTGTCGTCGAAATGTTCGACAGTATTTTTATCATCTCTTTAATTGGGATTGCACACATTTATTGCAACGATCTGTACTTAGGATATCCAGATGCAACGTCAAAATTGATCTACAGTAAAGTGCACGAAGAGTATCCGACTATTTGGGTGCGATCCGATACTTTCACCGTCAATTGTTCGAGGAATGAAGTGATCAGTGCTGTACAAGTGTTGGACATGAGACCTGACAAATGGGGCGAAGTTTACATCAAAGGAGGTGGTATCGGCGAGAGATATGTGACCATAGAGTTGGATAGTCCAGGGGTGTTTCGCGGCTTCAACTTTTGGGTGAATGTTTATGCGATTCAAACTAGTTATTTCGTAACGAATCACGGCAAGTGACTATATGGGAATAGTGCTTTGATTATCACGTGTGTTTATTTATTAAAGTTGTTATTGTAATGTGTTATTTGCTTTACCTTTATTTACTTATAATACTTATTGATTTCTTAGAATACTACATTTAAATAACACTCACACATTTAATTTAGACGAACCCACCAACTATACGGTTCACAATACAAAGCTTGTATTATATGTACCGTAGAATGGACTGGGGGCGAACCCAGTATATCATATTTATATTAGATAGTAAACATCCATGACTCGGATCAAACGTTCAATTCATAATACAAAGTTTGTCTACCAAAACTCGAACCTAGGACCCTCAGGAAAGAAAGCAGGGTCACTACCCACTGAGCTATTCAGATCGTCGAAAAACGGTCAATACAAAAACAAACAAAATAACATAGGTACTTAAACACAGCGCGCTCTTCAAAACACAAAACCCCACAATGAGGCTATATAAAAAATAATTTCAACAAGTCTTATATATTTTTTTATTGTTACCGACTTGTACACAAAAGCTTTCAAGTCATGCAGTCACCATATCCGAATAACACATCCCTATTTTGTCGATGAGATATCTCGATATCAACGCGAGACAAGAGTGGCAAACACTATAAATCATCTTGTGTATTGCGAGTGTTATTCTTGGGAATCGTCGATAAATTATATTAATTTGTCCCAGTTGACATATCTACTTGTTTTGATAGAATATTGTGTGTCTTATTCTGACTCAAACTGAAGAAAATATCACTACACTCTATTCCACCCACCACTAGTAGGTAATGATAAAAAGTTGAGAATATATATATAATAATAATTCCAGGCCTTTTTTTATGTCCCACTGCTGGGCACGTGCGAGGGGATTAGGCCATAGTCCACCACGCTGGCCTAGTGCGGGTTGGCGGACTTAACACATCTTTCGAGGGGTTCTCTCAGACATGCAGGTTTCGTCACGTTTTCCTTCACCGTTTAGCAAGTGATAATCATGGTTGAAAATGAGATTCGCACATGAAATCCCAGAGGTGCGAGCCGGGCTTTGAACCTGCAATCCTCGTTACCGAGGCAAGCGTTCCACCAACTTGGCTATCACTGCTTGTTTAGAGAATATTGATTTCTTATATTCCTCGACATTTACCAGCTCGTGGCCTTCGAAAAACATAATTTCATTCAAATGAAACTAATCTTACCGATTTCATCGTATTTATCCAAAAAATCAATACCAAGCGCACCATTGTAAGGCCTCAAGACACTGTGAGCACTCTCTGCATAGATCGGACTGCAAACAACAACTAAATATGAGGGTACCCCAGTACAAACTTTGACACTTCAGTCCTCCCAGGCCTGTGGTCGCTGTAAAGCAGCTGAAACGTCGGGAACGTAAAAACAAAACAAAAATCATGAAATGAATGTTATAAGATCCGTAAGATTAGTTTAGTTTGGAAAACATAATTTCGTATTTAACTTAGCCTAGCAGAGAAATACTTTGAGACTCATTAACGAAGTTTGAAAACAATTTAACACAAAACCAGACACAGTCAAGGTAAGCACTCAACAAAAACAATAAATTACAATCTCAAGCGCCACCTACCGCCTATAGAAGTGAATTGTTTTAATTTGCCCATCCGCTGTTTGCCCGCTTGGGCAAATATTGGCTTAGAGTATTGATGCTGACTATCCGTAGTGGAACAATTGCATTTGAGTGGGTGACTTTCGCCAATGTACAGGTATATTAGAAATATCACAAGCAATTGGTCGGCGAGGATGGGATTTTTTTTGCTGTTAGGAATGTGCCCATCACTATACTGGCAGGGTTGGTTAGTTAACATGTCCATAAACAGCCTGAGATTGTGACACTTTCTTTTTTAACCGACTTCAAAAAAAAAGAGGAGCTTCTCAATTCAGTTCAGAACTCCGTTATTTACGAACCGATTTGGAAAAATATTTTGTTAAGGATACTTCCAGATTGGACCTATTTTTCTTTTCAAAATTTAGTTTTGATCTGATTTAGTTCTGAGTCTGATTCATGAGGAATTGATAGAACACCTCAAATATTATAGACATACTTATAAAGATTTTGGTATTTTCATCAAAAAGTCAAGCATTTGCATTCAGAAAGAATCATTTTCTCTCACAGCTGGTAGAATGTATTATATAATATTTAAAGAACGCCTAACACCAGACTTCCTAATATATGTATTTATAACATGTTCTCCAATAATATAGAATGATATGAGCCTAATCCAATGCAAAAAAGGCGACTAGAATAAAAAATAAAATATAAAAAAATGTGATGATGTGCGTATCTAAACTACTGTGGTTTCACTGTGTTGTGTTAAAACGATTCTACTCAATATAGAGAGGGACATTTCAGAGAATGTGCTTTGTAAATCTAGATTACTGTCGTTGTAATTGGGATTTCTCGTCTAATAATACTGTTAATAAAAATAATACTCATTACCCTTCTAATAGCAGAGACAGCCAAGTTGGTAGAACGCTTGCCTCGGTAACGAGGATCGCAGGTTCAAACCCCGTCTCGCACCTCTGGGATTTCTAGATTTCATGTGCGGATCTCATTTTCAACCACGGTTATCACTCGCTAAACGGTGAAGGAAAACATCGCGAGGAAACCTGCATGTCTGAGAGAGCCCCTCGAAAGATGTGTGAAGTCCGCCAACCCACACTGGGCCAGCGTGTGGAGGCCCGGCCCCGGCAGCGACGGGAACCCCGTGCCCAACAGTGGGACATTAAAAGGGCTGGTATTATTATAACCTCCAGCATTTTTTATTTTCACTGAACCAAAAGTACCTACCTATATTAAAGAAATCTATAGCCATTTTCGTTAAGGTCAATGACACTGGCAGTATCAATAAATCATTTAATGTGTCATTATGATAAAATTAAAAAAAAAACTGTTACCACATTTCCCTGTAACAACTGCCATACTTCATTACAGTAATCAGCGCTGAAATGACTATAATCCAGTTTCCCCGGGGACCTATTGACTATAGACGACCCCACTACAAAATGGGAGAAAGATTAGGACGACGAACCGAAGACTTCAGGCCATTAAGGAGCTTCGCTTCGCAAAGGTGGTAACATTTTTCTCGGCGGCTCATATCTGCCTGATTGATTCGGCGCTAGATAAAATAAATTGCTATCCCAACGGGTGGGGCATGCCTGAAGACATATTGACTTGCGAGAAATAACACTTGAGCGAAAAAGGGAAGATCTTCCAGCCAGGCGGGTGGTATTCCTGGCGAGGCGGCCGCTATGCCCCGATGGTTATTGTCGGGATCTTGTATATATGTTAGTTGCTCCGAAAACTCTTATAGCGCGATTCAGGATTGTGACGTCAATTGTCAATATTGTTCTGAATGCGTCTGCAGTGCCATCTTCGTAGCTTGTGGTGCGATTGAAGTGGTCGCTACAGCACTGTCGAAGTGAATATGTGTGTGTCACCATTTCTAGATGATAAGTTAAAAACAGTGTTGCAAATAATAATATCGCCAGACCAACACACCAACCAATACCACCAAGCAACGCTTGTATTATTGTTGCTGAACAATAGACAGCGTGCGACTCTAGTGTATAAGGTATACCCCAAATAGTGTAAAATATTTTATGCGCTGAATCGGTAAGTTATACGTTGATGTATAAATTAATTGTGTATATTATGTTTGTTTTTTTTAAGCAAGCCAAACCAGCAGCCTTTGGCTATGCGCTCACTACAAGTGTTTTTTTTTTTGTGGCTAATAATTTGATTATTTATTTGGGAATTTTATCTTTATATTATACTACTAGCCCTGTTTAAATATTTTACTCTATTATTGTTATCACTTAGTACTTAGGCACTCATATACTCGTACAAATACATTTATAACTAGGGTACAAACATTCCGAGATTCTCGGTACAAAATCATGGTCACATTTTACTGGTGGTAGGCTTCGGCCGTGGCTAGTCACCACCCACTGAACAAAGCCATGTCGCCAAGCGGCCTAGCCGTGTTCCGGCATGATGTTCGGTGTTGCCATTCATGGATGGCGGGTCAGATCAGTTGCGCTGCATGTGCCTAGTGAATGTAGCGTCTCGATCTACTGCCGCCTTCCTACCTAGGCAAGTATGCTCCATCGTAGATCTCATCGTCACTTACCATCAGGTGAGATCGAGATCAGATACTTGCCTATAATGTATAAAAAAAAATGGTCTCTGCCTCTGCCTTCAGAAAATCTACACGGTACGATGGAATTATAAGAAAAAGAATATGTCTCCATTAAATATTTCTCAATTTTCAGCCCTTATTACTTCCATTACGGTCCCTTAATAGTTAAATAGCATTAAATATCGCTAATAAAAGGAGCGAGACCAATGGGCGATCGTCATAACGAGACTAATTCAGTTTGACAGACTCCTGAAAGATAAGTTATGCGCAAATTTTCAGGAGACTCTCCCTGGAAATGTCTTTTGAATAAATTTTCAATGAACTCCACAAAATCACTTTGACAAGTTTTGATTGGTGTGAATACTTAACGTTTTATATCGTGATTTTAGTGGCTTTAATGTTTAGGACGGAAAAAGGGGGGACTTGGCGATTCGTCCCTCGGCAAGTCCTTGCTATAATCCCACGCGAACAAAGCCGCTGGCAGAGCTAGTTTATACAAATAAATAAAATTGGAGTGTCTGTTTTTAATATTAAAATAACCGCTTTTTACGGTACGGTACATACCAAAACAATTTTTTTTTTAGATTTTGTCTGTCTGTCTGTTTGTTCCGGCTAATCTCTGAAATGACTGAACCAATTTTGACGGGACTTTCACTGGCAGTTAGCTGATGTAACAAGTAGTAAATAAGGCTACTTTTATTTAAGACTAGCTGTTACCCGCGACTTCGTCCGCTTTTTGTTAAATACCACGCGGACGAAGTCGCGGGTAACAGATAGTATTACATAAAATTAAATGAACTTCATCTATTCTATTCAACTAAAAGCATTTCACCATCCAATAAACACACGTTAACATTGATTGGAAAATAAGAAATGGCAAAAATTTTCATTCCACTAAGTAACAAGATACATTACATATCGCACACTGCTTTGGAAGTCCAAACAGATTCCCTGAAAGCTTCAGGACCTAAGACAGAACTGGAAATATAACTTTATTAGTCCGAATGTATGTAATAGTATAATAAAAGTTAACTGCTCTATGCTTTACCGACGGGAACATATAGAAATGTGCCAACCAGTCTAACAAGGCCCTTCGAGGTCCTTATAAAAATTCCTTATTCTTAAACGGTCACGGAGGCAACGGAGGTCACCTTAATTTTGATTTTCTATTGTCAAGGCGTTTCCAGACTTAGAACAAAAGATGAAGCAAGGTTTCGAGTAGAAAGCAACTATGTTGATAGGTGATAAGATCTAGTATTGTTTGATAAAACGTGTGACCTTATAAGAATATTGGGTGACAAAAAGGATTGACAAATCAGTGGAGTAGTTCGAAAAACATTGTTATAAAATAATTTATTTTTGAAAACTCTACTAATCGAGTCAGTTTTATCGATATCCCTAAACTCTACTTGTAAAGTACTTAAAGTACAGTTTGTGCCTACTCATGTTATCCTGTCGTGGCTTAGTCTCTATTTTTGCAAAACCATGACCAAGGTAGAAGAGTCTTATAGTGATTGCTTTGAATCTCTACGAGACTTGCTTTTTGGTCATGGTCTAACGAAAATACAAGACCAAGATTATTTATACACACGTAACATATAGACAAGATCCCAAGAAGAACCATTGTAGCATAGCGGGATCTTGTATATATGTTACGTGCTCCGAAAACTCTCATAGCGCGATTCAGGGTTGTATTGAGAATTGTCTATTGTTCTGAATGCGTCTGTAGCGCCATCTGCGTAGCTTGTGGTGCGGTTGAAGTGGTCGCTACAATATTTTAAAGACCTCTATCGACTCTACATTTTATTTTATTCGGACGCTCGTAGTTTTATCACGACTTTGGCAGTCAGCACCGCACTTACATTTGCCGTGGTGCAACCGGGCTCCTGAAATATGAAAATTGAATCGTGTTCCCCCATGTTTTCGGTGTATCTTGCTGTGACATAAATATATGTTGGGTTTGCTACAGATTTGCTTACAGTTTGATTGCGTGTTGTTTCATAACCTATTTTTTCCGATTAGTCTATTATATTGGTATTCATAGAGCAAGCGATAGACCATAAGACGGTGTGTGTGTATGTGGGGGGGGGCAGCATATTTTACTTTAGAAAACTTATTTGTTTTTTGGGTACGTTCATTCACCCTCAACTTCGTCGGCGTGGTATTTAACAAAAAAGTTAGTGTTCAGTCAAAAAGTCAACCCGTCAAAATCAGTCCAGCCATTTCAGAGATTAGCTATAACAAACAGATAGACACACAATTTTTTTTTTAAATGTTGTTTTGGTACAAAACACCTTTTTCTTGGCAGATAGCTGATGTAACAAGGATTAACTTAGGCTACTAAGTGTAAATAAAAAAATAATTAAAAGCGATTATTTTAATATTACAAACAGAAACTCCAATTTTATTTATTTGTATGTATAGATTTTGTTATTTTGTTACACCTTGTATATATACATGTGCTGACCGTCTCAGCAAATTCGTGAAGACATATTTTTCATCGACACCAATTTCCAACACGTTTCTCAAACTAATCGGACACTGAGTTCAAACGATGCCCAACAACTAGGTCGGAAAGTTTTCTAATAACAGTTCTTTGGAACGCGCGGTCCGGCCGAACTTTAAGCGAAGATTGTCTTAGTTACCTTGCCAATCGTTAACTATGTATACTATGCCTTATTAAATTAAAATAATATTAGTTTGGCAGTCATAGCCAAGTTAGTGAAACGCTTGCCTAGGAAACGAGGATCGCAAGTTCAAACCCCGGCTCGCACCTCTGGCATTTCTGGATTTCATGTGTGAATCTCATTTTCAACCATAGTTATCACATGCTAAGCGGTGAACAAAACATCGCGAGGTAACCTGCATGTCAGAGAGAACCCCTCGAAAGATGTGTGAAGTCCGCCAACCCGCAATGAGCCAGCGTGGTGGACGGTAGCCTAATCCCCCTCGCTTTGAGAGGAGGCCCTTGCCCAACAGTAGGACATTTAAAGGGCTGGTATTATTATAATATATACTCGATAGTCGAAATCACACAACGTTGTAAACTAATTTATTACAAAGGTTTCTGTTGCAAGTAGCAGGAAATATTGTGTGGTCGGTTCTCTAGCTACTCTGTAACAAGATGTCATAGACTAAACTGGTCTCAGAGAATCCCACTAATATTATAAATGTGAAAGTTTGGATGGATGGATGGATGGGGTGAACATAAAAGTACATACTTTTTAACTTCCATCTTCTTTTCATTTACATAAGTAATTTGTTAATGTGGAAACCATGTAGCCATTAACTGTAATTTTATACTTAATTAGTACTTTTTGTTTTCTTGACCTGCTGCTAAAATCTGATAAGCCGTTCCTACATTGTTCTCACATACCTATAACAATGGATTATGCCAGAATTTTAGTTAGTATTGAAGCACCTATTCTTAAATTGTTTCCCAATTACTTACCTACCAACGTTTGGTAGCTGTACCAATAAAATAATAAAGATAGTAGCTTGGCAATTTTGACATAATAAATGAGTTGTGAATGACTCATTTACTGACTTAATATCAAAGAACGACACGCCATTTTCTTATCATCTAGTTACATCCATTATTTTATCTATAATGTGTATTTATTGAATGTTTTAGTACTATTATATACTTGACATTGGCAAAATACCCGCTTAGTTGTGGGTGAGGCCATTTGCATATCCATTTTATTTCATTTCGCAAAGAAAGAAGAAAGGCATGTCTATCAGTGACGCTACTCTGTAGTGAATGTGACACAAAGCTCAAAGACATAACTGGTGTTCACAATATCGTTGCTCGCCTGGTAACGGGCTATTCTCAGCAGAGCAGCCCGTTGTAACATCCTACGTATATCCCATCTCGTCTCACACACACTGGCGAAAATGCTTTTAATTTTAATGTACGTTAGGAACTCTTAAATTTACATTCTGCTTTGCGCAGTACTCTATGACGTTTGATAATGTTATAGACGTCTATGAATTCGGGGGTCAAAATGGCGTGACGTGACGTCACATTCTATAATTTTGTTTGTGATAGTAGATCTTTTTTATTTAATTAAATTAATTTTTATTTTTGATAGAAATTTTAAATACCTATCGACGAACCAACAATGTGTATTTATCTGATTTTATTGCGGAGAACCGTTTTATATTTAATAATTGAATTTTCTCAATTGTCTCAATGAAATAAATAAATAATAATTTCGCCAGACGAACACACTAACTATACGGTCCCACACTAAGCAACGCTTGTATTATGGGTACCGTACAATGGACTGTGGGCGAACTGAGTATATAATTCTTGTATAGATATTAAACATGTATGACTCGGGTACAATCGTTCGTGCTCATCACACAAAGTGTGTCCTCACCAGAATTAAAACCCGGGTTCCTCGGCACTGAAAGCAGAGTCACTACCAAATGCGCTAATCGGGTCGTCTTGCGGTTAACCTTAAACCTATAGTTATAAATCAAATAAAGTTTACCGATCTATTTGCTCGTCGCTAATTCGGTTTAATTGCTAAACAAATGAACCCATTCGCAATTGTCGTTCTGTAATTAGTGAAAAAGGGATACGTAATTGTGTTTTAATTAACAAAATGCCGGGTTCAAATTGATTTGGTTAATGTTACGCTATTTTGGTACGGTGTTATACAATATAGGATATTGAATTTTATCGTGTTTATTTCATGTTTTTACGTTCCCGTAATTAATATTATTCGATCCAAAACTAAGTGCACCAATGCAAGACCTCAAGACACCGGGAGCATTTTTTGCGTAGATCGGACCGCAAGCAACTGCTAAATAAGGTGGTACCCCAGTTCAAACAATGATACTAGGACGTCAAACACCTCAGTCCTCTCGTGAGCTTGCTGTAAAACCGCCGTGTAAAAACATAAAATAAATGTGATAAAATCCGTAAAATTACTTTTATTTCCATTTGTGGTATTCGCGTAAATATAAGAAGTCAAAAGGTAATATACTCTTTCTGAGTCATGTATCCTGTAACATGGTTTTTTATTGTGTTCCATATTTGTAAGGTGTTTGCTTTCTCTTTTCTATCTTGTAATTTATCTCCTTCACACATACACAATCGAGACAGGAAACCACAAAACAATTTGTCATTATTAGGCTCGCTACGTGACTTACAGGTTTCAATTCCCCGCACGTTAATATCCGGTAGGTATCTACATTTTCACACGGACCGAATTGGCACTGAAGGCTTTTAAGAACAATATTATTTTTGGTGGTATAATAATATGATATCGGACTTTTTGGGGTTAGTCTAAGACAGGGGTAAAGCAACCGAGACGTCAGGAACGTAAAATCATAAAATAAATGCGATTAAATTTGTAAAATTAATTTTATTTCTATTCTCTGTGTAAGTTAGGTATAATGTATTTTTTATTTTTTTTTATTTTTACGTATACCTACGCATAATTGTTTAATGAGTGATCCGATTTTAATAAAAAATTAAGGTCCCTACCATACCTAGTAAAATAGAAATTTCAGCAATCGCAAGGAATCTTTAAGACTTTAATAAAGACATTCTAGTGTCGTGAATAAATCACTGAGCTCGCCTGGCCCCTACTATTTTTACACCATCGACTACAGTCAGGGAAAAAGAAACTAGGTCACCAAAATAAACCTTAATATAGCTCTGTGAGAGTTCAGTTTGTTTTCTCTTATATTTCACCACAATACATAGTCCATATATACAATAGCTGTCACGGCGACCTTCGTGCCGCCTCAGAATCGTAGTTCGATTTTCAAAAATTATTCATGCTAGTATTAGCCTTTTGAATTATATTATTTGTCATTATCAGAATATTTTTATTCATGTAAACCAAAAAGTACTGATGAATCGTCAAAATAGTTACAAAATATTATGCTACTATTTTACCACCCGTTCGGAATGCCGTTCCTATGGAGAAGAACGGGCAAGAAACTCCATGGTTGCTCTTTTTAAAAAACTTTTACATTTTTGAGCAGTACAATTTTAGATGCTTTATATATTTTTTTGAATAGAGTTAAATAGTTTTCTTAGTTTGTGAAACATTAAGGTTTAATTGAGTGACCCGGGTCCAATGCTTTCGAGTGTATATTAACTGCATCCTAAAGCATAACGATGTTGAATCTTTCCATAAATTTTACCAACAGTTCCTCTGCTGTTATATAAGAAGCTATTGTTTAAAATGTATGGAAAGCTTCTATTAATAATCATTGAGTTTTGATAGCTCAAAATTCGTTATTTATCCTTCTTCCGTTGAAATAGAAAAAAAAATCTGTTATTTTTTATGTAAAATACATTAAATTTATAAATTATTTATAAAAAAAAAACATTTATTTAACTATAAAAAATATATAGTATATATAATAAATGCATTAAAATATATTATCATCACTTATTTAACACAAACTTAATAAAACAAATTAAACGGTACACAACTTCTTATGGTACGAGTTATGCTTTGTTAACAAACTTGTTCACATAAATACTAAACCTTGGTTATTGTACGATCTCGTACTACATTCGGTTTTATATATACAGGCTGCTTCACAATGGGTTTTTATGACCTTTGTTTCTTTGAAATTTAGCCAAGATTTTTCATATAATTGATCAACATCTTAGAGGAGTTCGGTGTTGCTGGCTTCTTTTATTATCGATCATACTTGTTTGGTTTATAATCGAAAAAGTTGACAAGCCGAGGGTCAGTGGTGGGTCCGCTTTCCCCATTAGATCAAGATTTTTCATTTATAACATTAAAAAAAATCAGAATGATGGATGAGAATTATTTGGATTATTCTTAATCCTAAACAAGTCTTTAGATTTGATTGGAATTAACATTTTCAGCTTCAACATTTTAATTTAAGATTTTTTTCTTAGTCTAAAGACTATCTACTAGTTTGTTCCTCGTCCAACTAAACCACTAAACTAAGTACATGATGAATCTAGTTCTCAAGGTCATCCATTCTAAGCCTTCTTATCTGTCTTTTGCCCCTAGCTGTGCGCTTATCTCGGGGCGGCGACGATCTGCTTGGAGGATGCTGCCAGTCAGGGCATCTGAAATAAAATTATATACCATCACACTTGTATTTTTTAAAGGGTAGGTGGGGGTGCAAATTTAGCCCATGGTACCTAAGTAGCACACACGCAGTATAAGCAGTCAATGTACCGCTTAATTGTTGTATAGACGTTGTTTAACGAAATTTACAAATTCTACAACCTGTATATAAGTCATATTAATGATCTCTTTAAGCGTATCATTTTATTAATTACCGATCAACTTGTTTGTTTTATAATTGGAAAAGTTGTCAAGCCGAGGGACAGTGGTGGGTTCCTCTTCCCCCATTTGTTTAACAATGGATTTCCGCCAAGTATTGCCTAGTGTATCTATACTAATATTATAAATGTGAAAGTTTGGATGGATGGATGTTTGTTACTCAATAACGGATCTGGATGAAATTTGGCACAGAGATAGATTATAGTCTGGAATAGCACATAGGCTTTTTATCCCGGTTTGGTTCCCGTTGGATAGATTTGTTTTAATTTTTCATAGCGCAAAGGATCGACATGATTTTCATACTTATGTGCTCACCACACAAAGGTTGCCCCTACCACGACTCGAACCCGGTACCCACGGTATAGAAAGCAGAGCCGAGAAATCCAAATTTAAGTAGGTACTTATATATTCTTTGAGTGGCATTTTCCTCGTCGTGATCTTGATAATGGATGTGGGGATTTACGCTGCATTGTTAACCAAAACATATTTACATTTGAACAACAACATAGTACATTAATTATCTAGTTATTTAATGTCTTAGTGGAATTCATAAAGTAACTATGCATTGTGATAAAATCAATAATTAATTATTTATTTGACGGCTGATTAGCGCAGTTGAAAGTGACTGTGCTTGCTGTGCCGAGGGTCTGGCTTCGAATTCTGGTTGGGACAAACTTTGTGTGATGAGTACGAATTTTTGTTCCCAAGTCATGGATGTTTAATATCTATAAGTAAATTACACTGGGTTCGCCCCCAGTACATTGTACGGTGTCCATAATACTAAGCGCTGCTCAGTGTGAGACCGTATAGTTGGTGTGTTCGTCTGGCGATATTATTATTATTAAATGATTAATATTTTCATGCATAATCGTATCTAGCTTTTATTTACAATGTATTCGGTCTAAATGAGTAATTATGAGAGAGAGAGACTTCTTTTGTGATTATTTACAAAAATCCAATTAAAATTACTGGAAAAAAATGAGTAAAAATACTGAAAAAGATGCGTAAGTATATTCATGATAAGATCGACGGATAATTACATCTCTGGGGGTTCAAAATCATGAGCTGAATCCGTGGTATCTGTTTTCGTTACGAAGCCACTTCCACTCTGTATATATTTGAACTGCAAGTACTTAATTATAACATCTGACGGACGTAATCAGGCCACAATTAGATTAAACAAACAATTTATATTGTAACGAGAATGTTCTGTATAAATAAATTAATTTCTCCAGTAAGTATTTGACATAATGCCTTTATATCATTATCAAGTTAAACACCTGATAACGACTCCAATTCTGTTGTTTACATATTACTGCCGTCTCTCTTGTATATTGTGACCATGACAAGGATGGCACACATTTGGTTCGGTTGGACATCTAAAAGAAACAGCTGTTTGTGGCGATAGATACACTCCCACCTACCACGGGTGTTCTATTAACTAACTAATCTTATTGATGTTGATCTCAAAAGAGTTCTGGTACATTTTTACTGAAGCGGAGATTTTGCTGAATAACATCTTATCACAGTCTTCCATATTCTAACAAGACGCACCAGTCTTGTAGAGTTTTAAAGCAAAGACTAGGAGACTCTAGAGTTGACAGCTCATAGAGGAATAGACCAGTCAGTATTTTAAAATTCCAGAAAACAAATATTTCAAAGAATCTGATCAGCCTCTACAGACCTCTACATTCCACGCGTCTCTACTTCAGTGGAAAGACCCTTATACTTAACCGGTATAATCACCATTCACTCTACAAGCTAACCGATGAAAATTATCGGTATCCGTAGCAACTTTATTTCACATATGCTAGATCCACCCGTGCTTGAGTTATAAATGATGTAATTAAAATGACTTAGTTTTATATATACAGAAAATAAGATAGATAAATCTCCTCCGTAGAGTCTAATCTTATCCCAAAGAGGGACGGAGCTACAGGTAAATAAAGTTAACCGGCAGTGTGTCTCATTTCATGGCAGAGCTCTGTCCCTGTCATTGATCACATATCGTGTGTTAGGTTTGTATTCTTACTTCTCGATATCAGGCAGCGAATGCCCCTTACACCTCGCCTCCCATTTCGCCCAATACTTAAATCCTTCTCCCTCGAACACTTTGATTGCACACACTCCATCGTCCTTTATGTCTTCATCGACGAGGGCTGAAACAATTGAAAGTGGTTAATGTACACACACATTAGAAATGAAATTATATAAAAAGATTTATTAGACACAGGTTAGTACAAGTAGATATTTGGGTAAGAAACAGATATGTAAGTTGATCTCGGTGCAATCTGTGCTGAAAGGCGTTTGGCTCAGCATGAGCTCCAGAGGTGGAGATAGGATTGTCCGCCAGCGCTGATTTTCAGCCAAAGCAAATATACAAAATATCTAGCTACCCAATTACACATACCTTGTATAATAAGTAGATATACTAGGTAGTGTATAAACCTAAATAGTGAGGAATAAGAAGTATTCTAATGACCTACACCAACCATAGACTATGAAAGTGGAAGCAGAAATGAACCGACATATCGCTAATGGTGAAATCTCCCAATGTAATAGAGGCAGAAAATAGATAACATGATTTTCAACTAAGTGTTGTTACATAGATTGTTTAACAAATAATTTAAAATCTGACTTCACTAGTGTTACCCAAAGTCTTGATAATGGTCTTTCATTGTCTCCAAACCAAGACGCAAGATTATCGCAAAGTTGTAAAAACAAAAATGAGAATTGCGTGGATTGGATCCAAAACTTTGGGCAACACTACACTGAGGAGCGGCCTGTGCTAAGTATTACGTCATCAAAGGGAAAATTATAATTTTCTACTATAGCTACATGTGGTGGTTGCTTTATGCAATTAACACTACCAATGTTTAGAGCTACCCAACAAGCTGTTATAAGATTGGTTGTCTCACCTTCACAGGATATGTCACATTTGCCACCTCTCCGACCTTCCTTGCACCATTCACTTCCTATCTGAAACCATTTTAGGCAATGCTTATTACACTGTTTCTACGAGTTTTTGACAGATATATCTAGGTGTAGGTCAAATAATAACTGCTTGGTTTGGTGACATTGTACCCAAACTGAATAAGGCCTCAGGAGACCAATACGCTGTAGGAAATATTGACAGCCTTATGAGTACGTCGTGACGGTGCCGATGGCAACTTAGAGAAGTTTTTTTTAGTTTAGTTTTCTATTTTTATTTTCGCTATATTTGGATGTAATTCTCTTGCATACTAGCTATTGCTTGTAGCTGCACCCGCAGCATCTCGACTAAACTCAGCCTATAATACTCAGAAATAATGTAGCCTACTAATTATTCCAAAAAATACTCCCTAAAACCAAACTCGAAAACTTTATCTCATTCTAATATAAGTATAGACTGGTATATATACAGAAAGCAGTGATAACCAAGTTGGTAGAACGCTTGCCTCGGTAAAGGGGATCGGACCAGCGTTGTGGACTAGGGCCTGATCCCCCTCGCATTGAAGGGAGGCCCGTGCCCAGCAGTGGGACATTAAAAAGGGCTGGTATTATTATTATTATTATTACTCCCTGAAACCAAAGTTACAAACTTTATTTCATTATAATTTTTAAAAACGGAAAAATAATAAAAACATAAAAATAATATGCAAACAAACTATGTATCAAAAAGACCTTGTCCGCGTGGAATGGTGGCAAGAGGGCTGGCTGCATTTCCTCACTGTACTTAATTCTAATATAAGTATAGATTGGTATATATACAGAAAAGAAAAGTGTACATATCGACGAACAAACATACAAATCGCAGTGCAGTGTTGCCAGATTGGGTAAAAATTTAGGCTCTGGAAAAATTTTGGAGAAATGAAATTCTTGGAGAAAAAAGAAATGCCACGGAGAATTTTGGGTACTTTTTAGTTTTCATTCTTTTCACTCTGCTTTTTCTCTCTATGATATGTCATACCCGCCATACCGATTCATACCAAAAGCCATACCAAAAGGTCATTCTGCTGTTTCCGTTTGGAAATTAGAACAGTATTTCAAGGAAAAATAAGAAAAATTAATCGATATTATCAACTTTTTGCCTTTGGGTAAAACTCAAGCAAATTGTATCATTTTGGAGAAAAATCATTTCAAATTTGAGTATAAATAGAAAATCACATCTGGCAACACTGTCGCAGTGGTATAGCCAATGGATATAATATGCATACAATACAATTAGAATGAGGCCAGTCTTGGTGACTCAACGAATCAGGGTTATGAGGTGATAAATGAGTATCAACTTACTTGAAACAGTCCGTAGTATTTTCTCCTCGATGATTTTACTACCACAGCGGATGTGTTTCTATCGCTTTCCTGCTCAATCAAGCATACCCCTGAAATTAAATTATCATCCACTTTCAATTCAACTCTTCAATCATCATCTATCACCTTGCCATTAGCCATGATGAGACTAGATGGAGTCATTTGATAATACAAGCTTGCCTGCACTAAGCCAGCGTGGTGTAGGTAATTTGGCCTATGGCCTCCTGATATTGATAGAGATTCTTAACAAAGCAATTTCAAGCCTTGCATAAAGTAATATGCATGTTGAATAGGAGGTGGTCAGCCTATTTTATAAGGTCAGCCTAGTTGATAAGACGCAGTTCGATTGGCGTATCGAAACATTAAAGCCCGGTCCAGACTTGGATGGGTTGGCATATTGTAACATCAAAATCATCATCAAATCATCTTCCTTTCCTAGCGGTTTCGATGTCTTTCGATCTATGATCTTCGTTGTGAGCAGTCAGAAGTCATGGTATAATAAAATTCTACACCAAGTATTCTCTTCCGACGATAGCCCAAGACTACGACATAATCAGTGGTTCCATTAATTGACATCTTCAATGGAATTAAGACCGCTCAGTGGTTGAAGATGACCGATGATGTAGCCTTAGTCTTATCACGTGACCTAGCTATTATGGGAAGAGAATACTTGGTATAGCATATTATTGTACCATGAGTCCATGTTGGTTTTCACTTGGAGTATTTTATTCTGTGGGTTTCGTAGGGAAACCACAAATGTAGCGGTATTTTATGACCTACTAGCTGTTGCCCGCGACTTCGTCCGCGTGGTATTTAACAAAGACTCAGCCGTTGGCAACAGCCTGCTCGCGTTCTGATCCCGCGAGACGCATTGCAGATTGTTGCTATCAAACTTTAATCAGGCGCAGCGCTGCAACATTGGTTTTAATTTTTTTTCGAGACATCCATTTTTTTTCTAAAATAAAAGTAGCCTATGTTACTCCTTGTTACATCAGCTATCTGCCAGTGAAATTCCCGTCAAAATCGGTCCAGCCATTTCAGAGATTACCCGGAACAAACAGACAGACAGACAGACAGACAGACAGACAAAAATTTTAAAAAATGTTGTTTCGGTATAGGTAACGTGTATACATCCAAATGCACTTAGTAAAAAGCGGTTATTTTAATATTACAAACAGACACTCCAATTTTATTTATATGTATAGATGTATAGATGTATAGATAAAATCTAAGTTGATGTTAATTATAATTGTACTACTAGCTAGTAAATTGGTCCGAAGTTTGCAAATCTGAGTTTAACACCTAAATCATCGTATATTAATCGGTTCTACGACTAGAATCGTCTATACCTATATTTTATAACTATATCATTTAAAATGCTATTACAATACAATGCCTAAATGGTAATTACGTGCCTACTTTAATTAATCGCCGCGAATAATAATGCGAGCTTGACTTGCAGTAGGTATCCAAATAGTATTTACACAGTTTGATAATATGTCTTGCAATTTCAATTATCCATGCCTCAGACAAATTAGCCTGGACTTGAAATTAGCCATCTATACTTCTATACTAATATTATAAATGTGAAAGTTTGGATGGATGGATGGATGGATGTTTGTTACTCTTTCGCGCCCGAACGGCAGAACGGATCTGGATGAAATTTGGCACATAGATAGATTATAGTCTGGAATAGCTCATATGCTACTTTTTATCCCGGTAAAATGTATGGTTCCCGTGGGATAGATTTGTTTAAATTTTTCATAGAATACCAATAAATTAATTTTCTCATAAATTTTATTCTGAGGCGGTACGAAGTTCGCCGGGACAGCTAGTAAACTATACATAAACCTAGTTCACTTTCGATCGCTGCAATTTTCATATCGCTTTGAAGGTTCAAACGTCCTAGTATCATATTTATAACTGGGGTACCCTCATATATAGTTGTTTTTTAACCGACTTCAAAAAGGAGGAGGTTCTCAATTCGGTTGTATTTTTTTTTTTTTTTTTTTTTTTTTTTATTTTTTTTTTTTATGTTTGTTACCTCATATCTCCGTCATTTATGAACCGATTTGGAAAATTATTTTTTTATATGAAAGGATATGTTTACAGATTGGTCCCATTTTTTTCAAAAAAATGTTCTGATCATGGGATCCATGAGGAATTGAGAGGACTCCTCAAATTTTATAGGCATACCGATAGCAATTTTGGTATTTTCATCAAGAAGTCAAGCATTTGCATTCAGAAAGTATCATTTGCTGAAGTGGAAGTGATGAAGAAGGCCACAAATGGCCACCGGAACTTGTCAGTGATACGTATTTCACGGGTTGCGCCAAGATAATCTCGATTATTGGTATACCTATTATCCAGTAAAAAGATTGATATACAAATCTTTTTAGTGACAAAGAATAGTAAATATATCCACTAAAAAGTTTAAAATAAAAAACTTTTTAACAAAATAAAAACCGTCTTCAAAAAACTAAAAAGCAAAAAATAATCTAATCTTGAAATCTACCTTGTCTAACCACATCAAATATTTAACTAATCTGAAGTCGGTGCCAAATAAACAACCGACAAAGAATAACAAAAGTATACTCAGTAACGAGATGCGCGGACCAATTTGTAGGTATAGTCTTTGGCGCAGACCGGCAATACTCGACTCAGTTGTTTGTTTGGCACCGACTTCAGATTAGTTAAATATTTGATGTGGTTAGACAAGGTAGATTTCAAGATTAGATTATTTTTTGCTTTTTAGTTTTTTGAAGACGGTTTTTATTTTGTTAAAAAGTTTTTTATTAGTTAATTAGGTTTATAGCAATGTGTAGTATTCGCGTATATATAGGAACTCAATGCGACATCAAAACTAAACATTTTAGCCAACATTTTAGTTAGAATAGTTTGCGACCGTTGATGCACTATTTAATGCTATAGTAAGTTTACTTATTATACTGTTGCTAGCTGTCCCGGCGATCTGCGTACCGCCTCAGAACCAAATTGTATGAGAAAATGATTAATATTTTTTTTGTGATTTTTACCATGCTTTAATAGTTATTCTGCTATTGGGGACGGAAACAAATTAAAAAAATCATAGATCATAAAAATCGGTCCACCCGTTCCTGAGATATAAATGGTGTAACTAACACGACTTTTCTTTACATATATAGTTTGGTTTGGAAGTGTCAATAACACTAACAGTGGTCCTAATTACAAATCTTAAGGATACCTCGGTACCTAGAACTACGCATAAGTACCCGTTTTAAAATGTAAGTTAAGACTAATAATGGATGTTGTATACTGTCCGTCTATCTTTCTGTAACAGCTACTTACCACATGTAACTAAAATAGAAACCAAAGTAGCAATAACTTACCTACATCCTACATTTTAATAGCGTTTACATTTGAGGAAAACCCATTGACGATACCTCACACTCACACCAGAATACAATAAGTAACAAACAATACTCTTGATCACACACACAAACATATCCATTCAGATAACAATGAAGCGGCTGTCATTACAAAACTATTTGGCTACTATTTGGGGTCGAGTCACCTTCGTCCGTAGGAGAATTAAGTACCCTCGAGATACCCTACACGTGACCCTGGGTGGTGCCAACCAGGTGACAACTCTACTGGTGGTAGGCTTCGGCCGTGGCTAGTCACCACCAACTGAACAAAGCCATGTCGCCAAGCGGCCTAGCCGTGTTCCGGCATGATGTTCGGTGTTGCCATTCATGGATGGCGGGTCGTCAGATCAGTTGCGCTGCATGTGCCTAGTGAATGTAGCGTCTCTTATCTACTGCCGCCTTCCTACCTAGGCAAGTATGCTCCATCGTAGATCTCATCGTCACTTACCATCAGGTGAGATCGAGATCAAATACTTGCCTATAATGTAACAAAAAAAAAAAAAAAAAGGAAACATAATTTTCTAAGTTTTTTTTGGCACGTAGCTTTGCAATGCTCTCGAAATTTAATAAAATGTATATGTTTATTATATTACCACTCACAATTACTGAGGAATGTCCTTGGAAAGTTGTTTTTCAATAATTCCCGGGTGAGTTGGCATCTCGTGAATACTTTCGCTTGCAGCGATAGACACGATAGAGATAGAATTAAAATGAATTGCAACACACGTCCGGCCTCCATGACGGTTGTGTAGATACTGATGTGTGGGCGTCATTTCGCGCCGTTTCAATTATACACTATTATGTATGCTCATGCGCACCTTTGACATTATGATAACGTTTTTGAGGAAATGTCTGGTTTACAATCGCTGCTCAATTGTTTCGGTTTTACCGCAACGATTATCATGCTTATCATTTAGGTAAATAATAAACACTTTTACTTATTTTTGTTAGCCAAATAAGCACTTATAAATAGTTCGAAGTTACTACTAGTTAGTTACACTGAGAGGCGCTGGCAACGAACTCAATGTAACTCTTACAAAAAAAAAAACAAAAAAAATACAACCGAATTGAGAACCTCCTCCTTTTTGAAGTCGGTTAAAAAAGAGAAATCTTAGCATACATGCTTAGAAAAAAATACGCTATGTAAGCAGGCAGCACTATTAATAGCCACCCTACTTAGTAATAATACTCAAGCAGTACTTAACTAATAACCTGCAGACAGAGACGAAAATATCATTTTTGTTCTTTTTACCGGTGGGAATCGAACCTACAACTATACGGTTCAGTGAGTCGAGGGGCGTACACTCAAGCCATTCGACCACGCATTCGTCAAACTGGCGTGAAGTTAACTCATTAACTGAAACCATTTTTAAATCCACATCCGTTAAAAACTCTTGTAAATAACAACCTATTTCACTTTTTTTTTAAATAATGTGTCGTTTTTATGATACACTGTCATTCAACTATTGCGAATGGTAGCGGTACTATTTTTTGCCACCATTTGTACTTAACTGCGGAAACAAATATGGTTTTCACCTTGAACTATTGTTAGCGAATCTATGCAATTTGACTTAGTTATACGTGAGGCTTAACTCCGCCAACCGCCAACGCGGCAATCCGCCAACCTGCACTGGGCCAGCGTGGTGGACTATGGCCTAATCCCCCTCGAGTTGAGGGGAGGCCCGTGCCCAACAGTGGGACATTAAAAGGGGTGGTATTACTATACGTGAAGCTTAACAAAATGTTGTGTTCATAATTTTAACGAGTTAACGGTTAATTTGTTATAATCACGTTTGTGACAAAAGAAAGTTGAAACGGAGTTAGACTTTAAAAAATCCCCCATCAGTAACGATTCAGCGTGCTCTTGATGTAAGGTACGTCCTTCAAGAAAGGGTCATTTAAAACACAAACATTTGTTAATATTTTATTTAAAAATGGAAATGGCATCTCATAAATTAATTTTATTTACATTTCAAAATTTTAAACTAATTAAAGCAGAACCAGAGTTCTTAGAACATTTACATAATGGCGGTGTCTGCACGCGTGTTAAAATAATTACAATGAAAATTATAAAGCTCAAGTACCATACAACGCTCGTTATACAATTTATAAACTTACAACTACAATAATGATTATAGGGTCGCACCTTATAGGTCATAAAGCATTTTCCTGCGTGATATAGAGCTAGTTTTAAGTCTACAACCTGTAAATGAATTAACGCCAAAACTTACTCAAAGACTTAGGTCCCGGGAGGCGTATTACAAACTCTTGTTTGTAACAGGGCCAGGCCAATATAGAATACTGGCTGGAGATAAAAAAAAACGGGCAGTAAAATAAATTCCCTGGCAATTTTTCGTTTGAAATGTAGAATACCTACATAATTATCCGTAACAAAACTATATTGTACGCAAAGGTGGACAATAATCTATGAACAATTCTCTATGCCTACATAATGTTCTCTATGGTTTTATCTCTTATCTATGGCGTCTCCTCGACATCGTTTGTTTTGAAAATGTTCTGAGTATTTAATTAAATTATCTATACATCTATACATATAAATAAAATTGGAGTGTCTGTTTGTAATATTAAAATAACCGCTTTTTACTAAGTGCATTTGGATGTATACACGTTACATATACCGAAACAACATTTTTTAATTTTTTTGTCTGTCTGTCTGTTTGTTCCGGGTAATGTTGTCAACGGTTGACTTTGTTAAATACCACGCGGACGAAGTCGTGGGCAACAACTAGTAATTATATAAATCTCAAGAAGTGTATAATTTTCACCTCAGGGCCCTTGGTATATTTAACAGTAGCTATGATTAGTTTTAGCTATAAAAGTATGACCCTATAAATCATTACTTCAAGGTGACTACATCATATAATAATAAGAGCCTCGTGTTAATATTATTAGTATTAAAAACCGAAAGAATACGCCTTCACAGAAGGCATACGTTGTTTATTAGAAGCTTGTTATAGTTTCATTCGTCACGAATGGCATTGCCCAGACCGACCGCGTTGCCTCGCGAGGCAGGCTCGGGTGACAGCGAGCCAATTGACAGTTGAGAATATGAGGCAGTGCAGTCGATCTGGTTGGCTTCGAGATGTGTGGATGCGTTGAACCACAAAGGACAATGTCCACATGTGATACCAATGTGTCTCGTGCATCAAAATCAAAATATTAGGTAAACATTGTTATTTTGTAGTATACTTTTATATTTATTCAAAAAAAATAATTTTGGTTTTGAATTGTGAATTTATCAATTAGCCCTGCTAAGACGTATTTCTAAAGCATTAAAGTACATTTAATTTGCTGTTATCACAATCACAGTTGTTCGCGGTCAAATAGGGAAACTCGCAGCTCGGGTATTCCCTCGACCAGTTTTTTTTCTTAAATAACTTCGTAATAAAGTCTTTTTTTTTCAGATAAAAACACGCCAGGATTTGTATCGTCTTAGAAAATGTATACGGTCACTGTCACTCTTATCTATTAAATCTTTGGTGTGAGCAGGAACGCTACACACATCTTTTGTAATTAGGCCACATATACATAATTCTTGATCTTATTGCCAAACTAGCTTCTGACTGCGGCTCAGCCTGCCGCACCCTTATTAAATCTATTCTAAATCACTCAGGGATAATGGAATGGAATCGTCTCAGTAGTTTCAAACCCACAAACTAACAATATTTACCTCTTAACAATATTAATACAGATATTGATTTCTTATATTTACGCGAATACTACACATTGAAATAAAACTATTTTTTAAGGGTTTTTATCGCGTTTATTTTTCGTTTCAACCACCTCAGTCCTCCCGTGACCATGGTTGCTGTAAAGCAGCCGAAACGTCGGGAACGTAAAAATAAACGCGATAAAATCCTTAAAAAATAGTTTTATTTCAATATTAATTCAGATTTAAAATGTCCACACTGTCTCAAATATCCTCATTTCACGAAGCCATATTTCGAAAATAAATCAGTCAATTTTTTAGACTAACAAACAACATCATTAGTAAATAATATATTATAGTCTATACGATTGTAATTCTTAATGATTACTATGTATTTTAAACGGACATTATGTAATTTCTTAATAATCATTATAGCTCTGTTTAGACTCGAGACAAATCTGGCTGCTTGCCACCTTTGTCAACAGATCCTACCTCAGTCCAATCATAGCTATACTCTCAAGCTATCACATACAAGACATTCTTAAAAGTCCATAGAATCAATTAGAACTGTTTCACAGTACATTAATAAAATGACTTAAATAACATCGGGGCACGTCCATAAAACACATAAGCATCCTGATAGATTATATATGCCGAGGTTGACTAATCATATCTGGACGCACCCTCATCTAAATTTTACTTCGGAAGTTATAAAGAATTCGAGATACCTATCACATAAAATGATAACAATTTTGTAACTAAAAACAAAATACTTGAAAACTTTTTGTGTGATGAAATAATAACACTAACAATACAACGAAAGATAAGGAAAAAATATAGGTCTGTACTCAAATAGCCATGTACAGGCTGACCGAGCAGCCTCGCGATGATCAGTCAATACGTAGCTCACGTGTGGCTAGCGCTTGAGCTGCCTCACCTAAGCGCTGCCATTTGCCTCGCTGTCAGCCTAACTGTATGAGTAAACCGGCGCGTGAAACATATCTCAAAACTGAGGCAGCCCTGTTAGGCTACGCGCCTAGTCGGGACACGGCTATTTATGAAGCAAGGCAATAAATTGCGATATTGCAATTTGTTGAACGAATTACTAACTCGATTCGGAAACGAATTAAGTTAGTCAAACCGATGAGTTAACATTCAGTCGACATTTAACGTATTTTTTTACCGCTAAATTAATAAGCGTTGTATCTTTTGGATGGTGAATATTTCTCAACGGGAAAATCTAATTAAATAGGTCAATATATGGCCAAATGTTTAAAGTTCTGAATAAAAATTACACAGTAGATACACTAACTTTGACATATAATAAACATTTTTAAATAACAAAAAAAATAACACGACTAGCTCGAGAAACAGAATTATAAAAATTTACACTTTAGAAGTTGCTGTTAACATTACATAACTAGCTCTCGGATTCTCCTCTTGCACCGGCTCCTGCCTGAAGCATCGATGTGTCTCAAACTCCGCTGGTTTCCTCAACATCTTCCTAACAAACCATACCAAACCTATCACGACAACCATCAAACCCAGAGCCACTCCAATCAACGCTGAGTTCAACCCCTTAAATCCAGCTTTCATCTCTAAAGATCCAATCTCAATCAGCTGTGGAACCACGCAAATTGTACGTGATTCATCGATCTTTGACTTCGCAATCGCTGCACAGACTTCGTAAGGGCCTCGTATGAAACCTTCCATGGATACTTCCAATGTCGATTGGCACGGCGTATCCTTCTGTGCTACCAGGGATCCCCTAGACAGTACAGCGAGAACCACATAACAGTTGAGAGGGTATTTGACGTCACTGGTAAGTCGCTGGGATCTGGGTAAAACGTACTGAGGAAGCTGTGAGTAGCCTAAAACTGATATAAACACTGTGAGGACCCCGTCGCTGGTCACATTTGAACGAACTTCTGAGACTCTGAAAAACAAGCAGATAATTAATTTAAAGGAAGAGTATGCAAAGGAAAATATGCTTAGGAATAATATGTCCAGCACAACATAGGAACACTTTTTGAATGTGTCCTAATTCCATTTATCCGTCCTACTCATGACCGTAATGTAAGAGAAAGACAGCAATATTTTTAGTTGTGTGGCATTGAGTTTAGTCGTAATTCGACAGAACTTCTCTCACCTCAATGGATTATTCTCTGGTGGTCTAGTTATGACCACGGGTATGGCTGTAGCAAAGGCCGCGCGTTGCCTGACCGTTTGTGGGGCGCCGCACCCTAACACAAGAGAGAGAGGGACGTCTGAGGTGTCCATCTCTTCTAGAGCAATGCAGAACCTGGAACATAGAAGGACCAGTTTAAAAAAAACATAGGTAGCTTAAAACCTTTTAAGTGATATTTACATGCACACTGCATACAAGAATTGTTGGCAAAAACTGAATTAGAGTACGCTTAGTATAGTATTAGTATAGATAATCGCAAGAAGAAGAATTGTGTTCAGATTCTTGTACACCGAAAACAAGTTGTTACAAGAAAATTGTAATTACAGATTATTCTTCGTCAAAAAAAACAATTTGGGTGTGATCGTTTGTCCGCGAACACAATCTAACAATCCTTAACACACCTCTGCTATGTCTAGTTTCATTTGCCTCCGATAGCTTAAGAAAAGATGATGACAACCATCAGCATCACCATCAGAAATAATTTCAGTAGGTGTATACGTATTTCAGGAATACAAAAAGTTCGTACTTGTGACCTTTTAAAATTAGCTTCAACCAAATATTGGCTGCCCAGAGAAATCTCAAATTAGCGAATTGTAACCTTATTGTGTAAGTTCTAGCCGCAAAGATAAATTAAAGAGTTAAAGTAAATATTTCCCCGTTGCCAAGTTTGGTTGGAGCTCACAAAACTCGTGGAATAATAGAAATTAATTTTGAACGTACCTAGATGGTAATCCACTCAAAACAGCTTTGGGTGGAAATCAAATATTATTTCAATTTCGTGTCGAGATTAGAAACGGGAAAAAATGTTTCGAGATTTGATTTGCATATTGAAATAGAAATAAAAAATGTACAGATTTTCCTGAGCTTTTTGTAAACCTACACACACACTAACGTTCATACTATATATATTATTACACACATACTAAAGTGAATGTAGAAATGTTTTTTTTGTATAAATTGTCGTATCAAAATTCTGACTTCACATAATGATAACAGCGCAGGTATATTAAGGCTAGGTAACGCTTATTATACCTTTTTTGAATCAACCATCATTGATTGAATCATAATTAATAATAATCATAATAATATGGCCAAAAGAACACACCAACTATACGGTCCCAAACTAAGCAACGCTAGGGTTATGGGTACCGTACAATGGACTGACGGCGAACTCAGTATAAATACTTATATAGATATTAAACATCCATGACTCAGGTACAAACATTCATGCTCATCACACCAATATTGTCCCCTACCAGGCTTCGAACCCGGGACCATCAGCGCAGAAAGCCAGATCCTACCAACTGCGCTAATCAGATCGTGTTAAATTTATAGACACAAACTTGGTTACTTACGTGTACTGATCCACAGGATCAATCTTCAATCCTCTCAACACGACATTAGCTGGTGCAGCTCTATGACACGCTACGTGCTTCGGTAGGCCACCAGCTCGTGACGCAGACACGCCAGTACATCTGAACCGACGGGTGGAAGGGGGGTCCACTGACCAGGATAAGTGGACCTCTTCGTCGTCGTACCACGCGTCTAGGAGGCGTACCTGGGTAGAAAAACCAATACTCATGAAATTTAAATGTGACCCAATTGATGGTAAGTATATCCTATTTAATAAAAAAATGATAATTTTATTAAAATCTGTTTATCGACTAATAAGTCACATAAAAAAAATATGCATCGAATTGAGAACCCCCTTCTTTTTTTCGTCGTTAAGAAAATCACAAACTGGGAACACCCCGAATCCGTTTTACGGTACCCATATTAAACGTTGCTTAGTTGGGACTGTACGGGTTAGACTTCGTTTTGCGATGTGGAGTCTCTGTAGTGTGCACATTAAGTACCTACTCCAATCCAGTTTTATAACAGAAAACTAAAACTATTCAAAATCCATGAATCACAGTTTCCCACACAATGTCAATGGCATGACTCAGAAGGTAATGAATAAAAATTCACTACAGCCGTATAACTCATTCCCCCACCTACTATAGTATTTCCAAATTCACTGGATACACGTCATCAATGCCTAAAAATAATCATATGACTAAGTTTCTTGGTTGATTAGCGGTCCCACGCTATATTAGATTTTTGGAGCGATATTCTAAAAGACTTGGCTAACCAATGAATATTTGAATTCATTCAAATATTCATTGGTTTACCTGCTTATTTTTTTATCTTGTTTTTGTCTTCAAATAGAATAGATTTACTTACAATAAGTTCCTTGTAAATCACTTATCTTACGAATCTTTTAGACTTTAAAGTATGAAAATATTTGAATAAGCTTACACCTTTTTTTGGGAACCATGCTTAGATACATTTAAATAGTTACCGTGAATGAAGACCATTACATTATTTGAACGTTAACTTAGTTACGTTAAAACGTTCACTTACATTAAACATGTCATACTAAGTTACTGAAAATAGTTTTTTTGAAGAACTAAGCAAAAGCCTATGTTAGAAGTAAATTCGAATTGAATTCGAAAAGAGTTCGATTTGATCGTTAGTCTGCTGTTAAGACTAAGGATCGAATTCAAAATCTCTTGGATACAAGGATAGCCCCGTTAAACAACTTGGCTATTAACAATTGATACTTCAAGTTCTTAAGTGATTTATAAAATTAAAAAAATATTATGTGCGTCTAATAATATCGTACCTTAGATTCAGATATCGGCAGATCGTCTACAGCTGGCACTTCCAACTCTTCATCGTACAAATCATCCTCCAAGCCATCTTGCTTATCAATGTAAACATTATCATCATTCCCATTTTCATCATCAACATATTTATCATCACTCACAATCGAATTCGCTAACACTTTATTGAAATCATAATTTGTGTCTCTATTCTTCAAATCAGTATGTTCAATATCGTCGCATAGCTTATTTTTCGATAGCCTAGATAATAGAGCTCCTTCCAAATGTGGGGGGGTTGCGCAAACGGCCACAGATTTATCAGTTGGTGGTAGATTTTTTGCTTCTCTTAACCACCTAGCAAAGCCGGCCATTAGGCAATCGCAATTAAGAGGATTATCTGTAAGAGAAACCAAAGAATTTATTTTTGTTACCGCTTACAAATGTAACGTTTGTTTGTAGAACTGGAACATCGCTTCAAAGTTTGTTCTGAATAAGTAATTTAGTAGTTAATTATTTGTATGCACTTTTATGGATATTTGAATGTTTGCTAATACAATACTATACGATCAAAATGTCTGCAATGCAAATTAATTAATAACTTCGGACTTTATCAATTGAGTACATATATTTGAAAAATATAGTTTTACGGTGAAGGCAAACACATCGTGAGGAAACCTACACGTTTGCCGAAAGTCGGGTGTAGTTAAGCAAACCACACTGGCCCAGTGTGACGGACTATGGCCTAAGTCCTCCTTATATTGAGGAGTATGGCCGGTGTCAATATTCTCGGCCCCTATTCTATTACAATGGGACTAAACACCATCGCCCAAATGAGGATACACTGAAGTGCACCTCTGCCATTTCTTTTTAATTTTACTTATATACCAAAATCATCTGCTTGTTATAGAACTTATAATGATGTTTCTGTTTATGACATAAAACATTCAAAAACTCAATCATTTAATTATAACATAGAGAGAAATGTTATAAGTGGGAGAGACGAGCCGATGTAGTTCTCAACTGTTAATGCAAATACATTTTCCGTGACCCGGGATTCGAACCCAAGGATGTATGATCCAACCCATGAAACATAGGCCGTAACAATACCTAACTATACAATTCTTTAACACCCTCCTCAAGTAAGAAAAATGACGTCGAACAAGTGGCAGCCTTTGGGTATTATTCCATACAAAAAAACACCATAAAGCATGAGTTACAATAGCGAGAGAATAGCGCAGACAAAGAAAAAATATAGACAGGATGACGGTAGCAAAATTTTGAAGCCATACACGGTACTGATATGTGTAATATCTACGCAAATTATGCGCTCTACGAGTACATCGTAACCTATCCGATGGCATTCAGTTTAAAAAAAATGCGTTCAAACAGAATGCAGTCAGCAAAATATGCATGCGTAGTTCCTAAATTGAACCCACTACTACACAAAACGTATAAACTTATTATATAAAAAAAAACGAATTGAGAACCTCCTCCTTTTTCTGAAGTCGGTTAAAAAGAGCAACCATTTTTTTTTTTGACGATTTATAATTTTACTGTAATGGTTTACTTACATTAATTAAAATATTCAGATTCTGATTGTTTTTAATTGTGTGTACTACGCAAATGGGCAGGTTTAATTTTTTGACGTAATATTGCTGGCAGGTCTATAGTTTTCTTTAGTCTGTGGGGAATTGTTAAAAGTCACGCAATAATATAACATGGCGTCAGTATCGACGGGTCGACAATGAGGCTTCGTCGTCACGGTTAGAACGCTGAGCCTCGACAAATATCTGTCGTGGACACACCGCCTTATACTGTGACCAACATTAAAATTTTTGCACGCCAACTTAGCGTTGGCCAATATAACAACTTTGCTATCGTTTTGCGGCGATACATGACTAGATTTAAAAACTATATATCTACATATCAGAAGGTAAATTTAGTCAACATTAGATATAATTAATTTGAGTCGAAATTGATTGTGTACTAGTGAGCTGAATAAAGTATACAAAAAAATATATTTATTTATCTATATCTGGTAAGTTGGCTTTATCTTGGAATATTAATTTTATTTCTCTTTCTTTTCGAAAATTATCACCAACCAAAGTAATAAGTAGTCATTAATTTTTAACAAGAAAAATATCACATTTTGAATCATCTATGAGCTATTATTTCTCGAATTTTCTTTTTGAATTTACATTTCGGTACTCAAATTTAAAATCTCACTTGAGAATATCTTTTCCGCTATAATTATTTTGCATAATTCAAATAAATTTAGTCGTTTTGTTGGCAACTTTGCGTGTCATTTTCCACAGCCGTATGTCCCCTCAAAGTGCGAATCATCGCACTGTCATTACCTTCAATGGTGAAACGGCCGAGGTCCTTGTGCAGTGCCAGAGCTCCGTCATCGATCATCGATATATCGTTATCATGGAGGAGTAGATCGGTCAGCCGATTGAGGGATTTGAGGGGTTCCGCGGATAGGGACCGGAGGAAGTTGTGTGAAAGATCCAGGTGCACTAAGTTTGTGAGCGTCGCCAACGATGCACCTGTGGAAGTTGAGAGGTGTTAGCGATAGATGGCGTTGACTGTTTACTGCCTCGCGGTGTTAAAGTTTTCGTTCATGACAATATATAGGACAAATAAAGGAGGGATAAAGAGAAGATGAAAACAACTAAATAAATCAACAAACATATTTAAAATTAGAAAAATTCGTACGATATTGTATGTATGTAGTTGTAGGTACAATACTACATTATTGAATGTGCAAGGCATCTAAGCTTCAATTTACATAAATCAGCATACTCTGGAATGGTTAAGATTTCTCAGAAAAAAAAATCATAATAGAACCATATCATATACGCTTTAGCTTCTAAATACTTTATGCTACCATTAAAATAAAATAAAAAACAAATCCAATTTTTTGTACCGCCATCCAATCATTACCTTGAATCTTATACAAATGTAAAAAAAATACTTTTCTCTTTATTTCCGCCGTTTCCGGTCGGCTGTGAGTTTTTCACCGGAAATTAAAACGTCACGGAATCATTCGGCTTAAAGCTTATAATGGACATTATCCCTGGTACTGGCTAATCTAGTTAAAATGGAGAATACCAATATTCTTCGTTATTCTAATAGCGAAAAGGACATTTATTAAATAAAAAAGTATCACCAGACTTGCGGGGTTATTTTAAGCCATTCGAAATCGATATCGGAAACGGATGCGATGGATTACCGCAATCGCTATTAAAATTTCCGAATTTGATTATTTTCGATGTATCTTGATGACAATATCGAATCATTTTTTCAAAAAGATTTCGTCGGAAAGCTCGTCGGGAGCGACACCAACATCGGAAAGTTTCTAAATCCGTTTCCGATGTCGATTCCGAATGGTTTAAAACAACCCACCTGTACCGTCCCAAACTGAGCAAAGCATCTGTTATGGGTACCGTAAAATGGACTGGCGGAAATCCCAATATATATAACTAACTATTATGGTCCGCATACTTCCTCAAGGATAAGGAAGAAGAAGATCAGAGCCTCCCCAAAAATGACTATGGTCAGTCAGTCCACGCGAAGTTAATATACAGATTGATTCAGAAATAGTACACTAACCTTTGAACCTACGCTTCTTTACCGCATATCAGTCATTATGTGAGGCCAGAATTTTGATTTAAAATATGAAAAAAAATGCTTCCAAAAACACAATTATCATCAAAAAAATATACTTAACATCGAAAGTCATAATGTGAAGTCACCATTATGATTATAAATCCGCCAAAAAGCGCAGGTTCAAGGGGTAGTATACCCTTTCTGAATCACACTATATACATGCGAGGCAGTGCAGCGTTGTCTCGGGTGAGCCGCGTACAGATTGAGCGAGCTGAACCAGCACCTCAAGGCACCCGGCCCCCTGATGACGTAACTTGCAATAGCCTAGCTATAGCAATAATTGCACAACATTTGCTATTAAATTGCTAATACGTAGCGTTGCGACGTCATTCAAATATGCAATTTGAAAGCAACTATTGCGAGATTACTGCTGTTGCTTTGCTATCGCTAAAGGCAAGATCCGTAATCTGGGAGCGGTTATTCGCTTACCTGATACAGCGACGATTTCGTTATGCGACAAATCCAAGTGCGTCAAGTTAGCGAGGTGCTTGAACGCGAAGTCCTCAAGTACATCGATCTGATTGTTGTGCAAGTTCAAATGAGTTAAGTTGGTTAGACCTGCAAACACGAGTCATTGTTAAATTACACATCTTGTTTGTATTAATTTACGAACATTGCTCGGGACCTCGTGTACCACGTGACTTTACTTACACAGGGGTGAGTTTACCCCGGGTAATTGTTCCCCGGATAAAAAAATCACTCACGGAGGCTCGCTGAACGGTATCATAGCTTTATATCCATACTAGCTGATAAATTCTATTGTAAAACTAGTCAAATAGTTGGCTGCAGTTGTGATTTGACAAGGTTTGAACTAATCTCAGTGGCGTAGCATGGGGGGGTGGAGGGTGCGGTCCGCACCGGGCGGCAAAAAAAATATTAAGATATGAAAAAAAAAATTAAGAATTAAAAAAGAATTTGTTTGTTCAGAAATAATATAAGATAGCAATTGCATTCTATTTGAGGTTCCATCACTCGTGATAAATAGTTTCTGGACTAACATCTTAGAGGAGTTCGGTGTTGCTGGCTTCGTTAATTATCGATCAACTTGTTTGGTTTATAATTGGAAAAGTTGTCAAGCCGAGGGTAGTGGGTTCCTCTTCCCCCATTTGTGTCAGAAATAATGTAAGTAAAATTCTTACCTGACAAAGCCCCACGTCTTATGCTCGCAAAGGTATTATCAGACAGTTGTAGAGTTGTCAAATAGGACAATGTCGGAACGGTGTTAGGACCAAGTGGTCCTTCTAGGGCGTTGCTTGATAGGTCTACATCTTTTAACATACTTGCTGCCTGAAACAACATACGGATTAAAGGTCTCGTCTTTAAACACAATACCCTCCTTCTTGCGCAGTCGGATATAAAAGGTAAAGTTATACCAAGCTTGGAGCACCCCGCACTTTAGGTGGGTACCTATAAGTATATCTGTGGGTCCGCCTTGACGGGCCATTTACGGGTTACCATGCATCAGAAGAGATAAGAGAGGTGGCTTGTACGATTTTTTTAGGCACGCAGTGCAATTCGAAGTACACTTTAATGTGTGGTAGCTAGAGTCGTTATTTTTTTTAATGTCTTCACTGAGTGATTCTTCTGTACTGTACTACTCAGTTATCTGTGGTTATATTAGCCGCATTCTGGACCAAGATACCTTTGAGTATCTTACAATGAAGTTGTTAAGAGCTTATTTCTGTACTGATTTTTTTTCTGCAGTCTCTTGGTAGAGTGGCCGTATTATTCAGAAAAAGGGGGAATAAAAAAACATGAGTCAGTGGAATAAAAACTGGGCAACCGACACGCACTTGGCTATTCTTATTTTATTTCGATGGTACGGAACCCTATACCGTTGGCCCTATTTAGCACAAAAGATATTTCGTAGCCGAGTTAATAAGAAAAATCATATTTTATTAGTCCCCCGATGGGCGGCAATATCTTACATCAAGATCGACCAATATCAGCGGAATTATCTTATACGTGACTGAGCAAGTTAATAAAATGGTATACGACATTTTATTGATAAAGGATCAGTGTTAATGACGTAGCAATTATTATTAGATAGTAAATTACATGTAGTACTTACTATATCTTTTATTAACACAGCCACAAACTTTTTAGGAGTTCTAACAAAGTCAAGCCACTTTTCCAATGCATTTGTAGTGGCAAATATTAACATCTACAGTACTACATCTAAGCAACCAGTGTTTTATGGATACTGTAGAATGGACTGGGTTTGATCCTAGTATATAATTCTATTCTATTCTATTCTATCAGCCGAAAGACGTCCACTGCTGGACATAGGTCTCCCCAATGATTTCCACACATCACGGTCCTCCGTCACTCGCATCCACCGGCTTCCTGCGACGCGTGTGATATCATCGGTCCACCTTCTGGGGGGCCGTCCTACACTACGTCTTCCGGTTTGTGGTCGCCATTGTATAACCTTTCTGCCCCAACGGCCATCAGTTCTGTGAGCTATGTGCCGCCTAGTGGCACTTCAACTTTGAAATTCTTTGAGCTACGTCGGTTACTTTCGTTCGTCTACGTCTACGGATCTCCTCATTTTTTGATTCTATCGCGTAGCGAAACCCTGAGCATAGCTTGAGAGCTCAGAGCGCTCCATTGCGCGTTGAGCGACCTTGAGCTTCCTTATGAGGCCCATAGTAAGCGACCATGGGCCTTATAAGAATACAATTACTAGTGAATATAAAATGCCCGTCTATGACTCCCTCTACCAGGATCCGAACACAGGACCTTTGATACAAAAAAAACAGCGACACTTTCCACAATGCCAACCAACTTACCTTCAAAGAAGCAAGTGCAGGTACTTTAAGCAGGTTCCCCCTTAACCTGAGTACGCTAAGCTTGACTAGAGAGTTGAACGCATCGGGCGATATATCGGTCAACTGGTTGTCGCTAATATCCAGGTATGTTAGATTTCTTATACTCTGAAATAAAAGTTTAAATACATTAATAAAGTAAGCCCGTGGGCGGTTTAAGGGATGGGGGAGGGGCACTGCATGAATTTAATAGGAGATGTAGCTATTGCTATTATACCGGACACACTCACTCCTCAATACGAGGGAGATTTGCACCCTATTCCACTTCTCTAGTCCAGTATGGTTGGAGAATTTTACACGGCTTTTGCAAGACTCCCTCTGACTGATGTTTCCTCATAATGTTTGCATTCACCGTACAAGTGGACATTATAAATGAGAATGAGATAAGCCCCTTTAAATCTGACTATCTCAGTTATAGACCTACTAATCTCGGTAGTGTGGGACAGGGTTGGAACCTGCACACCTTGTTTCCAAACCGAAGGTTTTATCAATATGGCTATAGCTCACATGATAAGTGTTTACGTGATGCAATAAAAATGCATTTTACGCTTTCTGGTTACATAAGGTTCTGGTTACGTAAGGTTAACTAGTAATCAAAATTCAACCTTACCTTGAAAGAATTTGAGTCTAAAGTGTGAATCTTATTATTGGACAGATCCAAGCGGTCCAAATTCGATAGCCTCGTCAGAGCTTCTGTCGGCACCGATGGCAATTGATTATTTGGTAAACCTGAAAACATATCCTGTCTAGTAACGCATCAACCATAAAAATACCCTTCCTGTAAATTGTACTTTCGTGCTTTGCAGTCAAAGTCTAAAATTAATTATCATAAGTAATCTAGTTAACAGTTTATTGCGTGTTTGTATATTAGGGTAAGCGCTCACATATCCTCATGTGTACGCATCTAACGAAATACATTAAACGGATTTTTAAGCCGACCATTGCGATCGAACTCCAGCATATTAGCAATCAGTATGAAGTCATCGCAATGAATTAGAACATTGACCTAGCTTAAACTAGCGGTAATGTTAGGTTCTCATCTATATCAAGCTTTACAAAGACAAATTATCGTACGCCCTTTGTGAATTGGGTTTATCAGCATATTGTAAAACTGGCAATCAATGTAGGTATATTTATGTCTATATAACATTATTATAAAAAAAACTTTTTAACAAAAAAAAACCGTCTTCAAAAAGCAAAAAATAATCTAATCTTGAAATCTACCTTGTTTAACTAAATCAAATATTTAACGAATGTGAACTTCACATTCGTTGAATACCTACATAGCCATACCAGTACCTACATAGCCAATAAACTGAATTGAGAGCCTCCTCCTTTTTGAAGTCAGTTAAAAATAAGACACCCTTTATATATCATAGATAATATGACAATCTAATATTCCCTTACAAATGACTGCCTGAAAAAAATATGTGGTAGGCCGTAAGTATAAATATATTTACAGCCTAAAATTGCGTTTTCGATCTATTCTCATAAATACTAGTACGTAAACAAACTTACATAAATATATTATTAATTAACTAAAACATTGTTATTAGCAAAACACTGAAAATTTGTTAATCGGGAATACTATGCGGCCTGCTCGCATTTTGTTACCAAAGTAAGCGCCTCCCGCGGGAAATCAGCTAACACCGCAAAATTATGTAAATCACAAGAAAGTATACTTTCGGGTTCCGTGTTCGGAAGTGGGTTAAGCGGTCTAAGCAGGATAAGCAGCCTTTAGTTATAATACTTCAATAATAGCCGGTAATTGGTGGAATTAATGGATCTCCGTGGTTATTTTTAATCATGCGTAATTCATATCGGCAATGGTTTCGAAAATTTTCCGATGTTAATGTCACTCTCAAAAGGCTATTTTAAATAGCGGTCGGATGACAGTTCGAAAACTTTCCGATGTTAATGTCGCTATGAAAAGGCTATTTTTAATAGCGGTTGGATGACAGTTCGAATGCTTCGGTCGCAGAAAGATGGTGTGCATATACGAAAAATTAAATATATAGCTATTTCGAAAATCCATCTCGGAATGTTTTCGCTACGGTTTCCGATATTGATTTCATATAATTTGAAAGAATTCCGCTGTTGTACACAATTTTGGACTTTAATGAAAACTTTGCTAGGATAATTTTCATATTAAATACAGTGCCCGTAACGGTAAGGATCAAACGAAACAGGAATAATGGTAGGTAGTTCATACATCTGCTGTTAAGGGATGTTCCGTTTTCATCCAATGACGTCCTGTCCTATCACAGTGTTTTTCTTGTTTCAATCGATTTCTATTGCACAGCCAATTCACAGCGACGATTATTAAAACATTTTTAATTCATCTCGTGAATATTAAGTGAATATCTAAGTTGACCGTTTTCAATAGCTTCGTAATCGGTTGAATAATGAACGCTGCAACGTCATAAGATAAAAACGGAACAACCCATCCTACAAAATGTTAAACTATGAAGACCTTTGTTGGGATTACTTTTATATTATACATAACATCCTTAAAAGTGTCATTCGAAAAGGTAACTTACCTAAAGCAAATAATGTAGTGGATACACTGCTAAACGCACCCTGCTGCACCCTCCTAATGTCCCCTGAAGATATGACAAGTCCGTGCAATCCAACCCCGGCTAGCTCTTGCACCGAGGCTGATGACAAAACAGAGACACCTCTAAGAGCGCAGTCTAATAACGATACTGCGGTGTTCTTATTCCTTGCTTTTTGTTCTCGAAGGTGCCGACCGATTATCTGGAAAAAGAGCGGTTGTTAGCGACATCTGTTGAGCTCGGTTAGGTACTAGAGTGGAGTTTACTAGGCGGAGTTGATAGACGGTGCTACTTGTTGTGTCGCTTTTTGTTATGATTATCATTACCATAGTGTTGTAGTTTTTTTAATATCCCGTAAGAATTGATCAATTTTTCTATTTAAAAAAAATATCACCATGCCGAGTTTAATTAAATTTATTTAAAATTTTTAAGCAGTGCCTATTCTTTTGATTAATGCGCGAAAGCTCTTCAGTTTTTCAAAATAACATGTAACTTATATTTTGCTACAGCTTATAAGCTATTATTGGGCCAAGTTTCATAAAAATCGGTCTGGCAGATTTTGCGTAATGTGCGAACAAACCGATAAAAAAAACAAAAAAAATTTTTTTTTCCATTTCTTTTTCATAAAATTCTTATTCAATGTACAAACACAACTTAGTTACAGTCTTATTACACTCCTTTATAAATTTACATTGTGTACCTTAAAACGGAAAAATACTTCGCACCATTGCAAGACCTCAAGACACTGAGAGCAATTTCTGCGTAGATCGAACAACAAGCAACAACTAAATATAAGGGTATCCTAGTTCAAACTATGACACTAGGACGCCAAGCACCTCAGCCCTTCCGGACCATGGTTGCTGTCACAGATCACGAGAGATATGCCGTGCGGTTCAAAATGTATGGGAACTCGCTGTCGCCGTTTTGTTCCCAACCACTCGCTAAAACCAACCAATACGAAGTCTCCTCGGTGCGTGCTGCGTCGTCGCCGTATACAGCGGCCGTACCACGCGACGCACCAGTTTATTCAAAGTATCGTTAGACGATCTATACATTGCCTCGTACATTCACTCAGTAGCGAACATAGGTGGTACTTAAAGAGCCATGTATTTTGTACAAAAATAAAAAAGTCGTTGTGCTACATGAAACCTAAAAAAACATAATAAAGGCATTAAATATTTTTTGATTTGTTGTTTTTAATGATTTTAAAGACGAATAAATAAAATACTTAATACTGGCTGGTGAAATGAGATTCCATCTTTCGCGTAGTTCACTTTGCTGCTGGTATTTTTGCATACAAACACGGAACAACCCGGCATTTTGAAAAAAACTAGAGCACCGGCACCGACGTGCAGTTGCAGTGGACTGACGGCGAAAATTGTAGGTTAGCCAAATGTACGCTAACTTTGTGCGCAAGCCCACCGCTTTCATAACATATCTCCTCTAATATATCTGTGGTTGCTGTAAACCAGCCGAAACGTCGGGAACCTAATAACATAAAATACACGCGATAAAATCCGAAAAATTAGTTTTATTAACAAGATTTCTTTCCTTAAAAGCGTCTCTTGAGTTAGGTAGGTACCTAAGCGATGTGATTTGTGTTCAGACATTTTGTTCCAGAGGTATTACACAAAATGGATTCCGTCTGTAAGTAATGATATTTCTGGATCGCGGAACGTTTTAATTAAACACTAGTGGAGAGCCCCGGGATTCATTACTATGATAGCATTAATTACATGAAAATGTTATATTTGTTATGTAGCTGATGTTATAATTGGGTATATTTAAAATATTAAAGACCGAATAATTGTGGTTTTTTTTAATATGCTTAATTGGTAGAGTCACTGCTTTCTGTACCAAAGATCGCGGGTTCAAATCCCAATAGGGCTTACCTTTGTGTGATGAGCACGAATGAACCCAAGTCTACATTGGTAATTGTATACTGAGATCGCCCCCAGTCTATTGTACGCATTATACAAGCGTTGCTTAGTTTGGTACCGTACATTTGGTGTATTCGTCTGCCGATATTATGTTATATTCATCACCTATAACTTGTCCATTGCTGGACATAGCCTCCGCAATTACTTCAACACTTCGAGGTCATTAAACTTACACGAAAATGTGGGATACAATGCCGTACTAACCCCTAATTTATAGACGTTCTATACCTTTATCAAACGTTATTTCGTACTGCGCACAAGCGTTTTGTTTCACTCACTACTATATGAAGATTGATAAAGTTATAGAACGTCTATGAATTTGGGGGGTGATTCTAAGTAAATCTTCAAACCTTTATGATAAACAATCTAGTATAAGTACGTATACAAATGTGTATCCAAATATTGAACGCGTCGAAGCCGAATCATTATAGCGATAGTATTTGTACGGCTATGGACGCGTTGATTCCGATACAATAGCCTTTATTCAACCCCTACTATTGATCTGCCAACATTTATGACCGATCGAAACGAAGGATATATATGCGTTTTTTTTTTAAGTACACAAGTAACATTATAGGCAAGTATTTGATCTCGATCTCACCTGCAGGGCTATTTTAAATCATTCCAAATCGATATCGGAAACGGAATCGAAAACTTCCTAACTGTATATCCCCAATCGCTATTGACATTTCTGAATACGATGATTTTCGACGGCTCTCAATGGAAATACCAACTCGTTTATTCAAAAAGTTTCCGTCGGAAAGCTCATCGGGAGCGACACCAACAGCGGATACTTTCAAATCCGTTTCCGATACCGTTTCCGAATGATTTAAAATAACCCACCTAATGGTTACTGACGATGAGATCTACGATTTAGTATACTTGCATAGAAGGTACCTGTTCACTCTCGACTTGAAAACACCCAGATTGAAGTCAACAGGGAACAAAGACGTAGCGTAGCGAAGCCGGTAGCGTGTTTCATTCCTTGGCAGTTCGCACGATGAAAGTAGTAGCAAAACGCTTAGTACGTACCGAAGGATTGTCAACAGTGTACGGATGACACTTGTCCGTGCGTCTTGTCAACCGACGATAGAATGGAGATGGGGGAATTAATTCCTCCTTTCCGAAATGTATTCTGTAGAAGACTGTTCAACTTGCTATATAATGTGTATAACTTCGTAAACTATACGCTCTATAGTTAGCTTACGAATAATCTCGCACTTGACGTACTGGGGTCTTAAGAACGTTTTCGAGTCGAGTAACCCGTAGTAGGATCTAAAACGGTTCACACTTCAGGCGGTGTATATATACGTTAAGCAAACGCAGAGCCGCCGATTGGCAGGTGAGTAAGAGTAGGGTCCAATGATCGCACGCATCAATGTTTTAGCAATAAATATCTTATATCAAGACGCTTAAGTGCTTCTGAACGATTACGAGACGTTGGGGAAAGGATTTTTTTTTTTGTTTTTATCTATAAACGAACACACCAACTATACAATCCCACACTAAGCAACACTTGTAGTATGGACTGGGGGCGAACCTAGTATATATATATTACTGCTGGGCAGTAATATTTCAATTTGGAATATATATATTAAACATCCATAACTTGGATACAAACATTCATGCTCATCACACAAAGCTTGTACCTACCAGGATTCGAACCTGGGACCTTCGGCACAGAAAACAGGGTCACTAGTGCGGGTTGGCGGACTTCACACGTCTTTCGAGGAGCTCTCAGACATGCAGGTTTCCTCGCGATGTTTTCCTTTACCGTTTAGCAAGTGATTGGTTGAATCTCATTTTGGCATGGATCAAAATGAGATTCGTACATGAAATCCAGAAAGCCCAGAGGTGCGAGCCGGGGTTTGAACCTGCGATCTATGTTACCGAGGCAAGCGTTCTACCAACTTGGCTATCACTAACCCATTATGGTCGCAGTTTGTGGGGTTGGTCGCAGGAACATTCGGCCGCTGGTCGCGCGCTTATCCTGGAACATTGACGCTGCGTATTTGACAGCTTAAAGATACGATTTACCTGTAACGCAGTGTGGTCGCCAGCGCATCGTAGCGTGTGGGGCAGGTCACAGAAACATTCGGCCGCTGGTCGCGCGCTTATCCAGGAACATTGACGCTGCGTATTTGACAGCTTAAAGATACGATTTACCTGTAACGCAGTGTGGTCGCCAGCGCATCGTAGCATTTGGAGCAGGTCGCAGGAACATTCGGCCGTTGGTCGCGCACTCATCCAGGAACATTGACGCTGCGTATTTGACAGTTTAAAGATATGATTTACCTGTAGCGCAGTGTGGTCGCCAGCGCATCGTAGCGTGTGGGGCAGGTCGCAGGAACATTCGGCTGCTGGTCGCGCGCTCAGTCCGGGACAACGCCACTGCGCGTCGGTCGCATGCCAGACCGCGATTGTTATCGCCACCAAGACCACCAGACGCATTCTGTGAAGAGGGAAAACGTTCATTTTATATCCTCTCCTGGTGGGTTATTTTAAATCATTCGGAATCGATATCGGAAACGGATTTGAAACTTTCCGATGTTGATGTCGCTCCCGACGAGCTTTCCGACGGAAATGTTTTGCAAAAACGATTTGGTATTTTCGTAAAGATACATCAGAGATACTCAAATTTGGAAATTTTAATAGCGATTGCGGTCATCCAGTTCGGAAGTTTTTGATTCCGTTTTCGATATTGATTTCGAATGGCTTAAAATAACCCCGGTGCTCTCTCTCCGTAATTGGCTCATAATTTGACAAGGATTTGTGTCATGATTCTCAAATATAAGCATGGGATATCCCATCAGGCTAATGGCTATATTTACTTTGGAAATCCAACAGCTACAAAAACGGTATATAGATATTTTGTTTCGTTGTAGCGACCTCTTTAACCTCGCGACAAGCTACACAGATGGCGCTGCAGAGGAGATTCAGAACAATTTACGATTTCCATACAATCCTTAAACGCGCTATGAAAGTTTTCGGAGCACGTAACATATATACAAAATCCTAGCAATAACCGTTCGGGCATAGCGGACGCCCCGCTAGGCATATCACCCGCCTGGCTGGAAGATCTTCCCTTTACCGCTAAAACGTAAACAACAGACAGCTGATAATAGGTCTTCGCTAGTAGATGTTGGGTACACATTAAAAATCTTGAGTCTATATTTGTACTATACATAGCTTAGTCGAGAATATCGATTATAGCTACCAAATTATTTTACCGATAATAAAACCAAGCCCTTAAGATATTCAGGACATGATAGTATAAAACCTCGATGGACCCGAGTTTTTATAGTCCCAATAGGACCGCTATCTTTTGTTTCTTTAATATTTTTGACCTAAGATAACATTAGATAGATCTTCAAGAATAAAATGGATTCAGTTTTCAACCGTTCTCCTATAATATAACTATATCGGAGTAAAAAAGTTATTTATAACGGTGTTTCATTCATTTATACTAATATTATAAATGTGAAAGTTTGGATGGATGGATATTTGTTACTCTTTCACGCCAGAACGGATCTGGATGAAATTTGGCAGAGAGATAGATTATAGTCTGGATTAACACAGGCTACTTTATCCCAGTAAAATGTACGGTTCCTGTGGGATAGACACACTTTTTAATCGCGGGTAACACCGCGGCGCGCAGCTAGTACATAATATAATAACTTGGCCAAGTCAGGTCATACATTCGATTCATAATTGAAATATCATTCAATTGAAATGTTACATTGTTGACAGTTTGTATGAGAAATAATTCAAAGTATTACGCATAAATAGTAAGCTCAAGGTGTCAACTCTACGTGGGTCAACGGTCGTCCGTCACCTACTGGCTACTGCTATCAATAGTCATGTAATTCGCTCTTGTTCACAACGTATCTGCGATGCGGTGCACGGGATAAGCTGAGAACGATTTCCTTTATATTGACGCAGTACTAATAATACCGATGACCTGCGCTATTATTTTAAACCATTCGAAATAGATATCGGAAACGGAATCGAAATCTTCCGGCCTGGACTACCGCGATCGCTATTAAAATCTCCGAATTTGATTATCTTCGATGTATCTTGTTGACAATACCAAATCGTTATTACAAAAAGTCTTCGTCGGAAAGCTCGTCGGGAGCGACACCAATATCGGAAAGTTTCAAATCCGTTTCCGATGTCGATTCCGAATGATTTAAAATAACCCACCTAATTAGGTCAGTGGTTATTGACCTTGCTTTCTTTTTTTTTTTTTTTTTTTTTTTTTATTACATTATAGGCAAGTATTTGATCTCGATCTCACCTGATGGTAAGTGACGATGAGATCTACGATGGAGCATACTTGCCTAGGTAGGAAGGCGGCAGTAGATCGAGACGCTACATTCACTAGGCACATGCAGCGCAACTGATCTGACCCGCCATCCATGAATCCATCCATTTCTGCGCTGAGGGTCCCCGGTTCATACCAAGCACAGACAGGCACACCAATCGTATGGTGTTACCATACAAAGTAGTGTTCCTAGTAACACCAAGACCAGAGAAGTAGTATAATTATACGGATCTTGTCGTAACCTCAGACGAAGAAATAATAAAGACTTTTCCTGATTCTAAGATAATGGTACTGCTGTAGATCCTGGCTTACCATCTATACATATAAATAAAATTGGAGTGTCTGTTTGTAATATTAAAATAACCGCTTTTTACTAAGTGCATTTGGATGTATACACGTTACCTATACCGAAACAAGATTTTTTACAATTTTTGTCTGTCTGTCCGTCTGTCTGTCTGTCTGTCTGTTTGTTCCGGCTAATCTCTGAAATGGCTGGACCGATTTTGACGGGACTTTCACTGGCAGATAGCTGATGTAACAAGGAGTAACTTAGGCTACTTTTATTTTAGAAAAAAAAATAGGATCTCACGAATAAAAATTAAAACCAATGCTGTTGTCAACGGTTGTCTTTGTTAAATACCACGCGGACGAAGTCGCGGGCAACAGCTAGTATCAAATAAAACTTATACTTGTAGCTTATTTCATAGCTAAGGAATATTTATACCAAACAGTATTATTCTGGAGGACCGTGATGTGTGGAAGTCATTGGGAAGCCTATGGTCAGCAGTGGACGTCTTTCGGCTGATAGAATAGAATAGAATAGAATAGTATTATTCTAGAAAATCCCATATTATTATAGAAAATCCTATATGAACCCGTTCGCTGCTCCCTCTTAACTTGCCCCGATACACGTCCCCACCGTCCGGTCGTCAGTCAGTGGAAATGCCCCATTACGTCTGGGGCACACGCATCGCGCCGCCGATTCTTGCACAAGTGCCTCAGATTATGACCGGAATTGCCTCTTGAGGAGGCACTTATCGTATGCCTTGCTTTCTTAGCTTTATCGCGGCAACCATGTGTAAATTTTGTATGTGAATATATTTTTTTGAATTGTTGTATTTAAGCGTCTGGACTTACTTATGATATGTTTCTATTCACGCATAGTATCTAGGAAAGTATAACACTTACATAATTTTGAAAAATTCTATGCAAAATGTTTTGATTTTTGCGAATACTACACATTGAAATAAACTAATGTTATTGACCCTGCGATCCACGTTACCGAGGCAAACGTTCTACCAACATGGCTATCACTGCGATATTGTTAAGTTGTTTAAATTGGTTTGCAAGATTTTCCACATATCTAACTAACACGGCCACCCCACGAGTACCCAAAAAATCTATCACAAGGCATTCTTACAATCTCTCAAGGGCACACCCGTCCAATCAATTCAGATCCGTGTGCCTCCCTCAAATCGTCCTCACGAAAGATTTATGTGGGGTCAAGGTATACTGGAAGACTGTCCTCGCGATATATCACCGAGAGTTAGTGCTTTTGACAAGGGCCGCGAACAGTTTTGGGGTAAACAGTGTTTTACCGCTGGTCGGTTTTCATTTGCATCGTGATGTAGGTGTCCAGAGGGTTTTGAAAATGTGAATCTGTCTTATTTTGTGGGTCGTTTTAGGTTTCCATTCAAAGTCGTATGGACTACTTCTTCTTGTTATATTAGCTTTATCTAGCTGCCTTTATCTCTTTCCTTTTATGACATGGCATCGAACTTTTGGGTTATTTGACTCTTGTAGCTTATTCTTGCTGTCTGTATAATCTTAACCTTTGGGGTTGAGTCACCTTCGTCCGTAGGAGAATTAAGTACCCTCGAGATACCCTACTCGTGACCCTGGGTGATGCCAACCAGGTGACAACTCTACTGGTGGTAGGCTTCGGCCGTGGTTAGTCACCACCCACTGAACAAAGCTATGTCGCCAAGCGGCCTAGCCGTGTTCCGGCATGATGTTCGGTGTTGCCATTCATGGATGGCGGGTTAGATCAGTTGCGCTGCATGTGCCTAGTGAATGTAGCGTCTCGATCTACTGCCGCCTTCCTACCTAGGCAAGTATGCTCCATGGTAGATCTCATCGTCACTTACCATCAGGTGAGATCGAGATCAAATACTTGCCTATAAGGTATAAAAAAAAAATAACCTGAGAAAATTTCAGATATGTCCATTTTACGGTACCCATAATTTAACATTGCTTAGATTGTAAGCATACTGTTCGTATGGCGATACTTAATATTATTTCCATCGAGCCATTTTCCCGTGATCCTCAATCAAACAGAAAAAATATACTTGAACATTTATAAAGTCAGTAAGAATTTCTTCTCCAATTATCACAGTAATAAACGCTGATGTAAATTAAGAATTTCTTTTAAGATTCATTACTGCGAACTAATTAAATTATAACAGAGGTTTGACTTTATAGACGGCGCATATTTTTTTATTGACTAATTAGTTAATGAAGAATCTTTTAGAATATTAGCGAACTAAACATCTTTGACTCTATTAATCTCAAAAGTGTGCTTGTTTGGCTTATATGAGTGTATAGCAAATTTCGGTTTTATATTTTAATAATATCGCCAAACGAACACACCAACTATACGATCCCACACTAAGCGACGCTTGTATTATAGGTACCGTACAATGGAGTGAGGATGAACTCAGTATATAATACTTATATAGATATTAAACATACATGACTCGGGTACAAACATTCATACTCATCACACAAAGCTTGTCCCTACGAGGATTTGAACCCGGGACCCTCGACGCCGAAAACACGGGCACTACCAACTACGCCAATCTGGGCCCCAAGTCTGCCAACACAATCGATTCATAATCGAACAGCAACCGCATAGTAACTGTCACTCTTGGCAGACATCCCATACAATATCTGTCAAAAGTGTCAGTTACTATGCGGTTTCTGTTCGATTATGAATCGATTGTGTTAGGAGACTTGGGGCTCTGGTTGGGTGCTACCGAGGTTGCAGAGGTTTTCATTATTTATTAATCTCTAGATATTAAGGGTGCTTGTTGCAAAAAGTGCAATTATTTCCTTAGCTCGAGTGTGTTGCCAGCTCTACTCGATATTGATCAGAATCAACAGTCCCATCTGGACCAATTCAGTGAATGGCCCAAGTTCCGGCGCCGTATTGTGATTTCGTCGATACGGATCGTTCCTCTATCGCGTTATTGTTGCTTTTTATCGCAGATAATATGTGCTTTTTATAGAACATTCATTTATTTGTATGGCCGTATAAAATAGAGATGTGTCATTACATTGTTCGAAGTTTAGTCTTCATTTTGAACTAGAACTTCTCGCGGGTCTCGAATCTTGCGGTCACACGGCCTTAGATGTGTTTATCAGAGCAGAATGAATTAGATGATGAATGTTAAAATCCGAGATTACACTCATAATACCAGCCCTTTTAATGTCCCACTGTTGGGTACGGGCCTCCCCTCAATGCGAGGGGGATTAGGCCAAAGTCCACCACGCTGGCCCAGTGAGGGTTGGCGAACTTCACACATCTTTCGAGGGCGTCTCTTATCTTCTGACATGCAGGTTTCGTCGCGATTTTTTCCTTCACCGTTTCGCAAGTGATAATCATGGTTGAAAATGAGATTCGCACAAGAAATCCAGAAATTTTAGAGATGCAAGCCGGAGTTTGAAACTGCGATCCTCGTTACCGAAGCTAGCGTTCTACCAACTACCTCACTGCTATGAAACAATATAAAGTTTTAATGCGTGTTTGCTCGACAAGAACACAGAAACGTAGCTGCTTGGAGCCAACTCTCTAGAGGCTCAACTGCCCAGCGACATTTAATTCACTTGCTTGCACACAAACTATGTACGTACTTACCTACGGAACTGTACTGTTTCTACAGGATTTCCCTGTCTCATGCTTTAGTCTATCATACAAATAAATAAAATTGGAGTGTCTGTTTGTAATATTAAAATAACCGCTTTTTACTAAGTGCATTTGGATGTATACACGGTACATATACCAAAACATTTTTTTTTACTGTCAGTCTGTCTGTTTATTCCGGCTAATCTCTGAAATGGCTGAACCGATTTTGACGGGACTTTTACTAGCATATAGCTGATAGAACAAGGAGTAACTTAGGGTACTTTTATTTTAGAACCCCCCCCCCCCCCCAACCCCCGCTATCGACTTAATATCACAAAGACGGAAGAAACGGTTGTGTCTTTGTTAAATACCACGCGGACGAAGTCGCGGGTAACAGCTAGTTATATAATAAAACGAGGTCCGTACCTTCGTATTTAGATAATATTTCAGGTTGAAAAAAAGTTTCTAATTCGCATGCACAAAGTCGCGTGCTACAGCTATATGCGTTATGAAATAGTCCCTTTATTATCCATTTACGTGTCGTAAGAGGATACAAGGGTTGCTTCACATGTATTTAAGGTATTAAAGTTCTAGTACTCATAATATCTAAACGCTATTGGGCCACTAGGAAGATAAGGCGCATACCTTATGTTCGTTAATATTTACTCAAAATTAATTCAGTGTTTTTAAGATCATAAATTCGGCCCACCCGTTCTTGAGTTACAATAGTGTAGCTAACACGACTTTGTTCAGATAGATTATAAGATTTCGCCTTCTAGAGATAGGTACCGGTTTCCTAAGACGCGCGTAGTTCATCCGTCTACTCGTTGGGATGGTTTTCCACTACGTCAACTGATATGTTATCAACTAAGACGCTTTAGCTGAAGTTGTAATATAAAATTGCACAAATAATCTGAGAAAACACACACACACACATTCTACTTCTTTGTTACAACATTCTGAGCGCAATCTTTGTAATCCTCATGTTATTTTTATAAACCAACACTGATATGGCTCACGATAAGGGTCACACATTCTCTTATTAATATTGTTTGGATGCTTGGCGGGAAACTGAAAAGTCATGGCGTCAGTTATATTTTAATTTCTAAAACTAGTGTTCCTGCGAGTTATAGTGAGTGATATAAGTGGAATATTAACCATTATGGGTTCGGTAATGTGCACAAGTGTTGGTAATTGAAACAGAGTGACGAAACATGCCTTTTCAGTTTCTCACAAAAAATCCATGAAAAATCTTTCGGTAAAGTATCCATCACTTTACTGATTGAGGGATGGGGGGGTATTTTACTTGGGCCTAGCCTTTGGGCTTGTGCATATATTCAAAAACAGCATTAATTTATATTACTTGAAACTGGCAAAATACCTATGGTGATGCCAAATTAAAAAAAAAAATTGTTTATTGTACGAAATATTTTATTTTTAAATTCATTTTTAGAACACTACTTTCAATTGTTTTTTAACTAAGCTACAACCGTCTTCCCCTTAACAATAGTGCGTGAGAATGCTTGCAGCATCACTGAGTGGATAATTGGGCCATCGTAGTCACTGTGTGCACAGAGAGCCTAGCGACTGCCGGTGCATCTGGTGACCAGCCGAGGCCTCACGCAATCAGGTGAATAATATACAAGGTGTGAGTGGCTTTGTACAGAAAACTGAAACTATAGATTCAGCTCATGATTATAGACCCCCAGAATTGAATTTTTTTCCGTCAATCTTTTCATGAATATACGCATTTTTATGTGTTTCTAAATAGTTTTGAACATAAAATCATAATAGCAGTCTATTTTATAATGATTAAAAAAAACATAACGACTAATTTAGACCTAAAATTGCAATGTAAATAAAACGATACGCTCGAGCGCACTCGTCAATAAAACGCGTAGGGTATTGCGTGGAGCTTTGTGTTGGTTTACGTTACATTGCGCGCTAAAAAATTACAATATTTGTAAATCATAACTTTGGACAAAAATATTTATTTTATTTTATTATAGGCATTAAGTATTACCTTTACCCAAAGATTTTGTTACCATGCCACGTACACCCTGTATAATATCTTCTATCTAAACATATACATTTTTAAGAAAAAAAGTCAATGTAAAGTATTCGCGTAAATATAAGAAATCAATTCAGTAGTTAATTACTAAAAACATTATTCCAACAAAATAAAACTCGGCGGTCGTCATTTCCATCATTCGACAATTTCCAATTAATTTCTCAATTAATGAACGACTTCAGTGACAAATTAATTCGTGTATGAATGTGGAAAGCAATTCGGAATTAATTTAAGTCACACACATTTAGAGTCTATTCTACTTAAATAACTTTAATTGATTAGCTAACTAGATGTCCCGGCGAACTTCGTACCGCCTCAGAATCAAATTTTAGTGTATTTTTTTGTCTTATGTTCAGATAGTAATTTTGCTTTGAAATATTTAAATAAACTAATTTTAAGGATTTTATCGAGTTTATATTATGATTTTACGTTCGTTTGTAGTTCTGCTATCGGGACGGAACCAAATTCAAAAATCAAAGATTGTAAAAATCAACCTACCCGTTCTTGATATATAAATGGTGTAACTAACATGACATTATTTTATATATATAGATTTAAAATAACATTGGTACCGCCCGAGTATTGTATTAAAATCTCAGTTAATTATCCAAAACAGAAGCCTAACCCAATTGTTTATTGTACAAGCAATCACCAAACCATAGTTATATAGTTTTAAATATAGTGTGTGATAGCAATTATGCCAAGTATTCGGATATGATGGTGGACATGCCTACAGCAAGCAGAGTCACCAGCAACTGCAACACCCTTTCCTAACGCGATTTATCGTTTTCAACTCTTCCTGAATAATAATAGAGTTCCTATTTCATCCAGCTCGTTGTCGGAATTATAACAACTAGAGTACTTGCGGCGGTCACTCAAAACTATCCGCAGTCACCTCATTATTCCCTCGACTCCCAAAATATTTGAAAACACAGCTTCGGGCGGTTCGTCTCACAACTCATACAACTTCGCGTAGTGTACACAGAGCTGGGCTCATCGTTCTAATTGAGTTACAAGTTTTCGGTGCCGCGGAGAACTCCTCGATGTTGCTTTTTGTTTGATGTCATTTTGTTCTGTTGTTTAAAAGGCAAAAATAATGTTAATAATATTGCAAAGCACAAGGCGACAAACATCTAGATCAGAGATTCCCAAACTATTTTGGACAAGAGACCCCTTTTCCAAAATCAACTGATACCTCAGACGCCCATAGCCAAATTAATTTAAAAATCCTATCTTTAGTTTTTTTCCTATTGACACAAAATAATAATTTCATCTTGTACGAACTTGTGCATGCTTATCGACTTGTTGAGTTTTTAAAAGTACAACAATGATAAGTCCTACATAAAACAACAGATACTTGTCTAAATAAATAACGCCATACGAACACACCAACTATACGGTCCCACACTAAGCAACGCTAGTATTATGGAATACCGTACAATGGACTGAGGGCGTACTCAGTATACTCGTATAATACTTACATAGATAGTAAACATCCATGACTCGGGTACAAACATTCGTGCTAATCACACAAAGCTTGTCCCTACCAGAATTCGAACCCGGGACCCATAGCACAGAAAGCATGGCCACTAGCCACTGAGCTGGTACCTTCTAGGCAAGTATGCCCCATCGTAGATCTCATCGTCACTTACCATCAGGTAAGATCGAGATCAAATATTTGCCTATAACGTACTAAAAAAAAGAAAAAGCTACCATTACGTTGTCTGAGAATGTTTAATTCCAATATATTCTCGAGAAATCCGCAAAGACGCTTACGACAACAAAATTGTATGCGTTACATTGCTGCAGAACTTGTAGACATTAGAAACAAAAGTATCCGCGCTGTCGTATTACATTGTTTGTGCATGCTGACGCAGCCGTGGATGATGAATTTCAACTGGAATGTACACACGCAAGTACTACACTCTCGCTATCAACGTACGAGAAAGCTCCAGATGTCGCTTACGTCAATTTATGATTTTAAAGATCTCTTTCAGGTGTGCCTGACTACCACTAAATCATGATATACATTTAATCTCGATAAATATATCGTCATTTTGTATAGTTTAAATATAACTGTGTATAGTATAGTAGGTCACGTTAAATTCGTGAAATGAATCGTGGACGATAATTACTCTGCAATGTGTCAATTTTTTTTAAGAAACAAAGTATTAATGTGTTTAATTTCATCACAGCTGAACATCAGCTCATTTTTATTCCGATAGTAGCTGTTAGCCGCGACTTAATTCGCGTGGTCTTTAACAAAAAGTTTTTTCTACAATAAAAGTAGCCTAAGTTACTCCTTGTTACATCATCTATCTGCCAGTGAAAGTCCCGTCAAAATCGGTCCAGCCATTTCAGAGATTAGCCGAAACAAACAAACAGACAGACAGACCGACAAAAACCGAAAAAAAAATTGTTTTGTATATGCACCGTGTATACATCCAAATGCACTTAGTAAAAAGCGGTTATTTTAGTATTACAAACAGACACTCCAATTTTATTTATTTGTATAGATATAATAAAACAATACCATTCGAGTTAAAAGGTTATCGAACCGTATTTTGTTCGTGTGCAGTCCTATCAACATTGTTACGTTCATGAGGCCAGCTTAAGAAAATTTCATTACCCTCGAAGAGCTTTCCTCTGTCTAGCCTCTGTTATTATTCTCATATTTATCCAGCAATGCCATTTGTTTGTTTCCACGTGGTTTTACGTGCACAAACAACGTTTAAAGAACGTAGTTTAAACAATAAATCTATTAAAGGATTACTCTTTTGTTCTGCTGAGCACTTGCAATTGAAAAGGCGACTTAAAGCTCTTTATGAACACGAATATATTGTAAGCAAGACACTTTATATTCTTAGTTTGACGCGTTCTTTTGACTATCCCACTCATATAATTGATAGAACTAGGCGATACTTGGCGGAAATACATTGTTAAACAAATGGGGGAAGAGGAACCCACCACTGACTCTCAGCTTGTCAACTTTTCCAATTATAAACCAAACAAGTTTGTACGATAATTAAAGAAACCAGCAACACCGAACTCCTCCAAGATGTTAATCGAGAAACTATCTATCACGATTTAATTATCGATCAAACTTGTTTGGTTTATAATTGGAAAAGTTGACAAGCCGAGGGTCAGTGGTGGGTTCCTCTTCCCCCATATGTGTAACAATGGATTTCCGCCAAGTGTCGCCTAGTTCTATCAATTAAATGCCTTTGTGACTTCCATAAACAACACCAAATGAAAACGCTAACATGAATGGATCAGGAACTTACTCGTTGCTAAATGGTGTTCCTAAAGCAACCAGACCTGCAATTCTAAAGCAAACTAAACGCGCAATGATAAATGCAAATTGGTAAATGAGGATGCTTGAGCCTCGCGACGCAGTTGCTTAACTTCCAGCGACACTGCACCGTTCCCAACAACAGCCGAATTATTATTGTGACTGCATACGATGGGAAAGTTCCCGCTGTTAATTAAATGCTATGATTTTAAGTTTGCAATGTTTAGTTTAGCTAACTATTGTAACCGCAAATTATATCAGGTTTCATAGTATTCTAACTTTATTAATTACTCTATGTAGAGTAAATATCTCTCTGGACTACTATTGAACGTTTGGATTTTCTGCATAGAAAATTTTAGGTATCAGAATTGTAGCACACCCAGAGGAGCAGTCATCAAAAAATCACCTTTTTCTGAGCTTAAACCACTTCCGCAATATGTTGTACCATCCCGGGAGAATAACCACATTTCCCGGGATGGGTATAGCATTTACTTTAACCCGGTATAAGCTTGATAGCCTGGCATGGTATTCTATATTAAGTGGCAATCTCAAAATCCACTTGGATGTTGAGATATAGTTTTTTGGGGTATCCCACGGGAACATATCCATGTCTTGGGCTACAAATATTCCATGTACTTTTTCTTGCTCTTCTTCTTTCTCCTTCTTACTTTCAAACATTCTCTATCCAAGAAATTGATACAGTCTAATAATATTTTCTATATAATTTTCTTTGCTTCATCTTCTTTATTCTTTGTTCATACTATTTTAACATAAACTCACATTGGTAAGGAAATAACATGTCTGCATAGGATGGTGTATTTTTTAACCGACTTCAAAAAGGATGAGGATCTCAATTAAGTTGTATTTTTTTTGTAGTGTGTTTTTGAGAACCAAGGTTCTAAAACGATATTCTCTTCCCCAGGATGCCACGTCCATCGTACCTGGTGCTACTTTTCGTCAGCCTTACCCTGGCCCAGAGCTCCTACGGCCATGCTCGTTCCTTTACCCGCTGCCAACTCTCTAGGGAACTCCTCAGATACAACTTTCCCAGGAGTTTGATACCGCATTGTAAGTAATATTCAACCTTTTGGTTGATAAATTTTGGGTTTATTTTTCTTTGAGATTTTCAGGGATATTGTTGACTCAAGCCGCTTAGACTTTTACAAAATAAATCGTGGTACGATAGGTGAACATGGACTTATGCACGTATACCGCGTGAAACAGTAAGTGTATGCCTACTACCATTTGAACCAGCGCATTTACTCCCAGCAGAATTATTATTGTGATATAAATGGTCAATATGATAACAAATGCGCTAAAAAGCGTAGGTTCAAATGTTATTACACCCTTTCTGAATCACGATGTATATAATAATATACGGGTACTTTTCACCAATGTCAAGAATAATAACAAAGATCTTGCCGATATTGGAGAAAGCATAATCAATAGTACATTTACATACCTCTCTAATATCTGAGAGCACTAAACCAGTTTTCAACAGACTTGTGAAGTCTACCAGCCCCCACCAGGTCAATGATGGTGGACTATATACATTTATCTAGCGAATTTAAAGAATTTTTGGCTATTCAGCGAGGAAATGCGGCCAGCATCTTGGGCATGCTACCGCATGGGCCAAATTTTTTACACATTTTGTAGCTTTTCTATACTCTTTTTAAGTTATATTAGTTTGTAAATATTTCTCAGAAAATAAATAATGAACATTTAAAGAAAATATCTTTTAAATAAAAAGGTTCTCTTGCTAAAGCACTACCTATCACTTATCCAACGTAATTTATCCAACGAGCCGAGAGTAGCGGCATATTAGCTTATATAATGTAATGGCTATGTGCTGTAGCTTCCGAGCGAAAACCCACAGGAGACCGACTCTTAGTTGCATTAATATGACTAAGGAGTATATGGGAATAAGTTTGAAGCAGAACATTGGGTAATGAGTTTGGTATATCTGACATCATTTACATCATAGCTAGAGATAGAACCTTATGGGTACCTACACAAGGTTGATTCCGAAAGTGAGTAGAAAGACCGGGATGACTATTTCGCACTTTGACTGCAATCACTATTTTTAACCGACTTCAAAAAGGAGGAGGTCCTCAATTCGGTTGTATTTTTTTTATGTAGATATTTTATTTAGACAAGGTAGATTTCAAGATTAGATATTTTTTTTGCTTTTTAGTTTTTTTTAGAGGGTTTTTATTTTGTTAAAAAGTTTTTTTATTCAATTTGTAAAGCAATGTCAAATATACAAGTCATTGATTTCAGGACCTTCCTACTTGTTGTTAAAGGTTAATATTAAAAAATCATTGAGATTCAAGTTCATGGAGAAGAGCATTCCCAATTAATAGACTTTTATATTTAGATTAATTATATTTACGCGAATAGGTACTACACATTTCAATAAAAAAAAAAATCGGATTTTATCGCGTTTTTTTTATGTTTTTAGGTTCGTACGGGAAAGTAAAAACATAAAATCGTGTTAACATAAAATAAACACGATAAAATCTGAAAAACATGTTTTATTTCAATCACTTTTATATTTTATATCATTTTGATATTTCTTTGACGATTCATAACAAGAATAAATAATACTCTGATTCTGATTCCAACTCCAAGATTCTTCTTTCCAAATCCCCGAATCCTCTTAATCGGGTCAACAGAATCAGCTAAACCTCAAAATTTAAATCGTTAATCAAATCGAAACAATATTCAAATTAATTCGGATAAAACGCCCCGACTCCTACAATTAAACCGGCTAACAATTCTAAAACTTAAATGAAAAGGGGCTTCGTGTCATCCCGGCATCTCCCTTTTTATGCAAATAGGTGATTCTGGGAGGAAAAGTTCGCGCAAGCGCTTGTTAAGGGGATGAAAACCGCCGATGACCTTGAGAAGTAGTGACTTAGACTTGCGTCTAGTGGTGCGCTTTACCAAATATGAACTCTTTAAATTTTCTACGGATTGCCTTAAGGTGGAAGCTCAGGGTCAGGGCGCGAAATTCAAAATGTCAACGGTTTTTATTTTTTTACGAAAAATTTGGACATCTTTACGATGTAATTTAGTGTTTTGCGATATTAGCATTCTGCATTGAATGTCTCGATGTATTAAGTTTGCTTAAAAAAATACCTAAAGCGATACAACACCATTAAGTTAGTAAAAGTAGCGGTTTTTACAAACCTTATGGTATTGTATCGGATTAGGTTCTTTTTTAAGCAAATTTAATACATCGAGACATCCAATGTAGAATGCTAATATCGCAAAATACTAAATTACATCGTAAAGATGTCCAAATTTTTCGTAAAAAAATAAAAACCATTGACATTTTGAATTTCGCGCCCTGACCCTGAGCTTCCCCCTTAAAAAAAAAGACAACCATATCTCAAACCCCATCCCCCCCCCCCCCCCCCCATGGGTTAGTACCCCATCTGTACTATAACTGGCTAGCCCAGCGGACTTCGTACCACCCCACCTTTCTCACATGTATGAGAAATCCATTTCCTACGTTTCAAAAGTTATTCTGCTATTCGGGGCGGTGACAAATTAAAAAAATCAAAGATCATAAAAATTCAAAGATTAGTATATCTTTTCTGAATTACTCTGTATAGATAGTTTCTTGTTCTTGCAGGGGTGTGCTTGATCGAGCACGCGAGCGGCAGGATAACAGATAAGGTGATCAACCACAACAACTCCTACACCAGCTATGGATTGTTCCAGGTATAGTAGATTCATTTATATCTCCATACGAACACACCAACTGTATGGTCCCACACTAAGCAACACTTGCATTATATGTACCACACGCCAATGTGACAGACTAAATCCTGAATACCTCGCACATCAAGGGGAGGCCCATGCCCAACAGTGGGACATTAAAAAAACCCTTTTTTTATTTACATCGGCACTCGTTCACGCAGCCCCATAGAACAACATATACTTGTCTTAATAAAGAAATAAATATCGCCATACGAACACACCAACTATACGGTCCCACAGTAAACAACCCATGCATTATATGTACCGTACAATGGACTGGGGGCAAAGTTAGTAAATAATACTTATATAGATATGACACATCTATGACTTGGGTACAAACGTTCGTGCTCATCACACAAAATTAATCCCTACCAGCAGTCGAACCCGGGACCCTTGGGACAGTAAGTAGAGTCACTACTGTGCTAATCAGGGTGTCAAATTTGCACTGAAATCTGGTAACAATGTTCACGAACTCGCAGTTTCATAAATGAGTCACTCGCTTACGGCAACGACAAAGTACGCTTAGAGTAAAAACCTGATGGATGTTATCAGACTTCCAAGTTATCTCTTGAGCTGGAAGAAGATCCGAGCAGTATCACATGTTCAGATATTTTTATAGGTATATCTCGCGGAAACCTATCCATTTTCCTGGGCTGGAAACTCAGGCTATGAGGTTATCACTATAACAAGTTTCATTGAAATCAGTCTAGTTATTTTCCGTGATGCGCTAACTGACAGACAGATGGACTAAAATTCCAAAACCAGCCTCCGTAGCGTACATAATGTACCGTACGATTTTTTTTCCGGCTTATATAAAAACGGGTGATACAAGAAGAGTATACTAGTTGCCTTTAAACCTTCGCTTCTTTACCGCATTTGTAGTCATTGTTTGAAGTCTACATTTTAGCTTGTATAGATAAAAGATTCCTATAGCTGGTATAGAAGACGTGTAACTTAGCCAGTAAATTTTAGTTTCACCAGCTCTTATCTCCAGGATAGGCAGGATGCCAAGCTCTCCCGAAATATATCTCCGAGTTGGGTTTAACAATATATATGTGTTGCTTTTATAATTGAATTCAAGTGTTTTATATCCTTTTCAATAATAATAATATCGCCAAACGAACACACCAACTATACGGTCCCGCACTAAGCAACGCTTGTATTATGGATACAGTACAATGGACTGAGGGCGAACTCAGTATATAATACTTATATAGATAACTAGCTGTTGCCCGCGACTTCGTCCGCGTGGTATTTGACAAAGACACCCGTTGACAACAGACTGCTCGCCCATTCTGAGCCCGCGGGACGCATTGCGGGTTGTTGCTATCAAACTTAATCAGGCGCTGCGCTGCAACATTGGTTTTAATTTTTTTTCGTGAGATCCTATTTTTTTTTCTAAAATAAAAGTAGCCTAAGTTACTCCTTGTTATATCAGCTATCTGCCAGTGAAAGTCCCGTCAAAATCGGTCCAGCCATTTCAGAGATTACCCGGAACAAACAGACAGACAGACAGACAGACAGACAGACAGACAGACGGACAGACAGACAGACAGACAAAAATTGTAAAAAATGTTGTTTCGGTATAGGTAACGTGTATACATCCAAATGCACTTAGTAAAAAGCGGTTATTTTAATATTACAAACAGACACTCCAATTTTATTTATATGTATAGATAAACATACATGACTCGGGTGAAAACATTTATGCTCATCACACAAAGCTTGTCCCTACCAGGATTCGATCTCGAGAGCCTAATCAGATATTTCGTAGACTTTCGTAGGCTATAGAGGCACCTTGTTACATTCAAAAACCTAAATGCTGATAGTCTGATGACTTTAATGATGTAAATTATAGTCTTAAATAACCGGCATAATGCACACTAAAATAAGCCGTAAATTAATTAGTTAAAGTTTATTTAACAATAATTTAGCTGCGTCGCCGAAGCCCGCCGAAATAATGACGTTATTACCCGAAAGTAATGACGTTACCGCCTTAATGGGTATTAATTTGCCATCAAGGCTTAACACGTAATGATCTTAAAATATTATAAGCTGATAATGGTAAAGAATATTTATGTACGAGAGGAGGAGGCATCGTTCGAGCTTTGTGAGGCATGTCGGTCAGTACTCGGCTAATGGCACAGTCTATACGCGGCCATTTAAACCTTATACCCCCAAATTTATAGAAGTGTTATAACTTTATCAAACGTCATATAGTACTGGGCAAAGCAAAATTCTTGTGCGCAGTACTATATGCCGTTTGATAAAGTTATAACACATCTATAAATTTGGAGGTTAATATATAATTTTACCAGCCCTTTTTAAAGTCTCACTGCTGGGCACGGGCCTCCCCTCAATGCGAGGGGGATTAGGCCATAGTCCCCTACACTGGCCCAGTGCGGGTTGGCGGACTTCACACATCTGTCGAGGGGTTCTCTCAGATATGCAGGTTTCCTCACGATGTTTTCCTTCACCGTTTAGCAAGTGATAATCGTGGTTGAAAATGTGATTCGTACATGAAATCCAGAAATCCCAGAGGTGCGAGCCGGGGGGTTTGAACCTGCGATCCGCGTTACCAAGGCTAGCGTTCTACCAACTTGGCTATCACTGCTTTAAACTTATTATCACCATATTGCAAACATTTTGTTTTAGTATTAATTACAATAATATTTCATGCATTTAAAATGTAACACAAACATTCGGTAACAAATCTGTATAGCGTCAGCTAATTAAGAGCGATCCATCAGATTAATAATGTAACTAAGGTTACCACGCATTCTGACTATATTCCGGATATTCCGCAGTATATGATTATCACTTGCTGAACGGTGAAGTAAACCTACATGTCAGAGATTACCTCTCGGAAGACGTGTGAAGTCCGCCAAACCGCACTAGACCAGCGTGGTAGATTATTGTGGGGGATTGGGCCCAACAGTGGGACATTAAAAGGGCTAGTATTATTATTATTTCGAAAAAGTTCCGCTTTACAGTATAAGTCAGAGGGTTGCTTTCGAATCGCTAATTAAGTACGGACACCCAATCCCATCCCACTAATAATCATAAATGTGAAAGTTTGGATGGATGGATGTTTGTTACTCAATCACGCCAGAACGGCTGAACGGATCTGAATGAAATTTGGCACAGAGATAGATTATAGTCTGGAATAGCACATAGGCTACTTTTTATCCCGGTAAAATATATGGTTCCCGTGGGATAGATTTGTTTAAATTTTTCATACTTTTAATCGCGGGTAACACCGCGGGGCGCAGCTAGTAAGTCAATACATTGCGAAAGCGTAACAAAATATGGGTGCACTGTGTAGTGCACCTCGGGTACTAAAGGCGTGGTAAAGTTTTTTTTGCTTAATCGATACAAACATAGTTAGACCAATTGTTCTCACCGATTTACCGCACAAAATTAAATCAAGCTGCTTCCACCGCAGTGTGCATTTGAAACACATAAATTACCATTATAGTTACCTCGTTATAGTACGGATTCTAATGTGTAGTTGTGAATACTATTCAAGAGTCTATTTGTGCCCATTCCAGTGATGTCTTTTGATATAGATCCGCTTCGTTCCGCGGAGAAGTGCATATAAGTTAGAGTCCTGACACTCATGACAGATAGATTCTCGATTGACATCTTGTTTCTGCTTCTTCAATTTTTTCTTTGTTTATAATTGGGAAGGTTGACGAGCCGAGGGTCCAAGGTCATTCCCCCATTTCTTTAACAATGGACTTCTGCATAGTATCGCCTAGTCCTGTCAATGACCTAGAATCTAGATCTCGGTAACCAAGCGAGCTAAGATTTTTATGTATGTAAACATGCAGTTCCTATTAGAGGTTTTCTTTACAGCCATCAATATATATAAAGGGTATACTTGTCGTCTTGTAATATATGTAGTCTGAGATTGTTAAAATTGAGTAAAAATCCTTAACTATTATGAATGCTCCGTTTAATTTTCGTTGTTTAATATTATTCAAATTTTTTTTTAATACTTCACACTACTTCTTGCTTCCTCTGTCCCCCTCTGTTTTTATCTATCCTTCCTCTTCACACATAGTGTTACGTTCCATTCCCACATATATAAGGCTCAAATACAAAAGTGAATCTTGCTTCAAACAGTGGGACATTAAAATTGACAATACAAATCCGAAACTTGGAATAAGGATTTTGAATGCCCATTCATAAATCTGCATCACAATTAGGCTCATATTTGCATGATCAGTCACCACTAATCACTCGGCCGACATTATTCCGACATTATGCTAGAGTAATAAATAGCCTCTCACTTGTGTGCGAAATGCGAGTATAAGTATAATTCATCCGATGTGTAGGCAGATGAGTAGGAGTTTCATTTAAACAAAGGCACGTATATAAGTAAAAATTGACTTCAAAAGCTATGGAGAACTGTTTGTGAGTCGATGAGTGAGTCAGACAGGGACTTACCAACCATTCAACTTACGCTTCTTTAGCGCACTTTAGCGTACTTTTTATGTGAAGTCAGAATTATAACACGTCGATTTAAAAAAATAAATTTAGTTTTGATTGCTTTAGAAAGATTTAGAAAAGACAATTGCGATTTTTTGTTAGCATTTTTTTTTATTGACATATCGAACATATGACTACCTATACACATATTGAATAAAACTATATCTTACGGATTTTATCGCATTTATTATTTGTTTTTTACGTTCCCGACGTTTCGGCTGCTTTACAGCTTTGTATCTCAAGATCCATTGGGCGGATTTTATACCATTGTTCGTATAATCTAATTGTTTATACATCTATGCTAGTAACGCTACCCATAATCGCCAACTCACCGATTACTACAAAAAGCTTGACCACAAACTCTATGTAATTCGAGTGGATTGAGTAGTTACTCCAGGGGGTGTACTACGAACACTTATTTCCAAGCAAGATACTGAATTATCTGCCAAATTATATTTTAACTCAATGATGCATAATTATGTGTATATAAAAAAAAATGCTGATTGTTAGTAAGCGCATACCTTGAGAACAGCTAGATAGATTTGGATATTTTTACCATGATGGAAAAGATTTTTGGAGAATGAAATTATTTCAAAGTTGTCTGGAATTTGGACAGGCCAACATGTGACGGGTTATAAAAACTGTATTATTTATAGACTTTTCCAGTTAAAATTACAATTACAGACAGAGGCAAAGTACTATCTATCAAGAACTTGATGTCGCTATATAGATGTCAAATTCTAGGCTGAGTGGTGGGAGGCTGGGAATTGACTGGAAATACACCGCCATAGTTCGTAATATGCCCCTAGGAAATAACAGAGTTGTATCTGAAACCATCGTCGCTCTTCTATCGCGGTGTTCAAATGTTGCCTCATTATAAAATATCGTCTGTTTACACCTTCGATTCCGCTATCGTTCATAATATCACATCTAAGACCGAATAAATTACAATTCCTCAACTCCATCAAAAACGGAATTAATACAAACAAATATAATATATTGGTGATCTGTACATAAGGGATGATTTGCCGTGCACAAATACAGGGTGCTTCGATCATCAGAGCGACGCAAGCTTGAGATTAGCAATCTCAGGGGAAAGTATTAGCTCGCAAGACGGTATTTACCGAACGCCAGTCTGATTTCAATCGGAGCTTCGATTTGCAGAGTGGAAAGCTTCTTGCTAGGGATGTAGTGAAGTATGTATTGCGTTTTATCGATAATTTCTATGCTGACATCCAAAATATTCTCCCTACTTTTTCCAAAACAAACCAACTCATAAAGGTCCAACTAAATTGTTGAACCTTAAGAGATTAGTGTTAAGGAAAAACTGACATGAACAAAGTATTTTTTACAAAAAAATGATTAAAGTACTTACGTATTTAAGAGCTCTAGTAAGAGTTTTTTAATTCCACGCCAAATTTAACTCTCTAGCGTTTGTGTTTTTTATGCCTGGTGCGTGGTCTATAATGAATTACATTTTAAAGCGAAATAGCTAAAGTCTAGACGGGACGATAATATACGAGTAGTAGTAAAAACATTGATGTACAATTACGTTTATATGAGATGGTAGAACTAAAGAGTTATCATTCATATCCTGACGCACACATAACATAACGTACTTTGGTTGCAAAAACACTAAACGTAAACGAGATAGCATGACAATTAGCAAGAGCAAAACGCGAGACAGATATATGTTACGCTGCTTCATTTCAATGTAGCTTAATTATACCGAGTAGCAGGTGTGCCATTGCCGATTGCAAGAAACCTATCTACGTCTTTCTTAGTAGACATCGATGAGTGTAAACAATTTATCGAAATCATACATAGACGAGAATGAAATATCGATAAAACTAGTTAAATAACAAGCACATCACTAATAGTCGAAGACGTCGGCAGAGGAATAGATCTGAATTGATCCGCAGCTCCGACGCCGCCGCGGCATAACTAGAGCTTCGGCTACAATGCATCGCGACGACCTTATATATACCGTCAGCTATAATTATATCATAGGAACTACAATCTAAACAAATAAATAAAATTGGAGTATCTGTTTGTAATATTAAAATAACCGCTTTTTACTCTGTGCATTTGGATGTATACACAGTACCTATACCAAAACAACATTTTTTTACAATTTTTGTCTGTCTGTCTCTCTGTCTGTTTGTTACGGCTAATCTCTGAAATGGCTAGATCGATTTTGACGGGACTTTCACTGGCAGATAGCTGATGTAACAGTAACTTAGGCTACTTTTATTTTAGAAAAACAAAAATAGGAACTCACGAATAAAAATTATAACAAAAAATTCTTTCAAATTGTATCATCCACTAACAATCGAATTGAAAATTCACTCGATTTATATCGATATAACGTCTCGATTCAACAAAGATCGAGTTAAGTGCACCGCAGCAGTCTCCAACAAGGCGTCTTTAGTGACGCAAACAGGGATCAGACGTCGAATGAACGTCACATTCACGTTGTAGTACATAATTTATTTGTCTCACTCTAATACACAGTGAAAATATCTCCTTTCTGCTCTAAAAGTCCTTAGATTACTCGTAGATAATATGTACACGTGATAGCCAAGTTGGTAGAACGCTTGCCCAGGTAAGGAGAACTGCAGGTTCAAACCCCGATTCGCACCTCTGGAATTTCTAGATTTCATGTGCGAATCTCATTTTCGGCCATGATTATCACTTGCTTAACGGTGAAGGAAAACATCGCGAGGAAACCTGCATGACTGAGAGAACCCCTCGAAAGATGTGAAGTCCGCCAACCGGCACCGAGTCAGCGTGGTGGACTATGGCCTAATCCCCCCTTGCATTGAGGGGAGGCCGGTGATGATTTTATGTTGGATACCTGTTAAATGAGTACGGGAGTGCTCTTTTTAATTTTTATTGATTATGTTTTATTACTTTCTTAAATCTATAACAGCCAGCTACAAATCTACCATACTCAGCTTGAATACCAATATTAACCTATTACGTACCATTCTAAAAAACACTTAAAAGCTACCAATCTGGTAATAAATTTATACCTTTAAAAAAAGTTTTTTTCTAATCGGTTCATAAATACCGGAGCTCTGAGGTAGCAAAAAAAACTACAGTCAAATTGAGAATCTCCTCCATTTTTAAGTCGGTTAAAAATAAACATTTTATACTTAAAAAACGCAAATAATATAATCAACAGTTATGTGTTAATGTTATAGTGAAAATAACATCCACGCGTGGGCATAGTTCGTGTCATTGTATCAAATAACTTAATTTACATACACGTGAATTACAAGATAAAACAACTTTCTATATAGATAATGATAATATGTGCACATAGTACTTAATTAAACGCAGCCATGACAGTGTGTGTAATATTCTATTAGCATATTAAAAAATGTGCGACGTAGGTGTCACATAGGCTGTGTCCCCAGTAGGCAAACTGTCAGCGGCCGACTGAGTTAGCGGCGTATCGGTTTAGTACGCCCTTCCATATATTTGAAATGGAGTTCACAGTTTGCTAGTTTGCGCTCACTCTACGCAGTTTGCTGTGTTGCGCGCGCCGATTGATTCAGTGAGTGGCCGACTCACAGCAAAACCGGTTCCAGTCGGCGGCAGCGATATGTTTGTTCGCCGGGCGTAGTGAGTCCGTTTGCCGCAAACTGTCATGTAGACAGTTGACAGTTTGCTCGCGACGCACGCAAATTGATCTGAGTTTGCAGCTAACTCGAATTTCAGTTCGCCACAAATTTGCGGCTCACTCAGTCGGCCGCTGACAGTTTGCCGACTGAGGACACAGCCTTAAACTTAAAAACTTACCGAATTTTCTATCAGTACGTGAAGTACGAGATTATTCGTAAACTAACGGTGTACTTCATAGTCTACGTATTCAGACACATTGCATGACAGACAAAGTTGGGGTCGAGTCACCTTCGTCCGTAGGAGAATTAAGTACCCTCGAGATACCCTACACGTGACCCTGGGTGGTGCCAACCAGGTGACAACTCTACTGGTGGTAGGCTTCGGCCGTGGCTAGTCACCACCCACTGAACAAAGCCATGTCGCCAAGCGGCCTAGCCGTGTTCCGGCATGATGTTCGGTGTTGCCATTCATGGATGGCGGGTCAGATCAGTTGCGCTGCATGTGCCTAGTGAATGTAGCGTCTCTATCTACTGCCGCCTTCCTACCTAGGCAAGTATGCTCCATCGTAGATCTCATCGTCACTTACCATCAGGTGAGATCGAGATCAAATACTTGCCTATAATGTAATAATAAAAAAAAAAAAAAAAAGTTTGATTGAAATAACATTGATATAAAACTAATTTTACGGATTGTATCGCGTTCATTTTATGTTATTACGTTACAGACGTTTCGGCTCATTCACAGCAACCATGGTCACGGGTGGACTGAGGTGTTAGACGTCCTAGTGTCATAGTTTGAACTATGACACTAAGACGTCCCTATATATGGGGTCCCTTTATATTGAATTGTTGTTTGCGGTCCGATCTACGCCAAATGTTTTGATGATATCTTCTTCTAAACAAAAGTTTAGCTTTTCGAGGTACGAGCATTGAACCGTGGCAAGCTTGACATTACAATGTGAAACTGGCCTAAAACAAAAATGAACTTACTTATATTTTTCTTTGAAATTGTTTCATTATATTTTCACGAACCACCTTTGAATTAATGAAATTAATATCAGACGTAACTTTAGAAATCTAATTTCAAAAATTCATACTGTTCACCTACTCCTATTAGTAGGCGATAGGTCTAGTGGTACCTGTAAGTACTTGAGCCCGTAAGGCAAAACTTTTCAGCTTTGTTTAATTAACAAATCAGTATTCGGCCTGCGTACCGTTGCAAAAAGAAGTAACGCATTTATCCATAAAGGGGGCGATGTAAATGCAAATTTTGCACCGTCACCGACCGGCCACGCTTTGTGTTTGTCAGCAAACACGTTTTTAATTAATACCCTTATTTATTTGATGCGCCATTAGTGATGCTACAGTGCGCGGATTTTTTTGTGGTAAATTTTCACGCGCTGATTTGGGAATGAGAAATTGTTTGAAGGTGAACACTTTCCCATGGACATTCAATCAGGGCAGTTCTAATAGACCTACGCTTTTTGAGGAAATCAATCTATACATATAATAAAACTATAACTTAGTCGCGTCTGTAGGTACATTGAAATTGAATTTTGACGATTGTTTACATGAATAAAAATATTCTTATTCTGATTCGGATAGATCCATAACAAGGATTGGTGCAAGAAGGGCAGGAAAGGAGGCCACTGCAGCATGAAGTGCGAAGGTACGCTAATTGGATTAAGCGCTCAGTGCTAAGTAATCCTTATTCACGTTTATACCAGCAACTTGGAATAGCTGCGTAACAACTGTTAATACGATTTATTTCCATAAATTGTGACGTAATTTTTATTAAAGGTTTCTGTACATTAAACTGAGCTATTTTGTCGACGGCAACTTTACAATGTAGGTATGTATCTCCTATAGCCCCCAAGCACCAAGTCCCCAAGTCTGCTAACACAATCGATTCATAATCGAACAGCGACCGATATTGTATGGGATAGCTGTGAAAAGTGACAGTTACTATGCGGTCGCTGTTCGATTATGAATCGATTGTGTTAGCAGACTTGGGGCCTTGAGGCTCGGTTGCAACTCACCCATTTGCACCCTAGGTAGAGTCGGCTTTACAGCTACACATAAAAAAGTACATGGGGGAGGGGGGGGGGGTCTTCTGAAACGTTACGATGCGTTACAAGGTGGGGGTGGGGTTTGAACTACGCGTTACGTAACATTGTTTTAACCCTTCAGAACGGTCGCGTAGAGATTTTACGTTTTACTAGGAGGGCGGGGGGGGGGGGTAAATAAAAACATTACTTCGCGTTACATGGGGGGAGGGGTGGGGGTCAAAAATCTCCAAAGAATGCGTTACGTAATACTTGAACGCTCGCTAAGTAGTATCATTAGGGTAGACTTATGACCGTTTCGATAACATTAAACCTGGTTTCCAGATCTTCTGAACGAGGACTTGGCGGACGATGTGCGGTGCGCCAAGCGAATCTACGATCGAGTCGGCTTCAAAGCTTGGCCAACCTCGAACACGTACTGCAAAGGGAACAGCCTCCCTGATCTATCTAGGTGTTAGATTTAAATTTGTATATCAGTTGTGGCTCGTTCCTACAATACATTTCTACGTACAAGCTCAAAGATTTGACGAATGGTAACAACCAATGCGTAGGGTATATAAAAACGCCATAAATATCTAACTTATAATATATGAGAAGCAGTGATAGCCAAGTTGATAGAGCGCTTGCCTCGATAACGAGGACCGCAGGTACAAACTCCGGCTCGCACCTCTGGGGCTTCCAGATTTCATGTGCGAATCTCATTTTCAACCACGATTGTCACGTGCTAAATAGTGAAGAAAAACATCGTGAGGAAACCTGCATGTCTGAGAGAACCGAGATATGTGTGAAGTCCGCCAACCCGCACTGGGCCAGCGTGGTGGACTATGGCCTAATACCCCTCGCTTTGAGGGGAGGCCCGTGCCCAGCAGTGGGACATTAAAAAGGGCTGGTATTATTATTAATATACTAACGTTCCCGGCGAATTTCATACCGCCTCCGAATCAAATGTATGCAGAAATGGATTCATGTTATTAATTATTATTTTAGTTATTTTTTATTATAATAGTTATTCTGCTATTCGGAGCGGAGACAAATTTTAATGATCAAAGTTCATAAAAATCGTCCCACCCGTTCTTGAGGTATAAATGGTGTAGCTAACACGACTTTGTTTATATAATTTTTAAAGATTAACATAAGACCTGATTAGCGCAGTTGATAGTGACCCTGCGTTCTGTGCCGAGGGTCCCGGGTTCGAATCTTTGTGTGATGAGCACGAATGTTTGTACCCAAGTCATGGATGTTTATTATCTATATAAGTAATATATTTTGAGTTCGCCCCAGTCTATTGTACCGTACCCATAATACAAGCGTTGCATAGTGCGGGACCGTATAATTGGTGTGTTCGCCTGGCGATATTTCATTTATTATTCAAATAATGAAGTAATACTAATAAAATAAAACAAGGCATACATATATTATATTTTAATAATAGTTTTGATGTGTTCATTATTTTATAGGCACGTGTTAATTTTAAGTAAGTATAAGTATAATAAGTTAGAGATAGTTATCATTCCTTTCTGTTATAACAAATTCTTAAATCTCATTACCGTGCCTTCCATGATAATATTTGATGGTTCTAATGAAAAGCTCCACTCCAAACGAGATTCCTTCGTAATTCCTAACTCATTTAATTTATTACTCCCACTCGAAGATTTTAACTTGAGAATGCGACGACATTTCAAATACATCCTTGATAATGCCTTATATGTATGTTATGAATATACTTCGTTCAGCTTGTATAGTTAAATTTTATTCATAGACTTATTTATATTAGTTGTAGGTACTTTAATATTGGGCAAATGCAGCGAATTAGTTACACAGCTTGGTGAATTGTTACGCTATTAATTTAATCATTTTGAGTACCAATGCGTAGTGAGTTTTATGTGGGCATCACAAAATTGTATTTTTTATGTCTATATTTTTACTTTTGTTATAAATAAATTACTAGAAATCTATAAAAAAAAAACTTTATTTTGGTTTTTTATTTATATCATCGCCGTTTACTGTCCAATTTACAACCCATTGTTATCCAGATTCTATTTAAAATCAAACTTATAAGCGCCTCTCACAAAATATAAAAACGTCATAATCTCGACTCATTGCTATAAATATTTGCCAAGGCGTACAACAAAGCAAACACTGGAACCTTTATTTTGCTCGAAAGCAATAAAAACATAATTCAATTATTACAATTTGTATTGTTCGGTGTTGCCATTCATGGATGGCGGGTCAGATCAGCTGCGCTGCATGTGCCTAGTGAATGTAGCGTCTCGATCTACTGCCGCCTTCCTACCTAGGCAAGTATGCTCTATCGTAGATCTCATCGTCACTTACCATCAGGTGAGATCGAGATCAAATACTTGCCTATAATGTAATAAAATAAAAAAAACAATCTTACTAACAAACGGTTGTAGGAATATAATTTTTAACCAAACTCAAACATGATCTGCTACCTATCTACCTAGGTACTTTTTTATGTACCTACTTACTGCTTGTATGTCTTCTCTGGTCATAATGTACCTATTACTCGAGACTTCTTTTTAACCGACTTCAAAAAAAAGGAGGAGGTTCTCAATTCGGTTGTATTTTTTTTTTATGTTTGTTACCTCAGATCTCCGTCATTCATGGACCGATTTTATAACTTTCAATACCTATATTCAAAAACGAGTGCTTCAATATGCTCTCGGAAAATAAAGAACACGAACTATAAGCGCGTATTGAAATAAAATACCGTTGACAACTCGTTAAAACTAATAAATCTAGAAACGAACCTTTCCCGGAAAATTAATTTTATTACGCTTTTAAGTTAGAAAAATAGAAAACCTATTCCTACGTTCCGTTTTCAACGTAAATTATATATGAAACCAATTTCCCGAAACTCAAACCATAGAGTTTTTAAACCTACTCATTGATTGCCGTAGATAACGGCCGTTAGAGAATAAAAAGCTACGGCTCGTTTTTAGGGAGAAAACGAGGCAAGCCGAGATAAAACTATGTACTTATAAGGTAATCCGTTGAGCTAAAGCTTTGATGCTAGCTGTCCTTTCGAACTTCGTACCGCCTCAGAATCAAATGTATGTGAAAATCTAAAATAATTCCCATGTTTGAATAGTTATTCTGCTATTTGGGGCAGAGACAAGTTAAAAAATCAAAGATCATAAATGCCCCCCCCCCCCCCCCCCGTTTTCGAGTTATAAATGGTGTAACTAACACGACTTTGTTTTATATTATATGGAAGATTATAGAGATTATAAAGAAGTCTAGTTTTTTAGTTTGTAAGTAGGTACTATATATGGATGTAGACCCTGGAGGGTAAATCTCCAAATCTATCTAGTTTGTACTATTAAAAAAACTTTGTGTTTTTTTTCAGAAAACTTTTTTAATTTATCCTTCATTACAAAACTAATTCGGAAGCTTACGAATTCAACAAAAACAGCCATATCCTTCCAGCCGTTATGGATGGCATAATATCGTTGCGCCTTTGAATTATCTCCAAATTAGAGTTAAGTCCGTCCGTCGGGAGACAGAATGAAAAAAGATTCCGTATCACATAGGTACACCATGTTGCAATCAGTAAAATCCTAACTGCAGTATCTAAAAATGTTATTAAATTAAAATCCCACAGAGACGGGTCCGTTCGGTCCGGGGGGCGGTCCGCGCACGGCACAGATCCGCAGATTTCAAAGCCCCGGATATTACTTACCGCGTGCGGTTATTTTCCGTTATATTTTCGTACTCAATCTTAGGGTTTGCACTGCAAGGAAAATTTAACATCCGCCTCAGAGCACACATTGCGCATTGTTGTTGCAAGTTTCCGAGACGATTACAGCGTTATTCAGAAAGCGTATAATATAATTGGACCCTGCGCTTCTTGGGCACATTTTTAATATTTGTTTGAAGTCATAATTTAAATACATGTATTATTATTTTTTTGGTTTTTTTTATTTTTTATTTATATATCGAGATATGTGCTGGTTCAAATTATAATATTCCCTTTCTGAATCACGCTGTAGAAGGTGTAACAAGAAAACTGATCATGTAAATTAAACGTGCAAATAGTAGATACTTAGTTATTTGTGAATAGCATAATTTCAAATGACGTTACGATTACAGTAGTTCCTGTTTACTCTAGAGCTCTGAAACTTTCCTGGAACTTACCTAATAGGTAGGAATAAAAAAAACTTATAAAAAGGTATTTAAATTATTTCTTGGTGGCAGCCCTACAGATGTTGCACTCTATGATAGAATCCGCGAATATGGGATCCTGAAAATCTGGGTATAATCCGAGTATTACTTTAAGCTGCAGTTTTACACGCGAGTGAAAATACTATTTGGGACGTCGTATACAAGGTGATTCAGTTATGGTATCAATACTAACATTTGGAAGTACGCTTCTTTGACGTTTTTAATTTAATTATTATATGACCTCAGAAAAAACTAAATATTGTTCACGCTTTATAATAAATCTTTATGAATCTGTACGTCAAGTGCGAGCTAACCGTATACTTTATAGTTTACCGTATTTAGACATTTTTTATGTTACATTACCGTGTTCGGTGTGACCTATTTGTTGACCCGACAAACTATTTTTAGAATTATTCCTAGGCCTTGTTATAATCTATTACCAGACTACTACCTACTTCTAGCAAGAGGGGACAAACTAAATAAATAACCAAGTTAATTGAGTGGAAAAGCTTTTATTTATAATCTCAGCATAAATCCCAACGAAATTCGAGTTCAAACGAATTTAGATTCGAATAAACTAAGTTTAATTTGTTATATTGTTCCTATAATTATAAACTTTTATATTTATATTCCAGTAATAGGTTGTTTGAATGTATGAAAAATAAGCATTAAATTGTGGCCATCTTAAAAGATTATTTAGCTAACTATTAGTCTTATTTTTCTGAAAAAAGGATTAATTTCTTTAAAATCATAAAATATGTGAAGTCAAAATTTTGATAAATACGTCAATAAAATAAAATCGTTCGCATAAAGTCGCGATTCATTTTTTTGTGAAATAAATAATATTTTTTTTTTTTGTTTCTGACTTTACATAGTATTCACAAATGCGCTTTTTCGTCTCTTTTCTCATTAACTCTGTATAAACACTATCACAAATACCGTAACGTAATATCCGATTAAACAAGATAATAAATACATTAAAAGCACGCATATAAAACTATAGTGGAATCGCGAACGCATCGTTAAAATGGTAATTTCACAACTTTCCCATAGGAAAATGCCATAAAATTACGAAAGCAATCCGGGGCTAGTGAGGCGACACGATCGAACCTTTATACGAATTAATTGAATCGTATAAAAAATGTAGTGTTTCCCGAATGAATGGGGTTTAATCGGACAAGTCGGTATTTTGGAGGGAATTGTTCGTTATTTCAGTTACAAAGGATTTCGGCACGTATTTTTTTTTTCATTTGCAGCATTTTAGCTTTTGTTCATATTATTGACAATAAATAATGATAATGTGTTTTATAAACGTTATTTTATTATAATAGAATTAATGTTTTGAAATAAAACTTAATTTATAGATTTTATAGCGATTATTTTTGTGTTTTTACGTTGCCGACGTTTCGGCTGTATTACAGCAAATAATAAACGCAATAAAATGTGTAATCCATCTCATAGCGAGACTATTCCTGAAGTAGCATTCCTGCTAGCATGCAGTAGCATGAAGTATTCCTGCTAGCATGCAGTTAAAAAAAAAACTATGTCACGAATTATATCGCCCAAGTCTCTCTCTCTCTTTCTGAAATCATACGAGGGAACGGGACCAATTCGATTTATCTCACATTTTGATTACATTGACATTAATTAAGAGAGTCATATGTCTAGCAGTGAACGTCTCTCGACTGATGAATGGATGGAGACTATTGTCGATAAAATTAGTGCCACATCATGGATGGCGGGTCAGATCAGCTGCGCTGCATGTGCCTAGTGAATGTAGCGTCTCGATCTACTGCCGCCTTCCTACCTAGGCAAGTATGCTCCATCGTAGATCTCATCGTCACTTACCATCAGGTGAGATCGAGATCAAATACTTGCCTATAAAGTAATAAAGAAAAAAAAACATAAGTCATAATCAAAGTCAAATCATTGATTTCGTATAGTCCTACGGGGGCACTTACAAATTATCATTTATATTATTTTTTCATAACAACTGGAACCGAATGCAACCTCAACTGAAAAGACCCGGCAGGAAATTCAGCGGGCTTGACTTTTTGTTTACAAAATTAATTTTAACTTTTGTTTAATAGCCAGCGTATTGCCATGCGAGGCGCACACACGCTACATTTTGACATCTTAATTGACGCTAGACATTTGAGCGATCAGTTCCCAGGCTGTATTATAGACCAAATAAGCCAAGATTCGCACCTTTCTAAGATGTTAGTCGAGAAAATATCTATCACGAGTGACTAGTTTCTCGACTAACATCTTAGAGGCATTAGGTGTTGCTTCTTTAATTATCGATCAAACTTGTTGGTTTATAATTGGAAAAGTTGACAAGCCGAGGGTCAGTGGTGGGTTCCTCTTCCCCCATTTGTTTAACAATGAATTTCCGCCAAGTGTCGCCTACTTCTATAATAATTAAGATTCAGCGATATATTCTAGTAGGATCAATTTCTAACCCCTACTTTCCCAAATGGCATAAATATAGGTTGATACGATATTAAACATACATACCTAATAACATATTCAAATAACTAACGTTTACATCTCGTAAAATCTTATCGATTCTCCTTCAAATTGTTTAAGTACATCACTACACACAAAACGCTTACAGCCTACACGCTGTTATTAAATTTCGGTTGACAACACAAGTCACAAACGTAAACATTAGATATAATATTTGTCCATCTGCAAGTACATAAGCACCAGTGTAAGATGACATGCGTAGCATATAAAAAGGAAAAGAAAATACTTGTAAATCAGAAGCTCAAGGGTACTGGTCATTGTGCAAACAATATTTGAGTGGGATTTACACACTGCGAGATTTATACTTGAAGATGTATGATAGACAATTTGATTTTAATGTATTCTTTTGGCTGGGATTTCATTAAGGGTGGTATAAAATTACCATAGGTATATCTATGACATAGATCCATGACCTATTTATAATGATAACTAGCTGTCCCGGCACACTTTGCGCCTCAGAATAAAATGTATGAGAAAATGAATTATCTTTATTTTATTTTTCATGTTTTAATAGTTATTCTGCTTGTTGGTAGATACATAAAAATAAGGCCGACTAGGCGCGGGTAGGTCGATTTTTATAATCTTTGATTTTTTTTTGATGATGTGACTAACACAAATTTGTTTTATATACATAGATTAAGTCATTGTGATTCTTTGATGGAATTGCGATGGAAGACGAATAGACCAACTTTTATTATGGGGACCTTACACAACTGACGTTATTGGAGCGAGCAACAAGGTATAGATGGCACTAAAATGCCATGAAATAAATGCCAATAATTATTGCCACGAATTTAGCAAGGTTTACAGTGTTCCAGCTAAGTACAAAGTTAGTTCAATACTCTGGAATAAAATGTAACCAGAAGAATAGGTAACGAAAAATGTCACAAGCAAAGCCGCTCTGAAATGCTAGGGTTGTATTATAACTATATCGATATACTCCCCGCGTGCCCAAAGAGGAACAATGCGGCCGTAATGTCACCGGGACAGGATTCCCACGTCCCCGGGTCGTTGACGCTGATCGATTGGACCGCGACACTTTTTGTAATCGATTCCAGCGATACCTCGGACGGTGGCGCGTCACTAACGAACGATGTATCGATTATAAATAAATAACTTGCGGTTTCATGATGTTTCTCAGAACGAATCTTCGCTGAGATCTGTTGAAAATCATTCCTTAGACGAAGATATAATATAGACAACAACTTCGCGAACAACATATTGAACCCCCGATGCATCGTTGATATAGTATTTCAACCCACGACGCCACTGGAATAGGTATTATATCTTCCGCGACTACTAAAATCACCTACCAAAGTATCTATTCGGAAATACTGGCCGAATGAAATAATTCGGAAATACTGGCCGAATGAAATAATGAACAAAAATATAAACAAAATAATGAAGAATAGCTTGCAATAGACCCGATCAACGCTATTCCTAATTTGCACTAAGTGACCACAACGGGTTCTTGGCGTATTGCAGGTAGCTATCTCTAAAGGCAAGATAATTATATCCATTGTAGAGTCCTAATAGTAAATGGCGATGAAAGAAGATGATGAGAGATGATCTAAGCAACACGTTTCTTGCAAACCTCTATCCTCCAATAGGTAATGACATCAGTGTTGTTGTCAGGTAACCCTTCGGGTATTAGAGGTAGGTAATATTTTATTTATTATATTATAGCAGTGATAGCCAAGTTGGTAGAACGCTCGCCTCGGTAACCAGGATCGCAGGTTCCAACCCCGGCTCGCACCTCTGGGATTTTTGGATTTCATGTGCGAATCTCATTTTCAACCACGATGATCACTTGCTAAAACGGTGATGGAAAACATCGCGAGGAAACCTGCATGTCTGAGAGAACCCCTGGAAAGACGTGAAGTCCGCCAACCCGCACTGGGCCAGCGTGGTGGACTATGGCGTAATCCCCCTCGCATTAAGCCCGTGCCAAGCAGTGGGACATTAAAAAGGGCTGGTATTATAATATATAATGTTTTATTTTCGATATACTGGAACTCAATTAAAGGCATGGGTCCATTTATCCGAACGATTGACGAGTGAAGCGTACATTTATCAACCACTAATAGCGGGACAGGACCAGTCGAATATAAGGCTAAGGCACGCGAGCCACTTTTTGTTTGAAAAACACTGCGATTGAACGATGACTCTACTTTGCTGTCACTATCTTTCTTAGTTCTGAAATCGGTGGTGTGAGCGAGACGGAGCATGCATACGGGATAGATTGCTAGCGCTGTGGGTTTGGTGTTGCGGTAGCCATTGTTTTTTTTTTTATACATTTATAGGCAAGTATTTGATCTCGATCTCACCTGGTGGTAGATCAAGTGACGATGAGATCTACGATGGAGCATACCCGCCTAGGTGGAAGGCGGCAGTAGATCGAGACGCTACATTCACTAGGCACGTGCAGCGCAGCTGATCTGACCCGCCATCCATGAATGGCAACACCGAACATCATGCCGGAACACGGCTAGGCCGCTTGGCGACATGGCTTTGTTCAGTGGGTGGTGACTAGCCACGGCCGAAGCCTACCACCAGTAGAAGATTTCTGCGATTGCTACTGCGTTAGGATTTACGAAACGGATTAGTAGTCATGCTTACCTGATGAGAGCTAGTACAAAGCCCCTCACCTCTCACTGAGCTATTGTATATATATACGATACACTGAGCTATGTCAGCCTAGTATCAGATTTATACAACGTATGCGGTCTTCAAGAGATTGAGCTAAACTAAAACACTACATAGTTTCTGATACCTCCCGCTGTGTTATGTTTTCCTAGTACTAAATTTACGAACTATGCAACATATTTACCTAAAACTAGAGTGATGCTCACCCACTACATAATATGATGTACTGTGTAAGCGTGACCAGGATGACATAACTCGGCGGGAGATATCATGATATGAAATCTCCTGCTGTATCATGTCATCCTGGTACCGAGCGTACAAAACTATAACTGGGGTGCTATTATTTTACACTCCAGTTTATGAAAAAAAAAAAAAATAGGTACTCCTATGTCTAGGTACCCTAACTGTATGGCGAGACGTTAATATGAACTGAATTTAGCTGGAGACATAAGCTAGTACTAAATACCATCTGTAAATATGTTTGAAGAAGAATGTGTTTGAAGGTACACTGAGAGCCCGAACAAATTACAAAATGTCTGGTGTTTGAGATCAGATTCATTTTAAACGCAGCTTTTTTTAAAAATTCTACAGTTATTTTAACATAACCATAAATAAAAAGAACTCCCAAACTACCTACTGACTTCGACCTCGTTCATTATACATGATATAGTATCTAAAATTGGAAAGTAAAGGTAGGTACTTCGCCCACGAGCGCGCGGGGGCCGCGCTGCCGCCGCGCAGGCCACTACAATGACATAGAGGTTATGAGCGCTAATGTTGCCGCTTGGATTTAGGGTGTGCACACTGTGATAGGCGATGGCGGACTGTTGCTATGTACTCATTAAAACTGAGCGAGAAAACAACCAGTAAGATCGCATCGAGCCCCAAAGGCTGGTAACAAAATTGATTTGTAATGTAACGATAATGGTTAATCGTATTTGTCTTTTTAACCAGGTTTGTCATCGCCATTCAATTATAAGTTAATATCGGTTAATATATCGATTATAAATAAAATGGCCAATGAAAGGAACAGTTCGTCTCCAACATAAATGTAATCAAATTTTAGTTGATCAATGGTAATCGATTATTTACCGGTTACCGGTTTGATATCTCAATTTAACCGGTTACAAAACCTAAATTAACCAGTTCACTTCAGTGTTATTAATGGAAGTAATATAACCCCAGGTATAACCTTATGTAACCCGTGTGTGTGTTTATAGAAACGCAAAAAGACTATCACTTTGTCTAGGGTTTTATTAAAACGTGAGCAGCATTTAAATTAATTACATACTTCAATCATTAAAGCCCCGCCCATTGCGCATTGCTACGACCCACGCTTTCGCTTGCCAACATAACACCATCCTTAATCCATCGCGAGTATAACAAATATCCCATAATTTATTTAAATTGCTCAAGAAATATTAATCAAACACTTTTGGTGCCGAATGTAGTCCGACACACGAATACGGTGAATTATTTTACTTTTTGCATTAACATGTAATTTAGACCTGATTATAGAGGCCATAATTGGCTCAGTTAGTAGTTAGTACCTTTTTTTTTTCGTATTACATTATAGGCAAGTATTTGATCTCGATCTCACCTGATGGTAAGTGATGATGAGATCTACGATGGAGCATATTCGCCTAGGTAGGAAGGCGGCAGTAGATCGAGACGCTGCATTCACTAGGCACATGCAGCGCAGCTGATCTGACCCGCCATACATGAATGGTAACACCGAACATCATGCCGGAACACGGCTAGGCCCCTTGGCGACATGGCTTTGTTCAGTGGGTGGTGACTAACCACGGCCGAAGCCTACCACCAGTAGAGTTGTCACCTAGTTGGTACCACCCAGGGTCACGTGTAGGGTATCTCCAGGGTATTTAATTCTCCTACGTACGAATGTGACTCGACCCCAAAAACCCAGACCCAGATTTATTTACCGAAGATTCGAACCCGGGACGTTCGAATCCCGGTGAGGGCTAATGTCATGTGATGACCGATTTATCTATATTAATACTATAATGAGATACTGTTAGTTTGTGTGTATGGATGTAGAGGGATGAGAGATCTACTTACTAATCCAATTCGAAGCTTCATTATAAAATTGTCTATGTTTCATAATGGTATCGAGGGCGGAGCTGTGGACCGAAGCTAGTAGTCGATATAAGTAAGTATACATAAAAGTATATAAGTGCCCGAATTGTTTGCTTTTAAGAACACCCGGTTTATTGACATAATTTTCTTTGGTTTGCACCATTTCCAATAAAATCTACATTTCCAGTTTTATTGGAAAGATGGTGATCTTATCTGTTTGTTATCTGGATAATAAATTCAAATCGCTTGTAGAGGTATAGGGACTGAATACTAAAGGTTTTTGTGCATATAATTTATTTGTCTATTCAACTTTTATGGATTGGGTCCCAGTCATCTATAATATAATGACACCAATTATACGGTCCCACACTAAGCAACGCTTGTGAAAAAACGCAGTTTATAATACTTGTATAGATATTAAACCTCCATGACTCGGGTACAAACATTCGTGCTCACACAACAAGTATTTTCCTACTATGATTCGAACCCGGGACCCTCGGCGCAGAAAGCTGGGTTACTACCAAATGTGCTTATCAAGTCACCATCTATAGTTACAAGTTGTTTATAAGCTGCATTACTTAGCTATCAATATTGTCTTTGAAGTAAAAAAAAATTAAAATGTTGTCTCTAACACTAAAGAATAAATCCAAAGAAAGTTTTTTCCAATAACATTTGAATTTTTTTACGGAATGATGCCTAGTATGCCATTGTTAATTCATTGAAATTTCCATAAATTTGTGATGAATATTTTTATAAGACAGTGGACTAATAAGTTTATTTGAACATGCGCATGGTAGCTACTTATAAAAACTAAAAAAATAATAATTGAATAGCGCCATAAAATACGTCACGTTTAGCAGAATTACTCTATTATACATTGTGAAAGCCATACAACTTTATTTAGTTTTTATTATCGTTGACACAAAAAAAAATACTTATCGGTACGAATTCGAATATAAAGTGGGGATTACACAACCATGTTATGTTAATCCATGGTAGTCGTGGTCGGGAAACGATTGGGCGGGTATCGATAACGCAATCGATACGAATAGTTTTGAAAATAAATCGATTATTTCGAGATAATATGTAGATTTTATTTTTCGGGTCTTAGTTTTTATTGTTTAAGGAATGGATCTGATTTTATTGTAAACTAAATGACCCGCTGTACTTCGTATCACCTATCCTAACGACATTAAAACGCTCCCTTAGTCTGACGTTCGACAGCCCAACTGACAGTAAGAAAAAATAAAGCACAATAAAAACTTATTTTTCGTCCTCGCAACTTTTCCATATTTTCTCACTGTGTAAACCTTCCCTGGACTACGGCAAACATTTCAAGACCAAAATCAGCTAAATCGACCCAGCCGTTCTCGAGTTTTAGCGAGACAAACGAACAGCAATTGATTTTTATTATATAGATTATAAAGACTTTAAATTTAGTATTTTTTTTGCTTACCTACAATCTTTGTAAAAACTAACATGACATTATTATATATATAACATAAATCTATCATATATGTTTATAATATAAATATCAGTCATATGAACCATATAATTATAACGGGTTTACTAAGTACTATACTTATTTTGACACATGCATATAATTCAATTCACAAAATAAACCAATCTTCCCGACAACCATCCAATTCATTAATCACCACCCCCAAAATCGATTCCCTAACTCGATTGTATCGAGAATCGATTTGCATATCGTTATTTAAAACACTAGTTTCATTGATCGCGGGCGCGCGGTCGCCCATTCACCGGTGCGCCCCGCGTGGGCATCGCGACGCCCGCAGCGCCATTGTGAGCTGCCGTGTGTGGGCGGCCTTATGATCACAGCTTATGATCGTCTCACAATTAGGTATGTGGTCCGTTGACATGTAAATTAACGCTTTTATTAGGTATAGGGCTTCGTTATATTGGACACGATACTGGGAGACGGGTGCCGAGAAATCATCTTCAGAAGATAAGAAAAAAAGGTGAGAAATTAAGAAGAGAATAGACCAATTGACCTTCGAAATCATTAATGTTACAATGTACTTACAATGGTTATAATGCTTGTGAATGTAGCCTTTTAATTAGATGCCAAGAATGCAGTTCATCGCGCCAGTTAACCCGGATGGGGTAGACAAAGGTGTACAGCAGTGAACCCACATTTTGCCGATGATTTTTGGTCCTAATGTAACAAGTGACGATTCTATTATCAATGCGAGGGCAATTTAGGCAATATATCCGATCATAAAACTATTAAAATACGTGCTGCTTTGCTCCCGGTGTATTATAATATGACTGTTATGTGACTGTTATATAACTGTTATAGGATAGGACTAGAAACAAAATCGTTTCAAGTTTGAACTGGCGACAAATTTCGAAGGCTTTAGTATCGCGTGGACGTCGCTTGATCGTGCGTTTTTCTTCTCAAGCCAATATTGCCAGTCTGTGGGTGCCCTTACACGTGATTTTATATTTATTCAGTACGTAATTGATTGATTGGGCTTCAACGGAAATATTTTCCCACACGTTTCCGCTGTCTAAAGTCATGTTTGGCTTGGCTCGATTGAATAATCAATTAAATTCTGTTTTATTGAGGTATCGATTCTATACTGTATTAGTCTTTGGTATTTCAGAAGTTGAATGTCTGTCTGTTTGCCAGTGGTTTGTATATGAAATTAACTATTTCCCATAGTGAATATCAATTTGGAATATCAAAAGCAGCCTGTATCAGTCAGTACACTGCTCTTTAATACCATATATGACAGCTCCAACATTCATTATTATATTAGCAGCAATAATACAACACTAAAACAACGATGAAAGCCAAATAATGTCAACACTTTCATAGCACTTAGCGCTTCAACGTTAAACATCTCTGAAGACTAGTTTCCGTTATTCACAGATATAAGTGTGGGCGTGTGACGTCACACATGAGACCACACTGGGCTTGGGCAGAACCTTTGCAACTCATAAATGGAACCAGAATGGAATGTTTGAAAGGTGTTCGAATAAATATATTTGAAAAACATTTTCATAAAAGCGTTTGTGTTGTAATATACAAAGAACTCGAAAGGTCTACTCATCTACAGCAGTTATCCGACTGTTATAACGTTAATAGTTCCTATGTAGAGTTACAAGGTCACTGTCAATAAGACATTACAATTCTCAACGAAATATATTTGGTGTCAACCCTAATATCAGCTATTGGGTCACGACCGGTCATTACATTTTTCCACATTATATATAGTATTAACACTGTTTTACAATCCATCAGCTGTGGTATAAAGCCTACTGACATGTGAGTTGTCATTTATTTTTTTTACTGAATAAAAAAAACGTGACTTCTTGTTTAACTGTATAAGAAATGTTATACGAGCAGATGGTTGTATAACACTTCTAATACAGCCGTTGTAACCCATTTCATTATGATGTTTCGGTACGATAATACTTATATAGATATTAATCATCCATGACTACGATACACATATTCATGCTCATCACACAATGTTTTTCCTACAGGGATTCGAACCCGGAACCATCGGCGCAGATAGTAGGGTCACTACCAACTGTGCTAATCAGGTCAATTCTAGTGTGAATAATGAAATATCAGACAGAGTGTAGCTCAAAACGGTTACCTACTTTTAATTTAACCTATTACACACTCGAGGGGGGGAATTAAACATTTTTAATTACTCCCCCTTACTAAATACGGGAGGTACTATGGACTAATTTTGCTTTAAATATTTTAATACACAGCTTTGTAAGGGTAACAAATCCATACTTATCTATACTAATATTATAAATGTGAAAGTTTGAATGGATGGATGGATGGATGTTTGTTACTCTTTCACGTCCGAACGGCTGAACGGATCTGGATAAAATTTGGCACAGAGATAGATTATAGTCTGGAATAGCAGATAGGCTACTTTTTATCCCGGTAAAATGTATGGTTCCCGTGGGATAGATGTTTTAATTTTTCATACCTTTTATCGCGGGTAACACCGCCGGGCACAGCTAGTATCTATAAATAAATGTGCCATAATCAGCTTTCGGCCCTAATAGTTAACGAAAGACTCCGACGTTGGACAGAGACGGACATATCGAAAGTATTAAGGTTGCTATTTTGACTACGGAACCCTAAAAATCGCTTAACATTATCGAACCCACGGCCCGTAGCTCCGGCCGTCCGTTCCGGCCCTGTGGCCCACCTAAATACCTCTCTAGGCTAATTTACACATACTAATCGCACATCATCACGCAATAACGTGCTAAACATAACATGTGTAACGTTCTAATGTAAACTCAAAAACTGATATAGTAAAGTTTACTTTGGAGAGGCTACTTTGTATTGTTGGTAGGTTGTTGTATATTGTGCTGCTTATGTGTGGGCTGGCAGACAATTTATCACGCCTTTGAGTCTGATCCAGTGGGTGATGTTTGAATGTTATTAAAATCTGTTTTTGTTGGTTGCGATAAGCTACCTTCATGACTACCATCGGGTACTTAATATCGTGCTCACTATAGACTTTTTTTGCTTGAACCGTCCAGAGGCAGGGCCGTAGCAGACTGTGAGGCTAGAGCTAAGTATTGGCATGCGAAAATGAAGTTAAAGTGTCTAGCAACAATCGTGCCATCTGCTCTACAAAAAAAAAGGTAAATATGGAAGCAGGAAAGGCGTCGCATAACCCATTGGGAGCGATCGAGGGATAACGTGACTCTATTAAAACAATATTTTTCTGTTAATCCCGGGTATGGGATCCACCCAGCTGAAATACTATTCGTAAGTACATATCCCAAGCGGATGTCGTAGGTAGCAGGAATTAGAATTAACTCTAAGAAACAAAAAAATAAAAAAGGAGGGTGAAGGGAGGGGGGGGGGAGAAAAGATGGTTGTACAGTAAATTAATACAGTCAAAGAAACTTTTTTTCGTCTATTATCGGAGATCTGAGACACATACATACATATACTCATACCTGTATCCCATCAGGCAGGCATAGACGGGGGCGGATCGTAACTAATTAATTAACTACAGCTGATTTCAGATTTTTTCATTCTTGAACATCATCAGCTTGAATTCATAATCATTGACTGAGTAGCGTTGGGTATTACAAACGAGTCTGCTTGTTCTTAAAAAAATAAATAGGAATTTAGAACCTCCTCCTATTTTTGATGTCGGTTAAATTATACGGTCAGTTAATATAAACCATACAAGGGTTCCGTGTTTAACATTTCAGTCAAAAAAGTCAAAGATATTTTTGAAAAAAGCAACTATGGAGTTTCTTGCCCGTTCTTCTCCATTAGAATGGCATTCCGAACGGGTGGTAAAGTTGTAGCTTAGCATTTGTAACAATTTTTACGATTCATAAGTACTCTCACTTAATAGATAACATGAAAAAAAAAATATTTTTATTCTGATTTGGTACAGAACCTTCAAAAACTAGTAATATGCGTAAAAACATTAATGTCATCACTTCCAACTTAACTAAACTTTGGGTCAGGACTGGGCTCTCTTTAATAGTCCACTGGCGAGGCTAGAAATTGAACCTGGAACTTCTCAGTTACGTGGGCGGCCCTTTTACTACAAAGCTGTTTAAATTTTCTGGTGCCTTAAGCTACGGTCGCAGCATGTGAAAGTGTGTAGAAGCATGTTGAATGAATTATAGGAAACCGGTTTGGTTGAGTCCCACCACTATCAACAATAGCAGTAATTGATATAAAGGGTAACTTGACAGATCTAGTTCGATTTGTGATATAACGTCTATAAATTTGGGGGTTAAGATATAAAGAAATTTACATTATTATGCAAAACAAATATAAATTAAAAAGAATAGAAAAGCTTACCTACTTAATATTTACAAAAAGTGGAAAAAAAATTGGCCCATACGGTAGCGTGCCCAAGATACTGGCCGCATTTCCTCGCTGAATAGCCAAAGCTCCTCGCTGAGTGAGGAAATGCCCAGCCCTGTGGTTGTCGTTCTTTAGTTTGTAAATATTTGTTATTTTCTTTGTAATTATTGGGTATTCATAGAGTTGTTTCTACAAATATTTGTGTTAACATGAGAAATGCTATTTTGCCGAATTGGTTTGTAATCTTCAATAACACAAACCGTCATGCATGTTATAACGAAAGGGTTAGGCAGAGGTGCATTGCAATGCACCCCTATTTCGCCTATGGTATTTAGTCCCAATGGAATAGGGGGCGAGCCTACTGCTTCATTATACTAGACACAATAATCCTCAATACAAGGAGGATTTAGGTCATAGTCCACCAGATCCCTTCAGCCGTTCTGGCGTGATTGGGTAACAAACATCCATCCATCCAAACGTTCACATTTATAACTAGCTGTTGCCCGCGACTTCGTCCGCGTGGTATTTAACAAAGACAACCGTTGACAACAGCCTGCTTGCCCATTCTGAGCCCCTGGGACGCATTGCAGGTTGTTGCTATCAAATTTAATCAGGCGCTGCGCTGCAACATTGGTTTTAATATTTTTTTTGTGAGATCCTATTTTTTTTTCTAAAATAAAAGTAGCCTAAGTTACTCCTTGTTATATCAGCTATCTGCCAGTGAAAGTCCCGTCAAAATCGGTCCAGCCATTTCAGAGATTACCCGGAACAAACAGACAGACAGACAGACAAAAAATGTAAAATATGTTGTTTCGGTATAGGTAACGTGTATACATCAAAATGCACTTAGTAAAAAGCGGTTATTTTAATATTACAAACAGACACTCCAATTTTATTTATATGTATAGATATTAGTGGGATTCACGATTGGATTGGAACACCACGTATACTTTATTAGTGAGTTCATACAAAAACAGAATATGTAACGTATATCTAAATAGGTGGTGAAGTTGGAATAGTGGACAAAGCCGTGTCCGTGGTCATACGACAATATATCCACGCACCTTTGTTTTCGTCCGCGACCCTGTTTGACCAAACAATGGTTAACTAACCGACCGAAAGTAGTGCTGTGCTGGAGCCCGGGAATTACGGGACATTGATTTAAAAAAAAAATGATATCTCCTTTTAGAGCTATTAGAGCATGTAAAGGTGACTCCCATACATTGGATAAGGGATGATATTGTTATAGAAGTTTGGCTTGCCTTCCACCATCAATATCGTATCCTGGAAATACTACTTAAGAACTAATATAAACTTGAAGTTTTTTTTACCAGCTGCTCAAGCCTACCTAGAAGTTTATATATTGTTCTTACAAACCCATAACAATGTACTGCTCAAAAATGTAAAAGATATTTTTTAAAAGAGCAACCATGGAGTTTGTGGCCCGTTCCTCTCCATAGGAACGGCATTCCGAACGGGTGATAAAGAAGTAGCTTAGCATTTTGTAGCTGTTTTGATGATACATAAATACTGTGTTTAATGGTTTACATTAATAAAAAGATTTCTAACTCTGATACTAAGAGTTGTCGAAAGAAATCAAGTGAGCACAAATAAGGGGTTTTGCTATTTAATGCTTAGGTGCCTAATACAACTTTCCGTCTTCACCAGCTAATCAGAACGATATTTGTTGGCAAAATTCGATATCGTTATGTGTTGAAATAAAAGATCGGACCGCAAGCAACAACTAAATATGAGGGTACCCCGTTTCAAACTATGACACTAGGACGTCAACCACCTCAGTCCTCCCCTGACCATGATTGCTGTAAAGCAGCCGAAATGTCGGGAACTTAAAAAAGTTTAATAAACGCGATAAAATCCGTAAGATTCGTTTAATTTCGATGTGTAGTATTCGCGTAAATATAAGAAATCAATATATCGTTATGTGGTTAAAAATTTACTTGCAAGATTAGCCCCATATTTATGTAACATACTATTAGGGCTTGCAAAAACTAAGTATATTTTTGTAAAATCCCGGGACACAGCGTTTACATCACTACAGCAACTTGGATGGACGTAGCACCGCTATTATATATTTTTGCCGCCTCCCGGGAGAGCTGATTGGATGCAGCCCGGAAGCCTGATAAACTGTGGTTTACGGTGTTAATGGCTCGTGATCTACTTTATACTCATTCAGCGGGTATTATAGACAATTAAAAATATATCATTGTTAGAACTAGGCGATACTTGGTAGAGATCTATTGTTAAACAAATGAGGGAAGAGAAACCCATCACCGTCCCTCAGCTTGTCAACTTTTCGTCAATTGGGGTCCCGACACTCATGACAGTTCCTCGACTAACATCTTAGAGGAGTACGGTGTTAAAGAAGCCAACAGGCTTCGTCAATTATCGATCTACTTTGGTTTATAATTGGAAAAGTTGACAAGCCGAGGGACGGTGGTGGGTACCTCTTCCCTCATTTGTTTAGTTAAAATATGCCTGGAAGACTATTTATGTATCGCTACGAGTTCTAAGCCTCAACGAAAGGTACAACACGCCACTCGTTACCACTCGTAGGGTTCCTACTAACTGGCATGTGACTGACTGCCCAACTTGCCCCTTGATATGCCAATGTGTACGGACCCTACAGATTGGATGCGAAGTACAGCCGCTCGTAGAGGTTTTTTGACACTAACCCCCGAATTTATAGACGTTTTATAACTTTATCGAACGTCATATCTATCTATCTATCTATCAGCCGAAAGACATCCACTGCTGGACAAAGGCCTCCTCCAATGATTTCCACACATCACGGTCCTCCGCCACTCTGGAAACATCATATAGTACTGCGCCAAGCAAAACTCGTCTGTGCAGTACTATATGACGTTTTATAAAGTTATAAAACGTTTATAAATTCGGGGGTATATCTATTGTTACATGCGGTGGGAGACTTCTTAAGCGTTTGAATTAGATGACTGTGATATACAGTGGCAGACATGGCGATACAATTTAAGGGTTCCTAGCTTGACTACGGAACCCTAAATAAGAGACATTTGCCGTTCATCTGTCAAAGTGTAGCGTGTGTCTCGCATGGCAACATTCTGATGCTTATTTTTTTCATTTTTGTACCTCAGATGAGTCGTCATATCAAGGAATTTCAATATCATTCCCAAAGCCAGCCTCGGAAAATACTAGTACACTTTTAAGCATAATATTACACACTAGCTGTTGCCCGCGACTTCGTCCGCGTGGTATTTAACAAAGACTCAGCCGTTGGCAACAGCCTACTCGCGTTCTGATCCCGCGGGACGCATTACAGATTGTTGCTATCAAACTTAATCAGGCGCAGCGCTGCAACATTGGTTTTAATTTTTTTTCGAGGGATCCAATTTTTTTTTCTAAAATAAAAGTAGCCTATGTTACTCCTTGTTACATCAGCTATCTGCCAGTGAAATTCCCGTCAAAATCGGTCCAGCCATTTCAGAGATTACCCGGAACAAACAGACAGACAGACAGACAGACAGACAGACAGACAGACAGACAGACGGACAGACAGACAGACAGACAAAAATTGTAAAAAATGTTGTTTCGGTATAGGTAACGTGTATACATCCAAATGCACTTAGTAAAAAGCGGTTATTTTAATATTACAAACAGACACTCCAATTTTATTTATATGTATAGATTATACCATACACATAACGCTAATAATATTACAGTATATGTGCACGCGTACATAAGCGAACTCCCGAGTAATGTTTGTGCTTAAAAGCTTTTGCGGATAATCGAGTCGTTAATTATTAGCAACAGCAGTTATAGTGTCATGAAACTCCTTTATTACGACACACGAGCTGAGCTATCTATGCTTCCGGTACATTAGCTACTAGCTGCTACCCGCTACTTCGTCCGCGTGGTACTTAACAAAAAAGTTTTTCTGAAATAAAGAGCGCCTCTAGCGGACGGTATTTAAAACTTTCAATTCTCCATACAAAATGTCTAAATACGGTAGACTATAAAGTATACGGTTAGGTCGCACTTGACGTGCAGTAGAAAATAAAAAATTAAATAAATACTTATTTCAATATACGAGACCCTATTTTTAACCGACTTCAAAAAGGAGGAGGAGGCCAAATAAACATCCTACGAAGAATAACAAAAGTATACTCAGTAACGAGATGCGCGGACCAATTTGTAGGTATAGTCTTTGGCGCGGACCGGCAATACTCGACTCAGTTGTTTTTTGGCACCGACTTCACGTTCCTTAAATATTTGATTTAGTTAGACAAGGTAGATTTCAAGATTAGATATTTTTTGCTTTTTAGTATTTTGGAGACGGTTTTAAATTTGTTAAAAAGTTTTTTTTTTTTTTTTGTCGATACTTATTATTTTGGTTCAATGACACGCATTTTCGTTTGTGTAGTGTACACATTCAGCGACAGACTTATCCTTCTCATACAATATTCGGCCATAAAGTACAAAATGATATTAGCTACCTACCATATAACTGGCCATAGTTTGACAAAATTTGGCTGCGCTAACTTTAGCTCTAAGTTGGACTTTGATATATTATTATGAAGATTGTTCACGTGTGAACGGAAACTTGCTTTAAACGTCACATACAAAGACAATTTATATCGATATAATAGCGTATCTCATCCTGTTCGATGATAAGTGTATCTCTTGAGAACGGCTGAACGGATGTGGCTGAACCATTTATTTTTTCGTTCGTGACAGTCCGATATTTTTAGTGAAAAAACAAATCAAAAAAAGTTATCCGGAAAATTTGAGTATAACTGAAGTGGTTTTTTTTTTCTTTGATACATAAACAGGACAACGTCTGTCGTTGTGCTGGTCAACGAGAAATGTTTTGTATAAGTAAGTATATTATATATTTACGTTATATGTACGTGGTTAATATAAACAACCAAACTATTTCAAAGTGGGAGCTAGAATAATAAAAACCCTATGACCAACCAAAGATCCCATGAAAATGTAATCAAAATCCCACATTCCACAAAAGTACAAAAACGTGTTTACTATAAATTACTTACTAGCCACTTCCAGCGGCTCCGCTCGCGGTACCTCAATGTAACATAGCTCTCAAGAACCATGTTGCTTCCTATTAGTGAAAGTTTTTATCATAATCGGATCTGTAGTTTCTGAGATAGCCCCTCAGATCCATACTCACAAACTAACAGAATCAGAATCATATTTTTTTTTTAATTCATGTACTAGCTGTTACCCGCGTGGTATTTAACAAAACAGTATTTCTAAAATAAAAGTAGCCTAAGTTACACCTTGTTACATCAGCTAACTACCAGTGAAAGTCCCGTCAAAATCGGTCCAGCCATTTCAGAGATTAGCAGAAACAAACAGACAGACACACAAAAATTAAAAAAAAACTGTTGTTTCGGTATATGTACTTATATTTCGGTATATGTATAACACTTTAAAAAAAGCGGTTAATTTAATATTACAAACAGACACTCCAATTTTATTTATTTGTATGTATAGATACTATTAAGTGAACAAATGTTACCTCTGTATATAAGTATATAAGTAGGCATGGATAGTAGGTAACCACAGTTTATATGTATTATCTATGGTACCCACTATGAATGGCCTAGCTTCATAGCTGGGCGCGCAGTTACGAAATGTCAAGCAGTTTTGTCTATTATTCTCACCCACGCGACCGCACGAATGGGCGGTCGTGTGGTGTTGCCAGGGAAACATGTGGGACATCGAAATTGATGATAAAACACAAACCCCCGAATTTGTAGACGTTCTATAACTTTACCAAGAGTCATATTATTGCACAAAGTAAAGCTCTTGTGCGCAGTACTATATTATGACGTTTGATAAAATTCGGGGGTGAATATAAAAACTAATTATTAAAAATAAAACATAAAACCCGACTGCAAAAAACACTTCACTCTAAAACAGGGGTTCCCAAACTTATTTTGTCTACTGCCCACTTTGAGAATGTATTAGTTTTTAGCACCCCCATTTTTTTCTAGGTCTCTTACCTTTAGGCCTGCAGCGCCCACAAGGGGGCGTTGTCGCCCACTTTGGGAAAGGCTGGTCTAGAATTTGACTTCAGCAACGTAGAATGCACAATACCAATGTTGTTTTCAACTACTTAAATGTTATAAGGTAATGCAGGCGGGCACAAAAAATAACCAAAATGCATTCCGAGGTGGTCGTTATTTATTTGTACATACCTACATACATTCGAAAAACATTACCCTCCTTGCGCGGTCGGGTAATAATCCATAACAAAGATGGTAATGACAATTAACATATTGGGCAACATTCCTCAGAGTTACACGCATTTGATTTATACCAAGAGTATTAAATTGTGGTCCATTAAACGCACCAAAGAACGTGTGATAAAGATGTCGTTTTCTTACTTTGAATAGAGGTCGTAGAGATGGTAGAGCCTTACAGAGTAAATAATCTTACGAATAATGGATCTTTAGGTAATTTTGACATGGCAATACTTAGCCCTATTACAATGGTTTGCTATAGCCGACTACCGCGGTACCTATTCAAACGAATATTGCCTTAAATATGCATAAGGAGTGGTCATTTCCGTATAGAACAATATGCCATTCGAAAATCACCTTAGTATCCAGGCCGTATTGTCCCCGATTCATGGTTGATATTTTTTTTAAACACGCCAGTAATTAAATGGCTTAACGTCAATAGTTTTTTATTCGTATGGCATGCAAAACAAATGCTCTCACTTCCATGCGGCCTTCACTATTCACTAGATTGTTAGGCATAAGAGAAGCTACTTGTCATCATGCTATGACTCTTGGGGGCTGAGCTCGCCCGCAAGTTTGCTAACACAATCGATTCATAATCGAACAGCAACCGCACAGTAACTGTCACTTTTGACAGATATTGTATGGGATATCTGTCAAAAGTGACAGTTACCATGCGGTTGCTGTTCGATTATGAATAGCAGACTTGGGGCACTGAACGATAGCGATTAAAAATGCGATTCATAAACGATCTATTATTATTACAATAAGTAGCGTCACTAACCTAGTGGTAAAATGGGCTGCTCGCGTTGCCGAGGATCGGGGTTTGATTACCAATTTTACCATCACACTAACATGGAAATAGACTCAAAACGGGATGTCTAAATAGTGTAATATAGCAACACTGGCCATTTTATATGCGTTCAAACGAGTTTACACAAGATTGTATTTTTCTCATAAAATGCGATTCGACAATGCGAATATATGTTAGGAACCTACTGAATGGTTTACGGGAGTTATCTTGATAAAAGACGTATCTGCAGAGCCGAGAGCAAAAAAAAAAATGTTGGAATAAAAAATTCCACCTTGATTTTTTTTAATCCCACATGTTCAAGCTGAGAATCGAACCTTCTCTTAATTCACTCCGTGCACCGTATTTGTATTTGTGTCCAAAACTTGGAAACTCCATTTAACAAAACAATGTTGCCATCGTCGCTAAATTAACATTATAATAGACTGTTCCAACCTTATTATAATAGCAGTAAACTATTAATTACGTCTGCACTAAAGCCATTGTACAGCCCACAAACCATAAATTGCCTTAGACATAACATTCTCCTTAAACACTTAATTTTATTAAGATGCTTTAGTATCTACTTGACTAAGTATTAGTCGTTAGTTTAATACTGACCTTTCCATTAGTGAGCAGACATTGTCATTGAATCGGCACCCACCGCAACTTTGGTCACATCACTAGTCATGACGTCACTTCCTATTCACACTCCATTCATAAACACCGATCATCGATTGAGTTCACGATTCGCATGCACTATTGATTTCGATTTTCGTATTTCGTTTCCACTATCACTGGCTGGTAATAAAAAAGTAAACACGTTATATTTTTTCGTTTTGTTTTTTTGTCGAAGGTTTTTTAGTACGGGCGTGTGCGTCGTCCGCTGCGCGCGCGCGTTTGAGCACGCGCCGAAGCCTCCAGTAATCGCCCCCGCGATTTTTAAAGCGTGGGCGATGAACTCAGCCGGCCCCGAATTTGCGCAATATATTCAAGCGATAAAACATCAAAATCTATACGCTCCCATACATTGTAGGTATATGGAATCTTTAAGAACGACTGCCGTCAGCGGGGGACCGCACGAAAATGGCGAGCTTTCTTTATAAGCGTATGTTAGAATTTTAAATGAGTACCTATCGAATAATGCATTCGACATAAAAAGCTATCGGCGTCCGCTAACAATATTATGTGAGCCGGTGCGTTGGGAAGCCCGTCGAGGGGCACCATGTATGGAAGAACGGGTTCGTCTGCAGTCCCACACGTTTCGACTTTTTGCCGCCCGATACAGGAAAGAGGTAGGGACATCTTCGGCCAGTATCACTTGTCCTGCCTTGGCCCTTTGAGCAGTTCTAAAAACTCGCTTAAGAAAAGGAGTACCGCGGGTCTTAGTTAGTTGGTCGTTTTCAGCTAAGGTAAGACCATTGTACAGCTCGTGTGCTTGCAAACCACGTCCCGTCCCCGTGGTTCTACATTTGTAATGAAACCGTCGCGTCTTCGAAGTCCTAATTAGAAGAGCGAAGAAAACGTGCTCGAATAATGTGGGGATGTGGAATTTTAAAGGTGAACTTTTAATAGAAGCGAAGAAAGTATGTTCTCTTTACACCTCTCTGGATTAAGACTTCCTAATTGACTTGGCTTAGAGAAGGGTAACTACTAAGTCTTAATGGAATGCGTTTCAGAAATCTCAGGAAAGGTTCCGTTTATTTGATGGGAAGTCTAGTGCGTAAACGTTTAGATTTTTTGACGATGGCGAAATACCATAACGATTGCGATAGCTGTTCGAGTCTACTGGTAAATAACAGGAAATGTCGAAGTAGGTAACTATAGGTTAGTGTTTATGCCAATTAGTTAATTTATAATTATTTATTTTATTTACGCTGGTGGCAGACAGTTTCTCGACTTACTTCTGACAGGAGTTCGGTGTTGCTGACTTCTTTGATTATCGATCAACTTGATTGGTTTATGATTGGAACAGATTACAAGCTGAGGGTCGGCGGTGGGTTCTTCTTCACCCCAATCGATTACCGCTACGTATCGCCTAGTTCTATTAATTATAGTAAGTACAAGAATTAGATTCATATGTGTTCATCATGACTACAGAACGATAGTACTTAAGTTATCTTACCGCCGGGTACTCAAAACGTCCTTAAATATTAGGCCTACTAACGCGTCCTAAAAATGCTAATAACGAACTATATTTCATAGTTTGAGATATTTTTTTTAGTATCCACAGGTAAATTCTATTAACATTTAATTTTAAGAAGTTCTATAAAACGTAACATTATTCTTGTACCTTGATTAGTGTACCGAGCTCCAAGATACAGACTTTGTCTGGTTTGAAGCTCACCAATACTTTGTTGTGGCCGATGTAAACTATTCTTATTTTAAACTAGCTGTTACCCGCCACTTCGTCCGCGTGGTATTTAACAAAAAAGTTCTAAAATAAAAGTAGCCCAAGTTACTCCTTGTTACATCAGCTATCTGCCAGTAAAAGTCCCGTCAAAATCGGTCCAGCCATTTCAGAGATTAGCCGAAACAGACGGACAAAATATGTAAAAAAAAATGTTTTGGTATATGTACCGTGTATACATCCAAATGCACTTAGTAAATAGCGGTTATTTTAATATTACAAACAGACACTCCAATTTTATTTATTTGTATGTAGAGATAGTATTTCTGTGTATTCGACACAAGCGCCTACCACCTCGAAAGAGCAATGTTGCTCTCCGGTACTTATCATTGGCTACAGCATTTCTTACAGGCATTCATTTTGACCGCCTGATTAGCTCAGTTGGTAGTGACCCTGCTTTCCGTGCCAAAGGTCCCGGGTTCGAATGCTCGTAATGACAAACTTTGTGTGATGAGCACGAAACTATGTTATTTGTGTTAAGGCATTTAATGGTTATCACTTTTTAAAAAATCTTTGTCAATAAGTGCGTCATACGACGCCATTAACGAGAGTCTTTCAAATCCCAAACAATAACTGCCCCAACGTGATGAATCAATTGCAGAGCTGGGAAAACAATAGGAATTCGACATTTTATGTTGCGACTAGGGCAACCACGCAATACTGAAAAAAATCCTGGTGTAAACACTCGTCAGTTTTCAATGTGTTGCCCATTTACAGTGTCAATAGGAATCATTTTTCAGAAGACAAATGCTTTGTAATGGTCTTGTAGATTTAGAAGATACTAGCTGTTACCCGCGGCATCGTCCGCGTGGTATTTAAAGAAAAGCGGACGAAGTCGCGGGTAACAGCTAGTCTAAAATAAAAGCAGCCTAAGTTACTCCTTGTTACATCAGCTATCTGCCACTGAAAGTCCCGTCAAAATCGGTCCAGCCATTTCAGAGATTAGCCGGAACAACAGACAGACAGACACATAACAAAAATTTAAAAAAAAATTGTTTTGGTATATGTACCATGTATACATCCAAATGCACTTAGTAAAAAGCGGTAATTTTAATATTACAAACAGACACTCCAATTTTATTGATTTGTATAGATAACATTACATCTGATAGGTACCTACCTAGTCCTGTAGGTATTGTTTGTCACAAACTCCAAAATAGGTTACCTACTTATAGTGATTTAATCTTATTACCTACCTATACCTACCTACTTAATTAGGTATATAAGCATCATTTGACCCAAGTCCTGCCATGACTAACCTTCAAATTCTTAGATCTTACAGCCCATTTAATAGTATGCTAAAGCATACTCGTATCCCACTAATATTATAAATGTTTGGATGTATGGATGTTTGTTACTCAATCACGCCAGAACGGCTGATCGGATCTAGATGTAATTTGGCACAGAGAAATATTATAGTCTGGAATAGCACATAGGCTACTTTATATCCCGGTAAAATGTATGGTTCCCTTGGGATATATTTGTTTTTATTTTTCATAGAGCAAAGGATTGACATTATTAACATAGGCTAATTTTTATCCGGAAACATGCATGGTGCCTATGGGATAGCATACGTGCATATGCAAAAGGACATAGAGGAAAAGGATATACTTTTTAATCGCGGATAACAGCGCGGGGCGCAGCTAGTTTTATTATATGTAATGGCCTTTAGATTTTTTTTCATTGTAGCTATGTATGAGCATCAGCTCATACATAGTTACAATGACATAGTTACATAGTTACGGGTATAAATAGTTACATAGTTACGGGTATACATAGTTACATAGTTACGGTAGGCAGCCCTACATGCGACTCACAATCGCATTTATTGACAAAGCCCGACAGCTGGCTCCCAAGTCTCAACGGATCGGTCCAATTAAGTATCCAAACACAAACTTAACTTTACAGCTAGTTTGAATGACATTAAACTTTATTTTATAGATTTCAAAGGTTAGGTTGAGCGAAAATAATTGCGTACCCGAGTCGCAATTCTGTTCTCTCATTTAGATGGCAATTTGAAATATGCAAACGTTATTACAAGTAGTGTGTGAGTACTTATGTTTTGTGTAGATCCCCAGTATAGTAAGGACCAAATTACATTAATCGGTGTGAACATATTAGAGGTACCTATCGCTTAACGGTGATATTCATACTCACGCAAAAATGTACCTAACAATCTATTTTAGCGGTTGCTTGCGTAGGTATAAGTGCATATATTATAAGAGAAACCCTACTGTTCAAAACATCCTCGTTGCTCCCTCTTACATGTTTTTAGACGGACAGACAAACCAACATTCAAAAATGGCTTATTCGGCTTCACATGCGAAAATAATTATCGAAAATTCCAGTTTCAACAAAACCTTTACGATTTTTTGATAAAAATATTCACACTTATTATATATATTTGCCAGCCCTATCAGTTAAAAATTCAGGGTTGTGTGCATTATTTAAAATCACATTGACAATATCTATCCATCTCATTCTCTCTATCCAATCAAAAACGAGAGGGTATCCGAGCGACAAGATACATTCGCTGACCATGCCGTGGTTGCTGCGTAACAGATAACAAATACAAATCAAACCGGTGTGAAGTTGGCGGCCAAAAGTTGGCGGCGCATTATTACCCGACTAAATTAAAATGCTCACAAAAATTAATGAAAAATCTGTACAGAATGGCATGTAACGCGGAAAATAATGAAAACTAGGAAATTTTCAGTACATATTCTATGTGGAAATAAAAAAAAATCAATAAATTTTCGTTATTTTTCCAATAAAGTAAGACCATTGTGTTTATCACATTTTGACTTAGATAACACCCAAGGACGGCATGGGAGTACATGTTTGATAGCTCAAAAGGTAGATCTAGATACAGGCATCCCGCCACCAAAAGCCTAGAGTGGTACTCCGCTCGGTTTAGGTTTTATGAGTCCAGACATAACTGGCGGCCGAAATTTTTTCGGCAGATTTTGACTTAGATAACATCCAAGGACGGCATGGGAGTACATGTTTGATAGCTTAAAAGGTAGATCTAGATACAGGCATCCCGCCACATAAAGCCCAGAGTGATACTCCGCTTGGTTTAGATTTTATGAGTCCAGATATAACTGACGGACGTATTTTTCGGCAGATTTTGACTTAGATAACATCCAAGGACGGCATGGGAGTACATGTTTGATAGCTTAAAAGGTAGATCTAGATACAGGCATCCCGCCACATAAAGCCCAGAGTGGTACTCCACTTGGTTTAGATTTTATGAGTCCAGATATAACTGACGGACGTATTTTTTGGCAGATTTTGACTAAGATAACACCCAAGGACGGCATGGGAGTACATGTTTGATAGCTCAAAAGATAGATCTAGATACAGGCATCCCGCCACATAAAGCCCAGAGTGGTACTCCACTTGGTTTAGATTTTATGAGTCCAGATATAACTGACGGACGTATTTTTTGGCAGATTTTGACTTAGATAACACCCAAGGACGGCATGGGAGTACATGTTTGATAGCTTAAAAGGTAGATCTAGATACAGGCATCCCGCCACATAAAGCCTAGAGTGGTACCTCGCCTGGTTTAGCTTTTATGAGTCCAGATATAACTGACGGACGTATTTTTTGGCAGATTTTGACTTAAATAACACCCAAGGACGGCATGGGAGTACATGTTTGATAGCTCAAAAGGTAGGTCTAGATACAGGCATCCCGCCACCAAAAGCCTAGAGTGGTACTCCGCTCGGTTTAGGTTTTATGAGTCCAAACATAACTGGCGGCCGAAATTTTTTCGGCAGATTTTGACTTAGATAACACCCAAGGACGGCATGGGAGTACATGTTTGATAGCTTAAAAGGTAGATCGAGATACAGGCATCCCGCCACATAAAGCCTAGAATGATACTCCGCTTGGTTTAGATTTTATGAGTCCAGATATAACTGACGGACGTATTTTTTGGCAGATTTTGACTTAAATAACACCCAAGGACGGCATGGGAGTACATGTTTGATAGCTCAAAAGGTAGGTCTAGATACAGGCATCCCGCCACCAAAAGCCTAGAGTGGTACTCCGCTCGGTTTAGGTTTTATGAGTCCAGACATAACTGGCGGCCGAAATTTTTTCGGCAGATTTTGACTTAGATAACACCCAAGGACGGCATGGGAGTACATGTTTGATAGCTTAAAAGGTAGATCGAGATACAGGCATCCCGCCACATAAAGCCTAGAATGATACTCCGCTTGGTTTAGATTTTATGAGTCCAGATATAACTGACGGACGTATTTTTTGGCAGATTTTGACTTAAATAACACAATAACACCCAAGGACGGCATGGGAGTACATGTTTGATAGCTTAAAAGGTAGGTCTAGTTACAGGCATCCCGCCACATAAAGCCTAGAGTGGTACTCCGCTCGGTTTAGGTTTTATGAGTCCAGACATAACTGGCGGCCGAAATTTTTTCGGCAGATTTTGACTTAGATAACATCCAAGGACGGCATGGGAGTACATGTTTGATAGCTTAAAAGGTAGATCTAGATACAGGCATCCCGCCACATAAAGCCTAGAGTGGTACCTCACCTGGTTTAGCTTTTATGAGTCCAGATATAACTGGCGGCCGAAATTTTTTCGGCAGATTTTGACTTAGATAACACCCAATGACGGCATGGGAGTACATGTTTGATAGCTTAAAAGGTAGATCTAGATACAGGCATCCCGCCACATAAAGCCTAGAGTGGTACCTCACCTGGTTTAGCTTTTATGAGTCCAGATATAACTGACGGACGTATTTTTTGGCAGATTTTGACTTAAATAACACCCAAGGACGGCATGGGAGTACATGTTTGATAGCTCAAAAGGTAGGTCTAGATACAGGCATCCCGCCACCAAAAGCCTAGAGTGGTACTCCGCTCGGTTTAGGTTTTATGAGTCCAGACATAACTGGCGGCCGAAATTTTTTCGGCAGATTTTGACTTAGATAACACCCAAGGACGGCATGGGAGTACATGTTTGATAGCTTAAAAGGTAGATCTAGATACAGGCATCCCGCCACATAAAGCCTAGAGTGGTACCTCGCCTGGTTTAGCTTTTATGAGTCCAGATATAACTGACGGACGTATTTTTTGGCAGATTTTGACTTAAATAACACCCAAGGACGGCATGGGAGTACATGTTTGATAGCTCAAAAGGTAGGTCTAGATACAGGCATCCCGCCACCAAAAGCCTAGAGTGGTACTCCGCTCGGTTTAGGTTTTATGAGTCCAGACATAACTGGCGGCCGAAATTTTTTCGGCAGATTTTGACTTAGATAACACCCAAGGACGGCATGGGAGTACATGTTTGATAGCTTAAAAGGTAGATCTAGATACAGGCATCCCGCCACATAAAGCCTAGAGTGGTATCTCACCTGGTTTAGCTTTTATGAGTCCAGATATAACTGGCGGCCGAAATTTTTTCGGCAGATTTTGACTTAGATAACACCCAATGACGGCATGGGAGTACATGTTTGATAGCTTAAAAGGTAGATCTAGATACAGGCATCCCGCCACATAAAGCCTAGAGTGGTAGCTCACCTGGTTTAGCTTTTATGAGTCCAGATATAACTGACGGACGTATTTTTTGGCAGATTTTGACTTAAATAACACCCAAGGACGGCATGGGAGTACATGTTTGATAGCTCAAAAGGTAGGTCTAGATACAGGAATCCTGCCACCAAAAGCCTAGAGTGGTACTCCGCTCGGTTTAGGTTTTATGAGTCCAGACATAACTGGCGGCCGAAATTTTTTCGGCAGATTTTGACTTAGATAACACCCAAGGACGGCATGGGAGTACATGTTTGATAGCTTAAAAGGTAGATCTAGATACAGGCATCCCGCCACATAAAGCCTAGAGTGGTACCTCACCTGGTTTAGCTTTTATGAGTCCAGATATAACTGACGGACGTATTTTTTGGCAGATTTTGACTTAGATAACACCCAAGGACGGCATGGGAGTACATGTTTGATAGCTTAAAAGGTAGATCTAGATACAGGCATCCCGCCACATAAAGCCTAGAGTGGTACCTCACCTGGTTTAGCTTTTATGAGTCCAGATATAACTGACGGACGTATTTTTTGGCAGATTTTGACTTAAATAACACCCAAGGACGGCATGGGAGTACATGTTTGATAGCTCAAAAGGTAGGTCTAGATACAGGCATCCCGCCACCAAAAGCCTAGAGTGGTACTCCGCTCGGTTTAGGTTTTATGAGTCCAGACATAACTGGCGGCCGAAATTTTTTCGGCAGATTTTGACTTAGATAACACCCAAGGACGGCATGGGAGTACATGTTTGATAGCTTAAAAGGTAGATCTAGATACAGGCATCCCGCCACATAAAGCCTAGAGTGGTACCTCACCTGGTTTAGCTTTTATGAGTCCAGATATAACTGACGGACGTATTTTTTGGCAGATTTTGACTTAAATAACACCCAAGGACGGCATGGGAGTACATGTTTGATAGCTCAAAAGGTAGGTCTAGATACAGGCATCCCGTCACCAAAAGCCTAGAGTGGTACTCCGCTCGGTTTAGGTTTTATGAGTCCAGACATAACTGGCGGCCGAAATTTTTTCAGCAGATTTTGACTTAGATAACACCCAAGGACGGCATGGGAGTACATGTTTGATAGCTTAAAAGGTAGATCTAGATACAGGCATCCCGCCACATAAAGCCTAGAGTGGTACCTCACCTGGTTTAGCTTTTATGAGTCCAGATATAACTGACGGACGTATTTTTTGGCAGATTTTGACTTAAATAACACCCAAGGACGGCATGGGAGTACATGTTTGATAGCTCAAAAGGTAGGTCTAGATACAGGCATCCCGCCAACAAAAGCCTAGAGTGGTACTCCGCTCGGTTTAGGTTTTATGAGTCCAGACATAACTGGCGGCCGAAATTTTTTCGGCAGATTTTGACTTAGATAACACCCAAGGACGGCATGGGAGTACATGTTTGATAGCTTAAAATGTAGATCTAGATACAGGCATCCCGCCACATAAAGCCTAGAGTGGTACCTCACCTGGTTTAGCTTTTATGAGTCCAGATATAACTGACGGACGTATTTTTTGGCAGATTTTGACTTAAATAACACCCAAGGACGGCATGGGAGTACATGTTTGATAGCTCAAAAGGTAGGTCTAGATACAGGAATCCTGCCACCAAAAGCCTAGAGTGGTACTCCGCTCGGTTTAGGTTTTATGAGTCCAGACATAACTGGCGGCCGAAATTTTTTCGGCAGATTTTGACTTAGATAACACCCAAGGACGGCATGGGAGTACATGTTTGATAGCTTAAAAGGTAGATCTAGATACAGGCATCCCGCCACATAAAGCCTAGAGTGGTACCTCACCTGGTTTAGCTTTTATGAGTCCAGATATAACTGACGGACGTATTTTTTGGCAGATTTTGACTTAAATAACACCCAAGGACGGCATGGGAGTACATGTTTGATAGCTCAAAAGGTAGGTCTAGATACAGGCATCCCGCCACCAAAAGCCTAGAGTGGTACTCCGCTCGGTTTAGGTTTTATGAGTTCAGACATAACTGGCGGCCGAAATTTTTTCGGCACATTTTGACTTAGATAACACCCAAGTACGGCATGGGAGTACATGTTTGATAGCTTAAAAGGTAGATCTAGATACAGGCATCCCGCCACATAAAGCCTAGAGTGGTACTCCGCTTGGTTTAAAATTTATAAGTCCAGATATAACCGACGGACGTATTTTTCGGCAGATTTTGACTTAGATAACACCCAAGGACGGCATGGGAGTACATGTTTGATAGCTCAAAAGGTAGGTCTAGATACAGGCATTCCGCCAAATAAAGCCTAGAGTGGTACTCCGCTTGGTTTAGCATTTATAAGTTATTATTATATTTATTTATAAGTTACCGGCCGCTAGTTATGTCTGGACTCATAAAACCTAAACCGAGCGCAGTACCACTTTAGGCTTTTGGTGGCGGGATGCCTGTATCTAGATCTATCTTTTGAGCTATCAAACATGTACTCCCATGCCGTCCTTGGGTGTTATCTAAGTCAAAATCTGCCGAAAAAATTTCGGCCGCCAGTTATGTCTGGACTCATAAAACCTAAACCGAGCGGAGTACCACTCTAGGCTTTTGGTGGCGGGATGCCTGTATCTAGATCTACCTTTTGAGCTATCAAACATGTACTCCCATGCCGTCCTTGGGTGTTATCTAAGTCAAAATCTGCCAAAAAATACTTCCTTCAGTTATATCTGGACTCATAAAATCTAAACCAAGCGGAGTATCACTCTAGGCTTTATGTAGCGGGATGCCTGTATCTAGATCTACCTTTTGAGCTATCAAACATGTACTCCCATGCCGTCCTTGGATGTTATCTAAGTCAAAATCTGCCGAAAAAATTTCGGCCGCCAGTTATGTCTGGACTCATAAAACCTAAGCCGAGCGGAGTACCACTCTAGGCTTTTGGTGGCGGGATGCCTGTATCTAGATCTACCTTTTGAGCTATCAAACATGTACTCCCATGCCGTCCTTGGGTGTTATCTAAGTCAAAATCTGCCAAAAAATACGTCCGTCAGTTATATCTGGACTCATAAAACCTAAACCGAGCGGAGTACCACTCTAGGCTTTTGGTGGCGGGATGCCTGTATCTAGATCTACCTTTTGAGCTATCAAACATGTACTCTCATGCCGTCCTTGGGTGTTATCTAAGTCAAAATCTGCCAAAAAATACTTCCTTCAGTTATATCTGGACTCATAAAATCTAAACCAAGCGGAGTATCACTCTAGGCTTTATGTAGCGGGATGCCTGTATCTAGATCTACCTTTTGAGCTATCAAACATGTACTCCCATGCCGTCCTTGGATGTTATCTAAGTCAAAATCTGCCGAAAAAATTTCGGCCGCCAGTTATGTCTGGACTCATAAAACCTAAGCCGAGCGGAGTACCACTCTAGGCTTTTGGTGGCGGGATGCCTGTATCTAGATCTACCTTTTGAGCTATCAAACATGTACTCCCATGCCGTCCTTGGGTGTTATCTAAGTCAAAATCTGCCAAAAAATACGTCCGTCAGTTATATCTGGACTCATAAAACCTAAACCGAGCGGAGTACCACTCTAGGCTTTTGGTGGCGGGATGCCTGTATCTAGATCTACCTTTTGAGCTATCAAACATGTACTCTCATGCCGTCCTTGGGTGTTATCTCAGTCAAAATCTGCCAAAAAATACGTCCGTCAGTTATATCTGGACTCATAAAACCTAAACCGAGCGGAGTACCACTCTAGGCTTTTGGTGGCGGGATGCCTGTATCTAGATCTACCTTTTGAGCTATCAAACATGTACTCCCATGCCGTCCTTGGGTGTTATCTCAGTCAAAATCTGCCAAAAAATACTTCCGTCAGTTATATCTGGACTCATAAAATCTAAACCAAGCGGAGTATCACTCTAGGCTTTATGTGGCGGGCTGCCTGTATCTAGATCTACCTTTTAAGCTATCAAACATGTACTCCCATGCCGTCCTTGGGTGTTATCTAAGTCAAAATCTGCCGAAAAAATTTCGGCCGCTAGTTATGTCTGGACTCATAAAACCTAAACCGAGCGCAGTACCACTCTAGGCTTTTGGTGGCGGGATGCCTGTATCTAGACCTACCTTTTGAGCTATCAAACATGTACTCCCATGCCGTCCTTGGGTGTTATCTAAGTCAAAATCTGCCAAAAAATACTTCCGTCAGTTATATCTGGACTCATAAAATCTAAACCAAGCGGAGTATCACTCTAGGCTTTATGTGGCGGGATGCCTGTATCTAGATCTACCTTTTAAGCTATCAAACATGTACTCCCATGCCGTCCTTGGGTGTTATCTATGTCAAAATCTGCCAAAAAATACGCTGTCAGTTATATCTGGACTCATAAAATCTAAACCAAGCGGAGTATCACTCTAGGCTTTATGTGGCGGGATGCCTGTATCTAGACCTACCTTTTGAGCTATCAAACATGTACTCCCATGCCGTCCTTGGGTGTTATCTAAGTCAAAATCTGCCAAAAAATACTTCCGTCAGTTATATCTGGACTCATAAAATCTAAACCAAGCGGAGTATCACTCTAGGCTTTATGTGGCGGGATGCCTGTATCTAGTCCTACCTTTTGAGCTATCAAACATGTACTCCCATGCCGTCCTTGGGTGTTATCTAAGTCAAAATCTGCCAAAAAATACTTCCGTCAGTTATATCTGGACTCATAAAATCTAAACCAAGCGGAGTATCACTCTAGGCTTTATGTGGCGGGATGCCTGTATCTAGACCTACCTTTTGAGCTATCAAACATGTACTCCCATGCCGTCCTTGGGTGTTATCTAAGTCAAAATCTGCCGAAAAAATTTCGGCCGCCAGTTATGTCTGGACTCATAAAACCTAAGCCGAGCGGAGTACCACTCTAGGCTTTTGGTGGCGAGATGCCTGTATCTAGATCTACCTTTTGAGCTATCAAACTTGTACTCCCATGCCGTCCTTGGGTGTTATCTAAGTCAAAATCTGCCAAAAAATACTTCCGTCCGTTATATCTGGACTCATAAAATCTAAACCAAGCGGAGTATCACTCTAGGCTTTATGTGGCGGGATGCCTGTATCTAGACCTACCTTTTGAGCTATCAAACATGTACTCCCATGCCGTCCTTGGGTGTTATCTAAGTCAAAATCTGCCAAAAAATACTTCCGTCAGTTATATCTGGACTCATAAAATCTAAACCAAGCGGAGTATCACTCTAGGCTTTATGTGGCGGGATGCCTGTATCTAGACCTACCTTTTGAGCTATCAAACATGTACTCCCATGCCGTCCTTGGGTGTTATCTAAGTCAAAATTTGCCGAAAAAATTTCGGCCGCCAGTTATGTCTGGACTCATAAAACCTAAGCCGAGCGGAGTACCACTCTAGGCTTTTGGTGGCGGGATGCCTGTATCTAGATCTACCTTTTGAGCTATCAAACATGTACTCCCATGCCGTCCTTGGGTGTTATCTAAGTCAAAATCTGCCAAAAAATACGTCCGTCAGTTATATCTGGACTCATAAAACCTAAACCGAGCGGAGTACCACTCTAGGCTTTTGGTGGCGGGATGCCTGTATCTAGATCTACCTTTTGAGCTATCAAACATGTACTCCCATGCCGTCCTTGGGTGTTATCTCAGTCAAAATCTGCCAAAAAATACGTCCGTCAGTTATATCTGGACTCATAAAACCTAAACCGAGCGGAGTACCACTCTAGGCTTTTGGTGGCGGGATGCCTGTATCTAGATCTACCTTTTGAGCTATCAAACATGTACTCCCATGCCGTCCTTGGGTGTTATCTCAGTCAAAATCTGCCAAAAAATACGTCCGTCAGTTATATCTGGACTCATAAAACCTAAACCGAGCGGAGTACCACTCTAGGCTTTTGGTGGCGGGATGCCTGTATCTAGATCTACCTTTTGAGCTATCAAACATGTACTCCCATGCCGTCCTTGGGTGTTATCTCAGTCAAAATCTGCCAAAAAATACGTCCGTCAGTTATATCTGGACTCATAAAACCTAAACCGAGCGGAGTACCACTCTAGGCTTTTGGTGGCGGGATGCCTGTATCTAGATCTACCTTTTGAGCTATCAAACATGTACTCCCATGCCGTCCTTGGGTGTTATCTAAGTCAAAATCTGCCAAAAAATACGTCCGTCAGTTATATCTGGACTCATAAAATCAGAACCAAGCGGAGTATCACTCTGGGCTTTATGTGGCGGGATGCCTGTATCTAGATCTACCTTTTAAGCTATCAAACATGTACTCCCATGCCGTCCTTGGGTGTTATCTAAGTCAAAATCTGCCGAAAAAATTTCGGCCGCCAGTTATGTCTGGACTCATAAAACCTAAACCGAGCGGAGTACCACTCTAGGCTTTTGGTGGCGGGATGCCTGTATCTAGACCTACCTTTTGAGCTTTCAAACATGTACTCCCATGCCGTCCTTGGTTGTTATCTCAGTCAAAATCTGCCAAAAAATACGTCCTTCAGTTATATCTGGACTCGTAAAACCTAAACCGAGCGGAGTACCACTCTAGGCTTTTGGTGGCGGGATGCCTGTATCTAGATCTACCTTTTAAGCTATCAAACATGTACTCCCATGCCGTTCTTGGATGTTATCTAAGTCAAAATCTGCCGAAAAAATTTCGGCCGCCAGTTATGTCTGGACTCATAAAACCTAAACCGAGCGGAGTACCACTCTAGGCTTTTGGTGGCGGGATGCCTGTATCTAGATCTACCTTTTGAGCTTTCAAACATGTACTCCCAGTCCGTCCTTGGGTGTTATCTCAGTCAAAATCTGCCAAAAAATACGTCCTTCAGTTATATCTGGACTCGTAAAACCTAAACCGAGCGGAGTACCACTCTAGGCTTTTGGTGGCGGGATGCCTGTATCTAGATCTACCTTTTAAGCTTTCAAACATGTACTCCCATGCCGTTCTTGGATGTTATCTAAGTCAAAATCTGCCGAAAAAATTTCGGCCGCCAGTTATGTCTGGACTCATAAAACCTAAACCGAGCGGAGTACCACTCTAGGCTTTTGGTGGCGGGATGCCTGTATCTAGATCTAACTTTTAAGCTATCAAACATGTACTCCCATGCCGTCCTTGGGTGTTATCTAAGTCAAAATCTGCCAAAAAATACGTCCGTCAGTTATATCTGGACTCATAAAATCTAAACCAAGCGGAGTATCACTCTGGGCTTTATGTGGCGGGATGCCTGTATCTAGATCTACCTTTTAAGCTATCAAACATGTACTCCCATGCCGTCCTTGGATGTTATCTAAGTCAAAATCTGCCGAAAAAATTTCGGCCGCCAGTTATGTCTGGACTCATAAAACCTAAACCGAGCGGAGTACCACTCTAGGCTTTTGGTGGCGGGAAGCCTGTATCTAGATCTAACTTTTAAGCTATCAAACATGTACTCCCATGCCGTCCTTGGGTGTTATCTAAGTCAAAATCTGCCAAAAAATACGTCCGTCAGTTATATCTGGACTCATAAAATCTAAACCAAGCGGAGTATCACTCTGGGCTTTATGTGGCGGGATGCCTGTATCTAGATCTACCTTTTAAGCTATCAAACATGTACTCCCATGCCGTCCTTGGATGTTATCTAAGTCAAAATCTGCCGAAAAAATTTCGGCCGCCAGTTATGTCTGGACTCATAAAACCTAAACCGAGCGGAGTACCACTCTAGGCTTTTGGTGGCGGGATGCCTGTATCTAGATCTACCTTTTGAGCTATCAAACATGTACTCCCATGCCGTCCTTGGGTGTTATCTAAGTCAAAATGTGATAAACACAATGGTCTTACTTTATTGGAAAAATAACGAAAATTTATTGATTTTTTTTTATTTCCACATAGAATATTTACTGAAAATTTCCTAGTTTTCATTATTTTCCGCGTTACATGCCATTCTGTACAGATTTTTCATTAATTTTTGTGAGCATTTTAATTTAGTCGGGTAATAATGCGCCGCCAACTTTTGGCCGCCAACTTCACACCGGTCAAATCAAATGTATTTCTATGAAACTGTAACACTATCTAGTCTGAATGATACCTTGGCTTCTGAGAATAATGAGGCTGGAATTAGATGATGGTGACAATATAATGTTTACCTAGAGATAAGTTAGTAGCAGTGAGGTTCTAGAATGGCAACCTCGAACCGGCAGACGTAGTGTAGGACGGCCCCCACAAGGTGGGCTGATGATATCACACGCGTCGCAGGAAGCCGGTGGATGCGAGTGGCGGAGGACCGTGATGTGTGGAACTCATTGGGGGAGGCCTATGTCCAGCAATGGACTCCTAAGGGCTGATGTATGGAAGTACTTACTCCCGCTTTTGACCCCTGCTATCGTATAAATCTGGATAGCACAAGTCGTCATCTCGTTCTACAAGTGCTCGTCCAAATAGGGACGATTTGATGAATTATCGTCCAAACCCTACTTTTGTACTTTTTTAACCACCACTTCTTATGCAGCTTGGGCGCAGAAATCCATAATACATAAGTATCTCCTAGTACAGATCTAAACAGATTATCTATACATATAAATAAAATTGGAGTGTCTGTTTGTAATATTAAAATAACCGCTTTTTACTAAGTGCATTTGGATGTATACACGTTACCTATACCGAAACAATTTTTTTTACAATTTTTGTCTGTCTGTCTGTCTGTCCGTCTGTCTGTCTGTCTGTCTGTCTGTTTGTTCCGGCTAATCTCTGAAATGGCTGGACCGATTTTGACGGGACTTTACTGGCAGATAGCTGATGTAACAAGGTGTAACTTAGGCTACTTTTATTTTTAAAAAAAACATAGGATCTCACGAAAAAAAAATAAAACCAATGTTGCAGCGCAGCGCCTGATTATGTTTGATAGCAACAACCTGCAATGCGTCCCGCGGGCTCAGAATGGGCGAGCAGGCTGTTGTCAACGGTTGTCTTTGTTAAATACCACGCGGACGAAGTCGCGGGTAACAGCTAGTATCTAATAAAGTAGGAAAACCATACTGAAGCGAAATTAACTGTCTTACAAGATTATGTTTTATAGTAGGATTTTCTTTTAAAAAGTCTAGAACTTATATGATACAAATACTTAGGTACTACTTATGGTTCTATAATGCTACCGATAAGCGAACAACAAACTTATAGCTAATTAATATTTATAGATTAAGTAGCTGTTAATTTGAAAATGCCGCAAGAGACCAATCGACTTCCCTGATTTAATGTTATCAATACACATACATACATTATCAACGCTTTTTCGTAGTATAAGCGGTTCTTGAACTTCCAATATACTTGAGTATTCTTTATTATCAGTAGAACGTCATAATAATAATAATTACGGTTCACATATCAATTCGTACGCGTATAATATTGCGCCATACATTTCACTGATTCATCCCAGATGTTATTATTGAGTACCTACGTTTTTATTTCAGTAATTTGCGTAAGTACTTAAGTATATCAGTAGAAGTCATTATAAGTAGAAGGCCGTAGCCAGGAATTCACTTCGAGGGGAGTCGAGCTCTGATACCAGAAATTGTGTTCTGTGGGACCAGAGCGGGAATGCACTTTGGGGGTGTCGAGTTCTGGACCAGGGGCAATAAATATTTAGCGGAAGATCTTCCAGACTGGCGGTTGGTATGCCTGGCGGGGCAGCCGCTATGCCCCGACGGTTATTGTCGAGATCTTCTATATATGTTACGTGCTCCGAAAACTCTCATAGCGCGATTTAGGATTGTATTGAGCATTGTCTATTGTTCTGAATACGCATGCAGCGTCATCTGCGTAGCTTGTGGCGAGGTTGAAGAGGTCGCAACAAGTAATTAAGAACAACAATCTGAAAAAAGAGTAAAAATATTTTATAAAACTGTTGGTCTGTGGAGGCACATCGGTGGGGGGAGGTTGGAGGCTTTGTATATGCATCCAATCTTAATACTCAGAGACTTATGAGGACATTTAAAGGGTGATTCTAAGAAAATAACTTCTGAATGGTGTCAGAATAAATCGATGTGCGTATGGCCAATAAAATCTCTGCCCACTAGGGCTATGGCTATGGGCTATAAACCTTCGAATTCGTTGTTGTCCTCAACATGACTAAACAACGATTAACAAATAAATCCCCAGTCGTACCGGTGCGGAACCCCCCGACAAACGGATCATATAACTTACGTCGACTTCCGTCGACTTCCCGTCCCCGGCACTTCACACAAACATTAAAGTGTTAATAGACGATCGAACTCGGTGCGGGCCGGACTACGGCCATGGTCCGCTTCGTACCAAATCTGCAAGGATTCCCAAACTATTTTGGGCAAGAGACACCTTTTCCAAAATGAATTGATACCTCTGACCACCGAAGCCAAATTACTTTAGAAATCGTATCTCTAGTTTTTGTTCGTATTGATACAAAATAATAAGTTCATCTTGAAACAACTTGTGTACGCTTATCGACTTGTAGAGTTTTTTAAAGATGCAACAATGATACTAGGTACCTACTTAAATATTAGTCATTCTTATTACAAATTGGTACACGTAACACAATTTATACAGTACCTTGAAACTTGTGTTTATTAATAGGGGTCGATTTTATACCTCGTCTACCCCCAAAATCAGTTTTCGTTTATCTCGACTCCTGGGTAGCCCGTGGACGACTTTGGGCGTCCTTGGTCTAGAGCAGGGGCTCCCAAACTAATTTATCTACTGCCCACATTGAGAATGAATTATTTTTAGCGCCCCCATTTTTGCACCTACTTAAAAACCACTACAACTTCAAATTAAATTAATTATTGTAAGCCTTCACACTACGCCCCCATTTTTTTCTGGGTCTCTTACCGCCACCCTTTAGGCCTGCAGCGCCCACAAGGGGGCGTTATCGCCCACTTTGGGAAAGGCTGGTCTAGAGAGTAGTTTGTACTGACCGTACAATACAGTACGGTCTGTTACGGAGCGAACCAAAACATAAGTCCGGCCCGTGCTAGGTTCGTCTGTAAATACCATTACAATCGACGACCGCGCATCGTACTAAACTTATGTGATCCGTGAGCTAAACTATAACTGACGTCTTAATTATGGGAATAGTGACTAAATAAGGTTGTCAATATGTTTGTAAGGAAAATATTCACGTAAAAAATAATTGATCTGTAAGTACTTACATTAATAGAATTTGTTGGTGAGTAATTAAATGAATGTTTAAAGAACCTAAGTACGTCGAGATGCTTAGTATACAGCATTAGGATGTTATATACTTGACCCAGCCCTAACTACACTTTTATCTACATTATATACCTACTTTACGGTCGGTAACTTTTAACAGGCTGCATACTGATTTTTTTTTATGTCTCGTTAAAATGAGTGAGTTCGTCTTTTAAATTGTTATATAATTTGAAATTCGAACTCACTCACTCATTTTAACCAGTTTTTTTTTCTTGTATCGGATTAGGGTCGATATTTTTTTTAAACCAACAAACTACCCATTAACAACTACTTAATTACTTAAATGTGCTTAGGTAAATTTAAATTAGGTAGGCACTATCTTAAATTCAATATCCTTGTGACGCTACACCACGCTTCCTAAATGAAATTAATCAAACACCCGATAATTACTAATATTCTTGTTCCCGTTAGCGATAAGTGTTCGATAAAATATTTACTTTGACCCCCACACTTCGACCCTAAGATAACCATAGTGTATCGTGTTATTCCAAGTTGGGAGTGCGAAACGGAATAACATGGACAAATGATTTGTGCGACATGAATTTGTGTGTGATATTATCGTGTTTGTGCTTCATTTATGGTGTTTATGGATCGGCCAGTAAGTACCTACTTACTATTTAATTTTTTTTTAATTTTTAGGTAGGTACCTAATGCTGTTTTAATTTTTTTTTATAGACTTTGTTAGAAACGATAAGATACACGTGATATTAATTCGCATATTTAAATTGATACTAATGTTTTCTCGGTAATCACTTTTTCTAGTTGAAAGTAGTAATTATTGAGCCTTAGAAATTGGAATTTCGACAAGTAAACCTGTAATACTTGACAGAGGAAATTACAATAGGAAACAAATAACTACTTAAATCTTATAAGTAGTTATACTGATTATAACTAAAACAAAGTATGTAGGTAGGTACTAACCTATCTACTTACTTAATTCGAGTTTGGAAGGAAGGCTCCGGTAATTATATAAGTGATTTAAATAATTACCTACCTTCACTACGATGCAGTTTTTAGTTTTATGTATTGTACTTTGTAGGGACTTACTTATGTAAGTTGAAAACCGCAACCGCAAAGGTGGAGAATTAGACGCTTCTAAAATTATCTAGGTACATACTAAGTATGCTATTCGTCCAATTTATATCCTTGTAAGATAAGCCCTTGTATTATTTAAATTAGGTTAATAGTTAGATATCTACTTACTACGCTACTATTATTATATTATATACTTATACGCTTACCGTACTAATTAATTATTGATTATATTCTACAAATGGCTAGTTAATTGAAGGATTTGAATGATAATGTTGTTAATTAGGTAGTAAGTAGATATATCGTAAACAATAATAAAGTACGTCTTATCTGTTTTAATTAAATAGATCATGAAGTGGCGGGATTATCTATTTATTCATCAATTATAATAGATACGAGTGAATCTACAATATTACTAATTTGTTTGTTTAATACTGACATATTATTATGTAGCAATTTACAAAAAAACTTCGTGTAACGGATCATCAAAAATGTCACTGTCAAAAATTTCTCAGTAGCAGTGTCATTCTTGCGTCTATCGTGTTTGTAAACACAAAAATGCCTGTTTCAATGGAAAAAGGGCATTATGAAAAAAATAACAAAATAATATTGCTAAATTTTACTTGACATTGGTAAAATAGCCACTATATTGTGGGTGAGGCCATATTCATTTTATTTAATTTTTTTCAGTTCGTAAAAAAAAGATTGTCAATGGAAAAAACACAAAAAGAAAAAAAAAAATGAAAATGTGATTTTATTAAAAAACTTTTACTGTAATTTAATAATTTCAGATTCTCTGAAAGATCCTTACATCTGTGGATCACCAGCATGTGGACGTAAGTACATTTGGGTGTTTAATAAAATTGTATTTTATGCTAAACACAAATCTAAATTAGTGGAGTCGTGTTCTTCTTTTCTGCTGCTTCTATGATATTAATTATAATGTTCAGCCCACTATATCATAGACTACTTAAAAGTTAAACCCCCATTATAAAAGATTCGTAATCTAATAATGAGTATGTTTCTATATGCTGCCATCTAAAGCCCTGAGTTTAGATAATCTAATCTCAGGAGCATCAATAAACCCAATGAAAGAAATGCAAAAAGCTTTATAGTAACCTTTGTATATTATTTTCAGAATCTGAGAAGTTTAAGTATTTACCAGATATAATCTACCACTATGAGTACAAAGTTAATGTTGAGACGTATTTCGCCGGGTCCAGCAACAACAGATCCACATTGGATGTTAGAGCTGTTGTAAGTTGATTAAACATATTTCTTATTTTCTAGCTCATACCAGCTGCTAAAGATTGCCTAGCCGTTCCGACATTGATCTCACATACCTATAACAATGTACTGCTCAAAAATGTGAAAGATCTTTTAAAAAAATGCAACTATGGACTTTCTTCACCATTCTTCTCCGTAGGAACGACATTCCTAATGGATGGTAAAGTTGTAGCATAGCATTTTGTAACTATTGATTAGTGGTCTGTCTGATGAAGAGGATGAGCTTTGTTGCTCAGACCTCAAAGCATAAATGCTAAGCTTATAGTGTAAGGCACCCTGCAGCCAAGGTTGCCCTGCAGAAAGGTGATGCCATACCAATTTTCACTTGTATCACAGTGCTTCCTTAGTTAAACCATTCAGTTATAATCACAATATTTTTTTATTAATGTAAATGTACTGTACTTATGAATCTTAAAAAATATCAGTAAATGCTATGCTACAACCTTACCGCCCGTTAGAAGTGCCATTTGTATGGAGAAGAACAGGCAAGAAACTCCATGGTTGCTCTTCTTACAAGGATGCTGTATAGTCGGTGTAGTACATTGTTATGGGTATTTGTTATAACAATGTATGAACGGCTAGACAGGCTTGAGAAGCTGGTTAAAAAGAACTAACCTTAAGTTACTATTTCTGGCTGTCAAAAACTGGATACACAGTGCTGAAGACTAAGCTCAGGGGGCGTGACCTATGTCTAGCTGTGGACAGCGATTTACTGATGATGATAATGACTATGACAAACAAATATACATACACTAGCTGCGCCCCGCGGTGTTACCCATGATTAAAAAGTATGTCCTTTTTACTAGGATAAAAAGTTGCCTATGTGCTATTCCAGACTATATTTTTTTTCTCTAAGACTATAATCTATTTCTGTGCCAAATTTATCCAGATCCGTTCAGCCGTTCTGGCGTGATTGAGTAACAAACATCCATCCATCCATACTTTCACATTTATAATATTAGTGCGATTATTTTTTATTTTATTTTTCAGTCAAAAATCCAATTCATAAGTACATGCGAGGGATTGCTGCAGCTAACCGATGTCACCCTCATTGACCAGGATGAAAGCTACCCCATTGAGAGAGCCGAGAAGTTCATACATGCACTCTCACTGCATGAACTTAGGTAAGATTATTGAATGTATTCTCAAGACTTGATTCGGACTTACCGTACAAAGTGGTTGTTGAGACTGATGCTTAAATCTTAAGCATCAGTTTATTGACTGAAATTGAGCAATCGCGAGGAAACCTGCACGTCTGAGATTACCCCTCCAAAGATGTGTGAAGTTCGTCGACCCCTACTGGGCCAGCATGGACTATGGCCTAATCCCCTCGCATTGAGGGGAGGCCCGTGCCCAACAGTGGGACATTAAAAGGGCTGGTATTATTATATCGCTTCCAGTTTATTGTAGTACCTTACAATTGGTATGTTTGTGTACCGATATTATTATTATTAAATAGTAGTAGTACTCCAATAATAGTCGACTGCCTTAATATTGTAAGGTTCGCATTCCACGATGGCGTTATATCGGAGATCTGTCCGGACGTGGAGGAGGAGGACTGGGTCCTCAACTTCAAGAGAGGCGTGCTGGCGCTCTACCAGAACTCTATGAAGCGGTTTGACATCAGCTTCAATGGGGTGGAGGTATGGACTCACAAAGCGTATACTCGTACATAGCATGCTTACAGCGCCGATATACCAGGTCTTATAGGTACAGGTCCGCAGATAAGCGCTACATAAAGCAAACGGGTATAAGCACGGGCTGGCTAAGTAACAAATAGCGGCTTGCCAACGCTGATCGGGGCAGCTCGGAACTTGTCGGCATCGTTCGGCCCTTATCGGTACTGCGGGTTGATTCGGAACGTTTCGACGACGATTTTTAGAGCCTGCCTGCGCTGACAACTTGTGCGGACCGGTTCGGATAAGGGCTGGTAGCCTTCTATGGGTATGCCCACATAGACTATATAGTATCTTGGAACAGAAATCATCTGTACATATAAATAAAATTTGAATGTCTGTTTGTAATATTAAAATAACCGCTTTTTACTAAGTGCATTTGGATGGATACACGTTACCTATACCGAAACAACAATTTTTTACAATTTTTGTCTGTCTGTCCGTTTGTCTGTCTGTCTGTCTGTCTGTTTGTTCCGGCTAATCTCTGAAATGGCTGGACCGATTTTGATGGGACTTTCACTGGCAGATAGCTGATGTAACAAGGAGTAACTTAGGCTACTTTATTTTAGAAAAAATATAGGATCTCACAAAACAAGTTAAAACCAATATTGCAGCGCAGCGCCTGATTAAGTTTGATAGCAACAACCTGCAATGCGTCCCGCGGGCTCAGAATGGGCGAGCAGGCTGTTGTCAACGGTTGTCTTTGTTAAATACCACGCGGACGAAGTCGCGGGCAACAGCTAGTTATAAATATGAGGGTACCCCAGCTCAAACTATGACACTAGGACGTCCAACACCTCAGTCCTCCCGTGACCATGGTTGCTGTAAAGCAGCCGAAGCGTCGGGAACGTAAAAACATAAAATGATCGCGATTAAATCTGAAATAAAAAAACTTTTTAACAAAAACCGTCTTCAAAATACTAATAGGCAAAAAATTATCTAATCTTGAAATCTACCTTATCTATTAGGATCGCCCCCAGTCAAGTGTACGGTACCCATAATACAAGCTTCGCTTAGCTTGGGACCGTACAGTTGGCGTGTTTGTCTGGCTATACTTGTGTACAATTGCAGCAAGACATCCACGGCACATGTACAGTGGACTACACAATAAGGGGGCAGGATAACACCAGTTTAATCCTAGTGAAGACGCGAGACTTGGCTCAATGCACGAACAGATACAAGTACATGTCTATCCTGCAGACTGTACGGTATGATTTTCAGAGTGTGAGTATCGTATAAGTGTCATTTTTATTTTATTTACATTTTGGCGTCAAAGGGAAGATCTTCCAGCCAGGCGGGTGGTATGCCCCAACGGTTATTGTCAGGATCTTGTATATATATGTATGTATTCTCTTCCAATGATTGTCCAAGATTAGGTCACGATCAGGGCTGCAATCAATTGATATCTTCAATAGTATTAACACCGCTCATTGGTCGAAGATGTCCGATGATGTAGTCTTGGACCAATGACTTGACCTAGCTGTCTTTGGAAGGGAATACCTGAATAACGATTGTAGACTGAAACAAAGAATTATCTAGCGGGAACTTATTTCGTTAAAATGATACAGATGACATGTTGAAGGCCGGGAACTGAAATTTTACTGGAAATAATAGTTCGTAAAACGCTCCCAGAGTCGATTCATGGCTCTATGTTCTAGTATTAAAAACTTGATCTCTCAGAGTACCTTTTTATTGGTCACAACCTCAACCACATTTTATTGGTAGAGCTAAGCAATACTACGCGGAAATTGTTAAACAAATGGGGGAAGAGGAACCCACCACTGACCCTCGGCTTGTCAACTCCTCCAATTATAAACCAAACACGTTGATCGATAATTAAGTAAGCTAGCAACACCGAACTCCTCTAAAATGTTATTCGAGAAAATATCCATCACGAGTGTCGGGACCCCATATAAAATGCAATTCTCCCCGAAACGAGGCGAATCTAAAAACCCGACACTCGTGATAGATAGTTTCTCGACTATCTTCTTTAAGAAGTTCGATATTGCTTGCTTCTTGAATTATCGATCAACTTGTTTGTTTATAATTAGAAAAGTTGATAAGCCGAGGGTCAGTGGTGGATTCCTCTTCCCCCATTTGTTCGACCAAATTTGTTGATGGTCGAATGAAATTCCACAGAAATTCCAAACGTGGCCAGTGCTAAAATCTGAAAGCAAATGTGTCATCACGGTCGATCATCACATATATAAAGCGGTTAACTGCCGCGAGCGACATCTGTTCGAGCCGTTCTCCGGCAAGAACTCCGGCGCAATGACGACGGTGATACAAGACCTGGTGTTGATTCATGAAGTCAACAAAACAGATTCGGAGGTCGTCGAATCACAGCCTAAAGGTATGATAATCTTCGAACAGTTCACCAGCCGAAAGACGTCCCCTGCTGGACATAGGCCTCCCCCAATGTCTTCCACACATCAAGGTCCTCCGCTACACCCATCCACTGGTTTCCGGCGATTCGTGTGATATCATCGGTCCACCTTGTGGGGGGTTTTGTTTGAGCATTAGACGTGTGGAACGAATTCTCACAGATAAATCATGTAAGAAATAAATCGTAAATCGAAAAAAATACAGAGATAAAACTAAAACAGTACAAAGCTGCAGGGTCGTGACGCACCGCCACAAGCTAGCGCGTGTGTAACAGAAAAGATCACGTATGATCTCTCGCTCTCTCTCTGTCTCTCACTTTCTTTTTCTCTTTCTTTCTTTCTTTCTCTCCCTTATGTCGCAGCGCTTCGTAATGCGAGTTAGCGATTTAAAAGCAAATATTGCACGATTATTGCTATCGCTAGGCTGTTGCTAGTTACGTAATCAGGGGGCGGGTTCTGAGACCATGACATAAAGCTTACACCGTTCTTCATAGCTTGGGCGGCGATTCCTAAACGCTCGAATCTACTTCATCATCACATGCCGTACGTGGGCGACGGCACCGGGGGGCTGAAGACGGCCAGGGAGGTACTCAAACTGCTTTGCATGTAAGTACAAATACAAATTCATACAAATGATTTGTGTGAAATTGGGTTTATGTTGTTTTATGTATGGTCCAGTAGCTATAATTGTATCATACCATACGATAATCGGTAGTGACTGTGCTTTCTGTCCTGGGTTCGATATCCCGGTAACGGGAAATTTAGGTGTGCTAAGCACGAATGTTTTCACCGGAGTCGTGAATGTTTAATGTCATTTGAAGTTTTTATACAGATATTTATTCAAAACTAACTACGCTTTAAACTTCAATAAAAATATTGTTCACGTAAAATCGCAGTTGTAATTTAGTTGAAAACAATTTTTTTTATTTTTTTGAATCAAACTAGAGATCTAAATTCTAAGTGCACAAATTTTTATAAGTGCAAGTGCAAAGGCTACGCTTTCTGAATCACCTGTATATTAAGACCGCCCTCAGTCCATTGTACGGTACCCTTAACACAAGCGTTGTTACATTTGGGACCGTACAGTTTGTGTGTTCGTCTGGCGATATTGTTGCTATTGTATGCCACTCCGCTGTCTACAATTCGTGTGTATCTAGGGTAAAAGACACAACTAACGAGAAATTGCAAGCGTCTACGGTGGATGCCAAGATGGACAGTGGGTCGACTGTGGGCTTGTGGGGCAGGCTGGTGCGCGCGGCGCGCCCGCTCGACCACCCGGCGCTGGCGCAGCTCCTGGCGCGCTCGGCTCTCATCTGCGACGCGGCCACGTGAGTATGGTCACACGAACGCAAGCGGTGGTTCGATAACGGAGTTTACATTAACGAAAAACTGTCAACTAGTTGACATCCCGTAGCTGTCCTCCCGTGACCATGGTTGCTGTAAAGCAGCCCAAACGTCGCGAACGTATAAACATAAAACAAACGCGATAAAATCCGAAAACATTTTTTTGAACTACGCGAAACTTTACGTTTTACTACGGGGGGGGGGGGGGGAGGTAAAGAAAACGTTACGACGCGTTACATGGGGGGGGAGGGGGGTCAAAAATTGCGTTACGTAATAATTGAACGCTCCCTTATTTGCCCGATATGTAACTTCTGAAATATTATTTCAGCTTACTGAAATACCTTGTATTGTTACAGTAAACATATTCTGGACGCGCTCCCCTACATCGCCAGCCCCGGTTCCGTGGAGCTGATCAAGAACATGATCATGAAGGGCGAGGTGGACAAGGAGACGAGGCACGAGTGGCTCATGTCCATGGCAATGATTCCCAGGTGGGTACTAGAAAAACCTTATTCTTGGTGTAAGCGGTTTCGTAACGAAAACTCTTTTGGACCTCTCAGAGTATAATTTTCTCGTAGATTTTTTCATTATTTATACCCTTTTTTTTCAGTATTTTTAAATTGATTTTAGCAATGAAGTCGTAATAAAATTCTATCTCAACGTAAATTAAATAAAAAAAAAAATACTAATTCAGCCCTAAAACTAAATTGAGTTTTACAGGAGTGATTTAAACAAATATGAATATATTTGTTTAAATCATAAGTCATTAACACTGAATGACTTACTAACTGACAATTCACAGCCTAAACTACTAAGACTTGCAGTTTGCAAGTTATATTTCTAGAGTACCCTAGAGGTGCATAAGAAGGCATATTTGGAAATTCAACCCCTAAGGGATGTAAAAATTTGTATGAAGATTTTTTTTATGTTTCAACCATCTCATGTCTAGTAATAAAATAATTTTGTTTCAGACCCAAGATTGCGATGTTAGAGAGCATGCTGCAGTTGTTGCAAGCACAGAAGAACGACAAAGTGATCAGTTTCACAGCATCCTCGCTGGTGCACTCGTATTGCAAACACAACGGACGGGAGCGTGAGTATCCGATCATATTAATGACAGTGTGTAGTACAGGCTGATTCTGAAAGGGTATACTAAAGTTCGAAACAGCGGTTCTTTATTTCGATATGTCGATTTTAAAAAATAAATTTTGCTCCCATCAAAAGTCCAAGTTTGTCTTTGGTGAGCAAGTTTTTTTTCAATTGGATTTATCGATAAACAACACCTACCATTTTAATTGCCAGCGTTTTTTTTTTTCATTTATACGGGTTTCGTAGTTAACAAAAAAAAATCTGCTCCATCTTTGAATAAATATGAGCTATGAGTTCCACCAATTTTTCATGATAGCAGAAATAAAAATCGAACTGAATTGTTTTTTTTCAGTCCGCGAATGCTGTGAAGAAATAACTCCCAAACTCATAATGGAAGAGTTCCAGAATATAGTCAAAGAGATAGCAAGCAAGGGTGTCATCAAAGTCAGGGAGGACAGAAATAATGTGAGTACAAATTATGATGCACTAAATTTAAACCCTTGACCTTATATCTTAAGATATATTTTCGAATGATAATGACCTAGGTGGGTATCCAACTCAGAACCTCTCGGTTACGACAGTACGGTATTAAACTCTATTAAAATTTCAATTCAATCTACTAATTCCACAGTTCAATCAATAATATACTTAATAGCATTATTTAAAAGTTGAAATTAAATTTTGCACAGTTCACAGATAACATAAGCAGCAATCAAAAATATACTCTGAACCATTAGTATAAAGTTTTAATTTGATCTGCTCCACAGATCATAGTAGCTATCAAAGCGCTGGGCAACATCGGCGGGTTCAAGCAGGACTTCGCGAACATTCTCATGGATATAATAGGCGACAGCTTCGTGCCGATACCTATTAGATTGACGGCTATCGACGCGTTTAGAAGAACACCGTGCACTGAGACCCGGTAATGTAATATTTCATTTTTTTTTTATTATTTTGTATACAGTGATTTAGAAAAGGTATACTACTGTTTGAACGTGTGCGGCGTTAGAATATTTGTTGTTATTATGTGAAGGCAGAATTTCGATATGTTGAATTAAAAAATCAATGTTCCCAACAAAATTACAATACTTTTTTTGTGAGTACTCTATCTATACAAATATATAAAATTGGGGTGTCTGTTTGTAATATTAAAATAACCGCTTTTTACTAAATGCATTTGGATGTATAGACGGTACATATACCAAAACACATTTTTTTTACATTTTTTGTCTTTCTGCCTGTCTGTCTCTCTGTTTGTTTCGGCTAATCTCTGAAATGGCTGGGGCGATTTCGACGGGACTTTCACTGGCAGATAGCTGATGTAACATGGAGCTAACTTAGGCTACATTTATTTTAGAAAAACTTTTTTTTGTTAAATACCACGCGGACAAAGTCGCGGGTAACAGCTAGATTTAAATAAAATTTCGAAATTGTTGACTTCGCACAATGAGTAGTTATTCCCTGCCTGAATCACGATACATACTAAGATCGCCCCCAGACCATTGTACTGTATATTACAAGCGTTGCTTAGTTTATGACCATACAGTTTTGTATTTTTTTTTTCATTTATATTGCGTTTGTCTATATGTTTTTTTTTTTTTGGTTACAGTGAATACTTTCTAGAGACGTTCCGGGAGGATTACGTGAACATTGAAGTTCGACTAGCGTCGTATTTGCAAGTGATGAAGTGTCCCGACCTTGGTACACTGAGGAAGATATTCCACGCGCTCAGAAACGAACCGGTAAATCAAGGTATCAGAATCGGAATCAAAATATTTTTTGTTCATGTAAACCAGGCTTTCCCAAAGTGGGCAATAACACCCCCTTGTGGGCGCTGCAGGCCTAAAGGGGGGCGGTAAGACACCCAGAAAAAAAATGGGGGCGCTGTGTAGAGGCTTACAATAATTAATTTAATTTGAAGTTATGGTGGTTTTTAAGTAGGTGAAAAAATGGGGGCGCTAAAAAAATATTCATTCATAAAGTTGGTAGTAGACAATGAAAAACGTTACGGCGCGGTACATGGGGGGAGGATGGGGGGGGGGGGTCAAAAATGTCCAAAAATTGCGTTACGTAATACTTGAACGCTCCCTTACCTGTATGTACTCCGTTAGAATTTGTATTTTTTTCTCATCCAAAGTATCAAGATCTACATAATATTACAGATACATAGCATTATAACCTTTATTGCTATGATCCACAGCAACGACATTCGTATGGAGTCACCTCAAGAACCTCGGGGAGTCTTCACTACCGTCACGCGTGGAGATACAAGGCTTATTGTCCGGCAACCAAATACCGCGCCTCGAGGACAGTCCCGACTTCAGGATGTACTCCAGGAACTACGAACAGAGCATGTTCTTTGATCAATACAATGCAGGTAAGAATCTATACCGGTTGATCCAGAAAGGGTGTTGAAACTAGCGCAGCGCTGGGTCAAGGCTCAGTATCCACTTTTTGCATGACTCGGTATAAATAAAAAACTTTTTAACAAAATAAAACTGTCTTCAAAAAAATGAAAATCAAACAATGATCTTATCTTGAAATCTACCTTGCCTAACTAAATCCAATATTTAACTAATTTGAAGTGGGTGCCAAATAAACAACCGTTGAAAGAATAACACCTTCACCGCCTCCTCCGTTTTGAAGTCGGTTAAAGATGTTGTTCGTTGGTAAAATGCATCATTTATTTATTAAACTATTTCGAACATTTAAAAAATTAAATAAAACAAAGCCATTGATATTTAGATTTTCACATGAAATCCCAGAGGTCGGAGGCGGGGTTTGAACCTGCAACACATGTTCTGATGCAAGCGTTCTACTAACTTGGCTATCACAGCTTTGATGGTGTACTATTTATATTTAAATCTTGTTATTATTATTTTTAACCGACTTCAAAAAGGAGGAGGTTCTCAATTCGGTTGAATTTTGTTTTTTTTTTATGTTTGTTACCTCAAATCTCCGTCATTTATGAACCGATTTGGTTTTTTTTATGTAACAGGTGGTAACTACGAAGCCAACGTGATATTCTCACCCGACTCGTACATACCAAGGTCTGTGTCTCTCAACTTGACCGTCGACATGTTCGGCGAGTCGATCAACATATTTGAGGTAACATTTAATAGTATTCTTGGTCTGTACTTACATTTAATATTTTAGAAAAAAAACCTATATGTACTTCTTTGATATTGGAGGCTGAATCAGCAATTTTTGGAATATTCCGTTTGTCTGTTTCCGAATCCTTTAAATTAGTTTTATGTTATCTACCTACGGGACTTAGTGTGGAGGGTCTACCACCATCCATCCATCCTTCAGCTGAAAGTCGTCCATTGCTGGTTATAGGCCTTCCACAATGGCTCGGATCTGGATGAAATTTGGCACAGAGATAGATTATAGTCTGGAATAGCACATAGGCTACTTTTTATCCCGGTAAAATGTATGGTTCCCGTGGGATAGATTTGTTTTAATTTTTCATAGAGCAAAGGATCGACATGATTTACAGAAAAATACATAGAGGAAAAGGACATACTTTACGGGTCATCGCGGGTAACTCCGCGGGGCGCAGCTAATTATGTATACATTTTAAATAAATTCCAACCCTAAACACACCTTTTTCGACTTATCGCAAACATCCAATACCTCATTACAGATGAAAGCTCGCACGGAAGGTTTCGAACATTACTTCGAACAATACTTCGGCAACAATAGCCCTTTCAACAAAAACCAATTCACCGACAAACTAAACAACTTGCGTGTGTTCCGTTCCGTCAACGAAGCCGACGATATGCACGAGAAGATCGACGACTTGAATTACAAGAATGAAGCCTTGAAACATAGGTCTCCGATGGCGGAGTTGGGAATCAAAGTTTTCGGGAATGAAATATCGTACTGGAGTGCCGAAGGCGATGAGGAGATCATGAAGTCACTGGCCAGACTGAACCCGCAGCTGAGGGTTCTGGAGATACTTTCTGGAAAGGTGGGCTAAATATTATCTTCTTCTTATTTACGTCACGGTCACTGTCACAAAATGGTTATTGTCGGGATCTTGTATATATGTTACTTGCTCCGAAAACTCTTATAGCGCGATTCAGGATTGTGATGACAATTGTCTATTATTCGGAATGCGTCTGCAGTGCCATCTGTGTAGCTTGTTGTGCTGTTGAAGTGGTCGCTACACCAGCTAAAACCTTCTGCCAGTCTTGATTTTTTTTTATTGTTGTTTTTAATATAACAGGTACCCATAATGATAATGATAAATTTAATCACTAACCCTATCAGTAAAGCGTAAACACTAAACTAAAGAAATATATTGGAAATTTCATTCATCCAATTGTTAGAACTAAGCGATACTTGGCGGAAATCCATTGTTGAACAAATTGGGGACGAGGTACCCACCACTGACGTACCTAACCAAAGAAGTTGATTCGCTTTTTAAATAGAGTTAAAAATTAAATCTGACATTTTGAATTCGACAGGAAATATCATACAACAAAGCAGCCTTATTCCTGGACACGACATTCTCGATTCCCACCGGGTGCGGCCTGCCCATGAACATGAACCTCATGGGAACGAGCTACGTGAACACCAAGATGTCCGGCACCGTGGTGGACAAGTACACCAAGTCTGGGAACTTGGACTTTGAAGGGAAGTTGAGACCTAGGTGAGTGGTGGTTGCGTGGACTACATACGAAGGAGGAGATGTGTTAACCAACTGTGCCCTGTTATTCACAGTTAGGGAGTGTTCAAATATCACGTAACGAATTTGGGGTTGGGGGGGGGGGGGGTCTTCTGAAACGTTACGATGCGTTAGAGGAGCGAGAGGGGGGGGTTTGAACTACGCGTTACGTAACATTCTTGTAACCCTTCAAAACATCCGCGTAGAGATTTAACGTTTTACTAGGAGGGGGGGGGCTGGGTAAAGAAAAACGTTATGGCGCTTTACATGGAGGGGAGGGGGGGGGGGTCAAAAATCGCGCTACGTAATACTTGAACTAAGCCTTGACGTCATCACGGTGGGCGTGGCCTTGGTTAGTCTATCGGCGGTCGCCGTTCGAACAGTTTTTAGATTTACTGCTCGACAAAAGATGGCGCCACTTTGTATACGCGTTCTATAATAGTGGCATTAGAGCTGCATAGCATCATATAGCTGTAGTAACCTCGATATATACGATACGTTGGCGATTCGTGGCGGCTCGGGTGTCGTCGGCACTGTTCGCCGTTTCGGCGCGAACACCTATATTAGTTGTAGTCAACATGGTTCTTGTATCTAGAACATAGATGCAGTGGCGTAGCATAGCTCATTAGCACCCGGTGCGGATTTCAAATTGGCACCCCTTTTATTTTTGCTATTCATTATAATTTAATTTGGGGCATGGTAACGACAAAAAAACACTGAAAGAATTTATTTAATATCTTATTTTCTGTTTTCTCTAACCACCGCCTGTGCCATATGCCGCCCCCGGCAAAGTGCGAACCCCCCCCGCCCCCCCGTGCTACGCCGCTGCATAGATGTCGATACAAATAATGCCAGGGGAAAATGACGCTTGTCGCAGTGTGGCAGTGAACATAGCGGCGACGATGAGCGTGGACGCGGGCGAGCTCAGCTCGAGCGGGATCCGCGTCAACTGGCGGCTCTACACCGCCACCGCCGTCGAGGCCAAGCTCGGCGTGCGCGGCCTGGGCCTGCTCAAGCTGGACTTGTCACTACCCATCGACAAGCAGGAGATATTCGCTGCCAAGTGAGTCATATGGCATGTGCGAGCTACATAGAAGAAGGCGTCCAAGTACACAGCAAAGACTTCTCATAGACAAGTTTAAAAAAAAAATCTGGACCGGGTATTATATAAGATGATTTGGTGCAACAAAAAATGATTTATACTCGAAATAATAATATCTTCGTCTATACAGAATGATTCCGAAAGAGTATACTATGCCATGAACCTGTGCTTCTTAAGCGCATCTGTAATGTCAGAAATTTGAGCTCAATTTAAAAAAAAACCACAATGCCATATTGTTGGGAACAAATTTTTTTATTGGCATCAAAATTAAATTGTCAATGGATGGGAGGCCCCTGCCCAGCAGTGGGACATTAAAAGGGCTGGTATTATCATTCTTATTTTAAATGTGCATAATATGCATTTTTGTATATCTTTCGATAGGTCCGAACTGATTATTCTACACGGTGACAAAGAGCTGCAACAGCAAGGCCTGAACAAGAACAGGATTGAGCGAAGCACATGCAGTTGGAGTACCTTCGACAAAGCTATTGGTATTAAAGTCTGTGCCGCGTATCAGGTAAATGTTGGTTTTGAAGACGATTTCGACAGAAATATGTTAGCGTTTGTGTACACTTGGGAACAGAGAATCCAGTTCACCATCATGAACCTTATTGGAACGAAGTTCCATATAGCGCGTTACGAAAGGGGGCTAGACGGAAAAAAATCAGACGAAAAATTAAGATGAAAAGTTGTAACGACCAATTGTAAGCATTTTTATAAACGAAAGTATAGTTTACTATATAAAACCCAAAAACATAACGATACGTCGTTCAAAAACATGCCAGCGACATCTATCGCTGACAAAAATAATTGTATGTAGGCTATTTTATCACCATATTAATAGAGAATATTGTATAACAAGGACTTGTATATATCAATTTTGTGCTGCCATTAAAAAAAAATCTGCGATTTTGGTGGCTCCATTATTTTTATTGTTGTAGCATTTAAATAGTCGATACAACATGTTTATTTCAATAAGATAGAATTCCTAGTTTCCAGTATATTAAGGTTTATTGTGTATAGTGACCCCGAAATCTCTCTCTCGATTGTAGTATTAATAAAAGATTAATGCCTAAACTGATCTTAAATCTCCAGTTCCCAAACATGACGAACCTTCGAGACGCGCCATACTTCCTAATGAGCGGGCCGGCTAAATACATACTGTCCTTGGAGAAAGCGGACCCCACGGCGAAGACGTACGCCTTCCAGTACAAGTGGGACAAGAACGATACCACCAACGTTATCGGATTGTCCTTTAATACCCCGGATAGTAAGGTATGAATGAACACGCTGTTTGGTGTTTGGCCCTATTGTGATGTGAACGAGATTAATGCGATGATAATGTAGGAAGGGGGGGGGGGGTATTGTGTAGTGGGAGGAGTCTACCTTTTAGAAAAATAGTTATGAACAAAAAAATTTTGTCAATGTAATACCTAAGTTGGAATGATGCTGTTTGTCTTTGAAGAAAAATATTACGTGACTATTTTAAAAAGGATAAGAAAAAGACCTTCGGTTGTGAGCGGGGTAGGAGGGGGGCATTGCACCCATTACCCCCCCCACCCCCAATATGATACTTACTATCATATATTTGACTCTTTTTTCGGATTGCCGTTCTTACGTATCGTCTCTGCTTCAGAGGCAAAGGTGAATTCTTGGCCGCGGCCTTGTTCAGACCATGGTCTGGCGCATTTTGCAAGGCTATCGGAAGATGTGCAGGTTTCCGTACGATGCTAGCGTTCACCGCAGCTAGATAGATTTAGACGCCTCTTTCCTGAAGCAAGCGTTTGACAAACTGTCTATCACTCCTCCCGCGACAATGGTTGCTGTAAAGCAGCCGAAACGTCAAGAACGTAAAAACATAAAATAAACATGATGAAATCCGTAAAATTATATTTATTTCACTGCTAACTTAACTAGCCTTAGGCGCAATAATAGTATACACTCTCTTACAGGAAAAACGAATGATCGACGCAATGCTAACAATATCAAACACGTCAACGGAAGCGTTGCTTACCCTCCAATCAGAGAAAAGTACACTCAAAGCGAAAGCAATGTATCGCAATCTTCCCCACGACAAGTCCCTCTCGGCCAGCCTCGATGTGGACGGGAGGAAACAGTTCGACACAGTCATGTCGGTCGCAAGGCACGACATTAAATACGGATATGTGTGGATACCCCATGCTTATTGGGTGGTCGATAACCAGAGAGTAGCTGAAATGTCAGGTGAGTGTATGAGAATATTTTTAATGGCTAGTAATTAATAGTCCTCTGACCGAATTTCGGTCACGGCGGCCAACTAATTGTGTGTATGTAGGGCAACACAAGGTGTGTGCGCAAGCGCAGGTGCACTCTCCTCGCTCACTCATAGTGCGATGGGACGATGGAAGAGAGATTAGACGCAGGACCGATTGATTTACCTTATAAGGCACGAACGAGTGATAAACATGGTTAAAAATTAGATTCGCACATGAAATCCATCCCGAAATCCGAGAGGTGTGAGTTAGGTTTGGGACCTGGGACTCTTGTTACCAAGGCGATCGTTCTATCAACTTGGCTATCATTCCCTTCTATAAATTGGTCCCTTAATACAATAGTTGTTAAGTTATGTAGAGTTAGTGTGTTTGGCTGGCGATATTTACTTTTTTTTCTTTTTTTTCGTGGGGTAATCCTCATGGACCCTCGCAATCAAATGTCATGAATCAAGCCTCGGGGGAGACAAGCGCGTTATGTCGGACTTTTACCGACTAAACCCCCACGGTGGTCCCTCTCCCGCCTTGTGGTAAGGAAGCCACGGGAACGCTTTCGCACTCATCCGTGACGACGATATTTCCTTATGCCCTATGTCACACCCATAAATACATGCCACCAAACCCCTGTTTACAGGCGTAATAAAAGTGAAAACTAAAGGCGGTGTCACCCAGAGTGATATTGAAGCGGAATTCCAAACTAAACAACTGGCCAGCTATCTCCTAGGGTATTACACACTAAATGGACCGACCCATGGACTTAAGCTACAACTAGACTACCAGTTCTATAAGAGCCCGAAGCAGACTATCAAATTGGAGGGAGTTTATAGTGAGAAGTCGAGCGGGTTCAGGCGCGACTTCTATGGCGACCTGTCAATGCAATTCACTGCGTACCCGGTGTATAACTTCTATGCCGTTCTGAAGAATATTGTGAGTATTACATTTTACACACACACCCACACACCCACACAAACACACACACACACATATACACATACATACATACACCTAGCTCGTGACAATGAACACGGTAATAGAAGCTTACGGATGAAAATTACATATTAAATAGGGCTTAGATATAATAGTGTTAAATAATTATTATTATTAACCTTATATAGTGTGTTTAGTCAAGAGCTGACGAAAATATAAAGTCGCGGTTAAAATTTCGAATTATATTAAAATAAGACTATTTTTATTATTAAGACTATTATTTGGCGTAATGGTTTTTTGAACACTTAAATGATGGCACCTTGCTCAGTTAACTAATTAGACCGAATTAATACTTAGGTGTTTTTAGTTAGGTATAGTTCTTGACTATTTATTATCTTTAGCCCGTAACTATATGCACTTTGGTCGACCCGTGGACTCAAGTCCAATACAATAATACACTTGGTATTTTATTCCCCGATACATTAAAATACTTGCAACAAAATTGCCAACCAATTTCCATATGTTATAATTATGTTTCTATAGAAAACCCAAAGCCACCTCGACATCAACTTCAACGTGAGCGCATCTCGGGAACAACAGTTGGACCCGGCCTTTTCGTTCGCGTTCCAACGCGTGGACAAACTGAATGGCATGAAGCTGGACACGCGACTGACGATACACCGGCCGAGGCTTGTGGACATGAAGTTTCAGTTCGAAGAGGTGAGTGCCGATCAGCTGAAAATACAGCGCCACTCATTTATATTTTCAGAAATATATTTCAATATGCTAAGATGGTTCGGCCATGTTGAGAGGATTGATGAAAGACGACTGACAAAAGAAATATACCGAGCAAACGTGAGTGGTAGTGTCGGAAGGGGGCGCCCGAGGAAAACCTTTCACGACCATATAAATGGTCTGTTCCAGAAAGGGCAAGTCCGTAGTACATTCAACCGACGGAAGTGTATGAATGTGGATGAAGCAAAAATGGTATGCCAGGATCGTAGCATATGGCATTCAGTGGTCTCTGCCTACCCCCATGGGATACAGGCGTGAGTGTATGTATGTATTTCAGGCTCTATAACCGGTGAAATGTCTTCATCGGTTTCGGTAATTGACTCCGAATCGATATTTTTTCGGTTACGGTTGTATTATACAAGGAACTGGCGCTTCTTTAGTGGATTTGTAAGCACTATGTGAAGGTAGAATATGGATATGTTAATTTAAAAAGAAATGTTTGCAATAAATCATGCTTGTTATTTTGTTGGGACTTTTTTTTAAATCGTAATCAAAGTTCTTACTTCACATAGTGTATTTATATGCTCTTAGTATATGTCTGAGAGAACCCCTACAAAGATGTGTGAACTCAGCGAACCCGCACTGGTCCAACGTAGTGGACTATGGTCTAATCCCCCTCGCATTGAGGGGAGGCCCGTGCCCAACAGTGGGACATGAAAAAGGGCTGGTATTATTATATATTCTGTATTTTCAGAAGTATATTTCAAGCTCAATAACCGATTAAATGTCCAAACCGAACTCCAAACCGGTATTATTCCGGTAACATATGTATTATATTATCGTTTGACATTATAGCGTTGAAATAAAGTCCAATTTCCTGTAAAAAAAAATGTCGTATTGATCCTTGCACAGATTGGTCCCAAGTACACGGCGCTGGCGTTGCTCAACTTCAATCCAAAATCCCGCGAGATCGTGGTGTCCGGGTACATGTTCTTCCCGCCCGGCACCCAGCTGTACCTGGACGCCGAGCTCAACATGACGCTGCCAACCCTACATCCCTGCGTCATCAAGACCAAGGTTCACGAGAAGGAACCCAACGAGTACCAGGTCAGTCCTTCGATCAGTTATAACACCACCAGCTGCGGGCCCCCGCGGTGTTACCCGCGATTAAAAAGTATGTCGTTTTTACCGGGATAAAAAGTAGCCTATGTGCTATTCCAAACTGTAATCTATCTCTGTGCCAAATTTCATCCAGAACCGTCCAGCCGTTCTGGCGTGATTGAGTAACAAACATCCGTCCGTCCAAACTTTCACATTTATAATATTCGTGTGATTATGAATTAGGTCAAAGAACCCCTGTCTTTTGTAGGTATAGTCTTTGGCGCAGACCGGCAATACTCGACTCAGTAGTTTTTTTGGCACCCACTTCAGATTAGTTAAATATTTGATTTAGTTAAACAAGGTAGATTTCAAGATTAGATTATTTTTGGCTTTTTAGTTTTTTGAAGACGGTTTTTATTTTGTTAAAAAGTTTTTTATTTTGTTAAAAAGTTTTATTTCAAAGACAGAACATTTTTATTTTATAAAGCATATTTGGCCAGGTGAACGCAATGGGCGTTTGGTTCACGGGTGTTGACTTCAACGTGGACGCGTTGTACCAGGACCAATCCAGAACCAACTTGGCGGCCCATCGGCTGAAGGCTCTGATCACCAGTAGCCACTTCAAGAATATAGCCATGGATGCACGGTTCACGCAGGATAACAGACAGATCACTTTTATTGGACAGGTAAGTTATTATATATATATATATATACTAGATGCGCCCCGCGGTGTTACCCGCGATTAAAAAGTATGTCCTTTCCCCTAATCTACCACTATCTATGCAAAAAAACATGTCCATCCTTTGCTCTATGAAAAATTAAAACAAACCTATCCCACGGGAACCATACATTTTACCGGGATAAAAAGTAGCCTATGTGCTATTCCAGACTATAATCCAGCTCTGTACCAAATTTTATCCAGATCCGTCCAGCCGTTCTGGCGTGATTGAGTAACAAACATCCATCCATCCAACCATTCACATTTATAATATTAGTAGCATATATATAAATTACGTGTCACGGTGCTTGTCCTCCTAAACGACTAAACTGATTTAAATAAAATTTTGCACACTGTGTGCAGTTTTATCCAACTTGAAAGATAGGATAGTTTATATCTCAATTTATAATCGCAAATATTTAACTATAAAAATATTTCCTAGAAATAATGTATATGGCAAAACAACGTTTGCCGGGTCAGCTCGTATAATATATCTAGCATACACTGTTTTCAACGTGATTTTCAATATTAAATAGCTAATGTTTTGATATTTAAAATAGTTTTTTTTTTCAATTGTCAGGGTGAATATAACGATGATAAATACAGATCGTTGGTTCGCTACGTGCTGCTGTCGGAGCAGAACTTCACGACTTATGTCGAAGTCGACATTGGTAAAAAAGCGTACAGCGTGAACCTGAACGCGGACTTGAACAACAACACAAATGTTAATATGGACATACATTTTGATCAGTAAGTATTTTTGTTGACTTTTTAACCATAATAAAGCTTGGAAATTATTTTTTTTTTCGGAGGGCTTTTGCATTTAAAAACTTTTTAAATAAAATTATCAACAAATTTACTATGCTAAAATAGTTTCCCCAAAACAAGATCAAATATCATGTTTCCACTGACACTTTCCCGTATATCCTACGAATCTCCACTAAAAACCACTGTATCGAGATCGTTTTGAATATTCTTTCATTCATTCAAACTTTTTATTACAATTTGTTTTTTTTTTGTAAATATAATGGATAAAAAAAATGGACAAGCCCGCTGAGTTTCTTGCCGGATCTTCCCAGTTGAGGTCGCGTTCCGATCCGGTTGTAGAGTTAAGGAAAAAAAAAATGGCAATTTGTAAGTGCCCCCGTAGGCCTATACGAAATGAATGATTTGACTTTGACTTTGGCTTCAATACGATAAAACCTCACCATAGACTCCGCGACCTCCACCTGTCGTACCAGCGCTGGATAACGCCGGCACAGAAGCGACTGAGCGCCGCATTCAACTGGGACGCGAACCGGGACCCCTCGCAGAAGGTGAGCGTGGACGTGCAGCTCGACAACAAGGGGCCCTGGCACCACGCCGGCCACGTGACCCTCTACTACCCCGGCCGGATGGTGAACGGCGAGTTCGATATGCTGTTCAAAGGTGAGCGAACATTCTTGTACTCATGTACTCCTAGTACTTTTCTCTTGTATAATCTATACTTACTAATATTATAAATGTGAAAGTTTGGATGGATGGATAGATGGGTGGATGGATGTTTGTTACTCAATCACGCCAGAACGCCTGAACGGATCTGGATGAAATTGATGAAATGGGATAGATTTGTTTCAAGTTTTCATAGCGCAAAGCATCGACATATTTTTTTGCGCGGGTAACACCGCAGGGCGCAGCTAGTTTCAAAGTAAATTTGCCTCGGACACTATCGGTTTGTTTAAAAACTTTATCGCTTCCAGCGTTTAGTCGATGATTTTGGTAACGACAGAGTTTGAGACAACATTCGGTTGGTAAGGTATTTAATAAAAAAAAAATTGTTATGAAGTAAAAAACGATAATGAAAATAACAAATGTAGTGACCTACTTAAGTAAGAATGAGAAAACATAAGAAAACATCAATGTCTTTGCGCATGATTTATGGTGATGTTACTTTTTTTTATTTCAAATCATTTGCTTTTTTTTTTCCTACGAATGGAGTTCTTTAAATATTTTCACTGTTATTGTTGAGCCTTTTATATTTTTTAATTTGTTTTTTTTTTTATCGCGGCCAAGACTGGTTCTGTCAGTGGCTCGTGCGCATGGGCTGGTCGGCTGAAGCCAACATCCTGTGGCGCGTCAAGATGTACTCGGAAGCCCACAACGAGACGGTGTACGCGCTGCTGTCCAGCATGGCCACGCCTTTCAGCGGTTGGAGAGACACCAGCTTCAATGTTATGTAAGTGTATTGATCTATACAAATAAATAAAATTTGAGTGTCTGTACGTAATATTAAAATAACCGCTTTTTATCTATCTATCAGCCGATAGACGTCCACTGCTGAACATAGGCCTCCCCAACGACTTCCACACATTCCACCGCTTTTTTACTAAGTGCATTTGGATGTATACACGGTACATATATACCAAAACAACATTTTTTTACAATTTTTATCTGTCTGTTTGTTCGGGCTAATCTCCGAAATGACTGTATCGATTTTGACGGGGCTTTCACTGGCAGATAGCCGATGTAACAAGGAGTAACTTAGGCTACTTTTATTTTAGACTAGCTATTTTAAATATGAACATTGATAGACGTATAGACATGGTTCTCTACACCAGGTGGCGCTACCACGACAATCTCCAAGCTCTGAACGGCAGCATGAACTGGGAGGAAGATTACTTGGCGTTCAGCCTCCTAGCGGACTATCTGTTCAAGACGAACGAGTTCTACGGTGAAGTGAACGCGGTGGTGAACTCCACAATACCGACGCTGCCGAAGGCGGCCGCGATCGCTAAGCACAGAGTAGTGTGGAAGAAGAGCGCTGATACTTTGCTGAGTTTTCAGGTACCTTCATACTTTTTTAACCTGGGCACTTTATACATATTAATCTAGCCCCGAACTAAGTTGCCCTGTGTCTTGGGAAAAGTCAAATATTTTTTTCCGTACTAGTCATACGGGGGCAATTACAAATTTTCTTTTTCTTGACTCTACAATCGCCTCGGAACGCGACCTCAGAATATGCAGCAAGTAACTCAGCCGGCCGGTCCTTTTAAAGTTTATCTTTTAATCGCCATTTGTAAAATATAGTATACTATAGTGTACTACATAAATACTAGTACTTTAAGTAGACAACCAAATAAATACTAGTACCTAATGTAGACAATGAAATAATTACTAGTATTTAAAATGTAACAAAAATAGTTTAAAATATTTTTAGTTGTTAATGAGTGTAATGTCGTAAGAGTGAAAGAGGCTGCTCTATCAGATACACCTACAATGGTCTTACCCTTAAATAAAAAAATAAAAAAAACTAACATAAGTAGGAGTACCAACTAGTAACGTTTCACCGCCACTTAGTAATATACATGGACACCTTACATATATCAGTGACTGTAGTCAAAAATGTCCTCTGACTCGTCGGATAAAGGTTACTTTCTGAATTTGTCAAGACCTCCTATTAATCGGTGCCAATGTTCCTTTATTACAGTACAATGAGGACGGCTTATTAATGATCAACTCCTCGTGGACTCTGGACAGAGGACAGACTGAGAATAACATCACTGGCAAAATTATACTGCTTTCACCGTTTCAAGTAAGTATAATAATGATGTCACAAGCAAAGCTACCCTATTGTCACCGTTTCGAGTATAAAAATAACATCCCAGGCAAAGTTACTCTACTGTCAGCGATCCAAGTAAAAAATCATAAATTTATTCATAGGGTATACCTATCTACATATCCACACACACATTTACAATGTTCAAATGTGCAGGGTTACAGGAGAGGTTTCCTGCGCACCGAGTTTATTCTGGGCCACAAGAAGGACATCAAAGGCATCACGTACCTGGATCTGGAGGACAAAGTTTTTAAGATTTATGTGAATGGTATGTAAAGTTAAAGTTCAACGTACCTCAAGCGCAATCTTTGTTACGTACCGTTTCGGTAACGTCACGTCGTCCATCCCTCTCACACCGTAGATTACGTAAATAAGTAAGACTGCGACAACATGTTTCCTCGATGATGATGTTACAATAGAAGTTCCTGCTTACAGTGCTCTAAAGATTGCCTAATTAAAAATATTAACTTATTAAAAAAAAACCAAAAAACGTAATTATATGTATGCGTACAATATAAAAAAATAAACTTATATATATTAAAGACTTGAAAAAGAGTTAGAAAGTTAGTGTATAACAAGTATATGAAAATATCTACTTTCGGCTGCTTTCTATAGCCAATTTCATTCACAGGCCTTCGTAGAAGACATTTTAAAGCATACACAACTTGTCACCGGAAGGGTGTGTTCGTCTAGCGATATTTATTAATATTGATATTCTTATTACCAGGTCACATGCGAAGAATAACGAACTGCATGCTGGTGGTTAACGTGACCAGCCCCATGATAGAGTTCCCGCAGCTGACCGCGCGGTTCGGCTTCGTGGAGGCCGACAGACACTTGGTCGCTATGGTCGTCACAACCAACTCTACTACTGGTAAGAATAATGTTCAACGTTCCTACTGAGGCTTACCATGAATTCTTATTACTGGGCCAATCAGTTTCCTGCCTAAAAAATACATACTAATTCTTATAAGATAACTATATTGATTCTCAAAATAAATTGCCTGGAAATAAGAGTTTATGGTAAGCCCCGTTATACCATAAAATTCACAAATTTTTTTTAGGTTACAACCTTATTCGTGGCAACTATTTTTCAAAGATATTAATCTCATTCAAAATTTTATAGAAACTACTATGCTACTTCCTGGTTTTTGCATCTAACCAGTCCGCCTAAAGAAACACTATAGGCAAGCTAAAAAAAAAATAACTTAATAAAATATGTTTGTTGCAAATATTGACAACCCTACGGTGTATAGTAAATCATGCATATACAGGGTGTAACAAATGTATGAAATAATGTAGAGTCTGATATTGTAGCGGAGACCCCTCTCCGATACAATATCAGACTCTACATTACGTGGTGGCAACGTGGCGGCGGCGGGGAGCGTAGTGGCATCGAGGTGGGGGCGGTCAGGCTCATAAATACCACGGTTGACATTGTAGGGCTGTCGAAAATATGCAACCAAACCATTTTTGTCTAAGTTTGTGTATATTCATTTCTTATATTTACGCGAATACTACACATTGAAATAAAACTATTTTTAAAATAAAAGTGATAAAATCCTTAAAAATACTTTTTTCAATAAGTTTGTATAGTTTTTTTTTATATTCCAAACTATGTCCCGTGGGGAAACTTGTTCGATTTTATGAGTACATACCTCCCATAGAATATTATTTTATACTTTTGTTACAACTTATATACAAATCACTTACAACGCTCTGTATACAGATAAGTTGATTAACACTTAGCTATATTACAGGCATCGAGGTGCTTCTCAAGCTGATATCATTCCAAGACTTCCACGTGTTTGGCCACGTCGCGCTGCCGATCCAGTACCTCAACAGAGCTATGGTCATCGCCAAGAGAGCGCCAGAGGAGGTATTTTAGTCTCTACCTAAACTTTTAATAAACCGGTAATTGTACAGCGTGATCCAGAGAGTGTAAACTACTATTATACGTGCGCTTCTTATGCGCATTTAATAATTATGTAGAGACAAAATTTCAATAGCACAATATATTTTTTTTAAATTTGTTCACTAATAAAAAAAACTTTTTAACAAAATAAAAAAACCATCTTCAAAAAACTAAGAAGCAAAAAATTATCTTCCAAATCGGTTCACAAATGACGGAGATCTGAGGTAACAAACATAAAAAAAAATACAACCGAATTGAGAACTCCCACCTTTTTGAAGTCGGTTAAAAATCAGTGTCGTCGTTGGAAAATTATATGAGATTATATATATTATAGTTTTCATCCTCTTTCAGCTGGACTTCAGAGTAGGCTGGGGGAAAATGGACTTCGGTTTCACGGGGATCTGGCACTACCGGTCACCCATCAATTTCGTGTACCTATACAAGCTGTACACGCCGCTAGAAGGCTTCGAAGAGAACGGGCTGGTGCTCAAGAATTTCTATGGCGATGGATTGGACACCGAGTTGTCCGTACGACTTTCTAAACATAAGGTATTTATAACATGATTTATTGTATACATTTTCCGTTCTCTTAATTGAGGTCTGTAGCATTTTTTGGCAACGCATAAGCAATGCAAAAAATACTTTAATAGTAATGATACAAAGCCATACATATTGCGGATGGCCGCCACCTTCTGAGGGCAGATCAAGGTCAATTGAATTTCATCCCCCTAATATTATAAATGTGAAAGTTTGGATAGATGAATGGATGGATGTTTGTTACTCAATCACGCCAGAACGGCTAACCGGATCTGGATGAAATTTTGCGCAGAGATAGATTATAGTCTGGAATAGCACATAGGCTACATGTTATCCCGGTAAAATGTATGGTTACCGTGGGATAGATTTGTTTTAATTTTTCATACTTGTTAATCGCGGGCAACAACGCGGGGCGCAGCTAGTAATAAATATAGGTAACCTTAGATTAGATAGCTTTTTTTAGTTAGCCATAGATTACCTTATAATAAATAATACTGTTAGCGATTTCAATATCCCACTGTTGGGCACGGGCCTCCCTTCAATGCGAGAGGGATTACACCATAGTCGTCCCTGCTTAGCCAGTGCTGTTAGGCTGACTTTCTTTTTACGCACTATCTATATAATAAAAGTTAAATGACGTTCGTTAGTAAGCTCATCAAGTGATAACGGCTAGAGCGATTCGGCAAATTTGTGTTTTAAAATCTTCGTAATAGTCCGACTAAGGTTTGTAGAGAAAGAAAATTTTAAAAAAGTTGTTCGGATTTTTTTGGGAAAACCTTGTTTTCATATCTTCGTCATAATCCGAACGGGGTTTGTAGAGACAGAAAATCTGACAATGTTTTGGAAAAAAAAACTGAAAGAGCTTTATTGACGGGACAGCGTCTGCCAAAACAGCTTGTTAACTAATAAATAGTGATTAACAAGTTTATTGCAGGTATTGGGAATTGAGATTATCAATCGACACGCCATTTTCATTTCATCATGTCACATCCATTATTTTATTTATAATGTGTATTTATTGAATTTAATATTGCTATTAATTACTTGATATTGGCAAAATACCCGCTCAGTTGTGGGTGAGGCCATTTGCATATCCATTTTATTTCATCGCATTTCATTTCGTAAAAGAAGAAGTCTATTCTATTTTTTTTTTTTTTTTTTTATTACATTATAGGCAAGTATTTGATCTCGATCTCACCTGATGGTAAGTGACGATGAGATCTACGATGGAGCATACTTGCCTAGGTAGGAAGGCGGCAGTAGATCGAGACGCTACATTCACTAGGCACATGCAGCGCAGCTGATCTGACCCGCCATCCATGAATGGCAACACCGAACATCATGCCGGAACACGGCTAGGCCGCTTGACGACATGGCTTTGTTCAGTGGGTGGTGACTAGCCACGGCCGAAGCCTACCACCAGTCAGATTCTACGTATTTTCTAATAATTTGTTTCAGTTCGGCATCGCAATCCTGCTGAAGGACCGCGGGAAAGGCCTCCTGGATGTCGTAAAAGACAAGTTCCAACACAAGCGCGGCCCCCAGGACATGCTCGTGGAGAACTTCGACACGACGGCTCGCGTCGTACTGGACACACTGTACTACCCGACTGTCACGTTCGAAGCGCATCTCATGAAGGTATCTTGTCCCACTAATATTGTAAATGTGAAAGTTTGGATGGACGGATGTTTGTTTGTTACTCAATCACGCCAGAACGACTGAACGGATGCGGATGAAATTTGGCACAGAGATAGATTATAGTCTGGAATAGCACATAGGGTACTTTTTATCCCGGTAAAATATACGGTTCCCGCGGGATAGATTTGTTTTAATTTTTCATAGAGCAAACGATCGACATAATTTACAGAAAAGGACATACTTTCTAATCGCGGGTAACACCGCGGAGCGCAGCTAGTACCTTATAAACTACTGCCCACAGCACCTTTTTAAATAACAGTTTATAGCACTCAGCGATAATGTAGCGTCCTATTAGTTTTTCTAAGAATGTTCATTATCGGATCAGTAGATCCGGAGATTACGCCATTCATCCAAACTCACAAACTAACGAATTTAACCTATTTATAGTATTAGCTCTCAATTTATAGACGTTCTATAACTTTATCGAACGTCACATAGTACTGCGCAAAGCGAAACTCTTGAGCGGAGTACGTTTTATAGAGTTATAGAACGTCTATAAATTTGTGGGTTAGTATATATGAAGGAACTTAAGCCTGCTTAGCCGTTCTTACATTGTTTTGAGGTAGCCGTATCAATGTAGGTACTACACAACAATGTAAGCGTTGCTTAATTTAGTTTCTTGAAATTTGGAGAGTGCTAACTATATTATTATTATTATTATAAAAGCAATAGGAACTGGAAAGATAGTGTGGGCGAGTTCTTTCTCTCTCGCACGCGCGTTGATTTATGGCAGTGACGTCACATGCACGGTGTTTGTTTTTCTGTTCGGAAAATTCAATGTCTATATTATTGTATCATTTTCAGAGTTGTTTTAAAAATAAAGATTGCACTCGTATATAAAATGTATGAAAATCTGTAACACATTGTTTGTACTACCTTCAATTTGTATGTCACTAACACGTTTCAGTACTGAAAAACTGAATCCGATCTTTTTGTTTCAGTTCGTTGGGCCGTATGAGGAAGATATTTTCGAAGCGAATGCGACATTACATTTGCCTGATAAACCTCCCATAGTGTTGACGGATGTATTTATCTTAGAGGTGAGTTGGAGGTATCCCACTAATATTATAAATGTGAAAGTTTGGATGGATGGATGGATATTTGTTACTCAATCACGCCAGAACGGCTGAATCGATCTGGATGAAATTTGGTACAGAGATAGATTATAGATGATTCAGAAAAGCTATACTACTGTATGCGAAAACAAGTCATTATGTGAAATTCGATAAAACAATTAAAAAAAATGCTAACAAAAAATCATAATTGTCATTTTGTTGAGAACAAAATATTTTTTTTTGAATTGACTTATCGAAATTCTAACTGAATGATAACAAATGTGCAGTTTCAAGCCTAATATAATCCCATCCTAATCACCCTGTATAAGTATTTACATACTGGAATGGTCCCCACTTCATCGTACGGTACCCATAATTTTAATGTCGCTTAGTTTTGGCCCGTACAGTACAGGATGTGTTCGTCTGGTGATATTATTGTAATAATGTTGAATTAATATTTTTCTCAATTTCAAGGAATATACAGTGATGAAAAACACACTCAACCTGGTAACACCATTCCAAGCGGTCAAGGAACTGAAGTCGGTGTATACGGTCGACATCACCATGGGCCAGATGATCAACGTTACGTGTCTTGTGCTGTTGTACAATGGCACCTATTGGCACGAGGTGAGAGTCTAATATTAATATTATAAGGCGCTTTGTATTTATTAAATATAAATTTAGTTGTTTAGCGGAAAAGGCAAGATCTTGCAGCCAGGCGGGTGGTACATACAGCCCATATGCTCCAACAGGTCGGGATCTTGTATATACGCTGCATGACTTGAAAACTCTCATAGCGCGTTTCAGAATTGTATGGAGCATCGTCAGCGCCATCTGTGTATCTGGTAGTGAGCTCGATGAGGTCGCTATAGTTGATTAGTTTTTAGATTGTATTGTATTTCAATATAAATCTCATTTAATTTCAATCTTTATTTCATTGAACATAGAACGGATTAATGTGTAACGTTTACTTTTATTTTTAACTTATAAAATGTAATTTCATTTCTTAATTGTGTCGTACCTTGTTCCTTTATTTAAGAATATAATATTGTGCTGAATTCTAAAGCAAATTCTAACCCAGTATCCAAGATACATTATTTTGCCTAGTTTGAAACCTCAATATGCCATTTCCATATTTAAATTGAAATTAATATATACTTTACTAAGGGCCGATTTTTCAACAGTTTCTCCATAAAATGACAACTTTATATGGAGTATAAACTTTAACTGTCGATAAAAAATTAGGCCTCAACGAATTTATAAATTAACCATTACTCAAGCGGCTTTAAACATTCTAACTTGCTCCAGATATCCTACAAAGTGTACTACGAGTACGAGTGCGGCGAGGACGACACCTACCAGTCGTATATAGCGTCTGTCGGCATAGCAACGCCTCTGACCGTCCTGCCCGCACTAGAAGCGCGAGTGTCGGCCCGACTGGAGGACGCGCTGTGGAAGATGTCGGCCGACATCGCTATGCCGTCCTTCACTATAAATGCACTCGCTAGTCTTGAGGTAAGAATCTGTTAGATCTGCGTAGCGGGTGTAGTGTTTCGTAGCTCGCGTAGTCTGACGTAGCTCGCGTAGTCTGACGTAGCTCGCGTAGTCTTTTGTAGCTTTTATGAGAATTTTGTAGTAGGAAAATACTTTCGTAGCGCTAGTAGTGTTATGTAGCGTGGCGTAGCTATTATAAAGTTTAGTACAATACGGACAATGAGTCGTGAACCCGCGGAAGTTAGCGCCAAGTTCCGCTAACGCTAACTCGTTGTTCGTAGTGTAGTTGTCTTACGTATCTCGCGTAGTCTTTTGTAGCTTATCTGAGAATATTGTAGTTGGAAAAGACTTTCGTAGCGCTAGTAGTATTTTGTAGCGTTGCGTAGCTGTTTCAAAGTTTTGTAGTTAGTTACGTGTTCGTAGCTTGTGAATTATTTTGTAGCCTACGTAATTTGCCTTACCGTAGAATTTATACTGAAGTCTTTCTAGCGGTATTCCTGCGTAGCTGGTGTCACGGCTAGCGTAGTTTTTTGTAGCTACGTACATTTTTGCATGTGTACAGAAGATATGAAGTGTCATTACGAATACATTACTTTGATTAACTCTTCAGCTCATCGGATATGTCATTTTGCCAACAGCTAGACGACCCTTTCGTAGAAACGTCGGGCAGTTTGAATCTGACTTCCGCGTACTTAGAAGATTACTTCATCAAGATGCAGTTCAAGAAGGACTTCTCTGACGTCGAGAGCCTCGTGGGTGGCGGCATACAGATACAGCAGGGCGAACATAACAGCTATGTAAGTTTGCACATCATTCACGTCGTGTATCGTAGTCTGTACGTATATTTAAAAGGGATTTGGGTGTTGAGGACAATCTCCGGATTTACGGATTTGATTCTGATTTTTTTTTCACTCATAAGAAGCTGTAGGCATCGTGTATCGCGGGTGGAACCGCGAGCAGAACCTTGTTTGTAATAAAAGTTGCAGTTTTTTTTTTGTAAGATAATTCGATTTCTGAATCTTTTGTCTAAGTATTGTAGGTATTTGGGATTTGGGGAAATAAGCCGGCCACAAACAGTTTTACGTCGTCAGCCCGACTTTTTTGACCTTCTGACTTTTTAAACGACTTAACTATTGTCAGATTTGACTTATGGTTACCCATTCACTTTGCTTACCTTTTGAAAGGGCTTTCCTATAACACGAGATCGAGGAAGTTTGGATTCGGCTAAATGTAACGCTAAATTAGATAAACCCTCTTCCCAAGGGTGTCCCCTATATCAAACACCTATGTAATTCAAAGACAAACTTCGTTTTTTTTTGTTAATTTCCATTCAAAACCCAGCAAACCCCCCGAAAAATCACACCATCACACCAATATTATAAATGTGAAAGTTTGGATGGATGGATGGATGTTTGTTACTCAATCACGCCAAAACAGCTGAACGGATTTGGATGAAATTTGTCACAGAGACAGATTATAGTCTGAAATAGCACATAGGCTACTTTTCATCCCGGTAAAAAGGACATACTTTTTAATCGCGGGTGACACCGCGGGGCGCAGCTAGTCCCTTCATATGGGAAAGTTACGTTATTGAGCCAGTCGTTGAATGGGCAAGTAAAATCCTCATGAGGTACCCGTTGCACGATAGCGGCTCACTGTCCGGGTTCCGGTGGCAGTTACATTGTTAAGCTAGTCGTTCGATGGGCAATTAAAAAGCCGATGAATGGGTAACCCGTTGCACGATAGTGGCTCAATGTCCGGGCCCCGGTGGCAGTTACATTGTTAAGCTAGTCGTTCGATGGGCAATTAAAAACCCGATGAATGGGTAACCCGTTGAACGATAGCGGCTCACAGAACGGCCTCGGTGGCAGGTGTTCGCGGACGTGGTGTGGCGGCCGGCGCCGGCGCGCCACATCCGCTTCAAGTGCCGCGGCGCGCTGCCGCCCGCGCTGCCGGCCGCCGCGCTCGGCTTCACCTACAGCGACGCGCAGCCGCTGCGCAGCCTCGCGCTCGACTTCCACAGCGAGGACCTCTTCTACTCCCTCAACGCCGACCAGGGACCCACTTCCATCAGCGTCGCACTCACCACTCCCCATCAAGGATTCGGGTGAGCCACTCATTAATACTCCTTTAGCGGAAAAGGGAAGATCTTCCAGCCGGGTGGTATGCCTGGCGGGGCGGCCGCTATGCCCCGACGGTTAGTTAGTTAGTATGAATGATTAGTACGCTGCTGGCCGATGCGGCCTTTGCAGCTTCACCGGGTTTTTAGGCGAGCGCAGAGTGCGCTCTAGCCGGAGGGGCATGCAACTAGCTCAAGGGCGCCACATGGGGCACGACCTCGGCTTGGGCCGTTGCTTGGGGGGAGATTGTCGGATTACGCGTAGGTGCGAAGGCGCACCTGTTGGTGGCGGCGGACGAGTGCCCCGACGGTGATTGTCGGGATCTTGTATATATGTTACTTGCTCCGAGAACTCTAATAGCGCGATTCAGGATTGTGACGTCATTGTCTATTGTTCTGAATGCGTGTCTGCAGTGCCATCTGCGTAGCTTGCGGTGCGACATCTAGGGGCGGATATGATTATTACTTGTAATTACGTCTCATTAAAACAACTGATGGCCTTAAAGTGGAAGCGCTAGGTCAGGGCGCGAAATTCAAAATGTCAATGGTTTTTATTTTTTTACGAAAAATTTGGACATCTTTAGCACAATTTAGTTTTTTGCGATATTGGCATTCTGCATTGGATGTCTCGATGTATTAAGTTTGCTTCAAAAATACTTAAAGCGATACAACACTCCAAAGTTCGTACAAGTAGCGGTTTTTACAAACCTTGAACTATTGTATCGCTTTAGGTCTTTTTGTTAGTAGAGTGCTTTTGTTTCAGAGCTATGAAGATATTGGGTGAATTTGACAACGATGATATCCGGGGCTCGTTCGTGACTGACTCGACGGAATACAGCATCACCGGCAAAGTGCTGAACAGACAACCATTAGAAGTGAGATATTAAATATTATTCGTTGTCCGGTCAAAAACACTCTGAGCTTTACCGCAATTTTCCAAATTTCTGATCATTTTTTTCTTTCTCCTACAAATCTAATTCTGACTATTATGAAATTTTTTAAACGGAAAATATCTAAATCGACTCAGCCGTTCTCAAGTGATGCGCTTACCAATTACCAATTTTCTCATTTCTATTTCATAGATGATATAATAGTTATATAGTAACGTTCACTAAACAATACATAGCATGGAATAACAGTTTAAAAAGACGAAAAAAACAAAAAAAAAATCCAAATGAATATTTATCTCTAATGGCGTCGGGGACCGTTAAGTTAGTCACTCTATTGTATTTACTGAACGGCCTGGGTTGTTCTAATGTTTTCATTTGTTCACAGATGTCACTGACCCTCGTCCCCAAAGGCCAAGGTGACACAATGAACATACGTATCAAGTATGACACCACCCCCACCATGTACACCATGTCCGCTCACATCGTGGGAGCTATGAACGCCACGCTACACGCCAAAGCAGAAATGGAGACCAACTTCACTGATATTAATATTAAAGTAAGTTCAACTGAATGCCTACCACTTAAGGTACCACGTCGAATCTTTGGCGGGGACACAGGATTTGATTGAAGGAAGGCATTTTTTTTAGGAGGGGGTGGTAATCCTGTTAAGTGGGGGCAAACGTCTTTAGGGGAGCAAGCTTGTTTATTTGTTAAGGGAGGGCAATTTTTTTTTGTGTGAAAAAATTATAGTTTTATGATTAATTCGAGAAATAAAAGTGATATTTTTTTTATTTATTATTCATGTTATAGTTACATTTAACAATAGTCTGTCTTAAAAAACGAGTCAGATATCTAAATCGATAAACATGACATAACTAAGAACAGGTACATTCTTAAGCTCAAATCGCAACCTCCCTCGCCCTGCCAAGATATGATCTCGACATTAAACTCTTGCGCACAGATCGACATTCCCCAATCTAAATACAAGGACATATACTTCAAATCGCGTGTGGACAATTACCCGGGACTGAGGAAAGTGCTGAGCGTGCAAGCGGCAACCCCCTTGAATAGAATACGATATATTAAAGGAGACACTGATTTTGAGTGAGTAATAGACAAGGCAAAAATAATTAATAGTCATATAAGTAAAAGCTGTAATAGACAAGTTGGTAGAACGCTTGCCCTGGTTACAAGGATCGCATGTTCAAACCCCGGCTTGCACCTATGGGATTTCTGGATTTCATGTTCGAATCCCAACCATGATTATCCCTTGCTAAACGGTGGAGGAAAACATCGTGAGGAAACCTGCATGTCTGAGAGAACCTCTCGAATGATGTGTGAAGTCCGCCAACCCGCACTGGGCCAGCGTGGTGGACTATGGCCTAAGCCCCCTCGCCATTGAGGGGAGGCCCGTGCCCAGCAGTGGGACATTACAAAAGGGCTGGGTGTTATTATTATCTGTATAAGCCCTTTGGATATGCGCGAAAGCCCTAATGACATAAGTGTATAAGTCTAGTGTGTAAGTGGTGGTTATTCATTTAGTTTTAAATTATTTGTTATTGTTTAGTGTTATAGAAAAAAATGTGGTAAATATTGTTTGTCTTTTAGATTCGGTCCCAAAACTGGGTATCTATTGTGCAAGTATGAATTACCCGAAATGAAAGGCGAGGGCGATCTCAAATGGAGTTTCCTACTTGGCGACTTATTTATAAGGGTATGTGTTTTCATCTTTAATCAACTATACTTTAGATCTATACCGATTGGCACAGATTATTATAATAAAATAAATATCGCCAAACGAACATACCAACAGTACAGTTGGAGTGTTCGTCAGGCGATATTATTATCGTATGGATATTACAACGATCATGATATACCTATTCGAAAGTATGCTTAACCCTGAGTTATACTCCATTATTTTGAATAATTTCATCATTCATTGACGGCAGTTTGAGCATACTGCAAGTTCGAATGCCATGTTTCAATTTGAACTTCAACTATTAAACGTTTAAGTTCAATTTACAGTGGAAATGTTTTTGATGGATATTGATAATAAATTACGTCCGATTGATTTTAGCCTTTATTCCCCAGGCGTTAGGGCACCAACACGTGAAAGATATAGAAAAGAGCGTAGACTTGGACATATACTTCGGCAACACGACCACGCCCGAGCTGATGCAGCGATCAGACGCGGGCTTCAAGATGGACTTGGATAATGTTTGGCAGTAAGTTCTATGCTCAACTAGCTTATTAACAAATTAAAAAAACATTTCAGCTGTTTTTAGTATTTTTGAGGGCATTAACTTGCAGCAACCTTCGTTGTTGTAAAATACTTGTTTTTTAAATAACCTATACTAGTCATATTCCCGGTCACAACTTAAAAACAAAATGTCTGTACAAATTTTGACCCCCTAAGGGGATCAATTTTCTAAAAAGTCTCCTTAATGCACCTCTAGGGTACTCTAGGGATATCCTCCTCCAAATTTCAAATCTCTAGGTACACCATTTTAGGCTGTTTTCTGTCTGTCGGTGTTAAGAACGAATAGATAATAATTTCGTGTCTATATCGTCCCAAAAAAAAATGTTTGTGAACCGGCAGAATCGGCGCGAACGCATCTTTCGGTTACATAATGAACCAACGCATCAATCTCATCCTCAACGTGATTCTACCCAAGCCCAACGTGGACGTGCACACTCTATACATCGACGGCAACTTTGGCACTGATGACAAACCCCTGAAGACACTCGAAGCGGAGTACAAGACTGATGTGACCAAAATCATCACTGGGATCAAGGGTGATGTGAGTATTTTATAAAAAAACTAGCTGTTGCCCGCGACTTCGTCCGCGTGGTATTTAACAAAGACAACCGTTGACAACAGCCTGCTCGCCCATTCTGAGCCGGCGGGACGCATTGCAGGTTCTTGCTATCAAATTTAATCAGGCGCTGCGCTGCAACATTGGTTTTAATTTTTTTTTTGTGAGATCCTTTTTTTTTCTAAAATAAAAGTAGCCTAAGTTACTCCTTGTTATATCAGCTATCTGCCAGTGAAAGTCCCGTCAAAATCGGTCCAGCCATTTCAGAGATTACCTGGAACAAACAGACAGACAGACAGACAGACAGACAGACGGACAGACAGACAGATAAAAAATGTAAAAAATGTTGTTTCGGTATAGGTAACGTGTATACATCCAAATGCACTTAGTAAAAAGCGGTTATTTTAATATTACAAACAGACACTCAAATTTTATTTATATGTATAGATGTATAGATAATATAGATGCAATGATTGCAATCACTTTTTGCTTACGGTTCATGCGTCCGTGCGCGCGTCATACCACGCCCATGCCACGCCGCCACGCTGCCGACATATAAAGAAATTAAACAAAAAATACAACCGAATTGAGAACCTCCTTCTTTTTTTGAAGTCGGTTAATAAAGACAACTGACCTAATATTGAAGAATATTGATTTCTTATATTTACGCGAATACTACACATTGAAATAAAACTAATTTTACGGATTTTGTCGCGTTATATTATGTTTTTTAAGTTCCCGACGTTTTGGCTGCTTTACAGCAACCATGGTCACGGAAGGACTGAGGTGGTTGACGTCCTGTGTCATAGTTTAACGGGGGTACCCTCATATTTAGTTTTTGCTTGCAGCCTAAACGTCGGGAACGTAAAAAATTTAATATAACAAGATAAAATCTGTAAAATTAGTTTTATTTCAGAATGTTGAAGATGTTTTAATGGAACCAATGTTTGATCTTCAATACAAGATAATCTCAAAATAAAATGGGCAATTATTTCAATCCAGCAACTTGGTCGAAGATTTTTTCGCGTGTCACGGGGTAAATCTCAGTGATCCGCGTCTCTCGGCTTAAACCTATATCTAGGCTTAAGATTGTCTGATTCGAGTGTCTCGGCATAAATCTTCTATGCGTAGTGCGGGTCCTGGCAGGATCTTAACATCCCACTTCTACTCCCAGATACTCTCACTGGTTGAAAGCTTGGACACAAACGCTACCGTAACCTGGACATCGAACTCCGAGTACAAGTGCATAGACAACGTGTTGGAGTACAAGTGGGACGTGAACGGGTCGCAGCACGTGCGCTACACGCTGTCGTCGCCGCTGCACGAGCGGCAGGCCACGCTGCACGTGCGTGGCTCCTACCAGCGGGACATGGTACACCGCTACCATATCGTCAAGTGAGTAGTGAACGGGTCGCAGCACGTGCGCTTCACGCTTCACTCCACTTCACTTAATGCCTATAGTATAATTATATACATCTAACATCTTTTATGTCGAGCGCGCAATGTATCGTAAACCACGCGATCACAACACGACGCTCCGCGCGATACCCGACTCGCGACAGTGACGAACGCACTCGAACGTATTGAGATTTAATTTACATTGCAGTTTCAGATCTAAATTGGAAATTGTGTTTATTTTTAATTTAAAATCATGTTAAGATGGACTTCTATTATGATTTCATACTGAAATCAATATAAAAATACTGAAAAAAAATCATCAAAAAGTATATGAAAAGATCAACGTATAATCCCTACTCCGGGGATCCAGGATCATGAGTTGAATCCATGGTATCAGTTTTCGTTACGAAGCCACCTACACACTGTATGTACTGGAATCGCCTCCAATCTATTTTACGATAAATAACACTCGTTGCTTAGTTTGGGACTGTACCGTATATAATATTATAATACCAGCCCTTTTTTTATGTCCCACTGCTGGGCACGGGCCTCCCCTCAATTCGAGGGGGATAAGGCCATAGTCCACCACGCTGGCCCAGTGCGGACTGGCGGACTTTACACACCTTTCGAGGGGTTCTCTCAGATATGCAGGTTTCCTCACGATGTTTTTCCTTCGCCGTTTAGCGAGTGATAATCGTTTAAAATGAGATTCGCACATGAAATCCAGAAATCCCAGAGGTGCGAGCTGGAGGTTAGAACCTGTGATCCTCATTACCGAGGCAAGCGTTCTACCAACTTGGCTATCACTGTTTTTTGGACTGTACCGTACTTGGTGTTTATTTGGCATGCTTACCAAAGATTTTGGAAATATATGCCCTATTTCCATTGCACCAGGGGTGACATGTACCGCCCGGGCGACTGTCAGATCGGTGAGATCGACCTGCGCTACGGCGGGGTCAGGCACACGGACGGGCACTTCAACTTCACCACCCCCTTCCAGAGGCTGCCGTGGTTGAAGTCCATATTCGATGTAAGTGCTGAATCGTGTGATCTTGTGTTGACGTTGCCTTGCAGGTTTTTGGGTGGGGCGTTTTGTTTTTAAATTATTTAGTCGGTTATTTTATTTTTGTAATAGTCGATGTCCTTACAAATAATGATTTTTTTTTCTTCTATCTCAATTTTGCGGACAACTTTCTCGACTTTTCTTTCGCTATTATTACAGACATTCTATTATTCGTTTGTTTCGACATTTTATTATCATTATTATTCGTACTATGAGACATTAAAAAAAAATGTTTTTTTGTTATTATTTAGTCGGTTATTTTTTTTTAAAGACGATGTCCTTACGGAAAATAATCACTTTTAATGTTTTTCTTCTGTCCCAATTTTGCAGACAACTTTGACGATTTTTCTTGAATGAATGAATCTCATTTGAATTTCCATGCACCATTGAGTCGTCAAAAATATACACAAGATTTCTATTATACAAATAATAATAAATTAGTATTAAAAAAGTATGATTGTCCCGAACGATTATTTTAGATTCAGACCGAGCCTCCTAGGTTTGGGAGTTTTGTCTTTATACCGGAACAATGTAGAAGATACTTTTGTCAATCCCCAGATAAGCAACTTAGAAGAGCACTCCGACAACAGAGTAGACCTATTCTGGCCGAATAAATCAGCATCAATGAATACTACACATTTCTACCACAAGAACGAACAAGGGTTCACGCAAAACGGACAAATTTCACTATCCGTTCCATTAAACACCCAGCACTTGGTCAACACTGAGTACTATTACATTGAGGGGGACAAATGGAGCAATGGAAACGCAACTATTGACTTCGACCGAGAGAGGTTCGGCAAAGGATTGTTCAAAAAGATTCTGACTAAAAGCCAAAGGGATTTGGACCTTGCTACTATGGATATTGAGGTTGAAAATGTGCATACCCCTGTTGGTATTAAATATATTCATGAGTACGATGGCACTGGAAATATTGTGAGTACTTATTATTTTAGATTTTTTGCAAATTATTTACCAATGCATGCAAGTTTCCATCATTGTTTATTATTGAATATTATAACTTTTTTTTTTTAATTCCTTTTAATAACATTGACTCCAAACATTAATTTTGACATTTCCTCGTCCCTAAATCATTACAAAGCATTTTCAGAAGAAAATTTCTGTTCAATACAAATATTACTAAAGAAACTGAATACAGAAGTAAAGTTTTTTAGTTTCTGAGTTTGTATGTAGGAGGTAACCCTTGGATTTACTGATCCTATTTTGAAAATTCTGTCACTAATAGGAATCTACGTTACAACCGTTATAAAGGCTATAGATTCATTAAGATACTGCGGCTGCAGCCGCGTGCAGAAACTAGTCCTTCTATAAACTAGGGAGAATCATTTCCAATAATTAGTGGTCCACCCAATTGCTAGACCGCGTGCAAATTCAAACCATACCGACCCTTACATAAAACTCAAATTCCAGGATGTAAAACAAGCAACCGTCTTCCATCTCCACAACGCTACTAAATTCAACGTGACCGGCAAACTTGATGTGTACACATATGACATTGGGAAAGATCTCAAACTGACCGCTATCCACGGAAAAAGAACCTGGACGTTCGATAACAACTATGAAGCAGTCGATAAAGAATTGAAGCAAGGAAGCAAGATTAAATGGGCCGAAGATGTTTGGTTCAACTATGATATACATGTCACTAACATGACCACGGTAAGTATTCATTGGTATATGTTTCGTCTGTGGCATCGTAGCTCCCAAACGGTACAGTGCGACAGGTGGAGTGAACAGGTACCTTCTAGATCTCTCTCCATCGTAGATCTCATCGTCACTTACCATCAGGTGAGATCGAGATCAAATACTCGCCTATAATGTAATAAAAAAATATAACAAAATGTCGATTTGCAATTATTTTTTTAAAAACAATAAACGCGATAAAATCCGTAGGATTAGTTTTATTTCAAAACAGAAGTAAATTAAGAATGTATTTATTTTTTGACAGGCTGAAATGGAGTCCCAACATCTAGTAATGAATGTATGGTACCCACTTCGGAAATTCAATTTAGTCGCGTTATACAATCTAAAAGACACGCTGTTGGACGGCAAAGCGCAGCTCAACTGGGATGTCAAGGAGGATAATAAGACGGCCGAATTGAGAGGTCGCTGGGAGAACCCGCCGATGCAAGAGGGCAACTTCCATAATGTTGATCTGGCGCTCTCGCATCCCTCGTTCAGGAAGGTAAAATACTTGTTGTTTTAAATACATAATACTGAATTTAGATGCAAGATACGTAACGGAGCGTTCAAGTATTACGTAACGAATTTAGAGGGGAGGGGGTTCTTAAACGTTACGATGCGTTACAGGGGCCGGAGGGGGGGACCGTTGCAGCGCGTTACATGGGGGGAGGGGGGGTCAAAAATCTCCGAAATTGCGTTACGTAATACTTGAACGCTCCCTAAGATACGTAACATAAAATATTTTCTCGGGTCTTTGGCACACGGCTGACCTAAATGTGTAAATGCGTAAAGAGTCTTGCGTAGTGTAGACATTGTTGCTTCTTGCCTTACACTTGCATTGGTCTCTACTACACGGAAGCTATACCTCAAACTAAATGCGCGACATTATGATCTGTTCTTCAACTTATGTTAATAAACTACCTGCAATGTATAACCCTAATTCCAGGACGTCACCCATTACCGTCAATACATAGCCCACTCTCAGTTAAGACGAATATAACCGTCTTATATAAAGAAATAACTTACAATTTATAACCTTAATTCCAGGACGTCACCCATTACCGTCAATACATAGCCCACTCTCAGTTAAGACGAATGTAACCGTCTTATATAAAGAAATAACTTACAATTTATAACCTTAATTCCAGGACGTCACCCATTACCGTCAATACATAGCCCACTCTCAGTTAAGACGAATATAACCGTCTTATATAAAGAAATAACTTACAATTTATAACCCTAATTCCAGGACGTCACCCATTACCGTCAATACATAGCCCACTCTCAGTTAAGACGAATATAACCGTCTTATATAAAGAAATAACTTACAATTTATAACCTTAATTCCAGGACGTCACCCATTATCGTCAATACATACCCCACCCCCAGTTGAGACTAAAATATCAGTCTTATATAAACAAATAACTTGCAATGTATAACCTTAATTACAGGACGTCACCCGTTACCGTCAATACATAACCCACCCCCAGTTGATACTAAAATATCCGTGTCATATAAACAAATAACTTGCAATGTATAACCCTAATTACAGGACGTCACCCGTTACCGTCAATACATAACCCACCCCCAGTTGAGACTAAGATATCAGTCTTATATAAACAAATAAATTGCAATTTGTAACCCTAATTCCAGGACGTCACCCATTACCGTCAATACATAACCCACCCCCAGTTGAGACTATAATATCAGTCTTATATAAACGAATAAGCTGCAATTTGTAACCCTAATTCCAGGACGTCACCCTAAAAGGCCAATACATAAACACACCCACAGTAATGTCGAACATATCCCTCGAGCTGCAGTATTCGGACTACGAAAACGAGTACTTAAAACTGAAATCCTTGTTAACGGACAACTCCAACGGCCCAGTGAGAGATTACAAGTTCGCATTGACATGTAAGCATCCATCGACGAATTTGGATTTGGATATGAGGTCCGATGTCAACATACGCAGTCGATGGTACTACTTCGATAATTACTATAGGTTCCAGAAATCACTGTTCTATGAGAAAATTAGAAGCAGCAAGCTGTTTGTGGATATGGCCAATAGTTTAGTGAATTGGGAGGTAAGTTTACTTTTTACTTTCGCTAATAATTATTTCAGCCACAGTGATAGCTTTTTTGCGTGAATTATATGTCTTCATGAAATTGGTGTGGACTTGTAACGACTTGATCAGGGCTTTTAGTAGTGACCCTGCTTACTGTGCCGAGGGTCCCGGGTTCGAATCCTGGTAGGTAAAAATTTTGTGTGATGAACACGAATGTTTGTGCCCGAGCCGTGGATATTAAATATCTGTATATGTATTTTATAGTGGGTTCGCTCTCAGTACATTGTACTGTAAATTTTATGTTTTTGTTATTGCCATGGCTACGCTACCCTACCTTGCGTGCGGCCAGATAAACAATTGGCAGGCCATATTTAATAAAAAAAAACCGTCTCCGAAAAACTAAAAACCAAAAAATCATCTAATCTTCGTCCGCGCCAAAGACTATACAAACAAATTGGTCCGCGCATCTCGTTACTGAGTATACTTTTATTATTCTTCGTTGGTTGTTTATTTGGCACCGACTGCAAAACCTCGTCCTTTTGGAAGTCGGATTATATAATAACCCTATAGTCTAATATACCTATTTTAGCGCGCGAACGAAACGTATTTCTACAAAGTGAACGGCACATGGGAGCTAGTGTACCCTGAGTACAGAATACTGACGTCTGTCAAACGACCGACGGGCAACGACACGGGCACCGCCACCCTGTACATGAAGGACCGCTCGCTCGTGGTGCACTTCAATAGCAGCGATGGTAACATATATTTATCTCACTCGAATACACCGTTTGGCCGTACCTCTTCTGTTGTATGTCTCTTTCGTACCTGTGGGTAGACGGTAGCGCTCTTTAACAGCAGCGATGATAAAAATTGTTTTATTTCATATCATCTTTAAAATCATAATGGTGTGATTGATATGTCTTCCTCAATATACTGTTGGATGTAAGCTTTCTTCGTAAAAGAGTAGATAATCTGGTACCACATCTAGGGTATTGTATTACCAGGCACCGTGAAAATCGATGTAGTTATGGGTTCCAACAGGTCTCACAACTTTTTGGTGCTACGCCCTCCTAAGTCCTTATTTCTATAAGAATTATTTATAATGGGATACCTCTTTCACTTTACGTTTCTTTCTTACATTCATTAATTGGATATGTTGCTGTTATGAGCAGCTATATTAAGTTTTGTTTGTCTTGCGCATAAATGTGTCTAGGTAGACCGCGCAGCTTCGCCTCGACAGCGAGCCAAATGACAGATGACACCAAATTCATTCATTTGATTGGGAGGCCTCTGACCAATCAGTCTTCGATGCATAATATTTTCAATATCTACTACTAGCTACAGTATTAAACAATACTTTCCTTTGCAGACATCTCGTACCACATGATAGGCCAAATCGTAGACACCAGATCCGCCAAACTGAACGCGTGGCGGAACTTCGACGACGTCACCACCGTTGACCTAGCGTCCTACATCCGCCTCAACCATTCCCGTTTGCTTACCAGCTCTGTAAAATGGCGTCCGCAAATATTCAGCGAAGTTAAATCCCAAGCGGTGTACACCCTAAAAATATTATACAGCCAAATCAATGACACACTGATTATACTCAAAGAAATGCCAATGGAAGCACATTTAGCCCTCAAAAACATCTGGTCCGACGCCAAGCCCAGAATCAGGGAGTTCCTTGACGATCTAAACGACTTGCACGTCATCAAAGACGACCTGGATGACTTCCAACGGTTCTTGAACCAGTCGTATAGCAGCAACGACTTCTACGTGAAAGATATTGTTGAGTTCACCTACTATGTGCTCGATGAAATGGCAATACGTAACCATTTGGAGAGTTTGCCGGGCATTGTTAATGATATGTGGGGTATGATGGGCAACACTAGTCAATCAATCAAACAGAGTCTTACTTACGTTGTGGACTCTATCAAAAAAGCGTATGCCAACTTCTTAGACTCCATGAACAAAGTATTGGAAGCTGATTTCATGGAGCTGGTCTCTGAGAAACTAGAAGCGATGATATATAAATACGACACGTTTATAAGAGATTTGCATATGAAATTGCTGGAGTACTGGGAGGAGACTTGGGTGAATGCGACAACGAGACTCACGAAATACTGGCACGAGCTGCTGAAGTCTGTGGAGCCTCTGTTCTTCAAGATACTCCATTACACCGAGTCCTTTGTGTTCACCGTATGGAAGAATGTGATGGATTTCTTTTACAACAGAACGCAGGAGTTGACGGACTCGCCGTATTTCAATTATGTGTCTGCGTTTGGCCACGAAATGGATCAGTAAGTATCTTTCATTTTATTCAGTTTTGTGGACCATTTTCTACGACGGCAACTTCGACTTCTCCCTTTGGGTTCCGTACCCAAAAGGTCCTAACGAAGCCCAAGTGTAGAAGCACAAGCCCTGATTTGCAATATTTAAACGAAGCGATGTGCATCTTGCCTCAGATGTCCAACTTGATTCTAGTTGGACATCTGAGGCAAGATGCACATCGCTTCATGCTCAGACCTTCTAGTTACTAGAAGGTCTACCCGTAACCCAAGGGTAAGATTGGTCTCAGTTTCTCAGGGTTCTGATTACCGTCTTCTTCATTAGCCACTTTCAACCATAGTGTTGTTGGCCTCTTTCAGCGTCTTCCACATTTGTCTACTGTCTTTTTCTACTGGTGGTAGGCTTCGGCCGTGGCTAGTCACCACCCACTGAACAAAGCCATGTCGCCAAGCGGCCTAGCCGTGTTCCGGCATGATGTTCGGTGTTGCCATTCAAGGATGGCGGGTCAGATCAGCTGCGCTGCATGTGCCTAGTGACTGTAGCGTCTCTATCTACTGCCGCCTTCCTACCTAGGCAAGTATGCTCCATCGTAGATCTCATCGTCACTTACCATCAGGTGAGATCGAGATCAAATACTTGCCTATAATGTAATAAAAAAAAATAAAAAAGTCTGCCTTGTGCGACTTGTATCCAGTTTCATGCAGCTACTTTCAGGGTCTCCCTTACCCTTTTTACCCATGACCTCTATACCTTCTGGTATGAAGTGAGTAGCACCAAGAACCCTGCTTTCGGTCAACCCTGTTGACTGCCTGTAACCACTTACAAAGATGTTAGAATTTCAACTGGCACCGCCAGCTTAACGTACCCCCTAAAGCACGGAGGATGTCAGATGTTATAACTCGGTCATCGCAAATCAAAGGTCCGCACTGATTTATAAAGCTTGCCCCTTTTCTCTCGCACAATCACAGACTTATAGCAATGACGTCACAGCCCTGTACTTTTGTACTTTTTTTGTTTTTTCGGATTGGAACCTCTTAATTTATGTATTCTTAACAAGTTAATTTCGAATCCAGATTATTTTGAAAACTCCAATACTATTTGTGATCATAAAACATAATGCAAACCAATTCTCTTATTTATCTCCAGCATCTACAAAGATTTAATGAACAACGATCTTGTGACAAACATCAAGAAATACACCAGGAAACTGTGGAACGTTGTGTGGAGCAAAATTGAAAAGTACATCCCATTCAAAGATGAATTCACACAGCTGTACACAGAGTTCAGAAACGCGTGGCAGAACTTCCTGAAGACAGCTCAAGTTATGTACGTTAGGGAAAAGGTAATTTATATGAAGTTTTTTTTTTAAGTCTGTACCAATCCTTATATGATTGACCAGCTATATATAAAGATTATTTTATTTTAAAATTTTGAATACTATACTGTTTAAAGTAACACATGAATACGGCCTTCCAAAAAAACTGAATTTCCACTTTATATGTGTTGCAAGTAGTGTTACCGTAAAGGTAATTTAAACTTTATGTCTATTCACGATAATGTTTGATTTTAAAGAAACAAACTTGTTTCAGTATGAAGAAGCGTACGTGCGTCTCAAGTGGTGGTACGATTACTTCTTGATCGGCGAAGCACTCCACACGGTTGGAGAAATTCTGTATAACAAGCTCACGGATATGGCGAAAACAGCGTTACAGTACGAGGAATTGTAAGTGGGAACTTCAATTATTTTAATATCTATTTTGAGGTACATTAATTATTTTTGTTCAAATTTTTTTTTTAAATTTAACTTTTAATGTCAAGGACACATTAAAAGTTAAATTTTAAAAAAATGTTCGGGTTTGACGCATATTTAAATTTAATATTGTTTTACACTTTTTAAGCTTAATTTTTGAGTCGGGTATCTTATAACTTGAATAGCAGTGATAGCCAAGTTGATAGAACGCTTGCCTCGGTAACGAGAATCCCAGGTTCAAACCCCGGCTCTCTGGGATTTCTGGATTGTATGTGCGAATCTCATTTTCAACTATCTATTATTCTATTATCTTATTAATTTCGAATTATTATTTTTTTGGTTTCGTCTGCGCATGCACTGATCTTGAAAATGTCTTGTTAACAATAAAAAAATAAAATGTTAATAATATCTCGTATAAGTCGCATCACGTAAAACGATCAAAATGGCGGCTTTGCGCATGCCTAACTGATACAAATAGCCATGCGCAGAGCCGCAATTTCTGATCTATTTTCGTGATGCGATCTAACTCTTACAACTTTCTATCTCAGACACCGCACACCAAAAACCAACTTCATATTCGACCCTCGCGTGGGTGAGATACGTCTCGAACAGAAGCTGCCGATGTCCTGGCACGCGTTCAACCGCACGCCCGATTTCACTGAAATATCCGAGTACCGCACCGTCAAGGACTTCATGGAGGAGTGGCTCACCACCAACAAGAGTATCTGGTCTTTCTACTACGACATACGACCGTACATGGACTTTGATAATCTTATGCCGCCGTTTGTTGGTGAGTTCATCTCATATCTGTCAAAAACATTGTGATTATAAACTTAGGGTTCATTTTAACCGCCTATCTGTTTCTACATTGGTCTCGCCATGAGAGCTGCCAAGGTGTTTCAAGCCCCTCTTCTCCATAGGAAAGGGTTTCGGAGCGGGTGGTATTTCTACAATCCTCCAACTTAATAATAATAATTGCAGCCCTTTTAATGTCCCACTTCTGGGCACGAGCCTCCCCTCAATGCGAGGGGAATAAGGCCATAGTCGTAATCCCCCTATCAATACAAGCGTTGCTTATTGTGGGACCGTATAGTTAGTGGGTTCGTCGGGCGATATTGATTTATTTATATTTAATTAAGAAAAAATATAATAAAATAATCAATGCAATTTGTCCGTTACGCAACAGAGTAAAATTTGATTAATCAACAAAAAAATATAATATAATACTAAGATTTATCTACAATTTTCTGTAAACTAAACGAAGTTTTTCCGTCTAGTCAGTTGTTCAGCCCTTGTGTTCGTTTGATCGATACAGATGCTGGGGAATGGCAACGCCGTGGCGTTTTACCTAGATTTGCCATACGAAAATGACATTTATATTCATATTACTATGTTCTCAGGCATGGCCATGATGACCGGTCAAGGCACTCTCGTCACGTTCGATAAACAAGTGTTCACAATATCCGAAGCCGGGACTTTCCTACTCACAAAGGACTATAGACAAGGGAACTTTACAATACTCATGGAGAGCAACGACCAGGGGAGGTACAACTTGGTCGTGCTGACTGAACGAAACCTTATACATATTGATTTGTATAGACAGGTATGTTTCTTTTTTTTTCAATTTGCCATCAACATAGGTATTTTGCCAGTGTCAAGTAATATAAATTATTTCAGCTTTCGAGCATATGCACAGGCCCAAGGTTAGGCCCAAGTAAAATATCCCCCCATCCCTCAATCAGTAAAGTGATGGATACTTTACTGAAAGATTTTTAATGGATTTTTTGTGAGGAACTGAAAAGCCATGTTTCGACACTCTGTTTCAATTACCTACACTCGTGCACTTTACCGAACCCTTAATGGTTAATATTCCACTTATATCACTAACTACAACTCGCAGGCACACTAGTTTTAGAAATTAAATCATAACTGACGCCATGACTTTTCAGTTTCCCCGGTATGTTTCTTGTTACGTTCTTTGTATGTACCTGTACGTATCCAATGACAACCCTATTGGCCCAGTTAATAGTCCCTGCTTTCTGTAACGAAGGTACCGGCTACGAACCCCGGTAATGTGTTTACCTGAGCCATGAGCGTTTAAAAACTATATAAGTAAGTATTATAATACTGGGGTCGTCCCCAATCCATTTTACCCATGATACACGCGTTGCTAAATGTGTGAATAATATATGCCTGCTTTTACTACAATGGTAGGCAGATAGGTAGACTTCTCACTGCACCAAGTGGTCGTGGTGCAATTCCAAGCTGGTCAAATATGAGAAATTATCTTTATTTAATACTAGCTTTTTTCCAGGGGCTCCGCCAGCGGTACCTCAATAAACCCACCTATAAAAGGTAGCCTATGTGCTATTCCAGACTATAATCTATCTCTGTGCCAAATTTCATCAAGATCCGTCCAGCCGTTCTGGCGTGATTGAGTAACAAACATCCATCCATCCAAACTTTCACATTTATAATATTAGTGGGATATATATGGTGTGATTAATTTTGTTCCAGGATGTGTCGATAGGGCGCAAGGTGTTGAGTCTCCCCGCGTACGTGGACGGCGTAGTCCTGGACCGACAGACCGACACGCTGACTCTACAAAGCTATAGAGGCATCGAGATAGAATGCAACCTCGTGTTCCACACCTGCAAGCTCCAAGTGTCAGGTAACAAAAACACCATCGCGCCATGCACCTGGGCCCCAAGTCTGCTAACACAATTGATTCATAATCGAACAGCAACCGCATAGCAATTGTCACTTTTGACACATATCCCAGTGTTAACGACGCGATCTCCTTGGGAGTTATTTTATGTTTTTCTTGGTAATCTTTTGTTTTACATGTTGTCTATTTTTGTCATTCTTATGTCCGCACGGGAAATTTGCCTTTAATATAATTTTCTTATTTTATCCATCCTAATGCCCTTTTATTCTCACCCCGGCGTGTGGTGGACCTGCGGCCAACGCTTATAAGTTCATATCTGTCAAAAGTGACAGTTACTATGCGGTTGATGTTCGATTATGTATCGATTTTGTTAGCAGACTTAGGACTCTGGCTATGTGTACCGTGGTTCGAATCCTGGTAGGATACAAGCTTTGTGTGATGAGCACGAATGTTTGTGCCCGAGTCATGGATGTTAAATATGTATATAAGTATTATATACTGAGTTCGCCCTTAGTCCATTGTACGGTACCCATAACACAGGCGTTAAGCTTAAAGTGGGACCGTATAGTTGGTGTGTTCGTATGGCGATATTTATTTATTTATTTGTGTGGGGTCGTGGCGGCGAAAATAAACTCAAAAAACTTTTGTCTTCTTTTATTTAATTTACACATTTTTCCCCGTAATCCACCACCATTGTTCATATAATCAAATTAAAATCTTAACTGTCTAACATACATCTTGTTCCCTTCTCTGTCTATCTCTCTCTCCTATCCACCCATCCCTGTCACTCCTAATCCGTTCCATGTCCTACCATGCATCTCACGTTCCATTCCATGTCCTGCATCTTACGTTCCATTCTACAAACATCCCCGTATTTATTTATTACCAGGTTGGTGCTACGCGTCCCTTGGCGGTCTTCTCGGCACGTACAACAACGAGCAATACGACGAGTTGCTTCTACCGAACAGTACTCACACGACCTCGATCGTGACGCTGGGCCACGCGTGGAGCGTGCAGCCCACCGCCGACACGACCCTCCTGGAGAACCACGAGCTCAAGAACGACACGCAGTGCGAGAAGTTCTTCTTGAACAAAGTGTCCCCGCTCAACCCTTGCTTCTCCATTGTGAGTACTCCTCTGCAGGGCTACCATTAGCCCCTGCAATACTGTTCCTAATGCTATAGGTGGGCTAACGGGCGAGAAGCGGGTGGGTTATAGCGATAATATTTTCATAGTTGCCTCTGGTCTAGTTTGGAGTATATTGTTTCTTTATGCATTGATTGTTCACGTGCGAATTTCATTTTGAACTATGATTATCACGTACTCGTGCGTTAGAGAGCACGTAATGTGGTCGGTTCCGCGCCACATCTCTCTCCGGTCGTGTCGGATGCCATCCCATCAGACTACTCACTTTCTCTTCTCACTCTCAGTGAGAAGAGAAAGTTCACCTGCGTTTGCGCAACAGCTTGACCACTATAACGTGCCCATGTTTGTGCCCAAAATTTTAGAGGGGGAGAGGCTCTAAATGTCTTATATTTCTACTTGGTACAAATAAGTGTTACATAAGGGAGGGGTTGAAACGTTTTTAGGGGGGGGGTCTGACAAATCCTATATTTCAACTTTCTTGGTACAAATTATTGTTACATTGGGGCGGGGGGGAGGTAAACGAATGTGTTACGTAATAAAAAAAATGTGTTGTGTGTGTGTCAGATCCCGGCGTCGCCGTTCTACCGCGAGTGCGTGTCGGGCGGCGCGGCGTGCGCGCTGGCCGGCGCCTACCGCGCCGTGTGCCAGCACCAGCACGTGCCCACGCACATGCCCGACCACTGCCACCAGTACGTCGCGCACACCCGTAGCTGTGTCACACCCACTTGTAGCCATGTCACACCCACTTGTAGCTGTGTCGCACACACCTGTAGCTGTGTCGCACACACCTGTAGCTGTGTCACACCCACTTGTAGCCATGTCACACCCACTTGTAGCTGTGTCGCACACACCTGTAGCTGTGTCGCACACACCTGTAGCTGTGTCACACCCACTTGTAGCCATGTCACACCCACTTGTAGCCACGTCACACCCACTTGTAGCCATGTCACACCCACTTGTAGCTATGTCGCACACACTTGTAGCTATGTCGCACACACTTGTAGCCATATATTACGTCACACCCACTTGTAGCTACATATTACGTCAAACCGACTTGTAGCCATATATTACGTCACACTACTTGTAGCCCTATATTACGTCACACTCAATTCTAGCTCTATAAGCCCTTTTTTTTATTACATTATAGGTTTCTGTGCCGAAGGTCCCGGGTTCGAATCCTGGTAGAGGCAAACAGTGTGATGTTTGACCCGAGTTATGGCCGTTCAATATCTTTTAGCGAAAAAGCCAGCCAGGTTGGTGGAATGCCTGGCTGCCTGACCCCAACGATAATCGTTGGGGTCTCGTATATATCTAACATTCTCCGAAAACTCTCGTAGTGCGTGTCAGGATTGTATGGAGAATCGTCATTTGTTCTGAACGTCGTTTGCAGCGCCATCTATCGAGACGGTGAACATGTTTTGTGGAGCGTATTTGTTTAAGGAGGTCGCTATAATCTATATAAGTATTAAATACTGGGATCACCCCTAGTCCATTGTACGGTACCTATAATTCAAATGATGCTTAGTTTGGGGCCGTACCATTGGTGTGTTCGTCTCGCTTTCTTTTTTTTATTTCCTTAACATTAACATACTCTATTGAGTCCGATAAATCGGAAACAAATGATTTATATGCGAACTCTTCTGCATTACTTAGATGCACAACCCCACAAGGTGATGTAATCGAGGAGGGCGCGTTCCACACATTGCAATACGTGCCTAATTCCACCGACGTAGTGTTCATAATTGAGGCGCAGTACTGCAACCGGAACATGCGCAAGAGCAAGAATATGGACCTGTTTATTGAAGCTTTCGACACCAAGCTGCAGGCTGGCGGAGTATCTGATAATAGGTAAGGATCTAATCCCACTAATATTATAAATGTGAAAGTTTGGATGGATTGATGTTTGTTACTCAATCACGCCAAAACGGCTGAACGGATCTGGATGAAATGTGGCACAGGGATAGATTATAGTCTGGAATAGCACATAGGCTATTTTTTATCCCGGTAAAATTTATACGCGGGTAACACAGCGGGGCGCAGTTAGTTTTATATAAATATCAAATTTTAATACCAGAGAGATTCAATGCTAGAACAATTGAAAGAAAAGGTGCTGTCCCATTAATGCGTTTGTCTACTTTTCCTAATCTATACCAATATTATAAAGGTAGGTATATGATGTGAGTTAGGATGTAATATTCGGAACTACTAAGGCGATTCTAAAAAATATTTCAATCATTGGAAGCTATATTACCTTACCATACTGGTTTTTCGACTACAATCTGGGTGTTTTCAAGTCGAGAGTGAACAGGTATCTTCTAGGCAAGTATGCTACAACGTAGATCTCATCGTCACTTACCATCAGGTGAGATCGAGATCAAATACTTGCCTATATCGTAATAAAAAAAATTAAAAAAAACTTGTAGTTATAACACAAATTAGCGTGATTTTGTTGATGAAAATAAGTAGGTTGATGTATTTTAATGTTTATTTGTCATATTTAAATGAACACAGTTCATTTATTCAAATACATATTAACTATATTTTAGACATAAAAACTTAATTTAAAAAAAACCTATCACTATTGTGACAAAGTTAAGTAAAAAGGACGCGTGCTTTATAAACTGTATATAATTCCAGCCCCTTTTTATTATGTCCCACTGCTGGGCACGGGCCTCCCCTCAATGCGAGGGGGATTAGGCCACAGTCCACCACGCTGACCCTGTGCTGGATGGCGTATAAACTGTATTATGGACCTAAATGCGGTGCAATAAGAGCCACTTTACGAGTAAAATATTGTGTGTAGGTACGCGATCGTCGGGTTCGGCGGGCGCGGCGTGTACCGGCAACCGCGCGCGCTCTACGTCAACAACCGCGTGTTCACCAACGCTATAGAGATATCGCAGCACTTCGACAACTTCGTGATCGGTAAGTGCAGTACACACACACTTCCACAGCCTCCTGGTCGGTAAGTGCGGTACACATACACTTTAACAGTATCGGTATGTTCAGTATCCACGCACTTCTGACAACTTCGTTATCGGTATGTACTCTACGCACACATACACATACATACATACATACACACACACACACACACACACACACACACAAACATACACCACTTCGCATTCTTAGCTCTTTTCCCTTTTGGCTTATTGTACTGGCGGTGGTTTCCAGTCGCAAGCGTCGCAGCGATTCCGTCTGCCTTCCGAAACCCAACAGGGAGAGTTACCGATCATTTGAGGGTACCTACACCAGTTGTCAGCGTTTGTCAGGCTACTGACTGCCCGTAGCCACTACTGAAGATGTTAAAATAACTTTAAACGAATAGTTCCAAGTATTTAAAAAGATAAATCCAAATATCAGCATGGGATAAATATCTTCAAATCCCATATTGATTTCATATATTTACGCGCACATTGAAATAAAACTAATTTTACTAATGTTCAAATCCCATAATTTTTTTACAAAGTATTATGCAAATCGTACTTAATGCTGTAACACATTAAACCATACACATGTTTGTACAACACATCCTCACATACTCTGTAACTTATTGGACATACCTGTACATACATAAATCCCCTCACGCATCCAACTCACTCTCACACATTTTATACTTAGTTAGTACTTTTTTTTTGACCTGCTGCTAAAGTCTGATTAGCCGTTCCTACATTGTTCTCACATACCTATAACAATGTACTGTTCAAAAATGTAAAAGATCTTTTTTAAAAAAGAGCAACCATGGAGTTTCTTGCTCGTTCTTCTCCATAGGAACGGCATACCGAACGGGTGGTGGTGGTAAAATAGTAGCATTATATTCTGTAACTTTTGACCATTCATAAGTACTGTACTTAATGGTCTACGTGAATAAAAAATATTCTGATTCTGATTCACACACACACACACACACACACACACACACACGCACACACATACAGGTATATTCACATAATAGGATGCAAACCTTAGTAACTCCAAAACTCCATTCGAATAAAGATTTCATTTAAAGTCCATGTATGTAGAACTCCTACACAGAACCAACTCGCAGAGTGTGTAGGCAATGCATCGTGACTATCATCACCGTCGTTACAGACAAAGCGGACCTAATAAAAGGCAACAAAACGATAAAAACGGATATGTTCGCGGCGCTGAACTTCGCGACGCGGCTGCCGCACCGCCCCGCCGTGCCGCGCACCTTCGTACTCCTGCCCTGCACCCGCTGCGACCCCGGGTTCATGAGGGTGAGTGCTGGCTACCGGGTAACAGATAAAACAGGCTCCTGAAGTATTTTCCTGGACAACAGATAAAAAACATTCTCTGATGTAAGGCATTACAGTTTTTGTGAGATAAAATAGGTGCTCTGAAGTACGACATTACAGGTTGTGTGAGATCAAATAGGTTCTCTTATGTAAGGCATTACAGTTTTTGTGAGATAAAATAGTCCTTTGAAGTACGGCATTACAGGTTTTGTGAGATAAAATAGGTTCTCTGCAGTACGGCATAATAGGTTTTGCGAGATATTCTGTGAGATGAAACAGGTTAGGTATTTATCGATTATAAGAATGATCAATAAATAAATTTCCTTTACTTACAATTAGCTGGATGTCTTTATGTAAACCTTGTATCTTGTAATTTAATGGTAAGACCTGTTGGTGAAGACGATAAAACTCTTTTCACATGTCTCTGGATGGAGAGAAGCGAAAATAGCTGTAGATAGAGACAAAGAAAAGGCTCTTGATAGAGCAGCGTCTTTCACCTCCTTATACAATATGACACCAACCTTTTTATCATCTCCCTCTTGGTCTTCCTCGTCCACTATCATGTCGTGTGAGATGGCCTATCATCTTCCCTCTTCTATTACATATGGTGTTCATCAATAATCTTCTTTCTTGTACTCTCTTCAATACATCATTTTTAGTCACTGTTTCCATTCAACTCATCGTTTCCATTCCCCTCCAAAACATCTGACACGCTTCTTATAAAATAAGTATTGGGTGTTTATTTGTGTTACAGTTGGACTATTCAACCATTTACCACAACCTCCTCGAGAACTCCGTCACTCTGCACATACTGATGGATGATGACTTCACACTGTCCAAGAAACGAGCTTCCAAATACCTGTTCGGTAAGAGAACTTATAGCTCGCGGATTCGATAGCTTTGGGGCTGAACGGTTCTGGAATAGCGACCATGAGCCGGATGAGACGTGGTGTATGACCGATGATATCACACTCGTCCCAGGAAGCTGATGGATGCATTTTTTTTTAGATTTGTGACCTTTCTAGTACCTTTACCTAACTTGGCTCCATAGAGCTTTTTGATCCTTGTCAGAGATTGAGGACAGAGAGAGAGAGGATCGATTAAGTTAATATATTTTTCGAAAATCACTGTTTTTTTGGCATTTGGCATTATTTTTTGTTCAAGATCTGTAAATGGCGATGGCAATAACTCAAAAAATAAGGGATAGTCTGCTAAGATCATATTCACGTTGCTTCAACCCTTAAGGTCTAAATTGTGCACCGTGTATTCTTACTATACTTCAAGTATCAAGAAAATTTAGCTCAAAACTGGCAATACTGATTCATATTTTGTAGCAATTGCGACCCAAAAAAAAAGGAACCATAACCAATATACTGTGATACTTTTCTTTACGGTTCCAAGGTGTGGACAGTACGTTGGCGTACACGAACAAAGACTACGAGACCCTGGTGGGAGACTATGCTCTCAGGAAGCAAGTGAAGCTTCCCAAAGAGAAACTAGGACTGTGCACTTCGCTAGCCATGGAGACTAACGGTATGTCCTTAGCATATACGGCGTGATTCAGAAATGGTGTACTGAGATTTGAATTAGCCCTTCTTTAGCGCATTTGTAATGATTGTGTGAAATCTTGATGTTGATTTTGTGAAATATATTTTTTCCCTACAGAATGACCATTGTAAGCCGAGCGCTATAGTATAACAATATTGCCAGCAATACTCTTTTGTTGCAATGTTATTGTCAACATCTTTACCATTGCTTGCTGTGAGTTGCACATGGCAATTCCAAGGCTGTACACTTACAGCAAAATATTGCCACAAAACTAGCCTATTTACGAGCGCCTTAAAGAAATAAAAATTATGACCTGATTAGCTCAGTTGATGGTGATCTTACTGAGCCTCTCTTCTGTGTCGAGGATCCCGCGTTCTAATTCTGTTAGGGGTAGACGGTAGGGCAGGCATTGCCCCCTCATACTAAAACACTTTAAGTAGTGCCAACATTTTCCAATTTTAAAATTGTTTCATTCCCTATAAAACTTATTCGGCCTATTCCGAAATTTAAAAAAATATATTTTGAATACATCTGTTCCTTACCAACCTACATCATTTTATTTTTCGGATTCTGTACCAAAATGATAAAAACGGAACCTCTATGGTGTGACTATGTCCGTCTGCCTGTCTCAAAGTCAAAGCCAAATCATTTATTTCGTATATGACTACGGGAGCATTTTTAAATGATTACAGTTCACAGAGGTATATGTAAATATTATCGAAAAAATTAAACGATATCTTGCAATCGCTGCATCCGAAGGAACCACTGAGAAAAGCACTTTGTCCACTCGTCCGTAGGGGTCTCTTCGACGGCATTTTGAAACGCAGCCACTGCTTCCTTGGCGTCCATAAAACGTTTTCCTCGAAGTTTTTCTTTTATTTTCGGAAATAAATAAAAATCGCAAGGTCGGGGCTATAGGGCGGATGAGCTAGTAATTCCGCGTCTGACGTCGCCAAGTAGTCCATTGTTTGCTTGGCGGTGTGCGACGAGGCGTTGTCGTGGTGCTGATCCTACTGCGAGGTCGTTTCTCTCGAACTTTTTCCAAGACAAGTGGCAAACAATTGTTAGTGTACCACTCTGCAGTAACTGTTTTTCGATCCTCTAAAACAATTGTAGCGTAATGACCTGTCCTTCCGAAAAACGAGGCCACCATCTTTTTTCCCACGCTTCGACCTCTCTTCACTTTAGTTGGCAACTCCCCGGAAGGAAACACCCAGACAGCAGGCTGTCTCTTAGTTTCAGGATCATAACAATAAATCCAGCTTTCGTCACCCGTAAGTATGTCGAACACAGCATTTGAGTCACCTCCGTTAAATCTTTGAACCATTTCACGACACGGAGTATTTGGGCCTCTGTCAAATTATGAGGTATCCACCGGGCACAAAGATTCCTGACCGCCAAATGTTCATGGAAGATTTTGTGCACTTGATTCATACCGATGCCTGATAAGTCACTGTTTTGTCAGTCTCTATCATACGCCGCACAACACTGATGTTGTGTTTGGCGAGTCCGTTTCTATACAGTAGTGGTCAGGGGGTGGAGCTGCCCTAATTCCGCCCCTCTATGGTGAAGCAAAAAAACTAATGGTGTTAAAGCTATTGTGGATATTCGGCAGCCGAGTCTGCATTCGAGGGCACATGCAGTTGCCAGAGCATTCGGTCCTACGTACCGATCAATTGTTGTCAGACGCACGAGTCGTCACATGGTGAAACACGGTCAGTGTACCGTCAAGTCGCGAGTCGGCCCCATAATGGGGAACTCCATTTGATGTTATCTTCAGTCGTCGCTGTAGAAGGCCGTCCCTCACGCAGATCATCGGTGAGATTAGTGCGACCACGTTTAAATATGGGGCTTCATCGTGAAAGGCCAATCGAAGTCTATCATAACTTTTTTGTTGATTTAAATGACATCGAAAGTTATAAAAATCGTTGTACGAAAATATTCTCGCGTTAAATTCATGCTGACGTGACACAGACAATATTCAATTTGCCGCCAAATCGTAAACAAATGACAAATTAATAAAATACATACGCAATAATATTGGCAGTGTTCCATTTTCAAAATTTGAACGTATTTTTTTATTATATCGTTTACAAGTGGCCAATTCTAAAAACTTTCAGTGTCGCCCTCGTATAGCTAGTTACATACTCTATTGACAAATGCCTCGTGACCGCGGCCTCTAGGTACAATATTCGCGGGCACGAAGCTGCGCGGCGAGCGCGCCACGGCGCGGCGCTTCTCGTCCGTGCTGGGCGGGCGCGCCGCGCTGTCCGCGCAGCCCTGCCCCGCGCCGCCGCGCTGCGAGTGCGCCGAGGGCCGGCTGCACTGCACGCCCTGCACCGACACGCAGCGGATGGTGAGTATGTCGCCCAGCCCCACCCCGCCAGCTGTCCTCCGCGCTGTCTATTTATATGCCTATATATGCTATATATATATGTCTATATATATGCTGCTATTAGGAGCAGTTTGGCCGTTACGATATTGCCTCGTTATATAAGGTCGTTTAGCGCAAGGCTATATTCCACTATGGGCCGGTGGCTAAATTAGTCAGCAAATAAAAGTGGCGAATGTTTGGATGCATTAGAATAATGTAAATAGGTTCGACTCTAGCGATGATTTCCCCGAATAGCCTACCTACAAAAGAGAAAACTTAGGAAACTTTTTCCCAACAGTTGGAGCTCTCGTTCTTCAACTCAGACGATATCGACGAGCTGATCGACATGGCGATGGAGCCGCCCACGCTGCCCTCGTTCAGATGATGAAACGCAGTTTAGATCAATACTACTGTATAAATTATAGACCGATGCAGTACCACCAACTTGTCCGTCTGCTAACGTAATTTTGTAAAGACAAAAATACTTTCAAAACAATTATAAAGGCGATACTCTCTTGCTGCAATGTCATTGTACTCTTAGCACTGATTTAGGCGGCAACTCGACTGGCAATACAATGTCAGCTAGATATTGCCACAGAACTGGCCCGTTTACGAGCGCCTTTAGTTTTGGTCAAACATTTTGCATATATTGCCAGTGTACACAGAAACTCATAAGTTGGTGGTATTTTTTCGTCATTGCATCGTATAATTAGTAAGGAACTCTGTAATATTTGACGAACAATTATTATCGTCGCAAATTAGAAAATATTAAACTTTAATGTATTCTTTAGAAAATATTAAATGATGAAACAACATGCATATTGTTTTCTTATATTCGTTCACGATTTTGTTTTATGAACCATAAGTAGGAATGTTTTCGAACAGAAATATCTACAGCCTTTATAGTTTTGTTGCATTTCCATCGCAAGACTGTTTATGCAATTAATGACATTGTAAAAAACCTTGGGTTTTTTTGTATGCGTACGGGGAACACGCAAAAACCATCACATGGTTGTCAATGTAAGTCAGTCAGTGAAAATTACGAGCCCCTCAAAGTATATAAAACAACAATATACAATATGGAAATATGTTTAATAAAGGAATCACCTCAGTCTTACAAATTAAACAATTATATTGCGATCACAATAGTATTAATAGACGGTCGAACTTAGTACGGGCCGGAGCACGGACATGGCCCGCTCAGTACCACATCTGTACGTCTAGACCAGGGACTCTCAAAGTGGTCGATATCGCCCTTACCACTTGGGGTCACCTTTAGATTCCCAAGGGTAAACGAAAAACTGATTTTGGGCGTCGACGAGGTCTAATATTCTACCCCTATTAATTAACACAAGTTCTTATTTAAAACTTTCAAGATACTGTGTTGTGTTACGTACGTGTACCATCTTGTTATAAGAATAAGTAATATTGTAGTAAGAAGTATCATTGTGGTACTTTTAAAAAACTAAACAAGTCGATAAACGTGCACCTTTACAAGATGAAATTATTATTATGTATCTATAGTAAAAAAACTAGAAATAGGTTTTTTAAAGGAATTTGGCTATGGGGGTCTGAGGTTCATTTTGTAAAAGGGGTCTCTTGCCCAAAATAGTTTGCGAGTCTGCCCACAATATGGTACGGACGGTTGGTACAGAGTGGACCAAATCAGTGTTCTGGCCCATACCAAGCTCAATCTTCTGTGAATACTATAAAACTAAACACTAGTCAACAGCTGCCTATATGATTTGCCTAGATACAAATATATTGCAAACAGAGGGTTACAAATAATGCCAAGACTTGTTCACATGAGCGGTACTTATTTATATATTTAATAGTCACATTTTCATGTTCAGAAAACTATTTATTATGTGCCTTGTAAGCTAACATCACCCCAACAATTACAAGTACAACAGCAGATGCTTTAAACAGCATATTAAAAATAATCTTATTCTGTCCACCCACAGAGTTGACAATCAAATTGTTCATTTTAAAGACTTGTCTGCTCTCTTCAATGAACGCTTCTTGCTCCTCGTCAGTCATCTTCGCAGCGATCTCGTTCATAGCTTTACGAAAATCCTTCTTGAGTTCACTGATATCTGTACCCGTGAAGTCTGTTAGTTTATCTGTGTATACACTTTGTCTGGCGTTCGCTGGAAACAAGAAAAATGATATTAAGTATGTACCTATGAAAATTACAGAACCCTTTCATAAAAAATAATTTACTGGAATGTGGTATGTTTTGATTAAAGTTTAGCAATTTCTTAGTCTATGACTAAGTATCCAGTGATACGAATGTTAGCTAAATGTGTAAGAGATGCGAAGGTTCAAAACTTAGCACTTGTACAGTAAGGCAGATATTGCAAGGAAATGTGTAAGTATTTCTAAAGCCATGTGTAGTTCGCCAATCTGCACTAAGCCATCATAGTTGGCTAAGACTCACCTTCTATTAAATTGGGATCAAAAATTATCAGTTGAGCAGTAGGCAGAGGTGCAGTTGGCGCATTGGCAGCAGTAACTCTCCCTACCTATCCCTTGCGAGTTTATAGGCGTCAATGTATTATTAAATATAGGAATGCTAATAAAATAGTAACAATTTAAATTAATTTAATTATATAGCTCATTATTTGGCTGGTATTGTCAATTGGTTAAGATTTGTAGTTATATGCATGTCTATAGTATGACACCATGTGGACAGCTGTTATATCTAAGGGTTAACAGTGGATGGTAACATAGCATTTGCCAGATAAAGATAGTCTCAAAGATTATTAATATATTACAACCGGCCTTGAGATGGTTAAATGTGACTAAACTAATACTTTTTATCTCTACTGTATCACCTTATAAGGTTCAAAGTTTATCAAATGGCAGATTTGTGAGTGCTGAAATAAATTTCGTACTCAATTAAAAAGTTATGCAACATACAGGCTTAATTATCAATTATTTTATTTGCGCTAAAATTTAATTGAAAACCACTTTTAAATTCATTCATTGATGATACAACCCTATTTCACTCATACTACCATTCCATGAGCCAAAAAAAAATTATACCTTCTAATTCAATGCTATTGATCTCAACAAGTAAGAATAATTCCTATGAAAGTCAAATCAATTGCTTCCCTACATAACATATAGGTAGAATTGTATATACCTTCACCAAACATCCTCCGTTTCTTAGCAAGAATCTGGCCACCGCTGAGTAAGCCCAGGTAAAGATGATACACATACGCCAACAGCAGGTTTGGATTGGTCTGTTCCAAGCCCCGCAGATGCTCTATATAGTTCTCTAGGGCTGGTGCCTTGGGTTTTGATCTCCAATCATCACCCAGGTAATGAGTAAGGTCCTCTTCGAAGGCATTCTTTCTGAAATTTTAGAAAATTAACTTAAGCTGTTTCTTAAAGGTCTCGAAATTGGGGGTCATTTAAGGAATAAAAAACATTGCATTTTGTGTATGGAATTTTGTGATGGTGATTTTCCTGATCCAATACTTACAACAAAGTAGGTTCAAATTTTAATATTACGTAAACAATTTAAATGGCTTACCTGTAAAGAGCCTTATTAACAAATAATTTGTCAAAATCAGGCATGTTTAGCCTTGCTTTGGCATCTTCTAAGTATCCAAATATGTGGTAGAATATGAATAGGCCTCCACCCCAAACTGTCTCATCTCTTAATGCTGCAAAGTGTTTAAAAATAATTTTATTGTGTACTAGCTTACAGAACAAAGTTCTTATTATAACTATTTTTTTATTTTTTTTTTTAGAACATATAAGTACTGTTTGCAATGATGATGCATTTTACAGAATTTGTATGAGCCTGCCATCAAAAAGTTGTGTATAGGGTTTTATTGTAACATATTACTGCATTATAGATCGCTTAGTTAATTCTACAAGTTTATCTGGATACAGAATGGGATTATTAATCACTTTAATATTCTGACCCTACAGATTCGATACTCAGTGCGATGTACTGTAAATAATGTTTGAGCATCTCACTAGATAACTGAGCAAGATATTATACTTACCAATAGCGAATTTGGCGTTTACCAGAGCATCACTGATGTTGTGTATTTTTCTTGTAGCTTTTCGCATACGCGATGTGAAGAGATCCGCGTTTTCCGACATGTTCACTGGGATTATAACACTGAAGCACCGGCACGCAATGAGCGAAGAACTCTGATAACCTTTTATTATTACCAGCTACGCAATGAAAAAGATAAACAAAGACCATGCAATATAATCAATCAGCTCATTTTTGCAAAATCATATTCTTCATTGACCTATCAGCAGTTCGCTCACCGGGCGCGAATTTGACAGATTTCTTTTTGTCTATGTATAACAGCCGTCAAAGACTAAGAGATACTTCGCAAATGATAACAGGCAAATAATGATTATTTTTCATTACTTGACATTTGCAAAATACTATATGCCAAGTTGCGGTGAGGCCATATTCATAATATCCATTTTATTTCATCGCATCTCATTTCGTAAAGAAAGTAAGAAAAATAAATATATGACTCTTTGAGGTTTGGATTGTGTTATATTCGGTAATATGTGTTCATAAACATGTATTTGTGAGAGTAAATAAGCAAATAAATCAAAGTGGTTAACATGGTATTCCGTTCCCCAAGAATAGTAATAAAGTTGAAAACATAAGAGCGAGAGCGCGTAGGTAATGCTTTCCCATTCTAAGATCAAGGAAGAGTCCCCAGCTATCCGTTCTTACTGCGATTAGGTTTTTTTTTAATTTCAATCGATTTTCTTTAGTTATTTACTATTTCAACGAAGATAGCATCTTTTTACTTAGGTAAACCTAAGACATTCATGCACCAATATACACCGGACAAAACACCACAAAATAAAATTACTGCTACTGGCAAAATACCCTAGCGTGCGATATCAAACCAAAAAAATAATAATCTCCGGCTGGGCCGGACGCCGTCGGAACGGAAGTACATAAATTAATTAAATCTCTAATATTTAGTGTTCGTATGATTTTAGCCAACTTCTTAGAAATTTAATTAAGTGTGCAAGTTATTTTTTCCAGTAATTGACTAAATATGGGTGACTCTTGTAAAATTAAAGTAAGTTCGTCCGGCATGTTTATCTTTTACAAATGGTTATTTCAGTGGTTTACGTAGTAATTAAACCTGTTTAATTTATTTATAATATATTTTAAATCAAATTATTTTTACGGTACATTTTATTATTACTGCATGACATAAAAAGTGTGTTAACGAATTTGTTTACAAATTGATAAGCTATCAGTTGGTTTAGGCAATTTTGACATTTCCCGGACTGTTATCTAACCTCACTTGCTCTTTTTATTATTTATACAATAATTACGAAATCGTAATGGCTTATGACTTAAAACAAGAAGATGATGTGAAGGAGTACATTGAAAACCTCGGAATCGAATACCGTTTTGGTTGTTTCAAAGAGAACAAGCCGGAGGTGTGTCATCTTTTAGGAGATTACCTTGAATCGGTAAAGAAAGATTTTAATAAGGCCGCTAAAGTGTACAAGAGTAACTGCTTGGATTATAAGTTCGGGAAGTCATGTCTGAAGATCGGGAACTATACGCTGGTGGGCAAGGGGCGGGAGAAAGGGGACGCGACGGAGGCTCTAAACTACTTTGAAAAGGGATGTGAATACAATGAGCCCGGCGCCTGCTTGCACGCCGGCATGCTGCTGACAGCCACGGGACCTGGAGTTAATATTAAACGAGATGTTCCTAAAGGTTAGTTGTTAAATTTCTATCTCTTATACGGTTGCAGCCTGATTAGCTCAGTTGGTAGCGACCCTGCCTTCTGCGCCGAGGGTACTGGGTTTGAATCCTGGTAGGGACAAACTCTGTGTGATGAGCATGAATGTTTGTATCCAAGTCATGGATGTTTAATATCTATATAAGTATTATATACTGGCTTCGCACCCAGTCTATGTAAGGTACCCATAAATCATAATACAAGCATTGCTTAGTGTGGGACCATATAGTTGGTGTGTTTGTCTGTGTCTATGTCTGAACACAATATTATTCGTACTTATAAAACAATGAAATACACTTTCAGGTTACAACTATCTGAAGAAAAGCTGCGATCAAGATGACAACATGGCATGCCACTATCTGTCCGGCATGTATCTCACGGGAGTCCCGAAAAACGTAGCAGATTTTAATCCACACAAGCCCGAGAAGAATAAAAACATTGATTATCTTATCAAGTCTGATATGAAGCAGGCTTTCTACTTTGCGAAGAGAGCCTGTGAGCTAGGAAACATGTACGGATGTGCTAATGTCAGTATGATGTACAAAAAAGGTGACGGCGTTGAGAAAAATCAAGAAGAATCAAAGAAGTATTTTGAAATCGCTCAGGGTCTACAAAAGGCGCACGAAACTACGAAAGAAGTCAAATTCCAACAAGGGTTGGAGAAATAGTATTAAGTAAACGAATAGTCGCATTTACGTTGGTTTATGATAATATTGTGTAGATAATTTTATTGTATCAATAAATATTTTTTTGTTGCATGAACTTTTTATTAATTTCATCCCAGTTGATCTATGTTAAACAATTTGTTTAGTCCTAAAATATATGTTTTGATATCAACTATCAAATTTAACACCCACACCACACACCTTGAACATAAGGGTTTTCAGTCAATTCTAATTTTGTTCAATTCACCACTACTCAACTTAAGGGGGCCATTGAGCCTAGAAAAAACTTACTGAAACCACTCGAAACTCGCGTGACTGTGGTTGACCAAGTCTCAACAGGAAGCGCGGTCAGCCTTCGGGCTATTAAAAAACCTTACTGGCATAACGTGCTAACTGTAGCTGTGATCGAAAAAAATACACGGTGTTTTTTATTATTATGAAACAACCATCAATTTAAAAACTAGAGGTCCGTCTATAAAATTCAGTCGCTCACAATTGCAGATCGGCATTATCGGTGGGTCGGGCTTCGATGATCCGACGTTATTTGAGAACCAAGTGGAGAGAGAGGTCACTACGCCTTTCGGTAAGCCGTCGGATGTGCTGGTTGAGGGGCGGATACGAGGCGTGCCGTGTGTGTTGCTCGCGAGACACGGCAGGAAACATCAGTACCAGCCAAGGTATGTACCAATAAATTAAGTATGCTCCATCGTAGATCTCATCGTCACTTACCATAAGGTGAGATCGAGATCAAATGCTTGCCTATAATGTAATTAAAAATAATATAATCTTTGATCATTCAGATGATAAAACAGCTTGGGGCTGAAAACTCAAATCACTAGGCAACACACTGGAGCTAAAAAAATAATAACCTACTAACTTCATATGTATACGAATAAATAAAATTGGAGTGTCTGAAACCGCTTTTTACTAATTGCACTTGGATGTATGACAGGGTACATATACCAATACATTTTTTAATTTTTTTATGTCTGTCTGTTTGTTTCGGCTAATCTCTGAAATGGCTGGACCAATTTTGACGGGACTTTCTCTGGCAGATAGCTGATGTAACAATGAGTAACTAACTTAGGCTAGTTTTATTTTAGAAAAACTTTTTTTGTTAAATACCACGCGGACGAAGTCGCGGGTAACAGCTTGTTTGGAATATGGGTAACCGAAATAAAACACTTAAGTAAATCTTCTAAATATAGTCTAGATCTCACATTTATTATAAATGTATTCTATTCTGTAGAAAACAATCAAGATTCTAGTCTGTATCTACAAAACAAAACAAAATTCGTTTCCAAGCAAATAGATACCTACCCAAATGTTTATTTCGAAAGGGAAGCTTACTACGGGAATCGTGTTATATGGATTCTTCGCCACTGGTGCCTACTCATTACCACCTTACACCTTACTCCCTTCACTATACCTAACTTAATTTGTTTGTAGCGACGTGAACTACCGCGCGAACATCTGGGCGCTGAAGCAGGCGGGGTGCACCCACGTGCTGGCCACTACCGCCACCGGCTCGCTAGTCGAGGAGTACAAGCCGGGAGACCTCGTTATACTGGACGACTTCATTGACAGGTAGGTAACACTTGTATAGGGGTCTGTACTAGTTAAGGCAGTATGCATGTCTGATGGGCCCAGAAAAATTCTAATCGAATCGATTCGACTACTTGTTGAAAAGTTCTAAATCTACTTGCTAGACTACGCTACGTACACTACGCTGTACGTAGGTACTATGGTTCGCTACGTTAGCTGACGTCGAAGTCTTTGTTGAACAGACTTCGAACCTCAGTTATACTTAAATCTGTCAAAAAAGTGACAGTGACAATTACTTAACGCCCAGAACCATTGCCTACACCTTCGAGAAATCCAGGCGTGATGGTCTCACTTGTCTCTCTCAACCAGAACGTGGGGTCGCAAATGCACATTCTACGACCGCACGGAAGGTGGTCCCCTCGGGGTCTGCCACTTGCCGATGCGGCCCGCGTACTGCGAGCGAGCGAGACAGGCGCTGCTCAAAGCTGCCAGAGCCAAGAACTACACGTGCCATGAAACTGGCACTGCTGTCGTTATACAAGGACCTAGGTAAGTTTTCAGGATACATACCAAGTAAACCCAATAATCTGCAGTCCATTACAACCTCACACTAGAATATGTGGCAAGCGAACGCCGTTTGACAGGAGTAAACTATAATTTGGTCTAGTTTAGGCTAGTTGGTGTCAAGCGAATTAGCAGCAATGTCTTTATTAACTTTGTTTATTTTTCCTATTAATAAGTATATTTTAGATTTTTATTTTTTCATGTAGATACCTATTGTACATAATTTATAGTAAAAATAAAAGTCCCATGGTAAAAAACCTCACACTTGAAACAATAAATTTGGCGATTTCGATCCATTTAACATTACATCATCGACATTCAAAAGAAATAACCCTCTTGTTATTAAGTAGGTAAGTGTAGATTTCATCTTAATGCTCCTATTATATTAATTAAGTAATATTATGTTTTCCGGCATTTTTTTACGCTATAAGTATTTTGTTTCTGTATAATTAGTCTGTTGCAAAAAAAAAATGTAGGCTAAAAAAACAAGTAAATAGCACTGGTCAGCACCATTGACTAAAGATAATGGACTGTATTCCTTTTGGAACAGGTTCTCAAGTCGTGCCGAAAGCTTGATGCACCGCCAATGGGGAGGACATCTCGTGAACATGACTACAGTGCCAGAGGTAATACAAACTTTCCGCTATTCCGGTGGTCAATACTTGGAACTAACGTTATCTGTACGTAGATGACATTTCGTTTGACAGGTTCGCATAGACAGTGGCGCCGCCACGAACGGCATAGTTAATTTTGCAGCTCTTACACGACATGTCGACTTATCATGGATGGATAGGTTTTGTTCTATAGAGTATCCCATCGCAATCCCAAATGGTAAATTAACTATAGATAACTTCACATACTGGAGACATTATTATTTCTTTATACAAATAAACTGCATTGAAGGATTTTTTTTGAAGTGTCTTCCAGAATCTTATTTGTTTGTATTACTTTTATTAATATCGCCGTTTCAACAGATTTTTGAAATCCTTGGTTGCAGTTTTTTTTTTAAGTAAAATTACCTATTTTGAATCATATTCTTTCTTTCCCTCCAAATGGCTTTGCGTGTGACGGAATGTCCTGTATTTATATTTTTTTAAAGGTCGTGTTGGCTAAGGAAGCTGGTCTGAGCTACGGAGCAGTGGCTCTCGTCACTGACTACGATTGTTGGAGGGAGAATGAGACTTCCGTAAGTATCATTGTGGACTGTTAAAAAGATAATATTGCTAAGTACTGTTTTAGTGGGAAAGAGAGGTGGTGAAGAAACATGAATAACAATGACACACTTCTACCAGAGGCTTTCTTGCTCAGTTCGTTTTTTTGGGTACAAGTTGTTAATTAAGGAAAAGCCGACCTTAAACTAACCCCCGTATATACAGTCTCGTAAATGTATCAAACGTCATATAGTACTGAGCTAAGCAAGGCTCTAGGGCGCAGTACTATATGACCTTTGATAAGGTTATAATTAATGAAATAATTGAGTGCATTATCCAGTAGTGGTACTACATTTGTGGATTTCTGGTCATAACTTTGATAATAAAAGTTACCGTCCCAAAAATGTCGACTATTTTGGACATTCCAACAGCAAGTCATCAGGGACCCAAAATGGCATTCGTTTTCTTCAAAATTATTTATAATATTGTCGTTATTAGGTGTCCGTGAACGAAGTGCTCGCGATGTTCGCTAAGAACGTTAAGAAAGCTGCCGACGTGATCGTAGTCGCGGTCCAGATCTTGGCCGCCGATACGGATTTGGATTATTTGACAGCACATAAGGTGAGCTTTTTATAAGGACAGTTTTAAATATTGTTCTGTGTGACGATTACCTATAAACTTGTGTACTTTATTTTGCAGGACCAAGTCTCTTCAGCTATAATGTTAAAGGACTAAAAGTCATCAGTATGTAAATTAAACCTATTTAAAACATTCAAAGAGTACTAAAAAACTTTCTGCTAATTTGACTAGACGACGACGAAGCTGCACTAGATGTTAGCCAATGCGTTACCAGACTTCAGACACTTCCAGAAATGTGATATTCATCTTTTCATTATTGTTTTGACTTGTTTTTGTTATATATAAGATAATGATATAGCAATAAAATAAACCATTAACCTTATCAATCCATTTATTCGATAGTTATAACTAAGTCATCATATAAAATGATCAAATATTCTAATTATTTCACACATACACCAATCTGTGGCGGGCCGTACACTGCTGGCCAAGTTAATAATAAAGTAATCACGAATTCGAAATACAAAAATACTTTCTCAAAGTAATTGTTTTTTTTAATGATATTCATAAAAATCTGCTCTCAAACTCAGACGGCAAGTCACGAATAACATATTGAAGCATAAAAATCAAGCCAATTGCATATAGCACACGCGAATTACGACCTTACGTACACGCGAATTCGAGTGTACTTCACAAATCGTTTTTTTTTTGCCTCGTGACACTTCGGCTGTATTATTTCTTCGCCTGAGCTCATAAAAGAGCATTAATATTTACCAATTTCTCACTTCGACGCTATTTAACAAGGTATCAAGTTGTTACAGGTGCCGTCAACGTACAATTACACAGTAACACCGGCCAGCAGTGCATAACCAGAGATCTTGTGGCGCCCCAACTAGCACTGACAATATTGTCATAAATTTCATTTTTATTAATCCTAAATTAAGCAAATTGTTACGTATTTGAAAAATTGTGCATCGATTTATTCCATTCCTTATTTAACGTTCAAAACTTAGCGTACGAAGTTAATCTAACTAAATTAATAGATTTCTTTATTCTTCTTATAAAATGCATTGTTACTTCGCTGTGGTATCCTGGAAAATTAAATGTAAGGTAGCTTTAGTTAGAATTAAAAACAACCTATATTTATGCTGCATTCATACACTGGCTCAGGTTGATTCGTAGAGCCTTTAAAACACTTTCTTCAATACATAAATCTCAAACTGGATTATTCATGAACATGACCATTGCCTAATTGTGACTTACGTCATATTTACTAAAAAAAACAAATAGTTAAAAATATACAATTGTAGCTTCCAATCTAAACACAAACGAATATAGTACAAAGCTACAGGGCTGTGATGTCATCACCATATTAAGTCAGCACAGGTGCGACTGAGTAAGACCCAATTCTCTCCCCACTACACTTTTTACCAAACAGCGAATATCCTTAAAACACTATGTGAAATATATTACAAAAAATACTACTATTCTATTCTATCAGCCGATAGACGTCCACTGCTGGACATAGGCCTCCCCCAACGATTTCCACACATCCCGGTCCTCCGCCACTCGCATCCACCGGCTTCCTGCGACGCGTGTGATATCATCGGTCCGCCTTGTGGGAGTCATCCTACACTACGTCTTCCGATTCGTGGTCGCCATTCTAGAACCTTTCTGCCCCAAAAATTACTTGCGTATATGAAATTATAGCATTGGTGTGGTATAGCAAGTGTCACCTGTGGCGGGTGAGGTCAGTTCTTGGTCCAGGGGTTGCGCGGATGCTGTCCGGGCGGGATCATGTCGAGCAGGTACTGGCGCTGCGCCTCGGCCACGCGCTGCATCTCGGCCATGGCGGCGCTGCTGCCGCCGCCGCTGCTGCTGCCGCCCTTGCCGGCTGCGGGCATGTACAGCGATCAGCAGAATTGGCGCTCGTGTTTGTGCATTTAAGCTTAGATTTATATGACAAATGTTAAGATATTTGTATCAATGTAACAATCGTTGGTAATTGAAGTACAACTATTTTTTAAGGATTTTATCGCGTTTATTTTTTGTTTTTACGTTCCCGACGTTTCGGCTGCTTTAGTTTTATTTCAATGTGTAAATATAAGAAATCAATAATCGTTGGTAATCCTAACAAAAAAAAAAAAACGAGTCGTGAACCCGCGGAAGTTAGCGCCAAGTGGCTGCGCAGAACATAATTTACGAACCAAATGGCATCGTTGGCGTTCTGCGCAGCCACTTGACGCTAACTTCCGCGGGTTCACGACTCGTTGTTCGTATTGTACCAAACTAAGCAACGCTTGTATTAACGGTGCCGTATATTGGACTGGGGGCGATAACAGTATACAAATTTATGTAAATACAAATGAAATGGTTGGTTGGTAAGCGCCTCACTCGATAACGGTTGAACGGATTTGGGTATTTTTTGAACGTTCGAAATTACGAACGTCGTTGTTGAAAAACATAGGTTTGATTTATATGAGACCCCTTTAGAACGGATTTTGCGTCATACTTTTAGGTCAAAATCTGACAGCATTAAGTTCAAAAACCCAATCAAAACCCTTTCATAGGCTTACCGCATTTTTTTTGACCCTTTGATTTCCAAAGGGGTTTTCTTTGCGTTTTTAATATAATCTTAATGTTATTTGTAGATTTCGTCTCACAAGATTATCGTTTTGTTTTGCTAAGGATCTCTTCGAATGGATAGACAGGCTCACCGGGTTCCGGGCCGAGCGTCCGAACTAATATAAGTGTAAGGGACCGTTCAAGTATTACGTAACGAATTTTGGGGTTTCTGAATCATGGGGGAGGGGGGGGGGGGGGGGGGGGGTGTCAAAATTCTCCAAAAATTGCGTTACGTAATACTTGAACTCTCCCTAATAATAATGTAGAATGTGCAATACGTACAACGCTTACCTAGCGCGCTGGCCTGCGCCATGGCGAGCTGGTAGGTGTACAGCAGCGGCGAGAACTGCATCATGGCCGCCGCCGCCGCCGCCGGGGACATGCCGCCGCCGCCGCCCGCGCTGCTCAGACCTGCCGACCACGTGCAACTACATTACAACACTCTTAGTGGCAATAACTAGCTGTCACCCGCGACTTCGTCCGCGTGGTATTTAACAACAAAAAAAAGTTTTTCTAAAAAGTAGCCTAAGTTACTCCTTGTTACATCAGCTATCTGCCAGCGAAAGTTACGTCAAAATCGGTCCAGCCATTTTGGGGATTAGCCGCAACAAACGGACAGACAAAAATGTAAAAAAATGTGTTTTGGTATGTGTACCGTGTAAACATCCAAATGCACTTAGTAAAAAGCGGTTATTTTAATATTACAAACAGACACTCCAATTTTATTTATTTTTATGTATACAGCGTGTCCCAAAATTCAACGGTAAGCGGGCACCAAAAGGTGGACTACTTATGACTACTCGAGCAAAAAAAAAAGAAAAAATCTAATCTCTCTACTATGGCAAATATTTTTAAAAATAGTAACAAGCAACCACATAGTAACTGTCACTTGTGACAGATATCCCATACAATATCTGTCAAAGGTGACAGTTACTGTGCGGTTGCTGTTTGATTATGAATCGATTGTGTTAGCAGACTTGGGGCCCTGATTGGGTGGTAAGTTGTGTCGTATGCAGAGGCTTTTCATATTGTTGTCGTTTTTTTTTTATTGCAATATAGGCAAGTATTTGATCTCGATCTCACCTGACGGTAAGTGACGATGAGATCTACGATGTAGCATACTTGCCTAGAAGGTGCCTGTTCACTCTCGACTTGTTACCTCTGAGCAGTTGGTGTTGCAGCGCCTGCATGGCGGCGGCGCTGTGTTGCTCGAAGGCCATCTGCGCGGCCGCCGCGGCCGCCAGCTGCTGAGAACAAATCCCATCATTTATATAATAATAATAATAATAAAGTGTTGCCCCTTATCGTCCTATATGACGGCCTTTTTAGTTGGCCCACCAAATGAGCGGCGAGTCGCCATCTGCCAATGATAATTGGATAAAAGCTGATTATGGCAGGTGTCCCCTACCCTTTCAATAGCCCTATCTCATGTCCATCCAAAGACTCAATTATCATTCCATATTCCTGCAATAGTTCCTCCGCCTGCTGAGGTCAATTCGCTGTTTATGCTATCATTTTCAGCAATTGACCCCAGCAGGTGGCTAACATAACATTAAAATTCTCGAAAAGGGCCTCTTCATGTTGGACCCATGTCCCCACGCAAGCCTATCAAAAATCCGGGTATAGCCCGTGTAAAGAGAGAAACTACAAACTACGCAGGAGATATTATAGCAAGCGTTTATGCGTAAGCGCACTCTCTTCCCTCACTCTCATAGTCATATATAGTACTACGGTCTATAGTTTCGTGGGCTTTGTTCTATAGGGGGATTCTCTGTACATATACATATGGTCCTCCCATGACCATGGTTGCTGTAAAGCACCCGAAACGTTGGGAACGTAAAAACATAAAATAAACGCGATAGAACTCCGAAAAAATACTTTTATTTGCATGTGTAGCATTCACGTAAATATTTTGTGAGTACTTTAACAATATTAATAAAATTCTCTTTGAATTTCTCACCTGGTGTTGCTTGCTGCTGCTGCTATTCTGACTAGTGCTACTCGATGACGAACCTGGAACAATAACAATCATCATTAAGACTTGCTGTATGAAAACAACATAGATAGGAAACCTTTAAGTCTTTCGAAAGCCATGTGTTGGCAGCCCAACACATAATTATTTTTGTAGTGCAACACTGAATCAATCCCTTCCGCCTTGGACACCGTTGAGGCCAGACTTGCTCTGTATTTTCATTTAAAATCCAGCGACCTACAACCCCTACACCATCTATAGAATACATTTACACTCTTCTACACCATGTAAAGTTCTTCAGCTCACACTAGGCCAGCACTGACTTCAGCCCGAATCCCAGTATACACCCTGTATACTGGGATTCGGGCAAAAAAAGTGGAGTGACCCAATAACATCAGGTATACAGGATGTATACTGAGATACGGACAAAAAAGTGGAGTGACCCAATAACATCAGGTATACAGGATGTATACTGAGATACGGACAAAAAAGTGGAGTGACCCAATAACATCAGGTATACAGGATGTATACTGGGATACGGACAAAAAAGTGGAGTGACCCAATAACATCAGGTATACACACGTATACTGGGATACGGACAAAAAAGTGGAGTGACCCAATAACATCAGGTATACACATGTATACTGGGATACGGACAAAAAAGTGGAGTGACCCAATAACATCAGGTATACACATGTATACTGGGATACGGACAAAAAAGTGGAGTGACCCAATAACATCAGGTATACACATGTATACTGGGATACGGACAAAAAAGTGGAGTGACCCAATAACATCAGGTATACACACGTATACTGGGATACGGACAAAAAAGTGGAGTGACCCAATAACATCAGGTATACACATGTATACTGGGATACGGACAAAAAAGTGGAGTGACCCAATAACATCAGGTATACACATGTATACTGGGATACGGACAAAAAAGTGGAGTGACCCAATAATATCATGTATACAGGATGTATACTGGGATTCGGGCAAAAAAGTGGAGTGACCCAATAATATCATGTATACAGAATGTATACTGGGATTCGGGCAAAAAAGTGGAGTGACCCAATAACATCAGGTATATTTGCCTGCAAAACACATCTACTGGATACTGCGGTGGTTGGGTTTTGTTATGAATTTCCATTGAATTAAAAATGTTGAACACATACCCTTGCCCTTCTTGGCGGGAACTTCGCTGGAGTCCCTGGCGCGCTCCGAGTGGTGGCTGCGAAGGCTATCCGATGAAGTCAGGGCTCTGAAAACAAACTCTATTTAATAATACATTTCGCAATAAGAATAGGTCAGTTTTGGGGTACTATTGGATAGTTTTCATAAAAAAAACAACGTTTTAATGTTATAAAAAAAGATATTAAAAAAAATTGAATACAGCACCAAAGAGTATACAGTAAGATGCGCCGAACATGAATGTTTAAACCGGACCGAATACTGAAACATTATTCGGTTAAGCGCTTACCGAAAGTAAAGTTCGGCTGATTTATTCGAATAAATAATCGCGTTGGCGACGCGACGCCTTTATTTAATTGACCGGCGACTGATTGAACGATAAAGAAACCGGTGTTTTAACCGATTGAGAACGTGTGTGGTGGGCTGACGAAGTATTTATTATTATTATTATTTGACGGCCTGATTAGCGCAGTGGTAGTGACTCTGCTTTCTGCGCTGAGGGTCCCGGGTTCGAATCCTGGTAGGGACACAAGCTTTGTGTGATGAGCACGAAGGTTTGTACCTGAGTCATGGATGTTTAGTATGTATATAAGTATTATATACTGAGTTCGCCCTCAGTCCATTGTACGGTACCCATAACACAAGCGTTAAGCTTAAAGTGGGACCGTATAGTTGGTGTGTTCGTATGGCGATATTTATTTATTTATTTATTTATTATATTGACCGGTAACTGAATGAACGATACAGAAACCGGTGCTTGTGCCGGTAGAGCGTTGATGTTGAAGTTTGATAGTGATATACAATTTTTTTTGGATTTTATCAGTAAGTCTTCAAAGGTATCGGACTTATTTAAAGGTATAAGTGTTTTTTTTATAGTTGGTGTCTTTTCAAAATTGATCCTGCTGGTGACAAAGTGTTTTTTTTTGGATTTTACTAGTACCTCTAACTTGATCAGAGTCTTTATTCTTCGGTTTGTGATTGTTACAGAGTTAATTAGTTAGTAAAATTGTGGATATGGTGATATAATGTTGTGTTGATGTTGGTGTTGGTGTTGCGTGTGCGGCGGGTACCTGGGCGCGGGCGGCGGCGCGGGCGGCTTGGCGGGCGCGGGCGAGGCCGGCGCGGCCGCCGAGCCGCGGGACGAGCTGCGCGACACCGACATCTGTACGAAGAAAAACAAACCTTACACCCTTATAAACAAAGCCCACGGACCTTGCAATCAACTCAATCTCATTTTGTATGGACTAGTACACACCTATTCTGCAGAATTTAGAATGGTTTCATTTCTAAGTAGAAACTGATGACGTGATTATTAAAAAAAAAACTTAAGATGGAAGCGCGAGGTCAGGGCGCGAAATTCAAAATGTCAATGGTTTTTATATTTTTAAGAAAAAGTTTGCTTAAAAAAAACCTTATTTATTTATTTTATTTATTTATTTAAATTACAAAGAATGTATACAATTTTGTTAAAGTGGTGCAACATAAACTCCAGTGAATTTTTCTGTACACCACTGAGTCGACCATAATAACTTACGCCTATTACATTAATTTATCTTATGGCTACCGTATTTAAGTCTATAGTATCGTCTCTATCTACCACCGCATAACAATATGATTGCGTCTCGCTCACAGGCTACTCGGCCCATCTGCGACCGCTTCCCTCACCAGTAATGCAGCGATACAACACCATAAAGTTAGTAAAAACAGCGGTAGCGGTTTGTGTGTTGTATCGCTTTAGGTTTTTTTTAAGCAAACCTCAAAAGACATCCAATGCAGAATGCTAATATCGCAAAACACTAAATTACATCGCAAAGATGTCCACATTTTTCGTAGAAAAATAAAAACCATTGACATTTTGAATTTCGCGCCCTGACCTAGCGCTTCCACCTTAAGACTTTTTCGATAAACAGATTCGGGTTGGCGGCGCTCGATCTCCTGTCAGTCTAGCCCAGGGTTTCCCAATCCCGGCGGGGGGCTGGCAGCCTAGTGTAGTTACCTGCAGCGGGCGGTGCGGGTGCGAGTGCGCGGGCGGCGGCGCGGGCGCGGCGGGCGGGGGGCTGGCGGCGGGCGGGGGGCGGGGGGCTGGCAGCCTAGTGTAGTTACCTGCAGCGGGCGGTGCGGGTGCGAGTGCGCGGGCGGCGGCGCGGGCGCGGCGGGCGGGGGGCTGGCGGCGGGCGGGGGGCGGGGGGCTGGCAGCCTAGTGTAGTTACCTGCAGCGGGCGGTGCGGGTGCGAGTGCGCGGGCGGCGGCGCGGGCGCGGCGGGCGGGGGGCTGGCGGCGGGCGGGGGGCGGGGGGCTGGCAGCCTAGTGTAGTTACCTGCAGCGGGCGGTGCGGGTGCGAGTGCGCGGGCGGCGGCGCGGGCGCGGCGGGCGGGGGGCTGGCGGCGGGCGGGGGGCGGGGGGCTGGCAGCCTAGTGTAGTTACCTGCAGCGGGCGGTGCGGGTGCGAGTGCGCGGGCGGCGGCGCGGGCGCGGCGGGCGGGGGGCTGGCGGCGGGCGGGGGGCGGGGGGCTGGCAGCCTAGTGTAGTTACCTGCAGCGGGCGGTGCGGGTGCGAGTGCGCGGGCGGCGGCGCGGGCGCGGCGGGCGGGGGGCTGGCGGCGGGCGGGGGGCGGGGGGCTGGCAGCCTAGTGTAGTTACCTGCAGCGGGCGGTGCGGGTGCGAGTGCGCGGGCGGCGGCGCGGGCGCGGCGGGCGGGGGGCTGGCGGAGGGCGGGGGGCGGGGGGCTGGCAGCCTAGTGTAGTTACCTGCAGCGGGCGGTGCGGGTGCGAGTGCGCGGGCGGCGGCGCGGGCGCGGCGGGCGGGGGGCTGGCGGCGGGCGCGGCCAGGCGGCGCTCGATCTCCTGCTCCTGTTGCAGCGCGCGGACGAACGCGGTCTTCAGCCGGGCTGTGTGCTCAGCCTGGCGGACCGAATATCCGGGGTGTTAATAATTACATCATTAATACATCCATCTATGCGACACCCACTCATATGCCATCCTCCTCGAAAACCTCTTTTTCCTCCAATTCCGTGTCAAAGTAGTAAAGCCGAGCGCACTTCAGATACTTTCTGGTAAATAGTTGACATCGAGTTACCCGAACACGCACGATATCGCACGAAACTTGCCGATCCTCGAAGTTCTATGAGATCTCGCGGCTGGGGGCGAATTAAATAACTCGCTTGTAATAGTAGTCGGGCGTCGGGAGTTTTCGTGCGTTATCGGAAGTATTCGGGCGACTCACTTTCGAAAACGCATCCGTCCTGCAGTGTGATTTTGAAACGTTCGAAATCGGAATCGGATTCGGAACGGTAGTTTGCGTCTACGAAGTTAGTTTAATTATGGTAGGAAATAGTAGGAAAAATATTGATCGCGAAATTTAAACTATTACGGGTTTTTTATGATAAAAAGCTTCAAACTTATAACCACACACATGAAACATTAAGTCAAACACTTGTTATTTTTAATATTCACGTTTCTAGGCCTAAATGTTTTGATTATTATTTTACTGTACCGAACTTTGTAAACAAATATCGCTGTTTTGATTTCCGAATTCGAAGATTGTTGACGTTTGTCGACGGAAAATCATTCCGATCCGACGAAAAGTTTTCGATGAGTTTTATGAGTCGGAAGTCTTTCCGATAGCATTTAGTCTTAATTTTTTTCCTCATATTGATATTATACGAATTATTGGATGTTGCACTGGCTTTAATAGCAGAATTAAAGCCGTATTTTTGGATGAAACAATAAATACAACGCAATCCTAAATGTATTTAGGTACCAACCTACATATTTATTTAATTTAATACAATTTGTTCATTATATATTTAAAAATTCTTTCATTCGCATCATTAACAAGACAAAAGCACATACTCAAACTTTATAGGGACGGACAGGGGTGATTGCGCCGGTTCGGTTGCCAAACATTTTTAATAGATGGCGCTGTATCCTTGCAACCTAGTTTTTTATTTTTACACGAACATGGAGCATCTATGTGACGTAATGTTACTAATTATATAGGTAAGTATGTAATCAACGTTCATTTTATTTATTTTGTAATTTTCTCGTCAACAACAATAAACAAACCTCAGGCACAGATAAAACAAACTTTTGTTTTCATTGGATTTGTCAGTTCACAAAGATTGGTACAAAAAATAAAAAAATATCACGTAGGCTTAGAAACGTGAATATCAAAAATAACAAGTGTTCAACTTAATGTTTACTTTATGTGGTTATAAGTATGAAGCTTTTTATCACAAGAAACTGTAATAGTTTAGATTTTGCGTTCAATATTTTTTCTACTATTTCCTACCATTATTAACATAGCTTCGTAGACGCAAACTACCGTTCCGAATCCGATTCCGCGTTCCGACGTTTCAAAATCACACCGCTGATAACTTTTTCCATCGCATAATCATATATGATGTCACAAGACAGAATCAGAATATTTTTTATTCACGTAAAGCATTAAGTACAGTACTTATGAATCGCCAAAAGTTACAAAATATTGTGCTACTATTTTACTACCCGTTCGGAATGCCGTTCCTATGAAGAAGAACGGGCAAGAAACTCCATGGCTGCTCTTTTTTAAAAAAGATCTTTTACATTTTTGAGCCGTACATTGTTATAGGTATGTGAGAACAATGTAGGAACGGCTAGGCAGACTTTAGCAGCAGACAGATAAGTACAGTACAAGTACCTGCGAATCGTTCAAAGACTATTGCGTCTGTTTTGGTTCGCTTAATACCAGTAATCGAATAAGGCGAAAGAATTGCAGTGTATTGTGACGTCACCACTGTATGTGAGCACGTGTGCGATAGAGAAAAAGCACGGCCCCCCTCTCATCCCACTACTAGCTTTTACCAAACCGTAATTGCATAAAACAACTCAGCAATAAAATAATCAGAATATTTTTTATTCACGTAGACCATTATGTACAGTTCTTATGAATCGTCAAAAGATACAAAAATATTATGCTACTGCTTTACCACCCGTTCGGAATGCCGTTCCTATGGAGAAGAACGTTTAAGAATAGCCATATACTGTATTGCTGGGATTCCCAAACTATTTTGGGCAAGCGATCCCTTTTCCCTTCGGATATGAAGCCCTTCGGATATGCGCGACAACCCTAAAGACATAAGTGTATAAGTGTAGTGTGTAAGTGGATATGGTGCAAAAGTGTAACTAACAGTTGTTACCTTGAGCGCCCGCTTCACGTTCCCGGAGACGCAGAGCTCGCACAGGCGGCGCGAGCTGTGCGGCGGTGGGGCGGGCGTGAACGTGGCGTCCTGCCGCCCGCCCCGCGCGCCGCCCGCCCCAGCGCCCGCCCCGCCCGAGCCGCCCGCCCCGCCGCCCGCCCCGCGCTCCCAGCGCCACACCGGCGTGAAGTCGCAGCCGCATTGCGCGCACACCGCGGGCACCGACGAGCGAGGCATGCTGACGACCGATCGACCGATTAGTTGAGTGGCCACTCGGCCGACCACTCCATGCAACTCTAGTTTTGTCAAACCGCCCATATTGATTTTGTTTAACCTCTACGCATCCAATATTTTTTTTATATAATATTTGTCAATCTATGCCAGGTGCCGTATGTCAAGTTAATAGACAAAAAAAGGCACTTTTTTTACAAATATATAACTGCAGTTTTTCTTAGATTAGAAAATCGAATAATGTTTGCTTCAAGCAAATGTAACAAATGTATGAACTCCGTGTAGCATTACTTTTTCCACCAATAAGTACAATTAAAATCTATTTTATGAAATTAAAAAAATAATTAAAATTATTATATATCTGAATAATATTAATTGGATGGGTTTGAATCATAACAAAAACTTTTTATCAAAAAAATATCCGGCAAATACTCCAGTCATAATCAGCAATTTTCTTATAAACACCCGTAGAATCGGTTTTTTTCTTATTAATATTACAATATAGGCAAGTATTTGATCTCGATCTCACCTGATGGTAAGTGACGATGAGATCTACGATGGAGCATACTCGCCTAGAAGGTACCTGTTCACTCTCGACTTAGCTTAGTCTACTCGACTACGCTACTCACCGGTCCTCGTTAGTCAGATAGTCGACGACGTGTTCCAGGCCGACTAAGTACACGAAATCAGTGTTGCTAGGCGACGGGATGAAGTTCATTTCGGGCGGGGGAGGCTTGGGCGGCGGGATCTGTACCACACAACAGATAATGTTAGTAATCTCTATGATGACTCATATGTCTATTACCATAAATTTACCATAGATAGTATAGATATTCCAGAAATTTGTAGAACATTTACTTATGATTCTATACAATTATGATCATAGTTTCCGATACTTTCATACATTTTGCCTATCATTAACATAATATGATGCTAAATCTGTGGTCATACATTATTATAGTAGCGGCATAAGTTTTTTAGCGGAAAAGGGAAGATCTTCCAGCCAGGCGGGTGGTATGCCTGGCGGGGCGGCCGCTATGCCCCGACGGCTATTGTCGGGATCTTGTATATATGTTACTTGCTCCGAGAACTCTAATAGCGCGATTCAGGATTGTGACGTCATTGTCTATTGTTCTGAATGCGTGTCTGCAGTGCCATCTGCGTAGCTTGTGGTGTGGTTGAAGTAGTCGCTACAGTTTTTATTCTAACATGTTTAACAGTCAATACAGGCAGTGAGAAAACTGTACGGTACCAAACCAAGCAACGCTTGTATTATGTGTACCGTACAATGGAATGGACGCGATCTCAGTATTATTATTACTTACTAGCTGTTACCCGCGACTTCGTCCGCGGGGTATTTAACAAAAAAAGTTTTTTTCCAAAATAAAAGTAGCCTAAGTTACGCCTTGTTACATCAGCTATGTTCCAGTGAAAGTCCCGTCAAAATCGGTCCAGCCACTTCAGAGATTAGACAGACAGAAATTAAAAATAAAATTGTTTTGCTATATGTACCGTGTATACATGCAAATGCACTTAGTAAAAAGCAGTTATTTTAATATTACAAACAGACACCCCAATTTTATTTATTTATAAAAATAAAAATAAATAAAATAATATAGTTCTAAACATTAACGTCCATGACTCAGGTACAAACATTCGTGCTCATCACACAAGCTAAACCCCCAACCGGGATGCGAAGCCAGGACCCATGGAACAGAATGCAGGGTCAACACCAAATGGGCTAATCGAATCGTCCATAATCAATTAAATGGGAACAAGGTGGGAACAAGAGGGGAACAAGCGGGGAACAAGAGGGGAACAAGGTGGAAACAAGGTGGGAACAAGGTTGGAACAAGATGTACCTGTAGCAATGTCTTCTCTAGTTGTTTCCGGAGCGCCAGTTTGGCGGCGGCCTGCCTCTGGGCGGGCGTCTGGGTGTCTTCGGAGCTTCGGGTACTCGCCTAAGACACATTACCACGGATTACCTAATAATTCTTACGAACAGATATTTCACTTCGCAACGACATTGAAATGGAACGCGAGTCTTGCTACGCAGCAATAAAGTGCACTTCAGCTCGTATACTTACCGATCACCGATTCGACATTCCACCTTAACTTAAACCGGCAGTTTTATAAAATTGCGGCGTTATAATCCGATTCTACAATCCAGTTGCGACATACACATAATAGACATAATAGAATCCGGTTGTAGACTTAAGAAAAAAAAAATGTAATGACAATTTGTAAGTGCCCCCGTAGGCCTATACGAAATAAATGATTTGACTTTGACTTTGATACATAAACATGATCAGTACGATTTATTTGTTGACCCCTTTACAACAACTCGCTATTTGAATTTTTATCAAATTATTAAAAAAGTAAAGAAATGAAATCACATTCCCATACTCACTGCATCACTCGTGCTACTCGTTACTGACGAATTGTCCTGAGCAGGCTTGTCAAGTACAAATAAACTCGCTTACATTATGTATTTAGAAAAAAACTAAGAATTAAAAATGTTTTGGGTCTATACTATCAGCCGAAAGACGTCCACTGCTGGACATAGGCCTCCCCCAACGACTTCCACACATCCCGGTCCTCCGCCACTCGCATCCACCGGCTTCCTGCGACGCGTGTGATATCATCGGTCCACCTTGTGGGGGCCGTCCTACACTACGTCTGCCGGTTCGTGGTCGCCATTCTAGAACCTTTCTGCCCCAATGGCCATCGGTTGTGCGAGCTATGTGCAAAATACCGTATTTTATCGGTACACAAAACGGCTGCCGAAATACTTTTTGCATTATGACCGGTATACAAAATGACTATCAAAATCGAAAACAAAAAACCAAATTCTCAAATTCTTGTCACATAGAGTTGTTTAGGTAGAATATTTTTTTTAAATTTTATAAAGGTTTTTGTTTAATATTAGCTCACCTTAGAGGAAGCATGTTGGGAGGCGGGCGGCGGGGCGGGGGTGATGGTCACCGATGGCGTGATGCTGGCGCCGCCGCTCGTCGACGACTGGAACCAAATCACTGGCTAAATAACCTGACTACCATAGAGCAAGTTTTTTTTTCTTTTAACATGAAAACATATTACGTAGATTCCCTTCTAGTTTGGTCTCCCTAAAGAGTAACTAGTTGGATTGCGCGGAGTTTTAGGCTACTTTGAATAGCCTCAAAGTTGTCTCAGGCGATACAGCCTCCGTGGATTGGGTGCTTTTACCAATATGGGACTGTTTGGATCATGTTTAAGTCAAATGTTAACGAATGGTCAAGCAGCCCGCTAAGTTTCTTGCCGGATCTTCTCTAGTTGAGATTGCATTCCGAACATGTTAAGATATAAAAAAAAGAAATCACTAATCGTAAGTGCCTTCATAGGCCTATACGAAATCAATTATTGAACTGTGACCGTACAACTACTACGTGTACTAGGAACCCATTTAGTCCAGTATTTTTTAAATTTTCATACTTCTATTTAATCTTTTTTTCGGTACGGTATGAATTTATATTGTGATCAATAATAGTGATAGTGTGAGTGGCTCTAAGGAGAGTGTATATATGTGTGTGTGACAGACCTGCGTGCGATATGGGCCGGGCGTGAGCGTGGCGCCGCCGGGCAGGCTGGACGAGCGCCGCGCCGAGCCGCTCGCCGAGCTGCTCGCCGAGCTGCTCGTGCGCTGAACACACACCGAACATGATAATAACATCGCCAGACCAACACACTGAATGTACAGCCCTAACTAAGCAAACGCTTGTATTGTGAGTACCGTGCAATGGGCTGAGGGCGAACCCAGTATACAGGTGTGTAAGTGGCTTCGTAAAGAAAACTGATACCATGGTTTCAACTCATAATTTTGAACATCCAGTAGATGGAATTTTTCGTCGATCTTTTCATGAATTTTACTCGTTTATATACACTTTTTTATGACATTAATAGAAGTCTATCTCAACGTGATTATAAACAAACAAAACATAACACTTATTTACATACTACACATCCATGACTCGAGTACAAACATTCGTGCTCATCACACAGTTTGTCTCCTACCAGGATTCGAACCCGGGACCTACAGAACAAAAGCATGGTTATTATGAACTAATCAGGTTGTCAAATTGTAATGAAACATAGTTAGTATGTGCACAACATACCTTCCCCTGCTGGTGGGCGGGCGGCGGCGCCGGCGTCACCGTGACGCCGGGCGGCACCACGCAGCCGCCGCCCAGCGCCGTGCCCGCGCCCGCCCCGCCCTCCTGACACACCACACACACACCCGTCAACACACCGGTCAACACACCGAACACACGCACCGCTGGACACAGGCCTCACCCACATGTGTGTACGAAACGACGGGATTCATATACTCGTGCCAAACATTTGTTCCCCCCAGCGAGAACAATGCTCTCGGAACTCTGAATGGACCCTTTTTTTTGCGGTGTTTTTTGTGGTGAAATCCTCATGGATCCCCGCAAGCCCCGAGGGAGGCAAGCGGGTTATGCCGGACTTTTACCGACTCTGAACGGACCCCGCACCGACTTGTATCAAAATCAATTTGTTTGGTTATAAGTTTAAAGAAAAAATCCCAAGCTTTGGGAATAATATTCTTACCCCCAAATTTATAGACGTGTTATGACTTTATTAAACGTCATAGTACTGCGCAAAGCAATACTCTTGTGCGCGGTACTGTAAGACGTTTGATAAAGTTATAAAGCGTTTGTAAATTTGGGGGTTCATTTTTTTTTGTTTTGGTGTGTATATTTTGATGCATGAGACAAATTAGCTTTGTTTTTTTTAAACAGATTAATACATTTTTTTTCGTTGACGATCCTAAAATCCAGAACACTTGTATTGTGTTTAACATAAAGTGGACTCGGGACGATTCCCATCACATCCAAAACAGATGAGTCAAACCATAGCTTTATCATCATATTCCTTAATAGATACGAGATTTTTTTTTTATGGCAATAAGGACTTTTGCTACAATTTCAAATATTACATATAAAATAATATAAGAATGTCCCACTGTTGGGCACGGGCCTCCCCTCAGATCGAGGGGGATGAAGGCCATTGTCAACCACGCTGGCCCAGTCAGGTTATCGGACTTCACACATCTTAGGAGATAGTCGAGATCAAGATCAGACATGCAGGTCTCCTAAAACGGTGAAGGAGAACATCGCGAGGAAACCTGCATGTCGGAGAGAACCGCTCGAAAGACGTGTGAAGCCGCCAACTCGCATTGTGCCAGCTTGGTGGACTATGGCCTAATCCCCCTCGCATTGAGGCGAGGCCGGGCCCAGCAGTGGGAAATTAAAATAAGGGCTGGAATTATTATATGTCTCTCTCTTTACACGGGCTATACCCGGATTTTTGGAAGGCTTGCGTGGGGACATGTGTCCCAACACGTAGAGGCCCTTATTGAGAATTTTAATGTTGCGTTAGCCACCTGCTGGGGTCAATTGCTGAAAATGCAGCAGGGGGAGGAACTATTGCGGGAATATAATGCTTACCTTGGCGGCGGCTGGGGCGGGCGCGGCGGCGGCGGCGGGCGGGGCGGGCGGCGCGGGCTGGTGCTGCGACTGGCGCAGCTTGCGCAGCAGCACGAGGCGCGTCTCCTCGGCGCGCAGCTTCTCGCGCAGCGCGCGCATGCGCCGCTCGCGCTCCCAGATCTCCGCGCTCGACAACTCCTGCAAGTATTACTAGTGTCATATCGCGATCCCGCACTCACCCACGCTCGTAATATTGGTACCCTACTATGAACTGAGGCCGAACCTACTGTATAATCTATACATATAAATAAAATTGGAGTGTCTGTTTGTAATATTAAAATAACCGCTTTTTACTAAGTGTATTTGGATGTATATTACTTATACCAAAACAACATTTTTTACAATTTTGTCTGTCTGTTTGTTTCTTCCGGCTAATCTCTGAAATGGCTGGACAGATTTTGACGGGACTTTCACTGTCAGATAGCTGATGAAACAAGGAGTAACTTAGGCTACTTTTATTTTAGAAAAAAAAATTGGATCTCACGAAAAAAAATTAAAATCAATGTTGCAGCGCTGCGCCTGATTAACTTTGATAGCAACAACCTGCAATGCGCCCGCGGGCTCAAAACGCGCGAGCAGGCTGTTGCCAAAAGTTGTGTCTTTGTTAAATACCACGCGAACGAAGTCGCGGGTAGCAGCTAGTACTTATATATAAATATTAAGGACCCATGATTCCGATACAAACATTTGTACCCATAAAATGTACCCATCACAAACTGTGGAATGGGTACAAAACACACGAATTTACTTTATATATATAAGAAGGTAGATTAACACTTATAACACTTTCAAATTATTTGAATAGGTACACAGTTTTATAGGGAGTAATTTTAATATTAGGATTTAATTTTAAGATTAGATTTTAGTCTAATTTTGATATGGTTTTGGCAGCCCTGTCTCCATTGAGAATGACCGCAGTGACCAAAATTCGGACAAAAAACTAAGGACTATTACTTTGTTATTGTGTTTCGGTATCTAATTTAAATCAATACGAGCGAGATTTGTTTGATATATCTTACAGTAATAACTTATGAAGTACCGCTTCAGTATTGATTACTTAGTATCGAGACTATGGTACTGTCTGCTTACACAGTATATGTGTTCTTGGGAATTCACTAACTAAACTCTTATTAAAGAGTAACCACTAAAATAAACTTATTTTAAAGATTTTAACGCGTTTATTTTACGGAGATGGCTGGGTGCTTCCACCAACTTGGGATACAATAATTAATATTTTTTTTTATTTTTTTTTATTACATTATAGGCAAGTATTTGATCTCGATCTCACCTGATGGTAAGTGACGATGAGATCTACGATGGAGCATACTTGCCTAGGTAGGAAGGCGGCAGTAGATAAGAGACGCTACATTCACTAGGCACATGCAGCGCAACTGATCTGACCAGCCATCCATGAATGGCAACACCGAACATCATGCCGGAACACGGCTAGGCCGCTTGGCGACATGGCTTTGTTCAGTGGGTGGTGACTAGCCACGGCCGAAGCCTACCAGTAAAAATAATAATAATATTATTAAATCCAAAACCAAGCACACCATTGCAAGACCTCAAGACACTATGAGCAATTTCTGCGAAGATAGGACCACAATCAACAAATAAATATGAGGGTAGAGGATATATTAGAGCATCAAACACCTCATTCCCCCCGTGACCATGGTTGCTGTAAAACAACCGAAACGCCGGGAACGTAAAGACATAAAATAAACGCGATCAAATCCTTAAAATTAGTTTCATATCAATGTATTCGCGTTAATATAAGCAATCAATACTAGTAACCATAGAGTTTCTGGCAGGCTCTTCTCAGTGGAATCAACATACCAAACTGATGTTATCTTTTGTGTATACCTATATGCTTTTTAGCCTGTAGCGACCACTTCAACGCGCCACAAACTACACAGATAGCGCTGCAGATTCAAAACAATTGACAATTCTAGATACAACCCTGAAACGCGCTATGAGAGTTTTCGGAGCACGTAACATATATACAAGATCCCGACAATAACCGTTGGGGCATAGCGGTCGCCCCGCCAGGCATACCACCCGCCTTGCTGGGCCCCAAGTCTGCCAACACAATCGAATTATAATCGAACAGCAACCGCATAGTAACTGTCGCTTTTGACATATATTGTATGGGATATCTGTCAAAAGTGCCAGTTACTATACCGCTGCTGTTTGATTATGAATCGATTGTGTTAGCACACTTGGGGCCCTGGAGATCTTCCTCTTTCCGATAAATTGATGACCCTGACATGATCGGCCTACATGTTTGTTTTTTTTTTATTATAACTCACCCTATGTCCGGGTATTGGCAGCGGGGAGTCATTCTCGTCGTCGTCCGAGTCCTCGTCGTCCCGCGGGTCTCGCGGGGACTCGGGCGCGGCCGGCAGCGTGCTCGGCGTGATCGACACATTCACACCGCCCGAGTTCAACTTGCTGCTTATATCTACGACAGTATATAAAAACTCTGAAATAAAACTATTTTTTTAACGATTTTATCGCGTTTATTTTTCGTTTTTACGTTTCCGACGTTTCGAAATGAGGGTACCCCGTCTCAAACTATGACACCAGGACGTCAACCACCTCAGTCCTCCCGTGACCATGGTTGCTGTGTGATTTCAATGTGTAGTATTCGCGTAAATATAAGAAATCAATAAAACACTCTTTTAAATTTTTGCAAGAGAAGCAGTGATAACCAAGTTGGTAGAACGCTTGCCTCGGTACGAGGATCGCAAGTCCAAACCCCCCGGCTCGCACCTCTGGAATTTCTTGATTTCATGTGCGAATATCATTTTCAACCATGATTATCACTTGCTAAACGGTGAAGGAAAACATCGTGAGGAAACCTGCATATCTGATAGAACCCCTCGAAAGATGTGTGAAGTCCGCCAACCCGCACTGGGCCAGCGTGGTGGACTATGGCCTAATTCCCCTCGCATTGAGGGGAGGCCCGTGCCCAACAGTGGACATTAAAAGGTCTGGTATTATTATTTTATTCTTTTTGCGGCCTACTGATGCCTGTGGTAGTCGTTCTTACTAACACTCATACAAAACTATGCACTGAAAAAAATATTAGGCTTTAAACAATTTCATTTATAAAATGTAGCATTTGGTAATAGGAGGCATAAGGGTCCATCCGGTTGTGAGCTACGATGCCACAGAAAAACAGACAAAATATACGGGTAAAACTTATTACACTTTTTAATTTGCGTAGGTAAAAAACTTAACTGTCGCGCGATCTATGCGATAACTTTCTTCAACATAAATTCTTCTTAAGTGTACGCCATCTTTCCCCGCCCGCGAAAGCAACTGTCGTCCGACCGTTATTTAAAATAGCCTTCTGGAATTTGGAATCAGAGTTTTCGAATCCGTTTTCTATTAATTTCCAATGATTTCAAATAATAATAATATCGCCAGACGGACACACTAACTGTACAGACCCAAACTAAGCAGCGCTTGTATAATGAGTACCGTACAATGGACTGGGAGCGACCACAATCGCTCCCAGTCTACTACTTTAGGTACAAACATTTGTGCACATTGCATAAAGTTTACCTTTAACGGGATTAACAACCTGGACCCTCGTTATAGAAAGCAGGGTCACAACCAACTGTGTTAATAGGAGCGTCTCAAATGAATAAGGATATCTCCTGCCTGACGGCCTGATTAGCGCAGTGGTAGTGACTCTGCTTTCTACGCCGAGGGTCCCTGGTTCGAATCCTGGTAGGGACAAGCTTTGTGTGATGAGCACGAATGTTTGTACTCGAGTCATGGATGTTTATATGCATATAAGTATTATATACTGAGTTCGCCCTCAGTAGGTAGTACGGTACTCATAAAACAAGCGTTGCTTAAAGTGGGACCGTATAGTTGGTGTGTTCGTATGGCAGTATTTATTAATTTATCTCACCTGTATGCGGCGCAGGCGTCGATAGGGTAGGCTTGCGGTGCGGCGGCGCGGCCGGCAGCAGCACGATGTCCGGGCTCTCCGCGTAACTGCGGTGGTCGGAGCGCGGACGAAGCACGCGCTTGCCACTCGCGCCCTAGTTATGTTTTGAAAAATATATTTTATCAAAAGATGACCACAGCTGGACATAAGCCTCATAAGTAGGTTTGCACATCAGTCTAATGCTTTTGGTGTGACAGCATATTCTGTATACACATAGGCCTCCTTCAACTCTATTCAGGTTTCCCTATAACTGGCAACTCTTAACAATTGCAGTCTGGCTACACTTCTTATATTATCTGATCACCTATTATATTGTATCCCTCTTCCCTAGCAAGTGCAACATGACTAATATCTCGAATAAAAATCCAATTACATAATAAGTTCCATTGTTACTTGTATACTATCCTCAATGAAGCGAAACTAAGTGTATAATATAAATACTTACTCTTTCGATCTACCACAGAAGCATTAACCAAAAAGTTACATTTTAAATAATATCACAAAAACATTCATAGTTAATCAAGTTGTCTATATCTAAGTAATAATGTGCTGGTATCTTCCCTAGTCCTTGTACAGTACCCATAACACAAGCATTGCTTAGTTTGGGACTATACTGTTGGTATGCTTGTCTGGCAAAATATATTATACATACAAGTTTATGATCCCATTCTATACACAGATGTGTAGGAATTTTAGTATGTAATATATTTATTGAAGCAGACATAACTCGATTTTTAGTGTAACCTTGAGAATAATTAGCAAAATTTTCCTCATTACATTAACATAACATATTAATGTTTTGCCAACACTTTAAGAGAGATGAGTTACAAAAATGGAATGGCTGCAAGCAGAGCTTAAGTTAAAAAAGAAGAATGCTTTTTTTTACCTGTTTCACATATACATTGTGAAGATGCAGGTGAATGGTGTTCATTTAAAAAACAAAGGACCTTCTGTTATAAGCCCAGTGAACCTCTCATATATAGAAATTTATGATATTCCTAGTAAAAACAAGGGTCCAAATCCATTCGGCAGATCTCAAATTTAGCAAAGTCACAGACAGCGAGCATACAGTGGACTTTTCATACACTACTTTTTTTTGTGGAGATATTTATTAAAATTGTGTTTGATCAATTTTTGTTTGTTTGTTTATTAAATAAGTTATCAATCAACTCACATGAGGTGGTGGTTGTGCAGGTGTAATGGTAAGTCCACTTGCCGTCAGAGCCCTCAGTTCGCTCAGCTCAGGTGGCAATGACCTGCAATACAACAAAATTACATAATTTCCGATAATTGATATGTTTATATCATCATACGGAAATATTTTCGAACGCAAAAATCACCTGACGCTCAGGTCCACAGCGGAATCGTCGACGTCCATTGTGGTTGGTCACTCTGTAACAATTACGTAGTACAAACTAATTATTTGGGAACATCATTCTATATAAACAATGCACAATTCACACTAAATATAACGCCCGAAATCATAATAATTTTAAAACATTTTAACTATACAACAGTAAACTCTGGTACTGATAATCTTCAATGATTGAAATCATATCAAGAGGATCGATTTTTTTGTGAACATTTCAATTCACACGCACGCATCACCGGGTGACAATAAATTTGACTTATTTTGACAAGTCAATGAACGCGGGACTGAATATATACATTTTATCAACAATATAGATACCTTTATATTTATTCAGAACTGTTATTATGTAACTTCACAAATGAATTGAGTTCATTGCAGGTGATCTAAATAAAATCAAAGCGCACAAATCACACAGAAAGAATTCCACCCTGGCGGGCGGCCATTGTTGATTTGATTGCTGCATTGCACAGAGAATAAATAATATCACTCTGGAACCATAGCACTTCGCTACGGCCCGGAACCCAGTAAGCTTATGAACGGGTTCGTGCTGTCAGATTTGAGTTATCGTTACCTAATAACACGGAGACGTAAGTCTTTTCTCAGTTCTCTTTTCTTGTTCAATTCTTTGAATGGTTTTCCCATATAACAAACTGGTAACAAACACCTATGTCTTTCATAGACCGGAAACCTGTACATAAGGGAAAGTAATGTTATTTGCCATTCGTTTAATAAGTGAGTAAAATTCTTGAAATCCCCTTGAATGAGGTACCTCTTGAACAACCACGCCTCGCTAAACGACGACTTCACGGTACTGGCTAAGTGGCTAGACACCTTTGCATTCCCGAGTTAGGAAAAAAACTTAAGTCTATGGTAAATTATCCGGCCAAGTACATTGCACAGAGTACTTTGTATATACGGAAATAGAGGCTTATCTTAGGGGCTAAAATAGGCAACACCGGTAAAACGCCATCTGCATCAGTTTTATGGAACTATTAATACTATAATCATATATATATACATAGGTACTACTGTATTGTATATTACGTTAAATATTTCAATTAGGTAATTTGGGGAAACTAGCTTTTGAATTACCAATTGATAGCAATGTATGGTTACCTCATTTCATATGGAAACAAGGAACTAACAATTAATAATTCATAAGCATAATATACCTAAATATTAAATAAAACCACGTAAATACCAGAAAATAGTTATTATTTAGGTCTTGCTGGTCTTTTACTGCATTTTTTTAAATTCTCACACAATCTCTAATTCACAACACAAAACTACGAGTCTTTTTCTCACTAACTTCAAAACATACACATAAAACGCACAATTAACCGCTACCCGGAGGAGAAAACACTCAACTCAACGGGCTAGTCAGTCAAACATACGGTTTATTAATATACTTTGTTGAACTGAAGAAAACTAACGAAAAGTTTCGTAAATCACCGACTGGTATAAATACAAAACAAGACAGATTTTTCTATTCAATCAGTCAGATATGACAGATATAGATTCAGTGTTGCCAGAGTTACCAATTTAAACCTACTACTACAATATATCACATTAACTATTTAGCATGTAATGAAGAACCAAATCACTTGTTTATATCAAACACATTACCGAACATTAAATCATAATAATGGATTATATTAAAATTCCGTTTCTGCATAGTATTTTTTTATTTGGTCTATTCAAGGGTCATTAAATATTACCAAAAAAGCAGAAGTCTAATGCATCGTCGCAAAAATTAGCGCCACCTGTATTAGATTTATGGAACAAGCACATTATAGTGCTGTTAAATGGAAAACATATAAGTTTTAACTAAACTCGATAGAATTGCTTGTCAACCAAATTTAGTACAGTTGCAGTATCTGTATTACCATGTATTTTGTTCTAAGATTGAACAGCCTGGTACATTGTTTACAAAAGTCCAAATGATAATTTATTTTGCTATATTTGTGAAAATTTGTTCCTAGCAGAAGTAAAATGCCAGCACCAGATTTACTATCCAGTCAAGGGCTCCGTCTGGATGGCCGCAGGCCCAATGAACTCCGTCGAATCAGGTGCAAACTGGGAGTTTTCACACAGCCTGATGGGAGTGCATATTTAGAACAAGGAAATACAAAAGTTTTAGCTGCAGTTTACGGACCGCATCAAGTGAGTAAGACCCTATGGCCAAATTACATTCAAAATAAAATATACTCTATAAAAAAATAGAAAATCATAGCTTGTGTTGTGTAACCTATAATTTTGTCTTACAGGCCTCAAAATCAAAAAGTTTACCCGATGGAGTTGTTGTTAACTGCCAGTACAGTATGGCTACATTTTCAACTGGTAAGAATATAGTATATTTATTTAATAACTTTCTATCAAGTCAATACAAAAAGAAAAATATATAAATTACATGTAAGTAAGTGCATTTAAACTTGAATCATAAAGTCTGGATACAAAAGTAGATATTAATATGCAGCCAGGCCAGGCACACAACGCATAATGATACAGTAATTGCACAACTTATAGAAACAGTGCACCAAACAGACATCTAATTTTACATCTTCATGTGCTTCAGCTAAACAATGGTTTCTACGAGTGACAACAAAAACTTAAGGCTCACATATAACATTCCATATACCTTTATTTACAGGTGAAAGAAAGAATCGTCCACGTGGAGACCGCAAATCTCAAGAGATGTCAATGCACTTAAGACAGGCCCTCACAGCTGCTATTAAAACTGAGCTGTACCCACGCTCCCAGATTGACATTTATGTTGAAGTATTACAGGTTTGTTTGTATATCACTGAATGCACATGCAACAGTCCACTGTTGTGTAGCTGACATGTGTATCTTAATGTCATGAAATGCTAGTAAACAAACAGCATAATACTAATTTCACGAGACTGGTACCATACTTCACAATGCTTGTATTATTGCTATCATAAAATATATTGCATACTAGCTGCTACCCGCGTTGCAGGTTGTTGCTATCAAAGTTAATCGAATGAGATCCAATTTTTTTTTCTAAAATAAAAGTAGCCTAAGTTACTCCTGGTTTCATCAGCTATCTGCCAGTGAAAGTCCCGTCAAAATCGGTCCAGCCATTTCAGAGATTAGCCTGAACAAACAGACAAAAATTTAAAAAAATGTTGTTTTGGTAATAAATGGTATAGGTACCGTGAATACATCGAAATGCACTTAGTAAAAAGCAGTTATTTTAATATAACAAACAGACACTCCTATTTTATTTATTTGTATGTATAGATAGTGTGTCCCACTGCTGGGAAAAGTCACGGCATTATGGCCCGATTATTGTAGCTGTATTCCACCACTCGTGCAGGCGGACGGCGGCGCGTACTGCGCGTGCGTGAACGCGGCGACGCTGGCGCTGGTGGACGCGGGCGTGCCGCTGCGCGCGTACGCGGTGGCGAGCTCGGCCTCCATGGCGTGGCGCGGCGGCCAGCCCGCGCCGCTGCTGGACGTGGGCCACGTGGAGGAGGCGGCCGGCGGCGTCGTGCTCACCGTCGCCAGCCTGCCCAGCACCGGTACGCACATACAAGCGCGAATGCAGTGAGGGCAATGGTTGCAATTGCCCCCCCCCCCCCCCTGACTTACGAGAGAAGCCTGTCTAGAATTTTTTTTGTTACTATTTTTTTTAATATAACACTAATCAAATGTACACAACATGCCAAATGTTACATCGATTTAGAAGATATATTCCTAGAGTACTTCTTTTTGGAAATTCGAGCCTTAAGGGTACCCAAGTAGGTATCAATATAATGTGAAGAAACTTTAAATTTACTATCCGGCTTGTATCAATTTTTCAATATAAAACACTACCACAAAAAATACAACCAAAATACAACCAATTAGCATGTTTATCTGTAGTGCATAACAGCAATAGTTTCTCCTCGTATTACATTGGGGCCAAATACCCATTTAGGGCATCTCAGCTTAGATTACAAGCTTCACAGTGTTTGTTACAGGCAGCGTGGCGCTACTGGAAATGTCAAACAGGCTGCACATGGATTACTTCGACATCGTGCTAAGCAGAGCAATGCAAGGGTGCAGGGATATAGAAGTAAGTTATCTATACATACAAATAAAAAAATTTGGCTGTCTTTTTGTAATATTAAAATAACCGCTTTTTAACAAGTGCATTTAACACGGTACATATACCAAAACAACATTTTTGTCTGTCTGTCTGTTTGTTCCGGCTTATCTCTGAAATGGCTGGACCGATTTTGACGGGACTTTCACTGGCAGATAGCTGATGTAACAAAAAGTAATTTAGTTAACTTTTTAGACTAGCCGTTACCCGCGACGTCGTCCGCTTTTTGTTAAATACCACGCGGACGAAGTCGCGGTTAACAGCTAGTTCTGGCAATATAAAGCCTCTTCGCAATTAGCTAACGATCGTAAGATGCGATTTCGTCGCGCGATAACAATGAGTCCGGTGCTCGCGCGATGACTTGCAAGCATCAATTAGGAGACTAACCTATTTAATGGGGCTGTGAACTAATTATCTATATTCTTACAGGTTATATTGGACAAAGCCGTCAGGGAACATTTAGCAGAGGGCTGGACGAAACAAGATGTTGTGATTATATGAAATAAACGTTGTTCTTTTAATTGTGTTATCGTTTTATAAACATTTCACCTACATCCGAGAGTTGGGATTGTATTTTCTTCCCAAAATATTAGAATCGGAATATTTTTTATTCACGTAGACCATTATGTGCGATCCCAGTGATGACTATCCAACGATGATCGCGATCCTCAGACATGAGGGACCGACCATAGAGATTATGTACAGTACTTATGAATCGTCAAGTTACAAAATTGTATGCTACTACTTTACCACCCGTTCGGAATGCCGTTTCTATGGAGAAGAACGGAGAAACTCTATGGTTGCTCTTTTTTTTTTAAAGATATTTTACATTATAAGTTGCAGTGCAGTTTAAATAGGAACTACAGGCTTTATAACGCCGATCATCAGTCGCATATTCTTCGCGGACGTGTCGCTGAAGTAAATGAAACATTGTAAATAGACTTACATATTTATTAGAGATCTGAACAAAATAAGAAATTAAATTATATGTACAGTCTATGTTAAAACTAACTAAATTATAGTTAAGTTAATAGGTACACACCTTTTCCATTACTTTGCTTATTGTATGGTAAACAAAAACCTTATTTTTAAAATCGAAAATGTTCTATGGCAAACGAAGTGAGTGTCGTTTTTCAGCAAAATATTGTTTAGTGAGAGCCAGCATTAGGCACAGATAAAGATAAAAAGTAAAATATATTTTTTTAAACATCGGATGTAAAATATCAGTCCATCCGTTCCTGTGATTGCACACACAAAATTAAAAATAAATAAAATTTAACTTTGTAATAAATAAAACAAGTACTAGATTGTACTTACGAGTCCTCGAACTGTACAAATTACAATATTGCACGCCAAAGGACATTTCAAAACATATCAATTTCATTACAGTCATAAACTGTTGGCATTATTTTTTATGTATAAAAACCTCTGGTATCACCGCGTAACATAATTGCGACTTTAAAATAATTCGTTCCGTATAAAAATGCGTATCCTTCAATGAGCTTTCAAGGTGCGAGTCGGTCCGCCGGAGCGCACACGCAACACAACGAATCTACATTGAAAACTGCGATCACAATCAACTCGTAATGGCATAATAAATGTCACATTTGCGATTATCATAAGAAAACTGTCAAAAGTGACATCTAAGATGCGACTGCTTTTTGATTGTGTTTAACAAGTTCGAGGCGCGGTTTCCAGCAAAGCAAATTCGTGAAATCACTTGCTCACGAGTCGACGGATCGACGCGTACCGTCAGACAAAATATATTATGATTATGGTATATAAAAATGTTATCTTATTACACTGAGTTGCTAAGGCACTCACCTACAATTATCATCTATATATAGAAAAAACTTTTACATATGCGCAAGCAAAACGAAAAAAAAAATGTGGGCGTTTGAGAAAAAAATAAAATAAATCTCGTTCATGCAAAACAAATATTCTCAATTCCAAAGGAGACTTATAACTAGGTTGTATAATACGAATAAATGTTTTTTTTTGTCACATCCCTATGGCTCTGATGTAATTGCTTTCGAGTTAGCGACGAAATATAAAAAAAAAATCATCGCTTCGTGGAAGAACGGATACGAATTTGGGCCGAAGTATACAATCGACCCTATAAATAAATAAATAAAAATCACTATTATAACTAATTTTGTGAAAAATAAAAACTACATTCGATTGCACATTGAAAATACTGATCATGCCATTGGATGCCTTAAAATTGGACTATGAAAAAAAAAACATTTTAAAAATAAATATTTGTGAACTGGCAACTAATGCGCTGCTTTTTGAAATTCGAATTGTAGGGCGACGCCACAACAGTGTGACGTCACGACATCGCGTCCGTCCTGGCACTCGCTCATAGGCGACGCGTCGCTAACACGAAAGCGTCGGCTTACACTAAACGACTACATAGTAGAAAAGTCTAAGCTTCAGTTGTGACCAGTCCGCGGTTAATTGGCCGCGATGGCCTCTGGCGCGGCCAACGTTTGACTAGGATCGTCCGCCGCTACATCTGGAAATTATAAACGTATATAACTTCATTGGTCAAGAATATATGCGTTTCAAACGTCAACATAAAATTGGACTTTTTGCCGGGAAACTGAAAAGTCATGGTGTCAATTATGATTTAATATCTAAAGCTAGTGTCCCTGCGAGCTATAATTAGTGATATAAGTGGAATATTAACCATTATGGGTCCGGTAAAGTGCACGAGTGTAGGTAATTGAAACAGAGTGACGAAACTTGGCTTTTCAGTTTCTCACAAAAAAACCATAAAAAATCTTTCAGTAAAGTATCCATCACTTTACTCATTGAGGGATGGGGGGGGGGTATTTTACTTGGGCCTAGCCTTTGGGCCTGTGCATATGCTCGAAAACTGAAATAATTTATATTAATTGACACTGGCAAAATATCTATGGTGACGCCAAATAAAAAAAAAACAAAATTGTACGATAAAAAGTTTGCCACGAGAGTTCTGCATTTAATGAAAACTCACTAACTCTAACCAAAGCCTCGCGAGCTCTGAGTGAAGGCTATGGTTTAGTGTGTTAATACCAACCATTGCTAGTCTTATTAGGCGAGTCGTGTGGCGAGCTGTTTTGAGACTCGCTGGTGCTGCCCTCTGCCTCGCCTGTCTCGCCCGCAGACGACGGCGCCTGTGAACATAAGAAATAATAGTATTATTATAGTAACTTTAAAAAAACACAATTTTTTCACAAAATAGGAATATGGTACTTTGTTATGTCATAAAGCTAAATGTTACATTAGCAAAGATGTAATATTAGCTATGCAACAATGTGATGTAATTTTAGCTATTTCGCAATACCTCTTCAACTTAATATACTAATATGTATCCTGCCACATTATACTCGTCATTGTCATAATGAGACTATAACCTAGTGAAGACTACAACTCACTCTAGTCTTATTCCTGGGTAGTCTCGGTTTCGGGCCTTTCGGCTCTTTGGCGGGGTCGAAGTGGCAGTCGAATATCTCGATCAGCTCCTTTATGTCCTCCTCTTTGGCGGACACCGTCAGCGCGCCCAGTTGCTTCTCCAAACCTAGGGGACAATACAATTATCAACATTCACAATAATACAACACGATGGCGTCAGACAAATACCTGTGTAGACTTGTATTTAACAAAATATACAATTATGAATAAAAAAAAAATGTAATAAAAAACACTCGTTATCAAATCCAGGAACTCTAATCGCCCGTGCACGCTTGTGATCACTGAACCTAGAGGTATTACAACTATTTATTTTATTGAAAAAAAAATTAATGGATATAAAAACAATTTCGGAACACTGCTGTTCTAGGCTGTGTCCCCAGTAGGCAAACTGTCAGCGGCCGACTGAGTTAGCGGCGTATCGGTTTAGTACGCCCTTCCATATATTTGTAATAGAGTGTTCACAGTTTGCTAGTTTGCGCTCACTCTACGCAGTTTGCTGTGTTGCGCGCGCCGATTGATTCAGTGAGCGGCCGACTCACAGCAAAACCGGTTCCAGTCGGCAGCGGCGATATGCTTGTTCGCCGGGCGTAGTGAGTCCGTTTGCCGCAAACTGTCATGTGGACAGTTGACAGTGAAAATTCAGTCGGTCGCCACAAATTTGCGGCTCACTCAGTCGGCCGCTGACAGTTTGCCGACTGGGGACACAGCCTTAATTTCATTAAATTCTAAAATGTAAAATTGCAAAATATGTGACATCACACTAGGGAGGGGGGGGGGGAGGTCTCACGAACGTGACCAGTTGTGACCGGGGCCGGGGCGAGGTCAAAAATTAATGAAATTCGTGTGACGTGTGACGGATGATCGGTTACCTTCGAGCTTGTGTTCCTGCCAGGCGTCCTGCAGCTGGTCGTAGAGCAGGCCGGCGTCGGCCAGCAGCCGCCGCAGCTGCGTCACGCGCTTGCGCTCCGGCCGCGCCGAGCGCAGCAGCGGCGCGAACACCGGCCGGAACGTGTTCTGTCTGCAACCGACGTTACACCGGATTGACGACTTCATTAAGGTGGAAGCTCAGGGTCAGGCCGCCAAATTCAAAATGTCAACGGTTTTAATTTTTTTTACGAAAAATTTTGTCATAGTTAAGTTGTAATTTAGTGTTTTGCGATATTATCATTCTGCATTGGATGTCTCGATGTATTAAGTTTGCTTAAAAAAATACTTAAAGCGATACAACACCATAAAGTTAGTAAAAGTAGCGGTTTTTACAAACCTTATGGTATTGTATCGAATTAGGTACTTTTTTAAGCAAACTTAATACATCGAGACTTCCAATGCAGAATGTTAATATCGCAAAACACTAAATTACATCGTAAAGAAGTCAATTTTTTTTTGTAAAAATTAAAAATCCATTGACATTTTGAAATTCGCGCCCTGACCCTGAGCTTCCACCTTAACAGTGCGATTGGGCTCACTATTTACATACTAGTCACGTGCCTGATACACATTTTAACAAAACGGTTTATACATACAATCTTTTTAATTTCCTTAAACCAATGGTAACTCAATGGAGGATATAATCCAAATTTCTCTAGGTCCACCGGTATAGGTTGTCTGTCTGTCAGTCAGCGTTAAGAATAAGTGGTCTTAATTAAACAATAATTCGTGTCATTTTCTCTAATTTTAGTAACAAAAGATTCATATCAGCTAGAGCAGCCTTTCCCAAAGTGGGCGATAACGTCCCCTTGTGGGCGCTGCAGGCCTAAAAGGCGGTAAGAGACCCAGAAAAAAAATGGGGGCGTTGTGTAGAGGCTTACAATAATTAATTTAATTTGAAGTTATAGTGGTTTTTAAGGAGGTGACAAAATGGGGGCGCTAAAAAATAATACATTCTCAAAGTGGGCAGTAGACAAAATAAGTTTGGGAGCCCCAGAGCTAGAGTATGTTAGATAGTAAACTCCTCTGTCTACACAAAAGCAAAACTGTCACTTGCTTGTCAGTATCTCTAAGACATGTCTGTGTGTAATCCTACTAATTAAATCCATTTCTATCTTTCTTGATCGTTTACTTTGCTGCCCATAACCCATCAGAGTATAGATCTTAAAAAACTTTAACCGGCGAGTAGTGCATTAGCTATTACCGAGGATGGTGTAACTGACCTCTCGAGCAGGTTCTTGAGGCTGGCGAGCGCGTCCAGCTCGGTGTGCACGGGGCGCGCCCACTGGCGCGCCGTGTCCAGCATGCCCGCCCCGCCCTCGCCGCCCTCCCCGCCCGCGCCCACCTCCTGCTGCTCGCCTGCGCGACCACCACAGGGAGTGTTCAAGTATTACGTAACGCTATTTTTGACACCCCCTCCCCCCCAAGTAAACCGTAACGTTTTTCTTTAGCCCCCCCCCCCCCCCCCCGCTCTCCTCATGCCCCTAGTAAAACGTAAAATATCTACGCGACCGTTCTGTAGGGTTAAAACAATGTTACGTAACGCGTAGTTCTAACTCCCATCCCGCCCCTGTAACGCATTGCAGCGTTTCAGAAGCCCCCCCCCCCCCCTCTAAATTCGTTACGTAATACTTGAACGCTCCCACACTCGATACACCGACACGTTTTAAATAAAATCATCCCTGATACCGACAATAACGAAATTCTTTCGAGTACAAGTCCTGATATCATCGTCAGTCGGAATACGTCAACTGCTGAACATAGGCATCTCCCATAGAATTCCACAACAGACAGTTGCTAGCTATCTGCATCCAACGGTTCATACAAATGTTGTCGAATTTCCAAAACTCTCCTCTTAATACCTAAATTAAAATCTCTAGGACCGCCTAATTAGGCTACGAGTTGTCGGTCAGTTAGTGTTAGAAATTGTATTAAGTAGATCTAACAATGGAGCCTAAAGGTAGGTCCGTTCAAGAATTTTCAGAAACTCTAAATTCTTGAGCGAGGGGCGGTAAAGACGTCCAGCACATACAACAGCGTGTGCGTGATACAACAGAGTTCATCTGGCGATATTATTTATTTATATTGCCACTGAACTATCACTCACCCTGTGCTAAATGTTCGACGATCCTATAAGTGGCAGTGGCTCGGTCGAGTGCACTGTCCACTGACAGCGAGTCTGCGTCGAGTAGCACTCGCGCGAGCACTCGCAGCGACACCGACTTGACAGTCGACTTGCACTTGTCAGCGGCGAGTGCGTAACTGTCCGCAAAACCTGCTACTATAGTCTTGAAGCGGTCGAGTAGCTTGTACCTGAAAAACAACAATGACTGAACTATTTTTCCCTTATGCAAGTAGCTGTCATGCAACTTGCACCTGAGTTGCATTCGTTACTACACAAGTAGTAATAGTATCGTAATAATAATAATATCACCAGACGAACACACCATTTTTAGAATCCCAAACGTAGCAAACATGTCCTATGGGTACCATTCAATGAACTGGGGCCGATCCTAGTGTACAGGATTCATTTTTCAAGTGGATGTGTGGATGGCCAAAACTATAGCTGTAGCAAAAATAAAGTATGTTATTTTTTCTTTTTTCAAAATCAATGGGTTCAATTCGTGGCTAGATAAATCATTGTACCAAAAAAATTATGATACACTTTTAGCTTTCATCAAAATCGGTCTTAAGATTCTTTTAGGCGTTTTTTCTGATTTGACCATCTACTCCCACATGAAAAATTAACCCTGTATATATATATATATATATAATTACTAACATAGATATTAAAAGATCCTGACTCAGGTAAAACATTCATGGATACAAAGTTTGCCCCTAGCGAGGTTCTAACCCGGGAACACCTCGGTACAGCAAAGCAGGCTCACTACTAACTGTGCTAATTGGGTTATCAAGTATTCATTACTCTAGTAAAACAAGTTTGCCCCTGCCGGGGTGCTGGGACAGCTCGGTACAGCAAGTAGGATCACTTCACAATATTCTAATGGGTTCGTCAAGTATTTCACGGAACCTGCAACTCACCTAGTGAGTGCCTCCAGCAGCATGGTGGGGCTGAGGCGACGCGGCTCGTGGTAAATGAGGATCACGCTGCCGTCGCCCTTCTCCTTCTCCAGCCAGTCCAGGAAGTCGGACAACGCCGATATCTCCGACTTGGTTTTCAATATCTGTACGGACATTACGATTATTCACATCTATATGGGACATATTGATTTCTTATATTTACGCGAATACTACACATTTAAATAAAACTAATTTTAAAATTTTATCGCGTTCATGTTTTGTTTTTTACCGACGATGGTTGCTGTAAAGCAGCCGACACTTCGGGAACGTACAAAACAAAAAATGAACGCGATAAAATCCGTAAAATTAGTTTTATTTAAATATCTATATGCGACTGTAATTTTGTTGTTCTAAATATATTTTCGAATGAGAAAAATAAACTTACATTTTTATAAGAATAAGAATATTTTTTAGTCATGTAAAGTACAGTAACGAATCGTCAAAAATTTCACAAAATAATAGCTACAACTTTACCACCTGTCTGGAATGCCTTCCTATTGAAATCAGGCAAGAAACTCCATGGTTGTTCTTTTAATAAAGGTCTTATCCATTTTACATACAAAGTGAAATCTGTATCCACCATTGTTGGAATGTTTGTAGACATACTCTAAATGCTATCACTGTAAAGTTTAATCAAAATACATACTATAGTAGCTACAGTGCAGGAATACATCTTATTGTTGGGATATAAGCTATAACAGTGCTAAGTTTATAAAAACTCCCCAATGTCAGTGCCGCTCCTGATGAGCTACCAAAGGTATGATAACATTCCTGTCTGCAACCTGGGCTTTGTTAGCGCATCAGAATTTCAATATCGATTTTTATCAAAATAATTTTTGCTCCAAAGACAATTGAGATTTTTAGCATAAGCAAAAATATAGTGCTGGGGATTCGCTGAGTGCATTTTGGAATCTGCCTAATTTTAAAATATTTTTAAATAGAAATATGGACTTTGTGTTGTCACATAATGATTAAAAATGCGCTAACGATGCGCAGTTTCAAAGCTTAGTATACCTTTTTTGAATCATCTGTAAAACACTTGCGTAAATCCTTGTCAGCAGTAGCATCAGTTTGATTCAGATTCTTGGTCCAATATAAATCTATCTATAAAGCCCGTTGTACGATTCTCACCTTATGAGTATTAGTGTCTTTGAGCATCCGATATCTGCCGACAGTGACGACGCGCACGTTGTGGCGGCGGCGCGCGCCCGGGTTCAAGTCCCCGTACGGCATTATGTACTGCGAGTACGACTGCTTCGGCGTATATGCCGCTATCTGGCAGATCTGAAACAAAACATAGACAAAACAATTGAAATAAAACCATTTTTAAGGATTCCATCGCGTTTATTTTTTGTTTTTAAATCAATAGTATTAGTAGTATTCGCTTAAATATAAGAAATCAATATAGACAAAACAAATCATTTATTTTGTATAGGTTTACAGAGCACTTACAAAAGTTATTTTTATTTATGAACTGGATCGTAGCGCAAGCTCACCTGAGAAGATCCGGCAAGAAACTCAGTGGGCTTGGCTTTTATTGCGGATTTTTTTATATTATTAATTATTTTTTAGCTAGTGTGTTACCTTGCGAGGTGCAAACACGCTAGACTTCTACATCATAATTGACGCTATATATTGAGCATTTAGTCTCATAGTTAGTTGACCAAAATCAAGAGTCCAAAAAGATGTGAACAGAATATTTTTTATTCACGTAGACCATTAAGTACAGTACTTATGAATCGTCAAAGTAACAAAATATTACCACCCGTTCGGAATGCCGTTCCTATGGAGAAGAACGGGCAAGAAACTCCATCGCTGCTCTTTTATTTTAAAAAGATCTTTACATTTTGAGCTATTTTTGTGAATTAAGGAGATACATCAGCTCAGATACAAATGTTGTATTGAATGTATGCAGTGACGCATATGAATAAAGAATGGAATGTGTATAATAGTAGTAGCTGTAACATTAAATGAAGCTGGAGTTTAGAATTATTTGGGCATGTGATGAGTATGACAACTGAAGAAGAAATAAAATGGAGTGAAATGTGAACAAGGCTGGGGAGGCCACGAGACTGACAGAAAAGAGATTTGATAGCTGCATTCAACTTGCAGTGTACAGACATAGTTAGCTAGCAAGTTGTAATGTTACTACTTACAACTAAGTGTTGCCACACGAAAATAACCTCAACATAATAGTCTCCAATAGTAAAATACACTGCATTGCCTCATACCTCATCGATGAGCCTCCTGCCAGTGGTGTCCATGTCCCATCCAACGAGCGAGTACTTGCCGGGCGGCAGACCAGCGGGTTTCTCCGCCAGGGCGGGCGGCAATTCCGCTGTCACCTCCATCTCGCCGCCGTTCACCTTCGCTTCGGAGACCATTTCCATCAGGGTTTGCGTTGTGCTGTAACAATAATATGTGTTTAACAGAGCCTCATGGTTATACTATGGATCGCTCAATCCATTTATGTTATTCATAATACAAGGTAGTTTAGTTTGGGACCATACTGTTGGTGTGAAGTCTGCAAACCCACTATGGGCAAGTAGTACGGGCATTATGCTCATTATTAATTAGTAGTGAAAATAAATAAATGTACATAATACCAATACATGTCTATAAGTTAAGTAGAAGCATGTTGTGTATGTATGTATACTACATTTAAAAAGATAAGACTGAATGGCAATACAGGGCTCCCCTGAAAATATAATTAGTGACTAATCTACAGCAGGCCACATGGTGTGAAGAAGATTATTAATTCATATTTCCACAAAATTTGCAAACTATCAAGGAATATCCAAAGACTCAAGATTGATTTTTACGAAAACTTAAATAATAATGAATCTATGTATGAACTGAGCATGTTGCTCCATCTGATAATGTCGCTCATAAGTATCATGTTCTGGGAAGTAATGACACACAACCAACTCAAGCTGAACAGACATTGTGACATCAGAAAATTAAGTGATCTGAGTACATGAATTTAGTAATATACCCTCATTATTTTTCGTTCTCTGGTTGGGAACTAGTACTAGTTAGAGCAAGCGGTCTTTGGCATTTATGAGAGGCCTGAGCTCTGCAATGAGACTAAAAGCATAAATACTTCATAGTTATTAGAAAAAGAAGAAATGATTAAAAGTGACAACTGCAGTTCCCTACAATACCTTATTAATTGTTTACTGTATCAGATGAATAGTCATCTGTCTAAAAATAATAATGAAAACATTGTTCTTAGTTTGATATGATAAGAACTTGATAACTCAGTGGTCCGTTGACAAACTGCTCCAATAATACATGTTGGACAGAATATATATTGCATTTTGTTATCCATCATTTTAGAATATTCTAGTTATCTATTTAGTTTGTTGAAAATAAAACAATAAATGATAAAAATATAATATGTATGTTGGTACTCAAACATGTTTACTAAAAATTACTACTGTTTAAATATCACTTACGTGAGTAATAACCTCAAGGTCAAATCGAAAGCAAAACACTCATTCACAATACAGAACTGAGTGAAAATAAATATAGACTACGTTTTGAGGGTTAGATTATATTAATTAAATTACCAAATATACGGGTGAATACGAAAATATGATGGATGTGATAGGATATCAAGCTTTTATATGTAGCATCACCTACTATAGCAAGCCGTAACACAAAAAACCGGCACTCGAAAATAAAATCGATGAGGTGAAAACAAAATAATTACGCTGGGTTCAGAGTAGGCCGCCGCTGTAGACTATCGGGACAATACAAATATAACTCTTGCAACTTTCCAAATGTGATAAAACCACTCGTTTCGTTTAAATTAACATAAAATAAGGAAAATATGAAAAATAGGACACGTGGCGGTCTTTTTCTAGACACAAAAAGCCCCACCCCAGCGTGTCAAAATAATTTTCTGATGATACTTACGATCCAAAAGCGATGTTGATCGGATGTTTTTAAACTAATAATATCTACAGCAGATCTTTAAGACGTTCAGCAAAAGCTCCAAATTAATATAATTTAGTAAAAAATATCACAAATCTCAGCACGTGTGCGGCAAATGGCAAACCGCAATTGATAGTGATGTGAGCAATGTTTAACATTTTATCGATTACACATGTTAACTTTATCTTTATAGTTTATCGCGATATTTTTAACAGCATAGGCAAATAATAAATAGTAGTTCGGATAGCGGCAGTTAGTCAATATGAATTGTTTACACTTAGATTTTCTGAAATTATACAGACACTTTCATTGTTTCAAGCTGCCCTTGGAACGAAATGCAGGAAGCCTTTTAAGCTGTATGATATTAACTAAAGTTGAGTTGATCTCAGTTGAGTTTAGTTACTAAACTATCATGTACAAAGCCCTAAATAGATAATGACAAACCCCAGACTAGATTCTAGTGCCGACTTCATTCATCCGTGACAAAGCCTACCTTGTAGATATTATCGCTTAACTCACCCAACAACTGCCTTCCTAGATTTCCACACCACACCTATCTATCGTGCCGGGGCGTCATGGCGTGACAGATTCTGGCCGTTAATAATTTAAAATCAGAGCTACACCTGCACCTGATGCCTTTAATAAACGCGTTAATTGACATTAAATCATTCTGGCGCAGGTGTGGCACGAGCGTAATAGTTAAAGATTTTTTAGAGTCGGATCAGTAAATCCGGAGATTACTCTCTACATTCAAACTCACAAACTTTACTCCTGTGTAGTATAAAAATAGAAGATGCAGCAAAAAATATCGACAAAATATTTAAAACGATTGGGTATCACTGGGCACCCAATACAGTCTTGTCTACTATATTTATGGTAGGGACTTCTCTATGGCTTATGGGCTTCTTCTTCTGCTTTTTTTAGGTCGGCAATCAGCTATAAAATAGTGCTATTTTGCCAGTGTCTAGTAATTCTAAATATTTTTTATTAAATTGTATGTATCCCTGAGGATGATGAAATAAGTTCTCTACCCCTATCAGTAAAGCTGTAGATACTTTACTCAACATTTACCGGATATCTTGGGAGAACTTGACTAGTAAAGGTATTCTATTTTATTTCAATTTCCTTCACTCGTGCACGTTTATGAACACAATATGGATGAACATGAATATCCCAACGTATTATCAAAGTAGCACCCTTTTTGAAAATAAAACAAAATTGTCAACTTCAGGGTTCCACTTCCCGCCAAAAAGCCATGGCTTAATTTGTCTCTAATATCCACTGACCTCTATGGTATACATCGCTGGACTAATCATAAGCCCGGTTATCGTGTGCCTATTTGATTTTCGCCATTTTGGCGCTGATAGCGGCAGTGAGGGGGAATGGAACTAATAATAGAGATGGGACAGTGATATGATACAGCGATAAAAATGTTTATGCTTAAACCTACCCATGCTATAAAATGAAAATAATCATGATCCATTCCTTTAACAATGGCTAATGTCCAAAATGGTCGAGTGGTTAATACTAAGATGAAGCAAATAATGATAATGATTAGCCGAATCGCTCATGGGTAGGGTAGGTAATCTTAGGATAAGCCGAAACCGGACTAAAGGGTGGTGTGTGACTAGCTAGATCCTACTTAAATAAGGATTGTTTTTTAATTAGAAATGAGGTAATGTAATATTGTTTGGGAAGCAATGGAGTAGGTAAGGTATTAATAGAAAATAAAAATCATCAAAGTAGTACATGAGTTATGTTTAATAAAACAGTCATCAGAAAAGTGTTTTGAACTGATGTAATCATATTTTTTCGGACGCCAACTAGGCTTTTCAATGTTTTTGAGCCATAATTCTAGTCTTCTATTGTCAGTCGGAAACCTGTGAATTAGTAAACATTGTTTTAAAATAATATGTATTTGATAATACAAATCTGTCTTCGGCGATTTTTACGTTCTTGAACGTTCTATCTATTTAAGATATTGATAGAAAAAATATCGATAAATTTTATCGACAAGGAACTTTTACAGCACTATTGAATTTTATTGTTTATAAAAAACCTATAATACAAAGACAAATGCGTTGTAATCACGTATAAATAAGATTAGTAACATATTTTTAAGTGCCTATAATATCAATAGAAGTTTTAATTTCTTGAATATTAGCCGTAAATTCACTTACTTGTGGAATGTAACCCCACTTCCCTTCTGGTAAAGAGTTTTGCATAACACGCACTCTTTCATGGTTTACCTTTAACTAACACCACTTATTTATGTATTAACTATATTAATACGACACAACAAACAAGTTTAATCGCGTTAAACCTTCAAAATCACTTTATAAACACGGAGACAATGTAAACAAAACAACGGCCATTTGCATTTTACGTCAGATTTAGTTCCTTTCCCCCACGTTGGGGGCGCTTCGAATAGGTACAATAGATAGCTGTCATTTTAAAGGGTATCATTAGTCTAGCGTACTTGTATCATGGACGTCAGTGCTAATATCACACACATACAATCCTCACCAACTTGTTTTTTTATTACAAACCACTTCTAAGCATATTATACGTTCCTTTGCTAAACAGTTATGCGTCGTCGGTCGACTCGACAGGCAACGTGACAGATGTCAAACAGACGAAAATAGATAATATGGAATATAATTTGTATTTTCATTATAAATATAATATCTTGTAAGCATGACTGATAATATTGAACATTACCGTAACCAGATTGTCCAGACAAGGACTGAAATTAAAAACTTGCGGTAAGATATCTTTGTGTGATTAATATTTTCATGATTAGCTGAGTTTTCTGTTTTAACCAATAAAATCGTAATTTTTGTTGCAGGCAGCAGCTGTATGCTCTGAAACATGAACATGTGAAGGAAATAAATGTCATTAAGAGCGCGTTGAACGATCTGCGGTGCGCAAATTGCACTAATCCCGGTATGTAACCCTAATACACGATAATTTCAATATATCACTGTCACAAAGCGGATTATTTTACGCTACGGTGCGCTTATAGAGCGCTAAATTCATGACTATTAAATGTTTTTTAATCCATAGATATATAAGTTGGTTTTATAAGTATACGACTTATAAAATAAATTTTACTTGCCAAGAAAATAAAATGTCATTTGAAATCCCACTAATCCCACTAATATTATAAATGTGAAAGTTTGGATGCATGGATGTTTGTTACTCAATCACGCCAGAACGGCTGAACGGATCTGGATGAAATTTGGCACAGAGATAGATTATAGTCTGGAATAGCACATAAGCTACTTTTTATCCCAGTAAAATGCACGGTTCCTATGGGATAGTTATACTTTTTAATTGCGGGTAACAGTGAGGCGCCGCTAGTAGTATCTATAAAACAAATCAGAATCAGAATATTTTTTATTCACATAGACCATTATGAACAGTACTTATGAATCGTCAAAAGTTACAAAAATAGTATGCTACTGTTGTAATGTTACTGAACATCAGGTCACAACCAAACATGCATATAGTGCACTGGTGCCCAAAATATTTCTCCAATGGTATTACATCTTATTGTAATATGGGGAAAGTCTATTGCATTATATAGGGTACATTATTCCTTAAACTTTAAACATTTTCAGCGACAACCGTCGTAAAAAACAATAATGAAGCTGGATCATTAGCAAACAATGACTGCGTCAACTACCGCCCTATCGGAATCATAGAGACGAGCTTCCAGAACAAGAGGGGGGTGCCTCGACAGCCTACTGTGATGGCACAGGCTCGGGGAGCTGTGGTCATCGACACTCGCACTTTTAACAACCCAGAGCACGCTTTGAGCGGTTTGGAAGAGTTTTCTCATATATGGTAAGAATAGATTGGGTAGCGTTCAAGTATTACGTAACGCAATTTTTGGAGATTTTTGACCCCCCCTCCCCCATGTAACGCACCGTAACGTTTCAGAAGCCCCCCCCCCCAAATTCCTACGTAATACTTGAACACAGGGAGCGTTCATGTAATACTTACTAGTTGCATCTACTAGTTCATGCTTACTAGTTCCAACATCATTAACTTGTAAAAAAAATAAGAGTACAGTAATTCTCTAGTGTGGACTTCATGCATGCCCAGCTAAGTTTACATCACTGCCCCATTTCACCACTGATGGCGCCTGACTCAACCGAAAATTATTTTTACTTTTACCAACTCTGATCATCAAAATATTACCTACAAACATCACCTGCCAATAAACATGTATTTTCTAGTGTTAGGTATTTTCAAATTGTAGGTATGTATATGTGTAGGTGTGTGTGTGCGTCTGACAATATTATTATTATTACATAATCAGCTATAAATGAGTGAATGCAGCATTCAATAATGTAATTAAGATGAGAGTCCCATGGCACATTTCTGCATACTCTCTCCCATGAATCATGAGTTAAATGTGTACTTGTTTTTTTTTCAGGATATTATTCCATTTTCACGAAACAGAGAGCACAGCTATCCATGCGAAGGTGGCGCCGCCTAGGCTCGGCGGTGAGAGGCGGGGCGTGCTGTCCACCAGGTCTCCCCATAGACCTTGCCCAATTGGCTTGTCACTAGTCAAGATACACAGCATTGAAAGTAGGAAAATTACATTTAAATGTATATTTTAAGGAGTGCAACTATTTTTATCTCACTGCGTTTAAATTAAGAAGCCCTCAAATGTGAGGGATATTTTAGTATGAGGCAGCCAAAACAATAACTTATGATGAAAACATTACATCTTGGGGGTGATGAGCATTTTAGCCTTAGGGAGCGCTCAAGTATTACGTAGCGCAATTTTTGGAGATTTTTGACCCCCTCCCTCCCCCCACGTAACGCGCCGTATGTTTTTATTGACCTCCCCCCCCCCTCCCCTAGTAAAACGTAGTCTCTACACGACCGTTCTGAAGGGTTGAAACAATGTTACGTAACGCGTGGTACAAACCCCCCTTCCGCGCATGTAACCCATCGTAGCGTTTCAAAAGACCCCCCCCCAAATTCTTTACGTAATACTTGAATGCTCCCTTTCGTCTATTTAACTTGATTTTTTGTTTCAGGGAACAAAGTATATTTTCATGGTGTGGACATGGTAAACGGAACTCCAGTGCTGGACATCAAGCCCTTCATACCCCAGTACGACTACCCCTCCCCGACCTTCGGTGAAGCCACTATGACGTCTCTTGAGAGGCCCCCGACGGAGGGCATCAGTGATGCGGTCGAGGCAATAGCCAATTTGCAGGTTGATGCTGAATCTATTGATAGTAGGAGGTGAGTCAAAAAGATAGGTGGTTATACGGTATCCATCTATACATCTATAGAAATAATTAAAATTGGCGTGTCTGTTTGTAATATTAAAATAACTGCTTTTTACTAATTGCATTTGGATGTATACACCGTACATATACCAATACAAATTTGTTTTAAGTTTAGTCTGTCTGTCTGTTTGTTTCGGCTAATCTCTGAAATGGCTGGACCGATTTTCACTGGCAGATAGCTGATGTAACAAGAAGTAACTTAGGCTACTTTTATTTTAGAAAAACTTTTTTGTTCAATACCATGCGGAAGAAGTCGCGGGTAACGGCTAGTTGTTCATAAGACTTCTTCCGGCCTGTCCCACGAAGACTTTGAGGGTAAAAAGAAGCCTATAATGTTATTCTAGTGTACAACATACCTAAGATTTAAACCCATTCATTTCCGTTTTTTTGTAAATCATCAGTCAACCTTTCTAAAAAAAAACAACCGTATTGAGAACCACCTCCTTTTTGAAGTTGGTTAAAAACAAGGGAACACTAGTAACTCTGAGTACTCCCCGCGATGGCACATGATGTTACAAAGAATCTGTAATCTCATAAACATATTTTTTCCAGCCTTAGTCCGAGACTATCAAACCAAATTGGCGGTGACCCCAGTCCGCTCTCTCACTCGCCCTCTGAAGACGAACCATCACCTGACCAGCCGAGCAACCTCATAACCCCCGTATCCCCATCACTGGAATCACCATCTGGCAACGACCTCCTCGATGGGGCATACCCAACCTCGCCAACACAAAGACAGGACACTGAAAGAGGGGCTCCAGATGGCCAAGAAAGATACACCCCCCCTCAATCGGCTTACTTAACGAACATAACCCAGGACGGAGTCAGAGTAGCTCCATGGATAACCAATCCACCTACTCAACGTTATGACGTCAGATTTACGGATGACGCGTTGCAAAGACTCCATGATTTGATCGGAGACCGAGCTCAAGCTTTTAGAAGTAACATTGAGTGTTTGCTGTCCGAGGATCCGAGGTCAAAATACGTGAGAACGCGGTATTCGGACCATGAGTACAGTTGTGTACTAGAAGATCTGTCGATAAGCTGTGTGTTTGATAGCAATACGCATGTGTGTAGGATCATTGCTGTTAGGAACGCTGAAGATTTGCAGTCATAATCGCTTGCATATATATTTTATGTAGTACTCAATTTTTATTGTTATTGAAATAAATGAATTTAATTTGATGACATTATTGTTTAATCATGCTCGATTATTTTTTTATAAGTATTAAAGGATTTAATTTGGTTAAACTGTTTTTTTTATCAAAATCATTCATTCCAAAGTAGGTACGTGGAACGATAAGCAGGGGCTAAACGATATTTTGTGTACTCAGGCTTGTAATTAAAACAACGAACTGAGAACGGATACGCTATGTCGTTACCATGTAATTTTTGGACTGCATTTAGTCGATTAGTTTACTCGAGTAACTAAAACTGATAATTGTCATGTTGTAAGCCGAGCGAACGGTGACGTTTCGTTTTTGATTGATCAATCAAAATCAATTTGACATTTCGATGTTTGGTTCGCTTGCTTGATCACTGGAAGACTCGACAAAATTTTGTGATTACTCATTTCATATACCTGAAATTGTAGTTACAGTTCTTTAAAAACTTAATACACTACCCCAAGGTAAGTAAAACTAGAAAAAAACTAATAATTATCACAAATTTTGGACGTAAATTTCCCAAAACGCTTCGTCATTGTACATAACCTACACCGGTTTTTATTCTTTCAGATGTTTTTAACCCGATCTGAATATGACCGCGGCGTGAATACCTTCAGCCCGGAGGGCAGGCTGTTCCAAGTTGAATATGCTATTGAAGCTATTAAGCTGGGCTCCACGGCTATAGGAATTGGCACCTCAGAAGGTGTAGTTTTGGCGGTTGAGAAGAGAATCACTTCTCCGTTGATGGAATCGACTACAATTGAGAAGATTGTGGAGGTGGATAGACATATCGCGTGCGCCGTGTCTGGCCTTATGGCTGATTCAAGGTATGATACCGAGTTAAATAGAGATACTTAGATAGCAAAGCACTTATGTTAGGCTATGAAGCTGATAAAGTTTGATTTCTCATAATCTAGGAACACGGTAATGGAACTTTCTGGTATACAATTATCTCTAGTACTTAAAAGTCTGCTATGTTTCCTAGAGCAAAGAATGGTCAAATGCTTCCGGGAATAACTTATATCAACAAATAACTGCATAAATAAAACTAATGGAGATTAAAATAATATAGGCATCTAACAATTGTCAGATGTGTAAACTGCTTGGCTTGTCTGTACACTACTATATATATAAAACAAAGTTGTGTTAGTTACAAAATTTATAACTCGGAAATAGATGAGCCCATTTTTATGATAGTGATTTTGTTAATTTGTACCCACTCCAAATAGCAAAATAACTATTACAATGAAATGGGGCAAGGGAATTATATACAAAAAACATTTGATTCTGAGATGTTACAAAGTCCACCAGCACAGCTAGTAATAAGATAAAACAAACTTGGTTGTGTAGTTTTATAGGGGTACTAGCTGCGCCCGGCGGTGTTACCCGCGATAAAAAGTATGAAAAACTAAAACATCTATCCCTCGGGAACCATACATTTTACCGGGATAAAAAGTAGCCTATGTGCTATTCCAGACTATAATCTATCTCTGTGCTAAATTTCATCCAGATCCGTTCTGGCGTTCGGGCGTGAAAGAGTAACAAACATCCATCCATCCATCCATCCAAACTTTCACATTTATAATATTAGTATAGATTATAAGGTATATAATTTTTTTTTATACTGATGTTGAATCTGCCCTGTTGGAATTTTGTCTTTATGTTTGTGCTTGACTGTTCAACAACTGGATCAATAATTATGGAAATTGGCATGGTGATTGGTCAAAACCCAGCTAGTGATATAGGATTCCTTTTATACCTGTTCACAATTCATAAAATAAAATATAAGTAAGGAAATTAACATAAATTATTCTTGGTGTAGGACTCTAGTGGAGCGTGCTCGCGTGGAATGTCAGAACCACTGGTTCGTCTACAACGAGCGCATGAGTGTGGAGTCGTGTGCTCAGGCGGTATCCAACCTAGCTATACAGTTTGGTGACAGTGATGACGATAGCGGCACTGCTATGTCCAGACCATTTGGTGTTGCCGTTATGTTTGCCGGTAAGTGTTGTAATCTTCACTGGTGATTGCTGATATATTCGACGATAAGTGCTATTATGTGCTGTTATATTCACTGATAATTGCTGTTATTTCATTCATAAGGGCTGTTAGGCCTCAGCCTCGAATTTAGCGGGCAGCGGGGCGGCGGCGGCGGCTGCACGGGAGCGACAGGATCTTATGCGTAAAATCAAATGGACCGGTTCTCGAAAACAGCGGCGTGGCAGCGGCGCGGGGCGGCCAACGAGCTCCGCTCCCGCGCCGCCGCCGCCGCCCCGCTGCCCGCTAAATTCGAGGCTGAGGCCTTATGTTCACTAATAACACCAACACGAATAAAAAATAAAAGTCACAGCAATTGACTTTCTTATAAGGAGCTCTGTCGCTGTAGTGTTGTATATGATTGTGTACAAACCTTTTTACTGTGTTCATTACAGGTATTGATGAGAAAGGTCCTCAACTGTTCCACATGGACCCCAGCGGTACATTCGTGCAGTACGACGCTAAAGCTATAGGGTCTGGCAGCGAGGGCGCCCAGCAGAGCTTGAAAGTAAGTTCAAAAATACTAATGTAAAACAACGCAAACTTCACTTTAGAGTTTGACAACACGCTGATTTTGGTTTGGAGCATAGGCGGTGAAATCGCAAGATGGCGAATGTAATGACGTCATCCATGACAGACTGGATATCGTAAGCTGAAAAAAGTGTATTTCAGTCTACGGCATTTGTGAAAATCCGTTTCGGGAAATTTTCTATTCCACCGTGGAATGATAACACTACCTTGCGGCATACCATATAGAACGCTTCCGCAGGCAATGACATACTCTGGCGCAGATAGGGGCAGGAAGGGTCATGGGTATAATGCCCCCCCCCCCCCCCCCTTCCCTCCTCACCTACTAACGAGTGAAGCATTTTATTTAGACCAATTTAAAAATATTTAACAAACATTCAAATTGCAAATACAACATGTTCCATCTTAATTATTGTTAATGTTCCCTTCACAGGAAGTCTACCATAAGTCTATGACATTGAAAGAAGCTATCAAGTCCGCCCTCACCATCCTGAAGCAAGTTATGGAGGAGAAGCTCTCTGAGAACAATGTAGAGGTGGTCACCATGACTCCCGATTCCATGTTCCACATGTACACCAGGGAACAGCTTGCTGAGGTTATAAAGGACATACCTTGAGTTGTAGTAGAGTTTTGGTGGGCATTGGCTTCTATTAGTATTCGTTATTTATAAGATATAATCACGACAGACTTATGTGACCAGGGTCACTAGACTATGCTATACTTACTTAAGTGTTAACATCCTAGTGGTCAGAGGAGCCACGCACATAACTGAGCAGTTTCATTATATATTGATGTAAACCCATTCTTGGCACAAGTTTTGTCTTAGTCGGAGGGGCTAACAGGATTGCCTAGACATACAAATAGCGGTACAGCACTATTTAAAAAAAAAATACGCCTGCCAGTGTTATGTTTTCTAATATTTGTTTTTTTCCGTCTCTATGTCTAGTTAATGGATCTGTGTCTTATAAATAATATTGCTACAAGCCCGTCGCCCATGTAGTATCGTAATTTAAGTATCTCGAAGTAATATTATAAGTAAATTGTGTAATTTCTCAGTACATTGAATATTTTAGCGTTGTGTTCAATAGAGACAGTAAAATCATGTAGCACCAGTTTATAAAGATATCTATTTATCTTTAAATCAAACATTTTGTACTTTTTATGTAAGTATCTATTTGCAGTCAACATCAAAATTAATTGAACAACTTAAGAGTTTTACTGCTCATAATAATTTCTGTTCATTCTATTTATCACAAGGCTCTCATAGTCTGCGAGATTTTTTATTTGCCTATTATATCCCACCGTAGGATAAAGAGAGAAAAAAACATATTTAATTCACAACGAATTACATATGATTAATTATCGATATCTTCTCAATTTAGGTCGCGTTTCGATCCCGTTGTAAAGTTAAAAGGAACCATTTCGAGTACACCCGTAGGTCTATACGAAAAAAATGATTGGACTCGAGTTAAATAACGAGTAATCAAAATATATTGGTCTATATCGGTGTTGCCATTCATGGATGGCGGGTCAGATCAGCTGCGCTGCATGTGCCTAGTGAATGTAGCGTCTCTATCTACTGCCGCCTTCCTACCTAAGTAAGTATGCTCCATCGAGATCAAATACGGCAAGTATATAGTAATAAAAAAAAAAATATATATTACAAAAAAAGTAATAATTGTGAAACATTTATGATCTTCAATTACATTTGGGGTTGACTGTAGTTATATAATTGTTATATGCAACCAAACGGCTCGGTCAGACTTAAGCGGTATTCGCACCCGCCCGCGGTGCTCAGAATGCGATGTGAAGTGTGAGATTCAGAATGCGTCTTATATCAGTATCTCAAGCATAATCTTTTTTACAGACCGTTTCGGTAACGGAGCGTCTTCCATCTCTCTCACACCACAGACTTAATAAATAAGTATGACAGTGACAGCATGTTGTTTTCTCGATGACGTTACGATTACTTTAGACGTTTCTGCTTACCCTACTGTACAAGTTTTCAGTACACAATATTTTTAATATTACTTCGGAACGAGGTGTGGAAGATATTTTGAATCTTAACAGTAAGTATTTGACTGTTTAATAAAAATATATATCAAAGTATATATTGTGTATTTATTATTTTTCATATTTAGTGTAGTCCTAGTACGTATTCCCAGTATATTATAACTATTAATTTGAGTATAAATAATTGTGGGTAGAGTAATTTCCACCTTATTTTTTTTTTTTTGAATCTCAATAAATTGACGACCTGAGCGCAGTTGGTCACCCTGCTTTCAGTGCCGAGGGTCCCGGGTTCGAATCCTGGTGAGGACTAACTTTATGTGATGTTTGTACCAGAGTCATGGTTGTTTAATATCTGTAAAAGTATTATATACTGGGTTCGCCTTCAGTCCATTGTACGGTACCCATAATACAAGCGTTGCTTAATGTGGGACCGTACAGTTGGTGTGGTTCTCCGGCAATATTTGTTATCTATCATCATTAAGGTGCTATTTCCTATTACATGGTTTCTTTTTGATATGGGTAAGAATCAACTAATAAGCAGACAACTTGCTTCTTTATGTAAGCACCATAAGGCATATAATTACAGCACCCGGATTAATAGTGATGTTCACCAAAGTATTTTCATTCTTAAGTTCATTACATTAGTACTTATTACTGCTTGCTTACCACAAACAGATGATAGCAGCAATCCCCGAGCTTCAATGGAGCGAGTCGAGCTCTCGTAACACCATACAAGAGCTATCCAAACTGAGACTTGGAAGACAGAGTGTGTAGGAGACTCGAGTTTATACTTTCTGTATTACATGAGAAGGTAGAAATTCAATTGTAGACTTTGCGATAGTCAACTGTTTAGAGTCGCTTGCGTCGGATATGTGTGTCTCTTTTACTTTGATTGGTTAATAATAAGAGTGAGCAATATGAATATTTTTTATTTTAATTTCAATATAATTTTGTTTATTTGAAATTAGTTTTTATTGTTAGGTTATAAGTTTTTATTTAAGGTGGAGTCTCAGGGTCAGGGCGCGAAATTCAAAATGTCAAGGTCAAGGTCATGGTTTGTAAAAACCGCTACTTTTACTAACTTTATGGTGTTGTATCGGATTAGGTACTTTTTTAAGCAAATTTAATACATCGAGACATCCAATGCAGAATGCTAATATCGCGAAACACTAAATTACATCGTAAAGATGTCCAAATGTTTTGTATAAAATAAAAACCATTGACATTTTGAATTTCGCGTCCTGACCCTGAGCTTCCCCCTTAAGTACCAGTCTCAGGGATAATTATGTAAGAGAAACTGAGAATAATGAAATCCAAAATTAATATTTCTGCAATTCAACATACAAGGTAATAAAAAGTTATTATTATGACGTTTTGAACATAAGTTTGATCACTCAGCATAAAATGTTGCAGATTCCTAAGCCACGTATTCAACCAATTATTGAACAACACTGCAACATTTTAATGTTGCTATCAACAATATTTGAAGAAAGAAAGAAGAAAGAAAAAAACATTTATTTGTGACAAATACAACCGAACACTACACACAACACAACCCAACTTTGAGCATCACCTCAGGTCGACGCTCAAATGCTTGTCACAAATCGGCCTCCACTCAGCGTATGCTGGTTGTGCAAACAACCAGCGCTGGTCTTCCGTGGAAGCCGTTTAGTGATGTCACGGACATCCTACTATTTTACCATTACTATTTCACCAACTATTTTACTGAAAATGTTAAACAAATAAGTAAATGTTGTTCCCTAAAGTTTCATAAACAAGTTGATGCAACTTTGTTTAAATAAACCAAAGTTAACTGTAAATACGTGGCGACAAGGAAAATGACTACCAATACTTATTCAAATAAGGCACCAAATCCAACGGATCCACATTGGGGCCGAACCTTTCAACGGGCACTCCGTTCCTATCAACGATGAACTTGGAGAAGTTCCATTTGATGAAATCACCCATCGTACCACTTTGCACCTGTTTCAAGAACTTCCATAACGGATGTGCATTGTCACCGTTCACCTCTAATTTCTCAAATACATCATATTTAACACCTTTATTTCTTGTAAATTCTAATATATCTTTACCACTACCCGGCTCTTGTCCGCCAAATTGATTGCAAGGGAACGCCAGTATCCTAAGACCTTTATCTTCGTACTTTTCGTATAGCTCATTGAGTTGTTTATAATGGTTGTTCGTATAACCACATTGAGACGCCACATTCACTATGATAAGTACTTGTCCCTTGTATTTGTCTAGTTTGACATCATGTCCCCTGATGTCCTTTACGGTGAATTCGTAGATTGTTTTAACCGTTTCTGGGTTTTTTGCTGGTGTGGGTGGGTTTCTGTAACACAAATGGTTCTGTACACAAAAGAACTTGTAAATTTGAGTGTTGCCGCATATACTAATCTGTTGTCAAAGGAGTCGGGCTTTCAAATATACTAGTTAGTTCTGGATAATAAGAAAATTTACTTAGTAACCGGCAATTGATATAATGTAGCTAATTGACGAATTCTTCTTTTCACTACTAGTAAATAGAATATAGCATACCTACTAAATCTTTACTATTTTTTAATCACTGATATAATTTTTATAGTAAATTGTACCATATATTAACCGGCTTAAGGCTGTCATCACGGAGCCCCATTTCTGCCAACAATTGACTCGCAATAGAATTTCAATAGCATATATTGATGACCATGACAGTTTTACTATTCTAAAACTGTCAAAAGTGACAATTAAGATGTCATTATGGTTCTATTGCGCGTAAATTTTGGTACGCCATGTTCATATCATCATATCACATCCATTATTTTATTAATAATGTATATTATTGAATGTGTTATTGCTGTTAATTACTTGACATTGGCGAAATACCCCCTAAGGGAGCCTTCAAGTATTACGTAACGAATTTGGGGGAGGGGGGGGGTCTTCTGAAACGTTACGATGCGTTACAGTAGGCGGGACGGGGGGTTTGAACTACGCGTTACGTAACATTTCAGAACGGTCGCGTAGAGACTTTACGTTTTACTAGGGGGGGGGGGGGGGTGGCAAAAATTGCGTTACGTAATACATGAACGCTCCCAAAGTTGTGAGAGAGGCCATATTCATATCCATTTTATTTTATCGTATCTCATATCGTAAAGCAGAAGAGTCAAGTCACCAGCCAATAAGTCTTTTTTTTTTTTTTTTTTTTATTACATTATAGGCAAGTATTTGATCTCGATCTCACCTGATGGTAAGTGACGATGAGTAGATAGAGACGCTACATTCACTAGGCACATGCAGCGCAACTGATCTGACCCGCCATCCATGAATGGCAACACCGAACATCATGCCGGAACACGGCTAGTCAAGTTGTGTTAGTTAGTCCTTGGTTACTGTACTCACTTGCCCTTCGAATGGAACTTTCTGAACGTCTTGACAGCATCATAAACGTCATCGGCCAATACATCCGGGTTCTCCATGGCCGCGAAATGGCCGCCCTCCTCCACAGCGGTGCTGTGCAGGTAGTTCTTGTACTTCAATCGCAACACTGCATCGGGATGGAAGAATATCTCGTGCTTGAACTTTATACCCCATGTTGGGACTTCTGTTGGTATTCTGTAGGATGACATTGATAATCATATAGTATAGCCTGACAAAAATTGCACGGACATACTAAGCAATACTTGTACTATGGGTACTGCACAAGGGGCTGCGGGCGATTGTAGTATACAGGTGAATTTTTACAAGTGAGCGTGAATGGCAAAATCTTTCCCAAAGTGAGCGATAACGCCCCCTTGTAGGCGCTGCAGGCCTAAAGGGTAAGAGACCCAGAAAAAAATGGGGCCGTTGTGTAGAGGATTACAATAATTAATTTAATTTGAAGTTATAGTGATTTTTAAGTAGGTGAAAAAATGGGGCGCTAAAAATAATTCGTTCTCAAAGTGGGCAGTAGACAAAATAAGTTTGGGAACCCGTGCTATAGCGTATAGCGAAATATGCTCAAAAGAGTCCGGTGACCGATTTTGATGAAAACTTAAGGGGGAAGCTCAGCGTCAGGGCGCGAAATTCAAGATGTCAATGGTTTTTATTCTTTTACGAAAAATTTTGACATCTTTACGATGTAATTTAGTGTTTTGCGATATAAGCATTCTGCATTGGATGTCTCGATGTATTAATTTTGCTTAAGCGCTACTTTTACTAACTGTATGGTGTTGTATCGCTTTAGGTATTTTTTTAAGAAAAATTAATACATCGAGACATCCAATGCAGAATGCTTATATCGCAAAACACTAAATTACATCGTAAAGATGTCAAAATTTTTCGTAAAAGAATAAAAACCATTGACATCTTGAATTTCGCGCCCTGACCCTGAGCTTCCACCTTAAACGGTCTCATTAGATTTTTGGAAAAATAATTTACGTAGCCGGGTATTGAACCTGCTGAATTTGAAAAATAAAAGGAACCGTGTCATGTCTCCAATGAGGAATAAATTTCGGGAGTATATTTTCTTCATTATTTTTAAAATATGATTTAATTTTGTAAGGGAATTTGGGAGCTAGGCCGTGTATACAGGGTGCTACGCCCAACTCACCGGTCGGTTATATAAAGTTGCGGCGGTGAAAACGTCTCCTTATACAGCCTCATGCTGCTAGTTATACAGTTGGTGGTCCAGTATATCATCACGTTATCCAGGAGATGAGTGAGAGAGAACTTGTTTAATAGACCGCCGTCGGCCGCTCTCCTGTTGCCTCTATGCGTCCAACCCGAGAATTTCTCGAGGAGATACGCCGCGAGACCAGATGGGGAGTCTGAGAGTGCGACTCCTAGAATAAAAAAAAGGTATTTTTTTAATGTTCCACTGTTGGGTACCGGCCTTCGTTTAATGCGAGGGAACATTTATATTTTTTTATAGAACTACCACTTGCCCGCGTTTTCGTCCGCGAAGAAAAATAAATTAATAATAATCTTATTTAATTTAATTTAATTAATAAATATGTAGGGTTGGCAATTTGTTTTTTTATTAAATGTACGGTGTTTTAGAGAAAAACAACCAGTATACTGGGTGATTGACAATGTGTATACTAAACCGCGAACCTGCGCTTTTTTGCGCTATTGTATTAGTCATGATGTAAAGTCAGAATTAAGATAATGTCATTTTTAAAAAATATTTTTTTTTGTATTTTTTTACATGGTACGTCTGACTACATATAATAATTACAAATTCGCTAAAGAAGTGTGAGCTTAGTATACTCTTACTGAGCCACAATCAAGAAGGTAAAAGAAAAATGGTATGATTTTTTTTTTATATTATTCATAATTTTTTTTAATGTTTTTTTTTTCTGCAGACCGTTTTACTAGGTAATGAGAACATGTTAATCAAGTACAGCACTCACCAACAGTGTCGGGGCGCGTGGCCTGTATGTGGAAGTATCCGGACTCCTCCAGCATCCACTTGAACTGGTCGGCGAGCGGGTACAGCCGGTCCTGCAGCTCGGGTCCCACTACGAGCCCGGGCCAGATTGAACCTATAATCCCAGTCAAATAATGTCACCTATAAGGTAGCATACGTTTTTTTTATATAAGTTTATAATCTATACATATAAATAAAATTGGAGTGTCTGTTTGTAATATTAATATAACCGCTTTTTACTAAATGCATTTGGATGTATACACGGCAGCTATACCAAAACAAGCTTTTTTAAAAATTTTGTCTGTCTGTCTGTTTGTTCCGGGTAATCTCTGAAATGGCTGGATCGATTTTGACGGGAATTTCACTGGCAGATAGCTGATGTAACAAGGAGTAACTTAGGCTACTTTTATTGTAGAAAAAAACATAGGATCTCACGAAAAAAAAAAACATGTTGCAGTGCTGCGCCTGATTAAGTTTGATAGCAACAATCTGCAATGCGTCTCGCGGGATCAGAACACCCGAGCAGGCTGTTGCCAACGGTTGAGTCTTTGTTAAATACCACGCGGACGAAGTCGCGGGTAACAGCTAGTACTTATATAAACATAAAACATCCATGACTCGGGTACAAACATACAAGCTCTGATTTTAAAAATCCTATCATTAATACAAAGCTACATTATCCCTGAGTGCTGATAGGCCAACACTTAACTGTGTGCGTGTGTGTGTGTGTGTGTCCAGCATTTACTAATCACTTTAAACTTTACTTACCAAACATAACATAAGCCGCAGCCAACGGATTGAACATAACAACCGGGGTGTTAGTATGGAATCCCAACACATTTTCTTGGAAGTATGTGGCCATTATGGATCCGATGACGTGCCCGTAGTCCCCCCCCTGTATGTAGTAGCGGTCACGCCCAATACGTAGCATCAGATTGTGCAATACTACTGATGTTTCAATGGCGCCTAGACCGGCACGGACGGGGGCCTGCAAAAAAACCAAAATTATATAGGGGAATACGAAGCCCGGGTACGGGGGGGAGGGCAATGGGTCTCACCACCACCAATCATCAATTTTTATCTATACAAATAAATAATGAGAATAAAGAAAGCCTTTGAACCTGCGCTTGCACATTTCCCAACAAAATCACAATTGTAAGTTTTGGTGGCAATTTTTTTTAAATATCCATCTAAATTCTGACTTCATAAAAGTAATTATTATTACAAAGGCGCTACACAAGCACAGGTTCAAAGAATAATATACCCTCTCTGAATAATCAGTAGATATAGTTTTGTATGGAAGCGCTTTAACACATAATACTTCATTCATAAGTACTGTACTTAACAGTCTATGTGAATAAAAAATATTCTGACTCTGATACTTGCCTGTGAGAAGCCGTAGCCGGGCAGACTTGGCGCAATGACTTCGAAGACGAAGTCCTGAGTAGGCCGGTAGGTTGTTAGCTTCGGAATGATTTCGTAAAACTCACGAACTGAGCCCGGCCAGCCGTGTATCATTAGTAAAGGCACCACCTGCCGAGAGAAAAGTAGAAAATATTTAGTTACTAGCTGCGCCCCGCGGTGTTACCCGCGAAAAAAAAAGTATGTCCTTTTCCTCTATGTCCTTTTGCAAATGCACGGTTCCTGTATGCTATGCTATAGGAACCGTGCATTTTTCGGGATAAAAATTTGCCTATGTCTTTTTCTTACAATGGACAATGAGGTTTCACTATTGCATTGCCTATGGTGAGATAAAATATAGGGTACAAGTCTATGACCATTGTGAGCCGAGGTGCGATTCAATAACGATGGCTGCGCGGGCGGCGCTGCGAGCTAAATCTAGTCTATACTAATATTATAAAGTTTGTTTGTTTGTCTGTTGATATGTATGGAGTATTACTAGCGTATTACTAGAGTATAGTATACTAGCTTCCTAATTGACTATTACGAAGCTGCATCAACCGTGAGTGGTGTAGGCTACGTTTCATTAAGGTACCGTAGGCAGAGCCGCGGGAGGATACTATTAATACATAAAGAAACAAAATACTGTGACACGGTAATAACTTACTGTGACATTTGCAGGCGCATTCGGCTTCACATGCATGTAATGTATATCCATTCCTTGTATATTTGTCACATAATGATTATACTTATTCAGGAACATTTCTCGCTCTTTGAAATCATATTTGTTCTTCCAATAATCAAGTACTTGGTTTAAAAAGTGTGTGTTGAAACCGTAGGAGAACCCTGTGTTCTCAAGTGGGGGTGTAAAGGGCCGTGTATGGAGAAGCCGGTCTCTTAGATCATCCACCATCTGTAAGACAAATAATTATTTAGTTTGTGACCGTACTAAGTCTTTGTTGATCTGGTGATTGCTAGCGAACTCCTTGCACGTGTCAGCTGCGAGCCAAGCATTTTTTAAAGTGCTAGCTTTTCTATAAAGTTAACAAAGAGCAATGCCAATGGTCTAGTTATTAATACTAAGTTAAATACAATCAATATTGGTTTTTTAAAGACTACATTATATATCCCATCAGTTTATTATTTAAACAAAATCATAGATATTAATTAATTTAAACAATAACTAACTAACTTCTCCCGTATTTTGCTGTGATCAATGGTTATTGATATCATATTGAATTAAAATCAACTTTAATACCTTAGAAATACAACTACAAACGTAACAAAGAAGCAGAGCCTGTTGGTCAACTTTTCTAGTTTGTATAAAACTTTGATAACTATTTATGTTTGGCTTTGCCTTAGTCGGGCAAATATAGTGTGTAGGTAATATACATTAATTATCTGTATTTACAAAAAAAAAGTACGCAATAGTTTTACACACCTCTTTAGAGAAGTCAATCTCATATGGTCTGATAGACAAGTCTCGTTTCAGATCTATAGGGTACTGACCCCACCATTGCTCCAGGTTTATCTCGGGTTTGTCTGGTGGTGTCGTCAACAGAGTGTACACATAGTAGGATGCCACAGCAGCGAGTATTGCAAATATGAGGAGCGGTTTTCTTAACTGGAAACCCTGAAAAATATCACAGATTAAAACAAATAATAGCCAAATGTTAATAAAAAATGAATACTGTTTGTAGGTAGCATACTTGAGAATGGCTGGCTGAATTGGTATAATTTTTAATAATTGGCATAGTTCAAATAAGGTTTTCAGGGCAAGAGAAACTGAAGTAGATGTACAGAAAATTAGACAGGACAATCAACTCAAGTAAGTAATCAGCTAAATCATAGTAGACTAGCATGCCTCTACAATATAAGTAGGTTAAGGGAAAAGGCTGGAACAATGGATGTTGGTAGGTACCATGGAAGAATGTACTGCAGGTATTAGAGGTCTAAAGTATATATGATTAGCAGAAACTTTTCCAAGCTTTCCACATAAACAAAACATATTTTTTCTTACTGAGAGAATAAAGTTATATCTACTTCGCTACTTACCGAACTAGGTTTCTTCACCTCCTTAGCTGTTTTCGTTTGTTCCTTAGACTTAGATTTAGGCTTACTCATGTTTCTGGAATAATAAAATAGAGTTTAGAAGGGTAGTGTACCAACAAGATTGACAAACGTTTGTGCACGTAGCGGTCTTTTAAATAAATGCTTCGCTTGTTTGCATAAGTAGTGCACTTCAAAGTGATCGGAGTAACGGTAAAGCTTTTTATTGTTGTTTTTATACATACTTTCTTTCCAATTTTATTTCACTCGCAAAACTTTTTACACTCAGTTCATAGCCGGCTTTTTTTGAATGTCGAACACGTCACGAAACAAATGATTATTGACAAATGATGTTTTCATTTGTCAAAGATAAATGACAGATACAAGTAGTAGTTTAATTCGTCCAGTAGGACAGGCGAAGGAATCAATCCATACTGCCAATTCTGATGTTGTCAATGTCATGGGTATTTTCTTGATCAAATTTACTTGCAGGTATACAATTTAAATATAAAGGCACAAGTGCCAAATCTTGAGTAATTATTTTTTTAAAATAGTTCAGTAATTATATGTCCATGTTGATTACTTGTTAAAGTAAAAACTAGTCTAGTCCTTGATGGATTGTCTTGTATTTTTGTTTTGTCTCTTCAAATATCTCCAAGCGAGGAGTTGATAAAGTCATAGATAGGCGTAAAATTATCAGGGCAAGCTAAAAGGTTCTGTAGGGAAGGCGGGATGTTTTGATATTTTTCCAGCAATTGATCTATGAGCAATAGGCGTTGTATGTTAAAGGCCGGACATTTAAAGAATATATGATCCAATGTTTGATCTTCCTGCGAGTTGCATTCACTACATTTAGGGGAAGCGATCATGTTCATGCGGTGTAAATGAGCATTAAAACGACAATGTCCAAATCTTAGTCTCATAATCTGTGTGTAAAATTTTCGCTTTAAATAATTTTCATTGTCAACTGCAAACCAAGGTTTTTTGCCCACATCTTTATTAATACCAGCATACCATGCTCCTTTGGTTCGAATTATCTCATTTCTTTCTTCTAACCATTTTTTATTGATTTCTGCACGATAAACAGGTATCAAATCTTTCCACGGACTTGGTATATTTGTAATATTGCCACCCAAAGTGTTTGTTAATCTGGCAAGGTAATCTGCACTTTCATTACCAATCACGCCCACGTGCGCTGGTATCCAAATAAGTATAATTTGTTTACGAGATATCGTCAAATTTACCAGGATTTCTTTTATATCATATATAATATGGTGTTCATTCTTATAACCTGGATGTCTCAAAGATTTCAGAACAGACATGCTGTCAGACGCAATAATAAAATGTGATGCAGTGGAGCACAAAACGTCGTTTTGTACATATTTTAATGCTTCCAAAATCGCTGTGGCCTCTGCCGAGAAAACTGTGTAAATGGTAGGTAATCGAAATCCTCGACCATACTTTTTATCCGTATCATAGAATGCAGCAGATACACTTGTTTCATTCTTCGACCCGTCTGTGTAGATAATCTGGTAGTCTGTCCAGCATGAAAGCTTCTCATAAACATCCTGCTTGGTTCTCAGATTATGGTCTATTTCTATAATGTCTGATGGAGGAAATTTACCTTCAAAGGTTCCATGATAGCAAGCCCAATTTTCAGCATGATAAACATTGTTGTTTTTAATGTATGTTGATATTTCAGTATAATCACGAAGAATATATGGATATTTGGAAGATAGAGGAGTTGAAGCTAAATATCGGGAGTCATTTAATTTAATTAAAAGAGGATGATTGTCAAAAGAGTGAAGCTTTAAAATGAAATTGAACTTTAAATACTTAAATCTAAAAGACAATGAAGGAATGTTACATTCAACTTGCATTGAAATGATAGGGGTAGTCTTCATAGCCCCTGTAATTAAACGAAGATTTCTATTCTGATTTTTTTCCAGTTTATTTACTAGAACAGAATTGGAAGCATAGCAACAAAAGCTATATTCAAAATGAGAGCGGACTATGGATTTGTACAACATAAGTAAAATTTTTGGATCAGCTCCCCAATAAGTTCTGGCAAGTGATTTTAATATATTAAAAGCTCGCAAGGCTTTGTCTGCCAAACCATTAACATGTCTTTGCCATGATAAATTCTTGACAAATGTAACTCCCAAAAACTTGACCTCATCACTTACAGGAAGTAAATTACCATCATAAATGATGTTGGTGAGTAAAGATCTGGATCTGCTGAATATTATGACTCTAGTTTTATTTGAATTAACATCTAGTTTCAAGTAATTAAAATAGGTTTTTAAACCTTTTAAAGCAGTGTTTAACTTATTCTCTACTAGTCTTATGTTAGTACCTGTGCAATACACTGTTAAGTCATCTGCATATTGCAGACTATTAACATCAGTGCCTAATATATTATTTAACCTATGTATATACAAAATAAACAATAAAGGACTTAATATCCCCCCTTGACAGACACCCTTATGGGATGACTGAGGCCCATACAAATTGTTTCTCCTTCTTACATATACAGATCTACCATTTAGAAAATTGAAAATCCACTTTACTAATTTTACAGGCAACCCAAGTAGATGCAATTCATTAGCAAGGACATTATGATCTACATTATTGAAAGCACCAGTGATATCAAAGAAAATGCTAATTAAAAACTTGTTACTAGCAAATGCATCATGTACATCCAAGTTTAAATGATTTAAACTTTCTGAAGCAGAGCGTCCTCTCCTAAAACCAAACTGATTACAAGGTAATAACTTCTTGGATTCTATGAAATATTCAAGACGCTGCTTTATTAACTGTTCAAATATTTTGGCTGTACAGGAAGTGAGAGCTATAGGTCTGTATGAGTCATGATGATTTGAATCTTTACCAGGCTTAAGTATAGGAACAAGACAATCAATCTTCCATGATTTAGGAATAACCATGTTATTCCACAATGAATTAAAAATATTTAAAACCATTTGCTGGCTAAATGAGTCAAGATATTTGAACATTTTGTAAGATACATGATCTAAACCAAATGCAGTATCCCTACGAGAGTATATAGCACCTGTAAACTCAGAAAATGTAAATGGCTTCATGAAGAAATTATCAACATGGAAATCAATATTATTGGCATAAAGATCTAATGTTGGCATATTAGGAGGATTGGAAGTGTATTTGTCCAGAAATGGTTGTATCCAGCTATCATCATTAGCATAATTATGTGAATGACTATAAGTTTTGTTAAATTTTCTAATATTGGACCAGATAGTTGATATTGAAGTTTGCCGATTGAATGAGTTACATAGTTCTGTCCAAGCAGTCTGTCTTTCTCTATTAATGATTAATTTCTTCAAAGCTTGTTGTTTTTTAAATGATAAATAATTTTCTATTGTAGGATTAGCTTTGAAGTTCAAATAAACAGACTTACATTTACTAACTGCCTGTGTACAGGCTTGATTCCACCAAGGTAAACATAACTTCCTTTTGGGTCTATTGTGAATCTGAGACACTGGATTAAAGATTTTATTAGCAGTATTTGCTTCAGATACACTTTCTAACAAAATTTTATATAATATGTCATAACACATTTCTGGATTAGATAAATCAAAATTGCTGCTATGTAGTTTTAAACTTACCACATGTTGATATTTCTGCCAATCAACACACTTATAATTTGGACGGAAATAATTAGCATTAACATAGCTGTTGTTATTTATATTTACAGGATTGCATAAAAGAGTAGTGACTGCAGGAAGATGATAACTACAAAATGAGTCATCATGCACATGCCAATTACATCTTAAGGCTAACAAGGGTGAAACAATAGTAAGGTCTAATGCATTTGGCTGCCATGTATGGGAACCAACAGTTGTTGCAGAACCATCATTCAGCAAGCACAGATGATTATCATTTATTACATCTAAGAGAGTAGTGCCACGCAAATCCGTGGATGTGCAGCCCCACATAGTGTGATGTGCATTAAAATCACCAGCTAGTATCAATGGCTGTGGAACAGACTTTATTAAATTGTCAAGCTGTGTATAATTGAAATTAGAAGGAGAAGCAGATGTAGGACTGTAAAAACTAACTATAGACAAAGTTTCATTATTTATAAATATTTGAATGGCTATATTTTGTAGAGAACTATCTGAATAAGTTTGTATCTTTTTATAATTAATATAATTTCTAATTAGTATAGCAACACCATTATGTTTAGATCCAATATCTAATCTTTCTATTTTATATCCTTTGATATTTATAGTTTTTGATGATTGTAACCAAGTTTCGGAGATTATAGCTATATGTATATCATTTTCATATAAATAATGTGAAAAGACATGTTTATGACTAAGCAAACTCTGAGCATTCCATTGAACTATATTGAGCTTATCCATTTTTATTAGTTGTACTCTTTTTACTAGTATTAAAATTATCCAGCAATATTGATTTAATAGTCTCAGATGTAATGGGACTGTCTGTTTTAGATTTTTGTGAGCTAATTTTAACAATGGTGGATATTATTAAATTAAGAATACGATCTGATTGTAAAAACTGTGTTATGTGATGGTCAGATTTAGTTTTGGTAAGGTCAGGGAAATTTGTGTTATTGAATAGATCAACATACTTCTTTTGTTTGTATTTGTTATTGTTTTTTTCTATTTCTTCCTTTCGTTTAGGGCACTCTGCTGAAATGGATATGTGATTGCCATTGCAATGCACACATACGGCATCTTTGGCTGCTTTTTGACATTCTTTGTAATGATGATCCTCTCCACAGATCGAACACTTTTGTTTGTTTTTACAGTACTTGCCAATATGTCCATAGCGCAGGCATCGCAGGCACTGACTAACAGGTGGAATATATACGCTTACCTCGAAATACCAGCTATTTATATCGACGCTATCAGGAAGTGTAGGACAGGAAAAGGTAATCGCCACCGTCTGCGTGGGTAATAAAATTGGATTGCCATCGTCATCGCGTCCACGGCGCATCAGGCGACGCACGGACACTACATCTTTGGAGCTGGAAATGCCGGTATATATATTAGAATTAGACATATATGTGGGAACACCGCGTATTACCCCTGTAATTTCCGTGAGTGTAGCAGGTATTGTCGCTTTTAACTCCAGGTCTTTTTGCACCTTAATATTATTCAAAGCCATGTTTGCAAGACCAGGCCGCTCAAAGATTGCCCCAACCTTGAACCTATTAATTCGTTTGAAGCGCTTGATGCCTTTATGATGGCGCTTCAGGACCGCGCCTAACGCCATCAAATCTCGGTCCCCAATTGGTTTCGACACCTGGGTACTTTCATAAATGACAATATATTCAAAATTTCCGCCGTCCTCAGGGTATTGTCGAGAATAATTGTCAACTTTAAAAGGTTTAAATTTATCTACTCCCGAGTCATCATCAGATTCCGAAGACTGCGATGACGGGGGAAGATCCCCATCCGCCTTTCTTTTTTTCCGCTTCGCCGTCATTCCGGCCACAGCAAGGCCCCTTTAAATTCGCTCACTTTATATTTATAATATAAAACAATTTTTTAGTTCAAAAAACGCGCCCTCTTGGTTTAAAGGTTTCCCGCCTGACAGATACAAGGCAGTAAATGCAACTACAATTTTTTTTTTTTGCCATCGCACGCTTGTGTATTCTGCCAGTGTCCAGTTTTATATCTACAATTTCCAGTGGTCAAAATCTCTGACGATGGAATGTCGCAGACAACTTATTGAAGCCCAAAAACGTGATTTATGTAGTATGCATACGTGAATTCGCGTGTACTACACAAATCAGCTTTTTGTGTTTTAATCTTTGTCTTCGTCTATGGGCGAAATCAGAATTCTCCTATAACGTTAAGGCCTCGGCCTCGAATTTTGCGGGCAGCGGGGCGGCAGCGGCGGCGGCGCGGGAGCGGCAGGATCTTATGCGTATAATCAAATGGACCCGTTCTCGAAAACAGCGGCGCGGCAGCGGCGCGGGGGCGGGCAACGAGCGGTGCACTACTGCACTCCAGTCAAGCGGTGACGCGCTGCGCGTCTGCATTTGTTTTTGTGACGTGTCAAAATATATCGAGCGTTAGGAATAAATTTGAATCAAGAAGAGGTTGTCGCCGCTTTTCAGACATTTCGTTTGCGAATAAAAGCAAACATCTCGACAACACAACACTATGCCGCTATAGTGCCGCGCAATCTGCCCGCTGGTTTGGAGAACGGGTCTGCGTTGCCCGCCCCGCTCCCGCGCCGCCGCCGCCGCCGCCGCGCCGCCCCGCTGCCCGCAAAATTCGAGGCTGAGGCCTAAGTGTCCTAACAAAATGTCACTTCAAACTGGCAGTAGTGACTTTTCATTTGATTGCTGAGATAGAAAAATGAAACCCTAAAATTTCTTTCAGTGGGCCTGTGGCGTGACCAAGCATGAAAATGCCAGGCCCGAGGCCTGGGTTATGGTTGATCACTCTCAGCGGACACTTCACTTCACTTCTTCCTACTATGGACTCTGCTAAAAAATAGGTACATTATGAATTTACAAACGTCTTTGCCGACTCCTTGTAGGTATTCCAACTGTGCTCTAATATGGGCTAATCTTGGAACCACTAAACCGTTTTCCATAAGCGCGTTGAAATCGGTCTATTCGTTTAGGAGCTACGTAGATAGAGAATGAACACTCTCTATCTACGGGGAGCTACGACTCCATAGACTAACACAGACATACAATGCAGAGGCTTCAAATTGATAGCCTCTCTTTTTAACCGACTTCAAAAAGGAGGAGGTTCTCAATTCAGTTGTGTTTTTTTTCTTACGTACAGGGTACTCCCTAGTTTTAGCGATTCGCGACGCTGTTTTAAATTAGGTATAAGTACCTACTTAAATGGCGTTTTTTAAAAAATCTAGCATACTTTTTTTGTATCGGGAAGTTGTTAATATAAGTAGGTAAGCTTCCAACTGAATGATTGTAAGATTGTACAATCAAGCTGTTACTGTTTCAATGCACTGTTATGTCCGCACGGATTACGTCATCAATATTTATTATCACCAACAATGCTCATTTCGTATTATATAATCAATCTACTTATCGACTGTCTGTATCATTGAGCAACTTGCTACCTTACAACAACTTTATAGGTAGGTATGTAAGTGCATCGAGGTCCAGATTAATGTTTGGTATCAGAATCAGAATATTTTTTATTCACGTAGACCATTAAGTACAGTACTTATGAATCATCAAAAGTTACAAAATATTATGCTACTTCTTTACCACCCGTTCGGAATGCCGTTCCTATGGAAAAGAACGGGCAAGAAACTCCATGGTTACTCTTTTTTTAAAAAGATCTTTTACCTTTTTGAGCAGTACATTGTCATAGGTATGTGAGAACAATGTAGGAACGGCTAATCAGACTTTAGCAGCAGGTCAAAAAAAAGTACTAAGTATAAAGGTACCTATGCATGTTCCATCCAACACTGGCGAGCTCCTGTGTCATTTGTGAATCCCATTTTCAATAATGAAATTATTAATTCTATAAAATGGCATTATTACTTGTTGTACTGAAGGCAAACATTCCAGTGGGCTCGCTTAGCGTAGCTCTGTAGTGTGCGTATGAAATCTAAGCTAAATCAAATTTAATGTTATACAAATGTTAAGTACTTAAATATTACAAAAAATTGTTCTGAAAAATATTTTGAATTGCCATTGTAAACTGCCTCAGACGGGTCAAAAATAAAAACGAAATAACATTGAGTGGGATTTAAAAAGTTAAGTAGCATTTGAGTATTATAGGGCCATCTAGGATATAAACATCGTAAACACTTAACATGTACTTGGTCATGGTGGGGTGTGCTCCGAAGTGAGCGGCATGCGGGTGTTTCAGTGCGCGCACAGGGCCCCAAGTCTGCTAACACAATCGATTCAGAATCGAACAGCAACCGTATAGTAACTGTCATTTTTGACCGATATTGTATGGGATATCTGTCAAAAGTGACAGTTACCATGCGGTTGCTGTTCGATAATGGATGCTGGAAGACGTTAGTAAACATGGTGATTACAAAGTGGTATGTCCAATCAACACGCAAAGACGATATTTTACAACTCATATAGAAAACAAATCTTTTAGACTTATTACTTGATCGTACTTTTAATTGGTTTGTAACGAAAATAATGAAGGAATAAGTGAAGTGTGAAGCGTGGGTGCGGGATAAATGCGATGAATGGGGTGTCACAAGGAGGCCGCGGCCAGATCCCGCGTTAATTGAACTCCCGGGCTCACATTTTTATTATTTTTTAAACTGAAACGCTGCGCTCGACTGTACTTTCTATTAGGGATGGCAACGGTTTAAATAAGACCGAGTTGGTTCTATGAAAAATTTGATCATGCCTGTAACATCAATATTTTTGAACAAAAAATACGCTTTATAAAAATCAGTCTAGTAAAGACTGATTTTTATAAAGCGTTATAATGGTGATAGCTTATAATCTTGGTCAACATTGAGGATTACAATAATAATACCTACCTAATAACAGGATAGGTTTTTTAACTGACAAAACAAAGGAAGAGGTTCCCAATTTCCTAGCCAAGAGGGAAATATTTTGAGGAACTGTATAACCAATAAAAGTAGCTCTACGCGATAGACTGATGGATGCAACAGAAAGAGACAATAATTTTATAGCTCTTATCTCTCCCTCGGATGAATCAACCACCTATCGTGTGGAACGTTATTAATAATTATCTATCGTGACAGCCCTACGCAACGTCGACCACGCTTCCAGCGCTATCACGGCTCTCAGCCCTGTCACCGTTTTCCCATTTTTCCCGCCCACGCCAAACTCCACCTAAATAATACTAACAAAAACACTTGTACACAGAAAATTCAACTTTGGGAAATCACAAAAAGATGCGAATTTCGTTTGTATACAAAATGTGACTTACGTGTTTTCGTATCCGATGCGAGCTTAGCGGTGTGGTTTTTCGAATGAAAAGCTCTTTGTGAAATATTGACACACGAATATAATATCGGTTTTAACGTTTAATAAATTCAATATGTATTTGAATCCATTGGTCGTGCGGTTTGTATGTAAACTGGCTGATAATGGATGCAAATAAATGAATATCGCGAGCGTACTTATTGTTCTGTTACTACTTGGTAGATAACTTAGTAGATAAAGATGACGGCGACGCCAATTTCATATCATCATATCACATCCATTATTTTATTTAAAATGTGTATTTATTGAATGTTTTATTGCTATTAATTACTTGAAATTGGCAAAATACCCGTTAAGTTGTGGGTGAGGCCATTTTCATATCCATTTTATTCCATCGCATTTCATTTCGTAAAAAAAATAAGAAGATAAAGATGACACTAGGCAGGACGTCAACCACCTCAGTCCTCCCGTGGCCATGGTTGCTGTAAAGCGGCCGAAACGTCGGGAACGTAAAAACATAAAATAAAGGCGATAAAATCCTAAAAAAAATGTTTTATTTCAATGTGTAGTATTCGCGTGAATATAAGAAATCAATATTTGCTGTTAATGCTTCATATTTGCATATATCAAGGTAAAATTTAATTAAACTATCATCATGTGCAGATTTCTTAAATGGGGTAGAGTCATAAGTGCACGAATGGTGTACCCATATTTCACCGTTAGGCAACTAGGCTCCAGTATAAAACATGCTACCTACTAACAAAGTCATTACAAAACATTTTTCTATCTGTAAAATATGTTTGCTGCAATTTTAATAGGATTAAAATTGTCTATGAATTTGGGTGATAGTACTAAAGAGTGTCTCTTGGGAGACGTCAGTTAGAAGATAGGGTGACCGGCCCAGTTATCTTCCGGACGCAGCGCCCGCAACGTATGGCACTACGAAACTAAGCTTGTCGTGTCAAACTATAATAATATAAAAAATATAATAAACTAGCTGCGCGCGGCGGTGTTACCCGCGATTAAAAGTATGATAAATTAAAACATCTATCCCACGGGAACCATACACTTTACCGGGATAAAAAGTAGCCTATGTGCTATTCCAGACTATAATCTATCTCTGTGCCAAATTTCATCCAGATCCGTCCAGCTGTTCTGGCGGGATTGAGTAACAAACATCCATCCAAACTTTCCCATTCATAATATTAGTATAGATTTATATTGAATGCTACGTTTCGTTAAGATTTAATTATATAATTTGTACCTATATACAGTATAAAAATATACAATATAACACTTTTCATTTATAGCATTAAGTAATAAGGCAACGAAGCGTATAAAAATAATTAAAATAATGATAGCTGGTAATAAAATGCTAATAGGTATTTTATTAGTCACCTAAGTATCTCGTTATTGCACACTCAGAAGATTATAAATTTTTCTTACCGCTGTGAAAGTGAAGAATAAACTTATCAGGAAAAAATGGACGAAGGTACAGGGTCCCAAGTCTGCTAACACAATCGATTCATAATCGAACAGCAGCCGCATAGTCACTTTTGACAGATACCCCATACAATATCTGTCAAAAGTGACTGTTACCATGCGGTTGCTATTCGATTATGAATTGATTGTGTTAGCAGGCCCAGGAAGATTTTTGGAAGGTGTGGCATGAATCCTATTTATCAGCCTACAAAGTGGCATGATGATGTCATAATATTAAAATGGGTGCTTTTGTGCTTCTGATGGGAGAAAATTCTTCATCTTTGCAATGGCCGTTGGCTCGGATTGTTAATATTTTCAGTGGATTACTTCCAGTGGAGTACTCATATAAGAGCTATAAGCTATATGATGAGAACTTAAACGATGCTTACGGATTTTTGTTTTTCTTACTTGTGTACGAATAATATGAACGGTTTGTCTGTGGTTTTTCTCTTACTTTTTTTACGAAGCTGTCACAAGTTTCCAATAAATTACATTTCTATATTTAAAGTACTTTCTATGTTTATTAATAACATATTTGCTCTTCGCTGCTCTCGGCTCCAATAAGATATCAGACAATTTTATAAATAGCCCACACCTTAACAATCTCAACACCATTGCGTCTCAACCTTCCCAAAGTTATCATTACCTAACAGCGAATCCCTCGATTGGGTACCAACAAAATTATATTTGCTTGCCAAAAACTGGTGCATTCACCCTTAAAATAAATTTTATAGAGTTGATAATTGAACGTGGAGTTCCTGGATCCATGGCAAGGGTGATGGAAGATGTACAGGGTGGGTACGTTTTAAGTGGGGGCGCGATAAAGTCACAGGTCGGCTTAGCGGTTACTAGAGTCTCGCTTGACGCTCCGGTTCAGAGGGATGGGGATTTAGACGTTATTGGCTCGGGATATAGGGTTGGCAAGGAAGCTATAATATTATGTATCATACATTAAACAAGATTATAATAGAATGTTTAGACAAATTGCTTTCCAAATTGTGAGGTTTAGATCTTCAAAATGTCAATAATTGACGCAAACACATTAAAAAAAAGCTATCTCATTCTTTCAGGCCTTTATTTAGAATTATTCATCAGGTAACAATATTTATCTGGGAAGATTATCATCGCTTGTATTATGAGTACCGTGCAGTGGACTGGTGGTTTACTTTTACATATAAATATTAAACATCTATGACTAGGGTAGAAACATTCTTTTTCGTCTCAGAAAGTTACTTCTACCGAAATTCAATCCAAGTGGGGACCCAGGACATAGAAAGCAATACACACACTCACGAAACCATTTTTAATACATAATGTATTTCTTTTTTCTAAAAGGAGCACAAAATCAAACCAATATAGTGACAACCCTGCTTGATCTCGTTACGTACCCGGCTCTCCACGGCCTCATCAGATAAGAGTGGGCGCTCAAGTTTAATTGAATTTCCTCGCAAAGTTTCCGCTGCCTCCCCTAGCCGGGCCGCTCTCTGATTGGTGCGGCGTCCGACGCGCGCAAAGACATTGTGTCCCGACCCGTAGCTAGGGTTGTACTTATGTATTTACCAGATGAACTCGATGTACATGAATGGTTTACTTCAGTATTGTTCTCGTATATATGGAGGTTATTAAGACCTGTGATGGGAATCGTTCAATAGTGAAAGGTATTATATAAAGAAGACTTCATATGCTAGGAGTATTTAAAAAAAAATTGTTATTGTCTTTATCTTAACTATGTTCTAAGTTTTTACAGGTTTTATGTCGCCGTTGTAGCGACCTCTTTAATTTCGCCACAGGATTCACAGATGGCGCTACTAACGGACTTTCAGAACAAATGACAATTCTCCGTAAAATCTTGGAACCCGCTATGAGAGTTTTCGGAGCACGTGACATATATACAAGATTTCGACAATAAGCGTCGGGGCATAGCGGCCGCACCGCCAGGCATTCTAACCGCCTGGCTGAAAAATCTTTCCTTTTCCGCTAAACCATTATCAACCATAGTGTCTTGCTACTTACTGGTGAGAATATTTTGTTCACGCCTCCCATCTATCCCGTACTAAACTCATTCCGATCTGTCCTCGCCTCCTACGATCCTATTTATATTACATCCACACACATGGATGTAATACACACAGATATATCGTGACCTGTGCTCCTACATATATTTTCATTAATTTTATTACTCTTAATTGGCAATGCAATCATTAGAAAAAGCTAGAATCACAATTAAAATAAAGCAGATATCATCAAGCATAGATTCACAAACAAGAATTAAAAAAAGGCTAGCTATTCCAAATTACCTAGAAACCAAACATCGTCTTGTCTTTGGTCACCTGTAATCATCACGCGTAACAAAGAATTCGTTGCGTAAAGTAACGTAACCCACTGGACAATGCTGCTGTAAATAATAAACACAAGCGATTGTATTTTTTATTTCCATAGACAATAAATCGCATGTTTTTTTTTAAAGGTGCAGGGTTTATAATCCAAGGTCCAACGTGCTATACAAACTTTAGTTCCACGTTGAGAATGTAGGGCGACGGAAGTGGTGTTTTCGTTGTGATGGTCATAGAAAGATAATAAAACTATTTCGTGTCGGTTTTGTTAGTTAATTTGAAAGGGGAAGCCATTGTTTTTATTGGTGTGTGGCGTGTTTTGTCACTTGTTTAGTTTGTTGGATTATATTTTGTAACAGATCTCCAAAATTTTTTTTGCAGTTCATCAGTTACTGCTTACCTTTATAGCATGTTTAATCGAGACCAATACACTATTCGCATAATAACAATATGAATAGCACAGTTGGTAGTGACCCTGCTTTCTGTAACTAGTGTCTCGGGTTCGAATCCCAATAAACATTAGGCAATCTTATTATGAGCACTGGTATTGGCCCCAGACCATTGTACCATTCCCATAATACAATCATTGCTTTGTTTGTGACCGTACAATTGGTGTACTCCCCGATACGGCGACGATATTGTTTTTACTAGTAATGTATAATAGTAGAATCAGAATCAGAATATTTTTTATTCACGTAGACCATTAACTACAGTACTTATTTATTGTCAAAAGTTACAAAATACTATGCTACTACTTTGCCACCCAATCGGAATGCCGTTCCTATTGAGAAGAACGGGCAAGAAACTCCATGGTTGCTCTTTTTTTTCAAAGATCTTTTACATTTAGAGACTAAGTTAGTTAGTAGTTACGTTAGCCCCTCGGGCTTAGAGGCTAACGACACTATTATCTAACTACATAGCTTATGTAGCTTATCTAATACCAACTATAATAAAACATTCGCATAATGCAGGTACAGTTAAGTTTAACCATGCCCAACGTTAAACCATTAGCCAATTACGTTGTTAACTTAACCGGAGATTAATTAATGTAAGTTTGACGCAACCGGCGAGCGAGCCAGTTTCATTACGCGATTGTTTTAACATTCAGGATTCAGTTCGGCTGAAATTGGTAGGATGTGGCTTCATATCCTTATTACAATTATAATTTAAGGGGGAAGCTCAGGGTCAGGGCGCGAAATTCAAAATGTCAATGGTTTTTATTTTTTTACGAAAGATTTTGACATCTTTACGATGTAATTTAGTGTTTTGCGATATGCAGAATGCTATCTGCATTGGATGTCTCGATGTATTAAGTTTGCTTAAAAAAGTACCTAATCTGATACAATACCATAAGGTTTGTAAAAACGGCTACTTTTACTAACTTTATGGTGTTGTATCGCTTTAGGTATGTAACCACATAGTAACTATCACTTTTGACAGAGGTCCCATACAATATTTGTCAAAAGTGGCAGTTACTATGCAGATGCTGTTCGATTATGAATCGATTGTGTTAGCAGACTTGGGGCTCAGGCGCAGGACCGACAGTTTTACGTGCTGTCCGAGGCACGAGCGAGTGATAATCATGGTTGAAAATGACATTCGCACACGAAATCTAGAAATCCCAGAGGTGCGAAACGAAAATAGTCGGGGTTTGACTCTGCCGCCGTCGTTACCGAGGCGAGCGTTCTATCAACTTGGCCATCACTGCCACATGAATTTAATATTAAGCAACTCGCGAAGACTTGCGTTTAGTATCCGCGATTAAATGTTGATACGAATTAAAGTTATATTCGCAATAGGGAAATGCGTAACCATAAGTCCATGGGAAACCACATAAAGTGCTAAATTATTACACATTTACCACTACACCGCATAATAGTTTAATTGAATCGTTAACGGAGTTAGCGCCTTTGTCTTACAAAACTTTCGGCCGACGTAATTATTTTTTAATTGTTCTCGAACTCGATTGAAGTAAATGGACCAATAAAAAAATTACGCTTAATATTTAATGTGGATTTATTATTTTAAGAAACATGTGGACAAGTACAAGATCTACATAAGGTTATAACCTTAAAAAACCTAAGGTGAACACTTTTTATTTTTATATACGGCCAGTGTGGCCAGTGTGACCTTAATACCATAGACTCTTAATACGAAGCTAAGAAAAAAAACTACGTAATGACGTGAGTCGCGGAGATTCGCGGCTAAGTTCCGCGGGCTGGCGTTAGCGCGTGCGCACTTTCTATGTGCTAATCATTAAATACTTCCCATTCGACCAAATGTAGTGCGTTAAACATGCCTGTGGTAATATCGTTTCGAACGGCATAAAGTAGGATTTGTTTTTGAGTATTCTGCCGATACTTGAAAAGTTGTGTTGTCAAAGCTGCATAACACATGTGCTTTATTGCATCTATGTGAACTTTTTCAAGCATTACAATATGTTAATACTTTTCGATTGACCTTCATTCGCCCTCAAATTATGGCATAAGATACAAGGACTTTAAAGATACCTCACATATATATGTAGGGTTTTCTTTAAATTGTGTTATTTTTTTATGTCAAGCCCTGGAAGGCAAGTAGGTTGGCCGCGAAAAACGAGTCGGAAGATAAATTTCAATAACATCTACTTGGTAGGTACCGAGAATTTCAATGCTACTCCAAAAGCTCTCACAATAACCTAGTGAACGTATCATACAGTCGGTGTATTTAGATTAAAAACTAGTTGTTACCCGCGACTTCGTCCGCGTGGTATTTAACAAAGACTCACCGTTGGCAACAGCCTGCCTGATCCCGCGGGACGTATTGCAGATTGTTGCTATCAAACTTAATCAGGCGCAGCGCTGCAACATTGGTTTTAATTTTTTTTCGAGAGATTCTATTTTTTTTTCTAAAATAAAAGTAGCCTAAGTTACTCCTTGCTACATCAGCTATCTGCCAGTGAAATTCCCGTCATAATTGGTCCAGCCATTTCAAAGATTACCCGGAACAGACAGGCAGACAGACAAATTTTTAAAAAAATGTTGATTTGGTATAGGTAACGTGTATACATCCAAATGCATTTAGTAAAAAACGGTTATTTTAATATTACAAACAGACACTCCAATTTTATTTATATGTATAGATAGATAAGTAGATATTTTAGGCAAGAAATACTTGTACAATCTCGTATTGTGTGGCAACATTTCCCTAATCAAATGTATTTGCCCATATAAAGCTTATTTTGTATTTATGCTTAAACATTTTTACATTTTTAGGTCATCTTATTTACATAGCCAAGGTATATAACTGATGTTATACAATAGACAAATACATAGCCAAGTGAGATGCTTCTTCTTCATTGTCGTTCCCTCACTAATAAGGATCGTGACCATATGATTTGTCTCCATTTCCTTCTGTCCTGCGCCAGTTCAATAGATCGTTGTAGAGTTCTCCTGTTGCCCTTTACAATACTTTCACTGCATCTTGTAGAATTCGGCCACTGGAGCGCTACTCACTTACCTTTTTTTTTTTTTTTGCCGGTCGGAAATCTTCGAGCGATACCCAGCCTCTGTATGGGAGAGGGCCGGGCTATGTGGGATTCTCACCCACTAAAACCCCCCAGAGTGAGATGCTACTAAATAAATGCAAAGAGGAGTCGGACAAGAGTTGCTTAATATTCTTAGGTGTTTCCTGCCGAAGTAAAATGATCACTAACAAACTTACATTACGTAAAGTAACTGTGATTTTGTGTCGGTCAGTGTTGCCTTGGCATAATTTTAACGAGATATACTATTGTATATATAGGGCCTTCACAAACAATTGGGAGAATAAATTCAGTAGAATCAAAATATTCTTATATGGGGTCGAGTCACCTTCGTCCGTAGGAGAATTAAGTACCCTCGAGATACCCTACACGTGACCCTAGGTGGTGCCAACCAGGTGACAACTCTACTGGTGGTAGGCTTCGGCCGTGGTTAGTCACCACCCACTGAACAAAGCCATGTCGCCAAGCGGCCTAGCCGTGTTCCGGCATGATGTTCGGTGTTGCCATTCATGGATGGCGAGTCAGATCAGTTGCGCTGCATGTGCCTAGTGGATGTAGCGTCTCGATCTACTGCCGCCTTCCTACCTAGGCAAGTATGCTCCATCGTAGATCTCATCGTCACTTACCATCAGGTGAGATCGAGATCAAATACTTGCCTATAATGTAATAAAAAAAAAAAAATTCTTTATTCATGTAAACTACTTATGAATCGTCAAAAGTTACAGAATGCTAAGCTACTACTTTACCACCCGTTTGGAATGCCGTTCCTATGGAGAAGAACGGGCAGAAACTCCATGATTGCTCTATATTAAAAAGATCTTTTAAATTTTGTAGCAGTACATTGTTATAGGTATGTGAGAACAATGTAGGGACGGCTAAGAAGACTTTAGCAGTAGTTAATGGCTACATGGTCCCCACATTTACAAATTACTTTTGTAGGTAGTAGGTACAGAAACTGTATTGCTTGCTGCCTCCAATTCTAAAAGGGCCTTCTACCCTTCACGGCGTGATAATGATAATTATTATATTTCATAATGATAATGATATCGCTGTAACGCGTTATGTCAATCAAATCATTGATTAATGATAGCCGATACATCCGACCGCACAACACACAACCGCAGTGAATGTAAACACCTATCGGACTATTTATGCAACGCTCGTAAAACGAGCGAACAGTTGCTCAAGCGATACAATAAATCCGTAATAAGCATTTCTATTATAAAATTATATCAGTGATAGCCACGTTAGTAGAACGCTTGCCTCGGTAACGAGGATCAAACCCCGCAGATTCCAACCCCGGCTCGCACCTCTGGGATTTCTGGATTTCATGTGCGCATCTAATTTTCAACCACCATTATCACTTGCTAAACGGTAAAGGAAAACATCGTGAGGAAACCTGCACGTCTGAGAGAACACCTCGAAAGACGCGTGAAGACCGTCATCCCGCACTGGGCCAGCGTGGTGGACTATGGCCTAATCCCCTTCCCGTTATTTCCAAGAACTTGATACTTTTTAGCGACATTATCGGATGGTGCAATAAATACAGTATGATGTTTTTGAGTTCAAAATTAACAGGTTCGATTCTTACATAAAAAAAATATAAATCTAGTAATGCAGTTTTAGTTTTCATAAAAATCAGCCTTGAGAGTCCTTTAAACATTTTTCGCTATTCCCTATAGTTTCGGATTTGGCCATCCACACATACTAAAAAAACCGTCTGTATATAGATTGGCGTTAATTAAAATTTATGACTCTCATTATTTCTATAACCATGTGCCACAAATATTTATACGCCATTATTTGCAGACCATAGCGACACGCACACTTAAAAAAATCACTATGTATTTATTTATTTATAGTTTTAGGATTGCCAACTGAGTTTACAATGTTACATAATGTGATATAATCAATTAACATACAAATATAAGTGATATTGGGTAATTGTAACTCTAATGACAGGCAACCACATCATGTGCCACAGATACAGTGTAAGAAATCATAATAATAAAAAAAATAAGATTAAATGTAGTATATGCCTGTATTCAAAAAGTTACCTATCTCTAACACATTTATAAACCACAATTATCTCGCAGTATATCTATGAACAAGTAAAATATTATTATAAAATTCCGATGCCCACATATTATGTGTAGATATACTTATCCACGAATGCTCATTGCATAAGTTAATATTACGTGATCGGTCGTAATTAGGTGGGCGCTAGGTAACGGGCAAGAAAGAGAAAAAATAATTGGAGTGGCAAGTGCGTTCGCTCTAATCTTGTCACGGTTCCGTACAGTCTATTAGGCTTCAGCCTTGAATTTAGCGGGCAGTGGGGCGGCGGGCGGCGCGGCGGCGCGGGAGCGGAGCTCGTTGGCCGCCCCGCGCCGTGCGCTGCCGCGCCGCTGTTTTCGAGAACCGGTTCATTTGATTTTACGCATAAGATCCTGCCGCTCCCGCGCCGCCGCCGCCCCCGCCCCACTGCCCGCTAAGTTCGAGGCTGAGGCCTTAGTCATGCTTCTTCGATGTGGTTATTAGTGTCTACTTAATGATTCCTCCGAATACCTCACATTGGGAGGAACTTAGTTACTAATAGTCCTGGGCACCAAGTCTGGTGACATAATCGATTCATAATCGGACAGCAACCGCATGGTAACTTTCACTTTTGACAAATATTGTATGGGATATCTGTCAAAAGTGACAGTTACTTTGCAGCTACTGTTCGATTATGAATCGATTGTGTTAGCAGACTTGGGGCCCTGTAGCTTGTGGTGAGGTTAAAGAGGTCGCTGCATATTGAATGTGTTATTGCTATTAATTACTTTTCATTGGTAAAATACCCACTAAGTTGTGTGTAAGGCCGTATTCATATCCATTTTATTTCATCGCATTTCATATCGTAAAGAACGAAGAAGAATCATAATTGTCAATAAAATGTAAAACATTATTAACTTATTGAATCACGGATCTCCGAAGTCTCAATAATTCCCATTACATCTGCGATCACGTTACGAAACATGCTACAATTAATGCGGTGTTTAATTTTTATTGTTTCTGCAGCTCTAGTGACCTATTGGGCGTTAATAAGTTCACTTGTGTATACCAAAGATACAGAAAAATGGAAGGTGCAAAATAATTGTGGAAATGTACGACTACACGTGTTCTAGAGTGATGGCTACGAGCCGAAAGAAAAGATATTTGTGACAGTCTTTTACATGAAGAGCTGGGATAAGCCAGCGCGGGGCTTGTAGATAATGCGCGGGTCTGTAGCAAATTCGCGGCAATTGTAGCAAGTGCGCGGGGCCTGTAGCAAGTGCGCAGGTTCTTTAGTAAATACGCGGGGCCTGTAGCAAATTCATGGGGTCTGTAGCAAATACGTGGGACCTGTAATAACATTCCAGTGCACGGTATACGTTCACCGTGCCCGTCTCCTTAATTATTTTTTTGGTCCTGATTATCAAATTTTTATATATTTAACTATTGAACACAAAACAGGTTAGAATCAAGTATGCATTAATGGTGACATGGAATATAGTTGCTTAAATATAATTATAACCCAAAAACTTGTGTTTTCAAAATTATACAATATACGAGATAAGTAGAAGTTAAACTTAGGCACTACTAATGTACTATAACATAATTAATACTAAATGTTAACATGCATTTAATTAAAAAACATAGGTAAGTGTGAGAAGTTAGGCGAATGCTATAACTATAACTATTGTTTGAGGATGTTATGGATTTGTCTCTTAAAAATATAAAAATCATTACTAAATAAATCCACAGACGGATTATCATGATTCAACACATTGTATTGCCGACACATACGAACGATGGGGTTAAAGTAGGATGTGTTATTGCGAAATACTTTAAGGGTAAAAACGTTAATTTTGTACCCGAGTTCGAGATGTTCAATATCTGTAAGTATTATGCCCTTTCGGGAATAGACCATTTCGTCCCTATTAAGTTCGTAGCATCGGCAACCGACGGCAGTGTATGCATAACGCCTTATGCTACAATCCTGGCATACCGTTTTCACTTCATACACCTCCTCATACACTCGATCGGCGATCAGTGTTCTCTGCCTACCCCCATGGGATACAGGCCTGAGTATATGTACTAGTATTATATACTGATTTCACCCTCAGTCCATTGTACGGTACCCATAATATAAGCATTGCTACGTTTGGGACCTTACAAACAAAGTGTGTTACTTCGGAAAGCCACTTCCAGTATTTATATTAAAAGTGCTTCAAGCACGTTTCTCCAAAAATACTTTCAGTATCATGTCATTAAGATCTGTCAATTCATTCTGCTCACTTAAGTACCTACTTCCTCTTCCACATAACAAGAATACGTAACAATTAAAAATAATTAAATTCAACTTGTTATGATTAAGGAAATTATGCGATGGTTTACTTAATTAATGTATTAAAGGGAATATTAATGTTTGCCTGTATATTAACATAAGTAGGTATACCTACTTTGAAATACGACAAGTGCGAGATTATTCGTAAACTAACCGTATACTTTATAGTCTATCGTATTTAGACGTTTTGTATTGAGAATTGAAAGTTTTAAGGTTTAAGGCGCTTTTCAAGTCTCCATACAAAATATCTAAATACGGTAGACTATAACGTATACGGTTAGCTCGCACTTGACGTACTGATCCCTACTACGTGTTTTTAATGGACTTATAGGTTGTTCATAAAAAATAATTTATACTATACTAATATTATAAATGTGAATGTTTGGATGGATGGATGTTTGTTACCCTTTCACGCCAGAACGGCTGAAGGGATCTGGATGAAATTTTGCACAGAGATAGATTATAGTCTGGAATAGCTTTTTATCCCGTTAAAATGTACGGATCCCGTGGGATAGATTTATTTAAATGTTTCATAGAATACCAATAAATATTTTTTTCTCATACATTTGATTCTGAGGCGGTACGAAGTTCGCCGGGACAGCTAGTTAATAATAAATGTAATCTTAATAACAATTAATAAGCATCGGAAAGGAAAGCCATTAATAAACACGTTATACAAATAGTTTTCAGCCAATTAATTGGTACTAAACCAAGCGTATCCACGTGCGAACACTAGTGAAGCATAAGAGCTATAATTACGTCTCCAGCCTCCAGTGAACGGCGACTTTAAACTTATTTTCGTAATGGGATCGCGAATGTACATGACGAGTATCCGAAATCGGATAACTAGTTCAAACAACTGATACTAATTGTTGAGTGTCACAGTGTAGAAGAATAAGCGGTGAGCGGAGCGAGCGAAGATATCAGACGCATCCACCACTGAACAAAGCCATGTCGCCAAGCGGCCTAGCCGTGTTCCGGCATGATGTTCGGTGTTGCCATTCATGGATGGCGGGTCAGATCAGCTGCGCTGCATGTACCTAGTGAATGTAGCGTCTCGATCTACTGCCGCCTTCCTACCTAGCCAAGTATGCTCCATCGTAGATCTCATCGTCACTTACCGGTGAGATCGAGATCAAATACTTGCCTATATTGTAATAAAAAAAAAACCTTTTCTCAATATGGGAGAATTAGGCTATAGTCCCGTAAATTGGGTCTACTTTGGGTTAGTGAACTAAGTTAACACAGCTTTAGACAGACGTGCAGGTTTCCTCACGATCTTTGCTTTCATCTATGTATCCTGAATGTAAATATTCCAAGGATGCCAGCCAGAATTTTAATATACATACTTTTCCCAACTTAGCAATCACTGCTATTACTATGACGTTTATGAAGCACGTACGTATTTTGAGACTGAACTACGTTGACCGCTATAATGTAATACATTGAACATCCGATTTATATACACAGTTTTGAAAAATCAGCTTCAATGTCTGTGGTCAAAGTTTGGAAATGTACCTAATCGAGGATTCTACCGCTTCGCTTATCGCCACCGCCCATCACCAAGTCTCCTCCGCTATGATTATGTAAACAGCGTAACATCGTTGATCACTAATTAAAGCGCCGTGCCGAGAAGCTGTGATTTACATACCTACATATTCGCATATTAATGTTATATACATATTTCCGAGGTTTGTCCATAAAACAAAAATAACTTTTTATTTTGTTGTGTAACCGACATCCAAAAAAGGTGGATGTTATCAATACGACAATTGTTATAGCGGTTATTTACAGTACGGCGGTGCCATTAATAGCTATTTTAGAAATCAGCCCCTAAGGGGGTAAAATACAAGGTTAAAGATTGTACAAATAAAAACATATTTGGATCAAATGTACTCGAAGCTCTTAAATTTTAACTTGGTAAGAAGGGGAAAACAGAGTTTTAAAGTTTGGAAACAACATTATTTTCATATAAAAAACCTACTTGGATAAAACGCTATGTTTTATTTTATAAAAACTGTTATGTACGAGTATATTCCCAAAGAAATACTTACACAACCACGCTTCGAAGAAGTCTTTCAATAATTTTAGATAACAATGTCGGTAAAATAATAACGTCAACTTACTACTGTTGGTTAGCAATTTAATGAAGTATTTTTTAACCCCCCACGCAGGGTTCGCGGTTTTATAAGTTTGATGCCTATGTCTGTCTGTCTGTGGGGTTGTCCGTTGCATCATAGCACCCATACGCGTGGACCTATATCCACGTTTAAAGTTTTAAAAGTATAAAATAAAAATGAAATCGAAAATTTAAAAAGCCCCCGACACAAAAACGAACATATAAAAAGTCAAAGATATTAACTATGTATTCGTTTTCAAACGATTTATTGATTCTAAATGGCGTTGGGAACGCGCTGTAAACAAAATAGGGCTATTCAACTAATCACTCCGTCCAACTCTGCTTCGCTCCACGCGACTCCCTCTGCCCCGCTCCATACCGCTCCGATCCGCTCCGATCCGCTCTCCACTCCACTCCACCGTGCTCCGCTCCACCCCACACCACCCAGCTCCCGGCTCTACAGATTGAGTGCCAAGTTGGGCCGTAGAGGCGTTGACAATATTAATAGAGATTGCATATATTTATACACAAATGGTCGGTAACTGTTCAACGCCATAATTAGAAATTCTAGTTTCACTGCACATGGGAAATTCTATGGAAAAACATTCAGCCAGTCGGCAATTATTGTTTCCCGTTCCGTAGACAAACGAGTCATATTCATTACTAGTGACTTATTATTATTAGTGAACATGGTGCGGTTCGTTGAAGAATGCCTTGGAATCGCGATAGAGAAGATTCAAATCGCGATAATTGGTGAAAGAAATTAATTTTCTATTAATTTTTATTTGAATTGAACGTGCGCTTCTATAAAATTTTACATTCTGACTTTACACAGTAAGTACTCAAGTGCAACTCAAAGTGGGCTATAACATTTTAAGACCACATGCAACAAAAGCAACACAATTTATACTTCGTCTTCAACAGCAATAGTTTGTTTCATGATGAACCTATTGTATTGTACCTGTGACCTTAACAATATCTTGATAAATACCTATCTTGCTCTGTCTACTATCCCTGATGCCCTAGTATGAAGAAAGAGATGTAAAGTATCGATTTCTCTAAATGTAATCTCGAATGCGGTTTCGACGTCAGGATATGTTGAAATAGAAGTAAAAATAATTATAATAAGTGCCTGTGTATCTCACGTTCAAATTTTTATATATTGACTAGCAGTCACCCGCGACTTCCTACACGTAGACCTTAGTTTTTTTACTAAACTGGGGAGCCATTCTAAATTATACCCATGTTGAGTTCCAGTAAACCAGCGTTTAGTACATTTTTGGAATACATTTGGGTGGTATTTTGGGTAACCCTTCAGTTTTCCGGATTCAAAGTATTGTGGATGTTTGGCTGGGTTGAGTTATATGCTATCCACACCTTAATTTTCATCAAAATCAGTCAGAAAAACCAAATGAAAAATAATTGCGGATTCGCCTCTGTATCGAAAATATTGCTAAAAACGATTTTGTTTTTTAAAATATTAGATGTAAGTAATTACTTACAGACACGACCAAGTTACATTTGTATGTATATATAGACCTCACGTCCGTTTTATGTAGGTACCCACCGACAAAGTCCTTGAATTGAACCGGTCGAGAATTGGTGGTAAATATCAGATACTTATTGTGAAATACATAAGAACATGTCTATTTAATAATAGTAGGTACCATGTGCATTATTATGATAGATGCACCGGTTATTTGGGTGTGTTGCCAGTTTGCATAATCTGTGGGTTGAGCATCTTGAAATGAACCGCGACAGACAGGTTTAAAGCTCGTTACAGACGGTAAAGACACGATAAAATTAAGTAATAAATAATGCCAGACGAACACAGTTGATGTGTACGGTACGATGCGGTCACACAGTAAGCAACGTTTGTATTATGGACACCGTACAATGGACTGAGGGCGAACTCAGTATATAATAATTATATGGATATAAAACATCTATGGCTCCGGTACAAATACTCGTGTTTATCACACAAAATTTGTCCCTGCCAGGATTCGCATATATATAGCGCCTAGGCAGACTCTTAGGAGAATGTAAAAGTTACATATAATATCATCGGATCTTAGCTGTGTGTTATATTTTAAGATACTTTATTATATCTCCATAGGAGATCTTAAATAGCATATAAGTAATAATATATTCACGGCATGTTGGCTCTTGTAAGGAAAAAATCGTAAAGGTTTGTATTAAAATTGGATCCTTGTTGATGTATTTGGGTTCCTATTCAGCAATAAAAGAATCATCCTAATCTCATAATAATTCCAATAAATCGAAACATGGCTTGGATACATTGTTCTATTACAGAGTCCCGGTGCCTCCTGGGTTTATCATCAGATCAGTTCGATGGTACCATATTCATCAGAACCATTTCTATAAATTTGCTTCTTTTATAATCAAGATTATCTCGGCACCACCCGTGAAATACTTGTCATTGAGGAGTTCCGGTGGCCATTAGTGGTCTTCTTCATTAGTTCCACTTCAGCAAATGATACTTTCCAGATGCTTGCCTTGTTGATGAAAATACTGAAATCGCTGTATGCCTATAATATTTGAGGAGTCAAGTCCTCATGGATCCCATCATCAGTCTCTCAATTCCTCAATTCAATCGATTCAATCGATTATTCAATCGATTCCATCATCAGAACAAAATTCTGAAAAAAAATTGAACCGATCTGGCAGTACATCCTTTCAAATAATTTTCCAAATCGGTTCTTAAATGACGGATATCTGAGGTAACAAAAGTAAAATAAAATACAACCGAATTGAGAACCATCTTTTTTTGAAGTCGGTTAAAAACTAAAAAATACACGCGCTGAACTGATAATCGCCTACGTTTTTTTTGTGTTTTAAATGTTCTCATAATGGCCGCATCTCGAAAATGCTGGTTCAATTAAGTGTCTATCTTATATCTATTACTCATTAAAATTCAATTCCGTCCGTATAATTATGGGCATTCCGCATTATTATAGAGTTAGTGACATTTTATAAACGTCTCCTTCTTTTTATGTGGTATTTTATCGTTTTGTTTTTTTTATAAACTTCTTAAAATCATCCTTATTCTAAAACTGGTTTGAATTTGAATTAGCCAGTTGTTATGTAAAACTTTTAAATATCTCGTGGTAGCACACGTTATTCATTATAAAATAGTTTAACCTGTTTTGGTAAAATTCTACTCATAAGTATGTAAATAAATAACATAATTATACAGGTGATTCAGAAAGGGTATACTAAGACTGAAACCTGAAATCTTATTTAGCCCATTTGCAAACACTATGAGAGAGGTCAGAATTTCGATATGTGAATTTAAAAAAAATGGGACCATCGCGATTTTTTTGTAATTGCCAGACGAACACTCCCAACTATACGGTCCCACACTAAGCGACACTTGAATTATGGGTCCCGTTCAATTGACTGAGGGCGAACTCAGTATATACAATACTTATAAAAAGGTACAAGAATTCGCGTTTATCACACAAAGATTGTTGCCTAAACGAATTCGACCCCGGGTTCTTCGGCACAGAAAGCATTGTCACTACCAACTGCGCTAATCAACCGTCAAAATGTGCTTGAAAATTAACAAACAGATTTTTTTTATATATTTTTTTATTTATTATTGTTGCATATACAGGATGTTTCAGAAAGGGTATACTAAGCCTGGAACCTGGGCTTCTTCAGCGCATTTATAAACACTATTTGAAGTTAGAATGTGGAGAATGATAAAAAAAAAACTATTGTTCTTAATAAATCAGAATTATCATTTTGTTGGGTACAAAACTATTTATTAAAAATAAACATATTACGATTCTGACTGCATAAAGTGTTTACAAATGCACTAAAGAAGCTGAGGTCCAAGGCTTAGTGTACCCTTTCTGTAACACCCTGTATAACATGTATATTATACTCCAAATATTGTCAAATGAACGCAATTAAAACTTTATATGATGATACCTCAAAATCCACGAGCGGGATTTATTTTAACTAGGTATCCCGGCGATCTTAGTACCGCCACATCATCAATAGTACCGCCACATCATCAAATGTATAAGAAAATAAGTTATCTTTATTATTATTTTATTGTGAATCCCACTAATATTATAAATGTGAAAGTTTGCTTGGATGGATGTTTGTTAATCAATCACGCCAGAACGGCTGAACGGATCTGGATGAAATTTGGCACTGAGATAGATTATGGTCTAGAATAGCAAATAGGCTACTTTTTATCTCGGTAAGATGTATGCTTCCCGTGGGATAGACTTGTTTTATTTTTCATAGAGCAAAGAATCGACAAGATTTTTTGCATGGATAGTGGTAGATTAGGGGTCAGAAAATGACATAGGGACATACTTTTCAATCGCGGGTAACACCGCGGGGCGCAGCTAGTTTTAAATATTTTTCAATAGTTCAGCTCTGAGATTTGTGCGCGCGTGTAAGCCGGTGTTAAATAGTTTTCGCCGCCATTTGTATAATTTTAACGTATATTCTGTATCCGGTTTAGGAGTAAATTACATCTGTATAATTAAGAAGATGACGTAATGACCTTCAAATTTCTTCTCAGCATCAAGTTCAGGTCATTGAATATGACTTTTATTAGCCGAGACGGCTATCGAACGATTTATGTGGACGAATGATTTATCTAGATTTTCTAGACTTAAATGTCATGCGGATAATCTTTCTAGCGTGGGTTGGTGAACATATGCGTGGAGGCTCGTGAAAGAGTGTCACGCCATGGGGTTATAGTGGGTATACCGGCTTGAGGCTTGTAGGGGAGTCCCATATACCCCCATACGAGAGGGGATGCGTAACGGATGTGCACATGCTTAAAAAAAATAGGGCGGTAAAGATATGTTAGTTTAATTACCGGCTTGAGGCTTGTAGGGGAGTCCCACATACCCCCATAGGAGAGGGGATGCGTAACGCATATCCCTCTGTTTAAAAAAATAGGGCGGCAAAGATATGTTAGATTAATTAGTTGCATTATGAAACGATCCGGATCGAAGGGTGAGCTGGTAAAACAGGGCCCGAAGTCTGCTAACACAATCGATTCATAATCGAACAGCAACTGCATAGTAACTGTCACTTTTGACAGATATTGTATGGGATATCTGTCAAAAGTGACAGTTACTACGCGGTTGCTATTCGATTATGAATCGATTGTGTTAGCAGACTTGGGGCCCATTTATTGAATTTAATATTGCTATTAATTACTTGACACTGGCAAAATACCCGCTAAGTTGCGGGTGAGGCCATATTCATATCCATTTTACTTCATCGCATTTCATTTCGTAAAGAAAGAAGAAGAAGGTGCGCTGTCTGCCCGCCTAGTGCATGCAGCTCTGCCTACCCTTGCGCGAATTGCCGGCGTGATAATATTTAAATGTCTATTGGATTGGTTTTTCCGGACATTAACGAAGGTGATTCGTCTGTTTCTTATTGTTTTGTTACAAAAATAATACCTAGTTATTGTTGAATTGGAATTGTAGGTAAACAAGGTTTAGCATAAATAGTATAAAATATTCTAACAGACGACTCAGTAAGTTATATTGATCGCGTAGATGTATAAAATAATTGGATAAATGACGTGTAGCGACGACTTTAACCATACCACAAGCTACGTAGATGGCACTGCAGACACGCATTCAGAACAATAGACAATGACGTCATAATCCTGAATCGCGCTATTAGAGTTCTCGGAGCAAGTAACATATATACAAGATCCCGACAATAACCGTCGGGGCATAGCGGCCGCCCCGCCAGGCATACCACCCGCCTGGCTGTAAGATCTTCCCTTTTCCGCTAAAGACGTTTTTTTTTTTAATCAATGCGATTTTTTGATCGTGCACTAAGTACGGCGTGCAATCAATTAAATGTCTAATATTGAATTAAAACTAAATTTAAGCATTTTATCGAGTTTATATTTTGATCAAAATCAAATGATATTGAATCAAAATGTAAACGCGATAAAATCCCTATCCCTAAATTAGTTTTTATTTCAATGTGTAGTATTCGCGTAAATATAAGAAATCAATAAGTAAATGTCCAATAATTTGATTTAATTCTTTGGGAACGTTATCTTTATATACTGTTGGCCGTGGTAAATATTTTACACTATTATAGTTACACCTTATATATAGGTATGTTGCAATATGCAATTCAAAATGTGAAGGTTTTTATATTGGCCGTTAATGAATTAGTTTTATTGAAATAAAACTATTTTTTCAAACGGGGTACCCTCATGTTTAAGTGTTGTTTGAAACTATGACACCAGGACGTCAACCACCTCAGTCCTCCCGTGACCATGGTTGCTGTAAGCAGCCGAAACGTCGGGAACGTAAAATCAAAATATAAACGCGATAAAATCCAAAAAAAATAGTTTTATTTCAATGTGTAGTATTCGCGTAAATATAAGAATTAGTTTTATCTTAGTTATAGTGATGTAAAGTGGAATGAATATATGTGGACCAATTCCCGTGCAAGCAGTATCCGAACACCTGAGCAGCCATCGCTCTCCTCAACCATATCACCAATTTACATCAATTATTATAATCACGTAATGAGATTATACATACGAATTATGTAAGGCTCTAAAATGCTTTTAACTTTTTAATGCGAAAATGTAGACGAAACGAATACCTACAAAGCATACATAATAATTATCTATGATAATTTTATTTTAAGTAATGTTTTATAAAAACAGTCAGATATATGTAACAACCGGTTATGCTATGCACTTGTACGGCACACGGCACACTTTTGAAAATCCTTGGATCAACCATCACAAACTGGCTTAGATCTTCTTTCAGACACTTTCGTAACGTACCAACCCAATCTTAACTATTTAAAAAAATTAACGTTAAATCAGAACACGACTGTTTAAAATCATAGATAAATGAATGTTTAATTCATACATCGAGTGTTTTTTTTATAATCTACTATTACTTCTCTATGTATATCGGAACGCTCCAATTTGAAAATGGAACGCCGGATTGTAAGTGGAAGTTACAATTAATAGTTGCTATTATCAGGCCCATGCGTTCACCCTTCTTTGGTTGTATCTTAACGTCTCGCTCCGAAAGTGGGAGGGACGGTATATAATATGATGGTAACATAGTCTGACCACACAACCAGTCTTCGGCGACGGCGAAGACACACAGCAACATGAAGTTCGCGGTGAGTAAATAATAATAGTGAAGTGCGAAAAAGTGTTTGTGGCCAGTGTTAAAAAAAATACAATTAAAAAAAAGTTTATACAGTCCGCGTTTTGGAAAAAAATAACTTTTTAAGTGCGTTCAATTTCGCGATAATTTTTAAAATAAATTAGTATTTTTGTTTTAATATTCGGTTAATAATTTAAATTTGTTATAATAACATAGCAAATAAGCTTATTTGGATCGAATCAATTAAGAATTATAACCGTAGCTAATTGATGTATAATTAATTACATAATTATCTCAATAGCTTTGATACAGCAACCAAATTGTAGGTATTCAGATGTTCGACTTGAATTTGATCAATTATACTGAATTTACGAAGAGAAAAAAGGGTCTTACGAAAACGAAAAAAAAATAACCTTAATATATGTACTTTAAAAAAACCTACGAAAAAAAATGTATCAGAAAATTCTATTAAATTGGGTTCTAATTATAAGAGGAAATAACACAAATAGTTATTTCGCATACATTTACATCTCATAAACGCAACTAAAGTCGTTAAGTTTATCCGAGTATATCCAATATAAAAAAAAAAAAACTATTACATCATTCAGTTTCCGCGAATAATTACGTACGAACGTACTTACCTACATACACACATTATTATAATAGATCATAATTTTCTTCCTAGACGGTGTTATTTTCACTTTCCCAACATAAACGTAGAAAGTTAAGAAAATACACCGGTCTGATGTGAATTACTGTTATTCAGTACGTACTTACATAGTAGTACCAATTGTACGGTCCCATACTAAGCAACGCTTGTAATATGGGTACATTCGTGCTCATCACAGTTTGCCCCTACCGGAATTCATGCCCAGGACAATCAGCACAAGCGCAAGTCGACTAGACAATGAAGTTAGACTACCTATATAATACTTTACTTTTAAAGAAACTATTTTTTTATTGTAATAGTCGAAGAGAAATTATTTAAAGTTTTACAATTTATATTATCGATGACTTTGACCGTTTTGTCTTTGTTTTCATATCAATTATTATGTATGTGCTTATATGATTTTGGTGGAAAGAGATGAAACATTGCAGTCTGGTGAGCGCAAATGGTGCGGAATGCTCATTTAGTACTCGTACATTTGGCATCAAAATGTCCAAAACCCAAAATTGTGCATCTAGCATCATTGACTTCTAGATCATCGAAATATAATATTTATTATACTAAATGCGGTTATAAAACCAATTTTAATGTGAACGTACCCACTAAAACCATATTTACACGTATAAAAATACATTACCGTCCTTCTTGCGCAGTCGGGTAATAATGGATTTCTAATCAATCAAAGCTTTAGAACATTCGATATTAATAAAATAAATATACTTTGAATGAATAGGTAAGTAAAGAAAGGATTTATTATAGGTGTGTTCATGTATATATTCATGACATTTAATTAAGTATTCTACTTACACGTGAAAATAACAACCTGTATGACATCATATCTATTTTTAGACAACATTATGGAATACAAGTTCGGTCACTTTTTTATGGAAAAAGTAATGTGTTAGTGGTTTGACAAGAAACTTAATAACTTGATGGTCAAGTCATTTACATAAATTAAAAAGAAGATTTATGAAAATGATATAACAAAAAAGTATAATGTTCGCAATATCCAATTAAAATTCCAATAAAACAGTAAAGTAAAATATATGAAATAAAAAACAGATTATTCTTTCTTGACATAAATAGTTTTACACTTATTGTAACTTTGCCACTGACATTCTTGCAATTTCTCGCATCCATCTGAGATTGCGTACCTACACTTTAGACCAATTTCTCGCATCCATCTGAGATTGCGTACCTACACTTTAGACCAATTTCTCGCATCCATCTGAGATTGCGTACCTACACTTTAGACCAATTTCTCGCATCCATCTGAGATTGCGTACCTACACTTTAGACCAATTTCTCGCATCCATCTGAGATTGCGTACCTACACTTTAGACCAATTTCTCGCATCCATCTGAGATTGCGTACCTACACTTTAGACCAATTTCTCGCATCCATCTGAGATTGCGTACCTACACTTTAGACCAATTTCTCGCATCCATCTGAGATTGCGTACCTACACTTTGGACCAATTTCTCGCATCCATCTGAGATCGCGTACCTACACTTCAGACCAATTACACTGGACGAGGGATCGATTCATTGCCCATAAACTGTGATATAAAACTTATTAACTCTCAAAAGTTTTTTAACTCCACTGTTCCTCAAGAATTGGCAGAATAAATACAGTACAGTAGTATTATTCTATAACAACAATCTCATACCTCACGCGCGATTCCGAAAGTGAATTGTAAAATTTTAATACAAATTTAACGTTACACCATCGGAATCACGCGTGAGAGATGAGATGAAATGACGATCTTACATCTCACGCGTGAATCCTCGGATAATTTGTAAAATTCATATTAAAATTATACAACTCACTTTCGGACTCACGCGGGATATAATTGGCGTTACAGAATAACACTACACATGTTTATTGTACAGGCGGTTCCATTTGTTAAATACTCAAAGACCATCATAGATAAGCAGTGATGGCCAAGTTAGTAGAACGCTTGCCTCGGATCGCAGGTTCAAACTCCGCCTCGCACCTCTGGAATTTCATGTGCAAATCTCATTTTCAACCACGATTATCCCTCGCTAAACGGTGAAGGAAAACATCGTGAGGAAACCTGCATGTCTGAGAGAACCCCTCGAAAGATGTGTAAAGTCCGCCAACCCGCACTGGGCCAGCGTGGTGGACTATGGGCTAATCCCCCTCGCGTTGAGTGGAGGCCCGTGCCCAGCAGTGGGACATTTAAAAAGGGCTGGTATTATAATTATTATTAATAATAGATCCGTACCAATATTAACGCAAGAACGTGCGTGGTCTATAATTGACCAATTACGCGAACGTTACGCATCTTTTACGCCGTCATAACAGTTATGACATACGCGGATGGATTCATCTATTCACGATAGTCGCGATACTTAGATAGTTAGAGTTATATGATTAGACGTAAGAATATAATTGCTATGTAGTTCATATTCAAAACCGTTTTCTAAATAGTTTATTTATTCTCATGATAAAACTTGGAGCCTTCAGGCTTTCTTGAATATTGCCTGATGAAAATCTAAGCTCACAATGACAGGTTTTTTTTTACATAAATATCATTTATAAAAGTTTACGCACTCGTGTGTCAGTCTTCTAATAGACATGCCCTATTGGCAAAACCCGTTTAAGCGGCTTTTACATAAACACGAACAGAAAAAAAAATAGATTGGACACGGAACGAATACCCATCAATTATTATTCATCAAACACCATAGAGAACCGTAAAAATCAAAGATATACGCCGTTTGTCCGTGTCTATGCGATTTGTAAGTGCGCTTGCGCTTCGTTTCGCAATGTCGAGGTAGATCTCATGCATTAGCGAATTCCGAACACAAACTAGTTGGTTGAGATCAATGACTCTAGGTTTCTAGGCACAGCGGAAACTATACCAGTGAGGCTAGTTTCAATTCCACTTTCATTACATTAAAATTGTATACTTACATAAAAAAAATATACCCCTGAATTTATAGACAATTTATAGACGTTTATGTAACTTTATCAAACGTCATATAGTACTGCGCACTAGAGGTTTGCTTTGCGCAGTGCTATAAGACGTTTGATAGAGTTATAGAACGTGTATAAATTCGGGGGATAGTGTATAATCAACCTACTGACAAATTATATGCATTATAATACAATCTTACATTTTAGTAAAAATTTTCGCTCTCGTTATTGCTATCCCTTTTACTCGGCACTGGCAAAATACCTCAGACACCAAAGTTACCTTAAGAACAACAATTATTTTAATATAGATATCTGGGCCAGCGTATAAAAAAAAATGAATTCCTTTTTCGAAAAAAGCACACACAATTTAAAAGCGGCCATCATTAAAAAGATGGTAATGTCATTCGAATAAATTAAAAAAAATAACAGACAGTCACTTGAGCACTCAATTATTATAGAATATGTAAACCGTTGTTACGATCAGATCAATCAAACGTCCGAAAACAGACACATTCATGATACGCTTGCAAAACTATCAATACTTATGTACAAGCAATAGTAATCTGAGACTGTTACGTGCGTTAATCCGACGTACTTTCACTGTAGCAGAGCATATGTCGTAATTAAAATATGGACTATACGTACACCCGACTGCATCGCCTTGACGACTCTTTGTTTTGCGCTTATCTCAAGTATAACTGGGTTAATTGGTCGATTGTATGATTCAACTTTGTGTATAGTTTGACGGTATTTATAATTCACCCAGTCTCAAACAACTTTCGCCACCAAAGCGGTTGCTTCCTGTGTAACATAAAGCGCATTATCGTGCAAAATCTCAAGCGCGCATTTTCTAAAACCACGCAATACTGTTAATAGTAGGCTTGGGTATATAATGTATTCAAACATTGCTCCCTTTTGCTCATTTTGTTTCATAATACCGTCTTGCTATGCATCTAACTTGATACTATGTCTGTGAAATTTAAATGCATTTAGGTGTCATGCTAATAATCGCGTGATTTTCTCTTTCGCTGTTTTTTTATAAACTCATGTTTAATAATAACCTCACTCGTTTATGTAACGTTTATTTATATAATGTTGTCATGGCCATGTTATGTGGAGGCTAGGTCAGTTATGTAGCTTAATTAATAGGAGTAATGAGATCGAATACTTAGCTACTAGTCAACAAAATTTAGTTAACTTTTACTTAACTGTTTGAGATATGGTTGCCTGGATCTTTAAACCAAGGTTTTATAAATGGCATGACCACCTGATTAGCGCAGTTGGTAGTGACTCTGCTTTCTGTGCCAAGGGTCCCGGGTTCGAATCCTGGTAGGGAACAAAAAGTTTTTTTAAGCGTTATGAAGGCTAAAGTCTAGTTAGTAATGTTTTTTTTTGCTATATGGATTACTTGCTCTCGAATGAATCACAAGGTATCTTACATAATCTCATACTCTCCATAAACACAACCATACAGAAAGTATTACAAAATGTGCAATCAAAGATTCAGTACAGATAACATGCAATATTTTCCGGCAGTACTAACAAAGATTAACATTTACTAATAAATCTATTACGTAATGTGCAGGAGTTACTTTAGCATGTATTACGCATAGAAATTGCTGTAATCCACTCTAGTTAAATCCTAGCGAAATGGACGTTGAGAATAAGCAAGTACATTACTATGTCGAAAAGTTTAACTCGATACAATCGCTCGTGCCTATTATTTACTGCCTGTTTTATTTCCATAATTATTAACGTACCATATCATATTTATAGTCTAGTAAAGACCGATACTAATTTTATTGCTAAGTGTGATACACTCAGTAATAATATATTGTTTTGAGAATAAATTATTATTTAGTTACTTTTCTGTGGCATTAAAAATGATAGCTTTGTAATTAATTCTTTGTGAATAATTGCAGTATTTTGTTAGCTGATGATTATTACCAAAAAGTAGCGATAAATTATCGTTAAAAAAATAATCTTGTTACAAAGCAATGTAGAGTTGAGGAAATAGACTATTATTATGTTTTAACTTTTTAGTGCGAACATTAGTTGAAAACAATGGCTCTGCGGCGTGAGATGCTCATTCGATTCAAGATGCGAGTGAAAGTCTTATATTTTAGTATTCCGAATCGATATGACTCTAACTGGATCAAATGTAACTTTTACTTTGTTATGTATTAGAAAATCCTCGGAATTGTTGAATCGGCATTTACATTCTTGAATTCGATCATTGTTCGTCAATATGTGTGCATATAATAAAAAACTTTTTAACAAAATAAAAACCGTCTTCAAAAAACTAAAAAGCTAAAAATAATCTAATCTTGAAATCTACCTTGTTTAACTAAATCAAATATTTAACTAATCTGAAGTCGGTGCCAAAAAACTACTGAGTCGAGTATTGCCGGTCTGCGCCAAAGACTATACCTACAAATTGGTCCGCGCATCTCGTTACTAGAGTATACTTTTACTATTCTTCCTCGGTTGTTTATTTGGCACCGACTTCAGATTAGTTAAATATTTGATTTAGTTAAACAAGGTAGATTTCAAGATTAGATTATTTTTAGCTTTTTAGTTTTTTGAAGACGGTTTTTATTTTGTTAAAAAGTTTTTTATTTTACACTTTTTAGTGGATATATTTACTATTCTTTGTCACTAAAAAGATTTTTATATCAATAATTTTACTGGATAATTGGTATACCCAATACAACATATATATATAGATATAGATTTAAAGAAATCAAGATAAAACAAAACCATTGAATCAATCTGGCTGAATTTTAAAAGGGTATACCTTATTCTGTAAAAAAAAGAATAATCCAAATCGGAACATCCACGAAAAAGTTTTATTTATAGCCAAGGTGCATCCTATAACAATTTAAATAAGCCCAAACACGGCTTGGAGACATTGTTTTATTACAATGTTCCGGTTCCTCCTGGGTTTATCATCAGATCAGTTCGATGGTAACATATTCATCAGGAACATTTCTTTAAATTTGCTTTGTCATAGTCACTTAACGATCATAATCGAGATTATCTTGGCGCAACCCGTGAAATACGTATCACTGACAAGTTCCGGTGGCCATTTGTGGTCTTCTTCATCACTTTCACTTCAGCAAATGATACTTTCTGAATGCAAATGCTTGACTTCTTGATGAAAATACCAAAATTGCTATAGGTTTGCCTATAAATTTTGAGGAGTCCTCTCAATTCCTCATGGATCCCATGATCAGAACATTTTTTTGAAAAAAATGGGACCAATCTGTAAGCATATCCTTTCATATAAAAAAATAATTTTCCAAATCGGTTCATAAATGACGGAGATATGAGGTAACAAACATAAAAAAAAAAAAAAATAAAAAAAAAAAAAAAAATACAACCGAATTGAGAACCTCCTCCTTTTTTTTGAAGTCGGTTAAAAATTAAACTTAGTTTATCCGAAACAAAGACATTCACTGCGTTCAGATATTTGCGTAAAATGACAAAATATTATTTATTAAATAGCGATATTTATATGCAGTTCAAGGATATCTAGTATCTCCCAAACATTCTGCATAACCAGACCAAAATAATTTTACTTGAAGCACAAGCATTTGATTTAAAGTCTTCTTTAACCCTTTAGCCCTAAAATCATAGACTAATCTAAGTATCTCTATTGTCTACAGGTTGTTCTGGTCGCATCACTGGCCGTGGTGGCCTTTGCCAGCGAGGAGAAAGCGGCAACGAAACAAGCGGCACCCGAAGACAAGAAGCAAGAGAAGCGAGGCATCCACGAATATGGTTCTTACGGAGGCAGCTCCGAAGGCGGTTACGGAGGTCATAGCTTCGGAGGTTCCGAGGGAGGATATGGAGGTCATAGCTTCGGGGGTTCTGAGGGAGGCTATGGAGGTCATGAGGGCATCAGTCTAGGTCATGGAGGTCAGGAGGGCATCAGTTTTGGAGGCCATGGTGGTGGTGAAATCAGCTTCGGCGGTCACAGCCACGAAGGCATCAGCTTCGGTAGCGGACAGAGCTACGGACATGGCGGAGACTCCGGCTGGAAACCAATCTCTGATCACCATCACCACGAGCACGTTAAGACCGTCGAAGTGGTCAAGAAGGTCCCTGTTCCGTACACAGTTGAGAAACACGTGCCCTACACTGTTGAAAAGAAAGTGCCTTATGAAGTCAAAGTGCCTTACCCCCAACCCTACACCGTCGAAAAGAAGGTCCCAGTCTCTGTTAAGGAGTACGTGAAGTACCCTGTATACGTCCCCGAACCTTACACCGTCGAAAAGAAGGTCCCTTATGAAGTCAAGGTCCCAGTCGACAAGCCTTACGAAGTCAAAGTTAAAGTACCAACCCCTTACACTGTAGAAAAGAAAGTGCCTTATGAAGTCAAGGTGCCGTACCCCCAGCCCTACACAGTTGAGAAGAAAGTGCCCGTTCCCGTCAAGTACGAAGTGAAAGTGCCCCAGCCTTACGAAGTCGTGAAGAAGGTCCCCTATGAAGTCAAGGTTCCCGTCGACAGGCCATACAACGTGTACGTCCCCAAGCCTTACCCAGTTACAGTTGAGAAGCCTTACCCCGTCACTGTACACAAACCCGTCCCTTACGAAGTGAAAGTACCCGTTGACAAGCCGTACAAGGTCGAGGTTGAGAAGCCTTACCCAGTGCACATTAAAGTTCCAGTCCCTCAGCCTTATGACGTTTACAAGAAGATCCCATACACTGTTGAGAAGAAAGTGCCTTATGAAGTCAAGGTGCCCATTGACAAGCCCTACCCAGTATACAAGGAGGTCCAAGTGCCTCTCGTGAAGGAGGTTCCTTACCCTGTCAAGGTTCATGTCCCAATCTACTTCAAGAAAGAGGTGGAACATCACCATCACGAGCAACTGGGCCATCACGAGCAGATAGGCCAACATGAACTTCAAGGCCAGCATGAATTCCAAGGCCAACATCAACTCCAGGGCCAACATCAACTCCAAGGCCAACATCAACTCCAAGGCCAACATGAGCACCATGGTTTCCAAGAGCACCAAGGTTACCAGGAGCACCAAGGTTACCAAGAGCAACAGGGTCACCAACAGCATCACGGCTGGAACTAAGTCCATTACGGCCACCTGTCACACCAGTACCTTGTAGGCTAAGCTCAGAAATGTGATCAATTAGTATTTTTAGTGTATATATTTTCCCTACAAGATTAATACCGTATTGGTGCTAATAGCTCACGTTTGAGGTTGTGATACTCTTCGGATGTACCAGTTTCCAAGGTGTTGCGATGGACTGTGGAAGTACGATGAGTTATGGCAATCATACAGCAAACCATTGCTGACTCACTATAGGTGTTTACTAATCTTATGATAAAAATAACATTAGTAAACAGCGATGGAGTTAAAAAAATTGTGAATGATTCGTATCTCCGCAGTGGATCACCGCATAGCATTGCGATCAATGCGCGGTGCATTTGTAGATATTAAAATGTTATTTACTTGTTTAGCTTTTATAATATGCTTGTTGTAATGTATGTAACTTGACGAAGTACGTGTACAAGTTGAGACTGTCTTAATAAATGAGTGAAATGTTTATGCATTTTTTTTATTAGAACATATCTAAAAGCTCTACGAATACCCAATCTGTACCCGATTTGTAGAGTCCCGACAAATTGGCATGTCAAGAGGCAAGTTGTCTAGTCATTGGCATGCTAGTTGGTATATATAGGGACCCAACAAATCGGCCCAACTAGTTGTGTCGTTCATAGAGGCCTTACACATTCAAGGCACACACACAAACAATTTATTAAGTTGATAATAATAAAATTGTTGATCTAAAATTATTACACAATTATTCTAACGTTGTTTTGACAATACACAATATCAAAAAGAAATCGTATAACCCAATGGGGCTGCAATAAATCACATTGTTTTCAATAACAATGTATTGTTATATTTTTTTAATAAAATCGCTGGATGATATCATACTAGCGAATTCGGCCTGTGCAGACAAATAACATAAAACTTGGTCCGTGTGCCCGAGGGATGTGGAAATAAGGCTATTTTAAAAATAACTAGCTGTCCCGGCGAACTTCGTACCGCCTCAGAATCAAATTATTGCCATTTTTCCCCTTAGTTATTCTGCTATTCGGGTTGGAGACAAATTCTATAAATCAAACATCATAAAAATCGGCCCACCTGTTCTTGAGTTACACATTTCTAACTCAAGAACGGGTGTAAACTAACACGACTTAGTTGTATAGGTATATAAAATACATTCTGCTGATTGTTTTTATGTTGTTACATGCCAGGAAAATATAACTAGGATATATCTAAAACAAGATTTGAACTTATACCAATAGCAATAGTAAATATCTATCAAGACACTAAGAAAACTATTCGTTTAAAGCCTAAAAATATATTAATTTTATTCGATAACTACGCGAAACGATAGATAATTACAATATATAAACTATAAGCAAAACTACAATATATAAAGAAGTAAGTCACTAGACAGACTTATACTAACTAATATATTAGTTATACCTAATACCTACCGTTTGAGTCACCCAAGAGTACATTTAAAAATGTTTCCTGGTAAGGTTTATAGTCCCGAATTCATTAACGTTATATAACTTTATCAAGCGTCATACAATGCGCACGAGTGTTTTGTTTAGCGCCGGTCTACATCTCGTTTGATAAAGATATAGGACGTCTATAATATCGGAGTTAATATCTGGCAAATCCGGAGCGATCGAAGATCTATATATTGGCTAAGGGATCATATATATTTTAGTAATTTTCCAAATCTGGTGAAATACTGAGCGAACGACAATTTATTTATTGGTTAATGCATCTATTAATAATGTAAGTAATTTGTGGTGATTACTTATAAGTGATTTTTATATTTACAAAATAAGCAAAGATATAACACTATGTGGTGTAGTATACACAATTTGTAAGTAAGTTAAATAAATTAATGAAAGAAAAAAACCATCAAATCATCAATATCATATACAAATTATAAAACAGTGGTCCTCATACTAGGTGCGAGCCTGTGTCATGACGAGGCCAGATACTAATTATTAATTTAAATAAATAATCACTTGGCAGAAATTATTTAAGAGATAAGAACATACTTCTCTTATCTCAACTCCTCATATCTATCTAATGTAATCTTCATTTGCTATCACCTCATTTCTAAAATTTCTGTGAGTAGGTTAACGCGAATGTTCACATAATATGAAGCTTTTTGTAGATTGCTTATAAAGTACCTGGAGCTTACTTAACGGTTGCTATGCAAGGAGTAAGGATTGGGGTCGAGTCACCTTCGTCCGTAGGAGAATTAAGTACCCTCGAGATACCCTATACGTGACCCTGGGTGGTGCCAACCAGGTGACAACTCTACTGGTGGTAGGCTTCGGCCGTGGTTAGTCACCACCCACTGAACAAAGCCATGTCGCCAAGCGGCCTAGCCGTGTTCCGGCATGATGTTCGGTGTTGCCATTCATCGATGGCGGGTCAGATCAGTTGCGCTGTATGTGCCTAGTGAATGTAGCGTCTCGATCTACTGCCGCCTTCCTACCTAGGCAAGTATGCTCCATCGTAGATCTCATCGTCACTTACCACCAGGTGAGATCGAGATCAAATACTTGCCTATAATGTATAAAAAAAGGATATTATATTAAAACAATAAGTAGGTAGGTCCGACTATGTATGTCTGTGTGTTTGTGACCTTGACCGCACTGGAACAAATTTGGGTATGTTTCCATTTGGCAACAGAGTTGTCGAAATCACAATATCGATTTTGAGCTACTTAAACTCAATACCGTAGTAATAAAAGCAACGCAAAAGCAATCGACTCGGTAATTTTATTATTGTTTTACGCGCAAACAAGATCGTTGTCCAATACAACAGTTATTGCGTACACGGAACCGAACGTGTTAACCAGATTCAATGCAATAACCAAATTCAAACTTTATCAACGAAATAATAAAATACGGTATTCAGGGCGATTTTTTTGCAACTTGATATATTTTTGCAGATGTAATGATGTTGAAATATTTCGCAATATTCGTTCGTATGGTAATTAGTGCATTACATGATCTGATATGGTGTTTTCCGCTCTGATGACTCCTAGCGGACGCAATTTAGATTAAAGGCACGCGTGCATTGGAATCTTTACTGTGACGTAATTGGGTCTATAAGTGTGTTATTAAGAAATAATTATGCGCCGGCGCCGTTGTGTTCAAATCCTTTGCTGTATTCAAATAACTTTAAAATACTTCGCTTCGTTGGATACATTTTTCTGACCTTTGGCTGTTACCTAGCTCATCATCTCGGTAGGTATGAGGTATGTACTCGTACCTCGACAGAATGTAATAATCATTAAACTTGTAATTACTAGCTGCGCCCCGCGGTGTTACCCGCGCTTAAAAAGTATGTCGATGTCATTTTCTGACCCCTAAACTACCACTAGCTATGCAAAAAATCATGTCGATCCTTTGCTCTATGAAAAATTAAAACAAATCTATCACACGGGAACCATACATTTTATCGGGATATAAAGTAGCCTATGTGCTATTCCAGACTATCATCTCTTCATCCAGATTCGTTCAGCCGTTCTGGCGTGATTGAATAACAAACATGTATCCATTCAAACCTTCACATTTATGATATGAGTGGGATTTTAAATATACTTACTTATAGTAATAAGTACATATTATTGATATTTTTTTGTGTGCTAATATAAGTCATCTTTATTTATTAGCTATCGTTATAATCTTGCGCCGGCGTATAAGCGCTAACACCGAATATTGCCCTGTCACACGTAAGTTGCGTTACGAAACCCGAATTACTTAATTCTACTTGACAAAACGCAATATAGTGCATAAAGTATTAAATGTTTCTCCGGAGATTTTACGAGTGGTCGGTTGTTGCAAAAAGTTAATTTTATTGTCTCTACTTTCTATTTACAAGTTACACGAGTGTAGGCCTACATGGCAGAAATAAAGTTTTTTTAAAAAAGTACGTGTGTCTACACATATTTTTTTTACTTTATTTTATTTGGCATCACCATAGGTATATTTTGCCAGTGTCAAGTAATATAAATTATTTCAGTTTTCGAGCATATGCTCAGGCCCAAACGCTAGGTCCAAGTAAAATACCTCCTATCCCTCAATCAGTAAAGTGATATATACTTTACGGAAATTCATGAAAGATTTTTTACGGATTTTTTGTGAGAAACTGAAAAGCCAAGTTTCGTCACTTTGTTTCAATTACCTACACTCGTGAACTTTACCGAACCTATAATGGTTAATATTTCACTTATATCACTCACTACAACTCGCAGGCACACTAGTTTTAGAAATTAAATCATAACTGACGTCATGACTTTTCAGTTTCCCGCCAAAAAGTCAAACACATTCTTATTTTAGCAAAACAGTTTAGAGTTGTTTAATTCAATTTATTTTTCGTTGGGCTTCAATTTAATTGATTCGCCTGCCAGTCTGGTTTGACTTCATACCGATATTTACTAGGAGTAGTGCTGTCTGTTTCGTATACCCAAAGAGGATCGCTGACACAAGCAATAATAATCTAGAATGGTTCTGGAATAAAGATAATTATAGGTCTCAGGCGTCTGACCGCCCGGAGTTGTCGGCAACGTAAAATCATAAAATAATGGCGATACAATTTGTAAAATAAGTTTTATTTTAAACGAATAATTTTGACACAATTTAAGTTGCAGATAATTATAGACACATGTCGTGTGTATTGAGCGTTCGATTGATACGCCGTTGGCTAACAGCGTTGCATGGCTATGACTTGCAATACGCTTAAAGTTCACACTGCAAATACTATCGTTGGTGATACGCAGTTTTTACAAGTTTCACTATTGTGACCTCTTTAGAATCGGTGTCGGATAGGTGGAATAGCTTCTACTATATTAATTTTGTTATATTTACGCGAATACTACACATTGAAATAAAACTGATTTTTCGGATCTTTTTTGTTTTTACGTTCCCGACGTTTCGGCTGCTTTACAGCAACCATGGTCACGGGAGAATTTAAGCAGACAGAATTTAAGCGACCTCAAAAGGTCGTAAAATTTTACTCTACTGACACATTGGATCAAATCTTGTCAAATCGCAAATGGACTGACTGGAGTCAACTGTTTGAGCCGAATGACAATTTGACGGCAAGTCTTGATATAAAGCTATAAAACTTCAGCGAGCCTCCGTTTATGTATTTTTTACATGGAGAAAATTACCCGGCTTACGTAAATGCACCCCTAGACTGGCTAGGAAGACGCTCGCAATTATTTTCTGACAAAGCTTTGAGCGGAGAAGGGAAGATCTTCTAGCCAGGCGGGTGGTATGACTGGCGGGCTATGCCCCGACGGTTATTGTCGGGACCTTGTATATATGTTACTTGCTCCGAAAACTTTTATAGCGCGATTCAGGATTATGATGACAATTGTCTATTGTTCTGAATGCGTCTGCAGTGTCATCTGTGTAGCTTGTTGTGCAGTAGAAGTGGTCGCTACAAGCTAAAGAAAAAGATATCTATCGCCAAATGTTCCTATCAAAAATAAAAAAAAATATCGTTCTCTTAACAATGGAACTTGAACATTAATCAGAGCACATGAGTTCCGAGCGAATACCCAATTACATATTGCGTAACTAGTTCACTTACGTTAGAAATCTAAATAAGACAAAAGAGACGCATGTCTCATTAGAAATTAAGGTATGGCAAGATGAGTGCATACTAAAAACCACTGTAAACACTTGCGCAATAAAGTCGAATTTTAAAAGAAGCCGATGGTAGATTACAATTGTTCGACCACTCATTTGAAAGTGAACTTTTGCTAATAGAGAACAGAGTCGGTTTTGTATTGACGCTACATGGATGAATTAATGTAACAAGTGCGCACGTGGAAAAAAGTCTAATCATTGGAAAGAGCGGCAAATTGATAGGGAAGGAAGTAAAAGTATGTTATTTATAGAGATTTTATGTCTATGCGACCACGTTTCGGTACGGTCAGCTAATTTGTTACGTTTGCATAATGCCGACCAGGATCCGCATATTTAAGCAGTATGTTAGTTGAATGCAGATTTGTCAAGCGCGTGAGATTACTGGCTCTAGACTCTAGAGCCAGTAATTACACTCTATTAGAATAAAAAAATAAATAGCAACTCTAGACTCTAGTGCTTAGTGTTGTCGTTTGTTGCTTGTATTTTTTTTTTATTCTAATACTTTACCTACTCACAGTGGCGTAGCTACCGTAGGGCTGGGCCCCCAAACTCAAGGGGCCCCGCAGCCTCCAAAGTCAAAGTCAGATCGTTTATTTCGTATAGGCCTACGGGGGCACTTACTAATTGTAATTTTTTTTTTCTTAACTCTACAACCGGATCGGAACGCGACCTCAACTGAGAAGATCCGGCGAGAAACTCAGCGGGATTGTCTTTTTTTTGTTATATGACGCGAACGGCCCTATGCTAAAATAAACAAATGGTTTGATGGTTATGGTTTGGTTCCGCGGAGAAGTGCATTTTATTTGGGGTCCCGTCACTCGTGATAGATTGTTTCTCGAATAACACCTTAGAGGAGTTCGGTGTTGATGGCTTCATTGAATATCGATCAACTTGTTTGGTTTATAATTGGTAAAGTTGACAAGCCGAGGGTCAGTGGTTCCTCATCCCCTATTTGTTTAAAAGATAATTAGCATTTAATTAATATCATATAGATAAATATTATCATTGTTACGTCTTTATCGATATTAAATAATCTACCAAAATAACATATTGAATTCAACCCTTATCAGGGACATTTAATCAGACAGATTAGCCCTTGGCCAGGGGTTGGAACGAGGTAACGAGATCGTTTAAGGGCGGGAAACGGGATGTACAAATAAAAGGTTTTATTGGACCGTATTATTTTTGGAGTTCCGTTTGGAATGGACGATATGAGACCTTTTTAAACAATATTTACAACTGGTTTGTTATATAGGTAAAGGATTTTTAACCGACTTCAAAAAGGAGGAGGTTCTCAATTCGGTTGTATTTTTTTTTTCATTTCTTTTATGTTTGTTACCTCAGATCTCCGTCATTTATGAACCGATTTGGTTTTTTTTTTCAATATGCTATTAAACATTCTATTCACAACGTATTTTAAAGAATTTCTCCAGGCTATCTATCAAATATTTAGAGTAAGTTAGTTGTTAGATGTTAGTCGAGAAACTATCTATCACGAGTGACGGGACCTCAAATAAAATGCAACTCTCCGCGAAACAAACATCTTAGAGGAGTTCGGTGTTGCTGGCTTCTTGAATTATCGACCAAACTTGTTTGGTTTATAATTGGAAAAGTTGACAAGCCGAGGGTCAGTGGTGGGTTCCTCTTCCTCCATTTGATTAACGATGGATTTGTATCTTATATATTATCGCCTAGTTCTATCAATTATATGCTTGATATAAAGTTCAGACTGTACGGAATCATTTTGTGCGAACTGTGTTCTCACTAAACTCGCATTTATATGCCCTATCCACACCTGCTGCATTTAGTACACGATTGAGTGATTTGTCAGTGATTAGATGAAGTTATTTGAGTTATTGCTTAATTTGCTGCAACCATTTTGATAATTAGGATATTTAATGGGGTTTGAATTGCTATCGGCCGATGTACCTTGTTGAAACGCCGACGATAGGGGTAGAAAATAAACATTATTATCTGTTCAATTATAACAGTGGTATAATTATTTTGAACAATATATTTGCAAGTTTGTTAGAATTGTAGGTCGGAAGACCGAGAGAATATTTTTCGTTTCAATACAGAGACAATATTTAACTTTTATTTTTTTAATAAAGCAAAGACAATAAAGAATGCAGCGTCGAATAAATAATTCGAACAATATGCTCAATTAAAATAAAACGATTTTTAAGGATTTTATCGCGTTCATTTTTTGTTTTTACGTTCCCGACGTTTCCGCTGCTTTACAACAACCATGGTTGAAATGGCATGACAGAAACTTTTATTTCAATTTATATATTTACGCGAATACTACACGTATTCGCGTAAATATAAGAAATCAAAATATGCACAATACTAAATATTTATCAAAGGTTGAACGGGCTGTCACTGATACTATTATCAGTAATGGCAAAACGAAGTCGCAATCCAATGAATAAAAAGAATGAGAATGAGGAACGAGAACTAAAGAGTTGTTCACCATTTCTTAAATTCAACTCATCTTATTTAAGGTCAGTGCATAAAGACGATTTAGCTGCATTATAGTTTCTATTGCCAGGTGTTTCCTGATAACAATCGGAACGGTAGCAACACAAAAATCCTCTCACATCAAGGAGTCGGAGCGAGACATTCCTCAAATACCTACAGGTTGATACGAATATTTGAATGAAGATATATATCGACATTTTGTCGGCTCCTCACAAGCGTGAATGAAGGGTGACGTTTGGAGATTTTAATGACATTAATTAAATGTGAATACAGCAGGGATAACCAAGTGGTTAGAACGCTTGTCTCGGTGACGAGGATCGCAGGTTCAAACCCCGGCTCGCACCTCTGGGATGTCTGGATTTCATGTGCGAATCTCATTGTCCACCACGCTTATCGCTTGCTAAACGGTGAAGGAAAACATCGTGAGGAAACCTGCATGTCTGAGAGCACCCGATGAAAGATGTGTGCAGTCCGCCAACCTGCACTGGGCCAGTGTGGTGGACTATGGCCTAATCCACCTTGCACTGAGGGGAGGCCCGTGCCCACAGTGGGACATACAAAGGGTTTTTATTATATACTGTGGATTCATCTGTGATACTAATAAAATATTTCGGAAATAGCCGTATGCTGACCGACTGAGCGGTCCAGTCATGGAAAAGACTCGCGATGCCTCATGAGCTGTGATCTGTCACTTCCCTCGCTGTCACCCAAACCTTCCAGATAGCTATAGGTTAACGTGGCGATTGCATGATAACGAAGCAACTATCAGGTAAGTACCCAATAAAATATTATTAAAAATACCAAGGTAGGAAAACGTATTCATGTCAACAACGCCTGCTGTTATTATTATAGCAACCGAGGAACACGAATATTGCAATTAAAACTATAATAGGTAACCACGAGTAACCACACAAAAGTACCGCATGTTTATACGAAAACCAATTTGGTAAGTGATTCTAAACATGACAATGTACTAACCAAGTGATCCAATAAAATAGTTAAAATGGTATTTTGTCTGACAGCTGAATAATTTAGGCCTCATACACACAAGCGGCGTTTCGGCGTCGGCAGAGTCCTCTGCTGCCGCCGACACTGGTTGTCAGCAGTCGCCAACACTGACCGGCAGCAGCCGCTATTGCGGTCTTCTAGGTTGCTATATTTTTTTTTAATAATTGAATTAATACGTACTTAATCTAGTCAAAAAAAGTGTCTTGTTTCCAAACCTAAGAGAAATATGTCTAGAGTACTCTATTGCGTTAGGCGTCGCCCTAATTGACCAACGATCGTTCGAGCAAACGATACCATTTCATCGCACGACGACGACGACGACTGCGACGTACTCAAATCTCTTAAGAATGTCCTAATTGAAGTCGAAATTGCATCGTTTGCCAATTAGGACGACGCCTTACTCTTCCATCTCCTGGCCTCTGTTCGCTAGCTTTGTTCAAAGCATTGTATACTATTATATAGTACACTTGATTAGCAGTATAAACTAATAAGTCTGTGGGGTCCTGTGGGTTTCGGCCGGCACTTTGAGCGGCGATAACAATCGTGATACAATTCCATCCAATTCCATAGAATATATGGGAAATGTGGCCGCGCGGGCCGTTTAAGAGTTGGGAATGAAATAGAGTTGTCAAATTATGATTTCTTAACAAAAATATATCTATTACCAGAGGAACACAACTGTACAGTCCCAAACTAAGCAAAGCATTTATTGCGGGTACCGTACAATGGACTGGGAACGATCCCAGTAGGTATATAGAATGTTTCAGTAAGGGTGTACTAACATTTAAACTTGCGCTGTTTGGGGCATTTGTAATAATTATATGAAGTGAGAATTTCGATATGGAATATCAATGAAAAAAACAAATTGCTCCTAAAGATCACAATAATAATTTTCTTGGGGACCAAATTGATTTTTCAATATCGACCTATCTAAATTCTGACTCAGCGTGATGATTACAAAACGCTAAAGCTAAATAACGAATGCCAGGTTCAAAGTTTAGCCTGATATATCGATATGGCGGTTCTAAAAATTTCAACACTACACTTCAACGGTGGGACCCAACAGGTGCCAGTTTATCAACAAAATCAACAAATGTCCGAGCATTCGTTGAGTAGTGCCTGAATTATGACGATAGATGGCGCCCGACGCGACAACTAACATATTTTACAAATCATTTTACTTACAATGGCTTTATGGACGGTAAGTACATTAACAAAAAAATATTTTCGTATATAAGCGCATCAATTGACAACTGCTGAACCGATTTATTTTTACTATATTTTAGATCATTACTTTTTTTTTGTAAATGTTCGTAATAGTCCGAATCAGGTTAGCTAAGTAACATTTAAGAATATATACCGAAAATTTAAAAATTCAGGAAAATCTGCAAGTGCGTTTTTTTTTTGCCAGGACAACGTCTCCCGGGACAGCTAGTAAGAAATATTTTATTTTTTAAATGAGCGATCTCACTGATCTAATACTCGTAGCAATGTCGTTAATCCGAGATTCAGAAAGATCAATGGAGAACATGAAGTTTCTCAGTGAGGACATTGCAACAAGCATTACCTTAAAAGGTAAGTAAAGAAACCCGATGGATAGGAATCCCTTTGAACGACTTAAGCTCAATGAACGACTTGTCCAAGCCCTGCTTAATAGGTACCTGATAAGTAGGACATAATATGTTACAATGAGCACCCTTTGCGCAACCCAAACCTTTTGTTTTCTTTATCTTGCACCCATTGTTTTTTTTTTGCGAATCAAATAGCGCGTAAATCTCTATGGTTATAAAACTTGACGTATAGAGTCGGCGGCGCTCTCTTCAATTTAAAAGTGTTGATTAGACCATAGATAAAGTCTGGCGACAATTTTTTTTTGGAGGCGGAAACGTTTATGGTGATGTCTCAGCTTGTGATAAAGCAAATTAACTACCAATTTATTCAAGGACTTGCCATGCGCTTGATCGGAAATTTAAAAAAATGTTTCGATTCAAAATTGGACCGGCTTTGACCCCCTTAGGGGTCGTATATCTAAAAATCCCTCATAATTGTACCTCTAGGGTACTCAAGGTATATTTCCTCTTAATTTCAGATATCTAGGTACACCGGTTAAGGCTGTGGGTAGTCGTGTCATTCAGTCAGTCAGTTCAGTCGTAATTAATTTCAAGCTATTGTGCCAAGCATTTGACGACTTGATTAGCTCAGTTGGTAGTGACCCTGCTTTCTGTGCCGAGAGCCCCGCGTTCGAGTCCTACTGGGGGAATCTTTGTGTGATGCAATTTGTCTCCGAGTCATGGATATTTAATATCCATAGAAGTTATATACTCGGTTCACGTCCCGTCCATTGTACGGTACCCATAATATAAGCATAGCTCAGTTTGTATCCGTACAGTTGGTGTTCGTTTGGCAATATTATTATGATTTGCAGCTAAAATGTAGTTCAAGTTCCGATCCACTGGAATCAGCTGTCGCAGGCGATAGAGCTATCAATTACACAAAACAAGGTATAAAAGCCTAAAAATGCACTTATGGGCCGTTTAAAAAATGGTTTAATGACGTCACTTTTTGTCACAACAAAAAAAGTGGATATACGTAGTACCCGCGAACATGGAGGGAGGGTTTTGTCAGCGGGGGTTCACAGTAGGAGCTATCATCACTGCATGCCCATGGGGTAGCAACTACTTACGAATATTGTTCTACTTCATTGCAGTTTATCTTGTCTATAAACGAAACTGGCTCGCAAAACTGGCTGAGTAGATTGTTTAATTGATTTCTATGATAATAATAATAATATTGCCATCCCATATCCATCCAATCCTCAATCCACAGTCCCAATCATCTTTCCATATTCCAGCAATAGTTCTTCCGCCTGCTGAGGTCAATTCGCTATTTATGCTATCATTGACAGCAATTAACCCAGGTGGCAGGCAGGTGGCTAACATAACATTAAAATTCTCAAAAAGGGCCTCTACGTGTTGGACCCATGTCCCCGCGCAAGCCTTCCACAAGTAGCAATTAAATATGAGGGTACCCCATCTCAAACTATGACACCAGGACGTCAACCACTTCAGTCCTCCCGTGACCATGGTTGCTGTAAAGCAGCCGAAACGTCGGGAATGTAAAATCAAAATAAAAACGCGATACAATCCTTAAAATTAGTTTCATTTCAATGTGTAGTATTCGCGTAAATATTTGGCGACGTATAAATAACATTGAGCCGTCACAGCATAAACTTTGACGATACAAAACGTCAAATTAATTTGCCCTTTGAAACGAAGATATGTTTTGTAAAAACCTCCGGTGGCTCACCGGCCCACCAGGGGGCGCTACCGCTCGCTGATAAAATGCCGATGTAATTTAGTTAAACGCTCGTTCGAGGGATGTTTCGCTTATTGAGATCTTTGTTTTTGTTGAAATTTATGCCACTTCGATTATAGAAAAAGTTATAAGATGCGATCGTGCCGTAACATTTTTTGGTGCGGGAACTGAGATCTCGAGTTTATACAGAACTAACTGCACCCCGCGGTGTTACCCGCGATTAAAAAGTATGTCCTTTTCCTCTATGTCCTTTTCTTTACATCATGTCAATCCATTGCTCAATGAAAAATTAAAACAAATCTATCCCACGGGAACCATACATTTTACCGGGATAAAAAGTAGCCTTCTCGTATAACACAGTAGCTCCCGAATAACATAACAACTATTTTTAAGTGGAGCCCTAAAAAATGCAGTATAAGTTCTACAGTAGTTGTTAACAAGTGCAGTATCTAATAAATCTGAAGTGTAATTACAATAGGGTCACCACACAATTAAACTATTACGATTCTGTACGTACACGCAATATGCCACCCTCCGACACCCCTATATGATGCGCTTTCACACACGTTTATTATAAAATCACATTAAGGTGGAAGCGATCAGTCGCATTCCCATACAAATTTCAACATTGTAATACTCGATACACATACAGTTTTTTAGTTGTACAAGCATTGTTATCAATTCTCTATAAATTAAAGAGCTCGCAGAATGAAATATCAGGCAAAATCTTATAGTAATAACATCATAAAACGATATTAAATTTTAGGCTTGTGTGCGTGAATAAAAGCGCCTCTGTCCAAATTAACCCGTAACTAATAAAGCATCCGATTCTTTGTCTTTCAGTATTTACGGCGACAGATGGCAGCAGGAGTTTTTACTTATAATACATAAAGACATAACATTATAATATATAGAGAGATATAAATTTTCTATAAATAAGTATAAAGATTCATAATAAAAAATTAAAAATAAAAAATACATATAAATTTCGTTCGTCCATCGAACCTACGAACAATCGCATGTACCTACGTTTTTCACTTGAGCCACTTGGGGTGTGTTATTATCTGTGTGTGCAGATCGTCATGTATCCCTATTTCCTGTAATCCAAGTTTTTAGGATTTGTCTGCACCCAAAACATATTTTTTCGGGTTATTATAATAAAATAACCTACATACCTACATAAGGCATGTATTTATTTTTTTAAATAATCAATGAATGAATGAATATGTCATGTTTCAATTGGTTGTAAATATCATTGAAACCTATCAAAATATTCGTCGTCTTGACTAGTGGTCTACGTAGCCTAATGTTCTACACGGTTGATGCAAACGTGTACTATAGCAAGTTCAAATCTTGCCGGTGGGCTTGTCTTTTTGAATGATTGATATTGTTTCTGTAAGTGAATATTAGATTTCCAAAACACACAGCTCGGCCGTGTTACTCCAACATGGTGTGGTAGTAATATAACGAAAATATATATAGGTAGTATGTACACCTTCCAAGGCCATAGCTAGATGATGTCGTGTTACGAAATATGTCGCGCGAGTCTTTGTCGATTTATTGATCAATTTATCAAACATTTTTTTAGGCACTGCCGGGTGTGCTACTGATATATATATATATATATATATCAGTATATATATATATATATATATATATATATATATATATATATATATATATATATATATATATATATATATATATATATATATCTATATATACTAGATGCGCCCGGCGGTGTTACCCGCGATAAAAAGTATGAAAAATTAAAACATCTATCCCACGGGAACCATACATTTTACCGGGATAAATAGTAGCCTATGTGTTATTCCAGACTGTAATCTATCTCTGTGCCAAATTTCATCCAGATCCGTTCAGCCGTTCGGGCGTGAAAGAGTAACAAACATCCATCCATCTATTCATCCATCCATCCATCCAAACTTTCACATTTATAATATTAGTATAGATATACATATATATATATATATATATATATATATATCAGTAGCACAGCCAGCTGTGACTAGAAAAAATGTTAGAATACATCGACAGCGACTCGCGCGACATATTTCGTAACATCGGTTTTTAGTAATTATTCAATATTGAATCAATCTGAGAAAATCTACATAGCGACCTATATGTGTACCTATCTCTTCTTCTTACTTACTGACTAGCTATAGGAAGGTACCAACCAGCAAGGCATGTATGTATATATATATATACATACATATATATCCAACCAACTAACCTAACACGATTGGCGATACAAGAAAGCAAGCCCCGGCACCTAGTATGAACGGGTTTTTCGAAATTATAGGGAAGCCTAATGAATGGGATACCCCTTGAACGTTTGAACAAATCAAGTGCGACATAGCTCGTAATTGAATAAATCTAAGAAAACATACCTATGTGCACCTATTTCTCTTCTTTTTACTTACCGATTTATTATAGAGTAGCTATAAATTGGTACCAACTAGAAACCTACTTAGTTTTAGATATATTGATATTACTTTTTTTTTCGTTTCTGAACGCAAAACCTTATACCTCGGATACGAGTACTCGTCTACATAATAAATAGGTGCCTAGGCCGAAAATAACTGGTTTTGATGCACATACATTCTGTACTTAGATATTATGTATGTGCTTACCTACTGTTATATTTTTTAAAATTATTCTCTTTGGATTCTGTTAATCTGAGGTATAGATATTTAATAAATATAAAAGTCGGTAAGCACTTACCAAGTTCTTAGAATGTATAGAATAGTGTTACTTATTTTGTTCTGGGTGTCTACGAAGTTAATTTATTATATCTTGACCAAATTGGCAGCATGTCTATGGTATGCTGATGCCAAATTCCAGAATTATAAAAAAAAATGGACTCACTACTCTGCTGCGACCGATTTCATGTTGTTTGTGATTATGTATGTAAAAACTTACTTCAAAATTCAAATAATAATTGTGTGGGATTTGCGATTAGTTTTGTTTTAATTTGTGTTTTGTTTGCTATTTGAATTGTAATGGAGATACTGATGGAATGTGACACTGGTGAAAGTCGGGACAACTTGGTAACAAATACCTTAGAGCATAACTCGTATTGTAAAGTGGCTACACAACACAAGTTCAATTTCATGATTATCACTTGCTTGTGCTTCGGACAACACAGCCCGATCTCTCTGATTGTACCGGATTGCCATCCCATCGTATTATGAGAGTGAAGAACATCAGCGCATCTAGTGGAATCTATTATATTAGTATAGATTCCAAAGTTGTACAGCAGTGACAGCCTCGTTGGCAGAACGCTCGCCTTGGAACGAGGTGTTCAGGTTCAAACCCTGGCTCCCATCACTGAGATTTCCGGATTTTCATGTGCGAATCTTATTTTCCATAAAAAATATCACTTGCTGTACGATGAAGGCAAACTTTGTGAGGAAACCTGCATGTCTGTCAAAAGTCGTGTGAAGTTCACTAAACTGCACTGGGCCTACGGCCTATATGCCCCTCATATTGAGGAGGCGTGTGCCCGATATAATGGCGATGGGCTCACCCTCTATTACATTGGTACCAAAATACCATCGGTGAAATGTGGGTGCATTGCAGTGTGACGGTGTATGTTGGCCCGTCTCTGGAACGATGATTGAATGATTGAATCTATACATGTCACAGCAGCATTTACCTTATAATAAGTATGGATACAGTAATAATTATTATTGGACTAAACAATTATTTTTTTCTTTTTAGCGGAGGAATGAAGCACAGGAGGTTGCAAGAATCAAGATGACTGTAAATTGTATAGAGTCGATTCTATATCATAATATTAGTATTTGAAACAATGTTATATTTACCTAATTTTAGAATACCAACAACAAACAACATTGTTTCAAAGAAATTTGGAAATGTAGCTGTATCCCTTATTAGGTATAGAACTACATTGCCAAATTTCTTATTCCCTTGTAAATTATAATAAATATTGTTCTTGTTGTTGATCTGGTATATTGTAAAGCGTAATACTTTTACAGTTATCATGCAAACCTTGCTATATTTATAAGATCTATACAATAAACATTATATTTACGAACATGAAAGTATACATTTTTCTTTTCTATCTTTTATTTCTGAAACTTTTAATATTGCAAAGCTCGCAAAAGTATTTCTATTATTTTACAACCGATAAATAAGTTTTTTTATGATCGCTCTACCTGGTGGCATAAAAAGACAACTTTTAGTATGCGAGACTTTTAACAAGTGCTGCGCTCTAGCGGCACAAAAAAGACGTGTATTTGTCTATGTGTGAGTGCCTATTTATACAAGGATTTTAGAAGCCATGGTATCTCATCCATTATAAATGATTTCAGGTTAATGTTTTTTTGGATATTTCAATGCAATGTCGTAGTAGTGCTCGCAATTTGCAACATCAAGTCTCATAGATGCTCGATGTTCGTGTAACTAGTTGCAGAAAAACAGGACCATCTATCGAAAATGTGCGGCAACCGACCCTGAGCATTCACCTTAATATAGTGGGGTGGATAATGGTGTTACTTTAGTTCTTTGGTTTTGTTAGTAGATGGCGCTGTTTTCACAAAATAATTTCTTCTTTCTTTTTAAGTGGGCAATCGGCTACAAAATAGAGCGATTGCTGCCAGTGCTAGTATTTCTGGATAATTATTATACAATTATTATTAATTGATGATAATCATGATAATGAAATGAATCTCCTACAGCTATCAGTGAAGCTGTGGATACTTTACTGAAAATTTACCGGACATCTTGGGGAACTTGAAAAGTAAAGTATTGCTATTTTATTTCAATTCCCTTCACTCGTGCACACACACAATGGTTAATATGCCACTAATATTAAACATTATATTATAAAATATATTAAAGAAACACATATTCTGGAAGATAAATCAAAATTTACAACGTTTAACTGTCAAACTTTCCGCCAAAATGTCCCAACTTATGTACTTATAAGAAGTCTTTTTTAAAAATAAAAAAAAAGTTTTAAAAAGAATAATACTGAATCATAGATAAAGTCAACGTAAACGTCATAATGCTATACCTGTTAGACGAAGTGTTCTGTTTCTACATTTCATCAAGCATATAATCACGAGCGGCTCCAAAATAATCCAAAATTTAAATTAAACTAGCTGTAACCCGCGACTTCGTTCACGTGGTATTTAACAAAGACACAACCGTTGGCAACAGCCTACTCGCGATTTCTGAGCCCGCGGGACGCATTTCAGGTTTTTGCTATCAAACTTAATCAGGCGCAACGCTGCAACATTGGTTTTAATTTTTTTTCGTGAGATCCTATGTTTTTTTCTAAAATAAAAGTAGCCTAAGTTACTCCTTGTTACATCAGCTATCTGCCAGTGAAAGTCCTGTCAAAATCGGTACAGCCATTTCAGAGATTACCCGGAACAAACAGACAGACAGACAAAAATTGTAAAAAATGTTGTTTCGGTATAGGTACCGTGTATACATCCAAATGCACTTAGTAAAAAGCGGTTACTTTAATATTACAAACAGACACTCCAATTTTATTTATATGTATAGATTTACTTTACTGGCCGTACAATCAATGAAGCAGTGTTTGAAACTGACTTCCACAATTCAAGAAAAAAACTTCAACCATATCTGACCCAACCAGTAAATATTGATTTCTTATATTTACGCGAATACTACACATTGAAATAAAACTATTTTTTAAGGATTTTATCGCGTTTATTTTTCGTTTTTACGTTCCCGACGTTTCGGCTGCTTTAACTATGACACCACGACACGTCAACCACCTCAGTCCTCCCGTGACCATGGTTGCTGTAAAGCAGCCGAAACGTCGGGAACGTAAAAACGGAAAATAAACGCGATAAAATCCTTAAAAAATAGTTTTATTCCAACCAGTAAATTGAAAACAAACGTTGTAATCTTGCTCCCCATACAATAACCAAATATTTATAAGTAGGGTGACAACGACACCGCAATATTGTGATTCAAACTTCCCAATTATGTGATTATTTATGTGTGACAAGTCATATGGACCGCAGTGTATAAACACTTGCAACGCCATCACCGGTGTATGTGACCCCTCGATCATATAATTCGATTCTCAATGTGGTACTCTAGAAGGGGGATTATGGGTCACGTTCACTTGGTTGTTGAATGTCAACAGATGCGGTGACAAGTACACATTTTGTATTGTTATAAATGTGTTTATGTGTTCACGATTATCGCAAATGTGCGTATAATGATCTAACCGTACGGTGTTGAAATGGGTCTTTTATTTACTACTAGCTGTTGCCCGCGACTTCGTCCGCGTGGTATTTAACAAAGACAACCGTTGACAACAGCCTGCCGGCCCATTCTGAGCCCGCGGGAAGCATTGCAGGTGTTGCTATCAAACTTAATCAGGCGCTGCGCTGCAACATTGGTTTTCATTTTTTTTCGTGAGATCCTATTTTTTTTTTCTAAAATAAAAGTAGCCTGAGTTACTCCTTGTTACATCAGCTTTCTGCCAGTGAAAGTCCCGTCAAAATCGGTCCAGCCATTACAGAGATTAGCCGGAACAAACAGACAGACAGACAGACAGACAGACGGACAGACAGACAGACGGACAGACAGACAGACAGACAAAAATTGAAATAAATGTTGTTCCGGTATAGGTAACGTGTATACATCCAAATGCACTTAGTAAAAAGCGGTTATTTTAATATTACAAACAGACACTCCAATTTTATTTATATGTATAGATTAAATTTGGAACAATAATGCCCAGTTGGTACAACAAGTAACGAGGGATATTCATTTTATTTTCCGTAACACAGGTTAGTTCCTAGCTCGGGAATGGGACGTTACCTAGCTATTGTTACCTATGTCATTGTAGCATCAATGCACCGTATACCTATTTTATAACCAATATATTTTTTTTGCAACCTGCATCTGGTGCTCCTGCAAGCCAGGATCTTCAGTGGTGGCAACCAAGAAGCTGAGGTTGGACTATTGTCTTGGTACCCTCAACGAATGCAGAAAATTATCTCACCGTAATGTGGGTGTCACTACCGATATCCACCACCACCCCCCACCCTTTCAGAGATTACATATGGTATATATAATATACTTATTATTTTGCGCAGGGTTCGGCATTTCGCAATTATCAAAGTGATTCTCGAAAAGTTGTGGTTCCGGAACCACAGTTCAGGATACAGCGATTGGTTCGAGAGCCCAATCTATCTAGTACATATAAATCAACGACTTTAAACGTTATGTTGGCCCTTTTACCTACCAAATAAAACTTAACAGCACCATAAAAAAATATCATTCCCATCTGCACTACTCCGGAATCTTCCGCTCAGCGACCGTTGATTGACAACCTATTTTGGAACCAAAAAAGAAACTACAGATCGGGGTTGAGCCGCCACGCGACCAAATTAACTTTATGTAATCCCTATCATTGATGGGTTACCGTTATCTGCAGACGCATTCGCTAACGAGAAACCGTTTTTATAATAGTTAAAACGGATTAGATAATGTCCCACGGGTGGTCGGGGCTGGGGGTGGCGCCCTGCCGCGCTGACAGGTTGAAGGGTCGGCTCGAGGGTTCGTGTTTATTGAGTTTAGATTTAATGTTGCCATTTGAATTGTATTATGATTATTCTGTAACTTTCCGGGGGTGAGAATCGAGAGATGCCCTCTATAGTTTTAACAACAGAAGTTCAGAAGGTGACATTCTTTATTTAATTGGACTAGATTTTTTTTGTTACCTTTTTAATTGTTATGACTTGTTAATACGGCAATGGATGTAGGTAGTCGTTTGATACGTATTAAATTAGATAAAAAAAAAACAAACCATATAATACAATAATAGTATTGATTTTTTTTTATTTACGCGAATACAACACATTGAAATGAAAGGAATTTTACAGGCGTCGGGAACGTAAAAACTTAATATACACGGGATACAAATATGTAAAACTAGCTGCGCCCGGCGGTGTTACCCGCGATAAAAAGTATGAAAAATTAAAACATCTATCCCACGGGAACCATACATTTTACCGGGATAAAAAGTAGCCTATGTGCTATTCCAGACTATAATCTATCTTTGTGCCAAATTTCATCTAGATCCGTTCAGCCGTTATGGCGTGAAAGAGTAACAAACATCCATCCATCCATCCATCCAAACTTTCACATTTATAATATTATATATAGTATAGAAGTATAGATTAGTATGGAGTATAGATTAGTTGTCTTACAATAATGGTAGTATCTAGATACCGCGCACACAATATTAATGGAATATAGTGAAAGAAAATAAACTACCAACTTTGCTATTGAAGTGATTATATTTTTTTTTTCCAGCAAAAATAATATGCTTTTCAAAACCCGACGCGTGTGCTAACATATAAATTAAAATAAAGATTATTATCGTGCATCCATTCCTTTTCAATATTAGTAGGTACAAGAATTTGTTTTTACACGAATATCCAAACTCATCTTAATACTTAATCCATATTTGGTTATTGGTGGAACGCCTAAGATGCCTGTCCAATATCTGAGACTTTGATCATAACTCGATCATATTTTTATTACAAAAACGCATTCGTGAAATTTGAAGACCTGTTCAAACACAGGCAGGATCCGCTGCGCACATAAGCTAGCGCAGTAGTAATCTCAAATGTCTGGTTTGACACACGATTTCCTAGCTTTGTGATACATGCACTATTCATACAAGACCCTCGACTCAGAATCAAAAGTCAATTGCATCATAATTGCTACTTTTGGCAGATCTCTGATATGAAACATGTCAAAAGAACCATATTCCATACTATTTTCTTTGAGAATGTGCTGATTATATTAGCAGATTTAGGACTAGGGTGTGTGTTGAATTTCATTTCGTAAATACCGTAGCCTGCAGCCACCCAGTAGTGTCTTTCCAAACTCTATTGTTAGTAAAATCTTCGACTAAACACGATGACAGCCATATATATTTTGAAATAGTGTAGACTGTAGTCGTTTCCTGAAATGTTTGCATCGTGTGCGAGTGTTGACGACTAAAAACAATCCAACGTGTACTCCTCTGATCTACTGATTAGCCAGCCGCCGGATCCCGCCTATATCTGAACGAAGATGCCCGAAGAATTTTATACAGTTGCGATATGGGTCGCTAGAATAATACGGAGATTTATTTCTTGTTTATGAATAACTGATTTATCAATATTTGTAGATCGAAATTTTGTTATCTTCTAGATCGATACGTGTAGTCGGCTCCCGGTCTTTGAATGTCTGCATCGAGTTACTAAGCATAGACAAAAGTTATTTCTTCCACCTAGTCATTTATTTCTTTTTGTTTTTGGCTCGACTTCCAGTCTGTCCTGCTTTACCGACGCGATTACCATCCTGCCCTCCGAGTCCTAGGTGCCGGTAAATTAAGGGTATGATCAATTTGACAGTTTTTCACGCTTATCCGGCTGCTCGTAACGTCTCAAGGTTAATGATAAATAGTACCACCATACCTCCAGATGTTAAAAATCAGCCACCCACCCGAGGTCCAACCGAACCACGCGCTCATCCAGAATAACAAGTATCCAGCCAAATCTTGACTTTAACTGTCATAAAAATCTGACACAACTCTAAAAATAACGTATTATTTGCCTTTTTGTCGAAAATAATGTCCCCCAAGATTCTTTATCCGAATATATTTAATAAACAGTCTTGACAAAACTACAGTATTCTGTATATTTAGTTCGATTGTTTCATCAGTCAAATAAATAATAAGCACTTAATCTTAGTACGTCTGGTGGAGCGAACACTGCGTGCGCGCAGCCCTCCATATTTGGGCGAGGCACTGTAATGAGCTAACATATTCATTACCATCACCGCTCTGTCATTACCATCGCAAAGAAATACTTTATTGGTTCCCGTGTGTAAGTATGAGGGATCGAAAATAATCAAATTATTCTCACGATGTGTTTGATTTTAATTCAGTAATAAGTGTTTTTATTATAATGACAATTACGTGCGATGAAGACATTTTGACGTAATCAAAGGTGCACATTATGCTTTGAACTTAGATTCATTTTGGGATACGCCATTTTCATACGTTCATTTCACATCCTGGATTATTTTATTTTTAAACTCTCGCGGACGGTATTTAAAACTTTCAATTCTCCATACAAAATGTCGAAATACGGTAGACTATAAAGTATACGATTAGCTTACGAATAATCTCGCACTTAAAGTACTGATTTTATCAGAAAACTGATTGTTTTTGATTGACATTGATGTGCAACACCGGCACCATGGCCATTATCAGCGAATGATATAAACGTATATCAAAAAAATAATTGTATTTCCAATTTTGCAATTTGAGCAAAATACTTAGCAACTCTATACTATTATTAAATACTGTCGGTAAACGATTGAATAAGAGAGAGGTATGGTAATGACGGATGATGTAGAGACACCCCGAGGAGTTTAGTGTTCGATCGACAAGAACAGCATGTTCTGTCACGAGACAATTGTTTGAGAGAATTTGGAAGTGGTTTAGTGTGGAGTAGGCTTTATATGCCCATTGTTGTATATCAGCATAAGGCTCATTGCTAGTATCTATGCTCATTATGCTCAAAGGTGTGGTGTATCGATTTAAATCTATCAAAAAGATTGGTCGACGCTACTGGCGGCGACGCTAGGGGCGGGCATTCCCTCGCTCAGCGAGTAGCTTTGGCTATTCAGCGAGGAAATGCGGCCAGGATCTTGGGTACGCTACCGCATGGGCTAAATTTTTTGCACGTTCTTTATGTAAATACTAGCTGTTGCCCGCGACTTCGTCCGCGTGGTATTTAACAAAGACAACCGTTGACAACAGCCTGCTCGCCCATTCTGAGCCCGCGGGACGTATTGCAGGTTGTTGCTATCAAACTTAATCAGGCGCTGCGCTGCAACATTGGTTTTAATTTTTTTTCGTGAGATCCTATTTTTTTTTTCTAATAAAAAGTAGCCTAAGTAACTCCTTGTTACATCAGCTATCTGCCAGTGAAAGTCCCGTCAAAATCGGTCCAGCCATTTCAGAGATTAGCCGGAACAAACAGACAGACAGACAGACAGACAGACAGACGGACAGACAGACAGACGGACAGACAGACAGACAGACAGACAAAAATTGTAAAAAATGTTGTTTCGGTATAGGTACCGTGTATACATCCAAATGCACTTAGTAAAAAGCGGTTATTTTAATATTACAAACAGACACTCCAATTTTATTTATATGTATAGATTAAATAGGTAAGCTTTTCTAATCTCTTTTTAATTTATACTTGTGTTGTACATAATGTGTTAATTAAAGGATAACATACTTTAAAAAAAATACAATAATATAATATCGTTACACGAAAGCATCTAATTTGCACCACATGCATTATGGGAACCGTACAATAGACGGGGGCGGTCCTAGTATATAATACTTATAAACATATTAGGTGCACTGACAAGGATTTTAGGTACAAAAGATTTATCAAAACACCATTCAGATATATCTTATTCATGATGTTTTTTGTTCAAAGTCCTTTCCGTAGCATCATTCTCAACAAGACTGTGGGCACGTAGCTAGCGGCGCACACGGCGGAACCAATTCATAATGAAAACATAACAAGAGGGTTACCGAATGACCGAAATTGGGATAATTATTTATGAGTAGCAGCACCGGCAGGTTTGTATGATTATACTATACTATCAGCTGATAGACGTCCACTGCTGGATAAAGGCCTCCCCTAATGACTTCCACACATCCCGGTCCTCCGCCACTCACATCCACCGGCTTCCTGCAACGCGTGTGATATCATCCCTCCACCTTGTGGGGGGCCGTCCTACACTACGTCTTCCGGTTCGCGGTCGCTATTCTACAACCTTTCTGTCCCAACGGCCATCGGTTCTGCGAGCTATCTGCCCTGCCCACAGCCACTTCAATTTGAAATACTTTAGTTTAGTTACATTAGTTTAGTTCATCGAGGTACATTCAATGGGTATTTGAATAGGATGAAACATGATACAGAGCTCCGTTCCGCAGTATCAAAACAAATTCGGCAGTACTGAATTATGTATGAAGTTAATTAGATGGTCAGAGATCTGGTCCACCCAAGAAAGCTGCATATTTGGAAAAGATATTCATAAACGTTGCACAAAAAGTTGACCAGCATGTTGTGCAACTTGTTGCCTGCGTGTGAACTGTATTGGAATGTTTTGTTACAGTATAAAAATATCGTTTAATATTTTTGCGAATAATTTATATATTTAGACGGCCTGATTAGCGCAGTGGTAGTGACTCTGCTTTCTGCGCAGAGGGTCCCGGGTTCGAATCCTGGTAGGGACACAAGCTTCGTGTGATGAGCACGAATGTTTGTACCCGAGTCATGGATGTTTAATATGTATATAAGTATTATATACTGAGTTCGCCCTCAGTCCATTGTACGGTACACATAACACAAGCGTTAAGCTTAAAGTGGGACCGTATAGTTGGTGTGTTCATATGGCGATATTTATTTATTTTGCTTCAACATTAAAATAGGAACATTACTTTTACCATATATTATCCCACAAATTTATAGGCATTCTATAACTTTGTCAAACGTCATATAGTATTGCGCAAAGCAAAACTCTTGCGCGCAGTAATATATTATGACGTTTGATAAGGTTATAGAACCTTTATAAATTTAGGGGTTTATTTTGCGGGTGGCGATGACCTTTTATGTATGTGGTTCACTTGTAAACTAATTTCGCTATGTAGGGGATGGTTCAATATCAACCTTTGTACTCGGATTGTATTGACGTGTAATCAACATAAATAATTAATGATATATTTGGTAACACCATTTATTTGAATATTATTAAATTTACCTAAAATTATTGTGCGGCGCGTAATGAGCGTGAGAGAAGAGAGAGAGAACGAATGTTGCCAACTCTCAACATACATGTCATAATGTTGCTCATTAAAAAAATAATATTATTTATAATATATTTTGCACAGAGTGTCTCTAGTCATAACAGTCGCCATATTATGTATTTTTTTTATTTTAAACCATACCTTTCATTCAATGGTGTGGTTTAAAATCGAAATTATAAATATTTGGGGTTGAAAAACACGTTGAAACGAGCTTTGTGTATCTTATGGAATAATCTAGTTCTCCTCAGACTGCTGGGGTTACCATACGTCAGATTTTGTCCTGCCATATCGGGATTTTATGTTAACTCGTGACTTGTATATAAAAGTAGTGATGCTATGGATAGATAGAAAAACAACAGGTTCCAACCCCAGCTCGCAGCTGTGGCATTTCCACCGTGATTATCCCTCGCGACACGGTCAAAAGAATCTAAGACCAATTGTCCAAAGACGTGTGAAGACCATCAACAGCAACCGCATAGTACCAGTCACTTTTGACAGATATTTTTGGGGTCGAGTCACCTTCGTCCGTAGGAGAATTAAATGCCCTCGAGACACCGTACACGTGACCCTGGGTGGTGCCAACTAGGTGACAACTCTACTGGTGGTAGGCTTCGGCCGTGGCTAGTCACCACGTAGTATAATGTAATAAAAAAAAAGATATTGTATGGGATATGTGTCAAAAGTGACAGTTGCTATGCGGTTGCTGTTCGATTATGAATCGATTGTGTTAGCAGACTTGGGGCCCAGCTCTTGGCGAGCGAGATAGACGATGGCCTGACCGCTTCTCGCATTGAGGAGAAGCTCGTGACCAACTATGAAACACAAGAGGCTAATTATGATAATCCCACCAATATCATAAATGTGAAAGTTTGGATGGATAGATGGATGGATGGATGGATGTTTATTACTCAATCACGCCAGAACGGCTGAACGGATCTGGATGAAATTTAGCACAGGGATAGATTATAGTCTGGAATAGCACATAGGCTACTTTTTGTCCCGGTAAGATGTAAACGCAGGTAACACCGTGGGGCTCAGCTAGTTATTTATATTTATTGTGACATAAAAATAAAATATCTTTTAAATAAAACTAATTTTACGGATTCTATCGCGTTTATTTTTTGTTTTTTTCCGTAAAATTAGTTTTATTTAAATGTGTAGTATTCGCGTAAATATAAGAAATCAATAAATAAAATATCTCTTTTTGTTTTAAAAAAATGTGATATTCATCCCACTAAAGTTTCGGGAAAAAATATCAGGATATTTTATGGCTACTAGGACCATATGGTAGCCCTACTCCGAACTGGTTATGGTGTGTTATGAAACACCGTCAAAACGAACACCAAGAGATCGACTTCAATGCGATATGTTTTTACGAACATATGAGAGTTCATACATTTTTCATGCTATGCATGTGACAAAGCATTGGCCGCCAACTTACCAATACGCACGCGTCAAACAATACACATCTTTAATACATTACAATAAAGTGTTTGTTAAGTTGTTTGCTATGTTGGTTTGTCTGTTTGATCGCAATTAAAGCGCAGAAACGCACGTCATTAGCGAGCACGGCAATATTCCACGCTGCTTCTTATGTTGGACCGGTACGGTTAACAGCGCGTGTTGTTGCGCTAGTTTGAATCTTATTGCCAAGAGATAATGCTGTATATTGAGTAGTTATCTCACTTAGGAATATGCAATTGCTTTATATTCGGGGAGGTTTTTGAAGTTATGATTTTAAGTCAATATAGTATGTATTTTTCGGTAGCCATTAATTGTCAAGTTATGATTATTATATTCCAAACATTTATAAGGACTTAGAATAATCCAAGGTTCAAGAATTTAATATTTTAAATGTGACACGTTGCAGAGCCCATCGTCGCAAAGAAGAACGTTCAAATAAAAGGTGCATATTTAATTTAGTCACTTAACAATAAGTTGCGTTAAACACCAATCAAATCCCTTCATTTTCATATAGCGTACAAATAAAGGCATTCTATTGGTTATTTTTTCCGCGCTGTCCGTTTCGCATACCCCGTCATCTTTGGTCTCCACCGAAAAGGGCATAAGCTTTCCAAATTTCTCCAATTTTCTGAGTAATAGTTGGCATTGCGTTACTTTTTCGAGCCCAGATTTCCGATATCCCGATGATTCCCACAGCCACGGAGCAAACGGCAGACAATCGCCTTGAGCTTTTTCTAAACCGCCGAGCGGGTGGTACTATGAAAACTCGAAAACGAATTTTTACTTTGATAAATGTACTTTCGAGTTCCAGATTTTTCGCAAGCGGAAAGTGCACTACATAGTGACGACCTGATAGCGCAGTTAGTAGAGACCTGCTGTTTGTCTGTCTGTCCGAGGGTCCCGGGTTCGAATCGTAGTAGGGGACAATCTTTGTGTGCTGAACACGTATGATTGAATTCCATCGTATAGTAACCTATAATACAAGCTTTACTTAGTGTGGGACTATATATTGGTATGTTCGTCTGGCGATATTATTATTATAGTCTACGAGTTTGTGATTTTGGTGTCTAAACGTTCAATTTTTAAAGCAAAAACATATAAAGTTAATTAACCTAAAGCATAACATCGGTCCCAGTTGTTGCCGTTTAAGTAGAATTACTAGGAGTCTTATAGAATACTCCTTAAAGACAATTGAATGGGATCCCTGTCAAAGAGGAAAATAAATTTAAACAAAGAAGTAGGATTGTCACTTGTTTAAAACAAACACCTGCAAATAGGCGAGTGATTACTAAAAGCGTGATACTATTTGTTAGCGACGACGCTAAAATATATTGTTATTATTTAAGTAAGTTTCCGAACATGAGTTAAAAACTATTTGGTGAAATGTCACATATAACTTGACGTCTGTCGATTGTTTTAAAAATAGAAATATTTTCGTTTTTTTTTTGTTTTCCCGCGCCTTTTTATTTTGTGTCTCCCGCCTATAACCGTGCTGAGAATTGTAGAGTTTTTTAAGTTTTCGTCAATTATACAAATTTACAGTCCACTCAAGCATTTTATTTCCTGCTCACCCGCTCACCCGTTCACCCGTCGCCTACACTATTGACGAGTCATAAAATCGTCTTCGAATCGCATTCCCTTAGTATCCCCACGAGCCGCGAGTCGGTCATTCCACCGCGGCCCCGACAATCATATCGCGATATTTATGAGTCGCAGCCGAACAAGAAGTATAAAGGCCTCGTCGACAATACGCGGCCCATCTTTTTATGTCTCCCCCCCCCCCCCCCCGTCCCGCATTTTTCCGGCAAAAGTGATTGTTTACCGGAAAAAATTACGCCTGTTAGTCGAATCGGTGGATATAAATAAAAGATGGGAGCCGTGGAATTTTGATTCGGTGCTTTTTGCGTGCACGGATACCGATTGTGGTCTTGAACGGTAAAAAATCCAACGCACGATTGAGAAAGGAACGACGTGACAATTGCGGGAGCGGTGGGTTTATTTTAGACTTTATGGTGCGCTGAGTTGTACAATAACAATAGTATATACTGTTAAATAGAATAACAAACACGGAAATACTTAAGGTGGAAGCTCAGGTCAGGGCGCGAAATTCAAAATGTCAATGGTCTTTATTTTTTTACGAAAAATTTGGACATCTTTACGATGCTAAAGCGATACAACACCATAAAGTTAGTAAAAGTAGCGATTTTTACTAACTTTATGGTGTTGTATCGCTTTAGGTATTTTTTTAAGCAAACTTAATACATCGAGACATCCAATGCAGAATGCTAATATAGCAAAAAAACTAAATTACATCGTAAAGATGTCCAAATTTTACGTAAAAAAAATTAAAACCACTGTCATTTTGAATTTCGCGCCCTGACCTGAGCTTCCACCTTAATAAATACTTTAATCATCGCGGCAAAACAATGTATATTTTGGCGGCACACACGAACCGCCAAACTACTCTCCTGTCATCATAGAGTTGCGCCGCTAGTGATGTCCCGCTGCACAGCGAGTGAACGATCCCCGGTGACAATACTTATCTACAGTTTATAGTATTATGGTACTCATAGAGGAACTCAGTACGGGCCGGACTACGGACACGGTCCGCCCCCAACCACATCTGTTGGTCTAGAGCAGGGATTCCCAAACTATTTGCACAAGAGACTCCTTTTCCAAAATGAACTGATACTTCAGACCCCTATAGCCAGGTTACTTTAAAAATCCTATCTCTAGTTTTTTTTTCTGTTGATAAAATTAATAAGTATTTTGTTGATTCTAGAACAAATAAACATTCGTTACAAAAACGATTTGTAAAAAAAAATCTATATATACGGCATAGCATAGCTGCGCCCCGCGGTGTTACCCACGATTAAAATGTATGTCCCTATGTAATTTTCTGACCCCTAAACTACCACTACCTATGCAAATAATCATGTTGATCCTTTGCTCTATAAATAATTAAAACAAACCTATCCCACGGAAACCATACACTTTAACGGGATAAATAGTAGCCTATGTGCTATTTTAGACTATAATCTACCTCTGTGCTAAATTTTATCCAGATTCGTTCAGCCGTTCTGGCGTGATTGAATAACAAACATCCATCCATCCAAACTTTCACATTTATAATATTAGTGAGATTATAATAGTAAAGATCCAGCAAAATCGTATCGATATCGTTCGGTAATCGTTTAAAAATCCTACAGTATAAACACACTCATGTCATATAGCGGGGCTTGCAAAATTCAAAGTGTTTAAATGAGCGGTAAATTCATTTATACAAGCCAACATATATGGCGCGGATAATAGCGATGCAACATTGATACTGAACTCGTCTCGATACTCGCTCGGCACGTTTCGGAATTGGATAACTTTTTCATAGCTTTGTCCTATATGACGGAGAAGCATCTATGATTGTGCCTTTTTATTTTTAGAATCCTTGTTGGGCATATTTCTCTACTTCTTTTCCAACAGTCGGCGTTTCCACAACTTAACGAGGAGTGTGTTAGTGTTAGTATGTCTTAAGTTGTATTAAAATGTGTAATTTAAATCATCTACGTCATATGTTTTAGATGTGTGAAATTTGTTGTAAATTAAAAGACTTTCAGTTGTAAATAATCAGTAAAGTATGTATAAAGACATTATGAATGTTGTCCGACAGCCAAACTCTTTTATTGTGAAAATTTAACTTTTCTTATTTGTTGAAATACAACTTATTTTAAGTATTTGATCGCGTTTATTGTATCTTTTTATGTTCTCAACGTTTCGGCTGCTTTACAGCAACCATGGTCGCGGGAGGACTGAGGTGGTTGATGCCCTAGTGTCAAAGTTTGAACTGTGTTAGGTACTTATATATTCCTTTATGTTCTGTGTTTACAGGTGAGCGAAGCGAGCGGTGACGATCCGAAATATCGATTCGAAACTAGCACGGGCTTGTTTCACGATTTCGAATTCAATCATAACCTGTGGACGTGCATTACTGAAACATTTGAAACTTCTTGTAAATTAATATCTAGCAATCCAAATTAAAATTTCAATACCTTTCAGTTCCGACGGAATGGCGATTGAATGTTTTTACATATCGACGGCAAGGAATTCTCGGCGCGTGAATCGATCTCGCACTTAGTCGATTTTGTTTATTTTCAATCGAGATTGCCAGTCAAAGAGCGAGAGGGAAACGTGTGAGTATGTGGTCGAGCATTGCACCAGTATAACATGAAACATGGAAGTCATATAATGCCATTGGCAGCGGTATTTGTTGTTCAAAAATAAACGATTATATGTAGGATATAAGGTGTAACAATAATGGTCCATTGGTAGGTTGTAAAGATGATATATAAGCAGTGATAGGCATGTTGGTAGAACGCTGGAGGCTTTGGACTCCATAGACGGGCGGGATAGAAAGCTCATTGGCAACGAGACCCTAGTGCAGGCCAAGCTACAGAGCCTGGAACTCCGACGTAGGGCTGCCAGCCTATAAGTCTTCTACAGAATACATTTCGGAGAGTGTGCCATGGAATTACATGAATTAATTCCCCCATCTCCATTCTATCGTCGGTCGACAAGACGCACGGAGAAGTGTCATCCGTACACTGTGGACATTCCTTCGGTACGTACTAAGCGTACTTTCATCGTGCGAACTGCCAAGGAATGGAACTAGCTACCGGCGTCTTTGTTCCCCGTTGACTTCAATCTGGGTGTTTTCAAGTCGAGAGTGAACAGGTACCTTCTACGCAAGTTTGCTCCATCGCAGATCTCATCGTCACTTACCATCAGGTGAGATCAAAATCAAATACTTGCCTATGATGTAATAAAAAAAAAACGCTTTCTTGAGTTGGTAGAATGCGCTAAATGAACCACAGGTTTAAATGTAAGTATCCTTTCTGAGTCAACCTCTATAAGTATTTCACAAACACCAGAAGCTGATTATAATTAACATGTATTACCCAATTCGGCCCGGTCGTGTCGTCCTGCGAACTCCTTCCAAATTGTAGCAAATCACTCCGTCACATGACAACCGCGCCGCTCCAATTACTACGGGCAACGCTCCAATTACTTCGACTAATCATGTGTTTAAGTATACATTAATGGTTGTGAGTTTGGGCAACTTATTTTAAGAGTCAACGGTAAAAAGGTGACATATTTATGTACCTACGAGCTACGCCCCGCGGTGTTACCCGCGATTCAAAAGTATGTCCTTTTCATCTATGTCATTATCTGACCCCTAAAGTACCACTACCTATTCAAAAAATCATGTTGATCATTTGCTGTAAGGACCAATAGATTTGAAATTTGCAGAACACATTTCTTGAGTGCTGTAGATGTGCACGCCTTAAGGAGTCAAATGGGTTTTTAAAGTTTGTAGGAAGGAAATATTCCAAAACATGTATGTTATAGAAATCTTGTACCTCTCAGAATATTCTATATTCATGTAAACCATCAAGTACAGTACTTATGAATCGTCAAATAGTTACAAAATGCTCAGCTACAACTTAACCACCCGTTCGGAATGCCGTTCCTATGGAGAAGAACGGGCAAGAAACTTCATGGTTGCTCTTTTTGAAAAGGTCTTTACATTTTTGAGCACTACATTGGGGTTATGTTAAACTCGCATAAAAAAAGTAAATTGTAAACGATATGACAAATGGGGATCAAGCCGCACAAGGCTTGCAGTTACAACTTTAAATTACAGTATAACAAAAAATATAGCATAGAAAAATAAAAACAAAAAACCTGGATCATACTTAATACCATAATTTTAATTCAATCGACAAGTGTGAAATGCTTAATTTCGCCTATTATTTTAATTTCCGTAGCCATTAGTAATCGTACGCAACGGTTGTAATCCAAAGACGAACGGACCAATCGCATGCGTTTAATCGGCGCGCGCCAGTCGCGTGCGCACCTCGCCCGCCGCGGGCGTCAAGTGTTGCCAACAGAAAATTATCAACTAATCATACAGGGTGGCCAGCACGACGGCTCCTTCTACTCAAATTTTAATAGCTTCTTTAGAATAATGAAGCCTTAAACGCTTGTGAGGGCATTTTCTTGATATTTATGAAATTACTTCCTTACGATCTAATGGTTTATGGCGGACTTTTGGTTACATTTTTAATTGGCTGTAATTTAGGGTTACCTAATTTAATTATTTTAATAATAATAAATAATATCGCCAGACGAGTGCACCAACTCTACGGTTCCAAAGTCAGCGACGAGGCGACGCTTGTATTATGGGTACCGTACTTAGATTGGGGGCGATCTCAGTATATAATAAGTAGTAATATAGATATGAAACGTCTATGACATAGCCGGTGGATGCGAGTGGCGGAGGACGCTGATGTGTGGAAGTCGTTGGGGGAGGCCTATGTCCAACAGTGGACGTGTGTATCGGCTGATAGATAGATAGATGACTTAGGTACCAATCCGTACTCTTCACAGAAAGTTTGTCTCGGTACCGAATATAAGGTTACTCATAAAAATATCAAAGAAGTCGCAAAAAAATTTTTTTTTCGTGATCAAATCTGTTGACTGAAAAAAACAGTTATCCAGTCAAGACAACTGACTATTCTTCCTTTAAATATGCACAGGTATTTAGTTGTAACATGTTATAATGTTAAACCCCTTATTCAGAAAGCCGCTAAGTATAATTTCCTTCAACCTTACCGATTATTATAAACGATACTCTAATCACATTACAAAACATATTCAAATTAATGACATAAGTAAACAATATAGTACTATCGCGCTAATCGTACAACCCGAGTATCGAGTCGCGAGTAACGATACGATGTATCGAATAATCGATTGGGTAGTTAAGTATGTCAAATTTGAATACAGTTTGCAGCAAATTATGGCGCCTCCGGGCTGTTCTGTGGACAGGCTGCATAATGACGTACGGACATTTGTTTTTTTTTGGCAAGAACGCTAAGGTTGTACAGCAACCATGGTCACGGGAGGATGGTTGTTGTAAAGCAGCCGAAACGTCGGGAAGGTAAAAACATAGAATAAACGCAATAAAAGCTATAAAATTAGTAGTTTTATTTCAACACCTTATATCCCACTACTATTATAAATGTAAAAGTTTGGATGGATGTTTGTTACTCAATCACGCCAGAACGGCTGAACGGATGTGGATGAAATTTGGCACAGAGATAGATTATAGTCTGGAATAGCACATAGGCTGCATTTTATTCCGGTAAAATGTATGGTTCCCGTGGGATAGATTTGTTTTAATTTTTCATACTTTTTAGTCATGGGTAACACCGCGGTGCACAGCTAGTAGATAATATACTCCCATGACTTTGCTACAAACATTCGTGGTCATCGCACAAATGTTGCTCCTACCGGTGCACAAAGCAGGGTCAATACCGACTCTTTAGCGGAAAAGGGAAGATCTTCCAGCCAGGCGGGTGGTATGCCTGGCGGGGCGGCCGCTATGCCCCGACGGTTACTGTCGGGATCTTGTATATATGTTACTTGCTCCGAAAACTCTGATAGCGCGATTCAGGATTGTGACGTCACTTGTCTATTGTTCTGATTGCGTCTGTAGTGCCATCTGCGTAGCTTGTGGTACGGTTGAAGTAGTCGCTACAACTCTGTCAATATGCCAAGACTAACAATTTATCCGATCTGATCTCGCATCGTGTCACCAACTTCAGTGACGATCTCCTCATGCGTGGAACCCCCGCCCCGCATCACACGCGAGATAAACACGCGAGTGACGTGTGAAATTCGGGGGATTACACACTCGATAGATCGCTGCCCTTATCTATTTCAGCGATCGGGATGCGTGCACTTTATGTGTGGATTAAGCTGCGCTAAATAAACTGTTGCTATTGATAACGATATTATTTTTAAATTGGATTGATTCGGGACTCGTATGCAATGCTCTTTAAGATTGTAGGCTATAAAAACTTGCGACGGATTAGAGCTTCAAAGATTGATAGAGGTGATTTAATTTGGGATAAAAAGTAGCCTATTCCAGACTATAATCTATCTCTGTGCCAAATTTTATCCATCATCCATCCATCCAAACTTTCAGATTTGTAATATTAGTGTGAAGTGTGATGTAGTAGTATCTTATTGATATAACACCATCGCTCTATGGGTGACAAGGGCCTACCCTCAGTGGAGTCCCTAAACAACTTATAAAGGATTATACGATTAGTGGTGTTGACTGATAATGTCTATTGAGTGCCGACAGACACTGGGATTGTTTGATAGTTTTGGAAGCGAGCGGCTAGTGTTTTTTTTTATATGATGATACAAATAAATGTAAACAGAACGTAAAACAACTACACATACTACATACACAACATACAACTAAAAAAAAGCAAGTTGTTAAGGAGGTCTTCCAGATTATTTTGGTGTTAAGATGACGTATAGATATATTCTTTGAGCCGTTGTGGAGATAATTTACTATTTAGTTTTAAAATAGCATTTTTTTTGCCGATGTATGCGTGCTGAAGGAACCTGCACGTCCATGGACGTCTTGGATAGATGGATATACTTTTATGATACTACATAATAAAGGTGAAGGAAAACAACGCGAGGAAACCTGCAGGTCTGAGAGAACCCCTCGAAAGATGTGTGACGTCCGCCATCCCGCACTGGGCCAGCGTGGTGGACTACGGCCTAATACCCCTCGCCATGACGGGAGGCCCGTGCCCAGCAGTGGGACATTAAAAAGGGCGGGTATTATTATTATTATTATACGATGTCAAAGCTGGCTGCTGTTAATTCTTAGTTGAACCGCCACGCCTGTTACCCTGAAGAGATAGGCAGCGGTGTGCTACAGTCTACCCTAATTTTCCGATGGTACTTGATCCTAATGCAATTGGGGCCAACCTAGTAGTATATTAGTCATAGATAGTTAATACAGCAAAAACTCAAATAGAATGAAAAGTTCAGTGACGACTTATGACTGATTATAGTAAATGAACGTCCTACCTACTAATCACATAATAATTAACACACAGTCGTCTGCATGTGTCGCGTCGGGCGGCGCAGGCGCAGGTGCGCGCGCACCCAGCGCGTGCGCCGGCACGATGCCGATAATGTGCGGTTTGGGACATTGAGCTTTGGGCAATTTTGGGGTTCCTTGGGTAGGTAGTTAGTTGATTAGACCGTTAGATTGCAAGTTTATGTACCGAATAACGAGGACCATAGTGTCGAAATATTTTAAGCCATTTTCAAACGGATAATAATCTTTCATTTTATTCAATATTCCGTAAATTAAAAAGTATAAAAACTATCACCATGCAAAGTTCTAGCAATATTTGTGTGTTTTTTATTATTCTGGGAATGCTTGCATTTTCATTCATAATGTTGGTGCAAAAATCATTCATGTTATAGGCTATCACCGTGCAAAATTTACTTAAAATTCGTCTAGCACTTTTCCCGTGATGTGCGAATAAACATACAACAACACTACCAAAAATAGCTAGTTCAGCGGCTGCATAGAAAAAAAAACTCCTACGACTATTTTTTTATAGTACACATATACATTAACAAGGCCACGGAACCCTCCCACATTCAAAAAAAAATCTTTATATCTTCCTACACGCACCTTTAACGTAATTTCAACATATGAGGTGAGGGCGGGGGGGAAGGGGGAGGCTTCTCCCGCGCGACTTAGCAATCCGACTTAATATCAGTTGATGACACAGCGGGATCTTACATGTTCACCCAGTATCCTTAATTAGCTTGATTTGTAATCTTTTTAGTGTAAACTGTATTTTTTTTAATATAATCTGCCTACACTGTGGTTTAAAATTAATACGGCCATTGTATCTGACACAGTATTGTTTAAGTTGAATAATGATTAGCCTATTATAGTTATAATATTTTTATGTAATCTCGTGTCTTGTGTTGTAGCTAAATAAATGTTTTTTTCTTTCTTTCTTTCATCAGTACATGAGTAGGTTAAATTTGTACCTTACAAAGATTGACTTACATTTTTTTTACGTTACGTGCGATAAGATTTATTATTAGCCCCTCTGACTAAAATAAAGATTGTGCTAAAAGTGGACTCACGTCTAAAGTGTAATGGATCAAACCCAAGACGTCTCGGTTTCGAGGGCGTACCCACTAACCGCTAGGTCATTGACGCTACATTATAAATTAAAAAAAGAAACATTATTGGTTCTCGCACTCCAAAATCTCACTCGCTTCCTTTCTTTAACAAATAAGGCAAGAGTCCCAAAAGCCATAATATTCCCCACAACAAAATTTCCCACACCAAAATTTCCCCACATCAAATATTCCCCACAGTAACTCAATGATTTTTCCGACGCAACCAAGCAGTTCAATTTTGTGATTTGACGTGAAGTTCATGCACTTGTTTTATGATCATTCGAGCGATTTGATACTGAGGCCCAAATTCATTGGACATTTTGGTCCATTTAAAATGGGATTACAAAGGTTTTTCTCTAGTAAAACGCTTACTGGATTCCCTTTATACAGTTTTAAAAATAAAATATATTTGACTACCCGATTCAGAATCACAATCAGAATATTTTATTACATTAAGTACAGTACACTTACGAATCGTCGAAATACTTACAAAATGCTAAGCTACAAGTTTACCACCCGTTCGGAATGCCGTTCCTATTGAGAAGAACGGGCAAGCAACTCCATGGTTATTTCTTTTTTTTAACTATTACATTTTTGAGCAGGACAATGTAATACAAACAATGTAGGAACGGCTAGGATTAGCTCAATGACCCTGTTTTCTTCCCGGATTTAAATTCTGGTCCGAAACGTCCAGTATCCAGGGCCGATCGCACCGGGTAGGCAGGTGTAGGTATGTAGTACGCACCTAGCAGGAGGTAGGTAGGTATCTACTCGTCAAACGTTTACCACACACAAAGCTAATCTAATTAGAATAAACTATTAACACAATTAGAAAAGTGAATTAATTGAACCATCAATTACCTGATAGCTTAAAATATTATAATGTTTACTTTATACAGTTGAGGTATTTAATATCAATTAGAGATGTTCTACTAATTATGATCAGTGTTTATTAAACTAGAGGTGGCACCTGTTAACAGATTGATAAATGTTTATTGATATTTTATTAAATAATGATACTTATTGAAATAAAATATTTTTTTCGATTTTTATCGCGTTTATTTTATGATTTTACGTTCCCGACGTTTTGGTTGCTTTACAGCAACAATGGTCACGAGAGGAATGAGGTGTTTGACGTCTTAGTGTCAAAGTTTGAACGCGCAGACTTGGCCCTAATCTGAAGCGAAGTCTTGCCAATAAACGGGCAATACGCTAGCAACCTATTACACGGGGGCCCAAAATTTGGGTGCACTACAGTGTGCTCCTGTCTTGCTCTTCGGGGATTACAAGCGTGATGGTGTACTGAGAATCGTTGTTTCAGTTTGAATATTAAATTACTCACTTATTAATACATGCAAATCTTTCAACGGTTAATAATCCTAATAAATTTCAAACACGGCTGAGCAAGTCGGCAACTCTCCGCCAAAATCTATTGCGACATGAAAAAGTGCTAAAGCCATTAGTATAATTGGATACGACAGCACGTGTGAAAGAGAAAACATATAGGCAGGTGATTTATGATGTGTGGGTGCAAACATTAATCTTAATTCGGGAGCAGTACCTCAAGCGCCATCCTTTCTACGTACCGTTTCGGTAAGCGTCGTCCATCCCTCTCACACCATCGATTACATGAATAAGTGTGATAGTGACAGCATGTTTTCTCAATGACGTTAGGAGCGGCGGAGACTTGTGCGTATTGTGAAGTACGCAGTATTTGTAGACAGAAGATGTCGTGTAAGTATATTTAAATAGTTAAATACAAATTTGGGGGTTCTATTTTAAAAAAATAGGTTTCTCGACAGATGTAGTCCTGTCAAAAAATTGGTTTCTCGACAGATGTAGTCTACTGTCAAAAAGCACTACCAGTTTTTTTCAAATTGTCTACTACCACCGGTTCGGAATGCCGTTCCTATGTTATATGTTACAATGTTGACTTCGCCAACAGATATAATAATAATAATACCAGCCCTTTTTAATGTCCCACTGCTGGGCACGGGCCTTCCCTCAATTCGAGGGGGATTAGGCCATAGTCCACCACGCTGGCCCGGTGCGGGTTGGCGGACTACACACATATTTCGAGGGGTTCTCTCAGATATGCAGGTTTCCTCACGATGTTTTCCTTCACCGTTTAGCAAGTGATCGCGCCAACAGATAAGGACTAACAAATTTTTGCATCATCTAAACATCTGCCTGATACGATTTAAAATGGCTGTCCAATCACACAGTAATAAAACAAGTATCCTAAACGCCCTGCTGACATGCCTCAGTTATAAGCTTTCAAACATCAAAAGACTGAGAAAGAGCGAGAGGGCTAAATGCGCTAACTGTTCCGTATTAGGTGAATTATTTTTATCACTAAAGTTATTATGTTGAGACCATCGGATGAGAACGTTACGGGCAATTTTTTCTCTTTTCAATTTAGGTATTATTTTGGAATCTCCGCCCCTACAAGGCGAGGTCGAATGACCTGAACGTGACCTGTCGTTCATTCGTTTCTGAATTCTATTATCGGCCATAAAGTAACCAAAAAAAATCGATCATCAGTAGCCCAGAACGTCTCACTACTGATCAAGTCTCCCCTCTTTATGAATTGGACTCAGGCCATACCGATAAAAAGTATTCTTTAAGGATTCTATATAATCATGGTGACGGATTTAATTATTCAAATCAATTTTCACTAAGTGCCTCATTTCGTTTCTTTACTACTTAAGGAACCCTAATCCCGTCAAATTAAAATATCTCAAAGGCTGATCTGACAGGTGATTGTTGACAGATGATCCGTTTTTGTTTGGACTGCATTGATTGTCAAATATCTATATAATGAATGAATGATTTTATCGAGCCAAAAAATTTGCTAAAGGGAATTTTTGAATGAACTTAAATTTTTTGTGAGTAACTTGAGAATGTGTTTTATATCTATGTATAAATAAATATGATCATGTATAGGACATCAATCCTCTGTTGATTTCTTATATTTACGCGAATACTGCACATTGAAATAAAACTAATCTTACGGGTTTTATCGCGTTTATTATTATACGTTTTTGTCCTCCCGTGACCATAGACCTACTAAATCACAATTTGTAAGTACCCCCGTAGTACTATACGGAATATATGATTTGACTTTGACTTAGTAATATTTGTTTTCAACCTTATAGTTAGCAATAGTTATTTACAAAGATGGAAAAACAAAAAACTAAAATATACTTATTAATAGGACATTGTATATAATAAAATAAAAATAAAATTATATACACCAAAATGCCTCTACATCGTCGTCGATGCTAAAAGTATTTAGTAGACGGCCGCGTTTCCGCGCTGAATAGCGAGGCTCACTCTCTGCGCGAAACAATTAATCATAGTAATTAATAGAAAATAAAATAATAATAATATGTCCTACCGTCTTTAGATTCATGTCAATCCCTCATGCCCATCATCCCGCCCCAGGTCATACGATAAAATAAAATACTCATATAAAAAAGCTATAACTACCGTAGTCTCTATAAAAAAAAACCGGTGTAAAGCTATCAGAAAGCACGTAATTTATAATCAATTAGCAGCGAACCGGTACACCAAGGTGTACGAAGGTGCTGCTAATGTGTTTTTTTTTTGGTTACGCACGGGGCTGCGTAAAAAAGGTTGACATGGTCTAGGAAAAAAATATGCTGTGCCGGTAAAAATGATGAAAGTGGTATTAAGGTCATATGTGTAACTAGCTGCGCCCCGCGGCGTTACCCGCGATTAAAGAGTATGCAAAAAATCATGTCGATCCTTTGCTCTATGAAAAATTAAAACAAATCTATCCCACGGGAACCATACATTTTACCCGGATAAAAAGCAGCCTATGTGCTATTCCAGACTATAATCTTTCTCTGTGCCAATTTTCATCCAGATCCTGGCGTGATTGAGTAACAAACATCCATCCAAACTTTCACATTAATAATATTAGTGGTATGATACTTATGTTTTTTATGGTAATCATGGAGATGACTTTTTTTTGTCTAGCAGTTTGAGCGTAGGCCGCTTGGCTCAATGCACCAGGTGGTTGCGGGTTCGATCCCCAACTACTGCAATGGAGATAGCTCTCGCATTATACCTATGTATCGTCCATTATGCAATCGTAGCCTAAGTTGTAAAAAAAACACCAAATAAAAAAAAAAACGCTTGGATTTTTCGGAATAAAATCTGAGCTTTATAGTTATTAGGGGGCACGTTAGGAAAGATTTCCTGTCTGTCATATCGGTACCTAAGTTAATGTACCTAAATGACCCAGATATTATGATTATATAGAATCCTTAAAGGCTACTTTTTACCGGTACTCCCACTCGGGGGTTAGACGACAGACTAGAACATTCAATGAAGAACCTGCGGATGGATTCACAACGTTTCGATAAGTATCCGAATTGATTCGATTAGATGCACCGCGGGAGTGAAGATTGAGCGTTTTGAATGAACGAGAGAATATGTCTTACGTGTGTTGAAGGCGGCAGATTGAAAGTTGCCGCGAAACAGAAATCAGGAAGAAAATTACTCCGGAATTCTTTTGTTTGGAATTAGTGATTAATTCTATTCTATACCCGGCCGGGAGTGTTTTCTCCTCTATTCCTCTAAATTCTGTGATCGGTGCGCATACCTGCCTACATCTTAAGCCACCCAGGGCCCTGGAGTACCTAACGGTCGCCGCCGTGCAAACGCCAGCGACGTCTCCCTCCAGCCTGAACATCGAAGGTAGGTGCGTGCTTTGTATACAACGTATCTCATCGCATCGGCGTAATTTACGCTCTCCATACAAATTTAACCCAAATGTGGCGAGGCCATCGCGGTTTTGTCACAATCTCGTTTCGATTATAATCGTACAGAGCCATTCTTCACAACCGAATAGAGATTCGATACAACTAAGCAACGGAATAGTTTGACTCGACCACTCGCTGTGTTCACATAGTAAATTACATAATGCAAGTTTCAATTAATAGCCGATGTTGATACAAGACTTGTCGTAAGGTTGAGAATAGGGGGGCTCTTTCATTAACCTCATTTAGAATGACGTTTCATAATAATTCAGTAATTTAACCTGTCAATATTAGGAGAGCTTTAAAAAATATCGAAAATGAAAAATATTAATTCCAATATAATATTTTAAAGGAGGTATGTCTACATCACTATCAGGACCTACATAATATTTACAATAATTACCTACCTAGGGCAGATTGTTCAGCTAGGTAGACATAACTCCGAGAAAGAGGTGAACCGTCGAATCCAACTCGGATGGGCAGCGTTCGGGAAATTGCATGATATCTTCTCGTCCAAATTACCTCAGTGTCTGAAGACAAAGGTTTACAACCAATGTGTGCTGCCGGTGATGACATATGGTGCCGAGACGTGGTCGCTGACTATGGGCCGCATAAGAAGGCTCAAGGTCGCTCAACGCGCAATGGAGAGAGCTATGCTCGGGGTTTCGCTACGCGATAGAATCAGAAATGAAGAGATCCGTAGACGAACTGGAGTAACCGACATAGCTCAAAGAATTGCCAAGTTGAAGTGGCAGTGGGCAGGGCACATAGCTCGCAGAACCGATGGCCGTTGGGGCAGAAAGGTTCTAGAATGGCGACCACGAATCGGAAGACGGAGTGTAGGACGACCCCCCACAAGGTGGACTGATGACATCACACGCGTCGCAGGAAGCCGGTGGATGCGAGTGGCGGAGGACCGTAATGTGTGGAAGTCGTTGGGGGAGGCCTATGTCCAGCTGTGGACGTCTATCGGCTGATGGATTGGATTGGACTAATAAATAATAATACCAGCCCTTTTTAATGTCCCACTGCTGGCCACGGGACTCCCCTCAATGCTAGGGGGATTAGGCCATAGTCCACCACGCTGGCCCAGTGCGGGTTGGCGGACTTCAATCATCTTTCGAGAGGTTCTCTCAGACATGCAGGTTTTCCTCGCGATGTTTTCCTTCACCGTGTAGCAAGCGATAATCATGATTGAAAATGAGATTGGCACATGAAATCCCAGAGGTCCGAGCCGGGGTTTGAACCTGCAATCCTAGTTACCCAGGCAAGCGTACTAAGCGTTTTTCCTATAAAATACACATTTACTAATAAATAAACAATCTTTAAATAGAATAAGCGACAAATCAAATCGATAACAAATATCGACTCATTATAAATCGCGAGTTAATTAGCGACCTTTTTCTATTCGATCGTGGCGCGTCGAAATGAAAAACATGTTTGTATGTGAGCTGCATGTCACAATTTATCTATTTGGACACGCCTTTTTAACAGCGACCGTGATAAAAGTATACCTGTCTCATTTGTGCTTGTGTGTTTCTGCACCACTCGTCTCTCTTTCGTGTCTTGGTCGGGTGGTAATTGAATAAGGTCGTAAATGAGTAGTTTCGAGTGTGAGGAAATAGGCTTTCGATTAATGGGAATTGTTTATTTGTTGTTTGAGGATGCTTTTGTTTTCCTCATATCATTCGGTAGATATTTTGTTTATTTTTGTTTAATTATAGTTTTTACATGATTATTCAAAAATGTTCAGTAAAATTGTTTTGGATAATCCGAACGAAAAATATAATTGCATATAATAAAAAAAAACAAGTTAAAGTTGTGGCTCATTTTATTTTAATAATATTTTTGGACGTTAAAGTGTTATTGGCATTGGCAAAAAATGTTTTTTAAATGGCAGTGTTTTTACCCGACTGCCCCAGAAAGGGGGTAATGTTTTTGTTATGCTGTGTTTGTAATTGCTACACGGAGGCAGATGCTTTGCGACTACTTCAAATTTTTACGTGCAATGCTAAGGCACACGCGGAAAATGCGAACTTGGGACATTTTATATTATATTATATTGGTATCTAGGTAAATAAGGATGAACGATTTTATTTAATGTGTATTTATTTGCTTAAATATAATAACATCAATTCAGGGGATTACAAACCTAGATGTTCTATCAGGAGATTCGAAATTATTTATAAAAAAAACAAGAGACAATATTTTTTTGTAATATTCAGTGTGCAGACGCTGGCCACTTGCAATATTATAATAGTACTTAAAAAAAACTTCATACAGACTTTGACCATCTATTTCACTTCTTTAGGGATCGATTTACAAAAATCCCTCTTCACCTGTAGCGTACTCAAGGAGAATATTCTTCTCATTTCAAATATCGAATGTTATTTTAAATCATTCGGAATCGACATCGCAAACGTATTTGAAACTTTCCGATGTTGATGCCGCTCCCGACGAGCTTTCCGACGGAAACTTATTGAAAAAACGATTCGGTATTGTCAAGATACATCGATGATAATCGAATTCGGAAATTTTAATAGCGATTGCGGTAATCCAACTCGGATGTTTTCGATTCCGTTTCCTATATCGATTTAAAATAACTCTGTAGGTTTGTCTGTCATTCAGTCAGATACAGATAGGTAGAAAAGTCGTCCTAAAATGAAAACGATGCGACTTAAAAAAGAATAAGTCCTTTCTTTTATAGTGTGTCTTACGACACGTCCAGTAATTCCCCTATAATTTGAGGGTGGCCACAATCGCAGATTGTTCCCGAGATAGAGCGGTACCGACAGACGCGGGACGCGAACACTTCGGCGCACTAATTACTTGCACCTGGGAAATGCGTTATTATATTAATTTTCGTTAATTGTGGACTACTCACATACTTTTACTGGTTACTTTTGGCGGGTTTTGTTCGCGGTGAGGTTACAATTGACCTGGTTTTCCACGGAATTGTTCTGATTTGGAGTGTAGGGAGCGTTCGGGCAGGATTTAGTATGCAGTCTGGATTTAAAAGTTTAGTCGTTCTCGATAATGATCGTACTGATAAATGTTAAAATCCTATAAAGAACCTATTACAATTAATGTAGATGTTTTTATTTTCTTAAATTACTAACTGTCCCGGCGATGTTCGTACCGCCTCAAAATAAAATGTATGAGAAAATGAATTATTTTTATTCATTTATTTTTTGTGAGTTTTGTCCATGTTTTATAGTTATTCTGCTATTCAAAAAAAAGATCATAAACAATCGGTACATCCGTTTTTGCGTTATAACTGGTGTAACTAACACGAAATTGGTACGAATTACTTTTTATTACACCTACCACAGAACTAGTGGGTACTATGTTATAGGTACCTATTTAGATTTTTTTTTATTTTTCCAAACAATGGTTCAGAAGCTTCACAACGAATTATTTATTACGGAAACATTGTCTTTGTGGATTTTCTCCAGTACCTTCGTTCGTCTACCATCGTTAATTAACAGTAAAAATGTTTCCCACTGAAAATTCGGGTTATATCTCCGTGTGTGATCGTGCGACGGTAATGTATATCGTTACAATTATTTATCGAGTGTAAACGTCTAATTGCCGGCCGCGGCCGCATCGTGGGCCACGCCCATATGTCTGTCATGCGTTGTGGGGTGTATTTTACGAGATCAAACGGGCATCCTAACTCTAACTGATAAAGGAGACTGCTAAAGTCTGTCTAGTCGTTCCTACATTGTTCTCACATACCCACTTGCTAAACGGTGAAGGAAAACATCGTGAGGTAACCTGCATGTCTGACAAAACCCCTCGAAAGATGTGTGAAGTCTGCCAAGCCGCATTGGGCTGTGTGGTGGACTATGGCCTAATGTCCTTCGCGTTGAGGGGAGGCCCGTGCCCAAAGAGTGGGACATTAAAAGGACGGGTATCATTATTAAGTGCTAACCGCAATCGCCTCTACCTTACGACACAAGTGCGACGTGACAGGACACGGGCGACGTTGGTCACGGTATTTACGCACGGACAGTCGTTACGCTGCCGTCTCTACATAACAAATGAACACACGTCCTGTATGTCTGGGTAGCGTTGGATATTATCAGAGTTTAAAGTCTCTACCTAGAGTGGAAAATAAAATACCTTTTAAAAGTGATGGTCTTACTCGTTGCATACTATTCTTGGTATAGACTCTTCTAAATTAGTAGGTAAGGTAATAAGTATTACGATATTTATTTATAACTCGAAAGTATCACTGATACTATATGATCGCACTATCTCAATATGTGTAGAGCTATGTTTATCAATGATTTAATAAATAACCATGTTATATTCTAACTCTTATATATCTAAGAATAAGATTTAATTTAATGTAGAGTTTCTAAACTATAAATTTACTCCAAACTTTCAATGTCAAAACTAGTATGATTCAAAGCTCTACATTTCATACTTAAATTAAAAATATCACACCAAATTACCTTTATACAAATTTCGTGATAGCATTGTACTATACCTACCATCAACATCTATATGCAACGTTATCTATTGAAGAGTTCTCTCTCCGCCCAGAGCATGCCAGAGACATTCACAAACTCGCAACACTCTTATTCCAACTACATAGAGTCGGAAGTCAAAAAGTCCCTTATTAATCCGTTATAAACTTCATCAAATTTACCAAGAGCTTTAAGTCTCGGTGAACTTTCGTGGGGGTGTGTATTGTTTTGTTTGCAGGAAGAGGGGCGGGGAGGGTCAACGTGGGCCGGTCCTTCTAATAGGTATGAGGGAAGTGTGAAGACGCTAAGAGGTGTATCCCCACCGTTCCGTTTCGCGGTAGGCGGGGCGAAGGACACGCTCCGGTCTGTTACAAGCGCTCGGCGCGTCGCTGCGGGCTTACGCGAAGCTTGAAACGGAACGCACGCTTTTTCGAATTCGGAACGCGATTTGATTTTGTGCCAGTGTCAGTTTAGAATTGATTTAAATTTGGAATGTGTCAAAAGGTTTTATTTGTAATTGGACTGTTTAACGTTATGTTTCAAGTGTCATTTTTGTTGTTTTAAATAATGAACTATAATAAAATTGAAAACTGAAAGTATTTTTGTGTCTTGGGAATTAAGGTGAGTTGATTTGTTTATTACTAATTTTAATAAGTTATCGCTAATTTTAATAAGTCTGTCGTAACATAATATTATTGTATGTCATATTTTGAAAGTAGGTAGATGTTTTCAACTGTATATAATATCCGAATAGAAATACCTTCGCTAACGAATTTTAATATAACACAAAACTTTTCTACTGTAGCTCGTAATGCCAGTATCAGAAGTTGGGCAGCATTATTTTCATTCGGTTATTTAAGCTTTAGACGTCACAGCAATAAACAATACGATGGTATTTGTCCGATATAGCTACAACAATAAACAGTTTTGAAACATTAACGCAAAAAATACGAAGGTACCGAGCCCTTACTGAAATAGAAATAATAAAAATAATATCGCCAGACGAACTCTACGGTATAGGAGGTTTTACCATGCAAAGTGCTGAAGGCGAGCCCTGTATATAATTATTTCAGTAGATAAATATTAAACGTCCATGACTCCAGTACAAATCGTGCTCATCTCGCATTTTTAACTCTACCGGTATTTGAACCCAGAACCCTCGGTAAATAAAGTAGGTACATATTTTTTTATTTCCCAATTATAACTAATCGGGTTGTCTATGACAATAAATTAAAATATATTATTAAATAGCGGCAAAAATAAAATTACGAAAACAATTCAATATTACCATTTATCTATCGGATGACATGTATTTGATGTTAGAAAAAGACATCAACGCGCGTTCATATTGATCACCATAGAGATCAGACAAGCTGTCCCGGCAAACTTTGTAGCGCCTCAGATTCCAATTTTTTTTTCCTATGTTTTAATGGCAATGCAAAAGGCAAAAAAGGCAAATTTAAAACATCAAAGAACATAAACATCGGCCCACCCGCTCTTGATTTATAAATGGTGTAAATAACACGACCTTGTTTTATATATACAGATAGATAAGAGGCTTAAGCTATTATGAATAAATAATGGTAAACTGTAACAATTACCACATTAGTGCGTGTTAACGCGCAATCATCCTCGGTAACGCGTAATCGTGTATCCACGAACATTTTATAATAAATATAAAAAAATTCGTGACTTGCTAGTTTTGGTAAATAAAAAAATATCTCCAGAAAAAACACATCAACTGTTTGGTCCCAAACTAAGCAGCTCCTGTGTTAGCTGTACTATACTATCAATAGAGATGATCTCAGTAATACTTAGACCACAGGTGATTACAAAAAAAACTTTTGAAACGGTGAAAAAAAAACAAGGAGGTTTTTAAAATCGACACGGAGGTTTCTTTGTTTTTTTTTTCTTTAACACCACGCATATTATTCACATGATTCTAAGGCGGTACGAAGTTCACCGGGACAGCTAGTTACACATAAACAAAACGAATATCGTTTACATTTTCTACATGTGTCACCAATTGAAGCTTGATTCGGCGGGATCCAGTATGTGATACGGGGTCCACTACAAACCGGCGGGGTTCTCGAAATCATTTAGAATCGATGTTGGCGTTCCCGACGAGCTGCTCAAAAAAAGTTTTAAATAGCTGTCAGATGACAATTCGAAAACTTCGATCGCAGACGGATGATGTTCGTACACGAAGCATTTATATAGCGACTAGCTTACAACCGCGGCACCTCGACGAAATATCGTACAGCGCTCAAGGATAATGGGGCTTCCAAGTAGTGAAATATTTTTTGGATCTAAATTCGCTACATCTAAACTAAATATTTTTTTAATAAATTCCCGTGTCGACATCAATTCGCATGGTTTAAATAACCCCAATGGACCTATGTACTGAAGAAAGAGAAGAGAGAATGAATAACAATAAAACAAGTAGAAAGACTTACCAGTAATTAGAGCACTTGTCAGACAAAACAAGACAGTTTTATAGTTATGTATGTATATATCGTCACGGTGCGTCCCAGCGTGGGAGCGAGCACCGACGCAACCTATTAACAACAATTGTTACACATTAAAGCGTGAGCGCATCGCTTTATAATCTATGTTTAACTAACGCTACGGCCCACAAGGCACAAGCGATAGCGGGAGCGGGAATTGTGGAAACACAGGCATACAATCCATCAACCGGACGACGTCCACAGCTGAAAATAAACTGTAGCGACGATTACAACCGCACCGCAAGCTACACAGATGGCGCTGCAGACACATTTAGAACAATAGGCAATTCTCATCACAATCCTGAATCGCGCTATAAGAGTTTTCGGAGTAATTAACATATATACAAGTTCTAGACAATAACGTTGGGGCATAGCGGCCGCCCCGCCAGGCATACCACCCTTCTGGCTGGAAGATCTTCCCTTTTCCGCTAAAAAACTTCCACACATCACGGTCCTCCGCCGTTCGCATCCACCGACTGCTTGCGACGCGTGGGATGTCATCGGTCCACCTTGTGGCCATCTTACACTTCGCCTTCCGGCTCGTGGTCGCCATTTTAGAATCATTTTGCTCCAACAGCCATCGGTTCTGATACAGACATACATAACATTAAAACTTATGTTAGCAGTTTGAAAAGGGAACACGAAAACATCTATAAGCGGCAGTCTCCGAACTGGACATACTTTCTTTTTTTTTTTTTTTTATTACATTATAGGCAAGTATTTGATCTCGATCTTAACATGGCTTAACCCAGACAATACGCGTTTGCACCCGCCACATCCCACCGAAAGAATATCCAGTACCAGAGCGACAAGGACAGCCAACCTTCGGTAGGGGACGGCAATACATGAAGTCAGAAGTAGTGCACTTCTCACGAAGTAACACACGGTTAATGCTAACTCGCTTCTATCTCTACAATTGCGCCAATCACCAAACTATACGAACTCTTTGATGTTACCGCCGGCTAATCGCGTCGTATACGCGAATTTATTTTTGCATGTTCTAATCACCTTCGTACCTTTCCCACGTCTCGTATGATCTGAAGAAATCTGCTGTTACCGCAAGCCACAGCGAATGGGCTCTATGTTAACCGTTTGTTACTATGCTCAAACAGTACCGGACTTCGGGATATAGTTTTTTGACTAACAGGAACCAGTGCCGGCCCGAGACAAGTTTAACGTTGGATCGGGATTTGTAACACGCACATCCTTATTTGCTCTTAGTATAATAATAATAATAATAATACCAGCCCTTTTTAATGTCCCACTGCTGGGCATGGGCCTCCCCTCAATGCGAGGGGGATTAGACCATAGTCCACCACGCGTCCCTTGGGCCTTAGTGCGTAGAGTGGCTACTCCGTCCGCCCTCTGGTAAAGACGGCCCTGTTTGGAAAGAAACCTTGCAATTTCCCGAACTAGTGTTGCCCGAAGTCTTGATCTTGCGAAAATGCAAGACAGGTCCAAGGGGCTAGAGTATCGCAATATTTGTTTTGGAACTCTGCGATAACTTTCGTTTTGACTTTAAGATAACACTATCTCGGACTCAAGATGTTGATCTTGTCAGTCATGCTAAATTATTTGACTATCCCACGGTAATCAATTCGTTTTCCGGGATAAAAAGCATGCTTATTATCCCGGGTTATATAATCTATCATCATTCCATTATAAATAATTCTGTATTGATAGTAATATATTCAAATAAAACTATGTTTTCGTGTTTATGTTACTTTTTAACGTTCCCGATGTTTCCGCTCCTTTACAGCAGCCATGGTCACGGCAGGTCATCGGGAATCGGCCCTGATGCCCAGGGCCTTAAATAACGGGCTACCCTCGGGGTCGAGGACGACTGGGGTGTGGGCCCCGGACGTCCGGTGACGATGACGACTCCTGAGGAGGACGGCGGCGGGCGTGGCTCCCCGCCGCCGTGCGCAGCGAGGGCGCAGGGGGAGCAAACATCTGCTCCCCGAGACGGGCCCCCATAAGGGGGCGAGGCACAAGAGGGGCACCGGTGCGTTCCGTTTGGAGATCCCGGAGCCCCTCCAACATGTGTCGAAGGCGGCCACCAGGGGGGTTTTAGTGGGTAAGAATCCCACATAACCCGGCCCTCTCCCACACAGAGGCCGGGTATCTATAGAAGATTTCCCCCCCGCCAACAAAAAAAAAAAAAGGTCATCGGGAATGTAAAAACATTAAATTAACGCGATAATATCCAAAAAAATATAGTTTTATTTCAATGTGTAATATTCGCGTAAATATAAGAAATCAGTATAATATCTTCAACTTTTTTTTATAACCTTGACATTTGGGATGAATATTTTCTGCTGGTGAATGAATGAATTTTTCAAATTAGTTCCCTCTGGGATGCCACGCTCTGCACGCAGTTGGGTTCAAAATACATGAAACTTCTTTATTGTCGAATGCAATATCTCGTGCAAAAGTTGTATGGTCATAAAAAGCCATCATACATGTGCCAAATGGGACATAATAAGTCTGAAAATTATACATAATTTTCACGCAGCGTTTCAGCTTCAGGCGTTTTGGTGCGTAATACGTAACTAACTGAGCAATAAGTGCCCCATGTATGAGATCATCAGATGAAAAAATAATTGACTGAACACACTAAAGTGACAATTGAGATGCCATCGCCAGTCAATTGTGAGTATAGTGTCACGCGAAGTCAACATAGTCGGCTGACAGCGCATGGACGGGCAAGAGCGAGCGTTTGCTTCGGGTGAGCTACGTACTGAAAGAGCGATACAAAGTAGCCTCTCGAACAGCTGCGCGTTCAGTCATTACTCGGCTATTTTCAAGTGTCAAAAACACAGTGTAGAGGCTAAAGCGCCGAAGCCGCGTCGCGAGGCTACGCGGCCAGTCAAGACTCGGCTATTAACCACGGTAAGGTTGACAGCCGACGGTACAAATTTCACTGTGAGCGAGATTTCTACAATTATATTATTGCAATCACAAAATGCATCATCTCATACACCCAAAAATAATTGTATCCGACGGCAAATACTAAGATTGTAACATTCTCAAAGCATCGAATTTTGTATGCTACAACTTAAAACAATTTATTTTTTTGTAGAGAGCAACACTTATTATGAACGGTGTTGCCGTTTAAGCCCTCATTAGTTGCTAATCATGCTGAATTACAGGGCGTTGTGTGGAAGATGCGTAAATTGGGTGCTAAAACTGGAGGAGAGTGATTATTTGAAACCGGAGTGTGTCGGTAGCAGAACTCAAAAGACGAAAAAAAACCATTCATGAATTTTAACGAACACTGACGGCAATGTCTTTAATACTATTTTTTTATGGGACTAGACTCGTCCCACACTCGCAACAAAAGAGCTCACTGTGTCTTGAGGTTTTGCAATGGTACGCCGGTGTAATGGTACCATTGCAGGACCTCAAGACACAGTGAGCTCTTTCTGCGTAGATCGGACCGCAAGTAACAACTAATTATGAGGGTACTCCCGTCAAACTATGACACTAGAACGTCAACCACCTCAGTCCTCCTGTGACCATGGTTGCTGTAAAGCAGCCTAAACGTCGGAAACGTAAAAAAATAAACGCGATAGAATCCTAAAAAATAGTTTTATTTCAATGTGTTAATATTCGCGTAAATATAAGAAATCAATAAATGATAGCCATGTTGGTAGAACGCTCCTCTGGGCAAGGAAGTTTGTTCGTAATCGCAAGTTCAAACCCCGGCTCGCACCTCTGGGATTTCTGTATTTCATGTGCGAATCTCATTTTCAACCATGATTATCACTTGATAAACGGTGAAGAAAAACATCGTGAGGATACCTGCATGTCTAAGAGAATCTGAATCCAAAAATGTGTGTCGCCCGCCAACCCGCACTGGACAACGTAATGGACTATGGCCTAACCCCACACGAATTGAGGGAAGGCCCGTGCCCAGCAGTGAGATATTAAAAGGCATGTTTTTATATTATTATTAAATTAAGTACACAGCGCACAAAATTCAACATAAACTTGTAATCATTCTCCTCAATTCAAGATGATATTCGGAAATTGTTTCCATCGATTTAAGTAGCATTATATACAGAATCGTGCCGTCATTATAGGCTTCCAACTCCCAAACCCAGTGGTGGCAATGACAATCAATATCCCGGTAATGACAATGAGCCTGCAGCGAGGTAATTGTCATTATCGTCATTGATCTTGGGATTCTCAACTGCGCATGTTGATTATATTACTTCCTGCCAAAGTTTAACAATTGCATTTATGTTTTTTTATGGATTTGAGTAATGGTAACTAAGTGCTTGCTTTCTAAATTAATAATTATTTTGATGGTCCAATTACATTTTTAAAGATTGATTTTTTAATTTGAGAATACGTTTTAAGTACTATACAAGTGCAGAAGCAGAAAGGTTCTAGAATGGCGACCACGAACCGGCCCCCTACAAGGTGGACCGATGATATCACACGCGTAGCAGGAAGCTGGTGGATGCGAGTGGCGGAGGACCGTGATGTGTGGATGTCGGCTGATAAAAAAGCGATAAAAAATATGTTCTTTTGCAAATTTGTTCCTGTATGCTATCCCATAGGAACCATGTATTTTTTCCGGGATGAAAATTTGCCTATGTCATTTTCTGACCCCTAAACTACCACTACCTATGCAAAAAATCACGTCAAACCTTCGCTCTATGAAAAATTAAAACAAATCTATCCCATGGAAACCATACATTTTGCCGGAATAAAAAGTAGCCTAAGTGCTATACTAGACTATAATCTATCTCTGTGCCAAATTTTATCCACATCAGTTCAGCTGTTCTGGCGTGATTGAGTAACAAACATCCATCCATACAAACTTCCACATTCATAATATTAGTGGGGCAAAAAAAAACGTATTCTGTAAGGGTTCCTATACCATCCCATCCGATTGCGAATCTTTGGTGAGTCGTACGTCGTAAGCCCTACCTACAGCTAGTTATAAAACACAAAGGACCGAAAGCGCACTCCCAATAATTTTCCTAAATAAGTGGCCAAATATAATGGATATTACCGCCGCTACTGGCAAAAGTAATTTGCCGTTCCAATGTACCATCTTGTTTAAATAATTTGATGGTAATGACAAATGCCTGAGGGAGACCGTGCGATGATCAGGACGAATACCACAAAAAAAAATAAGCGAAGTTCATTGTGAGATTTTGAAACGTTAAATGTAAAGTTCTTGCTTTTGTAGAGACCACATGCTTCTTGTTAGATATGTTCTTAAAAAACATAATATAAACTCGATAAAATCCATAAATTAGTTTTATTTCAGTGTGTAGTATTCGCGTGAATATGAGAAATCTGGATATGATCTTCTTAAGTATTTAGTGTACACGAAAGAAAAGAAAAGAAAAATATAAATGCTGAGGCAGATATAGAACAACTACACGCTTTGTAACGAAAACTGATACCCTTGATTTACACCACCTAGAGTTGGTATTTTCCGTCGATCTTTTCATGAATTATAGACATTTTGTTTCAGTATTTTTAAATTGTTTTTTAGCATGAAATCGTAATATAATATATTTCAATGTAATTTAAAATATAAAACCACCATTACTTATTAACACCTAAAACTGCTATGTAGTACATTCAAACTCAATACGCTCGAGTGCGCTCGTCCCTCGCACGCCTCGGGTATCGCGCGTAGCGTTGTGTTGTGATCGCGTTGTTTACAATTCATTGCGCTCTCAAAAAATACAACAGAACTGATACACACAGAACGCAAATCGTAATAGAGCGTATTGCTCGCCTCTTTGTAGTGGAAACTAACAGGTTAATAACCTCTAGTATTGCCCAAAGTCTTGGTCTAAGACGCAAGTCTCGTTATTTACGCATTGAAACTCTGCGAATCTTCTGCGTCTCAGTCTTGCGTTTCCCAAGATCTTTGCAATTTTTGAGAAACAATGAACTATTTATAGAACTTACGCTGCACATAAAACACAATATTATATAAAATAGATGCCTATCTAGTATTAGGCGACGTCTCATCGTACGAGTTAACAATGCGATTTCGTCGCTCGTCACAATCAAATACACAAATCTTATTAGTGTCCTAATTGTAGTTCGCAAGTCATCGCACGAGCACACTTCTCATTCTCATCGCGCGACCAAAATGCCTCGTTTTTTTTTTTTTCCCTAATGGCCTTTTTCCATTGGGAAATGCCTCGTTTACTAGACCAATCGTTAGCCAATCAAGACGATGCCTTAACCTATCAAAATAAATGTGCACGTCATACTTAGCTGCAACGACTAAACATAAAAACACAATGTGATCTGACGTCACATACCATAATAATGTCCACACTGACCACACCTTTCAAATATTTTCCGCGGCAACACAACCCTTGTATTAATTAAAAAATTGGAGCACCGCGGCCTTAAAGCTCGGCGTGTACATTTTGTGCGAAATCATTAAAAAAAACCATATTGTTTTTAAACCCGTACCCGTATCAAAGTCGTTCATGCTGCACGAAAATGCAAATCGGCTAACATTTCCCCCATGTCAAACTAAATAATGGCCCTAATTCTGTTCGTACACAAACTAAACTAAACTAAAACACATTTAGTACAGCCATACTTTTCATGGTGTTAACGTATGACGGAGGCAGCAATATTTTTATTATTGTGTAAAATTTAGTTTAGTCTCATAATGTATGCAACAGAATCGGCAACTATAAGAGGTTTTTTTAAGCCATAGCTGTTGGGTTTCGGTTAATTAGAAACATTGAAATTTGTGGATATTTTTGCATAAAATATTGTTAATGAACTTAATGTAAAGCTTAACAAGACTCAGTGAAAATGTTTTTGTAATATATATTCTCGAATAACGTTATATTAGTTCACTTGTGGACGTGTAGACTCCATGCAAAGGGGCTCTATATATTTTAAACTAGCTTTTCCCGCGAATTCGTCCGCGTGGTATTTAACAAAGACACAACCGTTTGCAATAGCCCGCTCGCGCGTTTTGAAACCGCGACCGGCAGCCTTTGTGATATTAAGTCGTTGGCTCAAAAATAAGTGTAGCCTAATTTACTCCTTGTTACATCAGCTATCTGCCACTTAAAGTCCCGTCAAAATCGGTCCAGCCATTTCAGAGATTAGCCACAACGAACAGACAGACAGACAGACAAAAAATTTAAAAAATGTTGTTTTGGTATATGTACCGTGTATACATCCAAATGCACTTAGTAAAAAGCGGTTATTTTAATATTACAAAGAGACACTCCAATTTTATTTGTTTGTATAGATTAGCTTACACCATCACGCCTGTAATCCCGAAGGGGTTACCCCGAAGGGGTAGGCGAGTTGCACTACAGTGCACCCACATTTCGACGATGGTATTTTGGTCCCAATGTAATAGGGGGGCGAGCCTATTGCCATTATACCGGGCACATCTCTATATGAGGAGGAATCAGGCCGTCGTCTACCACGCTGACCCAATGCGATTTGGAGAACGTCACACTACTTTTGACAGACGTACGAATCTCCTCACGATGTTTGCCTTCACGGTACAGCAAATGATAATCATCATTATTGAAAATGAGATTTGCACATGAAAAGGCAGAAATCTCAGAGGTGTGAGCCGGAGTTTGAACCACCATTACTGGTGGTAGGCTTCGGCCGTGGCTAGTCACCACCCACTGAACAAAGCCATGTCGCCAAGCGGCCTCGCCGTGTTCCGGCATGATGTTCGGTGTTGCCATTCATGGATGGCGGGTCAGATCAGTTGCGCTGCATGTGCCTAGTGAATGTAGCGTCTCTTATCTACTGCCGCCTTCCTACCTAGGCAAGTATGCTCCATCGTAGATCTCATCGTCACTTACCATCAGGTGAGATCGAGATCAAATACTTGCCTATAATGTGGAAAAAAAAAGTCGTTTGTTTCTAAGGCGCTTCTTCCAACTTGGCTAGAGGACTTGAAGAAGCGCCTTGATAACAACATATTGGTTACATATTAACTTTAACATTGAATCAATCAAGCAGTCCTTAGAAAACTAAAGAATGGTTTGAATTTCATTAAGAGAAACAATCTCTTTATTATAAACGCGTAATTGTGGTTGTTTGTATGTTTGACAGACAAACATGCAAAACGGCTTAACATGCTTGATTATAATTACATCCCGAAATTATTGGAGTGTTTTTTATTAGTACACACCCTTTCTTAATCACGATAGGCTAGATATTTTTTATGTTCGAAGCTCACATAAATTAACATTTTGTCTCCAAATGTTGCAATTCTCATTTATAACCTCATCTCTTTCTCTCATATGTGACGGACCACACTACTTTAAGCGACTTTTTAGGCTCGTCCGTAGCTATAGGTCCTCAAAAGGGTGGTCTTCCTGTGTGGTATATATGCAAATGCCGGCGGGCGTCGGCTTCTCGCTATCTTTATCTTTAACGCGCGACACAACTGCGATAGGCTGCTTGTTACACCGACGCGTACTGGGTACTGGGTGGACGTAATGAATTGAAATAAGAACATTGTCTCTTGGTCCGAATATTGTGTGGTGCTATAGGTAGCATTAGAAATTGTGAACATTATTGCAATTGGTAAAATAAATTTTGACTGGTTTTAAAATCTATACATATAAATAAAATTGGAGTGTCTTTTTGTAATATTAAAATAACCGGTTTTTACTAAGTGCATTTGGATGTATACACGTTACCTATACCGAAACAACATTTTTTAAAAATTTTGTCTGTCTGTCTGTCTGTCTGTCTGTCTGTCTGTTTGTTCCGGCTAATCTCTGAAATGGCTGGACCGATTTTGACGGGACTTTCACTGGCAGATAGCTGATGTAACAAGGAGTAACTTAGGCTACTTTTATTTTAGAAAAAAAAAATAGGATCTCACGAAAAATAATTAAAACCAATGTTTCAGCGCAGCGCCTGATTAAGTTTGATAGCAACAACCTGCAATGCGTCCCGCGGGCTCAGAATGGGCGAGCAGGCTGTTGTCAACGGTTGTCTTTGTTAAATACCACGCGGACGAAGTCGCGGGCAACAGCTAGTAAGAAATATAGTCATCACAAATACAAGCATGATCAGAATTGGAATATGCACCTTTAGGCTCGTCGATAGAATAATTCCATTTCAAATTGTATTTATTTTTACAAACTTAGTGGATACGCTATTTTAGACGCGTATTTAGACAAGATCTTTGAGTTCTCAACACTGACTGACTGACAAACAACGAGAGCCTTAGCCGGTGCATCTACATTCGGAGGATATGTTCCTTGTATTCACGGCATGTAGGTCCACTTCAGAGCGGCACTAAGGAAGGATATTTGTAATTTCAACCCCAAGTGGGCCAAATGGAGGGTAGAATATTGATTTCTTATATTCGTCTCAAACTAGGACACCAGGACGTCAACCACCTCAGCTCTCCCGTGACTATGGTTGCTGTAAAGCAGCCGAAACGACGGGAACGTAAAAAACAAATAAAAATCGCGATAAAATTCTTAAGATTAGTTTTATTTCAATGGAGGGTAAAAGTTTGTATGAAGAAACATTTTTTTTAATTCATGATCGGACACATGGTCATGGCTAAAACTTATTAGAAATTACGCTTCGGTGTAACCGATCGTCACAAAATGTTTGCGTAATGAAGATATATTCTCAGAGCTCTCTGTTTAACGGCCATTATCGTTATACTCTACATCGCGTATGTGCGCCTATTAGCGCATCTAATTAGGATGCGCCCTAAAAAGTTAGTTTTTTTTTGTAACAGAACTACTGGAATTGTGACCTCACATTAATAATCATCTTGATGAAAGCATACACATAAGGTAATCATTAAACGTTTGCATTGTGTAACAAGATGATAAGTAATTTTTTTTTTTGCGAAAATATTAATAAGCACATATTTCTGAAAAATGTCTCCCGTAGAGAAAGGGGGATTACTGTGTTGTTGACATTATGCCAGTTTGCGATTAAAAAAAATACCGTCATGGCTGCGTTCCCTTAACGGGTTGACAGAGGTATACGTATTATACACTTGTATTTTGCCAAGGAACTATATTTACCGGTCACGCGCTAGTATATACATACAAATAAATAAAATTGGAGTGTCTGTTTGTAATATTAAAATAACCGCTTTTTACTAAGTGTATTTAGATGTATACACGTTACCTATACCAAAACATTTTTTTTTACTATTTTTGTCTGTCTGTCTGTCTGTTTGTGACGGGTAATCTCTGAAATGGCTGGACCGATTTTGACGGGACTTTCACTGGCAGATAGCTGATGAAACAATGAGGAACTTAGGCTACTTTTATTTAAAAAAAGTTAAGTTAAGTTTGATAGCAACAACCTGCAATGCGTCCCGCGGGCTCAGAACGCGTGCAGGCTGTTGCCAACGGTTGTGTCTTTGTTAAATACCACGCAGACGAAGTCGCGGGTAACAGCTAGTCTTTAATAATAATAATTTATTTGTGAACATAGGTATTAGAAGCACATTAGCACATAGAGTTAATATTCGCTATGGTCTGCCAATAATGGCGTATAAACATCTGTGGCACATGGTTATAGAAATAATTAATGTTTTAAATTTAAATATTTAAGACTTATTTATGTGCAGACCGTTTTTTTTTTCATTAAGGTATTTCTAAAATACTTAAAGGACACTCGAGACTGATTTTAATGAAAATTAAAACTGATTTATTCGATTTTTGAAATAATAATTGCTGTTGTTTTAAAAAAAAATAACATACTGCATTATTACATCATCTGATAATATAACTCATAAGGATTAAGTTCTATCATTTATTGCTTGATTATTTGGGATTATCTTTTTTTTAAATTGACCTGTCAGAATTCTGTCTTCACATAAACGCGAGAATATCCGAAAAAAATAGTTTTATTGCAATGTGTAGTATTCGCGTAAATATAAGAAGTCAATTCACATAAAGATTATACATTGCGTTAAAGAAGCGAAGTTTAAAGGGTTAGTATACCCTTTCTGAATGCCTCTGTATATAAAAACATATATTTCATAAACAAACATGGCTTCCAAAAGTGGGTGTTGCCATTAATTGCATCGGAACCCGAGCGGCAATTAAAAATATATTAAACAAACGGCACGCCTGGACTGAATTTTGATCAGAGCGAATCGGGTTTCTGATCGCAAATTTATTTAATAAAAACATTATATCGATGCGCCGGTGACGTTCGTGAACAATACAAATAACACGGAATGTACTCAAATGGTACTCAAATGTTAACGGTTTAAAAGATAGTCCTACCAGATGGAACTGTATCGTATCACATCCACTACGTCAAGTGCGAGATTAGTCGTAAGCAAACTGTATACTTTATAGTCTAGCGTATTTAGACATTTTGTATGGACAATTGAACAGCACCTCTAGCGGACGGTATTCAAAACTTTCAATTCTCCATCAAAGTGTCTATATACGGTAGACTATAAAGTATACAGTTAGCTTACAAATAATCTTGCACTTAACGTAAAGGTCTGTTTATCGTCTGACCGACGAATTCATAGAAGTTACAATGGCATTTACACTGTGTCATTTTCCATGGATTCCTCTTAAATTCTTAAACTAATATCAATGACGTCATCACACTAATGACGCAACCAATACGTAACAAAAATCTCACACGTTAAAAGCAGAAATAAATCTCAAACATTGAAACATTGCCTCAACCGAAAATAGAACTAAAAGCCAACTCCCGAGGCGTCTAGTATATAATTCAGCAGAAAATAAAGTCAGTCCACACAATCTCGATAAGGCCGGTGGCACACCAGGCGAGCGCGAAAAGACAAGTAGCTTAATTGAGAGCTGACCCAGTGGGGGGTCCCTGGGCGTCGCTTATGCTAATCAATTCACCACCAGTTTGTTTTCAACCGGCAATCGCCACTGGGAATCGGGCCTTTTTATTTTATGGTACCGTGGAAGGTATTTAACATTGTTTTAAAATCGGAATGAGAGTTCTAAATTTGAAACTCGATGAATCTATTTTTAAAGTTGCCAGTGTCTTGAAATGCTTAACTTTTTAACGTTTTGGCATTTGTCGGATTGTTGTGTCTTATTATTTAAACGGTTCTTATACTTCTAAGTAATCGTAAATGTGCGTTCCTATAACCAATAACTGTGTACAGACAACGGATCGTAACTGAAGATTATAGTAATGTCTTGAGATTAGTTAATAGCCTTGAACAGAAGAAACGAGGACCCTCAACAGGCTGCCTCTACTCAATAAGGTAGTCGCTGTACAATGCCTCGGCTAAACACTTTCATCTATCATACCTCAGGAGGCTGCGCAGTCTGTCAAAAAAAGTCTATTCTAAATTCGAAAACGGGCTGCATTCTAAATTTAAAAACGATAAAAAGCAGTTCTAATTTCGAATTGTACAGAACCCGTAGAATCAAAAATGCAGCATTTTTTTCCTCGCGAGCGTATAATTTAACTCGGCAGCCGACGGGTTAAGATATCGCGGTGTGGTCTTTACCCGTTGATGGGTTAGCGCTATAAACGCCGTATATCGTTCTCGGAACAGATAAAGGGTTAAACATTCGTCGTAGCGTTTTCCGTTTTGCGGTTAATTAGGAATATTATCATTCTATCTAACTGTAAATATGTACTATTACAAAACTACAACTAAGACAAATATAAAAAAAAAAACAAAAAAAATATAAAAAACTTAGCGAGTATTTTGCCAATGTCAAGTAATTAATAGCACTAACACATTCAATAAATACACATTATAAATAATGTAATGGATGTGACATGATGATATGAAAATGGCGTGTCCATATGAATATTTGCACATAACCCTAGAACCTTGACAGACTAACTGTCACACAAACGCACTACGAGCGCTTAGGAACCGTCGCGATAAAAACTATATTACTGTGAAATATGCACAAATTATAAATTACACGCACTACTCATTCACGCAACATGCCGAGCAATAAGACGTTGGGGGTATGGCTTCTCGTGGCTTTCGGTTACCAAAGACAAACATCAAAACTTCTTCGTAAAAAAATATAATTGGGCCGACTTCTAAGGTATATTGCCAGTGTCAATATATCATGATTAACCAATGCATTACTTCAAGTATATCGAGAATTTTGCCTAGGCCTTAACAACCCCCGTATCCATGAATATCCCGTAATTGCAAACCGAGAGATCCTTTACCTACTGAAAAAAAAGCAACACTTGGGGGATTGTAGGATATCTCTTTCGGAATCATTCGCAAATACACTTTTATGAGCATAAAATTATTATTCTACTAATATTATCACTATGGCAACCATAATTTTTCCATTCACCCAAGGATCACTTGGATTGAGATGATCGACCTTGAGATAAGTAAAAGTAAGAGTTGCGAGCCGGGGTTTGAACCTGCAATCCTCGTTACCGAGGCAAGCGTTCTACCAACTTGGCTATCACTGCTTGGCTTGGCTTATGTATTTACTGTGCACATATAACATAAGACCAAACATGTACATACTTTATGTAAATATATTTGGTTTTGATTGATTTATCTGGCACGGGCCGAGAGTACATATTCTGAAGGTCACTTCTAAACCTTCCAGTTTTAATGTTTTACGCAAAAGCTAGAAAAAATAGATTTATATTTATAAAAATGATACAAGTTATTCGGTGCACATGACCTTAACATTACATAGGGCAGTGCGCGGCAATCTTCAGCTAGATTGGGTGTTTTTATTTTTAAACAGAGAATCGATACTATACTATACTATACTAATATTATAAATACTAATATACTAATATTAGAAATGTGAAAGTTTGGATGGATGGATGTTTGTTACTCTTTCACGCCAGAACGGCTGAACGGATCTGTATGAACTTTAGCACAGAGATAGATTATAGTCTGGAATAGCACATAGGCTACATTTTATCCCGGTAAAACGTATGGTTCCCGTGGGATAGATTTGTTTTATTTTTTCATAGTGCAAAGGATCGACATGATGTTTTGCGCGGGTAACACCGCAGGGCGCAGCTAGTACAAAATATAGGCATGATTACCGACGAATATAAAAGTTTATTGTCGAAGCACTTGAGCGTGTCGGCGGCGGGCGGTTTATAATTTAACCATTTTGTCGTACGACATTATGGTAATTTTTTTCATAACATTTTTGGATACGCTCACCCTCTTTGGACACAATATTTAGGCACGGACTTAAAAATGTTTGTAGGCTTGTTAATTAAATGTTTACCCCCAAATGTATAGGTGCACTGAGAAAAACTGACTCCGTGATTCATAAAATATAAACATGAAGAAGGATATCTCATTTAGACAACCGTAAATCTAGTATAACATGTTGACATAACGTTCCGTCGGGTTCGATTTACGTTTGACAACTACTAGTTAACGTGACCGTAATGATTAGATTTCATTGTGATGTTTATTGGTGAAGCCAATTCATGTTAAATTGTTATTATTTACGCACAAAGTGTCCGTAACAACTCTTGGTCCTTTTTCAACAGGAATGCGGGTAAAAGTTGCAGAATACCTTATAAATTATTCGTAATCATGTAAGGTATTTTTCTCAGTGTAGTTATAACGGCATTATAGCGAACCTCTCAGAGAAAAAAGTGTGTTATAATAGCTTTATACTCCATTATAACTTTCTATAAATTTGGGGGTAAGTGTATAATAACTAAATATTCTCTACTATAGTGTCTACATAGTGTTATGTAACGGTTTCCCGTCACTTCGACCTATCATATATTTACACTCTGAGGTCTTATTTCGAAACGTCTTTAACGCTTCAGACGCCCAATTGTTAGTCCATCAGAGTGATCTAGAAGCATCAGCGTTGTATCTATTTTGGTAATTCTATATCTACACATTACATAGGAAATAGTAAATTCCCATATTCCAGAATTTACAGCCTATATACTGAGAATTATACGCATCTCGTTACATAGTCGACTGTACGTCAAATGCGAGAGTATTCGTAAGCTAACTATATACTATATAGTCTACCGTATTTAGACATTGTTTCATGGAGAATTGAAAGTGTTAAAACCGTCCGCTAGAGTCGCTTTTCAGTATATATAGCAGTGATAGCCAAGTTGGTAGAACGATTGCCTCGGTAACGAGGATGCAGGTTAAAACCCCGGCTCGCAACTCTGGGATTTTTCATGTGGGATTCTCATTTTCAACCATGATTATCACTTGCTAAACGGTGAAGTAAAACATCGTGAGGAAGCCTGCACGTCTGAGAGAACCCCTCGAGAGATGTGTGAAGTCCGCCAACCCGCACTGGGCCAGCGTGGTGGACTATGGCCTAACCCCCCTCGCATTGAGTGGAGGCCCGTGCCCAGCAGTGGGAAATTAAAAAGGGCTGGTATTATATATAAAGTATACAGTTAGCTCGCACTTGACGTGCTGTATGACTGTGAAAATGTCTATAAACTAGTCATGACAAATTCAGATAGTTTGTCAATAATTGTCATTGTTTTACGCAACTTATAAATGTGGTTGGCATTCTATATTGATTGCCGCGTAATATCTGTTCACGTTAATTAATACAATTGTTCCCAATAAATATTAATTTAAATCTAATACGGAATCCGGCCCTTAGATCCGTTAATGAACAATTTCGTAGCTTAGCGTGACACCTCTACAATTTAGTGATGTAGAAATACGGACTTCAAAATATCGATAACTCATTAATGTAGGTTAGGTAATAAATATTGTAATTATATCATGAGGTGAGTAGCATTCATTGAAAGTATATTATGATTTTTTTGGGCTTCCTTTGCTTTCTAAAGGGGTTTCCTTAAATTTTTAAAACCTTATTGTTATTTGTCAATGTTCGCGTCATAATAATATTGTTTTGTTGCTTAAGTTAATTATCTCTCTGCGAATAGATACAGAGACAAAGAACTTTACATGCTGTAACCTATATTAGCCTTCACCTTCACCTTCAGTTAAAATGAAAAAATAAAATGAGTGAAAAAAAATGATTGCTTAAAATATTTCAAAATCACACAATGACTATAGTATCGATATGACATCAGAACATCACTAATGGTTGTCGTTATGCAAAGCAGCAGCGGGACTATCAGATCGGTGGCGGCAAGCGCAGCCACGGTAATTTGGAAACGAAATAATTATAACTGAGTGAATTTTACTTTTTAATTTTTATACAGCTCCGTAGGCTTTTTGTTAGGATTTGTGACGCACCTGAAAACTATAAAACAAAATCAATTTGATTAATACGATTGGGGAAACTATTACGAACTTTTTCCGAATACTCCAATGCAAGAGAGGAACGTGATGTTTTAAAAATAAATTATAGCTATTAAAAAAAAAAATATGGGTATTTTTTTTAAATACTTGAATAACAATCAAGAACTAAAAAAAAACTAGCCCATAAACGCAATGTCACGTCACCACAGTCTCACTATTCGCGCGCACCGCGGGATATTTAAACTGATATTTGCGTGTTCCAACCGTCTTTTTGTTGTTTTTTTTTCGATTTTCACGCTGACCAAGGTGCCTGATACCATCGACTTAACCCCCAACACGCACCCGCTCACTTAATTCCTGATTTAGTACCGCATCATATTGTGATAAGTATTTTTAATTTGAATAAATTATGATTTAAGAACGTTATCGGTAGTAATGGGCGGACTCTAATCGCAACCGTGGTTTCGTGTTATGTCATAGTGTTGGGGTTGTTTAGTTTATTAGACTAAGAGCTGATTGTATTTCGTTGTTATTGCAATCAGTGGCTCAAGCGCAATCTTTGTAGGGTAACCTCATTGGTGAATAATTAAGTAGATGTATGATGCTAGTCCATTGTACGGCACACATTAAAGCTCTGATACCTTGGGACCGTACAGTTGGTGTGTTCGTCTTCGCCTGTCATATATAAATGAGATAAGCGACATCTATAATATATATGTGGAATCATCTTTCTTATCCCACTAATATTATACATGTGAAAGTTTCGGTAGATGTTTGTTACTTAATCACGCCAGAATGGCTGAACGGATATGGATGAAATTTGGCACAGAGATAGATTATAGTCTGGAATAGCACATAGGCTACTTTTTATCCCGGTAAAATGTATGGTTCCCGTGGGATAGATTGGTTTTAATTTTTCAGAGGTTAATCGCGGGTAACACTGTGGGGCTCAGCTAGTAATAAGTTTTTTTTAATTTGAGTTAAATTATAGTATTTGGCATCATCTTCCATATGTAGAATATATTCTCAAAATCGATCCAATCAATTCAAAGTAATCATGTAAAAAAGAACTGTAGCTCCTATAATTGTTGTGTAGAAAGTTCTTGTGACACGGCTAAGGTAGTTATAAGGCGGTGACATAGTTGAAACTATGACGTTATACGGGTTAGTAAGGGCTCGGTACACGACAGCTATCGTGGAGAGCGACTTCGATAAAGATGTCACAACGACTTATAATTTTAAGTCGCAAGCGATTACGCGTCAAGATTGCGCGCTTTTACGGGCCAAAACTGAAAATTAGTGCGTCGTGTTTCAGCGATATTATTCGGGCGTAATAAAACGGTGAATTTTTAATATTTTGTAAGGTATTTTTACGGCTTTTTAATGGTAAGATTTCTTCCTTGTACGTCTAGTGGGGTGAATTTCATGTGATGTACGAGTTTTTATTCCGTGAAATGTTTTAAATTGGGTTATTTTTTTTATTTTTTTTTCAAATCTCGCAATTACTTTCGGTGATAACTCAGACGAAATGTATAAATGGCTTAAGGTTGCAATAACTATCTGAATACTATCTCATCTCTATTACGAGACGGTCTGATTAGCGCAGTTGGTAGTGACTATGCTTTCTGTGCCGAAAGCCCCGGGTTCGAATGCTGGTAGGGACAAACTTTGTGTGTAGAGCACGAATGTTTGTACCCAAGTCATGGATGTTTAATATCTATATAAGTAATATATACTGGGTTCGCCCCCAGTTCATTGTACGGTACCCATAATATAAGCGTTGCTTAGTGTAGGACCGTATAGTTGGTGTGTTCGTCTGGCGATATTTATTATTATTTTTATTTATTACCAATATTTTTAATTATCATTTTGCAAGTTGGGGATGTGGCTATTGTTTTTTTCAACGTGTTCTTTTGTCTTTACCAAGACCATACGCTTTTCCTCAGGACTCGCTCAGGCTCAAGCCTCGATGTCTTTGTTGGATACCCATGTAGATCCTAACATACCGAATCTACCAGAGACAAGACCCAATAAAAAAAACATGCCTAGATCATTATTTTTATGTAAAATTTTACGCCATATACAGACAAGAGTGTAATTAACTAGATATTCCACTTGTGAGGTCAGTACCTACTGGCAGATGTTGCATTCTCGACATAATGTTGTTCTCTTAAAACCATAATTAATTGTATCAAAGTGTGTTAATTCAGCTTTTTCTTTGCAGAACTCCCGCGCAATGCCCCATACAGGTAATGTACTGTACTTTTGGAAGTACCATGTATTCGTCCGTAGGAGAATTAAGTACCCTCGAGATACCCTACACGTGATCCTGGGTGGTGCCAACTAGGTGACAGCTCTACTGGTGGTGGTATATATATATGGTGCGGTGTAGCGTGGTGTCGAATGATTTGTCTGCATGTGTTTGCCTGCATCTACGACTTGATCAATCAACGAATCGATACGAAAAGTTCTGAATCGACTCGCAGTACCGCTAATTTACCGTGCCCTCTAAAGCACGGAGGTTATCACATGTTCTAATTCCCGAACTGAGTAAACTACACAAAATCTCGCATCACAAATTGAAACAAACGCATTGGAGTTACATGTTATCAGTGTAATCAGAAAGCTGGGTAGCCGACGGGCGGCGAGTGCTCAGATCTTAATTAAAACGAACGTTCGAGGTACAGGGGGCGCCGTTATCAGGTCGACAGGAATTTACCTCACGCATTGAAATCATAAGCGTTTCAGGGAACCCCCGTCTCAATTACGGTGACCAAAAAACGGAAAGGATTACAGGACAATGTTATTATAGCGCGTATTTTTCACAGTAGATATATATACTCACTAGCTGTTGCCCGCGACTTCGTCCGCGTGGTATTTAACAACGTCTCAACCGTTGGCAACAGCCTGCTCGCGTTCTGATCCCGCGGGACGCATTGCAGATTGTTGCTATCAAACTTTAAGCAGGCGCAGCGCTGCAACATTGGTTTTAATTTTTTTTCGAGAGATCCATTTTTTTTTTCTAAAATAAAAGTAGCCTAAGTTACTCCTTGTTACATCAGCTATCTGCCAGTGAAATTCCCGTCAAAATCGGTCCAGCCATTTCAGAGATTACCCGGAACAAACAGACAGACAGACAGACAGACAGACAGACAGACAGACAGACGGACAGACAGACAGACAGACAGACGGACAGACAGACAGACAAAAATTGTAAAAAATGTTGTTTCGGTATAGGTAACGTGTATACATCCAAATGCACTTAGTAAAAAGCGGTTATTTTAATATTACAAAGAGATACTCCAATTTTATTTATATGTATAGATTAGTGTTACTAGCTAAGCTAAGTGAGATGATCTAGCTCTCGCTAGTTTGGCAGGTACGCATTTTGATTTCTTATTTTTACGAGATTTTATCGCGTTTATTTTTTGCTTTTTACGTTCCCGACGATTCGGCTGCTTTACAGCAACCATGGTTACAGGAGGACGGTACGTCAAATGCGAGATTATTCGTAAGCTAACCGTATAGTTTATAGTCTACCGTATTTAGACATTACAGTAAGAGAATTGAAGGTTTAAATACCGTCCGTTAGAGGCACTTTTCAATTCTCCATACAAAATGCCTAAATACGGTAGACTACAAGTATAAAATATCCAGTTAGCTCACTAACGTGTTAGACGTTCTAGTGTCTTCGTTTTAACTTTGGTACCCTCATTTTTTAACCGACTTCAAAAAAAAGAGGAGGTTCTCAATGCGGTTGTATTTTTTTTATTTATTTTTTGTTGTTGTTTGCTGTGTCTGATCTATGCAGAAAGCGCATAGTGTCTTGAGATCTTGGAATGGTGAGCTACGATTTTTTTTTAATATTTTTTATAGAACAAAACTCTAGGAGTCAGTCAGTCTCATTATTGTCTCTATAATGAGATGGTGTCACAAAATTCCAAGATCACACGAATTTTACCCAAATGCTTTGTAGAGTTTATACAAATATTGTTCTGTTAGTTTAATATGATTTATCTACTAACTTACATTCAAACAACTGGGCACATATCAGAAATATTTTTTTATTTCGTTCTATAATCGTCCCCCGTCCGATATATAATGTAAGCGGTGCTTAGTTAGGGGCCACACAGTTGCTGTGTTTGCCCTGAAACATAATGTATTTGTTAAAATGACTAGTTCCAAAAAACCTTCGTCAACATGTTTGAACAAAATTCTAATACTCGTCGGAAAACAGGTGAAGTTCAGTCGAGAGTGAACAGGTACCTTCTAGGCAAGTATGCTCCATCGTAGATCTCATCGTCACTTACCATCAGGTGAGATCGAGATCAAATACTTGCGTATATCGTAATAAAAAAATAAAATAAAAAAACCGAATTAATTTTCAACGTTTCTTTTACTGCTATCTTTTAAATAGATATAAAATCCAATAAAACACAAGTGTGTTCTATTAAGTGGACAGTTATGCCATGTTAGTCGTGTAATCTACTATATAAAAATAAGTCGGGTTTTCCTTCCTGACGCTATAACTCCAGAACGCACGAACCGATTTCCACGGTTTTGCATTCGTTGGAAAGGTCTCGGGCTCCGTGAGGTTTATAGCAAAGAAAATTCAGGAAAAACCAAACGAAATGTTACATAAAACGAAGCCATCTGGTGGCGAAACGGAGTTCGCTGGGTTTGCTAGTCGTCTATAAAACGGCTCATTAAACTTAACTAACGAACGATGTTTACCTACATTTAATATTATCAAGCATTTTCCGAGCCACCAAAAACCAATTTCTTATAAGCTTTACTTCATAAAATAAATATTTTTGAAATAAAACTATTTTTTTCGAATTTTATCGCCTCTATTTTATGTTTTTCTCGTTCCGATGTTTCGGTTGCTTTACAGCAACCATGGATCCGGGCGGACTGTGCTGGTGGTGGTTTTGGAATGGTGCGCTTGGTATTGGATTTAATAATAATAATAATTCCAGCCCTTTTTTTATGTCCCACTGCTGGGCACGGGACTCCCCTCAATGCGAGGGGGGTTTAGGCCATAGTCCACCACGCTGGCCCAATGCGGGTTGGCAGACTTCACACATCTTTCGAGGGGTTCCCTGAGACATGCAGGTTTCCTCACGATGTTTTCCTTCACCGTTTAGCAAGTGATAATCTTGGTTGAAAATGAGATTCGCACATGAAAAATCCCAGAGGTGCGAGCCGGGGTTTGAACCTGCAATCCTCGTTACCGAGGCAAGCGTTCTACCAACTTGGCTATCACTACTGTATTGGATTTAATTATATTAATTTCTGGATTCCAAGTTCATTTCAATGTGCAGTATTCACGTAAAAATAAGAAATCAATATATATATTTTTTTGTCTTAGTCTCCATTATTATTTGAATATTTTTCTTAGTTTGATTCTTTAATCTATATAAAAGTAAGTCATGTTAGTTACACCATACATAACTCAAGAATGTGTATGCCGATTACTGTGATCTTGATTTTTTTTTAATTTTCTCCGCCCCGAACATTATAATAACTATTAAATCATGAAAATAAAAACACAAAAAATGGATAATTCATTTTCTTATACTTTGATTCCGACAGCTAGGTACTCGTACGTATAAAAATGTCGTCATTCGAAAAAAAAAATATCTCTCATTTAACAACGAACACATCTACCCTTGTCCGCTACTACCGTCCCACAGCCATTAACGGTAATTAAGAGAATCGAGAGCCGAATCTCGTATCGAGATAATATCGAATCCGTATCGGGCGGCCCACCCGCGTCAACACTCACTCGAATTCCAATACATTATACATGTTTCACTCACATTAGTTCCTTATTAACATCTGCTCGCACCGAATTGCTTCAGAATGTCACCGCATCGTTCTCTCATCATTCTAAACTCTAACACGGCGGAATAAAGTTCATCGAATATCTAAAGTTTTGATGATTAGCAATAAAATATCATTTTCATGATACATATCTGATATATACAGTAATATTTTTTCTTAAATGTGATAATATCAGGGCATAGAAGACGTATATGAGTGATTCGGTGTATTTTTTTAAAGATCACACACGTTGTTTCCGGTTTTTAATTTGAATATAAACAAAGTTTATTTTGTTATTTTTTTTTTATAATAGTTTATGGTCAGTGTCTAATAATAACTGCGTTCGTTGGTTCGTAATGTTGGGATGTTAGATTGCGTTGATTTATATTGAGTCTAAAAGCAGCAAATTTGTGAAAGCTTAGATTTGTTTTTAAGTTTTTTTTTTATACATTATAGGCAAGTATTTGATCTCGATCTCACCTGATGGTAAGTGACGATGAGATCTACGATGGAGCATACTTGCCTAGGTAGGAAGGCGGCAGTATATCGAGACGCTACATTCACTAGGCACATGCAGCGCAGCTGATCTGACCCGCCATCCATGAATGGCAACACCGAACATCATGCCGGAATACGGCTAGGCCGCTTGGCGACATGGCTTTGTTCAGTGGGTGGTGACTAACCACGGCCGAAGCCTACCACCAGTAGAGTTGTCACCTAGTTGGCACCACCCAGGGTCACGTGTAGGGTATCTCGAGGGTACTTAATTCTCCTACAGACGAAGGTGACTCGACCCCGAAATTTTTTATCGGGATTGAGAATGAATATCGGGTTTCAATCGATAGACTTAATAATTAGGTATTCTATTTGCAACATGCAAGATGGCGGATGCAAGTGGCGAAGAACTAGATGGAGTTATATTTGAGTCCTCGGAGAAGGCTCGGGCTGTCCAGGACTAAGCGATATAATGTATTTGTCTGGGCCACACAATTATGAAATGGTTGCGTCCCCGAGCATTCTCACTCGTTATCTGTAGAGTGTATACCCAAAAGAGTAGCTGCCCGTTACGTATGTACATTCATTTTACCGGGATAAAAAGTAGCCTATGTGCTATTCCAGACTATAATCTATCTCTGTGCCAAATTTCATCCAGATCCGTTCAGCCGTTATGGCGGGATTGAGTAACAAACATCCATCCATCCAAACTTTCACATTTATAATATTAGTGGGATTGTTTAAAAATATCAAAATAATGAATAAAAAGTATAAAATAATATTTCATTCAAATGTGTTCACCGACTAACCAATCTAGATGGTTACCGAAACATTTTGAATTAAATACACTTTTTTAAACACATTTTTTTTCATTTAACTTTTTACAACGCAAGACAAACTTGTCTATTACTGCTACCATAGATTTTTTTTAAATTCTAATATCAAAGACACCTACACCAATCAGGTGATCAGATCGGACCAGTTCTGACGCGGAGATGTGGTGTGTACGGTATTTAGAGGCGACAGTCGAGCGGCCGCCGGGTCTTTGACGCCAAATTAACTTATTGAGTGGGCTTGGGCGGGCTGTGGGCAGAAAGAATAGTATGGATATGCTTTTCACGTGTTCATGAGTGAATGTCCATTTCTGGGCGGGCTGATCTTCTTCTTCTTTCTTTACGAAATGAAATGCAATGAAATAAAATGGATATGAATATGACCTCACCCACAACTTAACGGGTATTTTGCCAATGTCAAGTAATTAATAGCAATAACACATTCAATAAATACATATTATAAATCAAATAATGGATGTGAAATGAAGATATGAAAATGGCGAGTCCGGGCGAGCTGATACTGAGTAGGGTACCTTCCTTTCTTTACGTAGGGAAATGTTCATGAATACCCGTATTCCCGTGGGAGGCACGCGGGCTACGTTGTTCTCCTACTTTTGCACATATTTTGTTTCACTTAACTGCTCCATCCCTTAACCTTAAACTACCCTAACAACAGTCAGTTTGAGCCCGAGTTATTTATACCTTTGTGCAGGCATCGCAAGGCCGTCTGTGACATGACAAAATGTGAGTTGCTCTATCGATTCTGATTTATTATCTGCTAAGAATTAAAAAATATATATGATGGTGATTGAAGCGAATGCTTGTGGACTGTAAACTAAATTAAACACATGGATGATCATGAAATAATGTTATATCTTAATGTTGGGGAAATCAAAACCCATAGTTCATTGGAAACGATCTGACAATATTTTAAACTAGCTGTTGCCCGCGACTTCGTCCGCGTGGTATTTAACAAAGACAACCGTTGACAACAGCCTGCTCGCCCATTCTGAGCCCGCGGGACGCATTGTAGGTTGTTGCTCTCAAACTTAATCAGGCGCTGCGCTGCAACATTGGTTTTCATTTTTTTCGTGAGATCCTATATTTTTTTTCTAAAATAAAAGTAGCCTAAGTTACTCCTTGTTACATCAGCTATCTGCCAGTGAAAGTCCCGTCAAAATCGGTCCAGCCATTTCAGAGATTAGCCGGAACAAACAGACAGACAGACAGACAGACAGACGGACAGACGGACAGACAGACAGACAGACAGACAAAAATTGTAAAAAATGTTGTTTCGGTATAGGTAACGTGTATACATCCAAATGCACTCAGTAAAAAGCGGGTATTTTAATATTACAAACAGACACTCCAATTTTATTTATATGTATAGATAAACTTCTAAAACATATAAAAATAATTTGATTATAAAAATGAAATAAAGTAATATTAAAAAGTCGGCAACAGTGAACCATCACTAATGAGAAAGAGAAAGAGTCATTTATTGATTTGTTATATTTACGCGGATATTACACATTGAAATAAAACTAATTTCTACTACTAACTAAGTACCCCCGGTCAAACTATGACACTAGGACGTCATCCACCTCAGTCCTTTTTTTTTTTTTTTTTTTTTTTTTACAAGGGGACATGCGTTACGCATCCCCTCTCGCCCGGGGGGACGAGAGGGGTATGTGGGACTCCCCGGCAGAGTGCCGGTATACCCACTAAAACCCCTTGGTCCGCCATCACCGCCTTTGAGTGGGGCGCCACAGGATCGCACTCGGCATACTACTGTGGCGATCCACCTCAGTCCTCCCGTGACCATGGTTGCTGTAAAGCAGCCGAAACGTCGAGAAAGTAAAAATCAGACACTTTGCCGACTTTTTGCTATTACTACGAGTATATAAATTGTTTCTTTATAAATATCACCAGTTATAAATTGTATCTTTATAAATATCACCAGTTATAAATTGTTTCTTTATTAATATCACCAGTTATAAATTGGTTCTTATAAATATCACCAGTTATAAATTGTTTCTTTATAAATATCACCATTTATAAATTGTTTCTTTATAAATATCACCAGTTATAAATTGTATCTTTATAAATATCACCAGTTATAAATTGGTTCTTATAAATATCACCAGTTATAAATTGGTTCTTATAAATATCACCAGTTATAAATTGTTTCTTTATAAATATCACCATTTATAAATTGTTTCTTTATAAATATCACCAGTTATAAATTGTATCTTTATAAATATCACCAGTTATAAATTGTATCTTTATAAATATCACCAGTTATAAATTGTATCTTTATAAATAGCACCAGTTATAAATTGTTTCTTAATAAATATCACCAGTTATAAATTGCATCTTTATAAATATCACCAGTTATAAATTGTATCTTTATAAATATCACCAGTTATAAATTGTTTCGTCTAATCAACGTTAAGCCAACGCCTAAAGTTCGGCCAGCTCCATATCGAGCGGATCAAAAACATCAGATTCGATTTTCTAGTTCGTTGTTTACAGCTGTGTTACAATTTTGTATCGTAAACTTTATTTCCTTTTATAATTGTGCATTAATTATTGAAAAAAAAAAAACTTGTATCGGGTATCGTGAAGACGTTTAACGGAATATTATAAGTTACTATGCAACAGAAGTAGGTAGTTCAATTTTAATTGACAGTCTCATGTGCTGTATATTTTATTTATTAGTAGTATGTCCTACCTAGGCAAGTATGCTCCATCGTAGATCTCGTCGTCACTTACCATCAGGTGAGATCGAGATCAAATACTTGCCTATAATGTAATAAAAAAAAATAAAAAAAAAGTTGCGCCCGCGGTGTTTCTCGCGATTAAAAAGTATGTCCTTTTCCTCTATGTCGTTTTGCAATTGCACGGTTCCTGTATGCTATCCCATAGGAACCGTGCATTTTTCAGGGATAAAAATTACCCTATGTCATTTTCTGACCCCTAAACTGCCACTACGTATGCAAAAAATCATGTCGATCCTTTGCTCGATGAAAAATAAAAAAAAATCTATCCCACGGGACCATACATTTTACTGGGTTAAAAGCCTATGTGCTATTCCAGACTATAATCTATCTCTGTGCCAAATTTCATCTAGATCCGTTCATCCGCTCTGTTGTAATTGAGTAACAAACATCCATCCATCCATCCAACCTTTCACATTTATAATATTAGTATAGATTGCTTTTGTCTTTTGACAAGCAGTGATAGCCAAGTTGGTAGAACGCTTGCCTCGGTAACGAGGATCGCTGGTTCAAACCTCGGCTCGCACCTCTGGGATTTTGGATTTCACGTGCGAGTCTAATTTTTAACCAAGATTATCACTTGCGGTAGTGGACTATGGCCTTATTCCCCTCGCATTGAGGGGTTACCCGTGCCCAACAGTGGGACATTAAAAATGGCTGGTATTATTTATAATTATTTATTATATATATATTGCTTTTATATAAATACTAGCTGTCCCGGCGAACTTCGTACCGCCTCAGAATCGAATGTATGAGAAAATAAATTTAGGGGTAGTCTATGAAAAATTTCAACAAATCTATCCCACGGGAACCATACATTTTACCGGGATAAAAAGTAGTCTATGTGCTATTCCAGACTATATAGTCTATCTCTGTGCCAAATTTCATCCAGATCCGTTCAGCCGTTCTGGCGTGATTGAGTAACAAACATCCATCCTATCTATCCATCCATCCAAACTTTCACATTTATAATATTATAAAGTAAATATTATAATATTAAGTATAGATGAAATGCTTCTTTATTAATGTAGGTTTCTGCTTTAAAATCATCTACAAAAAGTCTAAAATCATTTCTTAACCGGAGTCATATAAGGGCACCACATTTGCTCTAGCCTGCGACTTTCCGGCGACAAATCGCTGTCGGTCGGCTCGTACGTCGCCTTTCTTGCTCTCGCCCTTTCGAATTTCATGTCATCATAGCTTATTCCATGCTTGATCCAGTCTGCTGTATATCCACCCCCTAAGAAATGCACAAATGAGTGAAATTGACAGGTGGACAATAATCTATGAAAAATGTTCTATATAATGTTCTCTATGGTTTTCTCTCTCTTATCTATGGCGCCTCCTTGGCATCGTTTGGTTCTAAAAAGTGTTCTGAGTATTTAATAAAATTATGATTATTTAACTATCAAGAAGTCTATAATGACTGGTGGTAGGCTTCGGCCGTGGCTAGTCACCACCCACTGAACAAAGCCATGTCGCCAAGCGGCCTAGCCGTGTTCCGGCATGATGTTCGGTGCTGCCATTCATGGATGGCGAGTCAGATCAGTTGCACTGCATGTGCCTAGTGAATGTAGCGTCTCTATCTACTGCCGCCTTCCTACCTAGGCAAGTATGCTCCATCGTAGATCTCATCGTCACTTACCATCAGGTGAGATCGAGATCAAATACTTGCCTATAATGTAATAAAATAAAAAAAATAAAAAAATTCCACCTCAGGGCCCAAATGGTATATTTACCAACAGGTAATTGCCAAACCTACAGATAATGGTAACGCTTAGTTTGGGACCGCAACACAAATAATTTGTAATTATGCTTATGCCACTAATATTATAAATGTGAAAGTTTGGATGGATGGATGTTTGTTACTCAATCACGCCAGAACCGCTGAACTGATCCGGATGAAATTTGGCACAGAGATAGATTCTAGTCTGGAATAGCACATAGGCTACTGTTTATCCCGTTAATATGTATGGTTCCAGTGGGATAGATTTGTTTTAATTTTTCATAGAGCAAAGGATCGACATGATTTTTTGCACAGGTAGTGGTAGTTTAGGGGTCAGAAAATGGCATGGACTAATTTGTATCCCGAAAAAAGGACATAGAGGTAAAGGACATACTTTTTAATCGCTGGAAACACCGCGGGGCTCTCTAGTTGATAATAATAATATCGCTAGTCGAACAGAACCAACTGTACGGTCCCAAAGTAAGCAACGCATGTATTGGGTAACTTGGAAGTGGACTTACTATTATAATTTGCTATAATATCATGGCGCAACGTCCCGACAGTGTAGAACTTGAGTTTCTTGATAGCGTCCGCGTATTCCTCGCAGCGACACCGGTCCATTACTATGGCCTTCAAATTTTAATTTTAAATAAGTACCTTCTTCTTTTTTATTTACGAAATGAAATCCAAAAGCAGCGTAGATAACAAAAAAATGTATCTTCTTCACAAACAATAATTTTGACATTGACATATTTTTGTTATAGCATTTTGAGTTTTTTTTTTGGCAATTTTCAATTGAGACGTGTGAAGACGTGTGCAGTACGCCCATTCGCACTGGGCCAGCGTGGAGGACTATGGCCTAATCCCCCTCGCATTGATGGGAGGCTCGTGACCAACAGTGGGAAATAAAAAGGGCTATTATTATGTCTCTCACCACACGGGCTATACAGTGTTACCTATATCGCACGCTTAATAATAGACTGACCAATTAGGGTTTAAGCCCAAAGTGAGATAAGCACACAGATAGATTTATTCCAAAGTTATCTATCTACCAATCTCAGAATTTTTACCATATCTTATTCCTAGACTGAGTAACGAAGATGTTGTCTTTTTTACTTATACAAATTTTGACAAAACTTTTAACATGAAAGTGACATAAATCATAATGCGTCTGAGATTGCGACAGTCAACTCGCAGTGCTTTTATATTATAGTGACCCATTCATGTTTCTGAACTTAAAAAACAATACTACATAAAAATAATATGTTATTATTTTATCAAGTATAGACTTATAACATAAAAGAGAAAGGGTTTTAGTGAAATGTTTAATAAAATACAGACATATAACAAAAAGTGTCATCACTAGTACAGAAATATATCATTGATTTTATTAATAAACAGACGAATCTCAGGGACAACATTTTAAAAGCTATAAATAATTATAAATAATAATACAATTTCTTCAAAATTACATTTTAGTATCAATAATTACTTAATCAAGTATTCTTACAATACATCATTTATTATTATTACGCTATTTTCATTGAGATATAAGTAATAATGTCAGAAAAGTTGTAAATGAAAAAACGTTTTTGCGATTTCCCAACAAACAGCTTTTTTGAGTTAGGTCAGTCTATTATTAAGCGTGCGATATACTCTTTGATTTTTACGGTATTTTTTAAATAAATCATTGAGATCAACAGAGGTTGATATTCATATATGTAGCATATTAACAAAGAATCATTTTAATTGACACTGGCCAATAACGCACTATTTTGTAGTCTCTCTCTACTAACCTCTTTTCCTTGTGCTATTATCACGGGAATTCAGGTTGTTTTTTTTATTCAAAGGATTTCCTATGTCTCACGTGAACAAAATTTCGGCCATTTGCAATGGCTTTACACAGAACTTATCTTCTGATAATGCCTTTCTTATTTCATTATTAATTGATTAAATTTCTATAAATTTGGGCGTTAGTATTTTATCAACTTCGTACGGCTTTCTACAGACACGCAGTTTTCTTCTCGATGTTTGCTTTCACCGTACAACAATGCCAAGTGATAACCATAGTTGAAAATAAGATTCGAACATAGAAAATCGAAAATCCCAGAGTTGCGTGGGCTCTACCAACTCGGTACCATGTATGGTACCTTATACCCCAGCATTTTTTAGTTTGGGATCAAGATGTATACGTCTTATGATATTCAAAGGCCGACAAAGTGCCGTTCTTACATTTATTAGCATACCAAACTTAGCGTTAATCCTTTTAAATATTACAAGTATTCCAACAAATAATGATACAAAGTTAAACCTATCAAATAAGATACCTTCGGGGCCGTTAAGGCAAGGTATCTGCGCTCCTGTGCACCTAACACCGCTCGGCAGTTGTAAATTTTGCCAGTGTGTTGTAAAAACGTAATAACTTGTGGGATATGGTCGGAGGACTGGTGAGGAGAAAATAAGAGGCTCTGTGTGTTGGGCTAAATGTGATTGCAGTTCCGTATGTTAAACAAGAATATTATATCTACTAGCTGCGCCCTGCGCCCTGCACCCGCGCAAAAAATCATGTCGATCCTTTGCGCTATAAAAAAATTAAACAAATCTATCCCACGGGAACCATTCATTTTACCGGGATAAAAAGTAGCCTATGTGCTATTCCAGACTATACTCTATCTCTGTGCCAAATTTCATCCGGATCCGTTCAGCCGTTCTGGCGTGATTGAGTAACAAACATCCATCCATCCATCCAAACTTTCACATTTATAATATAAAAAAAATAAGTATAGATGACAAAGATCTGGGATCGAAATAAAACTTCTTTTACAGATTTTATCGCGTTTATTTTTTTTTTTACGTTCCAGGCGTTTCGGCTGCTTTTCAGCAACCATGGTTACAGGGGGACTGAGGTGTTTGACGTCCTAGCGTCATAGTTTGATCTAGGGTACCGTCATATTTAGTTGCTGCTTCCGGTCCCATTTACGAAGAACGTCGAACGAACTGTCGTGTGTAAAATAGGATGTCCAAAGTACAGTATTACATTCAATGTTATTACGGAACAATGTTTTAATGTCATAACTCACCCAAATGTTTGTTACTTAATTATAATTATTAAACAAAATGTTGGTCCTAATCAGTGTCACTTATTGCTATATTTCGTCAATGAAAAAAAAATTCGTAGTGTTTTTTTTAATATCTTTGGTGCAGACATAGCTCAGTAGCATGTTATAAAAAAAATAACTAGCGGTCCCAAAGAACTTTGTAACGCCTCAGAATCAAATGTATAAGAAAATCTCAAAATTGTCCCATGTTTTAATAGTTATTCTGCTATTCGGGGCGGAGACAAATTCATAAAATCAAAGATCATAATTATTTTTTCGTTTTATATACATAGATAAGATATAGATTTTATGATGAGTTGAATCGTAAATACATAGTTACTAGGATCGAAATTCCTACTATCGAAAGGGTGCGTCACTCACGCACGAGTTCTCCGATTTACAAACTCCACTGCGGAACACGAAAAACAAGGATTTTATAACCCGCCGATTGTAAAACTGGGAGCGTATTAAGGTTATTGCGATTCAGAGACGCGTGCAATTCGAAATGTTAACTGTGTTCCACGAAATTTACATTATACGGATAATAGATGTTTAATATAAGGTCCGTTTTGATTTATTTTCGACAACCCTTTTACATAAACATGACTCAGATATAAAATCGCTTAAGTTCCCGCTTAGAACACGGAACATAGAATATAAATAGAAACCAACTCATCACCTATCAAAACATTCAACATATTACCATTGAACTAAAACTATTGCTGTGACCATGGTTGCTGTATAGCATCCAAAACGTCGGGAACGAGAAAAACATAAAATAAACGGGATAAAATCCGTATAATTAGTTTTATTTTAACATTGCTATTAAATTAAAACTATTTTTTAGGATTTCATCGCGTTTATAATCCTAAAAAATTGTTTTATTTCAATGTGTAGTGTTCGCGTAAATATAAGAAATCAATATTGCTATTACTAGTTTTTCTGTTTTGTCTATTTATCGCATAACAGGAAATTTACTGACCGGCTTTTTTTTATCTTTACCGATGTCAATTGTCAAATATAGGATATTTTTTCTATCAAAAAAATGGTTTTCCATGGGTTATCCAAAAAAGCTATACAACTACACTGCAAATAATAGGAGTTTTTTGTATTCATATATACTAGGCTCTCATGAGAATGTAGGAAGCTCATTTGCCGTTTTAGTCAGTCAGCAGAGGCGGGCACTCGCTCGCTAATCGAGCGTGTCAACCCATCACTGCGGCGTCATAAAATAAATTTAATAACGAATTAATGTTCGCGCGCAGCCGTGGTAGCGCATCACAGGGCTGGAACGAGAAATGATAGCTACCGGTGTTGTATACGATCCAGGAGCGGCGTATACACGGTTGATTTAATAATGAATTATTATTAATAATAATTAATTACATATTTAAAGCGTGCGTACATAAAACGTGCGCTATGTGAGAAGGCATACTACTATAAAATAATAATAAAAATAAAATAATACCGAAATGAGAACCTCCTCTTTTTTCAAGTCGGTTAATAAAACAAAGTCGTGTTAGTAACACCATTTGTAATTCCAAAACGGGTGGGGCGATTTTTGTGATCTTGTTTTTTTTTTTAATTTGGCCCGAATAGCAGAATAACTTAATAGTTATGATTTTTTTCCCATGTTTTAATAAACATGGGAAAAAAATCAGATTTGATTCTGAGGCGGTACGAAATTCGCCAGGACAGCTGGTCTTAAGGATAAATATGCTTGGTTAGGTGCTGGTCCGGCTACTCGGGAGTATAAATTACCTTGTTCGACCCGAGTGTTTAGATTTTCTTTTCTCTCCTCTTCTTTCTCATATTCATTTACAAAAGTAATTTATAGCCATTAACTTCTAAATGGTATATACTTAGAGTTAGTACTTACTTTTGTTACTTTTTAACTAGTTACCCAAACTAGCCTAGCCGTTCCTACATTGGTCTCCTCACATACCGATAACAATAGTACGTACTGCTCAAAATGTGGTTATAAGATCTTTTTAAAAAGGGCAACCATAGGGTTTCTTGCCCGGTCTTGCTCATAGGAGCGACATTCCGAACGGATGGTAAATTTGTAGCTTAGCATTTTGTGATAGCATTATCATTTTGTTTAAGATGCCACAAGAATTTCTTGGCCATTACAATCCAATATTTGGTGGCATTGTGTGAATTATTTTGTTGCCAAATGTTTGAAGACCGGAAAACGTATTGTAGAGCGGCCCTCCAGTGGCGGAGGACCGTGATGTGTGGAAGTCATTTGGGGAGGCCTATGTCCAGCAGTGGACGTCTTTCGGCTGATAGATAGAGATAGAAATATTTAAAGACCTTGTAACTAGTAGTGTTCGAAGCTAGCATAACCAACTATAAAAGTTGGTTCGCAACTAAATGTAATAAAAAAAAGCGTCTTATCCTCCCAGTGTGCGCATCGCCTTAACGTTTACGATCGCTTTACTAAATGAGATTTTATCAGCGCACGATTTCTCGACGTTCTTTTTTCGGACTTTCATCTTGGTATTGGCTTCACAATATGAAATCTTGATTAAGTTTTGTTCAGTGGTTGTCAAAATGGCCACGTGTCAGTTCTAATAAATTGACTGGATGCCGTTCAGGGATCCTAAATCGTGGTGACAAATAATTTCGAGAGATATATTTTTTCCAAGACAGGAAACAATTAGGAGGTTCTCAATTCGAAAAGTATATATATATTTTTAAGCTATAGTATTGGGCTATCCTGTGGGAAGCCTTATATTTACCGGGATTGACAGTATTTTATGTAGATGCTTCCATCAAGCTATAAGTAGGACTATATCTACTGGTTTTCACATGATGCATGAACATATGTGCATGTACACCCAATTCAAAAAGTGCGTTTATATGCTTGGATCAGAGAATGTCTATATTTATTGACTTGTTTTCATCATTTCTATGAAACTAGTTCTAAGTAAGTAACGTTTTTTCTAGTACAATCTTAAGTACTTACCAAGTCTTCAATACTGCATATAGCATTTAGACAAGCCGTTTAAGCATAATGGGGCCACCCTGCAAAGATAGCCGATCGGAAACCAATCAGTGTTCACCGCGCGATTAGAGCCATCTGATTCGCGGAAAACACCGACATCTATCGGCCTTCCACATACACTAATGCATTCGTACGTTTCCATTTAATGACGACGATTGCGATCGTTGGAAAATAAAGTTTAATGGTTTTGTTGTTAAGTCTATTTTCGGTTGGGGTTACGTAATCATTACAACGAGTGGTCTATGATAGGAGTCGTTAAGTAGGGGAAGTAATTTGCCTCCGTTGGATTGGCGTCGCGACAACACCCGTGAAATGGTGTAGTGGTAGCACCAAAGGGCTGCGCAGTGCTATTTACCAGATAAATATATATTTCAAGGGAAAAATAAGGGCGAATTGATCTTATAAAAAAAAATACAACCGAATTGAGAACCTCCTCCTTTTTGAAGTCGGTTAATAAAACCGATCAAACCTACCTATTGTATACATTGTAAATACAGGCTTTTCCTAATTACCGTGCACACGTGTGGACTGTGGAATATATATAAAAAATCTTATTCAAAAATACATATAAGCATCCATATAACATTTTATGTTTTCTGAGTTGAATAATAATGAAATAAGTAAATATGGGGTCTTTTTCAACATAGAACTAGCGAGGTTAATTTAACCATTTGAAATTGATATCGGAAACGGAATCGTAAACATTCAATCTGGATTACCGCAGTAGCTATAAAAAAACCGAATATTTTTTTTTCGATGTTTCGCGATGGAAATACTAATTCTTCTACTACTAATAGGAAAGTATCTGCATGTTGTATAATGTTTTACGTATTTTACACATTTAAATGTGACAACCCTCACCAGAGAGCGGCGTTTTTCTCTACAGAGAAAGTCGTAAAACGAAATTGCTGCGGACAAATTAGAACGCTAATTTTATTAGCATTAAGGTCGTAAATCGTGGGGCCGTGAAGGTTGTTTTATTACGACACAATACCGACTCAGCAGTAGCGGTTAAAGTAGCGAGAATTAAAATAAGGATGCCTAGAATAGCACCTTGGGATGTTAAATGTGATTGAGTTTTAGGGTTCAGCATCTCAAGAAAGACTCGTAACACTTAGCAGATTGTTGAGTGGGTAGCAATTGTAGTTGGAAGTTCAGTTTATTGATTGAAGAGACCTACCTCATAAGACAGATGTATTTTTACTAGTCATTTTGGAAATATCTAAAACTAGATATTGAATAAAAAGCCAATGCAATCCACAGATACACAATGCGCAATGTACATATAGTAAAACTTATTTAACGTCGGGAACGTAAAATCAAAATATAAACGCGATAAAATCCTAAAAAATAGTTTTATTTCAGTAAAACTTAACATAAATAAATGAACTGTTCTAAGTTCAGTGATGAGTACTAGAAACATATCATGTGTATGGTTCTTCAATTTAGGAATACTTAACTTAACAATAAAATGCTACAATGATAAGATGAGGAGACTTACCTCTACAATAAGAGTCACAGTGAAAAAAACAATTGAAAGCGACAATTTTTTGAAAACTCTCAATGCATAAACTGAAATAAATGTATATAGAGAACCCTAGGCTTAAGATTAGGATCGTACTTAAGAGGCCACTCATGCTAAGTAGCGCTAAACGAGTAGCGCGGTAATTCCTAACTTTAAAACCGTACCGGTGCGCTAAGATCGATGCTCCGAATTTGAGTATAAGTAGATCTATTTATATATGATATAGATAAGATGATTGTGTTCTATATATATATATCTATACATATAAATAAAATTGGAGTGTCTGTTTGTAATATTAAAATAACCGCTTTTTACTAAGTGCATTTGGATGTATACACGTTACCTATACCGAAACAACATTTTTTACCATTTTTGTCTGTCTGTCTGTCTGTCTGTCTGTCTGTCTGTCCGTCTGTCTGTCTGTCTGTCTGTCTGTCTGTCTGTTTGTTCCGGGTAATCTCTGAAATGGCTGGACCGATTTTGACGGGAATTTCACTGGCAGATAGCTGATGTAACAAGGAGTAACATAGGCTACTTTTATTTTAGAAAAAAAAGTTGGATCTCTCGAAAAAAAATTAAAACCAATGTTGCAGCGCTGCGCCTGATTAAAGTTTGATAGCAACAATCTGCAATGCGTCCCGCGGGATCAGAACGCGAGCAGGCTGTTGCCAACGGCTGAGTCTTTGTTAAATACCACGCGGACGAAGTCGCGGGCAACAGCTAGTATATATATATATGTAAAAAACAAAGTCGTGTTTTTAACACTATTTATAACTCAAGAACGGTAGTATCAATTAAAACAAAAACAACTAAAATTCGTATTCTATTGAAGTTAAAATGTATTTAAAATCGCAGCGCTTTCGAGAACTAACCAAAAATGTGTGGATAACACCAAGATCGAGAAAGCATGCCGTCACTATCATTATTATTTATAAATCGTGTAGTGTGAGTGAGACAGAAAACGCTTACGTTGTGTTAAGATTGTGTGTCACTGATCAATAAACAACACCGAGGTTGGCATGCGGGCTCTTAACTTATTTAGTGATGCATTGGGTACCTAAAATATTTTATGAGATTACACTAAATCGAGAACTCACTATTATAATCGGATTATGTTATTTTTTTAAAGTGCAAATCTATTCGATCCATATTCGTTTGATTTATGTTTCCGTATACAATCAAGGGGCCATCCATAAATTACGTCACACGTTAAGGGGGTCCACGAACTGTGACATTGTGTGACAAGGGGCGGGGAGGGGTCCCAAACTTTTTGACATCACATTTTTTCAAAATATAATATTTTATATCTAAGTATTACAACTAAGTATTGATATTATTAAAAATAATTTAAATGGAAATAAAATCAATTTCGGAACATTGCTTGTTCTTGCAAAGACGTGTGAAGTCCGCCAATCCGCAGTGGGCCAGCGTGGTGGACTATGGTTTAATCCCCCTCGCATTGTAGGGAGGCCCATGCCCAGCAGTGGGACTTTTAAAGGGCTATTATTATATTATATTATTATTTATTTACAAGCCAGAGAATAATGGCTCACTTGCTTCACTATTAAACTACCGGCGCTACCGGCGTCTTTGTTCCCCGTTGACTACAATCTGGGTGTTTTCAAGTCGAGAGCGAACAGGTACCTTCTAGGCAAGTATGCTACATCGTAGATCTCATCGTCACTTACCATCAGGTGAGATCGAGATCAAATACTTGCCTATATTGCAATAAAAAAAAAAAAAACTCATTAGTACCGTCATCAGTGAAAAGGCAAAATGGCTTCTTTAATCAACAATAAATTGATGTCTCAAAGGCACTACATTTCATTGGCGAACCCCTCACACCTGCTTATAATATTCGTTTGATTGCTAAATTTGCCCCAAGTTAGGGGCAAAGTGCCCCAAACTACCGGAGGAATATTTGTTCGAGATCGAATGATAGTGTCCTCCAAATTTATTATTTTTGACCCTAATTAGGGAACAATGATGTTATTATGTTTAACTATTTCGTTTTAATGTCGTATAAAAGCGAATTTATAGGTTCAATAAATATATTCTACTAATAAATAAAAAACCGCTACACGATCACAACTTTGGTACCAAACAAACGAACACTTGTATTATGGGTACAATAGACTGGGGACTAACACAGAATATTCACTCAGTTCAGGACAAATTGCCGAAATATGATTTCCGAAATTCGGGCGGGAATTGCACAAGCTACCAGTCTCATTATTATAATTGATAAAATTAGGCGATACTTGGAGGAAATCCATTGTTAAACATATGGGGGAAGAGCAACCGCACTGACCCTCGGCTTGTCAGCTTTTACAATTACAACAAATTATATAACAACCAAACAAGTTAATCGATAATTAAAGAAGCCAAACACACCGAACTCCTCTAAGATGTTAGTCGGGAACTGTCTGTCACAAATAAGCTCATCCGTAGCCCAGCCGTCCTGAGGATGCCTCATTTAGAGGCGAAAAAAGTGTCGAATACTTTTTTAGATTCGCATCGTTTCGCAGAGAATTGCATATTATTTGGGGTCCCAACACTCGTGACAGACAGTTTCTCGACTAACATCTTAGATGAGTTCAATGTTTTTGGCTTCTTTAATTATCGATCAAACTTGCTTGGTTTATAATTAGAAAATTTGACAAGTCGAAGGTCAGTAGTGGGTTCCTCTTCCCCCATTTGTTATTTTATATTGGACCTGAAATTTCAGAAACAATCTTTTCTTAATTTTCCTGGGTTTATCTCAAACTGGAATTGCCTCCAGTCCATTGTATGGTACCTAACCCTGCTTGATTTTGGATAATTCAGTTAGTGTGTTAGTCTTTCAATGTTTATAACCGTATAACTCTCCGTAGGACAAGCCGGCGTCAACCAACTCGGGGGCGTCTTCGTAAACGGCCGACCGCTGCCGGACGTGGTTCGCAAGCGGATTGTTGAGCTGGCCATCATGGGAGTCCGACCTTGCGATATCAGCCGTCAGCTGCTGGTCTCACACGGCTGCGTCTCCAAGATACTGACGAGGTTCTACGAGACCGGGTCTATTAGACCAGGGTCTATCGGCGGGAGTAAGACCAAGGTGAGTGCTCTTCGATACACAAAAGTAAAAAGTAAAAAAACTGTCAAAACCCCGTGCCGTCTCTTTGGCAACATATTTTTTATATATTCTTCGATTGGTATTTCCATGCTCTTAAAAAAAAACCATCGGATCAAAGTGTCTGTGGAACACAACACAACTCCGATAGCGGGCGAGCCGGGCGGGTCACGGCGGCAATCACGAGTAATTATAAACTATAAAATTTTTAACCGACTCTGACTTTCGGCTTCTTGAGATGGCCTTTCGCCACGCCTGGGTGCGAGCGAGAGGTGGACGGTTTAATGGTTCCGTATCATTTATAACATTATAATAACACTGTAACTTTATCGTAGAAAATCAAAGGCGACATTCTTTTCGATACAGATGCTGAATCTGGCTTTTTTTAGATTTCTGTCTCTTTTTACACGCCATGAAAAAACTATTCGACTCATTTCAATGCCTACATCAAATACTTTTTTTATCGGTAAAGCGAAGAGCTACCGCGGACAAGCCTAAAAAAACTGAAAATACACTAAGTTGATTTTAAAGAAATTCGACACAGTGCACACGTAATTTACATTCACTACACGAATCAGCTTAGTATTTTGTGATTCAATGTTCCTCATGACGCTCCGTCTGTTTTATTTCACTCGATATTTTTAGTAACGCCGTTTCCACTAGAGGCGCTACATTCAAGCTTTATACTAGACCTCCCGCGCTATATCGAACGACTAAACCATTCAAGTATAAATAAGTTTAATGAACCATGTCAAAAATACAATCATAATAATATATAATTCATACTTTATATTCAATCCTTCATCAAAACATTAGAACGCCAGTAGACCCCACCCACACTCATCACCGCGCCATCACCACTCCCACGGAACCCTTCACCGGAGTCCGGTAAGCGTATTGGACACCGACCTCACTAAATTTGGTACGCCAATAAAACAACCATTTGTTCACCGGCAAACGAATGCCGACGAAAAATTGATTACAACAAAATACATCGGAATCACCGAACACTTTTATTAGCGCTTTATGAGAACACATAATTGACAACTAATCAAGGTGTTCTATCGTCACGTCCGACTCGATATCTCGATTGTACGCATCGATTATAATCGGTATGCATATCGATTTGTTGAACGAAAAGAAACGGAACTGATTGGGAGTGATCGTTTTTAATATTTTTAAATGCGAAAGTGTGGTTGTACCTACGTTTCTAATCATTTTACTTGAGAATGACTGAGCCGTTTAAAATGAAATTCGAATTCGAATTTCAGGGTATAATCTACGTTTATATACATCTATTCATACAGGCATTTTTTTTACAAATATGCCAGAGGTTAAATCTAGCCATCCACCAATCTAGTTCAGATTAATGAACCAGCTAATGAACATGCTTAAAGATGCCCACTGCTGGCCATACCAGACTCCCCCAATAACATCCCCACATGACAGTCTTCTCCAACTCGCATCCACCGGCTTTCTGCAATGCGTGTGATATCATCGGTCATCCTTGTGGGAAGCCGTCCTACACTACGACTTTCGACTCGTGGTTGTTATTCTACCTTGTCTCTGCCCCAACGGCTATGGGTTCTCTGAGTATGTGCAACTTTAAATTAGAAATCCTTTGAGCTATGACGCTTACTCTGGCTCGTCTACGGATCTCCTATATAGCGATCCGTAAAAACTAGTAAATAAATCAATTTCATTATAAGATTAGAAAAAAAACGGAACCGATTGTGAATTACGTAAAATATACGGTTTTTTTACATTTAACTTTTTGATTGTTTTATGGCTGATGTTTGTTAATTATGTACGTAATGGTTTGGCATTTAACTCAGTGTTTCGTAGTTTTTTTAATAATATACATATATAAAAAAGTATATTCACTTTATTGCGACTTTCTAAATCTTGTATTTATTGATACTATTTTTAGTCGCAATCTTTATCTGGTTTGAAAGTTAATTGATTGTTTTGATTTAGATCGTTTAATGAATATGACATTTCAACATAGAGTTGAAATGTGATATTTCAATTGATTATAGAAATAATAATTTGTAGACTGGCAACTTAACTAATACGAGCCCAGCGTTGGCGAATTCCAAAATTCGCATTTATTTTCGCGGCTAACAAAAGAAAAAAAAATTTACCAACTCCACTAAAAAGCAAGATGCTATCAATTCAGTAAATAATATATCTTTATCACCATAATCTAATTAATGAATATTATTTGGAAATAACGAGCAAAAATAAACAATAGCTTAAAGACGGGCAATAAAAATATCCTTACGACTATCAGAAATATCTTGTCTGCGTGGAACGGTTATCAGAATGCCGGCTGCATTTCCTTGCTGTATCCGACTGTTTTTGTAAGTGAGGAAAGTGGTAGCCTGGGGGTCGAGTCACCTTCGTCTGTAGAAGAATTAAGTACCCTCGAGATACCCTACACGTGGCCCTGGGTGGTGCCAACTAGGTGACAACTCTACTGGTGGTAGGCTTCGGCCGTGGTTAGTCACCACCCACTGAACAAAGCCATGTCGCCAAGCGGCCTAGCCGTGTTCCGGCATGATGTTCGGTGTTGCCATTCATGGATGGCGGGTCAGATCAGTTGCGCTGCATGTGCCTAGTGAATGTAGCGTCTCTTATCTACTGCCGCCTTCCTACCTAGGCAAGTATGCTCCACCGTAGATCTCATCGTCACTTACCATCAGGTGAGATCGAGATCAAATACTTGCCTATAATGTATAAAAAAAAAGCCCTATTCTTACCTGTGGAGACAATCAACGAAAGTGATATTTGGAAAAGAATAGATATTTGAACAAAGCAGTGATAGCCAAGTTGGTAGAACGCTTGCCCCGGTAACGATAATCGCAGGTTCAAACCCCGGCTCGCACCTCTGGGATTGCTGGATTCCATGTACGAATATAATTTTCAATCATGATTATCACTTGCGGTGAAGGAAAACATCGCGAGGAAACCTGCATGGTTGAGAGAACCCCTCGAAAGACGTGTAAAGTCCGCCAATCCGCAATGGGCCAGCGTGGTGGACTATGAACCTAATCCCCCTCGCATTGAGGGGAGGCTCGTACCCAACAGTGGGTATTATTATTTATATCTTTAAATATATTATTGTATCAAAATGAAGTATTTTAAAAGGAGTTTCATCATTAGGTACCTTCAATACCTCTTGAATGATTAAAGGTAATTTTTACAACATACAGTTTAAAATCTTGTAATGAAAATTATTTTATTGACGTTACGAACCTTGGTGGTAAGGTTAAAACAATATCATCGGAGGCACCTTGGATTTGCCACGATCGAAATTACTTGGGGATCACCAATTTTTATTGGTATTGCAATTATATTTGATTTTTTTACAACTTTTTTGTGTATAAACAAAATCGATCATGCTCTTTGGCGGGACGACAAACGTTGTCCTTATATTGAAATTATATGATCATAATATGATATATGATCCTTATATGATCAGGGGTACTCCTAATTTTATGATAATTAAACAATAAATACTCGACACTGGCACAAATGGCTCTATTTTACAGCCAATGGCCAAAGAAAAATAAGAAGAAAATATTGAAATAAAACAAATCTTAAGGATTTTATCGCGTTTATTATTTGTTTTTAAGAAGAAAATATCCAAAGGGTAGGTTGAATACATTTCAAATTGAACAGATTTGAAACTGGCGAGGTGCTGTTTTACATAATCGACTTACTGATAACTTTTTTAAGGTTTCTTTTCTTTCTATTCATTTCTTTTAATTTTTTATTTTCTTTTTTTTACTTTCATTAGCCCAATATTGGATTCTCACATTAAATTAAATTCACGCGTGATTTTAGATATGTTGTTACTATCAATAATAATAAAAGTCTTCCTGACCGAATTTCGGTTACGGCGGGTAATCTCAATAGTGAGTGATAATCATGGTAAAAAATTAGATTCGCACATGAAATACAGAAATCCGAGATGTGCAAGTCAGGGTTTGAACCTGCGAACCTCGTTACCGAAGCGAGCGTTCTACCAACTCGGCTATCACCGCTTCATACACTTGTTACTATCAACACACAATTACGAGGCACTTCGAACGCAATCAATACGTATAATAAACGTGAAACATCAAAATCGTACATCAATACGAATTCGACCAATTCAAATCACTAGTGTGGGAACGCATGCTATCTTTATCGGTGCGAGCACACGGCAGCGCGGCGGCCAAGTTCGAGAAAATTCTGACCGCGCTGGGCTTCTAAAAGCGGCAACTGACATGTCGTAGTCACGGGAGCATGATTATTTGTGATGCCTATGATGTTAACTGCACTGGTAATTATAATAAATAAGTTTATTTATCTGTAATACCCCCTCTAAACACATTATATAACAGACCATTTATTCCATTTTCCTGATATTCTTATTTTTATCTCAACTCATCCATCAGAATCAGAATATTTTTTGTCATATAAACCATTAAGCACAGTACTTATGAGTCATCAAAAAAGTTACAAAATGCTTAGTTACAACTTTACTACCCGTTCGGAATGCCGTTCCTATGAAGAAGACAGGGCAAGAAACTCCATGGCTCTTTTTAAAAAGATCTTTTACATTTTTGAGCAGTACATTGTTATAGGTATGTGAGAACAATGTAGGAACGGTTGGCAGACTTTTTTACATTTTATTTATATATATATATATATATTTTAGTCTTCGGCTCGCTTTGTATACATTCACATTACATACTCATCACACTTGTAGTCACACGCCTCTCATCACATTTCCAAGCCATTTCAACCCCATTTTACTTTATCTCTTACAAGCGCTATATTTACATTTAAATTAATAGGTAAATGACAAAGGAACTTGGCCGTGCGCTGCCTCAACATTTTTCACTACACATTTTTTTCCAACAAATATTTACCGTTATTAATCTGTGGTACGAATAGCGAAAACTCAGACTTAAACGGTCGATTATACCGTGCAACGATAACGCGATTAGGCCACGCTTTTTCTAAAATCACCTCTGATCACTTCGGAAGCATATTTCTATAGTTTTACCGACTGTTGGGCTACCCATTTTAAATTTAAATTAAAGTTATTATAACCCGTTTCTTTTTAGTTAACTGTGGTTTAGCACGAACGTTTCCAAGTTTTTAATGGCCGGCCGAATTTGTTGTTGTAAATAGTTTTTTTTCTAATGTTTATTTTTTATGTATTACGTTGCTATCTGTAGTTTACATGGGATCGTTGTCATTGGCGACCAAAAACATGGCCACTTTTAAAGTGAAACAAAACCTCAATATTGATTTTCTTATATTAACGCGAATACTACACATTGAAATAAAACTAATCTTACGAAAATTGAAATTAAAAAACGCGATAAAACCCGTAAGATTAGTTTTATTTTAATACCTCAATTTTATGAATTATCAAATTTTTGGGTGGTCACTTCTGATTCGGTAGTTAACAAGTGGCTAAGTACTGAGTCAGAAGTGGATGACCACAATTTACGGGCGAGTGTGTGGACTAGCCCATTCCTTGCCACAAAGATTTGCATGAGCCGCCTTATGCTCCCCATCCACGGTTTACGACCACGAGTTATGGTCTTTATGATAGATGGCCAGTATTTATGGTCAAATCACCGTAATTAGTGGCAGCGAGGCTACACCGCGGTTTATAGCGCTCTCTCCGATTGGCTTTCACACTGAGTTTTTTAGTGTTTAGTACAGATTTTTTATTTGTTCTGAATAAAAAAATAATGTTTTTGTTGGGCGATGGGATTGATTGAATCATTAGGGATTTTTGTATGCTCGAGTATATTACTACTGCGGTCTAAGAAAATTTTTCGCAGTTAATTTATATCATCAGTCTTTTGTAGAGTAATGGAAAAGGTACTTTTTTCATAAAAACGCGTAGCATCATCTCAAAAGTAACTTAATTAAAACATACTGAAGGCATAATTGACGGACTGATTAACGCAGTTGGTTGTGACCCTGCTTTCTGTGCCGAAGGTCCTAGGTCCGAATCCTGGTAGGGACAAACTTTGTGTGATGAGCACGAATGTTTGTACCCAAGTCATGGATATTTAATATGTATACAGGGTCAGGGCAGGATCACTAATCAGTTGGTCGGTTAGGACACTCTAAAGAGATTTGTGTATTTAATCTTATCATGCGACAATATCGTATCGCCCGATCGCCAGCCAATTAGGACGACGGCTTAATAATACCAGCCCTTTTTAATGTCCCACTGCTGGGCACGAGCCTCCCCTCAATACGAGGGGGATCAGGCCATAGTCCACCACGCTGGCCCAGTGCGGGTTGGCGGACTTCACACATTTTTCGAAGTATTCTCTCAGACGTGCAGGTTTCCTCGCGATGTTTTCCTTCACCGTTTAGCAAGTGATAATCGTGGTTGAAAATGAGATTAGCTAATGAAATCCAGAAATACCAGAGGTGCGGGCCGAGGTTTGCACCTACGATCCTCGTTACTGAGGCAAGCGTTCTACCAACTTGCCTATCACTGCTATGTCGACTGACGACGGCTTAGTCTCAATGTTTCAGATGTTTTTCCACAAAAGTCTTGTTTACTTCGCTCATGTAAAGACAACAATTCTTGATGATGCGCTCAAGGGACAGGGCACCCAGAAGTGCGAATCGTTGTATTGGCTCGAGGTGTTACTGGCGGGTTCATTGTTTACGACCAATTAGGAAGGTTGCGCGAATCTGCGAACTTAGTTACCCGTTGAAATTTACTGAGCTGTAAAATATTATGGCATACGAGCTGCGCCAAGCGGTGTTACCCGCTATTAAAAAGTATGTCCTTTTCCTCTATGTCCTTTCCACCTACCAATACCTATGCAAAAAATCATGTCGATCCTTTGCTCTATGAAAAATTAAAACAAATCTATCCCACGGGAACCATACATTTTACCGGAATAAAATGTAGCCTATGTGCTATTTCAGACTATAATCTATCTCTGTGCCAAATTTCATCCAGATCCGTTCAGCTGTTTTGGCGTGATTGAGTAACAAACATCAATCCATCCAAACTTTCACATTTATAATATTAGTGGAATTGAAAACGGTCACTAACGGCACGTCATTTTAGTATGGCAGTTAATGGAAACTGAAGATTTTCTGGTAATATTACTATTATTTATAGGCTTGAGCTACTGTCGGTGTTATTTTACTAGTTGAGAAAGAGAGGCTGCTATAATAAAGAAGGAGATAGGCTGTGTTTTGACTGACGTGTCTTGATACTTTTGGGCTTCATATTTATGATGAAATCTTGATTTTATTTCTATTTATAATTTTCTCTCACCGCACGGGCTATACCCGGATCTTTGGAAGGCTTGCGCGGGAACATGGGTACAACACGTAGAGGCCCTTTGTGAGAATTGTAATGCTATGTTAGCCACCTGATGGGGTCAATTGCTGAAAATGATAGCATAAACAGCGAATTGACCTCAGCAGGCGGAGGAACTATTGCAGGAATATGGAAAGATCATTGGGACTATGGATTGAGGTTTGGTTGGATATGGGATAGGACTATTGAAGGGTTCCGGACATTTATTATTATTATCAAAACTATTAGCGAGTCGAAACAATTACTTTTTAACCGACTTCAAAAAGGAGGAGAGATTAGTTAAATATTTGATTTAGTTAGACAAGGTAGATTAGATTATTTTTTGCTTGTTAGTTTTGTGAAGACGGTTTTTATTTTGTTAAAAAAGTTTTTTTATTGTATCTCTCGTAACAAATCCACGCGATTAATGCATATCGATGATAAGAATGTCATGTTTTACAACCGATTCTATCGACAATTACACGAATAAAATTCAACATGAAACAATAAAAATGTACATCCGATCAACCCTAATATCCGGGGTCCCGGCGACACCGTTTATCTTAATAACATGTTAATACATCGACTGTCACGATCGGAGGGTTAATTTTTACCTGAATGAGGTTTGTGAACGCTCATTTGTGTTATCTGTATTAGATCTTGCGTTCGGAAACGTTGTTGAGAAAAATAGTTTTTGTTTTATAAATGTTGCAAATGTGGAAACTTATTTTTTTTTTTTTTTTTTTTTTATTACATTATAGGCAAGTATTTGATCTCGATTTCACCTGATGGTAAGTGACGATGAGATCTACGATGGAGCATACTTGCCTAGGTAGGAAGGCGGCAGTAGATAGAGACGCTACATTCACTAGGCACATGCAGCGCAACTGATCTGACCCGCCATCCATGAATGGCAGCACCGAACATCATGCCGGAACACGGCTAGGCCGCTTGGCGACATGGCTTTGTTCAGTGGGTGGTGACTAGCCACGGCCGAAGCCTACCACCAGTAGAGTTGTCACCTGGTTGGCACCACCCAGGGTCACGTGTAGGGTATCTCGAGGGTACTTAATTCTCCTACGGACGAAGGTGACTCGACCCCTATTTAGCTATAATTATTTTTCTTGATGCTTGGCTCACTATATTTGAGTGTACCTATCATTTATATATCTAAAAAAAGTCGCGTTAGTTACACCGTTTATAACTCAAGTACGGGTGGGCCGATTTTTATGTGCTTTATTTTTTTTAATGTTGAATTGCAGAACTCTTTAAACATGGGAGAAATTTAGAAGCTTCATTAAAACCATACTCCTTTATTACGAATTAAGAAGGCCACCAATGATCTATACAAATAAATAAAATGGGAGTGTCTGTTTGTAATATTAAAAAAAACTGCTTTTTACTAAGTGCATTTGGATGTATACACGGTACATATATCAGAACAACATTTTTTTCAATTTTTGTCTGTGTGTTTGTCGAGGCTCATCTCTGAAATGGTTGGATCGATTTTGACGGGACTTTCACTGGCAGATAACTGATGTCACAAGGAGTAAATTAGGCTTTTATTTTAGAAAAAAGTTTTTGTTAAATACCACGCGGACGAAGCCGCGGGTAACAGCTAGTTTCCTATAAAACTTAAATTACTCAATAACAAATTCGTAAAAAAATGAAATAAACTGATACCCATCTGTACACTGTGACATGCTAAAGTGACATTAACAGCTATGTCAAACAATATAACGTTGTTCTATAAACAATTCAATGCTAGCAACACATTACTCGATCGTGTTTTTAATTGATGTAGCAACACCTAAGCGTATTTTTTTTAATTGAGCGTACATTATAATTTGTGTTTGCACATGAAGTAAGGACAAATATCGAGCCTTTATAATTTGCGGGACCCTTCTCCAAGGACCTGCTCCCTTTTTTTATGATATTGTTTTAAGAGTCTCATGTGACATGATGATTTGGTTGACAAACATGTTTAGACAACACACGGCAATCGCTACATAAGAAGCTTAAAAAACAAGTCTAGCATGTAAGCATATACTCTCGGGCAGACAAATAATAAAGCTTCATCCAGGACCGTTTGCTACGCAAAAAGTTTTGTATGTGATAACATTTACCACTACAAATGCATTGAAAATGTAATTTCACGCTGCTAGCAGTGGTAACGTTACGTTTGAACTTTTAAACAATTATGTGCCTCATTACGTCACAAATTCTTTTTTCCATGGAACTTGCTCATCACTCACTACTACTTACTGCTGAGCAAATTAAGATGGTGCGTCACAGTTGTGTCAATAATCGATTCTTTTCTTCTTACAAATACTCCTGTAAGTCAAGGTCCACAGATGATATGATTATGATGACGCCAAAATTTAACCCTCGGCGAGACCCGGGGAAAAGCTTCGAGTAGTGTCCCAGAACTCGACTTTGGTACCAACGTAAGACTAAAGAATTGTATTCTTAAGGTTTACTTACATTATAACTAGTACTATAACATTGTGTGAGTACCTACGATCCGCTAAGGAAGTGAGGATGTCCCCAATTATATTTATAAGCGGCGACATTAATACTCACCAATAATCTGCCCAGTGGTCCGTAATTAAACGTTTTCGATAAAACATATCTCCTAAGAATGTATCTTCTTCTGCTGAATGGATTCGTTAAGATAACTATATGAATGTAGGCCTGCGGTCTTCCTGCGGAGTTTTTTTTTCTTATCAACAACAAAACGTTTATCTAATCTCGTATCCAATTGTAAGGATGATATCGATACGGGATTGTCGTTTGACAAATACCCATATTAAGTTCACTAAATTAATGGTTTTTTTTTTCGACATACGTATTAATGGGAAAAATAGAATAAGGGTTGATGAAAAAATAAGTTCACTGGCTAGCCTAGTGACCTTATTTGCAGTACACCTCTGAATACCCCTTCGGAGGTACAGGCGCGCTAATGCTATTGTCTATGATAAAAAAATAAGAATACCAAATAGACGTATGCTTGTCAAGTTTGCAACTTCTATCGTACCTATCTGGCCATTCGTTCTTTACCGTTCATTCTCTTGCGTGTCTTTGCTTACGGCGTTGACATTGGCAGAATCGTATTGCGCCTAGTCTCAATAGAAAAAGGCCAAAACTAAAGAATAATAACAGTTCAAATCACTTTCTAAAGAATACTACACTTACAAATAATGATGATTGTGTTGGTAGCTTTATAAATTCAAGCGATATTCCACAAAGATTGAATGTTCCACAAATATTTTTTAATACCTTCGTCTCTCTTATAATTTATAAAAAAAAAATGTAGACTAGTTCGAAATTCGAATACGGTGAACACTCGTAATTAAGGTCTCCCCACAATCGGAGGTTAAATCAAAGGGGTAATTTGTCAGCAATGGTGCGGTTGGTCAACCGGGTCATGGGAGCGGTGGACACCTGTCAGCTGATGTCAACCTATCGCGGCTGTTATCTGTATGCAACTTAATAACCGCACGTGTGGAGAGCTGGGTACCGGGCATTGGAGTGTTTTTTGGGTGGCTTATATAGGATTGTGATATTTCGTTCGGGTTCATTATAAATGGTGCTTCGTTGAGCTGTAAGGTTGTATATGACACACCATATTCATATCATCACGTCACATTCATTATTTTATTTAAAATGTGTATTTATTGAATGTTTTATTGCTATTCATTGCTTGAATTTGGCAAAATACCCGCTAGGTTGTGGGTGAGGCCATTTGCATATCCATTTTATTTCATCGCATTTAATTTCGTAAAGAAAGAAGACGAAGACTTTTGTTTTATAGTAATTCCAAACGTGTTTTTTTTATGCTGCTATTGTTTGTGACTAGACCATAGACAAATTCATACCTCAGTATGACATCACTTTTTTTTAAACCTAAAATCTCCTATGAAGGTGCTTGTGAAACGATGTAGGATTTCTATCAAATTGAAATATCAAACGAAGCTATGGGAAATTCAGTTTACCCAATCGAATCATCATTGACAATGTTAGGGCGAAGCAACGCGAGCGTTTTCCTCCGGCTAGGCCCGTACTGACTGAGCGAATAGCGGCAGCCCTCAAGAAGCCACAAGTAGACGTCAGAGCACGGCTAAATAACGATATGTTTCATTACAACTCAACCGCATCAAAACACGTTCCGTCAATAATAGTGTGAAGGCTGCTCACTCGGGATTTTCGCAACTCAAGTAGGATTTGCCCGATAATATTCAGTTTATGGTACTAACGGGATTATCCTGTCAATATTATTACTCGCTGCTTAATACCGTAAAGCTGGATCGTAAAACATATTGGATATAATGATTGTGGGACTAGATAAATGGCTTTGCCCGAGTTTGGAGTGAAATGTGTCATGAAAATGACTCGAATCGGCTTTTAGCGGAAAATTTTCTCGCCAGACGGGTGTTATCCCTGGCGGGGGTGGCCGTTATGCCGAAAACTCTGATAGCGCGTTTCAGGGTTGTATGGCGAATCGTCATTTGTTCTGGAATTTGTATGCAGCGCCATCTGTGCACGGGCCTCCCCTCAATGCGAGGGGGATTAAGCTATAGTGAACCACGCTGGCCCAGTGCGGGTTGCCGGGCGTATGAAGTAATGATCACAAATGCGCTAAAGAAGCGTAGTTTCAAATGATAGTATACTTTCTGGGGTCGAGTCACCTTCGTCCGTAGGAGAATTAAATACCCTCGAGATACCCTACACGTGACCCTGGGTGGTGCCAACTAGGTGACAACTCTACTGGTGGTAGCTTTCGGCCGTGGTTAGTCACCACCCACTGAACAAAGCCATGTCGCCAAGCGGCCTAGCCGTGTTCCGGCATGATGTTCGGTGTTGCCATTCATGGATGGCGGGTCAGATCGGCTGCGCTGCGTGTGCCTGGTGTGCCTGGAGTAGGCAGGTGTGCTCCATCGTGGATCTCATCATCACTTGCCATCCGGGGTGATAGAGATCAAGTACTGGCCTATAATGTAATAAAAAAAAATACTGTTTCTGAATCAAGCTGTATACACACATATATAGGCACGTTCATTTTAGCGTAGGCCAGTATTCTGAACGTCTTAACTAGATCCAGGTAAACATCGTGGCCCGTGGGTCTCGCTTTATAGAACACCCATAACATATAATTCATCCTATTGACATGTCAATTCAAACCTTCAGTGGCTCTAAATAATGTCGTAAATATGGTATTATGATCGGAATGTCGGTTATTCAAGTGCGATTAAACCAGGCAGACAGATTACACGGATCTCGTACATAGATTTAGTACATAGATATCATAAAATTGTATAGTGGGCCCTAGGTGCTTAATTTATTTACGAACTAGCTGTTACCCGCGACTTCGTTCGCGTGGTATTTAACAAAGACACAACTGTTGGCAACAGCCAGCTCGCGCGTTCTGAGCCCGCGGGACGCATTTTAGGTCGTTGCTATCTTAAACAGGCGCAACGCTGCAACATTGGTTTTAATTTTTTTTCGTGACATCCTATGTTTTTTTTTCTAAAATAAAAGTAGCCTAAATTACTCCTTGTTACATCAGCTATCTACCAGTGAAAGTCCCGTCAAAATCGGTCAAGCCATTTCAGAGATTACCCGGAAAAACAGACAGACAGACAGACAAAAATTGTAAAAAATGTTGTTTTGGTATAGGTACTGTGTATACATCCAAATGCACTTAGTAAAAAGCGGTTATTTTAATATTACAAACAGACACTCCAATTTTATTTATATGTATAGAAAAAAATATGGTCGGTGTTATCGCGTATTATTACATTACTATATATATTGTTATATTATCTTTGGCGGATTCTATGGGTATACCATTTTTCTGATACATAAAAAAACCATCCATACATCCATCCATCTAATCCAATGATCTAAGTTATATTTTTTATCAAATAAGGAGTTGTCAAAACTGATAAAGGACTTTCTTGGTCGACTATACTTAATAAAAACTTCTGTCTACCAACTAGGCGTCACACAAGCCATTCACAAGAGCTATCGAACGGGTACTTAAGGAGAGCATAAAAACTCTTAATTACCAACTCTTTAGGCCACGCCGCGGCCGGCAAGAGTATCGGTAAGGCTTAATACGAGCGGGCGACTTTTTGTCGCTAATTAAATGGTGGTAACTGCGGATCTTTTGGGTTATAATTTTTGGTCGAATGATAGCTTTAACTCAATTTATTAATCCCACTAATATTATAAATGTGAAAGTTTGGATGGATGGATGTTTTTGTTAATCAATCACGCCAGAACGGCTGAACGGATCTGGATGAAATTTGGCACCGAGATAGATTATAGTCTGGAATAGCACATAGGCTAGGCTTTTTATCCCGGACAAAATCACGGTTGTATTTATTATAAGCTAGTTGACTTGTCAGACGTTGTCCTGTTTTCCGTATTGTCAAACTTTCAAGATGACTTTTTCATTTTTTCAATAATATTCGTACTATTACGAACATCAAAAAAATGCTAACTTAATCCAGCCGTTTGCAAGTGATGTGTTTACCGACGAACAACATTTAATTGTTATTCATATAGAAGATAGATTTATGTAGATAATTTAAAATAATCAGATTGATTTTAATGTTGTTCATTGATATTATTTATAATACTTAAACAACACGAAAAAATAAAACTAAATAAGAAATGGTCCCCGACTGACATCTCAGAGGAGTTCGGTGTTGCTGGCTTCTTTAATTATCGATTAACTTGTCTGGTTTATAATTGCAAAAGTTGACAAGCCGAGGGGCAGTGGAGAGTCCCTCTTCCCCCATTTGTTTAAAGATGGATTTCCCCCAAGTATCGCTTAAAAAAAACTTGTATTGTACTTTGTGTACTACACAGAATACAAGTTTTTTTTTTCATTGTGACACTCAAGTCGCTCGTCTTCAATAAGCCTAAGTGGGAAATTACTTACAGGCGCGCGAAATCGCTAAACTTGCATTCTACAACGGAATCCTCGGGCGACCTTGATCGACTCGTCTCCCTTGTTGGGACATTGGATATGCAATCTTAATACGGTGAACGAATGGATATTTCTAAAGACGTCATATCTATACATATAAATAAAATTGGAGTGTCTGTTTGTAATATTAAAATAACCGCTTTTTACTAAATGCATTTGGATGTATACACGGTACCTATAACAAAACAACCTTTTTTAAAAATTTTGTCTGTCTGTTTGTCTGTTTGTTCCGGGTAATCTCTGAAATGGCTGGACCGATTTTGACGGGAATTTCACTGGCAGATAGCTGATGTAACAAGGAGTAACTTAGGCTACTTTAATTTCAGAAAAAAACATAGGATGTCACGAAAAAAAATTAAAACGAATGTTGCAGCGTTGCGCCTGATTAAGTTTGATAGCAACAACCTGAAATGCGTCCCGCGGGATCAGAACGTGCGAGCAGGCTGTTGCCAACGGTTGAGTCTTTGTTAAATACCACGCGGAAGAAGTCGCGGGCAACAGCTAGTATATTTATATAAGTTATAACAAATATACCTTTCAAAATATTCATATAATAACTATATGAATATTTTTAAAAGGTCCTTTTGCAAAGATTTATCGTGCGCGATATTTGGAATGTCGTAGGATCAAAGACAGGGTCTCTACCAACTGCGCCAATCAGGACAATAAAATATTGACAACTTGGTAATCTCAACAAAATAACTCTCATCAATAATCGCACCAATAAAGGTTAATACGCAACTAATGACATAAAGATTGGTTTTAATTCGCCAGCCTTAAGCCGGCTGGCACCCAACCCCTAATTACTAGTTTCCCTAAGAAAGCATTAAGGATACCGTTGACTCATATAAGACCAGAAAAACAAATCGTCAACCAAGCACCTGCATAATCGAATCAATCCGTCATTATTTTCAACTTTAACAAACTAGTCAGTGTGATCCAATCATAATACGACTTAGGGGTAAGTAAACCTAGAGGTGAATAAAAAAATATTGCCTCGAATCATCCAAGTCATTCACTAGTCAATATTGGTTACAATCTATCCTAGAGGTTCTCGTAGCCATCTATGCTTATCACGACGAGTTTGTGAGTTTGGATGTAGCGGGTAATCTTCGGAACTACTGATCTGAATTCGAAGAAATTTTCATCGATATAAAACTACATTATCCCCGAGAGCCTATGTTTGATAGAAGTAGCGGATAATCGCGGGCAGAATATCGTTAAACGTACATACTGAAATAAACTGAATTCGTCGGTGCGTAAGGTTGTGAATCGGACCGCAGGAGACGTTTCGACCGTTAGAATATTGGATGTACGATTAATATCTAATCAATTCATCATTAGCCGATCTCACAGCACAACATTATATTTCACCCTATCAGACGTCGAAAGTGTAATAGAAATTGTTATAATAAGATACTCTAATCGTGTGTTGGACAGTTACCGGGTGCATTGCGTCGTATAGCGGTCGCAAAAAGCTATATTGGATGTGTCAAGGTATGATTGATGCGCAGGAGTGGACGCAAAAACCGTCGCACGTTGAACGGCCCGTGACGCGCTGTGGAATGTGGCTACTGTGTTACTTGCCTCAACAGTTAGGCCTCAGCCTCGAATTTAGCGGGCAGCGGGGCGGCGGCGGCGGCGGCGGCGCGGGAGCGGGCAGGATCTTATGCGTAAAATCAGATGGACCGGTTCTCGAAAACAGCGGCGTGGCAGCGGCGCGAGGCGGCCAACGAGCTCTGCTCCTGCGCCGCCGCCGCCGCCGCCCCGCTGCCCGCTAAATTCGAGGCTGAGGCCTTATGGTAACGTTCACGACGATTCATGTATATTTTGATGGCGCTTATATTGTTGGGAGCTGTATAACGATTGTATAGTAGGTATGCTATACGACTGTATATGTACTTATTATTCAGTATAGACAACGTTTAATCATTTAATCCGTTGTAACGAACTCTTCAACCGCGCCGCAAGCTACACAGATGGCGTTGCATACGCATTCAAAACAATTGACAATTCTCCATACAATCCTGAAACACGCTATGAGAGTTTACGGTGCACGTAACATATGCACCGTAATTACTCATTTTTGTGGGTTATTGTTTGTTCGCGATTCACTTTAACCATAAAATACTCTAACTTGGTCGTCTGTACAATGAATATTTTTTAAATAACACTTTGCAACAAAAACAAAAAACTGTCTGTCTGTTTGCGCATCTTGGGAAAACTATAGCATTTTTTATGAAATTTGGTACTGTGCCTAGATAGTTTATGATAGACATTTTGTGTATCGAGAAATGGATGTGTTCCCGCGGGATAGTCAAAACCTGTATCTTGAAAACTACAGGGACTTGCAATGGTGAACTTATATTTTGTATCCCGGGAAATGGTAGGCTTCCCTGAGAATCTCAGCTTTATGGCTATCTCAAGCTGAGATAACAAAAAAACTTGAGTGCACGCGTGCAAAGTCGCGGGCACTGCTAGTACAGAATAAATTCTAAACATTGCAACAACTTTTTTTTTAATGTCAATTTTCTTGCGCTACGAAGAAAAATATTAATGCAGTAGGTTCAAACGGTGTCCATAAATTGAAATACCTAAAGTACTTATGGTACAAAATATGCCCTAATACGGTATGGGATTGTGAATTTAATTGGTTCGGGGCTTAATTATGAATTTCTGACTACCTTATTGCGAATACTATTTTAATTGACGAGTTACTATTTTATGAATATATAACAATAATAAGCACAAGACAGGGTCCTGTGGAGAAAGAAACGGCCTATGCCCAGCTGTGGGACTATATAATGGGATTAAATTAAAAACAAATATGATGTCATACAGACGATACAGAAAACCGTGATGAATTAAAAAATAAATTTCGCGCCAGCACCAATGGGTAAATGTGACGATAATATGAATTAGCTGCGCCCTGCGGTGTTACCCGCGATTATAAAGTACGTCCCTATATCATTTTCCAAATTCCTAAACTACCACTACCTATGCAAAAATCATGTCGATCCATCCTCTAAGAAAAATTAAAACAAATCTATCCCACGGGAACCATGCATTTTAGGGAGATAAAAAATAGTCTATTTCGCCTATGCCTGTGTCAAATTTCATCCAGATCCGTTCAGCCGTTCTGGCGTGATTGAGTAACAAACATCCATCCATCCATCCAAAATTAGTGGGATGTCTGTACGTCAAGTGCGAGATTATGCGTGAGCCAACTATTTAGTTTTTAGTCTACCGTATTTACACATTTTGCATGGAGAATTGAACAACCCCTCTAGCGGACGGTAATTAAAACTTTCAATTCAGTCTAAATACGGTATACTGTGAAGTATACGGTTGGCTTACGAATAATCTCGCACTTGACGTACAGGGTTCCAAACGCTATTACTATTTTCTTTTTTATTGTTTTTTTACCATTAGTTCTAGTCTAGTATGTCTTCTTCTTATTATTTTTCTTTGCTTTCAATCAGCTACAAAATTGAGCCAATTCTGCCAGTCTAGTAAAAAAACTTGATTGTCGTTTAAAGTAGGTATATAACCCCTGATGATTATAATGATGTCGATAATGATAATGATGAAATGAACATAAAAATGAAAACAAATGAACACAATGATGAAAATGATAATGATTCTTTTCGATGATAAAATGTATCCCCTAACCGTATCAGTAAAGCTGTGCTATGTCCAAGATCAAACTACCGGGACTACCGGTAACCATTTTCAAACTAAACCTTACAAAACTTACTTTTTACTGGTGGTAGGCTTCGGCCGTGGCTAGTCACCACCCACCCAACAAAGCCATGTCGCCAAGCGGCCTAGCCGTGTTCCGGCATGATGTTCGGTGTTGCCATTCAAGGATGACGGGTCAGATCAGTTGCGCTGCATGTGCCTAGTGAATGTAGCGTCTCTATCTACTGCCGCCTTCCTACCTAGGCAAGTATGCTCCATCGTAGATCTCATCGTCACTTACCATCAGGTGAGATCGAGATCAAATACTTGCCTATAATGTAAAAAAAAAAAAAAAAAAAATGCATATTTTTTTCTAAAACCACAAAGTAATTGCATCAATTTTGCTGATCTTACATCTGTTTGGTCAGAATCAATCAGCTTGGCAATTATCGAAAATTTGAAATTAGATAGGTATCCACTATGCATTATTGTTTTTTATACCATTCACGGCTGTGGTTTTAAAAAAATAATTATAGGCGTTTTAAGTAGCCTGTCAAAGGTAATGTGTAAATAGTGGGGTACGGCGTAGAGGTGTGGCGAAGACCGCGGCTTGAATGCAAGGCGTCAATTTTGTGGGGAAGCCGATTATTATGCCATTAGATGCTCAATCGATATCCTATTGAAGCGATTATTGTTGAATATCGCCGTATATTGGGGGATGTGTGAAAGCAAATGTTGGACTGTTCAGTTGGACTAGCGTATATCTATACATCTATACATATAAATAAAATTGGAGTGTCTGTTTGTAATATTAAAATAACCGCTTTTTACTAAGTGCATTTGGATGTATACACGTTACCTATACCGAAACAACATTTTTTACAATTTTTGTCTGTCTGTCTGTCTGTCTGTTTGTTCCGGGTAATCTCTGAAATGGCTGGACCGATTTTGACGGGAATTTCACTGGCAGATAGCTGATGTAGCAAGGAGTAACAAAGGCTACTTTTATTTTAGAAAAAAAAATTGGATCTCTCGAAAAAAAATTAAAACCAATGTTGCAACGCTGCGCCTGATTAAAGTTTGATAGCAACAATCTGCGATGCGTCCCGCGGGATCAGAACGCGAGCAGGCTGTTGCCAACGGCTGAGTCTTTGTTAAATACCACGCGGACGAAGTCGCGGGCAACAGCTAGTCTAAGATATAATAAAAACAAGTTTAAATTAATTGTAAAAACCAAATGTGATTTGCCAATGATTGGAATATTAAGCGATTAACAGTGGTTACGCCAGTTTTTTTCGTGGTTGTCATTACAACACATGGGATGTTGCCATTGTTAAGTAAGATTTGAATGGAAGAAACTGTAAAGCTACTTTCCGTTTCTTCGCTATAATAACCTAGCCTAGTGCACTTGTCGTTCGTTAAAACACATTTTTTTTAAATTTTTACTGGTGGTAGGCTTCGGCCGTGGCTAGTCACCACCCACCGAACAAAGCCATGTCGCCAAGCGGCCTAGCCGTGTTCCGGCATGATGTTCGGTGTTGCCATTCATGGATGGCGGGTCAGATCAGTTGCGCTGCATGTGCCTAGTGAATGTAGCGTCTCGATCTACTGCCGCCTTCCTACCTAGGCAAGTATGCTCCACCGTAGATCTCATCGTCACTTACGATCAGGTGAGATCGAGATCAAATACTTGCCTATAATGTAATAAAAAAAAATAAAAAAAATAGAATAATACCTACGACACGAATCTTCAATTTCCCGCCACGTAGCCGCCACTTTTTGTTCTCTTTTTAAATCGAAGGGTGCGTTCAAGTTGCACCTATAATTAAATTAATGCGTTCAAAAATGCTTCTGTCATAATATTTTCGAACACATTGCGTGGCATCCTATGCAATTAATGATTTGGAAATCTGTCGAATTGAGGATCTATTTCGCGCTCGGCACACTGCGTTCTATGTACCGCGTTCCGCGATCTTTTGCAATTTTGATCTTCATCGCCGACAGCGCTAGGTCAGCTTGTAAGCGAGCATCAAAAGTATCTCCAAACTTTACGTGTAATGTTCACATCACAAACACAAAAACAAACCACCCACCATTAACCGTAGGAATTCTCATTAAACGCAGATATCTGGGTACCTAGCACTCAACACAGCAATATCAGCGAAATGAAACTCCGTGTGAACGTTCAGCTGGCAACATTAATGACTTAGTCGTACGGCTTTGTTGATTAATAGTAAGTCGAGTGTCGATATATTAGATTCGATTCGACTACCGCGGCTACTATTGCGTAGGTAATCTTCGCAATGCGAGATATTCGGGCTTATATTGTTGGCTTGTTATCTTTTGTTTTTGAAGCATATATGTAAAACTTTTCCGATATGAAGTCAGAGCCTGTCTCCGTGCGTCTCATTTTTCCTTATAGCTCTGCATTTTTAAATACAAGAGCCACATTGTTCATTATTAGATTAGATCATTTTTGCCTGTCTATTCTTATGATCGGATCACGGGTACACTGGACGAATTTTTATTTTCAACCGACTTCAAAATAGAAGCCAAAATAAAAGTTGTTTATGTGAAATTAACAAAACCCTGTCTCTTCCAGCAAGTTGCAACGCCGACGGTCGTGAAGAAAATCCTCCGGCTGAAGCAAGAGAACCCTGGGATGTTTGCGTGGGAGATCCGCGAGAGGCTGCTCAGTGCGAGGGTGTGCGAACCACACTCCATACCCTCAGTGTCGTCGGTGAACAGGATACTGAGGAACAGCGGGTTGGCTTGGAGCGATGATGATACGAGGAGTGCACATGGTGAGAAACCTTCTTAAAATATACTTAGTAATTTCATATCGTGGTAAAGCTCGTGAGTTTGAATGTAGGGGGTAGTCTCCGGAACTGAAAAAATGAGAATCGGTTCACGATTCTCATTTTTTTTTCACTTATAGAACACACTTATAGGCACTATTACTGAGTGCTATAGGCTATATTTCATCAAGAAGCTAGTATAACATAATCTAATTGCGTAACAAATTGTATTAACCCTTAAAAAAATGATATAAATGTATAATTGAACGTGAGAGCACGAAAGTTATCTGTATTATGAAATTAATTATGAGATTTACACAACATTAATACAGTCCATAAAACGCCAAACTATGGTGACAAACCGGTGATTCATTATTTCATTAACGCACCGCCATCTTAAAAAGTCGTTATTCAAACCATCAAATTCAAATAAAGAACGTATATATTGCCAGCATTCAAAATAAACAAAATCGTAAACTAATTAATGGCAGCACAGGCTAGACGGACACATACAAATACTTGCCACCTACCCAGGGACAGGTGTAAGGAAGTTAAATGTAGTTATTTTTTTTATTTAATTACATTAAAATCTGTGTGAACGAATGTATAAACAAACAGATGTGGATATAAATTCAAAAGAATGTATTCCGAGGAAACCATTATGTAGCGATGAAATTAGGAATTTTGTTCTCCACTCATGGGACAACACTTTTTTTATAGACGTGGGGCAAGTTTAATAGTTATTTGTTATTCATGGTTGCAAAGTTGTTATTTGGTGAGAATGCTTGTATTGAATATCGAGCAAGTGATGGATTCTAAGATTGAACCACGAGTGTAGCGAGTGGATCAATTAAAGAATTCTGAGCGTAGTGAGGAATTACGCGCTAAAGGCAGTAACAATTTTGATGCCGTCCGCCAGATTTCTATGAACGCATAAGGACGGCCTAAGGTCTCATCCGCGTCTCACGCTTGAAATGTGCACGATATAATGTGTGTTGTCCTTATCCACATAAAAATCAGCCGCGGCTTTGGGACGTGTCCAATAATTTATTCCCTTAATACAAAATGAGAAAATATTAAGAATGCAGATTAAAAAAGACTAACTCTACACCATTATCTTTACAGAGTCTTACTCACAACCCGAACTACCGCCAAACATGATGGACTACATGTCTCTCAAGTCTCTACCGCCAACGCCATTACCAACACAACAGAGTCCACCATACTTCGCACACTCCACCGTCCGAGTACCACCGCCCCAGCACACGGATCCATCGCTCTACGACCGAAGACTAGCCACATCGTGGCTATTAGCCAACCAAGTCCAAGCCCAAGGTTTGCTCAAACCTTACCCAATTAACCCCTGGCAGAGGATAATGATGCCTTATCACACTGACTCCAAAAACTATAATCCATTCTCCTTGCATCTTCATAATGATTTATTAAATAGAATCAATCCTGATGAAGTGAAATCTGAGAATTCAGAGCATATTTCTGTCGAAGCGAGTGATGATAGCAGAGATAGAGCCGACGGTGATGATGAAGAACAAAAGACGATTGAGCAAAAGAAAAAGAACCCGTACTCTATTGAGGAGCTATTAAAAAAACCGGATAAGATGGTGAATGTTAATCCGATTGGGTTTCAAAACTTTTTACGGCAACCGAGCGGTAGTATGATTGATAATCAAGATGTGAGTAACAGAAGTTCGCCTGCGAGTTTTTGTTCAGTACAGAGCGGGGTTTCCAACGATTGTTTCTCGGAGACAACGAGTGCGGAAATCAAGGCTGGGCATTGAGGTTTGGTAAGCAAACTACCGCCTCAATACTCAAATATTTCACTACCGCCGATTTGAGACGACTCGTACGTAGTAAATGACACATCAAAATAATTTTAGTCTTTAAAGGCGTATTCTAAGCTAAGATTTGTATCTTCCGAGTTGCCGGTTCACACTGCGATAATCGAGCTAAGCTACCTAAGTCGACTAGCTAAACTATGTAAGCTAGCCAACCGACTCGACTAGCTAAGCTAAGTGAAACTCTTTTGCTCTTCTACCTCTCTTAACCTCTTCGAGTGTCAACATTGTGTTGCCAGATTTTGTTGTCATAGTTGTCTTCAGCTCTCGCATAGCTCGTTGCTACTAAGCTACGTGAGTTAAACTAAGCATAGCGCGCGGCAGGGCTGTATTTGAGTATTTACCAATAAGGGGCCATCCATAAATTACGTCACACAAATTTCATGAATTTTTGACCCCCTCCCCCGTCCTTGTCACAACTGGTCACATTTGTGAGACCATATGTGTGATGTCACATATTTTACAATGTCACATATTTTGCAAGTTAAAAACTTGGATATAAAATATTGTAATTTGAAAAAATGTGATGTCACAAAATTTGGGACCCCTCCCCCGCCCCTTGTCACATGTCACACTTCGTCGACCCCCTCCCTCCTCCTTAACGTGTGACGTAATTTATGGATGGCCCCTAAGGGGCGTATTCTGAAGCAGTTTACTGATTGAAAAAACTTTGTGTTATATATTTTTTTATTAGAAAATAATATTATAATTTAGGCATTAAAATATAATAGAAGTGTCATATAAAATATATAAGGATCGATTAGGCATCAATCTATAAGCATTCATTCTCAGATATAGAATAAAAATAAATATGTAAGTAGTTATTTATATTTATAACTAACAGTTAGCGAACTCTACCGAGGACAACACTTTGTATTATTATATCTTTAAATCTAAAACTAGGTTCTTAGTAGAAAATGTAAATAAAATAGTAGGTAGGTATCTATTGAGAATGTAATTAAGTAAATTTATTAATAAGTAATTTGTAAATAATATTTTCGAGTTCCATAAATTGTTAATAATATTTACAATAATCTTAAAACTCTAGCACACTTTTCGAGTTGATTGTATTTGACCAACCAAGAAGTAGTAAAAATGGTGTACTTAATTAACAAGTATTAGTAAGTACGAACACATCCCATAATGGGCATTATATGAAATACTAGCTGTTGCCCGCGACTTCGTCCGCGTGGTATTTAACAAAGACAACCGTTGACAACAGCCTGCTCGCCCATTCTGAGCCCGCGGGACGCATTGCAGGTTGTTGCTATCAAACTTAATCAGGCGCTGCGCTGCAACATTGGTTTTATTTTTTTTTCGTGAGATCCTATTTTTTTTCTAAAATAAAAGTAGCCTAAGTTACTCCTTGTTACATCAGCTATCTGCCAGTGAAGTCTCGTCAAAATCGGTCCAGCCATTTCAGAGATTAGCCGGAACAAACAGACAGACAGACAGACGGACAGACAGACAAAAATTGTAAAAAATGTTGTTTTGGTATAGGTAACGTGTATACATCCAAATGCACTTAGTAAAAAGCGGTTATTTTAATATTACAAACAGACACTCCAATTTTATTTATATGTATAGATGTATAGATGAACGCGACTCTACTGCAGCTCACAAATGTACTACATTAGATTCTTGTCGTCTAAGGCATCAGCCACAAAAAAACCTCTCTTCATATGTACCTACATCTAATTCAGCAATAATTTTCCTTCTGTTAGCATAACAAATTGACGATCGATTTCATTTAAAAAAATAGATTAACTACTACCTATTCATTATTATTTTTAAAATATGTAGTTTGTAGTAACTGGTTTGTAGAAATCAGAACTTTGTAAATTTTTTAAGAACCTATGACCGAAGTCAAGGACTTAGGTAGGACTTAGGACTTAGGAATTAGTGTAATAAACTTATAGTAAAATTTGATTAAAATATAATGGTGATTATTTCTAATTCTATAATTAATGTAGATACCTACTTATTATGATACTGTGATACTGTAAATTTGTACATTAAGTAATGATGTAAGTATATATATAACTATTTAGTAGATATAACTATATAAGATGTCTAAAAAATAGTGTAAAATATTTTAACAGATAAATCAGTAAGCTATTTGGGTCACCTTAACGTATAAAATAATTGTGTAAATGAAGTTGATTTCTTATATTGACGCGAATACTTATTACACATTGAAATAAAACATTCGGACTTTATCGCGTTTATTTTGTTGATTGCTGTAAAGCAGCTGAAACGTCGGGCACGTAAAATCATTAAATAAACGCGATAAAATCTGATTTTTTTTTTTATTTCAATGTGTAAATGATTTTTGATTTTAAACCGACTTCATAAAGGAGAAGGTTCTCAATTCGGTTGTATTTTGTTTTAATCAGCGAACATGGTAGCCTATTCCCTTGCGCTCAGTACAGGTAGTATTTTTTTAATGTCGAATAATTTTATTATTTCTCTGGAAATGTTATCTTTGTAACCTACTGTTGGAGCTGTTAAAATACTTAACTCTATTTACTCTACAATAAACATTCCTCTGTTATTACGATAACGTTTATTATTCATAATGATTTGTAAATAAATATAATCACAGGTTATTTGTTATGACGACGGCACAATAAACCAAATACAAATTTAAAATGTTGCGTTTTTTTTTTATTAATCGCTGACGCCAAAAGTGCGTTGTTCTAAGTTTGAATTCTACCGATCATATCCGAATGCTTCTGCGTTTTCTGTGTCTGTGGCAACGTGGATTCTAAGCCGATGCCGTTGCCGATGGTAGATTTCGATGCGTATTTTTCATACAAATGTTCAATGGAAACTCAGCACAGCTAATGCAAAGATCTCAGGCGACAAAAGTTTTCGTCGTAATCGGCTCGTACGAATGGCTAAAAATGTCAAACACAATGCGAGGAGGATTAGGCCATACCTACCTTTTATATTTTTTTTTTCGAGTTTTTCTCAATCAAATGACTGTGTCCGAGTTTTATCATCTATATAGTTTCTACCGCTGAACGAACGCTCAGACCTACATACAGCACCCGGCCGAAAATATTGCACGTTCAGCTTTAGAAAGAGACTATCGGCTAGAGTCAAGAGCGAAAGAGACGACGCTCTACAATGCCGAAACTTTTTCCATAACCGATGTGCAATATTTACGGCCGGATACTGTACTGCTAACTTAGGTATGTGGCTGAAGGTACAGGTATAGTGAAGGTACCTTTATTAATGGCCACGAATAATAAAAAAAATATGTCATCACCGCCATAAAGTAGAATCGACTACAATCGCATACGAGTAATTATATAAATCGATGCCCACGTTCGTCATTACCATAAGATTGTGTAGCGAGTAATGGCCACACAGTCGTCGTATGCAAATGATACGTAATAGGAGATGTATTATGGAAATACGGAACCAACCGGAAACTCTATAATTTCATAGTTTTGTTTCTGACTTTCAACACGACATTTTGTTGGTAAGGCAGTAAATAGGTACTTATACGAACAGTTGGTTATTAGTTCTGAAAACGTTCACTGAAGTAGGTAATGCTTTCACTCGGGCACAAACAAAAACATCAATGGTTAATACCACATTAACTTTTTACAAAGAATCAATTTTCAGAAAATATAATAAAATTAACAACCACACTGCTTAACTTCCCGCCAAAAAAAAACCAAACCTGCTTTCGATTCCTAGTTTATATACCCACCTACCTATATTATCTATGCTTCAATCTCACAGCTGGGTTGGTTCTAAATCAACACGACCAAAACATGGATAGGTTCTAATTGAAACAAAACTTATTTAAATAATTTTATCGCGTTTTTAGTTGTTAAGTTCTAACTTAACACTGCCAAAACTCTTCAATGCATGCAACTAAACGCTTTTGAAGTACCACGCCAAAGTGTCACGTATTGCGTGAGGCGATGATGACACCACGATGAAACAGTCGTTTCACTAGTGATGTGTACTCGTATTGTTTGTCTTTTATGTGAAACTGGAGTTATTAAATAACTATTGGTCCTGGTATTTCAACACGTCTTGGAAAATGTTTACCAAGCCTGTTTTTTTATTCGGCCTATCTTAATAAAATAAAACATACTTAGAGAACCTTATAACTATGATTCACCATTTGCCCACTGACATGAACCAATAATGGATATCTTTCTATCAATATAAACATTATAACAAAAATAAACAACACATTTGTAAAAAACGTAAATTAACAACACCAGTTTTCTCGACTAGAACTTTTTCGTTATTCGAACGTAACCGTTAACCATAATATATATTGATTTCCCATCCCTTAACTTTTTGACGTTTTGTCAATAAATGTCAGACTAGGCGGGTATGTCATTCTTGTTTGTATGAAATGTATTGATAAAGATTTATAGAATGATTCGCTCTACTCAATAAATTTAATTTTGCTAATAGATAGTTCAGCTAAATATTAATAATATATTTATGATGGAAATTGACAATTTAACAAAACAGGTACGTACGATACTTTTATACAACATTCTAAAACACGTAATTTTAATTAAATCGTGGTATTTTACCAATGTTTTTACGTACATAGGCAAACCTTAACGACTTAATCATTAAGCGGGTTAATAGTAGGTAAACTACAGCCTAAAAATGTTTTTTTTCTTATCATGCAGGCAGAAGAAGTAGAAGCATTAAGTTCAATATACAGTGATGACTGGATCACAGAAAGTGAAGTGACAAGATCTTACAGTATCAGGATAGAGGAACATAAGAATGAGGTGAGGTTATATGTGACCATGCCTGAAGACTACCCAGCTTTAGCACCACCAAAGTATGAGCTGTCTGCACCATGGATGGAAAGGAAGGCAAAGGAAAAGTTGCATGCCGCCTTGGATGAAGTGTATTTGTAGGTATAATTCAGATACTTTAATATTTCCCTGAGCAACTTTATTTCAGTAAGTGTTCATGTTCGGCACACCATAGATCATTAATAACCTGTCCATAAGATAGTCATTAAAAAAAAATTGCAGCAAATATAAACTAAGATGGCAGTTTGACTTTTCATTTTACACAATGGGAAGCTCTTAGATTTAAATTCTTATGTTCCATTGGGTTTGGTGTTAGTAATAAAATGATCATCAGTTACATATACTACAAAATCATCAAAAATACTTCGTCTTCTTTGTTATTGGCATTTGCAGCTAATTGCCATAATTCTGCCAGTGTCCGTGATGCTGTCATAAACTTGGATGTAGATAATAATAAAATAAATAAAATAGCCTTTATTACTGACAAAAAAATAACAAGTAAAGTAAATAAAAAGTTCTAGAACATAGTAAAATAAAAGTTTGCACATCAGTCCGGTACTTGCTCTGTGTCAGTGTATCCTGAGGACACATAGGCCTCCTCCAACTCTTTCCAAGTTTTCCTGTCTCTGGCCGCTCTCAGCCATAGTGGCCCGGCTGCTCTTTTTATATCGTCTGACCATCTTTTATGTTGTCTGCCTCTTTTGGATGTAGATAATGGTGAGGAACAAATATGGCTGGTGGAGAGAAAGACAGTCCCTTGCCCTTCATAAAAAAAAATACTACATCTTTGAGTTAGCCATTACTTGTCCATATGTTGTGACAATGACAGTTGGTGATGTTTGGCCAGCTTGGCCTTGAATGTGGATGCAGCATTAATTACAGATGACAGACTTCAATTCAATTAATGTTTTTTTTTTTTTTTTGTTAAATTCGCTCCTTCGAGCAGGCTAAAGTCATTATGACCATACCGCCACGTCTTACATAGTTTGTTTTCAATTCAATTCAATGTTTTATACAATTCCAGAGAGTATGTAGGTGAGACAGTGGTATTCCAATGGGTGGAGAAGATAAGGGAGGAATTGCAAAAATACAAATCCATAGAGAAGAAAATAGAAGACAAACCACCTGCAGTTGAATCTTTAGACTTGGCCTTGGTATATTTCACAATTTCTATGACTTTTTATCATTGAATTTGAACCTTATTTATCTTTATTTAGTATTGATTACCATTTGCAAATCCCTCTTGTAATTTTATACAAGTAATATCTCAAATTTACAAACTGGACCTTATTATATTCCTAGAAGTGATAATTAATTGTAAATACCTATTTATTTTTTCAGTTAAATATAAATTGCCCGGAAATAACTCATGGAGAAGTTATAATGGATAGGAAGAGTTCATTTCAAGGTCACGCAGCTGAAGTGCACTGTATTGATGATGTCAAGTGAGTGTAGAACTTAATACTTATGTATTTAAAGTCTATGATTGGCTAAAAACGTCGAAATAAAAAGTAGCTACATCAAATTCATAGTTGCTCTCCATCTATAATGAGGTATAAAAAACACTGTAAAAAAATAATATGCTGTGCTCTGTGTTTCTAAATCGTCTTAATTGAGGTTGCATTCTGGTTTCTTCTTTTCATTTCATTCATTCTTAATGGATTCTATGATTTAGATATTTTAGATGATACAATAGTACTGAAACTAAAATATTACATAAAATTTTAAAACATAGCATTATTGAATATTTTAAGTTTCAAAATTTTTTTTTTAATCTATCCAAAAGTGACAGAGATATATTTTTAAATAGTTATGCCCAAAGTACTGTAGGCAACACAAGCACTCTCATCCCTCCTTAAAAAAATACAAAAGCTCATCACAACTGATTTTAATTACATTCCCCAGCGCTGTCCTCACAAAACTAAAACAAAACAAGAAAATACTGAACGCAACACACAACATGTACGCTTACCGTATAGAACGAAAGACCGCTAAAGGCACCAGCATACTGCAAGACTGCGACGACGACGGGGAGGCACACGCTGGTGGGCGGATGCTGCATCTTCTGCAGATCTTGGACCAGAAGAACACACTGGTTGTGGTCTCCAGATGGTGAGTTAAGAGTAATTATCAGATATACAGTCACACACACTGACTGATTTACTGAGTCGAAATCGTACCGCGACAGTTCGACAGAACTGTCAAAATATTAGCAGACTACCGAGGACCAACCACCAACCAACCATACATTTTACTGGGATAAAAAGTAGCCTATGTGCTATTCCAGACTATAATCTATCAGTGCCAAATTTCATCCAGATCCGTTCAGCCGTTCTGGCGTGATTGAGTAACAAACATCCATCCATCTATCACCTTTATAATATTAGTATAGATTTCGCTTATTTCAGGTACGGAGGCATCCAACTGGGGCCAGACAGGTTTCGGCACATAAACAATGCGACGCGCCAAGTCATACAGCAAGCTGGTCTCCTGAAGAAATGACGATCACCCAACAATCTCATTAGTCATTCAATTTTGTATAGATATTTTATACAGCCGATATGAAATGTGATATAATGTAATGGAAATATAATGTTATTTATACATTAATAAGGATTAAATTCGAATGGCAGTTTGTTTGAGCAATGTTACTACAGTTATTTAGGGATATTTTTTTATTCTCCCACACTCGTTAAAGGAGTTTGTGGGTCCCATACTACGTACGTCTTAAATCGTAAAGGGAGCGTTCAAGTATTACGTAACGAATATGGGGGGGGGGGGGGTCTTCTTAAACGTTAGGATGCGTTACAGGGTCGGGGGGTCTGAACTACGCGTTTCATAATACTTGAACGCTCCCAAAGATACTACAAATAAATTATGAGCACGGGTAACACCAGCGAGGCAATTTTAAAAATACTCCAGCAGGGTTATTTTAAATCATTCGTAATCGACGGATCGACGATCGGAAACGGATTTGAAACTTTCCGATGTTGGTGTCGCTCCCGACGAGCTTTCCGACGGATTTTTTTTGAAAAAACGATTTGTTATCATCATCAAGATACATCGAAGATAATCAAATTCGGAAATATTAATAGCGATTGCGGGAATCCAGCTTTGAAGTTTTTGATTCCGTTTCCGATATCGATTTCGAATGGTTTAAAATAACCCTGCAGATCGCTATCGGAAACGGATCCGAAAACATTCCGATGTCGCTCCCGACGAGCTGTCAAAAGCCTATATAATGGCGTTTGACATTAACATATGAATTCCTCGGAGGATCTTGATTTTTGCTACAATCTATTAAAACTTGACATTGGTGTAATACCTACTTTGAGTGGGTAAGGTAATTTGAAGAAAGAAAACGTCGTTCTTTCTTTGTTGCAAAAAAAAGAAGTAGCTTACCACGTTGACATTGGCAGAATCATATTGGGCCTAGTCTCAAAAGAAAAAAGAAAAAAAAAATAGCGGTCGGATGACAGTTACACGGTTACGCGGACATTACGTTGAACCCGGGATGCTGAACTCTCTTCTTTCAGCGTGGGGTGCCTGTTTTTACATATAGCTCCCTCCCTCTCTGTCATACCGATAATAACATTTATGTCAACATACAAGAATCTATTTAAGCGACCTGCATTTTATTAATGTTTGGAAGGCATACTCTCAGCGGCTGAATATTATCACCTAAACGAAAATTAATCTTATAGATCTAACATTGAAATAATACATAAAGACTAGTATAAATAATTCCATATTATTTTCTATATTTACATTTGAAATAATAAACATGATTGTGTTATCTTTTGTTGTTTCTCGAGTTGTTGTCCGTTGTTTTCACTGTTATGCATTTTTTGTCCAAGAATTTTAATAAGTCCTGTAACAAATTTGTTCATTTTAACTACATAACAAGTTAACTGTTATGGATAATATAATAATAATGTCGAATGTTGTGTATTTATTAGCGGATATGGCACACTTGGTAGTGACCCTGTCTGTACCTACAGGGTACAGGTACAGGCTTTGAATCCCGTTAGAGGCAAACTTGTTTGACGTTTGTTTTGACGATATGGACTTTCAATTGGGTTTTAATTTCTATCGCTAGATCTGTATATTTATTATACAGTAATTTTATCCTGGGATCGCCCTCAGTCCATTGTACGGTATCCATAATACAAGCGTTGCTATTGCGGAGCCGTATAAATAGTGTGTTTATCTATTAGGGGCCATCCATAAATTACATCACACGAATTTCATGAATTTTTGACCCCTCCCCCATCCTTGTCACAACTGGTCACATTTGTAAGACCCCCCCCCTACCTAGTGTGATGTCACATATATTGCAATTTTACATTTAGAAACTTATTAAATTGAAACAGCAGTGTTCCGAAATTGTTTTTAATTCCATGTAAATTATATCTATACATATAAATAAAATTGGAGTGTCTGTTTGTAATATTAAAATAACCGCTTTTTACTAAGTGCATTTGGATGTATACACGTTACTTATGAACAACATTTTTTACAATTTTTGTCTGTCTGTCTGTCTGTCTGTCCGTCTGTCTGTCTGTCTGTCTGTCTGTTTGTTCCGGGTAATCTCCGAAATGGCTGGACCGATTTTGACGGGACTTTCACTAGCAGATAGCTGATGTAACAAGGAGTAACTTAGGCTACTTTTATTTTAGAAAAAAAAATAGGATCTCTCGAAAAAAAATTAAAACCAATGTTGCAGCGCTGCGCCTAATTAAAGTTTGATAGCAACAATCCGCAATGCGTCCCGCGGGATCAGAACGCGAGCAGGCTGTTGCCAACGGCTGAGTCTTTGTTAAATACCACGCGGACGAAGTCGCGGGCAACAGCTAGTTTTGCAATAAAATCAATAGTTGTAATACTTAGATAATATAAAGTATTATATTTTGAAAAAATGTGACGTCACAAAATTTGGGGTCCCTCCCCGCCCCTTGCCACACAATGTCACACTTCGTCGACCCCCTTCCTCCCCCTTAACATGTGACGTAATTTATGTATGGCCCCGTATGTATAGTATGTAAGTAACATAAAATTACCTTAGGGTCGTACCGATGTCCATACCCTGCTAGCTCCTTATGTATAATGTCTATATTGACGGGTTCATACTGGAGTATCGCCTCGCGCAGTTCCCGCCGGCTTGCAACGTAGTTGTAGAATGCTATGTGCAAGGGCACCCGGCAGGAGTGTACCTGCATTGACAAGTCGAGAGTGAACAGGTACCTTCTAGGCAAGTATGCTCCATCGTAGATCTCATCGTCACTTACCCTCAGGTGAGATCGAGATCAAATACTTGCCTATAATGTAATTAAAAAAAACAATAGTCACAATCCATACCTAAGCCTGGACAGGGTATCGCGAAGCGTACCACTCTGCTTAAACAATAGCCATAAGACCATTAGCTCAAATAAGCTGTAGGTACATATAAAACTAATTCACTTCCAATCGCTGTCATTTTGAATCATCCATCCATCCATCAGCCAAAGACCTCCACTGCTGGACTTGATAGGCCTCAATTACTTCACATATAACGGTCCTCTGCAAGACGCACTCACCGGCGGCGTCTGCCACGTGTGTTACACAATCGGCCCTCCTTGTGGGAGCCCGTCCTATACAACGTCTTTCAGTTCGTGGTCGGCATTCTAGAACCTTTCTGCCCCAACTGCCATCGTTTAGAGGCCCAACTACATCTGAGCTATATCGATTATTCTAGATCGTCTATAGATCGCCTCATTTATGATTCTTACGCGTAGCGAAACCCCGAGCATAGCTCTCTCCACTGCGCGTTGAATATTTCACTTTTATTTCAATATTTATGGTCAAGGCTCACATTGTGAAGAAACCTGCACGTCTGTCAAAAGTCGTGTTCAGTTCACCAAACCGCACTGGGCTAGTGTGGTGGTCTACTACCTAAATCCTTCTCATATTGAGGAAGAAAATGCCCGGTATAATGACAATAGACTCCCCTCCTATGGGGGCCAAAAATACTATCGGCGAAATGTAGGTCCATTGCAGTGTACCTTTGCCTAACCCATCGGGGATTACAGGTGTGAAGGTGTGAGCATGGAAAAAGCTTATAACAAGATCACCACCCAGGAGCTTACCGGTAAATATACGGGTTTTTTCGGGATCATTAACAGACTAAGCTCCTCGCGCATGAATTCGCGGGAACTGATATAATAATTGAGTTTCCAAGCTCACCTTTCACGCCATTTTCATATCATCATGTCACATCCATTATTTTATTTATAATGTGTATTTATTGAATGTGTTGGCAAAATACCCGCTAACTTGTGGGTGAGGCCATATTCATATCCATTTTATTTCATCGCATTTCATTTCGTAAAGAAAGAAGTAGAAGAACCTCACCTTAGCCTTTTCTCTCTTCTGGAACACCCATTCCTCAGGATTGCATTCAATACTCCATACAGAAGGCACTTCGCTGGTCACTTCATAAGCACCAACATCTGTCCTGGCACTCTCGGCACTACTATTCTTCATAGGAGAATTTTCTTGCCTTGGTGTAGTACTATTACTAGGAGATTTTAATATATTTTCAGTAGACATCAGTTCCTCTTTCTTCTGTTTCTTTGAAGGCGACGGCTGTTCTTCGGAACTGCATGATTCAACAATTGGATGCGTTTGGTTGTATAGATGCGTTAGTAATTGTATGGCTGGAAGAAAATTAAACTTATTTAAAACTAGCTGCGCCCTGCAGTGTTACCCGCGCAAAAAATCATGTCGATCCTTTGCGCTATGAAAAATTTAAACAAATCCATACATTTTACCGGAATAAAAGTAGCCTATGTGCTATTCCAGACTATAATCTATCTCTGTGCCAAATTTCATCCAGATTTGTTCAGCCGTTCTGGCGTGATTGAGTAACAAACATCCATCCATCCATTCATCCATCCATCTATCCATCCATCCAAACTTGCACATTTATAATATTAGTATAGATAAGTAATAGGAGATGGCAGAAAATTATCTACTTTTCCCTTGCAAAGGAGGAGACAATATAGAACTTGAGGTATAAGCGGGCTCTTTAAGCAGAAGCGCAGGAGTCCTACAACTTGTAAGTTGTAAGGGGATGGTAGTAATTTGTTTTAATCTTGTAAGCTGATTATATTTGACTTCAGTAATAGATATTGTAAAAAAGATTGAATGCACTAAAATTGACTGTAGTTCCAACGAGGTATGTGTAATATACTTATTTCACACAAGCTTTCATCTAGACAAGGTGCCTTAACAATTTGTCCTTTTCACATAACTTTTAAGACTTCAACGGCCCGTAATAATTGCCATAAATGTTAGAAAGAATAAAGATATGAGAAGTCACATTATTTAATTCGGCAACCAGCCTGTATCTATAGGGCGTGAAACACCAAATATACTACCAACCTTTCATGATAAATCATCAAAGCTACCAACCATCTCCGAATTAATAATAATTTAATTAAAAACTAACGCTGATAATTAATTCATTGAGCAGTCGCTTCTAATATGATCTAATGATAGTATCTTGGGAGCTGAATATGTAAAATAAAATATAAATTACCTCTTTTCCGTTTGAACGGCTTCAAACCATATTTATCCAACTCCCTATTCCTTTGCGGTGTTGTCATAGACGCGAAATCCATCATAGGTGTCACTTCATTAGTTTTAATCATATAATCTCCATTGTTCGGAGTAAAAATAGGCGCCACAGCACAATTACTTTTATTTGGACTTATGACACAAGTAGTGTTTTGAGATGGTTCTTTATTATTAGCTATAACTTCTGGTAAAAAACTATCACTAGTAGTCGGATTACTAGTCTTAGTTATAACACTAACTTCATTAATATCTGCACAATTAACTCCCGAAACATTATCTAGTATAGATATGCCACCGAAATCAAAATTGTACGGTATATCATTTCTGGATTTGTGAATAGAATAGTCCAATTCCTTATCGGATATTTCAAATTCTGTGTTCTGACTCGAATTCATATCGTTATTTGAATTTAAATTATTACACATCTCGTCGTAATCTGTAGAAATATCATTTTCCTTGCCAACATTATTTTTAGATTGTCGAAGTGTTACTGTATTGGAATGACTGCTATTATTTTTTGTTGATGAATCTGAATCTTGAGTTAGATCAATATCACTTTCGTCTTTTCGATTTAAATTAATCTGTTCGTACGATTCATTACTTTCTTTGTCTGTACTATCTGAATGCTCATGTAAAAACTCTTGAATGAAAGTTGTATCACATAATTTCGAAGGCATTTCTTTACTTCTACTAGAATCTATTTCTATTATAGGCTTGCTGTTCACTTCTTGAGTTAAATCTAATGTTTCTACTACATCTGGAACTGTAGAATACTGGACTCTACCAAGGTCTAAATATGCATTTTTTTCCAATATGATTGTCTCTTCCAGTTTGTTAGATAATTGAACGAAAGGCAAATCATCACTAGAGTTTGTAGATTGAGTTAAATCCATAGTATCTATATCTTGATCACATACCTCATTATTGTCTAATTGAGGTGCCTTCTTGTCTTCATCATTAGAACTCTGTGTCAAATCTATATTATGTTTTAAACATTGACTGTCTGTTTTTTCATCAACTACTGCATTCACAACAGTATCTTGTTTGGGAATTTCTGTAAGATCTACATTATCTAAAGGCTGTGTTAAATCCACGCTTTCTATATCTGTGCTATTAGGAGCATTTTCCATATCAATTTGTTTTAAAACTGATCTATCTGAATCTATACCAGTTTCTTGCATATCTGAACTTTGTGTTAGAACAATATTATTATGATTCTCGGGAATAGTTTCAAATGATGTCACAATACACTCTGTAATCTCCATGAAGTCATTTGACTTTCTTTTTGTTTCATTTTGAGATAACGGAGGCTTACAATTAGTCTGTGATGTATTCACACATTTAGTTAGTTCCATTATATCTTTAGTAAATATTTTAGTTTTGTGTTCTAGGGATTGTGTACTGGTATTTATAGTAGTATCCATTATATATGAGACTTCATCATCAAATATATCAGGCGAGGGACATCTGATGTACTGTGTTACTGTTTCTTTGCTTTCAGGAGTGGGTGTTTTAATGTAGATGGAGTCATTTTTGAATTGTATTTGTGATGATTTTTTAGAATCATCATCACATATATCTGTACTAACACTATCATCTATAATAACTACTGATAAATCACCATCATGGGTAATATTCTTAATTTCTTTACTATTGATTATACTCTGAGCAGTCTTAATAGAACTACTCAGTATAACATCTAGCTCATTCTGCGAGCAATCAATTTTATTGAAATCCATATTATTTCTCTCAAAAAGATCAGGACTTATAGGTCTGCCAGGGATATTAGACCAGTCTTTTAGTAAAGAACCAATCCTAGCTGTTTTTTCAACTAAATTATTGGCATAGAATATATTGTCGTCTCTCATAGATTCATATAAAGCATTCATAGATATATGTAGAAGTGGCGCCTCAGAATTTAAATTGATTTCAGAACCATGATGAGATTGAGAATCAAGATTTTCAAATAGTATTTTAGAATACCTTTCAGATATTACTTGACATTTCTCAGCTTCAGTTGTCAAAAGCAGTTTATACTGTCTTCTAGGTTTCTTAATTCTTTTATTTGTTTTTATTTTAATCTCTGGAACCTTGAAGCCATACTCTTGTAGTGTAATCCGTATCTTTCCTACTCTTTCTTGTGAAGTCAATGGCTGGGACTTTTCTATAGTTCCTGGATCAGTCTGTAGAGATTTAGAGAGTGCTATGGCTAACTGTAGCTGTTCAGAATCTACATCTACACCAGCCTCTTTGCAAACATTATCAAACTCTTTTGAGTATGAGATTAGTTCATTTTTCTTTCCTCTTAGTGCAGTTCTTATGTCTTTCTGGCCTTTAATATGTTTTGTAGCTTTCTTAGATTTTATTTTACTTTGCTTCTGCACAGTTTTGGGACCTTTACAGCTCTGTTTTGCCTCCTGAAACTCTGACAGACTCTCATCCATATAATTTTTGCTGAAATACTTGCTTGTTACACTGAAAATGAAAAAAAAGTAACAACAAAATATACATTTTAGAACTTTATTGACTACATAACAAATTAAAACATTACCTATTACTATCTATGTTCATTATTTATCTGGTCGATCTAGCCTCTCGTTCTCTTTCATGAGCTCGCGTATCACTCGTCCAGTTCTGTTCGGCAGTCCACTGGCAATCATCTGTCGTCTTTCCACCTCCTCAATGGGGTCTTCGTACAATACATTCACTGCCGTTCGTAAGTTTTGAGTGATCTTCGAGAAACTAATGGCAGAAATGTTGAGTGTTAGTCATTTTGTTAAGTTTTATGCATGCTTGCACATAGCTGGTATTTAATGACCCATTTAACAGAAATATATTTTGTAGCCAAATTGCAAACTATATTGTAGAAATTATAATATTATGGACTATCTCACTTGTGTTGAAAATCAGAGTGAGGATTCGTGTTCAAACAAACCTAACCTCAAAAATTGTAATTTGAAAACAAAATAATTATAGGCAGGAACTTACTGAAATGTAAGTCCGCAAACGATTCCAAAACACAAAACACCTACGCCAAGCTTATTTCTAAATTTAGCGGCTGGAGTTCCTTTAATTTTCCTGGGTTTCCATTTTGACGTATCAACACCGATGGCCATTTTTGAAAACGTTTCGTTTTGTTGTATGATTTGCGTAGCGTTATTTCTTCTATGGTTCTATGGTATTGTATTTCTTCAGCGTTATACATTGGCGTCATGGCGACTTGCGTTCATTTTGGAATTTTATTTTCCATTTCGTTTTTTTATTAACTGATACATAATAAAATCTTAATTTGAAAAATAGAGACAAAAATATATCCTTAATTGTATAGTGGAATCATTACACAAAATAAATTTGTTGTTAAGAAACGTGAAATAAAACACAAAACGCATGGAGCATATACAGGAGTCGAAGGAGCTCCCACTATATAATATTGTTTGCATTTTTTTTTAAGTGGTCGACCGACCACTTACTTTGGCGTCTTATTAATTATAGGATGCGTGATGTGCCTGTATGGTCCAACTAAAAAGCCGCAGCATATTTGAATCTTTATGGACACCGATTTGTAGGAATGATAAATACGTGAGATAATAGTGATCTTCTGCCATTCTCGTCTATAAATGAAGAAAGAGAAGGAGTGGTATAGTATGACTGTGACATAATCCGTGGTGCATACGTTTCGTTTAATTAGTTTAATGAGTAATGACATCGACAGGTTACATTCTCTGTGGACGAATGTTAGATTTGATTGTTATTGTTGTCAAAAACAGCTGATGTTTGTTATGTTACTATTTAGTCGAAATTCAAAGTGTACTTTAATTTTTCAACATTTTGTATTATAATGTCCTTGCTTCAGAATTTGTCGTACAAGGAGTATCAGAAAGCACTTGATTTTAATTTGCAGCAATGTGAAATTTTAGCGAAATTGGCTAACATTAGGTGAGTCCCATAGACATCTTCGTCTTCACAATTACTAATTTACTTGGTCCTGATTTCTGTATAATATATAAAATACTGCTACTCAAAAGTTGAATCCATGTTATACATTTTACACATAGACCTCAATAATTATTTTATATTCTAATCCAGGCTCTTGCCATGGCTATAAACAATTTTTCTGTTTTTCCAGAATATCATTGAGTGAAGTAAAGAAACCTGGAGAAGTTCTCATAAAGCATCTAGATCGCGCCGGAATCACTGCAGAACATTACAAAAACCTTGTAGTCTCATCATGCAATGTGAAAACAATATCCACATACTACAAACCACACTCAAAAGTGGCTATACTTATAGCAAATGACAAATACATACATTTATCTAAGCTGGGCTCTCCATCTATCGACTGCGATTCTTTAGCATCGAATTTGACGAATTTAGGCTTTATTGTAGTGAAAATAAAGAATACTGCAAGCATTGATTTGAAATGTATTTTGTCAAAAATATTTGATGTGTTGGTAGAGAATTCCTATTGTAAGCACGAACTTTGTTTACCACAGAAACTCTAAAAAAAGATTCTATTAGACTCACAGTTAAAAATATGTTTTACCTCTTAAAAGAGTCCAATCTCTTTTGCAGGTTTCATATTCTATGCTGGGCACGGTTTCCAGCTATGCAACACAAAATGCATGCTTGGTATAAATTGCCCTAAAGAAGATATTGAGTTGGAACACTGTGTCACTGAGAACTTCGTGTTGAAGGAAGTGGAGAAGTGCAAGCCTGATCTGTGTCTACTTATTATGGATATGTGTAGGATATATTTAGATAGGTAGGAATGTGTAGATATATTTTAATAGTTGAAGACATTCTATTTAGCATTTTATTACTATCTTACATATAGTTCAAATTCCTTCCTCATTTTATATTTCACAGAGAATCCAACCCCAGAATTTACTTGTCAATACAACAAGTGGAAGATTATACGGTCCACAAAAATCTCCTTATCAGTTATTCAGCACAGTCTTCTCAGGCCGCTTACGAAGTCCTACAAATCCAGTGTTCCACCACAATCGGGGAGGATGTTACCTATGAGCTGAAAACTGGAGATTCGGGAAGAATACAGGGCGGAGCCAGCCAGTATGTGAATGCATTGTGTACCAGGTTGGGAGACGATTTGGATGTTAGCAGTCTGTTGGATAGAGTTCACGAAGGTACCTACACAATTACACACAAATTTATAAACATTTTATAACATTATAAAACATCATACTGTACTGCGCAAAAGTTTTGCAGTGCTCAGAACTATGTGACGTTCGATAAAGTTATAAAATGTCCATAAATTTGGGGGTTAAAGTGCATCTTTTTTTAATAAGTAGATATAGGTGTCCCTCACAATATGAATCAGACGTAACAGGTGATATGTCTAATATTTTTTTTATGTAAAGTGTTAAATACTTCTTTGTAAGTAATAATTAGTTTATGACCTTATCTATCTCCCTGTTTCGCTTGATCCACACTTTTTAAACAACCTTTATAAAATTTGAAATAAAGGCTAATAAATACCTTAATTTACAGATGTAGAGAATTCACTGAGAAAACAGAAACCCATAAAAGTCCAATGTGGTGTTGTTAAGAGATCCCTTTACGATCCTATCACAGGTATGTGCAACTAACGACATATAGAGATACTGGCATTTGTTATGTCCAATGGCGTAGCTAGTATAGGGCTAGGCATTGCAGTGCCTCGGGGCCCCGAATCTCAAGGGGCCCTTGGGCTTCCATGAGACGTTCGATAAGTCATATAATAATATCCTAGTTGAAATAAAGAATTTTCGACTTGACTTAGTTGAAATAAAGAATGTCTCTCACCACACGGGCTATACCCGGATCTTTGGAAGGCTTGCGCGAGGAAATGGGTCCAACACGTACTTACATGCCCTTTTTGAATTTGAATGTTAAGTATATTAGCCACGTGCTGGGGTCAACTGCTGAAAATGATAGCATAAATAGCGAATTGGCCTCAGCAGGTGGAGGAACTATTACAGGAATATGGAAAGATAATTGGATCCATGTTTACTCGTTTTTTCCACAGGTGATATAACGGCTTTATTAGAATCATTAAAAGTGGCGATAAAAGATTATCCAGAAAACTGTGTTGTATTTTAACATACAGCTGAATAATTATTATCTATATAACGACTGGTGCTATAGATGTCATATAATAAAACTACTCTCCAACAATATAACTGCATTATTATTTTACACATGACTCAAGCCTTACTTATACACATTAACAATTACTGTCGTACCCACTAAACCGCAATCTATTGTCATCCTACTCATACACTGGAGGCATGATAAAGGTGGCGATATAGCGTCAACTCCCATGGCACGAGTGACAGCGTAACTACAGTGAAGTCTTTTCATTCTTTGTATAAAGGTTGTCATTAACGAAACAGAATGATGAAGGGGTCATCTATATTAATATTATAAAAAGGTAGAGTTTGTTAGTTTGGATGTAGGAGTAATCTTAAGTTTTATACCGCGGGCGGAGCCGCGGCCAAAGGCTAGTCAACTATAATTTTATTGCTGAGAATGAAATCACAACTTTTAAATAGTAAATATCACAATTACGAATGATAGTTCATCGAGACGACACGACACCCACTATCAATCTGTTTCATTTGACTTATAATTCTTATTTTTAAGACATCCATAGAGAATGATTAAGTTCCTTGGGGATAGCTGAAAATCTGTACATACGTACCTCAAAATCATATTGAAACTTGGCATGCCCTTGCACAGTCACTGCTTGTACATGATAGTTGTCATAGTTATCCATGCTGTGGATATTGATTTTTCATCTTTTGGGCCACCCTAGACGACAAAGTCCATTCTAACATATCCATTGATGTATGCGTATAAAATTTGATTGCCAACCTAGGTATGTGATCTATAATATAAACTAAGGAGTAGATATAAAAAAACTTTCTGCCGCGAAACTGTCTGTTGTTCGCGGAAGCCCTCGGTACCATTACGGAAGACTATTTAGGATTTCCTGATGACTGATTGTGGTTGGAAGTGGTTCACAATGTTCACCCACCAGCTGTCCTCTACACCTTTGGTGAACTCCCTTATGAATCTGTAGTTGAGTATGAATATCCTGTCTTGGTACTCTGGTTGTACTCTGAAAATATAAAAGTTTGTAATGGTGATACTATACATAGAAATATACAGCAAAGTGGGAACATTCTCTAAAATAAATGAACACCAAAATGGACAAAGGGAAACTTAAAGGTAATTTAAGTGTAATATCCAAGGGGGGAAGATGATAGGCCATCTCATATGACATGATACCTTCATAAAGAACATCATAGAGGGGAAGATCGAAGGAAAGCATGGACGAGGAAGACCAAGAATAAACTACATGAGTCAGACAAAATAATGGATTGGTATCATGTCGTATAGGGTGGTGAAAGAAGCTGCCCTAGATAGAGACAGATGGAAAGAGCTTCATCAGCTACACCAACAAGGGTCTAACGCTTAACTTAGAAGAAGAAGACCCAAGGGCCCAGGTCCAAATCTGGGTAGGAACAAACATTGTGTGATAAGCATGAATGTTTGAACCTGAGTCCAGCATGTTTAATATCTATATGTATAAATACTATATACGGCATTCACCCTAAGTCCATTGTATGGTACCCATAATACAAGCATTTCTTAGTGGGGGACCGTAGAGTTGGTTTGTTCGAAAAAAGTACACAATCCCTACTCTGACAGAGTTAAATCTCAAGAGTACATATAATGTGTGTAATTTAAATTCGATTTCCTTTCACTTCTGAAACTTATATAAATATTGGAGATTGTTTGTCACTTTTGTACAAGTTATCAACCTTTTCAGGGAGCTCTTTTTTATAACAAGAGGAAAAATATAAACGATGGAAAATAATTCCTTATAAGTTAATATGCATAAACACACGTACCCTAATGAGATAGGGGGCAGATCACCAGACTCTTTCATGTGTTTGAGCCCCCTCAAAACGTGGTAGCACATTGTGATCTCCACCCACCGCTTATCTGCATCATCAAACATTACACCAACCTGTAACAATCAATCAATGGAAATGAAACATTAATTAAGCTACAAGCAATCATTTATAATGTTACTTAGAGCCCCACATACAGACATACACAGAGAAATACGGAGCCACAAGTTTCTGACAAATGCCTCAAGCTTGGCCTCACGTTTTAATACAGTTTTGAAAAAATCTCTATGTAATGTCCAATTGTGCGCTAATATTTAGGTTGTAGCTACAACTATGTGAAACATACCTGATAAGGAAAAGCATAAAAAATATCATCCTTCTCTATGGAAAGCAGTTGTCTTTGGGTCACACTGAGCTTGGAAACAGCAGTCTTTAGCGAGGAGATAGCATCCTTTTCAACAATACCTTCTAAGGCTTTGAAGTCGCTCCTTTGTAAGGCATCTGAAACAACCTGACAGTGGATGTTAATGGTGTGTGTATTGAATTAAAACAAAATTTATACGCAAATGTCTTTGCACAGTTTTTTAAGTTAGATTCCTGGTTATGTGAAAAGCAGTGATAGCCAAGTTGATAGAACGCTTGCCTCGGTAACGAGGATCGCAGGTTCAAACCCGTGTGCAATTCTCATTTTTAACCATATTTATCACTTGCTAAACGGTGAAGGAAAACATCGCGAGGAAACCTGTATGTCTGAGAGAACCCCTCGAAAGACGTATAAATTTCGCCAACCCGCTCTGAGCCAGCGTGGTGGACTATGGCCTAATCACCCTCGCATTGAGGGGAGGCCCGTGCCCAACAATGGGACATTAAAACGGCTGGTGTTATTATTAAATTATATTATTGTGTAATCCTCACGAGGAGTATGAAGGTAAACAATAATAATAAAGTGTACCTGAACAGCGTGTTTAGAAGCCTCAATGAACTCGTTCAAGCTGAACTCCTGTTCAAAATACGGTCTTATGATAAAGTTTGAAAACATCCAGTTCTTCATAAATTTAACAAACGAAGGCCACACGACCGGCGGGAACTCCATAAGCTGCGGCAATTTCCGAGTTTCCGTTTTCTCATTGCAATAATTCCGAAATTGTATAACAGGACATAATGAGGTTATTGGATTGGGAGTCTGTTTGGGTAAACTTCTGTGCGGATATCTGTCACATAATCTAAATGTTTGCCTCGTTAGGGCCTGCCTTACAACTAAATTCATATTTATGTGATCTAATTGAATAATAAATGTTATTTTCTACAAGAAAACCAAAAGCAAAACATGAAAGAAAATAAAATTTTGACAATCGGCCTAAACAGTTCGTTCTCGCTACCTTTTTCACTTGCATTGTCAGTTCTTGCTATCAGTAAACTGATACTTTTTTGAGTATTTTCCGTATTCCTATTGGCTATTTCAATATGTACATCCTTTTTAATTGGTGAATGACAGGTGTAAACAAATTATTAACAGTGCGTTCATAATGACGTTGCATGAACGTCAATGGGCTCAATTTTATTGAACTTTGCTTATTTAGTAATTTGTGCACGTATAAGAACATTTGAGGGCAAATGAATCAATGTGATGTGATGTAACTTAGTGCAACAAAGTTTTTCAAGTTCCCCAAGAATATATTTTATTTGAAGAGCTGCACATTTGATTACTTGACACTGCTTTATATGTTGTAAATGTCACTGGCGAAATGCCTACGATGGCAACGCTGTTGCTTTATTAATCTGTGAGCAGCGTTGGATTTTGTACGATAATTATCGTATTTGTACGATTATTTGTCAATGAGTACGATGTACTATCCAACTTCAATGATCGTACGCAAAAATACGATATTTTTTATATTGACAATTTGACAAGCAATTTTCAAAAATTTACTATAAAATCTCTTGTTACACAAGGCAACGTTAGGCTCCATACCAATTCTACGGAATCTAATGTCATATATGGTGCGGTACCATACACATAGATCCTAGTACGTCTAGGCTCGGGACTTTCCCGAAATGTGTAGCGTTTTAATCTCACTGAAGAAATGTTACGAAGAGCCAATGAAAAAAATAATGACCGAATGCAGTGTTTCGAATAGGTTTCAGAAATCGATATAAATATACAATAATAAGCGGTAATTTAAAGTTGTACCTTTATGTGTTGATTAAATTTTATATTTTCTTGGTTCCTCTATTTATTATTCCTTTCAAGTATTGTAATAGAAAACAAAAACGTGTGTAAACTCTGTTTTTACAGGATGTACGATCTTTTTTTTATAAATACTATCTTTTTGAACGAAATGTACAATATTTTTTTATCTGTCCGATTCCAACACTGTCTGTGAGCAAAATAAAAACTTTCAAAAGATTGGAGGGCTAATGTTCAAAATTAATATATTTTCTTACTTATTTACATTTGCAAATCTAATTTTCGCCTAGTTTTGGAGATAATTGCTGTAAATAATGGACGACCAAGCATGTCCCCGTTGTAAAACCACGAAATACAGAAATCCATCTTTGAAGTTGATGGTAAACGTATGTGGCCATGCCTTGTGCGAGAGCTGTGTTGAATTACTGTTTTTGAAAGGTAAATCTATTTTAATACGATTTAATTCAATAAATAAGTAATTTTATCAAATACCGGTATTTCGAACAGTAGCTTTAAAAGCCTCACCTATAAAACAATGTTTTTATTTTTGTTTTTTTAAATTTCCTTTATTATATAAAAATTAAATGCTAATAAAATAGAGGGCACAGCATATGATACCTAGATAAAGCAATTATTAATTGTTTTTTTATTTGTAGGCTCTGGATCATGTCCCGACTGCAATGTGCCACTTAGACGAAGCAATTTTAGAGTACAACTCTTCGAAGATGCTATGGTAGAGAAAGAAATAGACATTAGAAAGCGTGTACTCAGAGATTATAACAAAAAGGAGGAAGATTTTGCCACACTACGTGAATTTAATGATTATTTAGAAGAAATTGAAACGATTGTTTATAATCTAACAAATAATATTGATATTGTTGGTACCAATAAACGGATAGAACAGTACAAAAAGGATAATAAGGAGTTGATTATGAAGAATAAGGTTAAGATTGGTGAGAAAGTCATTTGTATTTAAAAATAATATCCATTCATCCATCATGAAAGATGTCAATTACTGGACATGACATTCACATCTCAATACTCTGCCATTGTTTAGCATCATTGGTCCACCTTGTGAGATACCAGCTTACACTATATCCCCATTCTGGAAGCTTTCTGCCCCTACTGCCTAATGAACATCCTTCCATATATTTCAGGTCGAGAAGAACTAGAATTAGAAGAAATACTGGAACTTGAGAAGCAAATGGAGGATTTAAGAAGAGCAGAGATCCTTCGCTTGGAACAGGAAGCCAAGAAACAGAAGATAAGAGAGAAAGAAGCTCTTATTGACGAGTTGATGTTCGCAGATGGCGATGCCAAAGATATATTAAATACGTTTGCACAGAATAAGGCTAGTAGACCAGAGATTGAAGTGTTGCCGCCAGTTCAAAAGGTAAGTACTTCTTGTAGTACATGTCATTCTATTATTAGCCCATATTGTTCCAATACGGAGCTCCTGCCTTCCCGTCTTCCGCTTCTTTACTATGGGTGGCCTCATCCAATACTCTAAAAAGGAATTCCATAGAATATCCAATAAAATACTTCTTAAATTACAAAAGTTGATTGCGTATTTGGACAAGTGTCGCTCCAGAGTGGTGATAAAACATCATCTGTGTGAGATCCTTATTTTACCTTAGAGAAAACTAAGATTTTGTTGTAGTTTGTCCATTATTGTTGTGATTCGCCATATCCTTCGAAATTTCATGGTCAGTCATGACACATACTTATGGCCTCAAATTATAATATTTTTTAAAAAGCTGTTCTCATCATCTCAGGTCACTCAATTCTCGACCGGTGTGAAATTTACACGTGGTTCTGCGCAGCAAGCCTTACCTATCATAGAAGAAGGACCTCTATACAAGTATGAACCTCCAGCTGTACCGGACCGGTGTGGGCCAGAGCCCCCGTCCATTGAGGATATTGTTAGTTGCGGGTATCTGCAACATGTGAGGTAAATTAGAACTAGGGACTTGATGACTAGATATAACTTTTTAAATTTTTTTATTACACTAGGTAAGTATTAGATCTCAACCCACCTGATAGTAAGTGACAATGAGATCTACGATGGAGCATACTTGCCTAGAAGGTACCTGTTCACTCTCGACTTAGAAACAACCAGATATCCAGTGAATATATTAGAACTAGAGTCTCTGGAAGTCTCTAAAAAAATAACTCTAGAAAAAGAATCGAGCTAAAGAGAGACATAGAACTTTCTGGTACCATTCTACACATAATTAGGACTTACACGACTTTTCGCCGCTACCCGTGACCGGCGGGCTGGCCTCTATTTCGCGCAGAGAGTGAGCCTCGCTATTCAGCGCGGAAACGCGGCCAGCCTGCTGGCCACTTTTGGCATCGACGGCGATGTGTAGGCATTTTTGTGTATATAATTTTTATTTTATTATACAATGTCCTATTAGGACTAAAAAATAACTATAGTTCTTAGCATCCATATAATATTTATGCGATCTGACCCAATGTTATTTTATATTACAATCAAATCACATTTTCATTATTACAGAGCAGAAAACGAAACAGAGAAGGCGGGTGGATACAAGTCAACGTTGCCGTGTCTGCGCGCGTTGCAAGACGCACTCGCTGGACTGTATCACGCCAGCTGACATTCCGAGTTGGGAGTGATCGATACTGTCATAGAGCTTGATTGAGAGGGTAAACGTTTATGGTGGTAATGTATTGTAGGTTTTGTTAGACATTATTCATTTTCTGATGGGAAACTACAATAAACTATAAAAAAAAACAAATCCGACTAAACTTTTAATAACATAAGGCTGTGTCCCCAGTAGGCAAACTGTTAGCGGCCGACTGAGTTAGCGCCGTATCGGTTTAGTACGCCCTTCCATATATTTGAAATGGAGTGTTCACAGTTTGCTAGTTTGCGCTCACTCTACGCAGTTTGCTGTGTTGCGCGCGCCGTTTGATTCAGTGAGCGGCCGACTCACGGCATAAACCGGTTCCAGTCGGCGGCGGCGATATGCTTGTTCGCCGGGCGTAGTGAGTCCGTTTGCCGCAAACTGTCATGTGGACAGTTGACAGTGAAAATTCAGTCGGTCGGTCGACCTAAATAAGCGGCTAACACATAACAGTTTGCTTGCGACGCACGCAAATTGATCTGAGTTTGCAGCTAACTCGAATTTCAGTTGGCCACAAATTTGCGGCTCACTCAGTCAGCCGCTAAAAGTTTGCCTACTGGGGACACAGCCTAAAAGCATACTTTTTATTCTGGCTAGGCTACGAGTATAAAGACATTTTGTGGTCTCCTAACACACTACCGCCATTGTCTTCAGAGTGAATAATTGAATGAACGAAAACAACGGCTTTAACGAAACATTATTCTTACGGATATATTATAGGGTACGCGGGTCGTACTCTCCAAATGATGTGTAGGTAGCTTGACTAGTATTAGATACTAGTGAAGTAACCGCTGTGTTGTTATTGGTCGGCATATCTTATGTGTACTGTTGAACCAATAGGATTGCTTCAAAATCGCGTGATACAGCAGCGGTCTTATTGGTTCATTTTGCCCATGGTTTAATATTAGGTATTGTGATTTGTGAGTAGGATCTCCCCAAATTTATAGAATATTTTCTCACTTTTACAACGGCATATCTACTATAAATTTCTTTGTTACGCCATTGTAAGTTGATTAAAGCTTCTGTAAATTGTGGGTAAATTTAGCATGCCACGTAAATAAATGTACTTATGAAAGTTATCTGTAACTTGTTGTCGGGTTTGTCATGTTTGTAATGTTTCTAGTGTATTTGTTATTTGCTGTTGTTTTGTGATAAATAAAGCGTGTTATGCGAGTATTTATTAACGAAGTTTCATTTTACTCATCGGTAATCATTCATTGGTCGTGTGCAAAGCAACTTGAGGACAGCGACATCTAGTATATATAACGATAAACTACAACAATCTCGTGTATAAGATTCAAAACTGAATATCCACGCCATCTAGTGCCTTATAATGAATACTCTACGTCAACACCAGTTAGTGGACAATCTACAAATAATACAAATTCTACATATAGATGTCGCTAGTTACTTGATTTGAAGTTTGATATTTTTTCAATGGCGTGTTATTTAGGATTCAAGCCATCCAAGCTATGAATGATAGCCAAGTTGTGAGAATGCTCATCTTGGCAACAAGGGTTGCAGCACCTCTCCCCGGGAAACGTCATTAGAGTAAACCTAGATGTTGGTAGTAAGTAGGTACCCTTTTTTCGAAAATGTTACCAGCTTTTTGGTGTACCGCTGGACCCCTCAAAATATTTTACACTATTATTGGTAAGCCTTATATAGATATTTGTATAAATATAACTTTGAAGTTAATTATATGTCACAGTTGGATTAAATAGGTAGGTAATAGACTTGCATAATACCAAAGTAACCCGTTTTTCAAATACCTAAGAGAACAACTCAATTTCGGGAAAGCCACCAATTATCGCCATAATCCTGTTCAATTATTGATACAAACACTTTTCAAACATAATAAAAGGATTTTACTGATGGCAGGTGTACTTTCCTCGTTATAACTAGGGTTGTCAACATTTGGACTTGGGTACTTACTAGGTATTTAGGTAAAAAAAAAAATAGATATTTTTTATGTCAAAACCATAACCGCATCTATTGACGACAAGTGGCTCAGTCGGTAGTAACCCTGCCTGCTGTACCGAGGGTTCCGGGTTCAGATCAAATTTATGTAATAAGTATTTCACGCTATAAGTATTTTCAATAGGAGGTCAATACAAGCGCTAGATAGATCAGCGCGTGTCTCGGTCGAAACTTGGATGGGTGACCGAATTATAGCATCTGACCTCTGTGCTTCGGAAGACACATCAAGCTGGCGGTCCTAGTGGTTTAGTTAGCCAAGTTGGTCAAGATTCGTATAGTTGTTTTTTTTTTGTTGGCACTCAGTTAGAAAATAGACCCATTTTGCCAGTGTCCAATATTATTTGATAAATAGTTATAAAACGATCAGTACCCCTGATGATGATGAAATTAATCCCCTTAAGCTGTGGAAACATTACAAAAATTTTACAGGACAACTTAGGAGAACTTGAAAAGTCAAGTTATACTATTTTATTTCAATTTCCTTCACTCGTGCACGTTTATGAACACACAACACTAATATTACGCATTCTTTATCAAAGGAACACATATTTCGAAAAAAAAACAACATTGACATATTCACGGTTCAACTTCCCGCCAACAATCCATGTCCAGTATTACTATTATTTCCAACGTCTGCCGCCCCTAATAACCACAGACTAAACAAATATTGGCTCATAGATAAACGGGGCAAAGGCGCCGACGCGGGCAGTAAAGTATGACAAATATAATGCACTGCGAACGAGAGAGTGCATTTGTAGGTATTAGTATAATATTGAAATTATAAATAGGTGAAATAAGTTGTGTCTATTACGTTCGATTGTTAAGTGCATGAGCACTTAAGGTGGAAGCTCAGGGTCAGGGCGCGAAATTCAAAATGTCAATGGTTTTTATTTTTTTACGAAAAATTTGGACATCTTTACGATGTAATTTAGTGTTTTGCAATATTAACATTCTGCATTTGATGTCTCGATGTATTAAGTTTGCTTAAAAAAATACCTTAAGCGATACAACTCCATAAAGATGTCCAAATTTTTCGTAAAAAAATAAAAACCATTGACATTTTGAATTTCGCGCCCTGACCCTGAGCTTCCCCCTTAATAAGAGGGCTTACTGCATTGCCGAATGTTGCGGATTTAATTTCTCAGAGTTAAATCACACTGCATTGAACATAATTAAGATGTGTATTTTAAACATGGTTGAACTGATTTTTTATTTTTTTATTTTTTTTATTACATTATAGGCAAGTATTTGATCTCGATCTCACCTGATGGTAAGTGACGATGAGATCTACGATGGAGCATACTTGCCTAGGTAGGAAGGCGGCAGTAGATAAGAGACGCTACATTCAGTAGGCACATGCAGCGCAACTGATCTGACCCGCCATCCATGAATGGCAACACCGAACATCATGCCGGAACACGGCTAGGCCGCTTGGTGACATGGCTTTGTTCAGTGGGTGGTGGTTGTTACCTGGTTGGCACCACCCAGGGTCATGTGTAGGGTATCTCGAGGGTACTTAATTCTCCTACGGACGAAGGTGACTCGACCCCAACGATGATGACTGATTGATTACTATTAATTACACCCAAGAACACTAAAAACGCAAGTAACACTAGACTATACTGATAATATTGATACTAATATTATGTATTTACGCGAATACTACCTATACATTGACATAAAACTAATTTTATCGCGTTTATGTTATGTTTTTTACGTTCCCGTCGTTATATGATTTGCGCGGTTGGTAGTGACCCTGCTTTCCGCGCGAAGGGTCCCAGGTCCGAATCTTGGTAGGAGGGAGTGGTAGTTTAGGGGTCAGAAAATGACATAGGCTAAATAATATTAATCGCGAGTAACACCGCGGGGCGCAGCTACTATACATAAATACAAATAAATAAAATTGGAGTGTCTGTTTGTAACATTAAAATAACCGCTTTATACTAAGTGCATTTGGATGTGTACACGATACATCTATACATATAAATAAAATTGGAGTGTCTGTTTGTAATATTAAAATAACCGCTTTTTACTAAGTGCATTTGGATGTATACACGTTACCTATACCGAAACAACATTTTTTACAATTTTTGTCTGTCTGTCTGTCTGTCCGTCTGTCTGTCTGTCCGTCTGTCTGTCTGTCTGTCTGTCTGTCTGTTTGTTCCGGGTAATCTCTGAAATGGCTGGACCGATTTTGACGGGAATTTCACTGGCAGATAGCTGATGTAACAAGGAGTAACTTAGGCTACTTTTATTTTAGAAAAAAAAATTGGATCTCTCGAAAAAAAATTAAAACCAATGTTGCAGCGCTGCGCCTGCCTAAAGTTTGATAGCAATAATCTGTAATGCGTCCCGCGGGATCAGAACGCGAGCAGGCTGTTGCCAACGGTTGAGACGTTGTTAAATACCACGCGGACGAAGTCGCGGGCAACAGCTAGTATACCATAACAACATTTTTTTACAATTTTTGTCTGTCTGTTTGTTCGGGCTAATCTCTGAAATGGCTGGACCGATTTTGACGGGACATTCACTGGCAGATAGCTGATGTAACATGGAGTAACATAGGCTACTTTTATTTTAGAACCAACGACTTAATATCACAAAGGCTGCCGGTCGCGCGGGCTCTAAACGCGCGAGCGGGCTATTGCTAACGGCTGCCTTTGTTAAATACCACGCGGACGAAGTCGCGGGTAACGGCTAGTATTATAATATAATCATAATAAGTCAAACTCAAACTCAAACTCAAATCATTTATTGCGAATTATGGGTAGATAGATACAGGTGGTAGAATGTTGGTAGTGTCACCATATTCAGCCAAATGGCACGCAACATCAATTTAAAAGGTACATGTCAAATCATTTAATTATCATAATCATAATAAATAATTAATAAATAAAGTATACAATATTTTGGGTCATAGTTTATCATTCAAATATTCACTGACCGCATAGTAGGCCTTTTTCATAAGTAACGTATTAAAGTGTAAACTTTAATATTACTGCGTACACAAAATCCATTCAAACTTCAGTATCTTGGCATCAAAACAGCGAATACCTACTTGCACGGCTTCACCCCACACTAAACTCCATACGATATGACGGGTCCGTCCCTATCTCGGAGCGCCGCCGGGACGTTATCCGCGCGGGAACGACACGACACCGACGCGGTAACGACGCGCCGGCGACGAGGTATAATAAGAAGTCAATATTAGTTGGGCGGGCGGATTTGTGCAGGGCAACATTGGTATGGAGACGGACACTTATGATTGATAGCGCAACCTGATTAGCGCAGTGGTAGTGACTCTGCTTTCTGCGCCGAGGGTCTCGGGTTCGAATTCTGGTAGGGACAAGCTTTGTGTGATGAGCACGAATGTTTGTACCCGAGTCAAGGATGCTTAATATGTATATAAGTATTATATACTGAGTTCGCCCTCAGTCCATTGTACGGTAGTCGGTAGTCCATCGTTACCGTATAGTTGGTGTATTCATATGGCGATATTTATTTATTTATTTACTTATGCAGTCAGGTAGCATACGTATAAGAAAACATATGAGATGTAATTGATATGCATGGCAACACACTGGAGCTTCCATTTTTTTTTGTAAAAATAATGGCTTTAAAAAAAAAGACAAGCCCGCTGAGTTTCTCGTCGGATCTTCTCAGTTGAGGTCGCGTACCGATCCGGATGTAGAGTTAAGAAAAAAAAAATGTTATGACAATTTTTAAGTGCCCCCGTAGGCCTGTGCGAAATAAACGAGTTGACGTTGACTTTATAACTTCCTCCTTTTTCAGGTCGGTTAAAAATTGTTATTGTTGTTATTTTGCCGTGAAGGTAAATTTGTTTAACATGAGATTTTACGCTTAAGAAGAGCTGCTAGTTAAAGTACTTACTAGAAGCAATGTGAGCTAAACGTTTACTTTAAAATCAGCGTACCTATTTTGCATAGCTAAAATACTGTTTTAGATCTCGTCCGCTAGATGCGTTGCTTAATTTGCCATACGAAATGACAAGTACGCAGACTGTATCTGTCTGTGTCTGTCTGTCCGTGGCACCGTAGCACCCAATCCGTTTTCAAGACGGTTTTTATTCGGTTTAAGGTGGAAGCGCAAGGTCAGGGCGCAAAATTCAAACTTGCATTGGATGTCTCGATGTATTAAGTTTGCTTAAAAAAATAAAAGTTAGTAAAAGTAGCGGTTTTTAAAAACCTCGGAGCATTGTATCGCTTTAGGTATTTTTTTAAGCAAACTTATCACATCGACTTATTACATTCATGGATGGCGGGTCAGATCAGTTGCGCTGCATGTGCCTAGTGAATGTAGCGTCTCTATCTACTGCCGCCTTCCCACCTAGGCAAGTATGCTCCGTCGTAGATCTCATCGTCACTTACCATCAGGTGAGATCGAGATCAAATACTTGCTATAATGAAAAAAAAAAAATTATCGAGATATCCAATGCAAAATGTTAATATCGCAATAAAATAAATTACATCGTAAAGATATCCAAATTTTTCATAAAAAAAAATTAAAACCATTGACATTTTGAATTTCGCGCCCTGACCTAGCGATTCCACCTTAATCGGGAAGGTCCTCAGCTATGTTTAGTTAAAAATCTCTTCAGCCGTTTCAAGATCATGACTCTTTATACGTTCGTTTTGGTGTATATTTCATTTTATAAAAAGCCCTCTCCACACATCTAATTCCCAGCGAGTGCTCGAGGCGTCCCGATAACAGGGCGAGTTTACACAGGCCCAATTAGACACCGCCCTCGGCCGAGGCACTGTTTTCACATGCTAATTGTGTACAGCCACCGTGAGGCGTACACTGCGCCTTTGTTTGCGGGGATTCAGGTGTATATAGCCTTATATTAGGCTGATATTATACTTTTAGATGTAAGTTTAAAGGGTTGCTAACAAAACTCTTAGCTTATTTATACTCAAAGGTGATTGGGCAAAATTGTATGAGACTTGGTCTGGCTGCAGGCGTGAATAGTTATTACCTAGCTGTAATTAAAACAAAGCACTTGAATTTTGCCCGAATTTACTGGATAACTTTTTAAATTTTACTTTCTCTACAAATCATTCAAAAAAGGAATTAGCCATGAAAAATCTAAATTGATTTTTTTTATAATTTATGTTTTATTTAAGCCCACAGTTAATAACTATACTTAAATATTTACAAATCCATAGAGTCGTGTTAGTTACAACATTTATAACTCAAGAGCGGATGGGCCGCTTTTTATATTCTTTGAATTTGTGGCCGTCCCGAATAGCAGAATAACATTTTCTTTTTTTTAGTAAGGCTCATATATTTTTGGCGGTACGAAGTTCGCTGGGAGAGCTAAAAAGATAGATACAAAATAAAGTACATTTTTTTTTATAAAATATAGGCAAGTATTTGATCTCGATCTCACCTGATGGTAAGTGACGATGAGATCTACGATGGAGCATACTTGCCTAGGTAGGAAGGCGGCAGTAGATCGAGACGCTACATTCACTAGGCACATGCAGCGCAACTGATCTGACCCGCCATCCATGAATGGCAACACCGAACATCATGCCGGAACACGGCTAGGCCGCTTGGCGACATGGCTTTGTTCAGTGGGTGGTGACTAGCCACGGCCGAAGCCTACCACCAGTAGAGTTGTCACCTAGTTGGCACCACCCAGGGTCATGTGTAGGGTATCTCGAGGGTACTTAATTCTCCTACGGACGAAGGTGACTCGACCCCAACTAACTAAAATGAAACTGTTATCAAAAAACACTAAGCACATCCAAATGTATATTTTGAATTTAACAACGATTATACCCGGTATTTCAATTAAAAAATATTGATAGAGTGGTTTCATAGAGCCAATTAAAAATATTCAATTACCCAAGTGTTCAGTCCCAACTTGTAGGTAACTGGGTCAGTTTGGAAAACGCGGTAATGGCTCTCAAAGTTTTGAATACGTGCATAATTTTTTTATGACATGTTAATCTATACTAATATTATAAATGTGAACGTTTGGATGGATGGATGGATGTTTGTTACTCTTTCAAGCCAAAACGGCTGAACGGATCTGCATGAAATTTGGCACAGAGATAGATTGTAATCTGGAATAGCACATAGGCTACTTTTTATCCCGGTGAGAAGGACATACTTTTTATTCGCGGGCAACACCGCGGGGCGCAGCTAGTAATTTATAAATATTATAAAATGGGAGTTTCGATATAGAAGTAATCTCCGGAAATAATGATCCGCCCCCTGATTACGTATCTTTTCAAGCTTAGCGAAAGAAAAGCGACAGCAATAATCTCGCAATAATTGCTTTCAAATCGCAGATTTGTATGACGTGGCAGCGCTACGTAATACGAATTAGCAATTTAAAAGCAAAAATTGCGCGATTACTGCTATCCCTAGGCTATTGCAAGATCAGTAATCAGGGGGCGGATTTCGAAAATGCTTTCAATGACAGAACGCTACACTATCCCGGAGTACTATAGGCTATGTTTCGTCGAAGTACCGCGGGTAGAAGCTACAATTTTTTAAAAGTCAATTTTGAAATATTGAGCCAAAAGATGTCTCCTTGAATTATAGCCTCTGAAGGTTAAATGTTAAAATTACGTTGGATATGACGTCACGTTCTGTGATTTGCGTTAGCAGTCACTATCGATTTTATTCAGTGTCTTATACTATACAATTTCAGAAAAAAAGTGTTTTCTTTACGTTTTATGTCTACAACCTAATTACTTACCAACTTGTGCGGTACCTAATTACACAATTTGAACAGCATTATATGAACCAAGCGTATTGCATTACTAAACCATTGTGATCCATGCACTTCGTTTGTACCATAGAGCTTTGAAACCTGATACAAGATGGCGGCTTAAACGTCATTGGAGCAATATGGCCGACTGAGCCGATATTGTTCGGATATCAGTGAAATAGGGATTTGATTACAGGGGTTAATTTGAAATAACAGTCATAAGATATTAGCTAATTACTTTTCTAATGTATAACCATGAACAAGTGTTAACTTTTTTTATTTGGGTCTCCTTCCCTGGATGATTAGATATATTATTTTGTACATTTTCCTACATTGTTCTCACATACCTCTAACAAAGTATTGCTCAAAAATGTAAAAGATTGTTATAAAAAGAGCAACCATGGAGTTTCTTGCCCGTTCTTCTCCATAGGAACGGCATTCCGAACGGGTGGTAAAGTAGTAGCACAATATTTTGTAACTTTTGACGATTCATAAGTACTGTACTTAATGGTCTATGTGAATAAAAAATATTCTGGTTCTGATTCTGATATTATCGCAGCAGCGCATCTGCTGCAACTTAAGGTTGAGATGGGACCTATTTTGGACTTGCACTGCGCATAATAATTTACCTATTAGGCCTCAGCCTCGAATTTAGTGGGCAGCGAGGCGGCCGCGGCGGCGGCGTGGCAGCGGAGCTCGTTGGCCGCCCCGCGCCGCTGCCGCGCCGCTGTTTTCGAGAACGGTCCATTTGATTTTACGCATAAGATGCTGCCGCTCCCGCGCCGCCGCTGCCGCCGCCCCGCTGCCCGCTAAATTCGAGGCTGAGGCCTTATACCTATTTGAGTTTCATCGGAACAGCTAGTATTATTATAAAATCTCTTAAACATAATCAGAACCGCGCGTAACTCACACACAGACACTTCACATATCGATCAACAAGTGAAGTTCTGTCAATGATTGTTATTAGTAGAATGAACTAGCGTTAATAAGCGCGTATCAATGTAAACAAACACTCTTTCGGCGTGTGGCCACTTGATATCGGTTTGTTTAGTCTGTTCTCGGAAACATTAGAACATAAACAAGTGAATCGTGTGACCGCGGAGTGACATGCAATAATGTTATGGAAATCAATCGTTGCAATCGTATAACAACGTTAGGAGAACGTTTGGTTTTGGGTCGCAGGGTTAACGTTCAAACCCCGGACGAGCTCCCTGCAATTTTTGGATGTCAATCTATACATATAAATAAAATTGGAGTGTCTGTTTGTAATATTAAAATAACCGCTTTTTACTAAGTGCATTTGGATGTATACACGTTACCTATACCGAAACAACATTTTTACATTTTTTGTCTGTCTGTCTGTCTGTCTGTCCGTCTGTCCGTCTGTCTGTCTGTCTGTCTGTCTGTCTGTCTGTCTGTCTGTCTGTCTGTCTGTCTGTTCCGGCTAATCTCTGAAATGGCTGGACCGATTTTGACGGGACTTTCACTGGCAGATAGCTGATGTAACAAGGAGTAACTTAGGCTACTTTTATTTTAGAAAAAAAAATAGGATTTCACGAAAAAACTTAAAACCAATGTTGCAGCGCAGCGCCTGATTAAGTTTGATAGCAACAATCTGCAATGCGTCCCGCGGGCTCAGAATGGGCGAGCAGGCAGTTGTCAACGGTTGTCTTTGTTAAATACCACGCGGACGAAGTCGCGGGCAACAGCTAGTATAATAATAGTAATACCAGCCCCTTTTAATGTCCTACTGTTGGGCACGGGCCTGTCTTCAATGCGAGGGGGATTAGGCCATAGTCCACCATGCTGGCCCAGTGCGGGTTGGCGGACTTCACTCGTCTTTCCAGGTGTTCCCTTAGACATGCAGGTTTCCTCACGATGTTTTCCTTCACTGTTTAGCAAGTGATAATCATGGCTGAAAATGAGATTCGCATATGAAATCCAGAAATTCCAGAGGTGCGTGCCGGGGTTTGATCCTGCGATCCTCGTGACCCAGGCAAGCGTTCTACCAACTTGGATATTTCTGCTATTGGATGTAACTAATTCCAAAGTATTTAATCGTGATTATGACTTGCTGTAACGGTGATAGAAAACATAGTGACGAAGCTAGAGTATAAAAAAATCCAATAAATCTGCCATCCCGCTCTGGGTCCGCCTGGTGGCCTAAGGCTTGATTCCCCCTTTCATTGAAGGGGGGTCTATGCCCAAATCAACGTGATCCCTATAACCTACTGCTTCATTGGTTGAAATATTCACATCTTACATATTTCACATTCCAATTAAATTTACGAACGTGACTCAAAAGGGTAAAGTTTACACCAATCAAACGCTCCTGAAAAAGTCTGAAAGATAGACAACACCGAAATTCCGCAAAGCACATTCGCTCGGACATTTACTGTAGTCATAAATTAACCACGGTTTTATAGTTATAAACACGATAATTGGTTGTAAAACTTTACAATATACATTTTTAGTTTACTTTTAGTTTTATAAAGACGGATGGGTCTGGTGTGGTGCACCGATTGATAGGAAAACAGGCCGATGATGGAATGCTGATGTAAACCAGTATATTTTGATAAATAAATAATCGAGCAGGGGTGGGAGCGTTCGATAGTTTTTATCGATACATCTTCAACCAGAGCACTATGTTAGAATAATTCTCCTAAGAATTTGTGTTATTTATAAATTAATGGAAAACAAAAGTAATATATATAATTAACATTTTAAACAATTTAATTGTAATAATTAGTAAAAAATTAAGTAAAATATTACCGCGCTGAATTTTGACTATAAATGTTTTTTAAGCCTATACAAGATGTACCAAAAATAGTATAATATATTTTAGCACTTGAATCCGTAAGTTATATGGATCAATATGATATATAAAATAATTGTGCAAATTATGCTTGTTTTATAACCGTGCTCTCAGTACGGGGTGTCATTTGTTTTTTTTTTAAACAAGCCGAACTGTATTTTGACATTTTTAAATAAAAAAAATGGGACCGTTATCTTTATAACCTACTAGCTGCGCCCTGCGGTGTTACCCGCGCAAAAAATAATGTCGATCCTTTACACTATGAAAAATTAAAACAAGTCTATCTTCCGGGAACCATACATTTTACGGGGATAAAAAATAGCCTATGTGCTATTCCAAACTATAATCTATCTCTGTGCCAAATTTCATCCAGATCCGTTCAGCCGTTCCGGCGTGATTGAGTAACAAACATCCATTCATCCATCCAAACTTTCACATTTATAATATTAATAGGATTAGTATATTAGTATAGCCTATTGACCCAGTTAAAAGTATTTTACACTAATATTCTTACACCTTACATAATATACATGATTAATTTTGTATCCCGTAAACGTACACACCCCATCACTATTTAAAATAATCAGTTCACAGTAATAGCGGCGCGGTTACCTGCGGAGTGTTATTACTGGTGGCGTAGGAGCGCGATGATGCCTAGCCCGGCAGATCACAGCGTATCTTTGCTCGAGAGTGGCGGTTCCATTCCCGAGCAAGTATACATTGTATTCCACCAATAGATGGCAGTGTTCAAGTTTCGACGTTTCGGCTGCTTTACAGCAACCATGGTCACGGGCGGACCTCCCGTGTCAATCAGACAGTTCTCTAATAAAATGTATGGTTCCCGTGGGATAGATGTTTTAATTTTTCATACTTTTTATCGCGGGTAACACCGCCGGGCGCAGCTAGTGTATTATATCGAACCCACTTATGTTGAATAAGAACTAATTTTATCGCGTTTATTATACTTTTTGATTACGTTCCCGACGTTTCCGTTTTAAAATCCGTAAGATTAGTTTTATTTCAATATGTTTTTTTTTATTTTTTTTATTACGATACAGGCAAGTATTTGATCTCGATCTCACGTGATGGTAAGTGACGATGAGATCTACGATGTAGCATACTTGCCTAGAAGGTACCTGTTCACTCTCGACCTGTAGTATTCGCGTAAATATAACAAACCACTTAATTTGATTAAATTTTCGAACTAAATGCCAATCCTATCATAAACGACCTTCAAAATCTGCTGACACAAGTTAGTTACACATAACAAAGAAAACAGCCATTTCTCTATGTTAAGACAACTCTTCCCGAGGCAAGTAAACAAAGGAATAAAAGAGATATCTATGAATAAAATAAAAATAGCAAGAGATGAGAAGAGATATCTTACGAACGAGCTGAGTATATAGCATACGCCGACTTATATGTTCATAATAACAGGAACGTATTAAGTTTGGCTATAGATCTTAGTACGGATAGATGTGCCTAGATGCCTTTGAGGTCGAGTCACCTTCGTCCGTAGGAGAATTAAGTACCCTCGAGATACCCTACACGTGACCCTGGGTGGTGCCAACCAGGTGACAACTCTACTGGTGGTAGGCTTCGGCCGTGGCTAGTCACCACCCACTGAACAAAGCCATGTCGCCAAGCGGCCTAGCCGTGTTCCGGCATGATGTTCGGTGTTGCCATTCATGGATGGCGGGTCAGATCAGTTGCGCTGCATGTGCCTAGTGAATGTAGCGTCTCTATCTACTGCCGCCTTCCTACCTAGGCAAGTATGCTCCATCGTAGATCTCATCGTCACTTACCATCAGGTGAGATCGAGATAAAATACTTGCCTATACTGTAATAAAAAAAAAAAGATCTTCTTAGTTGAGGTCTCGTTCCGATCCGGTTGTAGAGTTAGAACAAAAAATGTAAATCAAAATTTGTGCGTGCCCCGTAGGCCTATACGAAATAAACTGATTTGACTTTTACTTAGAGAAAATAACCTATAGCAAGAATAAGAATAGAGGCATTTTTTATTTTATTTTGTTTATGTACTATACTGTTATTGTGCCAACATATTATATATCTTATTTTATGTTATGTTATCTAAGTTCTTTTAGAGTTGATTCTAGGTGTAATTATGATGTTTTTTTTTATAAAAATATAACTCCGAAATTAATTGATATAATCCATTGACACTTGATTAATCAATTGGTATATTATGTCAATCAGGTAAATATTTTTTTTTTCTTTACGACCTCATCTTACTTTTGACCAGAAAATAAAATAAAATAATTTATTTTTCATCACTTTGAGCGTGACACGAAAAAGTAATAATCTATACTAGTATTATAAATGTCAAAGTTTGGATGGATGTTTGTTACTCAATCACGCCAGAACGGCTGAACGGATCTGGATGAAATTTGGCACAGAGATAGATTATAGTCTGGAATAGCACATAGGCTACTTTTTATCCCGGTAAAATGTACACTTTTTAATCGCGGTTAACGCCGCGTGGCGCAGCTAGTAATAAAATAAAATAACTATGTATCAGAAATCGAAAAATATTCGCATGATTATTGAGCACACAATTTTTGACTGGATCTTCTACAACAGCGCCACCAAGCGGTATAAATTACAAGCAGGATACCATACCATTCGGTGCGTGGTCGGAGGTATTAATACTTGCCGTCTCTACGCCATTCTCATCTCTACACACCAATGTCTTAAAGGCATTTATAGATTATTCATTTGTATCTCCAAGTATCGACTCTTTTATGTTATTGTTCTGTCCTCCCGTCTGTGCTACAGATATCAAATGTAATTGGCAGTTATAATATCACAAACGTACGTTTGCTGTAGTAACCACCCTAGCTCGGAATAATTTGGAAGTATTAGACGTTTGGTCGACTGCAAAAGTAAGTTTGTGGATATTTCTGTAAGTTTCTCTTTTACTGAAATGATATTGATGTATTCGTAGGTACAGTTTGCGACTTTTAGCCTTTATTCAGGATGTTTCATGATTGCGTATATTTATTTCAATTGTATATATGTATATATACCAGTTGTAACGACCATGTGTGCAGTTCATATTGAAAATTGGATCCAAGTTTGTATAAATAGAAACAAAGGCTGTTAGTTTGTAGTCGCGTCATTTGAAAAGGGCTGAACTGATCAGGCATGTTTTTTTATAATCAGTAAAAAATTCAAAAGTTTGAAAATTGGAAAATCGATAAAATCGACACAGGAAAATGTATGTTTAATGTCCTAGTTTAATATTAATTATTATTACTGGATCTACAGACACTTAACAAAGTTTGGCTGATCACATATTATTTCCAATTACTGTTGAAACGTGATACTGTAACTGAAAAAGTCAGCCGATGACATTAATTACATAATAAAAAAAATACAACCGAATTCACAACCTCCTCCTTTTGAAGTCGGTTAAAAATAACTAAACTCCATCGATGTTGATTCACGAAAGTATTGGAGACGCTCTGTACATTAATTTATCTTCTCATCTAGACTTCAACTAGTGCTTGCTTTGTATTAAGTAATTCCTTTGTTTTATACAACTGAACAAAACAATATAAATAAGGCTATGAGACGCAATTGCAAATTTATTGTTTGATACAATCAGTACAGTCTTTAAAGTAACAAGTACAAAAGTATGTACTTGAGGAGGTCGTCCAGTTGTTAAAACAAATAATAACCAACTGCACCCGTGTTACCCGCGATTAAAAAGTATGTTCATTTATCCCACGGGAACCATACATTTAACCGGGATAAAAAGATAGCCTATGTGCTATTCCAGACTATAATCTATCTCTGTGCCAAATGTCATCCAGATCCGTCAAGCCGTTCTGGCGTGATTGAGTAACAAACATCCATCCATCCAAACTTTCAGATGTATAATATTAGTGGGATAAATATCGCCTGACGAACACACCAACTTGTGGTCCCAAATTAAGCAAGGATTGTATTATTGGTACCGTGCAATGTACTGGGGATGAATTGAGTATATGATACTGAAGCATGTAGATATTATACAACCAGAACTGGTACAAACATTCGTGCTCATCACACAAGGTTTGCCCTCACCGGGATTCGGACCCGGGACTCTCAGAGTCACTCCTTGACTCTACCTACTTATCTCTATCTGTCTTGTTGATGACCCGATTAGCTCGGTAGTGATCCTGCTTTGTATGCTGAGGGTGCCGGGTTCAAATCTTGGTAGGGGCAAGCTTTCTTATGAGCATACATTTTTGAATCCGAGTCCGAGTTTAATATCTGTATGGTTTATTCCACCGTAAACTTTCTTAATTATCTTAAAGTATAGTTTATTGTATGGTACCCATAATAACGGTATTGCTTAGTGTGGGACCGTACAGTTGGTGTGTTCGTCTGGTGATATTATTATTAGTACCAACTGCGCTAATCAGGTGGTCTTTGATGAAATAATTGTGAGAGTCCATGTATACAATCTTTTAACACAATCGGTACAATTCGGTACCATTGAAGGCAATCGGTACAATTGAGATATATTCGCTCGTTCGTATTATACTGAGCTAAAACCTTGGGTATGTCATAGAACTCTTGTGTTATATTGCCATATGGTGTTTCATTGTGAATTGGCGTAAGGATGGCTGCATGCGCAACCTACAATTTTTATAAGACTCAATCTCAAATGTAAGCTTACGGGTACCCCGTTTCAAACTATGACACCGGGACGTCAACCACCTCTGTCCTCCCGTGACCATGGTTGCTGTAAAGCAGCCGAAACGTCGGGAACGTAAAAACATAAAATAAACGCGATAAAATCCGAAAAAAATAGTTTTATTATTTAAATGTGTATTCGCGTAAATATAAGAAATCAACACTCAATACAGTGACAGCGATCATACCGGGTTAATTTGAACAATTAATGTTGCATCCCGGAAAATGAAGAGGATTTCCCGGAATAGTGAAAAAAAAAACTAAATTCCACGTGTACGAAGCTGCGGACAAACCTAGTTGTAAGCTAGGTGCAAGGATCAATTCGGCGCTATTCATTTTATAGCAGTCAATGACAGACCATAAAGTTGGATTCAATAAATTGATTCTGTCACATGTACCGGAGATGGATTTATGGTACCTAGTTAAGAACTCAACATATATTGCGTCATGTTAGTTTGATTGTGGGCTGTTAAGTGTGATCAAGATGTCGACAACCATTATTGGTGGTAATTAATAAAGTGGTAAGCTGATCTGATTAGCTCAGCGGGTAGTGACGCTGCATCCTGCGCTGACGGTCCTGGGGTTCGAATCCCATGTGGGACCGTACAGATCGTGCGTTCGACTGGAGTAAAAAAAATATGGTATTAAGTATTATAATATTTTTTGTTAATTTTCGTTGGAGGACGTGGGTCTTTGTTAATATTTATTTAAAAAAAAACATAGTAAAAGCTATATTTAGCAACCACACCAATCTATCAAAGGGAATCTAAAAGGGATTTTTATTGTATATACACATTCTGTACAAAAAATGCCATTGTTAACAAAACATCGGCCGAATGCTTCGCGAATGCAAAAAGTCCACGCACCGCATCGACGCCTCTATAATCAACTCTGAATCATTTCTTGATGCATATTGTATGTCTAACTTAAACGGCGTCTTTAAATACTTAAAATTGTTAAGAAAATCCAATTAAATTCCTCTTAAGTTATCTCCATCGTCTATCATTCCACAATCAACTTTACCATCACGCACATAAGATAGCAATTTAATTTTGTTGATGTGTATCTAAATCTGCATTGACATCTTCGAATCGCGACTATGGTTATTCAGACTGTCTTATTTCGTTCGTTTTAAAGTTTAGATTTGAAGGAAACAGATCTTCAATAAAACCATGAACATGTTTCGCTTCGTCAGCGATGTCATTTACTTTAACATCATTGACATTAGAGTCTCTTCTCTTTTTAACATCAGTTAGACCATAACTTTCTATATATTGTACAGTTAAGTGAGCCAGTCGGTCCGTTTGATCCTATGCAATTACAGTTTAACTGCGATCGTAAACGCGATCTACAAAATGGCTGACAGGTAAACCCTATTATTATGTTTTTTTAACCCTCCACACGGGGTGTTTTCAACCGGCCCTTTACAATTAGTTATGGACCCGGTGAGAGGAGACGTTAGACTTAATACATCTGCTAGAGATTTTGGTTCATTTGTTGTTTATCTGAGGGTTATATCTTTATATTAGTTTCCATAATTGCAAGTTAACCACTAATATATATATAATAATACCAGCCCTTTTTAATGTCCCACTATTGGGCACGGGCCTCCCCTCAATGCGAGGAGTATAAGGCCATAGTCCCCCACGCTGGCCCAGTGCGGGTTGGCGAACTTCACACGTTTTTCGAGGGGTTCTCTCAGACATGCAGGTTTCCTCATGATGATTTCCTTCACCGTTTAGCAAGTGATAATCATGGTTGAAAATGAGATTCGCACATGAAATCCAAAAATGCCAGAGGTGCGTGCCGGAGTTTAAATCCTCGTTACCTAGCCAAGCGTTCTACCAACTTGGTTATCACTGCTTTCCATAAATACAAGATAAACTAACCCTGGGTTTATTACTGAATAGAACATACTACATCATCAGTCTGTCTCACTTTTTCCCATAATCTGGATTGGCGCAGTAGGTATGTCTTTCTCTTTCATCCATCCCGCATAGCTGTCATGATAGTCACTCCAACCTGCTTCGCATGGCTCTTAATCCAAACCATTTATCTTGTAATAAGATCTTCTTGCTGTGTATCCTTATTCCTTCTACATCCATACTCATCGCTCTGAGTTAAATGCTTCTTATATTTCCCTAATTCTTCTTCTTCTTACAAGCGCTAAGTATTTTAATATAACTTAATGAGTTTAGTTTCTATGCCTTAAGTATTATTACTCAGTACCTTAACGATGGCGCTGCCTGAGAATGTACTTATACCAAACTCTCTTTAAAAGAGTAACCATTTAGGTTCTTCTCAGTGGAACCAACATTCCAAACTGGTGGTAGCTTCTAAATATTCATAAATGCAATCTTGTTTAAAAAAAAAAAATAGTTACGTTACGTTTAAAACTATAATATATGCAATCTTTGGCAATACGCGTCCACTAATAAATATGAATCAACTCGACTTTTACGGTCCTAAATCCCATCATTCGATCAGCAAATCAATTTCGAAAAATGATAATATTTCAACGTATTAAGCTCACGAGTTGGGGATAATACGACAATTGATGGTGTTTAAGGATTTTTTTCTGCATTAACTTGGGTTACTATAAGTTTTCGCAGTCGCGTCGCTCTCGAAGGCTGGTTCGTATGAAAGCTCGTTGACATTTCGCGCGCCACCGGCATTCCGATCTCTAATGTTCACGGGGTTCGTAGTAAGGGCCGAAGGATCCGCGCTGCGCCGCGTTGCATCCGAACGCCCTCCGATGCGACCCTTCCCCTTGCTGAGAATCCTATGGAATACTTACAGACGGCTTAAAGCACGCCAGTCTGGTTTTGTGTTCCAATGCGCGCGGTCCGCGAGCGCGTTCCGTCTAAACGCAAAACGACTGCATCATATTTGTTTCGATTTTTAAAAAGAACTAGCAATTAGTTCTATCGGACACAAGTCGCGAAGATCGATTTAAAAAATAAAAACGAGTGCACAGATAAAGTAAACTCTCGGAAAAAGTTTGTTTGAAAAGTTTTATTTTTACTTTTTTTAGAAGTATTTTTTTTTCGCTTGTGATTACATTGTTATTTGAGTTTTTGTGTTTCTAGCTTGTGTTTTTTTTTGTTCGTTTGTGTTGGACAGTTACAAATTAATGGGTTCTAGTTCGTTTACATTTTTGCAGTGTGTAACGTGAAGTGGTTTAAACTTTACGAGTGGATGTCGAAATAGGATGTTGGTAGCGACGACTTTTTAAAGTTATTTGGCATTATGAGGCTTATTTGGAGAGTTTTGTATTCGCTGGTGCTGCTGGTTCAAGCTGTTATAGGCAACTGGTGGTAAGTTGCATTTTACTTTTAGATGGTTTAAGTTTAAGAGTTCAAACAATATACAACTATTAATGTTAAGTTAAACAGCTTATTTTATGTCAATTTTAATCTTATGAATAAGTATTTTAAATCGTATAGGTATATTGGAAAATGTTAAAAACATCTTCGACTATCGAAAGTTGCGATGATCTGTAACAAAAATTAAATACAATCGAATTGAGAACCTCCTTATTTTTTTGAAGTCGGTTAAAAATGCAAGTGATCTATTCTTTTTACAAAAAAATCTACCGAGTTATTTAATTATTAACTGTCCTGGCGTACTTCGTGCCGCCTCAGATTCAAATGTACGAGAAAAATAATTATCTGTATTATAATTTTTTCCCACGTCTCAATAATTAGTCTGTCTAAAAAAACAATCTTAAAAAACCGCCGACCCATTCTTGAGTTATAAATTTTAATGGTGTAACTAACAAGTCTTTGTTTTATACACATACATTTACTATGATAAATGCGCTTGGATACCTATATTTAACGTTAGATAACGTTGCTTAAAATCATATCATTATATGATCTATTAATATTAATACTTAATTCATTATAAATATACGGTACATCCATTTATTTAATTTTATATATCGAATAAAATGTAACAATTCTTACTTTCAATTAAACACTAAATATCTCATACATTTTACAACAATAATTGTTGCAGAGAATAAGTACAAAAGACATACACAGGGCACGAAATCTCATTACCTATTTACCGTCTCCAACAACTTCAGAATCGGTTCCATCATTATTGATCTGTCGTGATATATCAAAATGTTAATTTCACGTAAATAACACTCTTACATCGGTAAAGTTTACTAATAATAGCCGTAAGTATCGGGCAATGTAAATGATAATTTTGTCATCAAAATGATTATTACACTTTTCTATACAAAGACTGTTATAAATCTTAAATATTAATTAGCGCAGTGTCGAGGGGCCCCGGTTCGAATCCTGGTAGGGAAAAACTTTGTGTGATGAGGTTTGTACCCGAGTCATGGGTGTTTCATCTATATAGGTACTATATACTGAGCTCGCCCTTAGTCCATTGCATGGTACTCAAAATACAAGTGTTGCTTAGTGTGGGACCGTTTAGTCGGTGTTCGTCTGGCAATATTATAAAAAAATATTCTTACTGATTTCTTATATTTACGCAAATACTACATATTGAAATAAAAATATTTTTTCGGGAACGTAAAAACATAAAATAAACGGGATAAAATCCGAAATCATGGTTTCATTTTCAATATTTTTCTTATTATTGGCCTTCTGTAAAGTAAATTTAACTTAAACACAAGTTCGCGTTCATAGTTAAAACAGTTACATTGTTTTTTGTTCTGTGAATAATATTGTAAACATCAATGCACTAAATAAAGCACATCCCTAACATAAATAATAAACTGTTTATGTTCTGTGTACTGGATTGTGATTGTTTGACAGACTGACTGAAAAACAAAACCGAATCCCGCCCGCCTATACCTAAATCAAATACGGGCATCTATAAATTATATTCTGATTTATAACAAATGCATATGAATATTGATTTCTTATATTTACGCGAATACTTCACTTGATTGAAATAAAACGACTTTTACGGATTTTATTGTGTTTATTTTATGTTATTTTACATTTCGGCTGATTTACAGCAACTATAGACTCGGAAGGCAGGAAGGCAAACAATATAAAATAAACGCGATAAAATCCGTAAAATTAGTTTTATTTAAATTAGTTTTTCTTTCAAAAACATAATCACACTATCACACTAATATTATAAATGTGAAAGTTTGGATGGATGTTTGTTACTCAATCACGCCATAACGGCTGAACGGATCTTTGGCGCAGAGATAGATTATAGTCTGGAATAGCACACAGGCTACTTTTTATCCCTGTAAAAATGACATACTTTTTAATCGCGGGTAACACCGCGGGGCGCAGCTAGTAATATATATAATAATTCCGTTTAATATCCCACTGCTGGGCTCAGGCCTCTCATCAATGCGAGGAGGATTAGGCCATAGTCCACCACGCTCTGGTCCAGTGCGGGTTGGCGGACTTCACACGTCTATCTAGGTGTTCTCTCAGACATGCAGGTTTCCTCACGATGTTTTTCTTCACCGTTCAGCAAGTGATAATCATGGTTGCAAATGGAATTCACACACGAAATTCCAGAGGTGCGAACCAGGGTTTGAACCAGCTATCCTTGTTACCGAGGCAAGCGTTCTATCAACTCAGCTATCATTGCTTATGTAAGTCGCATCGACATTTAGCCCAGAAAACGCGTGGACACAGCACAGCTGGGTTCCAAGTCTGCTAACACAATCGGTTCATAATCAAACAGCATCCGCATAGTAACTGTCACTTTTGACAGATATCCTGGTTATTGCTCTCAGCCGAAAGACGTCCACTGCTGGACGCAGGCCTCCCCCAACGACTTCCACACATCACGGTCCTCCGCCACTCGCATCCACGGGCTTCCTGCTACGCGTGCGATATCAACGGTCCACCTTGTGGGGGGCCGTCCTACACTACGTCTTCCGGTTCGTGGTTGCCATTCTAGAACCTTTCTGCCCCAACGGCCATCGGTTCTGCGAGCTATTGCCCTGGTTATTATAGTTATAAGTTGACGTAGCTGCACTCGTACTCGTTTGGGGACCCAATAAAACGATCTGCATGTAGCAGATATTGCACATGTGGAGTATAAACGGTCGCCCCTTTGATGTGTAGATGCGCGCGATTTCCTAAACAGTTTGTAGTCGCAGTTAACTTATTAATACCGCGGGTGCACGGTGCAGTTTGACGTCGTGATTAGCGCAGTTTGTAGGGACCCTGCTTTCTGCGCTGTGGGTCTCGGGTTCTAATCCTGGTGGCAACAATCTTTCTGGGACGAGCGTGAATGTTTGTACCCGAGTCTTGGATGTTTAAGTATTCTATACATAGTTCGCCCTCAGTCCATTGTACGGGAGCCATAATACAATCGTTGCTTGGTGTGGGACCGTATAGTTGGTGTGTTTGTCTAGCGATATTATTATTAGTTCAATATCTTACTAACGAACGAGTTGAGTTTAATGAAAGCTAGTTTAGCGGAAAAGAGAAGATCTTCGAGCCAGGCGGGTGGTATGCCTGGCGGGGCGGCCGCTATGCCCCGACGTCTTACGGTCGCGATCTTGTATATATGTTACTTGCTCCGAAAACTCTTATAGCGCGATTCAGGACTGTGATGACAATTGTCTATTGTTATGAATGCGTCTGCAGTGCCATCTGTGTAGCTTGTTGTGCGGTTGAAATGGCCGCTACACCACAATTCAAATTTATAGTTTAAAACATAAACCAATTCTTAAAAATGTTTTTAATTAAGTATCTAACTAAAACAACATTAATATCTAACACGTGTAGTTGTGTTAAACAAATAGTGGCTAGTTGTGTTAAATAAATATGAGACATGTAGAGACTAATCAGGCAAAACAAATACTATTAAACATGTAACAATAGTTGTTATCGCTAAAGTAAAACAAAAACATATAATTATATGTGTTTACTGTGTATTTAACGATGAAACCATGTAACACCAAACCATTATTGTATTGTATTGTATTGTATTGTATTTTTTTTTTTTTTATTACATTATAGGCAAGTATTTGATCTCGATCTCACCTGATGGTATGTGACGATGAGATCTACGATGGAGCATACTTGCCTAGGTAGGAAGGCGGCAGTAGATCGAGACGCTACATTCACTAGGCACATGCAGCGCAACTGATCTGACCCGCCATCCATGAATGGCAACACCGAACATCATGCCGGAACACGGCTAGGCCGCGTGGCGACATGGCTTTGTTCAGTGGGTGGTGACTAACCACGGCCGAAGCCTACCACCAGTAGAATGAAATGAAAACTGAAAGGTTAAGTTGTGTCTCTACTTACCATTAAAGATAATGATCTATTTCGCCAATGGCCTGATGTAAAGTACTCCATAGAATCTAGCTGTATTCCCATTTTAAAGAACATAATCAGTACTAAACATTTTTTCTGGACCAGCTGCTAAAGTCTGCCAAGCCGATCCAACATTGTAATGTTTTTAAAAAGAGCAACCATAGAGTTTCTTGCCCGTTCTTCTCCATAGGAACGGCATTCCGAACGGGTGGTAAAGTTGTAGCTTAGCATTTTGTAGATTTTTTGTAGATTCATAAGTACTGTACTTAATGGTTTATATGAATAAAAAATATTCTGATTCTGAACAAAAATGTCTTCAAAAAACTAAAAAGCAAAAATAATCTAATCTGGAAATCTTCCTTTTATCTTTTTCTTACTAAATGTGTAAGTAATATTAGTTAATAATGTGAAGTTCGTGAAAAATGGGACCAATCTGGAAGTTAAATCCTTTCGAATAAAAAAAGATTTTGCCCAAATCGTTTCATAAATGTTGGAGTCCTGAGGCCAGAAACAAGAAAATACAATCGAATTGAGAACCGTCTCCTTTATTTGAAGTCGGTTAAAAATCACTACTTTCCTCATCAATAAACAGAAATGATAGGTCAATTAGGTTCATTATACATCCTACGCTACTGCAAATACAAAGAATCGTTCAACCCAAATGGTCATTATCGACCATACAGTGTCAGTGTATGCCCGAGAAAACCAAAAATAGTTGTCTTTGAAAATAACAACGAAAATAAGAACAAAACGAAAACAATGTTAAGGTGCTGATATACTGTGGTTGAGCCTGTACGTCAAGTGCGAGATTATTCGTAAGCTAACCTTATATTTTATAGTCTACCGTATTTAGACATTTTGTATGGAGAATTGAAAGTTTCAAATACCTTCCGCTAGAGGCGATTTTAATTCTCCATACAAAATGTCTAAATACGGTAGACTATAAAGTATACGGTTAGCTCACACTTGACGTGCTGTACCCCGAATTTATAGACGTTTTATAACGACATCAAACGTCATATAGTACTGCGCACAAGAGTTTTGCTTTGCGCAGTACTATATGACGTTAGATTAAGTTATAGAACGTCTATAAATTCGGAGGTATATACTTAGACATTTTCCTAATTTCTACGACTTTCCGCCGCTACCCGTGACCGGCGGGCTGGCCTCTATTTCGCGCAGAGAGTGAGCCTCGCTATTCAGCGCGGAAACGCGGCCAGCCTGCTGGCCACTTTTGGCATCGACGACGATGTGGAGGCATTTTTGTGTATATAATTTTATTTTTAAATGTCCTATTAATAAGTTTTTTTTAGTTTTTTGTTTTTCCATGTACATAACTTTATTGTATATAATTTATTAAATAAAAATTAATAAGCATTTCTAGGAGAAAATAAGATTAAAACTTTACACCTCACATTTTAGCACATACCGTCGTCCTAGTCCTGAGAATGATGTATCAGTAGGCTTATGTAATATACAACGTGTAACATTACCTGTACATTCGCGTGCGTTCGCGAACCCTACTTCGGTTTCCTACGACCTTAAGCTTTATCGCGCCAAATGATGCGATAAAAAAGACTCGATATGGCGATCGCCAATTTAGCGTTATGGGACCATACACCCATTCTGTTGATTGCCTCCAACCGACAGGGATACTATAATTGCAATTAAATTTTGTATATATTTCATATATTTACGCGACTACTACATATTGAAGCAGCGATAGCCAAGTTGGTAGAACGCTTGCCTTGGATGATCTTTTTTTTTTTATTATATTATAGGCAAGTATTTGATCTCGATCTCACCTGATGGTAAGTGACAATGAGATCTACGATGGAGCATACTTGCCTAGGTAGGAAGGCGGCAGTAGATAGAGACGCTACATTCACTAGGCACATGCAGCGCAACTGATCTGACCCGCCATCCATGAATGGCAACACCGAATATCATGCCGGAACGCGGCTAGGCCGCTTGGCGACATGGCTTTGTTCAGTGGGTGGTGACTAGCCACGGCCGAACACGGTCGCAGGTTCAAACACCGGCTCGCACATCTAGGATTTCTGGATTTCATGTGCGAATCTTATATTCAACCATGATTATCACTTGCTAAATGGTGAAGGAAAACATCACGAGGAAACCGGCATGTCTGAGAGAACCCCTTGATAAACGGGTGAAGTCCACCAACCCGCACTGGGCCAGGGCCAGCGTGGTGGACTATGGCTTAATCCCCCTCGCATTGAGGGGAGGCCCGTGCCCAACAGTGGGACATTAAAAGGGCTGGTATTCAAAGTCAAAGTCAAATCATTTATTTCGTATAGGCCTACGGGGGCACTTACAAATTGTCAATAATTTTTTTTTCTTAAGTCTACAACCGGATCGGAACGCGACCTCAACTGAGAAGATCCGGCAAGAAACTCAGCGGGCTTGTCTTTTTTTTTAATTTAAATTATTATTATATTATTATACACATCGAAATAAAACTAAATTTACTCATTTATCGCGTTTATTTTATGTTTTTTACGTTCTCGACATTTCGGCTGCTTTACAGCAACCATGGTCACGGGAGGACTGAGGTGCTGAATGTCCTAGTCTCATAGTTAGAACTCTCATATTTAGTTGTTGTTTGCGGTCCAATCTACGCGGAAAGTGCTCACAGTGTCTTGAGGTCTTGCAATGTTGCGCTTGCTTTTGGATTTAATTATATTAATTACTGGATACCAAGTTGATGGTAGCACCCAGCCACCTTCACTATTGAAATTAGGATGTTTTTTAATTACAAAACATATCATCCTTGGTCGGAATCGATGTTCATTTGTGAAGATCTGTGGTCGATTTCAATTTTGTACAACACGGAGGCGTTGTTTAATTAACTTAATTGTCCACCTACTGATATAAAAGATAAGGAAATTGTTTTGTTAGTTTCAAACGAAATCATTTATTGGTTTGCTGTAATTATAAACAAATAAGTAAATAAAAACACTTCTCATGCTCCTAAACATCTTGTTTAAGCTCGGTCTAAGCGATAATAATACTTGATGTATGCTAGCTGCGCCCTGCGGTGTTACTCACGCAAAAAAAACATGTCGATCCTTTGCTCTATGAAAAATTAAAACAAATCTATCCCACGGGAACCATTCACTTCACTGGGATCAAAAGTAGCCTCTGTGCTATTCCAGATTATAATCTATCTCTGTGCCAACATTCATCCAGATCCGTTCAGCCGTTCTCGCGTGATTGAGTAACAAACATCCCTCCATCCATCTATCCATCCATCCAAACTTTCACATTTATAATATTAGTAGGGATTAGTATAGATTTGCCTTCTGTGTTCTGTATATCCAAATTTGAATTAAGAACCAGTTAGGGTAGAGTATTGTTTACAAAAATATTATAAAACGCACTTATGCTTAGGCTGTATATAAATGTCCAAGCCAAATAATTCATGTGGAGTAATAAAAAAAAAAGTTATAAAAAAAATACAGTGGCTAAGCTAATACTGGGTCATTACTATCTACAACAATGCGGTAGTCCAAATAGAGATTCGACATAGTGCCTCAAAATTATTTGTATTCGCCAACAAAGTTCCAATGCAATGTACTTAACAGTACGGACTGCATCCTGCACGGTCTAATAATAGTAGCGAACGGGAACGTTTTCGTGTAAACATAGGACAAACGCGGCTGACGCACGGCGTTAACATCAAACGCACCGCGACCGACGATACTCGGAACGCATTATGTTCTTTTTCATAGTTATCGAAAAATCTAGTTACGGATTGTTAAAATAATGCCTATCTGTTGTTGAGATTAATTACAAGTTAACGTACACACACTCACGCGGCGCACACGTTACTTCTTTCCCTCTCTCTCTCTCTCTCTATTACATAAGGAAAAATATTACATAAGGCACAAAAAAATCCCACTATATCCCACTAATATTATAAATGTGAAAGTTTGGATTGATGGATGGGTGTTTATTACTCAATCACGCCAGAACGGCTGAACGGATCTGGATAATAATTTGGCACAGAGATAGATTAAAGTCTGCAATAGCACATAGGCTACTTTTTATCCCGGTAAAATGTATGGTTCCCGTGGGATAGATTTGTTTTAATTTTTCATAGAGCAAAAGATCGACATGATTTTTTGCATAGGTAGTGGTAGTTTAGGGGTCAGAAAATGACATAGGCATCGACATACTTCTTAATCGCGGGTAACACCGCGGAGCGTAGCTAGTATTACATAAACATTACTGATATTTCTTAGAGGATATGGAACATTCACATTACTCTATTAGTTGTAATCGGATTGGTTCTAAAGCTCTTATGCAGCTAGTTTGTGCTAGTCGGGTAAAGATTGTGATACTGGGAAAGACTTTAGGGAGACCTTTGCCCAGCATTGGGATACAATAGGTCAGAAAATACAAGTAAGAAGGACCTTAATTTTAATTAAACATTGACGCGACAGTTAATTTACCGATAGTCGTTTCAGCCTATGGCCTGATATCCAAGAGCCTCGAATAACACCTCAAAGTCACATGAAAAAGTATAATAAACAAAAATAATAATATCGCCAGACTAACACACCAAGTAAACGGTCCCACACTCGCATACACACTTAGTAAATAATACTCATATTAGACATCCATCAGTCGGGTACAAACATTCGTGCCCATCACACAAAAAATGTCCCCACGAGACGCGGACCCAGGACACTCGGCACAGAAAGCAGGGACGGCAATCAACTGCGCTAATGAGACAGTCTGCTTCATAAGTCATTGTTATTTTTTTTATTACGTTGTATGCAAGTATTTGGTCTCGATCTCATCTGATAGTAAGTGAAGATGAGATCTACGATGTAGCATACTTGCCTAGAAGGTACCTGTTCACTCTCGACTTGAAAACATCCAGATTGTAGTCAAAGTAAAAAAAATAAATCTTAAATAATGTAGCGAATCCCACTAGATTCTGAACAGTGCTATATGAGCTCCTAAAATATATTCAAACTCGGATAACGCGCTCGGGGTGCTACGGGTCAGTCAAATAAACACGAGTTCAGGGTGTTATTGTTTGTCAAATAACATAGCAAATTTATTGTCATTGTGTATACCGAACAGTAAGTTAATTAACGTGGTAATCTCTGGTTAGGCCTGCTTGGACCGACAGATACTGCTCGTGCTTAGTAGTTCATAGTTGTAGAATTAAACTGCTATTTAACTATGTTGACTTGATCGGTACTTTTGATAGTGACTCAGCTTTCTTTACCGAGGGTTTCAAGTACGAATGTCAGGCTGAACTTATGTGTGATGAGCTTCAAGGCTCAAATGGAAAAATAAACAAATTGTATATTAAGTTACACAATTTTATTTTTTTAAATTTGAATCAGCGATAATGTGGGATATAAATGACAATGTTCCCGTGGGATAGATAATTTTATTTTTTCATAGAGCAAAGGATTGACATGATTTTTTTGCAAAGGTAGTGGTAGTTTAGGGGTCAGAAAATGGCATAGGCTAATTTGTATCCCGAAAAAATGCACGGCTCCTATGGGATAGCATACAGGAACCGTGCATTTGCAAAAGGACATAAAGGAAAATTACATACTTTTTAACCGCGGGTAACACCGCGGGCGCAGCTAGTATTGTATATATATCCGTGATAAAAACATCTCGACCCCTTATATCCAGATAAATCTTAATGAAATAAATCACGAAAAGCAATTATGTTACATTTTAAGTGCTCTAAAACCTTCCGAGTGTCGAACAGTGACCCATTATACCCACATGACACGTAACAAGTGTACAGACACAACAATGGCCGCCAACATTGTAGAGTGCGATAACACTGCATAAACCGGCGCTGGTGACAAACGAGTTACGACCAATGTTTGTTCAAATGACAACACTAATGCATAATGCAATAATTAATGATATATGGATATAATGACTTTGTTAACATGCAAGAATTTTCATCTGAAAACAAACTTTAATGTAACTCTATATTTGCGATGTAGTTTATTTTTGAACCGGCTCAAAGTTGTATCTATAACGGTGAAGGACAATATAACTATTTTTTCGCGTTTATTTTATGTTTTTACTGTCTATTCAAACAACTAAATATGAGGGTATCCCAGTTCAAACTATGACGCGAGGACGTCAAACACCTCAGTCCTCCCGTGACCATGGTTGCTGTAAAGCAGCCGAAACGTCGGGAACGTTAAAACATGAATGAAATAAACGCGGTATAAAATCCGAAATAATAGTTTTTTTTCAATGTGTAATATTTGCGTAAATATAAGAAATAAGTGAAGGAACATATCGTAAGGTAATTTGCATGTCTGGGAGTTTGGAATCCGTAATCGCGCACTCGGCCAGTGAGGTGGACTACGGCTTAATCCCCTTCGCATTGATGCGCGGGCCGTGCCCAAAAGTGGGACATTAAAAGGGCTGGTATTATTTATTACTAGCTGTTGCCCGCGCCTTCGTCCGCGTGGTATTTAACAAAGACAACCGTTGACAACAGCCTGCTCGCCCACTCTGAGCCCGCGGGACGCATTGCAGGTTGTTGCTATCAAACTTAATCAGGCGCTGCGCTGCAACATTGGTTTTAATTTTTTTTCGTGAGATCCTATTTTTTTTTCTAAAATAAAAGTAGCCTAAGTTACTCCTTGTTACATCAGCTATCTGCCAGTGAAAGTCCCGTCAAAATCGGTCCAGCCATTTCAGAGATTACCCGGAACATACAGACAGACAAACAGACGGACAGACAGACAGACAAAAATGGTAAAAAATTTTGTTTTGGTATAGGTACCGTGTATACATCCAAATGCACTTAGTAAAAAGCGGTTATTTTAATATTACAAACAGACACTCCAATTTTATTTATATGTATAGATTATTTTAACACTGTATCTAAAAATAATATCCAGGTCTGGAGGATTAGTTCATAGTCCATCGTATTTATAAAAAATCATGAAAACAATAACTAATCCTTAAAATCGATACCGTCGCAAAAATCGACTAAAGACAATCGATTTACATGCACGCTTACACTGGCATATAATACCTCAAATTACTGATGTTTTTATATGACACGTATCTTTAACCATATCTTATTATTATCAAATTACTTCTCAATTTAGTCTTCAGTTTGGTTGTGTGTGTGTGAATAATTTATAGTGCCTCTTAGTCAACAAACGATTGCCTTGGTCGATTGCTCCCATCCCTTGGCAGAATCGACTAACCCGACTAACCCCACTGTATCAAATGGCAACAATAATTGCATTACACTGGGGATTTAAAGAGCACATGTGCGCCGTGCTCTTCGTACAGATTGCGTCCAATTCAATTTACAAGCGTAATATATCAACAAAACACGCCAGATAAAATCATTTATAAAGGCGTCATGAAACATTTACATATTGCTTAGGGCTGTCCGGTGCTATTTAGATGTTCAATATTTTTTTAATACGATGAAGATTCAATAAAATATTTTAAATGGAATGTAACATGATTGGAGTCAAAAAATAATGGTTGATCACATTTATAAAAAAAACTTTAAAGTAAAAACAAAACTATTTAGAATAAAATTCAATATTATATAAAAAAGCAAACATTATCTTTAACTTCGTAAACAAACGTTGATTAATAACAAAAACCTTAAATAAATTTGAAGCAACGTAAGTGCTTTAATAATCTTACCTCATATAACATAATTTTAAAGAGCAGTTACGACATCTACTGTCTCCGCAGCGTACCGTAAAGCGTTCTATAATTTTTATCGTTTAGATTTTTAGAACGTTGGAAAATGGATTAGCACGTTGTGGGTTTGTTCATGTCAACTGGCACTTTTGTTTGGTGCAACTATGCAACTGCAGGTTGCAACACAAAATTTAAAGCGTAACAAAAATAGTGTAAAATATTTTAACATATCCATCAGTCGGTTACACGCATCGCGTTGATGTATAAAATAAGTGTGTTGATAAACTTAAAAAAAAACCCTTTTAAGTTTATCTAAGGTTAATCATGTTTTTTTAAAACAACGCGAGCCAGTAGCCTTTGGCCATGACCTCAGTGTGGGGTGTAATTTTTTTATGTCTAATAAATTGATTTATTTCTTTGGAAATGATATCTTTACTACATACCTTACATTAAGTAACAATGACAAAGTTGTATGTTCAATATTTCACTTACGTACCAGTCATATTTACAACTGTAGCCCTATATACATAAACATTTCGCCAACCTGATTAGGCATTATCCTCTGTATAAAATCTATAAGGTTGATTTTCAAAATAAAAATTCAAGTTTACATACTTATTCCCTTACAGCAAGTCTCGATTGTAAACATAACTCATCGTTATAAAGTAAGCGATGATATGAGCATATGTATTTAACTTCCATTATACGCGAAAGCTGAACCAACGCTAAAAGGTGAAAAGTTCAAACAGGTATCTATGCAAAACGGCAATAACGCGGCAAGAAGATTCAAATAGGTACTAAATTCCATATATTTTTCTTTTAAACATCGACCGTGTGAACACTATTACGTAATGCAATTGTTTTACGACTTTATCACTTTTTGGTGCTATAAATGTAATGTGAATAGCTTTTATACAGCATAATGTACAAACTTAATTTTCTATTGCTTCATCGTTAGGTCTTCAATTATCCACTTATTGATCATGGATATGTCTTATTTGATTCATGTATTGAGCTGATTTAGTCTTGAAATAACAACACTTTTTTTTAAGGAAGCGATTCATTTGAAAATAAAAACATTTTTTAAAACATAAACTTTTACACAATACTTCCTCGCTTAACATTATTTACATATGAATAAAGATTATGTATAAATATTCAGTTGACTAGGTATTCAATGTTAATTTATTGTAAAAAAAACCTGTGTCTATTGTGTCAACCCTAACACAGCCTAAGGGCTATTGCACATCGCTCGGCTAATTTGGTGATGTTATACAAGTCGCCTCACTCTTTAGTCTACCTATTACGATATTGGACTTGTCTAGTGATGCATATGATTATCGATATTTGAAAAAAAAATAATAGATTGATTTTGGTATTGTTATTTTTATTTAATTATAATATTTTTTTCCAATAGTATTGAAATTTATTTAGTTTCAGTTATTTCCCGAATTTAATAATATAGGTTTGTATTTGAGTTTTTATTACGAGAGTATTTGATATCTTAAATTAACGCGAATACTACACATTGAAATTAAACTAATTCGTCCGTCCTTCCCGTGTAACTGGTCCTCCCGTGACCATGGTTGCTGAAAAGCAGCCGAAACGTCGAAAAAAAAAACAAAAAATTAAACGCGATAAAATCCGAAAAATTACATGTTATTTCAATTAGAGTAATTGAGTTATTATTATGAGATTTCACTTTGAAATCATTATTTTAACTAGTTACAATTACGAAAACAAATTTAAATAATAAAACGCTAAATAAAATATATTTATGTCACAACATTTATCGATAAATTTTTAACCACCGCCACGCTCCAACACTGGCCCATATGAATATTTAATTTCACCCCTTTCCGCGTGTTTATTTATTGGTCGTATATTTCATTGCCCCCGGGTCTATTTGCATGCGTTTCCCGCCACGTCATGTGCGTTGGTCGAATTGTGGGGCTGCCCCTGCAGTGAATAAACCTAGATAAGGCGAGATGGGATATAGTAATACTAGAAGCGCCAATTATATTTTGCAATTTATTGTCGCCTTCATTCAATAGCCTCGTACAGACTAACTTAGCATCCTTGCGAGGCTGTTCCTGCTCACTCAATTCGTACGTATCTCCCGCAAGGTTGTGGGGCTGCCCCTGCAGTGAATAAACCTAGATAAGGCGAGATGGGATATAGAAATACTAGAAGCGCCAATTATATTTTGCAATTTATTGTCGCCTTAATTCAATAGCCTCGTACAGACTAACTTAACATCCTTGGGAGGCTATTTCTGCTCACTAAATTCGTACGTATCTCCCGCAAGGTAAGGAGGAGGAGGGTGGGAAATTAATAGAGCTTAAGGCACGTTAGGAAATGCTATACTTAGTTTTCTTTATATTACAAAATAAATGATTAGATATATCATTTATTTTGTAATATATGATATCTATACATATAAATAAAATTGGAGTGTCTGTTTGTAATATTAAAATAACCGCTTTTCACTAAGTGCATTTGAATGTATACACGGTACCTATACCAAAACAATTTTTTTTTACAATTTTTGTCTGTCTGTCTGTCTGTCTGTTTGTTCCGGCTAATCTCTGAAATGGCTGGACCGATTTTGACGGGACTATCACTGGCAGATAGCTGATGTAACAGGGAGTAACTTAGGCTACCTTTATTTTAGAAAAAAAATAAACTCACGAAAAAAAATAAAACCAATGTTGCAGCGCTGCGCCTGATTAAGTGTGATAGCAACAACCTGCAATGCGTCCCGCGGGCTCAGAACGCGCGAACAGGCTGTTGCCAACGCTTGTGTCTTTGTTAAATACCACGCGGAAGAAGTCGCGGGTAACAGCTAGTTTTATAACATAAAAAAAACTATAACATCGCCTACCGTGGCTAAAGCCCTATTCATTTCACCCCTAACTTTGATAATTTTTTTCAACGATAATAACATGACATTGTCAATTCGTACAATAAATGAATCAATGTTACCTATAAAAAAAACAGTCGTATCCAGCGAAACATATTTTCAGAAACCTGCCATGACTATCGATTGATCGATAGTCGTGCTCGCATCACTATTTTCATACAGAACTGACGCTACATGGCACATTATTATCGAAAACATTGTTTGTAATTCGCTACGATACGGTAATTTGTTACGTGATATTAAATATTTTGATTTGTTGTGAAATATATAGTTCCCAGTTTGTGGATTAAACTAATTGGATTGTTTTTTTAATAAAAAAAATAGGATGTAGAGTCCAGCGGATATCGTCAACACTACGATATTCCAAGAGTACAGTGTTCATCAAAAGTTATTTATGTAAAACTAGCTACCCCGGCGAACTTCGTACCGCGTCAGAATCAAAATGTATAAGAAGGATGAATTATCCTATATTATTATTTCTAGGGTTTTTTTTTCAAGTTTTAATAGTTATTCTGCTGTACGGGGCGAAGACGAATTTACAAAATCTAATCAATTTGATAAAATTGTTATTGTTATTTATCATTTTACAACCAGATTTCGAAGTGAGTATTTTAGATATTCACTTTTGAAATTGCGTTGAAACTAATTTTAAGGATTTTATCGCGTTTATATTGTGTTTTTTACGTTCCCGACGTTTCGGCTGCTTTACAACAACCGTTGTCACGGGAGGACTGAGGTGGATGACGTCCTTGTGTCTTAGTTTGAACTGAGGTACCCTCATATTTAGTTATTTCTTGCGGTGCGATCTACGCAGAAAGTGCTCACAGTATCTCGAGGTCTTGCAATGGTGCGCTCGGTTTTTGCTCGTATTGTAATATTCTATCTATATACTATTTTTCCAACTTCTTTCTTCTGGCTTTCTATGTCTTTCTTAAACTATTTTAAAACGCAGACAAAATTCACACGTAAATTACCCACAATTTATACAAATTTTTTATTACAATTCTCGTATTTATTAAAGAGATTCGAACTTTAAACCTCTGAAAATATAAAGAAAACTCAACAATCTCGCAACTCCGTACAACTTTTCCTATAACTTGCACGACTTTGTTTGACTTTTAAACTGGAAGTGAAACGGAACGTTTTCAAAACAAAATGGCTGACAGTAAAGTATAACAATCACTTGTGAAGTTAAATACGTGGTTACCGGTTTGGTTTGTTGGTTTTGGAATCGAGTTTCAGCGCAGATATTTTAGATGACGGACTTAAATCTATATTTATATAAGACAAAGTCCTGTTAGTTACACCATTTATAACTCCAGAACGGGTCGGCCGATTTTATGATCTTCGATTTTTGAATTTGTCTCCGCAGCGAATAGAACAATAACAATTAAAATATGGAAAAAAACACTAATAATTGTAATAATTTATTTTCTCATACATATTTTGATTCTGAGGCGGTACGAAATTCACCGGAACAGCTAGTTATAATTTATATTATGAGTACTTATGACAACACTATGGATATTATACCTTTATAACACCATGTCGTGTAATGAGCATTACGATAAATGAAGAAATACAACAAAAACATTACGAGTTTCATTCAATTTATGAAAATATTTTTCGTGTGAAACAGTAGAATACATTGCAATCCAAAGAATTCATACACGTAGGCAATTCAAATTACATAGAAAATCTTTATATGAAATCGAATCACAACATTTTCATAGAAATCAAAACGTACGAACGTTGCGTCGATGTTACATGACGCCATCCATCCTTTCTCACGGAGATTCCGAGAAGCTTACTAATTATAAGGAAAATGTGCAAAATGTTGCATAGGTCACCATTATGTAATATGTGATCAGTATATTAATGTCATGTTTTTTTGATGTGCGTATTGCTGCAAAGTTACGGTGCCGATTTGTTGGTTCATTATGTTCATTATATTTGAGTCTTTAAGCACCTTTTACGAGAGAAAATGAAGGGAGTAGTGCTATTATAATTAATCCGGCACGCACTGAATATACAATTAAATATAAGTATTACCTATTTTAAAGCAAAAAAAAGAACTCATTTCCGATACAACTTTCGTTTGATATTAGTTTTTGTGGTCATCCTATACTGTGATTGTACTGCGGTTGCGGTCGCTTCTATTACCGTGGCGAGTAAGGAATAACCTGTCTTCTCGACTTTCTTTGATAAAACAAGACTTTTATAATTTTTCATTATTTTATAAATAAGCCTTACTCTCGCATTTTGTGTTCAATTTCATTATTCTTTAGTGGAATGAATTTAATGCTGTCAAGTTTATAGTTTTTTTTACATTTTTTTTACAAATGTTACACATAGATAATAATCTAGTGTATAAATATCAATGTTTTACTATAACATATAAAATGTGGACCACCCCTGACTTGTAGCCCGAGTAAAGTACGATCGCAATTAATTTTAAATGATGTCAGGTCTTGTCAACAGTTTGGGGCCGATATCTTTTTTTTTGGTCGATAATAATTTTAAACGATTTATGTGTTTTGATTGTGTCCGGATTATATTAAATACTTTTTCCACGTTTCGTTTACGTTTTTTTTCTCATTTTTATTGAATCGACTTGCCCACTTAACTCGTAATCTGTTTTCGTCCTTAATAAATTCAAATTTTAATCGTATATGTCATAGGTAATATGATATACAATTATAACGATGGACCAATTGTTTGTTTTTTTTTTATGTCTGGTACGGTTTAGTTTACTCATACGTAGCTGTCCCGAAAAACTTCGTACCACCACAGAACCACATATAATTTTTTAATGATTTTCCCATTTTTTTATTGTTAATTGTATTATTCGGGGCGGAGACAAATTGTAAAAATCAAAGATCACAATAATCGCCCCACCCATTCATGAGTTATAAATGGTATTACTAATAATAATGGCTTCTTTGGTTAAATACTGTGATCTTTTCTTATTACATATTTTGAATTTTTTTTATTATTAGGCTATCTTAACCACCTTCTATTTAAAAAAAATAAAATAAAAAACGAATCTATATTCTTTTGTTTAGTATTTTACACAAAAAAAATAGTAATGGGTGACACTACTTCTTCACCCGGAATTCCCCACCCAGTTATCTTCAAAAAAAACAAGGAACATTCAAACATCCATTAACACTTAACAAACATGAATAATGTTCACAATCTTGGGTCGAGTCGTTCAGGAATTCCTTTGCTTCCATTTTTTTAAACATTTTTTTCATAAAACAAGAGCTACCAAAGAAGTTATTAAGCCGATAAAATCGGTTGCCGTAATTTACTGTGTATCCTCTATTAAAAGCTGGCCTCTTGTGAATTTTAATACTTAATTTACCTTTCCGTTTAGCGAGTAGGGCGCAAGAAGAAATCTGGCATACTATCCCACTAATATTATAATATGTGAATGTTTGGATGGATGGATGTTTGTTACTTAATCACGCCAGGACGGCTGAACGGATCTGGATGAAATTTCGTACCGAGATATATTATAGTCTGGAATAGCACATATGTTTCAAGATATTATAGGGCGTTTAAAAAAAATTTGCTTGTGTATTATACCACCTACTGGTGGTAGGCTTCGGCCGTGGCTAGTCACCACCCACTGAACAAAGCCATGTCGTCAAGCGGCCTAGCCGTGTTCAGGCATGATGTTCGGTGTTGCCATTCATGGATGGCGGGTCAGATCAGCTGCGCTGCATGTGCCTAGTGAATGTAGCGTCTCGATCTACTGCCGCCTTCCTACCTAGGCAAGTATGCTCCATCGTAGATCTCATCGTCACTTACCATCAGCTGAGATCGAGATCAAATACTTGCCTATAATGTAATAAATAAAAAAAAAACCATACTGATAAGTGGGCCGTCTATTACACTAAACATTTCAATTATCAACGAGAAACATCTACTCGATGCAATTAGTATGGAAAATTAACTGCAAGTATGAAAGAGATTTGATTAAATTATTCACAGGCGAAGGGAAATCTTTGCGCTAAGAATTTCTTACCTACATCGATAAAAAATAAATAAGATAATATACGTAGAGTTGGCAACATTATTATGTAGATGAGAAAACAAAACTGCAACATCTTGACGTTTCATCTGTCACGTGAACACTAATAATAGGGCTTAGTAAAAGTTTAAAACTTATTCAGTACGTCAAGTACGAGATTATTCGTAAGCCAACCACATACTTTATAGTCTACCGTTTTTAGGCATTATGTATGAAGAATTGAAAGATTTCAATACCGTCCACTAGAGGCGCTTTTAAATTCTCCATACAAAATGTCCAAACACGGTATACTATAAAGTATACAGTTAGCTCGCACTTGACGTGCTGGTTTTTTTGGGGGTAGTCGAAGACAAATGTTATCAAGCTGCATATTTTTGTATTGGTATATTTGCTCTCCAAATCGATTTTTGATTCTGTCACAACTCATACTAGGCCCCTTGATTCTAATGAATCTTAGTATATTAAGTGTCTTCGTGGGTTTTGACCGTGGTTAAAATGTATTCTATACGCAAATATATGCTAACTTTTATTCTGAGATATGTAATTGCTCCCCGGGATAATGTTATCACTAAATCCAGCTTTAAAAAAATACCGCCTCTGCATTAAAACTGCGCAGGTGGTCTGTCCTCTCTTTTATTTTAAAAAATACACAGTATTTTAATTAGGCATTTTTATGCAGCATTCCATTCGATACATTGGTGCTGATATGCATTTAATTATCGATATTTAATGAGGTATCAAAATAAGCTTGCCTCGGTAACGAGGATCGCAGGTTCAAACCCCGGCTCGCACCTCTGGTATTTCTGAATTCCATGTGCGAATCTCATTTTCAACCACGATTATCACTTGCAAAACGGTGAAGGAAAACATCGTGAGGAAACCTACATGTCTGAGAGAACCCCTCGAAAGATGTGTGAAGTCCGCCAACCCGCACTGGGCCTGCGTGGTGGACTTTGGCCTAATCCCCCTCGCATTGGAGTCGCGTTCCGATCCGGTTGTAGAGTTAAGAAAAAAATGTAATGACAATTTGTAAGTGTCCCCGTAGGCCTATACGAAATAAATGATTACACTTTGACATTGAGGGGAGGCCCGTGCCCAGGAGTGGGACATTAAAGAGGGCTGGTATTATTATATACAAGCAGTTACTAGTAATAGTAGTCCTCCTGACCGAATTTCGGTCACGGCGGCCGACGTCAAAGGATACTATCCAACTGCGCAGAAGATATTATAGTGCGCAAGCGTGTGCGCAACCACAGATGCACTCTCTCTTCTTTATAAGCCGATAGGATTACACTCGATTCTAAGGCCAACGTTCTACCAACTTAGCTAGTACTGTTGTATGGTCCGCAACAATATTCCGTCTCATTCACGCTAATACATAAAGTAATGCTACTTATTCGGTCGTGTACCGATATCAATGGAGCCAGGAATGGTTACAGGGGGGGGGGGGGGGGGGGGGATTAACTGCAATTGTCCCCCCCCAAATCACGACTAAAGTACTTTATTGCAATCAATTTCAATTGTTTTTTTCTGAAAGATCAGGTAAATCACATAGCGCAGTTGGTAGTGACTCTGCTTTTTGCGCCGAGAGTCCCGGGTTCGAATCCTGGTAGGGTCACGCTTTGTGTGATGAGCATAAATGTTTGTATCCGAGTCATGGATGTTCAATATTTATACACATATTATAAACTAATTTCGTCCTCAGTCCATTGTACAGTGCTCATAATACAAGCGTTGCTTAGTGTGGGACCGTACTTGGTGTGTTTGTCTGGCGATATTTATATTTATTTAATACTAGCTGTTGCCCGCGACTTCGTCCGCGTGGTATTTAACAAAGACTCAGCCGTTGGCAACAGCCTGCTCGCGTTCTGATCCCGCGGGACGCATTGCAGATTGTTGCTATCAAACTTTAATCAGGCGCAGCGCTGCAACATTGGTTTTAATTTTTTTTCGAGAGATCCATTTTTTTTTTCTTAAATAAAAGTAGCCTATGTTACTCCTTCTTACATCAGCTATCTGCCAGTGAAATTCCCGTCAAAATCGGTCCAGCCATTTCAGAGATTACCCGGAACAAACAGACAGACAGACAGACAGACAAAAATTGAAAAAAATGTTGTTTCGGTATAGGTAACGTGTATACATCCAAATGCACTTAGTAAAAAGCGGTTATTTTAATATTACAAACAGACACTCCAATTTTATTTATATGTATATAGATGTATAGATGTATAGATATAAAAGTTCGTAGTACGCCCCCAAGTGTTTCTTTCGAAACCGGTTATGCAATGGACAGCTCACTTAAAGCTTAATGCACATATTTGCTCAGAATAACGGAACGATGGGCATGGGAATTGCGCACAGTGGGCACCGGCTTATATTATTATCGATTAGCGCAGCAAATCGATTATTGATCGACGTTGTTGATTCGAGTGCGTGTATCGATGCAAGTTGACAGCTGTAACGATACTAGCTTTGCGAGGTTATGTGGGTACCTTAAAATAAAAATGCGTAACCCGTATAAGATCGCTTTTGCGTCTATCTTCTAAAGTCATTTTCTGATAATGGCTCTATGGTTTCCATAGAGTAACTATATGTATTGATCATTAAAATTGTGGGATCATTGATATGCAATATAACTCTGTTCAGAAAATTAAATTAATGTTTATGATAGGTCTGCATTATTATATAAAATGGAGACACATGGATCTCTCCTTATGATTAGACGTTCAGACCTTGTTATCCAGGCTTTTGCTGATTTTAAGACGCACCTTCCAACACAACAACATATTCTTAGTACATATTAAATCTATCAGACGGACCTTTTAAATATGAAATATAATCAATTTTAGAATATGTATAACGAATCTTCAGAATATATAAAGGATAATCAAAATTGTGTAAAATTTTTAAACTTTTTATTTATTTCTTTTTATTACATTATAGGCAAGTATTTGATCTCGATCTCACCTGATGGTAAGTGATGATGAGATCTGCGATGGAGCATACTTGCCTAGGTAGGAAGGCGGCAGTAGATCGAGACGCTACATTCACTAGGCACACGCAGCGCAGCTGATCTGACCCGCCATCCATGAACGGCGACACCGAACATCATGCCGGAACACGGCTAGGCCGCTTGGCGACATGGCTTTGTTCAGTGGGTGGTGACTAACCACGGCCGAAGCCTACCACCAGTAGAGTTGTCACCTAGTTGGCACCACCCAGGGTCACGTGTAGGGTATTTCGAGGGTATTTAATTCTCCTACGGACGAAGGTGACTCGACCCCAATAACCGATGAATCAGTACGTTATATAAACCTACTGTTGGCCGTGTTAAAATATTTTACACTATTTTTGCTACCCCTTATTTAAAACTGAACGTTAGAATATAATTGAAAACTGGCATAGCAAGACCCCGACCAATACTAACGCAGAATGCATATTTGCAAAATACAAAACGTTTGGTTACATGTGCATTCATCAACATCGCCATGTTAACTAAACTTCCTAAATAGGATTGCGAATATGCGATCTTATTCATCGTGCACAATTCTTGGTTATTTTATTGTACCCCGATCCAACCACAAAGGTACCGGCTAATAAACTAAAACATTCACATTTACCTAAAACGGTCTAAATGGTCTTACCTCTTATGTAATCTTGTGGGATTGATCATGAGAAAACTGACATAGGATTACGTTCCTTGATTGAGGGACAGATATTAAATGTGTGCTTAAATATTATTGATATTTTATTATTCATTATTATGTCTCTCATCACACGGGCTATACCCGGAACTTTGGAAGGCTTGTGCGGGGACATGGGTCCAACACGTAGAGACACCCTTTTTGAGAGTTTTAATGTTATGTTATTATTTATTATTAGTATATAAGTAAATATTAGAAAGATTTTTTAATATATTTTTTTAAGCCCGATGCTATGATTCCCTATATCATGGGAATTAGACAACAATATAAATACATTATGGACACATGATGTAAAAAAATATATTTTAGTAAGTCAGTCTGTATGGATATCAAACGTGCAAGACTCGGGTAAACATTGGTGCTCTACAGACTATTAATATGGCATATAAATATAAATCCATTATATGCTATTAAAGTTTGGTAATGGCAAGTTGTGGGGAAAGAGTGTGGCTGTGCTCTATCTCTGTCAGTCTCACCCAGTGATTTCACTCTACACTGCATTATCGCAAATGCTTTCGTTTCCTGATTGGAAAATTTAAATCGACCCGATCTGATGAACTTCCATAATCAGAATGTCGATTGTATTTTGGGATATAACCCTTCGATTGCCTCCGTCTAGAGGTTAACGTTTATTATGTTATTTTGTTAGGAATTTCAATTCGCGACAATGGGGTATAAATTCAGAAGCACAAAGACTCAGTTATTGAGGCGCGCCCGATGTTTGGATGTCACAACTTGGTAGGGTTACCAGTTTTGAGGAAAATGACAATACATACAAAACATATATATAAGATTCGGACCAACAAGTTTGATATCATTTCATTATACGGTACAAGCGTTGCTTAATTTGAGTCCATCAGTTGGTATTTAGGTCTAGTGATATTACTTTTTAACCGACTTCAAAAAGGAGGAGGTTCTCAATTCGGTTGTATTTTTTTTATCAAACTTCACCTGGAAGCAATGCATCATTGCATTAGACACTATTATGGCATGTTTTGGTAACGAATGTGTAAAATCTAATATAAGATAATTTTATAAAAAAAATCCGGTCTTAAAAATGATCGGTATTACAGTGTTATAACACATTAGTAGAATATTAGTTTGAAATACTCATAGCTATTTAAAATAATCGACCTAACTTCGATAGTAATCATTTGATTTAGGAGTTAAAAAAAACTTTTTAACAAAAAAAATACCGTCTTCAAAAAACTAAAAAGCAAAAAAATAATCTAATCTTGAAATCTACCTTGTCTAAACTAAATCAAATATATAACGAATGTGAAGTCGGTCCTCTTCCTTTTTGAAGTCGGTTAAAAATGAACCTATTTATATATCTAGCTAAACTACCTTCTATCAGGTCAGATTTCAATCAGGCGTTCGCTTAGTTTGGAACTGCATCTTATCCTAGCATGTCTAAAATGAAAATTAAATTTACTGTGTTTGAACAATATAGGCATGTAATTTTTTTTTCTAAGCGGCAACCCTAACTGCAAGAATAGTGCATTGCAGCTCGAGCGGCGGCGGCAACTGGTTATCTTGCGTCAACAGCCTGTCGCGATGCCCCGCCGCAGTTCAAGTGTTAATTAAACGAATATTTACATTATTCGTGGTAATATTACATATCTATACATATAAATAAAATTGGAGTGTCTGTTTGTAATATTAAAATAACCGCTTTTTACTAAGTGCATTTGGATGTATACACGTTACCTATACCGAAACAACATTTTTTACAATTTTTGTCTGTCTGTCCGTCTGTCTGTCTGTCTGTCTGTCTGTCGGTTTGTTCCGGCTAATCTCTGAAATGGCTGGACCGATTTTGATGGGACTTTCACTGGCAGATAGCTGATGTAACAAGGAGTAACTTTGGCTACTTTTATTTTAGAAAAAAAATAGGATCTCACGAAAAAAAAAAAAACCAATGTTGCAGCGCAGCGCCTGATTAAGTTTGATAGCAACAACCTGCAATGCGTCCCGCGGGCTCAGAATGGTCGAGCAGGCTGTTGTCAACGGTTGTCTTTGTTAAATACCACGCGGACGAAGTCGCGGGCAACAGCTAGTTAAAAAATAAATCTATAGGCTTGAAAGTTTTTTATGCTTCTTTAAGAATCTATATTATTATGTAAGTACGATATTAGTCGATGAAATTGCGAATAGTGGTCAAAAATCATTTTTATGAGACATATTGTTCGATACAGTGTCTGTAAATACAATTTATTTTTTAGATTCGCATCGTTTCGCGGATTGCATATTAATTGGGGTCCCGACACTCGTGACAGGCAGTTTCTCGAGTAACATCTTAGAGGAGTTCGGTGTAGCTGGCTTCTTTGATTATCGATCAACTTGTTTGGTTTATAATTGGAAAAGTTGACAAGCCGAGGGTCAGTGGTGGGTTCCTCATCATAAACTGGTGAATAGATTTTGATGAAATTTAGCGAAATATACCGATAGCCAATTACCTAGGTGAAGTAAAATGTACTTTAATGCATGGAATTAGAACCGAACAACGGAACACTAAACAAATGTCGCGATGCAAACTTGTAGGCACAAAAAGGACTAAATAAGGGTTAATATATGACGCCATTGGTAGTTCAGACAAAGAATTTGAACCTCTCAATTTAGCCGTGAAGTACAAAAGACCGGTATCGGAGGCCGTCAGTTAGCGAGTTTAATTATCGGTTAAATATAACCCGGCATTAACCGGGATTATCTCGTGGCGTTGTTTAATTCGCGAGCGACCGGGCTGCTGTGCGATCTTAATTAAAATAAGCTGTAAGGTACTTGGTTTATTACTAAGACTAGCTGTTGCCCGCGACTTCGTCTGCGTGGTATTTAACAAAGACAACCGTTGACAACAGCCTGCTCGACCATTCTGAGCCCGCGGGACGCATTGCAGGTTGTTGCTATCAAACTTAATCAGGCCCTGCGCTGCAACATTGGTTTAAATTTTTTTTTCGTGAGATCCTATTTTTTTTTCGAAAATAAAAGTAGCCTAAGTTACTCCTTGTTACATCAGCTATCTGCCAGTGAAAGTCCCGTCAAAATCGGTCCAGCCATTTGAGAGATTACCCGGAACAAACAGACAGACAGACAGACAGACAGACAAAAATTGAAAAAAATGTTGTTTCGGTATAGGTAACGTGTATACATCCAAATACACTTAGTAAAAAGCGGTTATTTTAATATTACAAACAGACACTCCAATTTTATTTATATGTATAGATGATTCATTGTACTTTTATGAAAAGTTTTCATGTAAATATAGGCTTCGTTTGGGAGCCACTCCTTAAATAAATTGTGGATTTTATTTTATTTAATCAATTTATTATACTTATACTTAACTAAAACTTGTATGTGTTGTTTACATAAAATTTAATGTATAAACATCATAAATGAAAATAAGATCTTTTTCACTATCTTTTAGGAGAGACGAATTCAATACAGATAAGTCCAAATTCCAAAAGAAAACAATAAATTAAATTAAAAAACTATTTATGGAAACAGAAAAAAAAATTAACCTTAATCCTACTCTGTATTTATAAGTTTCTTACTATGTTTTATTATTTAGCTAGCTATTGTAGCAAATATCGTACCGCCTTAGAATCAAATATACGAGAAAATGGATGCTTTCTATAATTATTATTTTAGTAATGTTCTCCCATGCAACAAATACAAAAAAATCAACAATCATAAAAATCGGCCCAACCGTTCTTGAGTTATAAATTGTCTAACTAACACGACGTTGTATTTTTTGTTTTATATATATAGGTTAAATAAATCGTACCCTTTGAAGCTTCGACGCTAATTAAATAAATCTTCACAAAAAAATACCCCAAAACGTTGAAGTTATTAACCAGGTATGCATCCAATCAGACCGAGATCGTAATTATAATGTGCAATGATTAAATGCTTACGAGGCCCCGCCCACTGCGCGAGGGAGACACACGATGTTCCCATGCATATTGTGCGATAAAATCAAAATAACTTGGCGATGGTTGAAAACAAAAGATATGTTCAATGCAGTTTTTTTTTCAAATTAGAAAGTTTTTGATTTATTATTTCGTATGAATTTCGTATATTTGTCGTTGGTTGTTTAGGTAAAATAACGCCAATGTACGCATATTATGTGTGTCTAATAATATAATAATAATACCAGCCCTTTTTAATGTCCCACTGTTGGGCACGGGCCTCCCATCAATGCGAGGGGGATTAGGCCATAGTACACCACGCTGGCCCAGTGCGGATTGGCGGACTTCAAACATCTTTCGAGGGGTTCTCACAGACATACAGGTTTTCTCACGATGCTTTCCTTCACCGTTTAGCATGTGATTATCATGGCTGAAAATGAGATTCGCACATGAAATCTAGAAATCCCAGAAGTACGAGCCGGGGTTTGAACCTGCGATCCTCGTCACCGAGGCACTTTTGACGATTCATAAGTGCTGTACTTAATGGTCTACGTGAATTAAAGAGATTCTGATTAATTTCTTTTTAATGCTACGATCGGGGATATTGCCAGTAGAACTCTATAATAGTATTTTGTTGATTTCATGTATTTACGCGAATACTACACATACTACACATTGAAATAAAACTAATCTTACGAATTTTATAGCGTTTATTGTATGTTTTTTACGATCCCGACAATTTGGCCGCTTTACAGCAACCATGGTCACGGGAGGACTGTGGTGTTTGACGTCCTAGTGTCAAAGTTTGAACTAGGGTACCCTCATATTCAGTTGTTGTTAGCGGTCCGTATAGTAGGCGGTAGTATATTGTTGTCTATAATTAGGTTGTATTGGTGATTCTTATACGATCTTGACAAGCGTTGAGCGACTATAAGGTGGCCGATCATGTTCCCTCTACCTCTATTTCGTATCATTTCCATTTATTAACCGTCTCTCTTGCACATCCAACTTGTTTCGCCTCATTTCGTTTTATAGTCGATCGATTGGATAACTCAATACAAATTCATGGACTATTAACAAGATATTTCATTAAATAACTCGCTTGATTGACAAGATACTCAGAAAACCGGTAATTTGAATCAGGCTTCAGAATAACATCAATACTAAGCGTTCTTTTGTTGTTCCATACGAATGAACGTCAAATGCGTAATTATGAAGCAAAAAGGATAATATAACTATAGTGGTCTTTATTGTAACTGTTTGTTCAAGGGTCTTATAGAGTGAAAGGGAAGTTTATTTAACTATGAGCTCTTTGAAAAGGGATTAGTTATCGGTTACACAAAGGGTCTTGAAATAACATTAAGATTTTGTTATTTTTATGTTCGTATGTTTAATAATGAATAGATGCTATTCGCTTGAGGGTTCTTACAATACATTTACATTGGTGTTGTTGTTGTTTTAATTTGCGAAACTTGCACATTACACTGAAAGTAAAATTAAGTAAAAGAGTTAATTTCGTATGGTCCTACGCAGGCACTTACAAATTATATTTTTTACTAGCTGTTGCCCGCGACTTCGTCCGCGTGGTATTTAACAAAGACTCAACCGTTGGCAACAGCCTGCTCGCACGTTCTGAGCCCGCGGGACGCATTGCAGATTGTCGCTATCAAACTTAATCAGGCGCAGCGCTGCAACATTGGTTTTAATTTTTTTTCGAGAGATCCTATTTTTTTTCTAAAATAAAAGTAGCCTAAGTTACTCCTTGTTACATCAGCTATCTGCCAGTGAAATACCCGTCAAAATCGGTCCAGCCATTTCAGAGATTACCCGGAACAAACAGACAGACAGACAAACATTTTAAAAAAGGTTGTTTCGGTATAGGTAACGTCTATACATCCAAATGCACTTAGTAAAAAGCGGTTATTTTAATATTACAAACAGACACTCCAATTTTATTTACATGTATAGATAGGATATTTCTTTATTAATATGTGTAGGTACTTTTACAATAGATTTAATAATATTTTAGCTCCAGTCCAGTGTATTTCGAAGCGTACACACAAAATAAGCTTTGGAAAAGTGTACCTAAAGTGTACTTCGGTGAAGTCCTGGGTAGCCAAATCCAGGTATATTTTTCTGAGGTAGAAACTAATTACGATGAGATGATGTCCAAAGAAAAAAACATATGCAGTGAATTGATAACATCCTCCTTTTTAAAGTCGGTCTAGAACCTGCCAGTAGATTTTTTATATTTACGCGAATACTACACATTGAAATATAACAAAATTTTCGGATTTTATCGCGTTTATCTTATGTTTTTACGTTCCCACCGGCCACCGGCCACTAGCCACCGTGTTCACGGGAGGAATGGACTGTAAAGCAGCCGAAACGTCGGGAACGTAAAAACATAAAATAAACGCGATAAAATCTTTTTTTTTTTTATTACATTATAGGCAAGTGTTTGATCTCGACCTCACCTGATGTTAAGTGACGATGAGATCTACTTCCTACCTAGGTAGGAAGGCGGCAGTAGATAGAGACGCTACATTCACTAGGCACATGCAGCGCAGCTGATCTGACCCGCCATCCATGAAAGGCAACACCGAACATCATGCCGGAACACGGCTAGGCCGCTTGGCGACATGGCTTTGTTCAGTGGGTGGTGACTAGCCACGGCCGAAGCCTACCACCAGTATCGGAAAAAATAGTTTTATTTCAACCTGCCAGTAGTTTTAGGTCTCGAAGCAAACAGCTCTCGAACTTAGCCGAGTTGTTTTCATTCACATAATGGCTATGGGAACAGTTATATACCATTTGAATTGATGCAGCATTGTTATTCATTACTTGGCATAACAATATCAGATGACCAAAACACCAACGTGTGAATCGTTTATGGTGAGAAGTGTGTTTTGATAGCCAGCTGTTTGCTATGGTGGGTGCGACTTACTATAAACCAATGTTTCTCAAATTCTATCACGAACTAAAAGCCTTTTTAGTTCGTGAACCGTCGAATAGTTCAGTTAATACCACAGATATAAAAAAAAAATGCTACTCTTTCACTAAAATCTATATATACATAAGTATAATAAAAATGTAATGATCGCTGTCAGTACATGAAATATATATGTGACCTTTGTAAACGCAACAGAACCTAAAAAAAATTTTGTTAGAATTTTTGTATGTTCTTTAAAATAATGTACACTATTTATTAATACACTTATATTATCTATACAAATAAATAAAATTGGAGTGTCTATTTGTAAAATTAAAATAACCGCTTTTTACTAAGTGCATTTGGATGTATACACGGTACATATACATTTTTTTACAATTTTTGTCTGTCTGTTTGTTTCGGCTAATCTCTAAAAAGGCCGGACCGATTTTGACGGGACTTTCACTGGCAAATTCCTGATGTAACAAGGAGTAACTTAGGCTACTTTTATTTTAGAAGACCTTTTTTATTAAATACCACGCGGACGAAGTCGCGGGTAACAGCTTGTAATAAATAATTATATACCAATAAGTTTATTTTATCATATTCTTAATCGTATAGTTAGTGTTTATGACTTGCGATGTTGGTTTATTTATTTCCTGATAGAACTTACATCCAAGTAATTTAAAACTAAGTATAGACTCAAACTCCCTTGTTTGTTTTGTCAATCGATCGACTATAAAACGGAATGTCGCGCGTGCATGTTTTGACTGCGTTTTGTTGGTTGTCGACTTATCCGTCCGGTGTTACCCTTTGTGTGTCAAGAAAGGATATCCCTAGTAGGTGTATCTGTTGAAATAAAACTAATCTTACGAAGCTCCACGAAGTCTGCAATCTGTGAACATGTACAGGATCGCACCCGCCATTAGAAATTTGGGTACTTGTTGGGTTTGATAAAAATGTATTTCTAGAGTAATAAATAAATATCGCTATACGAACACACCAACTATACGGTCCCACATTAAGCAACGCTTGTGTTATGGGTACCGTACAATGGACTGAGGGCGAACGCAGTATATAATACTTATATACATATTAAACATCCATGACTCGGGTACAAACATTCGTGCTCATCACACAAAGCTTGTGTCCCTATCAGGATTCGAACCCGGGACCCTCGGCGCAGAAAGCAGAATCACTACCAACTGCGCTAATCAGGCCGTCGTCGAGTATATTTATCTATGTAAAAAATTTCATTTAAACACGTTAAGCAGTTTTGGTATGATTCTTAGACATACTAACAAACCAACTTTCGCATTTAAAATGTGAGGTGAGGATAGCATAACGCACAGACTGACAGATGCACCCACTATCTGTTCAACCATTAAGATCGTTCAAATCACAAAGCACACAGCGATCACCAAGGTAACAAGAACTCTTACGTAGACGTTTTCCTTACGAGTAACGGGTCGCCATAAATAAGTTATCTCAACAAACACATTGAGATATTGAGTAATAGGGTATTGGACAAATCGTTGGTTCAATATTGGTATAGAATTTACGAATGATTTTCAATATTGGTTTGGATATTGGGTAGTGGTTTAATGTGTTTAGTAAATGGATATAGTGAGTGCTTGATTTGTGTGACCTATGTTACTTATATACCTGTGTGGGTATTATATAATACTAGCTGCCGCTGTTACCCGCGATTAAAAAGTATGTCCTTTTCCTCTATGTCCTTTTGCAAATGCGCGGTTCCTGAAAGCTATCCCATAGGAACCGTGCATTTTTTCGGGATAATAATTAGCTTATGTCATTTTCTGACCCCTAAACTACCACTATCTATGCAAAAAATCATGTCGATCCTTTGCTCTATGAAAAATTGGAACAATTCTATCCCACGGGAACCATACATTTTACCGGGATAAAAAGTAGCCTATGTGCTATTCCAGACTATTATCTATGTCTGTGCCAAATTTCAATCCCTTCAGCTGTTCTGGCGTGGTTGAGTAAAAAACATCCATCTATCGAAACTTGCACATTTATAATATTAGTAGGATAAGGTAAATAACTAGGGACAATTAGACTTGTGTGTTTACACAAAAACCACACGTTCAAACCACTGAAGCAATCGTAGTCGTAACAGTTAGATTATTTGGCACGCACATCAAATTAACAGGTCCGCACATAAAATTATTTGGCACGCACATCAAATTAACAGGTCCGCACATCAAATTAATTGGCACGCACATCAAATTAACAGGTCCGCACATCAAAATAATTGGCACGCATATCAAATTAACAGATACGCATTTCAGATTATCTGGTACGCACATACTACGGATGTCTCAAATTACGTACCACGAACTTTCTTTAATTACACTCACAGTTAACTAATCTACTATTGCTGATAGCAAAAGACTAATAGATATTCTGACGTGTTAAATGATCTTGCGTTGATGGTACGTAATTATAGCCTTAATGATCTTATGTATTGGAGGCTGTGATATAATTATTATGGTACAGTTATTACTGACCAATGGATGAGACTTTAGCGATGAAGAGTGAATTCGTGAGCTCTTGTGCGCAATACTATATGACGTTTTAAAAAGATAAAAAACTTCTATAAATTCGGTGGTAGGTATTTAGATACATTGTATGGAAATCTAGTGAATGTTATTTAAATCATTCAATTCTCTATACAAAATAGCTGAATACGTAGACTATAAAGTATACGGTTAGTTCATGAATAATCTCGCACTCGATTATTTGGCTTAGAAACATTGAAACGTAGAATAGTGAATAAAGCCCTTTTGACTCTATTTGGGAGAGGCGCTGAAGTGCCTTCATGTTACAAAAATATGCTATGCGAGGTATTCACTTCCATGACAGCTGGGGCACGTGAATTAGGATATTCATTTCTCTCCGAAATTCAAAGCTAGACTTCACTTACAACAAATGTAGTTTCACGTTATAATGTTGTCGCGAGTTGCCGACAACAGGGTGGAACAATAACAACAGTCTGTCGTTAGGGCTATTTAAAATACACACTTATGTTAGAGGTAGCGGGTGGGTCGTGACGATGCATACGTCAGTGTATGGTGAAAGTTATAAGCGGTAGCGATTTTGTTTAACGATACTAAATTAATATTAAGTCACGTATCCCAAAAGGTATTTACTACAAAAGAGTTCTTTGCCCATAACGTCGTATTTATTTTACTATCCTGTGTAATTCCTTTTATTTTCAGACATAAAAGGTATTTATAGGATAGAAGGTAACATTAGATAAGTTTAATTATAATTTGTTCAAATGTTCTCACGTGACGCTTTTTCAGGTAGACGTTGGTATTGCGGCGTCGGCTTATTATCGATAGTAATGACCATTACGATCATTTTTCAAAGATATAAGAGAGAGGGGGTGTGTTTGTCTGGTGATATTACCCGCTGTACAAAATCTATCTCTGTCTCTCTCTTAAAAAAAACTCAAAATAAATAAATATATTCATGATTCTTTTCTAGCCATGATTCAATCAAAATCCTAGAAACTATCATAGACCTACAATGGTCATATGCTGATGCATCTATCATTATGTAGACGTTTTTTTATATGACCATATAACAAATACCATCTTAAATGGTGATAGACGCATCAGCTTATGGAAACGCTCTCAAAATAGTTTGCCTTCTCTCGCTTGCACCATAGCTCTAGGGTGGGCCGTGAAATTGTGTATTACCATCATCGTTCTACGACCTCGCTGGCAATATTAAGGGGACTATGACCCCATGTAATGATCCAGGTGAATGCTAATACTGTCATAAGTGTCGTCATTCAACAACTTCACTAAATTCTGATAATGATCTAGAGTTTATCGCGCTTTTAAATGCCTGCCTGAAATGCGGCACAATACAAATTGCAGAATACTTGGACGAAGGAGACAGGCTTTTAAATAATATTTAAGGTATTGTTCGATCTGTGGTATTATTAGGAGTTCAAATTATCTAGAGTAACCAGAGGATGTCAGCCAATGTTCCCGATTCTGGTCTCCAATCTACGACTGAAGTTGACGTAACTAAAAATATATTGTTGTCAATAAAATTACAACCATGTGGAGAACGGTTATAGTTTTAATTTGGTTAAGTTTGATATTCTGGCAAGTTTTTCTGTTAGCATATCCGATTGGCTATCCAGAGGTTATGCTACCAGCATTCTGGGTACCCTGATATGCGACGACCCCAGTAGCTGGTGCTGGTGCTGGTGACCAGGTAACAAACAGAGTTTTCAGTAGTTTTTTTTAACTATATTAATATATTTATCTACAGTTAGTTTCTGCACAACAACAATTGACCTCAATAACATACTTCGACTTAATCATAGCCGGGACTGCAATAAGTCAATATGTATTAAGTCGTTAAATGTTAACAAGTACCAATTGAAAGTTGTGTTCAAGTTAATCCGTTGAGACGCTAATAGGTCCAGTATTGCATTGATTACGAGAAGCGATTACTGCTGCTAGTCGCATAGGCAACACCGCAAATCCAATTATATTAATAAGCCAGAACTTATCAGACTGTTTGATTACACGAACTAGGGTTTTACTACAATTTAACCCGATTAACTTTATTAACTAGAAATAAGGTAGTGTTAGCAATGATAGCCATGGTGGTAGAACGCTCGCCTTGGTAACGAGGATTGCAGGTTCAAACCCCGGCTCGCACCTCTGGGATACCTAGTTTTCATGTGCGAATCTCATTTTCAACCATGATTATCACTTGCTAAATGGTGAAGGAAAACATCGCGAGGAAACCTCCATGTCTGAGAGAACCCTTCAAAAGACGTGTGAAGTCCACCAACCCACACTGGGCTAGTGTGGTGGACTATGGCCTAATCTCCCTCACATTGAGGGGAGGCCTGTGCCCTATAGTGGGACATTAAAAGGGCTGGTAATATTATAAGGGAGTGTTTAATAAATTCCCACATCTCTAGATTTTCAAATCTTTTACAATAATCATCACTTGATAACGTTAATGTCATCATTATGTGAAAACCAACATGTCTAACAGAACCTGAAGAATTGGAAAAAAAGATAAAGTTCCATGTTTGTATTAGTAATCACTGAACTGTACTCAGCGCGATGACTGTCTTTAGGGTAAGCAAAAACTCTTCATATAATTGTTACGTCATCAAGATAGTATGCTGTCACTGTTGTTCACATTTATAAGACTTATGGTGCAAGCAGCAAGGAAGATCCTAACGTTAGATGCTATACTATCCCTTGCATTGAGGTCAACAATGGAGCATCGAGTGGAAATGTCGTGTTACTAGATAGCAACTCTATCTAACTATCGTATTACTAGTGGCAATATAAAACAGTGTCTTGTAATAAAAACTCTATACTTACATTAATTATGAAACCTGACTTGACCTATTGTTTCAATATCACAGGATCGTGTGAAAATGTGCCATTGTGTAAAACGAGTTCATTGGGTTTTGTTTTCATTATTGACTGTCTCTGTTTTATATTCCGTTCGGTGATTGTAATTATGTTCAAATATGAAAGCAGTGATAGCCACGTTGGTAGAACGCTTGCCTCGGTAACGAGGATCGCAGCTTCAAACCTCCGGCTCGCACCTCTGCGATTTCATTGTCTGTCTGTCTGTTTGTTTCGGCTAATCTCTGGCTGGAATGATTTTGACGGGACTTTCACTGGCAGCTAGCTGATGTAACATGGAGTAACTTAGGCTACATATATTTTAGAAATAAGTTTTTCTTAAATACCACGCGGACGAAGTCGCGGGTAACAGCTAGTTGCAATAGAATTTTATTTTTTCGTTTTTTTACCCATCGCACGTCGCATTCGTGTTCCCGCTCGTACGTAACACACACACAAAACCCATTTCACATCTTGCGAAACAACAACAAAGACACTCTAAAATCCTATTTTAAAAACCCATAATATTCATATGTAAATACTACAGTGTAAAGCCGCTGGGCAAACATTTTTACCGCATTCCGTCGACGCGTTAAACGGTTACAAAAATACATCATGAGGCACCATTGTGTCGCGATTATCGCTCGACGCTTGTCAATTGGACCACGCGAAGCGTTTTAGTGTAGGCCCGTGAGGTGGCCCTGTTTGCACGTTTTTTTTTGCGACAAAAGGGTTAATGTTGTGGATATTTCTGTAGTCATAATATATTTATTATTATATTCTACTAGCTGTTACCCGCAACTTCGTCCACGTGGCATTTAACAAAGACACAACCGTTAGCAAAAGCCCGCTCGCGCGTTCTGAGCCCGCGCGACCGGGGCGGCCTTTGTGATATTAAGTCGTTGGCGGGATTGGGGGGCGGGTTTCTAAAATAAAAGAAGCCTAAGTTACTCCTTGTTACATCAGCTCTGCCAGTGAAAGTCCCGTCAAAATCAGTCCAACCATTTCAGAGATTAGCCGGAAGAAACAGACAGACAGACAGACAAAAATTGTAAAAAATATTGTTTTGGTATAGGTAACGTGTATACATCCAAATGCACTTAGTAAAAAGCGGTTATTTTAATATTACAAACAGACACTCCAATTTTATTTATATGTATAGATATACCGCACGCTTAATAATAGACTGACCGATTAGGGTTTAAGCCCAAAGTGAGATAAGCACACAGATAGATTTATTCCAACGTTATCTATCTACCAATCTCAGAATTTTTACGATATCTTATTCCTAGACTGAGTTACGAATATGTTGTCTTTTTTACTTATACAAATTTTGACAAAACTTTTAACATTAAAGTGACATAATTCATAATGCGTCTGAGATTGCGACAGTCAACTCGCGGTGCTTTTATATTATAGTGACCCATTCATGTTTCTGAACTTAAAAATCAATACTACATAAAAATAATATGTTATTATTTTATCAAGTATAGACTTATAACATAAAAGAGAAAGGGTTTTAGTGAAATGTTTAATAAAATACAGACATATAACAAAAAGTGTCATCACTAGTACAGCAATATATCATTGATTTTATTAATAAACAGACGTATCTCGGGGACAACATTTTAAAAGCTATAAATAATTATAAATAATAATAAAATTTCTTCAAAATTACATTTTAGTATCAATAATTACATAATCAAGTATTCTTACAATACATCATTTATTATTATTACGCTATTTTCATTGAGATATAAGTAATAATGTCAGACAAGTTGTAAATGACAAAACGTTTTTGCGATTTCCCAACAAACAGCTTTTTTGAGTTAGGTCAGTCTATTAGTAAGCGTGCGATACGTATATGGTAGGTAAGTTCTGTAAACAATCGCTGTGCTACATTTGCCTTTTATTCTCTGAGAGAGAAAAGGTCAGTGACCTTGTCGAAATTCTTAAACTTCGGACCATCACTATTGTGATTCGTTTAGCGAGGTAAGTTCAAAAGGTGAATACAAGTAACGGCGGGGTCCCAGTGTAGCGTTTAAGCGATTATCAATTTAACGTTATTTCGTTTCTCATAAAAATCAGCCCAGCCGTTCTTGAGTTATAAATGGTGTACCGAGATTGACTAGAATTAGTCACTGATGTAGGTATTCACCAAGCTTAGCTTTTAGTTGCCACTAAAATTCGTTTGAAAGATAATTATGTTTAATTATAATTAGTTGAAGCAGTGATAGCCAAATTGGTAGAACGCTTGCCTCGGTAACGAGGATTGCAAGTTCAAACCCCGGCTCGCACCTCTGGGATTTTTCACGTGCGAATCTCATTTTCAACCAAGATTATCACTTGCTAAACGGTGAAGGAAAACATCGTGAGGAAACCTGCATGTCTGAGAGAACCCCTCGAAAGATGTGTGAAGTCTGCCAACCCGCACTGGGCCAGCGTGGTGGACTATGGCCTAAATCCCCCCTCGCATTGAGGGGAGGCCCGTGCCCAGCAGTGGAACATAAAAAAGGGCTGGAATTATTATTATTATAATTAGTTAACAAATATTATGGAGAACAAACAAAAATATCTAGAATGTTTCACTGCTGGGATATATTATACTCAAGTATGTCAAAGTCAAAGTCAAATCATTTATTTCGTATAGGCCTACGGGGGCACTTACAAATTGTCATTCAAATTTTTTTTTCTTAAGTCTACAACCGGATCGGAACGCGACCTCAACTGAGAAGATCCGGCAAGAAACTCAGCGGGCTCGTCTTTTTTTTTAATTCGTTATTCTATCGGGGTAGGCAGAGAACACTATTGCCCTGCAATGATCCTAAGATTAAAGCCCATGATGTTTGGAAAATATTGAGTCAATCAGCGTATACAACAGTAAATGACTTTCGGTCAATAATTAATGAATGTATCATCAATGACATTTTTTTTTTTTATATTATAGTCAGTATTTGATCTCGATCTCACCTGATGGTACGATGAGATCTACGATGGAGCATACTTGCCTAGAAGGCACCTGTTCACTCTCGAATTGACATATTGTGTGAGTGTGAACAGGTAGGAAGGCGGCAGTAGTTCGAGAAGCTACATTCATAAGAGATTGTGAGCCAAATGAGTCAAAATATTGGAAAGTAGACCTAGTTACTATTAGACCAAGTTAAGAGATTATTTAGCTGCTAGATCCAGCAACAGTTGGACGGTTTCGTCGGCAATTTTTTGTTACGATAGAAGATTTGGAAGGCATTATGCAATGAGCTAATGGATCTTTATTCGTAGGCATTACGTCAGTAATCACACTAATATCATAAATGTGAAAGTTTAGATGGATCGATGGATGTTTTTTAATCGATCACGCCAGAACGGCTGAACGGATCTGGTTGAAATTTGGCACAGAGATAGATTATAGTCTGGAATACATAGGCTTACTACACATAGGCTTACCTTTTTATCCCGGTAAAAAACATCGCGGGGCGCTGCTAGTTGTCCAATATATTATGTGTTTATTTGTGTGTACCAAAACCCCCTAATATAATTAGCACATCGTAAAAAAAATCGCACAATGGTACAAATTCTCCAAAAAATGGGGACAAAAGATCAAGAATAATATCGGTCCCATTGTACACTTTCGAGAGTATTATTAACTGTTAATCGCGGCACAGTGGGCCACAATGTTGTAGGGTCTCGAGAGTTATGTGTTCGTCACTTTGTCGGCGGTCGGCGCGGTTTTTGTCAGCCGTTTTTTGTCCGTATCATCGAATATGTTGACCACTGGGTTGGCTAGTGCGGTCAGCTCGAGTTGATATTTTATGTTGATTGTATTTTCTTTTTTGGTTTTGTTATGTCACATTTTATATTTAATCTTTATGATTACTTACTTTAAACTACAGTTCCTAATTAAAACTTGTACCAGCAAGTTATATTAAGGGGGAAGCGAAAGGTCAGGGCGCGAAATTCAAAATGTCAATGGGTTTTATTTGTTTTACGAACAATTTTGAGGTTTGTAAAAACCGCTACTTTTACTAACTTTATGGTGTTGTATCGCTTTAGGTATTTTTTTTTAGTATGAGTTTTTGGTTTAGTATGTGATAAACATGATGTTAACTAATTATTTTTTTTGCGCTTAATTGGATAAAAAATATACTATAAAATCATTTTTCAAGTATCAAGATCGTGTGCAGTGTTTAAACGGCGGCATATAGTAGTTACAATGAAAGGCGGTTTTAAAGGTTTTTTTGTCCGGAACACCGCCGATGGTACCACTGTGCCGTACGAAAGATGCACATTATAAGTATTTATGTTAACACGTTACCCACTGGCGTATTCTAAATTTTTTTTTTTTTTTTTTCAACGAGTTTGGTCACATTCGATAGGGTTGAATGGTCTAGTATTGTCGTTTAAAAAGTATACAATAAAATTTAAATTAAAAAACCTAAAAACGCCCGTTTTCAAATGATTATTGATCCTTAGGGGATCGCGCTGTAAGTAAAATAGAGTAACTAACTTAGTGGTCCCCGACGCCAATAAGGATCAAATTATCCTTTGAAAATGAACAGATGTTATTTTTTCTCATTTTAAACAATTTTTTACGTCTATATAATGCTACGTCTACTATGTTAACGAATTAACAAGACTTTTCTAATATATTTTTGGCAATTTTTTTTTCTAAATTCAAAAAACAAGGAGAATATAGTAGACACAATAATATTAACTTTGTCTATTACCTATTCAAAGTTGTCGGCGATTTCTATGACTCAAAGGTCAAACGCATTCCCTTTCAATACATTGTTACATTATTAGCCAATCAGCCCATCGACACCGCAATGAAAACATAAATTACCAGCCATTTGCTTTGTGATTCATGAAGTAGATACAGTAGACTAGACAAGCTATCAGCTATGTGTACCAGACATTATTAAAGAATTACGTGTCACAATTGAGATCGAAAAGGTACTCTTTTAATTCTGTTAAAAACTAGTAGCCGATTTGGTGTGGCCTGTAATGGTCTGTTACTTGTCACTTGACAGACAGAACCTGTAGTGCTAGTCTTTAAGATTATTTTATAACTATCGGGTAATTGGAGGTAAAATATCAAATTCGCATGCTCTAAAAGTCTACAGAGCCAGTGAAACCGCTCTTTTGAATGCCGCCTCGCTTCGCCCCACTCCACCTCGCTCCGATCCGCTACGAACCGCTACGCATCGCTCCGCTCCACGCCGACCCACTCCGCTCCGCTCCACTTCATTCCACTACGCCCCGCTCCGCCCGCTCGAACCCGCTTCGCTCGGTCCTACCCCACTCCGTGCGGATCGGAACAGAGCGGTGCCGAGCGGGAGGAGCGGAGCGGAGCGGTGCATCTCTGCATTCAAATGTGTATATTTTATATTTTTTAAAGTTATTTTATATTGTTATTACTATGAAGCACCTAAAATAGACAACAACTTAATTAACGTCCAATTCAATTGAATCACATCTCTATTAGAACTAGTTTCAAAATGAATAAATCAAGTTTATCAATGGGCCGTGTATCGCGCGTACCTGCACAACCAATTAGTGGATATCAAAACCTTACTAATTAGTTCACGTACACATTAATAACGGTTTATCTGTTTGTATGTTAATTTATTGTATGTGGGTGTCTTGTGGTACGGTTTAAAAGTACCATAACATTATTTTATTTCAACTTTAGAAAGAGTTAAAATTTAAATACCCGGTCTGTGTTTCTCGAAAACCGTATAATCGTTTTCTATTCAACATTGTTAAAATCCCTTTCCCTATTACTACTAGAAAACCAGTACGTCAAGTGCGAGCTAACCGTATACTTTATAGTCTACCGTATTTAGACATTTTGTACATAGGCTATTTTTATTTGTTTGCACATAGGCTATTTTTATCCCGGTAAAATGTATGGTTCAAGTGGAATAGATTTGTTTTATTTTTTCATACTTTTAATCGCACGTAACACCGCGGGGCGCAGCTATTATAGTTATATGATAAGGTATGACTTCAGAGCGTTGATCGCTTTTCTTGTCCTGTACTCACTACTAAAGAAATATTTTGTGAATTTGTTTTATTTCTCAATCCTTGTACCGTTTCTATAAAACACCATTAGCAAAGCCACCGAAGGTTCTTATAAGCTATCTTAATAATGGGTTCTGAACATTCTGAAAGCATTGTCCATCAGCTTACATCCCTTCCGGTCTGTCACATCTGCCAGATTACCAATTATCTTCAAACCGTTGTGGAAAGTAAATGGATATAGCAAGACGATGGCTTCTTGTTAAAGCCAGTACTAGGGTAAAGTGACTTAAGCTTTATGCTGAAGGTTCAGGATACCAAACGAAACAAAAAAGGGTGGTAAAGTAGTAGCATAGTATTTTGTAACTTTTGACGATTCATAATTACTGTACTTAATGGTCTACGTGAATAAAAAAAATCCGATTCTGATTCCATAACAGCATCGGGCTTATTTAGAAATTGTTGTCTATTTTTCTCTCATCATCTGTGAACACACATCAAGAAAAAACTACTGGATTGATTTGAATAAATTTTGGCATGAACAAAGCTATATCCTGTGTAAAAAAAATAGAGCATCTATGGAGTTTCTTGCTCGTTCTTCTCCATAGGAACGGCATTCCGAACGGGTGGTACAGTAGTAGCTTAGCATTTTGTATCTTTTGACGATTCGTAAGTACTGTACTTAATGGTTTACATGAATAAAAAATATTCTGATTCTGATTCTAAAACATTGGAAATTTTTAACCTGACGTATCAATGATTTTCTCAGGATAGTCGAGAAAGGAAAGCCCATAAATCGTGATTACGAGTTGCTTTCATTATATATGGCAAATTACACCTCGGTGGAAACAATTATAAGTAAAAAGTACCGTCGACAGCAACAATATTTAATGTACCGAACCATTAAAACTCAGTGAATAAAAAGATTGCTTAAAAATCCTTTCGAGCAAATGGCATGTAATTACAAAGGAAATTACACGTTTTACTGCAAATAACTTGCGGGAACAAAAGTTTAACGCTCCATGATTACACTTGACCACGCCCCAGTACTTGTAGTTGATAAGTTTCACATGGTGTTCTCAAAATTTTGTTTAACGCCATCTTGTATGAGGCTGTAGAGTAGAAGTTAACTATGGGGAAGTAACACTGTGATTGGTTGGGCCTGACTCGCGCTAGAAATATTCTTTTCGATTCACTTCATTCATGGGACGATCGGTTTAATTAAATATGCAATTGATCGCATTCCAATCCGATTGCAGGGTTAAAAAACAATAAAAAAATGACACTAGTTATTTATAGGGCTGTATAAAATAAATGATTTATTAAAAAATAATGATCGCGCTACAAACCCACCAATTTTATGGTCCCAAACTTTGATATTAAATCTTGTATCTTTATTTCTTGCATGAATACGCATTACGCGGCGTTTTTTTTTTTTATTTTTCTATTACATTATAGGCAAGTATTTGATCTCGATCTCACCTGAGGGTAAGTGACGATGAGATCTACGATGGAGCATACTTGCCTAGGTAGGAAGGCGGCAGTAGATCGAGACGCTACATTCACTGGGCACATGCAGCGCAGCTGATCTGACCCGCCATCCATGAATGGCAACACCGAACATCATGCCGGAACACGGCTAGGCCGCTTGGCGACATGGCTTTGTTCAGTGGGTGGTGACTAGCCACGGCCGAAGCCTACCACCAGTACAAATAAATTACGCTAAATACGCGTAAATTACGCTAGTCTCTATCGTCACCGCTCTCACCCGACTCAGCTTAGCCTTACTTACAACATTTAACTAAATCCTGTTCGATTTCTTTCTCGTACCCTGTAAGACAATATAAACACCCATCAGTCCGTGTGAAAAAGTTTAAACGTGCAGTAAATTAACGGTTAAGGTTAAACTTGTACCGATCACAACAAATTGTAGGCGTCAATGAGTAAGGAATGAAAGTAAAGTCGTGTTGCAAGTTCCTTGACAATACTGCAGTATTTGTTAAGTGCATTAAATATATAAGCCAATTGAAATAAAAAAAACAACGGAATTTATCGAGTTTATTTTTTGTTTTTACGTTTTCGACGTTTCGGCTGCTTTACAGCAACCATGGTACGGGAGGACTGAAGTGGTTTGTCAGTGTTTCTATATTTCGTGTTAGGCGCCTAGTTTGAACATTGGACAATCTCATAGTTTTATTTTTTTATTTTTTTATGTTATAAAAAAGATGTTTGTTTATTTTTTGATTTCCACTCGGGGTGTTTCGGGATGACGGCAAGAGACCTGATGGCATGACGCTAATTCCCTGGGAGCGGGGTCGACCGCTTGTTTGGGATGCCACGTGTGTAGACACGCTGGCTCCCTCTCATCTCAGGGAGTCAGTGTCTGCCGCGGGGGCCGCGGCTGAGAGAGCGGATCTCGGCAAGCGGCGGAAGTACGCCGTATTAAACAATAGTTACGCATTTCTGCCGTTTGCCGTAGAGACGCTAGGCCCATGGAGCCATAGCACAAAACAATTTATTAATAAAATATCTCCAAAATTAATTGCCTCCACAGGTGACAGGAGGGCTGGCTCTTTCCTCGCTCAGAAAATTAGTTTGATCATACAGCGAGGAAATGCAGCCAGCATTCTTGCCACCATTCCACGCGGACAAGGCCTTTTTGATACCTAGTTTGTTTTAATATCATTTATATTTAAATAAATAAGTCTTAATAAAAAAAAAAAAAAAAAAATCTCATAGTTGGTATTTATTTGGCCATTTGTAACCTTACGGCGTTGCTTATGGAGTTGACATTGCCAGAATCAATAGATAAAAAAAAGGCCAAAAAATGTTTGTTTACTTTGCCGAGTCACAAGACGTTCTAAATTTGATTCATCCCCCTTATTGCGTTAGAACTGTAAAAATGAAATTGATCGTAAAACAACCCCTAGATACAGCATCGCCCCCCATGAGACTTATGTTTCGACGAACCATCAAGAGTTTATTAGTTGAGGGTACTGTAATGATAGTACATAGTATCAGTGATAGCGAAGCTGGTTGAACGCTTGCCTCGGTAACCAGGATTGCAGGTTCAAACCCCGGCTCGCACCTTTGTAATTTCTGGATTTCATGTGCTTATCTCGTTTTCAACCATGACTATCACTTGCTAAACGGTGAAGGAAAACATCGCTTGGAAACCTGCATGTCTGAGAGAACCTCTCGTAAGACGCGTGAAGTCCGCCAACTCGAACTGGGCCAGCGTGGTGGACTATGACTTAATCCCCCTCGCATTAAGGGGAGGCCCGTGCCCAACAGTGGGACATTAAAAAGGGCTGGTATTATTATTACTGGGCCCCAAGTCTGCTAACACAATCGATTCATGATCGAACAGCAACCTCACTTTTGACAGATACCCCATACAATATCTGTCAAAAGTGACAGTTACCATGTGGTTGCTGTTCTATTATGAATATACTGTTAGCAGACTTGGGGCCCTGTAATGATGATAATGTGGCTCGGAGACGCATTTAAAGCCGTCGGTCCTGCGTCTGATCACTCTCTGATTTTGTCGGGTTGCCACCGACCGTCGATCCATCGGAATATGAGAGCGAGGTATGAGAGTGCATCTATGCTTACGGACACGTTCGTGCATAATAATATCTGTAGTGTATATGACTAGTTAAACTTCTTCTAGGTTTAGATTAGACTACTAGATCCGGTTGTAGAATTAAGAAAAAAAATTTGTAAATGACAATTTCTAAGTGCCCCGTAGGTCTATACAAAATAAAGTATCCGTTGATATTGCCCGCCATGACCCAAATTTGGTTAGGACTATAACATTACACATCTCGCACGAAAACTTGTGCAATTCACAGATGCATGAAAATTATGGTGATACGTTTTTGTGGCTGTGACTGTGATTGACTGGTAAGTGTACAGTCGAATAAAAAATACAAATCGTTTATATTTTTTTTGTTTTTGATTTTGCATTTAGTAAAGTTACATTATGTTATAAATATAATCTTCGGGTAAATTCAAAACTAAAAATAATATACTGATTTCGTTTACTTACGCGAATACTACACATTGAAGTAAAACGAATTTTAACATAATATAAACGCGATAAAATCCTTAAAATTCGTTTTTTTTTCTAAAAAAATTATACCTAAATATTGATTTCAATTGAATTATTCGATTCCTTAACTCATCACTTTTTATTCTATAAAACATAGTTGGAAATAATCACAATAAAACGTCACAAATCATAGCAACCTTCATTGTCGATTCGTCAACCATCATATATTTTATAACTTGTCATCGAAGGGAGGGAATCTAAGGTAATTTGTTGGCCCAATCCCTGAAGGGAGATAGATATGCAGCAAAAAACCAACCCAACCGCCGCGTCCAATTTGAAGTAGTGAAAAATGAGCCTCTATTATCCATCCTTAAATTATTGTGAGCCTCGTACTATGAAACTTGGTGCGTAGCGATAGTTCAATGAATTTAGATTCTTTTTATTACATTTTAATTAAAAAAGTTAATTTTTAGTATCAAGTGCCTGTTTAGTAGGCAAAATTTGTAAATTCATGTTTAATTTACAAAGCATGAAACCTTTTTTTTGAAATTATCAATTATAATTTTCAGAATTATTATTCACAAAAAAAATAATTGTCGATGGTATCGGTCTCTAAGAGAATCTAACTGTTTTGGTCTCTCTAATCAAATCGAGAATAAAACACGGCTTAGGCATAGAAAAAAATATTTTTGGTATGGTTGAGGTATACGATGGCACGCCACTCGGCTTACCCTCAAACACGTCGCATAGTAAGGGACCCGGGGGCCAGACGTCGTAACTTTACGATACCAAGTTTACTGCACCGGCCCTGCAACGGGTGGGGAAAAAATAAATTGGAAACTGACGCCCTCTAGATAGCGCGAGACGCGTTTTACGAGCCCATGCGTTCGGCGCGGATAATAATATAGTTGTGTGCACTCTCGTGCGCGACTGTACCTGCGGTTAATGATACATTTTTGTTTTTGTGAAGCAGTTGTACCCGAGCTTACCCTGTTGAACGCTTGCCTTGAAAACTATAGGATCTATTCGGTTTTGATTTCCACTTCCATGATCATTAGGCTATAACATTACGTCAAGTGCGAGATTAATATGTATATCAGTACGTCAAGTGCGGGATTATTAGGTATATCAGTACGTCAAGTGTGAGATTATTAGGATTATTAGTACGTCAAGTGTGAGATTAATATGTATATCTGTACGTCAAGTGCGGGATTATTAGGTATATCAGTACGTCAGGTGCGAGATTATTAGGCATATCAGTACGTCAAGTGCGGGATTATTAGGTATATTAGTACGTCAAGTGCGGGATTATTAGGTATATTAGTACGTCAAGTGCGAGATTATTAGGTATATCAGTACGTCAAGTTTCAGATTATTCGTAACCTAACCATATATTTTAGTCTACGAATTTATACAATTTCGTCAATTGAACGGCGCCTCTATCGGATGTCATTTAAAACTTTCAATTCTCCATACAAAAGTGTAAACACGAATACCGTTAGCTTACAAAAAATCTCGCACTTAACGTGCTGATGTGCAAATATTAATGGTCTAGAAGACAATGATGTGAAGTGCAATATTTTAGGGTGTTAGAATTTTTTATTCCTAACGTACTTAATGAGTATTGAGCACCATTTGCGCTCAACAGAGTGACATCTTTTCATCTCTTTCTACCCAAATCATATCGCCATAAGTATATATTCATTTTACTAGGAGATTGTTTTTGCACATGTACCATTCTGCTTGAAAGCCGATATATCTCTATAAATACGGCTGAGACCTGTACCCAGTACATAATATGAAAAAGAAAATCACAACTTAACAAATATTAACATATGTGAAAATCATAAAAGGCACATTATCATCTACCCCATGTAATAATGGACTTTAAATGAAAACTGATAGAGTGTGTATTCGCATAGCGTTACATCAATGAAAATCTTTGAGCAATAAGTAACAATTAGCAAGGAAACGCTACATTCATTTTGCTTTCGGCTTTTGTTTTATATTGTTTTGTTTCATATGCAATATGTTTTAAATTAGGCGTTACTTTTCTATTAATAGTAATAATTTCGCCAGACGAACACACCTTCTATACGGTCCCACACTAAGCAACGCTTGTATTATCATCATCCTAGTATATAATACATATATAGATATTAAAAATCCATGATGCTGGTACAAAAATTCGTGCTCATCACACAAAGAGTTTCCCTATTAGGATTCGAACCCGCGACCGTTGGCACAGAAAGCACTACCAACTGCGATAATCACATCGTCAAGATATTCATATTCTATTAATTAATGTTTTCTATACTTATAAAAAGTGTTTGCATAAAAAGGTTATCTACAATGGCATTGTTGAATAATAAATTGAATGTTAGCTGAACTAGTATTTTATATCTGACACGAAATAATAAATAAAATAAGTCCAATATAAAATATTTTGACATATCAATAAATGGTCCATCAATTAAATAACATTATTAGTTATTACACTACTCAAAGGATAAAGGCACGATCCCACGGGCTACCACCTGCTCGGCAGCTTTCAACAAAACCAAATATTTGAATAAAAAAACAAACACTATCTAATGACGGCCGAGATTGATGACAATTGTGTACAGGCGAGAGGATAATACTTTTCCAAACGAAAAAAAATAAAATTATGTGTTTGTAATCGAAAAAATATTTATTGATTAATTTAGCGGCCTCTTTGTAAACAGTGCACATTTTAATTTAAAAAAAATCTAAAATATATATTTTTTTTTATAATATTCTTAATCATGAAGGAAAGAAAACAGTTTTAATGTCGTTGAAATACTTGGCCAATGTAAAAAAGTAGTTACTCTATAAGTCTATCTCAATAGTAAAAACCCTAAATAAAGAAAACAATATATTCGAAATACGTTTGTATGGGACTGTACAAAGGCTGCTCTCGGCCGCACCGATTGTTGATCTCTGACATTTGAATGAGATTACGTAACCGCTTCCTTTCCACATCAAATAACATTTGATTGATCGTGTTTCTGTTATTAACGGGCATATCTATTAAGATTTTGTGACAAATTTGGTTTTTTTTTTTCTGATAGCAAAAAGAAAAAGAATAACGTCTGTGATCTAAGCAAAATCTATTTTATGAGTAAGAGTGTTCTGTCTCGCTCAATCTACAGATTTCATACGTAAGAATGATAGTGATAAAGTACATTTAAGTTTTCAATGGGGACAACTTTCTTGATAGTCAGAAGATTGTATTACTTACGCTATTTTTAACATCTCCTGCACGTCTGTGCGATCTAACTGTATACTTTATAGTCTCTGATATCGCCCGCTAGGGGCGTTTTTTAAGTCTCTATACAAAATGTCCAAATACGGTAGTTTATAAACTATAAAGTTAGCTAACGAAAAATCTCGCACTTGAGGTACGGTATTTAGAAATTTTGTATGGAGAATTTAAAAGCACCTCTAGCGGACTGTATTTAAAACTTTTAATAAGAAAACTGTAAATGAACAGTTTTCTTATTAACGTGCAGCCCAGCCCTATCTTTAAAAAAAAATCTCATCTAAAGTTATCATAATGATGTTGCCAGGATGCTTTCGCGGCAATAAAATACACCTTTAAGAGCTTTAATAAGTCGGTATGGCTTTTATGGTGGCATTAAAGCCAGCCACGTTTTAATTTGGCTGTAAAAGCCGTGGGCCATTGTATGTAGTTCGCTTGGGTGTGTGAAAGACTTTTGATAGAATAGACGCTCATAAAACATACAATATCTTTGAATTATTAGAATTGATCTCACATCTATACACATATAAATAAAATTGGAGTGTCTGTTTGTAATATTAAAATAACCGCTTTTTACTAAGTGCATTTAGATGTATACACGGTACCTATACCAAAACAACATTTTTTACAAATTTTGTCTGTCTGTCTGTCTGTTTGTTTTGGGTAATCTCTGAAATGGCTGGACCGATTTTGACGGGACTTTCACTGGCAGATAGCTGATGTAACAAGGAGTAACTTACGCTACTTTTATTTTAGAAAATAAATAGGATCTCTTGAAAAAAAAATAAAACCAATGTTGCAGCGCAGTGCCTGATTAAGTTTGATAGCAACAACCTGCAATGCGTCCCGCGGGCTCAGAATGGGCGAGCAGGCTGTTGTCAACGGTTGTCTTTGTTAAATACCACGCGGACGAAGTCACGGGAAACAGCTAGTAGAAAATATGAATAAAGGAGGTTGAAACCTAATCAAGAAGTGGCATTATTTTTTAAAATAACTAAATAAAAAAAATACAAATTATTAATGATATCTGTAGTTCAATTTAGCTTAAGTGTTTTAGAATTAATATACTTTACCAGTTATAACAGAATCCTTCTCGAATTGAGGGGAGGCCCGTGCCCAGCAGTGGGACGATAAAAAAGGGCTGGCAGTAAAAAATATATATATATATCCATAGACTTTCCATAGATTCTAATAACTAATATACGTATCAGACTCAATAAATAAAAAAATAAAATTTTTAAATGAAACTGGCCAATGTTTTTTTTCAATCCTACGTTTATTAAAATAAGAACTATTTAATCGAGACACACAATCGATATCAAATATGAATGTTCACAGAACAAATTATGTAACTCGATCTCAGCCGTACAAGCGATCCATCAAAAAATTCTGACAGACTAAGAAAAAAAAGTTTTTTATTATAAAATCTTTTTGTACTTTTGCTGTCGAGCGTACACAGTACAAAGAAGATATTTTAAGCGGTTTTTAAACTTAAAGGTATTTGTTGTAATCTTGAGAACTGCTCAACCGATTTGAGTAAATTTATGTTTTGTACATGCAAATGATATTTGCTGGGCTGTTATTTTTTTTTCCTGTAATGTCGTTACAAAAATAGAAATGGAACTTTATAACGTTTCAGCGTAGGCTGCTTGACACATTGCACTAAATGACTGCAGGTTCGATTGTCGTTGGGGCAAACGTGTCATCGTCTGATAGTATTTTTTTTATTTAATATTTTATTTCAGTAAATATTTTGTTTAAAAAATAACTACAATTATAATCGTTTTACTTACTTCGAAAAATATAAATTATAAATTCGACAACTATAATTTATAAGTTTCTTAAAATCATTTTCGTAATCCATAAAAAAAATGAGACGACAGATTTAAATTATTGGCCACACACGAAACGTGTAATTTTTGCATACAAACAGCGATAAATATCAATTTGTGGGCGCACAACAGCTAAATTGTAGGTCTAGTGAGCCAGTCGAGTGATTAAGTGGTTTGTGTGTGTCTAAAATTTCGGCGCCTTGCGTCGTTGAGGGTTTTGTTTATGACTTTACTTTCAAGGGTGGCCACATTATTATTATTTCAGTAACGTTTTGTGATATTGTTGCCAGTTCTTCAGGGGCGTGATTATTTGTAAACTAACCGTATAATTATATTTTTATAGTCTACCCCCTGAATTTATAGACGTTCTATAATTCTATCAAACGTCATATAGTACTGCGCGAAGTAAAGCTCTTGTGCGCAATACTAGGTATATGACATTTTATAAAGTTATAAAAGGTGCAGAATACAGGTAATAATTTATTTTATTTATTTGGATTCAATTTAATTTATAAAATAAAATAAAACTTAGTGTTAAGTATTTAAAAGCAGATTAAACGTATAATTATGAATGTTGTCGTTTTAATCCCCACTGTATTGAAATATACAAACGAGTGATGAAATTATGAATTTCGTCAAAATACAGTCGAGTAGAAAAACAAAAATAAATTATTATAATTTCATTTGACTTCATGCAATTTTATTTATGACAAAAAAAATCTGTATTATAAATATTATACGGTGACATACCACGATCGCGTGCAAATGATTGTTGTGCTATTTTTTTAAGAACAACTTTCAAATAACATTCAAATGAGGTTCATAAATAATATAAATAATTTCAATGTAACTGTGCTCTGTGTTTATAAGCCCACGCTCGCGTTGTTCAGGTAATTAAATTAATATATTGCTGTTAATATCAGGCTATTAGTATCACTATTAATAATATACTGGTATTTGCCAAATATATATAACTGAGTACCGTTAAGAAATAAACTTGTAGTAGATAAGTGGTATTGTTTGTTGGATAAATTGTGGAACTATTTTTTTTAAATTATAATTAATGAATTAAGACGCGAAGCTGTAGAAAGTGTTGAATTTTAACGGATTAAAACTATTTGTTTTTAAATTGCAGTGAAAGCCATGTTGGTAGAACGCTTGCCTCGGAAACGATCGCAGGTTCTAACCCCGGCTCGCACCTGTGAGATTTCTGGATTTCATGTGCGAATCTCATTTTCAACCATTATTATCACTTACTAAACGGTGAAGGAAAACAACTCGTGCAAACCTGCATGTCTTAGAAATCCTCTCGAAAGACGTGTGAAGTCCGCCAACCCGCACTGGGCCAGCGTGGTGGACTATTGCCTAATCCACCTCGCATTTAGGGGAAGCTCTTGCCCAGCAGTGGGACATTAAAAAGGGCTGGTATTATTAGCATTTATTAAATAACCCAATTGGATTAAGGTTCAATCTCTCGTGTAACAGTAGCGACATTAAAACGAGCCATCCACAATATCGGCTTTTATTAAATCGTAAACAGCGTTTGATGGGGATTTTTACTTTTTTCAATAAAGTGTTTATTGGTACCCAGCGTTTATTGCGGTGGTAACGTTAGATTTTAAGTAGGTATATAAGTATAGAGCTGGGAGTTTGATGGTGGTTTAACGATTAACTTAATCGATATCTCGTTTTGAAAAGATAGGGATCGATTTCGATTATATTGCCATGTGTTTGTAATCTAATCTTTGTTGTGTTTGAGTTCTGAAAGAGTTTTTTATATTTGTTGAGGATCAGAAGGGTAGGAAGAATTGGGGTTGGTCCTAACAATTCGCTAAAACTAAAACACTCTGGTCTACCAACAACATGCTAGACCGGAGTTTTATAGGCTTCACTTTTAGCGTACGCCGTGTGTTGTCTGATTATTTTAACAAGTCTGGCTGACGCTTTGGTAAATTATTGGTTTGAAAATGGAAGCTTTAAGATCTGCCTTTATGCATACTGTGGAAGCAGTAAAAAAACCGAGGCATACATACATAATATAGGGGACTACCACCTGTGACTCATTTCACTCGTGACAAATGGTGTACGGGGAAATTTCGATGGCTAGCAATTTTGTGCGTGAATGTACCTTTAGAACTAGCATCGGTCACGCATCAATGCATTATGTGTACCATTGTACCATTTTATAGAGATAAATTAGATTGTTTTTTTTATTTATAACTAGCTGAACCGACAGACATTGTCTTACTTTTTTATGACTTGTGACGGATATTTTATAAAAATAATTAAAATTTCGGTCCAGCCTTTTTCAAGTGCTGCGCGTTACCAACGAACTACATTTAAATATTATTTATATAGCAAATGTTTATTTAGATGCGACATTGTAAGCTATATTTTGCACCTAGCCTATACAAGTCTCGCCTCAGTAAAAAATCCGTTGAAATTGAACAATTATAATTTCACGATGCTCAAATAAACAGACATATATTCACAATCATTCAAGAAACAATTGATTCAGATCAGGATATATCCGAATACACTATAAAACTATTTATTAAATATCTTCAATGAATAGACACAGCTTAGTTATTTTTTTAATAGCATTCACTTAACCGAAATTAAAAATGAACTAAAAATGTCTACACCTTTGTCCTAACAAATCCACTACCTACACAGATTTGTGTAACGCAACATTTATTTATTACTTTAAGTGTCAACACGGGTCAAACCAACATAATCTTTACCACCGAACCACTGCAAAATCACCTCTAATATTATTACGAATAAGATCTTGATAAAATGCAATGTAGATTGAGTTCTGACACCGGACGCACGCATACAATAACCTTCCTGTAGTGATAACGGTATTTGGGCTAATTACCGCGAAGTGTAACAGCCAACATCTTACTTTTAGTCACAGACTTGATAGAATATTCAGACAACACATGGCGTGAGCTACAAGCGAAGCCTACATAAGCTCGGGTCTAGCATGTAGACACACGCACTCACGCACACATACAAGATATAATAATAATAGTGTAAAATATTTTGACATGTCCAGCGAAGTTCCTTATCGCGCGTTACGACGCTAGACGGAAAAAAATCAGATGAAAAATTAAGATGAAAAGTTGTAACGACCAATTGTAAGCATTTATATAAACGAAAGTATAGTTTACTATATAAAACCCAAAAACATAACGATACCTCGTTCAAAAACATGCCAGCGACATCTATCGCTGACAAAAATAAACATAAATAAACGAAAGTATAGTTTACTATAAAAAAACCCAAAAACATAACGATACCTCGTTCAAAAACATGCTAGCGACATCTATCGCTGACTTACAAACTAAACATAAATAATATTTATGTTTATATTGTAAACTGTACTATAAAATTACTTCTAGAGCCGATGCATTTCGACTCAGTGGGTCTTTCCACAACAAATAAATCAAATTACATTCTGTACTGAGCGCACGGCAAAATGCTACTGGGTAGTTTTGGGCAATAATAAATCATTTACACAATTATTTAACACATCGTTGATGTAATGACATCTATACATCTATACTCTATACATATAAATAAAATTGGAGTGTCTGTTTGTAATATTAAAATAACCGCTTTTTACTAAGTGCATTTGGATGTATACACGTTACCTATACCGAAACAACATTTTTTACAATTTTTGTCTGTCTGTCTGTCTGTCTGTCTGTCCGTCTGTCTGTCTGTCTGTCCGTCTGTCTGTCTGTCTGTCTGTCTGTCTGTTTGTTCCGGCTAATCTCTGAAATGGCTGGACCGATTTTGACGGGACTTTCACTGGCAGATAGCTGATGTAACAAGGAGTAACTTAGGCTACTTTTATTTTAGAAAAAAATAGGATCTCACGAAAAAAAATTAAAACCAATGTTGCAGCGCAGCGCCTGATTAATTTTGATAGCAACAACCTGCAATGCCGCGGGCTCAGAATGGGCGAGCAGGCTGTTGTCAACGGTTGTCTTTGTTAAATACCACGCGGACGAAGTCGCGGGCAACAGCTAGTATTTAATAAATTATTAACTTCATGAGTTTTTTAAAAGTACAACAATGATACTTCCTACTGAAATACTAGTCATTCTTATAGCGTTAAAACGTCTTACACCTCAGTCCTCCGTGACCATAGTTGGTGTAAAGCAGCCGAAACGTCGGGAACGTAAAAACATAATATACACGCGATAAAATCTGTAAAATGAGTTTTATTTAAATGTTTAGTGTGCGCGTAAATGTAAGAAATTAATATTTATTTTTTAAGAAAAATAGATAGACATAGCTGTCATATATAATAACTAGCTGTTGCCCGCGACTTCGTCCGTGTGGTATTTAACAAAGACAACCGTTGACAACAGCCTGCTCGCCAATTCTGAGCCCGCGAGACGCATTGCAGGTTATTGCTATCAAACTTAATCAGGCGCTGCGCTGCAACATTGGTTTTAATTGTTTTTCGTGAGATCCTATTTTTTTTTTCTAAATAAAAGTAGCCTAAGTTACTCCTTGTTACATCAGCTATCTGCCAGTGAAAGTCCCGTCAAAATCGGTCCAGCCATTTCAGAGATTAGCCGGAACAAACAGACAGACAGACAGACAGACAGACAACAATTGTAAAAAATTTGGTTTCGGTATAGGTAACGTGTATACATCCAAATGCAATTAGTAAAAAGCTGTTATTTTAATATTACAAACAGACACTCCAATTTTATTTATATGTATAGATAATACCAGCCCTTTTAATGTCCCACTGTTGGGTACGGGCATCCCCTCAATGTGAGGGGGATTAACCCTTAGTCCACCACGCTGGCCCAGTGCGGGTTGATACATCCGGTATGCTCTTATCTACTTTAATTTTTATTTCATATTAAGTTATCGCGATACAGGGTATCACGCTTGATTCGGTTCTGCACACTTCTGACAAATCCTAATCTTGAATATTTTCGTATGCAGGTTCAGGAAGCAGCCATTAACCGGCCACACTTAAAACAAACCGCGTATAAACAAAACTCTTCAAAGGATTGTGAGTTTATAACAAACTACATATTGTTATATGATTTCCAACAAAGGGCCGAGGCAGCTTCTAAGAAAATATTCCCCTATGATCTTGTGGTAACACTTGGCGAGATTTGTCAAGGTGTTTCGTATCAAAATTGTATAACGGGAAATTGCTTACTGCTATTCTTGGAACTCCTATGTGCTGGCGAATGAAAGCGTTGTATTGCTCATGTACGGTTGCTTAGATGCGTTGCATTTTTAAAAGCTCCTCAGGCTTTTTACCGTGTAATACATAATTATAAAAGCAGTGATAGGCAAAAAGCAGTGATAGCCAAGTTGATAGAACGCTTGCCTCGGTAACGAGGATTGTAGGTTCAAACCCCGGCTCGCACCTCTGGGATTTCATGTGCAAATCTCATTTTCAACCATGATTATCATTTGCTAAACGGTGAAGGAGAACATTGTGAGGAAACCTGCATGTCTGAGAGTTACTCTCGAAAGATGTGTGAAGTCCGCCAACCCGCACTGGGCCAGAGTGGTGGACTATTGCCTAATCCCCCCTCGCGTTGAGGGGATGCCCGTGCCCAGCAGTGGGACATTAAAAAAGAGCTGGAATTATTATACGGTTCCAAACATAAGCAACGATTATGTTTGGAACCGTACAGTTACACCGTACCGTACCGTACAGTAGTTTTATTTCAAGAGGGTAGTTTGTATCTATCATTTTATATTGTTACTAGCTGTTGCTCGCGACTTCGTCCGCGTGGTATTTAACAAAGACTCAGCCGTTGGTAACAGCCTGCTCGCGTTCTGATCCCGCGGGACGCATTGCAGATTGTTGCTATCAAACTTTAATCAGGCGCAGCGCTGCAACATTGGTTTTAATTTTTTTTCGAGAGATCCTATTTTTTTTTCTAAAATAAAAGTAGCCTAAGTTACTCCTTGTTACATCAGCTATCTGCCAGTGAAATTCCCGTCAAAATCGGTCCAGCCATTGCAGAGATTACCCGGAACAAACAGACAGACAGACAGACAGACAGACGGACAGACAGACAGACGGACAGACAGACAGACAGACAGACAGACAGACAAAAATTGTAAAAAAATTTGTTTCGGTATAGGTACCGTGTATACATCCAAATGCATTTAGTAAAAAGCGTTTATTTTAATATTACAAACAGACACTCCAATTTTATTTATATGTATAGATAATATCTTAATCGTGTAGAAACAGTTCAGTTAAAGTGCCTATTACAAATATTAATGCAACCAACAGTCATAAAGTTAATAGAGTACCAACTTATTTCAAACAACTATTTCGTTTATTTTTTAAGTTACATATCACTAAAAGCGTGAGCCTAAGTATATTTAAGATAACTCCAAGTTGTCTAATACATAAATCGTCACAATTAACATCAGTGTCGATTACCACTCAAGTTAAACACGCGACGGCCCATACTTTATGCATCGCTTTCGACTTTCGAAACCATAGCTGTAACAGTTCATTTGACTATAACGTTTTGTGAAAACTTATACTCGCGAGTTTTTTTCGTAGCTTTTCTTAATGACTTCGTTTGTGGAGTGTGACTGAATTCTTTCGGAGTTGTAGTCTGTTAAAAATAACCCATGGTGAAAAATAACTTTTAAGGGTTAAAACTTGATGTGGGGTGGTGGGATGGGGTCGAGTCACCTTCGTCCGTAGGAGAATTAAGTACCCTCGAGATACCCTACATGTGACCCTGGGTGGTGCCAACCAGGTGACAACACTACTGGTGGTAGGTTTCGGCCGTGGCTAGTCACCACCCACTGAACAAAGCAATGTCGCCAAGCGGCCTAGCCGTGTTCCGGCATGATGTTCGGTGTTACCATTCATGGATGGCGGGTCAGATCAGGTGCGCTGCATGTGCCTAGTGAATGTAGCGTCTCTTATCTACTACCGCCTTCCTACCTAGGCAAGTATGCTCCGTCGTAGATCTCATCGTCACTTACCATCAGGTCAGATCGAGATCAAATACTTGCCTGTAATGTAATAAAAAAAAAATGTATAATTATGAGGTATTTACTGATTGATACTGCTAGGTAGTAGTCTCAGTGCAGGCTGCGTTTTGGTTATTCATAATCTGGCTAGTACTTTGCAATTTTAGAAGTTCTGCACTATAACTTTCTATAGGTTTTTTAAGCGACTTCAAAAAGGAGGAGGTTCTTAATTCGGTTGTATTTGTTTTTTTTATGTTTGTTACTTCGGGTCTTTAAGAAGTTTTATTTTATTTGTATTTAAGATAACAAATTGATTATTGATATAAACTTAATGAATTATCTATAATACCAGCCCATTTTAATGTCCCACTGTTGGAGACGAGCCTCCCCTCAATGCGATGGGGATTAGGCCATAGTCCACCATCCTGGCCCAGTGCGGGTTGGCGGACTACACACATCTTTCGAGGGGTTCTCTCAGACATGCAGGTTTCCTCGCGATGTTTTCCTTCAACGTTTAGCAAGTATAGTGGAAAATGAGATGCGCACATGAAATCCAGAAATCTCAGAGGTGCGAGCCGGGATTTGATCCTGCGACCCTCGTTACCGAGACAAGCGATCTACCAACTTGGCTATCACTGCTTATTAATGAATAATCTAAGCATGTATAATCAATTTTATTAATTTATACAAGTTCTGGTATACACTAATATACAATTATTATTTTAAGCCGTGTTTACGATAGAGCACGCACATACTTAAGTCTGTGCAAACCAGTGTACAGTACAAGTCGGCGTCGTATGAACCCAACTTAATTCCTGTTATATGTCGATCAATTCCGATATTGACATCGAAATGGCCCCAACCAGATAAGGCCGTCCCTTCACACGTCCGCGTCAATATTTACCCGAGAGGTATTTGAGTAATTGCCTTACCTTTAACGGCGATGTATGCCTCTTCACGCGGGCATTGTGCCTCGCCGCGTGTGTGCTCAGTCGTTATTTTATCTATCCTTTCAAATATTTTAAAGCCGGCAAAGATACCGCTAATCCAGTGTTATGGTGAGCTTTACCGTTTACTTGAAGTAGGCTAGTGTGCTGGACCTTTTATTAATAATAATTCGAGCCCTTTTTTAATGTCCCACTGCTGGACACGATCCTCCCGTCAATGCGAGGGGGGATTAGGCCATAGTCCACCACGCTGGCCCAGTGCGGATTGACGGACTTCACTCATCTTTCGAGGGGTTCTCTCAGACATGCAGGTTTCCTCACGATGTTTTCCTTCACCGAGATAATGAAAGCAAAAATGCAAGTGATAATCATGGTTGAAAATCAGATTCGCACATGAAAAATCCCAGAGGTGCGAGCCGCGGTTTGAACTTGCAATCCTCGTTACCGAGGCAAGCGTTCTACCAACTTGGCTATCACTGCTTAATCATCAGTGCGTAATTAAGAGATCTCAGGTTTGATCCGCACCCTGGCTATTAAACTATTAACGTAAGATCCCTACTAGTACACAATTGATCTTAGTTGGAGGGGCTAATTGGACAATTAGTAATGTATTTATTTACCTTTCTTTACTAGAACCTAGCTTATCTAGGTTTGATTTTATTAAGTTCTTACTCTCGATAGCTTATTATTTATTCTTTACACGAGTGAAATATGGGATATACTTTTTGTAATGTCGAGACTAAAATTGATTTCTTATATTTACGCGAATACTACACATTGAGATTAAACTAATTTTATGAATTTTATCGCGTTTATTTTATGTTTTTTATGTTCCCGACGTTTCGGCTGCTTTACAGCAACCATGGTCACGGGAGGAGGGAACGTAAAAAACATAATTTGTTGATTATTAGCAGTTGATGATATAAGAATAGTTGATAATAAATAATATCGTAATAAAATATATTATTATTATTTATTATTAAATATTTCCGCACTGCATCATACTCGCCTCTACATTTACATAGGTAACTTTTATGTTTTTAAACGACCGGATGTAACAGCGAAATGGTAGTAACAGCGGAAATGGATCGGGTGCTTAAGCTGGTAACACTATTAGTCAGTGTTACCAACCTGATGGTATGCGAGCACGCGATGCCTTAATTTTCCAGTTTACAAGCCGTTAATAATGAAAGTTGAATATTAAAAAGTTATATCATTTGAAAGCTTGAACAAGTACTTTTAACATTTCTAAGATGTTACATACCATTGTTTATTTAGATTTGAGTAAGATTTTATATCGGAAAATGTATCTATAAATCTCTCTAAAACCGCACACAAAAGACAAGTCGCTGTCTTTGCATAAAAACTTAAATTTAAAAAATAAACACCACTCGGCCTACTAATTAAAAACTCAAAAACTACTTCATACTCTCTGAAACATGCTGAAATGAATGGTTAATGTCGCAACGAGCATCATTGACCTCACTCCGCTGTATACAAGGATTATTACCGCACAAATCCCATCTAAAAACATGGATGACGCGAAGTTCTCCCCTATTTAAACGTTGAATGCGCTTCCCCGAGCGAGCACGTGCAACACTCAAGGTCCCACACAACCCTTTACACATCCTCCTATGCCTGCAATTAAAACGAAAAGCAGACAGGGACGGAACGATACGACACTATCCCGCGAAAAGGAGATAGCACGCCTCATTTACCCAAGCACTTTTATTTCCTCTTGCACTCGAGAGGTTGTCAGCCAATCAACGTCCGCTCTGCGCCCGCTCCGCATTGGTCCATTTGAATAAGATTTTTTTCAACTTAACCGGAGGGTAGGTAATAGCGAGTTTTGTTTTATTCGAGTGGCATTCCTCATTTGAGTGGATACTCCCGCTCGGAGCGGACGTCTCGACTCTTAATTACCTTATATTTTCGCTATTGTTACCTTTGAGAGTACTCGCATGTTATGCTGGCTTTTCTTTGGTACTCAACATTGTTATTTTATTACCAGGAACTCGGTGAAGCAAATTAGCATGTTTATTTCTTACTAACAACCGCCCCGTGTTTAATGTTTGTCAGGAACTGTCGTCATTCATGTGTTTGTGATGGGATACTTGCGTTCGTATAACACATAACAAATGCCATTAGGGTACAAAGTTGAATGAATATGTCTGTATGATTCCTATACAAAGAAGATTCGCAATCTCGTCAGAATAATTGAAACTGTAACCAATCCTATATGCATTAATATTCGCATCCTAACATCACAACTGGGAGCATTGCATCGCTCCTGTGAAGTTGAGCATTAATATTTTTACTATTAATGCTTAACTTTTGTGAAAGAAGCTGCTCTAGATAGAGACAGATGGAAAGAGCTTAATCAGCTATACCGACAAGGGACTAACCCTTAAATAAGAAGAAGTCAAAGTATTCATGCACATGGGTCCAATGAGACTCCAAAAGGTCTCGTAGCACCAGTTAAAAGACAATTAGAAAACGCAACGATTCACGCACACGTCATCAAAGATACATAGTACTTTTTAACCGACTTCAAAAAGAAGGAGGTTCTCAATTCGGTTGTATTTGTTTTTATGTTTGTTACCTCAGATCTCCGTTATTTATAAACCTATTTGGAAAATTATTACATGATATGATAGGAATTACTTCCTCAATTCAAGGCGATGATATTAACAACATGAATTTAATTACATTTGCTACACAGTTTGTACAATAAGGCGGGAAGGAACGGTAGATACAAGCTATGCACTAAGGGAATATATATAAAAAAAGGTAAAAGTTGACATAGACTAAAAATACATTAGGGTTGCGTTCCATTTCAAACATGATAGGTTATTATTTTGTGTCAGATGATAGTACAAAGCCGGTGTTTAGTATGTGCTAGGCCTAAGAATACCTCAAATGGTCTTCAACTGGATCCTGACCAGGGCTTGGTATTTTCATCGAACCCTTTCGTTTTCTCAGGAACCTAGCAGCGCCAAGTCCATCAGCTCAGATTGGCAACACATCCCTGGAGACATTTACGGCTCTTCACAAGGAGAACTGCCACAGACTGGAGTACTTGGTGGAGCGGCAGAAGCAGCTGTGCATGCTGTCTGATACCATGATACAGGTGATGGAGTTTATTTAATTACACTATACTTATCTATCCTTTGCTTGCTCTGCGTATTCTTTTCTCTTATTGAATTAATATGTTCTGTGCAAAACAAATATTTCCTTTGCACTTAATTAAATTATTTAATAAATAATGATTTTTTTAACTATAAAATAAATTCTATTCAAACAAAAATACACTTATTCCATACCGCCTTTGTCAGCAATTAGATCAGAATGCCTGGCAGCATTACCATGTTAAATGTCAATGCTAATTCTCTTTGCAAGATACAAGCCAGCTGTCTGATTATCAGTTTTATCAACCAACCGTTGACTTTGCAATAATTTATAGAAAAAAAAGTTGAACATCGCGTGTGTTCTCCAATCTACGTCGTCGTCGGTCGGTTATGGTTGTATGAAACCATGAGCTTACTGCCAATTAAACGTTGATGAAGATAAAATCAGAGGGTAATATTAATACGTTCAACGTAGGACGTCGTTAAAGGATATAAAGACATGAGTTTTATGAACGCGATCATGGAGACAGAATTCTGGAACTATGATAGATAATCTTGCGGACTTTTTGCTGGGGAGTTAAGTTGTCAATTTTGCTTTATTTTCCAAAAGTGTATGTTTTATTAGTGGGATATTAACCATTGTGTGTTCATAAACGTGCACGAGTGGAGGAAATTAAAATAAAATAGTGGATCTTGACTTTTCAAGTTCTCCCAAGATGTCCGGTAGATTTTCAGTTAAGTATCAACAGATTTGCTGTTAGGTAAGGGATTAATTTCATCATCATCAACTTCATCGACATCATAATAATCATCAGGGGTACTTTTAACAAAGATGATCAAATTAAATTTCTCAACACTGGCAAAAAAATTACTATTTTAGAGCCAATTTGGAACCAACTTTAAAAAATACGACGAAGGTAAACTTACCCCTCGTAGATGTGGTCTGTGTGCCCATCACACAAAGTTTGCCCCAACCAGGATTCGAACCCGGGACTCTCGACATAGAAAGCAGGGTCACTATCAACTGCGCCAAACAGGTCGAGAAGATCATCTATGTATAGAACATTTTTATTCTGAAATATTTTCATTGCTTATTCTCCCGAATATGAGCCCAACCCCTTTGAACATAAAAGACAATTTTAATACATGTTAATAAAAATATGCAATCACCGATCGCAATTCACTTTGATAACGTCGTAAAACTTAATCTTAACGATGCTGTACTTAAACGAGATCGCAATGTTGATAACAAGACGTCTTACTGAATTAATCTAGCAGCGAAACAGATGGAGGCGGTATTTAATTAAGCAATCATGGACGCAAATGTGATGGAGCCTTTAAAATGTTGCTGTGAAATTGGAGGATATTATTGCTACAGATTTAGACTTGATATTGAATACCAATCATAAACTTCGAAGGTCGTAGATCTCAGAGATTGTGATAAGGAAAGTGTTATGAAGATATCAGAACAGTTAGAAGAATCTTAGCTACAAATATTCTCAAAATTATAGTAATGTGAAAACAAGAGATGATACAGCAATACAAAATTGAGAATTTGTTATCTGACTTCGCCCTTAGTATAGTTGATAGTGAACCTGCTTTATGCACCGAGGTTCCTGCGTTTGAACCCTGATAGGTGCAAAGTGTGTGATGAGCACGAATGTTGTACCCGTGTCATGGATTTTCTGTGCTACAGTCTACTGTAATACAAGCGTTGCTTAATTTCAAAACAGAAAGTTGTTGTCTGGCGATATTATTATAATTGTATATTCTGTTCTCTCTGTTTAATATACGCTCAATGTGACGCCCAAAATAAAGCAAAACACATCAGAATTAATATTATCTACAATAACTCATGAGTAATAAGGAAATGTTAATTCGCGCTAAATCATAGCCCTACCGCGCTCCGATTTAAATTCACAACAAGTCGACCACCCACAATGACCTCCTTTAATAATTTCCTACACTCCATAATAAGACCTCATACACTTTTACACGATTCAAAATCTTTAAACATAATATCCTTAACAAGATTAGTCTTGGCTCCCATGACGTACATTGTAGTCGTTTCGCCAAAAGGACCATACTTTGTAAGCGATCTGATCCATAATAGTCCTATTCAGGGTATAATTTAAAAGTTTTACAGCTCATTCAGAACAAGTTGTCCTGTTATGAATTTTTATCGCATTTTGATATCCACATGTTTTTATCGAGACTGCAAAGAGTAATATAAATTCCGTAAAAAAATTGGGGCAATAGCTGATATAATTTTGCACTTATGAGATGGGTTCAAGCATTTGTGTTCATTACACGAAGTTTGGGCCTACCAGAATTTGAGACCAGAACCATTAGTCCAGATAGCAGGCTCGCCACCAGTTATGCCAATCAAGTCGTCATAAATAAGTATACTTACTACATTCGCGCATAGTTATATTTAGAAGACCTGAAAACTTGAAAGTTAGTGAGTCCATTGCTTTGCCATTGCAAACATGCAGTTTCTATTTGTTAGTTTAGTGTTTAATAAGCCTCAGCACTCAAACATTTTACTTTAGTTAAGTTTAAGATAAATAAGAAGTATGATCTTTCTGATAAGGCCAAAAGCCTGGTTTTACTGGTGGTAGGCTTCGGCCGGTGGCTAGTCACCACCCACTGAACAAAGCCATGTCGCCAAGCGGCCTAGCCGTGTTCCGGCATGATGCTCGGTGTTGCCATTCATGGATGGCGGGTCAGATCAGTTGCGCCGCATGTGCCTAATGAATGTAGCGTCTCGATCTACTGCCGCCTTCCTACCTAGGCAAGTATGCTCCATCGTAGACCTCATCGTCACTTACCATCAGGTGAGATCGAGATCAAATACTTGCCTATAATTTAATAAAAATAAAAAATAAAAATAAAAGCATTTATTCCTATTTACTGTCTACAGTATTCGGTTTTTGAATTCCGATTATAGAATAGGTTTTCAAGCTTCACATACAACAACATTGTTTCCAAACTCTATACTTAATTTGTCTTTACACATCTATAACTGGTTCTATTCGAATTACAGGTGCTACAAACAGGCGCGTTGCAAGCGGTGGAGGAATGCCAGTACCAGTTTCGACATAGCAGGTGGAATTGCAGCACCGTCGAGAACTCTACTGATATCTTCGGAGGCGTGCTGAAATTTAGTGAGTATACCCAGATCTTAAGTAAGCCAGTAAATGAATTGAGCCCGTCAATGAAAGTGTCAGGGAGTATTGTTTAGAATCTATACTTCTATACTAATATTATAAATGTGAATGTTTGGATGGATGTTTGTTACTCAATCACGCCAGAACGGCTGAACGGATCTGGGTAAAATTTGGCACAGAGATAGATTATAGTCTAGAATAGCACATAGGCTACTTTTTATTCCGGTAAAATGTATGGTTTCCGTGGGTTAGGTTTGTTTCAATTTTTCATAGCGCAAAGGATCGACATGATTTTTTGCGCGGGTAACACCGCAGGGCGCAGCTAGTGTCAAATACATACTTCAGGATATATTTTGATATGAAGATGTTGCAGTATATGATGATTTAATTGTAGGTAAAAGACCTAAAACCAGTTTTGGTGCCAACATTGAATAAAACTTACAAGAGGAGGAATTTTAGTTGTGATATCGTTGGATTAATAAAGAGATTACTTTAACTGGTGTTAAATAAGTGGGACGGACAGCCGATACCGAAACAAAGTTAAGAACCCTAGGAGGCTTTCAACGTATGCATTACAGGGTTCTGGAAATAGACTAAAAATAGAAGTAGGCCAAGTATTTCAAGTTTCATCTTCATGCATTATAATTATCAGCACCTTTTCCAAAACTCACGGAAATTGTTAGTTCAAAAGGATAGCTAACCAACGCGCGCTTTGATGTATCGCCCCGTCTACGCTTCTCGTCTGAGCTGTCATATCACTCGTCGGTGCTGTTTATGTTCCCAACGTCAAATCTGGAAGTGATTCTGGTTTAGGAATCTCGAATGTGACACCAATTTGTTACTACATGTGTTTCACTTTTGTGGGAATTGTGTTGTAGTATGTTGAAGTCGATGTAGAGCAATATTAAAATATTTGTTCGCGTTGTACAAATTGTTGCACTTAATTGAAAGTACTGCTTCTATTGTTATTTGAGTATTAAAATAACTGCTGTATATGTAGTGTCGTAATTTTTTTGTTAAAAAAAAAACTTATTAACAGTAATTGATAAAAGATTGACAAGATAATGATGTAAATTATCTTGCTTTTGAGCAATATTAAAATATTTGTTCGCGTTGTACAAATTGTTGCACTTAATTGAAAGTACTGCTTCTATTGTTATTTGAGTATTAAAATAACTGCTGTATATGTAGTCGTATGTCGTAATTTTTTAGTTTAAAAAAAACTTATTAACAGTAATTGATAAAAGATTGACAAGATGATGATGTAAATTATCTTGCTTTTTGGTAGTCTTGTAATTGGGCAGTTACGGAATAAAACGTATTTCTATAACGTGTAAAAGCGCACAATCTCACAACGCCATATTGTATTAGTAAAACAAAGACAAGACTATTTTACTTTTCACGAGAATAGACCATAGATTATTGTTATAAAATTTGATCCAATAGGTAGCAAATAGCTTATAAAACACCTACGAGTTTGTTGAGTCACTCTTGGTGTATTTACATATAAAGTTTAAGAAATATATTTGACGCGTCCATCCGTTTCTGATTATAATCATTCGCGTACCGAGTCCACTTCAAGACAGATTTCATGGAACTTCATCTACTTGGCCGTATACTGTTTGTTTTCGTATGTCGAATGCTGGGATAGCGTGTGTTGATGGACAACCTCAGTATGTTTATTGAAGACGGCATAACACAACCAAATTATGCTGATCCCCCACACCTCCATCGTGTTGAAAACTTGTGTGTTCAGGTCACGGATCTAAGTTACTGGTTGTGTAAAGGACTAGTGGTCAACGAACTTATGTACGGATTTTGGTTTTGGTGTTAGTTTTTGAATGGGTTTTGGCGGTTTAACTACGATCACTATAAAACTTGAGCTATCAATGTATATTAGACAATATCTTCTTTATGATAACGCAAATAAAATAGCGAAGAAACCGTTAATTTATGATATCTATAATTAATCATTTAAATACAACTTTGGATTGAGGATTGTGTTCAGCTAAAATAATGTTGACTGCACTACCAAACCACTCTGTAAAGCTGTAAACTATAATTTATTACATCTGTTTATGAAATAAAGTTCTATTTGGACAATAATCTGTGTAATATGCTCTATATAATGTTCTCTATGGTTTTCTCCTTCATCTCTATGGCGCCTCCGTGACATCGTTCGTTTTAAAAAGTGCTCTGAGTATTGAATTAAATTATAATTATACTGCTCGTAATTCGCTTGGCACCAACTAGCCTAAACTAGACCAAATTATAGTTTACTCCTGTCAAACGGCGTTCGCTATTCTGTTAACAGCAGATTAGACTAATTTTGGTTTGACAGCTCCTAAAATTGGTTTAGTTACTCAACTTAGCTTAGTTGGTCATTTTTGTATTCTGTTGTACACACTTTACGTCAAATTGCGTCTAAAATTAGAAACGTCAAACTATAATCCGCCTTATTTGGTCGGCATCTAATTTGGTGCCATCTAAATTTAGTTCGTAGGTTTTCAGGTGATGTTTTTATTAAGATAAGTTGTGAAAAACTGTTTTATCAAACACGATGGAGGAATATGTGGTTGCGGCTCTTGTGGATTCATCTGAAAGTGCTAATTTTACCAAAATAATAATAAAACAGAGCCTACTTCAAAGTACTTACTTGAAACACAAAATTAAGGCATTTGCTTTCTAACCGTAGAAACTATGAAGAAAGAATACGCCTCGAAGGCCTAAGAGCACATATTGGAATGTGCCCTTCGAATTAGCAGAGAAGTTTAAAAAATCTTTTGTGGCTTCACAAGTTTGCAGCACTTCAATTACTGAATACTCTAGATGATCCGCTCTTAGTGGAGGGGCACATCCCAAAACATATAAAGGTTTGCGATTTAATATTTTATACAGATACCTAAGTACTTTTTACTTGTTTATAAATACATCAACATGACACTTTGCAGATTTTAACAGCACTGCAATTTTACGCTCATGGGAGCTATCAGGCTGCTGTAGGCCAAGATAGTTTACCAGGAATGAGCCAACCAGCAGTGAGTAGATGTTTGGGAATAGTGTTGAACATAATTGTGCAACAATTGACACCCCAAAATATAAAGTTCCCTACAACACAGACGGAGAAAGAATCTGCAAAAACTGAGTAAGTTTCATTTCATATCCACTAAATTGGTTTAGTAATTTTTGAGCTCATACATTATAAACAAATAAATAAATAAATATCGCCATACGAACACATAACCAAACGGTCCCACTTTAAGCTTAACGCTTGTGTTGTGAGTACTGTACAATGGACTGAGGGTGAACTCAGTTTATAATACTTATATACATATTAAACATCCATGACTCGGGTACAAACATTCATGCTCATCACACAAAGCTTGTGTCCCTACCAGGATTTAAACCCAGGACTCTCAGCGCAGAAAGCAGAGTCATTACCACTAGGTTAATCAGGCCGTCGAACCAATATATCTTTTGTCTTTATAATATTAGCATTAAAAAAATATCTTGACATCAAGTTATAACATGTAAATGTTTCTACTTTTGCAGATACGGATGAGAATTATACCATTGATTTAGATCATACTGATAAGCTATCTATGGTGGAAGAGTACATTGAAACAGATTTCCTTGCTGAAGCAAGACACATTTGGCAAGTGTTAATAAACACTATTTTACTCAAAATTAATAAAAGTATGGCAAATCATAAACAAGACTTTAATTTCTGAATTATTATAATAAAGCTTTTTACTTATTACTATGTTATCAATAATCAATAATAAACATCAACATTAAAAATAATTAACAATCAAAATAATAAACAAATTTGTAAGTAATAGAATTTGAAAGGCTTAAACAACAAGCTTCTGCACATGGGGGCCATGTGTTGCCCACACTCAATGAAAATGGCACTACCGAAGATAACAACTATGCAATAAATGCTTAGTATTACTAACTTATTACATAGTATTATGGTACACTTCCAGGCGGCAAAATCCATCCACATAGGCATGCCCAACAATATCCAAAATTTTGGATTCTATGTCTGTCGGGGCTCCTCCTGCCAGACCGCCACCTGTGGCGCTTATTGAAGTTCGCACCTTGCAAGCCTTGGTCTATAACTTCGCCACCCACACACTCCAAACCTGTTGATAAAAAAACCATATAAAAACCATTTAGACGAAAAACATGCATAATATTCAGAACACAAAACTTACATGCTCCCACTGCTGTGCAGTTCTTCTGCAGCCGAGTTGGTTGAGCTCGTCGTGGTTGGTAGGGCCCCCTAAAAATCTACCACGGCAGAATCTGCTTGGTTTCCTGAAAATATAATTGATTTTTAGATAGATGTCCTCGCGCGTCGATGTAACTATAACCATTGATTGATTTTAAGTAAAACAAAACTTTCAATCCTTTAAAATGCTTACCCCTCGCTATTTTGATGTTGTTAGACCGATTCCTATCGTTTTCCATATTAGATTCAAGCCACTAGATAACTTATTACAACAATTACAATGTAGCACACCCGTCTGATCTGAAAACGGTGTTTTGTTTACCTACTGTCAACAGATACAAAATAGAATTCACCACAGAACAATAGATATGGAACACTTAACCACAGACGATATAGAACAACTTTCTATAATTTATAATTGTAAATATCATAAAAAAATTACAATAAAAATATTTAGACGCCGACATATATTTTAAATTAAACTTTTACATATTTTAAGGTTATTTTAAAATAATTTAATCATGTTATTTCGATTTTCTTATCCATTCACCTTATTTTCATTCATTCTTCAGATATATTTTTTAAATACTGGCAACATACCTCAATTCAATTTAGGTGCTGTCAAAATCAAATTAGTCCTGTCAATTACGATATTTAAGTTAAGTTCGATGTAACAACAGAATAGATTTTAATGATTTCTAAACTATACTTAAAATTTTAGCTAGTTTAGTTAAGTTTAGAGAGTGTGCAAGCGAATTACGAGCACTAGCTGCGCCCCGAGGTGTTACCCACGATTAAAAAGTGTTCATTTTACCGGGATAAAAAGTAGCCTATGTGCTATTCCAGACTATAATCTATTTCTGTGCCAAACTTCAGCCAGATCCGTTCAGCCGTTCTGGCGTGACATGGCAAGCTTTCACATTTATGATATTAGTGGGATAAACCTCAAGAAGTCTATAATTTCCACCCCAGGGTATATTTACCACTATTCTATTTTCAAATTTACAGAATCCCGCGAATCAGCATTTGTGCATGCACTATCTGCTGCTGCGTTGGCGCATGCCGTCGCCCGCGCGTGCAGTCGCGGTGAACTGAACGAGTGCTCCTGCGACTCCAGAGTCAGAAAGCGCACACCTCGGCACTGGCAGTGGGGAGGATGTTCCGAGGTTAGAAGAAGAAAATCTAAAGAAGCTGGAGTTCTTATTGTAGGCCAGGCTCCACACAATAAACCAATAACTCTTAACATGTCTCAGGATGTTGTAGGAGAAATGTGTCACAAAGTGCGAGGTCGATGTCAATTAGCAGAGGACGTCTGACTCTTGATGGACTTATTTGTGAAGAGATAGGTGTGGTTGCGTGATGAGTGGATAAGGCAGGGTTTTAAAAAAATATATAAGATAATATTACAACTGTATACAATGAAGGAGGTCGCAGATTATATTATGCACCACCATGACAGTCTCAATGTTATGGTTTGAGATTATTGCAATTAACTGGGTACACTTTCATGTAGTTTTACTATCAGTCGAAATTATGTGTTGATTCTATTTCAGGACATACGATACGGAGAGCTGTACAGCAAAGACTTTGTGGATTCCAAAGAAGATAAAAACACTGATGAGGGGCTGATCAACCTTCACAACAACGAGGCGGGGCGACGGGTAATCTTCTATTTTATATTAAATAAAACCCAGACAAAAACAAATCTTTAATATTTTGTTATTTTATTGGCCACAGTTTATGAGTATAAAGCTTACATATACTACCTGTTATTTTGTAGACTTCTGAACTTTAAATAAACATTTTGAAGACATTGAAACATGAAAACAGTTCTTAAAAGCCCCTTATGAAGATAATAGTCTAAGCGAACCGCTTGACGACAGCGGATCGGGAGAATTTAATAATCGATAATATATGGGTGACAATGTTTTTAAAGGTGGTTTTATAGCTTATTTTACACATCACCTAAGCCGTATTTCTGATTCTGAGACTATTATTCTAACATTGCAGATTATTTCATTGGGTCAATAAATCGTCTACATAAAAGTATCCGCTTCCAGGCTGTCCGAGGTCGCATGCAGCGTGTGTGCAAATGCCACGGCATGTCCGGCTCGTGTTCAGTTCGAGTGTGCTGGCGGCGATTGCCTCAACTGAGGGTGGTTGGTGATGCGCTGTCCACTCGATACGAGGGAGCTTCACATGTTAAGGTCGGTAGAAGAGAAGATATCGGCAAGAAGGTACGAAAGGGACTTAATATTTTATGCGAACTAATGGTACACCCATAACGTGTTAATTTTAGAAAGCATATAACTCGTATTGATGGTAGGCTGTTATATTAAATCCAGTAAAGTGCAGCTCTACCCATTAAATCGTCCATAGAAATTAAAATCCCCAATATGAGTTTTCATAATACTATAGATTTCAAAAAACTAATTAGATTGGCCTCACAAAACAATGAGATTATATTAAAAGTTGAAAATAGTTTTGTATCCTTATCTTCAGGTGGTGGAGAGAAAGAAAGCCAAGAACATAAGGAAGCTGAAACCACTGCACGCGGACATGAAAAAGCCGAACAAGACTGATTTGGTGTACTTAGAAGACTCCCCAGATTACTGTGAACCGAACGAAGAGTAAGTCTTAAGAATAACCATCTTCTTAATCTTAAGATCTAGAGTGTTCTCATAGAAGAAACAATTTAACCCTTAATAGCCTGATTTACGAAAGTGATTTATTTTTAATATAACTGTGTTTAATAATAATGACATTTGATTTTTTTTAATTTCGTTGGAAAGAATATTATACAACAGTAAAATACGTACAGCCAACCTAGTAAAAAAACTAATAGTAATGTGAACATTCGGTTTAAAAGATTGGTATCAAAATTGAAACTCTAGGCTATTAAGGGTTAAGATGCAAATTAAATAGCTGTAATGATTTGGAACACTTTTCGCGACCATTAAAATTGCGTAACCCCGATGTGAATTTGAACGCATCGCCCCAAAGATGCGGTTGCTATTAGATGGTGCTATTTGTTATATTCCTTTTACTTCTTACGACATCAACACGAGGCCATAAGTTTATTTTGGATACTCATTTTTTTCTCTTACGAGAAAGAAAAGGTCTGCATTGCTGACGATACTTGCCTCTTCGCAGATGTCACGCAACCAGAATTTATTTATACGTTAAAACCGCCTCCTTTCAGCTACTTTTCCCTAATAATGTATTTATTTGATAATTCCAGGCTTGGGATTCTCGGCACCCGTGGCCGTACCTGCAACCGCACGTCTGCCGGCCTCGACGGGTGCCGGCTGCTCTGCTGCGGCCGCGGCTACCAGACTCGCGTCAGAGATCACGAAGAGAAGTGTCGCTGCCGCTTTGTGTGGTGCTGTCGGGTGCACTGCGAAATATGTCGGTTCAAACGCGACCATCATGTTTGTAATTAAAGGGAACATGATTAATGGACTTGTGTTAGAAGAGTCGAGTTGATTTAGTTTTAAAATTTCTACCAGAAAGAATTCGGATAGCACGATAAGCGCTGCTGTCGCTTCGTAAGCTGTTGTGTGCACCCATATGACTTACGTCTTCATAATATGAGGAGTTGTGAGGCTTTGGACTTGAAAAGTAGAGGAAGCAAATGGTTTGAGTAAAGATTTGGTTGTTGCAACTAAACTGCCTAAGAATTTCTTGATCAACTTCTATTGGGACTAGCTCCGAAGGATGTGAAGATTACATATAAAAGTATCATTCTTCTGATTCAAAATCACGAATATAAAATATTTTGTTTATGTGATTTGATGCGTATTCGTAAACGCCAATTTATTTCCAACTCTTGGTTAATAAATCAAATAATGAATACTTACCTTAAACTTTGAAATGCATATTGTTAAAATATAGTAACTTATTATTGTACGGTTGCTAAGATAAAATATTTATGTACTGACTTTTTCAATATTTAAAAAAGCTGATAGACGCTGTAATAATAAGTAATCATAAACTTAAGATTACATTACTTTAGAATTTGCTGTCATAAATTCATTTTGAAAAACAGTAGTTGCATTTTGTACGATATCTTGGCAAATGTCAATGTCTGCTATACATTTAAGTCTTTTGTTATTTATACTAGTTCTCTCTCCTTATGTTCCGGTCTGATTTATTTCATGAACATCAAAAACACTGACTGATCCTACTTATAATTCGTAAACATTAATTTCTAACGATAAGCTTTAAAATTATTTACAGTATTACTAACTTATTTATTATTATTATTGTGTACAAAGTTGTAAATAGTGCTTTTGTTAATATTACAGATGTAGTTCGGTAGCTGTAAGTCTAACATTTATTTCCACTATTTATGTCCAAATGTAAATATTAATGTTTCTATTGTGTAATCTGTAACACAATTTGATTTTCTACCTCATCAAGAAAATAATTTTGGTCATCATTATTGTTTTAAAAAACAACTTTGAATTGTTACAAGGTTTCAACAATACTGGATTCAGTCATTATAAAGTCTCACTGATCATAATTTTGTGTCATCCGCCGTTGGCTTGTTGATTGCAAGAATCTGTCAACCATTTCATGTGATACATTATAATTTCATTATCTTCAATTATATTTATTAGGAACCTTGATCAAATGCTGACATTTCTAAGTCTAGGGATTTTCAATACTGCTTTGACGGGAAATGCTATTGTCTGTGTCTAAGGAACCTGTATTAATTTCATAGTTCTAAAGGAGTTGTTGAAATTTTGCAACAGTTTGAATGGCATCATCAAATGTAAATAATTTAGTTACTAGTATAGCATTAATAACTTATTGTATTAGGAATGTGATAGCTTTATTCCTTTTAGCGTTAACTCTTTCATCTTTTACATTGTAACCATCGTAGTTATTTGTAAATATTCAACAGTAATATTATCTAATGTAAATAGCAATTATTGTGTATGTGTCTATTGTTAAAGTGTCCTATTGAGATGTTAATTTACAATCAGCATTTTATAATTGGGATTTTTTATGAGAAATATTTTAATTCTCGTTCTAAACCAAAATAAACGTTATAATTAATTATTCGTAAGAAATTACACAGTTCGCTATCTCATTTTAAATTTTGCTTATTTCTTCTTTGAGATTGAAATAATAATTAAGTGTCTCTGTTTATTTTATTTCAACAGAAAAACCTTTATCGCTCTCAGTGAACAATTTATCGTGTTATTCATTCACTTTACCTATATAAAACAAAATCCTGTTAGCTACACTATTTATAACTCAGGAACAGGTAGGGCGATTTTTATAATCTTTTATTTATTGAAAATTCACCGAAATAAAAATTTAAAGTTAATTCATTTTCTTATACATTTGATTCTGAGGCGATACGAAGTTCGCCAGTATAGCTAGTTGGTAATAAAAAAAAATGAAAGCTTAAGCATAAATGTAATGTAACCAAATCTTTGTTAAAAATCAAAACGCTTGTGACTATCTTAACATCTCACTAAGGCAAAATCATTTCGAAATTTTACAATTGCGAATTTCAACATTTTGTATCCAGATAATAACTTAGTGGTTAAGTGATTCCTCTCATTATCTCAAAACGTATCACCAATGATGTTTAAGTATTTACTCCATGTATATGTAGTGATTAATATATGGCATAGTTACGAGTCCAGTTTGTAATATTGATGTCGGAGTTTTATTATGATCCATTTCCAATTACTTAATTCCTTACCTTAAAAATGTTACTGCGCGCACTCTAAAATCAATTATATTCACCTAACTTCTTTAGACTTATTGGGTGTTTTACAGAATTATGACAGATTCTGTAAATTGAATTTTATCTGTACGTCAAATGCGAGATTATTCGTAAGCTAACCGTATACTTTCAAGTGTATTTAGAAATGTTGTATGGAGAATTGAAAGTTTTAAATACCATCCGCTAGAGGTGCTGTTAAATTCTTCATACGAATTGTCTAAATACGGTAGACTATAAAGTATACTGCTAGCTTGCGAATAATCTTCAGTAATGACGGCAGTACGTCAAGTGCGAGATTATTTGATATATTATTACGCGCACAGTTCCAAGTTTGTCGGAATGAGAAAAAAAATATCTTAATGTAAGCGTAATTTACGCGGCCTCAGCGTAAATTTTAAAGCTTAATTCTGTAACATTATTTTGCAATTGAAATAAAACTAGTTTTAAGGATTTTATCGCGTTTATTTTATGTTTTTACGTTACCGACGTTCACGTAATAAATGTGATAGAATCCTTAACATTAGTTTTATTTCAATGTGTAGTATTCGCGTAAATATAAGAAATCAATATTATTTTACAATATTGAAATTGAAAAAAATATCTATAATACAATAACGACAATGCCATTTTTATAAAATTACCATTTGTAATGTTTAGCGCGTATTGCGAAGTCTTAAGTATGATTTGAACATCGATATTGTGGGGAGACATAGAATTACCAATTTGAATATGGAATAGTTACTATTTAATGTAAATTGAAGTAAATGTATTAGAAACTTATCATTTTTTTTATTACGCAACCTCTTGAAATAAAACTAATTTTACAAAAGTTTATTTTATGATCAGCAGCCGAAACGTCGGGTACGTAAAAAACATAAAATAAACACGACAAAATTCGTAAAATTAGTTTTATTCGCGTAAATATAAGAAGTCAATATACGAATCCTATAAGTGATTACCAAGATAAAAAAAACATGACGAATACTACCGAGGATAAGGAATGGGAATATGAATTGTGGTGGCGACTTACTACAGTATAGATGTAGTATGCGATAGACTATCGAACCGACTACCTATTGTACTGACAGTATAATACAGTATACAATGTAGTATGCTGACAGGACAGACTCGATGAGCCGCAATCCATCATGGATGGCGGGTCAGATCAGTTGCGCTGCATGTGCCTAGTGAATGCAGCGTCTCTATCTACTGCCGCCTTCCTACCTAGGCAAGTATGCTCCATCGTAGATCTCATCGTCACTTACCATCAGGTGAGATCAAGATCAAATACTTGCCTATAATGTAAAAAAATAAATAAAAAAAATCCAATTCTTTATAAAGACGGGTAGTACTTGTTTACCTGCCCCCCCCCCCCCCCCGAATCATTCCTTGCGGGCTTAGTACGAATGTTGTCAGTATAAAATACAGTTCATACTTGATCGAATCTTTCCGTAATTTTAGTGAGAGTTTACAGAGCCCATAAGCCTATAAGAAGCCCATTTCGAAAAGACTAATTTCAGTGTCATCGTGTAGGTTTTGGTTTATAGATGACATATATAGAAGGCGTTTGCCAAGAGAGGGACAATGTTATATGTGTGATAGAGACCAATTACATCGAGTCGGATAACTATTTGTTTAAATTGGAGAAAAAAAAAACTATTTAAATAGCTTATGTTTTATAATAAGATTTTTTTTTTCTTAAATAAATTAATAATTTATAGACGAAAACATTATTTAGACGTTGGTGGGTGAGGCAGTTGTAGTTAGGTCCTCTTCCGGCGCCTGTCCCAATGGGTTCCCCAGCCATGGGTATACTGCCGGGCATACAGTGCAGACTTGGATCCAGTAATTCATCTATAAGCCATAAAATAGAAACAATATGAAATATGTTTTGAGGTTTTGTCTCCCAACGTACGGTACGGGCTCAAAATATAAAAAAATATGGCTTTTAGTTCACTGGAATTTTTAAAACAGTTTTTTTGTTATTTAATTTGAAGTCCATTTTTATGTTGAGTTTTGAAGTGCACGCATTCTTTAGCACACTATGGTAAGGTATTTTTCAGAATTCGTATCCAGTTTCAAGTAAATATTTTGTTTTGGCCAACTTTTAACTCCTAATTTTAATACTTAGGAAAAAAATTTAAAAAAAATACCACGATGTACTTATATCCCCTTAATTTATAAAACAAAAGAAAAACAAACAATTATGGAATAGTGTTTACAAATGCCAAAGATCACGCAGAAAAAAATACTCCATTTTGCAGTGTGTTCAAAATAAATAACCATGTACAAGTGCCTAATTCTAACCCAAAACTTGCACACGGAGGTAGGATCAACTGTCCAAAATATTAGTTTATTTCAGCTATGATTAAATGTGTTAATGTGGAACGTAGACGTTGCTAGGTCGGTCTGTCCTCCGGCCCTGATGCCCAGGGCCTTAAACAACGGGCTACCCTCGGGGTCGAGGACGACTCGGATTGGGCCCCGGACGTCCGGTGACGAAGACGACTCCTGAGCAGGACGGTGGCGGGCGTGGTTCCCCGCTGCCGTGCGCAGCGAGGGCGCAGGGGAGCGAGCATCTGCTCCCCCGAGACGGGCCCCCGTAAGGGAGCGAGACACAAGAGGGGCACCGGTGCGTTCCGTTTGGAGATCCCGGAGTCCCTCCAACATGTGTCGAAGGCGGCCACCGGGAGGGTTTTAGTCTCACATAACCCGGCGCTCTCCCACACAGAGGCCGGGTATCTTTCGAAGATTTCCCCCCGTCAACAAAAAAAAGGTTGGTCTGTCCTAGGTGGCATGTCACGATCCAAAGGCAACGGTGACGCAACACAAATATGGTTGACGCATATTACTAAGAATTTGAGAGAAGCACTCTGTTCTACTCACCGCGTTATGTTCAGCAGTGAGAGGGCCGCAGCTGGAAGCTGGGCAATTGGTCTCCAACCACGATCTGCAAGGCTTCTGTACGTACTCCTTCAACGGCACTGGGTTCTTTATCCATTCGATCACATCCGCGGAATTCACCTGGAGATTGAAAAAGTCATGCATCAACAATCAACCATCGAAATTGCTTTACTGCTAAACTGCCATGGGGTATTGCATGATAAAATTTAACCTATGATTTGAGTCCAACCATATGCTATCCCGTATCAAAAACTCCGTTGAAATCTGTCAGGTAGTTTTACATAGTGCTCGAAAAAGCAGATACAATTTTTGTATTTAGAGATGTCCAAATAGCCTACAGCGCCATTTGTTTTAAACCTTCAATGTACAGAATTAACCCAGTTACAGTTTTTACAACTGGGCAACGTTCTTTTTGTATCCAGAATGTGTTCTTGTGTTATTTTGTGACCAAACTTTACACGCAATCGAATCAGTTCCAGTAAGACTTACCATGAAGGCATCATTGAGATTGTTGACAAGATCCATGAATCGGAGCATCGCTCTCTTCACAGCAGGATTGGAAGCCAGGTACCACTCGTGAACGTAGAAGCCGAAGGGAGCGCGGTTACTAAGGTAGTGCCTCTCGAAGTTAGTGAGGATGAAACGGTACCAGCCATCTTCGTCATTCAATTCCGGGCTGTGGAGTTCAAATTTGATATTCTATATATAAAGAAAAACATTCTATAGTCCAAGTCCCAAATCAGCATTTAGCTGCAACATGCTGCAACATGTCCAGTAAACTTCTTGTTCTTATATTATCGATGGCATTTTTTTTCTTTTGGGATAAAAGTATTAGTCTATCGATAGAGTGTCGATTATCCAGAGTGTATTGGAAGAGGAATGTGACTTAAATTTAATTAGGGAGAAGGGAGGGGAGGATTCATTTGCGCTCCCTACTGGTCCCGAAGGTCACTTAGACCTACGCTCAGTCTACAATAAGGTCATCAATTCCGTTTCGCGGCATACAGACTATAATAGTCGGAGAAATCAGGATGAGTTAAGTGTACCCACATTTGGCCAATGGTACTTCATGTCTCAATGTTATAGGGCCTTTCCCCATTTTATTAGGCGTGTTCAGAACACGATCTACCACGCTGGCCCATTACGGATACATACACTAATAATTTAAAAACGAAATCTGGGTGATCAATCAAATATTTATCAAAGATATTAAATGCAGATATATAGGAAATAGATAATCTACGTCGATTAGTGATGACAGTGAAAATTCCTACTAATTATTAATATTGGTAATTAACATACAACTTACATGAAGAAGCAGGTATCAACCATAGAGCAAGGTACACCACCCAAATCTAACCAGGATACCATAGGCTGGACCCATGGCCCAGGAATCGACGCTGTTGGGCACGGTGGGATAATGCAGTCTTGGATGGACGCGTAGTTGAGGGTGTATGGCCAGAGACCAGGGTTGTTGTAGTTAATTGTGGGCCAAGAGCAGTCGTACTGAAGACCGTAGTCAGCCATTACTTGGAAGCTGGAATTGCCAGTCATCTGGAGGAAGGGAAGACGGACACCTGTAATAAAATAAAATGTTATTTAAAACATTGATTTATCATGTCCCTCTGATTGAGTGGGTCTCAAAGAGTGTTGATTGCAAACGCATGAAGCCGACTTTAATAAAAGTAAGGGAATTAAAGAAGATGCGGTATTTTCCAGTAATGTCAATTAAAGACATTCCCACAAGAGATCAATTTCTCAAATCCATTATGACTTTTTGGACTGGGTATAAACTATAAATATCTTTGACTGGATTGAAGAGATGGATTGCAGTTCTAATGATGCTATCTTCAAATCAGTAATTATTATTTAAAATTTGGTCTCAGGACTCCATGGCTCCGCCATCTTTACCTATTGCGATACCAGCTTCTTATTTATTGGCGAGGGTAGACAAAACCAACTCCATCTACAAACTCTAGTTTGTTTTGTAGCGACAGTAGAAAACACTTAAAATGTTGCTTGTGGAGTAATGTTGATGATGTGATAAATAAACCAGAAGGTCCTACCACTGTTGGTAGTCTTTGCCTCTACAAACATAGCGTTAAACCTATATCTCTATCTACTGCCGCCTTCCTACCTAGGCAAGTATGCTCCATCGTAGATCTCATCGTCACTTACCATCAGGTGAGATCGAGATCAAATACTTGCCTATAATGTAATAAAAAAAAAAATAAAAAAAAATAAAAAAGGGGCCGATAAAGTAGATGCTTACCAAGAATATTTTCATAAGGAATATTGGCAAAATGAGACATCTGAGCTCTCTGGTCTCCGATCTCCTTTTTCATTACGTCATAAGTAGCATCAGCCCAATAGCTCTGAGGGGTCTGGTGACTCAGAGAGTGCAAAGCGATCTCAAAACCTCTGTTATAAAGCTCGTTAACCAGCTGGTAGTTGGTGTACTCATGGTTAACGTAGAAAGTGGCACCGGCGGGACAACCGTTGCTGTTATTGCGGTTATAAAGCACCTCTCTGTACGTCTGCATGTTCAGGAAGTTCACCCCATCGTCGAAGGTGACTGTGACGAACTGAAATCAATGGCGTATTATCATATTTCATTGTTAGATTAAAGACTGATTGATGGACTGGCTTCGAATGAGGTCGGTGCAACCAAATTAATATTCTGGGTATATGCTTGTAGTGGTGGTCATGGTAATGGACTTATCAAATTAATTTATACATGCAATAATTTGTGAAATTTAACCTCGTTATCGTATAATCAAATGAAAATTGGCTCGGTAATTTATTCCGAATGAATTATGTCAACTGGTGGTTAAGAATTGCTCGCTAACTTGTGATAGATTAAGCAATGACTAGAAGCTTGGCCTTGGTCCACTAATCTCCAATATATAATTGCTAAACTTTCAACTAACCTGCGGAGTATCTCTTGGCAAAAGTCCACCAGGGATACTAGTGGAAGAACATCTGCAGTCTGGCAGCTGGCAAAGCTCTTCATCGCACTCCTCTGCCAAAGGCAGTTCCTCATCAGCAATTGCCAAAGCAACAAACAGCAGCGGAATAATGAACACCGTCCACCTCATTTTGGCAATATTTTTACCCAAAATGTGTAAAAACATGTTCCTTATTGATATATATAGATTATTTTTATCTTAATTACGATCGTCCAATAATGTTATCGTTTAAGTCGTGCTAAATGCGCTTTCTGGTGCATCGTTATCCGTGATACGAGAGTCCTGTGTTCAAAATTAGATGATAACTAAGCCAAGGGCGTGGATCTATACATCTGCCATCTTTATTATCATGATCATTAACCGCGATAAAATCCGAAAAACACGTTTTATTTCAATGTGTAGTATTCCCTTAAAATAATTAACACTATGTTTTTTTAACCTTAGCACCTTTTGTTTAATATTTTATCTTGAAATCCAGCCCCCAAACAGCAAATCCCTTCCACTTATTGTCGATTTTATTTTATTACTAGCTGTTGCCCGCGACTTCGTCCGCGCGGTATTTAACAAAGATAACCGTTGACAACAGCCTGCTCGCCCATTCTGAGCCCGCGGGACGCATTGCAGGTTGTTGCTATCAAAATTTAATCAGGCGCTGCGCTGCAACATTCGTTTTAATTTTTTTTCGTGAGAGCCAATTTTTTTTTCTAAAATAAAAGTAGCCTAAGTTACTCCTTGTTACATCAGCTATCTGCCAGTGAAAGTCCCGTCAAAATTGGTCCAGCCATTTCAGAGATTAGCCGGAACAAACAGACAGACAGACAGACAGACAGACAGACAGACGGACAGACAGACAGACAGACAGACAAAAATTGTAAAAAAATATTGTTTCGGTATAGGTAACGTGTATACATCCAAATGCACTTAGTAAAAAGCGGTTATTTTAATATTACAAACAGACACTCCAATTTTATTTATATGTATAGATAGGCCGCTAATTTGATAGCATTTCGAGGAACTGTTGTATTATCAGTGATACACTCCTTTAGTATTTGAATTTCTCGCCAGAGCTAACTGATTTTAAGCTGAATGTAACAATTGAGATAAATCTCCTCAACTTAACTTTTGAACAACATGCCTTGATTCGGATCTTATAAATTCATATGCACCTATATTACGTAGAAGTACCTAGCTATAAATTGATAATTTAATTTACTACAACTACTACGATAAGCTGAAAGACGTCCACTGCTGGACATAGGCCTCTCCCAATGATTTACACACATCACAGTCCTCCACCGTGTACGCGTGCGATATCATCGGTTCACCTTGTGGGCGGCCTTCCTACACTACGTCTTCCGAATCGTGGTGGCCATTCTAAAACCTTTCTTCTGCCCCAACGACCATCGGTTCTGCAAGCTATGTGCCGCCCACTGCCACTTCAACTTTGAAATTGTTTGAGCTATGTCGGTTACTTTAGTTCGTCTACGGACCTCCTCATTTCTGATTCTATCGCGTAGCGAAACCCCGAGCATAGTTCTGTCCATTGCGCGTTGAGCAACCTTGAGCTTGCTTATAAGGCCCATTTAAGCGACCATACGTTTATTAGTCAATCCAAAATTCATAATGTGTTCAATTTAAACTGATGCAGATACGATGTTTATACAACTCGCCACGACGATGTCCGGATACGTTTAAGCCTCCACGTAGTCACAAATATGGACATACTCATATATATACATCGATAAACCAAGCCTACATCCGATATTATTAGTTGTAGTTACCTTGTGTGACGTTATGTGTGATAAGCTTTGAAACAATCGCATTTCTATGACGCAATAAGATTAGATCAAGACATTCAAATTTAAATACGTTCGATTTGGAACGAACCATGATTATCACTTGCTAAACGGTAAAGGAAAAGATCGAAAGATGTGTGAAGTCCGGTAGCCCGCACTGGGCCGGCGTGGTGGACTATGGCCTAATCCGCCTCGAATTGAAGGGAGGCCCGTGCCCAGTAGTGGGACATTAAAAATAGCTGGTATTATTATATTATTATTATTTATGAAAAAACAAAAATCTACTTTAACAATCTTGATGAATTCTAAATGGGACCCAATTCGTGATACGAGTATATAGGGGTATTTAATAAAAAATAATCATTAAAATCGGATCATCAACTAAATAATAAAAAAAAATCGATAAAACCAATACTACTAAACCTATCTGGATGATATTCAACGGGACCCTCTATGAAGTAAACCCTTTCAGTAAAAAAGCAATCATCCAAATCGGATCATCTAATAAAAGGTAAGCGTCGTCTATACAAATAAATAAAATTGGAGTGTCTGTTTGTAATATTAAAATAACCGCTTTTTACTAAGTGCATTTGGATGTATACACGGTACATATACCAAAACAACATTTTTATTTTTTTTGTCTGCCTGTCTGTTTGTTTGTTTCGGCTAATCTCTGAAATGGCTGGAACGATTTTGACGGGACTTTCACTGGCAAATAGCTGATGTAAAGAGGAGTAACTTAGGCTACTTTTATTTTAGCAAAACTTTTGCGTTAAATACCACGCGGTCGAAGTCGCGGAGAACAGCTAGTCAAACATATAAAAACGCTTCGAATTGATAACCCGTCCGTTTTTTCCTCGGTTATAAAATAATCAGTGTCATTACGATTAGATAAGTGGCTACTGTAAATAATCGCATTATTGGAACAGTAGGCATTATATTATGTTTGCAACTGATTTCAGTGTGATTATGATTTTTATAGATAGTGTTTCTTGGAATAACGAAGGATTATTTTTATCAACGGAAAACTAATTCTGAAGTGGGTTATTAAGGGCTGGCAATTATATAGCAGTGATAGGTAACGATGATTGCAGGTGCAAACCCCGGCTCGCACACCTCTGGGAATTCTGGATTTCATGTGCAAATCTCATTTTCAACCATGATTATCACTTGCTAAACGGTGAAGGAAAATATCGTGCGGAAACCTGCATGTCTGAGAGAGCCCCTCCAAAGTCGTGAGAAGTCCTCCAACCCGCACTGGGCCAGCGTGGTGGACTATGGCCTAATCCCCCCTCGCATTAAGGGGAGGCCCGTGCCCAACAGTGGGATATTAAAAAGGGCTCTACTACTTTTAATTTTGAAAAAGGAACATTTTAAAATGAAAAAATATTTATATCTTATGTATTAAAATTTATTCTTATTTACTACAGTAAGATTATTGGCCAAGAGGATTGCCAAGCCAAGGGTACACTCTCGGGCAAACGTTGCAAATCTGCACCCAATAGTCCAACTGTAATGAGACAATAATTCATATTAATATACCTACAGATGTGTGAAGCTATAAAATGTATCAGCGTATCCGCCTTGGCGGGTCAATTGCGAGGGTTGCTGCCGCATCAGAAGAAGGGAGAGTTACGCGATAGAAAGAGAGGCACCTTGTAGGTTTTTTTTTGTTTATGTACATTATAGGCAAGTATTTGATCTCGATCTCACCTGATGGTAAGTGACGATGAGATCTACGATGGAGCATACTTGCCTAGGTAGGAAGGCGGCAGTAGATAGAGACGCTACATTCACTAGGCACATGCAGCGCAACCGATCTGACCCGCCATCCATGAATGGCAACACCGAACATCATGCCGGAACATGGCTAGGGCGCTTGGCGACATGGCTTTGTTCAGTGGGTGGTGACTAGCCACGGCCGAAGCCTACCACCAGTAAACAAGTGAATCTTTCCGTATACAGTAGTAAGCGTACAGCTTTGCGAGCAGAATTGTTGCACATTGGTCCTTATCTATCCTATATGTAAGCTCTTTTTACCCCACTGCGCAAGAACGAGAGTAATGACTTTAAAAGATTACTACTAATGTGCGAAAAACACTTTACAAGTCATTCCATTCGCTTGGTGGCTCAACACCTAAAGTCTCAGTACCGCACCTGATCTATCTCCGATCGTATTGAATTGTAATCCCATCGGACGATTAGAGTAAGGAAACGAAGAATATATCTGTGTTTGCTCACATACTTGTGACGCAGTCACCTATTCTGCGTTTGGATTGGCTGCTATAGCCAAAATTTTGTCAGCAAGAGTACTACCAAATATTCTGTATCGAAGAAGACAATACTAACCCCGTTGTGTTCAGCAGTGAGAGGTCCACAGCTAGCGGGGCTGCAGGTGGTCGGGATGAAGATCTTGCAAGACTTCTGACTGTATTCAGGAATTGGAACGGGGTCCTTCACCCAGTCGATGACTTCTTGAGAATTCACCTGCGAAGAGAAGTTGTAATGTTAGTACAAACATAAGCTCAGGACTGTATGCTATGGGGCAAAGGCAGAGATATAATAATACCAGCCCTTTTTAATGTCCCACTGCTGGGCACAGGCCTCCCCTCAATTCGAGGGGGATTAGGCCATAGTACACCACGCTGGCCCAGTGCGGGTTGGCCGAGATAGCTGATTGTTATATGCTACGATACTGGCATACCGTTATCACTTCATCCACATTCATACATCTCCTCATACACTGCCCTCGGCTGAGGGAACCACGGACTTGCCTTTTCTAGAATACTACTACAGATTTGCCCTACCAAATATGTGGTCGTGGAAAGTGCCCATTAGACGCTCTCTTCTGTCATTATCACTCATGTTCGCTTGGTATATTTCTTACATCAGTTTCCTTTCATACATCTTCTCCAAATGACCGACGCTATATTGTAAAGGTTGTCTGAAGTTGAGTCTGCATTGTGGGAGTCGTGGCAACTATTTCATACAATCAAGTGGCGCCACCGGTGAGAAATGGCAAATGTTAATAGTGCTGCCGATATTTGGGAACCAAATTATTATACTGATTTTGGTAGGAATTACTAGAGGGCGCTACATGCTTTCACAACAGTGAAATAGTTGAATACAAGTCGGCTATATAATTTACATACGCCACAAGTTGTAAGTGTTTTACTTGGCTTTTATTTTTATTGAATTAATTTATAGAGTATTTTTTTATGTTTTAAAAATAGATGCGTATCGTATACTGGAAACGTACTAACCTAAATTTAAAATAGACGAGAAATTACCACCAAGGACTATTTAAGACCTCACTGGTACAAAATACACTCAAATGAAAAAGAGATAGCATGAATTACTTTGAAAGCTTAAGGTTACAAATCTACAATTACCTGGAACAGTTGAATATATCTGACCTCTCCTTCAGAGTATTCGAGTTGCCAATGTACAGTTATGATATGAAAAACTCACCATGAAGACATCATTCAGGTTGTTGATCAGATCCAAGAACCGGATAGTAGCCCTCTTCACAGCAGGATAGGCGGAAAGGTACCACTCGTGGATGTAGAAGCCGAAGGGGGCGCGGTTGCCGAAGTAGTGCCTCTCGAAATTCGTAAGAATGAACTTAAGCCACTCATCTTCGTTTTCACGATCCGGGCTGAAGACAATAGTGCAATTTTAATAGAGTTGATAATTAAAAAAGAAACGCACAGTCATATTGATAATCTTCCTGTATAAAGAAGTCAGCTAAAAACATAGTAGTATCGATTATGAAATCAATTGTTTAAGCCCAGCCTTTACAACTGGAATATCCTGGTCCGTATGCAGATTTCATCTTACGCTGGAGTTGCACTTACAGGTACTAAATAAGGTGATAGAAAATATCGTGCGGAAAGTTGTCTGTCTGAGAGGAACAACCATTTCTCAAAAGTCGTGCGAGGCCGCCATTATGAGGCTACATTTTTGTTGTCAATTTCAATGTTGGTCTAGTAAGGATAGTAGATGTAGCACAGTAGACCCAATAAATCCATATTTTACGGAACAAAATCATCATTCATTCACAAATGAATTTAAGCGACGTGTTAATTCAAGAAATAATAGAATAAAATTTGTTGAAAACCTATCAAAAATATTAGTTGACGCAATTAGCGAACAAGGGCCGGGCATTTCCTCGCAAAGGGAGTAGCTTTGGCTAATCAGAATATTTATAATTTTTTTGTATCCTTTTCATTTATATCTGTGTTGTACATATTGTATAAATAATAAGCCTGATTGGTAGTCTTATAATAGAAATTAAACTGACTTCATATGCGTCTTTAAGCGGCAGGCGTCGATAGAAATTGAATTTGTTCTTTATTAAAACGTTTTTATCGTACACAATCTCATATCTTGTCATTTTGTTGATAATAAAATATTTTTGTCACATTATCCATCTATTTTTGGGTTCTTATTTGCGTAAATTGTTACATGTATTTAGTTTAATAAAGCTTGCTAAACAGTTTCCTGAATATTCTGAGGTTTCTGTGCCTTGATTTTTTCAAGGAAAAGGCTGTTTGTAGTTCACCCCTATGGCTTCCATTATTAAATAAATGCACAGTAAATTCAAAGGACTTACAAAGCAAAGCAAGCATCAACCATCGAACACGGGAAGCCCATAAGATCAGTCCATGTGACCATAGGCTGCACCCACGGACCAGGTATCGACGCTGAAGGGCAAGGTGGCACTGTACAGTCCTGGGTAGACGCGTAGTCCAGGGTGTAAGGCCAAAGTCCAGGATTGGTTTGGGCGACGGTGGGCCAGGAGCAGTCGTATTCGAGGCCGTGGTCAGCCATCACTTGAAAGCTGACGTTGCCCGTCATTTGGAGGAAGGGGACTCGGACACCTATAAAATTTTAATAAAAAAAAAACAGTTTAATTCTGGATCGTGTGCTTTATATGAGCTACTAACTGACGCGGCAAACCTTGTTCTGCCATATATATAATGTATTCTAGGAAATATTTTTATAGTTAAACATTTGCGATTATAAATTGAGATATAAACTATCCGATCTTGCAAGTTGGATAAAACTACACACAGTGAGCTAATTTTCATTTAAATCGGTTAAATCGGTCCTAAACTACTAGGAGTCCATAGCGGACAAACACCGTGACACGTAATTTATATATATTAAGATAAATATTAGATCGGTGACTATGTGATACAATCAATGAGAATAATTAACACTTAGAGTACCCAAACAAATTAAAACTGGTATTTCTACATAGCTTCTAAAGACAAGTCTTATTTAAATGCCCTATAAAGTTATAAGCTCCAATCACAAATGTCAACATTTTCAATATAACATAATATGATACTAACCTTTTAGAGACTCAAAAGGAATATTTGCAAAATGAGACATCTGAGCTCTCTGATCAGCGAATTCCCTCTTGATATCATCATAAGTCGCCTCAGCCCAATATGTTTGTGGAGTTTGATGGCTGATTGAATGCAGGGCGATCTCGAAGCCGTTGTTGTACAGTTCGTTGACGATCTGATAGTTGGTGTATTCATGGTTGATGTAGAAGGTAGCGCCGGCGGGGCAGCCGTTCTTGTTCACGCGGTTGTAGAGAATCTCACGGTATGTTAAAATGTTGTTGATGTTCACTCCATCGTCGAAGGTTACTGTGACGAACTGAAAATATAGAACATTGCTAAACTTAATGAATTGTTTAAAGAAAGGAATGAAGAAGAAACATTTGGTGTTGACGAACTTTTTAGTGAGATAGTTTAATACTGCAAATAATATGACGGAATGACGGTCTAAGAATTAGAAAATTAAGCTTAAAAAAGGTATTGTAGACCAAAGTTTTTAATTTTAGAGGACACTTAAGGTTGTCTTACAATGTGCTGATGAACCTTATAAGACAGAATTTGTATGAGCTATCAAATAAGTTGTTTATAAACCCTGTAGAAATTAATGGTACCCATAGAAATGGCACACTTAAAAACATGCTCTTAGAGTAGGTACTTTATATGTTCATAGCAAATTTGGGACTGCTTAGGAAGTCTTGCTAGACTCAGATTAGCTTAGAGCTATAAAGAAAGAGTAAGAGCGCTTTTGCCTGTATTGTAAAGGTAGTCAGAGTAGTATAACCAGCTAAAGGGCGCCTATAAGGAGTTTAGGGAGTCGTTAGGGGTTACTTGACATCTTCAATACCTTATGGTATTGAAGATGTCAAGTAAATTTAACTAACCTGCGGAGTATCCCTAGCTTCTAAGCCGCCGGGTATAACAGTCGACGAACACCTACAATCTGGAAGGACACACGCTTCAGGATCACATGGCTCAGCAAGATGCAGTACATCTACTTCTTCAGCTACCGCAGCAACTGCAAACAACAACGCTAATACACCGGCCAACTTCATTTTGGCAACACTTTCAATCAGTACTTCACAATAATCAATGTACATCAATATTTAAACACTATTTTTATCTGTAATCGCTGAATAATCGATTGGATTTTGTTTTGTTTATCTTATCGGTCCAGCCTTTGTTGCTTCTGTTTTAGTTTTTTCCATTTAAAAACAATGCCATGGCTTAAGTCTATGACGTAGGTACCTATGTGGTAAATTAAAATCTGAGTTAGTGGAGTAGGTCCGTAATTGGACCTTCTATGTACTTCCGATAAACCCAGGCCATTATCATTCATCCACATTATAAGATTGTACCATGGTCATGTTTATACAGATGATATTTGAGAATAAGAAACCGTTCAAGGGACATGACTCAGAAAACCGAATTCGCCATACTTGACTTTTTGTTGGTACATCTCTGTCATCACGGGAAACCTTTTGGTTGGAGGGATTGTAAGGAGACCGTTTATGGTCACAAATTATGACCCTGGACAGCATATAACATACTCCTGAGTCATGGACGGTATAGGTAATTGGGGCAATTTTTTAGATTTACTTTATTTTTATTATTTTTGAATTGTATTCTTATTTTGTTTTATTTTTCATTTAGTTGAGTTTGGTTCTGTATATTATAAAATCGTCCCCGTTTCTTCCATATACCCCTTTTCTTCACCCACCTCTGAGCTATCGAACTATCAGCAACAGACGGTGTCCCGCGGAATAGCCTATACCTGTATGTATAAAGTCATCTGAGTAGATTTTGTTTGAAATATTACAAAGAATTCGGTAATAGGTTCCTCATTTTGGTAAATGTTTGTATAATTACTAATATTGTTTCCCGTGTTATTCCCCCATCCAGTGCCTGAAGTATGTCATTTCTTTATCGAATCATGATAGCCGTTTACTGATAAACCTTTGAGACGGAAATTGAAGTTTGATAATCCCAATTTCAGTATCACGCCATATTAAAACAAGTAGTCACAATCAAATTTTAATCAGTGTTAGTGATTATCTGTTTCCTGTCATTCAGATTTTCACTGAAAAATGTCAACATCCGGTACGGGAAATCCGAATGCATATACATTAAGATTACAGCTAGCATTTGATCAAGATTATTTGGTAAATACTTTCCTTCCATGCGAGTCAGCAGTTGTTTGTTATTCAATTTAGACATTAATAGAATTTCTTATTTTTATGATATACTAGCTGTTACCCGCGACTTCATCCGCATGGTATTTAACATAGACAATACGGTTGGCAACAGCCTGTTCGCGCGTTCTGAGCCCGCGGGAGGCATTGCAGGTTGTTGCTATGAAACTTAATCAGGCGCAGCGCTGCAACATTGGTTTTTATTTTTTTTCGTGAGATTCCATGTTTTTTTCTATAATAAAAGTAGCCTAAGTTACTCCTTGTTAGATCAGCTATCTGCCAGTGAAAGTCCCGTCAAAATCGGTCCAGCCATTTCAGAGATTAGCCGGAACAAACAGACAGACGGACAGACAAAAAAATTTTAAAATGTTGTTTCGGTATAGGTAACGTGTATACATCCAAATGCACTTAGTAAAAAGCGGCTATTTTAATATTACAAACAGACACTCCAATTTTATTTATATGTATGTATAGATAGAGGTCAACTCGACGTCAAGTGCGAGATTATTCTTAAGCTTAACGTCTGCCTATGTGCTATTCCAGACTATAATCTATCTCTGTGCCAAATTTCATTCAGATCCGTTCAGCCGTTCTGGCGTGATTGAGTAACAACATCCATCCATGCAAACTTTCACATTTATAATATTAGTGGGATTACTATTATTTAAATTAATAACCGCAATGTAAAGAATGTCTTTAAATATCTTTGTTTGGTTAATAAATAAGAAATAAAAATAAATAAATAAGTTTGGCAATCACTGCGAAACAAAACAATCCAGATCGCTAAGCATATTTCGTATAGCAACTATGTACTTATTCATATCACACGTTATCAGACAATTCTAACCGATGATATCATTATTAAGATTTATAATTGTATTTTTTGTAATACGAATTGTGTACGGTAGGAAGTTGTAAATAATAATACCAATAAATTCCTTTTTTCTGTTATCAATTCTAAGTAGCTATATACATAACCTACCAATATTTTTTTTTTTATTACATTATGGGCAAGTATTTGATCTCGATCTCACCTGATGGTAAGTGACGATGAGATCTACGATGGAGCATACTTGCCTAGGTAGGAAGGCGGCGGTAGATCGAGACGCTACATTCACTAGGCACATGCAGCGCAGCTGATCTGACCCGCCATCCAAGAATGGCAGCACCGAACATCATGCCGGAACACGGCTAGGCCGCTTGGCGACATGGCTTTGTTCAGTGGGTAATGACTAACCACGGCCGAAGCCTACCACCAGTAGAGTTGTCACCTAGTTGGCACCACCCAGGGTCACGTGTAGGATATCTCGAGGGAATTAAATTCTCTTACGAACGAAGGTGACTCTACCTACGCACTCCCTTTTGACAAGAGTCGTTAATATATATACCCTTTTCAAATTTAATATAGCACCATCTATGGAATCCTGGCGAACTTCAGCATAACCACAATGACCACGATTCCGTTTTATAAACAAGGACAGGGTTCCCTTAAGTTGGAAGATGTCGAAACTAAATCAGAGATGGCGTTAATACAAGAACGACCATTGTGATGTGAGAGTAAAATAAAACAAGCCAGCAGAGGGTATCTTTGCAGAGGAGACCATTTTAATGAGAACAACAAGATGGGGTAATAGCTGAATTTAACTAAATCAAAATAAAATGGGTTCGAGTAGATGTTTTTGTATTATTCTTGGACCATAAAGCCAGTTACAAAAAATACTATGTTATTTTTTTTAATGTAGGGTACATAGATACCTAAGTTATTCATATGTTATTCCCAGCAAGATACATTCCGAATTCCAATAACCCAGAATCGATTTACAGGCATCCAACTCAATAACGATCCCTGTAGGATTATTAAACCGCGTATATTAGATAATTTCGCCATAACCGGTCGTGCGAACGCATTCCGAAAATAGAACATCAATTATTTTGCCCGGTTTATTTGGCACGGCGGGAATTTAAGGTTGGGTTGTAGGCAAGGGTTTACACCTGGGACGTCGTTACGGCATCCAAAAGTCCGGGGATCCGGCGAGGATTTCCGGAATTCCGCGATTTTGATACGATACCAGGGTTGGCTTAGCGGACCACTAGTTTTTTCCACGCGTTATGATCTTTCAGGACCCCGATTATGCGTTTAGATGGTGCTATAAAAATATAAAGGGGCTTTTGTTCGTGAAAAATAAGAGTACGGGAAATGTTTAATAAGATTTTGTTACCTGGCAGTATGGGAGGTTGTACGTTCGTGTTGTTAGTATAGATAAGCTGCGTATCTTTACAGTTTGGGAGGATAATAAGCAGGGGTTACATTTAAAACAGGTGTTTAGATTTACTGGTTTTTACTGGTGGTAGGCTTCGGCCGTGGTTAGTCACCACCCCCTGAACAAAGCCATGTCGCCAAGCGGCCTAGCCGTGTTCCGGCATGATGTTCGGTGTTACCATTCATGGATGGCGGGTCAGATCAGTTGCGCTGCATGTGCCTAGTGAATGTAGCGTCTCGATCTACTGCCGCCTTCCTACCTAGGCAAGTATGCTCCATCATAGATCTCATCATCACTTACCATCAGGTGAGATCGAGATCAAATACTTGCCTATAAAGTAATAAAAAAAAAAAACCTTTTTATAGAAACAACACTAATCGTTTAGATAATGGTTGAATAACTACATAATAAAGTACACTAATGTCACTTGAATGGCGAATATTCATAATTATAAGCAGGTTATTTATTTTCAAATTTCGAATTTATTTTCAAATCGTGATTCTAGCTCTCTCGGTTTTCACCAAATATTGGTACCCTGATACCCTTAAAATATAATTATATTATTGTTATTATCAAAATAATAATGTTACCAGACGAACACACGTAGTGTACGGGACCAAACTAAGCAACGCTTGTATTATGAGTACCGTTATATGTATACTACTAATACAGATATTAAACATCCATGACTTGGGTTCAAACATTCGTGCTTATTGAACAATGTTTGCCCCTATCAAGATTTGAACCCGTGAGCCTCAGCACAGAAGGCATGGTCACAACTAACTGAGCTAATAAGGTCGTCAGTTGTCATCTATGGTAAAATATTTAATAAAACGCTTTTATTACTACACAGCCCTAGCCCGAACATTTCATTCAAACGCTACTAAGTACTTGTTAGTAAATAAAGTCCGTATTCATCAATTGTGAATTGTGGGCACAGCACAAAAGCGACTGATCAATGCCACTTTTGTTGTCCTTGGGGAAGCACCGGAAAGTTTGGCCACCGCAGTTATAGTTCACAAGTATACTGCAAAACAGCTTTTTGCAACATTACGCACAATGGGGAGAAGATACCGAATTTGCATTGATGATTTTGTTTTTACATTTTTATGTTTTTCAAACCGTACCTCCGGGGTCCGAAGTGATGACAATGGCACCATAATTGTCAGTGTTGACAGATTTGAATCTCAGAAGCTTCGTGTGTCTCCCACTGCTCGCTCGCGTGGACTTTAGTATTTTTATTGCCAATATACTGATTTTCTATATTTACACGAAGTACATTGAAATGAAACTAATTGCGCGAATTTTATCGCCAAAGCAAAGTTAAAGCAGCCGGAATGTCGGGAATTACAGAGCTTTTACACAATAAAAGTGTTGGGTTATTTCAAATCTTTATGTTATTTTGGGAGTCACCACCAGTGAGTACATATATTATAACATTCCAGCAGGAATTCGTTTTGGATAAGTATATAAAAGATTCTATTCAGACCTAGTCCGTGGACTAGGCCAAATAATACCACCTTAGTCTGAGTTAGTTAATAGGTACTTTCATTTTGTGAATTATCAATGCTTTGCAGCCTGGGACTGATCGCTCAGATATCAATATTTATAATGTTAAAGTGTAGCGTGTGTGCGCCTCGCATGGCAATACACTGGAGCCTACTTTTTATAAAAATTTTTTTGTAAAAATAATGGATAAAAAAAAAGACAAGCCAGCTGAGTTTCTTGCCGGATCTTCTCAGTTGAGGTCGCGTTCCGATCCGGTTGTAGAGTTAAGGAAAAAAATGTAATGACAATTTGTAAGTGCCCCCGTAGGCCTATACGAAATAAATGATTTGACTTTGACTTTGACTTTAGAAAATCTTAACGTTGTACTTTGTGTACAGTAAGCCTTAAATAAAAGTGCGCACAGAACCGCGAGCAACAAAAATTCCCTACACACAAAACGGTTACCAAGGGGTGTTCCGCAAAAAAGGCTATGTGCTCATCAGTGTTGCCAACCCCAAGGAACTGAAAAACAGCAGCTCACCAATAAAAAAACAGGAGAAAACAGTAGGTAAAGTCAAAAAAGGCAGATTTCATACTTTCCTCATATAATTAAAACAATTACCCACTTTTATTAGTTACCAGGACTCACATGCATTGTTCTATTATAATATTGATAACAAAAAAATAAAAAACAAAAATCAAAGTAAAATTATTTTCCACTTTCATCCTCAATTGCTATTTTCAGACTAATTTTCTTATTTAAAATCATACATATTTTTGATAAATTTCTTCATTTGCCTTTCTGTGGCTTAAAATGAGTAGCACTCGGTTATTTCGGATTTAGAGTTCAATCAATTCTGTTGCGTAATTTGGTTTTCATAATATTTATAGCTGAAAATAATATTTCTACGGTGGCGCTGCTATGTGGTATGCACAAAAGTTTCTTCACAAATTCACACAATGTGAGAAATGTTTGAGACCCGTCTCCATTTTTAAATTTGTGTACATGTTTCCAGTAGATACTGCCATCTAGCGTCAATGCGTTTTATTACATAGGGGTTATCACAAAATATTTGCATAGAGTAATAGGTGGTCCTGAACGCTAATTGAAAAACAGTAAAAATTTGGAGTGAAACAGAAAACAGGGGAATCAATGTGAAAACAGCAAATCTACTGTTAAAACAGTAGGGTTGGTAACACTGGTGCTCATATCGGTTTTTGTTTCGTCCCTCATATAGATGACAAGGGTCCAGGATAAGCCTCCGCCCGTGTGAACAACCCTTTAATTATTCCAGGTTTTTGCGCGCGATTTCAAATATGGAACGTATGGGTGAAGATTGTTTACTTTTGGATTTTTTTTTTGGTACTGATAGTTTAAAAGTTTGCTGATAGATGGCGCTTATAATCATATCTATACTAATATTATAAATGTGAAGGTCTGGATTGATGTATGGATGTTTGTTACTCAATCACGCCAGAACGGCTGTACGGATCTGGATGAAATTTGGCACAGATATAAATTACAGTCTGGAATAGCACATAGACTACTTTTTATCCCGGTAAAATGTATGGTTCCCGTGGGATTGATTTGTTTTAATTTTTCATAGAGCAAAGGATTGACATGATTTTTTGCATAGGCAGTGGTAGTTCAGGGATTAGAAAATGACATAGGCTATTTTTTATCCCGGAAAAATGCACGGCCCCTATAGGATAGACATACTTTTTAATCGCGGGTAACACCGCGGGACGTAGCTAGTAGTATTATATGTCCGAAATCCCCGCTCAAGTTTGCATCACCTGCACAAACTATTAAACAGCTACATAGTTAGTTATTTGGACTACATTAGTGCTATAGAGACCTCAATTTGTGAGTTCGCGAACAGTTTAAAACTAATGTGTGGCCCCTGGGCACGGGCTGATGTTTTAAACAGTGTTTCAGAACACCGAGGTGCGTGGAGTGGACAGTTCATTTAGTAATTTGAAGTTTTGTGTTTCGTAATTTCGTATTTGAATAAGGAATGCTATGGAGGTTATTGATACTATATTTTTTTTATTAAGATCCTAATGATCAGTGATTCAGTAGATATTATTTGTACTGTAAAGTTACTAGTTTAGCAGTGGTCCGGTTTCCACCGGACGGGTTGGAATGAAAAGTCAGAGAATGAGGTGTATTGAATAAAATTTAATATTAATAAAATGAGGAACCTACATGTGCGTACACGAAAGGCGCTTAAATAAAAAAATATCAAAAAAACATAAATCCAATCTAAACTCTATCATGAAAAGTGCGTCGCAAACATTCGTTTATTATAACGGTATGCATGAAATATATTTAAAAGATGCATAATTTTATGTCAGCTTTAAATACTTCACTCATTATATCTGTAGATGTCGTAAACGGTAAATAGATCGGTACATCAAGCACAATCTATTTAATATGGACCGTTTCGGTAACGTACCGTTTTCCATCCCTTTCACACTAAAAATTTCATAAATACCCCTGACAGGGACGGCATGTTTTCTCGATGACGTTACGATTACACTTAAAGTTCCTGCTTACTCTAGTACGTCACGTGCGAGATTATTTGTAAGCTGACTGTATAGTTTACGTATTAAGACACACTGTATGTGAATGACTGCCAGCCCGCCGGTCGCCTCCTGCGTTGTAGTTTCTTCGGGGTTTCAGGGTTTTTAGGATGGTATATTTTTGGTTTTCTTAATAAATGAAAGTTCGTGTGTTGCTGAGTCTTTGCTGTCTATAGTGTTCAATTAACTTTTTTGTTATATCACAGACCACTACCTTTGTCTATGGTTTTACACAGAACTTATAGTCTATTGGTTTGACTTAAGAATATATAGATTGAAGTGACAGGTGCTATTCATTTTTGCTAGCGCCATCTAGTGTTAGATGGAGATAACAGTATGATAAATTGAACATTGCCTCTAGCGGACAACATTTAGAAAATTTCAGTACTGATAGGACATGCGGTGACTCAGCTCCACGAATTTGGAACTTGCTACAAGTAATTAAGGTGAAAATTGGGATAATCCTTATCTGATCAACTGTAAAGGTCTGGCTAAAACGGAAAAATATATGTATATTCGTCTCCACCCCACATTGTCCTAAACGGGATGTCTGAACCACTTTTATGTAGCGACTGTTTAGTGTTTAATTTCAGCTGTATTAGGTTACCGCGAACTGTTGCGACCATTCGGTAACTAATAAACTTTAACGATGGTCCGTTGTCACCATGCAGACCTTTAATGGAAGCCGTCGCTGAAATAAAGATGGTGATTGATTGAAATTTGGTTTCCTGAGAGAATACATGAATAATAATAATAATACAGAACATTAGAAGTCTTAAAAAGGGCCTCTACGTGTTGGACTAATGTCTCCGCGCAAGCCTTCTAAAGATCCCGGTATAGCTCGTGTGGTGATAGTTTTTTATTTTTTATTTTTTTTATTACATTATAGGCAAGTATTTGATCTCGATCTCACCTGATGGTAAGTGATGATGAGATCTACGATGGAGCATACTTGCCTAGGTAGGAAGGCGGCAGTAGATCGAGACGCTACATTCACTAGGCACATGCAGCGCAGCTGATCTGACCCGCCATGACTTACAATCCATGAATGGCAACACCGAACATCATGCCGGAACACGGCTAGGCCGCGTGGCGACATGGCTTTGTTCAGTGGGTGGTGACTAACCACGGCCGAAGCCTACCACCAGTAGAGTTGTCACCTAGTTGGCACCACCCAGGGTCACGTGTAGGGTATCTCGAGGGTATTAAATTCTCCTACGGACGAAGGTGACTCGACCCCAATATATTAATAAGGCTGATTTTGGCAGGTGGCAGGACCGTGATGTGTGGAAGTCGTTGGGGGAGGCTTGTGTCCAGCAGTGGACGTCTATCGGCTGATAGATTAGTGAAAAAGTATGTTAATTATTTTAGGCATTCAACCGACATTATTCACAAACTGCTCACGAGTACACCTTAGCCGTGATGGTTAAATATAATTATGAGTGTATAAGTAGAAAAACTTTTCTGTGTTCAATACGACTTTGATTTGCTCGCTATTCACACGCGAAACGCGCATCAATCAGCCTTATCTAATGATACTAACTCTTTACATTAGGTAAGTATACCTAAACTAAAGAAAATATTTACAAATGTTTATTAGAATGGTCAATATTATTGAAAGCAGAAGTTTTTTGAATTTGAACCTTTTAGTCGTCGCCTTTTAACCTTTTAGTCGTAGTTCAAATATATTTTCGAATTGTTCTGTTACATACTTCTTAAACGGGATTTTATACTGGTTAAACCAACCTACGTATAACAAAAATGCCATTGAAATCGGTGCATTTGTTTGGGAGCTACGCTACCTCAGGCACACATACAGCCAGAAAAGGCTTCGAATCTATAACACTCCTTGTTTTGGGTCGGTTTATAAAAATGTGTGATTTTGAAATACGCAGCATTGACCCTCTGCAAATAATACTCTAAGCTAGGGGCTCTCAAACAAATTTTGCTAATTTTGCCTACTTTGAGAATGGATTATTTTTAGCGCCCCCATTTTTTTCACCTACAAAACCACTATAACTTTAAATTAAATTAATTATTGTAAGCCTCTATACAACGCCCCCATTTTCATCTGGGTCTCTTACCGCCCTCTTTGGGCCTGCAGTGCCCACAAGGGTGCATTATCGCCCACTTTGGGAAAGACTGCTCTAAGACCTAATCAGGTACAGACCCAAGCTAGTTCCACCTAGAAAATCTAAAACTATTTAAGTCCAGAACGCTTCAATCATGATATATACCGACCCAACGGGAAACACCCAGTAATACCCAATGAGTAATACTTCTGTGTAGCACGGGCCACGTCCATGGGCCCGCCCATTTCTCATGGGCTCCCGAAGTGAACAAATTACGAGTAGTTACTGAGGCACTAACGTTTGGACGAAACTGTGCCTTACCAAGAGTGTGAGGGTATAGACAAGGTGCTCCCAAACTTATTTTGTCTACTGTCACATTGAGAATGAATTATTTTTAGCGCCCCCATTTTTCACCTACTTAAAAACCACTATAAATTCAAATTAAATTAATTATTGTAAGCCTCTATACAACGCCCCCATTTTTTTCCTAGGTATCTTACCCTTTGGGCCTGCAGCGCCCACAAGGGGGCGTTATCGCTCATTTTGGGAAAGGCTGATAGACTATCACGATACTCCGGAATTATCCCTAGTCCATTGTTCGGTTCCCATATTGTAAGCGTTGCTTAGTGTGGGACCGAACAGGGACTTAATTCTTCTAATTTACAAATGAAGTGTCGATAGCGTGTCGATTGAATGGTTTTAGACATTTGGTAGTCTTCTAGTTTTTTTGAGACCAGTGGCTTTCCACTGACCAGCCATTCAACTGCCATAGAACTATTTTGCATTCTGTACTTCAGTCGCGTATCAATATAATGTAGCCAAGTATTCTACTTGTTATCTGACGTTTCTAGCAGCCGACACACAACTATTGACACTGATATGAGACTCCATCATTTAGCAGAATAGCCAATCTGTTATAGTCGGAATGGAACCTCACTAACGCTGGAATGGCAATCGTATGTCATTTTATTTAAGTTAGCAGAATTGCCCCCCAGGTGTAGCTAGTATCATTCTTAAATCGCAACAATGTGTAAAAATAAAACTGTCAACGAAATACTTATAATCGCACTGCTGTCTCCGTAAGTGCAAAATTTATGGCTTCCATGTAAACATCGGTACGAAGGGATTTGAATCTGAGACATGACGTTTAAGACGCTCCGCTATTCCAGTTAGCTGAACGACCGTACGCATTATTTATCCGAGAACAGAACAATAGCGGGCAGTGAATTTGGCGCACTATACACGGTATTCAGAAGTAGCTTTAAACTTGGGCTTCTTAAGCGCATTTGTCAATCCTATTTAAAGTTATAATTACTGGTGGTGCGAGCACGGAGAAGCTGGGACCAGGGAGATATGGTAGGATTAGGTACGGGAGATACGAGAATATCAGGGATAGGAAAGCGGAAAGGGACTCACCAGCTCCTGACGTCTACGGCTCCTCTCGTGCAGGTCCAGTTGAACCCCACCTGTTCTCTCTTCGATAGCTGCTGGCGGCGGTTGCTCCTCGTTCTCGACACAACCACTCAACACTTACTAGGGCTCAGTGCCCGTGCCTGCGTTGGCACATTAGCTTTATATTGAGGTTTATATTTAAGTTTTCGAATATGGTGGCGTTCCCGTGATGGCGCTGTTGTCGCGCGTCGTGTTGCGACGGCCAATCAGGAGCGGTGATTAAGGAAGGGATAGGTGGGAACTTGAATCGATTATAGGGATGTGGGATTCAGTCTATAATCGACGTATGTATATTGACGATATCCCGATATAAAAATAAATGTTTCCAACAAAATTACACTTTAGACCCTTTCTGAATCACATTGTATTCATAGTATACATATAAGTGTACGTAATCAGTATCATAATTCCAAAAGATCCATAATATGGATGGTCTGTTGATTGTTCTACTCAACCGCCAGGTACGACAATTAATTCCTAAGACATCTGCTACCATTAATCAGTAAGACCATTATATATTTCTTCTAAAACTGGTTGTAAGTGTAGAATATAAACATAAATTCTCATACATAAACATATCCCATTGTGGAGTATAAGCAACGCAACTACAAAAAAACATAAAAAAACACATTATTCAAACTCTTTCCCTGTTCATTCAAAAGCAAGTTGTATTCACGCGCCGCCATTGTACGGAGCTGCTCGCCTCGAGAATGAACTTCACAGACAAATATGCGTGGAACTTGTGAAGCGATGTAATTTCTGCTGAAATATCCGACCGGACGGACAACCCTATCTGTTTACATTATTTACAAGGAAATGCATAGTTAATGGATTGTGTTTACAAAAAAATAGCAGAAAAGCAAAATCAATAGACGTAAACCATAGAGGAAATACAAAAAAAAACTTGAATTATCATTGTTGCATCAAGAAGATTTTGCCTAATTCATTCATGCCTTTTTAGAAAGAAAGAAAATAGATACACCCGGTACACGATATATAATTCCAGCACTTTTTAATGACCCACTGCTGGGCACAGGCCTCCCCTCAATGCGAGGGGGGATTAGGCTATAGTCCACCACGCTGGGCCAGTGCGGGGTTGGCGGTCTCCACACATCTTTCGAGGTGTCCATAGTATGTCACGATTGAAATTTGAAAACCATTCCACTCATGGGAATATAATACACATTTGTAAGCAGATTTCGAAAAATAAATACTGCTTTATTGAGCGAGTAAGATGAAAAATAAATTATGGGGATTTTCGGTGGAAACAACATATTTTATTATGTATTTTCATTAGTATAGTAGTTCTTAAAATAAAATGCTTACCCTCAAATTTATAGACGTTTTATAACTTTATTAAACGTCATATAGTACTAAGCAAAGCAAAACTGTTGTACGCAGTGCTATGTGACGTGAAAATGTTATAAGTTCGGGGGTAAGTGATTAAGTACTCCATTATATTAAACTGTCAAACGGTTATTTAAAACATTTTGATAGAATAATCATCCAACTCAAATAGAGATTGAGCCGTCGGGACTATATTGCCATTAATTATTAACATTCATTCTTTTTCGAGCTAGCACTGCAGCACTGAATAATTCAATCATATCACTAAAACCCTCACTGTGAATTACAAAGTGTGATGCAGTATATCAAAATGTATAGTACGTATCGTTAATCTTCAGACCTCTACAATATACAAAATTGCTATTTGAATCTCAACTTTATGCTCATGTAATCAGTGTGTGATCTGCAAACGCAGTGAAGCTCAGTGAGCTGCATGTACAATTTTCAAACGGTTTCAAATCAGCATGTCAATGACAAATAGAAATAAACTAGTGAAATCCTGGATTCATTGTACTCTATATAGTTGTATTCAAAATATTTTTATTAAAAGTTTGAAACTTGTCAAAAAAAAATTACTAAGATGGTAAAACAACACTGGCCGATTGCATGTCAGGCTTCACTCCAGTTAAATTTGTTCCCCGTTGATTTCAATATGGGTGTTTTCAAGGCAAGAGTGAACAAATACTTTCTAGGCAAGTATGCTCCATCGTAGTTTTCATCGTCACTTACCATCAGGTGAGATCGAGATCAAATAGTTGCTTAATAAAAAAAAACGTAATTAAAAAAATGTTTTATGATAAAACAACTCAATGTTGCAGTTCACGAAATTCTGATTTATTGTACTCCAAACGTAAAAGGGAATTAAATGAAATTCTCCCTCTGAAATTATCTCAATATTTGCCCGTCTTGTGGTCAATGAACAAAGCCATGTCGCCAAGCGGCCTAGCCGTGTTCCGGCATGATGTTCGGTGTTGCCATTCATGGATGGCGGGTCAGATCAGCTGCGCTGCATGAGCCTAGTGAATGTAGCGTCTCGATCTACTGCCACCTTCCTACCTAGGCAAGTATGCTCCATCGTAGATCTCATCGTCACTTACCATCAGGTGAGATCAAGATCAAATACTTGCCTATAATGTAATAAAAAAAAAAAATGATGAGTATTGTACGGTGACTGATCTTGCAGTCTCTACCTCGATTCGTTTAAAAGGTAGAACCCTTGGACAAACAACATTGCTACAATAATAGAGTCCCGTATGGACTCTATTAGGTACGGAAAAACCGTCAAACCATAAAATCAACCACAGAAACAATCCTGTTTATAATTTTTTTTAATTTTTTTTATTACATTATAGGCAAGTATTTGATCTCGATCTTACCTGATGGTAAGTGATGATGAGATCTATGATGGAGCATACTTGCCTAGGTAGGAAGGCGGCAGTAGATCGAGACGCTACATTCACATTTCATTCAAAATATAAACTCTAGGGGCGTAATTCTGCTAATTTACAACCGCTTCAGTGGAGTGTCGATAGCGTGTCTATTGAATGATTTTGGTAGTCTACTGGCTTTTTAAGATCAGCGGCTTTCCACTGACCAGCCATTCAACTGCCATCGAACTATTTCGTTATGTATTTCTGTCGCGTATCAATATAATGTAGCTATGTAATGGTATTCTACTCGTTATCTGACGTTTCCAGCAGTCGACACACAACCGTTGACACTGAAATGAGACTCCATCAAGACAGCATTAAAGTTTTAGCAGATTCGCCAATGTTACAGTCGTAATGGAACCTCAATAGTGTGTCGTTGGAATGGCAGTTGTAATTGATTTTATTTAAATAAGCACAATAGGGCCCCAGCTCTCTCGTTCCACCTGCGATCGTATTACAAGATAAAAGATGCACTAAAAATAAAGTAATAATAAGGATAACCACACAAAACATAACGTACGGAATATTGAGACAATTCCGACCGCGGTAAGAATACTAATCCCCGTTCAGTGTTGCCAGATGTGATTTTCTATTTCTACCCAAATTTGAAATTATTTTTCTCCAAAATGATACAATTTGCTTGAGTTTTACCCAAAGGCAAAAAGTTAATTTCTCCAGACCCAACATTTTTACCTAGAATTGCGAAAAAAATACCCAATCTGGCAACACTGTCCCCGTTGCCTGGATCGTAAGAGGCTATAACTGCTATTGTATGGGATATAGCGAAGATTTTGCATGGCTCAGTTGAACCACGCCGTTACAATGTTTGTGTATCGGTTTAAGTTAGCCTTCAACAAAGTATGTTGGAGTTTGCTGGTGAATTTTTATGTGGATGATCTACTAAATTTTTGTATTATATGACCTATAAGCACAAACTCCTAATGTAATCGTAGCGTCATTGAGAAGACACGCTATCACTGTTTTACTTATTTATAAAATCTGTGGTGTGAGAGGGATAGACGACGCTTGCGTACCGCAACGGTACGTAAAAGAACATGTGCTTGAAGTACTGAGTATGTCCTTAGATCGCAAATTATGTATCTTGATCATTTATCCAAGTTCATGTTTTATGTTTGCGCGATAAGTTTTGCGATATGTACTGAAAAAAATGTGTTAATAACTGACGAAAAATAGAAGGTTCTCAATTTGGATTGATTTTTTAATTATATAATTTCTATTTCTGTTGGAATATTAACTGCTATGGTGTTCATTAACGTTAGCGAGTGCAGAAAAACAAAATTAAATTGTGAAACTTCACTTTTCAAGTTCTCCCAAGGAGTCCGGAAATTAACTTTCTCTTTACTGATAGGGTTAGGGGGGTTTATTGGGTCTAGTCTACAGATAAGGTTTGCATAGAATCTTCCATATTTGAAAGTTATTACTACTTGTCGTTGGCAAAATACCTTCTCACGCAATTCTACAAAACGAAAAATAAGTTTCTGTCTCTTTGTATAAATATGTTAAAAAAAGCATTGGCGAGTGAGTTTCAAGCTTCTCAATAGAAAATCAATATGAAACAGTAAATACAGTTGACTTGACGTATAGCGGAATATTAGTCCGAGCTAACACTCGTTTAGTAGATTAGTACGGACAGACTCGGGGGCAGCCGAGTGCGCCGTGATTAATCGACGCTAATGAACTGAGACGCACCAATGGGGGCACAGAGCGCAGAGAGGAAAATGTACGAAGCAATTTTAGTGTAAATTGGATTTTGTTTCATGTTGTTCTATACGCATAAAGCAGCTGGGGCTGATCGCTCAAATATCTAGTGTCAGTTATGATGTCAAAGTGTAGCGTGTGCGCGCGACGCATGGCAACACACTGGAGCTAATTATTATTTTTGTAAGTGATAAATATATACAAATAAAGTTTTGTGAAAAAATCCGCTGCGTTTCTTGCTGCATCGTTTCAGTTTAAGTCGCGCTCCGATTCGGTTGTAGAGTTAAGAAAAAAAATATGTTAAACTAGCTGCGCCCTGTGGTGTTATCCGCGATTAAAAAGTATGTCCTTTCCCCTAAACTACCACATCCTATGATAAAAATCGTGTCGACCCTTTGCTCTATAAAAAAATAAAACAAATCTATCCCACGGGAACCATACATTTCACCGGGATACAAAGTAGCATATGTGCTATTTCAGACTATAATCTATATCTGTGCCAAATTGCTTCCAGACCCGTTCCGCCGTTCCGGCGTGATTGAGTAACAAACATCCATCCATCCATCCAAACTTTCACATTTATAATATTAGTGGGATAAATTCGACTAGACTTCCTGCCTTACATCACGTTCCTCATTAGACGCAGGTGTTTTAACGGGGAGCGTTCAAAAGTGATATATCTCGACGCCGGTTTACTTGTTAGCACGAACCTCACCTTCGGCAAGAGCTGCGACACCCAGCCGGAATTTTGAACGTAGTGACGTCATTGAATTTACGCTTTGAGTATTTAATATACGGAGCTGTCTACAGCCAACATTGTACTATATTTTTTCTGCCAATCTATATATCTATACAAATATATATATAAAAAAAAAAATACAACCGAATTGAGAACCTCCTCCTTTTGGAAGTCGGTTAAAAATTGGAGTGTCTGTTTGTAATATTAAAATAACTGCTCTTTACTAAGTGCAGTTGGATGTATACACGGTACATATACCAAAACAACAATCTTTTTCAATTTTTGTCTGTCTGTCTGTCTGTTTGTTTCGGCTAATCTCTGAAATGGCTGGACCGATTTAGACGGGATTTTCACTGGCAGATAGCTGATGTAACAAGGAGTACCTTAGGCTACTTTTATTTTAGAAATACTTTTTTGTTAAATGCCACGCGGACGAAGTCGCGGGTAACAGCTAGTCAATATAATATCGCCAGACGAACACACCAATTATACGGTCCCACACTAAGCAATAGTTATACTCGTAATATTTATACCTACGATACAATGGACTGTAGGTGAACCTAGCTATACTTATATTAATATTAAATATCCACGACTCGAGTTGAGCAACGAAGAATAACAATATATTTTTTGGTAACATTCTCAACAAAAACGTGCATAAACATTCAAATGCTTTAGTAAATACGTGAGTTTAAAAAATTTTTAGGGCCACAACACATCTTTGAGGCATTATCCCACTAATATTATAAATGTGAATGTTTGGATGGATGGATGTTTGTTACTCAATTACGCCAGAACGGCTGAACGGATTTAGATGAAATTTGGCGCAGAGATAAATATAGTCTGGAATAGTACATAGGCTACTTTTTATCCCGGTAAAATGTATGGTTTCCGTGTGATAGATTTGTATACATTTTTCATATGTTTTAATCGCAAGTAACACCGCAGGGCGCAGCTAGTGCGGCATAAATGTAAGCCTTCAAAGGCGATACGTAAAGTATCAATATAACATAGCGTAATAAATGACTGTGTACAAACTGACTGTGAAGCCTCACGAGACAAGCTCAGGCACATTCTGTATACAGGCCGACAACGAAACAAATGACTGATGAAACCTTGAAAGAGCGGGGAGCTCGGGCATATCCACGCGGGCTCATTGTAAGCCCGCATGGATATGCCCGAGGTAGACTCGCGAGGCTGCGCGGTCAGTCTGAACATGGCTAAGACTTTGCGCAATACAACCATAACCTCTTATTCTAGCAGTTGTTACATTTGGTGAAACGCAGAACCGATGGCCGTTGGGGCAGAAAGGTTCTAGAATGGCGACCACGAATCGGAAGACGTAGTGTAGGACGGCTCCCCACTAGGTGGACCGATGATATCACACGCGTCGCAGGAAGCCGGTGGATGCGAGTGGCGGAGGACCGTGATGTGTGGAAAAGATTGGATGAGGCCTATGTCCAGCTGTGGACGTCTATCCGCTGATAGATTAGATTACATATGGTAGCTACGTGACAGTTAGTGAGCCCATTATTAGTGGCCTAGATAGAAATATTGCTAGACACCTTTCAAGGCATTTTAGTTCAAGTTATGTATAGATAAGCATGTTAGCCACCCAATGTACATGATAATCATGGTTGAAGATGAGATTTTCATATGACATTCCAAAGTTGTGATTCGGGATTTGAACCTACGACTCTCCGTTTCGAAATTGAGAGCTCTACCAATTTGTTATCGCTGCTTAGTTGCATTAGTCGCTATGCTATATTATTCTCTCGTCGTATTTGTCGCAAGCGCAACACTGTTGTGTAAAGACCTTTATTGTAAAAATGTTTGCGGCCCCTGACAGCGGTATAAAATATGATTCGGCGACAAGAGATGGACATAAGCTCGAGGATCCCTTGAAAATGAATGAAATTTGCATTTTATTTTGAAAAACTTTTCCTTGAAGCAATGATATATTACTTTCTACTGGTCACAGACTTGTTAGATTATTCAGACAGCACGTTACATGCGCTACGTAGCATGTAGACGCACACACATAAGAAAACGATGTCCAGTAATTCTTTAGTCTATCCCTCGAATTCATAGTTTTTTTATAATTTTATCAAACGTCATATAGTACTGCGCAAAAGAAAACTCTTGTGCGCAGTACTATACCGGCTTCCTTTACGAAAAAAAGCAGCCATTAATATCTATTATTGTCAAATCTTTTATTGTCTATAATTGTCAAATAGTAAAGTCACATTGCATGTACCTATTTTATACACTAGTCGGTTTCTTTTTTTTATATAAATTTACATATGGCGTATCCTACTAATATTAAAAAATGTGAAAGTTTGGATGGATGGATGTTTGTTACTCAATCATGCTAGAGCGGCTGAACGGATCTGGATGAAATTTGGCACAGACATAGATTATAGTCTGGAATACCACATAGGCTACTTATTATCCCGGTAAAATGTACACTTTTTAATCGCGTGTAACACCGCGGGGTGCAGCTAGTATAAAATACAAACCTATTTTCAGCAGTGTTAATACATTAATAGACATTCTCTATAGTATAACCAATCACCAAGGTAGAAAGTCCCGTGACCATGGTTGCTGTAAAGCAGCCGAAACGTCGGAACGGTAAAAACAAAAAATAAACGCGATAGAATCCTTAAAAATAGTTTTATTTCAATGTGTAGTATTCGCGTAAATATAAGAAATCAATAGGTAGAATTATAAATAAAAGATGGTACCATACATTAGGTAGGTACCACACATTGGATTCTCTAATTAATTCCCTCCCATATAGAAAATATTCGATACGCTCGTTATAAGAACATAGCACTCGACGAAATAGCAATTCCTCGCGTGTCTGAAGGATGCTTGGAGATCTTTGCGAGTTTTTCCCCCGCTTCCTTCTTACTCGTTCAGAATTCAGCAATCTATAGACATTACCCTTTAAAATTACCATCGGAATTTGTTTGAGCGAGTTCCGAGGAGCTATTTCGTTCGTTTTTGTCCGAGTTTAAATTTTTCGTCGAGAATCGAACGATGGGTAGAAGATAGATAGAAATAATGTTTTTCGCTGAACTATTTTGTCGCTTTTGGAAGGATTGGAATTGGAAATACAGAGAGATGATGTTATTACGAAATTCCTTTAAGATATTACTTTAAGCTGAACAGTTTTTGCATGAATTTTATTATTGTATTGCTTTCATACTATTGTGTTTTTTTCTGAGAAAGTAACAGTTCTAGGACAATTTGTGCTAAGTTAAGCTTGCGTTCATCGTATACACGGTGCACGGTAGCAAAGCATTTTGTTTTTAATTTTTGTCTGTTTGTCTGTTTGTTTGTTTGTTTCGGCTAATCTCTGAAATGGCTGGACCGATTTTGATGGGACTTTCACTGGCAGATAGCTGATGTAACAAAGCGTAACTTAAGCAACTTTTATTTTAGATTTTTTTTTTGTAAATACCAGACGATGAAGTCGCGGGTAATAGCTAGTTTTAAATATTAAATATCAAAAGTAAAGTTGTGAAATGTAGAGCCTTATTGTCAAACGTTTTGTCCCTCTTAGAGCAAGTTTTTTTACTCCATTTATCATTGACGGGGAAACCCTTTCCGTAACATTAAGAATGGTGTCGTTTGCTTAAAGAAATAATTCTTAAAAGAAAGTCGGTAAACCGTTGTGACGGGGCAAAGATTTTTTAATGTTTTAATTAATTACCTAGCTATCCCGTTCTTGTTGTTTACCCTTTACCGGTTTTTTGTCTCACTCACACGTTGCTACTTATTCGCTTACTCGCCAATCCAGAATAATTTTCATCGTAGTTTCATCGGAATTTAATTTATATTCTGTACTTATAGAAAATAACTTTTTTCGAACCGCTGTAATAATAATATCGCCAGACTAATAAATCGATTGTATGGTCCTAAACTAAGCAACATTTATATTATGCGATCTCTTTAAAACCCAAACCAGAGCAAATCACGACAAGACTATTTCCAAATTTCGCCTTGGTGGGACTCGAACCCGAAACATCCAGTGCAGTGAGACGATCAGCTTTCACTCAAACCACTTGAATGGTCTGTTGTCGCACATTTATATTATGCGATCTCTTTACAACCCAAACCAGAGCAAATCACGACAAGACTATTTCCAAATTTCGTCTTGGTGGGACTCGAACCCGTAACATTCAGTGCAGTGAGACGATCAGCTTTCACTCAAACCACTTGAATGGGCTGTTGTCGCAAGCAAGCTTATATATATATATGTGTAATAGCTATAAAAAAGCTGTAAAAGACAGTTTATAACACCAATGGTTACTAAAACTATTTTCACCTAATTTCAGTTGAAATTGTAATTTAAGCGAGACACATCTCGAGATAAATATCCTTTAAGTACCTATTGGTTAAACAGATTGAACCAATCCCGGCTGAACTATTGCCTCAACGGGCTCGGAATCCTCACATTTTCCTATTACGACCCAGATACGAATAAAATCTGGGGCAAATTATTGTTAGCTTAGAATTTAAAAGCAATTTTCAATCTAATCCAGATCGAGAAGTTTTGCCCATTATAAGGTTTTTTCTTCATCGGCTTAGGAAAGTAAGAGGCCTGAAAATTCTTAAGATTATTAGTGTTATAAGAGTAACATTGGTCGCTTTAATAACACTTTATATGTTTGTATATAACAACAAAATGGAAATTAATGTTACTTATGGAACATTACAGGTTCCGTGATAACAATGTCCTTGATTTGTAACCGACATAATATTGTAAAACCTTTAAATTTTAATTATGTATTAATTTTTTATATTTACGCGAATAGTACATTGAAATAAAACATTTTTTTCGGATTTTTTCGCGTTTATTTTATATTTTTTACGTTCCCGCCTTTTCGGCTGCTTTATACTGCTTTATAGCAACCATGGTTGCTGTAATGCAGCCGAAACGTAGTAAAATGATTTAGTGCAATGAATTTTAATTTATTATTATCAATGGTAGGACGTTTTTTGAGAGGCATATCTTTTTGTTTTCGTTATCGACCATGGAGACAAGGATGCTAATGAGAGTGAAAGGAATGTAACTAGCTCAAGGGCAACTCGAAGGACGTACAATTTATATAGCCAATTCACTAAGCCGATAAGTTCTGGAGAAAACACTAGATCTTTGTATATATTATTAGAAGCTGTATAAGCTTGAGTTATAATAATAATAGTAGAACTTTAAGGTTTACCAAAATTATAATGCCGCCAAATAAAAACACGAATCTGTTTACAGTCCAAGCTACTTTGAACTTTAAATGGGCATTATATGTACCGTACAGTAAATACTATTTCTAGAACATACCCTGCCTGGAAATCGAATTAGACTATTGAATTTAAAATATTGAATACCTGACTTGTATTGTTTGTGTTCGAATCAAATCACAGCTAAACTCTATCTTAACGAATCCAACCAATCGTTATTTATTAGGAAAAATACTAGTTATTTGCAAGTTTCACAAACAAATTAGTTTCTGTAGGGATATCTTTGGGATATAATTTGCAAAAGCTTAGCCTATTTATTATCGAAGCGTCCAGAAGGGGCAAACAAGATCGTCTGCCACGACTGTTGTCGAAAAATTCCTAGTATTATGGAAAAAGGATTAGAGATATTTACGAATAAGATTATTTTATCATTAAGAATAATTCTCACAAAATATTTTTCCACATATCTTCCACATTAATCAGTCGTTATATAGTTTCCAGATTATTTTTAATATTATGGATTTTGGTTTGAAACGTATAATATAATTGTTCATTATAGAATACGATGGTAAAATTTTAAGCTTTTGATTGAAAATGCTAGAAATCTAATTGCCATTATCAATACTAGAAAAGTATTATATGATTGGCGTCGCCAGAGAATGGAACACGCTACCGGCGTCCTTGTTTCCCGTCGACTATAATCTGGGTGTTTTCAAGTCGAGAGTGAACAGGTACCTTCTAGGCAAGTATGCTACATCGTAGATCTCATCGTCACTTACCATCAGGTGAGATCGAGGTCAAATACTTGTCTATATAGCAATAAAAAAAAATAAAGAAAAGTCGCTTGCAAGAATTATTAATTTTCCACAAAGATCATCAGCGTTTTCTTTGTCAACCTTTTTTTTCATTTACAAAGGTATTTTCTTCTCTAGTACTCCTAATACCAGCCAATACCACGAATGTTATTCAATATTCGCCTCTACCAATTACGACTCCAAAATAATTCATCCATCAATATACGTCGCTACAAATTTCAAATCGTGCCTATTGAAGGCACCGGCCTGCTGCCCAGCCAACTGAGTCGGATATCTCTAAAATGTGGTTAAGCTTCGCTTAGTAAAACTGCCAGTTGGGTATGACATTTGATTTATAGTATCTGACCTTTATGGTTTGAGGGACTCTAAGAAATGTGGTTAAATAATAATACCAGCCCTTTTTAATGTACCACTGCTAGGCACGGGCCTCAATGCGAGTCGGATTTGGCCATAGTCCACCACGATGGCCCTTTGCGGGTTGGCGGACTTCACACATCTTTCGAGGTATTATCTCAGACATGGAGGTTTCCTCACGATGTTTTCCTTCACCATTTAGCAAGTGATAATCATGGTTGAAAATGAGATTCGTACATGAAATCCTAAAACCCCATAGGTGCGATCTTCGTTACCGAGGCAAGTGGGGTCGAGTCACCTTCGTCCGTAGGAAAATGAAACACCCTCAAGATACCCTACACGTGATGATGTTTGGTGTTGCCATTCATGGATGGCGGGTCAGATCAGTTGCGCTGCATGTACGTAGTGAATGTAGCGTCTCGATCTACTGCCGCCTTCCTACCTAGGCAAGTATGCTCCATCGTAGATCTCATCATCACTTACCATCAGGTGAGATCGAGATGAAATGCTTGCCTATAATGTAATAAAAAAAAGCATTCTACCAACATGGCTATCACTGCTTAATATGTATAATAATGTGGTTAGAGGATTGAATTTACCTGGCAACACTGATATAAAGATGAGAGTAAATTATGACTTACCATTTTTTGTTTTTTTTTTTTATTACATTATAGGCAAGTATTTGATCTCGATCTCACCTAGGTAGGCTAGGTAGGGCTAGGTTTAGTGTATGTGTACTTAATACTAGGTATTTAGGTATTTCAATCGTCGTATCTCGTCATCTATTCATCGTCTTTGCCACTGAAAAGGTTGTAGGTTCAATTCTCACACGATATTTTTTTTTAATTGGCCGAGACAACATCTCAACAACATTCTTATTCCACAAAGAAGATAGTTTCCATGCGATAGCTCAAAATCCTTAGTAATTACAACGAGGTATCAGATTTTTATGATATTTAACCTCTTCATTTTAATGATAGACTTAACGTTTAACTTATATGTGTTATTTCAAACAAATGTGTGGAAACGAAAAAATAACAAGTACACAATGTGGAGGGAGACATTGAGGGAAAATGTATGATACTGTTAATCTATACAAATAAATAAAATTGGAGTGTCGGTTTGTAATATTAAAATAACCGCTTTTTACTAAGTGCATTTGGATGTATACACGGTACATATACCAAAACATATTTTTTTACAATTTTGTCTGTCTGTCTGTTTGTTTCAGCTAATCTCTGAAATAGCTGGACCGATTTTGACAGGACTTTCACTAGCAGATAGCTCATGCAACAAGGCGTAACTTAGGTTTTTATTTTAGAAAAAACTTTTTAGTTAAATACCACGCGGACGAAGTTGCGGGTAATAGCTAGTTTCTTATATGAATCATGTAGGTGGAAAACTGAACAGTATTTTGTCATTATTTCCACACCATTATGCCTTCGACAGCTTGCTTACTTGTCTACTTACAAACTTGCCGAGCTTTTAAAACGAGACCAAACAACTTTTTTAAAACATAACGCCATAGACAAGTGCATATACGTGTCTATTATATATGCCAACTTAAATCGTCTAATCCGGGCAGCATAGATTGAGTATCTAAAATTCCTTTCTTACCGAGAGTAACTAGAAATAAAAAAATAATTGAACGAGCCATTATGTTAGTATTCCATACTTCAAATTGTTTGTCATTGAAAAATGTGGTATAGCAGTATCGAATCCACCAACATATGAGGTCCCTCCTCATAACAATGTACTCTCACTGTGTGCCGTCGACAAACAACTCACTTTGCACGTTTATCTGAGTGTTGACCCGAGTCTGCAGACTCGGCGGCGTCACCGCCGTTACGTCACGGCTCCCGGTCGTCAGCTGGATGTGTTCAGGATGTCTGTTATTGATCGTAACGCAACGGTAAACTTTGGTACTTTTAAAACGACCTAGATCGTATAATGGTTAGAAGGAAACTGTTATATGACCTTAAAATGACTTGTGTATTTTTAACAAGTTTTATGGCATTTGACGCTTATCAAGTTACAATATTCATAAGCTACGATGAATAGTTATTTCATGGGACTTAATATAATAAGTCCCTTAACGGCAATTATGCCTAAAATAGTTATTCTATTTTTAAATAGTTATTGTATATTTAAATAGTTATTGTATTTTTAAATAGTTATTGTATTTTTAAATAGTTATTCTATTTTGAAATAGCTGTTCTATTTTTAAATTCACTTTTCCATGACCGGTGAGTATTTTTTTCATAATTAAGTATTTTCTTTTTAATTAGTAGCCTAATGGCTAGGGACGCGTTTGAACAGCGTCGTTAATTTTTCACGGGAACTTACCTTCCTTTTTTAATTTTACCTAAACGGGCTATGTCTAATTAAGGTTTTAATTAATTATATTTTTTTCTTGCTCTGCGGTCAAGAAACTGACATTTAGAACGAGGCACTTTATGTTAAGTAATGTCAGTGTGTTACAGATTTTGAAAATGGAGTAGTTTATTTTTTACCGAATGGCCCTGACCTCATTGGTGCTTGTGTGAGGTATTTTTTTAATTTTCTATTTCTGTATATATCCTCGCTTTGAAAGCAGATTAACGTGAGAGTGATCAGCATTCGTCCTTCCTCAGTCTTATGATCTGGCACTATTATATTAATTATGTTCCTACAGTCGGTTTTTCCTTACGTTTCCTAAAAGTTAAATTATTTTTGAAGGTCTATATAATGTAGCATTTTTAAAACATTAAAAAAAAATATAATCACCAATTACACACATGTTATAAGTATATAGAATACTTAATACTAATGTATTACAGTTATATAGATGGTAAAATGAATTAAAAGATGTGAAAAGATTGTTTACCTTTTCGGACATGTAAGGAAAAACAGAATTTACGTATGTAGCGACACGATACACAGATGGCGCTATAGACGGACATTCATAACAATTGACAATTCTCCATACGATCCTGAAACGCGCTAGGAGAGTTTTCGGCGTACGTAACATAATGAACGATACATAGATATTCAGACACAAATTAACAACATAAATCTAAAACATTGCATTACATAATCCAGCCTCAAAGGCCTACTTAAGTGACCCCGTACTTAATACGTTTAGTTGCCTTTAAGTGGTTTAAATTAAGTGTAAGTCCCATACTCCCGGTGCATGGGTACGGAAGTGGCTGTGTTTCCTTAAGATAACGACGTGAACATTTGCCGAAGGAAAATATCAATGACTTTAATAGTTATTGCTTTTCGTGTCTTCCGCGCATTTTGTGGACTTACTTGCTATATCTGTTGCCCGTGACTCCGCGCTAAGAAGCACGCTTTACATATGACTCAGGGAGATAGAGCTATGCAAATGAATAATATAGAAATAATAAAAAATAGAGTGGCGGAGGACTGTGATGTGTGGAAGTCGTTGGGGGAGGCCTATGTCCAGCAGTGGACGTCTATCGGCTGATAGATAGATAGATAGAATAAAAAAGCTATGATATACCACCGGATAGTTCAAAGTTTTGATGTGTATTTGGAATAAAACGTGCTCACATGGGAGACAAAACTCATGATGAAATATCAGTTGAATAATAGCGTAATGCTGATTGTTTTTATTTTTAGAAAGTTCTAGAATTAACGATATATATCTATACATATAAATAAAATTGGAGTGTCTGTTTGTAATATTAAAATAACCGCTTTTTACTAAGTGCATTTGGATGTATACACGTTACCTATACCGAAACAACATTTTTTACAATTTTTGTCTGTCTGTCTGTCTGTCCGTCTGTCTGTCTGTCTGTATGTCTGTTTGTTCCGGCTAATCTCTGAAATGGCTGGACCTATTTTGACGGGAATTTCACTGGCAGATAATGATGTAACAAGGAGTTACATAGGCTACTTTTATTTTAGAAAAAAAAATTGGATCTCTCGAAAAAAAATTAAAACCAATGTTGCAGCGCTGCGCCTGATTAAAGTTTGATAGCAACAATCTGCAATGCGTCCCGCGGGATCAGAACACGAGCAGGCTGTTGCCAACGGCTGAGTCTTTGTTAAATACCACGCGGACGAAGTCGCGGGCAACAGCTAGTCTACGATAAAATAGAAGTCGACTATATATACAGATCCGCCATCTCGTCTCCAACGTCCGATTCCTTCCTTCCTCCTAGATTGAAAGCGATTAGTCGAGTCGTGGAAATAATCGACTATAGCAATCGAGTGTCAAAAGGAACGATCCGAGTGTTGTGTACAAATCGGTGGGTGTTCCCGACCGGCCGCAGTAATGGCCGCGTTTCTCATTCCATCCGCGCTCGCGCTTGCCGCGCTATTTAATGTTGAGCTCGGAAACTGGAGAAAATTTAAAAGTATTCCAGTAATCATCCGATTTTATTTCTGAATACATTTATTTGTATAATTTTAAAAGGATTTATGAGATGATAGAGTAATAATAATATAATATCAGACCCTTTTTAATGTCCCGCTGCTGGGCACGGGCCTCCCCTCAATGCGAGGGGGATTAGACCATACACCACCATCCACCACCATCCACCACCATCCACCCGCACTGGGGCTGGCCCAGTGTGTTGGCATATGATATAGTAAATAATGTGAATGATTAGTGAGAAATAGTTCTCACTAATAATTCACATTATTTAATGAATTATTTTTTTTCGGATATTATCGCGTTTATTTTATGTTTATACATTGCCGGCATTACGGCTGCTTTACAGCAACCATGGTCACGGAATGACTGAGGTGGTTGAAGTCCCAGTGCCATATTTTGAACAGGAGTACCCTCATATACACTAGTTGCCACATATATAGTTGTTGCTTGCGGGCCGATCTACGCAGAAAGTAATAATAATAATAATGGTTAAAACTATACCCATAGTCCTTACATCTACAGGCGTCATTCCTCACACACTACACACCAGTCTCGCATTCTTAGGCATTCATCAACTTTTATACACACTTCTTCAAAAAGCAACTGTTCTGAATACTTGTAGGATTGTAAGAAAGTTTTTATCAATAGACCAAACATAAAGCGCACACACACACACGCACACACACGCACACACGCACGCGCACACACTCACATACACTCATACACGCACACACACACACACACACACACACACACACACATACACACACACACAAAATACCCCACCCCCACCATTTCTTGCTTGGCCAAAAGCCCGCGGATTTGGTTAGACCCCAATCACCTGGGAGAACATATTAACCAAAATAAATAATAATAATGTTTAATAATAATTATAATAACATAACATTAAAATTCTCAATAAGGGCCTCTACGTGTTGGACCCATGTCCCCACGCAAGTCTTCCAAACATCCGGGTATAGCCCGTGTATAGAGAGAGACAAATTATAATAACATGCTTACAGTGTCTTGCAATGGTGCGGTGGGTTTTGGATTTATATATATAGAAAAGATAGATTTAGACAAAAAACAATAATTTGTTTACTAATTCACGCACAAATTGGCATGCAACTAAGCTGTCTTCCCGCTGACTTTATTTCCACACTTTTAGGGATGCAAGCATAAAAAATAGCTATACACAAGTAGCGGAATGCGCGTGACTTGGAACCCCGATCGTGTCTAATGACACTGTAATGGTTGTCGTACATATAGCATTGCGACGTGGAATTATATTTTTGTTTCTCATTCCATTGAGTGTTTTGCGACGCTTTTTTGTTTATTGGTATAAACAAAAAAGCGTCGCATGACCCTAGTCAGTGGGTCAAAACAATAAGCAATCTCAAATTATATCGTGTGGAACACCGGGGTTTTTTTTTTATAATTGTCCGGGCGCTGACCTGGCCCGGCCCGCGAGTTATTTCCTCTGACGTCATCAGAGCTTATATTATCTTAGGACTATTACTACATGATCTATCTTTATTAAGGTAGGGATTGGTGGGGGATCTTTATTGTGGATCCTCTTTTTTAAACATACACTCTTTCTCTTATATCTATTACATTTTTTATGTTACTGGTTTTTATTTAATAAATTATATACAATAGTTATATACATGGAAAAACAAAAAACTAAAAAATACTTATTAATAGCACATTTAAAAATAAAATTATATACACAAAAATGCCTCCACATCGTCGTCGATGCCAAAAGTGGCCAGCAGGCTGGCCGCGTTTCCGCGCTGAATAGCGAGGCTCACTCTCTGCGCGAAATAGAGGCCAGCCCGCCGGTCACGGGTAGCGGCGAAAAGTCGTGCGTCGTCTATTACATTTGGTACACTTATTATTTCTGTTTAGTTCTTTACAACAATCTTGTATATGTATAAACACCTTATTTTATCTTACCATAATCTTATTTACTACGTTGTACTTATCATTAAGTACTACATTTTCTTCTTAATCTAGACAGCACTATTATAGTACTCTCACATTGAAGTGAGATTGTGTGTGCCTATAATGAATTTAGTATCAATAGTAAAAAGACAATGTATAACAATATTTTTTTAATACACGTTTTCCATTGCGTGTATAATTATTATACTCACATGATTAATTATTCCAAATGAGCCGGCGTTTTCGAAGGAAATCTATACATATAAATAAAATTGGAGTGTCTGTTTGTAATATTAAAATAACAGCTTTTTACTAAGTGCATTTGGATGTATACACGTTACCTATACCGAAACAATTTTTTATAAAATTTTTGTCTGTCTGTCTCTCTGTCTGTCTGTCCGTCTGTCTGTTTGTCCGTCTGTCTGTCTGTCTGTCTGTCTGTCTGTTTGTTCCGGCTAATCTCTGAAATGGCTGGACCGATTTTGACGGGACTTTCACTGGCAGATAGCTGATGTAACATGAAGTAACTTAGGCTACTTTTATTTTAGAAAAAAAAAGTAATACCAATGTTGCAGCGCAGCGCCTGATTAAGTTTGATAGCAACAACCTGCAATGCGTCCCGTGGGCTCAGAATGGGCGAGCAGGCTGTTGTCAACGGTTCTCTTTGTTAAATACCAAGCGGACGAAGTCGCGGGCAACAGCTAGTTGAATAATAAAATCGAATAATTATGCCACGAGGTGACCTTAATAAACAGTGGCGGACAAATAAAACGGGAAATGTAATAAGTAATACAAACACAAACGGTAAGTTATAGTAATATGGGAAATCGGTAGCTTATTAAAATGACTACTTACTATGATATTATGACAATTTTAATTCCTATTCCTTAGACTATGATATATTTTCCCTTGATTTGAAATTATACAAACCCCAAAATTTGGTTATTGTAAAAAGTTAAGTAGGTATGAAACACTGAATACGGTAGAACCATTTGACATTTATCACAGCGTCGAGACATCTGGCCTTTACCAGCATTTGAGAAGTGTATCTACGTATAAGAGTTACTAGCATAACAAAATACTCAGTAACTACATAAAATCTTTTTTTTTTTAAAACAACCGTAAAAATATTTATAAGCATTGTGAAATTATTCTATAACTATTGTTTAACTATTGACGGCCTGTTTAGCGCAGGTGGTAGTGACCCTGCTTTCTGTGCTGAGGGTACTGGGTTCGAATCCTGGTAGGTAGAACTTTGTGTGATGAGCACCAATGTTTGTACCCAAGTCATGGATGTTTAATATCTATTTAAGTACTATATACTGGGTTTACCGCGAGTCCATTGTACGGTAACCATAATACAAGCGTTGCATATGCATAGTGTGGGACCGTATAGTTGGTGTGTTCGTTTGGCGATATTTATTTATTATTATTTTCTCTATTACATTAAAAAGGCAAAGGGTCCCAAATTAGTGGCTAATATACACTACGCACGCCACTTTTGTAATCCCCGAAGGGATAAGCGAAGGTGTACAGTGGTGTACCAAACTTTCGACCAATAATACTTGGTCCCAATGTTATAATGGCCGTTGCTATTGCCGTCATACTAGCCACACGCAATGTGTTTAGGATGGTTACGCCAGTTTTATATCACAAAATTATTATGCATTTAAATTGTCCTTTAATTACTCCAAATTTGACCCACACGGGGCTTCGTGTACTGTCATACAAACTCAATATTGAAACGTTTATACCAAGCCCGGGATAAGGGTCCCCAAAACAAATGTTTCTAGAAGACTCCATTTGCATAATTGTCCTTCCGTGCAAACGAAAAATGGAAATTTGAGACAGGTGCCAAGTTATCTTATATTCTTAATATACTTACTATACCGCTGTACTGATAAATACAGAAAAAAAACTCAGAGCAACTAATCTGCGGTGAATTTTCTAGTGTCTCATTCAATCGCTATATCTTTCTCGCCAAGGCTCAATTAGCACTGGCAATATACATTTTGTTCTTACGCATTTATAAAAAAGCAGTTATGAAAAAAAAGTATTTATTATTTATAACTTTTTTATCTCAACTTAAAGATCAAAATTGGAACACTAAGAGACCTTGGCCCTTTGTGCAAATTATCATTTTATCCTTCTACACTTGAATACACATTTTCCAGCCACGTTACAGTATACCCAATTTTAATAACATCCCGCGACATGAGCACGACGCGGTAAAATTACTGGAACCCATTACATCCTCGTACATACATACATACATACACATACACATACACATACATACACAAACATACACCGGTATTCACAATTTAAACTGGCCCCAAAGGAATATAAATTTCAATTTTAAAATCTCCATGCAGCGGTGCCTGTTCGTAAAAATGCAGAAAAGTATTTATTATATTTAAGGAAATTCTAAAATATGATGTATTAATATAATTCATAGTTTTGGTATGAAAAATAGCACATATTGCAATATTGCCTTAGAGGATTCCATATGAGGATTTCACCTTCCCTTAGTCACTTTTATTATATAGAATTGAATTGAAGTGAAGTGATGTGATGTAATGTGAAGTGAATTGATGTGAAGTGAAGTAAAGTGAAGAGAAGAGAAAGTGAAGTAAAAGTGAAGTGAAAGTGAAGTGAAGTGAAGCGAAGTAAAGTGAAGTATCTGCGAACAATGCAGATGCAAGGCACAAGGGAGGGCGAAAAAACCCTTATCTATAAGCGCATAAATAACTTAAACAATTTGCGTGCGCAGCGAGGGCGCAGGGGGAGCAAACATCTGCTCCCCCGAGACGGGCCCCCATAAGGGGGCGAGGCACAAGAGGGGCACCGGTGCGTTCCGTTTGGAGATCCCGGAGCCCCTCCAACATGTGTCGAAGGCGGCCACCGGGGGGGTTTTAGTGGGTAAGAATCCCACATAACCCGGCCCTCTCCCACACAGAGGCCGGGTATCTATCGAAGATTTCCCCCCGTCAACAAAAAAATAAAAAAGTCATTGTCATCAAGACCTCCAATTAAGATTATATTATTTTACTCTGCAGAAAACCAAAAAAACATGTGAAGTAATTTGGTACCTACATTTTAATGTCGGAAGGAAAGTCGTCGGGAATCATGTTATACGGACCTTTCGCGACTGTGCAGTACCCATTTCTCGAAGCAATCCGGCTTTTTCATAGCTGTTCACTCCTTTTTGGGTGCAAGCCGAAATAAATTCAAAGTGTAATACAAAATCTTTTCGATATTCCAGTTCTGGGAAGCAATTCGGTGAGGTAATTGGAAATTTATTAAAGAGGAAATGATAGGCTTATAAAGGAAGATTTCTTGGAACAAAATGTAATTTATGTTTAAATTTGAGTATAATGTGATTTCGTCACGGAAAACGCAAGCTGCTTCTATTCTGAAAGATAATAATTTGTATCGCCCACTTCAACCGCGCCACAAGCTACACATATGGCGCTGTAGACGCATTCAGAACAATAGACAAATCTCAAAAAAGAGGTTTCGGAGCACGTAACATATATACAAGATCCCGACTTTAACCGTCGGGGCATAGCGGCCGCCCCACCAGGCATACCACCGGCCTAGCTGGAAGATCTTCCCTTTTCCGCTAAATATTGTTATAAAAGCATTTTTCTGTAAGTACAAAAAAAAATGCGCTTACCAACTAAGAGCGTTTAATTTTAATATATTATAAGACTACGGCCGTATCATGGATCAATAAATACTAATCTTCTTTGGTCTATGGTCTGTATGTAGCTGTTTCTAGCGATAATAAAATACTAGAAACTAAACAAATTCATTCGTGAACGAGACTAAATATCAAAATATATACTACGGTATAATAATAATAATATCAGCCCTTTTAATGTCCCACTGTTGGGCACGGGCCTCCCCTCAATGCGAGGGGGATTAGGCCATAGTCCACCACCCTGGCCCAGTGCGGGTTGGCGGACTTCACACGTCGTTTGAGGGGTTCTCTCAGACATGCAGGTTTCCTCGCGATGTTTTCCTTCACCGTTTAGCAAGTGATAATCATGGTTGAGAATGAGATTCGCACATGAAAACCAGAAATCCCAGAGGTACGAGCCGGGGTTTGAACCTGCGATTCTTGGCACCGAGGCAAGCGTTCTACCAACTTGGCTATCACTGCTACTACGGTATAATCAGACTAATCAGACTAATATTATAAATATGAAAGTTTGGATGGATGGATGTTTGTTACACAATCACGCCAGAACGGCTGAACGGATCTGGATGAAATTTGGCATAGAGATAGATTATAGTCTGGAATGGCACATAGGCTACTTTTTATCCCGGTAAATTGTATGATGCCCTTGGGATAGATTTGTTTCAATGTTTCATAACGCAAAGGATCGACATAATTTTTTGCGGGTAACACCGCAGGGCGCAGCTAGTACGGTATAAAGGAAATAATCCATGACTAGCTATTAGGTCAATGTTCTATTTTCTCCGGCTTCGAGTGCCTATCAATTTGGGGATGATAATATTTTTGGACCGAATTAGGTTTGTGTGATGCTGATTAGAATATTCATACAGGAAAGTAGTTCGCAGTGATTTTCTGATGTGAGATGTGGAGGCTGGGTCAGAAAGGAAAATGAGAGATTTTCAGGGAACGTGTCGAGAAGATTTTAATGCGGTTACACTGAAATGAATGTAGCCTTTCTTTTTTTTAAAAGCGTAAACATTGATCCCCAAATTTATTGACGTTGTATAACTTTATCAAACGTCATATAATAATGCGCAAAGCAAAACTCGTTTGCGCATTACTATTTGACGTTTGATAAAGTCATACAACATCTATAAATTTGGGGGGGGTGGGGGGGGGGTGGGGGGGGGGTGAGTTTATAGCTGGATTTATTCAATTGCGAACCGGGGCGATGGAATTGAACCGTTCTAAAGTTAAAACACATTTTTATTTAAATTACACGTGTGCTGCAACGCCAACATTTTTGTCAAGTTCATACATATTTCTTTCACGGAAACGTCTTCAAGAGAAAATGAAACAAAATACAACAAATGGAAAGACAGGAGGACGAAGAGAATATTCTAAAATCATTCTGGACACCAAACCATGCAACGTTCTTGTAAACGTACTTAAAAGTTATTCTGTATATACTATGAACATAAATAATGGTTCACCAAAAAATATTTTCATACAAAACAATCTTATTATTTCGCCTTACATTAAGAGTATCATTCAGAAACACGAAAATAATATCATTTCTTCATCCCGCTAATCAAAAACCTGTCATTCAAGAGCGTTCAACATTATCATCGGGCTTGCTCGCCGACTGCGGGTTGAAAAAATAGCAACCAAGAACATCCTTAACCCAACATTCAATTATGCCGGCGAAACACCGTTTAAAATGGTCCAACGATTGAATGCGAGGGTTGAAATAACTCTTGTTCAGTATGCGCTGTTAGGGCCACGGCCACGGACATCTGAAATGCCTCATTGAATTCAGAGATAGAAATTATAGTACTCGTATGAGAACATCCAGTTCTTTTATATATTAAACACATTCAGAGTTTCTGGTTATGATTTTTACAGAACGATACTGATGAGCGTTGTAAATACCCGAATTTAAAAATTATAGTGTATAAATTCAAAATGTTCTAACTTAATGCATTTAGTGAACTAGAACGTAGAACTAGCGCATATACTCTGCAAAATCAGATCCGGTATATTTCAGTTTGCAGTGGATACGTTTTCTCACTACTAATGAGAAAACATATCGCAAGAAATCTAGCAAGAAGTTTCGAGTGATGATGTCTGACACTGAAAATTAAATTGTATATGCGGAAAGTCAACCGCCTAGATCAACTAAAGACGTTCGCTTGAGGGGAGAAACACGAGACCAATATGTTTTTTTAAGGTATGTGTAAGGCAATACAGATTATCAATTCCGTCTCTGAATTCAGAATCGTATTCCGGCTGTATAAGGCTAGCCTTAGTGAATCGAGAGTTTTGTTTTGAATTATTGAGGAAATAATAATTTCGATATTTTTTATGACAAGATAGAGATTATTGCGGGCTACCCACACCACATTACGTGGGGTTGTACCTGAAATAGTGGTTACATTATGACCAAATACCGCCATATTGACATACAATTCCGTCGGTAAAGGTTGCTACGGACTTGCATTTTTACAAAAAATACCATCTACCTGGTCGTGTAAGGTCATTATATCGATTAGTTATAACATATCATAAAGTACAATACGGTTTACTATAGGGGTCAATTCTATCACTGAATCTTCCATCGAGGCTATAGAAATACGATATTTCCAACGCGTCAACATAACCCCATTAAAAATGATTGTTAGACGTTCAAAAGCTGAACTTGAGCGTATAACTTAATAGACCCTTGTCAGCCGGTGTTACATCGTTCAGATAACTTTGAGGGAAGGTCGCTACGTATACAGATAAGGGAAACTCGTACTTATAGAACGATTAAGTGCCTTTCTTGTATACTTGTCAGTACTAGTTATAATATTTATAATGTTGAAAAAAAATACGGATTAATTTCGTTTATATTATGTTTTTACGTTCCCGACGTTTCGGCTGCTTTACAGCTACTATGGTCACGATAGGACTCGTCATGTTTGTGTGTTCAACCTTAGATATTTTTCATTTTAAATAGGCTTAGTGGCTGTGTCTATGATTATGATAATTAGCCTTTTTAAGTACCGCTGCTTGGCTAACTTCTCTCCTCTACCCTAGTATTAAGGGGAGGCCAACAAATACCACCAGCTATACGGTAGAGCAGTGATAGCCAAGTTGGTAGAACGCTTGCCTCGGTAACGAGTATCGCAGGTTCAAACCCCGGCTTACACCTCTACGATTTCTGGATTTCATGTGCGAATCTCATTTTCAACCATGATTATCACTTGCTAAACAGTGAAGGAAAATATCGCGAGGAAACCTGCATAGATAGGCAGGTTTCCTCGCGATATTTCGGCGATTCGACGCGGCGGCGGCGGTTCGACGCGGCGGCGGCGGTTCGACGCGGCGGCGGCGGTTCGACGCGGCGGCGGCGGTTCGACGGGTTCACTCAGATGAGAGAACCCGTTGAACCTCGAACCTCATCATCTTATTTTTAAGTAGGTTAAAAAAAAGGTTGATGTACATACAAGAAAATCAAAGCCATGGACCGATAAGGGATTATAACAACGATATGGATTAAATATTATTTTAAAACACCTTTTCATTTCAATCCAGAAACTACTACTACTACTATCAGCTGAAAGACGTCCACTGCTGGACATAGGCCTCCCCCAATGACTTCCACACATCACGGTCCTCCGCCACTCGCATCCACCGGCTTCCTGCGACGCGTGTGATATCATCGGTCCACCTTGTGGCAGGCCGTCCTACAATACGTCTTTCGGTTCGTGGTCGCCATTCTAGAACCATTCTGCCCCAACGGCCATCGGTTCTGCGAGCTATGTCCTGCCCTGCCACTTCAACTTTGAAATCCAGACACATAGCAAACATAATATCCATTAGTAGAATTGTTCTGCTCAACGTCATAACAAAGTATTCTAATTTACTGCCACGATTACTCTTCCCATTTTCACCTCCACGGTATAGTGTTATTAAATTTAAAATCATGGAAACAGGTTATTAGCGAATGCAATGCCCGAGGGAATGCATTAGGGTGAATTAGAAATATACCAGCTACGATATTAAGTCGGGCTAATATTGTGTTTATTTCAGAAATTTAGTTCTCTTTGTAGTTCATGTTTGTTTTTGTTTATGTTTGTGTTATTTTTTTTTCTTTCGGCGAAACCCGTACCGCTTCTTTGTTATCTTTTGTTTCGTGCATATTTCCCATGTTTTAATAGTTATTCTGCTATTCGGAGCGGATACAAATTAAAAAAAAACTAAGATAATAAAAAATTATTTCATTCATATATATAGAGATAAATCATGATTAAAACGCTCGTCTTAGAAGTTAGGGTCGTAGGTTCAAACACTTCATATTTCTCGTATTCAGTGTTATAGGACTAACAACCCCAGAACGACTGTTAATAAGAAAGAAAGAAAAGAAATAATATTATGATAGTTGATAGTGACCCCAGTATGCAGATTCTACAATGGCAGACCCGGGTTCGAATCCTAGTAGCGGAAGTCTTTGCAAATATTGTCGCCGAGATATGGAGGTTTAATAGCTCTTTAATCTTTATATAATAAAAAAAAAACTATAAATATATTTTATATACTGGGTTCGCCTCTCATCATATACTACCCACAATACAAGTGTTACATAGTTTGGGACCGTAAAGTTGGTGTAATCGTCTGGCGATAAAATAAACAAGCAAACCATGGAAATTATATAGTTGTTGTTTCACAGACATACTCAGTGTTTGCAAGTCGAATCAACATCACGTGTTCTGAGACACTAAAATATTCAATGAACTAAATGGTAAACATTAACTGGATTAGATTTTCAAAACGATGTTGTTTTAATATGAACTAGCTTATAAGTGAAACAGTTCTGTGAACATAATTGGGTTGATGCTTAACTTCAATCGGATTAGATGTTGTTTTATTATTACCTATTGATTTCTTATATTTACGCGAATACTACACATTAAAATAAAACTAATCTAACGGATTTTATTGCGTTTTTGATACTTTTTTACGTTCCCGACGTTTCGGCTGCTTTACAGCAACCATGGTCACGGAAGGACTGAGGTTTTTGACGTTCTAGTGTCATAGTTTGAACCGGGGTACCCTAATATTTACGAAAAAAAAGTATAATAAACGCGATAAAATACGTAAGATTAGTTTTATTTCAATGCTGCTGCATTATTATTAAAATAATCCAAAATGCTTTCTGGATTTTGACAGAGTTTAGTTTGATGGATGGTGAAGAAAATTTCCTTGCTGAAAATATGTATGTAAGCGAACCCTTCGAAGTGCCGGTCAAATGTTATCTCTGAACAAACAAAGATCGATTAACCCGTTACCGAGGCTACAGCAAGCATCTCCGCCATTAGTGTGGGCAAACATTTGTGTAATCTCATGTACTGGCCGAAATGATACTGATACGTGAAGATTGAGAGGCGAGTGAAAAGAAACCTTAAAGCAGGGTACTCATATAATGTGGAAAAAATTATCGCACGCGACTAAAAGCCGCGGCTGCACGCCGCGTCTTCCCACTAATACGAGTATTATGAATGTGAAAGTTTGGATGGTTGGATGGATGGATGTTTGTTACTCAATCACGCCAGGACGACTGAACGGATCTGGATGAAATTTGGCACAGAGATAGATTATAGTCTGGAATAGTACATAGGCTACTTTGTAATATATGGTTCCCGTGGGATTGATTTGTTTTTTCATAGAGCAAAGGATCGACATGATTTGCATAGTTAGTGGTAGTTTAGGAGTCAGAAAAAGACAGGTTAATTTTTATCCCGGAAAAATGCACAGGGGTACAGAAAAGGACATACTGTTTAATCGCGGGTAGCACTGCGGGACATACTTTTTAATTGCGGGTAGCACTGCGGGGCGCAGCAAGTATATATATCGTTCTGACGCCGTCTGCCAGATTTCTATGAGTCACGTCAAGGCACAAGGACAGCCCAAGGTCGCGTCCGTATCTTACGGCAGTTACTGTACACGGTCTAATGTTTATTTTATTATCTAGATATAAATCAGCCTCGATTGTCGGACGCATCCGAAAACCGCGTCCGGGCTTTCGGATGCGTCCGACAATGTGTTCCGATCTTTAGTAGCATAGCATGTTATTGTATCAACTGAGTAGTGGCATGAGCAGCTCATAGTGGATCGCATCGTCACTATCATTCTTATTTATAAGATCTGAGGTACGATCGAGACGGAACATACTCAACGTATTGTCGCGCAACTGTTTAGAATATCTCTACGGGGATTGCGGCTGTGTAGTTATTTTGTGTTTATTACCCGACTGCGCGACACACAAAGGAGGGTAATGTGTTTATAAATGTTGTCTGCTCTCAATAAGTCGAAAAACAATATGTTTAATACAACTTTATTGAAAACCTGGATATTCATATACATAGTCAGGTACATCTTAATTGTCTTGGATGCCCTTTGTTAGACCTGACCTTCCGAATGGTCATAGCTTAAGAAATGAATCAAGGCGTAAGGCCCCAAATAAGGCATGTTTTCGATAACGACGAAGATAAATAGTAAATAATGGTTGCAATCAGTTCGTGGAAAATATATGTACAAGGTGATTGCGGCTTGTAATTGTGTTCTCGCACTTTTAAATATATATATATAATGGGGATATAGTGATATATATATATTTACTGGTGGTAGGCTTCGGCCGTGGCTAGTCACCACCCACTGAACAAAGCCATGTCGCCAAGCGGCCTAGCCGTGTTCCGGCATGATGTTCGGTGTTGCCATTCATGGATGGCGGGTCAGATCAGTTGCGCTGCACGTGCCTAGTGAATGTAGCGTCTCTATCTACTGCCGCCTTCCTACCTAGGCAAGTATGTCCCATCGTAGATCTCATCGTCACTTACCATCAGGTGAGATCGAGATCAAATACTTGCCTATAATGTAATAAAAAAATTAAAAAAACTGGCTATCGCGGCGAAATTCGTACCGCTTCAGAATCAAATGTATAAATAAACTAGCTGCGCCCGGCGGTGTTAGCCGCGATAAAAGTATGAAAAATTAAAACATCTATCCCACGGGAACCATAAATTTTACCGGGATAAAAAGTAGCCTATGTGCTATTCCAGACTATAATCTATCTCTGTGCCAAATTTCATCAGATCCGTTCAGCCATTCGGGCGTGAAAGAGTAACAAACATCCATCCATCCATCCATCCAAACTTTCACATTTATAATATTAAGTTTCACATTTATAGTATTGATGAATTATATTTTTTTTTGTAGTCTTTTTTTAATGACATATCAGAATTGTAGCTTCACATAATGATTGCGGGTGGTAATTCAAATGGCAGTGGTACCTTTGCCGCTTTGCCTGATTCAAAATGTATAATTTGTGAAAAGGCAACAAAATTGAACTAGCCATGGCATGTGGTCTTGCTTAGAATTATTCAAGGCTGCAAAGATAGACAGTTTTATGGGCCGACGCCCGAAGCAAGATACATGCCGCCATTGCTGTATTTTAGTAGCCTATTTGATCTAGCCGCTAGCGTGGTATTCGCCCTTTATTGGACTTTGTAAGTCTTTTATGTGCTTTACTCGTGAAATATTAAGTTTCTCAACTGGCTCGGGATTGGGGGTACAAGAAGTTATATCGGCAATCACTCGTGCTTGGCATTTTGGAACGAGTGAATAATGGTCACGGAAATATACAGGATGTAAGGTGCATGGTAATTATTTTTTTTTCGAAAATCATGGGTTACAAGTTTTTGAGCGCGCAATGTATCGTAAACACGCGAACACGACATAACGCTACGCTTGATACCCGACTCGTGCGAGTGACGAGCGCGCTCGAGCGTAGCGAATTTTAATATACATTGCAGTTTTGGTCCAAATTTATAATTATATTTATTTATTGTGCTTTTTAGAAAGTATATTGATAAATTTTTAAATTGACGATACGATCTTTGGATTTATGTAACATCTATTTTCACAAAAAATAAATATAAAATTATAGAACTATGCTCATAGAACTACAAACCCTGTGTAAATTTTGCTTCAAAACAATCTTGCCTTTTATAAACTACGAACTTATGGAAACATACTGAAGTTTTAACTTGCGTTTGATTACTTCAAGACCATACCGAGGGGGATAACGCTTGTCTTTTGCCGATGACATACAACTTCACGCAAAAGTCGTCCTAAACAGCTTCCAAGAACCATTTGAATTTTGAACTTTAATCCTTAAACCATGAAGTTGGAATTCCTTGACGGTTGAGAAGTCTAATTGATGTGTTATAGTATAGCTGTGTTATTGCCCGTATTAGATGTGTCGTGTTTCTGGCAGACATTGCAAACATTCGGACACAGGGTAAATACTTCATGATTAATTAAAATAAATGGCGCGTGAACGGATTAGTAAGTAACTAAACGTTTAGTTAATGGGTATTAGTTGACTAATTTAGTTCTGAATAGGATTTGTATGGGATTTAGAAATTAATGACATTATGACGACCTGACTAGCGTTGGCAGTGACCCTGCTCTCTGTGCTGAGGGTTGCGGGTTCGAATCCTGGTAGGGACTAACTTTGTGTGATGAGCACGAATGTTTGTACCCTAGTCATCGATGTTTTATAACTATTATGTGCTGGGTTCGCTCCCAGTCCATTGTACGGTACGGTACGGTACCTATAATACAAGCTACGCTTAATGTGGGACCGTATAGTACGTGTGTTCGTCTGGCGATACTTGTTTTGGCTGTAAGTGTAGTAACAGCCAAGTTACCCATGACCTTAAGTTCCTTGCACGGAACGTTGGGTTTATCTAGTCATTTTAAGATACATATTTTAAATCACTGTGTGGAATGACTTTGTTCTTGATATGAAACTAGCTTTTGCCTGCCGTTCCGCCCGCAGTTTTCTTTCCTTTTAGTGAAAGAATGTTCAGAATCGGATCAGCTGATCCGGAGAATACTCCTTAAATCTAAACTCTTAAATTTATAACAGTTTGTTCTATTGCGGCTCTAGCTTTAGTGACAGTAGCTAATATATATATATTAAACAGAGTCGTGTTAGTTACACCGTTTATAACTCAAGAACGGGTGTGCCGATTTTTTTGATCTTAGATTTTTTAATTTGTATTAAATATGGGAAAATTCACAAAAAAAAATATAATAAAGATCATAATTTTCACATACATTTGATTCTGAGGCAGTAAGAAGTTCGCAATTAAATATAACTAGCACTGATTGGGGTGAATATAAATCTGCAGGCAGTGCCTCCACCAAGTCCAGGCAAAAGGCGCTGCTATATTTTTAAAATCGATTCCTAATTTGTCCCAAGAAAGGTCTTGTAAGTATGTAAAAATCATTCACGAACTCTCATTTACAATACTCAAGTAGGTTACTAATGAAGTTAATGATCCTAAAAGCAAAACAGTTCTGGCTGAAAGGAAAAAAAAATCTGCAAAAAATGCTAATTCATTCCGTACGCGAGCCACGAATAGCATTTATCACGTAACATTACTTATCATTATGTTACGTATTTTTGAAACAAAAGACCCACATCAATCTTTGTCTGCGCGAAAAATACTGTTAATGTGCGCATAAAAGGTTTTCTTTGCTTTCATCTAAATGACTGGATGTGTATTCAAATGAATTCCGTCGAGCGTAGATGTGATATATTGGAAATAAAGTGATTGATATGACGTCAATTTCAATTTTTCCTGATCTCGTGCTTACTCTTCTTCAAGTAATGATGAGCCGCCGATATGCGGCTACACAGATGGCGCTGCAGACGACATTCAGAAGAATCGACGATTCTCCATACAATCCTGCAACACGCTATGAGAGTTCTCGGAGCGTGTAACATATATACAAGATCCCGACAATAACCGTCGGGGCATAGCGGCCGCCCCGCCAGACATACCACCCGCCTGGCTGGAAGATCTTCCCTTTTCCGCTAAACGGCCATTTACTCGTCCACCCGCTCGTCTATATTCATTTGACTACTCGTCTGTTTACAACCAATATAGTCTTTATGCTATTAAGGGGGATACTTGGAATTATTTCTATTAACCGACTAGCAGATAGGCATACTTTGTATTGAGTACCTACCTGACTTCTCCTGTACCGTGGGAATCAGAGAAACAGAATCAGAATATTTTTTATTCACGTAGACCATTAAGCACAGTACTTATGAATCGTCAAAAGTTACAATATACTATGCTACTACTTTATCACCCGTTCTGAATGCCGTTCCTATGGAGAAGAACGGTCAAAAAACTCCATGGTTGCTCTTTTTAAAAAAAATATTTTTTACATTTTTGAGCAATACATTGTGTGTACCGTGGGTACACGAATCATAGTAGAGGCAAAATTTGTGTGATCGGTTGTGCGAGCTATGTGCCCCGCCCACTGCCACTTCAACTTTGAAATTAATTGAGACATGTCGGTTACTTTAGTTCATCTACGGATCTCCTCTATTCTGATTATATCGCGTAGCGAAACCCCGAGCATAGCCCTCTCCATTGCGCGTTGGGCGTTCCCGAGTCATGGACTCTTATATCTATATTCGACATTATACACTAGGATTACCCTAAAAATATAAAAAGATCTTTTTAAAAAGGGCAACCATAGAGTTTCTTGCCCGATCTTCTCCATAGAAACGGTATTCCGAACGGGTGGTAACTTTGTAGCTTGAGATTCTAACTTCGTTTACAAGTAAAAACCCACGTTATTCCAAGACCCAAGTCTCATAATTACAATAAGGAATTCGTTTTCAATCACCACAGAGACAGCTATAGTATCGTATCAAAAAAATACAACCGAATTGAGACCCTCCTCCTTTTGAAGTCGGTTCAAAATAACAAAAGAGGAACCAACACGAAAGTGTCACCGTATCTCGGCTAAAAACGCCAGCGATTACTCGAATCCCGGACACTACCGCAGGTGCGCGGATATCCTTGACTAATAGCTTTCGCGCTGAATTTATGTACTTTGTATAAACCTAGCTTTATGCCCGCAGATATTCTGAACGGTTTACCAGCTCCTACCCGTTCATGGTAGCCTGGTACATTAGTGATTAGTTTAGCGCAGTTGGTAGTGACGTTGTTAGTTTTTAGTTGCAGTTGGTAGTTGGTTGAATCCTGGTGGGGACAATCTTTGTGTGATTATATACTGAGTTCGATCTCAGTCCATTGTACGGTACCCATAATACAAGCTTTGATTAGTGTGGGACCGTATCGCGTATAGATGGTGTGTTCGTCTGGCGATATTATTATTATTATTATTACATTACTAGCTACGCCACGCGGTGTTACCCGCGTTTGCCTTTTTACCGGAATAAAAAGTAGCCTATGTGCTATTAGAGACTATAATCTATCTCTGTGCCAAATTTCATCCAGATCCGTTCTGCCGTTCTGGCGTGATTGAGTAACAAACATCCATCCATACAAACTTTCACACTTATAATATTAGTGGGTTTCTGTGTACCTACGGAAAAATATGTCAATGTATACAAAGTACTATTGCGACAAGATATTTCCGACTTATATTCACACAATATATCAAATCAGGTACTTCCTGCTTCCTACATGACTTCAAACGCACCGATACATCTAAATCCGTTGACATCACGCGAGTGCTACGCAAGACCCTTTGCCTACCGCGTTGAAATATTCATATTGAATGGTTTTGGGTATCGGTCATCTTGGATACAACGGATGCCTCAAGGTTTGTTTATGTAAGCGGTGAGGATAAGGATTTTGGGGACGTTTATTTATTGGTTTAGTTTAATCGGTAAATGTTTTTGGAAGGCGGCCTGATTAGCGCCGTTGGTAGTGGCCTTGCTGTCTGTGCTGATGGTCCCGGGTTCGAATCCCGGATGAGACAAACATTGTGTGATGATCACGAGATTTTGTACCCGAGTCATGGATGTTTAATATTTATGTAAGTAATATGTACTGGGTTCACCCTCAGTCCATTGTACGGTACCCACAATACAAGCGATGCTTAGTTTAGGGGTTTGTATTTCATTCTAAAAAGTGTATAAAAATTTGGCCCATGCGACAGCGTACGTAAGATGCTGGCCGCATTTCCTCGCTGAATAGCCAAAGCAACTCGCTGAGCGAGGAAATGCCCAGCCTTTGGGTGGCCGGAAGTCGGTAAGCTTTTAGATTCTCTTTCTAATTTATATTTGTTTTGTATAATAATGTTATTTTCAATCAATTTCTTGTAAAAACTCGAACTTATGGTTACATTTTTTATATAAACTTCATACTTCTTTTTTTTAACCTCGCACGAGTCTCGTTCAAACTCACTTTCCCTACGTTCGAACTTTAAATAGTATGAGTACCATAGTATGAGAATGCAATACTTAGTATTCGACAAATACTTGGTGAAAGCTGCGCGTTTCACCCCCATTTGGTAGTCACCTGCTCCGTCCCCTTAAGTGTTACATTCTGGATACGATCTACGATAATATTTCCTGGTGTAAGGTCTAAGTGTTATAAGGATCGTCCATCAAATGGATCGTCTACCCTTCACTTATAGACAACACCAAATATTGAACACACAAACTTAACTTCACTTCCATCTATCTATAGAATATAGACGCCGACAAGCGTGAAATTCAAAACCGCTCGGGGCAAACATTTTATGCGAACCCACAAACATGTGGGGGCAATGTTTTGGACTCGGGTGAATGCAAAATAGCCGGGTAATGTTAGATGTGACATGACAGCTACTCTTTAGAGGAAATTGTTTTTGGCAGACAGAAAAAATGGGGCGAACAAGGTTAACATAAGTGTTCTAATGTAAGGCTGACGGCCCATTTGCTTGTTCTTCCTACTCTACAGAATTAAATGCGATGAAATAAAATAAATATGTATAAGGCCTCACCCATAGCTTAGTGGTTATTTTGACAATGTAAAAGATCTTTTTAAAAAGAGCAACCATGGAGTTTCTTGTCCGTTCTACTCCATATCATTGCGAACGGGTGGTAAAGTTGTAGCTTAGAATTTTGTAACAATTTTGACGTTTCTTTAATACTGGTGGTTGATGGTTTACATGAATAAAAAATAATCTGATTCTTATTCTAACATAAAGCAGTGATAGCCAAGTTGGTAGAACGCTTGCCTCGGTAACGAGGATCGCAGGTTCAAACCCAGGCTCGCTCCTCTGGGATTTCATGTGCGAATCTCATTTTCAACCACTATTATCACTTGCTAAACGGTGACGGAAAACATCGCGAAGATAACTGCATGTCTGAGAGAACCCCTCAAAAGATATGTGAAGTCCGCCAAACCGCACTGGGCCAGCGTGGTGGACTATGGCCTAGTCGTCCTCGTATTGAAGGGAGGCCCGTGCCCAGCAGTGGGACATTAAAAGGGCTGGTATTATTATAATTCTAACATCAAATGTAATAAATAGAGTGCTTTGTTTGTATAACCAGATTTGACCTAAGTCCCGTAAGTACTTGTAGCGACCACTTCAACCGCACCACAAGCTACGCAGATGGCACTACAGACGCATTCAGAACAATAGATAAGTGACGTCACAATCCTGAATCGCGCTATCAGAGTTTTCGGTGCAAGTAACATATATACAAGATCCCGACAATAACCGTCGGGGCATAGCGGCCGCCCCGCCAGGCATACCACCCGCCTGGCTGGAAGATCTTCCCTTTTCCGCTAAATACTTATTGTAACTAGAATATACAAAGCTTTTGAGATTAATCTCACTAACTCCATTATAAATTTATGGATGCGAGAAGAACATTTAAAATACGAGAGAATATACTTGGACATCATTTAGTTTTGAGATAAAACGTCATAGTGTATACGATCTTTATAGCACTTAAAGCTGCTAATGTTATCTTTTTAGTTCGTGATAATGTAAATAATTTCGTCAATCGGCAATGGGAAGATCTTCCAGCCAGGCGGGTGGTATGACTGGCGGGCGGCAGCTATGCCCCGACGGTTATTGTCGGGATCTTGTATATATGTTACGTGCTCCGAAAAATCTCATTGCGCGATTCAGGATTGTATTGAGAATTGTCTATAGTTCTGAATGCGTCTGCAGTACTTGTGGCGAGGTTGGCGAGGTCGCTACAATAATAAGATCGTACTTTTATATTGTACAGTCAGTTATAATTAAAAATGTTTTTTTTTTTTTTTTATTACATTATAGGCAAGTATTTGATCTCGATCTCACCTGATGGTAAGTGACGATGAGATCTACGATGGTGCATACTTGCCTAGGTAGGAAGGCGGCAGTAGATCGAGACGCTACATTCACTAGGCACATGCAGCGCAACTGATCTGACCCGCCATCCATGAATGGTAATATAAAATAAATGCCAACCTTTAAAAAATAAATGCCCCGTCATTTGCTGAGGTAAATTGCGCAACTAATTTAATAAAATATTACCTACACGCAATCACGCGTAAAAATATAGAAAAAAATGTGGTTTCAAATGTAAACGTAATGTATCCCTAAATTGGGTGAAAGACTTTCTAATCTATACATATAAATAAAATTGGAGTGTCTGTTTGTAATATTAAAATAACAGCTTTTTACTAAGTGCATTTGGATGTATACACGTTACCTATACCGAAACAACATTTTTTACAATTTTTGTCTGTCTGTCTGTCTGTCTGTCCGTCTGTCTGTCTGTCTGTCCGTCTGTCTGTCTGTCTGTCTGTCTGTCTGTCTGTTTGTTCCGGCTATTCTCTGAAATGGCTGGACCGATTTTGACGGGACTTTCACTGGCAGATAGCTGATGTATCAAGGAGTAACTTAGGCTACTTTTATTTTAGAAAAAAAATAGGATCTCACGAAAAAAAATTAAAACCAATGTTGCAGCGCAGCGCCTGATTAAGTTTGATAGCAACAACCTGCAATGCGTCCCGCGGGCTCAGAATGGGCGAGCAGGCTGTTGTCAACGGTTGTCTTTGTTAAATACCACGCGGACGAAGTCGCGGACAACAGCTAGTACGAAAATAAAATGGCGATCATTTATCTGTGACAATATTAGAATACAGAATATCGTTCATAAATGTACAGTCAACCATAAAAGTGTTGATAAGGGAGGTTAAACGTGAATTTCTGAGGTCCATAACTTTCTTGACACTTTGCAATAAAACTTATTTTACAGATTTTATCGCGTTTTTTTTATGTTAATGATTATGTTTTCATGTTTTTGTGACCTATGGCTAGCATGGCATAGTGGGCGCCCCGATTGCCACAGTTGGTAGTGACCCTGCTTTTTATATCTACAGTCCCGGGATCGAATCCCGGTAGGGGCAACATTCGTGAACCCGAGCAATAGACGTTTAATATATAGATAGTATAAGTAATTATGTTCTGAGATCGCTCCCAGTCCATTGTACGGTACCCATAATTCAAGCGTTGCTTGGTTTGGGACCGTACAGTTGCTATGTTTTATAGTCCATACCTATATTTGATAGAAATCGGTTTTATGATTAATTTATACCTACGTCTAGTAGGGATAACTACAACATTTATAAATAACTAGCTGTTGCCCGCGACTTCGCCCGCGTGGTATTTAACAAAAACAACAGCCTGCTCGCCCATTCTGAGCCCGCGGCATTGCAGGTTGTTGCTATCAAAATTAATCAGGCGCTGCGCTGCAACATTGGTTTTATTTTTTTTCGTGAGATCGTATTTTTTTTCTAAAATAAAAGTCACCTAAGTTACTCCTTGTTATATCAGCTATCTGCCAGTGAAAGTCCCGTCAAAATCGGTCCAGCCATTTTAGAGATTAGCCGGAACAAACAGACAGACAGACAGACAGACAGACAGACAGACAGACAGACAGACGGACAGACAGACAGACAGACAGACAGACAAAAATTGTAAAAAATGATGTTTCGGTATAGGTAACGTGTATACATCCAAATGCACTTAGTAAAAAGCGGTTATTTGAATATTACAAACAGACACTCCAATTTTATTTATATGTATAGATGTATAGATTATAAATAAAAGTTTTATAAGGTAATTTCATAAAAAGAATCTTCGACTGAATCAACATTGTCCTCGATTGTACATAAAATTGTATCAACTTTTTGTGCAATTTAATTTCTGTACGAGTTATGGTGTGGCGTAAAATTTTATACTCCGTTATTTCACAGTATTGGGACAGTGTTATCGTTATTATGTTGGACCCTACCGTTAAAAAATATGGCAATATACGAGTGGCCCTTCGACATCACACTCGCTTTTCGGGAATATTCTCGAATTATAACGCTTCAAGTGATAGTAGAATATTTCAGGATCTATACAAGGGTTAATAGCAGCCACTATAGTATCTACTTATATAAATAAACTAGCTGTTGCCCGCGACTTCGTCCGCGTGGTATTTAACAAAGACAACCGTTGACAACAGCCTGCTCGCCCATTCTGAGCCCGCGGGACGCATTGCAGGTTGTTGCTATCAAACTTAATCAGGCGCTGCGCTGCAACATTGGTTTTAATTTTTTTTCGTGAGATCCTATTTTTTTTTCTAAAATAAAAGTAGCCTAAGTTACTCCTTGTTACATCAGCTATCTGCCAGTGAAAGTCCCGTCAAAATCGGTCCAGCCATTTCAGAAATTAGCCGGAACAAACAGACAGACAGGCAGACAGACAGACAGACAGATAGACAGACAGACAGACAGACAGACAGACAGACGGACAGACAGACAGACAAAAATTGTAAAAATGTTGTTTCGGTATAGGTAACGTGTATACATCCAAATGCACTTAGTAAAAAGCGGTTATTTTAATATTACAAACAGACACTCCAATTTTATTTATATGTATAGATAAATGTTGGTTATAATTTTATTTTATCTGCTATTTCAGTATAATAATATATTAATATTATATTAATCTGGATTCTCGTGATCCATGTAATAGTTATGTATAAGGACTTGGGATTTTAACTCTACCTTAGTAACTATTTTCCAATTTGATTTGAATCCCCGCCATTGATGTTCATTTAAACTTACGAACTAATTTTAACAACTGCTGTATAACTCTCAGCATTTGTAGAGTTACAATTTGCTTTGATAGATGGCGCTCATGTAAGATATATTATTTTAAACACAAATCTGAAACATGCAAGAGAAAATCGTATACCGTTAACCTTTAACACTAGATCCCACTTTACAAAGCTCCGAAATAAGTCCATACGTGGCCATTCGCATTTTCAATAAATCAAACCGTAATCCTTTGAAGTTTTCAATGTAAAACATAAAGTATTCTAGCATCGTAAGCCTTACAGCACTCGTGAGACCGACCTTAGCCTTGGATTGAATAAAAAACGTAAGTATAAAGAAAAGTTATAATTTTCTCGTTAAAACAGCACGTGTCTTTACGTTGTTGGACTTGGGCCTATCTCTGGAGGCGCTATTTGATCTTGGATTGCCCTTATCTGATCGATATCTTAGGTTCTCAGCTATAAAATCAAATGAGAGGGCCTTGGCTCTTGGGCCGTTAGATTAGCAGTGTTTTATAGTTCGGTTACGATTGGGTAGGTGATTGTTATACCATCTAGGCTTCTTGAATATATATGATATCTAGCTACACCCCGCGGTGTTACCCGCGATTAAAAAGTTCGTCGTATGTCATTTTCTGACACCTAAACTACCACTACCTATGCAAAAAATCATGTCGATCCTTTGTTCTATGAAAAATTAAAACAAATCTATCCCACGTGAATCATACATTTTACCGGGATACTAAGTAGGCCTATGTGCTATTCCAAACTATAATCTATCCCTGTGCCAATTTCATCCAGATCCGTTCAGTCGATGATGAGTTCTGGCGAGATTGAGTAACAAACATCCATCCATCTAACCTTTCACATTTATAATATTAGTGAAATTATCAACCATTATCTACAAAGAGTTAGTCAAAGGCATTAAAGCATCAAATAGCATTTTTAAAACATGAAGTGATAGGGTTGTTATATAACCTATATTGAATCGCCATATATTGTTAACGCAGCTACTATAGCGCTCTTATTGCCATATCAGTTACAAAAACCACTAAATATATCGCTATAACTACACTGTAACTTGTTTTGTGTGCCAAATAAATAAATAAATACACGCTACTGACCTCCGTCTTTCATCCAGTTTTTATCAGCCACTTTGGCTAGTACGGAAAAATACAATTCCAGACATCGGAGGGAAATTCGTTCACAAGGTTCCGATCCCGGGACAACTCAATTATACTCGTATGCGCGGTGACGTTTTCCAAGCCACGTCAGGATGTTTGCAACGTAATTTCATTGCTTACCATAGTTGCAACGCGGCATACGATAATTGTGTTACCGTGGGAACATACATTGAAGCATGAGGCATATAGAAGCGAATGTGTAAATTGCGAAGTCGGTGCTACCACCGACTTGGGAACCCAGTAATTAATATAATTAAATCCAAAACCAAGCGCACCATTGCAAGACCTCAAGACACTGTGAGCACTTTCTGCGTAGATCGGAATCAGAATCAGAATCAGAATATTTTTTTTTCACGTAAACCATTATTGTACAGTACTTATGAATCGTCAAGTTAAAAAAACATTATGCTACTGGTTTACCACCCGTTCGGAATGCCGTTCCTATGGAGAAGAACGGGCAAGAAACTCCATGGTTGCTCTTTTTTTTTTAAATAGATATTTTACATTATTGAGCAATACATTGTTATAGTTACATGAGAACAATGTAGGAACGGCTAATCAGACTTTAGCAGCAGGTCAAAAAAACAAAAAGTACTAACTATGTATAAACTAAAACTTCGGACCGCAACAACAACTAAATATGAGCGTACCGCAGTTCAAACTACGATACTAGGAAGTCAAACACCTCAGTCCTCTCGTGACAATTGTTGCTGTAAAGTAGCCGAGCCGAAACTACGAGAACGTAAAATAGTCTTGGCCTTTGAATTGAAAGTTAAACTCCATACTCCAACACCATATTTATCGTACTCCCACTATGTGAAATTCAAATAATCAGAAGATTCACGAACTCCAATCGAGACGTAGCAGTAACTCTTATACTAAAGCACTAACCTTGGAATTACAGAAGCGAGAACGTTTTCATTCTGAGCCGTAAGTTACCCAAATTTACGTGATGTTTTAATCTAAAAAGCTGAGTGTGCTCGCGTGGAAAATCTTAAATTAAAGGCACCCTTGGGTGGGAGACTTGAGGAGGTCGCCTCGACTAAAGCGAGCAAACGACGCTCATGGGTGGCATTTAATGTCTTTATACGCTTGAGAAGGTAAAGTAGGTACTTAATACTTCTGTAATTCAGTAAATCTCATAATACATAGAACAAACAAACACAATATACAATCCCTTGGCATACGTCACAAAAAATAGTACAAGTTATTACAGCTACAATTAGAGAGATATTTTGCTCAGTTTTTGTTGTCCATGGCAGAAGGGACTCAATTTTGTAGCTGACTGCAATCTAAGAAATAGAAGATTATTTTCACTGAGCAACTGTCTTCGGCCGTGGCTAGTCACCACCCACTGAACAAAGCCATGTCGCCAAGCGGCCTAGCCGTGTTCCGGCATGATGTTCGGTGTTTCCATTCATGGATGGCGGGTCAGATCAGTTGCGCTGCATGTGCCTAGTGAATGTAGCGTCTCTATCTACTGCCGCCTTCCTACCTAGGCAAGTATGCTCCACCGTAGATCTCACCGTCACTTACCATCAGGTGAGATCGAGATCAAATACTTGCCTATAATGTAATACTAAAAAATAAAAAAAATAGGAGGAGTTGGAAAAAAAAATAATGGGTTATCGGTAGTCCGATTATTTATTAGAGAAGATTATTACATCAGAGGCTTAAGTGCAATCTTTTTAAGGAGCGTTACGACAACGTGTTCCATCCCACTCACATCACAGATGTAGTGAATAAGAATCAGTTTTGTGTATCTGATTCTTACACGGGAACCATACTTTTTACCGGGATAAAAAGTATGCTCAGCCTATGGGCTATTCCAGACTATAATCTATCTCTGTGCCAAATTTCATCCAGATCCGTTCAGCCGTTCTGGCGTGATTGCGTAACAAACATCCATCCATCCATCTATCCATCCAAATTTTTACATTTATAATATTAGTGCGATTAGTGCGATAGTGCGATGGGATTAAGTAATAGTGAATTTAGATAAATAAAAGGTATTATCTTAAATAAAAATATAAAACAAATAGCTAGATAAAAATTGGTTTTCCGTGTCATCCGAATAGCAATCCAATATACCTAAACGGTAAAATCCAACGACCGAATGTTAAAATAAAATAGCTTTTCGGGAACCAGGATGAAATAAAATGTTTTTTTTTTTTGTAAATAGTCTATTGTTTTGAAGTACACAGAGATATCGTGTACCGGAAATCTCAATAATATCGAGCAAAACCAAGCAAGCTTTGAATTATATATATTCTGGAAGAACTTCACTCTCCCACTTAAAGGGGGTGAGGGGAATAACTTTGAACAAACGACATGGTTCCCCCCCTCTCAGAGGTCCACTCCTCTACATTATGCGCATTATTAGTGGTCAGCAAATGATATGACAGAAGACACGATCATCAAGTCACATGGGCCATAGAGACATAGGTTTATAGCGCATAGACTAAAGTATTATTTTTAAACTTCAATTCTTTTTGCGACCTTCAAAAATAAAAATATTTTATTAACATTTGGAGGATCTGTCTTCTTTAACGAGTCGATGAAAAATGTGTTCTATTCGCATTAAAATATGACATGGTTTTGGATACTATTTGATCACCTCCGTGCTTAAGAGCTCGTTCAGGAGGTGGTCCCAGTTGCTATGTTAAAATCTGTGATAATTAACACAACTCTTGTCCTAGATGTCCGTATGAAAGAGTCAAGAATTGAATAACTTGTGTTATCCGGTCATATTACAGACACTTTAGTGAGGCAAAAAATGTGAGTAGCTTTTTGTAAATACCGATAATGACCGATTAGCTAAATCACGGTTGACTAGACGCTGACCCCAAAAAAAATTGAATATCGGCAGATATCAAAGCCAAACTCATAACTATTCAATATTTTTACGCCAATATTATCTCTGACCTTTACCGGTCATCAACCCTACCAAAAACCGATGAACTCCAATGAAAAGACGGTATTGCCATCCATTCCTAACCGAAACATTTAGCAAGCTCTAAGGCCTCAGCCTCGAATTTAGCGGGCAGCGAGGCGGCGGCGGCGCGGGAGCGAGCTCGTTGGCCGCCCCGCGCCGCTGCCGCGCCGCTGTTTTCGAGAACCGGTCCATTTGATTTTACGCATAAGATCCTGCCGCTCCTGCGCCGCCGCCGCCGCGCCGCCCCGCGGCCCGCTAAATTCGAGGCTGAGGCCTAAGGGTCAACGCAAGCTGAGATCATAAACTATTGTAGAAAAACAACGTTTTGATAGATGGTGTGGCTTTCCTTCCGAAGCCTATTCGTGCCTCATAAATTATACATAATATTGATGTATTTACGAGCAAAAAAAACTCTAGTAAGTTAAGCAGATGGTGAATATTTAATTGTTGTTCGAACAAGTTTATGTTTACCCTCAAGTTTAGGTAGCCCTGGTATATAAATTAGTTTTGGTTTGAACTAGAAAATCTTGCCTTCAGGCTAAATCTTCGCCAGACATTATTTGGTACGACTTTACTATGAGTGGTCTTCTTGAGTGGTACTTAAGAATTACGTTTTTTTTGGGTTAAATCCTCATGGATAGGATACCAGCAAGCCTCGGGGGAGACAAGCAGGTTATGTCGGAGTTCTACCGATTAAAACCCCATGGTGTTCCTTCTCCTTCCTTCCTCCTCCCTCCCCTTCTCTCCTCCTTCCTCCTTATGGTGGGGGGCCACGGGAACGCTTTTGCACTCATCCGCGACCTCACTTGAGAATGACCTAACCTAACATATGCAAATAACGATCAATAGTACTTTCTTTTCATTCCCCGTTCCATATAAAATATGCATCGTTTCAAAATTGTATTCTCACCAAAAAACCAGGTGCTAATAATGTTTTACTGAAAACGACAATTTATTTTCCGACGTCTGTGCGCGAGCAGGAATGACCCAATTTTTCGTGGATACATTAATAATTCAATTCGGATGCGACATGAACAAATACAATCATGAATTCGGTATATTTTACCCGATGATTTTACCTTTTGCTGAGACGCCAACATAATTGTACCTTTTCAATTATTCGTCAAAGTTGACGCGACGGATCGATACCTATTCGGACTATTTTTGTTAGGTACTCTGTACGCTAAAATGCGCTTAAATAGGCTCGGTTTAATTTGATTGATGAAAATCTACATGGTTTGCTAGTCTGCATGCAGTATTCAAGCATGATTTCAACGATTAAAAAACGTAATTCTTTTAATAGACAAGTGATTTTAAGCTCTAAACAAGAGGCCTAATGTAGCATATTATATCCAGCAGTAGCATAAACTTAGCACAGTTTTTCATTGGAAGGTCTATGATTTGGCGGCCAATTATCGCAGTTGATAGTGCCCTGCTTTCCGTGACAAGGATCCCGGGTTCGAATCCTGGTAGGGACACACTTTGTGTGATGAGCACGAACGTTTGTACCAAAGTCGTGGATGCTTAATATCTATATAAGTTATATATACTGGGTTCACCCCCAGTCCATTGTACAGTACCCATAATACAAGCGTTGATTAGTGTGGGACCGTATAGTTGGTGTGTTCGTCTGGCGATATTTATTTTTACTTTATTTAATGTAAGGAATAAGCGGTCATTATTCCCTCACTACACTACACTTTAAGTTCTTTCTCCAATTACTTATATAAACACTCGCAATACTAATAATCGTTTCCACTTGAAATTCTCGAGTATTTCTAAGCATAATAGAAACTAGTTACTTACTTGCAAAGTTCCTGTTATTTTATGTGTAATTAGTTCGCTGTTAACAGCGCACAACGGTTTTGTAATTGTTAAATAGATATTGCTTTGAAAGTTTGTTCGTTGGTACACTGAAACACTCACCGCTTCAAATTTATTGTGTTAATCAATTTACAATGGTACTATAAAGATTCTTGATAAGAAAAATGCTTTGTATTGCTATTGTAAGTCGACAGAAGCTATCTTTGAATTTGACGTTAAAAAAAATTATGAAAACTTTGTGAATATTTTTTTTTTTTCAAAGTAATGTTAAGTTGAAGTGAGATGAGAACTGATAGCCTAGTTGTTATAACGCTTGCCGTGCAAACAACGGTCATGTTCAAGCTCCGGCTAGCACCTCTGAGGTTTATACTTGAATTACTATGTTATAATATTTTTCCGAACTATGATTAATATCACAGGCATGATTGTGTATCTAATTCTGCATCACTATTTGCAAATTTACCAAACGAAATAATCCCGAACGAAGACAACACCGTAGCAATGGAAACCATCAACAAAAGCTCAACTCAAAACTCGTAAAAAGCACACACCAACCTGAAAGCTTCGAAACTTTGTGTGCCGAACAATTACATATATGTTCCGCGTGTGTAGATACAGTCAGCAACGAAGGTTCTCATACAAAAATGAACCATAATGGGTCTCAGACGAAGAAATAAAACAGACAAAATATTGAAGCACAAACATTACGTACAATACGTATATTAATAAAATATCATCAGACGAACACACCAACTTTACGGTCCCACACTACGCAACGCTTGTATTATAGGTACCATAGAATGGACTGAGGGTGAACTCATAGTATAATACTTATATAGATATTAACCATCCATGACTCGGGTACAAACATTCATGCCCATCATACAATGCTTGTCTTAGGACTCGAAACCGGGACCCTCGAGGCAGAATGCAGGGTCACTACCAACTGCGCTAACGAAGTCTTCAAATGTGATTAATTCGTCGAAGATTGGAAGTAATTTAAAAACGCTGGTAGCTAGGTGCTAAATGAAAGAATCTAGAAAGGTTCTATGGCGACCACGAACCGAAAGACGTAGTGTGGGACGGCCCCCCACAAGGTGGACCGATGATATCACACGCGTAGCAGGAAGCCGGTGGATGCGAGTGGCGGAGGACCGTGATGTGCGGAAGTCGTTGGGGGAGGCCTATGTCCAGCAGTGGACGTCTTTCGGCTGATAGATAGATCGATAGATGAAAGAATATCTGAATAAATTTAATATTATGTGTGTTTGCGTTATTCGCGTAGAATACACATATCGGCTTAGTTTTTTGTACTCTAACATGTTTTTTGCGGCTCTACGTATATTTTAACAAGCTGCGCCCCGCGGTGTTACCCGCGATTAAAAAGTATGTCGATGCCTATGTCATTCTCTAACCCCTAAACTACCACTACCTATGCAAAAAATCTCAATCCTTTGCTCTATGAAAAATGTAAACTAATCTATACCTCGGGAACCATACATTTTATAGCCTATGTGCTATTCCAGACTATAATAGATTATAGTCTGGAACGAAGTTTTGCACAGAGATAGATCTCTGTGCAAAATTTCATTCAGATCCGTTCAGCCGTTCTGGCGTGATTGAGTAACAAACATCCATCCATCCAAACTTTCACATTTTTATTATTATTAGTGGGATGTTCGTCTGAATTCTGGCCACATTAATCATAAAGGACCTGTACATAGAGCCTCAGATGTCTAAATGGAGCCTGTCTGTCTAGTAATAGCTAAAATAACCCACATGGGATGTTCACCTTGGGCTTAGGACCTTTATTGGGATGACAGATGAAGTTCTTGTCACCTGTCTTAATCCAGAGTGTCTCTTTCAGCTCTCCGACGTGACACCAATCTGGACATATAATAACACGGTACCTCAGTCACGCCTGTATATACAATATTTTTGGAGAAAATATCGCAGGGGAGAGGTATGCGTTGTAGAGCGTATTTGCGGTAGAATCAGCCATTTTGCTATTTTGCTGTCCGTTCGCGCATTATGGCAAAAAAATTCTAGACGTGAAAGTTAATTACTAAATGTGAAAGTTTGGATGGATGGACGGATGGATGTTAGTTACTCAATCACGCCAGAACGGCTGAACGGATCTGCATGAAATTTGCCACAGAGATAGATTATAGTCTGGAATAGCACATAGGCTACTTGTTATGTCTGGTTCCCGTGCGTTAGGTTTGTTTTAATTTTTCATAGAGCAAAGGATCGACATGATTTTTTGCATAGGTATGTTAGGGGTCAGAAGATGACATAGGCTAATTTTTATCCCGGAAAAATGCACGGTTCCTATGGGATAGCATACAGGAGCCGTGCATTTGCAAAAGGGCATAGAGGGGCGCAGCTAGTATTATATAAATTCAAAATGTAGAGTGACTTCTGTTGAACACCGTACGTTCGTTTAATCTTCATTTAGCAGAGTATCTCCCATTCTATTTACAACTTCGGATAATGCTTGTAACTTAGCCATTTGAAGTAAGTATAAATATTAGGTGCGTGTTCATTATTACCAGGTAATTTATGATGGGAAAAAGCAGTGATAGCCAAGTTGGTAGAACGCTCGCCTCGCTAACGAGGATCGCAGGTGCGAACCCTGGCTCGCACCTCTGGGATGTCTGGATTTTTATGTGCAAATCTCGATTTCAACCTAAGCGTGAAGGAAAACATCGTAACTTCCATATCTGAGAGAACCCCTCGAAAGACGTGCGAAGTCTGCCAACCCGCACTGGGCCAGCGTGGTAGACTATGGCCTAATCCCCTCGCATTGATGGGGGGCCTGTGCCCAACAGTAGGGCATTCATAGAAATGATATTATTATTATTTCAATTTATGGGTTTTGATAATAGCTTGGTATAACGATATGCTACGATAGATAATTACTGCCGCAGATGGCTCGAGACTAAGTTTTTTTTTATTAATTTTGGTTTACGGCTGGGTACTAGCCTTTTGGACTCAAGACTAAGTCGCCAACTGTGTTGTCATTAATTGACATAATTAATTGAATTAACAACATTCAGTGCTCAAAGATTACCATGGGTCGTGGGTCTTAGGCCAGTCATGTGACTTAGCTATCATGGGACGAAAATAGCTGATGTGGCATATTATTGTACCAAGCAAGTATCTTAAAAGTCATATAAATAAAAATATATTAAATTAATCAAAGTCAAAAGAAACATCGGTGGCTCGCAAAACGTCTTTCTACATTGAAACGCTTAAATAAGCCAGACTGTTTGAGTTTTTTAAGATGATTTTTTTTACTCCCAAACTCAATGTATTGTTTTAATAAAAGATACGATAAATAAATAAAGTCTCATGAAAATTTGATCAGGCGCATGTTTTATTTATACGAGACGGGTGCAATAAATCTAGTTGGCTTACAATTTATTGACCTTCTAGAATTTTATTTCGAGGTACCTATCTAGCTTTTGACAGATGACAGCGACAAAGACAACGGTTCTTTCTTGTCAGCTTCGGAGAATTTTAACGTAGATTTTGGACTTTTTGAGGGTAGGTACTCGTAGAGAAAGGTTATCTATTTATTTTTAAATTATAACGGGTAATTTTGGGGGGAAATATGAACCATTACAATGTTCATAAAAACTTGACTTTTATGTTATTTATATAAGTCCTTTGACTTCCTTTGAGTCCAAAGTCAAATTCAAAAAATCAAAGATCAAAGCAATCGACTCATAACGAAAGGGAATTTCTTGAGTTAAAAATAATGTACTAACACGACTTTATATATTTTTTTAAACACTTGAAGTGAGTAGGTACTTATGTTGGTAAGGATGTCTTTTAACTTTAATCCAACAGCATTTCATAATTAAATAGGTTCTGCAAGATAAGGTCGGCACTAAACACAACCGTCACAGCGTAAAGTCTAGACAAGCATAAAGACAGACTAAAGAAATGAAGTCGTAAAAAACTCACAGCTATAAAAATATATTTAAGCCACGGACGAAAGCCCCACAAATGTTCCGAATATTTTAGGATGCAAAGTTTTTTCAATGGAGTATCGACCAATGGGGTCGCTTTATTATGATGTCATATGACATTGACGTGGGATCAAAACGATCCTATTGGTCGATTTTTAGACTTAAGCCTTGATGAGTTAAGACATAATCTATCAACATTTGCACTGACGTTATACTCACCAAATTCATGTGCCCAATTGCTCCATCATTAAATAAACAGTCGAATTTATAGACATTGATTAGAGCACGTTGTACAAGCTGTGTACTTACTGTGTATATATGATGCAGAATTTTAAATGTGTTATAAATACATTTTAAAGAGCAAGAGCGAGATAACTGTTGCAACGTCGCATTATCCTATCAAATAATAAGTGTGCTATTGTGTGTAGTTCGAACGAAGGCATGAGGTTTTTTGAATTAAGCCGTTTATTTATTACATGAAGTATTATTTTCCTAGCTACACATCAATATTCTAGTCAAAACATAGACAAATGTATGTAAGGGTCAGTCTATAAATATTGCGCGATCGATCTTACAATATTTTTTTTATAAATTTGACTGTGAAATTATACAAGGTAATATGGAAGTATAATTCAACCCTTTCATTGACTTTAAAGAAAATCAATCTTAACTATAGCCTTAGGCCTCAGCCTCGAATTTAGCGGGCAGCGGGGCGGCGGCGGCGGTGGCGCGGGAGCGGTAGGATCTTATGCGTAAAATCAAATGGACCGGTTCTCGAAAACAGCGGCGCGGCAGCGGCGCGGGGCGGCCAACGAGGTCCGCTCCCGCGCCGCCGCCGCCGCGCGCCGCCCCGCTGCCCGCTAAACTCAAGGCTGAGGCCTAAGTAATACCAGGGTTTAAAGCATTTATTATAAACATTATATCCCATTACCGTGAGTATTGTAATTTCGTTACCCACTCTAAGCATTGCGTGCGACGAAACGTTAAACTGCCTTCGGAATCTGATATTCTACACGAATTTAAGCGTAATGTCAGATCAAAGAGGTATAACGTTTCATTTTACGACACTCGAGTTTGACATAAAATGCTGTTTTATGGGCGAACACACTTCGCCACCCGGGTGTTGAATGTTTAAGGTTAAATGTTTTCGGCCGTTTACTTTATATAAATACTTGTTGATAAGGGCAGCATGTTTTCTATACATGTTAAGGAAGCTATCGATTCGTGTACAATAGATGGCGTTGTTGTAGGCGCCTTGAAACCTGCATCGCGTGTGTAATATTTTTTATGAATCTAACTTAGAAATTTAGCAAGTATTTGGCTTTAACTAGACAAAATTGATTCTACATTCAAGGCTGTGTGTGTATATAGGGTGTATATTTCATAATTTGGATTGTTGAAATAATAATTCCAGCCCTTTTTAATGTCCCACTGCTGGGCACGGGCCTCCCCTCAATGCGAGGGGCGATAGGGCCATAGTCCACCACGCTGGCCCAGTGCGGGTTGGCGGACTTCACACATCTTTCGAGGGGTTCTCTCAGATATGCAGGTTTACTCACGATGTTTCCTTCACCGTTTAGCAAGTGATAATCATGGTTGAAAATTATATTCACACATGAAATCCCCAAGGTGCGAGCCGGGGTTTGAACCTGCAATCCTCGTTACAAGCGTTCTATCAACATGGCTATCACTGCCTTTAGATCGTTAATTTAAACAATATCCCACGATACTAACTAAAAATCGTTTCAAATCAACTCTCGCGTGAGAACAGCATGTTTTTCCTGACAAACTATATAAGAAGGGGCTCTTATATCGGACAAAGACTTGTCACTCCGTGTTACAGAAGCGCTCAGCGTGTACTGAAGTCTGAAACAATAATGTACGCGTAAGCCCGGCAATCTTTCAGTGTTATGTCACACAAATCCATGCGTAAATAATCCATCCATTCCTTTGTTCGTTCTGTAAACGTTGCAACCATTTTGTTTACATATAGATTACTAGCTGCGCCCTGCGGCGTTACCCGCGATTAAAAAGTATGTCCTTTTGCAAATGCACGGTTTCTGTATGCTAACCTATACCTATAACCATAATCCGTGCATTATTCCGCGATAAAAATTAGCCTATGTAACTACCATTACCTATGCAAGAAATCATGTCGATCCTTTGCTCCCAAAATCTATCCAGATTTGATTTAATTTTTCATAGAAAATGTATTGTTCCAGTGGGATCACTGGAACAATACATTTTACCGGGATCAAAAGTAACCTATGTGCTATTCCAGACTATAATCTATATCTGTGACAAATTTCATCTAGAACCGTTCAGCCGTTCTAGCGTGATTGAGTAACAAACATCTATCCATCCAAAGTTTCACATTTGTAATATTAATGGGATTTGATGTTCTGTGTTTACCATCCCTTAGTCTCTAGGGCCCTTTCAGTCCGTCTATCATGTTGTAAGAAATAAATAAAATGATCCATCTGTAACGTAGTGGAATGTTTATATAAATAAAAACCGTTTGCGCCCGTTTTAGTCATTTAAGCACAAGCAATCAAGTAGAACGAAGAAAAACAAAGCTAATAAATCTAAATTAAACATTGTTACAGCTAAGAACAAGCTATTATGAAGTTGTTCAGTAATTCCATGCAACGTTAACTTTGACAAAGAACTTACTTGTGAGGTGAGAGTCGTTGCTAAGGCCGCGCGTTACGGCCGTTAGTACTTACAAGCGGAGCGAGGAATTATTAAAACGGAGCGAATATAAGTCACTTATTTTGTATACTATATTTATGCGGCCACATTTTTTGCAGCAGTGATAGCCAAGTTGGTAGAACGCTGGCATCGGTGACGAGGATTGCAGGTTCAAACACCGGCTCGCATCTCTGGGATTTCATGTGCGAATCTCATTTTCAACCATGATTATCACTTGCTAAACGGTGGTGGAAAACATCGTGAGGAAACCAGCATTTCTGAGAGAACCCCTCGAAAGATGTGTGAAGTCCGCCAACCCGCACTGGGTTAGCGTGGTGGGCTATGACCTGATCCCCTCGCATTGAAGGGAGGCCCGTGCCCAGCAGTCGGACATTAAAAAGGGCTGGTTTTTTTTTAATAATCTGGTATATGTCGTGTTAAGTTCACCATACTGGGCCATCGTGGTGGACTATGGCCTAAATCCTCCTGAAGAGGAGCGTGTTGGGAATATTGGGCATTCTCAGTGCACTGTAGTGTACATCTGCCTACCCCTTTGGAGATTACAGGCGTGATGGTGTATTTTTTTTTCTATTAAGTCCACTAATAAATGGGTATTTTTGCATTCAGTGTGAGGTGTTTTTTTTTTCTTTTGATCGTTATCATCTGCATTGTGTGTTCCATTCTGGAAATGTTTTATGTCATCCTAGTTGGCAACCTTGAATGTGATATGTTAAAACATTAACCGCTCCGCTGTATTTAAGGCACTGGCCTTCACAGAGTAACTTTTAATTTATTCAGATAGCAATTTGAATATGGAACTAGCGAAGTGAGCGAGTACGATTAAGGACGCCGTGAGATGTTTTGGCGGCTACCTGTCTTTGTTTACTCGATGAGTAATAATAATAATCGGACACCATTTTCATATTCATCATGTCACATCCATTATTTTATTTGGACTTATTGGCGGGAAACTGAAGAGTCATGGCGTCAGTTATGTTTTAATTTCTAAAACTAGTGTTCCTGCGAGTTATAGTGAGTGATATAAGTGGACTATTAACCATTATGAGTTCGGTAAAGTGCACAAGTGTAGGTAATTGAAACAGAGTGACGAACGAAAAATCCATGAAAAATGTTTCAGTAAAGTATCCATCACTTTACTGATTGAGGGATGGGGGGTATTTTACTTGAGCCTTCACGTTGGGCCTGTGCATATGCTCAAAAACAGAAATAATTTATATTACTTGACACTGGCAAAATACCTATGGTGACGCAAAATAATACAAAATATATATTTAATTTATAATGTGTATTTATTGAATGTGTTATTGCTATTAATTACTTGACACTGGCGAAATACCCGCTAAGTTGTGGGTGAGGCCGTATTCATATCCATTTTATTTCATCGAATCTCAGTTCGTAAAGAAAGAATAATAATAATCTTGGTGAGTAGAGGCAACACGGGCCCCAGAGAGTTGATCAGGGTTGTCTTCGTCGGCCAAGCGGAAACCAACGGGGGCCCAGGACTCTCAGCTCTGTCTTGCCTTAGTTGTCTGTCCAGAAAGGGGTCGTTAGAGCTATTTACCAGGGGTGGAAGTGTTAAGTAACCAACTTCTGAAGCTACTTCTTAAATATAAAATTCTCGCGTCACAATGTTAGTTGCCATACTCCTTCAAAACGGCTTGACCCATTTTTATGAAATTTTATATTTTTATTCAGTAGGTCTGAGAATCGGCTACTATCTATTTTTCATACCCCTAAGTGATAAGGGTTGTCCACCCAAACCTTTTCTTTTTAATTATTTTTTAATGTGGCATTAAAAAATACATACAGCCCTAAATTTTCACCCTTCTATCACCAACCCCTGTTTTTTATAGCGTACATTGTCTCGAATAACGGAATAACTATTAAATGAACGTGGGAAAAAACTACTTAAAAATAATTCATTTGCTTCTGAGGCGGTACGAAGTTCACCGGGCCAGCTAGTTCATAATATATATAAATAAATCTGCAATTAAAACTTATATGTTCGGCGCCTACAAGAACAATCACAAGTGTCTTTATTATTCACAGGCGTCTGGCGGAGTGACCTTAACCGTCAAATTTTCCCACTAGGAGTATATTGTCTTAATAAATTCACAACTGCCACTTATGAAACGTTAATGGCCGTGTTAAGAGCGAGTGCACAGCCTGCCTTACATGAGCTGACAGCGAGGCAAAGAATGAATAATAGTGCTCAGGCGAGGTAGAGCAAGAGTTTTTAGCGGTAAAGGGAAGATCTTCCAGCCAGGCGGGTGGTATGCCTGGCGGGGCGGCCGCTATGCCCCGACGGTTATTGTCGGGATCTTGTATATATGTTACTTGCTCCGAAAACTCTGATAGCGCGATTCAGGATTGTGACGTCACTCGTCTATTGTTCTGATTGCGTCTGTAGTGCCATCTGCGTAGCTTTTTGTGGTGCGGTTGAAGTGGTCGCTACAAGTTCGCTCGAGGCATACGCTCGCGGCAAAGCCAACGTCGTAAGGCTGCATATTTTATATATATGGGCCTGTATAGAAAGGGAGACGTGGTCGCTGACTATGGGCCGCATAAGAAGGCTCAAGGTCGCTCAACGCGCAATGGAGAGAGCTATGCTCGGGGTTTCGCTACGCGATAGAATCAGAAATGAAGAGATCCGTAGACGAACTGGAGTAACCGACATAGCTCAAAGAATTGCCAAGTTGAAGTGGCAGTGGGCAGGGCATATAGCTCGCAGAACCGATGGCCGTTGGGGCAGAAAGGTTCTAGAATGGCGACCACGAATCGGAAGACGGAGTGTAGGACGGCCCCCCACAAGGTGGACTGATGACATCACACGCGTCGCAGGAAGCCGGTGGATGCGAGTGGCGGAGGACCGTAATGTGTGGAAGTCGTTGGGGGAGGCCTATGTCCAGCAGTGGACGTCTATCGGCTGATTGATTGATTGATTGATAGAAAGGGGATTTGGAATTCAGTTGCACGGTTCAAAAATATCCAAACTTCGAAATGTTACTGTTTTTTTCTTGTCGACATAAAAACTTTGTTTCACTGTATTTCCACTACGTCCTCGTATGTCTGTAGTTCTATATTAAACTCAGTATTGTATTTATTAAAAGTATTTATTTTAGTAATAACTTTATAGACGGAAAAAATTTAGCACCGGTATCAAACTAAACTCCACAAAGCAGTTTCAACAATCGCGAACTATCGGGAAGTCAAAACTTACATTAACAAGTAATGTATCAACATTTAACTACCATTGGCCTCTGGGCTAGTTTGATTACGTGAGATAGCTACTATGAGCTGTTTATTGTTAGTTTCCAGTTATTCACCTATTACTAGTATGCTTGTAGTTTCAATACGCCATTACATCCCCTAGCCCTTATCTATAAATCTTGTAAAGATAATATCTTTCTCGATATTATCAAGAAACTAAATTAAAATTTGAAAACATTATTTGTGTGTTTTCATTATATATTTATGTAAATACTAGCTGCGGCCCGCGGTGTTACCCGCGATTAAAAAGTATTTCCTTTTCCTCTATAGCCTTTTGCAAATGCACGGTACCTGTATGCTATCCCACGGGCACCATACATTTTACCGAGATAAAAAGTAGCATATGTGCTACTCCAGACTATAATCTATCTCTTTGCCAAATTCCATCCAGATCCGTTCAGCCGTTCTGGCGTGATTGAGTACCTAACATCCATCCATCCATACTTTGACATTTATAAAATTAGTGGGATTTAACGTAGATGATGCTTAAATAGCTCTGAAACCGTGATGAAATAGACCAGGGACTCCCAAACTATTTTAGGCAAGAGATCCCTTTTCCAAAATGAACTGATACCTCAGACGCCCATAGCCAAATTACTTTAAAAATGGTATCCCAAATTTTTCCTATTGATCCAAAATAATTATAAAATAATAATTGCATCTTGTACGAACTTGTGCATCCTTAAAAGTATAAAAATGATACTTCCTACTAAAATATTAGTCATTCTTATAAGAAATTTGTACACTCAACACAAATAATACAGTATCTTGAAAGTTTCATATAAGAACATGTGTTAATTAATAGCGGTAAATTTTTAGACCTCGTCAACCCCCAAAATAAGTTTACGTTTATGTCGACCCCTGGGAAACCGATACCCCCCACTTTGGGAATCCCTGATATAGACTTAAAACACACCTGACTCTGTTGCTTCAAAAAACTTAAAACCCACCTGACTCTGTTGCTTCAAAAACTTAAAACTCACCTGACTCTGTTGCTTCAAAAAACTTAAAACTCACCTTACTCTGTTGCTTCAGCAGCTAAAAAACCTACAACCATTTAATATTCCATGGTACACAATTTAATATCAACACTGGATTTTTCTTCACTGCGTTCCTTGTCTCTACTGTTTTTCCAATGAGTTAAGGAAGTTCCTTTTTCCTCGCTTCTTATTTTCCACCGGCAAAGTTCTGAGACAGTTTAGCATTCCTGTAAGGAGGTACTTTAGCGCTGTGCAAATCTGATTAAAGATTTTATCGATCGTTATACATTCATTCTACCATTGTTTGTACATAACGATATATTTTGCTATTAAGATATTGATTTTTGCCATCACAGCAGCAGTCTCATAAAAAGTCACAGGAGCTTGCTTAGCTTCGCTTAGTCAGTACGTGCCTCATGCTAGGAAAATTGTCACGTTACTTTGTTCAAGTGTATTGCATCTGCCTTGCTGCTTGTAAGTTTATAGCAAACAACATGACACGGATCAGTCAATAGCAAGCGTGTATTGTTTGTTTGCTCCAGCTATTATTACACGTACACTGTGAATATTCCTGCGGTACGCACTAAGCGTTTTGCTTCTACTTTCATCGTGCGTACTGCCAAGGAATGGAACACGCTACCGGCGTCTTTGTTCCCCGTTGACTACAATCTGGGTGTTTTCAAGTCGAGAGTGAACAGGTACCTTCTAGGCAAGTATGCTACATCGTAGATCCCAGCGTCACTTACCATCAGGTGAGATCGAGATCAAATACTTGCCTATATTGCAATAAAAAAAAATCCTATTTTTTTAAAAAGTATTCCAAGTTTAAAACCTTCATCAATATTTCATCCAGCCAAACCGTCGCGAACAAAAATCAACTTTGAAATATACAGTTTGTTGAAAAGATTAGCTATATCAAGAACAACCGGTATCCATCTCAGGAATTTTTAAGAAACACTTCGGCAAAATTGTTCGGAAACGCGGGTCGTGTCGCGAAATTTACATTTTATTAATCTCCGAATGAGGCCGGAGTGGAGTTTCTTCAAAAAGGAGGAAACAATATGAAAGTGCGGCTGATGAAAATTGAAACGAGCTTTTTCTCATTGATGAAATTTCGCAGGCGATGTCGAGCTGGGGAAGTTTAGAATTTACATGTTTTGGAGCGATTACTTTTTATTAAAAATTGATACTTAATTTTCAATCACTTATTTTATTATTAATTATTATTATTTTACTCCATTACTACGTCTTATAGTATATACATTGATTGGTGAATACGTTTACATCAAAAGTAGAGAAGAGTGAAGTTTTTAATAAAAAAAAATCAAATATATTAATAACCATGATCAATACAAATTTTCGGCAGATATTAACCATGAAATGTGTACGAGGGAGGGAAATTAAAAATATAAAATGGTAAAAATGGTCTTTTGAAGTTCTCTCAAGTACTCTCAAGATGTTTGGTAAATTTTCAGTTAAGTATTCTCAGTTTTATTGATGGGTTTATACCATCGTTGTCATCGAAATTATCATAATAATCACGGGTACTATTTTTAAACAGCGATCATTAGGATTTGATCAACCCTGGCAAATGTGACTGAATTTGGTAGCCGATTACTAACGTAAAAAATTAAAAGAATCCTTTAAATATCCTTGTTATATTAATTAAGTTTTCTACAAGCAATTATATGTCTTATTTTGTTATAAATACCATTACTGTCTAAGATAAATATTAAAAACCACAAACAATAAGCACTCACTAATAAGTATTGATGAGAGGTTTGATATATTATTGCAGAAAACCTTTAAAAGGATGACTCCCGAAGGTGTGATCTTGGTGCCTGGTGAAACATTTTTTGTTGTTACCGACCCTTCGATGTCTTTATAATAAGAGGAAGATTTTAGCTCGGCGAGAATATCAACATATTATTTACATATTAATTTCTTATATTTACACGAATACTACACATGTGCACCATTGCAAGATCTCAAGACACTGTGAGCACTTTCTGCGTAGATCAGACCGCAAGCAATAACTAAATATCAGGGTACCCCGGTTCAAACTATGACACTAGGACGGCAACCACCTCAGTCCTCCCGTGACCATGGTTGCTGTAAAGCAACGTTCCGAACGTACAAAAAACATATAATAAACGCGATAAAATCCGTAAGATTATTTTTATTTCAATGAATTGTTTATTGTTTTAAATGTTTAAATATGTTTGATTGTGAAATGATGTTTTTGTTCAATGTTGATACAATATATTCGTTAGATCTTGTCTAGCTTTACATAAATGGTTAGTTGCGTTCGTGTATTCATTAGCAAGCAGTGATAACCAAGTTGGTAGAACGCTCGCCTCGGTAACGAGGATCACAAGTTCAAACCCCGGCTGGCAACTATGAGATTTCTGGATTTTCATGTGCGAACCTCATTTTTTACCATGATTATCACTTGCTAAACGGTGAAGGAGAACATCGTGAGGTAACCTGCATGTCTGAGAAAACCCCTCGAAAGACGTGTGAAATCCGTTAAGCGTGGTGGACTATGGCCTAATCCCCCTCGCATTGAGGGGAGGCCCGTGCCCAGCAGTGGGACATTAAAAAGGGCTGGAATTATATATTAATTAGCTCATTAGTAATTATTGTAGGGTATGTATTTTATGGTAATACTCCACATACTAAGATTTTAATCATAAATTTCGTGTTGCCCATAATAATTCATTAATGAGTTTTCCTAAATCCAACGTAAACGTCAAAGCGACGTTTGAGCTCGCCATAAACTTAGCTAATTAAACTTTGGGCCCCAACTCACATCCTTGGGGAACACCCACTGTGTTACCGCGGATATTTATCTAAGAGCCAATATTTTATTATATTAATTTAAATGTACATTTTATACATACGACATATCATTCTTTAATGTGAAACCCAACATTTTTAGTTTGAGATCTAGGATTAAAATATTTATTTTCTTTGGTGACGGGTTTGCGTATTATATTAAACTAGAATTTATCTACGATTATTATGTAGGAACCTATCTATGACTATAGATAGAATTTAATTGTTTTATATACTCGTACCTCCCATATAAATGATCCTAGATCGTCCATATTGGCTACCATAACAGATATGAAATAAACAAAGGTTCATTATAGATTGTAAATGACAAATTGCACACCTAAATTGTGTTGTAAAGTTAACATTTATAAACATTTATTACAAACATAAAACAAAACTAATTGCCGGAATTAGAATACAAACTACTTACGACCGAACAAACGCTCATATTCGCATAAATTGGATCGCAGTCGTAATAGTTTCCGAATTCACATTTGAAAACGATTTGTCAACAAAATTATGCGGACTGTTTATCGGAATGCACCATGATAGACGTTATTTACTGGTATAGAGATTTTAGACGTTCTTAGATCTAATAGATTTCAGACATTCTTAGAGTCTTAGAGAATTTAGACATTCGTATAGAGATTTTAGACGTTCTTAGAGAGCCTTAGAGAATTTAGACATTCGTATGGAGATTTTGGACATTCTTAGAGAGTCTTCTTCTTCTTCTTTGTCGTTCCCTAATGAGGAACGTAAACATATATGATTTGTCTCCATTGGACATTTCTACGTATGGTTTTCTTGGGAAATTCGTGCAGTGGTTTCGCCTTGCCTTCTGAGCCAAATCTTCTAGGGGTTAATCAGGCCCCAAGGTCACTGATACCTCTTCCAGTCGCTTTTCCAGCTAGTTTGATGGCTATCCCGCCATAGCTCGGTCGCCAGAGCCCATTCTGTTATCTAGCAAGGACCACCACAGTGGCCTAGGCCACCGCCGACAGTTGTTTTGAAGAAAACTAGCCCGTGCAGGCAGGGTGGATTGATTTCTGATAGATGTTTGGCTCCGTTCTCCCCTTACTCCCCAAAAGAGAGAGCGAGAGAGAGTAGAGAGAGTAGAGTTGGGGTCGAGTCACCTTCGTCCGTAGGAGAATTAAGTACCCTCGAGATACCCTACACGTGACCCTGGGTGGTGCCAACCAGGTGACAACTCTACTGGTGGTAGGCTTCGGCCGTGGCTAGTCACCACCCACTGAACAAAGCCATGTCGCCAAGCGGCCTAGACGTGTTCCGGCATGATGTTCGTTGTTGCCATTCATGGATGGCGGGTCAGATCAGTTGCGCTGCATGTGCCTAGTGAATAGTAGCGTCTCTATCTACTGCCGCCTTCCTACCTAGGCAAGTATGCTTCATCGTAGATCTCATCGTCACTTACCATCAGGTGAGATCGAGATCAAATACTTGCCTATAAAGTAATAAAAAAAAATAAAAAAAGATTACAAAGGATATTCAAACATAAAACGACGACTCCACTTTTCTTCCAATGACAACTGACACTCAGGAAAATTATATTGCTTATTAATTTGTAATATTTAATATGAGTAATCGTGAAAGGTTGAAAGGAAGAAATGAATAAGCTTGTTCTAATGTTATCTTGTGATATTATTATTAACGTCGTGTTTCAGACACGTATGGCTCAATATGTTCTTAATGGTTCAGCTATCACTCCATCAAAGCTTTACGCCCAACTTCAAAAAATCTCGTAAAAGTAATCTTACACTACGATCGGCCCAGTACATTGTATGGTAGTTCAGTATAATACTAGTATCTCTAGTAATATTGATTTCTTATATTTACTCGAATACTACACATTGAAATAAAACTAATTTTAAGGATTTTATCGCCCGGGATATGTCCTCCCGTGACCATGGTTGCTGTAAAGCAGCCGAAACGTCGGGAACGTAAAATCAAAAATAAACCGCGATAAAATCCTTAAAATTAGTTTTATTTCAATGTCTAGTAATATTTATTTATTTAATAGCTTAGCATCAAGAAGTCAGGCGCCAGACATTTATAGTACTCTTTGCCAGACGGCCGTATAACACCGAAGGTCATACTTCAATCCCTGTCTGTTGTAATTTCAATACAATAAATATATATTACGACCGTCGCAGTGTAATAGCCTATACGTTAGGTCTAAGGCACTTAGCGGAATCAAGAAAATGAATCAGTGTATACTGAAAGCTAAGCAAATAGCTTTTAAAGACAACATTAGTAATAATTTTACTTGAAAATTATTAATAGAGTACTTTTTTTTATTGTCAACAACACCAACGGTATTGGTAAGAATAACTAATAGAACACCATTACTTAGCTACATTATATTGATACGCGACTGAAGTACATAATACGAAATAATTCAATGGCAGTTTAATGGCTGGCCGGGACAACCGCTATTCTTAAGAAACTAGTACACTAACAAATGTCTAAAACTATTCTATCACACGCTATCAACACTCCACTGAAGCGTTTGTAATTCAGCATAGTTGAGCCCCTGGTCTAAAAGTCTAAAACTCTTTTTTTATTCCTTCGCACGAATGAAGTGATAGGTCATCATCCTAATAATCTCACTGTCTCGCAATACGAAATGAAGCATGTACGTACCTATGTGCTGATTAATGTTGACACGCGAGGTATGCGAGGACCAAGTAATTACAATCCAGTCTGAGGGACTTAAATGTACTTATTCTAATTACAAGGGGACGTGCTAAGTATCCAGACGAGTTCATCTTTAATACGATTCACTTTGTGAAATAATTTATTAAATTGTAAATGAACATACAGGAATTAATAAACAAAAAATCATACATCCACAACTATGTGTAAATGTAAAAGATCTATTTTAAAAAAAAGAGCAACCATGGAGTTTCTTGCCCGTTCTTCTCCATAGGAACGGCATTCCGAACGGGTGGTAAAGCAGTAGCATAATATTTTTGTAACTTGACGATTCATAAGTACTGTACAATAATGGTCTACGTGAATAAAAAATATTCTGATTCTGATTCTGATTCTATGTATCGGCGTTTTCGTCTAAAACATAGACCTCTCTTGAGAGTGTCACGCGTCTTCTTGAGGTGTGTGTGAGGTCATGAATTCTTTTTTGAGAGACCATCGTGAGCTATATCTTCCAACTTGTGATAGCTATTCCAGAATCTGTCTGCCCCAAGTTGTCCAAGTTATGTAAATGCAAAAGATATTGAAACAAAACTTATTTTAAGGATTTTATCGCGTTTATTTTCTGTTTTTACGTTCCCGACGTTTCGGCTGCTTTACAGCAACCATGGTCACGGGAGGACTGAGGTATTTGATGTCATAGTGCCAAAGTTGAATAGGGGTACCCTCATATTTAGTTGTTGTTTGCGGTCCGATCTATGCAGTAAGTGCTCACTGTGTCTTGAGGTCTTGCAATGGTGCGCTTGGTTTTGGATTTAATTATATTAATTACTGGATCCCAAGACGGTGGTAGCTCCCAGCCATCTTCCCTATTGAAATTAGGATATTTTTTAATTTCAATAAACGCGATAAAATCCTTAAAATAAGGTTTATTTCAATGTGTAGTATTCGCGTAAATATAAGAAATCTATATGCAAAAGACATGTAAAATAAAAAATATGCCAGCTAAATAAATATAGCCACAATAAATCGTGCTTACACAAAATGGATGTGTTGTGTCATAAAAGTAAAAATATATTGTGTTCATAATTCCGGGTAAACAGAATATCCGACATTATGCCCATTTAGATATGGGCGACTCGGGCGTGATCAATCAAGCATAATTTATGTACCATTACTTGTTGAAAGCGAACAGAGATGACAAAAACCTTAGGGGAGAGATGTTATACGGTAAACAACGCTGCTAGGAATCTGAAGGTCACGGCATTTGGATCACCGATGAAGTACATCTGCATTGAACGTGTAATTCAGAAGTTGTATGCTATAAACACGTGATTCAGAAAGGGCATGCTATTCCTTGAACCTGCGCTTCTTAAGCACATTACATGAATTAATTCCCCCATCTCCATTCTATCGTCGACAAAACGCACGGACAAGTGTCATCCGTACTAAGCGTTTTGCTACTACTTTCATCGTGCGAACCGGCGTCTTTGTTCCCCGTTGACTACAATCTGGGTGTTTCCAAGTTGAGAGTGAACAGGTACCTTCTAGGCAAGTATACCCCACTGTTGAGCACGGGCTTCCCCTCAATGCGAGTGGGATTAGGACTTAGCCCACCATTAGGACTGGCCTAGTGCGGGTTGGCGGACTTCACTTCACACGTCTTTCGAGGGGTTCTATTAGATATGCAGGTTTCCTCACGATGTTGTCCTTCACCGTTTAGCTAGTGATAATCATGGTTGAAAATGAGGTTCGCACATGAAATCCAGAAATCGCAGAGGGGCGAGCCGGGGTTTGAACCCGCGATGCTCTTTACCGAGGCAAGCGTTCTACCAACTTGGCTATCACTGCTTACTAAGTCTTTAGGAAATAAAGAAAGGAATTGGATCCTGTGCTTAAATCAAAAGTTGTAATTAAAACTTACTTCGCAAAACAAACATACTGGTTAAATATTTCGTACGGTCCCGAGGTAAGGTTTACTTAATGATTTCAACGGAAAATACAGAAAATGTGGCCACTATTTCTAAAATTAGCAGCATTTCCACTTTCCTTTACATTTTAAGTAGTCTCTTTGTGGGGTACGAAATGAAACGAGCAGAGAATTTACTTTCGGCAAATCTCGCGAGAAATATGTTAAAGTTATTCAAATGTAATATTAAAATATAGCTTTGTGTCATTATGATAGCGCAGTTAACGTGGATTTCTTTAAGTTCAACGATGTGAATCTTACATGTTGCGGTGACTTATAAAATCTAAACGGTTTATAATCAATAAACTAATTATATAGCCTTAGATCACTGATCTTACTTATAACTATTTTCAGACTTATCCTTAATCCTAATATTGCATAATATAATATTTATATTACATTACCCGCGGTGTTACCCGCGATTAAAAATCGCTTTGAAGACCTAGACCTAGACTAGAGATTATAAAAACTTCCGACCGAATAATTTGCTCACATTATTCATTGAATCATTCTCTAACATATCCAAACAATATTCATAGATATTGAGCTATGTTTGAAATAAAAAAAATCTCCTGGTATTTTTGAAGCGATACAAAGTAATGGAGCATACGAATTTTGGAATTTTTGGAATTCGGTCTAAGCCGTAAAATGTTCAGACGAAAATATACCTTAAAATATCTTATCCAGCATTTTGTTTTAAGATAACATTATATCGCCACACTTGATCCCATTACCGTCTTCATATCTGTACGAGTTTACAAAACAAAATTAGTGCCCAAACATCTAAATTTGATATGTCATTTGCAATTCTTTCGGATCTCACAAAGCGCAAGTGTATTCATCCAGCGATCAGTGAAATCCCACCGACAGGCATGACAAATGGCCATCGGAATCGCACAATAAGGAAATGGACTGGGGTTTGAGGCTCCGCGTTATCTGCAAATCTCTTTGTGTGGCGGGCCGTTGTAAATTAATTTCGTTATTCTTTATCGGCACGGGCTTGTAAATGATACTTTTGTTTTGTGGTGTCCATTACATTTTTATGATGATACATTGCTGTTGCTTAATCATTTTAGACATGCAATTATGGAATCAATTCCAGTTGGAATACTATTTGATAACCACAGATAAGAATATTCTTCATTATAATAAGGAGGTGTTATGAGATCAGCTTCTATAGTGTTAACAAAGGCATTAAGGAAACGGAAAGGGCCATTGAAATTAAAAAAAAAACACATCCTAATTTCAATAGAGAAGATGGCTGGGTGCTACCATCGACTTGGGAACCATTAGTAAATATCATTAAATCCAAAACCAAGCGCACCGTTCCGAGACCTCAAGACACTGTGAGCTCTTTCTGCGTCGATCGGACCGCAAGCTACAACTAAATATGAGGGTACTCCGGCCAAACTATGACACTAGGACGTCAACCACCTCAGTCCTCCCGTGACCATGGTTGCTGTAAAGCAGCCGAACCGTGGGGAACGTAAAAATCACAATATAAACGCCATACAATACTTAAAATTAGTTTTATTTATTCTTTTGTATTCTATTCATTGACATATATTCGTTATGTAATATTCAATAGGATCTAATCTACTATTAATATCCTATTCCTAGGGTAGGATAGTGCTTGCAACAAACATAATTATAATCCTGGTTTCATATCTAGATTCAGCATAAAAAGCATGGAGTCTACATACTGCGCGGGGCACCTGACTTGTAAAGCCGTAATGCTACCTGCGTTCTTAGCAAAAAAACCGCGTAATTTTTTCCCTGGTTCGTGTCAAAGGACGGCGCTCAATCACCTACCTGGTGTGGTTAGGCTACGAGCACAGCGATTTGTGGACGATGATATACAATAGGGTTGCCACCTGTTAGCTGGTTCTGGTTAAAAAAAGGTTAAAGATGATAGAAATGATACTTGGCATGATTATTATATGCGGTAGTAAAATGACTCTAAGATCTTCACTTCAAGCATTAAGAGTGTATATTAAATGTAAAGTCCACCAAGAAATTCGTGTAACACCCTAAAGTTGTATATTATTTGCACATCATAAGACAGCAACGTCTATTTTCGCCTTCTGCTATTAATTTGAATTTAAAAATTGTATATTTCAGTATATCTAAGAAAAAAAACGGTGTAATAATTTTTTTAGTTCGAAATATTACTAGGATCAAATGTAATGCTCGTTTCTCCGTAGTTTTTGTGACCCCACTCTTGATTCGACTGCATCTGCCGGTGACAAATGAACGCGGTTTTTTAAGTACGCTGAACATTTCCACATTTTGCAAACACGAAAACTTCGTAAACACCCTACAAGTTGCGTGATAAAGTTCATTTTCGCTCAGCTGAGCAGTAAAGGCGTGTTTGTCGAGTCCACAGAGATAGAATGAAGGGGCATAATGTAGGGTGTTTAAGTTATGTAGCGCTAAGTAAAGGTCTTTTATAATATTTTTTTGGTTCTCACTGAGATTTTTGTTTGTGATTTGTGAGTTTGAAAAATGGAAACTTTGGTTTTATGTTAAACTAGCTGCGCGCCGTGGTGTTACTCGCGATTAAAAAGTATGACCCTATGTAATTTTCTGACCCCTAAACTACCACTAACTATGCAAAAAGTCATGACGATCCTTTGCTCTATGAAAAATTAAAACTAATCTATCCCACAGGAACCATACATGTTACGGGGATAAAAAGTAGCCTATGTGCTCTTCCAGACTATAATCTATCTCTATGCCCAATTTCATCAAATTCAGCCGTTCTGGCGTGATTGAGTAACAAACATCCATTAGTAAAAAATTACAACGAATTTTCGTCAAATCAACTTTGGGCAACAAACTTAGATGGGAACGGAGGAGATGGTGGGAGGTCATTTGCCATTCTAATTAGTCTTGTAGACGATAATCACTCGCTTTTGTGTGAACACAATGGAACAACAAAGCATTTATTAACAATATTCACTGTTGACTACTAACACGGAGTTTACGAGCAAACAGTGTATAAATGAAACGTCTAGCCGCGGGTATTCCACTAATGACTGTTTATTTACTCGGTCAATGTCGAGAACTGTAAAGTCTAGTCTTTGTTAGGCTACAGAGAGTAAACTGAACTACTCAGACTATGGTAACTACTCAATGCCTTAAAATGTTGATTAGAATTTATAGTTCAAGTTATTGTGTTGTTGACCTGGTGCTAAAGTCTAATTAGCCGTTCCTACATTGTTCTCACATACCTATAACAATGTACTGCTCAAAAATGTAAAAAAATCTTTTTAAAAAGATCAACCATGGAGTTTCTTGCTCGTTCTTCTCCATAGGAACGGCATTCCGAACGGGTGGTAAAGTTGTAGCTTAGCATTTTGTAACTTTTGACGATTCATAAGTACTGTACTTAAACTGTACGCCTGTACTGTTCAAATGACGATGCCGTTGAAATTAGCTACATATTCAATATAAGGGTGCAACGGATGATAGGTTTTGGTCTAGTTGAGGCATGCTATATTGAGACGAAAAAGTCAAAGAAAATCTTGATAATCACGATTTTGGAACACTACATACACACGCACACACACTCACACACACACACACACATACACACACAGAACTAGATTTGCACCAGCCAACATTGTCTGAATTCATCAGAGAGCCATAAATAGAGGCACGTTTTGTGCCGATCTTATCGATTTTATGAACAGATTGCGGACGTCAGCACGCCTGGATATTGGTATTGGATGGAGCAGATGACTTTCATCACCACACTGTGTGATGTAACTTACGAAGGCGATTAGAACATTTAATGCAGAGGATATTGGACGTTCGGTACCGTTTCCGTTCATTACCGCAATTCCCACGAATATTAATTGATACTTAACATCGGGTACTATCAAGTTCAGTTTGGTATGCAAGTACCAGGTAAACATGAATGTCTAGAAGATATAAAATAGCCACTCTTAGCTATACTCATAAATATAAAAAGTGTCGGACTGTAAATGTACCAGGTAAGCTGTAGAGCTATGTTGTTAGAACGTATACCTAGGAAACAAGTTGTGTAGGTTCCTGGGGTTTTCAGATTTTTATCCGCTTTATCAATAATGATTATCACTTGCTGCACGGGAAGGCAAACATTGTGAGGAAACCTGCAAGTCTTTCGGCGATGAGGCGATGAGGTTGTTATTGAAACTAGTATTAATTTGTGTTTCCTAAGTGGTCAGATACTATTTTGGTATGGAAGGAGAATGGAAAAGATCAGTAGGACAGAAAAAGAAACTAATGAGGACGTATTGAAGAGAGTGCAAGGCAGACGATCATTAATGGAAGTCATACGGAATAGAAGAGGGAAGATGATAGAATATCTCATACGACACGATACCTTCATAAAGAATATCATAGAAGGGAAGATCGAAGGAAAGCGTGGACGAGGAAGATCAAGAATAAACTAAGTCAGATAAAAGAAAGGATCGGTGTCATGTCGTATAGGGAGGTGAAAAAAGCTACTCTAGATAGAGACAGATGGAAAGAGCTTCATCAGCTACACCGACAAGGGTCTAACCCTTAAATTAGAAGAAGAAGAAGAAAAAGAAGTGGTCACAATTAAAGATGATATTTAATAGCCAGCCTTTGGTACGGATGCAAATAAAGGAAATGGAAACACTGAAAACATAATTCACAGCACTTTTGTGCCCGCGATTGAAAACAATAATAGGCATGATGACTGATTTTGAAAAACTATTCTATAATATTCTAAGGTATCTACTATTTCCAAAAAAATATATTATTTCGGCAGGAAACTAATTTTTATTAGAAAAAATTGGCTATTTAAATTGTAATTTTAAAATTCGCTCCAAAACGATCGCCGGTGTCATGGCGTCTGCTTGTGACGTCACTATTATGCAAACTGACCGTAAACACATCAAATCAGTAATTTACGTATATAAATATTGTAAAGAGTATGGAGTTTATCTTATTACTCTTTGCTGATAATGTTGCGGTTGCTTAGCAACAGGTTTTATATTGTTTGTGTCAAAAATGGTAAATCCTTGTTCCATGTTTTGAGAACACAAAACTATGTAATTGATCGATAGAAATCACGAAATACTTTATAAACGCAGGTAAAAACAATTACTAAGTGCAGAGATCGTCGAAGTTCGTACGAAACTTAGCGATGTTTACAATGTGTACATGCTCGTGACGTAGTTCACTCTGATTGGTGTTCAACTTATCATGGCGGAATGTTGAATTTCGTAGTTTTATTTTATTAAATAAATTATCAATCTCGCCCCAAATGTGTAAATAAATACATTTTTCAGAACCTATTAATCCTATCTCATTAGATAAACACATAATTTTAGTGATTCTTAGTTACTGTCATCATGCCTATTATAAGTATGTTCCGTAATGACTTCTCCTATAAACTTTATTTCACAGTAACGCTTCTGCCGTTGTCTTTGGGATTAAATATTTTCGAATTCTTTTGTGCGGGACGATAAAAAAGTTCCGGTTTATTACTTTTTATTTTTGGCTATTAAGTGTGATGGCGCAGAAGCGGTTTTATAGCAAATCGCTTCTTGAGCAGCCCCGGCACTAATGGAGCTATGAGTATCTAACAAATGATTTGTTTAACGCTACTTTTTGTACTGATGGTATATGCCAATTCTTGAGGGAGGGGTGTTCATCACGTACAGCCACAGATTAACTAATATTTCTTACGAACATATATTTCACTCCGCATAAAGTGCACATCAGTTCGCATACCGCTTTATTGTAAGCATTGACAAAATATTATGATGTAACTATGCGCTTCTCCTTTTATCACGTAGCTCTATCTCATAGAAGCGCGTTGGTTGCAGCCCCGACCCCCGGGGTACAGGGCGCTGTAAGTATTTATCTTAGTAGTATTGACTAGTGATACAGCAAATTGCAACTTGATACAGCAAACAACTATAAGTGCATGCACACTCGATATCATATCTAAACACTTATACCATGGGAAAACCTAAACACAATTACTAGTTTTACATAAAATTTCGTGGCCTAACAAAACAGTTTTCCAAGGTAACCGCACTTCTTTTGGTTATTCCACTAAGACTTTCAACCACTGAGAGTAATGGCGTGTAATAATTATTTTCCCGTTAAATGCTTACTTTAAAGCTAAATGTTGGCCCTTTGGCTTTCGACAATTAAACACAGTTACTTGCATGTTGCTGCTTATCGTAATTATGAGGAACGAGGTTTGCCTGCGGTTCCAACTGTATTCGTGTGTGTGTGTATCAATTTAGCAATGTTGCTCGACCCCCAGTGTCAATAAAGATTGTAGAGACATCTTTGATATCGCTACAAGATAAACAGCAATAAATAAATATATATTTATATATCTATACATCTATACATATAAATAAAATTGGAGTGTCTGTTTGTAAAAGTGAAATAACCGCTTTTTACTAAGTGCATTTGGATGTATGCACGGTACCTATACCAAAACAACATTTTTAAAAGTGTTTGTCTGTCTGTCTGTCTGTTTGTTCCGGCTAACCTCTGAAATGGCTGGTCCGATTTTGACGGGACTTTCATTGGCAAATACCTGATGTAACAAGGAGAAACTTAGGCTACTTTTATTTTAGAAAATAAAATAGGCTCTCACGAAAAAAAGATAAAACCAATGTTGCAGCGCTGCGCCTGATTAAGTTGGATAGCAATAATATATATATATACACACAAACCAACTAACACACACACACATATATATATATATATATATATATATATATATATGTGTGTGTGTGTGTGTGTGTATAACAGGACCCCCGAAGGGGCATAGCAGCCGGTTCTGTGAGGCAAAGGATCTTCAAATTTCCGCTGAGCTTTGGCAGCTAAAGTGCTGACCCCAATATCTACTCTAATCTCTTCACATTAACCATAGGCTATCTTACAGTAAAAACCTGTATCGTAAAAACATAAAATAAACTCAATAAAATCCGTGAAATTAGTTTTATTTCAAATACAAACAACCGTTACCGTTATAAAAATGTAGACAAGATGTCTATAAATAAAAATATTCCAACCGCTTAGCAGGTAGGTAGTTATAAATTAAAGTAAAAAAAAATAACTTCTACAAAAAATAAACATTAAACTCTCAAATATAATTTTAAAACATAATTACTCGCTTCTACGAACAACACAGAACTCAAAAATTGTTTTTCTTTGTCGTTCTCATGAAAAATTTGAATATAATATCCACTCTGTTAATAAACGCGCTTACTCTAATATCTCAAGTGTCTAATTTCTCCATCTGCTTAATCATAAAACTTCTGTAATATTATGTCCAGGGGATAAAACCCAGTTGCTGTTTATTTGAAGAGTAAAAATAAATATGTCCGGTCCAATAAAATTATCCGGAGACAATTGTGAATTTTAATTTCTCTGACCTACCTATAATAATAATATCAGCCGGTTTAATGTTCCACTGTTGGACACGGGCCTCCCCTCAATGCGAGGGGATTAGATATTTACTGTCATTTGAGAGTATCTTAAGATAATACGAGATTTATGACGAATCGTCGATTGCTTTCTTGTTCGTTTTTTTTAGGTTGGCATGAATGAAATGTATGGTTCCCGTGGGATAGATTTATTTTAATTTTTCATTGAGAAAAGGATCGACATGATTTACAGAAAAGGACATAGAGGAAATGGACATACTTTGCAATCGCGGGCAACACCGCGGGGCGCAGCTAGTAACTTATATAGCCAAGGCGTACGCCACAGTTAAAAGAAGTTAACTAACGAATGTCCTACAAAAAGGGTAGCCAATAAAAGGGACAGATTAATGAGTCGAATGGCCAGTCATTAAGTCCAGTTAACAGATTCCCGGCGTCGCCCGCTCTCACTGGGTCCGTGACAGAATAAATTTTCTTCGCCGTTGACCTGGTGTCTGTGTGAGTTATCGCATTGTAGAATTGGCACCCACATTATTTAGGGTGGTACAAAATGCCCAATATTCCCGACATTTTCAGGTCGACCTACGTTCATGAGGTTTAGTTTTGTGTCTGTTTCAGTGTGCATCACTGGTAAACTATTAGATGTAACTTGACATGTTTGTAGTTAATATACTGGATAAATTTTATTTTCCACAAGAGATAGCCGATAAATATTTTTCTCAAAAGCCCCTTGGCACAATGATACGCCACCAATACGCCAGATATTTGATACATTTTATCCGAGAAAATGGATGGTTCAAAAACTAAAGTCAACGCATACTAAAGTTGCGGGAAATCCCACTTCCCACTAATATTATAAATGTGAAAGTTTGGATAGATGGATGTTTCTAAATCGCGCCAGAACTGCTGAACGGATCTGGATGAAATTTGGCATATAGATAGATTATAGTCTGGAATAGCACATAGGCTACTTTTTATCCCGGTAAATGTATGGTTCACTGGGCTAATGAGATCGTCTATCGTCTGTCGTATCGTATCGTTACATCGGCTTGACCGGAATCTATTAATTGTCAGAAATGAATACAAGCCATAACGACGTTTTTGCAGCTTGAAGATTTTTTTTTATTTTTCTTTTACATTATAGGCAAGTATTTGATCTCGATCTCACCTGATGGTAAGTGACGATGAGATCTACGATGGAGCATACTTGCCTAGGTAGGAAGGCGGCAGTAGATCGAGACGCTACATTCACTAGGCACATGCAGCGCAACTGATCTGACCCGCCATCCATGAATGGCAACACCGAACATCATGCCGGAACACGGCTAGGCCGCTTGGCGACATGGCTTTGTTCAGTGGGTGGTGACTAGCGACGGCTGAAGCCTACCACCCGGTAAAAATAAATAAAAAGATAAATAAAACCTTGAATTCAAATTAAGATTTTAAAAGCGATATGAATAATGCTAAACAACTCAGCTCTTATGATAACTTGAGTAATGGGATAAAGTTTCCAAAGTATGTTTTGATTTTAAATTTCTTCATAAAGTTATTTAAGTGTTAATAGTGATTGATGATTTGTTTGCTTAGAACTTAGTGCCTGTAAGTTTTGTAATTTAAGCGAATTACATTATAAGTTTCAATGTGATGGATCGCGAAGTTTGTTTAAGTAGCGCTATATAGGTTTCCTGGTAGCCATTGTATAACTAGAATATGGGATAATACTGGTTTTCAAGCCAATCCCACCCAATCAATCCCAATATGATAAATTTGAAAGTATGGTTGGATAGATGGATGGATGTTTGTGACTCAATCACGCCAGAACGGCTGAACGGATCAGGATGAAATTTGACACAGAGATAGATTATAGTCTGGAATAGTATGTAGGCTACTTTTTATCCCAGGTCTATTGGAAAAAAAAACAAAATTGGGGTTGCTACTTTCAACAGCCTCCCAAGGCTAGGCAGATTAGGCGTGGTTAGTCACAATACGACATTTATTGCATTAGATACTTATGACATAAAACCTTAATTCTTATGACGTAGAGTATACATTAGCCTATCAAGATTTTGAATGTTTTTTAAGTCCCGCTTCAAATTGCACAGTCGGCTCGGGTGACTGTTTATAATAAAATATTAATTAAAAACAAAAGGCCCCACTGAACTCATTTACTATGCTTTGTAGCTACGCGGTGCCACTCTCAGCTTCGTGTGTTTTGCTATTACTTTTCAAATTATTTTCTTTGTTGGTTTTTTAATGTTTCTCTTAATTATGCTGTTAGTGTCATTTTGTTCTGTGGTCATGACATTGTTGCTAATTGTTTTCGTAGACACACTCAACTTGTATAAGTGAATTAATTGTTATTCTTATGATTGCAGATTTATTTAGTGTAATTAAGTACACTTTAGAATTGGTCCCTTTGTAGAGCAAGTTGGACAAATATAACTTTTTTAATGTTTAATTACTTAATCAGAAGAGTTCAATCCATACTAATATTATACGATGTAAAGACGGCCTCATGAGCGCAGTTGGTAGTGATCCTGCTTTCCGTGTCGAGGGTCCCGGGTTCGAATCCTGGTACGGACAAACTTTATGTGATAAGCGCGAATGTTTGTACCCAAGTTACTTGTCACATCTATATATACTGGGTTCACCCCAGTCCATTGTACGGCACCGATAATACAAGCGTTGCTTAGTATGGGACCGTATAGTTGGTGTGTTCGATTGGCGATATTTATTTATGAAGAATTAAACTGCAAGTTTGGATGTAGGGAGTAATCTGCGGATCTACTGATCCCATTCTGATATTTCTTTTCACTAATAGGAACTTACATTATCCTTGAGTGCTAATTCATTGAGGTACCACAGGTGAAGCCGCGGGCACAAGCTAGCTTTCGAATAAAAGAGAATCGATAAAGAAGTAAAACGTTTGCACTTTTATATACCTACCAATATCCCGACCAATTATTTAATTAACAAGGGTATTTTGTTATTTAATTTAGCTCGGCACGCGTAATTTTTGAGTTGATTGACACGATTGAAATTAAAGCACGCGCTTGAACGAATTTCGTTTTAATTGATTTCAACGACGAACATTACATTAAATTGCGTTCTTTAATTATATATTTTACTAGCTGTTACCCGCGACTTCATCGGCGTGGTATTTAACAAAAAAGTTTTTCTAAAATAAAAGTAGCCTAAGTTACTCCTTGTTACAGCTATCAGCTATCAGCTATCTGCCAGTGAAAATCCCGTCAAAATCGGACCAGCCTTGTCAGAGATTAGCCGGAACAAACACACAGACAAAAATTTAAAAAAAAATGTGTTGGTATATATACCGTGTATACATCCAAATTCACATAGTAAAAAGCGGTTATTTTAATATTACAAACAGACACTCCAATTCTATTTATTTGTATACATAAAAAAAATATCAAAGGCATGCTGGACTTGAGTGAACAACCAACGTTCAACCGGATAAAAGTTTTGTAGCAAAACAGTTTTCTCGGACGCTCGCATAAAAATATCGATAAAGCGAAGGCACTCGCTCAAGACACACACATATTAGGATTATGTACTGGACAAGCTTGGTACAGTTAAGGACACTAGATAGTTGTTTTATTAATATTGTTTGGAATAGCTGCTTGCCCTAGTTTTGCTTGGGAATTGAGATATTGTGTGTGGTACCGGTGAAATAAAAGTTCCCTTACAATAGCAACTCAGTACGACCGATCATGTTTCGCTCGCGATGTGCGTAAAGCAGCCGAACGTAAAATGATAAAATAAACGCGATAAAATAGTTTTATTTCAACGTGTAGTATTCGCGTAAATATGTATAAGAAATAAACGCATGTACTTATACAGTTATAGTTTTAAATTTAAATGTATTGTTATCGGTGTAAATTTTAAATGAGCGAGCATGAACAAAAAAACTTTTTTTAACCACTTTCTAGTTTATTGGGTACATTTACACATTGGTAGCTGCCTCGCTGTCCCGGCGAACTTTGTACCGCCCCAGAATCAAAAGTATGTAAAAATATGAATTATTTTTACCTTTTTTTGAGATTTTTCTCATGTTTTAACAGTCATTCTCCTTTTCAGGGCGGAGACAAATTACAAAAAATCAAAGACCATAACAATTGGCCCGCCGATTCTTGAGTTATAAACGGTGTAACTAACACAACTTAGTATTATATATATAGATAGAAGACTAGCTGACCCGGTAAACGTCTGCCATATACATTATTTCTAGGAAATTTGTTTATAGTTCAATATTTACGATTATAAATTGATAAACCATCCTATTTTTCAAGTTGGATAAAACTGCACACAGAGTAAAAAAAATACTTAAATCGGTTTAGTAGTTTAGGAGTCCATAGCGGACAAACACCGTGACACGTAATTTATATATATTTAGATGAATGTTTACAGTTTATTATTTGACCTGCACAACACATATTTACAACTCCCAAGTCTGTAAAACTAATCTAAATGAAGTATCCTCCTTCGCTACAGATAACGTCGGCAAGTTTTATCAGAAGCGGAATACGCTCGCGATTTAATACCGTGAAAGCTGGTAGTAAACAATCTGAGGAGGAAAAGAAAATGCTGGTAAAGACTTGCTTCCACAAAAAAAAAACGGAAGAAAAGCTTTGATTCTTGTCATCAGTACAATATCGTTAGTTTCTTTAAGTGTAGAGTTTATAAAACTGAAATACCAACATTATAATACACTCCAAAAAGGTAGGTTGGTAGAGTATTGTACGCCCACATTTTACAAATGTAAGTGAAGCTCATTGCTAGCCAACACACTTATAGAGTACGAGCTGATGATTGGCATTTCTGAAACCAAACAAAATGTCTGAGGAAAACATTATAATAAATGACATTTTGAATATACCCTTATAAATCATTGTGGTCACATTTGAAATAAAAAATATTGTAGACATATTAACTAGACATTAGGCATATTAACTAAATTGTCTGTGTATCTAATCTTCTTTTTTTAAACTTTAACTATACATTACTGCTGTTACTGTACGTCAAGTGCCAGATTATTTGTAAGCTAACCGTATACTTCATAGTCTACGTCTACCTTGTATGGATAATTGAACAGCGCCTCTAGCGGATTGTATTCAAAACTTTCAATCCTCCATACGTAGTGTCTAAATACGGAAACTATAAAGTACACGGCTGACTCACGAATAATCTCGCTCTTGAGGTACGCTACTGTCGTTCATACTGCCAAATCAATTCTACGTAGTTTTACGTGTAATCCAGATCCTGCAACCAGCACCGACGCGAACACTATAACTATCAATATACGAATCTATTTACGTCGCAACTGTTGGGATACTTAAGAAGTTGTATCCAGTCTGACCGTTAGTAGCGGCTGAGTTCTAAATCGATAATTTCCCATTTGGGCATCTTCTGTAATTTAATTCCCACACGTACATGAAAAAAAGGTCTATAGCTATGATCACAATTTATATGGGATCATAGATTTAAAAAACGTGATATAACCTACACAGGAGATCCGATCCACAAAATTCTACGTCAACAATCCAAAGACCTCCAGTCTGTAGGAAATCTTACGTGAATTGGGTGGAGGGCGTGGTACGAGGCTTTGGGTTTCCAAACATTAAAAAAACCCAACAGTTGGCGTTCCATACTCCACAATTTAACTCAACGTGACAGATGATACCCTCTTATAGTCACGCTATTATTGTTTATTTGACTGCCCATTCCACACTCCCCTCACTGCTATTCGCGTAAGCCGGGATTCCCAACGAGGTTTGACCCTCTGCGAGTCCTGTGGAAAACCTAATTTTCTTAGGACTCGCAACAAAATTAATTTACAGAAAAATAGGAGTACTTAGAAAGAAAATTATCAACATCCACAACGTCTACATTCAACAAAATATAAATGAACAGTGATGCACCTATTTTAAAACAAGTGATGGTACAAATAATAATAAAAATATTTTATAAATGATTACCAAACAGATGCAGTGGTTTATTGGGACACAGGTGTTTCTGTGGACACAAACTAAACATGTCTCTTGGACTCACACGGCGAAACTTTAGCCGTATTTTATTCTTGCACAGAGCGTAAGCTGCATACTTTATACTTTGATTTCTTACCTAGCGTACACCAGAACACAGAAAAGTTAGACGGGTAGATAGATAGCGGTTTGCAATAACATGTAACAATATTGCAAGTACTTAAATGCAATATTTCTTGTGTAATACTAATAAACTATACGTAGTTGGCTTCTCTCCGTTGAGGTTGGCCACCGTAGTTGTTGAGAAAGAGTTTATTTTACCATCCGCCTGTGACATATATCCCACTAATATTATAAATCTGAAAGTTTGAATGGATGGATGTTTGTTACTCAATCACGCCAGAACGGCTGAACAGACGGCGGATCTGGATGAAATTTGGCACAGAGATAAATTATAGTCTGGAATAGCACATAGGCACTTTTTATCCCGGTAAAAAGGACATACTTTTTAATCGCGGACAACATATATGTCTGTAATAATAAAATTACAAAACACTTTACATAGCAAATAATTCATTCAATTCACGAGTTGTATGAAATACTAGCTGTTGCCCGCGACTTCGTCCGCGTGGTATTTAACAAAGACAGCCGTTGAAAACAGTCTGCTCGCCCATTCCGATCCCGCGGGACGCATTGCAGGTTGTTGCTATCAAACTTAATCAGGCGCTGCGCTGCAACATTGGTTCTAATTTTGTTTCGTGAGATCCTTTTTTTTTTGCTAAAATAAAAGTAGCCTAAGTTACTCCTTGTTACATCAGCTATCTGCCCGTGAAAGTCCCGTCAAAATCGGTCCAGCCATTTCAGAGATTACCCGAAACAAACAGACAGACAGACAGACAGACAGAAAGACAGACAGACGGACAGACAGACAGACAGACAGACAAAAATTGTAAAAAATGTTGTTTCGGTATAGGTAACGTGTATACATCCAAATGCACTTAGTAAAAAGCGGTTATTTTAATATTACAAACAGACACTCCAATTTAATTTATATGTATAGATTAAACGTTTACAAGCGTTGTGTTGTCACAAACTTTACAGCCAGTCAACTGTGGTGATTTCAAACACGCAAACGTGACTCTTCTTAAGTATATGTAGTTTTTAAGTACTTTTGTAATTAATTGTTTAAAACAAGTTATTACCATTTGGTGTGAGGAGATTGGAGATTAGCTGATGCCAGCGTAGTCTTGAGGTTTTGGCATTAAATTGAGATCTTTTGGTATATATAAAGAGTGTAAAAGATATAAGACCAATATTTCATGAAAATCTTTATAATTTGACGGCCTGATTAGCTCAGTTGGTTGTGACCCTGCCTTCTGCGTCAAGAGTCCCGGGTTCGAATCCTGGTAGAGACAAACTTTGTGTGATGAGCATGAATGTTTGTAACCAAGTCATGGATGTCTAATACCTATATAAGTATTATACACTGGGTTCAGTACAGCTAGTCTTAATATGTATAAATTACGCGTCACGGTGTTTGTCCGCTATGGACACCTAAACTACTAAACCGATTTTAATAAAATTTTGCACACTGTGTGCAGTTTTATCCAACTTGAAAGATAGGATAGTTTATATCTCAATTGATTTTATATGGCTAAACAATGTTTCCGGGTCAGCTAGTTAGTTATAAAAATTACCTCAAAACGGCATATTCTAGAAAGTATTAATTCTCTTATAAACAACGCTGCCAAAGTCCGATATTTCATAATATATTTTGTTTCCCAACAGAAGATACCTCAGACGCTCGCTCGTAGTCGTTCTCTTACAAATGGCCTCACTACCCACCAATAAAGTATCTTCAAAAGAAAAATCAACAAGGCTCAATCAACTGTCGAACGAGACTTCGACTTTCCTTTGACCTTGATCTGAATAGCCAATAAAAAATCCCAGTTCGAGCCTAAATGGATTACATCTAAAATAGCGATGTGTCATCGGGATTGTAGCATTAGTATCTTTTACCAGCGCAAGAGGCTGACGCGGTAAATCAGGTGGCTTATAATTTTGAAGATTTTTTCAAGAATAGTTTTCGATTAGATTCTCCGAAGAGTTTCGGTTAAGACAATAAAATATTTCTACGTGATATATATACCATTTGGGCCCTGCGGTAGAAATTATAGACTTCTTGAGGTTTATATGATCATAATTTAATTAAATACTCCGAGCACTTTTTAAAACAAACGATGTCGAGGAGACGCCGTAGTGTAGAGAAAAAACCATAAAGAACATTATATAGAGCATTTCTCATACACTATTGTCTATATTGTTATTGTCTATTAAAAAGTGTATCCTTTTCCTCTATGTCCTTTTGCAAATGCACAGTTCCTGTATACTATCCCATAGGAACCGTGCATTTTTTCGGGATAGAAATTAGCCTATTTCATTTTCTGAACCCTAAACTACCACTACCTATGTAAAAAATCATGTCGTTCCTTTTCTCTATGAAAAATTAAAACAAATCTATCCCACGGGAACCATACATTTAACCGGGATAAAAAGCCTATGTACTATTCTAGACTATAATCTATCTCTGTGCCAAATTTCGTCCAGATCCATTTAGCCGTTCTGGCGTCATTGAGTAACAAACATCCATCCCATACATCTAAACTTTCACATTTATAATATTATTATACAGACCCAGCCTATATTTAAGATCGAAATTTACTGCAAAATGAAAGCCCACCTTCGGAACCACAGTTAAAATTAATCCACTAAGTTATTATGATTTAACGGCAGTACAAGAATGTGCGACCCGCGATAAGTAATTTCGCATAGAACCACTGAATACGAGAGGCCTGGGACCAACTCGTGCCGTCCCCCTCATAAATATTACGTGATATTGCCTCTTATGTTTAAGTTACTTGTGTTAGAACACCCAACATTTTACAGTCAACTTCAATTCTAATACTTTAAAGGTAAGGTTGCGGATTCACTACGTTTCTTTGGTAAGTTACAAATGAACGCTGGGCTCTTAAGTAATATGTTAACATATAATTCTTGATTGAGGTCATTTATTTTTTCGTCGAGTTAACTTTTTGAGTAATGATAATCTTCGGCGGGCGTGTAGCAAGAAAAGGTTTACAAAGTCGATTGGGGATTTGAGTTTTACATCAAACATATTTCTAGGTACATTGTTAGTGTAATTTCGTTTCAATCTTCTCAGTTGAGGTCGCGTTCCGATCCGGTTGTAGAGTTAAGAAAAAAAATTTTTGCGACACTTTGTAAGTGCCCCAAAGGCCTATACGAAATAAATGATTTTACTTTGACTATGACAATAAACTGGATTTAATCGACAAAAACTTCAAAAGGTAAATTAATAAATCCCACAAGCAAAATTCCATGTATTCATAAAAAATCCATATAGTTCCGCTTGACTTGATACAAAACGTTCATTCACCTCACTCGTTCAGTGAACTGACGCTATCTTCGCTGTCACTGTGAACGAACGAATGGAATGAATGAAAAATAGGTGGAGCACTTTTACAAAAGTTGATTTCGTTTATTTTCTTGCTACTTCATATGAACGGATGGGTCTGTTCTTCGAGATTTATGATTCAGAATTGGTTTAAAAACTTGCTCGAACATAAAATCTCCCCTGCTATCGGATTTGAAGAGAACTGTGATCTAAACAACTACGACAAGCCTGTAAAGTTTTAACAATTGGTTCAAAATATACAAGATTTCATCTATACATTAGCTTTTAAATAGCATGTAGAGTACCTTATCGGCACGTTCATGAAATACACAAAAGAAAGTGTCTGCGTCATAGGACCATTAATAATTCAGTGCTCTTAAAACTACTTGGTTTGAAGGTCATATTTTAAATTTACTCACAAAGTGTGTTCGCATCACGTTCGCTTAGAGCAGACATGTTCCTACACATGGGTAGAGAGTGTTGAATGGTAGAGAATATAAGAGGCAAGCGTGATTGAATATGCAATAGATCCATCACTTTGTAAATCCATCTGCCATAAAGCTTCTATTAGAGATGAAAAGACAAAGTCAAAGACAAAGAGACAAACAGTGTTTCTCGGTATTACCATAGATGCTAAATTGCAATGGGGTCCACATATTAAAAAACTATCTGGTAGGCTGAGTTCGGCAGCTTATGCTGTTAAAAAAAATCGACTATTAACGGATATAGACACAGCTAGAATTGTTTATTTCAGTTATTTCCATAGCGTTATGTCCTATGGCATCTTGCTCTGGGGTTGCTCTGCAGATCTTAATACTATCTTCATCTTGCAGAAAAGGGCAATACGAGCAATTTACGGCATGGGTCCTAGAGATTCCCTTAAGGATAAATTCAAAGAAATAAATATTCTAACTGTTGTGTCTCAATTTATTTATGAAAATCTAATGTATGTTAAGAAAAATATTCATAATTTTGAAAAAAGGAGTGATGTTCATGTTATTAACACTCGTAATAAGGACAAACTATCCGTGCATGTCACTCATCTCCACAGAATAAATAATTCTTTTATGGGGCAATGTATACGCTTCTATAATAAACTTCCCAAAGGAATCCGAGATTTGCCCATTAGTAAGTTTAAAAGAACTGTTAAAAGTAATTTATGTCGTAAGGGTTATTACAGAATCTTGGATTATTTGGATGATAAAGCAGCCTGGGACTGATCGCTCTAATATCAATATTTATAATGTTAAAGTGTAGCGTGTGTGCGCCTCGTATGGCAACACACTGGAGCTTACTTTTTATTATTATTTTTTTTTGTAAATATAATGGATAAAAAAAAAGACAAGCCCGCTGAGTTTCTTGCCGGATCTTCTCAGTTGAGGTCGCGTTCCGATCCGGTTGTAGTATTAAGGAAAAAATGTAATGACAATTTGTAAGTGCCCCCGTAGGCCTATACGAAATAAATGATTTGACTTTGACTTTGACTTTGAAAAGGGGAGATAAAGAAGATATTGTTTGAAGAGTATCAATATAAACTTGGTTATTTATCACCTACATTGTTTGGTACAGACCTGTTTACATTTTTAACCGACTTCACAAAGGAGGAGGATAAACCAAATAAACAACCGACGAAGAATAATAAAAGTATACTCAGTAAGGAGATGCGCGGACCAATTTGTAGGTATAGTCTTTGGCGCGGTCGGAACGGTAACCTGCCAGACGAGATCCACCGGGTGGGGCTCGTCTGGCAGTCTGTCGATCACTGCTAAGAATTTTACTATATAAATAGAAGTTAGATATGTATAAGTGAGTTTTATGTCTAAGCTTACAATTTAAGTCACACATTTAAAAATGCCGTGGTGTTCCCGCCAGAACATCTCATTTAAGTTCAAGCAAGCGTGACGTCTTCAGGATTCTCCAACAATTTTACGTTCAATAACGGAATTTAACATTAAGATGTCCCATATCACTCATAATATGATTGTTTGTTTATTGCTTCCTAGATTGAATGAATCTGAGCGAGATTTTTTAAATCAGGAATCATCAGAAATCAATATCAGGAATCATTGATTTTCTTCCAGGCCATTCTCAGTGGAACCAACATTCCGAACCGGTGGTGGACTAGTCATGACATATTAGCCTAGACCTAGATGAATAAAAATAGTCTTGATTTAGATTTATTGATTTCCATGACAACAAAAATAACTTAGAAATTTTGTCAACTCTTTGTCGTTAGTTCCTTAAATTGTACTCAGTCACTTCGTGTAAAATTTGTCTCTTGGACTGAGGTGTTTGACGTCCTAGTGTCATAGTTTGAACTCGGGTACCCTAATATTCAGTTATTGTTTGTGGTTCGATCTACGCAGTACGTGCTCACGGCGTCTTGAGGTCTTGCAATGGTGCGCTTAGTTTTGGATTTAATTATACTAACACCTAGCCATCTTCCCTATTGAAATTAGGATGTTTTTACCCGCGATAAAATCTCTAAAATTAGTGATGTTATTTTAATGTGAGATGACAAAACAACAATCAAAAATGCGCAAACATGAGCTTATTTAACGAGTCTCCCATCGTGATAATATCTACAAAGCGTGAGTCAGACATTTGCACAAATATTTTCCCTAAACATTCTTAATGTCGGATTTATTTTTCCTTCACTTTTTGTTGAGGAAATGTTTGGTACGTGGGTCGTTATGAATTGCAAAGGATATAATCAACAAATAGAAAGTCTTTTGAATGGTTGTCGTTTTGTTGTCTTTGTTGGTAACTAAGGCGTAGCACAGACGACCCTCTTTCCTTTATCAGGGTTAATTGGAAAACAAAATAGAACGATATTTCCACTGATCTTAATCAGGTGTACTGAGCTTTTAGTTTTTTTTTTTGCCTGATAGTACCCTGAATATTGTCAAATTGTATTGGATACGGCCGTAGACGCTAGGAGTTTGAGAATACAAAGTAATCTGGTACAGGCGTGTGTGCAATTTCAGTCATTATAGTGATAAGTACTCAATTAAAATAATATATTTGTACGCTGTAAAAGTTAAACATGTATGCTCATAATTACAACTGTCTATCTTGCATACTATAAGTATACATACTTATGGTTTTACAAATAAATATATCTCTATCTTATGTAATTGTATATTAAAATTGACTTTATTATTAACAATTAGAAAGAAAATAACTGAAATATTTACAAACTAATATAACTTAAAAAGAGTATAGAAAAGCTACAAAAAGTGTAAAAAATTTGGCCCATGCGGTAGCGTGCCCAAGATGCTGGCCGCATTTCCTCGCTGAATAGCCAATCTCTATCTTTTCAGAGGTCCGTTCTCTGTACCAAATTTTGTTCAAATCAGACGACCAGACACCTTAAGAATAAACACTTGCACTTTTAACAATCTTGAAAATCTCCACTGATTATGCCAACCCAACATAATCAAACTCATTAATCATTCTGAATTGTTCGATGACGATTGCAATCTAACCAAACTATGGGCCAAACCATGGTTGCTGTAAACCAGCTGAAACGTCGGGAACGTAGAAACAGAAAATAAACGAAAGCCCACTAACCCTTCGTCGGTTTTGGTACATTACCTATACTCATTTTCTCGTACACAGTACTCGCAATGAGTCCATACACCAGGCCCACACATGCCATAGTCCGGTAATGACCACTTTCAATGCAAAAACGGTACACTCGCTTGAATTTTAAGCGATAGCTAAGTGTGAACTAATCCTATTTTTTACGAGATAACCGTGACTTGAATATTTAACGGGCTAGTGCTGCTATGTAACAGATCGGACACGCGAGTTTTTATTTTATTTTGACTCTAGAATATATAATGTTTTAGTAGTGTAACTGTAATATTAAAATAAAATAATTTTTGCGGATTTTGTCGCGTTTATTTTATGCTTTTACGTTTTGCTCCCGTGACCATGGTTGCTGTCTTTATAGATGTTTTATAACTTACTCAAACGTCATATAGAACTATACATTCGAGGGTAAATGTATCGACGTTTTATAACTTTATCAAACGTCATATAGTACTGCGTACAAGACTTTTGCTCTACGCACTACTACGAGTATATGACGTTTCATAAAGTTATAGAACGTCTATAAAATCGCGTGATAGGCTACATCTTATTAACTGAGTGTACGCAGGCTAAGCCACAGGTAAATCTACTTAAATAAACATTTATGAAGGAATCAGAAGTAATAGTGCATTTCCAAGTTGATTGAACGACTAGAGCAGAAAATAAACTTTTGAATCGAAAAAGTATGTAGCTTAATAAAAGAAGACAAAAAGAGAAGTTTATTCTCGATCCCGTTCCAACTTCGCTCATATCCCTACACTATAACCCGGCTGAAAGAGTTAACTTTTATTACAGTTTGTTTATTTCGCAATAAAGCACCCTCTTAACTTGGTAGAATAATATATGGGAGCGGCGCATTTTTCAGCGGTTCGGTTAAAGAAATTGCAGTTGGTAAGGCAGCCGATATACTTCAAGCGCTGGTTAATTAATAGCCCATTTTATTTACAGGACCAATTTATTGCTTCGTATGTGGCAATTTAAAAAGTCGTGTGGCTTATTGGTTTCGAATGCAATAACTTCATGAAATGCAGTACGATAGCGCAATAATCCCACTAATATTATAAATGTGAAAGTTTGGATGGATATTAGTTACTCAATCACACCAGAACGGCTGAACGGATCTGGATGAAATTGGGCTCAGATATAGATTATAGTCTGGAATAGCATATAGGCTACTTTTTATCCCGGTAGAATGTATGGTTCCCGTGGCATAGATCTGTTTTATTTTTTTATAGACCGAAGGACCGACACGATTTTTTGCATAGGTAGTTTAGGGGTCAGAAAATGACTTAGGCGTCGAAATACTTTTTAATCGCGAGTAACACCGTGGGGTGCAGCTAGTAATAAAAATAAAAACCCCTTACAAACATACCAACTGTACGGTACCAAACGAAGTAACGCTAGCTTGGAACTCAAACGCTATTATGGGTACCGTACAACAGACAGGGTTCGATACCAGTATATAAATACTAATATAGATATTAAACATCTATCGGGTACAAACATTCGTGCACATTACACAAAGCTTGCCCCTACCGGAATTCAAACCCGGGATCCTTGGTATAGAAGTCAGGGTCACCAACAGTCCCACTTAAGCCACACTTAATCACTATATCGTTGTTCTTGATTTTCCTTTGTCGACAGCCAGGGCTAAGAGGGGACATTCCATACTACGGCTACGGCGCTACGGCGTAGTCAAGGTACATAGAATTTCATAGTATTTCATTATACCCGACGAAGTCTCTCGCGCTGCCTCATTTAAGTGATTTCTTTATTTATTTACCGTCATACTTATTACTTAATTATGTGGTGTGCGCGGAATGGAAGATGCTTATGTTACCGTAACGATACGAAAATGATTGTGCTTGAGCCACTGAATACAGCCTTAATAGCATTGACCTATGGGCATTAGCGATGACCGGATTAGCGCAGTTGGTAGTGACCCTGCTCTCTAGGAACAAACTTTGTGTGATGAGTTAGTGAGTTAGTGTATCTATTGTTCACGCCTCTGGCGTGAATTCCTATGTTCTTGGGGGTTGAAGGGCTTTTCAATGAATCGTTTAATTTTTCGTAATAATAGAAAATATATTTTTCACAAAGGCGTATGGTCTAGTTCTAACAATGGATAGCGAGCTTGCACGAATGACAGAAAACCGTGACTTATTTTTTAAATTTAAAAATGAGTTGAACGCTGACAGCGCCGTAGTTCGCTCCTCCGTTCGTTCTTCCGATCTTCCGTTCCTGTGTTTGGTATCGCTACCCGATGAAAGATGGCGCGGCGTACGAATTTAGTGCGTAAACATGCCGGCCGCCTTGGAAGCCCCAGGCTTCCAATCATTATACGATGTGGCGTTCATTCCTGGCACGTAGGCTGCACAGGAAGCGGACAGATCTTGGAGCATGCCCGCCGAATATTGCCGGTCGCTGTGCGGATCTCTGCTACTCTTGACACGCCGTCGTTTCCTGGGAACAAACGCATAATCCTGCCCATTCTCCACTTGAATGGCGCGAGATTATCTTCCTTTATTAAGACTAGGCTGTCCTCAGTGATGTCGTCACTGTCGTGTTTCCACTTCGTTCTTAGCTGTAGCTCCGACACGTATTCCTTTGACCATCGTTGCCAGAAGTGCTGCCGCAACTGTTCCACCCGGTCGTAACGCGCCAAGCGTGTAGGAGTGGTCTTCGTCAGGTCCATGCAGGCTGGTGCAGTCAAAGGTCGGCCAATCAGGAAGTGTGCTGGTGTCAGGGGAAGGTAATCATTGGGATCTGTGGACAGAGGGGACAGTGGACGGGAATTCAGGACGGCTTCAATTTGTGTCAATACCGTGCTGAATTCCTCGTACGTTAGATTCGCACTACCTAGTATCCGCCTCAAGTGGTGCTTACATGACTTAACTCCCCCCTCCCACAATCCCCCAAAATTAGGGGCATACGGTGGGATGAATGAAAAACGAATTTCATTATTACTGGCGAAATCAGAAATATCTTTTGAATTTTCAAAAACAACTGAAATCTCCCTCTGAGCACCAACGAAATTTTTTCCATTGTCTGAAAATATCTGATATGGCTTACCGCGACGTGATATAAAACGTTTTAATACTAATAAATAATCTTGGGTTGATAAACTGCCAGCTAATTCAAGATGAATACAACGAGTAACTAAACATACGAATAAGCAAACATAATTTTTAACAAGTTTTGCACCTCTGCCTTTTCGGTTTAAAACTAACATGGGGCCGGCGTAATCAACACCACAGTACATAAATGGATAACCTTGTTTTAATCGCTCTGCCGGCAAATTACCCATGATAGGTGTCAATGTTTTCCCTTTCATACGAGTACATGTTATACATTTATGAACCACTTGCCTGGCCAAACTCCGAGCCCCCAACACCCACCACCTTTCACGCATGGTATATACTAGGTGCTGAGATCCACAATGTAGTAATCGTTTATGTTCGTATGTACACAATAACCAAGTTAAATGATGTTTACTAGACAACAACATTGGATGTTTCTTGTCATAACTAAATTCTGTAGCATTACACAACCTGCCGCCAACACGAATAATATTATTTTTGTCCATGAAAATATTTAAGCCTGATATTTGATTTACACGTTTATTGTTTTTAATTTTTACCGGTAACTTAAATTTTAGGTTATGATAGTCACAGGGGAACGATTGGCTTTGTGCTATGCGCGTCAACATTATTAGTGACGACTGAAGTTCATCGGCAGATAAGGAACCGGTTCTGCGTTCCTGACTGAGCGCAGTCGCCCGCGCATTGTGAATGAAACGTAAACAATATGCACCGGCCCTTTGTAAACGAATAAATGAAGAAAATCTTTCGAAATCAAATAACTTTTCTACATTAATTAAATGTGAAGTTGTAGTTGGCGTCTTCAATTCCGGTAATTCGACAGAAATTGGGTCGTCACTACTATCTGGCCAAATAACTTTTGGTTCTCGTAAAAATGAGGCCCCACTCCACCATTGACTATCGTTATCGTATATAAGCGAATCGAGACTAACACCTCTCGTAATCAAATCGGCGGGGTTGTCCGTGCCCTTAACGTGCCGCCAAATAGTATCGCCCGTTAACTCATTAATTTGTACGACTCGATTTTGTACAAAAGTTTTAAGAGATCGCGGAGACATACGTAACCAACCTTCAACTATAGTAGAATCTGTCCAACAATAGACTTTGTCGATTTTAATTCGAATTGATTTGATTATTTTATGATACAGCTTTGCACCAATTACGGCTCCACATAATTCTAACCTGGGGATAGTAACGGGTTTTATAGGGGCTAATTTACTTTTAGCGCACAGCAAGCGAACGGCTGACGGAGCCGTGACGTCACTGCTATCGTTACAAGTACGTATATAGGCACATGCACCGTAGGCATGCTGAGACGCGTCAGTAAATATGTGAAGCTCCCTATACCGCGAGTTTACATTCGTTATGTATCTAGGTATCCGAATCTTTTGAAGCCATTGCATGTTCGAAATAAAACTCTTCCAAATGGATGCTATGTCTACGGGCACTTCGTCATCCCAGTCCAGTTTACTGAGCCACAATCTTTGCAAAAGTACCTTTGCCGTAATTATTGCAGGAGCTAATAGACCTAACGGGTCGTAGATCTGTGAAATAACTGACATAATTAAACGTTTAGTGATTCGTGATTCGATTAGAGATAATTTAGTGACGAAATGTAATTCGTCACTTTTAGTAGACCAACCTAACCCCAAAGTTGTCGTTTGAGAATATCCACCTATGTTAAGGTCTTTAACGTTATCAGGGCTAACATCGCAGTTAAACGTCCATTTATGTAATGGAAAGCAACCGCCACGTAAAATCTTTGATGTATCATTACAAATACTTAATAAAGTGGTAGAATCGTCGTGACTAACGATACCGTCATCAACGAAAAAATCTTCGTTTATTATTTTCGCGACTTCTTCATTATCACATTCCTGCGCCAATTGTTTTAAGCAACGCATACTGAGATATGGCGCAGATGCTGTGCCGTAAGTAACAGTATTTAATCGACAGACTCGAATAGGCATATCTCGACTCGATCTCCACAATATCAGCTGCAAGTTACGTTGATCAGATTGTATAAATATCTGCCTGAACATCTTTTCGATGTCCGTGCAGGCGACGTACCTATGCTCTCTGAACCGAAGCAAAATGGAAAATATATCATTCTGAAGGGGCGGGCCTATATGTTGAATGTCATTCAACGATTTATCAGAGGTAGTAAGTGCGCTTGCATTAAAAACAACCCGCAGCTTGGTTGTGAGACTATCTTCGCGGTAGACTCCGTGATGAGGCAGAATATAATACGGTTTCTTAATATCGTTTACACTTTCAGTCAATTCTGTCATATGACCTAATTCTTCATACTCGTGCATAAAATCGCAGTATAAACTTTTGTAAGTTGGGAAACGTTCTAACTTTCTTTCCAAGGATAAAAAACAATTTCTAGCTGTGTTATACGAGTCACCTAAAGAGTCCGCAGATTCTTTTAACGGAATTCTGACATAGAATCTACCGTGTTCATCGCGTTGAGTTGTCTCCGAAAACAACTTTTCACAAAACCGTTCCTCATTTGAAATTTCAGAACGTACATCAGTAAATTCTTCTAACTCCCAGAACTTTTGCAATTGATTGTCGACTTGAGAGATATTACATTGAACATGGTTACGGTTATACGATTGTTTCATAGAAATCGGCCCGGATATAATCCACCCCAGATTAGAATCATGTAGGTATGGACCGGAGCTAAGCCTAATTTTATTCGATCTTATTAATTCCCAATAAACATCCGCGCCTATTAAAATATCGATATCTGACGGGACATTGAATGTGGGATCAGCGAGTAAAATGTCACTAGGAATACGTATACAATTGGAGTTAACGTCTATTGAAGGCAACTTCGATGTTATGGTAGGTAAAACCAAACAATGTAAATCAATATTAAAATCGTTTACCTTCGAACGAATATTTAGTTTACAGGTGTGAGTCGATTGAGAAACGACTTGTCCTACGCCTGAAATACGAATAGTGGACTGTAATTTATTTACCTTTAAACGATTACATAAGCTTTCGGTTATAAAACAATTCTGGCTCCCATTATCTAGGAGCGCTCGAACTGTGTGATAATTGTTTTTAGAATCGGGTACATCGATTAGCGCGGTGGACAGTAAAACCGGTTTCACCGTCGCCGTATTGCAAGTTAATGCATTCCGCTCGGCGGAATCTATCTGAGTTTCCAACGAATTGTGTACAAGATTAGCTAGTGGTGGCGAACTATGCGTAGCCGTTACCATAGCTATAGAATCTAGACTGCTAACATCCGTGTGAAGTAATGTGTTATGTTTGTTTTGGCATAGCCTACAAGGGCCAAATAAACAATCATTAATCGAGTGGGTATTATTCGTACGCAGACAGTTGTGACACAGGTTTGTATCAGTAACGAATTGGAACCTATCTGCTACTGGCATATTAATAAATCTTGCACATGCGTAAAGTGCATGATTACCGCCGCACAAATTACACTCATAATTACGTTTATTCTTATGATTATCGGAACTAGACTTATTTTGTGTAACGTATGAGTGTACTTGTGGAGGTTCATACGAATTTGAGTTACCGTATTTTTTAATTTGATTAACATTAGACGATTTTTCAATATTGCCCTTTTGTTGGTGGTTAGGTTTGCTATTGCCACTTGATTTAATCATCTCTAACATGTCGGCTCTGTTTCTTAAAAAAGTAAGTAAATCATCCAATTTAACACTACTATACGAATCTCCTGTGGATTTAGAAACGAGCGATCCTTTATGGGACTCCCATTCGCGTTCGGTAGATGGATCCAGTTTAGACACAACTAAATAAACAATTAACGTGTCCCATGAATCAGTTGGCTCGTTTAAAGATTTAAGTGCGCGTAAATTACGTAATGTCGTGTCTATAAGTTTACGTATCTGTACTGGAGATTCGTTATTGAGTGATGCTATAGTAAACAAGGATTTAACATGATTTTGGACTAGTAAACGATTATTATGGAACCTATTTTCAAGCAATTCCCATGCGTGAGTATAGTTGTTAGCTGTGAACTCGAATGCACTAATAACTTGTTGAGCAGAACCACTAAGTGATGACTTTAAATAATGGAATTTTTGTATACTATTTAAACCTTGACGACTATGAATCATAGTGAGATAAGAGTTTCTAAATTCTAACCACTGGTCATACGACCCATCAAAGACCGGTAGTTTAATTTCTGGCAGTTTAACAGACATGGAAGGCGTTGTAGGGTAGGCACTTGAGTTGTTAACGTTTAACATGCACTTCGCGGCAGCCATATTAGAATAATATTGTTCTTCAAACGATTCTCTATATTCTAATTGAACAATACTCTCTGTTTCGTTTACTAATTGTTCTATTTCACTTTGAACATCATTAAAATTTTGATAAATAACGGTCGCCGACTTTGTACGTAACTGTAATTCCATTTTCTGATTCGAATTGAGATCTACTTTTTGAAGTTTACTGATAAACTTTTCGAATAACGTTACTCTGCCTTTTAGAGTGCCTCGATGTCTTTTTAGATCACTAAGGCGGTTATTCGAATTGGAAGTACTCGCTAAACGAGGGGATTTCGGTCGTTCTAAATATTTCGACTTCTCACTGGCTACGACGTTGTCGCCAGCTGCCTGGTACACCTCATCGTCACTCATTTTGGGAGATTATGGAAGATAGACTACTCACAGTTTTACACCACGTTGCACGGAGACCTGGCAATGACGACACGTACCTGATAGTATTAAACACGGTATTAACGACGGGAATAGATGAGGGATACGAAAGGGGAATACGACCTGATCGATTCTGTCTGCAGATCAGCCTGGATCTTCGTATTCAATTCGACGATTCCGCTTGGTCGCAGGTTCTTCGTAGATCGGCTCAGGAGGACCACTATGTTCACGCCTCTGGCGTGAATTCCTATGTTCTTGGGGGTTGAAGGGCTTTTCAATGAATCGTTTAATTTTTCGTAATAATAGAAAATATATTTTTCACAAAGGCGTATGGTCTAGTTCTAACAATGGATAGCGAGCTTGCACGAATGACAGAAAACCGTGACTTATTTTTTAAATTTAAAAATGAGTTGAAAGCTGACAGCGCCGTAGTTCGCTCCTCCGTTCGTTCTTCCGATCTTCCGTTCCTGTGTTTGGTATCGCTACCCGATGAAAGATGGCGCGGCGTACGAATTTAGTGCGTAAACACTATATAAGTATTATATACTGAGTTCACCCTATGATATTGTACGGTACCGATAATACAAGCGTTGTTTAGTATGGGACCAAACATTGAAATAAAACTAATCTGATGAATTGTATCGTGTTTATTATACTTTTCTACGTTCCCGACGTTAAACGCGATAAAATCAGTAGAAAAATGTGTAGTATTCGTGTAAATATAAGAAATCAATATGGGACCATACACTTGTTGTGTTCATGTGGCGATATATAAAAAAACATGATGTTTTATGAGATAGTTCTGGCGACTAGTACTGTACTTAATTACTTGAATAAAAATATATTTTGATTCTGATTCGCACTATTAGGCAAGAACCTCCCGTAATTGGAAAGTGTTGGTTATTTAATTTAGAGACGTCAAATGCCAAAATCATAGAGAGAGCAAACGGACGATATTTACTCTATGAGTTCGTATCTAAAACGTTGATCGGAGAATTCGGAAGTTTCGAACTGGGTTACCCCGTCTGACCTACTGAGTAGGGATACGTCTCTCCCTGTCTATTAAAAGCCAATGCTTAATTCCCGCGGGTAGCTTGAGTATATTTAATATACTAGCTGCGCTCCGCGGTATTGCCCGCGATTAAAAAGTATGTCGATGCCTATGTCATTTTCTGACCCCTAAACTACCACTATCTATGCAAAAAAACATATCGATCCTTTAGTCTATGAAAAATTAAAACAAATCTATCCCACGGGAACCATACATTTTATACCGGGATTAAAAGTAGCCTATGTGCTATTTCAGACTATAGTCTATCTCTTTGCCAAATTTCATTCAGATCCGTTCAGCCGTTCTGGCGTGATTGAGTAATAAAACATCCATCCATCCATCCCAACTTTCACATGTATAATATTAGTGGGATAGTGCTAGTGACGTCACTATACACACATAGAACACTGAACATAGGCACTCGGAACACCTTAACACAAACATAATGTCTTTATAAATATATTATTGTCATAATTAATTTTTTTTATTGAAATTTAACTAATTTTTCGAATTTTATAGCTTTTATTTTATGTTTCTACGTTCCCGACGTTTCGTATTCTGTAGGAGACTCTCTGTTCTCTACTCCAGTAGTTAATATAATATAATACCAGCCCTTCTAATGCCCCGCAGCTGGGCACGGGCCTCCCCTCAATGCAACGGGATTCCATAGTCCACCACGCTGGCCCAGTGCAGTTTGGCGGACTTCACACATCTTTCGAGGGGCTCTCTCAAAGTTGCAGGTTTCCTCACGATGTTTTCCTTCACCGTTTATTAAGTGATAATCATGTTTGGGAATGAGATTCGCACATAAAATCCCAGAGGTGCAAGCTGGGGTTTAAACCTACGATCCTAGTTACCGAGGCAAGCGGTCTGCCAACTTGGCTATCACTGCTATCGACTCCAGTGGCTGCCAATATATTATTTCGTAAAATCCAGTCTATATGCAAAGTTTTTTTTCCATTTAGAAAATGGTTGTTTAACATTTTATCTCCACGCAGATGAAATAATTTACTAAAACCGCCCTATATCCGTGGCAGACGTGCCTCACTGTTACGCGTCTTAATACCCACAAGGTGAGGGTTTCCACAACATTTAAATGTTTTAGGACAGTCTCATAGAGCGACTAAAGCAAGGATCTCTAGCAAGTCTAAATGTTATTAGTCTTTTATTGGATGTCAGAATTACGCTCTGATCTTGGGTAAGCGGTTTAGTAATGGCCGTGTCAATTCACGGAGCCTTTTGAGGCTGCCTCGAGAACATAGGTGGTAGTCTCAGTTTTTAATACGAGCAATAAGTTTCACATGAAGCTGACATAATGCTATAATGCTGATTAAATATCAGCCTAGAAGACAAATGACAGTGCTCGGGCAAGGCAGCTTGAGTATATGCCTCGCGTGAGCTTCATAATATGTCTCACTTAGTGTCACTCTTTTAAGTTTATTCAGCTACCCTTTGTAAGCAAGCGATCAGAAGAAGTCAAGTAAAAAGATGGAGTCGATATGAAAGTAAAATTATTTTACATTCAACATTACCGTCAGCCAAAAGCTGAGAAAATACTCATCATAAATATAATGTTTATCTTATTCTCAAATCTATTTTAAAGCTTTTGTTTCCCCCCTATAAAAAAGTTCCATTCACTACCAAGATGTCCGGCATTCACGCGAAATCTGGGTCGCCTTATCGCGCGAGATAATAATTTACCATTCAAAAACACTTTTATTCATGAAAAGACGAAAGAATTTGGGTGCAGACGACGAGGCTGCGCGGTGCGGTGCGACCTTGGACGGAGTTTGCCGGGTCGCGACACAGTGTACAATGATACCTTTAAGCTCAGAGTACTCTGAATGTGTTAGCTTTTGCAGAGTGTGCAAAATGTATAATTATTTTCGTACGATTTCAAACTTACAGTAGTGTTAAACATACATAAATAGGCTGCGTTTATTTATTACATACACACATTATATACACGCCTGTATGCTCTAAGGATAGGCAGATAATGACACCATTTATTGATAAACTAATGTGGTAAGAGGCACCCACCGCTGACCCTCGGCTTGTCAACTTTTCCAATTATAAACCAAACAAGTTTGATCGATAATTAAAGAAGCCAGCAACAACGAACTCCTCTAAGATTTTAATCGAAAAACTATCACGAGTGACAGGACCTCAAATAAAATGCAATTCTCCGCGAAACTAAGCGAATATAAAAAAGTATTCGACACGTGTTTCGCCTCTAAACGAGGCATCCTCAGGAATCTATTTATTAATCAATTATATTCTATCAATTAACAATAATGAAATCATATCAATTATTGGTTGCGTTAACTGCTGTCATACCTTGTCATACTAATACTATGTATTATTATATATACACACAGACACATATATCTATGTCATAATATGCTATTTTCATAGACCTTTATGCCTTGTGATGCAAGGATGCAAGTGACAGAGAATAGCTCAACCGAGGCACTTACGGCTGATCAAGCCGAAGCAGCCACACAAAGCTACTAGGTCAGGCAATAGATATATAATTGAATCAAAATATAGGTCATTCATAATTGATCCAATAATACGGAGCATTTTAATTAAAAATCCCCAACGAAACATATAACTTAATATACTAATATAATTTTAAACTCATAACTGGCCCTTTTCTAACTCAGCAAATATGGTCTCCCTTCCGCAAAAGGTTGTATAACAAAAGGGTATGCAGGATTCTCGTCCATTGTGTCATGGCCCTTTTCTAAACGTATTATTTTACCTCACCGACCTGATTAGCACTGCGTAAAGCATTCCAAGTCCTGTCGATGCGAGCGCCGGGGAAAACGTACCCGGCTGACCGCCGGGCAATTTTTCGCACTATTTCACCCGTCTAGAGCAACCCTGGGCCGGTTTTACCCGCACCGGTTATAGAGTTAGACTGGATGTGACATTGAAGTATTTTATTTATATCAAATACATTTTTTTTCAATCACGATTATCACTTGCTAAACGGTGAAGGAAAACATCGCCTTGAAATGTGTGTGAAGTCCGCCAACCCGCACTGGGCCAGCGTGGTGGAATATGGTCAATCCCCCTCGCATTGAGAGGAGGCCCGTGCTCAGCAGTGGGTCATAAAAAAGGGGCTGGAATTATTATCAATTTATTATTATGCATCTTTTTTCAATCATGTTGCTAAAGAAGCAAAAATATCTATTGAAAAATAATGACGGAGAATAAAATCGCAACCTCGCGTCTTGATCCAAGCAACCTGTGTTACTGAATGCGAGAAAAATAACAAAAACTGCTCGAACGAGGCAGTGCAAGCTTTTGTTTTGGGTATGCCGATTCTTGATTGAGCTTACCCCTACGAAGTGGCTCGGCCAGTCAGTACATACAATACACACTTTCATACACCGGAGTACTTCGCCACTCACATCCACCGGCTTTATACAGCACATCAGATCATCACTTAAGCGCTATACGCCTTCCAGATTTATTGTTCTTCTCTTTCGAACGCCTCTATTGATATCGGATAAGTCATGTAACTTAATTCTACTACTAGGTATTCAATCTCACTAACTCCACTAATCCCACTAATATTATGAATGTGAAAGTTTGGATGGATGGATAGATGGATGGATGGATGTTTGTTACTCAATCACGCCAGAACGGCTGAACGGATCTTGATGAAGTTTGGCACAGAGATAGATTATAGTTTAGAATAGCACATAGGCTACTTTTTATCCCGGTAAAATGTATGGTTCCCGTAGGATAGATTTGTTTAATCGCGGGTAACACTGCGAGGCGCAGCTAGTAAAACTATAAAACAAAATCTCCCCATGAAATACAAAATTTAAAGTCTGTTCCAGTATTTAACCAAACTCCCGAACCCATTGTAAGATGCTGGAATATATCCTCTATGTGGGTCACTTACTCTTTTCGAGTGCTGATTGGGTAACCCCAAGTTGTTTATTTTGGGACAGACGTTGATGACGATATTTTAGAAGGTTGCGGGCATTTGTGACGTCCACCCCACATCGACGTTTGCGGATCAAAAGTGAATTAAAGTAAGAAGGCTTTTAGAAACAACTGTAGTTACACGTATGCTGTGACAAGACGAAATACGGAATCCATACTTTTTGTCTTATTTCCACCTAATAATTATTATGAAAAAGAGAGAGGGACTCTACACTAATGAACACAAACTGCCAGCATATAGACACGGCGCTCGTTTAGAAAAGCTTATAAATAAGTGAATACCCGTGTACGGAACCACCGAGTAGCGAATCCAAACTGCTGGGTCTCAGTCATTCCGGACTTGGCTCATCCAAGGCACATGGTTACAATGCCTCGTGTGAGCACTGCCATCATTCATTTGCCTCGCTGTCAGCGCGAGTATTTATGTCATCTTCGCTTGACCTTATCCGCTCGGTCTTAAACTCAGTCAGACTCGTGAGGCTACACTATGAGTAATACAGTCAATGGCTATAATTCATTCAAGTCTGTACTCACATGGAGTTTTTAATAATTGACCAATGCATAGGCAGGGTACCTATACATTGGTACTGACCTATATATAGGTACCTGCCATATAGTCTCCAAAACTATTCTAAGCGCCATCAACCAAATACCAGTGTGATGGACTTGAGCATAATCTTCTACGTACATTTAGAGCTTTTTAGGAGCTCCTTAAAATATATAAAAGTCTGAAAATAGAACGTTCAATCCGAATGTTGTTTCTGAAAAGCTCAAACCTCCGTGAAAATATTTGTTCACTTCAGCTCGTATAGGAGAGTATTTTTTCAGAATAAAATAACGTATTAGGTCCTTGAGGAATTTTCTATTGTGTGTTTATTGGATTTGTGGGTCGGCTATTGTAAGGAAAATGGCAAATGTTGTGGGGAACATAATGTTGGATTTCTCCAATAGGTTAAAGAGACACGCTGATAAGTCACTGTCATTCTACACGTCATAATGATTAGCTGTGATTGATCAAGTTACAGATTATAAGTACGTAGCTCCTTCATCTTAATGATTGAACTGCCTCGCCTGAGCGCTATCATCTGTCATTTGTTTCACTGCAAACCAATGGTTATATCAACTTCGCGTGAACTAATTGCTCGAAACATAAAAAACTTTTTAACAAAATAAAAACCGTCTTCAAAAAACTAAAAAGCAAAAAATAATCTAATCTTGAAATCTACCTTGTCTAACCACATCAAATATTTAACTAATCTGAAGTCGGTGCCAAACTAACAACTGAGTCGAGTATTGCCGGTCTGCGCCAAAGACTATACCTACAAATTGGTCCGCGCATCTCGTTACTGAGTATACTTTTGTTATTCTTCGTCGGTTGTTTATTTGGCACCGACTTCAGATTAGTTAAATATTTGATGTGGTTAGACAAGGTAGATTTCAAGATTAGATTATTTTTTGCTTTTTAGTTTTTTGAAGACGGTTTTTATTTTGTTAAAAAGTTTTTTATTTTAAACTTTTTAGTGCATATATTTACTATTCTTTGTCACTAAAAAGATTTGTAAATCAATATTTTTACTGGATAATAGGTATACCAATAATCGAGATTATCTTGGCGCAACCCGTGAAATACGTATCACTGACAAGTTCCGCTGGCCATTTGTGGCCTTCTTCATCACTTCCACTTCAGCAAATGATACTTTCTGAATGCAAATGCTTGACTTCTTGATGAAAATACCAAAATTGCTATCGGTATGCCTATAAAATTTGAGGAGTTCTCTCAATTCCTCATGGATCCCATCATCAGAACATTTTTTTGAAAAAAATGGGACCAATCTGTAAACATATCCTTTCATATAAAAAAATAATTTTCCAAATCGGTTCATAAATGACGGAGATATGAGGTAACAAACATAAAAAAAAAAAATAAAAAAAAAAATAAAAAAAAAAAAAAAAAAAAATACAACCGAATTGAGAACCTCCTCCTTTTTTTTGAAGTCGGTTAAAAATCGAGGCTGCCTCGAGAGGTTGCGCGATTAGTATTTTATACACGTATTATTATTACATAAATTACATCGCTACTGTAGCCCTTGAAAAGTTTTTAATATTCCAAACATTTAACAGTTTCACGTCTCACCCACCAAAGCTTAGTAGCGCGAGCGAAAAAGGGACAGCAAGAGTGACTTCCGTGTGTAAACAGCGATATTGTTTTTCTTCTTCTTCAGCCTGCAGGAGTCTATTTCTGGACATACGCCTCTCACAACTCCTCCACGATTGGGGATTGCCGCCTTGTTTATCCAGTTGTGTCCAGCGGCCTTTTTTATATCGTCATAGGCGGTGGTGCATGGGTGGCCTTCCTCTTGCTTGATGCATGGGTGGCCTGGTGTTCTACCACGGTCTCCGCTCAATAAGCCGCTTTGTCCAGCGGTTACCCAGTCTAGCCACATGACCAGCCCAGCTCCATTTCTTTGCGGCTATAGTGCTGTCCACATTTCTTACCCCCTTTTTTCACTGTAAACACTTATTCCTTTTTATGTCGTGGAGAGTAATCCCAAGCATCGCTCTCTCCAACGCTCCCTGCGCTACTCAAAATTTAGCTATAGAAAGTTTGCGCCAAAAAAAATGTATTAACAAAAATACCTCTATTAAGATAATTAAATAGATCATGTATGAGTGCCTAAATATTAAAGCAATATTTTGGCCTTGCCAAGATATAAACAACAAACGTGCAAACAATAAACTTATCTTTAATATTCATCAAACAATACCACCCGTTCCATTATTTTGACCACAAAACAATCCCAAAACAAAAAGCAATGTTCCATCTAATTAATCTACACAATTACCTTCCATCCGGGTAAAAGTTTTGCATCTTACTCGAACACTTTTAGTTCGAGGACTTTTAGCCAACAATTTTAATTAAAAATCTCGGAACATGCAAGGAACAATATGAGGATAAACCTTTTCGAGATCGCAACGGGCAATTTGTTTTGTAAGCTCACGGTGAGTTTGGAAGTGCATTGTTCGTTGAATTTATGGGGTTCGAGGAGGTCAGAAAGTTTCAGAAAGTCTTTTAGCTATCTTGAGTGATAATAAGCAGGCAACTCAGTGTATAAAAATGTTTTAGCTATCCTGGGAGGTTGAAACCAGGCAACTTGGTAAATAAAAATCATTTAGCCATCTCAAGAGATCGTAACCAGGCAACACAGATTAAAAATATTTTAGCCATCGCAAGAGATCAGAAGCAATTAGCTCGGACATTACAATATTATTCTTTGCTAGAGTGGCCAAAATGCAGCATGTGAGTCATTAAAGCGAGAGTTCAATAACCAAGTCATTCAAAGTGATTTTTGAATATTCTGTTAGAACAGCGTACGAAGTAACTAAAGTACAAGCGCTACAGCTTTCCGATGCTGCCCGATTAGTTAATAGCTGCTGAGTGACGACATGTTTCGTTCGAGGCAATACATACTTTGCCTCGCCCGAGTGCCGTCCGAGTTTATCTATCATTTGCCTCACTATCTACACTTTGCGCGAACTGATTGCTCAGATCAAAATGAAGGCTGTCGTGCGTGGCATGTGAACCTAGTCAGTTCACTGCTAATGATTGTCCTACATTCATCATACCTACCAATTTTGGAGGACACGCAAATTCAATAGTTTGCAACTATTCATCATTGCTATCTGAACATGCAAGGCTACATCCATTAATGTTGGGTTAACCGTCTCATTAGCGCCAGTTCGGTTTGGAATTATGTGTGTTGCAGCGATGCGTATTGCAGATAGAATTACCATTCTAGAAGTGGTAAAGCATGATATTAAGCGTATTCAGGAAACTTTTTGGGGGTAGTCGAAGAGAAAGGTTATCAATTTTGTTTTATTTTGTGAAAAATGTGTTTCTTTGATATATAATGTGTAATTTTGGTGGAATGTTAACCATTATGTGTTCATGAACGTGCACGAGTGTAGGAAAATAAAACTAAATAGTGAAACATGACTTCCAGTTCTCCCAAAAAGTTCGGTAATTTGTCAGTACATTATCCACAACTTTATTGATAGGGTTAGGCGGGGTTTATTAGGCCTAGTCTACGGATTAGGCCTGCATAAAATCTCCCGTATTTGATATGAAAAATAATCATGCCACTTGACGTTGGCAAAATACCTACCCAAAGGCGGGTGAGGCCATTTACTAAAAAAAAGGAGATTATAAAAATAGTAAACTGCATAGTTTTACTGGTGGTAGGCTTCGGTCGTGGTTAGTCACCACCCACTGAACAAAGCCATGTCGCCAAGCGGCCCAGCCGTGTTCCGGCATGATGTTCGGTGTTGCCGTTCATTGATGGCGGGTCAGATCAGCTGCGCTGCATGTGCCTAGTGAATGTAGCGTCTCGATCTACTGCCGCCTTCCTACCTAGGCAAGTATGCTCCATCGTAGATCTCATCATCACTTACCATCAGGTGAGATCGAGATCAAATACTTGCCTATAATGTAATAAAAAAAAATAAAAAAAACAAAAGTAAAAAGATCATTTCCGTATAGCCTACATCTTCGTGCAACTCAATGATAGCGGAATCCTATTACGCCAGCTTCGCTCTGTTACAAGGTATTATAACCTGTTTAAGCCATGATTAATTGACGTTTCAACGTGCCGTGGACACCTGTCCCCTGAGATTTGATTATGGGGTGGTTGGCCGGATTGAGCAATTACTGGATTGATGGCTTGTTGAGAGTATTTTCGCCTTTTTCTACGCACTTTTGTAAGAAATATAATTGAATTTGGTTTGGCAGCTATATTGATGATTCCATGTTGCGGGATAATATCTTACGGAATATAGATTATAAATACTATATACCATCCATAGTATGAAACGTGACAGTAATATCAAATATCTAATGCAAACCGAGAATATTTAATACAATTTGGAAGATAGGAGGCCCTACTCGGCCTTAGCTCGCCAGCCTCACAAATTATAATATAGTGGGTAGAGACTGGTTCTCTGTGCCGAGTGTCCCGGGTTCGAATCCTGGTAGGGACAAACTTTGTGTGAAGAGCACGAATGTTTGTACCCGAGGCATGGATGTTTAGTACCTATATGTTATACTAGCTGCGCCCGGCGGTGTTACCCGTGATAAAAAGTATGAATAATTAAAACATCTATCTCACGGGAACCATACATTTTACCGGGATAAAAAGTAGCCTATGTGCTATTCTAGACTATAATCTATCACTGTGCCAAATTTCATCTAGATCCGTTCAGCCGTTCGGGCGTGAAAGAGTAACAAACATCCATCCATCTATCCATCCATCCAAACTTTCACATTTATAATATTAGTATAGATACTGGGTTCACCGCCAGTCCAATGCGCGGTACCCATAATACAAGCGTTTGCTTAGTGTGGGCTGTATGGTTGGTGTGTTTGTCTGGCAATATTGTTATGTCTCTCTCTTTACACGGGCTATACCCGGATTTTTGGAAGGCTTGCGTGGGGACGTTGGTCCAACACGTAGAGGCCCTTTTTGAGAATTTTAATGTTATGATACCCACCTGCTGGGGTCAATTGCTGAAAATGATAGCATAAACAGCGAATTGACCTCAGCAGGCGGAAGAACTATTGCAGGAATATGGAATGATAGTTGAGTCTATGATATGGTATGGTTAGAGGTTTGGATGGACATGAGCTAGGGCTATTGAAAGAGTAGCGGACACCTGCCATAATCAGCTTTTATCCAATTATTATTGGCAGGTGGCGACTCGCCACTCGTTAGGTGGCGAGTCTAAATAAAATAACTAAATATTGTTATTATTATTATATTTTAATAATAATAATTACACACACCCTTCATTGTTTTATTCAAACTGTCTGTTGGGTGCTGATTAAAATTAATTAATATTAAACCCCTAAGGGTTATAAAGTGTGGTTGCTCGCTGCTTTGGGTATATTGTTCATGTCAACGAGCTTCGTTATTACGGTTTAGGAGTTAACTAGCTTTTAAATTTCAATCCACTTGGGTTAACAAATCAATCAATTTGCATAGTAAAACATCATAGCTTTACGCCTGAACGGGCCAGAGACATTTCGACCGTTTTAATTTTATGTTTCTTACGTTCCCGACGTTTCGACTGCTTCGAACAACTATATTCAGTCTCTGTTCCCATAAAACTAAAAGCACAGAAAACAGAAATGTACGCTACCTAGAGAAATATTTCACTAAAATGACGCCAAAATAAATGTTTTACCACGCAAACCGACAGTCGACTGAATATTTTAAATTAAACCTAAGTAATGGCTCCCAAGAAGAATGTTTATTTCGTTATGTACAGAGCTTAGGTAGCTACATTCTGTGCACAGAAATTGTGGAGTTATTAGCTTTTTCAGGACTTTATAAAGTAAAGACGGCATCTTATTACAGTCTTACAATGTTATGAATTTTCATGTAACGCTGGTAAATAGATTAGGGAGTTCTGAAGTCTGGGTAGACTTGACATTACAAAATGTGAGCAGAATAATAAGTTGGAATTGCTTCTACACCACTCTGAGTCGGTTTTAGGGAGCTCAGTATGAGTTTTTACAGGATCGAATATCGATACATACCATACATTTTACAACACCGCCCGTATCACTCGATTGCTATTTGATGCTGTCAAAATTCGCACGTAAACCTATTAGGTAGCTTCGTAGTGGGACAGGTACTGCCTCAGAAATCGACTTAAGATGGCTTCAAAAACCTTGGAATAGTACTGTGGCTGATATGTTAAAATTTAAAACTATTTTCCGTACTCATAAGTTTTAAAGTGAGTCTTAATTTATGCCTAATCACCTGCTACCGTGCTTAAAATACTTTTTCATTTCACTTGCTCGAAAAGGCGGTCTTTATTGTTCTGAATCTCCTCCCAAAATTCCATTATATCGGCATAAGTGGAAAAGGTTTTTACTACGCTCAGGATTATATTTCTGATCAACTCGCTACGCTTCAGGTTCAATCTTAGTATCCTTCGATTCGCATACAAACACCCCTCGCACCAAATAACAACTTTACAACCTTGCATAACAAATCGTTTTCATCTTAATCACATTTACCCTATTAAATATTAAATCACGTTGGATATAGAATTCCGTGTAAGTTTGTAATCCAATGTCGTGTTATGAATATTTAAATGGCATTAATTAGAAAGCTTACGTTCTCCTGTTATTTTTTTTAATTTGAAATCATTATTATCTTAATAATTGTTTAGTTATTGCTCAAAGGATTTTGTTAATCACTCTCTTTGACACTATGTGAGGGAAAAACTTGTTACGTTGTATTGTATGGAATCTAATGCGAATTCTAACGAGCATTAGCAACGCAAGTAGATTGCTCATTTGCTTGGTCGGGTGTGCTAGAGCGAGTTCTGCCTCGAGTGAGCCACGTACAGTCCAAGTGTCATATATCACACGGCTAATGAAATGTCATATATGACATTCCATCAATAGCCATGTGACTGACTTACCGAGTAGCCTCTGCTCACTCGGACTGTACGTGGCTCGCCCAAGGCAGAACTCGCTCTGGCACACCCGAGCACTACCAAATCATTGCATATTGCTGTTGATCCGATTATTTATCTCAACTTCGCGTGACCTTATTGTTTGGATATAAATATCGCAATGCTGCGCGTTCAGTCGGTACACAGCTAAAAATGATTGGATATTTGTAATTAAAAGGGCTAAAGATTATTTGCAATAGAATTTCCTGTGACCTTGTGTCCTCGTGCCCTCTATTTTTATTAATATTGACAAAAGCCCAGAATATTTCTATTGACTGGGCCGCAAATATTTGCAAAAAAATGTCCTAAATCAACAGTACTGATTATGTACATAACTTATGTTACCATGTATTATTAATAGGAATTCTTATTTTAGTATATTTTCTTCATAATTTCGGAGAAAATGTAATGTTGTAGCTATAGTGCTCGAATATACATTGGAAAGGCAAGAAATATTTTGAACATTTCATGAAAATTCTATACTTTAAAAGCATATTCGATTCGACCGTGCATACGAAAACACAGCTCAAAACTATGAATAATTAATTAAAACTCATGTATACTAAAATAATATCGCCAGATGAACACACTTACTCCATATTGATTTATTATATTTACGCGAATTGTAATGAAACTATAATGAATCCAAAAAAGCGCACCATTGGAAGACCTCATGACATTAAGCACTTTCTACGTAGATTGAACCGCTAACAAGCACCCAACAATGAACCGTGGTCGATCTTCCCACTAATCTATACTAATATTATAAATGTGAAAGTTTGGATGGATGGATAGATGGATGGATGTGTGTTACTCTTTCACGCCCGAACGGCTGAACGGATCTGGATGAAATTAGGCACAGACATAGATTATAGTCTGGAATAGCACATAGGCTACTTTTTATTCCGGGAAAATGTATGGTTCCCGTGGGATAGATGTTGATGTCGCGGGTAACACCGCGGGGCGCAGCTAGTAGTATATAATTTTATTTTTATTTTATTATACCGTATACAATTAAAAGACTTATAAAGTATCCTCAAATAGAAATGTACTTTTATATTATACTAGCTGTCCCGGCGAACTTCGTACCGCCTCAGAATCAAATGTATGAGAAAATGAATTTATTGGTATTCTATGTGGTGGCGCGAGCACGGAGAAGCAGGGACCAGGGAAAGATGGTAGGATTAGGTACGGGAGATGCGAGAGTATCAGGGATAGGAAAGTGGAAAGGGACTCACCAGCTCCTGACGTCTATGACGCCTCTCGTGCAGGTCCAGTTGAACGCCGCCTGTTCTCTCTTCGAGAGCTGCTGGCGGCGGTTGCTCCTCGTTCTCGACACAACCAATCAACACTTACTAGGGCTCAGTGCCCGTGCCTGCGATGGCACATTAGGTTTATATTGCGGCGCGGCGGGTTTTATCGCGGATTAATTAATTAGTTTTACGGGTTTTTGCGCTAGCGGGGCGATTAGCGTGCGTGCGAACTTGCGGGAGGTTTCGAATATGGCGGCGTTCCCGTGATGGCGCTGTTGTCGCGCGTCGTGTTGCGACGGCCAATCACGAGCGGTGATTAAGGATGGGAAAGGTAGGAATTTGATTCGATTATAGGGATGTGGGATTAAGTCTATAATCGACGTATGAATATTGGCGTTACCACTATGAAAATTTTATCAAATCTATCCCACGGGAACCATACATTTTACCGGGATAAAAAAGTAGCCTATATGCTATTCCAGACCATAATCTAATTCTGTGCCAAATTTCATCCAGATCCGTTCAGCCGTTCTGGCGTGAAAGAGCAACAAACATCCATCCATCCATCCAAACTTTCACATTTATAATATTAGTATAGAATAGTTACATCACAGCAAAAGCCGCAGTAACATTCACAAAGAAACTGTTTAACCAATGAAATATTTTCATTGCTGAGTCTACTTAATTAAATAAAACGTCCCACGTCAACTCTAGGGAGACATTAACGATGTTTACGCAAAAAACGCGCCAGACAAACTGACACGGCAATTACAGAGAATTAAAAATATTAATACCTCGGGAGATTTATTTAGAGGTATTACAATAAGAGCTTTCTAATGTCAGCTGAGTACGATGCTAGTTTGAGGCATGGTATAATAATCCCACAAATATTATAAATGTGAAAATTTGGATGGATGGATGTTTGTTACTCAATCAGGCCAGAACGGTTGAACGGATCTGGATGAAATTTGGCTCAGAGATAGATTATAGTCCGGAATAGCACATAGGCTACTTTTTATTCCGGTAAAATGTATTGTTCCCGTGGGATAGATTTATTTTAATTTTCCATAGAGTACCAATAAATTCCTTTTCTCATACATTTAATTCCGAGGAGGTACGAAGCTGGTCGGGACAGCTAGTAATATGATAAATGAGGTATTCTCTTCCCGCGACAGCTAGATCACGTAATTTGTCAAAACTAAGTCAAGCTGTGGTGCAATATTAATTGTATTGAAGATACAATACCTGGCATAGCATATTATTATACCATGACCCGAGGAAACCGGGCTGCCTCGCTCAAGCTCCATCTTTCAATTACATCATTGCCCACCCGACTGGTGTTGCCAACTTCGCGTGAACTGATTCGCTCGAATCAGAATTGTCGCTGCAGCGCGTGGTATATGCCCGAGCCAAGTCCGTAGGACTACACGGTCAGTCAATACGCGGCTATTTATTTCATCAAACACTGTTAGAAAAAAAAAGTTGGCTAACCAACGCCGTCTCTGTCGGCATTGCGTTGCTAGTGAATGTTTGGATTTCGTATTTTTTCCAGTCTGTTAGTCGACGTCCATGGTATGGCGGTATTTTTACAACAATCAACGCGAGTTGTAACTAGTGTAGCATTGATTGGAGAGCGGACGTTTTGAAAAGGGAAATGAATGAATAATAATATGGAATTTATACTTACATGGGCGCCAGCTTGAAAATTTCATCTCCGTCAATATAACCTAAGGGAAGGATTTAGGTTTTAAAACACCTTTTAAACCTAAAGGAAGGTTCCTAAAGGAACTTAAGCCGCGAGGACTCCGTCTTCAGAATTGCGTCACCGTCACTCTTATCTAATATTAAGAGACTAACGCTGTGAGGAGTCCGGCTTGAAAAATGCACTGCATATATATAATGTAACATTAAGCGACTTACATCATAAGGCTTCCGGCTTAATAATTGCATCATCTCCGTCACTCTAACTTAATAGTAAGTGACTTAATGTGTGAGGAAACCGGCTTTAAAATTGTATCTCCGTCACTCTATCCTAATATAAAGGGACTTAAGTCGTAAGGAGTCCGGCTTGAAATTTCATTGGATCACTCACATAACGATCTCGGGACGTTACCTCCGTTAGGCCTAGGATAGGTACATACGTGTAAATGGACCGGCGACCATGTAATGATCCTCATTCCTGTGGATTATGGTCGAGGCCACCTTGCGAAGCCTCAGATGCCTCATCGTACTAAGATATTATTTACAGACCAAAATGCATTTTGCAGCAAAAAATCTGGGTGTTTTCAAGTCGAGAGTGAACAGGTACCTTCTAGGCAAGTATGCTACATCGTAGATCTCATCGTCACTTATCATCAGGTGAGATCGAGATCAAATACTTGCGCATATTGTAAAGCCATGTCGCCAAGCGGCCTAGCCGTGTTCCGGCATGATGTTCGGTGTTGCCATTCATGGATGGCGGGTCAGATCAGTTGCGCTGCATGTGCCTAGTGAATGTAGCGTCTCGATCTACTGCCGCCTTCCTACCTAGGCAAGTATGCTCCATCGTAGAGCTCATCGTCACTTACCATCAGGTGAGATCGAGATCAAATACTTGCCTATAATGTAAAAAAAAAAAAAAAAAAAAAAAAAAAACGAGAATCGAATCGAGATAAACGCTACTTGGACTTTTTGTGTACGTATCTTATAAGTCCGACGTTGATAGACATTGCAATATTAAAATATTTTTAAGTTTTCTTAAATTTATAAATTACAAATTGTTTTTAGATTAGATTAGAGAATAAGGTGTTCTAACGTAATTAAATAGGTATTAAATAACTATCAATCTAAATTACAGTTTTAGATTGGCTGTAGTTTATATTCGTCCACTTGTCTGAAGGTCAAATTGTTATTAACTAGATGTTCAGGCAAACTTTGTATCACCTCGTTAATTTTTTTTGTGAGTTTATCCCATGTTTTAATAGTTATTCTTCTATTCGGGGCGGTGACAAATAAAAAAATCTAAATTCGTAATAATCGGACCACCGGTTCTTGTCTTATAAATGTAGTAACTAACATGACTTTTTTTTAATATTTTTTTCGTTGCATTATTTTTTTCCCCTGCCTGTTGCTTTTCTTGTAAGTGTGAATGATCTGAGTATATGCATAATTTTGTAATTATATGACTAAGATGTTTGTGGTTATTTTTTTTTGAAAATCGTTTTAATTGCCCATTAGGGCTTCTCCAAAAACTAAACAAGTGGCTTTCACGCAATACTCTAACTAACATATAGTAATAAGTTAAAATATTGATAGTAATTATTCTACCTCTTATAATTAATTTTAATTCGAACATAACACCTATTGTATTATTGTCTTAATTAAAAGACTGTGATTACTAATTATTTTAGAACTTTGGAACATATATTCAATAATATGTTATACAGTTCAAACGCTTTAATCAAATGTAAACTTTAATCTTCACGCGATACCGTTACATTTACAGAGGAATATTCTCAATGGTTGGCTTATTATTGAGTAATAACGAAGATTTATTATTTTTGAGAGCGGGGATTATTAATCTTTGGTCGCAACACTGATTGAGGCGGAATGAAATTACCGTGAAGACATAATTAAAAGTGATTTGCTCGGATTCTGAGATGTTGGTCTTAATAATTATGGTCTGGATTGAATGACGATAAGATAAATGCTCGGTTGGAATGAGTGAGCATTTACATAAGGAATATAAAATGAATTTGTTATTTATTAACAACCAAGACCGGAGATAATTTAAAATACATATATATATGAAGTCATAGAATTTGAGCGCCTCTATCTATAATATTGTTTGATATATAAAAATATATACGTTTATCGTTGGTTAAAAAAGGTACTTGATTTTTTAATTCGACAAGAATATTTTACATATCTTCTAGGGGAGTGTCAAGCGGGGACATTTTAATATTGACAAAGCCGCCTTTTACTGCCCTCTAATTTGACGAAGTATTTTTTTCTCTTTTGACGGAAAGGCCCCTCTTTGTACCTGTCCTATTGTGATATTGGTCCTCAGATATTTATTTCCTCTTTATATTGGATAAGTGATAATAAGGATGGAATTTTTATAATGGCTTTTTGTGCTGCTTGAAATAAAAATCCGAATTTCGAATCTAAATCTTTTGTAAATGACTTTTGAGGATACATTCAAACGTGAATTAGCATCAGCATATTTTCTTTCATGTAAACCATTAACTACAGCACTTATGAATCGTCAAAATAGTTACAAAAATGCTAAGCTACCACTTTACCACCCGTTCGGAATGCCGTTCCTATGGAGAAGGATGGGAAAGAAACTCCATAGTTGCTCTTTTAAAAAGTTCCGTTACAATTTTGAACAGTACATTGTTATGGGTATGTGAGAACAATGTAGGAACGGCTTGACAGACTTCAGCAACTGGTTAAAAATGTTCTAACTATAAGTACAAGTCTTACACACATTACAAGTAATGACTACATGGTCCTTACATTTACACATTAATTTTGTAAATGAAAATAAAAAGGAAGAAAGAGAGAGAAAAACAAAATCCAAATAGTCTGCTCATGTTTATACATTATGAAGCAATGTATTGTGATCTCATGTATAATGTTGCTATGAATATGTAAATACAAAATTTGTGATGTGAGGCGTTTTAATGCGGGTAATTCTGATATGATAACCGCTTTCTAGCCAATAAGTGATTCTCAACTTGTACACTATGTTGGCAAATAATTAATTAATAACAGCTGATTTTGGCAGGTGTCCGTAACCCTTACAATAGTCCTATCTCATGTCCATCCAAACCTCAATCCGTAGTTCCAATTATCTTACCATATTGCTGCAATAATTCCTCCGATTGCTGAGGTCAATTCGCTGCTTATGCTACCATTTTCAGCAGTTGACCCCAGCAGTTGACTAATATAACATTACAGTTCTCAAAAAGAGCCTCTACGTGTTGCGCAAGCCTTCCAAGGAATTCCTTGGAGTTATAAATAGATACATTCAAATTGGTTTTGCAATAAAAATACTTTTTGAAACCAGCAACCATGGATTTCCTTGCTGCTACGTGCGATAGAAGCCTAATTTTACATACTATTTAATCATTCATAATTGCTGTAATAAAAAAAAATCCGATTTACGACCAAAGAATTATGAGTGACAGAAAATATAATTGAAATTTAAAAATGGCTACGTAGGTAGGATCAAACAATGTCATACAAAACAGAACCAACACTAATATAATAATTGCATGCCGCGCTAATACAAAATGCATGAGGCGGATGCAATAACCGAAATTGGTGCCGCCGTACGCTATACGTCACTCGCTGTGTGTAATATTTTGTTTATTTAATTCGCTGCATGGCTCACTGTTGCATAACTCACGCCGTTTGAACACGCGTCCCGGCCGCTCGAAATAATGTCGCTATTTTACGTGAAAATAACATTTTATATTAATAAATAAATAAATCTATACATATAAATAAAATTGGAGTGTCTGTTTGTAATATTAAAATAACCGCTTTTTACTAAGTGCATTTAGATGTATACACGGTACCTATACCAAAACAACATTTTTTTCAATTTTTGTCTGTGTGTCTGTCTGTTTGTTTCGGGTAATCTCTGAAATGGCTGGACCGATTTTGACGGGACTTTCACTGGCAGATAGCTGATGTAACAAGGAGTAACTTAGGCTACTTTTATTTTAGAAAAAAACATAGGATCCCACGAAATAAAATTAAAACCAATGTTGCAGCGTTGCGCCTGATTAAGTTTGATAGCAACAGCCTGAAATGCGTCCCGCGGGCTCAGAACGTGCAAGCAGGCTGTTGCCAACAGTTGTGTCTTTGTTAAATACCACGCGAACGAAGTCGCGGGTAACAGCTAGTGTTATATAAATTTTAAATGTAAAATCATGATTTACGATAAATAAATAATGGAATGAATTGATGCAATAATGTTTGGTGAATAAAGTCTACCACAACTGAGAATACAAAAATAAATATTTTAGAAGGATCATTCGAATTCGGATCATATTTTGTAGGTATGACGTTCGCAATTAGTTAGTCAAGTACCTATTATAAAATTGACAAAATAAATAATAGCAAGACGACTCCTTTACTCTCATGCATTCTCATTTCACACGAATGATTTTAAAAACGCCGTGTAGTAGGAACCATAATGTATACCGAATTATGAACATAGCAAGTCCATGCTCAATATATCATTGGTCAAATTCCTCTTTGCAATTAGCCGTAAGAAAAAAAAACATGACAAGGTCAGGTTGAGGCAACCTTCCCTTAAAGTGGCATTACATTTAGTCTATGTTATGAGCAGATGATAGTAAACTTAAAATAATACTATCGCCAGACAAACACACCAACTTTACAGTCCTACACTAAGCAACGCTTGTGTTATAGGGACCGTACAATGGACTTAGGGCGAACTCGGTACATAATACTTATATAGATACTAAACATCCATGACTCGGGTACAAACATTCGTGCTCATAACAAGCTCATCAAAGTTTGTCCGTACCAGGATTCGAACCCGGTACCCTCGGCACAGAAAGCAGGGTCACTACCCACTGCGCTAATCAGGTCGTCAAATGTAAAAAGACAGTAAAATCAATACTAATATTATAAATGCGTAAGTTTGTACGGATGGATCACGCCAGCACGGCTGAACGGATCTGGGTGAAATTTGGCACAGAGATAGATTATAGTCTGGAATAGCACATAGGCTACTTTTTATCCGATAAAATGTATGGTTCCCGTGGGATAGATTTATTTTAATTTTTCATAGCTCAAAGAATCGACATATTTTTTTGCGCAGGTAACACCGCAGGTCGCAGCTAGTAAAACATAATATATCGATAGCTTACCATAACTTTCGTCGATATACTCACATAACGCTTCATTCCATTCCCCGCAAAAAAAATCCTTGAAAACGAATATAAATATTGCAAGAAAAACATGTAACTTTTGATAGACTGTTACATAAATATTCGTATGAGTGTATTCAGAAAAGAATGACATAGTAAAAGTACACATAAAATCGCATTTACGACTTTCTACCACTACTTTACTGTGCTAGGTACAGTTGGTTACGTGAGTACGTGGTAAGATTTTTCAAAGGATTTTATTAGGGCTATACATAATGTGGGCCACGAGGCGATGCGATGCGAATAGATTCGCTTTCAAGTCCAAAGGCTTAAAAGTTTTAAGACTCGAGTTTATTATTCGCAGTGCGAGCGAATTAAAAAGGGATAACGCAAATTACTTTCGCGTGAAATATACGGCGCTGAATCAAATAATTGTTATTTGTAAGCACACGTATAGTATTAGTATCGTAAGCGTATCGTATTAGTTAGTATGTAGATCATATTAATAGTGCCTCAAAAATAATGGCACCAAAATTATATAAGTATCTACTCTGCATACGCAAATATTGTTTATTTTTATCTGTCACTCCATAGACTATAACTACTTAGATATGTTTGACAATTGATCGTGTTGGTTACACCATTTATAAGTCAAGGGTCAAAACATAAAAAGCATAAAAAAACATTTTTATGATCATTGTTTTTTTTTATAACTTCGCCCCGAATACCAGAATAACTATTAAAACATTGGAAAAATAAATAAAAAATAATAATTATTATGAAGATAGTTCATTTTGTCATACATTTGACTTTAAGGCTGTACGAAGTTCACCGGGACAGCAAGTTAATATTAAAATCTACTCCAATTACCGCAGTTGGGTTTGAAACGCTCTTCAAAATCGCTCTTCAAATAACAAGTTCGTGGCCCAACTGTCAATCTTATTCCGCATTAAAGTCATATTACGTGAGTTATTTCGGATATTTTACGATAAAATAAGTATACCTATCTGATAGTTTTATGTTTTACTTAAAGAGATCCGCTGCGAATAACGTCTTTCGACACAAATATCTAAGTACTTAAGCTAATCGGTATTCAAAATTTATCAGACGCCAAATATTTTACTATAAAATCACAGATTAGTTTGCCTCACACAGATCATTTTCAATTGAAAATCTAACAGTATTCAATACTTTAAGGGATAGGCATATTGTTAGGCTATAAAAAACATTAACAACAAAAATAATGCCCAAGTACTCATGGAATATTTATTTCCATTTAGAATTTTTTTTCTTCACTCTACAAACGGATTGGAATGCGACCTCAATTGAAAAGATCCGGTTAGAAACACAGCGGGCTTGCATTTTTTTAATTGCTCTATGTACTACAAAAGTTTATTTTAGCTCGAAAGTAAAGTAAAGAAGATTTTAATCGCTTGCTATGATTTGCTATCAGCCGAAAGACCTCCACTGCTGGACATAGGCCTCCCTCAATGACTTCCACACATCACGGTTCTCCTCCACTTGCATTCACCCTTTTCACTCCTTTAATCGCTTGAGTAGCCCAAAAATTTAGAAAAAATAACAAGCTAATTATGCATTAATTTTATACCCTAACTGTGCTCGTTATTCCCATAAAAAATATTGGCAATACATTTTCAACGCTAATGGAAGGTGATAAAAAAATAATATTTGTGTTACTATTTTTATTTGTCAAAGTTTGCCTTACAAATTAATTACTTAATAATTTAAATTCAGTTTCTACAATCCGTTCGATTGTTTATGTAAATTAATCCGATATTATATCAACATTTTTGTCTAGTTACAAGTAATTTCTAATACACATTATTGCATGTTCCAAACGAATATAACAATTTCAAATAATAGTGTACTTTTATAATTGTTTTATTTTTACTATTTACAGAAATGTATTTACATTTATTTTACACACCTAATAATTATTATTAAACATGTGAATAAAAATCATATACAAATTAACAATTAAATAAATATTTGTTTATAAATCTGTGATTGATTTACGATATTTTTACAAGTGTTTTTATTTTTACATAAGTGCATCGTTTTAAAGTTAAGAATGTAAATGTAACAGTGATAAATATAAAACGATCCCTTCCATTATATTGTAAATTAACATTTTGATATAAATTATTATACATACTCATTTTAATTTTATACAAATTTTAAAAAGTACGGCCCTAAAATAATTAACAAAACTAAAATATAAATTTCTAAACACAATAGTAATTACTCGATTAAAATTAATAAAAATGTGTATGATAAGAAATTATATGTGATAACGAGCAATATAATATTTTTTTAACCTACGGTTAAACTTCGTCCGCGGAGAATTGCATTTTATTTGGGGTCCTGTCACTCGTGATAGATAGTTTCTCGACTAACATCTTAGAGGAGTTCAGTGTTGCTGACTTCTTTAATTACCGATCGAACTTGTTTGGTTTATAATTGGAAAAGTTGACAAGCCAAGGGTCAGTGGTGGGTCCCTCTTCGCCCATTTGTTTTTACGGTTATAGTATAAATAAGAAATATGTCTCAAATACCATAAAAACACTTTGAAACAAAAACGTTTTACCAGCTGTAAAATAATTGTATATTCCCACTAAGTTGAAGTAAAAGGCTGTCGAAGCTTTCAAAGTGACTTCATTCAAATATTTTTTATTAAAACCCCTGCAATTATGTGGGATAGAATTGAAATTGCTATATAATCCCTTAACACATTTTAAATTGCGAAAAAGATTTCGTAAAAGGAATGAAATTAGCGTGAACGGTATGGTCTCAAGTTAAAAAAGACGGCGACTTTGATTGTAATAATCTTGACACTGCGATAATAATTTAATATATAAAAGATTATGTATTAAACATGAAAGGACGTATTTATAACAAGATGTTGCCCCCAACTGCGTGGAAAAATAAAACATTATAAGTATCCATAGAATTACATTTTCATACAAATTTTGACCATCCCTTGTAGCCCTTTAGGGGTCGAATTTCCTAAATTTCTTTCTTATCAAGCACCTAGGAGCCCACGGGAACCCGCGTGCCAAATTACAAGTCCCTATGTCTCATGGTTTTTGAGACTTCGTGACGAGTGAGTGAGTCAGTAAGTATATATAAATAGATTATTAAACTCGTGTCAAATAATGACAGTCTATCAATAGAATTCGAAACGCTGATGTAAAAATAAATGATATGATGAACAAAGCTAAAAAGTATTATGAGAATATTATACTCAAAACTTAAAAACAAAATCGCATATCGCTTATATATTACACCGCTTTGTTTCACAATAGTAATACCTAGCTAAAATTTAATTAAGTTTATTTACATTCCGTTTTGCCGAAATTAGAAGGCCATTTTAATATAGGTACAGTTTCAAATTTTCATACAATTTATGAATGAGTTGGAAAATCAACAATAAATAAATATTCACTTTGGAATATCAAATTATGTAATTTGTTTTATAATATTGATTTGATGTAATATAAAACATTATCTACGCTCAAATTTTATGAAAAAGTATAAATAATATAGTTTATTATTATTATTAGTAAAAATGTCGACACTTTTGTTTAAGAAACTATACCTACATCGATAATATCCCGGCAAGACCATTAAACTGACCGTACAATTATCTATTTTACGATATTCATAAGTGACTTATATCAAAACGAATCTTACTCTATACACTGTCCAATAAAATAAAAACAAGTTAAAAAAAAATTACGGATGTGAAATTTTTTTAATTTTATTTAGATTAAGTATAATAATCAAGGTCCCGTGGAATTCACTAAGATTATAATTCTAAACATCGTTATAACTACAGGGAAACATTTTACAACATAACATTCAACGCATTCTATTTTTAAATAGCATTCTTAATTCAAATGTTTCGATGTAAAACAAAATGGCGATTCACGAGATTCAAATTAACGGTTCGAAATCAAAGAGCATTCAGGAACGATCTTGTCGTGTGAATATTTAATCATTTAGCCAGATTCGTCCGTTAGAACCCTTTCATTTGAAACTCATTCGACTGATACACGCAAACAAGATGTATGACCTTTGAAGACGAATTTAATTATATAGTTCGGCGGGTCGGTATTTATGTGACAGTAATTAAAAATATTTGGGCCTATTGATCTTTGATGTTCATACCTTATTTGCACACTGGCTATTGCCCTTGACTTAGTTCACATTTAGATTGTCGGATAATTCAAATATTTTATTAAATTTCTCTTCCGGTACATCGAAATCCACATTTAAAAAAAATCATACACAATTATGGTTCGCACAAGAATTTGCTATTCTATTGTTTAAAAAGCACCCTAATGGATTCGGATTTCCCCAAACTGTACCAGTTAAAAAAATCTCTCTTTTAATTTTAAACTCAGTGTAATGAGTTCCAGTTAAGCTGTACATACATATTACATTCAATCACATCCGTAATTAAAAATAAAATTACATTAAGACCTGTTTACACGAATACATTCATAATATATCGGGCGTACGAGGGTTGTGTAATTTTCACCTAAACCCGTCCACAGTACTTGTGTAAAGTGTAGCAATAGTGCAGTACAACGAGATGAGAAGATTAACCGAGAGAGCGCAGGGCGATGCTGTGTTTGCGTTGCCGTGTTGCATTGCCGCTGGATGCTCTCCTATAACAAAACCAGACAAATCTATTAAAAAACAGACGAATACACCAACTATACGGTCCCACACTAAGCAATGCTTGTATTATACTCACCGTACAATGGAAGCGTACCCAGTATATAATACTTATATAGATATTTAACATCCATGACTCGGGTATAAACATTGGTGCTGTGAACACAAAGTTTGTCCCTACTATGATTCAAACCCTAAACCCTCGGCAGTTCACCGTTTACGCGTACAGTTTCACCGCTTACTTAGTGTTATTTTCAAATAATTAGATTTTTTTTCGACCTATGTGACCTTTATAGCTTACCAATGGACCCCATCAAATATTTTACACGGTTATTGGTAAGCCTTGTATAAAGAAGTGAGTTTATGAGTTGGGGGGGGGGGGGAATCTCAGCATTTACTGAACAGATTCTAAAAAAAATTGCCGCTACATTATCCGCGAGTGCTATAGGCTGTTTCATCAAAATGCTGCGGGCTAAACCGAGGGTAGAAGCTAGTAATTAATACATTTAAGATTTTTACCATTAATGACGTGTACGTTAACAGAAGCCGCCTCGGCCATGGTCGGTACGCAGCTGTAGTTCCCGCTATCACCCGGCATTAGCTTGTCAATCGTGAGCCGTGACGTCAGCTGCTCGGTCCACTCCGTCGTCAACCTCAAGCGAGGCTCTTCGATCACCTCATTCTCTTCTAATTCTTTATACTCTATTAGATTTGATCCTGGAACACATTTTCAGCATTAGTCTTCGAAATCATGAAGCCGCATTGGGAGTCAGCTTAGGGAGCATAAAGGTGGCAGTTAGAAGCCTAAACAATCCAACAATCGGTATAATCTCTCAGATAACAGCTGCCCTATTTGTATTCTGGATATTATATAGCAGGCGCTGCCTGTTAATATCAGTGATTCAGCAAAATCAGAGTAGATTAAAACTGAACCTTATAATAATACCAGCCCTTTTTAATGTCCCACCGCTGGGCACGGGCCTGCCCTCAATGCATGATTAGGCCATCCACAGGTCCACCACGCTGGCCCAGTGTGGGCTGGCGGACTTCACACATCTTTTGAGAGTTTCTCTCAGACATGCAGGTTTCCTAACGATGTTTTCCTTCACCGTTTAGCAAGTGATAATCGTGGTTGAAAATGAAATTCGCACATGAAATCCAGAAATTCCAGAGGTGAAAGCTGGGGTTTGAACCTGTGATCCTCGTTACAGAGGCAAGCGTTCTACCAACTTGGCTATGGCTCTGCTGAACCCTAATTAAATTATAAAAATCAAAGACTAGAATAATATTTCTATAAACAGGGTGTCAATAAACAATACGAAGAAGATGTTGATACATATTGTAGGTCCATTGCAATTGCAAGATAAATTAAGCCCAATGATATGATCGAACTAAGAACAATGAATACTTACCCTTATACCAAAATATAGTGCCAAGGTCATGTGGACCCTGACTGAGGATGCAAGTCAGCGACAACGAGCTTCCAGTCTTCACATACAGGTCCACGGGACCCAGGATGTGGGCTTTTGCTTCTGTTGGACAATTAAACAAGGAGTTCGCTGGTAAAACATACATTTTAGGCAATTAATTATGTATTGAAGACGTCAAAGATGAAGTTAAAGTCTCCAGACGAGATTAGCTTCGTACTTTTCATAAGTGCTTACTTGGCCTCCATAAACGAGAAGAATATTTTGATATACAAATTTTGAAATTTGGTTCTGGAGATGGATTTTTTTATTTTTTTTTTTATTACATTATAGGCAAGTATTTGATCTCGATCTCACCTGATGGTAAGTGACGATGAGATCTACGATGGAGCATACTTGCCTAGGTAGGAAGGCGGCAGTAGATCGAGACGCTACATTCACTAGGCACATGCAGCGCAACTGATCTGACCCACCATCCATGAATGGCAACACCGAACATCATGCCGGAACACGGCTAGGCCGCTTGGCGACATGGCTTTGTTCAGTGGGTGGTGACTAGCCACGGCCGAAGCCTACCACCAGTAGAGTTGTCACCTGGTTGGCACCACCCAGGGTCACGTGTAGGGTGATCTCGAGGGTACTTAATTCTCCTACGGACGAAGGTGACTCGACCCCACAAATGCCCCTACAGAGAGTAGTTTTTGTCATGTTTGTTATAATAAACAAACATGACAAAAACTACTCTCTGTCAGGACTACGTCCTAGAAGACAAGAGAAGGGGCAAGTAGAAACCTGTTAGCGTACATATAAAATAGAAAAAGTAAAGAAAATTTGATAAGACACACATATAATGACAGTCATATTAGAGAAGATAAAAGGAAAAAGAAGAATGGAAAAACCAAGCAGAACTTTCTAGAGGAGATACGACTGAAACAAACTCTATTGTTAAGATCACAATGTGTTAGCGGGTTTCAAGACAATAAGCTCTACTAGGTCTCGCCGAGGTTCAATCCACGGGTCTTCATTGGACAGCACTGTAGATCCTGGCTTATAGGAGTTGCCAATGGTAGGAGTGTGTATACATCCAAAATTAATTAAAACAGAGAGCCAGGCAAAACAAACGTATTTAAAAAAGTATATTTTATTTTTACAAAGGCAGTTATTGAGGGTTGACATACTATTGAAATATTTTTCTAAAAACACCCCAGTAGCAAAAATGTCTAGACCAAAATTAATTATCTTTTCTCGTGTAAAAATTATACTCGTAATTGCGTTTCTTATTCACCTGAATACGAAGCATTTTTTTTCTGTGATTACTTCGGTCTACATTATTCAAATAACTAACATCCATGTTTAATTCCAGTGATTGAATAATCAAGTAAAGAATAACCTTACAAGCGCGTTCAGAAAATTAAAAAAATCTAACTACATCGCCGTACAAACTGTATCTGAAATTTTACTCGCTCGCCTGAATTCTAAGTCTGGAAGCTGAATCTCGTAACATATCATTATTTATTCTAATTCTGTAGCATCTAAAATTCAAATTACACAACTTAATGTATACGGAGAAGCCGCGTGACTGTAATCCTTAATAAACCCCAAGTTTTTTTTAACATAACAATAATAATTCTATGAATACATAAGCGCGCTGCGGATTGTCGTTATGTAACGGAACTTATGATCATAAAAATACAAGCTATTCTCCGTTAGCGAATTCACTTAAAGTCACGCCCGCAGAATAAGTTTGCATCTGTTAAGTTAGTTGCAAATAGAGATTGCCGCGGCACACTCGCCAACAAAACTAAAAACTAGAGATGAGATATACTTGTGATATTCAATACCAGGGCTTCCAAGTACGAGTATGTAAAAATGATAATGTCGAAAACCAGGTTTTAAAATACTTCGACGTATTTGGCAGCTGACCGAGACTGGACAATAATCTATGAAAAATCCTCCATACATAATGTTCTCTATGGGTTTCTCTCTCTTATCAATGGCGTCTCCTTGACATTGTTTGTTTTGAAAAGTGTTCTGAGTATTTAATTAAATTATGATTATGTAAATCTCAAGAAGTTTAGAATTTTCACCCCAGAGCCCTTGGTATATTGACCAATTTTGCATGACACGTGGCGAAGGTATAAAGTTTACAAGGCTGAACTATTTACTACCCTAATTCCGAGAAATATGTCGCCTTTTATGATATTAAAGAGAGAAGTGCCTATCGAGAGCCAACAGAACGTGATACAGCACGTATTACTGAAGAAAGAGAGCACCCTTAAAACGCTCAAGAAAAAAATTAGGGCGAGATTAAATCTGTAGGAGTACTCCACATTGTTATCAGAGATTTCGGAAAGTTCAAGTGGTTTGGAGATGAATTTCGTAAAGTCACTGATAATAGGCAAGGGTGGGGGGCGGCGTATTGGACGGCGTAGGCGTGGTTGAACAATCATAAAAAAAATAAAGGTGAAACTTCAACTCGTTTACAGTTGTAAATTTAGCAAACTTGGTCTTGTGGCTTTAAATGACTTGTAAGTATCTATACATATAAATAAAATTGGAGTGTCTGTTTGTAATATTAAAATAACCGCTTTTTACTAAGTGCATTTGGATGTATACACGTTACCTATACCGAAACAACATTTTTTACAATTTTTGTCTGTCTGTCTGTCTGTCTGTCTGTCTGTTTGTTCCGGCTAATCTCTGAAATGGCTGGACCGATTTTGACGGGACTTTCACTGGCAGATAGCTGATGTAACGAGGAGTAACTTAGGCTACTTTTATTTTAGAAAAAAAAAATAGGATCTCACGAAAAAAAATTAAAACCAATGTTGCAGCGCAGCGCCTGATTAAGTTTGATAGCAACAACCTGCAATGCGTGCGGCTCAGAATGGGCGAGCAGGCTGTTGTCAACGGTTGTCTTTGTTAAATACCACGCGGACGAATGAATTAAATTGTAAGTATACCTCTATACTTATATTATAAAGAGGTAAAGTTTGTGAGTTTGCATGTAAGAAGTAGCCTCCGGATCTACTGGTCCGATTCTGAAAAGTTTCATCGATACAGCGGGCGGAGCCACGGACGGAAGTTACTGTTAAATAAAACAGAAGTGTAAAGTAATTGTATTGGATTCTAGTATGTACACGAAGAATTACAGAGCACGTTTATGTAACTCCATAATTTAGGAGCTGTAGTTACTGACAAATAATACAAGCACTTGCAGCTTAAAGACTAAGCACACACCTGAAGTCAAGTTAAACTATCCCGGGGACTGCAATTGCTTACAATAATAAAGTAATGCGAGTATCTGGCACACGGGCTTGGTTTAAGTTTAAGACTTATAAAGTACCTAAGTATATGGTGAAAGAGATCATATTATTTCCAATAAAAGGAAATTGCAAATGCCAAAATCAGAGCTGAATAATGACATCATTGCCGAGAATATTATGTGTGATAGCTTGTAATCGTTGTCAAAATTTAACGATATTTTGTGTGACGAGGTTGCCAGAGGCTTCTAACCTTGACTTTGATGTAACAATATTTAACGCATCTATAAATTTGGGGTCCAATTTTAAAAGAAAATATGGAGCTGAAAAATATCTACCTAAGTCGCAAAAAAGGTCTAATCTTTAGTTAAAAAAAGAGAAGCCATAAACATATTGATCTTTACTAAGCTTTGAAAATATTTCTACAACAGTGGTCGATTTAAACCATAGCACATAAGAGAAGATCGTCGATACAACAATCCAAAATGCCAGAATAACAATATAATAGTCGATAAAACAATAACAAAAACTATAATTAAAACAAATTTCGGCAATAAATCACTAAGATTCAAAGGCGTCCACGCCAACAAAGCTAAAACGCCGAAACATCTTACCAATTTGACCCAATTACTGGCGGTAAATATACAAGTTTTGAGGCAGCATGTTCTGCTGCGTCATTAGACAGGCTCGGTGGAGGCAAGTAGCAAGACAAGCGAGCATTAAGTGCTCAGGAAGCTTGGAAAATTGCAATGTCAAGTGACGCCCGTTTTAGCCTTTGTATTGCAGTTGGAAAGTTTGCGGAGAGAAACTTAGGCCACGGCGTTAATGAACGCTCCCGTATCGCTAAGTTTATGCTTTATTGAAATTATCTGCTGAAGACGGCTTAAGCAGGCTTTAAATAGTTCCGGATTTGCTCGCTCCCCGACGAGGATGTTATATTTTATTGGTGGCAAAGGAAAATTTGGATTAACGAATTTGCATTGCAAGCCTAATTGGTCTATTAAATCGCGAGATGAGAGTGGATTTCGTGTAACATTATCAGCTTAAAACACTGCTATTATTCTACGTTTTCAAAATGGAATGTTGGATTATAACATTTGCATAAAAGCCTACCTGGATTTTTATTCGTCGGACGAATTAATTTGCTCGGCTTCCTAAATATTTGTCTGCAATGCGGATTCCGGACGTTGTAAGGTCACTACACAAAGACGGGCTTAGAACAACTGAACGGTTCGAAAAATTGTTTCGTGCGGATGGTGACGTCTTTTTTACCTAACTGCGTCAGAAAGAGGGTAATGCCTATTCATATATCTCCTAACGCACGGGTTGTGCTTAAGTTATTAAATACTCAGAGACGCCAGAACGGTTGAACGGATCTGGATGAACTTTGGCACAGAGATAGATTATAGGTTTGAATAGCCGATAGGCTACTTTGTATCCCGGTAAATGTATGGTTCCCGTGGGATAGATTTGTTTTAATTTTTCATAGAGCAGAGGATCGCCATGATTTACAGAAAATAACATAGAGAATAAAGACATACTTTTTGATCGCGGGTAACACCGCGGGGCGCAGCTAGTTAAAAATAAAAAAATAAATCCGAAACGTCGGGAACGTAAAACATAAAATAAAAATGTGTAGTATTCGCGTAAATATAAGAAATCAATATCTGAACTCTCAGATCTGACCTTATCAAATATATAGCAGCAAAAATGTTATAAGAATCATTTTACCCTCAATCCCCACAACTCTGAGCGGCACGTACATTTATGAATAGGAGTTAGGAACTGCAATTGCCTTCATAACGAACTTACCAACGACGTTTAGGTGGAACGCTAGAGACATCTTTGGTTCTGTATTGACTTGACATTCGTAGATGCCAGCATCCCTCTCTTGCGGAAACTTGATCTGAAGCGTCCAGTTTTCCGACTTCTCGGGCCTGATGACCTGTATAAAAGGAATATAATTTTAGCGGAAAAGGGACGATCTTCCAACCAGGCGGGTGGTATAGCTGGCGGGCCGGCCGCAATGCCCAGACGATTATTATCGGGATCTTGTATATATGTTACGTGCTCCGAAAACTCTTATAGCGCGATTCAGGATTGTGTTGAGTATCGTCTATTGTTCTGAATGCGTCAGCTTGTGGCGTGGTTGATGTGGTTTCTACAACATGCTTATTGATACTATCGGCAAACGAACACACCGACTTTACATTTCCGATATAAGTAACGATTGTACCGTACCGTACTGGGGGTGATCCCATTATACAAATACTTATATAGATAATAAACATCCATGACATGAGTACGAACTTTCGTGCTTATCATAAAAAAAATCCCTACCAGGATTCGAAGCCAGGACCCTCGGCGTAGAAGGAACAAGATAACGTTCTGAAAATTTTTCATCTCGATGTATGTACCCGGGGTACGAACTCGGGGTCTTTGCTGGTATTCAATCAAGGTGTTTTCAAGACGAGAGTGAACAGGTACCTTTTAGGCAAGTATGCTACATCGTAGATCTCATCGTCACTTACCATCAGGTGAGATCGAGATCAAATAGTTGCCTATATCGTAATAAAAAAAAATTGAAAATAACTTTATTAATAATACCTGAAATCTCTGATCCGATGTATACGTCAGGATACCAGCAGTTAATATATGAAGGTCTCGTTTCCTTATCCAAGATACCTGTAACAAATGAAAAATTTTAAACTTTTAACATCACCTCGACCCAATTTCGATTTCAACGGACCTTCCGTAAAATCCCTAAATGATTCAACGCTCCGCCGAATATATTCAGATGCTTAAGAGTCTCGTGAAGTAGAAGGTAAAGTTTTTTGATTTCATTCGTTTATGAGAATTGAATGTCCTTTGTGATCTCGCTTTATGTTTAAAAGGTTTATTGACTGTGTCATATAGTAAGCCTGTAAACATGGCCGTGTATATATATTGGATATTTTAGAAAACACATATTTATAGGCCATTATTGGAACTATCATCTGTCAAAACTGACTGTTGGGGTCGAATCACCTTCGTTCGTAGGAGAATTAAATACCCTCGAGATACCCTACACGTGATCCTGGGTCATACAATTTGAAATTGTCAAGACCCCAAATAAAAATATGTCTTTTAATACAATTTCGACTTTAAAAATAATAGATTAAAGAACAAAATACTCACAGCCTTGTCACCCAACTGTTCAACCCTACAATGCAGGAAAGCGGTCTGTCCGACCACGGTGGTCACGTTCCGAGGCACGTTGTACTCGAAGTAGGGGAACGAACCGACGCTGTCCTCGCCGTAATGCGCTGTACCTGCCAACGAAAGAAACTGTAAATATCTGTGTACTTTTTTTTTATTTTTTTTTATTACATTATAGGCAAGTATTTGATCTCGATCTCACCTGATGGTAAGTGACGATGAGATCTACGATGGAGCATACTTGCCTAGGTAGGAAGGCGGCAGTAGATAGAGACGCTACATTCACTAGGCACATGCAGCGCAGCTGATCTGACCCGCCATCCATGAATGGCAACACCGAACATCATGCCGGAACACGGCTAGGCCGCTTGGCGACATGGCTTTGTTCAGTGGGTGGTTACTAGCCACGGCCGAAGCCTACCACCAGTACTAACTGACCGAGCTGCCTCGCGAGGCTGCCTCTGTTCGCGTCAGTACATGGTTCACCCGAGGCAAACGCGCTGCTTCGCCCAAGCGCTTGCATTTGTCACTTATTTCTTCTTCTATCTTTCTTTACGAAATGAGATGCGATGAAATAAAATGGATATGAATATGGCCTCACCCACAACTTAGCGGGTATTTTGCCAATGTCAAGTAATTAATAGCAATAACACATTCAATAAATACACATTATACATAAAATAATGGATGTGACATCATGATTTGATACTTATTTCTTAGCCTGACTGTATATACGAAGTTTGTCAATGTCAAATTCAAATAATTTTGTTCGCATAGGCCTAGGGGGGGTTCGCATAGGCCTCATGCAAGCTAAGAAAAACCCGCTGAGTTTCGTGCCGGATCTTTTCAGTAGTGGTCACATTTCGTTCCGGTTGTGGAGTTAATAAAAGATGTAAAATGATAATTGTAAATATACATGAAGTTTTATTTATAACTAGCTGTTGCCCGCGACTTCGTCCGCGTGGTATTTAACAACGTCTCAACCGTTGGCAACAGCCTGCTCGCGTTCTGATCCCGCGGGATGCATTGCAGATTGTTGCTATCAAACTTTAAGCAGGCGCAGCGCTGCAACATTGGTTTTAATTTTTTTTCGAGAGATCCAATTTTTTTTTCTAAAATATAAGTAGCCTAAGTTACTCCTTGTTACATCAGCTATCTGCCAGTGAAATTCCCGTCAAAATCGGTCCAGCCATTTCAGAGATTACCCGGAACAAACAGACAGACAGACAGACAGACAGACAGACGGACAGACAGACAGACGGACAGACAGACAGACAGACAGACAGACAGACAAAAATTGTAAAAAATGTTGTTTCGGTATAGGTAACGTGTATACATCCAAATGCACTTAGTAAAAAGCGGTTATTTTAATATTACAAACAGACACTCCAATTTTATTTATATGTATAGATAATCATCTAAATATTTACAACATGAAAATAAAAAAAAAAACTTAAATATGATATGAAATATTCATTTCTTATATTAACGCAATTACTACACATTAAAATAAAACTAGTTTTACGGATTTCGCGTTTATATAAAATCCGTAAATTAGTTTTATTTCTCTGACGTCTAATGAAAAGATCAGGCACGAAACTCAGCGGACTTTTCTTAGCTTGAGTAAGCTCATTGCTCAGATCTTTGGGTGGGTGGGGACCATTTAAACTAAGAAAGACGATGTTATTTCAGTCTGTGTAAAAACAAGTTCAGCATGACAGATCATTAAAAATACTGGTTGGAAAACGCAAAAAAAACCCGATATGAAATTCCTTTCCGTGTATGATGTTATTACAGAGCTGAACCGAAATTATATATAATAATAATATAACAATAACAGCCCTTTGTTAATGTCCCACTGCTGGGCACGGGCCTCCCCTCAATGCGAGGGGGGATTACGCCATAGTCCACCACGCTGGCCCAGTGCGGGTTGACGGTCTTCACACATCTTTCGAGCGTTTCTCTCAGACATGCAGGTTTCCTCACTATGTTTTCTTTCACCGTTTGGCAAGTGATAATCATGGTTGAAAATGAGATTCGCACATGAAATCCCAGAGCTCTATCATTCTATCGTCGGTCGGCAAGACGCACGGACAAGTGTCATCCGTACACTGTGGACATTCCTTCGGTACGCACTAAGCGTTTTGCTTCTACTTTCATCGTGCGTACTGCCAAGGAATGGAACACACTAACGGCGTCTTTGTTCCCCGTTGACTATAATCTGGGTGTTTTCAAGTCGAGAGTGAACAGGTACCTTCTAGGCAAGTATGCTACATCGTAGATCTCATCGTCACTTACCATCAGGTGAGATCGAGTTCAAATAATTGGTTATATTGGAAAAAAAAAAGCTGAGAGCCGGGGTTAGATCCTGCGATCCTCGTTACCGAGGCAAGCGTTCTACCAACTTGGCTATCAATGTTTTATAAGCGAAATTAGAAAAGAATAAAATGTACTTTTTTTTTAATGCCGCACGTCTGACGTAATGTGCCTCTTTTTTTAATTTTTAATTTTAATGCCTTTTCTAGCGATTCCGTTTGTCGCGAAAGGTTCAAATAGAATACAAAACGACACAATTAGCGTAAACAAAGGGGTTGTTGATTAAGAAATTATTCAGAGCGTTGGAGACATTTGTGTAATGTTTTTGCTTAGGTGAACGACCTTAATTTTGGTGAATGTTGGCCCCTTTTTTAACATCGCCAGGTTTATTTTTCTTGGACGCGGTATTATTGAAGTAAGAAAAAGTTATGGCAGTTTAGTAACGTGTATTTTTGGTAGGCAATATTAATTCTTTATTATTTATTTTTGCAAACACGAGCTGACTTGACAGACATTATGTCAAAATTCCCACAAAAAACCCAAATTTCCCAATTTCGGACACGTCTCATCGTCACTTACCATCAGGTGAGATCGATATCAAATACTTGCCTATAATGTAATAAAAAAAAATACTTTAAAAAAATTTAAGTCTGCTACTAAATTTAATATACCATTGCAATAGACCTAAGAGCTTTAAGATAAGCTGCAATTATATCTTGTGTTCTGGAACCACAGTGACATGTGATTTGCTACTCTAAAATTAAATATTATTTCAATGAAAAATAACTAATACTGCCACATCCATTAGGTTTATTTTTCCACATCAATGCCACTCCTTTAACACCTGCCGTCATTTCACAAAATTACCGGACTTAAATCGCCTGGTTCACATCTCATTTACCCTCCTTTTTACGATTTCGTGGCGTGTTTTTAAAAGAAACTCGCTTGATGCAAATTATACTCTATCTCGTGAAGATTTTAGGTTTCATTTTGTCTGTACAATGAAAGATAATCCGGGCTGGGAATTGTTGTTCTCTTAATTAAAGTAATATAGTTTTTGGGTCAAATTATGAAGCAGTTTGAGATGGTCATTAAAAGATATGAATTAGTTGTTGTTTGTATACCATATACTCCCGCCGGTATCCCGTGAGGGTAGGCAGAGACCATCCAATACCATATGCCATAATGCTGGCATACCACTTTCGCGTCATCCACATTCATACATATTCTCATACATTTATGTCAGTTGAAAGTGCTACAAACTTGCCCTTTGTAAAAATACCATTAACCTGATCGTGGAAGGTTCTCCTAAAGCGCCCGAAGCAACACGCGTCGAGCGAAAAACAAATCTCATCGTTTCAGTAAGAAAATTAAAATTGTATCAGTCGCCTGAGGCATTTCACAGGATAAAAATGTATGCCTAGTAAAAATTGTTTATCCATCCGTATTAATAATAGAACCATAAATAAAATATTATGTACTAGCTATCCCGGCGAATTTAGAGCTGACTCAGAATCAAATGTATGAGAAATATAATTCTTTCTTCAAAAATCTTTATCATTATTTTTTAAGTAACATTTTCCTCTGTTGAAATTTAAAATAATCAAACATATTGATTTCTTATATTTACGGGAATACTACACATTGAAATAAAACTAATTTTAAGGATTTTATCGCGGTTTTTTTTTATTTTACGTTCCCGACGTTTCGGCTGCTTTACAGCAACCATGGTCACGGGAGGACATTACAGCGATCATCAAGCACCACATTGTTTTATATATATAGATAGATTCTTACTACCCCTATAACGATCGATTGCAATGATACGCGTTTAATTCGCAACTATTAAAACAACAGACAATTCAAAATGATAGCTAAGTCCATGTAAACAAAACACAATTTACCTCGCATGTACACAGATTAAAATGTCAGCCCTCGCTTTCTATCAAAACAAATCAGTGCGAAAACACGTTTTATAGGGAGTTCGCTGTTCTGCGGTTGCTATCTGAGAAGTGGATGGCATTACATTGGCTTTAATACGATTACACGTGAACACGATAAGCCTATTAATAGAGTAGGGAGTTGCGATCTGATGTCTACATTGTAATATATATATAATACCAGCCCTTTTTAATGTCCCACTGCTGGGCACGGGCCTCCCCTCAGTGCGAGGGGGATTAGGCTATAGTGCACTACACTGGCCCAGTGCGGGTTGGTGAACTTCACACGTCTTTCAAAGGGTTCCCTCAGACATGCAGGTTTCCTCGCGACACAGGGAGAAATAAATACAAAAAACATTTAATAGTATTGCTAGACAAACACACTAACTATACGGTCTCACACTAAGCAACGCTTGTATTATGGGTACTGTACAATGGACTGAGGGCGAACTATAAAATACTTATATACATATTAAACATCCATGACTCAGGTACAAATATCCGTGCTCTTCGCCCAAAGTTTGTCCCTACCAGGATTCGAACCCGGACCCTCGGCGCAGAAAGCAGGGTCACTACCCACTACGTTAATCAGGTTGTCAATACTAAATAATCACATAAATTTTAATTGCAGTCTTAAATCACTAAGAAGACGAAAATCCTTTACACCATTACTAGTTTAAAGTCTTAAGAAAAAAAAACACTCCCTTTCAAAGAGAAAAAAAAGGCTAAGGGTGGCTAGAAAAATCTTTTCCACATTTGCTAAAGAACGCGTTTAGCTAGACATTAACACTTCCCTTTAAGGTCTAAGAGGCTTAGGTAGAGTATTAGGTCAAGTGGCGAAACGTATGGGGCTTCGTAGACGTAAGCCAGTTACATTAACGAGAATCCCGAGGAGAGATTTAGCTGGCTGCATCAGGGGCTGGGGATCCAGGATTTCTTTAAGGTGGTCAATTTTGTTGGGGCGGGCGGACCAATTCTGTTTGAGGGGAGAAGGCGGTTTTTGAGTGATTTTACTCTATCAGAAAATAATAATTTCAATTGGTCGCAATAAAGTAATTCAGCTGTTTGTTGGGGATGGGAGGGGTGTGGGGGGGGGGATTGAGCAATTTTTGCGGGATCACTAAATATATGATTTAAATCGGCTTGTTTTAATTCAAAGTAAACACTATAATGTAGGTATGTTTAAAGTTCAAATTACTAAAAAAACACGGCCTGGCTTTTGAAAACAACCTGCGCCAAATATGTACATATTAAACGGGTCATTCTGATCATAAAACCAAATGAACTAGCAAACTATCCACTAAAAATCCTCCAATAATGTGAAAGCAATATTTCGAGGGTCTACTCCCGAATACCAAAAATTTGAATATAGAAATACAAGCTTGGAAATAAAACTTTGGTACTATAAAACAAGAAGGTATTCAAAAATTACGATTCCATAGTTAAATCTATACATATAAATAAAATTGGAGTGTCTGTTTGTAATATTAAAATAACCGCTTTTTACTAAGTGCATTTGGATGTATACACGTTACCTATACCGAAACAATTTTTTTTTTAATTTTTGTCTGTCTGTCTGTCTGTCTGTCTGTCTGTCTGTCTGTCTGTCTGTTTGTTCCGGGTAATCTCTGAAAAGGCTGGACCGATTTTGACGGGAATTTCACTGGCAGATAGCTGATGTAACAAGGAGTAACATAGGCTACTTTTATTTTAGAAAAAAAAAAATGGATCTCTCGAAAAAAAATTAAAACCAATGTTGCAGCGCTGCGCCTGATTAAAGTTTGATAGCAACAATCTGCAATGCGTCCCGCGGGATCAGAACGCGAGCAGGCTGTTGCCAACGGCTGAGTCTTTGTTAAATACCACGCGGACGAAGTCGCGGGCAACAGCTAGTAAATAAATATTGCCAGACGAACACACTTAACGATCCCACACTAAGCAACGCTTGTATTATGGGTACCGTACAATAGACTGTGGGCGAACCGAGTATATATAACTTGTATAGATTTTAAACAACCATGACTTGAGTACAAACATTCCTCCTCATCACATAAAGGTTGTCTCTACCAGAATAAGAACCCGGGATCCTCGGCACAGAAAGTAAGGTCACTACCAACTGCGCTAATCAGGCCGTCAGATACGCAAAACAAATAAATAAAAATGAGTAAGAAAACAATCTACGTATCAAGAAGATCTTGTCCGTGCGGAATGGTGGCAATCTGAACGCAGGCTGCATTTTTTATCATATTTTGATGCTGATTCTTTAAACGAGAAAAGAGTCTCTTGTCACCTATGGAGACAAAAAATCTAGGTGATCATTTCTCGAATATTTTATCGCGCAATGAATCCATGGAGGTTTTTTTTATACATTATAGGCAAGTGTTTGATCTCGATCTCACCTGATGGTAAGAGACGATGAGATCTACGATGGAGCATACTTGCCTAGGTAGGAAGGCGGCAGTAGATCGAGACGCTACATTCACTAGGCACATGCAGCGAAGCTGATCTGACCCGCCATCCATGAATGGCAACACCGAACATCATTCCGGAACACGGCTAGGCCGCTTGGCGACATGGCTTTGTTCAGTGGGTGGGAGCTTACGTCTCTACGGCAAACGGCATAAAAACGAATATAGTTTTTAACCAAGTATACTTGCGCTGCTTGCTGGAATTAACAAAATACAATCAGCCACCTGCCCTAAAAACTTTTCAGACATTAAGTACCAAGGACTCGGCCGAACTGCCATCGATGCCCAATTCCCACGGTCAAGTGTACCACCGACAGTCGCCTAGCACACTTTGAATACAGATTACCTTTTTTCTCTAGAGGCCTTTCAATGTTTTCTGGCCAATGAAAGGCATGCCAAGGTCGGAGTGGGGGCGGTTCGTGAGCCGGTCAGTACTAAAGCAAACAGAATAATAAATAACCAATAATGCGTTCGGAGTTCGGGGCAATTTACTTAGATGTTTTGAAAGAAAACAAAAGTAAGCTTGTTTTATTATTTACACTGATGTAAATGTTTTAGTAATCGATGCCAGATAAATTTTAAGACCCGTTGCAACCTCTTTGGTGCTTTGAGCACACGCGAGCTTCATCAGCCTCACATCTGCCTGAGTTTTTTGAGATAAACTATTATTAGAGGCCTTTATAAACGTAATATTACAAAAAGCAATGATTGTTACATTTGTGCGCGCTATTCTCAGAGACCGCTTAACCAATTTGGGTGCGGTTTTCACTAATGTACTGTAATAAGCTTCACTTATAATGTAGTGATTATTTTATTACAATCGGTTCTTAAATCAAAAAGTTATATGAGCCTAAATTTGCGGACGAAGTCGCGGGCTACAGCTATGTATAAACATTTGATATGGTTGTGGCGGTTGTATTCATTTCTAAAACGACATACAATATGACAAAGCTAACAAACTGACAATTGTATATGCGGAAGCAATTTTTCAACCTTCCGTACGTACTGTACGGGCAATTTGCATCCATTATACCTGGGCCTGTTGTCTCGGTATTATACATTCTGATAAGAAAGACCATGAGTTATGGTCGCATGGCTGTCAAGCTATTCGGAGACCTTGAAGACACGGAGTGAGTTACGTTTGCTATTTGCATCCGAATGCCTTGTTTAGATAGCATGACTGCCTTCCTTAAGACCCCAACCGTGCATCGCGTTGGAAAGGAATTAAATCAGGATTGAATTAGTTAAGCGTGTTATACACGAGACGAATACAAAGCAATACACAGCGACAAAGAATGCTGTGTGCTGTTTAAATAAAACTATAATATGAATTACTTTTTTTTTTATTACTTTATAGGCAAGTATTTGATCTCGATCTCACCTGATGGTAAGTGACGATGAGATCTACGATGGAGCATACTTGCCTAGGTAGGAAGGCGGCAGTAGATAGAGACGCTACATTCACTAGGCACATGCAGCGCAACTGATCTGACCCGCCATCCATGAATGGCAACACCGAACATCATGCCGGAACACGGCTAGGCCGCTTGGCGACATGGCTTTGTTCAGTGGGTGGTGACTAGCTACGGCCGAAGCCTACCACCAGTTAAATTAATTACAAATTTGATCTACCAAAATCGTAGAATTCATCATAATCATACCTATTAAATTTTGAGCGGTACATTGTTATAGGTATGTGAGAACAATGTTGGAACATCCACAAATTAAATAGTTTGTGTACGTGATAAAAGTTGGTCTGAAATATCAGCGATAGTAAAACGGCTGGCACTTTGCCCAATTTGAATGCAATCCAGCAATCTGCATGATAACTTCTCTCTCAATCTGTTCAATTTAAGACTCTCTCAAATAGAAAACACTTGTTGACTTCCAGTTAATATTCATTTGCTGATTATTGTAAAGCTTTTTTTTTTTTTTATAAATTCATCAACGCTTTATAGAGTTGCGTAGCGAGCCCTACTTCCTATGAGTGCCTCAGTGCCCGCATAACAGAGATGAGATCGATTTATTTAAACGGTATATATTATTTAACTTTACTGGTGACAGCAAAAAGGTAATGAAGTAGGCTATGGTTCTTACATTAATACAAAATAGATCTAGAAAATATTACTTGTGCGTGTATTAGATGTATGTGTGGGTGTGTCATAATACAAATGTTATTTTCGTGTGAACACTGTAACTTAAAATGTATATAATATAATATCGTCAGACAAACACACCAACTATACGGTGCTAAACTTAGCAACGCTTGTATTATGGGTACCGTACAATGGACTGAGGGCGAACGTAGAATATAATACTTATATAGATATTAAACATCCATGACTCGGATACAAACATTCAATCTCATCACACAAAGCTTGTCCCTACCAGGATTCAAGCCTGGGACCTTCGGCGCAGAAAGCAGAGTCACAACCAACTGCGCTGATCAGGTCGTCAAAGAACCGTCGTCGAAGAAGAAATAGGTCAAATTTTTTTTAATTTGTTTTTATTACGATATAGGCAAGTATTTGATCTTGATCTCACCTGATGGTAAGTGACGATGAGATCTACGATGTAGCAAACTTGCCTAGAAGGTACCTGTTCACTCTCGACTTGAAAACACCCAGATTATAGTCGACGGGGAACAAATACGCCGGTAGCGTGTTCCATTCCTTGGCAGTTCGCACGATGAAAGTAGAAGCAAACCGCTTAGTACGTACCGAAGGAATGTCCACAGTGTACGGATGACACTTGTATGTGCGTCTTGTCGACCGATGATAGAAGGGAGATGGGGGAATTAACTCGTGTAATTCCGTCGCACACTCTCCAAAATGTATTCTGTAGAAAACTGATAGGCTGGCAACCCTACGTCGGTGTTCTAGGCTCTAAAAAAGAAAATATTCACGCTAGCACACCAGCCACAACCTTAGCATGCTCATAAAGGCCGTATATTACACCGTCATGTAATGCACACTGTTCGTTGAGAGCGCAAAACTTTTATAATAAAGACAGCGAAGTGGATGACGGCCTATATCGCGGTAAGTGGACTGAATCCCTGCAGACAAATTGTGTTGTACTTAGACTCTTCAGACGATACATTATGGTGTATATGGGCCCACTTCGTATTTTTTTTTTTTTTTTTTATTACATTATAGGCAAGTATTTGATCTCGATCTCACCTGATGTTAAGTGAAAATGAGATCTACGATGGAGCATACTTGCCTAGGTAGGAAGGCGGCAGTAGATCGAGACGCTACATTCACTAGGCACATGCAGCGCAACTGATCTGACCCGCCATCCATGAATGGCAACACCGAACATCATGCCGGAACACGGCTAGGCCGCTTGGCGACATGGCTTTGTTCAGTGGGTGGTGACTAGCCACGGCCGAAGCCTACCACCAGTAGAGTTGTCACCTGGTTGGCACCACCCAGGGTCACGTGTAGGGTATCTCGAGTGTACTTAATTCTCCTACGGACGAAGGTGACTCGACCCCAAACGAAGGTGACTCGACCCCAAATTATTTACAAAGAAGGAACTAATTTATAGAACTAGGCGATACTTGGCGGAAATGTATGGTTAAACAAATAGGGGAAGAGGTACCGCTGACCTGTAGCTTTCAACTTTCCCAATTACAAACCAAACAAGTTGATCGATAATTAAAGAAGCCAACAAAACCAAACTCATCTAAGGGAGCGTTCAGGTATTACGTAACAAATTGGGGGGGGGGGGGGATTCTTTAGAAACGTTACGATGCGTTACAGGGGCGGGAGGGGGGCTTTGAACTACGCTCTACGCGAACGGTCGCGTAGAGATTTTACGTTTTTGGAGGGTGGGGGGGCTAAAGAAAAACGTTACGGCGCGTTACCTGGGGGGAGGGGGGGTCAAAAATCTCCGTATCGCGATCGAGAATCTGACCTTAAGCCTTAAACCTTGACACGTTGATAGCTTATAACGCCAGTCAATATATAGGATGATTAAAAAAGGGTATACCTTTGAACCTGCGCATTTTTAATAATTGTGTGAAATTAAAACTTCGATATGTTAAAAAAATTGCTCACAATTGTCATTTTGTTGTGAACAAAATATTATTTTGTAAAATCTAAATATTCTAATTCTGGCTTCGCATAATGATTGCAAATATGCGCTTTGGAAGCATAGAATCAAAGGTTAGTATACTCTATGTCGGGAAAAGAACTCAAAATCCACTAAATGGATTTTATTTTTTCTCGGTGATAGTTTTTTTTTTTATTGCAGTATAGGCAAGTATTTGATCTCGATCTCACCTGATGGTAAGTGACGATGAGATCTACGATGTAGCATACTTGCCTAGAAGGTACCTGTTCACTCTCGACTTGAAAACACCCAGATTGTAGTCAACTGGGAACAGAGACGCCGGTAGCGTGTTCCATTCCTTGGCAGTACGCACGATGAAAGTAGAAGCAAAACGCTTAGTGCGTACCGCAGGAATGTCCACAGTGTACGGATGACACTTGTCCGTGCGTCTTGTCGACCGACGATAGAATGAAGATGGGGGAATTAATTCGTGTAATTCCGTCGCCGTTATTCGTCGTAATTAGTTTATCGCAAGATCAACATATAGACTAATTTTTGATTCACGCAATGTGTGGTTTCCCTCTGAATAGCCTAAAACTCAATTCCCCGAGTATATATGAAGTCGAGGGCTTTGCTAGTAATATAAACTGCGTTCTATAGTATGCTTCATAACAAACACACATCTATATGCAGCTTCTACATCGCTGTTAGTGATAAGGCCGCACATTGTGACACTCTGGTTTTTTTTTTTATTACATTATAGGCAAGTATTTGATCTCGATCTCACCTGATGGTAAGTGACGATGAGATCTACGATGGAGCATACTTGCCTAGGTAGGAAGGCGGCAGTAGATAGAGACGCTACATTCACTAGGCACATGCAGCGCAGCTGATCTGACCCGCCATCCATGAATGGCATCATTGAACATCATGCCGGAACACGGCTACGCCGCGTGGCGACATGGCTGTATGTGAGTTAAGTGTGTGTAATTTTGTTATTATTTTCTATGACGGAATAATATAGAGTTATCTATGTATCTATTTACCTATATATCTACCTATCTGTCTACCGATCTATCTACCTATCTATCTACATTACAACGCGTAAGTATACAACTTTACGATATCCTCAAAAATACCGGCGTACGCCGAGACCTCAAACGCCTACAAAGATAAACTTTTATAGGGATTTTCAGCGCACCTTCGGGAGCCCGCTCGTAGCGTAAGCCCTCAGGTGTATGAACGCGTGAATTCCTATGATTATTGCTATTTTTATAACCGTTGCCTTTTCTAGACGGCGGTCGGGAAATTTATTTGTCGGTTTTTATTCTATACTGGTTAATTCAGAAGGAGTATTAATAAAACACAAAAAAAGTCGGTTACATAGACACTCATCCGGTAAGTGGAGCGCTAATTTCAATTGAGCATACGGAAAAATGGCAAATTTAAACTCCTACTACTGAAAAATTACCAAATACATGATAGTAAGGTAATGTAATCTATACTTCTATACTATAATATTATAAATGTGAAAGTTTGGATGGATGGATGGATGGATGTTTGTTACTCTTTCACGCCCGAACGGCTGAACGGATCTGGATGAAATTTGGCACAGAGATAGATTATAGTCTGGAATAGCACATAGGCTACTTTTTATCCCGGTAAAATGTATGGTTCCCGTGGGATAGATGTTTTAATTTTTCATACTTTTTATCGCGGGTAACACCGCCGGGCGCAGCTAGTGAATATATAATGATAAAAAAATAAAAGTACATGTCCCGTATATACGTATATAACTTGGAACTGGGGATTTAATTACAAAACAAACAAGAGAATGAGATTACAGATTAGAATAATAGAATTAGTATATCCTTAAAACATACAGTCTAATATTTTTGTTACGAATAAAATTATAATGTGAAGTCAGGATATGAACAGTTTTTTTTTAATAAAATATTTCCCAATAACATGACATGTAGATTTTATAAATGTTTCTTTTAAATTTGACGTATCGACATTCTGACTTCATATAATGCATATGTCAAGTAAGCTGTGAATAAGCTCATCATTACCGGTTCATTGTAAAACAAACTACAGCATCAATACTATACTATGTTGGTAGCTACAAATGCCTCTTCATATTTAAGAGATAGCCAGCCTACCACCATTTTACTGGTGGTATCAGAGAGTGGCCGTGGCTAGCCACCACCCACTGAACAAAGCCATGTCGCCAAGCGGCCTAGCCGTGTTCCGGCATGATGTTCAGTGTTGCCATTCATGGATGGCGGGTCAGATCAGTTGCGCTGCATGTGCCTAGTGAATGTAGCGTCTCGATCTACTGCCGCCTTCCCACCTAGGCAAGTATGCTCCATCGTAGATCTCATCGTCACTTACCATCAGGTGAGATCGAGATCAAATACTTGCCTATAATGTAATACAAAAATAAATAAATAAGCCGACGACCGTGAGATGTCGTTAATAATTTATATCTCTTTGATACCAACTGAAGATGAAAAAGTAAAGTCATTTATTCATTCTGGATTACGGCTACAAGGTTTTATTACTTTGGATTCCCTTGAGATTTCCTTTCTAGATCATGATGTCAATACGGTAGTGTGTGTGGCTAGCAAAGATGGGAATAATGTATAGCTGCAAGGTTTTCCATATATATACAATACTAGCCCCGCCCCGCGGTGTTACCAGCGTTTACATTTTACCGGGGTAAAAAGTAACCTATGTGCTGTTCCAGACTATAATCTGTCTCTGTGCCAAATTTCATCCAGATCCGTTCAGCCGTTCTGGCGTGATTGCGTAACAAACATCCATCCATCCAAACTTTCACACTTATAATATTAGTGGGATTTTTTATCAGAAAAAAAAAATATAATTACTTCCCCAGGAAATTTTGAGTGTAATTCTGCTTATTTAAAAAAATAATGTCGGATAAACAATTTATACTTCTAAAATTACCACTAAAGATATCAATTACTCCTCTAAAACGCTGCTCTAAAATATAAGCAATTTACTTGCTTTCCATTCTTGAAATTTCCAAAGTATTCTCCCAACATTTAGCACTAAAATTCCAAGTAATCTAATCTAAGAGACTAGGCTTTTAAGTGTGAAGCCATTTGTCTTTAATGTCGTCGGCATAAAGATAGGTACGGCGATCGCTAAGCGAAATAAAAATTATTTAAAGAGCGTTGACGTATCAAGGTTTCTCGTTTAAAATAGAAGTTATAGGCACAACTTGTCTCTACAAATAAATAAAAGTGGAGTGTCTGTTTGTAATATCAAAATAATTGCTTTGTACTGAGTGCATTTGGATGTATTACACGATACATATACCAAAACAAAATTTTTTTCAATTTTTGCCTGCCTGTCTGTCTGTTTGTTTCGGCTAATCTCTGAAATGGCTGGACCAATTTTGACGGGACTTTCACTGGCAGATAGCTGATGTAACAAGGAGTACCTTATCTATTTATGTGTAATCCAGTGGTTTCTATTTTTTTTAGAAATTTGTTTAAGCCTACGGGTGCACTTAAAAATTGTCACTTATTTTTTTTCCTTAACCCTACAACCGCAGAACGCGACTTCAACTGATAAAATCCGGCGAGAAACTCAGCGGGCTTGTTTTTTTTTAAAAAATTTTTTAACGACCATGTTTATTACAAAAAAAAATAAGCTCTAGTATGTTGTTATGCGAGGCGCACACACACTATACTTTGACATCATAAATCTTCATTGATCTAGATATTTGAGCGGTCAGTCAGACACATTATTTTCAATGCGGAGGCCGTATCTACCATTTTTGGAATGTTTGCCTTGGGTTTTGATTAAATTTTGCATGGGGATTGATTGATTTGATTTCTTATATTTATATTTACGCGAATACTACACACTCAAATAAAACAAATTTTACGGAGTTTATCGCGTTTATTATACTTTTTTACGTTCCCGACGTTTTGGCTGCTTTACAGCAACCATGGTCACGGGGGGACCATAGGAACGTGTTTATTCCGAGTTTTTTTTTTCATTTATTAGTCAGTGAATAGTTGTTTAACATGCTAGTGCGGTTCAGTTTAAGCGTTTTTATTTTCGGCATGAAAATGGTTGCGTATATCAAAGGGTTTATTACTTGCAAGTCAACGTTCAAATTTCGCAACAAATTTCAGCTTGTCCGAGAAAATCCAGTAATTAGTTGAGTTCTCATCGACTTTATACCGCCTCTTACAGTTTTCACAATGATTGCAGTACCACACATTTAGTTTTGCCTAGATGTGGCATTGCTATATTAATAATGAAATCTCAAAATTAGTTTCATTTTAATATACTTCTGTGGTTTTATTTTGGAGAAATTTACCTCAACCTCTGAAGAAGTATGACATTCTTGTTTGTTAAATACTTAGAATAGTGTAATTTTATTACAATTTAAATAACATTTCTTAATAACTAGGCCAGAAACATACATCAGATACTCTGAATAATTAGACAAATAAAAATTCATTAAACATTGTAACTATTTCTGTAATTTCATAGTCGAAGTCGAATTACGAAAATAGTAAATTAAATGTAAATTATAACAATGGATTTCGAAATTGAAATGTTTATTCACATTTTTGTAATTGCTATCATAGTTTGTAATCATAAAACTCGAGAGATTTTGCTACAATGATCTCTTAGGCTCTGTTTGTGTACACAAAGCAATTCTTGAATAGTTTTATCAGCATATATTTATATTGCTGGACGAAGGTCTTAATTTTCGTTCCTCTCGGTTAATGTCTATAAAGGCAAGTCTTTTAAGTGGAATTCCAATCATTGGCCATGCTTTTACGAACAGTGTTCAAGCGAGGCAGAGCGAACGTGTGCCTCGGATGAGCGCTATCATCTGGCATTTCCCTCGCTGTCAGCCAGTCTCACCGTGGCTACCCCCAGCGGAAAAACGTCCATTACCAAGGGTCATTTCCATCTAACTAATATCCCTGGACCTTTTCTCTAATGAAAAGCATTAATAACATCTGCGCGCACTAAAATGTCTTTTGTTTCTTGTGCGATTTCGGAAATTGGACGTCTTTTGTTTTGTTATATTCGGTTAATAACCCGCTTGTTTAGACGAAATATTGCACAGTTTATGTATAGCATATGTATGTTGCAAATGTCATGGGATATTTCGGGTACGGTGTATAAAATTGGAAATTTATTGGGCACTAACCGCAAGCGGTAGCTTTAGTTTAAGCTAGGCATACATGTGTTATAAACAGTCATGCATACAGACAGGCAAATGGCAATTGATACCATTTTGAAGTTTGATATATATGTTTTGCTTGAGTGGATGTTTTGCAAATAATCCATAAATCTTATTTTTATATATCGTGCTCAGGCGAGGCAGTACACAAATTTGCCTCGAGTGAGACACGTACTGGCTAAACGAGGCATAGCATCCTCACGAGGTTGTACACTAAGAATAATAGATCGTTATTGATCTATTAATTCAGCATGTTTATCAGTAATTCCAGGACTAGCACGATAACTGATGTTTTTCACTTTTGAACAATCCTAGATCAAATCTCATCGACCAACTGGTTCCAGACAAGGGCACAGAAAAAAAAATTCAACGAAATATAAGACCAATTTAACAACTCTATGGAATCAAAACCATGAATATCCGCCCAAATTAACGCAAGGAGAAATTATGAGCTCAATAAATTTTAAAGGCACAAGGAAATGTTCCATTACAAGATATCATCAAATTCCTTCAAGCTGGCCCCAATTAAGATATCCTTGGAACAGGGATGGCGATTTAAAATCGATTTATTTAAGTCTTGCTACCTTGATTATATATTATTGCAACTTTTAATCGATTAAGAGAGTTTCATTACAAAATTAAGATGTACAAAGTTGTGCTTCCCAATGAATGGGTTCAGGTATAACGAAATTAAATTTTAAGGATATAAGCAGTGATAGCCAAGTTGTTGGAACGCTTGCCTCGGTAACGAGGATTGCATGTTATGTATACCTCCGCAAAAAAATATACTAGTCGCTATCAACGCAACGCAAATTTGCAATATACTACCCAAACAATAAGAATCCAACTTGAATGACGCACACATACGTGAAAAAAAATACCCAATATTGGTAGTAAAATATTCCGCAGTACCAGAGTTGTGAGAGAAATCTATTTGTACAAAATAATCACATTAGTTGTTCAAACATTTGTTTTTGTTTAGACCAACATTGTAGCACTCCATTCGCGCCGGTAATGGACGGTTTTCATATTTGTTATCGTGTTATTTGAACATTTTTATTGATACCAATAATCTTCAAGGCACAATTCATTTTTTTATTCGAATCTAATCCAATTCCAAAAAACTTTCTTATAAAATCCCTAATGGCCCAGAACATCTACTAGAAGTTTTTCAGGTTTGTATGAATACCTGAAATTTCTTAGTAGAATTTTCAATATTCTATTCTATTAGCCGAAAGACGTCCACTGCTGGACATAAGCCTTCAGCTTCAGCCTTCATTGCCCCCAATGATTTCCACACATCACGGTCCGCCGTCACTCGCATCCACCGGCTTCCTGCTACGCGTGTGATATCATCGGTCCACCTTGCAAGCAGCAAATACTTCTCGTACTAATTTCGTAAGCTAGTTTGTTGGCTTACTATTTTAATTCCTTAATAGAAATGGCGGACTCAATATTAAAACGCACCAGCTTCCCAGCATCTCATGTTTAGAAGGTAACCGCGTTTGACCATGCGCTATGAGAAAGTTATGTATCTTTGAATATTAAGTTATAAACTGAATTTGTGAGGTGCCAAATTAGTTAGGGGCTCCATAAACTAACCTCGGCCAGTTTAGCCCGACAGAACTTTGAAATTATCCCCAGCCAGTCCAAGTTTCGTATTATCTTAGTTCCTGTTGAAATAATTTGATGTACTTTATCCTTGTTGGACTTAGCTAGAGAAAATCTAAACATTTGGTCTGAATATTTAGTTTAAGAACATATTCAATTATAATTTCTTGAATGCAATTAATGATTAAAATAAAACTAATCTTGCGGATTTTATTGCCTTTATTATTTGTTTTTTACGTTCCCGACTTATTTTCGACTTTCGACGTTTCGACTGCTTGCGACAGCAACCATGGTCACGGGAAGACTGAGATGGTTGACGTCCTAGTGTCATAATTTGAACTGGGGTACCCTCATATATAATTGTTGGCCGTCGGTGGGAACGTAAAAAGTAATAATAAACGCGATAAAATCCGTAAGATTCGTTTTATTTCAATGTGTAATATTCGCGTAAATTTATTAAATTAAAATTACCGATTCTTCTTTATCAAATACTTGTCTATTTAGTAAATGAAGCTTTCTCACTTTATCTTAAACAACGTCCAAACCAACTTTATTATCAATCAATCAATCAATCAGCCGATAGACGTCCACTGCTGGACATAGGCCACCCCCAACGACTTCCACACATCACGGTCCTCCGCCACTCGCATCCACCGGCTTCCTGCGACACGTGTGATGTCATCAGTCCACCTCGTGGGGGGCCGTCCTACACTTCGTCTTCCGATTCGTGGTCGCCATTCTAGAACCTTTCTGCCCCAACGGCCATCGGTTCTGCGAGCTATGTGCCCTGCCCACTGCCACTTCAACTTGGAAATTCTTTGAGCTATGTACTTTATTATAGCCATAAGCTTTTCTTTTATTTGGCGTATGAAGCAAACTTTTGTACTCTGAAATGATTTTAATGAGATCGCATCGTGTAATCATCTTACGTGTGGTTCTTATTTATGTAGCCTTTGTTGATGTTATAAATCTGCCTTTGTATCCAAAATAATTGGTCGAAGATCTTCCATCAATAACAGTTTTAATGGCTTAGTATCATCACTACTTAAGCTGACTTATGATCTGATTGATGGCGAATTAGGCGCTATAATTACGATGTTAACGATTATGCGTTCCGAATGGGTTTGGCGTGTTTATAGTGAGTAATGTTGTCAATTTAGTGGCTGGAATGCAAGCGTAGCTTAATTAAGTATTTCCTAGGTTTTGATAATTTGAATCTAAAAACAATTTTCATCTATTGTTTGACGTAAATATCAAGATTTGTTATCGCTTACTTTAAAATCTCTTTTTGCTTAAACCATATCCTTGACAAATCCGATAGTTTAAATTCTGCCTACGCTTCCAATAAAAGTACCTACCCAAGAATAGGCCGTATTACTTTGAGCAAGAATTGTTATATTCAGAAAATGAATCTTCGTTTTCATGTAACACCAGAGGTACCTTCATTCGATGGTTTCAAGTAGGTACTACAAAACTCAGCAGTGATAGCCAGGTTGGTAGAACGCTTGCCTCGGTAACGAGGATCGCAGGTTCAAACCCCCCGACTCGCACCTCTGGGATTTCTGGATTTCATGTGCGAATCTCATTTTCAACCACAATTGTCACTTGCTAAACGGTGAAGGAAAACATCGTGAGGAAACCTGCATATCTGAGAGAACCCCTCGAAAGATGTGTGAAGTCCGCCAACCCGCACTGAGCCAGCGTGGTGGACTATGGCCTAATCCCCCTCAAATAGAGGGGAGGCCCGTGCCCAGCAGTAGGACATTAAAAAAGGGCTGGAATGATTATTATTATAAAATTATTATTACTACAAAACTAAATGGAAGCTTCGACCAAATTACCTTGAAAAGGACAAGTAGAGAGACACACTTGAAGATGTTAAAGAACTCACCTTGGCTCTCGTTGAAGAAGCCCAGCACCATTATGATGATAACAATGACGCCGATCTTGAGTCGATAGCTGAAGCTCATGGTGTGCATGTCGACCCTCCAACGCTCCATTACTCAGCCGCGTCTCAACCATTCGTTGTAATGTTGTTGCTGACGGTACCGTTGCTCACGGTTTGTTGGACTCATCGTCTGTGAACGAGAAAATATTGTCAATATCAATATCTATACAAATAAATAAAATTGGAGTCTGTTTGTAATATTAAAATAACCGCTTTTTACACTTGCACATGCACTTAGCATTTGGATGTATACACGGTACGTATACCAAAACAACATTTAAAAAACAAATGTCTGTATGTTTGTTTGTTGCCGATTTTGACGAGACTTTCACTGGCAGATAGCTGATGTAACAAGGAGTAACTAGGCTACTTTTATTTTAGTAGAACTTTTTTGTTAAATACAACGCGGACGAAGTCGTAAAAAAATAAAATAACATCAAGTATAAAAGTTATAAATAATTTGATCAAAGCCATTGAACTTAACAATTATAATTTGTTTTTTTAATTATAAGCGTGTGAACTATTGGTATTAGTTATACGCAAACCAATGTGTCATATATGCAAACCAATCAATCTAACATTCAGTTTTGGTCCTCATAGAACTTGAAATGGTGTTCATTAAATCTGTTACGTACTAAAAAAAATACAACCGAATTGAGAACCTCCTCCTTTTTGAAATCGGTTAAAAGAAATCAGTGAAAGCGTTGAAGAAAGAGATTATTAGGCTAGACTATCGAATTCTTAATGCTATTATATTACGGTCAGATTGATACACAATGGATATTGATAAATTTATTTGTAATATTGCTATTGTTCAAAGTGAAAAGATGAAAGGCGATGTTATAGATGTTGTGCCTGTTTTATGTCGATAGCTCTGAGAACACTTATTCAAAAAACTGTTCGTTGCTTTGTGTTCGAGTGACTGTTGACAATATAGCTTTATAAGAGGTAGTATTTCCTCGATAACCGCTTGAGAAGGAAAATAAAATTACAATATTTGTATCGATACATCAAACCCAATAGAGATGAAAGAAGCAGTGGAAATTGAACGCTCACGGTAATCTGTCAAAGGTGGTTTATTACATTATATTAAATAATTCTTAGAATGTATAGCGACTATGATGAAAAATCAAAAGAACGTGTAGGTACCGAGTAAAGTTACTGGGCAAACGAAGATGAAAGTTTGATAAGTAATAATAGTAAGTGACTTGACATGACTTACGATAACTGATACCATTAATTGAACTGATGATTCAGGATCGCTGATTTTTTTTCAGTACTTTATATTAAAGCATGAACTCTCAATAGAAGTCTACCTTAACGTGATTTTTAATACAAAAAAACATTATTACTAATTTAGAACTCAAACTGCGATGTAAATTAAAACTCGAAACGCTCGAGCGTGCTCGCCACTCACACGAGTCGGATATCACACGGAGCGTTGTGTTATGATCGCGTGCTTTACAATACATTGCGCGGTCAAAAATAACAACATTTGTAACCCATAATTTTCGACATAAATGATTTCTATAATTTTATTGAAGGCATTAAGTAACCTTTAACCAAAGTTTTCATAACCATGCCCCTTACCATGCCACTTTGTATAATTGGTATTTATTAACTGTGGTTCATATTAATGGAGGACTTTTTGAAGAATATCAATGCATATGGAGACAGTACGAAGTTGGCAACGCCTATCTTTAAAGATTTGTATAGGTACGGTTTACTTGGTTATATAAGGTCAATACACAAAATATACAATAACGTTAATTAAATTAATAGAGAACACAATTCAAAATTTAGTTTATATGTTGAAACTTGTAATGAAGTACCAAGCTAAATTATTATTATCGAACAAAGTTTCTGGACTCTCAAAAGATTACGAAGTTACAAATGAATGACTAAGTTCGGTCTAATCAAATATCAGCGGCCAGGGTCTTATTGCAACGTGAGGTAGTTTAGTAAATTCTATTAAAACTAAAGATATAACGACATTGGAATATTTAATCATTTCTTGGGCTATGTATAAAAATAAATGCCACTACCATTTGCACGCCATAAATTACGGTACGATAGAGTATAATAATATTGATAATACCAGCCCTTTTAATGTCGCACTGTTGGGCATGGGCCTCCCCTCAATGCGAGGGGGATTAGGCCACAGTCCACCACGCTGGCCCAGTGCGGATTGGCGGACTTCACACGTCTTTCGAGGGGTTTTCTGTCAACTTAAAAAACCCGTATTCGCAAATAAAGGACATACCCCCGAATTTATAGACGTTCTATAACTTTATCAAACGTCATGTAGTACTATCTAGCTCTTGTGCGCAGTACTATATATGACGTTTGATAAAGTTATAAAACATCTAAAAAATTAGGGGCAAGATTATGTTTTTATTTTGCCTATGTTGACAACTGGATGCATAATCACAAGTGGCATCACATTGACGTTCGTATAAATATCGGTAATCAGCTTTAAAAAATGCAAGCCAACTTAATTTGATAAAAAAACAAGGAATCAAAAACAAACTTCTAAATGAATAAAAGCTGCCGGTTTTATTGCAGCCTAGCTTTTTAGCAAGGGAAACAGTTAACCAACTTGTCAGCCAGTCTTATCAACGCCAAGGTATTTAATATATGCCACTAAACTGTCTTCTCTTAACTTGTCCGAAAACTTTTCAATTAATAAGTTTACCTGCTTACAAAGAAACTTTTGAGGAGCTCTTGCTGCCCATTAAAACCGTCTTTTGGAGTCCAACGTGCAAGTTTTAATGTCTTTTACGGATTCTCTTTGTGTTGGTAGCATGGTCAGATATGAAGACAAAAAATATAGTCAAGTTAGGACTGCATTGAAGAAGTATTTTCTTCAGAATGTTTTCTTTACCTGGATAGATTTTAAAGTTTTGTGATAGTGTTTTCTGCTTTTATAATACCCTAGTACTTTTATGTGAATGCAGAGTGCTTTCTTGGTTTGTTATCTATGAAAACTATTCGGGAACGACCGTGTAAAGGTTCTAGTTTTAAGGCTAAAACTGTGTTACTTTTATAATGTACATTCACTTTCTTCTTTTTTAACACAGGAACCGTACAACTGCACAAAATGTTTGTATGAATACATTTTCAAATCATATCAATTTTTTTATTAAATTTTTACTTTACATGTGTTTAGCTCATTCAGCTAAAACAATATGAGATCATTTTATACAGTGTAAGATATTGATCCAATATTTACAACATTTCTTAATTACTTATTGAACAATTCTTGAAATTATTTGTACGCAAAAATCTAGCTATAAGAATATTAATTATTCTGTGATGTCGTGATATTTAAGCATTCGTGTTGGTTGTATTTTTTTTTAATTACAATAGCAATTTGCGTGATAGCAATTCGATTCTAAACAGAGATCTAAAAGACCAAATATAGTATCATTATTTTTTGTACATGTATCAAAATACTCACAAGATGTAAGTAAGAATAATGGTCCACACAGTATCGCACAGAATCCTAACAATGTTAGATGGTGCGGACATCCAGTGGAAACGGCGAAAATTCCCATCGGGAATGTTGCTTTATGTACTTTCCTTGTGAGAATGGCTTTATTTGTGCACGACTGGAAAGATTTGTTGAAGCTTTTCCCGTGGTAAATATAGTAAGAATTGTATTGATTTCTTATATTTACGCGAATACCACACATTGAAATAAATCTAATTTTTAGGATTTTATCGCGTTTATATTACAAGCAACAATTAAATATGAGGGTACCCCGTCTCAAACTATGACACCAGGACGTCAACCACCTCAGTCCTCCCGTGACCATGGTTGCTGTAAAGCAGCCGAAACGTCGGGAACGTAAAATCATAATATAAACGCGATAAAATCCAAAAAAATCGTTTTATTTCAGTAAGAATTGTGTTTAAGATCAATATCACAATCCCACTAATATTATAAATGTGAAAGTTTGGTTGGATGGATGCTTGTTACTCAATCACGCCAGAACGGCTGAACGGATCTGCATGAAATATGGAACAAAAATACATTATAGTCTGGAATAGCACATACGTTACTTTTTATCACGGTAAAATGTATGGTTCCCGTGGGATAGATTTGTTTTAATTTATCATAGAGCAAAGGATCGACATGATTTTTTGCATAGGTAGTGGTAGTTTAGGGGTCAGAAAATGACATAACAAAATATTGCCACAAAAAACCCTAGACAGAAACAAGTGTTATTTGAGCCAACAGTAGCACCTAATAGGCATAGGCATTTAAAAAATAGACGCATAGAGTTTTAAAAAATATATTCGTTTATAGACACCATTATGAACTATCCCATAGAGTAGCATGGATGGGTTGCCAGCTCGTCACTCGCAACCCACCCTTTTCTGTCATTCGCGTTTTGGAAATTACGAGGGTAGATCGTTTTGACATATTTGCATGTTCCTGACACACCCGCATCAACATTTAATGTATTGTTACATTATTATACATATTTTTTTGCTGGTATTTGTAGGTATATTATGCTATCTGTATTTAGGTAAGGTTTTGACGTTTTGATAACGAACATTAGGTAGATATTATATGTCTATCAATATTTAGATAGTATATTATTCTACAGCAAAAAAAAATAATGTTCAAAAAATATTTTATAAACTTCACAGTATTTTATTTTAAGTTATAACTTTTTTGGGTGGTGCCAACTAGGTGACTACTCTACTGGTGGTAGGCTTCGGCCGTGGCTAGTCACCACCCACTGAACAAAGCCATGTCGCCAAGCGGCCTAGCCGTGTTCCGGCATGATGTTCGGTGTTGCCATTCATGGATGGCGGGTCAGATCGGCTGCGCTGCATGTGCCTAGTGAATGTAGTGTCTCGATCTACTGCCGCCTTCCTACCTAGGCAAGTATGCTCCATCGTGGATGTCATCATCACTAAGCCATAAAACTGGGTTTCTTTAGCGCATTTGTAATCATTATGTAAAGACAGAATTTCGTTGCGTCAATTTAATAAATCTATTTTGATTGTCTTTTTATCAGGGACATTTTTATTTAAGCCGACATATTAAAAAATGCTAACTAATTCAGATAATTATTACAAGGGTGCTAAAGAAGCGCAGGTTTAATGCATGTTATACCCTTTCTGAATCACCCTGCATATCTTAAACACTAACCGATAAATCATCGAAAAACTAAACATATTGAACTAATACACGAACGGGACTCCACGACGATACCACATAAATTCCGCCCCTCAAATCGATTCAAACATCTCCGATACATTTATAATGTTATTGGTAGGGACGGAGTAAGCCGCTCCCATGGAGTCCCGAGAATTTATTCATGATGTGCCGAACAAAGGGGGAGAAATATTGTTTTTGTTACATGCATGACGGACAGCGGATAAAAGAATGTTTGTGTTGGCTCTTACTGTAGTATATTGGCCTAATTTTTAAAAAAATATAGTACGTATGTATATTCATTTCTTATATTTACGAATACTACACATTGATATAAAACTTTTTGTTAAGGATTTTATCGCGTTTATTTTTGTTTTTATGTTCCCGACGTTTCGGCTGCTTTACAGCACCATGATCACGGGAGGACTGAGGTGGTTGACGTCCTGGTGTCATAGTTTGAGACGGGGTACCCTCATATTTAGTCGTCGGGAACGTAAAAACAAAAATAAACGCGATAAAATCCTTAAAAAATAGTTTTATTTCAATAGTACGTATTTAGTTATTTACCGGTTACACTTAACGCCAGTGATGACATATGGTACCGAGACGTGGTCGCTTACTATGGGCCGCATAAGAAGGCTCATGGTCGCTCAACGCGCAATGGAGAGAGCTATGCTTGGGGTTTCGCTATAGCGATAGAATCAGAAATGAGGAGATTCGTAGACGAACTAAAGTAACCAACATAGCTCAAAGATCAAAGTTGAAGTTGTAGTGGGCGGCACTGATCGCAGAACCGATGGCCGTTGGGGCAGAAAGGTTCTAGAATGGCGAGCACGAACCGGAAGACGTAGTGTAGGACGGCCCCTACAAGGTGGACCGATGATATCACACGCCTAGCAGGAAGCCGGTGGATGCGAGTGGCGGAGGACCGTGATGTGTGGAAGACATTGAGGGAGGCCTATGTCCAGCAGTGGACGTCTTTCGGCTGATTGATGACCAACACTTCCCTCAGTGGAATTCAGGCCATACTCAATTACTATAGTCCAGTGCGGGTTGCTGAACTTCTCACGGCTTTCCAAAGACAATGTTTGCATTCACCGTACATGAAGTAATAATCAAATCCCAGATTCCCGTGGTGGTATAAATTGGTTCTAAGTATAATGTAATGTGTGTGTATGTGTCCTGGCAAGGAAGGGGAGTGTTGTTAAATTTTCTAGTATTTAAATTCGGATTTACTTATACAAACAAATTTTGAGCCAATATTGGTTAATGTTGGTCATTGGACGTTGGCAAACACAGCACTGTTGGTCTGAAGATTTCAAAAAATATTACGAGACTTCCTTCGTTAATTATAGATTGTTTGGAAGGGTTATACCCATGTTTATTTTTTTTTGGGAAAAAAAACCTTACTGTATTGTGGATGGTATCTGAAGCATTTATGGGATTTATATATTTTTAGCAACAAAACGGGCACAGTATTTCATGCTTAATTTGTTTTTGCTTAGAAACTATTTTTTTTTGGATCCGTCTGATTTGACGACCTGATTAGCGCAGCTAGTAAAAAATATTCCGATTCTGATTCTGATAATTATTTAATTCTTTGGCAATCAGTTCTCATAATGATAAAATCTGACACATCCACTGCTAACTACATATTTAGCGTGCTTGGCAAAATATTTGTACACAATTTGGACTCTATCCAAATAGGTTTCGGGCTACCAGAGCACTTTGTTTACAGCTCAGCATATATTAGACATTCGCGATATTGATGTGTGAATTTTTGGCTCTCGTGTATGATTTTTTAATGCAATCGTTATAAATGTAGGTATGTTTTTTATTAAAGTCAACATCAAATGATTTATTTCGTATAGCCTACCCTACGGGGGCACTAACAAATTGTCGTTTACATATATTTTTCTTAACTCTACAATTGGATCGGAACGCGGCCCTGCGAAGATCCGGCGAGAAACTCAGCGGGCGACTTTAAAAAAAACTAAAATTGTATCTTAATTAATTAATTGAAATAAAACTATTTTAAGGATTCTATCGCGTTTATATTTTGTTGTTACGTTCCCGACGTTTCAGCTGCTTTACCGCAAGTAACAACTAAATATGAGGGTACCCCTATCAAATTATGACACTAGGACGTCAACCACTTCAGTCCTCCCCTGACCATGGTTGCTGTAAAGCAGTACAGTAGAGTAGTATTCGCGTAAATATAAGAAATTAATTAATTAATTAAAATTAATTTTCACAATGTCTTGCCTCGACATGTCTCACCGAACAGTCTTATCCATCATGATAAGCGGGATAACTGAACTGCAGGTATCAATCTCGAGGGTATCAATCTCCAATGAAATTCACTCATTCGGAAGATCGTTCAATCTCGACTTAGGTATCAGTAGTTCACTTTATGACGTCATGCTCAATTGCAGTATCAGACGCCTAGGTAAATGGAGTTACTATGAGTTTGTTTCTCACTACGTTATCACTCTAGTTTATGACCTTATAACCACACAGTAGCATAATATTTTTGTAACTTGACGATTCATAAGTACTGTACAATAATGGTCTACGTGAATAAAAATATTCTGATTCTGATTCTGACACTTTTTGTACAACGCAACGCCGCAATAGGTCCCAAGGTGTCCCACCTCTAGGTTTACCGTGTAATAAAACACTATGGTATGTGGGGTATGTAGATATATTGCTTACTATAAATATGATCTCTAGAGAGTACATGAAAGACCAAAACATCTTAACACCGCGAGCTAATTTTAGATTAGCGACATCTATCGATTGAAATAAAACTAATCTTAAGGATTTTATCGCGTTTATTATTTGTTTTTTACGTTCCCGACGTTTCGGCTGCTTTACAGCAACCATGGTCACGGAAGGACTGAGGTGGTTGACGTCCTGGTGTCATAGTTTGAGTCGGGGTACCCTCATATTTAGTTGTTACTTGCGGTCCGATCCACGCAGAAGATGTGTCTTGAGGTCTTGCAATGGTACGCTTGGTCTATATAATTAAATCCTTAAGATTAGTTTTATTTCAATGTGTAGTATTCGCGTAAATATAAGAAATCGACATCTATCGCGCTCTGATATAACGAATTATACACTTTTAAATCAATTATATTTTGTATTCTCAAAATTTATACGGGCATTAAATATTAATATAGCATTAATAATATACTCGGCATAGTATTACTATGAATTAACACTGTTGGACGATAAATATGAACTGAGAAGTAGAGGGGGGGGGGGGGGCTCATGACTTCTGGGTACTATCGTAACATAAGTAATCAAATGATAATTATACTCTTAAAAAGCGATTGTTGTGTTGTATGTGAACTGTTTTAAGATTGTACTAAACTAGCTCACAAATAAACTCATTGCTCTTTATTTATCGCTACAAGAGCGTTGTACATTTTGAGTTATAATTTTGACCTGCATTGTTATATATTGATAAGTATTATTGTGGCTTTGTGCGATCTTCATGCGTACTCCACATCAATCATAAAACGAGTGATAACTTTGTGACTTATAAAGTGATAACCAGGTGACTTGTAACAAATAGTAGCTCCTCAGTGTAACACTCTCGTCAAACTCGATCCATCAAGCGCCGCTACCGACATCTGACGGTCTCACGACAGTGAAATTAAGCATCCGAATCGTTTTTTAAAGGCACCAGGCACAACCATCAATCATTCTATCCTTTGTAATTTTTCACTGTCCGTTTTAAATAAAACTGGCTAACTGTGTATTTAGATATGAACGAGTGAAGTGATGTGGGGCACGTGATGTTTAAAAAAAAATAGCACGAACTTTTTTCGGACTTAAATTATGCCCAAACAAACACGAATAATTTATTTTGTTATTTCTCTCTCTCTCTGAAATGGGTCAAATTACATCGTAATATATATATTTTTTAAATAGGGTGACCACTAATCTAACTCAATGTTGACCCACGATGCTTTCGATGATGGAATATCCACAATAAATATTTATTTAACAACACTATGAAGGGATGTAATCAATATTGACTGTCTTACAGCGATCGACCACAATCTCATTGCATCCTTATAATCTCAACAGACTGAAACACAATCAAAATTTGAGGGCGTTAAGTATCAAATAGGAAATTACTTTTGAGTAGCGTTTGAGAATTTGGCCGTGTAATTATGAAATTCAGATGAAAAGCCATGATAATCAAAGAACCTTCCGGTGTATCCTTTCCGCCAAAATTGTCTAGTACATCCCCTTTGATGCGTTAAGACAAAGGGCTGCCTCGCAAACGTCAGTCGTTTTTGATCATAAATTTATCAGTGTTTGACATTCACTGGAAATTTGACCAAAGCCTGATTAGCGCAGTTGGTAGTGACCCTGCTTTCTGCGCTGAGTGACCTGGGTTCGAAACCTGGTAGGGACAAACTTTGTGTGATGAGCGCGAATATTTGTACCCAAGTCATGGATGTTTTATATATATATATATTATATTTTATTTTTATGGTTTACCAACAGTTGTTACATTCTTTCAAGTATTCAATATACAAACTATTTGTCTTATGTCTAATGCACAACTAATAACAGGTAAACACAGCATGTAATTTATACTGGGTTCGCCCACAGTCCATTGTATGGTACCCATCATACAAGCGTTGCTTAGTTTGGGACCGTATAGTTGGAATCAAATGTACTCGTATGAGAAAATGAATTATCTTAATTATTATGGTTTTTGTGATTTTTTTTCACCTTTTAATATTTATTCTGCTATTCGGGGCGGAGACAAAGTCAAAAAATCAAAGTTCATAAAGATCAGCCCACCCGTTCTTGAGTATATAAAAAAAAAAAAAAAAAAAAAAAAAAATGGTGTCACTAACACGATTTTGTTTTACATATAAAATATTAATTAATTATTAGTATTAATAGGAGAGAAGTTCTCTATATCTTATATACTTTGGATGCTTAGGCCAACTATGGAATGTATTTGTCTAAATTTAAATATTTGTTAGTGAAATTGTATTGAAATAAAACTAATTCAACGGATTTCATCGCGTTTGTTTTTTATGTTTTTACGTTACGTTTTACGTTCCCGACGTTTCGGCTGCTTTACTGCTACCACGGTCATGGGAGGACTGAGGTGTTCAACGTCCGAGTGTCATAGTTTTAACTGGGGTACCCTCATATTTGGTTGTTGTTTGCAGTCCAATTTATGTAGAAAGTGCTGATAGTGTCTTGAGGTCTTGCAATGGTTTTATTTTAATGTGTAGTATTCGCGTAAATATAATAAATCGAGAAGTGAAATTGTATTGTATATAATTATTAAATAAATAAAAGTACTCAATTAATATGTTGAATGTTGAACGCTTCACAAGAATATAACTTGCATTTCAACGACACCCATTAAAACAAACATTAAAAGGTTAAAGCAATAAGACTTGAGAATCCCCGATAAAACCCATTGTTACGGCTGTATAAACTCAACAGTTCATTTGCTCATTCATTTCGTTCGTTCGTAAACGTTCTAAATTGAATGAGAGCATATTCATTTTATATTTTTTTCTGTTTGATGGCGGTGGAGTTATTCGTATAACGTGGATTTGTTTACGCGAAATATGTATGCGCGCGGGATTTCGGTCATTCCTTACTAAAGTGGATGAATGGATTTGTTTACGCGAAATATGTAGGGGCGCGTGGTTTACAAAAACTCAATGATGTGACAATTCTGAACTAGTTGTGGTTCCGGAACCATAGTTCAGTGGAACATAGTTATTGTTGCGAGCGCGTTATAAGGTCAAATATTTTACACTTTAATAGTGGAAAATATTTAACAATCTAGGTCCAGATCGAAAAAAGTGAAATCATTATAAAATCAAAAATGACCACCACTTACGTTCAAATGTTACTAAATTACCCTCTCAAAAAACAGTACTTCATTTACACGTATATTTTCTACATAAACTTTAAACGTATAACATACTCGATAGCTTGTCAAAATATTTTACACTATTTCTGTTACACCATTAATAGGTATATCGATGGACCAAGCTATACGTTTATTAAACCAGTCCAAAATGGCCTTTTGTAGGTCGTTGGAAGTAGTTTCAGCTAACCGCAGAATTAAACTCAATGCCGATCAATAAGCTACTGTTATTCCAGTTCGTACAATAGGAATGAAAGTGTTCTGTACCCCAAGTGCGAGATTATTCGTAAGCTAACTGTATAGTTTATAGTTTTACCCCGAATTTATAGACGTTCTATAACTTTATGAAACGTCATATTGTATTGCGTAAAACAAAACTCTTGTGCAGTACTATATCGTTTGATAAAGTTATAGGACATCTTTAAATTCGAGGGTACGTATTTAGACATATGGTAAATTGAACAGCGCCTCCAGCGGTTATTATTTAAAACTTTCTATTCTTCATACAAAGTGTCAGAATACGTAAACTATGAAGTACACGGTTACTGGTGGTAGGCTTCGGCCATGGTTAGTCACCACCCACTGAACAAAGCCATGTCGCCAAGCGGCCTAGCCGTGTTCCGGCATGATGTTCGGTGTTGCCATTCATGGATGGCGGGTCAGATCAGCTGCGCTGCATGTGCCTAGTGAATGCAGCGTCTCGATCTACTGCCGCCTTCCTACCTAGACAAGTATGCTCCATCGTAGATCTCATCGTCACTTACCATCAGGTGAGATCGAGATCAAATACTTGCCTATAATGTAATAAATAAAAAAAAATAGCTCACGTATAATCTCGCACTTGACGTCATTGTGTTCGAGTTAGTAAAATAATTGCTAGTATTCAAGTATCGTTGGTTAACTTTTAAATATTTCATAATATTGTCTGCATTTGAAAAAACTTTGTAGAATAGACACTTTATGAAAAAAATAACACAATCAATAGTGTTTCGATCAATGGCTGTTTAGTAATTAATTTTTAATTCCATATTATGTGGTATTATATTGCAAACACTCATCAAGCAGCTAAAACATTGAGGACCATAATTCAAACACGCTATATTCCTGTATCATTAGTCCTGTAAACTGATATGATGTTACCATGACAACCAGCTACGGTAAATGAGCAATTGTAAATCAATTCACCAATTTAATGGAATTGAAATTGAATACAGATATAATATATAAGGTGTACTTTTGATAATGTAAAATATTTATTTTACACTAGCTGCGCCCCGCGGTGTTACCCGCGATTAAGAAGAATGTCCTTTTCCTCTATGTGCGTTTGCAAATGCACGGTTCCTGTATGCTATCCCATAGGAACCGTGCATTTTTCCAGGATAAAAATTAGCCTTTGCCATTTTCTGACCCCTATACTACCACTATTTATGCAAAAAATATGTCGATCCTTTGCTCTATGAAAAATTTAAACATATCTATCCCACGGGAACCATACATTTTACCGGGATAAGAAGTAGCCTATATGCTATTGCAAACTATAATCTATCTCTGTGCCAAATTTCATCCACATCCGTTCAGCCATTCTGGCGTGATTGAGTAACAAACATCCATCCATCCAAACTTTCACATTTATAATATTAGTATAGATTATTAAAATCTCATAGTAGCCCTGCTGTTTGTACCGAGAGTCCTGAGTTTGAATCCGGTTAGGATAAACTGTAAGTGACAAGCAGATACCGGAGTCATGGATTCACTCAAACATTTCAGCGTATTTCGGTTTTGTTCAAGCTTTATGTCGTCTAAAGCCTGTTTCAACAGCTTTTCTACGACCATTATACAGTTACCTAATTACCTACAGGCAAACCACCTCTCCCGGTCATTAGAGACTTATATTCCCTTGCTCTGTATGACCAAATAAATTTTTAGCAGTACTCGTTGGGGACTCTACTTGGCTCTTCTTTACCGCAGGACAAGGAAACAGCATTTGCTCATGGTTTGTGGAGTAACGCTCCCCAAGGGTTTCTTCACATGGTCGTATTGTGAAAATTAGGGGAGGAAAATAATAATTAAAACAATAATATAGACGAGTCTTGTATATAGATATTAAACATCCATGACTCGGATAGAAGCATTTCATGCTCATCTTACAATGTTTGACCCTAACAGGATTCGAACCCGGGACCCTCAGCGCAGAATGCAGGGTCACTACCAACGGAGCTAATTATATATAGTTGATTAAAATAAGTTAGATATAATAGATCTGTTGTGGTTATTATGAGGCTACAACAGTGATCTTTTTGACAAATTTCAAGACAAGAAAAATTAAATGTTACGATGTTATGGACATTCAAATTATATTCAACTCTGAGTCGTGCGTTTTCTGTGAATTCGTTAACTATCACAAAATCTATAAATCCGAAACATTCTTAAAGCTAACTGACTCCGTGTAATCACTCACAACACATAAACCCATCCATGGTTGTTCTTTTCTCTAATACCTAATAGAATTAAATCAACTCACTAGCCCATAAAACCTAGTACAATATTACCACTAGAAATCCTAGTTCTGTTAAATATCACGAAATTACTAATTCAATTTTCCCCACAGTTGCCTCACGCGTCTATTTAGATACAAAGCCTAATGTAGACCTTAAGCCTAACTCGTATTAACGTTGGGTAGCTTAATTAAAGGGCATTACACCTCTTGTCGGCAAGTAATTGTAGGAAAGGGTTAAAAACCAACTCCTGGAATACTGAAATATTCATGCTACCTGTTCTAATTTCGGTAGGTACTTAGGGTCTGAAGGTGTGATAATAATTTGTAAATATACCATGGGCCTTGGCGTAGAAATTATAGACTTCTTGATATTTATATACCCCCGATTAGAAAGTATGTCCTTATCCCACGGGAACTATACATTTTACCGGGATAAAAAGTAGCCTATGTGCTATTCCAGACTATAATCAATCTCTGTGCCAAATTTCATCCAGATCCGTTCAGCCGTTCTGGCGTGATTGAGTAACAAACATCCAACCATCCAAACTTTCACATTTATAATATTAGTGGGATAATTTAATTAAATAACACTTTTAAGAACAAGTGATGCAAAGGAGGCGCCACAGAGAAGAGAGAGAAAACCATAGACAACATTATATGTAGCATTTTTCATAGATTATTGTCCAATAATGTCGGATAATAGTGTTTGTATTTTAAGATGGAAATACCAAGTCTGGATATAAATAAGCGTAAGCATACTGGGTCAGATGGAATGCTATTTTGGGGCTCCGTAGACAAATTAGGCACCTCTATATTTTCAGCACTACATATAATATGTATGTTAACATATTTAAAATAAACAAAAAACGGCGGAGTCAGATTTTTTATAGAAATATACAAATATTCACGTACAAACCTGACTCTTTGTAAGTATTTTTATTTAATTTACATACAAACTCAGACTTCACATCTGACGATATGGTTTTACCTTATCACACTAACACACTAATATTATAAATGTGAAAGTTTGGATGGATGGATGTTTGTTACTCAATCGCGCCATCTTCTAATAATAGAGGTGAAATGTCAACTATCCAATTTTTTCCAATCCCATTGGGGATTATTGGTTGTCTACAAAAAGAAATACCTCCGTCAAAAGATATTGGATCCGGATTCTCGCTCCCAAAGGAAAACTTAACATAACAACATATTTTTAGAACCAAACCTAAACTGATTTACTTGTCAGTCCCGGCTACAATTCTAACGTTGAGGGAAGCCGAGATTGGCTTTAGAGTCTACTCGGACCGCTATCAACTCGGACCGCGGACCCAGTTGACTATTTGCATACAAAAGTGCGTAGTGAATCGCGAAATGCGGGCACTTGCACTTTTGTTTTCGTTATTTTTGTGGCCAATTATTATTATTTCTTTTTTTATTTTTCAATATTTATATTCAATTTTATTTACCCGATAAGAATACACTGTACAACAGGAAAACTTAAAAAAAAAAACTTAAAAATGATATGAAAACAAACTAGGTATCAAAAAGGCCTTGTCCGCGTGGAATGGTGGAAAGAAAATTATTTCTAGATAAGTCAAGTCAAGATTTTAGAAAAGTCGTAGATCTAAAATTGTTGTTTATGAAGTTAGTTATTCCTAAGAGATTAGTTTTTTAGTAACCCTGTATACGACCCTTATTTAAGTCATAAGCAATGTTTAAACAGAGCCAAAAACTAGGTTATAAAGATAACATTCATGGTGATATTTAACAGAACTACGATTTCTAGTGGTAATATTGTACTAGGTTTTATGGGCTAGTGAATTGATTTGTTACTCTTTCACGCCAGAACGGCTTAACGGATCTGGATGAAATTTGGCACAGAGATAGATTATAGTCTGGAATAGCACATAAGCTACTTTTTATCCTGGAAAAATGTATTGTTCCCGGAAGATAGATTTGTTTTAATTTTGCATAGAGCAAAGGATCGACATGATTTTTTGCATAGGTAGTGGTAGTTTAGGGGTGAGAAAATGACATAGAATAATGTTTATCCCGGAAAAATGCACGGTTCTCAATGGGATAGCATACAAAAATCGTGTTTTTTAAACTTAACTTTTTAATCGCGGGTAACACCGCGCGGCGCAGCTAGATATTATATAATTTATATGACTTAGTTAAATAGCTAAGCAGCTACAAAAAAGATCTTCAATCAAAATCTCACCCACAAACACTTGATTCCAGCTGATTGGTCTATACATACCATTCACGAGATAACATAAGCAAGAGATTAGCGAATTAACAAACGTAGTACTAAGATTTGCACGCCTTTGATGTGATGATTAGATTCCACTTGATGTTTCGACACTGAGCAATGCTAATCATTAAATGTATACTGAATAAAACACGTTTTCAATGCTGCTTTGTTTTAAATAGGTATCGTATAAACACTTCTATATAACGTGTTGCTTTGATGGTGTTAAATATTTTAACAGTTTGAAGTTTTGAGTCTTAGATAAGCAATGATTATTTAATATTACTTGTTGAAAAGATTAATTAATAGCGTACATTGACATTCCATTTGCATTGCAATAAAACTAATTTTTCGGATTTTATCGCGTTTATTTTTATGTATTTACTAGCTGTTGCCCGCGACTTCGTCCGCGTGGTATTTAACAAAGACTCAACCATTGGCAACAGCCTGCTCGCGTTCTGATCCCGCGGGACGCGTTGCAGGTTGTTGCTATCAAACTTAATCAGGCGCAGCGCTGCAACATTGGCTTTAATTTTTTTTCGAGAGATCCTATTTTTTTTTCTAAAATAAAAGTAGCCTAAGTTACTCCTTGTTACATCAGCTATCTGCTAGTGAAATTCCCGTCAAAATAGGTCCAGCTATTTCAGAGATTACCCGGAACAAACAGACAGACAGACAAAAATTTAAAAAAATGTTGTTTTGGTATAGGTAACTTGTATACATCCAAATGCACTTAGTAAAAAGCGGTTATTTTAATTTTACATACAGACACTCCAATTTTATTTATATGTATAGATAAATGCGATAAAATCCGATTATTATAGATAGATTTATTTCAATGTGTAGTATTCGCGTAAATATAGGACATCAATATTCTATTTGTATTTAAATATTACATGCAGGAAGATTTATTTTTTTGTACACGCTATGATAAAAACAATACCTTTTTTTATATATGACCACATCACCTTAACTTGATCTTTATTATTTGAAATATGATCATTTTCATTGATGCTATGAAAGGAAAAAAAAAACTTTCTGGTCGTTCGGTTTCGCCCCAAAACTCTTAAACGTCTCAATTTATCATTTGTACCAAAGACACGTCACCAGTAAAACGGTGCGTACGTGTCGCGCTAAAACCGTCCCGTTTTTCGGCACGCAAATCGCAAGGACGGTTCATGAATATGAACACAACACAGGTGAATCACAGTAGAGTAATGGGCTCTGAGAATGATAATTATTTGGAGCTAATAGAACCTTCTGTAGAATATTTTGTAAATAACAATGTTCTAATATACTAGCATTCTACCTAAAATGTCAAAGAAATAGGTGTGTTTCTGTCAACTGATTATCTGGCTATGAGTTTCTGGTATGCATCAAGCAGTGATAGCCAGTTTGGGAGAACGCTTGCCTCGGTAACGAAGATCGCAGGTTTAAACCCCGGCTGGCACCTCTGAGGTTTCTGGATTTCATGTGCGAAACACATTTTCAACCATGATTATCACCTGCTAAACGGTGAGGGAAAACATCGCGAGGAAACCTGCATGTCTGTGAGAACCCGTCGAAAGACGTGTAAAGTCACGGGCCAGCGTGGTGGACTATGGCCTAATCCCTCTCGCATTGAGGGGAGGCCCGTGCCGAACAGTGGGACATCAAAAGGGCTGGTATTATTATTATGCATCATAGAGAATCAAGGCCTTGATGAAATGTTCTAAATTTTAATAAAAAGCATCCAAAATCTGAATTAACACTTACCAATATCAATAAAAGTAATTACAGATAACTTAAGCACAACTAATATTGTATAATTCGTTACATCAATGCCCGATAGATGTCGCTAATGCAAAGTTAGCTCGCGGTGTTAAGATGTTTTGGTCTTTCATCTAGTCTCTAGAGACCACTTTTTATTACAAGCAATATATCTACATACCCCACATACCCTAGTGTTTTATTATACGTTAAACCTAGAGGTAGGACACCTTGGGACCTATACCGGCGTTGTACATGGTCCTTCGAGCCGGATATTTTACCTATGGAGCACCGAGTGAGGTGCTAGTGGGTGGTTGCTACGGGCAGTGGGTCGCTGTCGTGAACGTAGTAATAGCAGGAGTCCAAGTCGAGGACTTCAGACGGCGCTGGGAGTCGGCGCAGTCAGGACTACGATGAGCGGAGCGAGCGTAGCTGACCACGAGCGGTAATACGGAGGTGCAGGCAAGGCAAAGTGGTGATTTGTGTTGTGTTCAGAAGTGAAACCGTGAGTACTTTTAACATGCAATTTTGAACTTTATTCTCAAGAGGACTAGAACTTAGAAGAATTTAAATGTAATTTGTAACTTAGAATAATTTTAGCTTATAGTCTAGGACTTAGAATAGTTTTCCCAAAAACGAAGGTACGGGGAACCTATGCCCAATTTTTGTCAGAACTTAAAAGACTTAGAAAATTCAGTAAAATTTTGAATTTGTCAAAATTTAAACTTGTCAAAATTTGAAAATTTTAATTTTGTTTTAAAATGGAATCTCTTTTAAATTTTCAAACGGATTTGCATTCGCGCATATCAAAGGCTAAGACTAACTTCAAAAAGAGTCCTAAAGAGCGAATAACCAAAGAGTATATAGAAGGAAGGTTAGAGCTGTTGGATCAGATGTGGTTTGAGTTTGTGTCTGGCCACAAAGAATTAATGCGCAGTGTTAACCCTAAAGAGGTAGCAAACTCTAATTATGCTAGATTGGAAATTTATGATAATACAGAAGAGACTTATGTAGACTTCAAATGTGAATTGAAAACTGTTTTAAATAAACTTAGTATTGAGCAACCATGTATGTCAAATTTATCTCCGAATGTAAAAGCTCCTCAAATAAGATTACCTAAAATTAATATTCCAAATTTTTCAGGCAAATATTCCGAATGGTCAACATTCCGGGATTTATTTAGCGCATTAGTTCATTGTAATACAGATTTAAATAATGTTCAAAAGTTGCACTATTTAAAAGGCTATTTAGTTGGAGAGGCCGAACAATTTTTAAGGCATGTACCCATAGAGGAAATCAATTATGACAGATGTTGGGAAATGCTTGGAGAGCGATACAATAACAAAAAGTACATATGTCATAATACGCTTAAAAGATTGTTCAGTCAACGCAACATGTTACATGAGTCGGCGAACAGTTTGAAGGAGTTAATTGATACCACCAACGATTGTCTCGCTGCGCTGGGCAATCTTGGTATAAAGGTCGATAGTTGGGATGTCATGATTATACATATTTTAACACTTAAATTAGACTCGGAATCGCGAAGGCAGTGGGAGTTCAATATAAGTAATAACAACTCATCGGATGAGTTACCCACTTACGATCAATTCAAAGAATTCCTTACCAATCGTTATCGTGCCATGGAATTTTTGGATACCGGATCTAATTTAGGAAGGAAAGGCCCGACCTATACTAATGTTCCTATTAATAAAATTAAAGCCTTACATGTATCTAATGTTAAATGTCAAATTTGTTCGGAAGAACACACTCTTGCATTTTGTAAGATTTTCGCGAAGCAAACTGTAGATGAACGTCGCGAGTTTGTTTTAAATAATAATTTTTGTTTCAATTGTTTGGGAAACAATCACTCTGCCAAATATTGCCGCACCAAAGTAAGGTGCCGAGTTTGCAAAAGGAAACATCATTCGCTTTTGCATCCCAAGGGTATTCCTACTTCGGGGTCTACTGATGCCAAAGTCAATGGGGAGGCATCAGAGGAGGTAGTTGCTTCATCTGCTCAACCTGTGGGTTCTACGGTTGAGCAACCGTTGGTTTCATGCTTTTCGTCAGGAAGGGTTTACAATCAGGCTCTGCTAGCCACAGCGCTGGTACGAGTCTCGACGAAAAATGGCAGTTACACGGTTCGGGCGGTGTTGGACCAAGGTTCACAGTCTTCGTTTATTACGGAGGCAACAGTTCAGCACCTAGGTTTAAAGAAGACTCCTGTGTTGGGTCAAATTAGTGGATTAGGTGAGCAATCATCCACGTCGAAAGCTATGGTCACTTTTAAAGTACAATCAAGAGTGGACTCTAGCTTTGCAGTTAATGTTAATGCGTACGTCTTAAAATCTATCACAGCTCCATTACCAGCTTGTAAGATCGACCCCAAGAATTGGATCGAACTTAATAATTTGATATTGGCTGATCCAGAGTATCATACTCCAAGTCGTGTGGATTTATTGCTTGGTGTAGGAATATATAATCAGATACTTCTGGAAGGAATCAAGAAAGGTACGCAGGGAGCGCCCTTGGCGCAGGATACCCGTTTGGGTTGGATTCTCTCTGGAGATATTAATTTAAATGTTAAACCAGCAGGTATAAATGTTTTACATTGTCGTACAGATGACAATGAACTTCTCAAGAAGTTCTGGGAGCTGGAAGCTGATCCAGAGTTGAAGCCGAATAAACTATTTACAGAAGACGAGAAAAGGTGTGAAGAAATGTTCGCGCAAACTACTCGTAGGGATGCTGAAGGGAGATACATAGTACGGCTTCCGTTCAAAACCGATGATCCTCAGGTGACGAATTCTCTGGCAATAGCTGAAAACAGATTTCGTTCATTAGAAAATAGGTTAAATAAAAATAAGGATTTGAAGAAAAGATATTCGGATGTGATGAACGAGTATATTCAGCTTAAGCATATGGAACTAGTGCCAGAAGGGCAGTTAAATAAATCAAAGGCTATATACTTGCCTCACCATGCAGTCATTCGAGAAGATAGACAAACTACGAAGGTTCGAGTTGTCTATGATGCATCCTGTAAAGGAAGGAATAATAAATCACTCAATGACAATCTTTTAGTGGGACCTACCTTACAATCGGAACTGCGTCATTTGGTTATGCGTTGGCGAGTTCCACCAATTTGTCTTACAGCGGATGTTACCAAAATGTATCGTCAGGTTAAGATGCATGAAGATGATGTGGACTTTCAGAGAATCTTGTGGCGAGATGATAGTGAATCTGAAATTAAACATTATAGATTATTGACGGTAACTTTTGGTACAGCTTCTGCACCTTACCTGGCAGTAAAGGCATTACAGCAAGTGGCTCTGGATGAAGGTGATAGGTACCCTATGGCGGCTGAAAGGGTTCTAAATGATTATTATATTGATGATTTTCTAGGTGGATGTGAGACAGAGAAGGAAGGATTGCAGGTGTATAAAGAAATGAACGAAATGTTAGCAAAAGGTGGATTTGAAATAACGAAATGGACTAGTAATAGTACCAAACTCGTGGAGGAGATGGAAAAAGGAAAAGAAGAAGAAGAGAAAAAAGAAGGAGTGAAAATAAGGTCTGATGAAACAATCAAAATAGTTGGACTTACCTGGGATCGCAGCGATGACTCCTTCCGCTACATTGTGAAAGTTCCAAGTCTGCAGCAACCTGTAACAAAAAGACAGATGATCTCTGACATTTCTAGATTTTATGACCCACTGGGGTGGGTAGGACCGAGCATTATAAAGTCTAAAATACTTATTCAAAAGCTATGGTTAGCAGGCATAGATTGGGATGAAACGGTTCCCAATCAAATATTAAATGAATGGCTTACTTACCGACAGGAATTAACTCAGTTATGTGTGGTTAACATACCACGATGGATTCACACAAAGGCGAATGATACAGTTGTTGAGCTGCACGGCTTCTGCGATGCCTCGAAGGTGGCATACGCTGCGGTTGTTTACAGTCGTGTAGTTGACTCTGACGGAAATATCCACGTGGCTCTAATAACTGCCAAAACAAAGGTAGCGCCGGTTAAGCAAGTTTCGATCCCAAGATTGGAGCTTTGCGGTGCAGTATTGTTGACCAGAGTACTAATGGAAGTAGCCAGGGTTATGAAAATTGAAAAAGCGAATATTCACGCATGGACAGACTCGATGGTAGTTCTGGCCTGGCTTAATAGCCATGCGAGTCGGTGGAAAGTTTTTGTAGCTAACCGTGTATCGGAGATACAAACAAATTTAGATTCCCATAACTGGTCACATGTGTCATCAAAAGAAAATCCCGCTGATGGGGCATCTCGAGGGTTACACCCATCAGAGCTTGTAGAGTCTATGTTGTGGTTTAAAGGCCCAAGGTTTTTGGCGGAGCAGACAATAAATTATCAAAAACCTAAGGATGCGAATACCGACTTGGAAGTCGTGAAGTGTTATTGCGCAGTTGCCTCTGATACCATATGGGATCGATTTTCTTCTCTGACCAGGTTATGTAGAGTTGTTGCATACTGTAAACGTTTTATTTTTAATATAAGGAATACGACTGACAGAATTAAAGGTTATCTAACTACAACAGAATTAACAGAAGCGTTGAATGTGTGCATTAAGCAGTATCAAGAATTTCATTTTGACACGGAATTAGCTTTAATCAAAGAAATGAGAAACTTACCCAAGAGTAGTCGACTTCGTGCGTTGAATCCGTTTCTTGATGAAAAACAAATGTTGAGAGTTGGTGGTAGGTTGAATCATTCTGGTCTTAGTAGTAGCCAGAAACACCCCATCTTGATACCCAAGAAATGTCATTTGACCGATTTGATAATTTCAGACGCCCACAAGCAAACGTTACACGGAGGTCCACAACAAATGCTTTGTTATATTCAGAACAAATACTGGATATTAGGGGCAAAGCAACTAGTGAGATCGACTTATAGGAAATGTGTGATATGTGTTAAGAACTCTGCAGTTCCTCAGACACAATTAATGGGACAGCTTCCGTCTGCACGGGTTACGCCGTCGCGTCCTTTCAAATGCAGTGGAGTAGATTATGCAGGTCCGATTCAAATTCGAACTGCCAAAGGTCGTGGTTATAAGGCGTACAAGGGTTATATATGTTTGTTTGTTTGTATGGCAACGCGCGCCATACATTTAGACGTTGTGACCGACCTTACAACTCAAGGATTTTTGCAGGCCTTTAAAAGATTTGTGGCAAGACGTGGACACTGCACTGATATTTGGAGCGATAACGCCACTAACTTTACTGGCGCTGCTAGTGAGTTAAAGCGTCATTTCTTAACAGAAAGGGGTTCCATGCAACACGAAGTGGCTGAAGCGTTGGCTACCAATGATTGTAATTGGCATTTTATCCCAGCTCGATCGCCTAATTTCGGTGGTTTATGGGAAGCGGGTGTTAAGTCTGTCAAACACCACTTGAAGAGAATAATTGGGCAATCGACACTGACATTCGAAGAGATGTCAACGGTGCTGACACAGGTGGAGGCTTGTTTAAACTCTAGGCCGCTATCTGTTGTCTCGAGTGATTCGGAGGAGGTAACGGTCCTGACGCCGGGACATTTTTTAATTGGGGAGCCTCTTGTAGTCCCTCCTGATCAAAATTATGAAACCAGTAACGTTGGTTCTTTGAGAAGATGGCAGCATATTCAAAAAATGTTGCAAGACTTTTGGCGGAGGTGGTCGCAAGAGTATTTGACCAGATTTTTGCATCGGTACAGGTGGTCGACAGAACAACTTCAACCAAAGTTGGGTGATGTTGTTATTGTGAAAGAAGATGGTTTACCACCGAGTCGCTGGTTATATGGCAGAGTGATTGCAACTCATCCTGGCGCGGACAACCTTATTCGGGTTGTAACTCTTAAAACTAAAAACGGCATGTTCAAACGTCCGATTTCAAAATTGTGCTTTCTTCCGATTGCAGTGGAATAAGCAAATTGTTATTTTATTTTGAAGGATTCATGTTGTTTTATTATTTTGATCTAAGTTAAGTTTTATGTTTAATTTGTGTTTTAAGGAAGGACAAATAGCATAATTTGTCCTTGGTGGGCGATAATGTATAATTCGTTACATCAATGCCCGATAGATGTCGCTAATGCAAAGTTAGCTCGCGGTGTTAAGATGTTTTGGTCTTTCATCTAGTCTCTAGAGACCACTTTTTATTACAAGCAATATATCTACATACCCCACATACCCTAGTGTTTTATTATACGGTAAACCTAGAGGTAGGACACCTTGGGACCTATACCGGCGTTGTACAAATATCATTTTGTTAACACTTAACTATAACTCTATGTAGTTCGTAGTATCAAACCATTGGGGTACACAGTAGAAACAAATTTATTTCTTTTTTTTGTTGATATTACATAATGTATGAACCTAGAATACTGTCTTCCACCTGTCTATCGTTTCTGTAGGTTTGTCAAAAGCATTCTCGACTAATATTTCACAAGTTCACCTTTATCAAATATCTGTTTCCATCGTTGTGACGTTCCATTAGCTAGGCTCGCGTGTGTGATGCCAGAGTATTTTTAGCATTTGTGAGCTTATTTGCGAGCATGTGAGTTTGACAGTGCGATCTTTTTTAATGATCAGTTGCTGATATAGTTATAATCTTGTCGCGTTGAGTTAGTTACTCTGAAATAGACAATAATGGTATTTGAGTAGACTGGTACTTGCATACTGCTCACTGAATGATCCCTATTTTATAGTGATATCAAGATAAAGAGGACTATAGCCGAGATCATGAGTTATAAATTGATCAACAATGTAGAGAAGCAATTATTATTAAATAATTAAAACAGTTGAATAAAGTCCTTATCCCAAAGACATGTTAGTTACATCATTTATAACTCAAGAAATTTGTCTCCACCCCGAACAGCATAATAACTATTAAAACATGGGAAAATATCACTTAAATAAAACATTCATTTTCTAATACATTTGATTCTGAGGCAGTGTGAAGCTCGCAGGGGCCGCTAGTAGGCTATCAAATAATTCCTTCACGGCCTTTGGTGAAGATCTTTTCGTTCCGGTACTTGTTAATTTGGGAATGAGATATCACGTGAGTATGTCATCTATATGCATAATTTACATGTCAGAAACTAAAGTTACCATTGTAGGTATCACAGCGTTATTATTTTTTTTATTTGGGGACTTTAATAGACCGATCAGAACCTATCCATATTAGTAATTCAGTAGAATTGTGAACAATGTATCTAAACATAGGACAAATTAAGGCTAATCAAACATGCTGCAAGGCGAGGCTATAGCGTTAAAATTGCAAATCCGAAATGACAATTTGATATTTTTAAATGCAATAAAACACTTTAAGCGTCTTTTTCACCCAGACAAAGAATATACTCAAAATTGGACTTTAAAGGGAAGAGTTAAAATATACAATACCATATCAACATCGTTATCGCATTCTGAACACGGGTGTTGTATTTTTTTCATCGTTTCGTATGTTTGTGGTGTCCGAAAGCCGGATCATGTCGTGGATTTAACAATATGCGTAACGTGCGCGTATTGTTAAATCCAATGCAATAGTATTCTTTTTATGTCATATTTTGGAAGCAATGAATGTTAAGCCTATTACGTCGGAACAAAGCTCTATGTCTATTTTACTTTGTTTTGTACAAAGATTCAAGCAACGAATCACAACTTGATACTTTAAAATTGTTACACACAATATCAAAATGATTGGAAATAATGAGATTACACTTTATAGAAAAAATCATCTGTTACTTCTTATTTTTTGCTTCGTCCTCTTTAATTGGGGCTTCGCTCAATGGGCTCGCCTCTAGATTTCCAATCTGACATTCTCAATGTCAGACGACATTATTAGATACAGAAAACTTTTAAGGTACTTTTAAATACTTTACGTACTTTTAAATCTGATTTCTTTATATTCAGTAGAAATTGCAAATATTTAACAAGTTAATATAAGCAACCGAATGCTACCTTGATGAACTGATCGTGTAAGACTGTTTTTCAAACTAAGAATACCGATTCCGACAAAGGATGATATGTGAGGCCATCGAAATTATAAAACATGCTAGTTTCAATATTCAATATCTCATCAATTCAATCTAGTAATATTTATAATCCCATCCAAAACCAAGCGCATCATTGCAAGAGCTCAAGATACAGGGAGACTTTGAGCACTTTCTGCATAGATCGGACCACAAACAACAACGAAATATTAAGATACCAAGTTCAAACTTTGACACTAGGACGTCAAACCATGGTTGCTACAAAGCAGCCGAAACGTCGGGAACGTAAAAAACAAACAATAAACGTGATTAAATCCGTAATATTAGTTTTATTTCAAGGAGACCTTGAAAAAAATACAGCGGCATTGAGAGCCTCCTACTTTTTGAAGTCGTTGAAAAAGAGGTTGAGTCACGAAAAGTCCTATTTATTCATCCACTGGCCACAAAGCATCCGAATAGTATGCCAAGATAAACATGTCCGACGGTAAACGGTTCCCGCTACACTAGAACGATCGATAACATGTTGCGAAGCCTGTACTCAGCAGTTGGTACGTGCACGCTGATTGATGATGATGATAATGAATTGACTTATCTACATGCAATGAGAAAATATAGTGTCCAAGATGGTATAGTTCGTGTAGAGATATAAAACTCTAGGTTTTACGTAGAACTTTTTTTTTTAGAAGAGCCACGGACAGTTCACATTGCGATTCTCACTTGACTACGCTGCCAACCATAATGCGATCACAACGCTGCCAACCAATTATCAGGTTTATATGTGAGCCTAAAGTTTTCATTTTGATTGGGAAATTTGCTTTGACTACCTTCCTTAATCTGATAATTGTTTAATTTGATCAATTTTGTCACAATTGCTTTCACGGTCATGTCATGATGATAATTAATGTATAAGCGAGTTAGCTTAGTTAGAAAGCATTATAAGTATAGAAGATTTTTAGAGAAATGTCCAAATTATGTAGTAGTAAGGTAAGTGTTAGGGACTCATTTACCTAGAAAATATGATAATCTACTCAAAGGCGTTCCAACAGTGATTTAAGATACTCTATACTCTATACATATAAATAAAATTGGAGTGTCTGTTTGTAATATTAAAATAACCGCTTTTTACTAAATGCATTTGGATGTATACACGGTACCTATACCAAAACAACCTTTTTTATAAAAATTGACTGTCTGTCTGTTTGTTCCGGCTAATCTCTGAGATGGCTGGACCGATTTTGACGGGACTTTCACTGGCAGATAGCTGAGGTAACAAGGAGTACCTTAGGCTACTTTTATTTTAGAAAAAAACATAGGATCTCACGAAAAATAATTAAAACCAATGTTGCAGCGTTGCGCCTGATTAAGTTTGATAGCAACAACCTGAAATTCGTCCCGCGGGCTCAGAATCCGCGAGCAGGCTGTTGCCAACGGTTGTGTCTTTGTTAAATACCACGCGGACGAAGTCGCGGGTAACATCTAGTAATAAGTAAGAACATAAGACTCTTATATGTATAACAAATACACTTTAGCCACTTACTATTATACAGAAATGAAATTAAAACAACGTCATAAATAAGCTGTGTTATAACAAAAATATTATCATTTTCATACAAACATTGCTTAATATTCCATCCTCGACTTTTAAATTAGATATCACACCAGAATTTCCTAAAAATGTAGCGACATTTTCGGAGAAAAACCAGAGCTTTTATTTGCTTTATTTACACGAAGGGGATTATAATAATGATGATGTAATATATTTTAGCTGCAATCTTCTGTAGACTTTTTATATAAGTATACGATGTAATATTAGTATATCAGGGGGGTTCCATTATGTGCCTTACCCGAAATATCTAGACGACAGGATTATCCGGCCTGTAATAGGATGGGATATGGAAAAACAAATTGGGTGGAAATAGACGAATGGTTTTTAAATGAGTTGTACGTGGCCTTTCTCAGGGGATTTGCGAATTTAAACTTTGTGTTCACACAACATTTCAAATGTTTCGTTTTATCTGATAGGTATGTTTCAACAACATATTAGGAGAATCTTAGGATGTAATTCCCCATATAGATATTGAATATCCATCTTGACTTCGGTTCGGACATTTTTGCCTAACGCACAAAGTTTTCCCGTAACAGGATTCGAGCCCGGTTCGAAAGTCTAGGTACGGAAAGTAGAAACACTACCAAATGTGACTTCTAATGTAATCATAACGCCATCGAAAAAACATTCAGTCACTGTCATACTTATTTATAAAATATGTAGTGCGAGAGGGAAGACGTTACGTTGGCGAAGCGGTAAGTTAAATCGATTGTGCAGTAGGTACAGGTCAAATATGTGTAGTATCTCTACATCTATCGATGACGCAACACACTGGCCATATTATACCACCTAATAAATCCCTCCAAATATATTTATTCACCAAACCAAATCCCACAGATAAGCAAACATTACGCACAGGCAGATATAACAACAATGACGTCATCAATTCTTCCTAAATGAATATTGACTAGAACATTTGGTTGTTGACGTACCTCTGAGAGTATTATTTAATTGCTTACCTACAGAATTGTTAGAGCTGAACCTACATAAGTCTTTTTAATTATTAGTATTTTTAGATTCGCATCGTTTCGCGGAGAATTGCATATTAATTGGGGTCCCGACACTCGTGACAGACAGCTTCTCGACTAAAATCTTAGAAGAGTGTTGCTGGCTTCTTTAATTATCGATCAACTTGTTTGGTTTATAATTGGAAAAGTTGCCAAGCCGAGGGTCAGTGGTAGGTTTCTCTTTTGCCATTTGTTTTTTTTAATTAGTCCCAGCACAATAATTTGCAGTATATTGGTAGGTATAACAAAAAAAAAAGTTGCACCTAAGATGCGATGGTATAATGGCTCTGTCAATAGACCTACTATTAATAGCTATAGTTGGATTCTGCTATTTGAGGCAAAGGTAAATTAAAAAAAAAATACAATACAAAAAATTAAAGTTCATAATAAGCGGCCCACCCGTGCTTGAGCTACAAATGGTGTAACTAACACGACTTTGTTTGAAGAAGACAGACTAATTATTGACAAGGAATAATAGACGAATGTTATCTACATAAAATACAAATTCTGACATACTTTTCTTTTTACAAAATAGAACTACTTTACCGACATGTTCTAGAAGATCCTGATCTTCTTGACACATGAAATCTAACTGCTGAGTGGCACTGATAAGGTTTTAATAGCATGTAATATTGTAGATATACAAGATAATTGTATCTAATAAAATAAACTTTATCGTTATCAAGCTAAGGCACCTCGACAATACTCTGGGGGTCGAGGAAGACTGGGGTGTAGGCCCCGGACATCCGGTGACGATGACGACTCCTGAGGAGAACGGCGGCGGGCGTGGCTCCCGCCGCTGTGCGCAGCGAGGGCGCCGGGGGAGCATCTGCTCCCCGAGACAGGTCCCCATAAGGGGGCGAGGCACATGAGCGGCACCGATGCGTTCCGTTTGGAGATCCCGGAGCCCCTCCAACATGTGTCGAAGGCGGCCACCAGGGGGGTTTTAGTGGGTAAGAATCCCACATTACTCGGCCCTCTCCCACACAGAGGCCGGGTATCTATAGAAGATTTCCCCACCGTCAACAAAAAAAAAAGAAACCTCGACAAAATTTTCTTAAGTACGAGTATATACTCTGAACAGTTCAAGGCTTTACCCACTAATAAATCAATAATGGTGATTATACTCGTGCCGGATTACATCAAACTTCTTTTTGGAACGAAATGAATCAGCCCACGATCGTTTCTGCTCAACGGTTTGTCACAAACTTCAAACATTACATCCAAAATGAAAGTAATTTAGGGCAAACTTTGCCCACTATTTTATCGACCAAGAAAATAGGACTAAGAGCAATCATGCTGATATTTCAGCAAGCAAAATTACCAAGCGTTTGTAACAGAAAAGGGAATTGTTTGTTTGGCGGTGCCCGCGCCGCGGGAAGTTTTATAACCGTGACAAAGAAATGGACGTTATTTTTTGTGGGTCAAATATGAAAGTGTATAACTCTATTTGTATGATTATCCTTATTGATCTGAACAAAATTAAGGCTCTCTCGCGGCGTGCGCTACAGCCAACATTGTTTAGGCATTGCGTTTAGTACGGTTTAAATTAATCACCGCCAAATCGTCTTCAACTTCCAAATAAATATATTAGTTGATTCATTTATTGACAATCATTATGAAACAAAAATTAAATATCTCAAATTAAAGACATAATATATTAAAAATGAACGAAAATCCCAATCTTTTTACGTACTGTTTCGGTAACGTAACGTCTTCCATCCCACTCACACCACAGAATCTATACACATAGAAATAAAATTGGTGTGTCTGTTTGTAATATTAAAATAACCGCTTTTTACTAAGTGCATTTGGATGTATACACGTTACCTATACCGAAACAACATTTTTTACAATTTTGGTCCGTCTGTCTGTTTGTTCCGGCTAATCTCTGAAATGGCTGGACCGATTTTGACGGAACTTTCACTGACAGATGGCTGATGTAACAAGGAGTAGCTTAGGCTACTTTTATTTTAGCAAAAAAAATAGGATCTCACGAAAAAAAATGAAAACCAATGTTGCAGCGCAGCGCCTGATTAAGTTTGATAGCAACAACCTGCAATGCGTCCCGCGGGCTCAGAACGCGCGAGCCTGCTGTTGTCACCGGTTGTCTTTGTTAAATACCACACGGACGAAGTCGCGGGCAACAGCTAGTTCATAAATAAGTATGACAGTGACGGCATGTTTTCTCGATGACGTTACGATTACATAAGATGTTCCTGCCAACCGTACAGCTCTACAAAAATCTTTAATAACTTTCATCTTCCTTTGTCTATCTGTATCTGTCTTTGGTTCATCGCAACTTTTTATATTATTAGCTCATATTGTGTACACACTTATTTAAGTAGATAGTTTTTAAAGTTTTTTTTTACAGATTCTCAACGCCTCAACGCAAACCTTGACACTGGCAAAATCACCGAAGATCGGTGGAGCCAATTACATAAAAAAATGAATTGATTGAATTGACTCTAGTGTTGTGTACGCTTCCGTCTTTTCATCATCACTGAGTTCTTATTGGAGGACGCCATTTTCATATCATCATGTCACATCCATTATTTTATTTATAATGTGTATTTATTGAATTTAATTACTTGACACTGGCAAAATAGCGGCTAAGTTGCGGGTGAGGCCATATTCATATCCATTTTATTTCATCGCATCTCATTTCGAAAAGAAAAAAGAAGAAGTGTTCTTGTTTCAACGTTATCGTTATAAATATCAGGAGACAGCCAAACAGTAGTATATTTCAAAATCTATCTGACAAATGGACGGTTAGGTCTGAAGATTTCAGACGTGAACAACAATTTTGTTTTGATGTAACGCCGCCGCCAGAGAAATTATGCTGAACCATTGTTTGTTCAGAACAAAAAGTTGTATAAACGGGCGTCAGATCTTATTTTTAGATTACCAGCTAATTAGCTACGTTGATGGGAGTGAAAAATAATCACGATTCAGACTAATATTATTAATGTGAAAGTTTGGATGGATGGATGTTTGTTACTCAATCACGCCAGAACGGCTGAACGGATCTGGATGAAATTTGGCACAGAGTTAGATTATGGTCTGGAATAGCACATAGGCTACTTTTTATACCGGTAAAAAATTCATACTTTTTAATCGCGGACAACACCGCGGGGAGCAGCTAGTGTATCCATAAAAATAATTATGTCAAACAGGCTCTTTGATTTAAAAAAATACTGTAAGTAATAACAAGTAGAAAGAGAAACGTCGGGAACGTAAAATCAAAATACAAACGCGATAAAATCCTAAAAAATCGTTTTATTTCAATAATAACAAGTAATTTGAAAAAAAAATGTTGGCAAGATTTTTTTTAAACGATTATTGACTAGCAATTAAAGCGACTAGACCTTAAATTTAAATACTTATAATTACTATTAATTAGTCAAAACTTGTAGAACACGAACTCGCGACTCGCATAATTTCACGCCAAAATCACCCCAATGACCAATTTTTAGGCAGTTTTCAATTTGTCAATTTGACAGGCCCACCATAAATCGTACTGTACTGTGGGTACACTGTGGGTACAAACTAATAAAATCCCGGCTGGGGAAAATTATGGAAATATCGTTTGCGAAATTAGCCCAGACTGGAATCGAACCCGCAGCCACCCGGTGGAACGATTCCAACTGTCTACACTCAATCCACTAGACAGAGGTTACATTTGATATAATATTATCACAATCGCAAACTTTTAAAGGAATAAACAACTTCCATACTCCAAAACATTTTCTCTCTCTCTCTTCGGTCGTTCTCTCATGACTGAGGATCGTGATCATCACGGCAGTTCTTTGGATCGGACGAACTGTCTCCATCGGCTCCGGTCTGTGGCCATCCTCACCGCGGCGTAGAAGCGGGACGTTGGTGTTTCTTTGAGTTGGTCAGACCACCTGGTCGGGGACCGGCCTCGTGAACGTTTCCCTTCCACGTTTCCCCCAAAACATTAAATTGTTACTAATCCTAGGTCGCAAATCCCAAAATCATTCAGAATTAATCTAACCTTATCACTTCCTAGCCGTGTTTACTTTGAAACAGAGCCTCATGTCATTAAAATGACAATACCACGGCTCCCAAGTTGCCAAGTTATATACACTCGGCAGCAATGAATTTGGGTCACCGAATAAACGTTTATATCGTGAAAGCTTATAATAATAGATTTTTTGAATAAAAATTATATTGTAAGCCTGTAAGCCGATTGTATCTTAACACAAAACCTTTATACAAATTTTGATTGTGAACGCCGAATTTTGTGTCCAATTCCCAAAAAAACCCTCTTCCTACGTTATAATATTGGTCATCGTTATTTTTTTTTTAAATATGTTACCACTCGTATTTAGAACTTCTTGGTTGCTGTATACCTAGTAATGCTATTGAAAAAGCTAAACATAATATAAATTACTAGCTGTCTCTGTGCCAAATTTCATCTAGATCCGTTCAGCCGTTCTGGCGTGATTGAGTAACAATCATTCATCCACCCATCCGTCCATTCAAACTTTCACATTTATAATATTAGCGGGATAGACGAATTTATAAAAAAAACTGTATCTGGTATTCAATATTCATTAATAAAATGAAAATGATGACACTTAAACCCGAAATATATACCAGAATTCTCACAGACATAATTACTATCAAGTTTGTATTGGTGACCCGTATTCATTGCCACCCAGCATACAACCAGCCTCGTTAAAATGATCCGCGCTTACAGAGTACGGTATCTTCCCCATGTTAAACATTAATCCTTTACAAGTTAAATTGTGCTGCCATATCTCAAATACAACTCTCAGTTCTGTAGTGTCCCGCTGAACATTCGTACAACCTCTGATATCACTGTTTTGTTTAACTAAAACAAGTTTCGGGAACTATTGCAATCTTGCCGACTACGTTCGTACATTTGTCTTTGATATGTAATGTTGTCGTGTAAGTTGAGTTGTTGTATCAAAGGTACCATAATTATTGAAGTAATATGTTAACAAGGTCCGTTTCACGATGTCCTGATGAAACCTGTCCGCAACTTATTTGCCAGTTTTTTTAGGTCATCTGCCAAATAAGTTTTGATAATCTTTACATCGAAGTATTTTTATACCTGCAGGCTTAAATTTGTAACAGGAAAACAATAAGGAGGCGTTACTTCATAGGCTTTCTTAATAATTAACTAATATTAAATCATTAAACTTGTAACTTCTTTGCAATGAATTTACAGGGCTTGAGGGGCATGGTAACGAAAACTTTAGGTAAAGGTTACACTTAGTACCTATAATAAAATTATAGAAATAATTTATTTATTTTTAGGGTCGAGTCACCTTCGTCCGTAGGAGAATGAAGTACCCTCGAGATACCCTACACGTGACCCTGGGTGGTGCCAACCAGGTGACAACTCTACTGGTGGTAGGCTTCGGCCGTGGCTAGTCACCACCCACTGAACAAAGCCATGTCGCCAAGCGGCCTAGCCGTGTTCCGGCATGATGTTCGGTGTTGCCATTCATGGATGGCGGGTCAGATCAGCTGCGCTGCATGTGCCTAGTGAATGTAGCGTCTCGATCTACTGCCGCCTTCCTACCTAGGCAAGTATGCTCCATCGTAGATCTCATCGTCACTTACCATCAGGTGAGATCGAGATCAAATACTTGCCTATAATGTAATAAAAAAAAAATAAAAAAAATATATCGAAATTCATGGGTTACAAATGTAGTCAACTGTTTAAACGCGCAATGTCTCGTAAACAAAGCGATCACAACACGCCGCTCTGCACAATAAGCATGTTATGATATAATGTTTTTATTAAATTCGCGGGATAGACTTCTATTATGATTGTAATAGAAGTCTATCCCGCGAATGGCTGGAGCTGGAGCGAAGCAGTGATAGCCAAGTTGGTAGAACGCTTGCCTTGGTAACGAGGATTTCAGGTTCAAACCCCGGCTCGCACCTCTGGGATTTTTCATGTGCGAATCTCATTTTCAACCAAGATTATCACTTGCTAAACGGTGAAGGAAAACATCGTGAGAAAACCTGCATGTCTGAGAGAACCCCTCGAAAGATGTGTGAAGTCTGCCAACCCGCACTGGGCCAGCGTGGTGGACTATGGCCTAAATCCCCCCTCGCATTGAGGGGAGGCCCGTGCCCAGCAGTGAGACATAAAAAAGGGCTGGAATTATTATTATTATGATTGTATGATACAATACATTTAAAAATATTGAAAAAATGCGTATAACTCATGAAAAGATTTACGGAAAATTCCAGCTTTGGTAGGTCCAGAATCACAAGTTGAATACATGGTATTTTTTTCCATTGATTATTAGTAGGTACAATGAAAATCTTAACAAACGAAATGTTTTTTTTTTCAAACGCTATTCAAATTTCATTACGAAAAATATAGATTATGTTATTAATACAACTAAATAATATATGCCTCATATTATTTCGGCGAAATATTCTCGACTAACAATATTTATTATTTTTATCTCAACGTAACATAAAAACATATTTTCGTCTCAGGTAACCTGACGCAAGAATACATAATATAAATTCACGTCAACGTAGAGAATAAATCCCAAAATAAGAGCACGAATTTCATGAAATATTCAAAGAAGATTTATATAGTAAAGAGATAAAAATAATTTATTCGACTTATGATATTGTCTTATACGGTGACTTGTTTTATTAAATCCAGTTCTAAATTTAAGTCTATTCTTTACAGTCGACGCAAAACCACAGATGTCATTTGTTTTAAACCTTTGGCTGTCTGTGAATCCGAATAGTTTTTATTCACGTAGACCATTAAGTACAGTACTTATGAATCGTGTGGCATTGTAGCTCCTAAACGGATGGACATATTTCCATGAAGTTTTCTTTTATTTGATCGCTTGTTTAATCGGGATTGATCTTAGGTATTGCTGCTATCTGTTCGTGTAGCGGTTTTTTTTATTTTTTTATTACATTATAGGCAAGTATTTGATCTCGATGTCACCTGATGGTAAGTGACGATGAGATCTACGATGGAGCATACTTGCCTAGGTAGGAAGGCGGCAGTAGATAGAGATGCTACATTCGCTAGGCACATGCAGCGCAACTGATCTGACCCGCCATCCATGAATGGCAGCACCGAACATCATGCCGGAACACGGCTAGGCCGCTTGGCGACATGGCTTTGTTCAGTGGGTTGAGACTAGCCACGGCCGAAGCCTACCACCAGTAGAGTTGTCACCTGGTTGGCACCACCCAGGGTCACGTGTAGGGTATCTCGAGGGTACTTAATTCTCCTACGGACGAAGGTGACTCGACCCCGTTTCTGATGAATTTTAAATTATTATTATTCCACACTTTTCTATCGTTGTTTCTTGTGTTGAAGTTTTTTGTGCTATAAAAATTTAGTGTAACAGTACCAAGCGCTGCTGTCCGATTCAAAAGATTAGGTTTCGATTTCCGAGTCGTGCTAAGTGCTAATTGGATTTTCTGTTTGGAAATTCTAAGTAACAGTCCACAGTTTGGGAATGTGCCCGGGCTACGGTAACATAGTCGCTTCTATTACATAGGACCTTATGCTTATGAAGTAATTATTTTATTGCGTTTATTTTGTTTTACGTTCCCGACGTTTCGGTTGCTTTACAGGAAGCATTTGTCACGGGAGGACTGAAATTTTTAAAATAAGTTTTATTGCAATGTATAGTATTCGCGTAAATATAAGAAATCAATAAGAGTTATGGAGTTTATAGGTTCCTGAAACAAAAAAATACCCCCAGACAAAATTTTGCTATTATAAATATAAGCCCCAGTCTGCAGTTGGCAACGTTCTTCTCATACAAGTTATTGTAAAAGGGCTTTAAGTTGGAATATACTAAATTAAATTTAGTTCCGAGCCCGGTTAGAAGGGGCGCCCTAAACAAACTTACTAATAGCGTGTGGCTCAATGCAAAAGTGAAAACGTTTTCCTAACAATGTGCTACTCATATATCATAATATCAAAATAAAATGACGACCCATTGGTACAGTTCGTGATGCTCCTGTTTTCTGTACTATGGTACAATACTAGTTTGAATCGTATAGGGGTATATATTGTGGAATAAGCACGAATGTTTGTATCAGGATCATGGATGTTTAATATCTCCAAAAGTAATTATACAGATTGATTCAGAAAACGTACACTAAACCTGAATCCTGGGCTTATTCGATAAACACTATGAAAGAAAATGGATATGTCAATAGTAAAAAAATAGTATTTTAGGTACTTATTGTCCTTCATAAACAGTAATGTCATGTTAATTGACGCTTCAAGTTCTTTGATAAGTTTATGAATTCTAACATAAACCACAGTAAACAGACATTAGCAGTAGCCATTTTAGGCACCCATCTACTTTAACCGCCTCACTTCGTTTTATGTTTTTGCTTTGACACCGTCTTCTAGTTTCCCAAGTTTACGTGTATTTCTAATAAACTGTCACATTAACTTTTATATTCTTCTGTGTTAATATAATAACAGTAATTAATACCTACACGCATGCTTCCCTAAGCAAACTTGCTTGGCTAATTGGCTAACCTTACCGTAACACAATTTGTTGAAAATTTATGATAAGCGATAATCGCTTTATATACCTCATTTTCTATATATTTATAGCGGAAAATGGAAGATCGGTGCTTGGCGGGGCGGCCGCTATACCCCAACGGTTATTGTCGGGATCTTGTATATATGTTACGTGTTCCGAAATCTCTCATAGCGCGTTGCAGGATGGTATGGAGTATTGTCAATTGTTCTGAATGTCGTCTGCAGCGCCATCTGTGTAGCTTGTGCCGAGGTTGAAGAGGTCACTATATATTTATTAAAAAAAATGTCGTTACATATATAAAGTGTGTGGGGCATGGTAACGAGAACTTTGGGCAAAGATTACTCTTAATGCCTCCAATAATATTATAGAAATCATTTATGTCGAAGGTCATTGGTTACAAATGTTGTAAATTTTTTAGCGCGCAATGAATTGTAAACCACGCGATCACAACACAACGCTCCGTGTGATACCCGAATCGTGCAAGACTCGAGTGCACTCGAGCGTATCGAGTTTTAATTTACATTGCAGTTGTAGGTCTGAATTAGTATTTTATTTCTATTACAAATCACTCTTACACTATGTAAAGCTGAATATCAATCATGACTAATAAAACTGATACAATAGTCTCCGTACAAAGATGCAAGTAGCCCATCTAGAATTGCAATTGGAAAGATAACTAAATTTGCTTCACAAAGACAGTTTTTAAAGCATCTACATAATAATATTCAGAAACAAAATGTACCTACGTAATTCCTTTTGTTTTAATAGATTTTATAGGGGGCAGGAATGCAGTGATAGCCAAGTATAAAGCAGTGATAGCCAAGTTGGTAGAACGCTTGCCTCGGTAACGAGGATTGCAGGTTCAAACCCCGGCTCGCACCTCTGGGATTTTTCATGTGTGAATCTCATTTTCAACCAAGATACTTGCTAAACGGTGAAGGAAAACATCGTGAGGAAACCTACATGTCTGAGAGAACCCCTCGAAAGATGTGTGAAGTTTGCCAACCCGCACTGGGCCAGCGCGGTGGACTATGGCCAAAACCCCCCTCGCATTGAGGGGAGGCCCGTGCCCAGCAGTGGGACATAAAAAAGGGCTGGAATTATTATAGGGGGCAGGAATGCCCCATACCAGTGAACTATTAATGCGACTCAAAGCAGGACCTCAATTGGATTGAATTGGTACTAATTTGCTATTTAGATCAATTGAGGTCTTGATTTGAGTCCCATTAATGAGTTATGGTTAGCGGGTAGCGGTTGTTTTTTTTTATATTCGCTCACGCTTATGCTTTGAAATATGTACACAGCCCGTGTACGCAACCCAACCTTATTAAATTACCCCGTCTTGGAAGTGTATAAATTGTTGAATTTATTGGTCGGCAACCGGCGCGTTGGCTGTTATGTTGGAGTGGTCATCCCTGATGTACGGTATGGTAACACTCTTTACTTTTGTTGGTGTAATTGAAATTTTCGATTGGCATAGCGGCACAGCGGTACTGTCAGTGACGAGGGTCCTGGGTTCAAATAGCAAAAGCCAACGTTGTAAGGGCAAGCTTTGTGTGATGAGCACGAATGTTTGTAGCCGAGGCATGGAAGTTTTATATCTATTATTTTCAGGACTAGATCCTCCATACCCTCCCACCTCTGTTAATACTGTTAGCAAAGATCCACAGCGTCTAAGTAATTATATGAATACTGGGGTCGCCCTGAGTCCATTGTACTGTACATATAATACAAGCTTTGCTTAGTTTGGCATCGTAAAGATGGTGTGTTCTTCTGACGATATTTATTTATTAATTTATTTTTTGTATTTACCGTAACATTTTTTTAAAAATTAAATGAGATCTAGGCGATTTTTTTAAGAGCAATGACAGTTGGTAGTGACCCTGTTTTCTGCGCCGTTGGGCATATTTACTTAAAAAACTATTAATAAAAAAAAAACTAAATAGTAACACGTATGTGATTAAATGCCTGTGAACATAAAAATGAAACAAGATCGTTAAGTCGTTGGCAAGTGGGGCAAGCTGCCGGCAACCGCAGAAGCTTAAGAATCATGGCCTGACAAAGTTTCATGGCCGGACGAAGCTCGGTAAAATATTATATATTCGCAGCACTTTTGCCTATTAATCGCTATGTTATATAGCTAGGATAGTTATAAGAGCTGCTGTGTCAGCAGCATATATATCTGGTGTCATTGTTATTTATGGAATTTGTGGTGTAAGTGGACACTTACGATAGCGTAACGTTACTGTACGTAAATAATTGTGCTCGGGTCACTGGTCTTAGAGTTTCTGAGTGAGATAATACAGTTTAATATAACTAAACTATTTACAAGTAAGTAAATTAAAGTTGATAATGTTGGTATGATATGAATATGACACATCAAGCAAAGTTACATATAATGGTCTTCTGTAGATCGCATCATCAATACTAACATGTTGCATATTGGAGTTTTTACTAGATTCTTAAAATCTCAAATGAGGAAGATAACAACTATGATCTCTATTATAGTAAACATAAGGCTGATTTCAAAATGCGCTCAACAAATCCTCACCACCATCGGCCGGGAGGGTGCCCAGAACGCTGGCAGCGTTGCCACGTTGGATGGCAATGCTGATGTGTTGGCCAAAATATGTGCCAGCGTTCAGGTCACCAGATGTCTCCATCAGACGTTTTGAGAGCTCCCTGTAGATCCGATGGGCACCCGTTCCCCACGGACCCAATGTCTCTACCCCAACCTATGTCCTGCAGCGAGGGACCCATATTTGCAGGTAACAGATTAGCAGTAGTAGCCTTTAGTTAGCAGGAGATGAAATTCAGAGGGTTACTAGTTCGAGACCTTCCTACTGTGCGTAAGACCTCAGTGTCAAGAGAGGTTTGTACCTCGAGAGGTCTGTTCCATAATGTGCTTATAAACCCTATCCGCAACTTAGCTTAACATGTTATTTGATAGAAGTTGTATGATTTTATAAGCACATTTAAAAAAAAACACTTAGTTTTATTTAACATTCCAAACTCGTGACTACAAATTTATTATGTTATGTAGGAACCAGTTTTGAAATAAATTTTCAAAAGTACACATATACCTACCCGGCTATTTTGCATTTTCTTAATGTTATTGTGAAAAATAAATCAGGTTTACGATCTCATTCAAAACTTAAACTTTAGAAGGAAACGTAGCAACATTTGCAATATAAACTGATATAATCGTTCCATTTTAAACTTTGGTACGAAATACAGAAAGCAACTAATAGAGTAACAGTGAATCGTATCACAGGCGCTGTTAAAACTTTGGTTGCAAATGTAACTTTATCTAAAGTTTATTGCAATTTATTCATAGGTACGGTCGCGAACATTAATATGGGACCCATTTCCTTAATATTACCTATGCAAAAAATCATGTCGATTCTTTGCTCTATGAAAAATTAAAACAAATCTATCCCTCGGGAAACATACATTATATCAGGATAAAAAGTAGCCTATGTGCTATTCCAGACTATAGTCTATCTGTGTGCCAAATTCCATCCAGATCCGCTCAGCCGTTCTGGCGTGATCCAAACTTTCACATTTGTAATATTAGTGGGATGACACTTATAATGCAATAAGGTCGTATATCGTCATATCTGAGAGCAGTTGCGACTAGTAATGACAGTCAAAATAGTAGCTCTTATGGTAGTTATATATACGTTTGCTATACGCTATACTATACGTTTGCTGTGCGATATTCAACCTTAAATGGGTCCCAAATTATAGTCCGCGACTGTACCTATTTCAGAATAGTTGTTTTGGCATTGCATGATACTTTTCTGCAAGGAAGTAAGCTTGCTCAAAGTTCCCCAAAAGTTTATTGACTGCTTTATTGTTATAAGAGAGTAAATTGTTGCTAAATAGCTTTATAAGCGGGTACACAATTGATTGCTTGGGGGTGGGCGCAGAATTCAATTACTTATATCGAAATTAAATCTCCATGACTCAAGTATAAACATTCGTGCTCATTACACAACGTTTGTCCCTACCAGGATTCGAACGCAGAGCCTTCGGCACAGAAACTAGGGCCCCAAGTCTGCTAACACAATCGATTCATAATCGAACAGCAACGGCATAGTAACTGTCACTTTTGACAGATATCCTATACATCTGTCAATAGTGACAGTTACTATGCCGTAACTGTGTTAGCAGACTTGGTGCCCAGGGTCACTACCAACTGGGCAAATCAGGCCGGCAACCTCTTGGATAATTTATTACATGCGTTATTGAAACGTGGCCTGTTACGGCTCCTATAATTAAACTCAAAGTTATCTACCAAACATCTAAATGAACCAGTTGATACCAATTAAGGTAGATTATAGATTAGTAGATTCCTTTCAATCTACTATACATGGTGTGTGGCTTTGAAATGCAAGCTAATACCATGGATTTAAGTCACGATTCTGGACCAAGAGTGCGAATTTTCGATTGATATTTATATATCGATTGTTCGATATTTTTATGTTGATTGTACCATAAAATCATATCCGAAGTCTATTCTAACATGTATTTAAATAAAACAAAACTAATGAGACGTAAAACTGCAATGTACATTAAAATTCGATACGCTCGAGCGCGCTCGTCACTCGCACGCGTCGATTATCGCGCGGAGCATTGTGTTGCGGTCGTCTTGTTTAGCATACATTACAACATTTGTACCTTCGACATAAATTATTGCTAACATAAAGTGTATCCTTTACCCAAAGTTACCCAGTCGTTACGATGCCCCTAACACCCTGTATATCATTGTAAAGTCACAAAAGTCAATATTATATTACCGAAATACCCAATAAAAGTACCTTATCAAAATACCTTAACACACGGGCACCGCAATAATCACGGTATACCGCAATCGCCTTTGTTGTCAGTACGACAAAAAGTAATTTATTGGGTTGTCCCCGATATTGATGTGGGTATCCCGATACGGGCCTCTACCCTAGTATTAATTGACGTTGTTTAACGTTTTCTGGTCTGGGGATATTCTAAATCGAAGGGTTATTGGGTGGTCGTATATCTTTGTCTAATCCGTTGGTTGCTGATGAAATCTGACCAGCTGCGTACTGACGAATCGCGCAGCCTTGCGACCGTTTCGCAAAAAATATTTAACGAAGACTAGCACACAGGTCTAGACATAACAGATGGCATGGATTAAGTCACACCCAATCGCTCTCCTCATTCCAAAATGTATACGAAGGAAAAATACATACTTATCAGAATCAGAATATTTTTTATTCACGTAGACCATTATGTACAGTATTTATGAAACGACAAAAGTTACAAAATACTATGCTACAACTTTACCACCCGTTCGGAATGCCGTTCCTGTGGAGAAGAACGGGCAAAAACTCAATGGTTGCTCTTTTTTAAAAAGATCTCTAACGTTTTTGAGCAGTACATAGTTATAGGTATGTGAAAACAATGTAGGAACGGCTAATCAGACTTTAGCAGCAGGTCAAAAAAATAGTACTAACTAAGTATAATATCCAAATTCGAGGGAAAGAGACAAAAGCGATCAGTACGCGAATAATAGATATGATAAATACTGGATCCTTTTTTTTAAAACCTCACAGGTTAAAAAGACCGTGCATTTTTTTTGAGGTGCGTCCATGTAAATAATAGACAGTAATAACTTGTAATCAGTTAATTTGATTCGGCTGTTTGTATTTTTTTTCACCATAGAAACACAACACACACCCAAAGATACAGCCTGAAAAATGGTGACTATTCAAAGGAAGCCCATTTCATAATCAATTTCGTTATCAACGGCTGAAAAATAGCCGGACACTAGTGGCAAAGCTTTGTTAAGCTAAACCATTACTCAACGAAAAAAACTACTAGCGATAATAAATCATAAAGTAACGGAAGAAGGTCGCGAATAATATAAATCGTTGCCACCTTTCAAGGGTTTTTGGGGTAATTAAAAGACATTCATTCAGGAAAAGTTATTAATGTTAGTGGCTTGACCCTTTCATGTTTAGAAGTATGAACCAGGTTAGATTCTTCAATCCCAGTAAATTGTATAGTCCGTAATTCTAGAGTTGCTTGCTTTGGGAGCATACATTAGTTTGTTTGTCCGGCGTTTTGGGTGACTATAGTTGAGTTATTCCACTAATCCCACTATATTATAAACTAGCTGTTGCCCGCGACTTCGTCCGCGTGGTATTTAACAAAGACAACCGTTGACAACAGCCTGCTCGCCAATTCTGAGCCCGCGGGACGCATTGCAGGTTATTGCTATCAAACTTAATCAGGCGCTGCGCTGCAACGTTGGTTTTAATTTTTTTTCGTGAGATCCTATTTTTTTTCTAAATAAAAGTAGCCTAAGTTACTCCTTGTTACATCAGCTATCTGCCAGTGAAAGTCCCGTCAAAATCGGTCCAGCCATTTCAGAAATTACCCGGAACAAACAGACAGACAGATAGACAGACAGACGGACAGACAGACAAAAATTGTAAAAAATGTTGTTTCGGTATAGGTAACGTGTATACATCCAAATGCACTTAGTAAAAAGCGGTTATTTTAATATTACAAACAGACACTCCAATTTTATTTATATGTATAGATGTGAAAGTTTGGATGGATAGATGTATGGATGGATGTTTGTTACTCAATCACGCCAGAACGGCTGAACGGATCTGGAAGAAATTTGGCACAGAAATAGATTATAGTCTGGAATAGCACATAGGCTACTTTTTATCCCGGTAAAATGTATGGTTCCCGTGAGATAGGTTTGTTTCAATTTTTCATACTTTTTAATCGAGGGTAATACCGCGGGGCGCAGCTTGTAAATAAATATATTCTTCCAAGCAAGCAATACAATCCCATGTTTATTGCTTCCAATTTCCATGACTCCTAAATTAAATCTAAAGAAGAGCCTTTTAAGGTTCTTATTACTGTACAGCCCAGCTTACCTGCCATTCAAAATTTAACGTAATTTTTATTCTATTTTATTCAACGATTTTGTTTGATCCCAATGTGATATGGGATGATCCTATTGCTATAATACCGGCCAGTTTGTAGAAAATAATTAAGAAGGTATCGTTAAAAAACTGCAATACCTTTTATTCAAGAGCCTTCATTACAAATATAGTCGACCAACATCAAGCCTAGAATCCCTGAGGAGGTAGACAGAGGTGCATTGTAGTGCTCCCATATTTCACCGATTGTATTTAGACCCAATGTAATAGGGGCGCGCCTATTGCCATTATACCGGGCGCTTTCCTCCTCATTTCCGAGGATTTAGGCCATCGTCAACGATTCTAGCCCAGTGCGATTTGGTGAGCGACTTTCAGCTTTCTTTACGATGTTAACCGTATAGCCAGTGACAGCCATGATTGAATATGATGGTACAAATCTATTAACAATCATACCAGCCCTTTTTATGTACCACTGCTGGGCACGGGTCTCCACTCAATGCGAGGGAGATTAGGCCTTAGTCCACCATACTGACCAGTGCAGGTTGGCGGACTTCACACGTCTTTCGAGGGGTTCTCTCAGACATGCAGGTTTCCTCACGATGTTTTCCATCACCGTTGAGCAAGTGATAGTCGTGGTTGAAAATGAGATTCGCATGTGTAATCCCAGAGGTGCGAGCCGGTGTTTGAACCTTCGATCCTCGTTACCGAGGCAAGCGTTCTACCAATTTGGCTATCAGTGCTATTATACAAAGAGGTAAATCATTAACATAATCCAATCATTATCAAAAGATAACACTTATACAATAATTTACATTAAAGGTAAAGAATCAGATTCATTCTAAGTTCTTCTTTCAATTCCAAATCAGCTGAAATCAGATTACCTTCAAATCAAATCGGAGTGTAATGTTTTAAATGAAACCTGAGCCCGGGATTTCGAACACTCGTCTATTCTCATCCCACGTCTATTTCCGAATTAGATTAGAATAAGGCAAGGTATACATTACTTGTCTTTTCTTAGAAAACAATGGCTCTACGAACATTTGTGCGAAAATAAGTTTGGGAGTTGTGAAGACAATCGATTGTTAGGTGGGCTATTTCTACATCAATCATTGTTCTATTGGCAGTTGTTGGGATTTCAGAAATATTATTGTTGATGATGTTACGTATATGCAAAATTTCTGTGAATTTGCATTTCTTCGAAGCAAAGATTTTGTAATTACTTTGTTAGCCTCAATTAAAATGGTCAGTGATGATAAAACAATGGTACTAAAATAAGATGTTTTGACCGAACAACGTTTAAAACTCCATGCCGAAAACGTAAACCTTTTTCACGATCCATTTAAATCGCTGGCAATAGCCAGTGAAACACGAAACACAATCAAAACGGGCAATAGCCGCACAATCTGCGGCTAACGTCCACCTACACACCGATACCAGCAATAAAGTGCTCGAAAGAGCGTAGTTTATAATAAAGACGACAAGAGCAAAGTCTGTACGAAGCATAGGTTTGGGTGAGTGCCAAATGATTTCACTACATATTTGCTGCGTTGAGATTGTGTGGTTCACGTAACAGGCGATTTTGCTGAGCTTAGACATTCTATAGGAGCATGTTGATTTCTCGAATCTATCGCATGTATATTATGTTTTTACGTTTCCGTCGTTTAAGCTGCTTTACAGCAACCATGGTCACCGGGAGACTAGGGTGTCTGACGTCCTAGTGTCGTAGTTTGAATTCGAGTAGCCTCATATTTAGTTGTTGTTTGCGTTCCGATCTACGCAGAACATGCTCACGGTGGCTTGAGGTCTTGCAATGGTGCGCTTGGTTTTGGATTTAATTATTAATTACTTACTGGAACCCATGTCGGTGGTAGCACCCATCACTTCCCTATTGAAATTTGAATGTTTTTTAATTTCAGTGGTATCACGTATCATCCTTTGTCGGAGTCGGTGTTCTTTTGCGAGGATCTGTGGTTGATCAAATCTGATACTATTTCTCAAATTTAATGATAGTTTCCCAGTAGTGACTTCCAAAGCTCACTGCTATAACTCAATCCGTAGATATAAAACAGACCGCAGCTGACCGTAGAAATACGGCTTTCACTGAAAGACCGACTTAGACGGTGACGGTTACCAATTTTACAATGAACCAACGGCACCATGTTGATCCTTTGACTACCAACACTGTTCTCAAAAACTCGCATCTAATAAAATTTAGTTGGTTTATACAACATGACATTGAAATAGACACTAAATAATTTTGAGATTTCGTTGAGATTAATTAACACAAAATTGCGTACCAGTTATCATACCGTAAACAGAAATTATATCTATAATGTGGCCAACAAATTTTAGTGCTTATTTAAATGAGAATATAGTTAATTATTGACATAACATAATTTTGTACTATGTTGTAAAGTATTACAGTAGTTGACTGCTTATAAATAGACAAAAATTTCATAAGATTATATGCTAAGATTGTACCGTCCTATTGGTATATCGTTTATATATATGGTCTTACAATTAAGCTTTTTAGATCAAGTCTCGAGTTTTGGACTCTTATACTTGTACCACACAATCCGAGAAAGTAGGTGGTAGTAGAAACCAAATTACAAACTTTTGTACCCTTAACTTTAATTAAGTCTAAAAATATATTTCGGATTCTATTACATCTCTCTCAAGCACAATCGTGGTAGGTATCGCAACGGTAACTTGAGCGTCTTCCTTCCCACTCATACCACAGATTTTGTAAATAAGGAAAAAAAAAAAAAAAAAAAAAAAAAAAAATGGTTTATTGGTGAAACTACGCAGGCAACATAATTAAAAATATACATGGGTACTTAATGTAGATATAAAAGTAGAAATAAATTAATAAAATAAAATTAAAATGTTAGTTAGTTTCCCGCCATACGTAGCTGCAACCAACAAGGTCTGCTCTCAGCACTAAGTTGGGGCATCCGAGAGATGCCTCAACGCTGGTTTTCAGAGCAAGGCCTTGATGACGCATTTAGGATGACAAGAACGGCATTATTTTTCAATAATAGATGGATGATCACCAGATGATGATCTTCCTTATACCACCGATCTGATAGGAGTTTCGTAGAGCACGTTAAGCTGGCGATATGGCCTAGGCCTATGGCCTAGGTATAGCAATAGTTGAGTTTCAGAAAATTTACGGTGATTGCGCATGCGAGATCAGCCAACACAGTCTAGAATTCTAGAGCCTTACTAAGAGTCTACTCTATGTAATGAACTGCCACAGCTCTCCAAGACCCTAATTCGACAAATTAATAGGATTAATCTGGTTTCATAGTTTATAAAATAACTAAAAGAAATATAAGAATAACTATTAATGCTCAAGGGTCTCCTGAAGCACGGAAGAGAGATGCTGCTATAATCCGAAAACCAATCCAACTCTGGACTAGGATAATGAGCCTTATTAGGTTGCTTGGTCTCACATTTGACTTTCTTTGGATTCGTCATCCTCATTGACCCTTTTAATGTCCCACTGCTGGGCAAGGACTTCCCGCAACGCAAGGAGGATTCGCACCAAAGTCCGCCTCGCTAGCCCCGTGCGGTTGGCGGACTTCGCACGCCTTTCGAGAACTAGTCTGATTCTCTGAAATATGCAGGGTTTCTCATGATAATTCGATGATTCAGTCACTATTTAGTAGGTAGTTCTAACGTTGAATAGTTTTACATGATTGATACTGAAATCATCGTGGTTGTACTGAAATAGAGCAACAAATATTTTATTCGCTCACATTTCTGATCATAAACACGGCTAAGCTTCGAAAAACTTCCCAATCAATAATGACACAGCGACTAGCTTTATTATCGGCACAAGAACAATGACCTCTCGGTATAAGAATAACATGCTACCTACAGAATGTTTTGGTTCATCGATTGCCTTTAGGGGACCGCCTTTTGTTAGTACAGATTCCATTGAAATTCAAATATCCGTAAGCCGAGTACGCAATAGTTGGAATGTTTGCTAGTTTGAATTATTATAGTTTGTTGCGTACACGCGCAGCAGGTTTTGGAATATTCGATTTTCAAATGCAGTTTGTATTGCAAATGGATTTGGGTAAAGCTTTTGATTAGACAGACTTTGATTTATACAATAATTTAACAAAGAGGTAAAATTTGTTAATTTGTGAGTTTGCATACATGTTATTTTAGGAGGTTATCTTTGAACATTTTTTTTTGTTCACGTAGACCATTAAGTACTTTTGAATCGTCACAAGTTACAAAATATTATGCTACTACTTTACCACCCGTTCGGAATGTCATTCTTATGGAGAAGATCGGGCAAGAAACTCCATGGTTGTTCTTGTTTTTTTAAAAAAAGATCTTTTACATTTTTGGAACGTAAGGTCCATTTAAAAAAATATATCTTCATTATCCCTGAGTGCTAAAGGCTATGTTCCATTCAAGTATTGCGAATGAAATACGAACAGACCAACAGTAGGTCCCAAACTAAGCAGTGCTTATAATATGGGTAGTGTACAATGGGCTGGGGGCGATCCCAGTATATAATACTTACATGGGCATTAAACATCCCTGGCTCGCGTACAAACATTGGTCCTCATCATACAAATTTTCCCCTATCAAGATTGGAACCTCCGACACAGAATGCAGAATTACTTACAAAAAAACAAATGAGCAGTGATAGCTCAATTGGTAGAACGCTTGCCTCGGTAACGAAGATCGTAGGTTCAAACCCCGGCTTACACCTCTGGGAGTTCTGGATTTTCATGTGCGAATCTCATTTTCAACTTGCTAAATATGTGTGAAGGAAACATCGCGAGAAAACCTGCATGTCTGAGAGAACCCCTCGAAAGATGTATGAAGTCCGCCAACCCGCATTAGGCCAGCGTGGTGGACTATGGCCTAATCCCTCTCGCATTGAGGGGAGGCCCGTGCCCAAATATTATGACCAAATGAACTAATCAGGTCGTCAAAATAATTTCGAAACAATGTACGCCAGTGAATCTAATCTTCGTTTATTACATAACATTTGTTCTCAATAAATATCCCACCAGTATCGTTGGTTTATGGGCTCATAAACCTGCTAGTCGTCATATAGCCAATTTAATCTGCGCGGCTCTTGATAGCGACAACAGATTAATATTAGGTTCAAGAATGTTGCGGCCACGTATTCGTTTCCTTCACACGTTTTAGAGTTTCAACAATCCGTCTGGTAAGTATTCTTTAAAAAGTTCAACATAAATATGTATATTGTCTACTGCTTCTAACTTCCTCTTATATGGGAACTGGTTCAGCAGCGGAGCGGAGTAGATGGAGTGGGGTGGAGTAGAACGGGTTGAAGCGGACCGGGTGAAGGAAGTGAAGCGGGATGGAGTGGAGTGAGTGGAGTAGAGCGGAGCAGGGCGGAGCGTAGCGGGGCAGAGTGGACGGAGCGGAGTCGAGCGGAGTGAAGCCGGGCGGAGCGCGATGTGTCTAGTCCGGATATAGAATGGAATTTGTTTAGATATTATGCATGTTAATATTTATATCCGGACGAATAGTTTAAACATTATGAGCGCTGTTAACACCAAGACATCGTAACAAAATCATTAACTACTAAATAGTATAATTTTTAGTCTGTAAATACCCTCAATACTGGTGGTATCACTGGTGGTAGGCTTCGGTCGTGGTTAGTCACCACCCACTGAACAAAGCCATGTCGCCAAGCGGCCTAGCCGTGTTCCGGCATGATGTTCAGTGTTGCCATTCATGGATGGCGGGTCAGATCAGCTGCGCTGCATGTGCCTAGTGAATGTAGCGTCTCGATCTACTGCCGCCTTCCTACCTAGGCAAGTATGCTCCATCGTAGATCTCATCGTCACTTACCATCAGGTGAGATAGAGATCAAATACTTGCCTATAATGTAATAAAAAAGAAATACAGAAGTTATAAGTCATTCACACTCATTCCCTTTCAAACTCATACGACTTTACACCTTTACGTAAACACAATAATTGTTCCAACCAATTCACTAAAATTTACGATATAATGACGTAACAAATAAGCAGCCAAGTCAGTGGGTTGGAGGTATTATGAAGCTCATTTATTACTGAGCACCTCAAAAAGCTAATAATCTTAGTGAAAGACATGAAAGGAATGCTTTTGTCAAAGGAGTCGCGGTGATATTTATGCGACAGCAACCAAATTATAATTTTGCTGCCACAAATTTGTTTTAAATAAATGTCGACTCACGGTTTTATTTATATCGCTTTGTAAATAAAAAGGTAAACAGTAAAATGTTTTGAGCCGTGTACTAACTGACCGATCGGCCTCATGAGGCTGCGACTTCTCACATGGGCGGAAATTTAAAATGTAGTTGTCCAGTGTCAAATATAAGATACTAGCTGCGCCCCGCGGTGTTACCCGCGATTAAAATGTTAAGTTTATGCATTGTTCAGGGATACAAATTAACCTATTTCATTTTCTGGCCCCTAAACTAATACTAGCTATGCAAAAAATCACGTCGATCCTTTGCTCTATGAAAAATTAAAACATATCTATCCCACGGGAACCATAGATTTTACCGGTATAAAGAGTAGCCTATGTGCTATTCCAGACTATAATCTATCTCTGTGCCAAATTTCATCCAGATCCGTTAGGCCGTTCTGGCGTGATTAAGTAAGAAACATGCACCCATTCAAACTTTCACATTTATAATATTAGTGGGATAGCTCTTTATTAAGCCTTAAATACCTATTTTAAAACTCGGCTTTATGTAAAATATTTCAACATTTCGTAAATTGTAATCTGTCACGTACGGAATGTGAACGAGGCAGCATCCTATGTTTGCGCGATCAGTCAGTACACAGCTAGACCTTTGGGTCTTGAATTCTGAAACACCGTTGAGGCAAGAAAATAGCTCAGCACACCATTTTCATTTTTTATCTCACCCCCCAACATTATCAATGAATCATGTTTGTCGAAACCCTACCCATCAACACTATGGTCACAGCTTTACGTACATATCAAAGTTTCTCAAACTTACGACTTTGCCATCGCACCTATCTATACTCACAGTAGAGTTACACTTTCGATTTATGAGGTATCAAAATTCTGTTATATCTTTATTTGTCGTATTTGTTATTTTGTTTGCAAACAATTTATAGTCTTATTAGTGTGTATTTGTCAAGAAATTCTGACGTTATATTCTATTTACTACAAAATCTACTGTTTTTTGATAGGTATTTAAACCAAAAAAAATATATCAAAATACTTGCTTTATAAGAATAAAACTGCTAACGGTAAGAAAATAAACAATATTTCTAATCATTATCTAAAATTTGAAAATTATTTTAATGGTACAATACAAAACGTTTTATAGAGCTTTATGTACCGCTTAAATAATAGTTTTTGCTGATTCCAAACAATTGAAAACGTGAGAAAGTCTGTTACTTATCTATACATATAAATAAAATTGGAGTGTCTGTTTGTAATATTAAAATAACCGCTTTTTACTAAGTGCATTTGGATGTATACACGTTACCTATACCGAAACAACATTTTTTACAATTTTTGTCTGTCTGTCTGTCTGTCTGTCCGTCTGTCTGTCTGTCTGTCTGTCTGTCTGTCTGTCTGTCTGTCTGTTTGTTCCGGGTAATCTCTGAAATGGCTGGACCGATTTTGACGGGAATTTCACTGGCAGATAGCTGATGTAACAAGGAGTAACTTAGGCTACTTTTATTTTAGATAAAAAAATTGGATCTCACGAAAAAAAAAAACAATGTTGCAGCGCAGCGCCTGATTGTTTGATAGCAACAACCTGCAATGCGTCCCGCGGGCTCAGAATTGGCGGGCAGGCTGTTGTCAACGGTTGTCTTTGTTAAATACCACGCGGACGAAGTCGCGGGCAACAGCTAGTTACAAATAAATCATTTCGTCGCGTCTGCCTTCAGCCGATTGGTTTTTACAGTGAAACCTTAAAAATAAAAAACTATTTCAGCGCAGATTTTTCAAAGGCAGACCTATTTTTTTTTAATTTGCTTTGATAGTTTTAATAAAAGGAGCCATGATTGTTTCAAGATTTTTTTATTTTATTTTAAATGTTTGTTGGTGAAGCTTACACGGCCAGATGGGTTTTTAATTGCTTAATTTTTGTACAAGTGTGTGTATGATCAAATTATACTGAAAATAAAATTGTTAGTTTAAAATTCATATCTATACTAATATTATAAATGTGAAAGTTTGAATGGATGTATAGATGGATGGATGTTTGTTACTTAATCACGCCAGATCGGCTTAACGGATCTGGTTCAAATTTGGCATAGAGATAGATTATAGTCTGGAATAGCACATAGGCTAATTTTATCCCGGTAAAATGTATGGTTCCCGTGGGATTGATTTGTTTCAATTTTTCATAGCGCAAAGGATCGACATGATTTTTTGCGCGGGTAACACTGCAGGGCGCAGCTAGTAATAAATAATATCACCAGAAGAACAAACCAACTATACCTTTTCACACTAAGCAACGCTTGCATTATGGGTAATCTATACATATAAATAAAATTGGAGTGTCTGTTTGTAATATTAAAATAACCGCTTTTTACTAAGTGCATTTGTATGTATACACGTTACCTATACCGAAACAACATTTTTTACAATTTTTGTCTGTCTATCTGTCTGTCCGTCTGTCTGTCTGTCTGTCTGTCTGTCTGTCTGTCTGTCTGTCTGTCTGTCTGTCTGTCTGTCTGTCTGTCTGTCTGTCTGTCTGTCTGTCTGTCTGTCTGTCTGTCTGTCTGTCTGTCTGTCTGTCTGTCTGTCTGTCTGTCTGTCTGTCTGTCTGTCTGTCCGTCTGTCTGTCTGTCTGTCTGTTTGTTCCGGCTAATCTCTGAAATGGCTGGACCGATTTTGACGGGACTTTCACTGGCAGATAGCTGATGTAACAAGGAGTAACCTAGGCTACTTTTATTTTAGAAAAAAAATAGGATCTCACGTAAAAAAAAAACCAATGTTGCAGCGCAGCGCCTGATTGTTTGATAGCAACAACCTGCAATGCGTCCCGCGGGCTCAGCATGGGCGGGCAGGCTGTTGTCAACGGTTGTCTTTGTTAAATACCACGCGGACGAAGTCGCGGGCAACAGCTAGTGTACAATATAGGTGGATATTAAACATTCATGACTCGGGTACAAACATAAACACTCATCACACAATGTTTGTCTCGACCAGAATTCGCATCCAGGAGCCTCGGCACAGAATGCAGGGTCACCACCAAAATCCACTCATAAGTTTGACATCTAAAAATATTATATAACTAGCTGTTGCCCGCGACTTCGTCCGCGTGGTATTTAACAAAGACAACCGTTGACAACAGCCTGCTCGCCCATTCTGAGCCCGCGGGACGCATTGCAGGTTGTTGCTATCAAACTTAATCAGGCGCTGCGCTGCAACATTTGTTTTAACTTGTTTTGTGAGATCCTATTTTTTTTTCTAAAATAAAGTAGCCTAAGTTACTCCTTGTTACATCAGCTATCTGCCAGTGAAAGTCCCGTCAAAATCGGTCCAGCCATTTCAGAGATTAGCCGGGACAAACAGACAGATGGACAGACAGACAAAAATAGTAAAAAATGTTGTTTCGGTATAGGTAACGTGTATACATCCAAATGCACTTAGTAAAAAGCGGTTATTTTAATATTACAAACAGACACTCCAATTTTATTTATATGTATAGATTTTGGGTAACAAGATATTTCTAAACTGTCCTACATATAAAAAACTAAACCCGGGAAATGACCCTTTCTATCAAAATAATTGGGGGACCATTGAGGAGAGTTCCCTTCGCAATTGTTGGCAATTTGTCTTCTTGCCCAAGAGACTGATGTCGTTTCCGACAACTGGCCCCAGGGATCGTTATCAGTTTGAGAAACACTGGGAGCATCTACAAGACATTATCTCGAAAGAAAATGTCACACACAAATTAACTAAGAGCCCAGATGTAAGACGTTGATTCAGGAGAGAAATAGCACATCTTCGCTAAGTTTTTATTTTTAACTAGCTGTTAGCCGCGACTTCGTCCGCGTGGTATTTAACAAAAAAGTTTTTATGAAATAAAAGTAGCCAAAGTTACTCCTTGTTACATCAGCTATCTGCCAGTGAAAGTTCCGTCAAAATCGGCCAGCCATTTCAGAGATTAGCCGGAACAAACAGACAGACAGACAAACAAGGAAAAAAAATTGTTCTTGTATACATCCAAATGCACTCAGTAAAAACTGGTTATTTCAATATTACAAACAGACACTCCAATTTTATTTATTTGTATAAATGTATAGATCATATATTTTTTATAGGTGACTAAATTTTAGATAGCCAGTCGGATCAGTCAACGGACTTTATAAGCAGTAGTCCAAATTGACTAAATAGCCGAGTTTTAATGATACCAATTATAGTTGTCTACTATAAAATACGACTAAAACGCGTTGAATAACGCTTAATAAATGCATTTCTTACAAGTTCATTACAAATGTATGAAAGAGGGCTATACTAATTACATGGTTATAATTATCGCCAGACGAACACACCAACTATCCGGTCCCATACTAAGCAACGTTTGTATTATGAGTACCGAACAATGGACTGAGGGCAAACTCAGTATATTATACTTTTAAAGATACTACTGATAACACACACACACACACACAAGACTCTATAATTATAAAAACAAGGTATAATAAAACTAGTGTAAAATATTATAAAAGACTAGCTGTTGCCCGCGACTTCGTCCGCGTGGTATTTAACAAAGACTCAGCCGTTGGCAACAGCCTGCTCGCGTTCTGATCCCGCGGGACACATTGCAGATTGTTGCTATCAAACTTTAATCAGGCGCAGCGCTGCAACATTGGTTTTAATTTTTTTTCGAGAGATCCATTTTTTTTCTAAAATAAAAGTAGCCTATGTTACTCCTTGTTACATCAGCTATCTGCCAGTGAAATTCCCGTCAAAATCGGTCCAGCCATTTCAAAGATTACCCGGAACAAACAGACAGACAGACAGACAGACAGACAGACAGACAGACAGACAGACAGACAGACAGACAGACAGACAGACAGACAGACAGACAGACGGACAGACAGACAGACAGACAGACATACAGACAGAAATTGTAAAAAATGTTGTTTCGGTATAGGTAACGTGTATACATCCAAATGCACTTAGTAAAAAGCGGTTATTTTAATATTACAAACAGACACTCCAATTTTATTTATATGTATAGATGAATCAGTAAGTTATATGGATCACTTTGATGTATAAAATAATTGTCACGAGTAACGGGACCCCAAATAAAATGCAATTCTCCGCGACACTAAGCGAATCTAAGAAAGTATTCGACACGTGTTTCGCCTCTAAACGAGGCATCCTCAGGATGGCTGGGCTACGAATCTTCTTAGCCTAGTCGTTTTTATGCACAACCAAAAGTAAAGCGACTAATATAGAAATACATTACATTCATTGGGAAGCCTCACACAAAGCGTACACGACTATTTTCCGGAACATATTTCATATATTTACTTATTTCAACTTTTTCCTTATCCTTATTATGACGTCTGTTGACGGCACTGTCGTAGGAAATACGATATAAATCGTATTATGATTCACAATATACTGGAGTTCGAGATATTGGTTGAGTCGAGCAAACGATACCATAGACTCTGAAAGAAAACATTTATCTGTAAGTATCTGGGTGTTTTCAAGTCGAGAGTGAACAGATACCTTCTAGGCAAGTATGCTCCATCGTAGATCTCATCGTCACTTACCATCAGGTGAGATCGAGATCAAATACTTGCCTATATTGTAATAAAAAAAATGGTGGATTACAAAATAGCGGTGTTTAATAATCACGAGTTGATTATGGGAGGTGTCCGCAACCCTTCCAATAGTCCTATCACATGTCCATCCAAACTTCAATCCATAGTCCCAATTATCTTTCCATATTCCAGCAATTGTGCCACCCCCTGCTGAGGTCAATTTGTTGTTTACGCTATCATTTACAGCAGCTGGCTAACATAACATTAAGATTCTCAAAAAGAGCCTCTATATGTTGGTCACATGTCCCCAAGCAAGCCTTCTAAAGATCCGGATATAGTCCGTGTGGAGAGAGATATAATAATAACATCGCCAGAATAACACACCAACTATACGGTCCCACACTACGCACCGCTTGTATAATAGGTATCGCACAATAGACTCGGGGCGAACTCAGTTTATTAAACTGATATAGAGATATTAAACATCCGTAACTCGGGTACAAACTTTCGTGTTTATCACACAAACTTTGTGCCCACCAGATTAACCAGAAAATACGAAACAGCAAGTATACGAAAAGTCAAAAAAGGAATCCCAATAAATTCTATAAAATTAGCTTTCAAGACATATTGGTAAACTTACTACCTATTAAACTTTACTATCTCTAGTAGTCCTAAGTCCCCCTCGTCTCAAGGGGTAGCTCCTGCCTAGGTGATAGTAAAATACTGCTATATTCCAACTTTATCTGATTGCAGACAGTCGTAAAAACTTAGAGCGAGAAGGAAGACACTATTAAACTCGGTTTTACTAGTCTAACGCGTTTATATTCCGGATTTAACGAAAACCGTCAAATACGTGTTATATATGCTGTCTTCGTCTGTGTTGTATTGGTCTGTCTTATCTTTTATTTAAGAGCTATGCTCTTGTCAGTGCAGCATCCATGTCAGTTCAGTTGGACAACTCCCTCCATCTCTCTCTGTTCAAAGCCGTTTCCTTTACCTCCCTATACGACTTAACATTTTCTATTCTATTCTATATCTATCAGCTGAAAGACATCCACTGGACATAGGCCTCCCCCAACGACTTCCACACATCACGGTCCTCCGCCACTCGCATCCACCGGTTTCCTGCTACGCGTGTGATATCATCGGTCCACCTTGTGGGGGGCCGTCCTACACTACGTCTTCCGGTTCGTGGTCACCATTCTCACTCACTCGTTACCGAGGCAAGCGTTCGACCAACTTGGCTATCACTGCTGTCATAGGTACTTAACCAGCCTTTCCCAAAGTGAGCGATAACGGCCCCTTGTGGGCGCTGCAGGCGTAAAGGGGGGCGGTAAGAGACCCAGAAAAAAATGGGGGCGTTGTGTAGAGGCTTAAAATAATTAATTTAATTTGAAGTTATAGTGGTTTTTAAGTAGGCGAAAAAATGGGGGCGCTAAAAAATAATTCATTCTCAAAGTGGGTGGGTAGTAGACAAAATGAATTTGGGAGCCCCTGTACTTAAGTTAACATAAATACGATTAACCAACTTACTGAACTGAAAATTCACGAACCAACCCTTAGTGCAAAACAGCACGTTTTTACATTATTTGTCCGCTCAATCACTTGAGACAGGTTGTCATCTCGTCCGATGGCACGATGTAGCCAATTTGTTAAACGACGTATCCTATTAAGATCATGAATTATGATGAGAGAGAAAAAATCCGGGGGAGGGCGTTGAGTGCATATTACTTGATTAATTCAGTTAGTGGCGCGTAACTATGAGAAACACTTAATAGAACTACGACCATCGAGATATTATGATGTCCTAGCTGCGCCCCGCGGGGTTATCCGCGATTAAAAAGTATGAAAAATTAAAACATCTATCCCACGGGAACCATACATTTTACCGGGATAAAAAGTAGCCTATGTGCTATTCCAGACTATAATCTAACTCTGTGCCAAATTTCATCCAGATCCGTTCAGCCGTTCGGGCGTGAAAGAGGAACAAACATCCATCCATCCATCCATCCAAACTTTCACATTTATAATATTAGTATAGATATATAATATATATAGTATAGATAATAATACTAGCTGCGCCCCGCGGGGTTACCCGCGATTAAAAAGTATGTCCCTATGCCATTTTCTGACCCCTAAACTACCACTACCTATGCCAAAAATCATGTCGATGCTTTGCTCTATGAAAAATTATAAGAAACATGAACCACGGGAACCATACATTTTACCGGGATAAAAAGTAGCTTATGTGCTATTCCAGACTGTAATCTATCTCTGTGCCAAATTTCATCTAGATCCGTTCAGCCGTTCTAGTGTGGTTGAGTAACAAACATCCATTCATCCAAACTTTCACTTTTATAATATTAGTGGGATAGTAAATGAAATAAAATGTACTCAAAGATTTCTTTATTTATTCTGGTTGATTAATACTTAGGTATTTTGCCAATGTGAGAGTTTTTATGCAGTCCTTATCTGTAGACTAGGCCTAATAACCTAAGGGTTTTGAGAGAAAAGAAAGAGAAGTTTAAGCCCACACCCTCGCTCTAAATGCGAAGAGGATTGGGACCACCCAGGCCCAGCTCGGGTGGGCAAACTTCACACTACACGACCGTCTAGGGAAAACAATATTCAAATTAAATCCCTGAGAATCCGAACAAAAAGGATATAAAACTGTTTTATTTCAATCGTTCACACGCCTATCTGAACGAAATATAACACGTTTCACGTGTGCTCGTCATAACTTGTACATATTTTCAAAGTAATTTTTAAAGTCTCGTATTTTTATTTCAAAATAAATCTTTTAAAACAACATATCGAACGTACCGCACGTTTAATGTGTTGTTTTTAAAAGTGTAAGCATTTAAATTTGTTATAAAACGAATTTCATTTATTAATTGAATTTCGAACACAAAATCATTGTTAGAAACTAAACTTTGATGGACATACTTAAGGTTTGAAATAGTGATTTGTTTTTTAAATATAGTTCTCTAGGTAACAACACTCGCTCAGCTATTTCGTAATTGAATATTCTATTTTTAAAACAAAAAGAACGTTGACACTGTATATTCCCTTTAATTTCCTTTTCCTATTTGATTCGGTAATAAGTACAGGTTTTCCTTCAAAGAAAAAGAAAGGAATGAATCATTGTTGTTTTTTATTTTTTGGGAGCTTGAGATTTAATTACCTATTCTGTGTTATTCTTCGCTTATTATATTAATCTAAAATGAATATGGTTTAGGTATTCACGGTACATATGATATGTAAGAAAAATGTTGCAAAATACTATTTCATTTTCGAAGTCACTGAATCCTTAACAATAAGTCTTGTCTGTCTGTATGTTTGTTTAATCAACAATAATAAACTCCTGGACCGACTCTCACGGATTTTTCAATATTGGATAGCTTAGTTGCGGATCGAGCAGCAAAGCATTATCGAGGGTGGAGAATCGCGCAAATTTTTTTTTGATAGCATGGCGTAGGAATCTTATTGTGAGTGAATGTCCCCAAATTTATATAAGTTTTAATCAATTTCCATTGTAAACTGATTAATATATTCTCGCCATTTGGGAATATAATTGTGATCACCTAAATCGGTTAGACAATAATTCTATTTACTGTTTATAAGTTCGAGTTATTTTTTTTAATTAAAATGATAATAGTTTCAAAGTGAGTGATATTTTATTACCAAATAATTTAATAACAAATTAGGCTTTCAGTTTAATTCAATTAGTATTTTGCGATTGTAAATTCGATATTTTATGACTACAGACTTATTATATTTTGAGACTTGTTAATTTGAATTTATAAGATATTAATTTAAAGAAATTGTTATACTATTAATCTGGGTGATTCCAAATTCGAATTGATATAATGAAATCAAAAGCATTTGAGCATAGATTAGGTCTGGACAACCTAATTGTCAACCTTCACCTTCTGTAACCCTATTAACCCACAAAAAGCCCACAAGTAAAATGTTATTGATTTAAAGAATAAGGGCCTCATTCCTCTGTCCTCTTCCAACGTATAATATAATATAATACCACCCCTTTTAATGTCCCACTGCTAGGCACGGGACTCCCTTCAATGCGAGGGGGATTAGGCCATAGTCCACCACGCTGGCCCAGTGCGGGTTGGCGGACTTTACACGTCTTTCAAGGGGTTCTCTCAGACATGCAGGTTTCCTCGCGATCTTTTCCTTAACCGTTTGGCAAGTAATAATCTTGATTGAAAATGAGATTCGCACATGAAAATCCATAAATCCCAGAGGTGCTAGCTGGGATTTGAACCTGCGATCCTCGTTTTTTTTTTTTATTACATTATAGGCAAGTATTTGTTCTCGATCTCACCTGACCTGATGGTAAGTGATGATGAGATCTACGATGGATCATACTTGCCTAGGTAGGAAGGCGGCAGTAGATCGAGACGCTACATTTACTAGGCACATGCAGCGCAGCTGATCTGACCCGCCATCCATGAATGGCAACACCGAACATCATGCCGGAACACGGCTAGGCCGCTTGGCGACATGGCTTCGACCGTGGAAGCCTACCACCAGTAGAGTTGTCACCTGGTTGGCACCACCCAGGGTCACGTGTAGGGTATCTCGAGGGTATTTAATTCTCCTACGGACGAAGGTGACTCGACCCCAACTCGCGTTACCGAGGCAAGCGTTCTACCAACTAGTCTATCACTGCTTCTAACATACAGCGTACTAATAAACGCGCTTATAAATAATTTATTTCCATCTCATCGCACCCAATAATAATTTTATGTTGTCAAGAAAACTTCGAGACAATTAACTTCAATCACTCCACAAAAAGTTCCGACAAAACATATTTCTTGGATTCCACTCTTCCGTGTTTTATTTATGTTGGAATGAATGTAGTACCGGTCCGCAGCTAACTAGCCTCCTTTGTTATCACTTCTTATTTATAGCTTTGATGTTGGTTAATAAAAAAAATATAGCACTTTTAATCTGGCACCAAAACCAGATCCCCGTGGCATACCTTATATTGTTTTCTTTAACAATGTATTTATAATATAGTTAGGTAACATAATGTCCATCTCTGTCGGGTATAGGTCAGGCTTTTTTAGTGGATTCATACATAATTCGCAACATAAAAATACTTTTTTGAAAGTCTATTTTATATTGAACTGCTGGGCATAGGCCTTTTTTACGACTCTGACATCTGTTGAAATTAAACTAATTTTATGTTTTTTTTTTATGTTTTATTTCAATGTGTAGTATTCGCGTAAATATAAGAAATCAAAATGACTCCACCTGTGCATGTCAAGGGTTTCTTGTGGCCTGTCTGTGGTTTGTGGGTCTGCCACGGTGGCGCTGACTATCTGAGGGTGTCCAAGTATTAATGCAATGTCCAAGGCAAGTATGCTCCATCGTAGATCTCATCGTCACTTACCATCAGGTGAGATCGAGATCAAATACTTGCCTATAATGTAATAAAAAAAAGCGATTTGCCCACTTTTAGGAAACGACCCGTGCTACGTGGCCAGCCCAGTCCCACTTCAGTACCACAAGCACAATCCTTTTATGTACGGTCCTGTAATGTCTTATATCCCTCTCACACCACAGATTTCATAAATAAGTTTTCTCGCCTACGTCATTATTATTATAATTATAAAAAAAGCTTATCCTTTCGTGCGTTAATTAAAAAAATATTGCTACACGAACACACCAACTATACGGTCCCACACTAAGCAACGCTTGTATTATAGGTACCGTACGAGGTACGGTACGTGGTGATACGTGGTCTGGGGGTGAACCCAGTATATATTACTCATATTAATATTAAACATCCACGACTTGGTTACAAACATTCGTGTTGATCAAACAAAGTTTGTCTCAACCAGGATTTGAACTCGGGACCCTCGGTACAGAAAGCAGGGTCACTACCAACTGCGCTAGTCCGGTTAAAATAATTCGCTCTAATTCCATAGCATATATGACTACCATTTTTGAAGAAACGAGTTACTACTGAATTAAATACCTAAGTTCACTGAATACCTATTCAAATAAATCAACTAACAAGATGTTCAAATTTCCCAATCTAATCTAATTTCAACAACAAATTGGTAGAAAATTAAAATTCTCGTCGAACTGTAAGAATTCAACGAATAGTCTATTTCCAAATTGAATATCATCCGAATGGATTTAATTCGGAACCTATCTCGGTTGCCTGTAACCCTATCCACAACTTATTTGACAGATTTCCCATGTGAAATAAGTTATAGATAGGTTTGATCAACACAAATAGCAAGACTTTGATAAATGTCTATGGTTTAAGACATAGATAATTAAATACTATATATAGATAATAAAGTACGATTTAGGTTTTAATGGCTTCGTGGTCAAAGGGGTGACTTGTAAACCGAGAATAAATTTATAATAATAATACCAGCCCTTTTTAATGTCCCACTGCTGGGCACGAGCCTCCCCTCAATGCGAGGGGAACTTGGCCATAGTCCACCACGCGGGCCCAGTGCGGGTTGGCGGACTTCACACATCTTTCGAGGGGTTCTCTCAGATATGCAGCAAGCACGGTTCAGCATGTTTTGGGGTCGAGTCACCTTCGTCTGTAGGAGAATTAAATACCCTCGAGATACCCTACACGTGACCCTGGGTGGTGCCAACTAGGTGACAACTCTAGTGGTGGTAGGCTTCGGCCGTGGTTAGTCACGACCCACTGAACAAAGCCATGTCGCCAAGCGGCCTAGCCGTGTTCCGGCATGATGTTCGGTGTTGCCATTCATGGATGGCAGGTCAGATCTGCTGCGCTGCATGTGCCTAGTGAATGTAGCGTCTCAATCTACTGCCGCCTTCCTACCTAGGCAAGTATGCTCCATCGTAGATCTCATCATCACTTACCATCAGGTGAGATAGAGATCAAATACTTGCCTATAATGTAATAAAAAAAAACCGTTTAAAATGAGATTCGCACATGAAATCATAATCACATTATATACTGGGTTCGCCCTCAGTCCATTGTACGGTACCCAAAATACGAGCGTTGCTTAGTCTGGCGATATTGACAAAATCGAGTATTTACCAAAACACTTTAATTTGAGAAAATTTTAAAGAATATCTTAAATCAGTGACAATAAGAGATGAAATGAGAAAAGGGACTCGATCCAATAGAGGTCGATTCAATTATTGAAGTGGAACAAATATTTCGTAGTCCGAAGTATTTTACTGAAATTCTTTGAGTTCCATAAAATCTTCGAGGCGATCTAAATCATTGCGACGGCTGCAATTTAGAGTGGGAGCTATAGAATCTTTTTTGTAAAGTTAAGCTCATTCTGAACGATTTATTCGTGAAGTTCAATGATGTTTTATACTAATTCGTCTTTGAGATGTTGATTGAACATAGCTGTAAAGAAGGTATCGATTTAACAAAGGACGATTTAAATAATAAATAATTTAAAGGACGTTTATAAAATTTAAGTTTGAAATCGTTTTTTGTAAAGGGCTCTATTCTCTTGGATTGGTTTATAACCCAATATAATCAAGAGAACATAAAATAGGTTTAATACTTACATTTTTGGATGGGTTGATTATATATTATGTATAAAACTAATTCACTTTCAATCGCTGTCATTTTGAACCACTTTCAATACTATCATACATGACTGCAATTTCATACATTTTTATGTCATCACACATGTTTTATTTATAATGTCTATTTATTGGTTTAATGTCGCTTTTAATTACTAGACATTGGCAAAATATACACTAATTTGTGGGTGAGGCCATATTTCATTTTATTCCATTTTAATTCGCCGCGTTTCATATCGCGAGGAATGACGCATCTCTCGTGTACCGGTAACGTCATCTATTGGTAATAGGTATTAACACCTACAAAGGATATTACCCTAATGACCCCCAGTTACCGATTCCCATGAGCAGAATGAACCGGTAATTAATATTAATAAGGCAAAAGATGCTGATAATCAAGTTGCAAGGTGGAAAGGCGGGGTAGCAATTAAAATCTCATTACGTAACCTAGCCAAGCTAGTCACTAGTTACTTGGTCGATTAGAACATTGCTTCAGCATCCGACCATTAAGTCAGATGAAAAAGGATTTCTTGAATCATTTTTCAGAGTTCCTGAAAATTTCGAGAGTCACACATCTTTAAGAAGCCACTGATCATTGCTACAAAGGCAAGTGTGGCGAGCGATATTTATGGGCTATTTTATTTTTTTCCTAAATCAGCTCTTATTGTGCGAGGCAACGCGAAGTAAAATGGAGTTTAGGCAGTATTCCAAGATTGTATGTCAAAGTATTAAGGAATAACTGTGCCAGAAACGTCTTGTGGATTCTCGACATATTTATATTTATTATTGTATTTAACTTATTAAGGAGCTGGTGTAAGCTTTACCTAGTATATTCTTACAAGATACAAATCATTGACAATCTTATGTGATTACGTCATCTTATTATTTTTTTAATTTGTTAGTAACTTTTCTGCGTCATCTTAATTTTAAGTGTCTGAATTGAAATATCACTTATGCTTAGTTAATAGATCCGTAATTAAAAACATGTCATCGAACTTAGTATGTTTAGTACTTTTAATATTTAACAGTAAAGTAAAATCAATAAAATAATAACACTAAAATTTATATAGATACATGTAAGAACATTTTAATAAATAACCTTAAACGTAACTGACGAATCTAAATAAAATTTCATTTACTGGATGAAGGATTTACTGAAAGCTAATGAAATACCTCCTAAGCCTAAAATAATCAGCATAATTTAACACAAAATTAACTATTGATTTCTTATATTTACGCGAATACTACACATTGTAATAAAACTTATTTTAAGGACTTTATCGCGTTTATTTTATGTTTTTACGTTACCGATGTTTCAGCTGCTTTACAGCAACCATGGTCACGGGAAGACTGACGTCCTAGCGTCATAGTTTGACGAGCGACAAAATTAACTGAAATACTTTGACTACCAAAGAACTTTTCAGAAGTCCTCATTCAGGATAATAAAGTCAATAGAAGCTCATATATTACAAGACGATTAACACCATTAATTGTAGGCGTTATATAGCATAATCTAGAAACAGATATCTCATTGAGGAAGCCATCAAAGCCAAGCGTAAACCCTGGTACAAACACAGGGCACCATGCCAGCTGGGTCTTCATTGTATCTTATCTTGTGACGTAGAGTTTGGGTACAGAATGCTGATAAACAGTTGAATGCTATTTAAGGAAACTAATATTTTGACAGTACCATGCTAATATATATAATAATAATATGAACACTCCATACTAATCTCAGTGTACTTCAAATGCCTAAATCCACACTCACACTCATACAAAATGCAGTTATACTTAACACTTGCCGTCTCACACTCAAATTTCTACAGAATTCATCATCATCTCCATAGTTCTCAACACGCAAAAGCTGGCACACTTGGCCAAAGCCCGTGTGTCAGTTATTTTACCCCTAAAACAGGGAGTAGAAAAAATAAGTATATTATAATAATAACATCGCCAAACTAACACACCAACTATATGTCATACACTAAGCAATGCTTGTATTATGAGTACCGTACAATGGACTGAGGGCGAACTGAGTATATAATACTCATATGGTTACTAAACATCCATGACTCGGGTACAAACATTCGTGCTCATAACACAAAGTGTGTGTCCCTACCGGGATTCCAGGACCGTCAGCGCAGAAGGCAGTGTCTCTACCCACTGAGCTAATCAGGTCGTCAAATTTACGAGAACATGTAAGGAAAAAAAATATCTCTTTAGAAAGCTTGGTGAACGACATCGCTATAACACGATATATAAAAACAAATTAGACCAAGCACACTTTTGTCTAGCAAGGATTCACACATCTTTCATGTGGTATTGTGTTAAATTTTATAATAAATTACACTCTAACATTACTGAACTTAGTGAAAATAAATTCAAAGCGTACATAAAACTTACTCTATGTCGGAAAGTATACTACACACTTAGTGCTTATCTTAAGGATAAAAGTGCTTGGTTAGATGCTGGTCCGGCTCCTCAGGAATATAAATGACCTTGTTCGAGCAGACTATTTAGATTTAGTTATTCACCTCTTCCTTCTAATTCTCATGAAAAAAAATGTTAATGTGGGAAGCATGTAGCCATTAACTTGTAACTATATATAGAGTTAGTATTTTAAGAGCAGCTGCTAAATTCTGCCCAGCCGTTCCTACATTGTTCTGACATACCAATAACAAACTGCTCAAAAATGTAAAATATATTTTAAAAAGAGCAAGCATGGAGTTACTTGCCTGTTATTCTCCATAGGAACGGCATTCCGAACATGATTCAATTGATGCTGAGGCGATAAGAACACAGCTAGTATTTTATAAAATAATTAAATTATATAACTTAATAGTAAATATTTTTTATTAAATTATAAGTTTCTAAGGGCATACTCGTATGTGAAGTTAAAATAAATATGACTCAATTTCTCAGGGTATTGCCAAGTGTGAAAAAATCGTTATCGGTAATATTTCGGGTTTAATTGCTTACAACAGTACCCACGATTCTTGGAAAAATATAATAGTTTTTCGTGTAGCTTTACTGATTTGTGAGCGACTTTTATCTTCTTTTAACTTCGACGAAATATATTGAGTCGTCGGGAAAAATGGAACAACCTCTTACAGTTCATTAGAACCCATTCGAATCGCTTTACTTTTTGATAGTATAAGTATAATGTCAGTCTAGAAGTACTTAATGTTTTTTTTATTAGATGCCTAAAGATATCACACGCGTCGCAGGAAGCCGGTGGATGCGAGTAGCGGAGGACCGTTATGTGTGGAAATCATTGAGGGAGACCTATGTCCAGCAGTGGATGTATTTTTTTTATTACATTATAATCAAGCATTTGATCTCGATCTCACATGATGGTAAGTGACGATGAGATCTACGATGGAGCATACTTGCCTAGAAGGCAAGGCATCTTTCGGCTAATAGATAGATAGACGCCATTTTGCCTAATCTAAATAACAATTGGTCTGCATTTTTTTGTTTACGAATTGGTCCAGTTTGCATTGGCAACGTCTCTCCCTTTCCAATATTCTTTTACCGAAGAGTTATGTTTGTTTTGTCGTAAAAGTGTTTTTGACAAATCTAAATAATTATTGATTTCTTATATTTACGCGAATACAACACATTGTAATAAAACTTATTGTATAGATTTTATGTTTTTACGTTCCCGACGTTTCGGCTGCTTTACAGCAATCATGGTCCTACAGCCTCAATACAATTAGGTCTGCATTTTTTGATCAACGCCTTGCTTAAGTTCTCATTGGCTACGTTTGTCCTTTCAAATAAATTTCTCCCTCATAAGAGCTACCGTTAGGATGTTTTTAATAGGACTTAGGTGTAATAACATTGCAGAGATCCTGGGCTTACAGTCATTACATAAAAATAATAATTACCTACATAATAAGAACCTACAAAGCGGGTCTTGGCAAATGAGACGGCACATAAGCTCGAGAATACACGAGACAGATACTCCTTATCCTAATTGGTCCCCAAAAGGGACCAAATAGGGATCCACGATTAGAGGGTTCGGTTGTACCTAGCCCTTAAAAAGTACCCTATAAATATATATTAAGTTGTATAAAACATCGGAAAGGCAAAAATCACATTTATTCTTGTTTAAAAAATATTCTATTTTTATTGGAAGAAATTTTAAATTTAAATCACATTATCTCCATGAAAATATCTTAGAATTATTTTAAAAATCTATTTTAAAATGCACTCGGCACTGCAATTGCAAAGCCAATTTATTAACCGTATTCCAAATTTAAGTCGTCGCTGTCTTGAATTATTAATTACGACTGTTATACCTAATAATCATAATTTTCGATGTGCTCTTCAAAATATATTTCTACAATTCTAACTATTTTACGAGTGAGGTGAAATCGCATTTTTCTTCTTTAAAAAATATTATGTATATTTATATATAACTCATACAAAAAAAAAATTAAGATTTTAATTTTATTTTTAATTTAAATTTCATTATCTCCATGAGCTTATTTTAGAATTATTATAAAAAAATCAATTTAAAACTGCATTCTTCACTGCATCTGGAAAGCTCTTTATATATTTACCGTATTCCAAATTTAAATCGTCGCAATGTGGAATTATTAATTAAGACTGTCATAATAAACATATCGTTCACTGCGCTCATTAAAAACTATTCCAAGAATTCAAACTATTTTATCCTTACCTTATAAATCCAGGAAAAGAAATAAATTTCACGTCATCAAATAACAATTTTCCCCCGTTTATCGTAAACACTTAAACAGTAAACTGCACCGACACTTCACTAAAACACAAGTTGTTAATGTACACCAAGTCGTTCACTGTAATATAATTCCCGAATATATCCTCATAAATATTATCACTTTTAAATATACCGCGTTTCGACGCACTCGACCGTAACGTTATCGCGAAACAGTACGTCCAACTAGGGCGACATCTTTCGAGTAACTAACTGACGAACACAGCATCGCCAGGGTTGATGTTCGAATGTGTGGGTGGAACACTGTGTGAATACATTGTGTGTACACAGAGACTTGCGGCTGTGTGATCCTGGACCCGTGTCTGTGATTTGAGTTTCGGTACAAAATGTTCGCGTGTGTGCGTCACCGATCACCTAAGAAACGCGAATGTGTGCTAGCCCGGTACAGCCGGGGAAAACGGACTGCACCCCACCGCGCATGCTCAAGATTGTCTGTAAAACAAAATCGTGTTACTCGCTATTTAAATACTGATGCGGCGAGTTGATACTGATTATAAAATTAAAAAATAAAAAGCCCCCGACACAAAGACAAAAGTTTTAAAAGTCGAAATAATATTTGTTTTTAAATGTTAATTGATTCGGACACTCCTTGGTTAGCCTCTTTATTTTGTTAACAGTATAGTCCAGCCCTCCAGTGCTACAATGCCATGGACAGACTCACAGATGAACAGACAGGCAAAGGATTCAGACTTATGAAACTGAGAATGCTTCCTACAATGTCGGCGAGTAATATGAACGAATAGCGCCATTAATTAAATTCCACATGAAAACGCCATTATGATAATGTTTTTATTATTAGGTGTTTAATGATTATACGTCTTACGATTTTCTCAAGTGATATTGTGAATTGGTTAAATATAAATTATAATTATAATATGACAACAATAACAAAAAACGAACCAGGTATTTATTTATAATACCTATTGAAATAAACCTAATCTTACGGATTTTATAGCGTTTATTATACGTTTTTTAATATGTTGTTTCAATAGGGAAGATGGCTGGGGTTACCACCGACTTGGGATCCAGTAATTAATATGAGTAAATGCAAAACCAAGCGCATCATTGCAAGATCTGAAGATACTTTTTTTTTTATTACATTACTAGCCGTTACCCGCGACTTCGTTCGCGTGGTATTTAACAAAGACACAACCGTTGGCAACAGCCTGTTCGCGATTTCTGAGCCCGCGGGACGCATTTCAGGTTGTTGCTATCAAACTTAATCAGGCGCAACGCTGCAACATTGGTTTTAATTTTTTTTCGTGAGATCCTGTTTTATTTTCTAAAATAAAAGTAGCCTAAGTTACTCCTTGTTACATCAGCTATCTGCCAGTGAAAGTCCCGTCAAAATCGGTCCAGCCATTTCAGAGATTACCCAGAACAAATAGACAGACAGACAGACAGACAGACAGACAGACAGACAGACACACAAAAATTGTAAAAAATGTTGTTTCGGTATAGGTAACGTGTATACATCCAAATGCACTTAGTAAAAAGCGGTTATTTTAATATTACAAACAGACACTCCAATTTTATTTATATGTATAGATACTATAGATATATAGACTAGCTGCGCCCGCGGTGTTACCCGCGAAAAAAAAGTATGTCTTTTTCTGTAAATAATAACAATAATAATAAATAATAAATAAATAATAACAAGTTTGAATTTTAGATATTTTTAATAATCAAAATCTAGTTTTCAACTAAAATAATATTAATCAATATTTTTTTTCAGTTCTTTTGTAGTCATCGAGTGTCCACAATAACAATACTGACAGTCTTTATAAAACTATTAAACAACTTCGTATATGACTCTTATACAACTCTTATACAACTTCGTTGTATGTGCAATGTAATAAAGCGTATCTCTCGATACATGAACATCCAATAAGAAAGCAATCAATAAGAAAACCGTAAAAAGCCTATTTAAGTTAGAATGCTTGCATAATACAGGTTTGATCCGAGCGGTTGCCAAACCTTGAGTGGTATTCGAAAGAAAAACCCCTCAAAAGTTTGGAGTATGATTATATGGCATAATGTATAAGTGGAAGCGAGATAATTATATGATAGCATAAACTTTTTACTTTAACTAGAGGCGCCCGGTATTGTATATATTTTTTTAAATCGCTCTCCTGGTTGAATCGTTTCAGTTTTGGGAACAAAAAATAAGCTAATATTGACCCGGCTATAAGCTATCATGTTATTTTCATCAGAATCCGAGTCTAAAATTAACTTAGATTCAGCCTTTGTAATGAAAATATTTTTTAACTACGATTTAGATTTTTCCAAAAATATTCAATGTACTGATGCAACTAAGTTACAGCTTTATTATATGTATATATATATACATATTATAATACTGGCTTCTGATGTCATAAGACAATCCTTAATATACAATTGACACCCTTATACTTCATTTAAAATAAACCATTGACGACCAATATATCAAGGACCTCTCATATCATCTCTGTCACTCATAACTCTGGCGTTTCATTCTAAAGATACATATTACTTACGACCGAGTACTGTAGCCGTGCTGATCGTAAAATCTTGCTCTCAAAATAAGTACTAGACGTATTCTAGATAAAGTACTCGTCCATCAAGAATACAACAAATTGAATTTGGCACACAACAAATAACAGTTATTGCAACATTGTGGCCCATATAATTTGTATCTGGTATCACAAAAATATAATTTTAAGAAAATATTCACAGGAAACGCTATAAATCCAACTTACATTTGGTTGACACTAGTTTTTTTTACTTACAGCACAAGAATTTATTTAATATTACATGGTTTGTTTATAATAGAATCCCATTGAAACTTTGTTGATTTTCTAGAAGCTTACTCGCTGCCTCTTATACCATACACCACGCCCGAACAATGCCAATCTGAACCCTCGAAGCTAGCAAGAGCTCGGCTTCAATCTCCAATAGCTATTGTTTAACACGAGTGCTTCCGTTTAAATTGCAAAATAACCATGCTTTGTTCAAAAACACGCGGGAGTATTAACAGTGTTCATGGGTGTTATTTTTTTAAGGGTTCGAAGGAAGAGCGGAACCCTTAAGCTGAGTACCCACTTTTGACCATGAACATCGCGATTGATCACGAATGTTTGGATCGTGTGTAGTATGGAAGGAGAGCACGATCACAGCTCGATCTGGATGCGTGGTAAATCGCCACCTACGCCATATCTATCGCCACTATCGTCTGAAATTAGTCCTATTGAGTTTCTTTAATTTAAAAAAAAATGCACATATTTCATGCATTTTTTACAGTGAGATGGTTTTGTATAAGTAAACAAATTTACTCTTAAGTGTGCATACGTCTCTACAGAGGATACACATGCGCTACATTAGCGCATTTGAAATTATTATGTGAAGACTGAATTTCAATTTGAAATTTGTATTGAAAATGTTATATTCAAATTTTCTACGCGGACGAAGTCACGGGCAACAGCTAGGGATCGCCAATATTTATATAGCTGTCATTTTTATCAATAACCATCGTCTGTAGAAACTTATGACGCAGTTCATATAGTTACATTGGAAGTTTTAAATAATTAATACGGACTTTTATTAAAAAAAACTCGACTTAGTTATCACCACCCAAATAGTCATTAATGATCCTCTATCTTGATGTTAAATAGCTACTAACTATAGGCATAAGTGTACATTAAATCATAAAATATGCATAAAGTAATAATATAGCCCGCATTATGGTCTAAATATAAAATTATTTATATACTCGTAATTATACCCGTTAAAAACCTTGTCAGTGTTCTTTTATACTCGTAGCATTGAATAAGGTTTGACGAAGTTTTTAAGTAAATTCTCTGAGTGTAGGTAGTACTGGGTATACAATTTGATGTAAAAATTAAATCGATTCTTGGGATTTCATTATTAGCGATATTTGAATTATATTCTAAGAATATTGTCAATAATATTAAAAATCTAGACAGTCGTAAAGATTTTATTGTCAAACTTTACAAGTAAATATTAAAAGCATTTACGGCGTCTCCCACGTTTACTATAAGATCTTCGTGGAATGGATTTTTAAGGACAAGATTTTTGTGCTTGAGTGAAAATAAGTTTTTTTTTGTATTTTTTTTAAGCGGACTTTGATACCACATAGTACTAATAATGTCTTAGAAAAATAACAATCTATGACTATAATATCAATATGTAACTTGCTGTTTAATTTTTAGTGCTATTGCAGTGTATAAAACTTTGTAATAGCACTTTTAGATCTTTATTTTACTCTTATAGTTCTATAAGCTTTACTATAGAACTTTATTCTGAATAACATTTTGCAATGATTTTATACCAACAAAATATTTTTGTAAATTTGAGCTCTAACCCAATTATGAGTATGAGATTTATATTTTTGCCCAAAAAGCACACACCGCTGTATTCTTGTATATATAAAATCAACCAATAATCGGACAATACCTGCCAACGAATCACATAACAGTGCTATTTGTAAATAATCAACACATTTCTATTCGGGGCCAGCCTAGCCCAGGGGATTAGTGGTAGGTGGAGCCACGAAAGGATATAGTGAAAATAATCCATTTTGGATATTTCTATTAGAACCTGATTCACTAATACGTGTAGAATATCCTATCCAAAACTTATTGGAAAGATGGCCTATATGAAATCTGTCAAATAAGCTATGGATACGGTTTCACAGCACATTGTGAAACAGGAACATAATATTTTTATTCATTTCAACACTTCACAGGTTATAATCAAAGGTATATACAATTCAGAGTATACATTTTGCGCCAGACTTAAACCCAATACATGAATTTAAATTATTAAATGTATTTTTAAATATGCTTATGAGATTAATAATTAAATAAACCCGGTGTATTACGAGTAGCTATCACTATACCAAGATATAATATAATATGTCCAGCAATATTCCTGTAATGTGCATATAGACAGACATACAGCATTATCTAAAGCGGCGTAAATATTCTTCTTTATCAGTAATAATCTCCCCTTACTTTTTTAGTTCCAGCCCTTTAATGTCACACTGCTGGGGATTAGGCCATAGTCCACCACGCTGGCCCAGTGCGAATTGGTGGACTTCACACATCTTTCGAGGGGTTCTCTCAGACATGCAGGTTTCCTCACGATGTTTTCCTTCACCGTTTAGCAAGTGATAATCATTGAAATAAAACTATTTTTTAAGGATATTATCGCGTTTATTTTTCGTTTTTACGTTCCTGACGTTTCGGCTGCTTAAAAAATAGTTTTATTTCAATGTGTAGTATTCGCGGAAATATAAGAAATCAATAAGTGATAATCATGGTTGAAAATGAGATTCACACATGAAAAATCCCAGCGGTGCGAGCCGGGATTCGAACCTGCAATCCTCGTTACTGAGGCACCCATTCTACCAACTTGGCTATCACTGCTTACTTTTTTACAGTTTTATAATATGTACTTACGGAACAAAGCAGCACACAATAAGATGACATTTTGACTGTGCCTTAAATTTGGGGACAAATGTCCACCAGATTAGACCTTTACATTTCTTTCAATTAACGTTACATTAAGTACTATTAACTCTTAATAACTAAATACTTTCATTACAATAATGGCGTTAATACAAGCGTTTGTATGCCTTGTACACTGTCTATAGGGAATGGTCACAAAAAGGGTGAATTAAATGTTATGTGGTGACATACTTCTAGGTAGGATACGTTTATTCGCAAATTTTCTGTATTTTTTTTTATATTGGAATTTCGAGAAGCTAGCATTGGATTTTTGTGTGATAGGATATGTGAAGGACGTACAAAAAAAATACACCTATGTAGATAGCAACATTTCCAAGCTACAACTATACCTATTTACGAAGTCTACCTGCCCAAGACTTGCTTGCAAATAAAGGATGAACCAGGAAACGTTATTGTTAACTAAATGCAAGACTAAAACAGGACTTATTCAGTCTTGATTTCAACAGCTGGCATTGGTCAAGGCCAAGACTGCAAGACTGTTCTTTTCCAATATTCGGTAAAATAGCAATAGGCTAACCCCCAGTTATATTTGCAACATAATATCATCGGTTCTTTTTCTTTTTTGTTTTCTACACCATTGGTGAAATATAAGTGTTATAAGAGATACTTATATCGCTACTTTCAGGCGATATTAGCTCAGTTTTTACCACCTCATTAGCTCAGTTTATAGCGACCCTTCTTTCTGTGCCGAGTGTTCCCGGTTCAAATCTTCGTAGAGGCGATCTTTGTGTGATGTTTTAACGAGTCAAGGATGTTTAATATCTCTAAAAGTGTTATAGACTGGGATAGCGGCTAGTCCATTGAACGGTATCCTCATTACAAGCGTTGCTATGTTTAATAATATAATAATAATAATACCAGCCCTTTTTTATTTAATGTCCCACTGCTGAGCGCGGGATCGAGATCGCATTGACCCCCCTCAATGCGAGGGGGGTTGCTATGTTTGGAACTGCGCAATTGACGATTTCGACGAGGAGTTCGAGTGGCGATTTTTATAAAATACCTTATCCAAAATCTTCTACTCCCTACTTCTTCAGGCCGTATCAATATCAAGCGAGCGCAGGTAGCGTGATAACAGCCAGTTATAAGCGCAATTATTACAACACTAGGCTTTCAACGCCACGCCTAATAACACAGTGAGTCTCGGTCGCATGTTATTAAATGTTATTTAGGAGGAGAATTGGTTTCTAAATGGTTTTTTAAATTAATTTACGTTGACCGCGAAAGGTTGTATTATTGCGGTTTAAAAGTTGTGGGATTTGGAATCTTTGTTGATTATAAAGTCACAAGTATCAAAAGATATAAGAAATATTTATTGCGGATTTAGTATTCATACCAATGTTAGTAAGAATTGTTAACTTACTACAATTATATACACTGAAATCTTTACTCAATATCATGTAGATATAATAATAACAGCGCGTAACGGCACTTAGAAGTTCAATTCTTGTCGAAGAACAATATTTTTGTATTTAGCCGTAAGATAATGTATAGTATTTTTTTCATTAAAAATACTACATATATAATAAAACAGTTATTTTTTAGGTATGATAAACAAACAACTGTATAATAAAAAAAATAAAAAAACTACTCCGCAAATTGTTTGCTTATGCCACCATATAGTTATAGTAAAGATTCTCATGAACCATTAAGCAGCTATATTCAATTCATTTTTTTTATGAAAATATTATTAATATTAGTTGGTGATTAGAGCCCCCTTTTAAGCAAATATCGCCTGTATAAGACTACCTCCAAGGCTCTTATAAGTTGATTACCAGATGATGAATATTCGATACTGTAACTCAATTAAGTCCACTATTTTATACGCGCCTATATAAATCACTCCACAAACTAAACGAGCCATGACTAATTAAGCTGATCACAAGTCACCTTCATGCTTCGATAGATCTAATCGTTGGAATTAAGGCAATTACACTGTACAAAAACTAAAAGTGAACTTTGATTAATACGTTGAACTCGTAGAAATTAGCCTGGATATAATTCTTGAACGCCACCAACTTTTTTTATTTTTTATTTTATTACATTGTAGGCAAGTATCTGATCTCGATCTCACCTGATGGTACGATGGAGCATACTTGCCTAGGTAGGAAGGCGGCAGTAGATCGAGACGCTACATTCATTAGGCACATGCAGCGCAGCTGATCTAACCCGCCATCCATGAAACGGCAACACCGAACATCATGCCGGAACACGGCTAGGCCGCTTGGCGACATGGCTTTGTTCAGTGGGTGGTGACTAACCACGACCGAAGCCTACCATCAGTAGAGTTGTCACCTAGTTGGCACCACCCAGGGTCACGTGTAGGGTATCTCGAGGGTATTTAATTCTCCTACGAACGAAGGTGACTAGACCCTAAAACTGTTATGAATTCGTTCTGAGAATTGGCGAGCAAGGCACACCAACCATGTAATTACACATAGAGATAGGGGTTTGATCTGGGGTAGAGACATTGGGTCCGTGGGGACCGGGTGCCTATCGGATCTACAGGGAGCTTTCCAAACGTCTGGTGGAGACATCTGGTGACCTAAACGCTGGCACATCCTTTGGCCAACACATCAGCATTGCCATTCAACGTGGCAATGCTGCTGAGGTGGGGATTTGGAAGCTGAGTGCATTTCTAAACATGCCTCATTTTAATCTTAATTTATGTAGGGTATGTAATTATAATACTTTATATTAGGTATATTAAATAAATACATTACCAATTAAAGTTTTTTTAAAAAACAAACCCGACACACAAATATACGCAGCACACCTTTTTTGTAGACGGTTTTACCTAGGGGAATCTAATTATTGATTATGTCACTTTTGTAGAGAAGCATTTATTTTTAATAGCTGTCGTCTCAATGCTCTAAGATTTCAATGGATAAACCGGGTGTCAGAGCACGATACTGCTGATTCTGTATTCTGGAAATCTTGGAATTATAGAGTCTGTTCTGGATTCTGCGAGCTTAAAGATCCGATGGCAGCAATTGAACCCAAAACAATGATTGTTCGAATTTTTGTCTGTTTGTTTGCTTGTCTGTGCGTTTGTGCGCGCTTATCTCTGAAACGGCTTAACGGATTTGGGTGCGGTTTTCACTAATGTATTGTGGTAAGCTCCACATAGTCTATGAATAAAATCATAAATCCTAGGCTTAGCTAAATTGTGCTTGCATGGTTGCGGATTGGGGTTGTCGAACTGCGGCATATGGAGTTTAATGATCCAGACATAGTATGAACTTATAAGGGGGGACTCTCTTAATCTATAAGGGGAATTATATTTTTTTAATCATCATCTACATTCTGACTTGACGTTCTTAATGATTGATGATGAACGTTTTTAATGATTAAATATGCGCTTAAAAATCGCACGGTTCAAGATAAGTATACCTTCTCTGAATTACGTTGTATATTCTAGTTACCAAATATAGGAATGTTTTTCACAGCTTTCGTAGACAGGCAATGTGATGTTCTGGTCAGATGGCTTAGTAATATTAAACCTATAACAATAATATTTTAAGTTAGTATTTATTATCATAAGCACAATTTAATAATTCTGTACCTAAAGGTTACTAAAACGAAGTTTACAATATTAGTTATTTGTAATTTAGAATAGTGAATAGTTAAAAGAGTATTATAAGCCTCTCAACGGAACCTCTCTCTATAAATAAAGCATATAGGTCGCATAAGCGAGGCTTGTATTATAAGTACCATTCAATTGATCTAATATCAATCTTAGTAACACTCAGATGAGGGTTAATATTACAAGTTAATTCCTAAAACTTTACGCCGTCATAACACGCATAGGGCAGACGGAATGTAATTATAGATTGTATTTTTATCAAAATAGAAGACATTTTCGTCTGACTCGAGGGTGGATGACGCTTAATTAGACCCAAGCCAGTTGCTCGAGTTATATTATATTTATCTACATAAATTTTCCTATCCATAATTTTACTGCCATCCCTAATTACGTTTTATAACATAGTATTTACTAAGTAAAAGTATAATATATTTTTCTTATCGCACTTTAGTTTATATAAGAGAGTTTCTAATACCAGAAATCCGTTGCCTCTGGCTATATGAAAATAACTTTAGAGATTCTCAACTCGTACGTGTCGGACATTTGAAAACGAGCAATTCTTTAGGGTAAGCAGAAACTTCTTATGTAATTGTAAAGTCATCGAGAAATCATGCTATCACTTTCATTCTTTTATATAAAACCTGTGGTGTGAGTGGGACAGTAAACGTGTAGCGACCACTTCAACCGCACCACTAGCTACGCAGATGGCACTACAGACGCATTCAGAACAATAGACAATTTTCGTTACAATCCTGAATCGTGCTATTAGAGTTCTCGGAGCAAGTAGCATATATACAAGATTCCGACAATAACCGTCGGGGCATAGCGGCCGCCCCGCCAGGCACACCACCCGCCTGGCTGGAAGATCTTCCCTTTTCCGCTAAATTGGTGACCCCTGACAATGAACAACATCCTTCTGTGAAGACTCAAGCATCCAAAGTCATCACTACTCTATACCAAGACATCAACATCGACATCCAACAGCAAGCAGTCAGTCCCACAGCAAGCACCATTCGATTTACAAACGTTTACTATATCGTGACGCTATGTAAAAAGATCCTGCTTGAGCCGCTGACCACGAACTCTATGACTAGACTAAACGAAACATCTCTGTCCAGTCTAGGTATACATAGACCCTTAACTATTTCCATCAACAAAACAATACCGCAGCCCCAGTGTTAATAAATAAAATAGTTTCCGAACTAACCTTGGCGGCATGATGAAATTTCAATTTCACTAATGACCGTACCCGGTGATGGCGTAAAATATTTTCTATACAAATAAATAAAATTGGAGTGTCTGTTTGTAATATTAAAATAACCGTTTTTTACTATGTGCATTTGGATGTATACACGGTACGTATACCAAAAAAAATTTCAATTTTTGTCTGTCTGTCTGTCTTTCTATTAGTTCCAGCTAATCTCTGAAATGGCTGGACCGATTTTGACGGGAATTTACTGGCAGATAGCTGATGTAACAAGGAGTAACTTAGGCTACTTTTAATTTAGATCAAAAATAGGATCTCAGGAAAAAAAATAAAAACCAATGAAAAATTTAATAATATTCGATTCAAATAGGGAAGGTGTATACATACATTATTTGTTAAATACCACGCGGACGAAGTCGCGGGTAACAGCTAGTACTTGAATAAAAGCATTGTGTTACTTAGTCACGTCCAGTATTCCCTGACCTTTTGCCAGGTTCTACTCGCATGAAATGTCTCATGTAATTGTTGAAGTCAAGTAAAGGTTAACGTCTCTGGCTACCTGGTCAGCGAAAATCCGCTACAATCCTGTAGAATCTGATTAAAGTAATCACGCTGGTTGGTTGTGATTGGATAGCCGAAGCCTTGTCGATTTTTAGAACATTTATACCGACGTAAATGTAATCTATACATATATAAATAAATAAAATTGGAGTGTATGTTTGTAATATTAAAATAACCGCTTTTTACTATGTGCATTTGGATACATGGTACATATACCAAATATATTTTTTTACAATTTTTGTCTGTGTGTCTGTCCGTTTGTTCCGGCTAGTCTCTGAAATGGCTGGACCGATTCAGACGGGACTTTCACTGGCAGATAGCTGATGTAACAAGGAGTAACTAAGGCTACTTATAAATTCATTTTCTCATACATTTGATTCTGAGGCGGTACGAATTCGCCGGGACAGCTAGTATTATATAATTCTAATGTCTAAAGGGTCCTCGGAAAATTTAAAAAATACCATATAACCTAATTTTAACAATTTCATTAAAGTGCATTTATTGTTATTTTACTGTAGAATTTCGATCTTCTTTCGAAGGTGTCACCTTACAGCACTCCGCGTCCCATCACTCAACAATCTCCGTTGTATTGACCTTTTATATATACTCCTGTAATCTCCTTAAAAAGCCACTAAAGTGTATGTACTTCTATATATTATTGTATAATAAATCGTCAATGTCTGATGTAGGGTTCTAGTGTCAGCGTTTTGACATTTAAACATTTTTCTGGAGGTTTTTTTTGCCGGTGGTATGTTAGTTTATGCTTGGCTAATATCGACCTTTTCACCATTCCCCGAACATACTTTGAAGGTCACAACTAGTAACATAAATACATAAAATGTTTTCTCCAATAAAATCTAAACAACATTAAATATTAACAAGGGTTCCACATACAGAAAAACCGATCTGAATATGTAAGCACACACAAAAGATAGCACACTATTGTCAGCCCAAATAATAATACCAGCCGGTTTTTTTTAATGTCCCACTGCTGGGCACGGGCCTCCCCTCAATGCGAGGAGGATTAGGCCATAGTCCAGTGCGGGTTGCCGGACTTCACACGTCTTTCAAGGGGTTCTCTCAGACATGTAGGTTTCCTCACAATGTTTTCCTTCATCGTTTAGCAAGTGATAATCGTGGTTGAAAATTAGATTCGCACATGAAATAAAATCCCAGAGGTGCAAGGCGGGGTTTGAACCTGCGATCCTCGTTACCAAGGCAAGCGTTCTACCAACTTGGCTATTACTGCTATAGCCCAAAGTCAATAGTAAAATTACCAGGATATCATACTTCCAAGATACTTTCAATAAATAAAAACGCTCTCAGTGAAGCCAAATAGTACGGAATCGCTCCGCTAGGCACCCTCACAGGCAGCGATGCGCGACAGAGTCATAAAGTAAAATTGACGACTCACATTATACGCGGTCGTAAAACGCCGATTTCGGGAATGCACCTGGCTTTGTTATAAACCACGCACGAGGTGAATAAATGAGTTGCTATTATAAATCTTTTCGTCACTAGCCTTGATTGTTATAAGGCTTTTGGGACTAGGCCCACCACACACTCTCACCACTGCTACTCCTGTTAGCCAGGATCTATAGTGGTGTCCCATGAAGACACCGAGGTTTGAACCTCGGCGAGACCCGGGATAACGTTAATTGTCTTGGAAATTAATCGAAAGATAAAAATAGGAGGACTTGGAAGAAAATTATCCGCTTCCCGCCATTGCAAAGCGGGAGACAAAAAAGATCTGGTAGACAAATTTCCACAGAAGCAAGATTCTTACAACTGGACTATGTCCAGGTGTAAGGCACCACGGAGAGTTTGAATACTAGTTGGTTCTAATCTTGTGAGCTGATTAAACTTGATTCCAGTAGTAGGTATGGCAAAAACGCTTGAACGCACGGGAGTTGTCATATCTATACATCTATACATATAAATAAAATTGGAGTGTCTGTTTGTAATATTAAAATAACCACTTTTTACGGAGTGCATTTGGATGTATACACGTTACCTATACCGAAACAACATTTTTTACAATTTTTGTCTGTCTGTCTGTCTGTCTGTCTGTCTGTTTGTTCCGGCTAATCTCTGAAATGGCTGGACCGATTTTGACGGGACTTTCACTGGCAGATAGCTGATGTAACAAGGAGTAACTTAGGCTACGTTTATTTTAGAAAAAAATAGGATCTCACGAAAAAAAATTAAAACCCATGTTACAGCGCAGCGCCTGATTAAGTTTGATAGCAACAACCTGCAATGCGTCCCGCGGGCTCAGAATGGGTGAGCAGGCTGTTATCAACTGTTGTCTTTGTTAAATACCACGCGGACGAAGTCGCGGGCAACAGCTAGTCTATACATATAAATAAAATTGGAGTGTCTGTTTGTAATATTAAAATAACCGCTTTTTACTAAGTGCATTTGGATGTATACACGTTACGTTGGATGTATACCAAAACAATTTTTTTTACAATTTTTGTCTGTCTGTCTATCCGGCTGTCCGTCTGTCTGTCTGTTTGTTCCGGCTATTCTCTGAAATGGCTGGACCGATTTAGAAGGGACTTTCACTGAAAAATAGCTGTTGTAACAAGGAGTATCTTAGGCTACTTTTATTTTAGAAAAAAATAGGCTCTCACGAAGAAAAAGTAAAACCAATGTTGCAGCGCTGCGCCTGAGTGAGTTTGATAGCAACAACCTGCAGCAATGCGTCCCGCGGGCTCAGAATGGGCGAGCAGGCTGTTGTCAACGGTTGTCTTTGATAAATACTACGCGGACGAAGTCGCGGGCAACAGCTAGTATATAAGTATGAGGCTTTTATTAAGTACCCTATACAGCTAAAATATCCTAGTATAAGGCCGGATAAGAATACTGTAGCACTCTTAGTTATTTTAAGCATGTTGAAATGAAATGAAATGAAAAAAGTTTATTCGACACAGACACGAAGATACACAAATGGGTACATTTACATGAAAAAGTAGAAGTAAAGAACACACAAAGATACACAAATAGGCACATACATTAAAAAGTGAGGAACATAAAGTAGGTATTGTGGATCTCAGTGTGAGCTGTGCCGAAAGGCGTTTGGCTCAGCATGAGCTGGTGGGGAACGGATTCCCCTCCAGCGCTGATTTTCAGCCAAAGCCTCCTCAGTAGGACATTAATCATTTCGCTTGGTAACCAAACTCAGACGCAATCGCAGATACACACAATACATGTATAAAGTATAAAATAGAAATAAAAGTGATAGAATAGAGAGATACATATAACGTGCTGCATATTATGGTAATAAAAATAAATAAATAAAATAATTAATTAGGCACCAATGCCTGAGCGCAGGCCGTTCTCACTTGCACGTACCTACCTACTTAAAAAGGTACGTAAATGTGTTCGCCGTTTTTGCCGCATTCCTGTGAATGTTAACAGGTGCGCTCACTCATTCGTCGTACTCCCAGTTGCAATCACGATCGGTGATTGCTGTTGTGATTATTATGTACAGCTTATGTAGAAAGGGAGCATGCGATGTTCCCATATATAAGTTTAGTCAATTACTTTATATTTGTCAACTAGTTGATATGCACTTGGCTACCCCGTTGACAATTTGGCTCGTGATATTATTGTATGTCTAATGGCCAAGTTAAGTTCGATTTGGGTGGAATTATCGAATTTTATTTGCGAACCTGTTTATTAATCGTTCAATAATTAAAAATAATAAAAAAACTTGAGAGGTGTCAAGGGACACCCGGATGGAACGGAACCTTTATTATTTTTTATTATTTATTATGTACAAAAAATCAATAATTTTGGGAAACAAAAATATATCGCCCCCGGGTGGCCTCGAACCACCAACATTTCGGTTAACAGCCCAAAGCGCTAGCCAATTACGCCACGGATGCACTTGTGCAATGTCTCGAAAATACTGACCAATATGTAAATGCAAACGACAAAGATAACAATTATTTTTGTCAGCGGTAGATGTCGCTGGCATGTTTTTGAACGAGGTATCTTATGTTTTTGGGTTTTATATAGTAAACTATACTTTCGTTTATAAAAATGCTGACAATTGGTCGTTACAACTTTTCATCTTAATTTTTCGTCTGATTTTTTTCCGTCTAGCCCCCTTTCGTAACGAGCGATAAGGAACTTCGTTCCAAAAAAAAGTGAAGGCCGCTCATTTTCCGGAATCCAGTCTTAATTGTTTTCGAACGAAATCGTTTAAAAATAATAAAGTTGTTACAAACATTGGTGCTTGATTGAAAAATAATTCAAATTACCCATCTTTAGCGCGTCGAAAATTGAACCCTATTTTCGGTAACTCGTAACAAACAAAATTGCATATAACACTTGAAAAACGTTAGCTACATCGAATTTGAGCTCTATACCCTCGAAATAGAATTTAGGTTATCAAAGTTTCTAGTAGCGATGTTTTTCCTCCTGAAATGATGAAGCAAAAGTTTGATAGAGGTTTATCTATAACACTACTAAAGTTAGAAGCGCGTCCCAAATAAGTTTTAAGTTTATAATAATAGGGATTTGGAATTTACAACCTAAAAAAACAATGTGAAAGTCCCGTTGTAATGTAAATATTTGGATTGGCACCGGCGGATTTACAGGGAGGTTAACAATTGAGGCATATAAAATGGATTATCGTTTGCGTTCTACATGGTTCGTGTGTACCTAGTCCCTATATATTTCAGCTGCGTGTTATTGCGAAAAAAAAATATTGCATAGTAGCAACATAAATAAATATCGCCAGACCAACACACTATCTGTATGGCCCTAAGCAACGTTTGTATTATAGGTGCCTTACAATGGCTTAATGAACTGGGGGCGATCCCAGTAACACCCAGACCAGGGCAAATTACGAAAAGTTCGTTTCCAAAATTTGGCCGGTGGAGTGACCCGACCGGCCTACGCTCTAACCACTAGACGAAACTGTTGTCGAAACAAAGGAACTTAACTAGCCAATGGATCTATAACATTCAATAAACATTTTCAAACACCATGAGGGAATCAGTCTTTTGAAATTGTCTTGTTACCAAGTACATGAATTTGGTAACAAGATTTTGTCAAAAACGATCGTACACTTGTTAACAGCGCTTAATGTTTGCGAAAATAAAGTGAATGTAAAATACAGTCATCACCAAAAACAGTTTCAGATATCAGACAATGTTCTCATTAAAACCTAACATAAGCCATAAGGTCCAGAGCTGCTGCAATATTTTTATTTCAAAACCTCTCTTTAATAAGCTCCATAAATCCTGCTCTAAGTTCAGTTGTATTAGAACTAAACTGTATTGTTGTAGTTTGGAGCGTGTCCAACATTGAGGCCATATAAATTGCAACTGTGGAGAACCGGTAGCTTTAGACTTATTAGCTAGAAATATTGGGCTATTTACGATTAACACTTGCTAAACGGTGAAGGAAAACCTTTAGTGGAAACCTGCATGTCTAAGAGAACCCCTCGAAAGATGTGTGAAGTCCGCCAACCCTCACTACTTATACTACTTTTATTTCTATTCTATACTTTATACATTTATTGTGTGTATCTGCGATTGCGTCTGAGTTTGGTTACCAAGCGAAATGTTTATTGTCCTACTGAGGAGGCTTTGGCTGAAAATCAGCGTTGGAGGAGAATCCGTTCCCCACCAGCTCATACTGAGCCAAACGCCTTTCAGCACAGCTCACACTGAGATCCACAATACCTACTAACTGCAACCTAACCCTTTATATTATAGTATATACCTACTTTATGTTCCTTACTTTTTCATGTATTTGTATTTGTGTATCTTTATGTGTTCTTTACTTTTACTTTTTTCATGTAAATGTACCCATTTGTGTATCTTCGTGTCTGTGTCGAATAAACTTTTTTCATTTCATTTCATTTCCTCACTGGGTCAGCGTGGTGGACTATGGCCTAATCCCCTTCCCGGTGAGGGGAGGCCCGTGCCCAGCAGTGGGACATTAAAAATGGCTGGTATTATTATATTATTATTGGGTTATTTCAATGATGTTATTGGCTGGGTACTAAACGCCATTGATGTAGTCAATATTAATATTAGCGGAATGCCATTGGCCCACTCAATAGAACCATCACAAGCAAAAATGATATATGATAACCACAAAAGCAACAACTTCACATCTGCTGCTTCTTCTTCGTTGTCGTTCCCTCACTAATGAGGATCATGACCATATATGATTTGTCTCCATTGGACATTTTTACATATGGTTGTCTTGGGAAATTAGTGCCCCTTCCCTTCCGAACCAGATCGTTTAGGGGCTATTTACCTGACTGATACATCTTCCAATCGGTTTTCCAGCTAGGTTCATGATTACCCCGCTATAGCTCGGTCGCCAGAGCCCCTTCTGTTATCTAGCAGGGAGTATCTCGGTGGCCTCAGTCACCACCGCGAGCTATTTTGACGAACCATTCGCATGCAGGAGGCGTTGGATTGGGTCAAATAGATGTTTGACTCCGTTCTCCCCTTACTCTTATTGCGCCTAATACGCAACCAAATCCGAAAATAATTAAGTATGTACAACACAAGCACTATTCAATCAATATAAAATCACTTGACGGTAACAACTATAAAAAACTCTATCAGTAATCTAGTTTCCTCAGATTAATGAACGGCCCACGGTTCCGTACAAACTGTAATCCATTTAACACCTCAAGTTTCGACCCGAATTTATCACGAAGTTAGATCTATCGGGCCAAATGAATTTCCAACTGATGATAGCTATTTAGAAACGTTGATAAGCTGGTTAGGGCGTGTTTCTGAACGGCTGTGTGCTTACTAAAAATGTTATGTAGGTACCTAAATCATTGCAGATTGGTTCAGCTAGCTAGATATTAAGTAAATATAAGGATTATGTAACGTATTGATTTCTTATATTTACGCCATTATTTAAAATAGAACTAAATTACTTATTCAATAACGGTCGGGAACGTAAAAACATCATAATATAAACGCGATAAAATTTGTTTTACTTCGATTATGTAACGTGCTATAATCCCACTAGTATTATAAATGTGAAAGTTTGGATGGATGGATGTTTGTTACTCAATCACGCTAGAACGGCTGAACGGATCTGGATTAAATTTGGCACAGAGATAGATTATAGTCTGAAATAGCACATAGGCTACTTTTTATCCAGGTAAAATGCATGGTTCCCGTGGGATAAAGGACATACTTTTTAATCGCGGGTAACACCTCGGGGCGCTGCTAGTAATATTATTATTTTTTACTCACAGTGTAGGCAAGAGTCAAATTTAATTTACAGCCATATATAGAGTTATTAATTAATTCCCTATGAAAACCATAGAATAATATTTGATGAGTTACTTTCACGTAAAACATTCTGAATGTGTTTTACTTTGTTAACTGTTAATATTTAACGTAACTTTTTATTGACCTTATAATAAGATCAAGCTTTGAGCGAATATTTCTCTAAATACTTTAAACTGTGGAATAGTGCTTTTTATATGTACGTTAAGTGTAAGATTATTCGTATACTTTATAATCTACGTATTATGACATTTTGTAGAGAATTGAATGTTTTAAATACTGTGCCCTAGAGGCGCTGTTCACATCCCCATACAACATTTTTAAATACGAAGACTATAAACTATAAAGTATACGGTTATAGTTGGTAGTAGTATTTTGAACTACTTAAAATGAGGAGTCGTTTTATATACGTCAACCTTATTAGCGCAGTTGGTAGTGACCCCGCTTTCTGTGCCGAGGGTCCCAGATTTGAATCCTGGTAGGGACAAACTTTATAAGATGAGCTCGAATGTTTGTACTCAAGTCATGGGTATTTAATACCTATACAAGTAATATATACTGGGTTCGCCCCCCACTCTATTTTACGTTACCCATAATACAAGCGTTGCTTAGGGTGGTGCCGAATAGTTGGTGTGTTCGTCTGGCGATATTTATGTTTTTTATATTTATTTATATATATATCTCAATCCTTAAGATTATGTAAGTCTATTCCATGAGAGATACTTAAACATAAAAAGTTAAAATTATTAAGTCATAATGTAGAATGGTGTTTTAAATTAATTATTAAAACCTTCAAAAAGTGCTCTATAAGCGCTCTGCTCGGAGTTTAAATGGAGAAAATTTTTATTTTAACCAACCAAGGCACAGTGAAGTTTTTAGGGGGTGAGAGGAGAGTATTCATCTTTTGACAACGTATTTATTAAGTTGTAAGTATGCGGGATATACTGTTGTTTGATACTTAATTTATCCTCGAGATAAGGAAACGTACAACTTAATTTTGGTATTATAGTCCTAGCTATCAATTACAATCAGTATGAATAGTTAGTAAAGTATTCTGACAACGGGTAGTCAAAACAAATTAGTATCAGTAATTGAATTACAAAAAATTGCCATAAAACAAATTATAAAATAAAAAAACAAAAACCCGATTGCAATTAAAAATATATAATTATCTCTTATTGCCCCACAATGGAGACGAATCTAACGACATCTCATAAGTGAAAATCCATCAAGCCATTAATGCTGTAGAAATAAATAGACATAATATACATACACTCGAAAAACATTACCCTCCTTATTGCGCAGCAGCGTAATAATAGAAAATTTTTTAACAAAATAAAAACCGTCTTCAAAAAACTAGAAAGCCAAAAATAATCTAATCTTGAAATCTAACTTGTTTAACTAATTCAAATATTTAACTAATCTGAAGTCGGTGCCAAAAAAACTACTGAGTGGCGTATTGCCGGTCCGCGCCAAAGACTATACCTACAAATTGGTCCGCGCATCTCGTTACTGGAGTATACTTTTGCTATTCTTCGTCGGTACGTCGTACAACCGAAAGAACCTCCTCCTTTAATGCAACTAGGTGTGCGAACTTCGCACTACTTTCGAACGACATGCTAGTTTCCTCACGATGTTTGTCTTCGCCATTCAGCGAGTGATATTCGCACTTTTTCATAATGTATAATTTTCAAGCATGCACCGTTATCCCCATAACATCTCAATACGAAATAACAAACTAATATGTAACTCGCAGCACATCAATCAACATGTCAATAATTAAAGCCTGAAACCGGAAACGAGTAGCCGCCATGTTTGCGGCTCCCACCATACTTCCGGCGGCCATCTTTACTTGCGGCATCCGCGGGAAGTTTGTTTTGTACGTAAACATATTGTTCCAAGCCTTAACAAGTGGCTCTTAGCCAAGTTTAGTTTCGGTTTTTGCTTCAGATAATTTTCTGAAGTCTTCATGAAAGCTATGAAGATTATATCAGACTTTGGAAGCATACATCTTTATGTATTAATGGGACTTAGTTGTTATGGTAAAATCAACCACGTTCGTTAATAAAAAAAATAACAGACTTGGTCTAATATTGATTTGTTATATTTACGCGAACACTATACACTGAAATAAAACCAATTGTTAACTATTTAAAAACTAACACCGGCTCTCCACGAGGTCTGCAATCTGCAAACATTTACAGGATGGCACCCGACATCATATCAGATTTGATCAACCACAGATCCTCGCAAAAGAACACTGATTCCGACTAAGAATGATGCGTGAGGCCATTGAAATAAAAAAAAAACCTTATTGCAACAGGGAAGAAGGCTGGGTGCTACCACGGACTCGAGACACTGTAAGCATTTTCTGCGTAGATTGGACAGCAAACAACAACTAAATATGAGGGTACCCCAGTTCAAGCTATGACACTACCGTGGACCGTGGTTGCTGTAAAGCAGCCAAAACGTAGGGAACGGGAACGGGAGGGATGTTTTCCTTCACCGTTTAGCAAGTGATAATCGTGGTTGAAAATGAGATTTGCACATGAGATCCAGAATTCCCAGAGGTGCGATGGCAGGTTCAAACCCTTGGGTTTGAAGCAGTAATTCTCGTTACGGAGGCAAGAGTTCTACCACCTTGGCTATCACTGCTCATGGCTTAGAAAAGCCATTTCAGTGATTTATTTTTTATTCGGTCTCAACATCCATAAACAACTGGGCATTACATACATTTTTCCCGGCCAACGGTCGTGTAAAAACATTAGCCTACTTCTAGCTTCGCTTCACACGGAATTTAGTTAATCATATTCGGAAATCTGCGATCTAGCTTAACGGGTCACGAAGCTAATGCCCAAAGACCTCGTATATCATAATTTGGGACGTACTCAGTTATCTAAGTCTGTCTTGAGAATATAATTGGTTTAATTAATTTATATCGTATTATTAGCGATGTGGCAACACTGTTTGACAGTTCGGGCCTTCGCGCCTATATAAGGCGCGCGAGCCCCGACGTCACTCTCTTTTGCTGTCCGAATTTTGTAGTGATAAGACGTGTTATAGCTCGTTGGAATTGTTAAATTTGAGTTATTTATGTTGGATTCTAATATTGAAGAATTGAGTTTGTTCGTTGTGTAATTACATGTTTTCATGTGATTTTATTCTTATTAATTAATTAAATCTACCCTCGGTTCCTCGTGCATATATTTTTTTAATACAATTCGATAGGAACCGCTAACATCAGAAGTGGGATAGGCTCCTGTAGCCTACATCTGCTCTGGTCGCAAGCGAAAATAATCATTAGTTGATTCGATAGCTTGGGTTGAGTTTTAAGTGAAATTTTAAATGTTTGATCATGGCTGATCGACTCTTCACTCGAAGTAGTACTAGGAATAGGCGTGGTCAAAACAGTGTTGCAGGAGATCTTCAAGACCAGCTCAGCATAATTCTAGCACACATTGACGCGCTAGAAAATAGCAGTCTACCCGCAACAAGCAACGAGTCGGCGGAGGTATCGTCGGTGGAGCGTGCAATCGTGGCGCCGGTTGATGCCATCGTGTCTGTACCTCGACCGCCCGCGCCACTACCAGTTACTGCCAGATCGAATGACGGCACCATCGGTGAATCGCACGCAAGTACTTCGACTTCGTTGGATGTCACCGACCGCCTCATTGGCGCACTGAGCGCGTTGACTAAGGTCAGATCAACCCATTATTATATTTCTAATTTTGATCAGAGTGTCGCTAATTTCAAAATCTGTACTTAAATATTTTGAATGTACACAACTACCCACATATCAAGTTATAAGTGGTATGGGTGATCAAAATATTGAGGGTACTAGTTGTGTTACTCATAAATGTATGAATGTACCTGTACTTGTTGGGACCGATGTCTTAAACAGTGACGATGTGCAATACATTCGTGCAAACAATGAACAACGAATTACTCGAATTCCTAGTTCGACATTAAATAGTGACCGCAGTGTGTTCCTCATTAACTTAGATGATCAATCACGAATTAATACACCTCTCGAGGGAAATGATCGCGAAAGATTATTGGGTGTCATTAATGAATTTGAGGAGTTTCTAATCGTTGGCACTGCGTGGACAGCGGTAACGACTGGTCATATGCATTTTGAGTTAATGAGTGGAACACGTATTTGTTATGGACCTTACAGACTTTAATCTCTCTCGGGGAATCTCCCTATGCCAGCTCAATTATTCTTGTAAAGAAAAAGGACGATAAGGATCATATGTGTGTCGACTACCGTGCACTACATGCGATCACTGTTAGGGATCGCTATCCATTACCGCTGATGGAAGACCATATTGATCGCCTTGTACTTTTGTAGCCACGGAAGTGGAATATTTAGGTCGTACGATTTCAATGGGTCAGGTTAGACCGAGCAAGTGTAAAATCAAAACCCTAGTAGATTCACCAGTCACCCACTAACGTATGGGAGGTCAGACAGTTTCTTGGTTTGGCAGGATACTTCCGTAGATACATATCCGCTTATGCATCTATAACCGTACCCATAGCTAGGTTATTGCGAAGTAACGTTAAATTCGAATGGAGCGACGAATAGGAAAATTCTAGGAGGTATATAATTGAACGCCTTACAACTGAACCTATACTTGCTGTTTTCGATCGACTATTGCCAACGGAGCTGCACACGGACGCAGGCTCAGTCGGATGTGGTGCAGTTCTCAACCAGGTGCATGAGGATAGTAAAATACGGGTTGTGGCATATTTCAACTTTAAGACAGAATATTGTAAGGGCGTAATGATGCAACACGCGGGTTGTCTGGGTCGGAATCCTGTAGATGTTTACCAAATTGATATACCACGAAATTGGGCGCAGATAGCTCAGTCAGCGGACGAAGAGACTCGTACGCTGATTGACAAAGTCCTAAATAATTAGTTAGACTTGTCCTGATATTTTGTTCGTAATGAATTGCCTTATTACAAATACATTACTGCTGGGAGTGAACCCAGATTTCTATGCTTCATACCAAGAGGTGATAGGTTGAGTTTGATAAGGATTTTTCATGGCCAACATGAGCATATAAACTTAAACAGGTAGTTTCAAATGCTATATCACTATTTGGTACTCGTAAACTTATGGTGTACGATGGAGGGCGAATGTTTGAAAGTTTGAACTTTCAAGGATAGGCCTCTGATATGGGGTGTCAAATTAATTTTATTACTCCAGAAATGCATAGTGAAAATGGTCAGGTAGAACGCTACTGCCGCATGTAACTTAATATGTTGCGCATCGAGACTACCAGTCGTAACAATCGATGGTCAGCGTCTTTATGGAAGATGCAGCTCATTATTAACAGTAGTAAGCATAAAACCACACAAATATCACGATCACATTTACTAATTGGGGTAGAAGCAGTTACGCCAGTAATAAGGTCACTTGTCCGTGACGCTGCCTTGGACAATACACGACCGAATCGTGAGGGCTTAAGGGAGCTATAGAGGCAGCGCGCTAACTACTTGATGAAAATAGACGTGAACAGGACAACTTACGTAAATAAAAATCGGAATGTTACACACGAAGTTTTCCGCTAAATGATAATGTTTTTGGAACTAAAACCTCTTATGTTACAGGCAAGCTGGACTCGGGGATGAGGGCCTTACCGGGTCATTAAAGTATTACCCCATGGCTGGTATGAACTACAACTACTGAGTGGTTTGTATGGCAAAATCACTCAGGCTGCCGCCGAGCATATGGTGGCCTGGCGAGGAGAGTGGACCCCCGAGGCTTGTGCCGTAATTTTGGACATTAAGCTAAGTGTGCTTTCAATATTATAAGCCGTGTAGCAGACATGTTAACTGGGTCATGTCTGTTACGTTGTGTCCATTTGTGTAGACATGATAACAGGGCCATGTCTGTGGTGTCGAGTTTAGTCTCCGCCAGTGTAGACATGATAACAGGGCCATGTCTGTGGTGTCGAGTTCATTCTCCGCCAATGTAGACATGATAACTGAGCCATGTCTGTGGTGTAGAGTTTATTCTCCGCCAGTAAAGACATGATAACAGGGCCATGTCTGTGGTGTCGAGTAGTCTCCGCCAGTGTAGACATAACAGGGCCATGTCTGTGGTATCGAGTTTATTTCCTCGCCAGTGTAGACATGATAACTGGGCCATGTCTGTGGGGTCGGAGTTTGGTCTCCGCCAGTGTAGACATGATAACTAGGCCATGTCTGTGGTGTCGAGTTTATTCTCCGCCAGTGTAGACATGATAACAGGGCCATGTCTGTGGTATCGAGTTTATTCTCCAGTGTAGACATGATCCTCAATGGATCCTAAAGACAGGTCCTCAATGGATAGGCTAAGGAGAATATGGAAAAACAGGAGCATCACCAAAGCCACTAAAATTCGGCTAGTGCGCATGTTGGTCTTTAGAAGTATTTCGGAGAGTCTTTCGAGAAAATCACTTCATAGAGCGGTTGGTTGTACAAGGCAGAGTGGAAGGCACCAGACACGTGGAAGGTCGCCCATGCGATGGACCGACCAGATTAAGACTGCCATTGGCGGCCCCTTGCATGAGTACACCAGGATGGCATCCAATGGGGAAAGATGGCAAGACATCGTGAGGCGAGCAACATCAATCCCCAGAACCAATACATGACGACCACGACCGCTCTGACCGGAGCATCACGACTTAGAAGAAGAGGAGAGACATGATATCTGGGCCATGTCTGTGGTGTCGAGTTTATTCTCCGCCGGTGTAGGCATGTTAACTGAGCCATGCCTGTGGTTTCGAGACATGTTAACTAGGTCATGTCTGATGCGTCGAGACATGTTAACTGGGTCATGTCTGATGCGTCGAGACATGTTAACTGGGTCATGTCGTCGAGATGATTCTCGCCTCGGGATATACGAATTTTCAGCGTATATCCTGAAGTAAGTTATAGGGAAGATATTGATATTCCTTATTTTCTACTTTCAGCTGAAGGTGACTCCCTTGCGGCTGATCCATCTACCAGTTTCTCTAGCTGCGAGAGCCATTTACTCTCGAGCACTCACACTGGAGATAGACAACGGGGTTCAACAAACGTCGCATCCGGCCGGCATTGAAGACTGCATTCTCCCGCCAGCTTCCTGAGCCCACTAGCCGAGCAATGGGGACTGCCAGGCGATGAAGACATGTTCGAGGACGACCATTTGTCAGGAGAGGCCGTATTAGCGATGTGGCAACACTGTTTGACAGTTCGGGCCTTCGCGCCTATATAAGGCGCGCGAGCCCCGACGTCACTCTCTTTTGCTGTCCGAATTTTGTAGTGATAAGACGTGTTATAGCTCGTTGGAATTGTTAAATTTGAGTTATTTATGTTGGATTCTAATATTGAAGAATTGAGTTTGTTCGTTGTGTAATTACATGTTTTCATGTGATTTTATTCTTATTAATTAATTAAATCTACCCTCGGTTCCTCGTGCATATATTTTTTTAATACAATTCGATAGGAACCGCTAACAGTATTTTATATGTAGTAAGAATGAGCTAGTCGGTCATAGAGGGTCGCTTGGACTGAACTTGGTTGGGTTAGTCAATTATAACCTGATATTCCGTGCTTTGGCGTTAAAATGGAACAAACATACATAAGCTGATAAATACTTTACCGTCTAAAGTCGGGTAAAAGGACAAGCCCTCTGAGTTTCCTTCCCGATCTTCTTAGTTGAGGTCCATTCCGATCCGGTGGCAGAGTTAAGAAAACATTTATTAATAAAAAATATTATTGAAATAAAACAAATTTTACGGATTTTATTGCGTTTATTTCATGTTTTTCACCTTCCCGACGATTCGAAAAATTATTATTATTATAAATTGCGTAATCAAAAATGACAACAATTGTCACCCAGGATTTTCGTCATAAATGATTTCTATAATTTAACTATCGAGTGTAACCTTAAACCAATGCCATTTTTATCCCGTATTTGGCAAATCAAATCAACATGCAAAATGGGAAACATCAAAACATTTCACCTTTATTCCGAGAAGCGAAAGCATTTATAAACATTCAAAACGTTACAAACTTCTAACTTTCAAGCTTGAAATTTGGTGGAAAATGTTCAACTCGAGACAACATGACAGCCTGTTTAATAAACGGAAACAAAATAATATAATATAAATACTTTTTACAACAATTTAGAATTAAAATCGGATTACTTGTAAATTAATGTGAAGGACAGTGCAATGGGGAATATTATATTAAACTAGCTGTGCCCCGCGGTGTTATCCGCTATTAAAAAGTGAATAACATTATTTTTAAAGATTGATCTTGTACCGGATGATGTACTTACATAACACTAAACATAACTTCTATATTTTGTATTCATTTTCAATACGAATCTGGATGAAAATGATCATATAAAGACATTACTTGACGAGCTTTTGTTTCTGCTTTCTGTGCTGCGGGTCCCGGGTTCTAATCCTGGTAGGGACAAACTTTGTGTGATTTGCACGAATATTTGTTCCCGAGTCATGTATGTTTATTATATATATATTTTTTATATACTGAGTTCGCCCTCAGATCATTGTACGGTACAAGCGTTGCTTAGTGTAGACCGTTTAGTTGTTGTGTTCGTATGGCGATATTTATTATTATCTTTATTTACATTTTAAACGCATTGCCAATGTTATCAAAGTTATCCTGTATTATTCATGTCGGAAAATGCTACCAAAATAAGCAATCCATTGTGCGAATCGCAATAACACCATTTCGCGAATATCCAGGAGGTTTTTTAACTGACAACGGATCCGTGGTGAGTACATGTTACACCGACACCTGGAGGTCTACCATGATCTTTTATTTTCAGGTAATTCACTGCCCGGCCTAAAATTTGTCACCTGTATAGACAGATGACAAGTTTTGGGCCGGGAAGTTTGAATTGCTATTGTCATGTCGTTAACATGTTTGTTAATGCCATAAGTTCTCCCTAGATAGTACCTTTTATCAGTCTATAATTGTAATTTCGACCGACAAGGTTTGATAATAACATAGATTTTTTATTAGGATAAGTATTTCGACGATTCGGCTGCTTTACAGCTACCGTGGGAACGTAAACACAAAAAATCAACGCGATAAAATCCTTAAAATAAGTTTTATTTCAATGTGTAGTATTCGCGTAAATATTAGAAATCAATATAGGATAAGTATGTTATAGACTGGGTTCGCCCCCAGCCCATTGTATGATACCCATAATACAAGCGTTGCTTAGTGTGGAACCGTTAGCCGGGCGATATTATATTATATTGAGTTGAAACTAAGAATTGCCAGATAGTTCCGTTAACTGCCTAGAAATCAAAGTTCGTAGTATGCCCCGAAGCGTTTTTAAACGGGGCCAAACGCAATGAAACGAGTTTAGTGCTGGAAAAAGTGACTAACGATTGTAGAATGGTAACGGTTTATGTTTTGTAGTTTTTCGGTTCGGTTTTATGTTTGCAGATGGACATCACCGTTTACTGACTGATCGCACTTGCGAGGTTACCTCAGTACTCTGCTCACGAATTTGGCACGTGTCACGCTTGAGATAATGCTCACATTGCCTCGCTCGCTGCCGTCATTTATTTTGCCTGGTCCATGATGTGATTCTTTGGGTCATTATTGAGTTTGCTAGACCACCTTGCAAGGGATGGTTAATCAATGCATGGCTAATAAAGAAAAAAAATTATATTAGGCCAAAGTCATCTTCTCCAGTCCATTCCAATCCCAAGAGATGAGCGGTACGATGCATCCAAATTTGATATACCTTACTCGCTCACTCATCATGTTGTCTTCTTCAATCTTCCTTACCGATTGCTAAATGTTTGAGACATTTAGCCAGACACAGACTTTTAAATATAGTTTTGAGCCGAATACAAATCTTAATATATATAAATTACGTGTCACGGTGTTTGTCCGCTATGGACTCCTAAACTACAAAACCGATTTAAATAAAATTTTGCACACTGTGTGCAGTTTTATCCAACTTGAAAGATAGGATAGCTTATATCTCAATTTATAATCGCAAATATTTAGATTTTTCATAGAAATAATGTATATGGCAAAACAACGTTTGCCGGGTCAGCTAGTTTAAAATAAATTCATAAAATATTGTGACTTCCGATAGCCCGAAACAATTAAAACCACGGTTTATTAAAAGCTATTAATGTTAATTAAAAGGTTAGTTAATATTGTTAATCAACAAATTTGTAGGATATCACATAACTGTTACGGCCAAAGTTGAGTTTCATCTCCCATAGGAACTAATATTGCGTACCCCCAAAACATATTCTTACCCAAAAATAATATAATGAAATCCGAACCGGTAATACGATGGGGGAAAGTTTTAATAGCTTTATTTAATACGAGTTCGATTATTGTTCGGTGCGAGGGTGAAAACTGGTCATTATCCGAAAAGTTGGTACCTACGCGATTTAGCGAAACACACTGCCATAAAAATCTGCCAACTTTAGCGAAAATTTTGCTTTAATTTTTGTCTTCTTCCTATATTATTTTTTTTATATTAACGAATACTACACATTGGAATATAACTCATTTTACAGATTTTATCGCGTGTATATTATTTTTTTACGTTCCCGACGTTTCGGCTGCTTTACTGATGTCATTTTCTGATCCCTAAACTACCACTACCTATGCAAAAAATCATGTCGATCCTTTCGTCTATGAAAAATTTAAACACATCTTTCCCACGGGAACTATACCTTTAACGGGGATAAAAAGTAGCCTATGTGCTATTCCAGACTTTAATCTATCGCTGTGACAAATTTCATCCAGATCCGTTAAGCCGTTCTGGCGTGATTGAGTAACAAACATCCATTCATCAATCCATCCATCCAAACTGTCACATTTATAATATTAGTGGGATTAGTGGGATAGGTGTGTCGTTTAACAAATCTGGGTAAATGTATTTGCTCGTGTGTAGTCTCACAAAAGTGACATCAAGCCAAATTGCTGACACACTTATTTCTCCGTATTTACCACCAATTATGGAAGGGATTAATGAAAAGCGTCTGGCGCCAACCCGTTCCATATAGCATCACAATTAACTGATTCGATTTATCGAATAAGTTAAGACGGACCGGCTCCCGGCGGCCCTGTTCATATTACGGAAAATAACTTTTTTATAACCAATTTTATTGTGAAATGGATATTTTTTTTAAATAAAACCGAGCTACAGTGTTTAGCGGAAAGGGGAGGATCTTCGAGCCAGGCGGGTGGTATGCCTGGCGGGGCGGCCGCTATACCCCGACGGTTATTGTCGGGATATATGTTACGTACTCCGAAAACTCTCATAGCGCATTTCAGGATTGTTTTGAATGCGTTGCGCAGCGCCATCTGTATACCTTGTGGCGAGGTTAAAGAGGTCGCTACAAGTGAAAATATTTTTGTGATAAAATATTTGCCCTCAGCGTCATCGTGTGTGCAATCATTGAGCTTAGTCTGCAGATCGATACCTAATCATCATTTCGTGATGATGTTTTACATAAAAAACTTTTTAACAAAATAAAAACCGTCTTCAAAAAACTAAAAAGCCAAAAATAATCTAATCTTGAAATCTACCTTGTTTAACTAAATCAAATATTTAACTAATCTGAAGTCGGTGCCAAAAAAACTACTGAGTCGAGTATTACCGGTCTGCGCCAAAGACTATACCTACAAATTGGTCCGCGCATCTCGTTACTGGAGTATGCTTTTGCTATTCTTCGTCGGTTGTTTATTTGGCACCGACTTCAGATTAGTTAAATATTTGATTTAGTTAAACAAGGTAGATTTCAAGATTAGATTATTTTTGGCTTTTTAGTTTTTTGAAGACGGTTTTTATTTTGTTAAAAAGTTTTTTATTTTACACTTTTTAGTGGATATATTTACTATTCTTTGTCACTAAAAATATTTTTATATCAATAATTTTACTGGATAATAGGTATATCAAATACAACATCATCGCGAGATAAATATAGATTCAAAGAAATCAAGATAAAACAAAAACCATTGAATCAATTTCGCTGAATTTTAAAAGGGTATACCTTATTCTGTAAAAAAAAAGAATAATCCTAATCGGAACATCCACGAAAAAGTTTTATTTATAGCCAAAATGCATCCCATAACAATTTAAATAAGCCCAAACACGGCTTGGATACATTGTTTTATTACAATGTTCCGGTTCCTCCTGGATTTATCATCAGATCAGTTCGATGGTACTATATTAATCAGAACCATTTCTTTAAATTTGCTTTGTCATAGTCGCTTAACGATCATAATCGAGATTATCTTGGCGCAACCCGTGAAATACGTATCACTGACAAGTTCCGGTGACCATTTGTGGTCTTCTTCATCACTTTCACTTCAGCAAATGATACTTTCTGAATGCAAATGCTTGAATTCTTGATGAAAATACCAAAATTACTATAGGTTTGCCTATAAAATTTGAGGAGTCCTCTCAATTCCTCATGGATCCCATGATCAGAACAATTTTTTGAAAAAAATGGGACCAATCTGTAAGCATATCCTTTCATATCAAGAAATAATTTTCCAAATCGGTTCATAAACGAAGGAGATCTGAGGTAACAACCATAAAAAAAAAAAATAAAAAAAAAATAAAAAAAAAAACATACAACCGAATTGAGAACCTCCTCCTTTTTTTTGAAGTCGGTTAAAAAATCATTAAATCAAGCGATGTGTATCCTCTTACTTCTGTATTCATGGATGGCGGGCCAGATCAGTTGCGCTGCATGTGCCTAGTGAATGTAGCGTCTCGATCTACTGCCGCCTTCCTACCTAGGCAAGTATGCTCCATCGTAGATCGCATCGTCACTTACCATCAGGTGAGATCGAGATCAAATACTTGCCTATAATGTAATAAAAAAAAAAGTATTTCTTTTCACCATTTCCAATTTACGTTATCAACTTTTTGTTACACGCCGTAGAATTTAAACATCATCATTCTTATCTTGTTCTTTTAAAAGCTGCTACTATTAATCATGCGAGTCGCGATAGGAACACAATATACTGTGTATGGTTCAGAGTTATGATTTATGATATTCTCACCGTGATATATGTATGTGAACTAACCCTGCCCACGGCTCTGTTCGTGTAAAATATAATCTATCTATCAGCCGATATACACGTCCACTGCTGGACATAGGCCTCCCCCAACGACTTCCACACATTACGGTCCTCCGCCACTCGCATCCACCGGCTTCCTGCGACGCGTGTGATGTCATCAGTCCATCTTGTGGGGGGCCGTCCTACACTTCGTCTTCCGATTCGTGGTCGCTATTCTAGAACCTTTCTGCCTCAACGGCCATCGGTTCTGCGAGCTATGTGCCCTGCTCACTGCCACTTCAACTTGGCAATTCTTTGAGCTATGTCTATGTATGTTATTTAAATATAATAAGTTCACACATTGATTTCAGGATTTTATCGCGTTTATATTATGATCTTACGTTTCCGACGTTTCGGCTGATTTACAGCAACCATGATCACGGGGAAAAAAAAATTAAAATCATTTTATAATCGCGTTAAAATCCTTAAAGTAAGTAGTATTTCAATATTAAGTTTACGTTAACTAATAAAAATAATGAACATTATAAGAAACCTAGTAACAAAATTACTTTTAGAAAATGTGTATCCTATATACTTACCCAGGTCACAGTTATGTAAAAGGATACTGATAAACCGGCTGATTCGACGTGGCAGATATTTAGTAAATGTTCAGTATCTAGAAATAGCCGTATCCAGACTGAACGCGCAGCCTCGCGAGGCTGCCTTGGGGGACATGCCGCGCGCGAGTGTGACAACGCACGGTCAGTCGATACACAGCCATTGCGTTATCTCCATATAAAATTGAGGCAATACTAGGTTCTTTAGGTAGGTGTTATAACAAAAGCTAAAAATAATAAAGTCAGGTGTTTTATTAAAATCCCAGTAACAATCAAATAAACGAATAAATCAACGGTTATATATTGATATCAAATAATCCGTATTGAAATTTGCTCTGACATAAAATATCGGACTGAATCTGAAGGCCGACCGATAAAACTTTCACAAAATAAAACTTCACGTGTAAAATTTAACGATTATATATTTTCACATTAATTAAACTGGTTATTAGATGCTTGTGAATGTCTACATCTATACAAATAAATAAAAATGGAGTGTCTGTTTGTAATATTAAAATAACCGCTTTTTACTAAGTGCATTTGGATGTATAAAATTTTGTCTGTCTGTCTGTCTGTTTGTTGCGGGTCTCTGAAATGGCTGGACCGGGGACGGGACTTTCACTGGCAGATAGCTGATGTAACAAGGACTAACTTAGGCTACGTTTATTTTAGGTAAAAAAAATAGGATATCAAAAAAAAAAACAATGTTGCAGCGCTGCGCCTGATTAAATTTGATAGCAACAACCTGCAATGCGTCCCGCGGGCTCAGAACGCGTGAGCAGGCTGTTTCCAACGATTGTGTCTTTGTTAAATACCACGCGGACGAAGTCGCGGGTAACAGCTAGTGTCTAAATTTATGAATGGAAAATTAGTATTTTACATTGGTAATACTTATTATAGTTTGAACACTACCGATTTACCGCGCCTTGGGTATGTGCGCGGCGAGGCGGGGGGAGTATCGGCCGTCAGTCCGCCCCGCCGACGCGTACGTAATGCTCTCTCCTACCCCGCCCGCCACAACCACACCCCGCATTCCTAGGGCGCGGCACAGCGGTAGTGGTCAACCTATAAGTATTTTTTTTTAATTACATGCATTGGACACAAAAATGAATGAACGGCAATCTTAGCGGTCTTCGATGGATTTTTTAAATTAAATAATATAATTTACTTTTTAAATGTAATTCTAGGGGACTTGTTTGAAATTCGCGCCAACGATCTACTCGCTCAAGCACTGTGGTCAGTCAGTCATTTGTTTCATCGCCAGCCAGCACGTGGCAAGTGCCCAAGCTTGTCTTGTAAGGTTGCGCAGTTAGTCTGGAGCCGGCCGAAATTGACAACTATTGTGTCAAGGTACAAAAACCCACTAATATTATACATGTGAAAGTTTGGATGGATGGATGTTTGTTATTCAATCACGCCAAAACAGCAGAACGGATCTGGATAAAATTCGGTACAGAGATAGATTATAGTCTGGAATAGCACATATGCTACTTTTTATCTCGATAAAATTTATGGTTCTCGTGGGATAGATTTGTTTTATTTTTTTATAGAGCAAAGGATCGACACGATTTTTGCATAGGTAGTCGTAGTTTAGGTGTCAGAAAATGACATAGGCCAATTTTAACCCTGGAAAAATGCACGGTTCCTGTGGCATAGACATACTTTTTAATCGCGGAGCGCAGCTTGTATTACGAAAATTATATCTATGTTGCCATGGCAGCAATTTCTCTATCCCTCGGTTATCCGTTATGTATATAGCCTGCACAAGAGACCAACGTATCGCATTATTTAACAGAATGAAAGGGCTCCGAGATAATCCCTCGACGAGCCGGTTACGTCATCAGCCCTTTGTCAGGAGCGGGCCGTTGGTACAGTATCACGGTCATTGGAAACTTTAATCAGCGAGCAACTGGCCCGTGATTAAATACGTGGGGTGCGGTTTCTTGTGGCAGAAAACTGTCATTCATGAATCAAAATCAGAATCAGAATAGTTTTTATTCACGTAGACCATTATTGTACAGTACTTATAAATCGTCGAGTTACAAAAATATTATGCAACTGCTTTACCACCCGTTCGGAATGCCGTTGCTCTTTTTTTAAAATAGATCTTTTACATTTTTGAGCAATACATTGTTATAGGTATGTGAGGTGGTTTCAGTTTGGTAGAGTTAGTGACTCTTTACGTAGGAAGGCAGGGGCAAACTTTGTGTGATGAGAACGAACGATTAGAGTAATGGGCGTTAAATATCTATGTAGGTAGCAAGCTGCTGCCTACGTTTCAAGCGGTGGTATGTCCATGAAATGTAGCCTATAGCACTCAGTGATATTGTAGCTGTTTCGGAATCGGATCAGCAGTTCCGGGACTACCTCCTACATCCAACTTACTTCATTTTATAACATCATCGCTCCCAAGCAATCGTACAGTACACATCATATTGGCAACCGCTGTTTAGTTTGGGACCGTATATTTTTTTCGTGATAAATACTTTAAGGGGGAAGCTCAGGGTCAGGGCGCGAAATTCAAAATGTCAATGGTTTTAATTTTTTTACGAAAAATTTGGACATCTTTACGATGTAATGTAGTGTTTTGCGATATTAACATTCTGCATTGAATGTCTCGATGTATTAAGTTTGCTCAAAAAAAATTCGTAAAAATATAAAAACCATTGAAATTTTGAATTTCGCGCCCTGACCCTGAGCTTCCACCTTAAAGGCTGTACATACTTGGTTTGTCTGACGATACCTTAGTCTAGTGATCGAAACCTTTATAAAAAAAATATACAGGGAAACGCGTACTTCCAGTTTCGGTTCAATCAAACTGCCGACACAGAGAACGCGGGGACGGTAATGAAAGACTGTTCAATTTCACAATGAGAGCATGGAAACGCTTGGAAGGATTCGTGTGCAGTGCACCATATACCATGCACAGTGATATAGGAGACCGTTCGACTGATTATAATCATAAATAAAAATATCGCCAGACGAATACATCAACTATACGGTCCCACACTAAGCATCGCTTGTATTATGGGTACCGTACATAATACTTATATCGATTAAAAACATCGATGACTCGGGTACGAACATTCGTTCTAATCCCACAAAGTGTGTCCCTACCAGGATTTGAACCCGGGACCCGCAGCACAGAAAGCAGGGATACTACCCACTGAGCAAATCAGGTCGAATTAACAAATTCGAATTAACTCTATTCTATTCTGACTTTTACGATGAGTGCTTGGTTGGTAGAATGTTCGCCTTATAAACGAGGGTCGCAGATTCACCTCTGAGCTTTGTGAGTCTCAAGTGCGAATCTCATTTGTTGCCATGACTTGCGTAAGCCGTGGTTGCCTGATCTCTCTTCGGTCGTGAAGGACTGCCGTCCCATCTTACTATGAGAGTGAGAGCAAATAGAGTGCAGTGCCGCAGTTCCCCTTCGCCGTTTCGGTAACGTAACGTCTTCCATCCCTCTCACACCATAGATTTGATAAATAAGTATGACACTGCCAGTATGTTTTCTCGATGACGTTACGATAACATTCGAAGTTCCTACCTTCACTGGTAGACATTTTGAACGTTGTTTTGAAATTGGCTCTTATGTACCCAATTTAAAATTCAGTCTCGTGTGGAAATATACGAATATAAATCTGTATTTTTCGCTGGTCGCGGATCAACAATGGCCTGCCTGATCGAAGCTTCCAACCTCCGTGAAACCTAATCAAGATCAGCTACAAATAAACGCGATAAAATCCGAAAAATCGTGGTAGTACTATTATTATTATTACTGACTTGACTATTATTACTCCAATAAACCCTAGCAAAAGTTGAAATACAATCTGCAACATTTTTTTTATTACCTGAACCAAACAAAAAAAAACTTGCAAAACCGTTACTAGACTTACTGCGGTTCAGGAACGGTTATATCGCGGCAAACCAAATTTGGAATTCGATACCAATCGGCCGCCGGACGCGATGCAGACGTGTCCGGTAGTTGTCCGGCTCGCATCCGGGCAGCACGGACGAGTCCCAACTAATCATTGGTTTGTTTGAAGCCTCTAATTGGTGTGGGAATGAGATAAAAGTTTGGCATTTAATTGAAATTGATGACCTGATTAAAGCAGTTGGTAGTGACCCTGTCTTCTGCGGTTCGAATCCTGGTAGGGACAAGCTTTGTGTGATGAGCATAAATGCCTGTACCCGAGTCATGGATGTTTATCCCACTAATATTATAAATGTGAAAGTTTGGATGGATGGATGGATGTTTGTTACTCAATCACACCAGAACAGCTGAACGGATCTGGATGAAATTTGGCACAGAGCTAGATTATAGTATGAAATAGCACATAGGCTACTTTTTATACCGGTAATAGGTATGGTTCCAGTGGGATCCATTTGTTTTAAGTTTTCAATAGACTACCAAAAAAATCATTTTCTCATACATTTGATTCTGAGGCGGTATGAAGTTCGCCGGGACAGCTAGTATCTATATAAGTACTATATTCTGAGATCGCCCTCAGTCCATTGTACGGTACCCATAATACAAGCGTTGCTTAGTATGGAACCGTATAGTTGGTGTGTTCTTCTGGCGATATAATAGATTCCAAACGTTAGAGGCACAACTCCGATTGGTGATTTTTCGCCTCAAATTCACCGTTCGAGATTACATAATGATCTTGCAGAATAACACTACTGATCCAAGCCTAAAAATATTTCACCAATAGGAAGCTACCTTATTCCTGAGCTGTAAAGTGTATATTTCAACGAGACTGGCTGTCGGAGCTGCAGGCAGAAGATAGTAATAAATAAAATGCTCATGAAAAGCAAATTATATTTTGTGTTACCTCGGTTCTGTATCTATAAGGACGTGGCTCGGTTACCGCCAGGTTTAAAACAAAAATAAGATTACAAGTGATTTATGATAACCAATTAAGGCATAATGCCATCCTCTTATTTTCTTAATTTTCCTTCGGCGAGTTTTAGATTTATTAAGGACCGACCAGGCTGACATCACTTGAGATGGATGGCTTCATGTAAAAGTCTTCAAAAGATTTATGGGACTAGTTTTAAAATGCAATTTGCTACCATCATTCGAATGGGTTCTGATTGTAAAATTTAGAAGTACGCTCTATATAAAAAATAAAAAAATGTTTATCGATAATATTGATTTCTTATATTTACGCGAATACAACACATTGAAATAAAACTGTTTTTGCGAATTTTATCGCGTTCCGCTACAAGATGCACGGCTATACAAACTTGATTGTGAATGTGGGCTCTCTTAGATAGGGCAAACTAAAAGATCAACAAAAACCCGTGTAAAAGAAATCATTGGTCACTTGAAACACCGGCGCACCACGAAGTCTGCAATCTGTGAACATGCACAGGATCGCACTAGCCATTATATCAGATTTGATCAACCACAGATCCTCGCAAAAGAACACCGATTCCGACCAAGGAGGATACGTGAGTCATCGAAAACGTCCTAATTATAATAGGGAAGATGGCTGGGTGCTACCACCAACTTGGGATCAAGTAATTAATCTAATTAAATCCAAAACCAAGCGCATCATTGCAAGAACTCAAGACACTGTGAGCACTTTCTGCGTAGATCGGACTGCATACAACAACTAAATATGAGGGTACCTCAGTTCAAACTATGACACTAGGACGTCAGCCACCTCAGTCTTCCCGTGACCATGGTTGCTGTAAAGCAGCCGAAACGTCGGGAACGTAAGAAACATAAAATAAACGCGATAAATTCCGCAAAATTAGTTTTATCTATAAATTAAAACTATTATGCCCTACTGGTGAACCTCATAAAATATTTTACACTATTTTCGCTACACCTAATATACAGATGGTAGCTCCTCATAAAAGATGTCATTGACAATAACCTCTTTATCATCGACCGTTCTTATACTTTTCCAATATCATACGGCCCTTCGTCTACGGCCGGTTGATATTTGCGTAAACCCGTACTTATCGTGATATACCTTTTATCCCGTCGTGCGAACCATACAAAATGCTCAGTCATCAGGGTGGGGGCCCTTTGCTGGCGAGTAGACTTGCCGTATGTCTATCTTAATCTATACATATAAATAAAATTGGAGTGTCTGTTTGTAATATTAAAATAACCGCTTTTTACTAAGTGCATTTGGATGTATACACGTTACCTATACCGAAAAAATTTTTTTTACAATTTTTGTCAGCCTGTCTGTCTGTCCGTCTGTCTGCCTGTCTGTCTGTCTGTCTGTCTGTCTGTTTGTTCCGGCTAATCTCTGAAATGGCTGGACCGATTTTGACGGGACTTTCACTGGCAGATAGCTGATGTAACAAGGAGTAACATAGGCTACTTTTATTTTAGAAAAAAAAAGGATCTCGTGAAAAAAATTAAAACCAATGTTGCAGCGCAGCGCCTGATTAAGTTTGATAGCAACCTGCAATGCGTCCCGCGGGTTGCTGTTGCTGGTGCTGTTGTCAACGGTTGTCTTTGTTAAATACCACGCGGACGAAGTCGCGGGCAACAGCTAGTAATAAATAAATCTCGCCAGACGAACGCACGAACTATACGGTCCAATACTAAGCAACGCTTGTATTGTGGGCATCGTACAACGAACTGGGGGCGAACGCAATATATATTTAGTTTTTCGAAGACTTGGACCATTTTTTTGTTTTTTTGTATATGGTTTTTTTATTAATGTTTTTTTTTTATTTTTCACTTTTTTTGTTAAAAAGTTTTTTAGATTTATTGTCTGTGCGTCTGTTTGTTCGACCATCACGGAGACATAACTTGACTGATATTAGGTGCTTTTATCAATTTATAATCAATGGTTAGATAGTCATAAGATCCATCTATATAAGTCACCTTTAGCTGTTCTTACTCCGTACCTTTCATCTACTTCTTCATTGCAGGAGTCCAAAATTCGACCCAGCACCGAACATTTGGTTTCACATTTTTCAAACTCGACTGCATCATACTATAGCCGCTGTACTACTGGCAAGATTGAAAAAAAAGTCTCAAGCTAACAATGACACCACGCCTTTATGACGTCAACCCTCAATCTCTGAAAGGGTCGCGTCAGTTACTTGATTACTTCCCGTGTTGACGCCCTCTAATTCATTGCTTCTGTTACCCGCCTCCAGCGAGTCGTCGAAAAACTGAATTTTGCTTGTATAAGCCGGTACAAAATATTGAAAAAGCGTCGTCTTTGGGAAACGTTAAAAGAAACAGAATGTATATACTGTGGGGTACTTTAATATATACGTATAAGGCTCTGTCTTTCTAGGACTTTACCAAAAGGGACTTCACATGTCTTTTTATGGGTTCTCGCAGATGTGCAGGCCTACTCACGATGTTTTACTTCACCGTTTAGCAAGTGATAATCGTGGTTGAAAATAAGAATCGCGCAAAATCCCGAAATTCCACAGGTTCGTGTCAGGGCTGGAACCTGCGATCCTCGTTGCCGAGCCAAGATGCCTACCAGCTTGGCTCTCACGGCTGATTAAAATTTGTGACATACGACAAACACAACATACAATCTTGTACGCTGTAATGAGACACAACCAGCGATCCCCAATCATTTCGTACTGTCAAGTCAGCACTAGATCATTGACCCCAAGTCTGAAAGGTCAGTCGCCGCTTGATTACTTCCCATGTCGCCGCTCGCAGACAGAGTGAGGGCTCCAAGTAATCACCGCCATGCAATTGGACAGCCATTGTCACACGATCCCAGTGCAATTGAAAGTGACGATTCAAAGTGTTTAATGATTTCGCATTTACAAATGGTATTTGTTTGCGGAAAGATCACCTTATCCGTAAATCGCCTGTTAAATAAGCTTATAGCTTGGCTAGACTTTGGTAGATGACTAAACTATAAAATCTAGCCACCTCCGTGCTTCGGCAGGCATATTTAGCTAGCAGAAAGTATATTTTAAATGACTGAAGTATGAAATCTAGCCTCCTCAGTGCTTCAGCGGGCATATTAAGCTAACGGAAAGGTTGCCTAATCGGTGAGAAGTCTGTTATATAAGCTTATAGCTTGGCTAGGATTTAGTAGGTGACTGAAGTATTGAATCCAGTCTTCTCCGATCGTCGGCGGGCATATAAAGCTAGCGGAAAGGTTGCCTAATCGGTGAAAAGCCTGTTAAATAAGCTTATAGCGCGGCTAGACTTTAGTAGGTGACTGAAGTATTAAATCTAGCCTCCTCAGTGCTGCAGCGAGCATATTAAGCTAGAGAGAAGGTAGCCTAATCGGTGAAAAGCCTGTTAGATAAGCTTATAGCTTGGTTAAACTTTAGTAGGTGAGTTAAGTATAAAATCTAGCCTCCTTCGTGCTTCGGCGGGCACATTAAGCTAGCCGTCCTCGTTGACATTGTAACCTCTTATACAGCCCATTATAACACATTTTTCGTACCTCAAAAGGAACTCGTATTGAATTTAGTTTCTGCCCATACTTACCCCTAACCAGCTCCCACGATCCCCATCCATCGTATTTCCCGTCCACTAAATAAACTACCTCGTCGAGTGTAAAATTAAACGGGGTCACTACGGTAATGCCTTCAAAGTGAGTGTGTAATATGTGTTAATTAAAAGTAAATCGGTCTTAGCACTCGCGTTGGACGTGTTTTTTTAGAGATCCTTATCCGAAACCGCTGTAAGGTTATCGAGTCCGTCCGACAATCCGTTCTAGAATGTCATACTGTTCCTATAGCTATTACATTTTTAGAAAGTATTGTATAAAAAAAAATTAAGCGATATCCTTTATAATTTATATAATTTATAACAAAAAAAAAAAAATCTGTAAAATATTACAGATCAATCAGTAAGTTATACAGATCATGTTGATGTATAAAATAATTGTGTTTGATTATTTTAAACAAGGTGACGACTAGCGTTTGGTCTTGCGCTCAGTATAGGATGTCATTTTAAACAAGGTGACGACTAGCGTTTGGTCTTGCGCTCAGTATAGGATGTCATTTTAAACAAGGTGACGACTAGCGTTTGGTCTTGCGCTCAGTATAGGATGTCATTTTTAAATGTTTAATATTTTGATTTACTTCTTTTAGAAGGTTATCTTTATAACGTACTACGGCCCCGTAAAATATTTAACAAATTTTTTTGGTAAAGCTTATATATGTAAATTCTGACAACAATGAAGGTTATTGATTGTCTTTTTCAATATCCCTATACTATATTACTATTCTAAAGTAGAGAAGAATTTTATTTAGCACATTCCTAAATAAAAAAAAACTGTTACCATACAAAACAAAACAATTCAAAGTATGTGAGAGAAAGACTAGTCTATTGTTTTTAACAAATAGTAATTTATAAATTTAATATTAAAATGTTGTGAGTCTATTATTTGAAGCTTTTTCTAGAGCCCTATCCAATGAAAACTTATTGAGTTGTATACAAACTGCAAAATAACTACGGAACTCTACACTATATGTCATCTAATCGCACATAACCTATATATGAAATAAATTATTTTCTTCTAGCTCCGAGCTATTTAGGTTTTGCAGTAATTATATTTTTTGTGGACCGGTTTGTTTGATTGAAAGAGAGAAGAAGAAAGAGGCAAAGCCCCGAGTCCGAGTGTAAGTACAAAAGACACGATTACACTGGTAAGTAGTACTTAATTGATTGTATCGGGAACTAGGAATTGTGTTTTATACCCCTACACCCAACCTAATTTGACACCTAAAAGGAAAAGCAACTATAGGGAAATACAACTAGCTGATAGCGTGTTTTAAACTCCGTAACGGTTTGAAATTAGATCAGTGGCTCGAGCAGAATATTTGAATATTTCTTACTACGAGGCCTTCATTTGAAAGAGGCTATGTCTCTATCAATCGAAAGACTTCCACTACTGGAAATAGGCATCCCCCAATGATTTCCACACATCACGGTCCTCCGCCACTCGCATCCACCGGCTTCCTGCGTCGCATGTGATATCATCGGTCCACCTTGTGTGGGTCGTCCTACACTACGTCTTTCGGTTCGTGGTCGCCATTCTAAAACCTTTCTGCCCCAACGGCCATCGGTTCTGCGAGCTATGTGTTGCCCACCGCCACTTCAATTTTGATATTCTTTGAGCTATGTCAGTTACTTTAGTTTGTCTACGGATCTCCATATTTATAATTCTATCGCTGAGTGAAACGAGCATTGCGCGTTGAGCGACTACGTCTATGACGCTATTTGAAGCGATAATAATCAAAATACGCAATGGAGGTAATTGCATACCCACAATCACTGACTGAGGTGCACTTATCGGCCACAATCATCTATTAAAGCAGTAAACTCGTCTAGAGACTAACGGAATATCGCAATTAAAAATAAAATACGGCTCCAAAACAAAAGATAAAAAAAGCCACAACCTTCCACAAAACAAGCAAATTACCTACATTTTATTTCAACAACAGTTTCAATTACGCAACACTGACATGCCGCACCGTCTCCCTGAATCGTAAAAACTGTAGAGGGGACATTTTTTCCCTGAAAAATCCCGAGTAGCTCATTCAGCCGTCGGTCCATTCGTATCTCAGCACCCACAGAGATTCAGCCAACATCCAAAATTACTAGGGCTTTGTTAACTGAAAGAATACTAAGGTATCTTGTGAAATTTTTGTGACATCTCCCGTTAGAATGAGACGGGGAAGAAAACCTAGAGATTGCACGGACTGAGGAACTAATTAGGTGCTCTTCGCGCTTCCATTGTTGCTATTGTAGCGGTGTCGGGAGTGTCAGGAGTTTATTGGACACTGGATAGGCGTAGTTTACTTGCAATCTGGGAATTTAGGATCATATAAAACCTTGGAATATTCACATTTTGGATACGACATCTATGGATACGGCCTGATGATAGTTATTTTTTTATTAATTTATCACTGGATGAGACCAGTCATGATCACCACAAACATGCGATCGCTATTAAGTCCACTATATAAATAATATTTTAACATCCTTCGAATGACAAGGAGTGGTGATGGTGGCAAGTTTCTGGTGATGGTGATGGCGCCCGAAGACGATCACTAGGGTCGTGACATACTCGGAGCCCCTCAAACATGTGTCGAAGGCGCCCACCGGGAGGTTTTAGTGAGTAGGAATCCCACATAACCCTTCCCTCTCCCACACAGAGGCCGGGTATCTTTCTAAAATTCCCCAAAAAAAAGGGCCATGACATACAGAGCCGAAGATGATGCGACTATTGAAACATCTTTGCGGGTAAGAAGTAGCCACATCAAGACCTAGACAGGAAAAATAGAGTCGTAAAGAAAACAGTTGCCCAGCATTGACACATAAAATAGGCTTACAAAAAGCAAAAAAAAAAGTCAACAAATTTAACCAAGTTGAGTCAAAAATATTATTTTTGATGACATCAATTCTACTGTTTCAACTTAAGAATGTGTTTCTTTCATTTCGCATTTATACTGGGCTTGATTTAAAAAGTTAAATTGATGTGCCCTCGGCCATAACTCAGTTTTTTTTTTTGTATGGGTTCGAGACGATTTTACCGTAATGCAATTACGTCTTTTGTTTGCTTGTCCGTAACATAGCAGCTTGAGATGGGATTTGAATCGATATTAATACCGGTTTTTGATTTCTTATCATATCGATGCACCTCGTATGGCCTTCTGGCTATACATTAGTGAAAACCTCGTTGATGATGATTCAGTAGTTTTGCCGTGTTGCTCGAATAAACAGACACGAATTTTAACAGCACTTATTTTAGATTTAAAGATGTTTGCAATTAAAGCAAATATTGTATTGTTAGAATATAAACATGTCATCAGCATAGCATGAAAATATTCACTTGGTTACTAAGAGATTAGTATGAGAGAGTATTTAATTACGTAACCTACTTAATTATATATCATGAGAGAACGGTATAGAAAAATCTAATTAACAAACAAACCGTCTCAAAGATTTTCCCCATCGTAATACAGTTTCAGCAAATAGCCTGAAATTCAAACGTGCAGATTGAGCTCTGGGCGGGCGTGCAGAAGTGAAAGGCATATTTCCGCTTACTCACCCCTGCTCTACGTAATATCGGGTACGTCTCTAGCAAAAATGAGAGCGCTGAAAATTCACACTTACGTAAAATTGAGTGTCTACGTATGTAGAGTCGACCAAGAAAGTCATTTACCACCTTAGTATCGAAAATAATTTGCACACCATCGGATCGCAAGACCTATTTTCGTTTGCACAACCAATGTGATTATCGCTGTGTGTGTGTATATATCGCTGTGACGTCGCTGTTTTATTCATCAAAAATTGTGTATATTGTCAGCAGCCATTTGTCATTTATAATTTATTATGGTGCGGCCACACCTCTGGTTTAGTGCACTAATTAGTGCCTTAATAATGTCACTAAGCAGATGTGGCCAACAGTTTAATACATTCCGACCACCCTCCAGACTCATCTCAATACACTTCAAATGCCTAAATCAACACTAACACTTATACAAAAAGCAGTTATACTAAGCACTTGCCGTCGCACACGCAAGTTTCTCCAAAATACATCATCATCACCAGTCATAGTTCCCATCGTGCAACAGCTGGCACACATGGCCAAGGCCCGTGTGTCAGTTATTTCACCCCTTATTACAGGGAGAAGAAAAACAAAAACAAAAAACCTTTAATATTTTAAAGACATCATACAGCTGTAAAATATAAAAATTCTGACATGCATGAATTTATTCAGATTGTCTAAGAATGTTTAAACGATTATAGACAAGAATAAAGTTTTGAAGATCGTCTAAGCTGAGCGTGTCATTCCATTTCAACAGCCTCGTAAGATCTACGTCGACGGCTTTTACGGCTTGCCAGACAACGCCTAGTGAAGCAACAAAACAAAGGCTTCCTCAGATCGAATGGAGAACATACCATGGAGCGGATTACAGGGTCCAGGGCTCCAAGTCCGCTAACACGACAGCCGAAAGACGTCCACTGCTGGACATAGGCCTCCCCCAATTATTTCCACACATCACGGTCCTCCGCCACTCGCATCCACCGGCTTCCTGCGACGCGTGTGATATCATCGGTTCACTTTGTGGGGGGCCGTCCTACACGAAGACTACCAGTTCGTGGTTGCCATTCTAAAACCTTTCTGCCCCAACGGCCATCAGTTCCGCGAGCTTACATTAATTAATTCCTCCATCTCCATTCTATCGTCCGTTGACAAGACGCACGGTCAAGTGTCATCCGTACACTGTTGACATTCCTTTGGTTCGTACTAAGCGTTTTACTTCTACTTTCATCGAGCGAACTGCCAAGGAATGGAACACCCTGCCGACGTCTTTTCTCCCTGTTGACTACAATCTGGATGTTTTCAAGGCGAGAGTGAACAGGTACCTTCTAGGCAAGTATGCTCCATCGTAGATCTCATCGTCACTTACCATCAGGTGAGATCGAGATCAAATACTTGCCTATATTGAAAAAAAATAAAACTGACTATACACATACAATCAGTCTGAAACATCTCAAACACATTTCAACAGAAATATTTCCATTAAGTTGACCCTTGAAGGTTTACGAGACATAAGGGCACCCCATAAGGGGTTGCGATACATCTTATGTTGCATGTTTTGACAACACATGGCTAAGGTTATTGCGTGATTCTGTGTAGACGGCAGTTCTGTATTAAGGTGTTGTTTAGCTCGTGTAGCGCTTGTGGTAACAATCGCCCCTCTTCTGCCCCTTCTTTGTTACCGATAAGGTTTTTTAAGAAACCATGAGTGCATCGCAACTCGAAATAATTGTTTTGAAGAAAGAGATGGTGCTAAACTTCCTAGTGTGATAAGCAGCTATGAAATTATTTTCGCTGATATATATTAAACCGCCAAATCAAATTATTGCTGTTTACTCCGAAAAAAATATCTACCAAATCAATTATTTATTATTACCTACCTATTAAAGCTACCTAAAAAATCATGTGAAAATATCTTAGAGCGGCCAAAATTTTACCAAAAACATGTGATAAAACATGGTGTTTTATAAAGAGATTTTTTTATTAATCGCTATTCACACATCAATTTTAAGATAATAAGTTTATGTTTTATGGGTTCAACTATCGAACTCTCAGATACTGAATCTCCCAAAGGTACTAAAATCTAGACCAATAAATATCGACGAAATGAGCCGGACTCAGCAACTTAATCATAGTAATATTAATTAAGTTAGTTAGGTATATGATGAATGATAACTCCTTTGTGTATTGTGGTGATGTTATGTATGTGTGTAATATTGTTACAATGACCGGTTGGTAATGTGTAATATAAATGGTCAGTTCACCTATTTCAAGCCTATGGCAGAGAGTTTATTGTAAAGTATCTAAAAAGATTTTTAAAGTATGAAGTTTAAAGTAAAGTAATAAGGCAGATTGTTGTAGACTATGACGGAAACTCGTAGTAACGGGTGAGGGTAGCTCGTAGTGAAGTACGAAGGTAGCTCGTGGTGAACTACGATGGTAACTTGTAGTAAACTACGAATGTAGCTCGTAGTAATTTATGAAGGAAACTTGTAGTAACTATGAAGGCAAATTATTATTAGCAATGAAGGGAACTTGTTGTAAATTATAAGGGAAACTTGTAGAAAACTATACAGGCAGCTTGTAGTAACCTAAGGTAGAGTAAGTCAAAGACAAAGTCAAATCATTTATTTCGTGTAGACCTACAGGCACTTACAAAGTTATTTATTTTTTTCTTAACTTTCGACTTCAAGGTAAGGTAAGATAACCTAAGTTAGAAGTGTATTCAACCAAGAAGGGAGTTTGAAGAAAACATGTAGGGGGGTACCTACCGGGAATTATTCACAAATATGGATATAGGAAAGTGAAAAAAAAATGCAATCGACTTAACGAAGAGATTGGGTTCGGTCATCGTGACAAGGTGATTTTCATTTTATGAAACCGAAAGGGTGACCATGTTACATGTTTTACCAATACCAATTTATTTTGTTCCTCGCCTTTTCCAAATTTGAATTGGACAAATTACCGTTGGAGGTGGGTATTATTGGTGTTACAAACTGTCGAGGTAGTTAGGTGTTATTCATAGTAAAGGAGATTAATTACAATACAATAAAAAATAAATTCTTAATAGTACGAAATTTTTGTTTCTTCTCCTGAAACGTATTAAAATCCAACCTATCGTAAAACATTACGAGTGAACCATTGGTCGGTAGATTACCAGTGAACCTTCAGGCGGTATATTTTGAGGATCATATAAAAAGCTATAAAATAAAATATCTTTGGATTGGGAGGGGAAGCCACACAGTTATTGTTCCATTCATTGATAGCACTAACATTTTAGTATGGCGATCATATAAAAAGGTATTAGCGCAATTTTATAGAGAAAGAAGTTCGTGTTTTTACAGAAAATTAAACAATTATTCGATTTTACCAAATTGTATTGAAGCCATATAATATGCCAACGGTGCGTTATCTATACATCTATACATACATAGAAATAAAATTGGAGTGTCTGTTTGTAATATTAAAATAACCGTTTTTTACTAAGTACATTTGGATGTATAAAAAATCATAGAATCTCTCGAAAAAAAATTAAAACCAATGTTGAAGCGTTGCGCCTGATTAAGTTTGATAGCAACAACCTGAAATGCGTCCCGCGGGCTCAGAAAGCGCGAGCAGGCTGTTGCCAACGGTTGTGTCTTTGTTAAATACCACGTGAACGAAGTCGCGGGTAACAGCTAGTATAACATATATATATATATACGACCGAAGTGTAGCTCATATATTTCATTTAAATAAAACAAATTTTGCGGATTTTATCGCGTTTATTTTTTGTTTTTTATGAAAAGAGCAATCTCTTTTCATTATTTTTTATTTTCTTTCATTTTGACAGCTATGTTTTTTTTCTCTTATAGGTAATCTATTGACTCACTAACAAAAAAAACACAAAATTGTAAATATAAAACAAAATTGACAACAGCAAACATAAATATCGCACCAAGGACCATCTCAATACATCTAATAGTTTCAGCTAGGTGAATGCCTGCAAAAAAAAATGATAGAATACAATCGAAAAAAAAATGGGTCCTATAAGTATATCAGAGTATGAAACACTTACTTCCAATCGAAATATACTTTTTATCCCCATTTTATTGTCACCCTAACACAGTCTGCGGATGTGTGGGCAGCCTTTATTATTTCCCGTTTCTGGGGTCAGTAATAAATCATCTCGTGCGATAAAATGGTAAGCGATACAACAGGCTTATATAGCTTTTATACGCCTTTTATATAACATCCCAATACATTTTCTGTGTACGACATTTCTATTAAGCGTATTAATTTTTCCTTTTTAATATTTGCTTAGTTTGCGTGATTGAGATTTTTTAGGTGGTTGTTAGTATCCGTTTATTACTTCTAAATACATACAAGTTATAAAACATAAACAATTTTTCATATAAAAAGTGCTTTATAATGGTATTGTAAATAAATGAAAACTTATTGTTTTTTGTACATTACAATAAAAGTAATTATACGGATTTACCACTTTCCTTTTTTTTTATTTCTATAAATTAGGGTGAGCATTTTGAGAATACATTTAGGGACTTATCTCATAGACTAATGTAGTAAGCTGTTAAAATTTTCAAACTATTAGAATGATAGCTCAGATGGGAGAACGCTTGCCTTGGTAACAAGGGACATAGGTTCAAATACCGGCTCGCGCCTCTGTGATTTCTGGATTTCAAGTGCGAATCTCATTTTCAACCATGATTGTCTCTTGCTAAACGGTGAAGGAAAACGTCGTGAGGAATCCTGTATATCTGAGAGAACCTCTCGAAAGACGTGTGAAGACCGCCAACGCTGGTGGACTATGACCTTTCCCTCCCAACAGTGGGCCAATAAATACAGGGCTAGAATTATTATTATTAAGACGAGTTCGGTGTTGCTGGCTTCTTTGATTTTATCGATCAACTTGTTTGGTTTATAACAGTAAAAGTTGTCAAGTTCCTTTTCCCCCATGTGTTTAACAATGAATTTCCGCCAAGTATCGCCTAGTGGACGGATGACATCACACGCGTCGCAGGAAGCCGGTGGGTGCGAGTGGCGGAGAACCGTGATGTGTGGAAGTCGCTGGGGGAGGCCTATGTCCAGCAGTGGACGTGTATATCGGCTGATAGATAGATCGCCTAGTTCTATTAGAATTTTACTTAACTGTGTAAAATTTACGAGCCGCTAACATTATGTACTTAACACACAATCCTTAGAATTCCATTTGAGTGTTAAATAGGATTTACATACAAAGCGTAGGCATTGCCAGTTAGAATATAAATCACGTTAGCTAATGAGTTTCCATGGTAATAAATCTTCTTGGTAGGTACTCATTAGGCTGCGCTAGAAAATGTACTTCACGTTCCATGAAGGCGTACTGATGTCTTGATGTTAGGAAGGAGAATTTTGGTGTGATGTAAATCCATCGTCACCGCAGTCCGGTGATGAAGTGGATTTGTTGTCATTCAAATTACATCGAGTTTAGGTGCGTCTTATATGTCTTTGTAGCGACCACTTTAACCACACCACAAGCTACGTAGATGGCACTGCAGACACGCATTCAGAACAATAGACAATGACGTCACAATCCTGAATCGCTAAGCTAAGCGCTATTAGAGTTCTCGGAGCAAGTAACATATATACAAGATCCCGACAATAACCGTCGGGGCATAGCGGCCGCCCCGCCAGCCATACCACCCGCCTGGCTGGAAGATCTTCCCTTTACCGCTAAATCTTAAAGAGTACTTTGGTCACACAAAGTCACCAACGTCAACATTTTACAACTGATATTTATTATGTTTTACTTTTCTATACGGACGAAGTCGCGGATAATAGCTAGTCTACTAATAATGAAGAACGAATCATATCCCATTTGTCCTAGCTGTCCGCGATGATTTTTTTTTAAACTTGTTTCACCACTCAGCCTGACTCTAATTAATATAAAAATATTTGAAGCTTTGATGTATTCCTTGGTTTGTATCGTTGATTTTTAAAACCGGTCTTCGATTATTAATTAATAACACTTGGATCCGATATAACATGTTAACCTTAGACATAGCAGAAAATTGAATATTTTTTAAGTCAGGCGGGTGGTATGCCTAGCAGCTTTCAAGTCGAGAGTGTTTTCAAGTCGAGTTCAAGTTGGTGTTTTCAAGTCGAGAGTGAACAAGTACCTTCTAGGCAAGTATGCTCCACCGTAGATCTCATCGTCACTTACCATCAGGTGAGATCGAGATCAAATACTGGCCTATAATGTAATAAAAAAGTGCTGGCCGCTTTGCTTCGACATTCATATCGGGTTATTGCATATATCGGTATTACTTTCTGTACTGAAAACTCTAATAGTGCGTTTCAGGATTGTACGAAGAATCATCAGCGCCATCTGTGTATCGTCGAATACATATAGCGAGATTGAAGAGGTCGCTCTATAAATAACCTCATTTGTTTTTTAAACATACATAGTTGACGAATAAGACGCTAAGCATTAAGCTATAGAAATATCTTGCTACTCCACCTAATCCTAGCAACTAACCATAACCCTTCTAAAGAGACATAACATGCTCAAACTTAATAAACTCTGACCGAACAATTACTTAACAGAACCACATTTAAGCGGTTTATCCCTTAATTTTCAGAGTTAAAGCTAGGTCTTTAGTTAGGTCTTAGATCAAGTTTAAATTTGAATACTGATTTTAATTTCTTATATTTACGCGAATACTACACATTTACATAAAACTAATTTAAGAATTTTATGTTTTAATGTTGCATGTTTATATGATATTTTTTACGTTCCCGACGTTTCGGCTGCTTTAAAGCAGCCATGGTCACGGGAGGACACAGGAGGAAACTTCGGGAACGTAAAAACCCCACTAATATTATAAATGTGAAAGTTTGGATTGATGGATGGATGTTTGTTACTCAATCACGCCAGAACGGCTGAACGGATCTGGATGCAATTTGGCACAGATATAGAGTACAGTCTACAATAGCACATAGGCTATGATTTATTCGCGGTTTACACCGCGGGGCGCAGCTAATATAATATAAACGCGACAAAATGCTTAAATTAGTTTTATGTCAATGAACCCTGATTGTTAAGATTAGAACATTATTTAAATGATCGGTTTAAAAAGAATGCAGTTCTTTTTTTGAATCGCTTCGTCGAATTAAAAACACGGGCTCATAAAAGTAATTTTGTATGAAATTTCTACTCAAATGTTATTCGAAATTTGATTTGGTTTCGTTCCAGACGTATAGATTCGTGCTGTCTTAGCCATCAGCACAAATACCACTGGCGTGTCAGTTATAGCGAACCGTTCCGTTCCGTTGACCCCGATCTGGCTCCCCGGGGCATTTTGCTGTCGGCCTATCACAGCCCTGGTTTATAGACTTACAATATGGATTTTGAAACGAAACGGTTTTACTGAGAATGATAATTGAACAAAGTCTGGAACGTTAAAACACACAATTTTTACTTCTATTGATTTGAACTTGTTACTAAACATTTAAAATTAGAACGTTTTAATATAAATATTTAATGTCCGAATTAGATGCATCTCTTCCGGAGTATTATACAAGGTCTGACAATAATAAAGTAAAATATTTTAACACAGCCAACAGTATGTTATAAATATAGCATTCCCAAAGGAAATAAATCAAATTATTAAATGTTTAAAAAATGACATCCTGTACATGAAATATCCGAAACCATGATGAGACTTAGGGACTTAAAATTTGCCACGCAGGTTCTTCTGGGCCGCTAGGTTCTGACTAAGAGAGTATTTTTGAAAATTTGACCGCTAAGGGGTCAAAATGTGGGATCAAATTTGTGTGGAAATGTAATGTTGTAATTCTCTACGCGGACAAAGTTGCGGGCAACAGTACCTTAAACCGACTTATTTCAACCGATTTTCAAGATGGACACATTTTCTATGTACATTTTCATCTACATCATACATTTTCTATTTATTATCTTGAGCTTATTAGTTAAATGAATTGCAAATAAAATTAAGAATACATTTTTAATTTGAGCTTGCTCTCTCTCATTAAATGCTACTATATAATCTGAACGTAAATAATATCTATCTACATAGAAACCACTTACTTGAACTCGCTTGAACTAAGAAGTTCCATTGGAGCCGCAACTAATTGGCTTCAAAGTGAAATGTAAATTGCGTGGAATGCTTAGCTGTTTTACTTTGAACTACGAAGCCTTATTAATGTCTACAATCTAAAAATAATGTAGGTTTTAAACACATGTTAAAGGTATCTGGTAGTGGGTAATAAATCCACCAATAGAATGGTCTCTTAGCAAAATGACGTGATGATGAAATAATTTCATTGGTCCATTTTCTTAGTAGCTAAGGATCTACACTGAATGGAGTTGACTAAGGATTACTTTCATACCATTTTTCGAACACGAAATTTTTGTACACATTCGACTCCCGCCCTGAACGAGCGCTTCCATATTCAAGATGCAAGGAATGTGTTGGCGTTGTGTGGGCCCAGCAAACTGAGATGGATCCATGGCATCAGTTTTCGCTACGAAGCCAACTACACTGTGTACCTATGTAGATAAATAAAAAAAACAATGATTGTCGTTGGTAAGCGCATCACTTAATAACCACTTTGGCTAGTTTGTTTTTAATGTTTTAAAAGCCGGAGTAAGGTTTTTAGACAAATAAAAGATGCCGAGATTTGCTTTTTCCCATGGGATTTCGAGAGGACAATGTCCGTCGGATTAGCTAGTCTAATAAAATATAGATAGTACATTCAACTCGGAAAAGTACCAGGATAACATGACATAGAAGGATATAGAACGCAGCAACTCAATGCGGTATACAGTCATAAAAAATCAATTACTGCGTACATAAAATTATTTCCTTCTCGAGCAACCAAACTTTGTTATTAATGTAACACATAATTATGAAATATTTAGCTTCCTCAATTGTATGCTAGCCTGGTACTTTTAAGACAATTCTCACTGAACATTCGATGATTTATTACATAATCCCTATCTCTAGAGAACTAAAGTAACAATAATAGTTTTCGTACGATTCAAAATTTGTACAGCGCTAACTCAGCTTTTAGTCGTATAAGCGCGACTTTATACACACGCAGCAACAAGAGAGAAACGATTCCATACAGGGGCCCTTAATTAGCGTGCCAGATTTCCGAATTCGTATATAGCTAACTCATAAATTGCTAGCAATACACGGAAAATCGGCTACATTTGCGGAATATGACACTTGGGGTGATACAGCTGTTTTAACGAAAACCAACTTTAGTGTTATAGAGATAGAGTCACATGGAAGTATATGCGTAACATTGTAAATATTTGCGGTGAATGTGAAGGTAATGTAAAACAGTTAAGATGTATTAGGTTTATGCGTATTCATAGTTCATAGGTATTTAGAAATTTGTTCAGTGGCAAGGGACTCAAATAGTTTCTATGTTTAAAAAAAAATTCAAGACTATCTGTCGACTATTAAAATACGACTCAAATTTAAGAACTTTTTAACAATAACTTGCCATACAAAAACACAAGGTAGCAACATCTCAACCAACAAAATAGGATTTCTTATATTTACAGGATTTCTTATTTCTTATATACTATACATTAAAACAAAATTAATTTTACGGATTTTGTCGCGTTTATTTTATGTTTTTTACGTTCCCGACGTTTCAGCTGCTTTACAGCATGTATGGTCACGGAAGGACTGAGGTTGTAGACTTCCTAGTGTCATAGTTAGATCTGGGGTACTCTCATATTTAAAATGAAATCCGTAAAGTTAGTTTAATTAGTATTTCAATAAAATAGGACTTAACATTTAAGTAGTGTTTGAGTATGATCCCACGGATACGAAGGAATGATATCATATGATTACTACAGGAAACCATAAAATTTTGTCTGATATTTCGTTCAAATTGCTGGACTTTATCTGCTCCGACACATGGACTCATTTTCCCTGAATCGTTTCCAAAACAATGTCTATTCTGTTTATCATCTCGTCAATAAACAAATTTATTCAGCAACGCTAACGTAAAATAAATAAAAAACATCTCTATTAAATACGTATCTAAGTTAATTATTCAATACTCGATGCCCTATATAACACTACAAATTAGTGCAAAGCGTAGTCGTATTTAAATGTTCGTGCCTTGTTTGACTTTATTGTTTAATGTTTAGTGAATTATGCTTTGATATTTAGTAAATCCATTTCATTGTTCTCGTTAACTACACTAAATGGTATTTGTTCCTGTAATTGGTGGTTTGTTTGACTGTTACTATCTCGTTAATGTCTTTGGAACAAAACAGATGTTCCGGTATCTGTTTATTGTTCCAACAATTATGTAAATTCATGTTAAATTCTCAATGATCATCAACAAAACATTCAGTATTTTTACAAAGCGTGCTACGTCTCCCTCATACTATAGATTTAATGATTAAGAATGACAATGACAGCATGATTTTTCGATGATTACGTTATTCTAATGTGACTGGCGAAACCAAAACTGCGATTTAAGGGTTAACCTAGATAAAGACTTGTAGACTATGAGGCATAATCAGCCTATCCACTGGTGCTGTCAGCCACCCGGGAGTTCCCGGTAACATAAATGCCGGTATTCCCGATATTTTATAACATCCCGTACTTGATAGATGAAATCACAATACATGAATCGTTAATGTCATAACGTTTTTAAATCAACTGGAAAATTTACTATGGTCCGATTTGTTTATACGATATGATAGACAGTAAGCAGATATCAAATATTAGTTAGTATAAATAAAACTGTAACGAGATCATATTTCTACATGATATATTAAAATAAAACGTTGATAATGTTAATGCCACCAGAAAGAAAAATATAAATCTGTCATAAAAAAAAGTCCCGTACTAAGATTACCTGTGTCTAGATGACTAAACAACAATATAAATAGTTTTCTAGATATTAAAAGTCCATAAGTCAGGTACCAACATGCGCGCACATAACACAAAGTTGGGATCTACCGGGATTTGAACGCAGAACCCACGATACAAAAGTAGGGTCACTACTTAACCCAATCGTCGTTCTGGCGTGATTGAGTAACAAACATCCATCCATCCAAACTTTCATATTTATAATATTAGTGGGATCCAATTCCCGGATTAATATATTCATTCCCCCATCACTATTACCTTGAGTATATTGAATGGTTGCTCAACACATTAGTAGTCGTTTGCGCTGACACAAATGGGTTTATGTACCTTCTATGTCAGACAATGATGTATTGTGGCTGGATCTAGGGTAGGCTTTGAAAACTAGAACCTCTGTATGCTAATGTGCGTTCTGCAAATCATGGTTTATCCAAAGGGGTAAGTATGCCCCATTTTTTTATATATATACATAATACTAGCTGTTACCCGCGAATTCGTCCGCGTGGTATTTAACAAAGACACAACCGTTAGCAATAGCCCGCTTGCGCGTTCTGAGCCGATATTAAGTCTTTGGCGGGGTTTGGGGGGAGGGTTTTCTAAAATAAAAGTAGACTAAGTTACTCCCTGTTACATCAGCTATCTGCCAGTGAAAGTCGCGTCAAAATCGGTCCAGCCATTTCAGAGATTACCCGCAACAAACAGACAGACAGACAGACAGCTGTATGTCTGTCTGTCTGTCTGTCTGTTTGTTGCGGGTAATCTCTGAAATGGCTGGACCGATTGAGATGACCGAAAAAATTAAAAAAAAAATGTTTTGGGATAAGTACCGTGTATATATCCAAATGGACTTAGTAAAAAGCGTTTATTTTAATATTACAAATAGTCACTCCAATTGTATTTATTTGTATAGATATAGAGTAAGCGAGAGGGAAGTGATAACGTTCGCGTTACCGTAACGCTACGTAACAATATTGTACTTGGGTCACTGGCCAATGAAGGTATGCAGCTGGTTCGTGGTAAAAGTTTATCGTTCACTATCTCTCTTCATACATAATAACGTGCAAAGTTGAACGGTGATATTAAATATTATATTATTTACCTTCTAGTTTGTTTACTATCCATACATTTGCTTGCCAGTTCGCTAGTATTAAAATTGTATCTATACATATAAATAAAATTGGAGTGTCTGTTTGTAATATTAAAATACCCGCTTTTTACTAAGTGCATTTGGATGTATACACGTTACCTATACCGAAACAACATTTTTTACAATTTTTGTCTGTCTGTCTGTCTGTCTGTTTGTTCCGGCTAATCTCTGAAATGGCTGGACCGATTTTGACGGGACTTTCACTGGCAGATAGCTGATGTAACAAGGAGTAACTTAGGCTACTTTTACTTCAGAAAAAAAATAGGATCTCACGAAAAAAAATTAAAACCAATGTTGCAGCGCAGCGCCTGATTAAGTTTGATAACAACAACCTGCAATGCGTCCCGCGGGCTCAGAATGGGCGAGCAGGCTGTTGTCAACGGTTGTCTTTGTTAAATACCACGCGGACGAAGTCGCGGGCAACAGCTAGTTGGAAATAAATTTTTAAATAGCAAACGGTTATATGTTTTTAACTGGGTTAACTGTTGCGATGTTAACAACGTGTATTTTGTTGTTTTTTTGTCTCTATAGGCATTATAGCATGGCGTACTCCCCACACTTTGGTTTAAAAAAAAACTCTCTATGATGATGTGCTCTGCAAACTATACTACGTTTTAAAATTTTATAATGTTTTAAAACTAATTAAAAATATTTAGCTATAAATAAATGAATAAACTTATCGAAACAGAATAATATTTAAAAGTTATACATTTTTCCTGTTGCTGAATGAACTGATGCGAACAAAAAATAAACGCGACAGAATCCTTAAAAAAATAGTTTTATTTCAATGTCTAGTATTCGCGTAAATATAAGAAATTAATAAATTTTAAAACTTTACTAACAAAAAATATAGGCAACAACACAATTAACAGAATAAGAAAATACATGGTAACTATTTTGAAAATTAACACCTAAAATGTTGTATGGGTGCCCTAACTCTACACTGACGTTAGAATAGTGGTTAGTTAAGGTGGGGGACCCCCCACAGTGCTTGCGTCCACGTCGCGTCCCCTGGGCAACGACCCGGTTCTGACCACCGTAACGGAGTGGCAGACCGGTGTTCGGCTAAAGTGCACTGTGCGTCGTAGCTTCTTACTGACGGCTACCTACGACGGCTGTTGGAGTTATTCTTTGGTGGTTTTTTTATTTTATTTTATTGTTGTGGTTAGCTGAGGCTAACTACTCTATTACAAAAGGTCCTTTTTAGGGCCACCAACGCGACTCGTAATGTCGCGGGCGGAGCGTTTGGGAGGTTCTGCCTTGCGCCCTACCTGTGGCGGCGAGGAGACCCGTAAGGTGGCTCCAGCTGGAGCCAGACGTGTGAGGGAGGGGACCGCATTCCCCCATCTGGATGCGGTGGTTGCCGTCCAGGATGATGGGGGCATGTCTGTCTCCTCGGACTCAGACATTTTTCCTTTGGCGGTGCGGCGCAAACGCACTCTGCTGCCTGATTCTGGGTCGGAGACTGAGGTCGCGGAGTCGGAGCCCGCGAAGGCTTTCGCGGCAAAGAGGGGAAAGGCCCGTGCCCCAGGGCATAACCCTGGAACCGCCAGGGTGGAGAGAATTCGTCTTCGTGAAACCGACGAAGAAAGCGACTTTAACCTGAGGTTGAGGAGTCAGGCCTTCCGCAAAGAAAGAGTGCCGGAGGACCTGTCTGCTGGATCTGGTGGAGCTCCACATGTGGAGTTCCTAGATGCAGAGACCATCAGGGCTCGGGCGGGAGAGAAGGTGGCGAAGGTGCTTGAGGTGGCACTAAAGTCCAAACACCTTCAGGGAGGATGTGTGCGAGACCTCAAAGAGGCGGCAAAGTCCCTGCAGGAGATAGTGGACTGCCTAGCCGACCGCACAGTGGCGGAGGAGACTCGTCGTCTCCGCAGGGATAACCTCAACCTGCGGAGGGAGCTCGAAGAGTTAAAGACGGAAGTCAAAGCGATGCGGCGAGACTACTCCGAGAGGCCAGCTAAGGCCTCCCTGCCGCAGGCTAAAAGCTCCCCCCTGATTCCCGATTTCGGAGTGGCCCTGGAGGAGCTCAGACGGTCCCTCACTATCTCCCTCGGGGAGATGATGAATGCCCGGCTAGAGGGCCTTGACGGAAGGCTTCTCCCGGCGCCGGTTGTTCGCCCACCACTTGGTGCGGACGGGCAGAGGCTGCAGCGGGAGAGATTACCCTCCGAAAGGCGGTTGGGACCGTCCCTCGCGGCGGACGTAGGGGTGGCTCCCTGTCCCACGCCCCAGGCCCGGGCGCCGCTGGCTCCAGCGGCGAAAAGGGTGAGGCGAGGAAAACGGGGGCCGCAGCTACCACCACCAGTGCCTGAGCTGCCACCAGTGCCGGCACCCCAACCGCAATTGACCAAACGCTCAGTTGCCCCCCCTGTGGGTCAAGTGGCCCCAGCGGCCTCGGCGGTGGACGCGGGGACCTGGGCCACGGCTACCGCTAAAAAAGCGAAGGCCAAGCCCAGGGCAGCCACACGCCGTCTGGCGCCAGAGCCGGCTCGTCTCCCTCCAACCAGCAATGGGCGGAGGAAGAGAAAGAAGAAGGCGAAGGCCCAGCCCCCAAAGACCGCCGCGGTCTCCGTGACGATCCCCGAGGGCGCCACCACGACATATGCCGAGGTGATGGCCGCTGCTAAAAGCAGAATACGGCTGTCGGACCTCGGCATCGACACAGTCGGCCAGAAGAGAGCCGTGACGGGCGGGCTCCTTCTGGAGGTAGGCGGACCCGACAACGGGGAGAAGGCGGACCGGCTGGCGGATCGGATGCGGGAAGCCTTGGCGGAGTTCGGCCTTCGCATCGGCCGCCCCACAAAGACGGGTGAAGTCCGGGTCACGGGCCTGGACGATGCTGTCACCACACAAGAGGTGGTGACGGCCATAGTGGAGGCGGGTGGCTGTTCGGCTGACGACGTCAAGGTTGGGGAAGTCCGCCGAACGGGAGCCGCGTTGGGAACCGCATGGGCCCGTGTCCCCCTGGCGGCGATGCGGGTTTTGGTCGCGGCCGGTACCGTCCGCATTGGTTGGGGGCTGGCGCGAATTGAGGCGCTGGAAGCACGACCTATGCGGTGCTTCCGGTGCCTCGAGAAGGGGCACGTTGGGTGCAAATGCACTACCGGGGTCGACCGAAGTGCGCTGTGCTACAGGTGCGGGGAGCCCGGACATGGGGCCCGCACCTGCACAGCGGAAACCCCGAAGTGCCCCGTCTGCGCTGGCAGGGGCCTCAGAGCAGATCATCGGCTGGGCACGAAAAAGTGTGCCCCGCCAAAGAGCAAGGGGAAGGGGAATAAAGCCCTCCCCGCTCCCACCCCCCAGACGGTCGCCGCGGCACCTGCCAGCGCAGCGGGCTCTCGCTCGCCGGAGGCAATGGAGGATTGTTGATGCCAGCGCAGCCAACGATTCTCCAGGGCAACCTCAACCACTGCCGCAACGCACAGAACCTGCTGATGCAGACTGTTGCGGAGCGGTCGGTTGCCCTTGCCGTAATGGCGGAGCCCTACGTCGTCCCGGACCATCCTCGCTGGTTCGGAGACGACGCCGCCTCAGTAGCTGTGTACTGGGGTGGCGGAGAGAGGGTCCCAATCTGCTCCCTCATAGAGAGGGGGCAAGGCTTTGTGGCGGTTCGTTGGGGCCCTGTGGCCATAGTGGGCTGCTACGTCTCTCCCAACAGGTCCCTCGCCGACTACGAGGTGTACCTGGACGGGCTGGCGAGCTGCATTCGCAGGTGCCTACCCCGTCCGCTCATCGTTCTGGGGGATTTCAACGCCCACGCCAGAGCGTGGGGCGGCCCTAGGGACGATGCGAAGGGAGAGACGTTGCTAGAATGGGCGGCTGTGCTAGACCTCCGGCTTGTAAACCGGGGGTCCGTTAGCACATGTGTGCGGTGGCAGGGGGAGTCGATCGTGGATCTTACATGGGTGACTCCCTCTGCCATGGCCAGGTTGTCGGGATGGCGGGTCGCGGAGGAGGTGGTCACTCTGTCTGACCACCGCCACATCGAATTCGGTGTGGCCATCCGCCGCCCCGACAACTCCAGCCGCCGGGAAGGCAGCCCCCCGCGACGTTGGGCTCTCAAGCGGCTAGATCGAGACATTCTCGAAGCCGCCGCCAGCGTCGCGGCATGGCCGGAAATCGCCGAAGAGATCCGATCCGATCCGGAAAGGTTGGCAATCTGGTTCCGGGGCACGATGACGGCACTGTGTGATGCCGCTATGCCCCGGGCCGGAAACCCCAAGCGCGGGCAGGTGTACTGGTGGTCTGAGGAGGTCACGCGATTGCGCGAGGCGTGTCTGCGGTCCCGACGCCAGTACACCAGAGCCCGGAGAAGAAGGCGAGCCTCAGCCGAAGAGACAGCCAGAGCGTACGCGGCGTACCGGGTGGCCACTATGGCGCTCCAGTTCGCCATCACGGACGCCAGGTCTCGGTCCTGGAGCGAGCTCCTGGAGGGATTGGGCAGAGATCCGTGGGGGCGTCCCTACAAGGTGGTGCTTGGAAAGCTCCGCCCCTGGATGCCCCCGGTGACGGAAACCCTGGAGCCGGAGCTGCTGGCGAGGGTGATTCAAACGCTCTTCCCGGCAGCGACGGCCAGTCCCTCAATCCCCCCGACACCTTCGGACTATACCGATGAGTTGGGGGTGACCGAGCTGGAGCTGGACCGAGCCGTTGGCCGCTTACGCGCCAAGAACACCGCGCCAGGACCCGACGGTATACCGGGTCGGGCATTGGTGTTGGCTCTGGCTGCCCTGGGGGACAGGCTGAGGCAGCTGTTTGACAGTTGCCTCCGTACTGCCACGTTCCCCACGGCCTGGAAGGAGGCTAAGTTAGTCCTCTTGAAGAAGGAAGGCAGGACAGCGGACTCCCCCTCTGCATACCGTCCCATATGTCTGCTGGACGACACCGGCAAGCTCTTTGAGCGGATCATTGCCGGTCGTGTCAGCGGACATTTGTCGCGTGTCGGCCCCGACCTGGCGGATAGCCAGTATGGCTTCCGGCAGGGGCGTTCGACAGTGGACGCGATCATTCGCGTCCGCTCCCTGTCGGAGCAGGCTGTGTCCCGGGGTGGCGTGGCGTTGGCGATCAGTTTGGATATCGTCAACGCCTTCAATTCCCTACCCTGGGACGCAATCGGGGGGGCACTGGCCCATCATCATGTGCCCCCCTACCTGCAAGCCATCATAGTCGGGGGCTACTTGCGCGACAGGTTCATAACGTACCTGGGACATGACGGTGCAGTGCACCGGAGGGAGGTCAATTGCGGTGTTCCGCAGGGGTCCGTGTTGGGACCCCTCTTATGGAACATCGCGTACGACGCTGTCCTGCGTGTCGAACTCCCCGCTGGCGTAAATGTCGTCTGTTACGCTGATGACACGTTGGTTATTGCCAGTGGGGACACCTTCGAGAGGACCAAGAGGCTCGCCGAGCTTGGGGTGGCAATGGTCGTTGCCAGGATCCGCGAGTTGGGCCTGCACATAGCGTCTCACAAGACCGAGGCGCTATGGTTCCACGGACTGCCGAGGAGCAGGGAACCGCCCGACTCGTGGATACGCGTGGGTGACTCGCCGGTAAGGGTGGGGCGGTACATGAAGTACCTGGGCCTCACCCTGGATAGTCGATGGGGTTTCGAGGAGCACTTCGGGCGCCTGGTCCCCCGGGTCGAGAGGGTAGTGGGTGCTCTGCACAGACTGCTGCCCAACCTCGGGGGACCGATCGAGGAAGTCCGCCGCCTCTATGCGGGGGTCGTGCGATCCGTGGTGGTATACGGGGCCCCAGTCTGGGCCCCCAGGCTGCGTATTCGCCGCTGCAGGACCAAAATCTATTCCCTGCAGCGGAGGATGGCCATCCGGGTCGCACGAGGATACCGCACGGTATCCTTTGAGGCGGCGACAATCCTGGCGCGCTTCCCGCCCTTGGACATTCTGGCGGATATGGACGCGAGGGTCTATGACCGGTACCGCGATTTCCGCCGGAGGGGTGAGGAGGCGCCAGCGCTCGAAGGCATACGCCGGCAGGAGCAGAGACGCGCGTTCGACGAGTGGCGCGCGCGGCTCTCGGAGGAGCGATACGCGCACAAACGCGTCGTCAGCGCCATCCTGCCGGTCCTCGAAGCTTGGGTGAGGAGGAAGACTGGGCGAGTCACCTTTAGGCTTGCGCAGATACTCACTGGACACGGCTGTTTCAGTGATTATCTGTGCAAGATAGGACGCGAGGCAACGACCAATTGCCACCACTGTGGAGGGGACCTGGATTCCGCCCAGCACACGCTGGAGGCGTGTCCCGCGTGGGACGCGGAGCGGGGAATTCTGGTCCAACGGATCGGATCGGATCTCTCCCTCGACAGCGTAGTGTCGGCTATGCTGTCCGGGGAAGCGGCGTGGGGGGCTATGACTGCCTTCTGTGAGACTGTTATGTCCCAGAAGGAGTCAGCCGAGCGGGATCGCGAGAGAGCCGATCCCGCTCGCCGCCGACGAAGACGCCGAGTCGCGCTTCGTCGAGGCCCCCCGGCCCTGATGCCCAGGGCCTCAAATAACGGGCTACCCTCGGGGTCGAGGACGACTGGGGTGTGGGCCCCGGACGTCCGGTGACGATAACGACTCCTGAGGAGGACGGCTGCGGGCGTGGCTCCCCGCCGCCGTGCGCAGCGAGGGCGCAGGGGGAGCAAACATCTGCTCCCCGAGACGGGCCCCCATAAGGGGGCGAGGCACAAGAGGGGCACCGGTGCGTTCCGTTTGGAGATCCCGGAGCCCCTCCAACATGTGTCGAAGGCGGCCACCGGGGGGGTTTTAGTGGGTAAGAATCCCACATAACCCGGCCCTCTCCCACACAGAGGCCGGGTATCTATCGAAGATTTCCCCCCCGTCAACAAAAAAAAAAAAAAAAAAAAAAAAAAAAAAGTGGTTAGTTAAGGTACTAACAGATACTAAACACTCAGATAATAAAATACGTCTGCTTAAGGCTACGGTTTTATTAGCACGGAGCGTGTAGCGGCACGAGCGTAGCGACGGGCGTGCCTAAGCGCTATGATACGGACAATGCTATGCGGACTACGGTTGCTACGTAATTGCTTACGTCGCTTCGCAAGGAATAAGAACAAACCGGTTAAAGTAACATATATTAAATTGCAAGTAATAATATGATAGCGATACATATTGTAGTATTAATTATGTCTCTCTAAGTTGCATGTTCTACAAATTAATCGACTTTTAGACTACTAAAAGTCGATTAATTTGTTGTTTGAACTCTACATACTAATGTAGAGTTCAAATATGATAAAAAAAAATATTTCCTTATTTCAAGGCTAGACCGTCTCGGTGTTGTTGATGTAGCTCATTGCACCCGTCTCCATATAGAGCAGCCACTTTCTCTTTCTTATACACAATGAAGCCTATTCTGTTTTAACCACTCATAGCTTATTTTTCAATTTCTTTTCTCACACTTTTTGTATGAAAGTATCATATTATGATTTCCATTAATGATCTTTCGTACTGTTTTTTTTCGATTATGAATGCGTTTGTGATGTTATTTAATCGTTCAAGGCTCCAACATAACCAGACCCTTAAGAGATAAAGTTAACAAACCGAAAATGGTATGGAATTAGACCCGCCGGTCGTTACAAGGGTATGAACTAAGGGTAGCGCGAATGTTTTATTGAAACAGGTATACTAATGTTCAGGTGTGATGAATTTAAATTGTATCAAAATTGACGCAGTTCATATTTCATTTGTCTGGACAAGGGTCAAGTTCAAGTCAAGGGGATCTTTGAACAATCAAAGATACGTGGTAAGAGAAATGTAAATGAATATTATGATTCTAAAGATTATAAAGGTAGACCCACATAAAGAATTGATGGAAATAGCATGCTAATAAGCCACGTTATGCTCGGCATAGGAGCGTACTCACGAAATATTAATCACAAAAAAACACAACATGAGCCGCTGCCATACCAAAGAGCAGCATAGTTGCATATAATAAAGCCGAAAAAACAGCGTAAAACAGGAACACTTCGAATTTTGTAGCGCATCAAAAACGCTAAATTAGAAGCAACGAATGAAAACTAATTTGAAAGCAATGCCAATTCTACTGTTTATTTTGAATTCTGTGGGGTGAACTGTCTATGCTGTGACAGTATCTGTAGTCGTGATCATTTCACTTCACTAAAATAAAATAGTACTAACAAAGTCTAATCGCCGCTTAGTCACAAAACTCAAACGCACAAATTCACAAAACACCTCCAATAATCCAGCATCAATAGAAAAATTTTCAGATCGAGAAAAATCCTCGCACGTCTCCCGCTATTCGATTCTTATTCGATTCCTATTCGATGCATAATAATAATCGGTATGCGTTTATACGAATTCCACGGTTGCTGGCGATTGCGATTCGCTCCTTCGCTTGTGTCTGCGACCTTTTTCCGAACGCGAGTGGAATTATGAACGAGGGCATTAGTGATTATGTTATCTGTGCGGTTAACGTTGTAGGTACGCGTTGGGAGATTAGATTAAGTATTAAATAAGTGAGGGTAAAGAGGTATTAAGGAGCCATTCACTTATACTTATATACTTACAGTTACATATTGATTTCTTATATTTCCGCGAATACTACACATTTAAATAAAGCTAATTTTACTGATTTTATCGCGATTGTTTTTTGTTTTTTACGTTCCCGACGTTTCGGCTGCTGTACAACAACCATGGTCACGGGAAGACTTACAGTTACTACTTTTTTGGCCAGCTCCTTAAGCCTACCCAGCCGTTCCTACATTGTTCTCACATACCCATAACAATATACTGCTCAAAAATGTAAAAGATATTTTTTAAAAGAGCAACCATAAAGTTTCTTGCTCGTTCTTTTCCATATAGGGACGGCATTTGAAACGGGTGGTAAATTTGTAGCTTAGAATTTTGTAACAATTTTGACGATTCATGGTTTACATGAATAAAAATATTCTGATTCTGACGTAAGTAATTCGGTTGTATTTAGAGGCTCAATATTCGTATACTGACTGCCTCACGAATCAGTTTTCCTTTTCACCTAGTAAGTACGTGCCTCGCTTGCAAAACTTCGCGCTGCCTCGCTCGAGCACTGTCTTCTAGCCAACCGTTAGCTTGTAGTGAATGTCAAGCCGTTAGAAGTTCGCCGACCTGCACTAGGCCAGCGAGGGACTATGGCTAATTCCTCCTGACATTTTGAGGGAGTTACTCTCCTGGGCCAGCGGGACCAAATACCAGCGGCGAAATGTGGAAGTACTGCAGTGTAACCCTCTCTGCGTACCCCTTCGGGGATTATAGGTGTGAAGATATTTTACAATATATAAATTTTTGGGTGATACAATCAATAACTTGCTTAAATTCATAAGAAAAAAAGTCTTAAATTATATTTGGCCCATTTTTGTATAAATGTATCTATAAGGTTATTTTTAACCTGCGCTCCATATTTAAGTAGTTTCCTTAAAATTAAACATTTCTAATAAATATAACGGAAAGGAGATGAGAACCTCGAAAAGCTCGTAGTTGGGAACACCGAGGGCAAAAGAGCTCGAGGACGGTCCCCAACCAGATGGACCGATCGCGTAAAGGACTCATTTTCAACCAAATTCAGCTCGGTGGTCAGAAGCGCCATGAACAGAGACCGATGGAGGCTAATCGTTCGATCCAAGTGTGGACTATGATCGCGATCAAAGATGATCGCGATCCTCAGACATGTGGGACCGACCATAGAGCGAGAGAATTAATTTAAACCACATTTACGATGTTAATGCTGCTCAAAACAAAATCATCTTCAATTAAAATATTGAAATAAACCAACTTATATATATATATTTCAGCGTTTCGTCAAATCCATTTCCAAGTGTTAAAATATTAATAAGGCAAAAGGAAAAATATAACAAGGCTCACAACAAATACGGAGTAAGCCCGGTTTAACAGGCAATTTGGTGCGGATTAATAGAGCAAGTGTTGGGGCAAAGCGGCGGAAACGAAGGGGAAGCCGTACTAAGATCTCAGATTTTTTCCAACATGTAATTTTTTTTTCGGGGTTCCTTGGGTAAATTGATTCAATTACTTAATAAAGAGTCCCACTTATATTTTAAATGTGAAAGTTTGGATGGATTTTTGGTTTTTTATTTTTTTTTATTACATTATAGGCAAGTATTTGATCTCTATCTCACCTGATGGTAAGTGATGATGAGATCTACGATGTTGTTACTAAATTACACCAGAACGGCTGAACGGATCTGGATGAAATTTGGCACAGAGATAGATTATAGTCAGAAATAGCACATAGGCTACTTTTTACACCGGCCAAATGTATAGTTCCCGTGGGATAGATTTGTTTTAATTTTTCAAACTTTTTAATCGCGGGTCGCAGCTAGTTTATTAGCTAAGATAGATAATTATACTGAATGTTATAGAAAGATTTAATTTACGGAACCCCATAATATTTACACGCTTACGTGACTTCATATTTTTAATCTTGTTTTTTTTAAGAGTTTACTCACACTGGGGATTTGTCTCTGAATAATTTAAACTAAGATGAAAACCCGCCTTGAAAATTAAAAAAATATTTTATCTTCATAATATATTAAAATATGTTTTTATTTCACAATCGAATTCGGTTCGGGGCCTTCATTCCCGTAAATATTTACTTTTAACGTTTTTTATTACATTATAGGCAAGTATTTGATCTCGATCTCACCTGATGGTAAGTGACGATGAGATCTACGATGGAGCATACTTGCCTAGAAGGCTGTTCACTCTCGACTTGAAAACACCCATATTGAAGTCAACGGGGAACAAAACGCCGGTAGCGTGTTCCATTCCTTGGCAGTTCGCACGATGAAAGTAGAAGCAAATCGCTTATCGAAGGAATGTCCACAGTGTACAGATGACACTTGTCCGTGCGTCTTGTCGACCGACGATAGAATGTAGATGAGGGAATTAATTCGTGTTATTTCAATATATTCCTAGGTAGTTTTACTGACTGGACTAACGTCAGAAGATTTTCTCGTTGCCTTGCCTCATAGAGCAAAGGATCGACATGATTTTTTGCATAGCTAGTGGTAGTTTAAGGGTCAGAAAATTACATAGGCATTGACATACTTTTGAATGGCGGGTAACACCGCGGGGTGCTGATAGAGTAATATATACCAACTTACGCCCGTGGCTCCGCCCGCTGTACCTCGATAAAATATAGCTTAAAACTATAGAATTGTAATATAATCACAAATTTTTGTATATTAATAGAATGATTAAATATTTATATAACTAGCTAACGTTTAATTACTGACGTCAAAAATCTCAATTAACCCTACAAAATCATTCCATCATATCAAGATAAATATTTTACAGTAGTAACTGAAGTAGTTAAATAACCAAGGGATGATAAAACCAGCAGATAATTAAAAATAACCCTGAAAATAGCGTCGGTTGAATAAACTCAAACATTGAACGTAAATTGGTGGTTATATTTAATTAAGTTGACGCAAAAGGAAGGGCACTGATTTTATTTCAAATTAGGAATGTTTAATTTTTTAAATACTATTCGTGAATAGAATGTGGGTTTTGAATAAAGAATAATATTTTCAATTTAGCTCCAGTTGTTCAATTTAGATTAATTAGCATCACTGCTTCGTTACGTTCAAAGTCATATTCTTAAAGAATTAAAGTTGATATTAATTTGCATTAAGTTGACTAAGATTCTGATCCTATTTGTTCTAGAATTTTAAATGGAAATAAAACTAATTTTAAGGATTTTATCGCGTTTATATTACGTTTCGGCTGCTTTACAGCAACCATGGTCACGGGAGGACTTAGGTTGTTGACGTCCTAGTGTCATAGCTTGACGGGGGTACCCTCATATTTATTTGTTCAAATAATTACTATTTACGTTCAACAAAGGACTTTTATAAAAATGAAGCATTAAATTATTTTAAATAACTAGCACAGGCTTTTAGATTTAGCTGAAAGAAAAAAAAAATAAGCAACATCTCATTTAATGAACCATTTTTTTTTTTTCATGTTATTTATTTTATTTTCTTTCGTCCCTTTTGGTATTAAAATATCAAACATAATCAGAAATTAACAAACACAAAATAAAATAATACATTATAAATGTATTATTTTATTTTTAATAAACGAACATGTTGGATTTTTGTATTTAAAATAAGTTGGATTTAGAAAACATAGGAGTCCACAATATTGCAAGTTTTAAGCTCAATAAGACTCAAATGGTTAACTGATTTTTAATATTAATTGGAGTACTAGTTATTAAATGGAGAGAGTACTAGAGAGAGAGAGAGAGAGAACGAAATAGAGTACTAGAGAGAGAAAGAGAAATGGAGTACTAAAGAAAGAGAGAGATAGAGTACTAGAGAGAGAGAGAGAGAGAGAAATATAGTACTAGAGAGAGAAAGAGAAATGGAGTACTAGAGAGAGAGAGAGAGAGAGAAATATAGTACTAGAGAGAGAAAGAGAAATGGAGTACTAGAGAGAGAGAGAGAGATAGAGTACTAGAGAGGGAGATAGAGTACTAGAGAGGGAGAAAGAGAAGTAGAGAGAGATAGTTTCTCGACTAACATCTTGGTGTTGCTGGCTTCTTTAATTATCGAACAACTTGTTTGGTTTATAATTGGAAAAGTTGACAAGCCGAGGGTCAGTGGTGGGTTCCTCTTCCCCCATTTGATTAGCAATAGATTGCCGCCAAGTATCACCTAGTTCTATCAATTATATGAATATTTTTTTATAAATTTACGACATTACATTTTTAACTAATTATATATTTGAAGGTTCATTAGACAGACAACTACACAGCTAAAGTATTATCTACTAGCTTATTCCAGCGGCTCCGCCCGCGGTACCTCAATAAACCCACCTATAACCTATACAAAGTAGCTTATGTGCTATTTCCGACTATAATCTATCTCTGTGCCAAATTTCATCCAGATCCGTTCAGCCGTTCTGGCGTGATTGAATTACAACATCCATCCATCCATCTGTCCATCCATTCAAACTTTCACATTTATAATATTAGTGGGATAGTTAAAACATCACTATAACCCAACTATCAATACCGATTTGACGAGTTCAGACCCCGCTTGACAAGATTAATGTTTTCCAAAGTTTTAGGCGTGGGTCGAATAAGAGCTGGTTCACACAAAGCAAGTACTAAAGTAGTGTTACGTGTTCTCCATGAACATCTTATTGTGTAAGGCTGGCTAGAAAATACGATAGCTGTTACAAGATTACTATAGATTAGCTTTGCGCAGTATATATGACGTTTAATAAAGCTATAGAACATCTATGAATTCGGGGGTATATGTACCGTGAAAACCCAAACCATATTTATTTATATTTATTACAGCACAGATACAGTTTTTTGTACCAAACAATAACGATCTTCTAATCCTATTTCGTGTCACTAAATAATCTGTTTGGGTGTGAAAACGACGTTACCTACAACAATACAGGCTAGGAAGTTCTAACGAGATAGGGAAGAAAAATTAACTAAGTTAATAGTTTGGTTGCGCGTTTATTTGGCGAACTATAGCGTTGTTTAACTTAGGTACTTAAGTTTAATCAGGTCTACCGAGTACCTAATTCTCGGGTGACCTGATAAAACTTAAGTACTTTTTTTTGTTATTTTTTTTTATTACATTATAGGCAAGTATTTGATCTCGATCTCGCCTGATGGTAAGTGACGATGAGATCTACGATGAAGCATACTTGCCTAGGTAGGAAGGGGGCAGTAGATCGAGACGCTACATTCACTAGGCACATGCAGCGCAACTGATCTGACCCGCCATCCATGAATGGCAGCACCGAACATCATGCCGGAACACGGCTAGGCCGCTTGGCGGCATGGCTTTGACTTATCTTTTTGAGTAGCGTGTATAATATCTATGAAAGATAAACATCGCGAGCGTCTTTAGCCGTGTACATACCGACCGTGCAACTGACTGCGAGGCATAACATACGGCTCTTGTTAAAAAAGTTTACAAAAGTTGTTAAGTTTGTTTATAACAAACGAAGGTGTGATAAATACACAAACAGTAATCGGTACACAATACTGTGCCAAGCTCGGTAACACCTTTAAACAGTGTGAGTGGAGGTGAATAGTTGAATTAATTATAGTGTACCTACGCAAGTGTTACCTTCTATTTCAGTGGCGAAGAGTGAATATTCGCCGTAGAAAATCTTACCTGCGAGTCGACTTATAACAGTTCGACAGGTATCCGAGTCGATTCGATTAGAAATTTCTCGTTTCGATATCAATCTTTCAGAGCCAATTATCATGACCGAATCGAAGATTCGATACGACTTCGCAACTGAACAGTTCGTACATTTTATAATACATGTTTTAATTAATAACGAATTCGGGCCAAACAATTGATTTGAGTACTAACTTGTGTACTTAATAATAATAGTAATTCCAGCCCGTTTTTAATGTCCCACTGCTGGGCACGGGCCTCCCCTCAATGCGAGGGGGATGAGGCCATAGTAAACCACGCTGGTCCACTGCGGGTCGGCGGACTTCGCGGAGCCAATTAGCACATTTCTACAATTAACATCCCAATTATATCCAAGATTTGTCTATTAATAAACTTAAAACTGATATCAAAACTAAGCTCTGTTGAAAGGCTTATTACAGAATTTCAGATTAATTGGATGATAAGGCAGCTTGGGATTGAACGCTCATATATCTAGTGTCAATGACATATCAAATTCTAGCATGTGTGCGTCTTGAAAGGCAACACACTTGAGCTAAAGAAAATAATAAAACTTGTGTAGCTTACATTATATTAAGTGGCGATAAAAAAAAAACTTTACTGTAAAAAAGTCACACAGTCACTGGTGGTAGGCTTCGGCCGTGGCTAGTCACCACCCACTGAACAAAGCCATGTCGCCAAGCGGCCTAGCCGTGTTCCGGCATGATGTTCGGTGCTGCCATTAATGGATGGCGGGTCAGATCAGTTGCGCTGCATGTGCCTAGTGAATGTAGCGTGTCGATCTACTGCCGCCTTCCTACCTAGGCAAGTATGCTCCATCGTAGATCTCATCGTCACTTACCATCAGGTGAGATCGAGATCAAATACTTGCCTATAATGTAATAAAAAATAAAAAAAATAAACCGCTGAGTATCTTGCCGGATCTTCTCAGTTGAGGTCGTTCCAATCCGGTTGTAGAGTTAAGAAAAATGTAAAATTACAATTTGTGAGTTGCAGGTCTATACGAAAGAAATAATTTGACTAAGACTCAATTAGATCAAAACACATTCCCGAATTCCTTTTAAATACGACTACCCGTAATTAACTTCATACAAAGAAATGCGTAAATATATATTGGCTGGAATGTACTCGTATGATACAGAATGTTTACATAAAGCAAATAAAATGGTTACAAAGAGTTTCGAAAAGCAACCTTCGCCCTATTTCCGTAGTAATGAAGTATTCATCGTTTGCCGCTGGCGGTGTGAGCGCGTGGTCTAAGTTATAAGCTTCAACACGGAATTTAAATAAAAAAAATAAGGACTTTATCACGTTTATTTTATGTTTTTAAGATCCCGAAATTTCAGCTGCTTTATCTGTACCTTTAAAATTAGTTTATTTTTCAATCACACCAATATTATAAATGTTAAAGTTTGGATGGATGGATGTTTGTTACTCAATCACGCCAGAACAGCTGAACGGATGTGGATAAAATTTGGCACAGAGATAGATTATAGTCTGGAATAGCACATAGGCTACTTTTTAATCGGTAAAAAGGACTTACTTTTTAAGCACGGGTAAGACCGCGGGGCGCAGCTAGTCTGTAATATTCGCGTAAATATAAGAAGTCAATATTAAACACTGCATATTTAATATTATTTTTTAATCTATTTTAAGTTTGCGTTACGACGGGTGCAGTGTATTTGGTAAAAAAGCTTAAGTCAAAAGTTATTGCAAAATTGATTGATAATGACATCGACATTTAAAAATCCAAATTAAAAAAATCCTTTACAACTAATTGACTTACTGCGTAACCATTCGCCCAAGAAACTTTCACAAGATTGATTCGCCTGTGTCTTGCACCACACTCACCCAAAGCATTTTGAGCCGTTAATGAAACGCCATTCGCTGCTTTTGATAGTGCTAATTATACTGGCAACAGTATATTGAGACACTTCGGGTGTGTCGCCCTGTGGGTTAATCACAGTGCATTGATCTTTATAATTACCATTAAGGGGGAAACAAATGAGAGAACTAAGACGCGTGCTGCAACTAACTTCAGGCCTTCGGCACGGAGGTACAGTTTTATGGATCATTTCTGTCCCGGCGAACTTCGTACCGGTTCAGAATAAGATTTATGAGAATGACTTTTTTTTTAATGATGTAAAAAAATACTAATTATATAAGGTGTAAAATTGACCATTATCTAATGATTGGATTTAATTATATGAATTACTGGATCCCAAATCAGTCGTAGCACCGAGCCATCTTCCCTATTCAAATTAGCATGTTTTTTTTTTAAATTTCAATGGCCTCATGTGGTCGGAATCGGTGTTCTTTTGCGAGGAACCATGGTTGATCAAATCTGATATAACGGCGGGTGTGATCCTGTACATGTTCACAGATTGCAGACTTCGTATTCGCGTAAATATAAGAAATCCATATGTTAACTTTCAAACGTAAAAAAATACCGCAAAAATTTATCGGCGCTGAAATAGAATAAACGCACCAAAACGTTATACATCCAGCATCTATTTTCATTCTATCGTCGCCGGATATAAAAGGTGTGCAAAAACCTGTGAAAATACCCCTGAAAAACCTTTTTCAGGCTCGCTTTGTGAATAATTTGATCTATTCTGAAGGGTGACCATGATCTTTAATGTAGTTAGGAATTGTCGCAATAACTAGCAGGGTACTTTATGAGCATAATTTTAAAACGAAAGAAATGAAGAAAACATTTTTTTTTAATATCGTCAGAGGAGCACGCTAGCTCTACGGTCTCACACTAAGCAATGCTTATAATATGGGTACCGTACCGTACGGTACCGTTATAATGAACTGAGAGTGGACTCAGTATATAATACTTATATAGATATTAAACATCCATAACTCGGGTACGAACATACATGCTCATTACACAAAGATTATCCCTACCAGGATTCGAACCCGGTACCCTCAGCGCAAATATTGACGACCTTATTAGCGCAGTTAGTAGGACCCTGCTTTCTGCGCTGAGGATCCCGGGTTCGAATCCTGGTAGGGATAATCTTTGTGTGCTGAGCATGAATGTTCGTACCCAAGTTATGGATGTTTAATATCTATATAAGTATTATATGTTTGGGGTCAGTCACCTTCGTCCGTAGGAGAATTAAGTACCCTCGAGATACCCTACACGTGATCCTGGGTGGTGCCAACCAGGTGACAACTCTACTGGTGGTAGGCTTCGGCCGTGGTTAGTCACCACCCACTGAACAAAGCCATGTCACCAAGCGGCCTAGCCGTGTTCCGGCATGATGTTCGGTGTTGCCATTCAGATCAGTTGCGCTGCATGTGCCTAGTGAATGTAGAGTCTCGATCTACTGCCGCCTTCCTAACTAGGCAAGTATGCTCCATCGTAGATTGCATCGTCACTTACCATCAGGTGAGATCGAGATCAAATACTTGCCTATAATGTATAAAATAAATAAAAAAATATGCTGAGTTCGCCCTCAGTCCATTTTACGGTACCCATAATACAAATGTTGCTTAGTGTGGGACCGTATGCCTGCCTGCCCTTCGAGGATTACAGTCGTGATGGTATGCATACATTTTCATACAATTCATAAGATTTTCCTTTACATTGCTCACATAGTTTCGCGCGCAACATTCACAGCCGGTTACACAGTTGAAATCCAGCTGGAAACAATTCAGAGTAGGTAACGGGTTGGCTAGATCACTGCCCGCTCACACACTACGACTCCGACACGATCTTTTACTAGCGAACTATTAACTGAGAAATTCGATAAAGTTTGTTTAGCATCTTTATTTCATACTAGCTGTTACCCGCGACTTCGTCCGCGTGGTTTTTAACAAAGACACAACCGTTTGCAATAGCCCGCTCGCGCGTTATAAGCCCGCGCGACCGGCAGCCTTTGTGATATTAAGTCGTTGTATAAAAGTAGCCTCAGTTACTCCTTGTTACATCAGCTATCTGCCAGTGAAAGTCCCGTCAAAATCGGTCCAGCGAAAATGTTGTTTTGGTATATGTACCGTGTATACATCCAAATGCACTTAGTAAAAAGCAATTATTTTAATATTACAAACAGACGCTCGAATTTTATTTATTTGTATGTACAGATAATTTATTAGTTTAATAATTATTACATAAATGATAGAATGAAACAGAAGCAAATAAAGTAACTACTGTAGAAAGGTGGTCTTGAAAAGGCAACTGACATCAGCGTCTGCTATTCCTAACGCATATTTTTTAAACTGTCACTGTCTTAGATATTAAAAAGACAATCTTCCAAAGCACTGATAAGACTTAAATTATAAAGCAGCTACCCATAATAATTAAACTGTTATTGATTTATTTTTAATTAATTATCGTGTATATCGGATATCGTAACGCCACATCGGATCGGAGGCTTGAAAAGACCGCGTTTATTACGAAACGAAACGGTAAGAGGAATCCACTAAGATTTTCCGGAGCACTCAGCTGCTTGTGGGTGGCGCATTAAGCGCTTTTATATCCGAGTGCATCTGTTAGAATTAGCTAATTTCGAGCTGGAAATAACAGTAGCTTGTCTTGTGAGTCGAGTGCTAATTAGTGTTTGTTTCTGCCTTTTGGAGTTAGAGCTACAAGCTATAGAGTCTAACTAGCTGCGCTCCGCGGTGTTACCCAGGATTATGGAGTATGTCCTTTTTATCGGAATAAAAAGTTGCCTATGTGCTATTCTAAACTATAATCTATCTCTGTGCCAAATTTCATCCAGATTTGTTCAGCGGTTCTGGCGTGAATTAGTAACAAACATCCATCTATCCAAACATTCACATTTATAATATTAGTGTGTTAAACATACATAACATCATAAGTAACATAGCTATTAAATGATACCTGATTAGCGCAGTGGGTAGTGACCCAACTTTCCATGCTGCGGGTCTCGGGTTCAAATCCTGGTTGGGACAAATATTGTGTGATTAGCACGAATATTCGTACCTGAGTCATAGATGTTGAATATCTATATAAGTATAAGACGAGCGTTGCTTCGTGTGGGACCGTATAGTTGGTGGGATAACTTGCTGATATTTTTTATTCTAAAAATAAAATTAATTACTCACCCATGGCATGAAAAGTTGAATATATAAAAACAATAACTTTAACAAATCTTAAGTAACTGAAAATGTTGCCAGACATGGTCAAATCAACTAAAACAAAATCATGGCAATCTCTGAGATTATTGCCACGTTATAAACCCCCCCCCCCCAATTGGTTTTATAAGCGTTCTGTGTCAAACGATACAAAGTCACCCGGGGCTGGTGAGCGCGAAATCAAAAAAGGCGAGTCCCCGGAGACAGTGTGCAAACAGTCGGCAAAGGGTTCCCTTTATAATTGCACCCGCCGGCGGAGGCCTTTGAGCGGACAACGGGATGGGCTTAAGTGTTTTTTTCACAGCTGTATCTTTGGGTACTTATGAGATATTGTGCAACGCTTGATAACTATATTTATACTAGAATGTATCTGTTATTTATCTTAAATGTTATTTATAATAGCAAGTTCCACTCACACTTGTACTTGGGTGGTTATTGGGCAAACCTTGATAACTATTTTAATACTTGAATTTATCTGTTATGAACATTGTATAGTATTTTATTAAAGGTATCGTTTTACCAATTATTTTGTAAGCTGCGGAAATATTTTCTTACTGAATTATTTGGGATAGTGGATGGGAAACGAGTTATGTTTCTATTGGGTGCAAAATAGTGTGAAGTTATTAGCCAATGAGTTTTTTGCTGGGTCTTCACAGTTGCACCAGGATTCCAAACCGGTGGTAACTTAAGACTATTCATAAGTGCTTTATAACCAATTAGCTGCGCCCTGCTGTGTTACCAGCGCAAAAAAAAACATGTCGATCCTTTGCGCTATGAAAAATTAAAATAAATTTATCCCACGGGGACCGTACATTTTACCGGGAATAAAAAGCTTAGCTTATGTGCTATTGCAGACTATAATCTATCTCTGTGCCAAATTTTATCCAGATCCGTTTAGCCGTTCTGGCGTGATTGGGTAACAAACATTCATCCATCCATCCATCCATCCATCCATCTATCCATCCATCCAAACTTTCACATTTATAATATTAGTGGGATAAGAGAAAGAAAGAAATTTATTTTTAGCTGGGTACGAACCAGCCGCGTTGTCTGACGGGGCTAGCTTGAGCATATGCCACGCGCAGCCGAAGTTGCACGCTTGGTCTGGAAACGGCCAATGTTAATGAATGGGAAATATTTTTAGGACTAGTCCTGGTGTATCCGTTCCTTTAATAGAGAAAGAGATGCTCTACAGAATATTGTAAAATCGCTTAAGGCAAGTAGAGTTAAGTAAATTTATATCCGAGTTACGTCACAAACTTGTTCCCAAAAGTTTAATCTCTGAAATGTTTGTGGGGGTAAGCCTTTGAAGGGCCTATCGAAAGACTAACCGTAATCTTTGTGCTTATTACATATTAATAAGCTTAATTAGTTCATAATCATGTCTCGCGTGCCAAGTAATTGATCATACGACGCGGCATAATTAACTCTTGTGGGTGAATGTCTTTTGATAATCTCCTATAGTAATTTTAACCTTATTCCTGGGACGTAAAGTAGATTTATGTATGCGAGGTTTATGTGAGATTAATTAAGGCAATAACATCTTAGTACTTTCGTGAATTCTATTTCGGAATACTTTCAATTTAATTAAGAAAAAAATTAACGCACAAAAAATTAAAATGGACAATATATAACACCGGTCCTTTTTTAATGTCCCACTGTTGGACACGGGCCTACCCTCAATGCGAGGATGATTAGGCCATAGTCCACCACGCTGGCCCAGTGCGAGTTGGCGGACTTCACGCATCTTTCGAGGGGTTCTCTGAGACATGCAGGTTTCCTCGCTTTATTTTCCTTGACCGTTTAGCATGTGATAATCAATGTTGAAAATGAGATTCGCACATGAAATCCAGAAATTTCAGCGGTGCGAGCCGAGGTTTGATCCTGCGATCCTCGTTACCGAGGCTGGCGTTCTACCAACTTGGTTATCACTGCTGTGGTTCGTACATGAAATCCAGAAATCCCAGAGGTACTAGCTGGGGTTCTAACCTGTAACACTCGTTTCCAAAGCGACCGTTCTACCAACGTAGCTATCACTGCTTTTCCGTATTTAGTAGCCGTTTCTACTGGCGGTAGGCTTCGGCCGTGGCTAGTCACCACCCACTGAACAAAGCCATGTCGCCAAGCGGCCTAGCCGTGTTCCGGCATGATGTTCGGTGTTGCCATTCATGGATGGCGGGTCCGATCAGTTGCGCTGCATGTGCCTAGTGAATGTAGCGTCTCGATCTACTGCCGCCTTCCTACCTAGGCAAGTATGCTCCATCGTAGATCTCATCGTCACTTACCATCAGGTGGGATCGAGATCAAATACTTGCCTATAATGTAATAAAAAAAAAGTCGTGATCATACCGTGATCTCTTACCGGATTGCCAGCGTTCTGAGTAGGGAGTCTCTTCATGCCAGAGCCTTGCTGAATGTCAAATAATCTCAAGTAATAAAGTAAGGCTAATAAAACTCCGTGAGTCACAGGTGGTGGGCTTATGCAACGTTTTATTTCGATTCATTAGATAAATGCCGGCCATCTGTTCGCGCGGATAATTGGGTCGGATATTTCTTAAGCTACTTTGTATTATTGGAATCAATTTTGGGAATTAATGACTAAGCTGTGTTAGATCGTTTTCACGACTTGATTAGCGCAGTTGGTAGTGACCCTGCTTTCCGCGCCGAGGGTCCGGGGTTCGAATACTGGTAGGGAGAAACTCTGTGTGATGAGCACAAATCGTTTAGTATATTTATAAGTATTATATAAGCAGTGATAGCCAAGTTGGTAGAACGCTTGCCTCGGTAACGAGGATTGCAGGTTGAAACCCCGGCTCGCACCTCTGGGATTTTTCATGTGCGAATCTCATTTTCAACCAAGATTATCACTTGCTAAACGGTGAAGGAAAACATCGTGAGGAAACCTGCATGTCTGAGAGAACCCCTCGAAAGATGTGTGAAGTCTGCCAACCCGCACTGGGCCAGCGTGGTGGACTATGGCCTAAACCTTCCTCGCATTGAGGGGAGGCCCGTGCTCAGCAGTAGGACATAAAAAAGGGCTGGAATTATAAGTATTATATACTGAGTTTGCCCTCAGTCCATTGTACGGTACCCATAACACAAGCGTTGCTTATTGTGGAACCGTATAGCTGGTGTGTTCGTTTAGCGATATTATATTATTATTGTTATATATAAGTTCTCGCAGTCGCGGGCAACAGCTAAAAATTCCATATCTGATTGAGGGACGAGTATTTTTTTTACTATATTTCAAGACACCAATGCATCTTGTTTCACGATTGGCGAACTGTGAAAGTTATTACGATAATAAGTTTTAATTACATTAGCCTTAATAAGTCAAATCTTTTACCATTTGGACAGTATTACTAGAATGTTGCCCCGACATAACAAAGCGAGCAATCGTAAAGATAAAGCTATGCAGTGTTCGACAACACCATTTTATTGGTGTCATCAAATAAATGTAAAACAACAAACAATACTGGGGACACAAAGGAATGTTTTTTTTCTGTTTTTTGTAAACAACACGGACCGTACCAAAATAAAGTTGTTTGTAAATAAAATAGCAATCAGTACGTTAAATACGAGATTACGTAGGCTAACAGTATATTTTAGGCCTCAGACTTGAATTTAGCGGGCAGCGGGGCGGTGGCAGCGGCGGCGCGGGAGCGGAGCTCGTTGGCCGCCCCGCGCCGCTGCCACGCCGCTGTTTTCGAGAACCGGTCCATTTGATTTTACGCATAAGATCCTGCCGCTCCCGCGCCGCCGCCGCCCCGCTGCCCGCTAAATTCAAGGCTGAGGCCTTATTATCAACGTATTTTGATTTTTTATGGAGGATGGAACAGCACCTCAGGCGGCAGGTGGTTAAAACTTTCACATCTCCATACAAAATGTATATATACGTAGACTATAAAGTGAACGTTAGCTTACGAATGATCAAGCACTTGATGTCGTATATTGACCCGTTCATATTTCATTGCGAATACGGCAGCTTAATTTATAGATGTACAAGCTGCGTCCCGCGGTGTTACCCGTGAATAAAAAGTATGTGCTTTTCCTCTAAGTATGTCCTTTCCCCTAAACTACCACTACCTATGCGCAAAATCATGTCGATCCTTTGCTCTATGAAAAATTAATACAAATCTATCCCACGGGAACCATACATTTTACCTATATGCTATTGGAATAGCCTATATGCTATTCCGATAGCATATAGGCTACTTTTTTTTACTTTTTCTGGCTGGATGGGTGGATGTTTTTTACTCAATCACGCCAGAACGGCTGAACGTATCTGGATGAAATTTGGCAGAGATAGATTATAGTCTGACTATAATCTATCTCTGTGCCAAATTTAAATTTAGTTGAATAATCTCTAACCTGAACTTTCAAGTACAATATCTCACCAGATTGAATGTAGTAAGTGAAAATTTACAGATTTATTTACAGCGTTTCCCTGATTCGCGTAAATTTATTGCTGAAACTTTACCAATAAGAAAGACTTCGCGGCGTAAAAAATATTGCGTAACTCCAAAATTATTGTATGAAAACGAGATCACGATCCGAATTTAAAACGTTTATTCATCATGTAAACAATGTTGCTCGTCCTAGTTTGTTTTTGAGCTTACTTAGACAATCTAGAATCCAATTTAAGTAATATAACACCCACCCACCCAACATTAAGTTATTTTACTGGTGATAGCCTTCGGCCGTGGCTAGTCACTACCCACTGAACAAAGCCATGTTGCCAAGCGGCCTAGCCGTGTTCCGGCATGATGTTTGGTGTTGCCATTCATGGATGGCGGGTCAGATCAGCTGCACTGCATGTGCCTAGTGAATATAGCGTCTCCTACTGCCGCTTTCCTACCTAGGCAAGTATGCTCCATCGTAGATCTCATCGTCACTTACCATCAGGTGAGATCGAGATCAAATACTTGCCTATAATGTAATAAAAAATTTTTTTCTTAAAATTGCTGTTTTTATCTATATATATTATAAGTCATGTCAGTTCTACCATTTATAACTCAAGAACGGATGGGCCGATTGTTATTGTCGTTGACTTTGAATTTGTCTCCGCCCCGAATAATAGAAAGACTATTAAAACATTGAAATAAAACTAACCTTACGGATTGTATCGCATTTATATTATGTTTATTGCGTTCCCGACGTTTCCTATCGTGACTATGGTTGCTGTAAAGCAGCCAAAACGTCGGGAACATAAAAAAACATATTATAAATACGATAAAATCCATAAAATTTGTTTCATTTAAAAAAAAAATCACGAAGAAATTACAATAAAAATAATTAATTTTCTCGTACAAATAATTCTGAAAGGACAGCAGGTATCATCTAGATTTAGGGAGTCGTAGCAAAAATAAACCTTATTTACTTATTCAATAAGGTGCAGGTCAATATCACGTCGTCGGTCTCATGAAAAGCTTTCATATTGCAGCTCTTAAGCTATACTGCGCTCTTAAATTTACACTAGACCGTTTTATAGCTGCGAAAGGAACCCTAAAAATATAAGCATCCCAAGGCACGCTTACTATAATTGCAGCCTCGGGTTAAAAAGGAGCCAGGATGAAAGGACACTACTTTTGTATAAGCACTAAGGACCCGTTAATAGCAGACGACAACATTATCCATGCGCATTTAAGCACTCTTACTTCAAAGCTACAAAGTTCAATTTAGTGTGAACCATTGGTAATGGTAAGTTATTCTCGCCACAATGTCTAGTTGCTTGTCTGGATAGACATGGAAAAGGTTAAGCCGTTGTAACTAAAACGGTAGCAGTGAAGGAGATGAAAAGCGTACCGTTAAATACCGCGGAACGTTTGAGTTCTTCGTGGAGTGGTTTTATGGGATAGCGGGGATTTGTGTACTGTACTGTTTGGGTGAATAAACAAATTAAGTTGTAATGAGTACGGCATTTGGGCGGGCTTAGCGCTATTTGAGCAAACTGAGCGAGTATTGATTTAACAATAATGAGTTAAGTACTGCTTGAACTTTTATTGCTTGGTATCATGACTAAGGTGCTGCTTGCTAATATGGTGTTGATTTGAATGAACCTAAAACAATCATTTTTTTAATGAGTTAACCGACCTTACATTCACACCCTGACTTCATATTCGTTAAATATTTGATTAATTTAGACAAGGTAGATTTCAAGATTAGATTTATTTTTTGCCTTTTAGTTTTTTTTTAAGACGGTTTTTTTTTGTATTTTTTTTTTTAGCATATACAACAAAACCCACAACTTTACAGTTGAACTAACCGCCAAAAAGTCCTATATAATATATTATAAACAAAAATAAAACTAAGTATATTTATTGATTTCTTATATTTACGCGAATACTACACATTGGAATAAAACTAATCTTACGAATTTTATCGCCTTTATTATACGTTCTTTACGTTCCCGACGTTTCGGCTGCTTTACAGCAACCATGGTCACGGGCGGACTGAGGTGGTTGACATCCTAGTTTCATAGTTTAAGTTTATTGATGACTAGCTGTTGCCCGCGACTTCGTCCGCGTGGTATTTAACAAAGACAACCGTTGACAACAGCCTGCTCGCCCATTCTGAGCCCGCGGGACGCATTGCAGGTTGTTGCTATCAAACTTATTCAGGCGCTGCGCTGCAACACTGGTTTTAATTTTTTTTCGTGAGATCCTATTTTTTTTTCTAAAATAAAAGTAGCCTAAGTTACTCCTTGTTACATCAGCTATCTGCCAGTGAAAGTCCCGACAAAATCGGTCCAGCCATTTCAGAGATAGCCGGAACAAACAGACAGTCAGACAGACAGACAAAAATTTTAAAAAATGTTGTGTCGGTATAGGTACCGTGTATCCATCCAAATGCACTTAGTAAGAAGCGGTTATTTTAATATTACAAACAGACACTCCAATTTGATTTATATGTATAGACTGGATCCTGCCTCTTTGTAATAATAAAGTAAAAGCATATACGTGATTGAGATGGAACAAGGACGTCAAAACATCGAAAGCAATTGTTTATAACATGTTTTAAATAAATATCGAGAGTATTCTACTTTCCCATAATGCGTTCGACTTGGATAATCAAAGCAAACCCATTTTACTTTGAAATATTATAAGCATGAATTTTCTTTGTTTGTTTCATAGCAAAGGAGAAAAGGCCTTTTCAAATGTTTACGTGAGTATAATTTTCAGGCTTGGTCTGCACGTATTCAAATGAAATTCAATTTAATTTCGTGGAAACTTAAAGTCAGGTTTTATGATGACAAAAGTAATCATTATCTGAGTATCAATTTATCCGACAGCTATTCGAAATTCTCAAAATTGCAAATAATTTCGCCACTAAATTTGTGAGTATTAAATTTATTTTTAAGCCACGAAATAATAATTCTATTACTAAAAAAAAACTATTCTGCAATGAAATGTATATTTTAAAGCAAGCATTATCTATACAAATAAATAAAATTGGAGTGTCTGTTTATAATATTAAAATAACCGCTTTTTACTAAGTGCATTTGGATGTAAACACGGTACATATACCAAAACAATTTTTTTTTAAATTTTTGTCTATCTGTCTGTTGGTTTCGGCTAATCTCTGAAATGGCTGGACCAATTTTGACGAGACTTCCACTGGCAGATAGCTGATGTAACAAGGAGTAACTACTTTTATTTTAGAAAAACTTTTTTTGTTAAATACCACGCGGACGAAGTCGCGGCAGCTAGTTGCAAATATTTTTGCTACTAAATGAGTTAGTATTAAATTTACTTTTAAGTCCCGAAATAATAATCCCATTACAAAAAAAAAACTAGTCTGCAACGAAATGAATATTTTAAATCAAGCATTATTGTTAATAGATTTGCCATGCCTATCAAAACGAAACCAATCAAAAAAAATGTCTCCCTCGCTATTAGTTTTATTTACCGAAATTGTAAGGGTTCGCAGATTGAAGAACTTTAGATGCACTTGAACATCTGCGAGGCACGTTTAGACAAGAGCGGTTTTAGGTACCATTACACAGTCACTTCACACACACGAACAGTTGCGTAAGCAGGAACTCTTAATTCAGTTGTAGCGTCATCGAGAAAGCATGTTGGCAGTCATTCTTATTTATGAAATTTGTAATTAGAGCAGGACTGAAGATACTGACGTAACCTTAATGTGGAAGCGATAGGTCGGGGCGCGAAATTCAATATTTCGATGGTTTTTGATTTTTTTTTAAGAAAAATTGGGATCTATACGATTGAATTTAGTTTTTCGACACATTGGCATTGTACATTAGACGCATTGATGTATTGGGTTTGCTTACAAATTTACCTAATGCCATAAAATACTCCAAAGTTTGTAAAAACTGCAATTTTTATTAACTCTGGAGTGTTGTTTCATTTAAAATTAATATTGAACCAAATTTAATACTAATTTGATAATAATAGATTATACCGTAGTTGTAAATAAAAAAAATACGACCAATATAATGTTATAACCATCGAAATTCTTCTTCTTCAAAGACTACATTAAAAAAGTGGTAATCTAATAATATATTCTGTGTCCGAAATGACGTAATCTTATCGTCGTAGAAAGAGCATGTTGTCACAGTCAATCTTATTCACGAAATCTGCGATGTGAGCGAGTCAGAAACCGGTCAAATGGTAAAAAAGTAATTATTTTTAATTCGCTTTTTCGAATATGTGTGCATCGCGTATAATATTACAGGCGGAAGGAGGTGAGTGTTGCTTATTTACGATGCAAGTAATGACGCCGACATCTAAACAGATTGCTAAGCTCTTTAGAAAAATAGAAAGAAACTCGGGTCATTAGAGGGATGGTCTCATTTATTTCGACTTGAAGAATTGAGCATTCTAGATGACATTTCAATTCGAAAAGCTTAAAGTACACCGCGTAAACTTTTGCAAATAAAAGAACCGAAGCCATCCATAGTTTGGGAATAATTTGAGAAAAAAATGTGCGATCATTTTATGAGATATATGATTTGGACTTTTTTTTTTATAAAATAATGTGGACATCATTATTCAATCATGAGAGCTGAGTACGACTACGACGTTACTAGCATTTGGTCGTTCGCATATAAATGCATATATATGTGGGAATGTTGGTAAAACGGAACGTATGATGCAGGACATGGAATGGAGCGTGAGATGCATAGTAGGACATGGAACGTATTAGGAGTGAAAGGGATGGGTGGATAGGTGAGAGAGAGAGAAAGATAGACAGAGAAAGGAACAAGACGTATGTTAGACAGTTAAGATTTGATTATTAGAATAAGAACAATGGTGGTTGATTACGGGGAAAAATGTGAAAATGAAATAAAAGAAGACAAACGATTTTAACGGAGTTTATTTTGCCGCCACGACCCCACATATATGTAAGCAATTATAATCCGTATTACAGTAGTTTGAAGGCATAAGAAGGATGGATGTCAAGGAATTTCCGTCACTCCGCCCTCAGATGCTCTTGTAGCGATCACTTCAACCGCGCCACAAGCTACACAGACGGCGCTGCAGACGCAATCAGAACAATAGACAATTCTCATCACAATCCTGAATCGCGCTATAAGAGTTTTCGGAGTACGTAACATATATACAAGATCCCGAAAATAATCGTCGGGGCATAGCGGCCGCCTGGTTGGAAGATCTTCCCTTTACCGCTAATCTCTCATTTGGCTCTTTGTTGGTCCAACTGCAGTCTCAGTTTCAAATAAAACCCACTGATCGGCTCAAAAGCTTCACTGATATTTGTAAGGTGCCCACATTTACTAACACAAAAATACAACTCGAACAAGACAAGATGTCTCCACGGAATCTAGTACCAGGATATCATAAAAATAGCAGATACAGCTTACATGAAGTTCCATACACTTTAATCATGATTGGAAATCTCCATATCTCCAATAACTTCTTCTAGGATATGATATGTCATAACAGCATGCAAGCAAATAAAAACTTATTCAATCAGCCGACCGTGGGCGCGGTAATCGATAACCGTAGTTTATTGAACGTAAATCGGACTTCAATATTCCAGGCGAAGATCTGATGGCGAAATAAATAAGTTTTATCTGCATTTTTAAGGACATTTTTAATGTTTTTTTTTTTGTAAATTCCTCGTTAAATGTTAATTTTCATTGAAATAAAACTATTTTTTTGGATTTTATCGCGTTTAGGTATATTTTGAATATACGTTCCCGACGTTTCGGCTGCTTTACAGCAACCATGGTCACGGGAGGACTGAGGTTTTTTTTTTTTTTTATTACATTATAGGCAAGTATTTGATCTCGATCTCACCTGATGGTAAGTGACGATGAGATCTACGATGGAGCATACTTGCCTAGGTAGGAAGGCGGCAGTAGATAAGAGACGCTACATTCACTAGGCACATGCAGCGCAGCTGATCTGACCCGCCATCCATGAATGGCAACACCGAACATCATGCCGGAACACGGCTAGGCCGCTTGGCGACATGGCTTTGTTCAGTGGGTGGTGACTAGCCACGGCTGAAGCCTACCACCAGTGAACCAGTGACTGAGGTGGTTGACGTCCTGGTGTCATAGTTTCAGACGGGGTACCCTCATATTTATGTGTTGTTTGTGGTCCGATCTACGCAGAATGTGCTCAGGGAACGTAAAATCAAAATATACCTAAACGCGATAAAATCCTAAAAAAATGTTTTATTTCAATGTGTAGTATTCGCGTTTTTTTTTTTTTTTTATTACATTATAGGCAACAAGTTTTTTGAGTGAGTTTGGGATCATTCCATTAGTATATACGAGGACTTTTTTCATCAATGGTGACTAGGGTCTCATGATGCAGCCGGAAGATGGTCACTGGAGTTTCAAGAAAGGATTTTTAGGGACCCTGAGGAGATTGAATTTAATCATTCTAATTTATTTATGTGAATACAACTATGATCATTTTTTTAATATGCTTAAAATCTAGGTTTTAGTAGAAATTAAATTGGTTTCTCAATCTTTTGATAAGACATAGATGTTCGGTGTTGCCATTCATGGATGGCGGGTCAGATCTGCTGCGCTGCATGTGCCTAGTGAATGTAGCGTCTCGATCTACTGCCGCCTTCCTACCTAGGCAAGTATGCTCCATCGTAGATCTCATCATCACTTACCATCAGGTGAGATCGAGATCAAATACTTGCCTATAATGTAATAAAAAAATAAAAAAAAAAACAACAAATGGGGGATCAAAGTTTGTATGTAGATTTTTTTTAAGGTCGTTCGGGCACGTCGCAAATTTATACACAAATCTCTATATTTTGCGTCCAACTCTTGGACTACACAGGTCCATCTAACTGTACCGGAGGCCGTAAATGCAATAACTTGGATTAGATTCGCGCCCGACATAAGTTAGGGCCGTTGCTAATAAATTTATACGCGGAACCCCCGGATTGTTTGCGCTATAACCTATGATTTATGTTCGTCTCCTGTTAATATTAAAGACCTAGTAGGTGGGTCGTAATTTATTGTCGTGTATATAATGTTTTGGGAAAAATCAATTGGGCCCTAGGACTACGAAAACAATAAGGCCGAATATTGCAAATCAAAATTTGAAAGCCTTAAGAGCCTTGCTAATGAGTGTAGTATACACAAATTATTCGCACGCACCATCCAAATCTCTCCGATTACGTTCCGCTATTGGGCACGGGCCTCCCCTCAATGCGAGGCGGATTAGGCCATAGTCCACCACGCTGGCCCAGTGCGGGTTGGCGGACTTTTTAACCATGATTATCACTTGCTAAACGGTGAAGGAAAACATCGTGAGGAAACCTGCATGTCTGAGTGAACCCCTCGAAAGGTGTGTGAAGTCCGCCAACCAGCACGCGGCCAGCGTGGTGGACTATGGCCTAATCCCCATCGCATTGAGGGAAGGCCCGGAGGGCTGGAATTATTATGTATAAATTAATATGTCCAGCATTGGACGCAATGGCAAGGATTTTATACCGCTCTACATCAACAGACCATTTAAAAATAATGCATCAATCTAGCTTATTTTCTCGCCCAAATGAATAGTTCCTTCTACCCCAGCCCACCCGCGCTTATCTTGCGCTCTTATTGAAACTAAAGCGGTCCCGCGGGCCGAACGGGGAATGAAAAATGTGCCCACTTTACCCGTACCCACAGTACGTAGCAGATTATCGTATAGAGGGTAACGGGCTGTTCCCGCAATCGCCCTGTTTGCGGGGAAAAAGGGGAGAATTGGGAAAGCTTCGGATATACAAAGCCGTTTAAATGGAACTGGGTTGTAGTTTAGAAACGTACACATTGCTTCGGAACGAAAAGTAGCACAGTTTTTTTAGTATGACGTAGTTGCTTTAACGCTAACAAGCGAAGCTGAAGAGTAATAAATTCTTTTTTAACTAGCTGTTACCTACTGTTGTATGCGGACAAAGTCGCGGGTAACAGCTAATCTAAAATAAAAGTAGCCTAAGTTACTCCTTGTTACATCAGCTATCTGCCAGTGAAAGTCGCGTCAACATCGGTCCAGCCATTTCAGAGATTAGCCGAAACAAACAGACAGACAGACAAAATAAAAAAAAAAAGTTTTGGTATATATATACCGTGTATACATCCAACATTACAAACAGACATTGCAATTTTAATTGTTTTTTTAAATAATTTGCTAATATTTGCAGTCTGTGCTACAGTCAGTCTAAGTCCAAATTAAATCTCATCTAAGAACTCCCAAGTAAAGTCAAGAAAGTAGGAAGTTTTGGATGGGTGACGATTCCATAGTTTTTAAAAATCGTTATCCATTTGTTCAGGGAACCCAATCAATATAAGACACTCCGTGTAGTGTGTGTAAATCATTGTTGAAACAACCACAATTTAGGGTTGCATATTTTATTTTCAAACCTAATGTGTAAACCTAAAGGCTCAAAATCATTCGGCCTACGACTTCTTCATAATCAGTTGCGTAGCTGGAACTTCTAATGTAATCCTACCGTCATCAAGATAACATGCTATCACTGTCATACTTATCTAAGAAAACTGTGATGTGAGTGAGATGGAAGACGTTACCTTACAAAGGTGTTACGTAGAAAGGATTGCACTTGCGGTACAGATGTTATCTTGTTTACTAACATGGAATCTAAAAGGAAACATGGTCCCTATGTTATAATAATAATTCCAGACCTTTTTTATGTCCCACTGCTGGGCACGGGCCTCCCCTCAATGCGAGGGGGGTTTAGGCCATAGTCCACCACGCTGGCCCAGTGCGGATTGGCAGACTTCACACATCTTTCGAGGGGTTCTCTCAGACATGCAGGTTTCCTCACGATGTTTATCTTCACCGTTTAGCAAGTGATAATCTTGGTTGAAAATGAGATTCGCACATGAAAAATCCCAAAGGTGCGACCCGGGGTTTGAACCTGCAATCCTCGTTACCGAGGCAAGCGTTCTACCAACTTGGCTATCACTGCTTCGCCTAGTCCCTATGTTACATCCACATAAAAGTCATTTTAAATACAAAATACCTTCGTCGGTATCAGGGAACCGCCTTCATATTGAAGCACCAATACAACTCGGATCCATAATCCATAATGCTTCACACTACATTGACAGAAGAGATCCCGAATTTTTTTCTCAATGGAAACTCTGTAAGCATGTTTACGTTCGGACCTCACAGCGTACAGACTACGAAAACGAGAGATAGCCAATATCTATGTGACCAGTCTTGAATATTTTAGTCGCAAACTATCCTAGATACATAGTGTAAAATAGATATATAAGTATGCATCGCTCTTTTTTACTATATTAGAGGAAATCCACTGACCGGCTCTACTAAGCCACCCCAAGCAAGGACATTACCATTCTATCAGCCCAAATGCAATTAACAAACAACTCTTCTATAAACTAGGATTCATAATTCATATGTCCCGCGGGGACCCCTATAATTTATTTTACTTCAAAACAGAACTTCATACAAACTTTATTTATCCCCCCCTACCCCCTCTTTGGGGTTAAACTACCAAAAATTACTACTCAAGTAATATATAGTCCAAATTTCAAATCGCTAGGTCAACTAGTTTGGGTTGTACTTTGTCTGTCAGTGTTAAGAATTACATTAAACTTACTGCGCCCCGCGGCGTTACCCGCGATGAAAAAGTATGTCGATGCCTATGTCATTTTCTGACCCCTAAACTACCGAAAATCATATCGATATTTTGCTCTATAAAAAAATTAAACAAATCTATCCCACGGGGACCATACATTTTACCGGGATAAAAAGTGAAAAGCTTATGTGCTATTCCAGACTATATAATCTATCTCTGTGCCAAATTTCAAATTCAATTTCAAATTCAGCCGTTCTAGCGTGATTGAGTAACAAACATCCATCCATCCATCCGTCCAAACATTCACATTTATAATATTAATATTGGGATAGAAGATCCGTGCCCCTGGTGTGTACATCAGAAAAAAAAATATCGCCCAAAGCTTTGGACTCGTGATCCGTAAATAAAATGTGGTCTCGCCACTTAGCCGGCTGATCCAGGCTATTAGACAACATTTTTGGGGTAAATTTTGGGGTAATTTTCGAAGTTGAAAATGATATAGATTTAGTTTTGACTTTCGCAAAGGTGGACCGATAATATCACACGTGATGAGGAAGCCAGTGGATGCGAATGGCTGGGGACACTGATGTGTGGACGTCTTTTCTTTTTTTCTTTTTTTTACACTTTATAGGCAAGCATTTGATCTCGATCTCACCTGATGGTAAGTGATGATGAGATCTACGATGGAGCATACTTGCCTAGGTAGGAAGGCGGCAGTAGATCGAGACGCTACATTCACTAGGCACATGCAGCGCAACTGATCTGACCCGCCATCCTTCCTTCCTTCCTTCGGGGGAGGCCTATGTCCAGCAGTGGACATCTTTCAGCAGATTTTTTTTTAGACGACCACACCAACTCGCCACAATACAACAAGACAAAACAACCAAGCAACGCTTATATTATGGGTACCGTACAATGGACTGAGGGCGAACCCGGTATATATTACTTATATACATATTAAACATCCAGGACTTGGGTACAAACATTCGTGCTCATCACGCAATGTATGTCCCTACCAGGATTCGAACCCGGGACCCTCGGCGCAGAAAGCAGGGTCACTGCCAACTGTGATAATCAGGCCGTCAAGCGATGGATTGGCAGGGGTGAAAGGCATATTGATAATATGTATATATATATATATATATATATATATATATATATATATATATGTGTGTCCAGACATCTTATGAAACCTAGTTTGGATTAATTACAGTGTTATATAACGTGTTAGACAACTCCTATAGCACTTACTCGCATTTAAAAGATGAAATTTACATCTAAATTAGTTTTAAGATTACTTAACGAGTTGGTTATCACCTTAGAATAAGAATATGAACGGAATATTTTCTTCACACGAGTTCCTCATGGTCTCTACTTTAAAATGTATTCCTTGTATGAATGCAACTCATGTTTTAGTTAAAATATACAAGTACTTATTGTAGATATAGATTAATAGCGTATGAATAACCATGAGTAATAGCTAGCTAGCTGTTCCGGCGAGCTTCGTAGCACCTCAGAATCAGATGTATGAGAAAATGAATTATCTTTATTTTTATTTTTTTTATCAAGGTATCGCGGGCATAGCCGTGCTCAAAAACTAGTATAGAATAAACCTAACTTTATTAGCTGACGACCTATTTAGAACAGTTGGTAGTAAGTGATCCTGCTTTCTGTGCATGGTTCGAATCCTGGTAGGCTGGTGGCGGAAATCCTTCCGGCGTTTATTCATTGAGAAAAAAATTCAAGAACGAACCTATTGAAATGGTGTATCATTTTTTTCAACATAAGATGAATCTATTTATTTTCAAACAAGCACGCGTGAATGAGAATCGAGCAACGGTTCAGAATTTTAGAATCACTGAGTGCCTACAACTCAATGGATACTCTTTTAAAAGAACAAAGTAGGTACGAATGTTTTTACAATGTATTGGTGCGAGTAATTCCTGGTCGTAGGTAAACCAAGTTTCAAACGATCCTGATCTGACCAATATAGAAGTACAAATTTGCATTCTAAATCGCGAATAGTAAAGTTCAAATTCGCATCCCATATCGCGATATTAGAACGGGCAACCACGCCGCTGGCCTTATAAATCATTCTGCGGACATTACCCGGTTTTGCGTCGCACGCAATTTCGTGGCATTCAAAAAATGGATACACGGAAGGGCGGAGTGGACAATGCACCATTTGTTATTTCCGTGATACCTTAAAATGTACTTTAATATATGGTTATATAACGACTATTTTAATTTGTCTGGAAACGTTGTTTGCTTAAAATAATTATCTGTACCTCTTTTACGGTGGATGCCGTAAAAGATGATAAAAAAAATCTACTATTGACCATAATAGAAACCGTACCCACCGTACCCATGGACTAAAAAATTTAGACCAAATGTTGTCGCAAAAAAAAAATTAACACTAATATCTATGGGCAAAATATCAATAGTTCAGCCATGGTCAACTACGCTAGCCCAAAGTAAATTTGCTATATTGTCACGGAGTTCTAAGTACGTACTGTAATAATCTTACTTTGAAAATAAGGTCTGAAGCCTCAAATAATGATATTGTCGACCAATAAGGTCGACAGACAGCGCAGTTGGTAGTGACTCTGCTCTCTGTGCCGAGGGTCACTGTTTGAATCCCGGTAGGAACAGACTTTATGTGATGAAAACGAATGTTTGAACCCAGTGATGACATATGGTGCCGAGACGTGGTCGCTGACTATGGGCCGCATAAGAAGGCTCAAGGTCGCTCAACGCGCAATGGAGAGAGCTATGCTCGGGGTTTCGCTACGCGATAGAATCAGAAATGAAGAGATCCGTAGACGAACTGGAGTAACCGACATAGCTCAAAGAATTTCCAAGTTGAAGTGGCAGTGGGCAGGGTACATAGCTCGCAGAACCGATGGCCGTTGGGGCAGAATGGTTCTAGAATGGCGGCCACAAATCGGAAGACGAAGTGTAGGACGGCCCCCTACAAGGTGGACTGATGACATCACACGCGTCGCAGGTAGCCGGTGGATGCGAGTGGCGGAGGACCGTGTTGTGTGGAAGTCGTTGGGGGAGGCCTATGTCCAGCAGTGGACGTCTATCGGCTGATTGATTGATTGATTGATTGAACCCGAGGATATTTTATATCTATATAAAGTAGAATAAACGGCGAAGGAAAACATCGTGAGATGAAAACATCGAAAGATGTGTGAAGTCCGCCAACCCGCAATGGGCCAGCGTGATAGCCTAAGCCCCCTCGCATTAAACGGAGGTCCGTGTCCAGCAGTGGGATATTAAAAACCGCTTGTATTATTATTATTATAAGTATAATACACTGGGGGTTTGCCGCAGTCCATTCTACGGTACCCATAATACAAGCGTTGCTTAGCGTGGGACCGAATAGTTGGTGTGTTCGTCTGGCTATATTATTATTATTGATTTTATTGCGACCATTTGACGAATTTGACTATCACCGTAGTGAGGTAGCTATTCGAAATTCAAATTGTATCGTTAACTTATGACGACTACGCGGTCACAAGCGAAAACAATGGCGGGCGAATTGTTACGTTCGAAATTTAAATTTTGTAATTTATGTAATTCTCTCGTTAGTTTAATTGAAATTACAAATCCTCCGTAGCTAGCTATGTAGCTTTTTAAAAATACATCAGGCACGTGCCACAAAGCATGCAGGAAGGGCTTATAAATCACAGTTGGAGTATCGCGAGGGTCGCATGCAATTTCACGGACGCCATTCGAAAAGATATAGGCGTTGGTTATTGCATCTTTGCGACTGGAATGCGAGTGGACTGTACTGGCGAGTGCAAGTTGTTTGTTTTTTTTTTTTCACGGAAAGGTATGATGGTATGAAAAAGGATTTTGTCAACATGAATTTGCATGCTGACATGCCTGTTGCGAGAGGTTGTTGTTAATAAACACACACACACACACAGTCACACACACACAAACTATATATTTTAGTTTCTGGTAGTAATAGTATTTTAGTACACCTAGCTGTTTATTAATTTAATTTTTACTAACTGTTCCGGCCAAATTCGTACTGTCTCAGAATCAAATGGATGAGAAAATTAATTATCTCTTATTTAATTTTTCCCATGTTTTTATAGTTATTCTGCTATTCGGGGCGATGGCAATAACAATTGGCCTACCCGTTATTGAGTTATATATGGTATTACTAACACGACTTCATTTTATACTAGCTGTTGCCCGCGACTTCGTCCGCATGTTATTTAACAAAGACAACCATTGACAACAGCCTGCTCGCCCATTCTGAGCCCGTGGGACGCATTGCAGGTTGTTGCTATCAAACTTAATCAGGCGCTGCGCTGCAACATTGGTTTTAATTATTTTTCGTGAGATCCTATTTTTTTTCTAAAATAAAAGTAGCCTAAGTTACTCCTTGTTACACCAGCTATGTGCCAATGAAAGTCCCGTCAAAATCGGTCCAGCCATTTTAGAGATTAGCCGGAACAAACAGACAGACAGACAAAAATTGTAAAAAAAATTGTTTCGGTTATTGGTAACGTGTATACATCCAAATGCACTTAGTAAAAAGCGGTTATTTTAATATTACAAACAGACACTCCAATTTTATTTATATGTATAGATATATACGAGTCTACATAACAACCTCGAAGGAACGGCACTCCCACGACATAGTGTAACCTAATGTGAGAGACTCGGCTACCTATAAAGCTGTGTACCTGTACCTGAATAAAACATTTTTCATTTTCATTCCCATATATTTTTTTCAACGACTGTACCTCCAAATGTGAATTGCATTTTTCGAGAATGCTATCTTTTGAAGAATATTTCATCAACACGGACGGTATTTTCCAAATCTATACAAACATGAAAGTTATTCTATTCATGTTCTTTATCTATCAGAATATTATTTTTTATTCATGTAAACCATTAAGTACAGTACTTATGAATCGTCAGAATAGTTACAAAATACTAAGCTACAATTTTACCGGCCGTTCGGAATGCCGTTCCTATGGAGAAGATTTTTTGCATAGGTAGTGGTTGTTTAGAGGTCAGAAAATGACATAGGCTAATTTTTATCCCGGAAAAATGCACAGTTCCTATGGGATAGTATACAGGAACCGTGCATTTGCAAAAGGACATAGAAGAAAAACGGACATCCTTTTTAATCGCGGGTAACACCGCGGGGTGCAGCTAGTTATAGAAGAAAAAGCTATAGCTTAAAAAATGTGTGGTACCGTAAGTTAAGTATTTTTGTACTTGCTGCCCATAGCCATCATTGACGCATATTTTTATAAAGAGAATACACTTTTTAAAAGTTTTTTTTTATTGGTCACTGAATATCCCGTAATAAAGATGATTGATCCGAAAGAAAAAAATAATTTAAAAAGTTTAAGATGCTCGTGAGAGTGGAAAATGATAATTAACTTTCGGAAAACTCCGTAATTATATTCGCGAGCGACAATTTGGGGATGTAATGATGGTGTTAAGGAAAAAAGGACCTACCCTGGCGAACAATACATCCCACGGTGCAAAGTTTGATTGCTTTGAAGTACAATTTTCATGCCCAGCCTGATCAAGATTATTTTGCATACGACTTTTCAAGATGTAGTACATTGAAATAAACCATTAACTTTTATACGTACACAAAAATAAATACAGAATCCCTATGATAAACATAAAAAAATATTCGTCTAATTAGGAATCTCCTTGATTTCTTATATTTACGCGAATACTACACATTGAAATAGAACAATTTTTTTAAGGATTTTATCGCGTTTATCCTCCCCGTTGTCCTCCCGTGACCATGGTTGCTGTAAAGCAGCCGAAACGTCGGGAACGTAAAAACGAAAAATAAACGCGATAAAATCCTTAAAAAAAATTGTTTTATTTCAATAGGAACCTCCTTTTTTTCGTCGGTTAAAAAGAGCAACCATTCAGTGTCTAGTCCACCTTCCGGCGGTAATATCGTAGACATTTTTGTCCATACATTATACGAGTAGTATGTAGCGAGCTCTTCAATCTCACATAACATACATGTATCAAATGAAATGAAACATTTAATTGTATATGAAATAAAATGAAACATTTAAGGTGGAAGCTCAGGGTCAGGACGCGAAATTCAAAATGTCAATGGTGTTAAAATTTTTTTTTAAACAAACTTAATACATTGAGACATCCAATGCAGAATGTTAATATCGCAAAACACTAAATTACATCGTAAAGATGTCCAAATTTTTCGTAAAAAAATAAGAACCATTGACATTTTGAATTTCGCGCCCTGACCCTGAGCTTCCCCCTTAATTCTGAATGAAAGGAAATGAAACATTATCACTACAAAGAAACACAGATGGCGCTGACGTAATTTTCCGTACAATCCTGTAACTAATGATAGTTTAAAGTTGGTACTTTACATAAATAAAACATATGCTGGTTCTGATTTTAACAAAATAGAATATTCAATACAACTATGCAACCGAGCGATCTATCTCCACACGGACGAAGAAGAATGTGTACGACACATTCTTCTTTTAACAAAATAATCAATAAAATGTTTTGAGAACAACAAGAACATACTGCCCGCCATCTTAGAAATACTTGCCCTATAATTAAACATCAAAGGATCTGCAGTACACGCACAAAGAAGGTATTACTTAAGTAAAACTTAATGACTAAGCTTAGGTACAACTTAATTGTTCTCTGAATTACAACGTTGTTGGAGATAAGAAAAGGTGATTGTAGAGGTTATTTAAGTAATTGTCAAACGTGTTTTAAGTTTTAAGTAATTGAATAGTGGCTGTACTCATCTACTGCCATTTTAACCCCAGCAATGAACGCCACTGAAAAAAGGGTGGCGAGGCAAACGATATAATGGCAACGCTCGGGCAAGGCAGCGAGGCCCTGTTAATCACAGAAGCAGCCTAGCAAGGCTGCTCGAGTAGAGAGAATACGCCATTTTCATATCATCATGTCACATCCATTATTTTATTTATAACTAGCTGTTGCCCGCGACTTCGTCCGCGTGGTATTTAACAAAGACAACCGTTGACAACAGCCTGTCCGCCCATTCTGAGCCCGCGGGAAGCATTGCAGGTGTTGCTATCAATCTTAATCAGGCGCAGCGCTGCAACATTGGTTTTAATTTGTTTTTCGGGAGATCCTACTTTTTCTGAAATAAAAGTAGCCTAAGTTACTCCTTGTTACAACAGCTATCTGCCAGTGAAAGTCCCGTCAAAATCGGTTCAGCCATTTCAGAGATTAGCCGGAACAAACAGACAGACAGACAGACAGACGCACAGACAGACAGACAGACAAAAATTTTAAAAAATGTTGTTCCGGTATAGGTAACGTGTATACATCCAAATGCACTTAGTAAAAAGCGGTTATTTTAATATTACAAACAGACACTCCAATTTTATTTATATGTATGTATGTATAGAGTATAGATGAAGATTTAGTTGTCAATAGAAAATCGTATTAAATACCAGTCCAATAGATATAAAATCGTTTGAAATAAGCACAAGAATACCGTCTAAAATCTTTTCAATTTCTTGGAAAATCCGGACATATCGGACTCGGAAGTTCCTCGCTCGCCGTTGACGTTTCGGTCCAATTATTGAGATAAATCACACCTGAGGGACGCTAGCTGCTGGCGCGGAACTCACCTGTCTATTTACTTGCAGCCCATTTAATTTATTGTTTCCTACGATGGACTTGGAATAGCGTGTTCGTTCTTCTGCAAGCCTGGTACTATTTAAAAGATGAAATTCAAAATCGTTTTTCCTCCGCAGATAATCAAAGTCTAGTCTTCTATCCCCCTCACACCACACATGTCTATACATATAAATAAAATTGGAGTGTCTGTTTGTAATATTAAAATAACCGCTTTTTACTAAGTGCATTTTGATGTATACACGTTACCTATACCTAAACTACATTTTTTACAATTTTTGTCTGTCTGTCTGTCCGTCTGTCTGTCTGTCTGTCTGTCTGTCTGTCCGTCTGTCTGTCTGTCTGTTTGTTCCGGGTAATCTCTGAAATGGCTGGACCGATTTTGACGGGAATTTCACTGGCAGATAGCTGATGTAACAAGGAGTAACATAGGCTACTTTTATTTTAGAAAAAAAAATTGGATCTCTCGAAAAAAAATTAAAACCAATGTTGCAGCGCTGCGCCTGATTAAAGTTTGATAGCAACAATCTGCAATGCGTCCCGCGGGATCAGAACGCGAGAAGGCTGTTGCCAACGGCTGAGTCTTTGTTAAATACCACGCGGACGAAGTCGCGGGCAACAGCTAGTCATAAATAAGTATGAGAGTGACAGCATAGTTTCTCAACGTCGTTACGGAACTCACCTGTCTATTTACCTGGAACCCATTTAATTTATTGTTTCCTACGATGGACTCGGAATAGCGTGTTCGTTCTTCTGCAAGCCTGGTACTATTTAAAAGATGAAATTCAAAATTGTTTTTCCTCCGCAGATAATCAAAGTCTAGTCTTCTATCCCCCTCACACCACACATGTCATAAATAAGTATAAGAGTGACAGCATAGTTTCTCAACGTCGTTACGGAACTCACCTGTATATTTACCTGGAACCCAATTAATTTATTGTTTCCTACGGTGGACTCGGAATAGCCTCCACGTTCTTCTGCAAGCCTGGTACTATTTTAAAGGCGAAATTCAAAATTGTTTTCCTCCGCAAATAATCAAAGGCTAGTCTTCTATCCCTTTCATACCTCATATGTCATTAATTAGTATGACAGTGAGAGCATCGTTTCTCGATGTCGTTACGATTAGATTAGGAGTTCCTGCTTACCCTATTGTTTTCCAAAAAACTCCCTGTGTATATAACAAGCGAACACGATCCCCAATTATCTGAAAACTCCCGTCTCTTAAATATTCTGTAAATTCCCTTGATTGAATTACTTTAGCGAAGCTATAGAACATCGCCCGCTATTTTTTGTTTGGGAATATAAAGTAAAATGAACTTTATCAAAGGTATTTATAATTTTATTCAGGTTGTACACGATCTGCAAATATATCATTAGTGTCAAATTTTACAGTGACAAATTTTAGGTACCTTTAGGGCCTGTATAACAATATGCTGATAAACTTTATCTACAACTTATGACAGATGGTTCATAAAAAATATAGCAGACGACCTTAAAGTAATTTATGTTCCCTTGACCGTTTTATTAAACGGCTAAGCAGCCTTTCCGTCAGTAATATAGAAGAGCAAGGCTCGCGGTCTGTACGTACCTCGCCTGAGACAATCCCGCTCACTGTGCTGCCCAAGTGCTGCCATCTGTGATTCGCCTCGCCTTCGGTCGGAATGTTTGCTCGTTTCAAACTGAGGTTGTATAACATCCCAAGCTAGCCTCATGAGCTGCAATAACATTGATTATTTTTAGCAAAAATATACACGTATTTAACTAGCTATCCTGGCGAACTTCGTGCGACCTCAGAATCAAATGTATTAGACAATCAACTATGTTTATTATTTATTATTCGTGAATTTTTCGCATCTTTTAATAACTACTCTGCTATCCAGCGCGGAGACAAATAAAGATCATGTAAATCCCCGTTTCCGTTCTTGACTTATAACTTCACTTATAAATGGTGTATCTAATACGACATTGTTTTATATATAGACTAGCTGTTACCCGCGACTTCGTCCGCGTGGTATTTAACAAAGACGCAACCGTTAGTAATAGCCCGCTCGCGCGTTCTGAGCCCGCGCGACTGGCAGCCTTTGTTAAGTCGTTGGCGGGGGTTGGGGGTTTTTTTCTAAAATAAAAGTAGCCTAAGTTACTCCTTGTTACATCAGCTATCTGCCAGTGAAATTCCCGTCAAAATCGGTCCAGCCATTTCAGAGATTACCCGGAACAAACAGACAGACAGACAGACAGACAGACAATTTTTTTAAAAAAGGTTGTTTTGCTATAGGTACCGTGTATACATCCAAATGCATTTAGTAAAAAGCGGCTATTTTAATATTACAAACATACACTCCAATTTTATTTATATGTATAGATGTATAGATAATTTACAAATACGTGTGTGTGAGTGTGTGTGTGTGCGTGTGTGTGCATGTGTGTGTGTGAGTGAGTGAGTTTATCGCCTATTCCTTTTTGCATTGAGTGAATCCTTATGCCTAGCTGATGATTAAATAATTATATTTATTGGACTTGCAGGCCGATATTGGGTACTAAAGTACACACGTAGGCCCTCCGTACATATCGTAGCAAGTTCTAACCAAACATCAAACATACTTAGTTCGATAGTCATCGCATAAAACACAATCTTGTAGAAAATTCTCGAACAAATATCCCTGAACTATCGGAGACGCCTTTGCACACGGCGCAATGAACTTCTCATTTCACATCTCTCAGAAACAAGATGAAAACTACGATATTTTTTGTGTGAATTGAGATTTTAAATCAAATATATTCTTGCAGCTGTCAGAATAGATATATAGTATTGAAATAAAAAAAACTATTAAGGATTTTATCGCGTTTATTTTTGGTTTTTACGTTCCCGACGTTTTGGCTGCTTTACGGCAACCATGGTCACGGGAGAACTGAGGTGGTTGACGTCCTAGTGTCATAGTTTGACGGGATACCCTCATAATATATAGTTGTTAGATATATAGTAGTTTAAAATAAAATCAATACTACGGCAAGACTGGACCGAGGTCGTGTCTGTACACAAAATATTGTTGGATTACAAATAATGGAATAAATACATTTTATGGGTTTCTGTGTTAAAGCCAAAGAAACTATACTAGTTGGATTTTAAATGAAGGTCGGCATCGGACAATTTGAACCCCGACTTTTTTTTGTCGTGGTGTCCATCGACCATTTACTTTACAATGTTTACAAGAGGGTTACGGCTTTGAATGCAATCTATTTTCTTGTTGAATTTTAGTCACATATCTCATATCGTTCAGTAAAAGTCCGACGATCCTGCCACAAATGTATCGAACGCGTTCCGTCTGGAATGTGTAATGCATTCGGGAATCCCTCCCTACGATCATGTAAGATGATAAATGATTTGAGTTTTCGTATTATATTCAAAGTCTCATTGAATTTTGAGCCTTATATACACGGTGAATTTACGTTGGGGAAAAAGTTAAGATCTTTCAGTCAGGGGAGGGCGGAATGCCTGGTGGAGCTGGATGCTATACCCCGAGACTAACTGTTGTGTTCCTGTATAGTATGTATACGTTCTGTGAAAACTCTCATAGTGTGTTTCAGGATTGTATGTAGAATCGATATTTGTTCTTGGACGTCGAGTGCAGCGCCATTGTGTATCAGCGCAGTGAACATGTTTCTTGTAGCGATGTTCTAAGAGGTCGCTACATTAGTTTAGTTCAATACATTCGTGGTGCGGTCACACCTGTGGCTTAGTACACTATTTGGGGCTTTAATAATATCACTATGCAGATGTGGCCAACACTTTAATACATTTAGTAACGTCATTAGTAATGAAGCGAATATTGACATTAGCATCAACACTAACATTAACCCAGATGTGACTTCACCATTACGATTTTAGGGGTGAGGCGTGTAATATCGTTATATTTTTTAACTATTCTGATCTTTTATATCCCACCTAATTATATCCAGTATTTCCTCTTGTTCTCGTATATCCTCAGTATCAGTATATCCTGAACCATTTATTCTATATTCCCATCTATACATATAAATAAAATTGGAGTGTCTGTTTGTAATATTAAAATAACCGCTTTTTACTAAGTGCATTTGGATGTATACACGTTGCCTATACCGAAACAACATTTTTTACAATTTTTGTCTGTCTGTCTGTCTGTCCGTCTGTCTGTCTGTCTGTCTGTCTGTCTGTTTGTTCCGGCTAGTCTCTGAAATGGCTGAACCGATTTTGACGGGACTTTCACTGGCAGATAGCTGATGCAACAAGGAGTAACTTAGGCTACTTTTATTTTAGCAAATAAAAAAAAATGGGAACTCACGAAAAAAAAAAAAAACCAATGTTGCAGCGCAGCGCCTGATTAAGTTTGATAGCAACAACCTGCAATGCGTCCTGCGGGCTCAGAATGGGCGAGCAGGCTGTTGTCAACAGTTGTCTTTGTTAAATACCACGCGGACGAAATCGCGGGCAACAGCTAGTCTAATTAATATGTGTTTGATTTCATTCCATTTTCGTCTACAGTACCCCAAGAACTTCACCGAACTCAATCATCGAATCGATCCTTCCGCGAACATTATTCATTTCGTTACATCAATAATTTGCACCATACAACCCCGGAGCGATGTCGGTCCGATAATATTTTATTCCCAAACCAGGTCTGAGTGTGGAACTCAATTTTCTGTATCGAACTGAACCGTGACTGGAATCAGTGATGTTTGGATGCGAGGTACGAGGTACGAGTAGCTGGTACGAGGGGGGGCCGGAGGCAGTGGATGGGTGATCGAGTGAGTAGCCAATTGCATTTGCAGGATGGATACGTGGGCTCTTAAGTTTTAACAAGTTTTTCGCGGCTTTAATCTATACATCTATACATACATATGCAAATAAATAAAATTGGAGTGTCTGATTGTAATATTAAAATAACTGCTTTTTACTACGTGCATTTGGATGTATACACGGTACCTATACCAAACCAACATTTTTTTAAATGTTTGTCTATCTGTCCGTCTGTCTGTCTGTCTGTTTGTTCCGGCTAATCTCTGAAATGGCTGGACCGATTTTGACGGGACTTTCACTGGGAGATAGCTGATGAAGCAAGGAGTAACATAGGCTACTTTTATTTTAGACTAGCTGTTACCCGCGACTTTGTCCGCTTTTTGTTAAATACCACGTCGCGGGTAACAGCTAGTGTTTCAATAAAAGCTTTTGTGTAAGTTCGACGTTTACATTTTAACTAACTAGCTGTCTCGGCGAACTTCGTTACGCCTCAGATTTAAATGTATATAATAATAATAACACCAGCCCTTTTTAATGTCCCACTGCTGGGCACGAGCCTGCCCTCAATGCCATGGGGATTAGGACATATTCCACCAAGCTAGCCCAGTGCGGGTTGGCGGACTTCACACGTCTTTCGAGGGATTCTCTCAGACATGCAGGTTTCCTCGCGATCTTTTCCTTCACCTTTTAGCAAGTGATAATCATGGTCGAAAATGAGTTTAGCACATAAAATCCAGAAATCCCAGAGGTGCGAGCCGGGGTTTGAACCAGCGATCCTCGTTACCAAGGCAAGCGTTCTACCAAATTGGCTATCACTGCTTAAAAAAGCTAGAATTAAATGTATGATAAATTAATTATCTTTATTTATAAGTTTTTTTTGTGATTTTTTCCCATGTTTTAATTACAAATTTAATTTATAATGCCATTTAAGGCGGGCATAAATTCAAAAATCGGCCCTTGAGTTATAAATGGTGTTACTGTCGCGACATTGTTTTATATATAAGAAGATTAAAAGCTTATACAGGGATTATATTGTAAGTTAAAAAAAAGATTGCTAACTAATCTTCCTGTTAACAATACAATTACAAAGTGTAGGAGTTCAATCCTACAATAGATATAATATTAATTAAATTAGAATAGTCGATTTAGTTCATTACACCTTTTATTTTAAAACATTAATATTATTAAGCATCGCAACACTAGCATAAGCGTCGTCACTAGGTCGGTTGCTATTGTACATGTATTATAATGTGTTAGTACCACAATACATTGTTTTGTCTTATTATCTCGCCTTTATGATCAAGCACCTATTCCATAAAATAACATACAAACAGTCAACTTCGCACACAAAGTATAATAAAGTGCCACGATTTATAATCGAAAATAATAAAAAACTAAGAGTTTGCAACGCGAAGCATGCTTTAACAATTTTGGAAGCATAAAAAATATCATCACACTACTATGGCACTATATGGCATTTCGCATACTCCAATAGAGCTTTGTTCGAGAGACAAGCAAATTGTAACCATCTGTAACAGACTTTACAATTGCAAGCCACTCACTTTGCTGAAAACTTGAAATGTACTTACATTGCAATTTTCATACAAAGAATTTATATGTGCCACTTTCTGTGAAGATTTTTGTTTCAACTTGAAATATGAACTCATAGTAGCTTTTGCAGTTTCAATGGTATTGATTGAGTGAATGTTAATCCCACTAATATTATAAATGTGAAAGTTTGAATGGATGGAGGGATGGATGTTTGTTACTCAATCACGCCAGAACGGCTGAACGGATCTGGATGAAATTTGGCAAAGTGATAGATTATAGTCTGGAATAGCACATAGGCTACTTTGTATTCCAGTAAAATGTATGGTTCCCGTGGGATAGATGTTTTAATTTTTCATACTTTTTATCGCGGGTAACACCGCCGGGCGCAGCTAGTAATTTATATGTGCAACTTTCTGTGAAGATTTTTGTTTCAACTTGAAATATGAACTCATTGTAGCTTTTGCAGTTTCAATGGTATTGATTGCGTGAATGTTAATCCCACTAATATTATAAATGTGAAAGTTTGAATGGATGGAGGTGTAGCGACCACTTTAACAACACCGCAAGCTACGCAGATGGCACTGCAGACACGCATTCAGAACAATAGACAATGACGTCACAATCCTGAATCACGCTATTAGAATTCTCGGAGCAAGTAGCATATATATAAGATCCCGACATTAACCGTCGGGGCATAGCGGCCGCCCCGCCAGGCATACCTGGTAGGCATGCCTGGCTGGAAGATCTTCCCTTTTCCGCTAAAGAGAGTTGGATGTTTGTTACTCAATCACGCCAGAACGGCTGAACGGATCTAGATGAAATTTGGCACAGAAATAGGCTACTTTTTATCCCGGTAAAATGTATGGATCCCGTGGGATATACTTATTGAAATTTTCCATAAAGCAAAGGATCGACATGATTTATAGAAAAGGATAAAGAGGAAAAGGACATACTTTTTAATCGCGGGCAACACCGCATGGCTTTTAAAGGCGTTTTTAAGTTTTAAGTCTTACAATAATGGTGTTATGAAACTTCAAGCCAATTTGTCTTACGAGAGCGTACAGTTGCTCGGAAAACTATAAAAGTGTTAGTGACAAAAGCTATTAAGATAATTTATTATGACTAGCTTTTATAGCTTCATGAGCTCACATTGAGATGATTTCCGAACATGAAGTAGCCACGGAGCCACTGAAATCTTCACTTAAAATAGTAATTTGTAAATGTGGGAACCATGTAGCCATTATCTTGTAATTATATAAGTACATAGTGTAAGTACTTTTTTGACCAGCTGCTCAAGTCTGCCTAGCCGGTCCTACATTCTTTTTAACCGACTTCAAAAAAAAGGAGGAGGTTCTCAATTCGGTTGTATTTTTTTTTTTTTTTTTTTTTTTTTTTTTTATTTTTTTTTTTTATGTTTGTTACCTCATATCTCCGTCATTTATGAACCGATTTGGAAAATTATTTTTTTATATGAAAGGATATGTTTACAGATTGGTCCCATTTTTTTCAAAAAAATGTTCTGATGATGGGATCCATGAGGAATTGAGAGAACTCCTCAAATTTTATAGGCATACCGATAGCAATTTTGGTATTTTCATCAAGAAGTCAAGCATTTGCATTCAGAAAGTATCATTTGCTGAAGTGGAAGTGATGAAGAAGGCCACAAATGGCCAGCGGAACTTGTCAGTGATACGTATTTCACGGGTTGCGCCAAGATAATCTCGATTATTGGTATACCTATTATCCAGTAAAAAGATTGATTTACAAATCTTTTTAGTGACAAAGAATAGTAAATATATCCACTAAAAAGTTTAAAATAAAAAACTTTTTAACAAAATAAAAACCGTCTTCAAAAAACTAAAAAGCAAAAAATAATCTAATCTTGAAATCTACCTTGTCTAACCACATCAAATATTTAACTAATCTGAAGTCGGTGCCAAATAAACAACCGACGAAGAATAACAAAAGTATAGTCACTAACGAGATGCGCGGACCAATTTGTAGGTATAGTCTTTGGCGCAGACCGGCAATACTCGACTCAGTTGTTAGTTTGGCACCGACTTCAGATTAGTTAAATATTTGATGTGGTTAGACAAGGTAGATTTCAAGATTAGATTATTTTTTGCTTTTTAGTTTTTTGAAGACGGTTTTTATTTTGTTAAAAAGTTTTTTATTACATATCCATAACAATGTACTGCTGATAGCAACCATGGAGTTTCTTGCCAGTTCTTCTCTATACGAATAGCATTCTGAACGATGACTTTACCTCTTTTTTTTATACGTCTGTGATCTTATCCATCTGTTATCACTTCGAATAGTTTATGTCCTGTTATCAACACACGAGCCTTGAAATGTCAAAATGGAGAGATTTCAAATATCACTGCTTCACAGTGTTAGCCCACGGGAATTTCATATCCGCATTGCAAAACGAAATTGATTGCGTGAATGCATTTTAAACTTGGCTCAAAAATCGAACAAAGCCTTGCTATCGCGGACGCGATTGCTGGAATAGTCATTTCATTGTTACCAGCTTCAATATTGATGGTGATTGAATTAATAATGTTTGATACTTTCAATTGTTCCAGGCTAAATGGTACTGAGACATGATCGCAGCTATGGGCCTCATAAGAACCGGCCCGGGTGCCCAGGGCCTTAAACAACGGGCTACCCTCGGGGTTGAGGACGACTGGGGTGTGGGCCCCGGACGTCCGGTGACGATGACGACTCCTGAGGAGGACGGCGGCGGGGAGCTACGCCCGCCGCCGTCCTCCTCAGGAGTCGTCATCGTCAGTGCGCAGCGAGGGCGCAGGGGGAGCAAACATCTGCTCCCCGAGACGGGCCCCCATAAGGGGGCGAGACACAAGAGGGGCACCGGTGCGTTCCGTTTGGAGATCCCGAAGCCCCTCCTACATGTGTCGAAGGCGGCCACCGGGGGGGGGTTTTAGTGGGTAAGAATCCCACATAACCCGGCCCTCTCCCACAAAGAGGCCGGGTATCTAAAGTAGCCTATGTGCTATTCCAGACTATAATCTATCTTTGTGTCAATTTGCATCCAGATCCGTTCAGCCGTCCTGGCGTGATTGAGTAACAAACATCCATCCATCCATTCAAATTTTCACATTTATAATATTAGTGGGATTAGACCACTATTCATTTTTTTTTTAAATTCATTCGCCCAATAATTGTGGTTGGGTTCGTAAAATCGTTGAAGACCGGGCGCCCTAGTATGTAGATAGCCAACGTTTCTTCTTATATTATACCGTAATGTACTGCGCTTGATGTGAATACATAACAATTGGCAGCAACCGTTCGCTTGGAAATCTCTTATTACTGTTTATCTATCTCTCTTTCTTAACGGTTCCAAGAGTTCGTTTAGTTAGGGTTGGATCCTTTTTTTGTTTTAGGATCCATGATATAATATTATTACAAAATTGAATATTTACAAATAAAGTTAAAATAAATAGGAAAACAAAAAAAAATATGAAAACAATATGAAAAGTCCACGTGGCTGTGGCTGCATTTCCTCGTTGTAGAAGCATGCTGATTTTTTTAAGCGAGGAAAGAGCCAGCCCTCCTGTCACTTATGGAGGCAATTAACCTAGGTGATAATCGGTGAATAAAGTATTCAGCGCTAAAGTCCATCGGCCTAACGTCTCTACGGTAAGTTTAATACTGATTGTGTGGTAACCCTAATTATTTGGTGTGATTCGAGTGAATGATAAAACGAGCCCACGGTGTAAACATACAAGCACTCAATTAACTGGTCACAATTTGTTATAACTAAGTCATGTGAATGAATGGAACCTTATAAAAATGTGAATATAATATTATATTGTATGTTGACGACTTGATTAGCGCAGTTAGTAGTGACTCTGCTTTCTGCGTCGAGGGATCCGGGTTCGTAAGTAAGTAAGTAATATATACTGAGTTCGCCCCTAGTCCATTGTCCGGTACCCACATTACAAGCGTTGCTAAGTGTGGAACCGTATATTTGGTGTGCGTCTGGCGATAATATCATTATCATTATGTCTCTCTCTTTACACGGGCTATACCCGGATTTTTGGAAGGCTTGCGTGGGGACATTGGTCCAACACGTAGAGGCCCTTTTTCAGAATTTTAATGTTATGTTAGCCAGCTGCTGGGGTCAATTGCTGAAAATGATAGTATAAACAGCGAATTGACCTCAGCAGGCGGAGGAACTATTGCAGGAATATGGAATGATAATTGAGTCTATGGATTGAGGTTTGGATGGACATGAGATATGGCTATTGAAAGGGTAGCAGACACCTGCCATAATCAGCTTTAACCAATTATTATTGGCAGGTGGCGACTCGCCACTCGTTAGGTGGGCCCCCTAAAAAGGCCGTCATATAAGACGACAAGGGGCAACACTGGCTGGAGCGGCTCAGGGGTGTAGAGAGGTGTGCTGCGCTTTCTCCGTGGTTACTCGCGGCGTTATGCCCTTTAACACTTCCACCCCTGGAGCATATAGCTCTAACGACCCCTCTCTGGACAGCCAATTAAGGCAAGCCAGAGCCGAGAGTCCTGCGGGCCCCCGTCTGTTTCCACTCGACCGACGAAGACACGCCGAGGTGGGGGCCCTGACCGACTCTCTGGGGCACTCGGGTCCGTGGTGTCGCTACTCACCAACAGCTCGCCACAAGCTGCCCTGCGGCTTTATCATCATCATCATTATCATCATTATCATTATCATATTGATGTGCTATCTATTCCAGTAGAATCAAGCAATCATGTGTATATCAATGTATATCAATCAAAAACCTATTCCAAGCCAATGTCACATATTTTTACCAATTAACTCATCTCATACTCACCTTCAACACGCATGAATATGAAAGCAAAACATTCATCGGGCATAGCTCAAAAATAAAAAACAAAACAAAACATAAAAGAATTTGAGTTACAAAGAACTGAAATGAAACTAAATTTTAAGGATTTTATCGCGATTTTATTTCTATTTTACGTTCCCGACGTTTCGGCTGCTTTACAAAGAATTATCAAAATTAAGTATTTGCCAGCTCTTTACGAAAAAAAAACTCAAATAAATACCATTCGTTTGGTACATTGAAGTCAACACAGCGACATCTCATAAATAAACATGTATGGTAACGCAAGTGCGTATCAGCCCTTATCGAGTGGATACTTAGCTGAATTAACTTCTTGAGTGGATCGACCCTTATTCAATTTTTTTTCTGAAGTATTGGGTTTGTTAGGGCTGTTAGTTCGTAGAAATAACATTTATTATGTACCATAACACCTTTAATACCGAAGATAAGCCAAAATATTCACTGTAGTATGCAGGCAGGGTATAAATTGTTTAATGAAAAAAGTCTTAAAAATTCCAAGATTCAGTCCCCAAGTTAAATTATTTTGGGAATCAAGAAACCATATAATAATACCAATGCAAGACTAATATTCCAAATAGACAATTTTCAGTCTAGCAGTTTAGAAGTTGTAAAAAGAACTCTAAACTATTTTGTTAAAAATCAAAATGATTTGTGTTGTCTTTAAAATTCAACTTTTATTTTTCTTTATAGATGAAATCGATTTCATTTAAAAACAACTGCTTCGGAATATTTTCAATCGAATAAAAAAACTTTTTAACAAAATAAAAACCGTCTTCAAAAAACTAAATAGCAAAAAATAATCTAATCTTGAAATCTACCTGGTCTAACTAAATCAGATATTTGACGAAAGTGAAGTCGGTGCCAAACAAAGAACTGAGTCGAGTATTGCCAGTCCGCGCCAAAGACTATACATTTTTGCCAAAACAGTCCAGCCGTTTTCAAACGATGCGTTTACCAACGAACAGATATTTTTTATTATTATTATTATGATTGCAAACTAAATACATAGACTATCAAAATAAGTCAATCATTTTCACAATGAGCTGGGCCAGAACATGGTGAAGCTGTTTCATCCTTTAAACGATCATTTGCGGTAAGGAACCCTAGAAAAACCATAAAATATTGCAAGGTAATCCTTCGGTTGCGTGCTCAACTTGTAATGGAAAAACTAAGCGAGAGCTGATTTGGTTCGGCTGCACGATCCGCGGGGTCATTTTCCTGTTCGCCGAGATACTTTTTTTCCTGTTATTTATACACCGACGACTTTTCTTCGGTAATCAATTACCTAAACGGGAGGGATTACATTAATTAATAACAATACCAAGCATGTATTTCTGTACGCAAGGAAATGTGCCCATTTTTTTTATGGGGGGAAAGCATTGAAAGATACCCGGCCTCTGTGTGGGAGAGGGCCGGGTTATGTGGGATTCTCTCCCATTTACGGGCGCCCGTCTCGGGGGAGCAGGACTTAATTTCTTAGTCTTAGATGAACTCGCTTTTATGCACTAGAGCATGGAATGCAATTTTACACTTACACTTACACCCGGCATAAACAGGGACTTGACGAGCATGAAAAGTAAAAATAACATTAAATTAATAAATGCGTCGTTTTTTTTTTTTTTTATTACATTATAGGCAAGTATTTGATCTCGATCTCACCTGATGGAAAGTGACGATGAGATCTACGATAGAGCATACTTGCCTAGGTAGGAAGGCGGCAGTAGATAGAGACGCTACATTCAGTAGGCACATGCAGCGCAACTGATCTGACCGGCCATCCATGAATGGCAACACCGAACATCATGCCGGAACACGGCTAGGCCGCTTGGCGACATGGGTTTGTTCAGTGGGTGTTGACTAGCCACGGCCGAAGCCTACCACCAGTAGAGTTGTCACCTGGTTGGCACCATCCAGGGTCACGTGTAGGGTATCTCGAGGGTACTTAATTTTCCTACCGACGGTGACTCGACCCCAACACCCCCCCATGGTAGGACATAACAAAACATCACGCAGCTCTGAATTTTGTGTACACAACTCGCACACAATAGATTGTATTAATAAATTCTAGAGCAGAATCGCGTCTATCACATCCATTCAGAAACAGCGTGGGCGTATATGAAGATGCTTCAAAAACTATTGTGGGCCGAGTATTTTCAGCACAAAACGTGTTTGATATTTTTAGATGGACGTAAACAGGTTAATTCGTGTGTAAGTACATACAAGTAATTAGTTAAATAAGCTTAATTAATGGAGTGTTTTGTCAGCAAGGATGTCTAGACCAACCATTTGATTGGTACTCCGGGGGTGTCACCATTCGCCTCAGAAGATTGGGCGGTCTTTTCACTAAGGCGTAGGTGTAGATTACAGAGCAACACAATGGAATTGTCCACACCCACACACGATCGCACGTGTAAACGGCATGGGGTAGGCAGAGATGCAATTTTTTTTTATTACTTTATAGGCAAGTAAGTATTTGATCTCGATCTCACCTGATGGTAAGTGATGATGAGTTCTACGATGGAGCATACTCGCCTAGGTAGGAAGGCGGCAGTAGATCGAGACGCTACATTCACTAGGCACATGCAGCGCAACTGATCTGACCCGCCATCCATGAATGGCAAAACCGAACATCATGCCGGAACACGGCTAGGCCGTTTGGCGACATGGCTTTGTTCAGTGGGTGGTGACTAGCCACGGCCGAAGCCTAACACCAGTAACACTGCAATACACCTACAATTCGCCGATGCTATTTGGTCTCAATAGGAGGTCATTCTACTAATATTGGACCTTCCTTAAAAAATACATCTACAATCTATACTCAATTTACAGAATACAGAGTACATTTCGGAGAGTGTGCGATGGAATTACATGAATTAATTCCCCCATCTCCATTCTATCGTCGGTCGACAAGACGCACGGACAAGGTGTCATCCGTACACTGTGGACATTCCTTCGGTTCACCTCACACACACACACACATACACCTGCACAGGTACCTTCTAGGCAAGTATGCTCCATCGTAGATCTCATCGTCACTTACCATCAGGTGACATCGAGATCAAATACTTGCCTATAAAGTAATAAAAAAAATCTCTCTCTATGGTCGGTCCCTTATGTCTGAGGATCGCGATCATCCTTGGATAGTCCACACTTGGATCGAACGATTAGGCTCCATCGGTCTCTGATCATGGCGCTTCTGACCACCGAGCTGAATTTGGATGAAGATGAGTCCTTTACTTGATCGATCCATCTGGTTGGGGAACGTCCTCGAGCTCGCAAATATAAGATGGATATGTTAAGATATAGTCTACAAATGTGATCCAGTGCGGGCTTTTGAACTTCGCACGGCTTTTTATAGATGTGTGAGTTTCCTTGAAATGTTTGCTTTCGTCGTATAGCAAGTGCATGAAAAACCTTCCAATTCGAGCAGGGGTTTAATGAAATTTCTGCACTTTGAAGACCAACTTCAGTAAAATAATGATTTTAGTAGAAGTCAAGGTGTATGAACTTAATAAAAGGAATTAACAATGACTTGCTCATTAGAAAAATATAATTCAATTTTCAAGCGTACAACAAAAGCTTCAAGCATCTCCATATTTCTAGGGCTCAACGATCTGAAACCCCAAAAAGATCTTTGATATTTCAGAAAACCCCAGTCGTGAAAAATATCCCTCGCTAAGTCTATTGTGGTATTTCGTTTGAGGGTCGGCGGCACGGAATAAAGAATAACTGGAATTAGCATGTTAGTATACTGTGTCTTTCAGATTTTTGATGTCAATGATTATTCAAATGTTTATTTCATGTATTTTTTAATTGAAATATCTATATTGTAAATACTCGTATGCTTCATATTCAGACGAGTGGTTGTTTATACATTCTTTGTATGGCAGCTCACTCCAAACAATTCTTATACCAGCTAACTCTAAGCCGTATAGAAATTTATTCATTCGTTTAGGAGCTACGATATCACAACCATATCGAGGGAAAAAACATGCTGCCTAAAGTATCCAAGTTCCAATATTTGGCGACAGGCAATTTTTTTTATATTTTATATTCCGTGGTCGCCACACTGAGCCGATAATTCCCTGTCACTAAGCTATTGTGGCGATACCGAAAGGGGTTTTTGTATGGCAGCCTTGAAAGTTTGCTACCGACGAAATTGAAATTTAATATTTTATATTTGGCAGCTTTTTTAGGAGTTTTACTAGAGTTGAGGGCACAATGTATAAATTTAATATTGTTTTTTTTTTATGGAATTATTTTGCCATTCGTAAATTCTTTTTTTTGTGGCGAGTTTATTTGAGTACTAAGAGTATTACTACTAAGTACCGCTGGACTAAGAGCCTTGAAATTTGAATGGTCCGTTATTTTTATTACAAAACTATCTAGGTAACATTTTGACCAGAGCGTTTGATAATAAAATATTTCCCTTGATTCACATTTGATATTTGACATGAAAATCGAATATTGATTTCTTATATTTACGCGAATACTACACATTGAAATGAAACTAATTTTACGGATTTTTTCACGTTAATTTTATGGTTTGAAAATTTACGTTTTGAAAATCGAAGTCACAAATACATGCTGTGATCTGAGCATCCTTCGCTCAATCTCGATGTGACCCAGAGATCATTAATAGCTAGTGCCTGCGTAATACTTGAACTTAAACCTTCTCATGGCACGTAGCGTCAAACATTGTGTGATGAGCACGAATGTTTGTACCCGATTCATGGATGTTAAATATCTAAATATTAATTTTTTATATTGGATTCACCCCAGTTATTGTACAGTACCCTCAGTACAAGCGTCGCATAGTTTGGGAACATTTTGAATTGCTTTCGGATCCCCTGCGCCAGAGTAACATCAAACATATTAAAAAAAGCTACAACAAAGAATTAAGCACTAGTTATTGCCATCGGCTTCGCTCCTGATTTACAACTCACCGCCGTATTGATAAACAATGCAAATAGGTAGACGCATACAGATTTTCTTATAAAGCTTCGCTAATTAAATCCTTCATAGGTATACCTTTGCCGTACCACCGTATCAGTATAGACCCGCGTAAACAGCCACCGTAAGGCCTCAGCCTCGAATTTAGCGGGCAGCGGGGCGGCGGAGGCGGGCGGCGCGGGAGCGGAGCTCGTTGGCTGCCCCGCGCCGCTGCCACGCCGCTGTTTTCGAGAACCGGTCAATTTGATTTTACGCATAAGATCCTGCCGCTCCCGCGCCGCCGCCGCCGCCGCCCCGCTGCCCGCTAAATTCGAGGCTGAGGCCTAATTACTGTTAACTCGTGTGTTGATGACGTCACTAGTCGCGCTGGTGTGAGCGACGTTGATTGGCGAACCCGCAATTTGTTACCAATTAGTGCATTTCAATCAGCTCGTGTAGGAAAAACATAGTAGCTACTTGCTTGTTTTTATAAATACGACCTTATGTTCTGCACATCGGTAGTGTAGGATCTGCGCGCGGTGAGCTTATGGGCTTAGGTTGGATACGATGTGTTCTAAAATATAAGTATGAGGATTTGGTTTGTTTGAAAATACTAAATGATAAATTACATGATATAATTTGTGAATGAAGAATCTACTGTTTTTTTTTTATTACATTATAGGCAAGTATTTGATCTCGATCTTGCCTGATGGTAAGTGACGATGAGATCTACGATGGAGCATACTTGCCTAGGTAGGAAGGCGGCAGTAGATCGAGACGCTACATTCACTAGGCACATGCAGCGCAACTGATCTGACCCGCCATCCATGAAACTGTAAGAAAGAGAAGTCAATCTTACTTCGACTTTGGCAGCCTATCTTGATTTGAGAGCAGCGAAAGGGCTTAAGGTTTTCCGTGTTGCTAATCACGAAATATACGTCGCTAATAAACTCAAAATTTAAATAGCATTTTTGCTGAATCGGCCACCGATGCCTTCCTCTAATTATGTGACTTATCCCAAGGATGCGGTGTCAATTAACTTCTAACGTCATTATGGATCGCACGACGCGTCATTCGGCGTACGTTAACGCAATCAACGTCAATCAGGTGAGTTGTAATTAAAATATGGCGGCGTGTGGTTCGTTTATTTACGTCATAACTAGGTTAAGCTGGTGGCTTTGCTCGTGCTATATTTGGCTATACATATTACCATGTCATTATATTGTATGACAAAAATAAAGACATATTATATTGATTCAGCCACTTATTGATCTTTATACTAACGCGAATACTATAAATTGAAATAAAACTTATTTTACAGTTTTTACGTACCTGACGTTTCGGCTACTTTACAGCAACCATGGTCACGGAAGGACTGAGGTGTTAGACTTCGGTCACTTAACATTATATATTTTATAAAAATACTAAAGGCCTGTATCGCTATGCGCTGATAAACTGTATCCACGACTTATTTGTCAGAATTGATCTGAACCATCCGCCAAATAAGTGGTGGATAGGTTTATCAACAAAAAATTAAACAGGCCCTTAGATAAGTAGGTAACTATGTAACTCGTATTAAGATTAACTTCTTCGGAGTGTTGTTCAATTGTTTGAAGTACCTTAACCCACTTCACTCAAGTCTCCCAAGTTACTTCAGGCATGAAACACATTCTCCTACACCACACATCCAGATAAAGTATTCTTTCTTTAAAAACAATTCACTTTAAAAACATAGCGGGAACCTTTTCGAACATACCTACCACTCAATCGTGAAACATCCTAAATCCCAACAATGCTATATTGAAGTTAAACTGTTTCATAGAGATGAAAAGGTCGGAAATTGATTGATGGGATCCCGAGACTGCTTAGGTCGCAGATGGGTGCTGGTAATGAAAGAAAGACCGCACGCGGCGAGGCAAATTGCTTTCAGACGACACATTGCATTAGGCGAGTACACATTGGTATAGTTAACGCGATTATATGTACAGACTAGCTGTTGCCCGCGACTTCGTCCGCGTGGTATTTAACAAAGACAACCGTTGACAACAGCCTGCTCGCCCATTCTGAGCCCGCGGGACGCATTGCAGGTTGTTGCTATCAAACTTAATCAGGCGCTACGCTGCAACATTGGTTTTAATTTTTTTTCGTGAGATCCAATTTTTTTTTCTAAAATAAAAGTAGCCTATGTTACTCCTTGTTACATCAGCTATCTGCCAGTGAAATTCCCGTCAAAATCGGTCCAGCCATTTCAGAGATTACCCGGAACAAACAGACAGACAGACAGACAGACAGACAGACGGACAGACAGACAGACAGACAGACAGACAGACAAAAATTGTAAAAAATGTTGTTTCGGTATAGGTAACGTGTATACATCCAAATGCACTTAGTAAAAAGTGGTTATTTTAATATTACAAACAGACACTCCAATTTTATTTATATGTATAGATAGTGGTAATGATGTTTTAGTTACCATATATTTAAGTGGAAGTATATGGTGGTCCGGTACCGTACGATGGACTGGGCAATACCAATATATTATTCTTATACAGACAATAAATATCCATGACTCGGGTACTAACATTCGTGATCATCATACAGGGTTTACCGAGGATTCGAACCCGGGATCCTGGGTTTACAAAGTAGGGTACACTTAGTAGTTTCTTAATAAATAGGCGCGTTTTGGTGCGGCCGGTTCAGACAGTGGGTAGATTTCATATCCTTTGCATCGCTGTAAGCCCTACTATTTATATTAGCGTCGCGGGAATTGTGTGAAAATTTTGAAATTAATTTTTTATCCCAATAAAATGATAGCAGGGATATTTTATTCGGTTTTTTTTTAAATCTACGTATCGCATTTCTGTATTCACATAATTATCCTAAATGCGCTCAAAGTTCAGGTTCAAGGATGAATTATAATATGCTTTCTAAATCACCATGTATACAACGCAGTGCTGATAGTTTCAGTATCAAACTGAATATAATGGATTTAAATTTTGAAACATGCAAAAAAGCCGAAACTCAAAAACGTCCGAGAACCAAGTGTGATAAAAAATTTCACGATTCACAACAGGGTTTTGGGTCGTCGCATCCGACGGCCGGGGAGAGCAGACGGGCGATTTTTAATCATACGACAGCTGCCTTGTTTGACTAGTCACAAGTGTAGCCCATCATTCATGAGGTGCTAGGTTTAACTGTCATTAAAAATTGGAAACAGCCAGCTCTGTTAGTGCTGTAGACTAGAATATATAGTGATAATAAAAAAACCTACAAGACAAATAAACTATTGGTACCGTACAAAGCAACGCTTGTATAATAGGTACAGTACCGTGAACTGAGTTTGATCCCAGTTATTACTGGGATCGCTATTATATATTTAAAAAAATCGGATCGGAAACGGATTCTAAAGCTTTCCGATGTCGCTCCCAACGAGCTGTCAAGAGCCGATATATATATATATATAACAAAGTCATGTTAGTTACACAATATATAACTCAAGAACAGGTGGGCCCATTTTTATCATTTTAGATTTTTAGAATTTGTCTCCGCCCCGAATCGCGAAAACTATTCATGCATGGAAAAAAATCACAAAACCAATAATAATAAAGAGAATTAATTTTGTGATACATTTGATTCAGAGGCGGTACGAAGTTAGCCGGGACAGCTAGTTTTAAATAACGGTCAAATGAAATTTCAAACACTTCCGATCCTGATAAGATGGTGTGCATTTACTTGGAATCTATATTCTTAGCTATTACGGAAAGCAGTCCCAAAAAAATCCGTATAACGATTTTAACGATTTGAAATAACCTTTCAATTCCGAAAATTTTCATGACACGAAACACAGGACCAGGCGGACTTAGAATATACATTAAATATAGATGTGTTGGTATCCATTATTTAGTGGCGGGTTTGTCGTCCGTCTGTTATCCCGGAATTGTTGGCACGTTGGACACGTCGCGCAGATATGAACGGTCGATACCCTAGGACAATAACGTTTTTGTGTTCAAGCTCCAGGTGAATCTATCCGATTATCCGGGGAACATGACGAACATAGGAAAATGGGTGACCAGAGTAGACGCCAAATCTAGATTATAGATTGGGTTTGTTTGATAGGTCTCAGAATAGCTGCGTGTTGCCTGGGGCCGAATTCTGCTAATTTAAATAAAATGACATACGATTGCCATACCAGCGACACACTATTGAGGTTCCATTACGACTGTGACAGATTGGCTATTCTGCGATAACTTTAATTTCGTCTCGATGGAGTATCATTTCAGTGGCAATGGTTTTGTGTCGACGGCTAGAAACGTCAGATAACGTGTAGAACATAATTATTTAGCTACATTATATTGATTCACGACTGAAGTACAGAATATGAAAGAGTTCAATGACAGTTGAATGGCTGGTCAGTGGAAAACTAGTAGACTACCAAATGTCTAAATTCATTCAATTGACACGCTATCAACACTCCACTAAAGCGTTTGTAAATTAGCTGAATTTAGCCCCTGGTCGCGCACATTCTACTAGCAAAATGGACTTAAAAGTACATACTTTGTTTCACTTTTGGCCAGTTTTCGTTTGTTAAATCTATCAAGTGTCAATAATTTATATTATGAGATATACTAAGTACGCCTTATCCGTATACTAAGCCTAATAAAAAAAGCTTGGAATCTCAGTAATAATAAATATAAATAGATACATTACAAAATGTAAGTTTATTTTCTTAAACTGAATAAAGTAACGCAATTCCTGGAATTCACAAAAGGAAATCTCAAGTATTCGTTTTAATTCCGCTATCAGATTATGAGTAATGTTTGAGCAACGCGTTCGTTACGGAGAGGACGTCGAGCTCGGATTTGTTTTGAGCGATAATTAAATGCTTTTAACCACTTGAGTCTCTACAGATTTAGTTTTCTCTTGATTACTCAAGTATTTAAAAGCTGTTTGATGTTTTGCTTTATTTTTCCTGATAAAACTGTGACGGCCGCATTGGCCAACCACTTAGATCACATAGGAACAAAATTAAAAAAAAAAAAAAAAAATTACACCAAAAAAAAACCTTCTTCAAAAAACTAAAAAGCAAAAGATAACCTAATCTTGGAATCTACCTTGTCTAAGTAAATAGAATACTTCATGAATGTGAAGTTAGTGCCAAACAAACAACTAAGTCGAGTATTGCCGGTCCGCGCCAAAGACTATACCTACAAATTGGTCCTCGCATCTCGTTACTGAGACGCTACTTACTCGGCATTTATTATCGAAAATAATGTCCCGTACGATTTTTTTCCCCAAAACAACACACCCAAGTAATTTATAGATGTATATATATAAAACAAAGTCGTGTCAGTTACATTCATAACTCAAGAACGTGAGGGCAGGTTTTTATGATCTTTGATTTTTTTAATTTATGTATGTCCCGTATAGCTATTAAACAACACGCAAAAAAAAAAACAATAATTCATTTTCTCATACATTTGATTCTGAGGCAGTACGAAGTTCGCCGGGACAGCTAATAATTACTATAATCATAATCTAATAATGTAATTATCATAGCGAGAAATAATCGAATTTTCGTATTGAATTAAGTTTGTGTATTATTATAGAGCCAACGACAAAACCCCGTCTTGAGGTTTACCCAAGAGAAATTCAATAGAAATGTAAATCAGTTGAATTATAGAATGGTATAACACAGCAAAGTGCATGCATGAATCGTTAAATGAACAAAGACAGAGCATAAAGGATTTAGCAAAACAATTTAGTTTCGTCTCAATTGCTTGTATTTTATGAACATAGACATTGATGAACAATCAAGTAGATACGGAATGCTAGTACTTACACGTTGTCATCAATAAACAAATGGGGGAAGAGGAACCCACGACTGACCCTCGGCTTGTCAACTTTTCCAATTATAAACCAAACAAGTTTGATTGATAATTGAAGAAGCCAGTAACACCGAAGTCCTCTAAGATGTTAGTCGAGAAACTATCTATCAAGAGTGACGGGACCTCAAATAAAATGCAATTCTCCGCGAAACGAAACGAATGTAAAAGAGTATTTGACACGTGTTTCGCCTCTAAACGAGCGTTCCTCAGGACTGCTGGTCTACGAAAGAGCGACAAAGCACCACACACCCGCCTTATGAATGCAACTGACCGCCATCCCCACAACCCCACTACTTTTTCTACTACGTGAATCAATTGAGCGACTCTGATGTCTGTTGTGAGTCATTAATGTCCTAGCTGCCGCTAATAACCTACTTTGATTGCACACACTAAACTACTAAACTGACGATCAGTAAGTGCAAAAGCGAGACAGTGATATCGTTTCAATGTAGCTAGGGTAACTAGACTGTGTAGCAGGTGCGCTGTGCAGCCCAGATTTGTGGTGGCATGTTCGAGCGCATGAAACCTATCTACGTGATTCTCAATATACATCGACGGACTTAGTTTAATTATTACTGGCATACTTAGCAAGAGTGGTATTCAAATTCAAGAAGACTGATTGTGGTTTATTTATTGTGAATCATAAATATTTTGAAACTGAGTTATGAACGGATTAAAGTTGAATATTCTATGATTTAAGTGAGCAATAAACACATTAGCAACATTCATTCACATCGTAGCTAAAACCAAATTGGCGGTGGCTCAGTTTTCTCTTTGTGAGAGGGATATAAATTAAAACATAACAAACTTTCATTCATATTTTCAACGCATGAAATTGATAGCGAAGCGCGTTTTTATACATATATATAATATATACTAGCTGCGCCCCGCGGAGTTACCCGCGATTAAAAAGTATGTCCTTTTCCTCTATGTCCTTTTGCAATTGCACGGTTCCTGTATGCTATCCCATAGGAACCGTGCATTTTTCCGGGATCACAATTAGCCTATATCATTTTCTGACCCCTAAACTCCCACTACCTATGAAAAAAATCATGTCAATCCTTTGCTCTATGAAAAATTAAAACAAATCTATCCCACGGGAACCATACATTTTACCGGTTAAAATTAGCCTAAGTGCTATTCCAGACTATAATGTATCTCTGTGCCAAATTTCATCCAGATCCATTCAGCCGTTCTGGCGTGATTGAGTAACAAACATCCATCCATCCAAACTTTCACATTTATAATTTTAGTGGGATACATACCACCCGTCTGGCTGGAAGCACTTCCCTTTTCCGCTAAGATCTGATAAAGAGAAAGTTATGAACGTGCAACTGGATTCTCTTTAATTAATATAGAGAACCATTATAATAACTCCAACTAATTTCGTCCGACAGCATCTTAACCCTATTACAGCCAACGGCGACACTTTGAAGTTTTGACGCCCCAATTTAATAGAAACTTCAACTTGTTGTGCCCCTTCGTCGTTTTCCTGTTTAAGAACCCTTTGGTTATCAAATATTTTATAATTCGATGAGCGTTGTAGCAGTTTTGCAACTTTCGCAAGAGTCACATCTGCATTGTGTTACTGCAAATTGTTATTTTTAACCGACTTCAAAAAGGATAAGGTTCTCAATTCGGTTGCATTTTTTTGTATGTTTGTTACCTCAGATCTCCTTCATGTATGAACCGATTTAGAAAATCTTTTTTTTTATGAAAAGATAAGCTTACAGATTGGTGCCATTTTTTTTGAAAATTTGTTCCGAGTCATGGGATCCATGAGGAATTGAGAGGACCCCTCAAATTTTAAGGATCAAATAGCAACCACCTTCCTTTCCGTAATTAACTGGTACACGTGAAATGTAATGTAGGCTCATTCCGAACTACATGACAAATGACCAACTGAATCAACAGTAATTTTATTCACATCATGCATTTGCTTAACGAGTCGCGCGAGGTAATGTTGACTGAATATAATGGGATGATGTGAACAGCTGAAAACCATTGAATTAGTTGAAAGATTGAAGCCTAAATATATGTATAGATTTCTTATATATACGCGAATACCATACATTGAAATAAAACGAATCATACTTCATATACTATATACTATATATATATTATATATCTATATTCTATACTATAAATAATAATAAAATGTGAAAGTTTGGATGGATGGATTGATGGATGGATGTTTGTTACTCAATCTCGCCTGAACGGCTTAACGGATCTGGATGAAATTTGGCACAGACATAGATTATAGTCTGGAATAGCAAATAGGCTACTTTTTATCCCGATATAATGTATGGTTCCCGTGGGATATATTTGTTTGAATTTTTCATACTTTTTATTCGCGGGTAACACGGGGCACAGGTAGTTCTATTTATAAATAAAAAAAAATTTTTTTTGGAAAAAATGGCACCAAAAATAAAAAAAATATTTTCCATATCGGTTCAAAAATGACGGAGATCTGAGGTAACAAACATAATAAAAAAAATTAAAAAACAATACAACCCACCTACTAAATACAACCTCCTCCTTTTTGAAGTCGGTTAAAAATAATTTTAAACTGTCACAATTGCAATCATTCGTTGCCCCGACTTTAGGTACTTAATATTGAATATCAAAGTTCTCTCAGACATTTCTTTATTGGCAACATTTATTCAAACTAAACGAGCTATTTACATATCATTGCGTATGTCAATCATTTGCAATCGAAAATCAAAATCCAACCATTTACAACGTAAATATATTACTGGGTGTCTACCAAAAAATATGTCTGCAAAAAATATTGTTTATTTTAACCCCCGAATTTATAGACGTACTATAACTTTATAAAACGTGATATAGTACTGTGCAAAGCAAAACTCTTATGCGCTGTACTATATGTCGTTTGATAAATTTATAGTACGTCTATAAACTCAGGGGCTTGTCCTTGGTTCACAAACGATACAGGTTATTTTAAGCCCTTTAGAGATCAATTTTAAGTGTTAAGATATTAAGATTACCAGCGATGTATATCGCGATATTCCTATCCCGAAGAATTTACCGATGTGTTCGGACTGTAACTAAATCTAATCTAAACTAAATCTACATACATATTGGACTCAAATTTGGTAAAATGAATTCACGCCATACTTATAATTCAAAATGATACAAGTATTCGGCCATAATATGGCCGAATTGTGATATTATCACAAAAGTCAATTGTCAAATTAATTATTTTGTATGGGCCCACTTACAAATTGTAATTTTCCATTTTTTTCTCAACTCTACAACCAAATTGGAACGCAACCTCAACTGAGAAGGCTTTTCTTTTTTTTCGTTTTTTTTTGTTTTATTTTATGGCGATTAAAAAGACAAAAATGCGTAGGTATACTTCATGAAAACTTCGATGGAAAATTCCAACTCTGGGGAGTCCAGAATCATGAGTTGAATCTATGGTATCAGTTTTCGTTACTAAGCCACTACACCCTGTATAATGTTCTCTAGTGAAAATAAATCTTGTTTGAACAAATAGTTGTATAGGGCGTTTTAAGATGATATTGAGCGAACGATAAAAAAAAACATATTTGTGATTCAAGAATATAGGAGTAAATAGTCTATACAACGAAATCTGATAGGTACTTAGTGTGATGGATTGACAACCTCTTTCGTGGATTTTTATCACAGGATACTTATTCAGAAAGAGTATACTAACCCTTGAACTTTAGTACATTTGCAATTATTACGTAAAGTAAGAATATCGATATCTCATTAAAAAACAACACAATAAGCATTCGAACATTTCTTTTTAAAGCCAAGTTGGTAGATCGCTTGCCTTGGCAACGAGGATCGCAGGTTCAAACACCGGCTCGCGTCTCTGAGATTACTGGATTTCATGTGCGAATCTCATTTTCAAACACGATTATCACTAACTAAAATTGACCAACAAATTTAAGACATCACAAAGCCTGTTACGTCAGTTAGTCCATAATAGATTCAGCCGTGACCATACGTCGACCTGTGTCTTCATAAAATATTCAATCTACGAAATAACCTCGAAATAATAACATAAGATTAATATCAGAATCCATTTTACTGAGGCATTTCATTTCTATACACAACAGCTGTCGTCTAGGGGTCAAGCCTAATTGACTTGTCTAATCACTGTCAACGGTTACTTTATTATATTAGCTCAAACTTCGTAATGTATACGTGCACCGAGCGAGTTTAACTTTGATATTGTTTTAATCATAATTCGAACTGAGTTCTTCAGAAAATATATCTATACATAAAAATAAATTTGGAGTGTCTGTTTGTAATATTAAAATAACCGCTTTTTACTAAGTGCATTTGGATGTATACACGTTACCTATACCGAAACAACATTTTTTTCAATTTTTGTCTGTCTGTCTGTCTGTTTGTTCCAGCTAATCTTTGAAATGGCTGGATCGATTTTGACGGGACTTTCACTGGCAGATAGCTGATGTAACAAGGAGTAACTTAGGCTAATTTTATTTTAGAAAAAAAAATAGGATCTCAAGAAAAAAATGAAAACCAATGTTGCAGCGCAGCGCCTGATTAAGTTTGATAGCAACAACCTGCAATGCGTCCCGCGGGCTCAGAATGGGCGAGCAGGCTGTTGTCAGCGGTTGTCTTTGTTAAATACCACGCGGACGAAGTCGCGGGCAACAGCTAGTATAAAATAATATACAAGTAGTTCATTAATAATACCAGCCCTTTTTAATGTCCCACGGCTGGGCACGGGCCTCCCCTCAATGCGAGGGGGATTAGGCCATAGTCCACCGCGCTGGCCCAGTGCGGGTTGGCGGACTTCACACATCTTTCGAGAGGTCATCTGCAGGTTTCCACGCGATGTTTCCCTTCACCGTTTAGCAAGTGATAATCGTGGATGAAAATGATATTCACACAGAAATCCTAGAGGTGCGAGCCGGAGTTTGAACCTGCGATCTTCGTTACCGAGGCAAGCGTTCCACCAACTTGGCTATCACTGCTATTGAAACGAGAAACAACAAACCAACACATAAATCTAAAACTTCTCGGTGCAAGTTATGTACGTAGAATTCTGTTATATATATATATACTAGCTTTTGCCCGCGACTTCGTCCGCGTGGTATTTAACAAAGACAACCGTTGACAACAGCCTGCTCCCCCATTCTGAGCCCGCGGGACGCATTGCAGTTGTTGCTATCATACTTAATCAGGCACTGCGCTGCAACATTAGTTTTAATTTTTGTTCGTGAGATCCTATTTTTTTTTCTAAAATAAAAGTAGCCTAAGTTACTCCTTGTTACATCAGCTATCTGCCAGTGAAAGTCCTGTCAAAATCGGTCCAGCCATTTCAGAGATTAGCCGGAACAAACAGACAGACAGACAGACAGACAAAAATTGTAAAAAATGTTGTTTCGGTATAGGTAACGTGTATACATCCAAATGCACTTAGTAAAAAGCGGTTATTTTAATATTACAAACAGACACTCCAATTTTATTTATATGTATAGATATCTCGTGCATCAAGTCCCGGGAGTATCATACGTTTAACATAATCGATGGGAAGTCTTATGTGAGTGAATAGCGATACGGGACTGCTGTTTCCAACTAGACGCTTTGGGATTACCTATAGCTGAAGTATTTGGGCTTCATTTAATACGATTGATTAGTTTGGGTCTTTGAACGTGATAGTGTTGGGTACGATAATCTATAATAATATGTTATTATTGTCGATATATAAATTGTAAATGCTAGTAACCAAAGCTCTGTCGTTTGTACGGCAATAGGTTTTTAAATTTGACGGCCTGATTAGCACAGTTGGTAGTGATAGTGCTTTCTGTGCTGAGGGTCCCCGGTTTGAATCCTGGTAGGGACAAATTTTGTGTGATGAGCACGAATGTTTGTACCCGAGTCATGGATGTTTAATATATATACAAGTATCATATACTGGGTTCGCCCTAAGTCCATTGTACGGTATCCATAACACAAGCGTTGCTTAGTGTGGGACCGTATACTTGGTGTGTTCGTCTGGCGATATTTATTTTCATTTAAATGCGGAGGGGGGGTTGCAGTGAGATGTATCTCACGTATTTATTTTTTCGTTAAACTCGCGATTTCTAAACAGCCAGCAATCTTAATGTATGTCTGCTCATTTTATCATGGTGCTTAATATTCCAAATTTAAACTAGATTAAACCTGCATTTAGAGATAATATTTAGTATTTTTTTTTCAAGATACTTATAACAAAAAAATACCCGTGATTTTAGATAGGGGTAGTCTTGAACCTCACCACGTAGCAGCAGGAGGGAGAGGGGGTATAAAAAGTTGATAAAAATATTACTCTAATGGACGACTCCTTACTGGTTTTGTTTAGGTTTTTGTTTTGTTTAGGTTATGAGATATACCTTTAAATCATTAGTGCTCGCCGTAGAGTATGTAAATATATGCCGTATATGTATATAATAAAGATTCAAAATAAACGTGCCTAACCCATCGTTAATAGAAAACTTTATTACGATCAAGAAACTCTTGAACTCGTAAAATTCTCGGCCCAAACGTTAAGTTCGCCGATAAAACCGTTTCAGCTGTAAAAACTTTGTTTATTTGCATTTTTAAATTAACTGTAATGGGACGCTGTAATAAATTTATAATCGCATCTTGAAAATTTCTGAGAAATCTATAATAATTAATCACTTCGAAAAGACTAAACGAATTTATGAAAATTTCGATAGTTACACGTAATAGACTCCGTTATTAATCATATTTTCTTTAAGCTTTAAAATTGTGACTTGCGCTGATATAATCAGCGTCTATTACATGTTAACCGTCTCAGATAAGGAGCTTCGTATAATTAAGATAGAACTTCTCTTAAATGAACGTACCTTAGTACGTTCATTTAATTTTATAATATCCTGCTACCACCATCTGATATGCTGTCTAGCATTTAGTCACACATATTTTTTTTTTCTAGGTTGGAAATCGGCTACAAAATAGTGCCATTTTGCCGCGCCATTTTTTTTTTAAAGCAAACTTAATACATCGAGACATCCAATGCAGAATGCTAATATCGCAAAACACTAAATTACATCGTAAAGATGTCCAAATTTATCGTAAAAAAATAAAAGCCATTGACATTTTGAATTTCCCGCCCTGACCCTGAGCTTCCCCCTTAAGTTGAAGTCGTAACTTACTTTCTACCTTGTAAACCGACTCGATTGCGTAAGAGTAGCCCTAACAATCTTTAACACACCCAACACACGATTTGTACCCCACGAATGTATGTACCATTACCCTGATTAAAGCAGGTAAAATAACATCCCAACATACAGGTAAACAGGCCAATATATATCCTGGTCACGAACGCGCGCCATACCAACGAGTCTGCATTGGCGTACAAAATTAAGTGAATTAGAGGCCAAACTAGTGGAATAAAGGCTGTGGAAAAGACCGCATTGGAAGTTGTGAATTTTTAAATTTGCTGTTGCGACTTCTCGGCCTGTTTAGGTGCCAATTTGTAGGTTTGAGAGGGAGGGGGATGAATAATCCAGTAACTAGCACTATAGTCCGAAAAAATATTACAGCTATACATTTGTTTTTGTTTCTATAATCTGGAGTGGTGATACAAAATAGGCAAGTTTTTACTCGACCACGTCACAGCCAAAAGGAAGGGTTATGATTTTAGCAATCTTAGAATCCCACAAATATTATAAATGTGAATGTTTGGATGGATGGATGTTTGTCACTCAATCACGCCAGAACGGCTGAACGGATCTGGATGAAATTTGGCACAGATATAGATTACAGTCTGGAATAGTACACAGGCTACTTTTTATCCCGGTAAAATGTATGGTTCCCGTGGGATAAAGGACATACTTTTTAATCGCGGGTAACACCGCGGGGCGCAGCAGTATATATGGTCTGGCCATACGTTCCACAAACCAAATATCGCCTGATAACTATATAGATAGATAACAGAACTGATTTCTCGATTAAAAAACTCAATTGCCGTCAAAATTCGAACACCAAAACCTCAGGGCTAGTAGTAAAAGCGATTTATTAAACTCGTTTAGTGGACTGACTTGAATACGGTATGGAGCCATCAAATTTAAGTGTTTATTACATTGTCGCCTTTATCACAGGATATAGATTCACGATATTCATTGTTAGACAATTGCTAGACCATTGCTTTATAATAGGCACTTATATCTAAAAGACGACTTTAAATCGGCTTATGTAAAGTAGGGTTGACAACAAAATGGACTGACTTATAAGGCTGATGTATCGTAAACCTTAATATTAGTAGAATTAGTTTCAAGTTTAACTAATTAATAAGCAATACGACTCATGAAGATACTCATAAGCTACCGACCTCCATAGTTATTAGTGTTACCATTGGTCAGAATTATATAAGGGAGGGTGGGGGAACCAATTACAAAAATCATGCGGCGCGCAAATTTCAAAATTGGAACACGTTTAAATTTAAAATTCGAATTCTCATATATGTCATAAGCAAACCTTAATCAATTTACCACGGCGTACGAATGTGCTATTAAATACATATAATAAGTTGGTGGTCGTGTCTATACATTATATTTGTTTTTAATAAAAAAAAATTAGAAGCATCATTTTTGACTTAGAAGCCGAGCCCGCCATTCTCGGATGTTTTCTCGGTATGTCTGTCCGCGTCTCACTGGAGGTCTACAGTGCTATTTTTAATGTAACATAGCATGTAGATAGCTTATATAGTCCGGATAAAGATAAAAATATTTTTTAAATTCCAGGAAAACTAAAAAAAAACAACTCAAAATTCAATTAGCGAAATTTAATTAATCTTGGCATGATAATAATAACTAGGATAATATTTTTTCCGGACACATGGACACGTTTCTTCGGGATAGCCATAATATCTTACTCCACGCGTACAAAGTTGCGTGGAACTGCTAGTGTTACTTAAATAAAAAAAAATCGGAAAATCGAGTTCGCGTTTCGCATGCAAATGTCGGTCCCGGTGAATAAACAAGACTACAATCGATTATCGCACTGTGAATGGGCAGCTTTAAAAGGAACATGATTGACGTTTTCGATTCGATATTAAATTATCGTTATTGGCCTTTTGATATGACAACACAGCTCTCGATTCGAATAAATCGATAATCGCTTTGATTCGATTGTTTAAATGCCTGCGGGAATCTGGGTACTCAACAATATTTCCAATAGGTATAAACCCGTCTAACACGTAAATGTTAGTTGACATACAATGAGACGAAAATGTCTTTTCAATGTAACATGATAGACTTTTTTGGGGGTAGTCGAAGAGAAAATTTATCAATTTTGTTTTATTTTGTGAAAAATGTGGTTATTTGAAAGACAATGTGCAATTTTGGTGGAATATTTACCATTATGTATGCATTAACGTGCACGAGTGTAGAAAAATAAAACTAAATAGTAAAACATGAGTTTTCCAGTTCTCCTAAGAAGTCCGGTAATTTGTCAGTAAAGTATCCTCCACTTTACTGATAGGGGCTTGATATTAAAAAAAACATTTCACTTAACGTTGGAAAAATACCTACCCAATCGTGGGCGAGGTCATTTTCACAAAAAATAAGATGAGGTTTAAAAGAGAATAATAGTTAAAAAAATTTTTGGCAAAAGAAAACAAAATCTCTCTAGCCAAACTATTAAAAGAGGTTTTAACTCAAAACAAACTATTTGAAGCGTGTTTAAAGGGAACGATTGTGTTAATTCGATGGCGAAACTATGAAAGCTTAATTAACAGAGACTTACAGAACTAATTATGCTTGCTGTAAATGGTTTTGAAGTTCTTGAATTAAAATTTTCGAACGTTTTGTTTGTGAAGTGTTTGATACCGTCACGAATAGAATAAGGGGGTTTAAGATTGAAAAGTTTGGTTGGAAAGTTTGAGAAACTAAAAACGGACACTATTTTAAATACGCACTCGTGCCGGAACGATAAACATTAAAAGCTTTATGTACGTAGTTCGGACCCCAAACTACAACTAACTATGACACCAGGACGTCAACCACCTCAGTCCTCCCGTGACCATGGTTGCTGTAAAGCAGCCGAAACGTCGGGAGCGTAAATAACATAAAATAAACGCGATAGAATCCTTAAAAATTGTTTTATTTAAATTTGTAGTTTTCGCGTAAACATAAGAAATCAACATAGCTTTCAATTTTGTGTCATATTTGATGATTCATAAGTACTATATTGGTTGACATGAATAACAAGTATTCTGATTATGATTCTATTGAGGAATATTTTACAAAACCATCGATTTGGGATCCAATAATTCACATAATTAAATCCAAAAGCAAGGGCACCATTGCAAGACCTCAACACACTGAGCACTTTCTACATAGATCGAAATGTAAAAAAAAACATATAATAAACGCGATAAAATCAAAAAGAATAGTTTTATCTAATTACTAGCTGCGCCCCGCGATGTTACCCGCGATTAAAAAGTATGTAATTTTCCTCGCCCCTCCCCTTCTCATGTCCTTTTCTGTAAATCATGTCGATCCTTTGCTCTATCAAAAACCATCCCACGAGAACCATACATTTTACTGGGATAAAAAGTAGCCTATGTGCTATTCCAGACTATAATCTATCTCTGTGCCAAATTTTATCATAATCCGTTCAGCCGTTCTAGCGTGATTGAGTAACAAACATCCATCCATCCATCGAAATTTTCACATTTATAATATTAGTGGGAAGTGGCATATAACGTATATAAATTCAAGCGATAGGCATCAAACTCATAACACCCTACGTTTTGCGTCGGATTTATAATAGGTAAGGTTGATGTACCATTAAACAGGAAATTCCCATCAAAGCGTTAATCACAATATCCCCGTTGACTTTATCCCGTGACTCGTTAAGCCCCCCCATCAAACTGTAGCAGTCGTTAAGTTCAATTGGGAAGGGCTCTACGCGATTAACACATGCAAATTTCTCTGCGGTCCGACGCCACCTGCCGCCTTCGAAGGTGATAACAGCTTCACCAAATTCGTGGGTAAAGTTAAATTATTTCTTTTTCATATTAATTGGCAAAGTTAGCGTCTCTTTGGATGTCAGTTGCGACTTGGACAGGTTTTTAGATTTGTTTTTTTTTGTGTTCTAACTAAAATGTTTTTCTTTGTAATACTTCAGTGCCTATTCGGGTTTTGATAAAACTGTGGTGCGTATTTTTTATGGATGTAGATTCATTTCGAAGTCAATATCGTATCAATAAACCAATTTTTTTTTTATAATTGTTCGTAATCATCAGAAATGAGGAGATCCGTAGACGAACTAAAGTACCCGACATAGCTCAAAGAATTTCAAAGTTGAAGTGGCAGTGGGTAGGGCACATAGCTCGCAGAACAGATGGCCGCTGGGGCAGAAAGGTTCTAGAATGGCGACCACGAACCGGAAGACGTAGTGTAGGACGGCCCCTACAAAGTGGACCGATGATATCACACGCGTAGCAGAAAGCCGATGGATGTGAGTGGCGTAGGACCGTGATGTGTGGCCTATGTCCAGCAGAGGACGTCTTTCAGCTGATATTATAGTAGTATAGCTCGTAAAAAAATAAGAGTCGGTGACATTTTGACTTTCGCGCTACGAACGAAAGGGTTAAAAGAAAACTGTTATACGTAACTATTCAGTAAATATAGTAAGAAACGATCTACAAATAATCTATCTGAAAGATGTATTAAATCGGTACTCAATATAATTCTGTATAACTGAACAGAATCGATTTCGTTTCGCGAGTATAAAAACCTATTGGACTAAATTGTAAATTAAGCGCATAAAGTAATTTGTCAGCACAAGTGGCTTCACCGCGAATGGGGTGACCAAACGTTCCTAACAAATATATACAATTCAATGGTCCACTTCTTTTTAGTTTTAGATAAATTTCTGTATTGTATATTGTTGTACCTTCGTGAAGCGTTTTAAAAAGAAAGGAAAACATGTAGGCTAAAAAAGTAAGACTTAATAATAGTCAGACTCCAACTCCATTTGGAATGTGTTAGATCCACTGAATATCAGTCGGCCAGTGCGGCTTTGGTGAACTTCATACGGCCTGTATTTAGTTTTGAATACATCATTTCTTGCCTGTCGTTTCTGTCACAAAATATGTAGTTTCTCGAGCTACGGATATTTAATATTTATAAGTTTTCAGCCAGTAACATTATCTTGGAATTCCAGTGCATTGTAGGCTAGCCATAATACAAGCGTTGTTTAGTGCGGAACCGCACAGCTGGTGTATTCGCTTGGCGATATAATTATTAATGTTATTTTGCTACAACACCCAGTCCCGCATTTTTGCCAATATATTTAGTGTCAGTACTATCAACCATAATGTGGATTGGTCAATAAATATAATTGTCGCTCATACGACGGTCGGATCGATAAATTTTAATGATATGTTAATCGCTTGTACGGATGTATCAATAATACATGTTACCTACCATTTGTTTGTCATTCATCAATTCTATCTATCTATCTATCAGCCGATAGACGTCCACTGCTGAACATAGGCCTCCCCCAACGACTTCCACACATCACGGTCCTCCGCCACTCGCACCCACCGGCTTCCTGCGACGCGTGTGATGTCATCAGTCCACCTTGTGGGGGGCTGTCCTACACTTTGTCTTCCATCAATTTATAGGCTACGAATTAGTGAGTAAAAATAGAGATAGGGTTTTTTAAGTATTTTGACTCTGGGGGTATCAGTTCATTTTGGAAAAGGGGTCTCTTGCCAAAATAGTTTGGGAACCCCTGGTATAGAATGAAGAGAATATCCGAGAACTAGCAATAAAAAACACAGACATTTAATTCTTAAAACCGCTTCAAGATCCTATTCTCGAAATTAAAAACATGGAAAGTGTATAAGAATTCTCTTTATGGGGGCATACATTTAAAGTAACGAGCCAAGGAGGTATTAACACAAACAGGCTTTGAAGTGCGGAAGCAAATATGGGAGGAAACATTAGATGAGCAACGTGACACGTGATACTTATATTGGAGGCTGACGGAAATATATCTTTGAAAAGTATAAGATTATCGGCTCCGAATACATATTCGGCACGTAAAAACATAAAATAAACGCGATAAAATCTGTAAAATAAGTTTTATTTCAATGTGTAGCATTCGCGTAAATATTAGAAATCCCGTAGCGGTACCATCATACAAGCCAAAAAGCCGGGCACGCTTAAAATATCTCAAACAAAAACATCTATTTTCAAAGCGCATCGCACATTTCAAATCTCACGCATTTATTGCAGTACATAAGTATCTTGAAATTGAGAGAAATGGAAGAACAAAGAGGGCACGAGATGGATTTCACTTTATTTACTAGTAAAAATATACATCGGTCTTGCCCTATTTTGAAACCCTAGGCACGCCACTGGAAATCAATATAATTGATGGTTCCAATATCAATATCTTAGCTCACATAGACACCAAGGCTTAGATTGACAATCATCACCAGAACGAGAACATGCAGCTATTAATTCTTAAAACCACTTTTAAGAAGACTGTAATTGATACTTTTTAACCCGGCAACACACTCGAAGAGTGTAAACATAAAACAACCCTGAACTTTGAAGCCCAAAGCGAAATTTCAAGTCATCTTGTAGCCTTGAGGTAAAAATGTCCCTGAGTGATAAAATATTCAACAATCACGGTGGGCAAGTAAGTATTTGTGTAAACGTTTTACATCTCTATCGTCGCATTGCGGCGGCGATTCAATGTTCTTGAATAATAACGCTTGATTACTTAATAATATCAGCCCTTTTAATGTCCCACTGTTGGGCACGGGCCTCACCTCAATGCTAGGAGGATTAGGCCATAGTCCACCACGCTGGCCCGGTGCGGGTTGGCGAGATTTTAGTCTTTGCAAACTCGAAGGAGCTCAGAACTATAAGTAGTCCAGTCACTAGCAGTATTGAGATGATGAAGCTTTCTTTTTCAGATAATTTCTATATTAATATAATACAGCAGCCATAGCCATGTTGGTAGAAAGCTCGTCTTAGTAACAAAGCGAACGTAGGTTCAAACCCCAACCTGTGCGGTGAAGTTGACGTTCGGTAAAGGCAAACTTTGAGAAGAAACCTGCACGTCTGTCGAATGTCGTGTGAACTTCACCAAAGCGCACTACGCCAGCTTGGTGGACTATGGCCTAAATCCTCTTCATATCGTGGTGAAATGTGCCCGGTATAATGGTATAGGCTCGCCCCTATTATATTGGGACTAAATACCGTTGGCGAAATGAGGGTGCACTACAGTGCCCCTCTGTTTATCCCTTCGGATTTTACAGGAGTGATGGTCTATTCATATTACTGTTCTGAAATCGAATGTAGTAATACATTTTTTGCTTCATGCAGAATTGCCAAACATATCAGGAAATTTTCCAACGAGTACCTATACTATCGGTAACCTAAGGAAATACATTGTCACAACTTTTTAAGCTTTTGCCTGGCCGTAACGACTATCAATGATAACTGGCGGCTCCATTTTAGCATGCTGCCAAACCACTGAGTACTTTAGATACTCCGAATCCTATAAAATACAAGGAAGCCAAGTTAAAAAGGCTCGATCTAAAACCGTACTGCATTATACGCGACAGAAATTTAACATTATCGGCTTATGAACTTCGTTGGAGACGAACGTACGGTGCGATCAGCAAGGATACTTGAAAAGCTTCAAACACTCCACGGAAGTCTCGCCTTTATGAGCGAACTGCTAACGCTGATAATAGGGTGCTTGGAAAAAGAGTTATGTAAGAAATTGTGTTGAAAGTCTTAGACGATAGCTCAGTGTGCTCGGTATACATGGTACAGAGTCAGGAAAGTGGGAGATAGCGCAACTATGTTATGGTAGCGACTGAGAAAAAAAAAATGATTGTCTTGTTTTTTGTAAGCTTTGGCAGAAACTTATGTTGAAAATATGCACGAATAGCCGCGTATAGACTGATCGAGTAGACTTACAAGGCTACTTTGATGCGTTCAATCAGTACTAACGTCACTCGTCTGCGGCTAATGCTTGCGTTACGGTGCCTCAGTGCTTTTAAGTGTCATTTGATTTGCTGTCAGTAGTAGACTTCACACATCTTTCGAGGGGTTCTCTCAGACATGCCGGTTTTCTCACGATATTTCCTTCACCGTTTAGCAAGTGATAATCGTGGTTGAAAATGAGATTCACACATGAAATCTCAGAGGTGCGAGCGGGGGTTTGAACCTGCGATCCTCGTTACCGAGGCAAGCGTTCTACCAACTTGGCTATCAATGGCTTCCGATTTATCTCTAATACAACCTTCTATTCAAAAACGATTCGTAGCCCTACACTAGAACTAAAGTAGGGAGAAGCACTCGCGTTAAATATATCGAAACTTGGCCGATCTCGTTCGCGCGTCGATTTATTGTGCTTAGCAGCCGAAACTTTGCGAAGGCTGTGCCGAAGTGCAAATTCAATTTTAATATTGCGAGAATGCCAATTGGGACCGCTTAAAGTAATTGCTGGCAAATAACTAAGTTTATAGTCTTATTGAGTTAATTGTTGTTGGGTTTGATGAATTATTGACAGGGCTCAGCAATTTCGAGATACATATTGGGATTTAAGAAAAAATAAGTTTGGAGTGATAGCCAAGTTGGTAGCACGCTTGCCTCGGTAACGAGGATCGCAGGTTCAAAACCCCCGGCTCGCACCTCTGGCATTTCTGGATTTCATGTGCAAATCTCATTTTCAACCTCGATTATCACTTGCTAAACGGTGAAGGAAAACATCGTGAGGAAACCGGCATATCTGAGAGAACCCCTCGAAAGATGTGTGAAGTCTACTACTGACAGCAAATCAAATGACACTTAAAAGCACTGAGGCACCGTAACGCAAGCATTAGCCGCAGACGAGTGACGTTAGTACTGATTGAACGCATCAAAGTAGCCTTGTAAGTCTACTCGATCAGTCTATACGCGGCTATTCGTGCATATTTTCAACATAAGTTTCTGCCAAAGCTTACAAAAAACAAGACAATCATTTTTTTTTTCTCAGTCGCTACCATAACATAGTTGCGCTATCTCCCACTTTCCTGACTCTGTACCATGTATACCGAGCACACTGAGCTATCGTCTAAGACTTTCAACACAATTTCTTACATAACTCTTTTTCCAAGCACCCTATTATCAGCGTTAGCAGTTCGCTCATAAAGGCGAGACTTCCGTGGAGTGTTTGAAGCTTTTCAAGTATCCTTGCTGATCGCACCGTACGTTCGTCTCCAACGAAGTTGATAAGCCGATAATGTTAAATTTCTGTCGCGTATAATGCAGTACGGTTTTAGATCGAGCCTTTTTAACTTGGCTTCCTTGTATTTTATAGGATTCGGAGTATCTAAAGTACTCAGTGGTTTGGCAGCATGCTAAAATGGAGCCGCCAGTTATCATTGATAGTCGTTACGGCCAGGCAAAAGCTTAAAAAGTTGTGACAATGTATTTCCTTAGGTTACCGATAGTATAGGTACTCGTTGGAAAATTTCCTGATATGTTTGGCAATTCTGCATGAAGCAAAAAATGTATTACTACATTCGATTTCAGAACAGTAATATGAATAGACCATCACTCCTGTAAAATCCGAAGGGATAAACAGAGGGGCACTGTAGTGCACCCTCATTTCGCCAACGGTATTTAGTCCCAATATAATAGGGGCGAGCCTATACCATTATACCGGGCACATTTCACCACGATATGAAGAGGATTTAGGCCATAGTCCACCAAGCTGGCGTAGTGCGCTTTGGTGAAGTTCACACGACATTCGACAGACGTGCAGGTTTCTTCTCAAAGTTTGCCTATACCGAACGTCAACTTCACCGCACAGGTTGGGGTTTGAACCTACGTTCGCTTTGTTACTAAGACGAGCTTTCTACCAACATGGCTATGGCTGCTGTATTATATTAATATAGAAATTATCTGAAAAAGAAAGCTTCATCATCTCAATACTGCTAGTGACTGGACTACTTATAGTTCTGAGCTCCTTCGAGTTTGCAAAGACTAAAATCTCCCGGCAAAGTTATTGCTTTCTTCATCATAATAGCCCGGCACTTAGTCCAATACATAATTCCTGATAAGTTCTTAGCAGATAGTTTATTTCTGCTAATACATAGTTTTGTTTTATATCGGACTTTATGAAGTTAGTATTATGGATTAATATGATGAACTGGCCAAGGAATGGATGACCCCAAGAAATGTCAGAAGATGGCCTCAAAGAGAACCTTCCACGACCAGTTGAATGGTCTCTCCCAAGAGCTCTTAACTGATGGAAATGTATGAAAACATGTATAATTGTGGCTAGATCGAAAACGTTATGTCTAAATAAAAAAACCTATTTTATTTCCAACTAAATTACAGTTGTGTTTTTTGTGAATATTTTTTTGTTTTAAATTGACATTTCCATATTCTGACTTCACGCTGTGTTTACAAATACCATAAAGACGGCCAGGTTCAGAAAAATTTCTATACATAATGTTCTATATGATCTCTCTTATCTATGGCGTAGTATACCCTTCTGAATTATGTAAAAAATCTAAATATAGAAATCAATCAGTAGGTCTCAAATGAAAATAAATGTTTTACTAATATGGTACTAGCTTAATGATTTCTTATATTTACGCGAATACTACACATAGAAATAAAACAAATTGTAAGGATTTCATCGCGTTTATATTATGATTTTTACGTTCCCGACGTTTCGGCTGCTTTACAGCAACCATGGTCACGGGACGACTGAGGTGGTTGACGTCCTAGTGTCGTAATATAAACGCGATAAAATCCTTAAAATTCGTTTTATTTCAATGTACTAGCTTTATAAACTTTTCATACAAACAATACTGGACTTAATACTAGTAGGTATATAACATAGTACAACATATTCCATAATCCTAACAGTTTCAATCTCTACGATTATCGTGCGAGCACTTAAGCTACTACTCGTTATATAATCGATATTAAAAGTCATTCGAGCTACATAACGAACAATCGATATGACAAAACAGTATGCAATCGAGAATGCATCGATTACGCAACTTAAGCATCGATACGAGTGAACGACGACGTCGCCTGCACTTGACAAGGGCTCATGTTATAAGCGGAAGAAGATCTTTCTAACTATTGAAATAAAACTATTTTTTTTAAGGATTCTCTCGCGTTAATTTTTTGTTTTTACGTTCCCGACGTTTCGGCTGCTTTACAGTAACCATGGTCACGGGAGGACTGAGATGGTTGACGTCCTAGTGTCATAGTTTGACGGGGGTACCCTCATATTTAGTTGTTACTTGCGGTCCAATCTACGCAGAAAGAGCCCCAATTGAAATTAGGATATTTTTTATTTCAATAGCCTTGCGTATCATCCGTGGTCGGAATCGGTGTTCTTTTGCGAGGATCTGTGGCTTATCAAATCAATCTGATATACACCAACTATACGGTCCCACACTAAGCAACGCTTGTATTATGGGTACCGTAAAATTAACTGAGGGCGAACTTTGTATAAAATACTTATATAGGTGTTAAACATGCATGACTCGGCTACAAACATTCGTACTCATCACACACTTGTTCCCTACCAGTATTCGAACCCGAGACCCTCGGCACAGAAAGCAGGGTCACTACCAACTGCGCTAATCAGGTCGTCAAATCAATGACATGTTTAAAAAAAAATGTTTTCTGTGGTCGGTTCATTATATAGATATATTGCTTGTGATATTACACTGATGATTGGTGAATGTCGCTTCTGAACTATGAACATTCATAGTTTTTTTTGTGTGCCCAAAGTAAGCGACAAAAAATACTTGCATAAAAATCGCTATGCGCCTATCGTTTGTCCCGTTGTATAACCCCATTTTACCGCATCGGCGTAGTATTAAGAGCGAATCGGTTTAATTGCTGCACTTCCGATTTCATGGGGCAATGGCGTACTTTTTCTACACACATAATATTAGCTGGTACACTTAGCAGTTATTGCAGTTTATTGCGCCTGAAATACTAACATAAGCGCAAGTTCTGTTTTGAAGCTGGAAAATCAATTCCTGATTGGTTTATATGTTCTGTAATAACGGTGCTATTGGCAGTCAGACAGACATTTATGGATCTCAAACTTATAACGCCCCTCCCTGTATTGTATTATAGGTCAATAAAATTGATGGAGCAATAATATCGCCAGACAAATACACGAACTATACGGCCCACACTAAACATCGCTTGTATTATGTGTACCGTACAATGGACTGAGGGCGAACCCAGTATATATAATACTTATATACGAAACATCCATGAATCGGGTACAAACATGCTCGTCACACAAAAAAATTTACAAGGAAATTGGAGCAAACTACGTGCCATTCTTTCCATGCGGCAGTATCATCCTCAGCAAGCTGATGATCCGGCTCGAAGGACCAAATGTTAATGATAGAATGATAGCTCAGGAGATATGGTGAAGAAGAGGGATATGAAAGGGAAAAAGACGATATTAATTCACGAACATTGTATTCACAAAGACAGCAACCAAAACACAACTCCAATGACATAGAACAAAATATAAAAAGAATACAATTTAAAAATATTAAAAATAAAGTAAAACTAAAATAGGTTCGATTACCCACACTTACCGTAGAAGTCAGAGTCACTACCAACTGAACTAATCAGATCTACAATATAACTATCATTTATTTTTCACATTGGTAAGCGCACGAAAGCAACAACGATTTCCCACGAGTTAAGCATAGCATTTTTTTTTTCATTCGATAAAACTTCACAGGAAAACTATTCAATAGCGTTGCAATGCACGTGAGATACGGGGTTCTATTGTTCATTTCATGTAATTGTTTAGAAAATTGTATTGTTCCATTCTTTATTGGTAGAGCAAAAGTATTACAGCCAGGAGCAGCAGGGTAGAGTACTGACGATATTGGTAGAGTAAAGAACTAAAATTTGGAAGAGTGGAGTAGCTAACACTGGGTGCAAGTTACTCTACCACTGGCTTTACTCTACGCTGGCTTACTACTCAATATATGTATACAGTGGTTAGTAGAGTGAATCTTGTTGCTCAATAATATCGTAGAGTATATGCGTAGAGTAAATGGCATACTAGGGGCATGGTAGAGTAACCTACTAACATTTAGATGAAGGGAATAGCTAGCACTAAGGGCAAGTTACTCTATCACTTGCTTTACTCTACCCCGGAGTACACTCTACTCTACCCACATGACTTATTATGTTAGCAGGGTCAAATTTGTTCGCAATAATATCTCGACAGTAAAACGTACATGACTTTTAGGAAGCAGTGATGATTGTACCTACAACATATTTATTTATGTGTAAATAGGCAGCTACTCTACCAAAACTGGAGGAACACTGGTAGACTTATGCTTGTTGACTCTACCGCTTACTTTTCCCGTGTACGTTCAGATTTATCGAAGTTATTCGACAGAAATTAAATACTCTATATGGGTGTAGAGTAGGGAGGAAACTATATAGGTGCACAATAGTAGGCCACTGTATACCCCTTCAAGGAATACTCGCCCAATGGCGTGGTTTGAAACTACCGCTCGTTATTTCGTCCATAACAATTTTCAAAATTTCAGAGGACTATCAAAGGTATTTTAGAATGACTCCCGTCGCCACCAGTATAACTTGCCTTCCGACACACGTAGGATACCCATCCTAGGTTCGACCGAGCCATACACCCCGATATAAAGCGTGATACAGTAATGTTATACTACCATTTAAACCTGCACTTCCATAGCGCATTGTCCATACCATAGGTATGTGTATAAAATGCTTTCAAATGCGCTAAATTCAAATGTTAGGATACTTTTTCTGAATAAGGTTGTATTTATTCAATTTTATCAACGAACTTCTCGCGATAAACAGCCAATCCCCAGTACAAATTTCCACCTCAAACTTTAATCAATAAAGCTGATAATTGAATGAAGTCGGAACGGGGAACAACACTATTTTATACTATTTGCGCTCAGCACAGGGAATAGGTTAAATTCAACGTATACGGAGCAATAATAGGCAACAACTTCCACAATTGCAGATCGGTGACGATAAAGACATAGACAGAAGGTCCGGTCGAATTAACTTTCGAATTTGGTACGGTACTGATGAAATGCTACGTGCGTACGTGTAAACGTAACATAGTATTTGAACTGACATCATTTGGCGGCCTGATTAGCACAGTTGGTAGTAGCCCTGGATTCTGTACCAAATGTCCCGGTATCGAAAGCCAGTGTGGGCAAACATGTGAGGAGCAAGAATGTTGGTACCCGAGGCACGGATGTTAAATATTTCTTCATATAATTAGTATTCTGTACTGGGATTGATCCCAATCCGTAAAACCCATTTTGTCGGAAAAGGGAAGATCTTCCAGCCAGTCGGGTAGTATGTCTGGCGGGGCGGCCGCTATGCCTCGAGGGTCATTGTCGGGGTCTTGTATATATGTTACGTGCTCCGAAAACTCTGATAGCGCGTTTCAGGATTGTATGCAGATTTGTCATATTTGTTCTGAATGTCGCCTACATCACCATCTGTGTAGCGAGGTTGAAGTGGTCGCTACACCATAATTAAATCTTTGCTTAGTTTGGGACCGTACACTTGACGTATATTCGTATGGCAATATTATTATTATATATACTAGCTGTTACCCGCGACTTCGTTTGCGTGGTATTTAACAAAGACACAACCGTTGGCAACAGCCTGCTCGCGCTTTCTGAGCCCGCGGGGCGCATTTCAGGTTGTTGCTATCAAACTTAATCAGGCGCAACGCTGCAACATTGTTTTTAAATTTGTTCCGAAACTTATGATTAATATTAATATACATTTGTTCGCATTATCTTGTAGCACTTAATAGTCTTCCAATTTATCACAAAACAAAATTTCTGACATGAGTCATTGGTTAAGGCTGCCATACTAAATACAAACAAACAGCTAACCGATCGTCACCGATCTAAAACTACTGCGCTTCTTCTGCACTGCGTCCCGGCTTCCAGCAGACATGCAATCTCATTCCGTTTGCGATTACATAAACACGTAATATCGTACAATGTAAAGGAAAATGGAGTCAGTACTGGTGGCACGGTAAAGTGTGAGAACGTATGAACATGTTCGTACTGTACCTCAAGTACAATCCCATTTATGTAGCGTTTCGGTAACGTAACGTCTTCCATCCCGGTCGCACCACAGATTTTATATATAAGTATGACAGTGACAACACGTTTTCTCGATGACGTTACGATTACATTAGAAGATTCTGCAGTTCATATATTATGCTATCGTTAATCATTGTTTCAGTCAGTTTAATGGTCTTGCAGAGCCCGTTTCCTTGTACTTGTGACTTTATTTTATTTTAAACTAGCTGTTACCCGCGACATCGTCCGCGTGGTATTTAACTAAAAAGTTTTTCCATAATAAAAGTAGCCTGGGTTACTCCTTGTTTCGTCAGCTATCTGCCAGTTAAAGTCCCATCAAAATCGGTCCAGTCATTTCAGAGATTAGCCGGAACAAACAGACAGACAGACAAAAATTTTATGCAAATGAACTTAGTAAAAAGCGATTATTTTATTATTACAAACAGACAGTCCAATTTTATTTATTTGCATGTATAGATTACCGGGGATTCACTTGCAGATATTAATAAAACGTATACTTTGAACCAGTGTATAAGGTACACATAAACTTCTTATAAATTGGGACCATAGGGAGAGCAATAATAAAAAAAGCGAAAGTTTACGCGTACTAAGTCACGAGACGTGCTAAATATTAATACTCAGAGAAAATTATGAAAATGTTTTTCTTGCCGTAAACCTAAGTTTTTTTTTTAAAGTAGCTCTTCCGGCGAACTTCGGGTCTCCTCAGAATTAAATGTATGTAAAAATGTATTATCTTCAGTATATTTTTTTGGGAATGTTTACCATATTGATTTCTTATACGTACGCGAGAAATCCCCCTCCAAAAAATACAGAACCCTTACCATGGCCCTTTGGGTGTCTGGAATGATACAATGTTCGCTACAAAACAACCCATACTGCCAACAATAACCCAGGCACTGGTTTTAGATAAACTAGAAACTTGATTTCTTGTTAAGGACAGGTAGATAATTGCTCTACAGGTGGTCATTATAATTGTAAAGACAGTGGGTCTGAGCCAACGAGTGCAGCTTGTTACCAACTAGTTGGTGTTCAATTACAGCTCAAAGCGCTTCAGGTGGCCGCTGCAACAAGCAATGTATGGAGCAAGGGATAAGAATATAGCGATTTAAAACTCTCTCGAGTTTGCATTATCAAAAAATATTTGAGTAACAAGATATATATATATATAACACACTCGAAATTCTCACTGGTCAAATCCGCAAGAAAAAAAAACAACAATACGGACAACAATGATTCAAAGGTATTCGAGACTTTGATTGGTGACTGTTAGCTACATCTAGTGTCCTCGAGACTCAACAGAACCTAAACGAACACTAGATGGCGCTAACAAGACTTGTCACTGATGCATAAGTCAAATCGACGATACTTGTTCTGTGCAAATACTAAAGAGCTATTGTTCTGTGATTATTAAAAAAGTAATTTTAATATAGAGAAAAAAAACAACCATCACGAACGACACGAGTTTTCTTTACCATAAAAACCCCACGAAGGAATCCCGAAGATTTATAATGCAGGAGGTGATCGCCGGGCTGGCAGTCGCACAGTGACAATTATGCGCGAAACGCCCTTAACAGTCATTTCGTCGCTGAGCGAGCCAGCGTGCTATAGGCACTTTAAAATGATTTTTTTTTATCTTCCTATTGGTTCTTACCCTCTTAAGAACAGAGCTAACATGAGCCAAAACAAGACAATGTTTCAACACAGAAGAATCTCTCCGCAAAGACGTTTAGCGACTATTTACCGACGCAATTAAACTCAATTTAGATCGCACAACGCTGCATACCTAACATTATATTCACCTGCAAGGCGCCTAACTTTCTGTCTCGTAACTCTTATATGTCCTGACGTGCGGAAACCCAGTGCATGAGCCGCCAATGTACGTATAGCTTGGCACCTAAAGTACCTTTTTTTTTTTTTTTTTTTCAATGGGAAATGCTTTACGCATCCCCTCTCGCCCGGGGGGACGAGAGGGGTATGTGGGACTCCCCGGCAGAGTGCCGGTATACCCACTAAAACCCCTTGGTCCGCCATCACCGCCTTTGAGTGGGGCGCCACAGGATCGCGCTTGGCATACTACTGTGGCGATGGCACCTAAAGTACCTGGTCACACTATCTAGTGACAAAATTGATGTAGCCATCTCGTATTTTGTTGGGTGATCTATAGATGGATGGATGTGGTCCACCTCTCAATGTCTAGCTATCTCTCTCAGTTGAGGCAAGGGTCCACACACAGTAAATAAAGTCTGGTAGATGTGTCTCATATTATAATGGTTTGCTAGAGCTGACTCCAGCCTAGCGAGCGCTAAATACTGTCACGCTGAGAGGATATCGCATCGCTGATATCTGAGTGGTTCACGGGTTGCAGGTTAATATAATAGATAATGTTATAAACGACAAATCGAAAGGTTACTATGAAAAGAAAAAAAAGAACAGCTCTTTTCAATGTCCCACTACTCGGCACGGGCCTCCCCTTTATGCAAGGGGGATTCAGCCATAGTCCACAAGGCTGGCCCAGTGCGGGTTGGCGGACTTCACTTCACCGTTAAAAAAAAATACAAATGAATTACTTCATATTTTTCCCTCAAGTAGCATATAACTTGCTCCATTGCAACACGGTCCAGCTTCGCTTCCATTAGTCGAATGCGCACTATTGTTCATAGCAATAACTAGTTTGCATTGAGGCAACCCTATTGTTGTGATACACGAGACACTACATGGAAAAACGACAATTAATCAACAGGAAAAATAGGATGCGAAAGCAATGTGTGCAATCAGAGAAATGAGCTATGAAAATGTGAATAGATTTCTTTGTTTTTTTTTGCGGGCGCTGTGTTTTGTTTTCAGATGCTATTTGATGACATACCGGCTATCAATTCTTGACCGCAGTTGTATCTATACTAATATACTAATATGTGAAAGTTTGGATGGATGGATAGATGGATGGATGGCTGGTTGCTTGTTACTAAATCACGCCGGAACGGCTGAACGGATCTGGTTGAAATTTGGCACAGAGATACATTATAGTCTGGAATAGCACACACATAGGCTACTTTTTATTCTGGTAAAATGTATAGTTCCCGTGGGATAGATTTGTTTAAACTTTTCATTGAGTACCAATAAATTCATTTTCTCATACATTTGAATCTGAGGCGGTACGAAGTTCACCGGAACAGCTAGTTAATATATAATTGATAGAATTAATATAAGTAGGTAGGAATGCGAATGTACGCGTATATCTTTTAGGTTGACCAGCCTCAGAAATAATTTCTGGCCATCCAAGTAACAAGGTTTTAATACTTAATTAGGAGTATATTTTTATTTTACTACGAACGAAGTTCGGAGAAACGAAATTGTTCGCAGCAAATTCCTTCAGAGGTTTTTGTTTATATTTAATTTAAACTGGAATTGTTTGGACTTGTTACCGAAAAGCGAGCAGTTTGAGCGACATAATATACTTTATAGAATATTGATAATATTCAACACAAATTGGGAATTAATGGAAACGAGCTTCCATTCAGCGCAGCAAACACGTTTTTGTTTATCGAATACCGTAACTAAACTCCATCGATCCACCTGGGCGCTCGCCTTTAGGCTCCCGAATTGATAAATCCCCAAAATCTATGCAGAAATCAGAGTAATTTAACGCGAAAACAACACACAGCGGCCACATGTGCTGCGCGCGGTAATGCGAACGCATTTGTCATTTTTACGATCCGCCCCTCTTTTTATTTGGGAAAGTTTACATTCGCTCTTGTAGCGGAGATATAAGCCAAGCTCTGAGCCAGAGAAGAAGTGGCTACTCTATTAAGGCTCCTCTAATTGTGACTAATATACAACGGGGTGTGTATTTCTAGGCGGAATAGGCGGATCTACTTGGCCGATTTAGAAAATTCTTTAACTAATAGTAAGTACGGAAGCCGGTGGATGTGAGTGGCGGTGGACCGTGATGTGTGGAAGTCATTGGGGGAGGCCTATGTCCAGCAGTGGACGTCTTTCGGCTGATAGCATAGCATAGCAAGCACATTACACCTGAGTGCTTTAGGTTATTTATGATTGAGGTACTGCAGGCGGAGCCGGGCATATGCTAGTATGTTAATAATGTGATTAAAATAGGTCATTTTCATGGCAGGTGTTTCCGTTCCCGCTCACTTACGCTTATTTAAAATGTTGATAAAGTGTTCTGTAATGTTGAAATAAGATAGTGACAACAAGCCCGCACCGAAATAGATTCTGGCGTGCCATCAAAGATTTCCCTACGGCCACAGCTTATATAACTTGTGATAGTGGTGTGCGTACGTACGAATGATCAAGCTGTGGCTTTTAACTTGAGCTAATCCCACTAATATGATTAATGTGAAAGTTTGGATGGATGGATGTTTGTTACTTAATCACGCCAGAACGGTTGAATGGATCTGGATAAAAATTTGGCACAGAGATAGAGATTATAGTCTGGAATAGCACGTAGGCTACTTTTTATTCCGGTAAAATGTATGATTCCCGTGGGATAGATTTGTGTTAATCATTCATAGAGCAAATGATCGACATGATTTACAGAAAAGGACAGGGGAAAAGGACATCCTTTTTATCGCGGGTAACACCGCGGGTCGCAGCTAGTTAATAAATAAATCATTCTTAATTTTATTGTATATGCTTCGCTCTTCGCATTTATGTAAACACAGCCTTATCGGCGATGTGTCCTTACGTTTTAAGTTCAGTGTCACCTTGTTTTGTTGGAGTTTAGTTGTTTTTGTGCAGTTGTTTTGGCTCTAAATAGAATTTATTGAGAACAATTTATTCGTGTTGTTTTACCAACGATACATAGATAGTTTAATTTGAAACTAGATGGTAAGGATACGAGACCGAACTTTAATAAACCTAGCCGTAAAATAAATGCTACATTGCTTATTAAATTACGACCTTAAGATTACGAGAGTATAGTATACATTAAGATGAGGCAATGATGAGCTAGCGCTCATGTTCAATATTCAATATACAGTTTTTTTTTCAACTAAAGCTTTATAATGTTACTAGCCGTTACCCGCGACTTCGTCCGCGTGGTATTTAACAAAAAAGGTTTGCTAAAATAAAAGTAGCCTAAGTCACTCCTTGTTACATCAGCTATCTGCCAGTGAAAGTCCCGTCAAAATCGGTCCAGCCATTTCAGAGATTACCCGGAACAAACAGACAGACAGACAGACAGACAGATAGACGGACAGACAGGCAGACGGACAGACAGACAGACAGACAGATAAAAATTGTAAAAAATTTTGTTTCGGTATAGGTAACGTGTATACATCCAAATGCACTTAGTAAAAAGCGGTTATTTTAATATTACAAACAGACACTCCAATTTTATTTATATGTATAGATGTTATCAACACTCGGTTCAAGATCCAAAATCAGACCATGGAAAAGCCAAGTTTCGTAACTTTGTTTCAATACGGAACCCATAATGGTTAATATTCCACTTATATCACTCACTATAACTCGCAGGAACACTAGTTTTAGAGATTAAATCATAACTGACGCCATGTCTTTCAGTTTCCCGCTAAAAAGTCAAATGTTTTTCTTGTGAGCATATTTTTTTTTTATTACATTATAGGCAAGTATTTGATCTCGATCTCACCTGATGGTAAGTGATGATGAGATCTACGATGGAGCATTCTTGCCTAGGTAGGAAGGCGGCAGTAGATCGAGACGCTACATTCACTAGGCACATGCAGCGCAATTGATCTGACCCGCCATCCATGAATGGTAACACCGAACATCATGCCGGAACACGGCTAGGCCGCTTGGCGACATGGCTTTGTTCAGTGGGTGGTGACTAGCCACGGCCGAAGCCTACCACCAGTAGAGTTGTCACCTGGTTGGCACCACCCAGGGTCACGTGTAGGGTATCTCGAGGGTATTTAATTCTCCTACGGACGAAGGTGACTCGACCCCAAAACCGACTTCAAAAAAAAGGAGGAGGTTCTCAATTCGGTTGTATTTTTTTTTTATGTTTGTTACCTCAGATCTCCGTAATTTATGAACCGATTTGGAAAATTATTTTTTTATATGAAAGGATATTTTAATAGACATGTCGATATTCTGACTTCTTATAATGATAACAAATACGCCAAAGAAGCGCAGGTCGATAAATCGGACTTAAACATTCTAAACCCTGGGTAAAAAAAAACGGGCTCACTAACAACTAACGGTAATCAGGTCGTCCAAAAATATTGGTCAAGTTTAGGTCAATGACAATAAAAGATGCAACAGATGACTGATTGACCTAGCATATACACAGCAACAAAAAACTAAGTCTAATGGATTTGGTTCAAGTTCGTCTCTGCTGAATTTTCAAGTGAACTATTAAAAAAAACTGTTTGTGCCACCAAAAATAATTGTTATAATGCCAAGTCTCGTGATGGTACGGCTAAAAAGTATTGAAATAAGACTGATTTTACGAATTTTATCGCGTTTTTATTGTTCTTTACGTTCCCGACGTTTCGGCTGATTTACAGCAACCATGGTCATGGGAGGACTGAGGTAGTCGACGTCCTAGTGTCATAGTTTGAACCGGGATACCCTCATATTTAGTTGTTGCTTGCGTTGGTTCTGCTTAGATTAGACCGCAAGCAACAACTAAATATATATATATAAACGCGATAAAATCCGACAAAAATGTTCTATCCCAAATTTTTATTGTTATTTTTAGTTTTCGTATTTCACCACTTGGTATGGTAAAATGAATGTTATAGATACTGCCTACTAGAGGCGCTATTCAATTCGCCACACATGATGAAAAATACACAGGCTATGCAGTAAACGTTACGCTCACACAGGAGAATCCTAACTCAGTATAATTTTAGATGACGTTTATACCAATTTTATTAATCGAAAGCACCCACAGTGTAGGATATTTACTCGGAATATCCGAAAAACGTGCAGAGCAGAAACATCGGTCTATTATCTGGAGTGGCAACAAAATAGTGGTGAAAACCGCGAACTTTGCGGCCCCGTGTTTTTTCCCGCAGCATTTCAGACTCAATTACAATATTGGAAGCCCGTCGCACGGATGCCGCCTGTTTTATGGCCCTCGAAAAGCACCTGTTATAGTGTGGTAAGGACCACTTGTACAACTACCAATAAAGGTTGTCACCTACTATTTAAGTTGGCGAAATATTGCGGTTTTTTTTCTTAGTTACGTCAAAGCACTATAACCAGTATACAGGGTTTAATTTCAAGTGGGCGTCGATGGTCAAATCCGGAACTATACAGAATTTTGCTCAAAGTATTTTCGAGACCGATTTTTAAACGATTGGTACTTTTTTTTTACCAGCTGCTAAAGTCTGCTAGCCGTTCCTACATTGCTCTAACACCTATAACAATGTACTGCTCACAAATGTAAAAGATCTTTATAAAAAGAGCAACCATGATGTTTCTTGCACGTTCTTCTCTATAGGAACGGTAAACCGAACAGGTGGTAAAGTTGTAGCTTAGCATTTTGTAACTTTTTTGACGATTCATAAGTATTGTAATTAATGGTTTACATGAATAAAAAATATTCTGAATATGATTCTTATTCTGTTATACGTTGAAGACAAAATATACTTACAGAGGATATTAAGTACTGTAGCGACCACTTCAACCGTACCATAAGCTACACGATGGCGCTGCAGATGCATTCAGAACAATAGATAGACAATTCTCATCACATTCCTAAATCGCGCTATAAGAGTTTTCGGAGCAAGTAACATATATACAAGATCCCGACAATAACCATCGGGGCATCACCCTGTCTGGAAGATCTTCTCTTTTCCGCTAAAAACTTATTTCACAAGCTGTGTAAAGTTCGCTAAGAAATAATAGTTTTTATTTAGCAACGTCTTTTCATTCTAGCATCGAATTTGATGATTACTTTAACGACTACACTTAATATTCGAACCATTTAACAATCACAGTTATTCGCACGATTAAAATGCATTTTTCTTCTCGGTTACAGTGTACGGTAAGCTATGTGGCACATCACGGATGTTCCCGGATAGAGTAGATGTTACAAGTATCAGGTTCGACCGTCTGAAATTATTCTGACTATCACAACAGTTGATTTTGTTTCCCTTAAAACTATAAGTAACTTTGATCATAGATATAATCATATCTCTAAATCATATTATATTAAAATAGCTTAGTAGCACATTCTTTAGATGTTTACTTGAAGACCGATCATCGCTTTTTAAGAATGCTATCAATTCATGCATTACCTGTTTTAACCAGTGCTATTTTATAATGAACTAGCTATCCCGGCGAACTGCGTACCGCCTCAGAATCAAATGTATAAGAAAATGACTTATCTTTATTATTATTTTTTGTGATATTATTTTCCATGTTTTAATAGATATTCTGCTGTTCGTGGCGGAGGAAATTAAAAAAAAAAAGAACTTCATATAATTAGGACCCCCCAGTTCTTGAGTTAGAAATGGCGTTACTAGCACGACTTTTTGTTATCTACCTTAAGTATATATTTTTAAATATATTGTGTCATTTTCACGCGCCCACACTGCACTATTTCTCATTTTGTGTGCTCCTCAAAAACTTAAATTACACGTCACCACACGCTGTGGTCCGTAAAAAATATACATTGTTCTCGCAAATGTAGATATTACTATTGTGGTATACTTTTTACTTTTTTAATGTTTAATATCGTACGTGTGAGCATTTTTTATGACAACAACTAAATATGAGGGTACCCCAGTTCAAACTATGACACCAGGACGTCAACCACCTCAGTCCTCCCGTGACCATGGTTGCTGTAAAGCAGCCGATACGTCGGGAACGTAAAATCAAAATATAAACGCGATAAAATCCTAAAAAATAGTTTTATTTCAATTATTTACTTATAATGCGTTTCACGACATATTTGTGACGACCAATTATATACTATTTGTTCTGTTCCTATATCGAAAAGTACACTGTTTTCTTACAAATATACCTGTAATATAGCTTACACACAGATGAATTATAGCGCTTTAGGTTCAGAAACAATTCACAAAAAATACTCGAATCATAAGTCATTTTGGGCAGTGATATTATATTGGGATTAACTATGGGTAGTGTATTTGTAGCGACTACTTTAACCACACCACAAGCTACGCAGATGGCACTGCAGACACGCATTCAGAACAATGACGTCACAATCCTGAATCGCGCTATTAGAGTTCTCGGAGCAAGTAGCATATATACAAGATCCCGACATTAACCGTCGGGGCATAGTGGCCGCCCCGCCAGGCACACCACCCGCCTGGCTGGAAGATCTTCCCTTTACCGCTAAATTGGTGACCCCTGACACTGAACAACATCCTTCTGTGAAGACTCAACCACCGAAAGATAAACATTCCCGGACCCCTGATCTGGCTCGGGAACGCATCCTAAATATTAATGTTCTTACATTGGTATTGGGATAAGAAAGATTATAATGTTGAACTATGTAAAATTCATAATAAAATCACCTTGAACCGTGCTATCTGTTTGTACCAGACAATCCGAAAGAGACCATCTTTCAATAAAATCTTACCACAAAACACAAACTTTATATTCGCAAGCATTTATATTGCTGTCTTTATATCCGACGCCAAAGTCGAAAAATATTACGCAAGGAAACTCTCACGGATCCCGAACAAACTTCTGAATATCATAAAGTACAATGTCACATTGAAAGAGTTGTCGTAGTTGTCGTGCATGGATCGGAAACATCAGATATCGAAAATATTGAAGGACGTATCATAAGCTCTGCGGAGTAGCCGAGAGTAGATATAAAGTTTAAAACTTGAATACGTTTTGTGGGATTGCGCTAGGTATACTTGCGTTAATGTATGGGAACTAGGAATAAAGTTTGTTGGAATTTGCATACAACATTGTGGCAACAATAATAATATGACAATTGAATAAAATTACTTACGGTGAAGGAAAACAGTAGGAAATATGGATAGACTTGAATAATAAAGAAGTCTGAACACATTATTGGGCAGATTCGAGCCGGTCTAGATTTTTAATGGGTCCCGTTGTCCACTTTTAAGTTGCTCTTGGACCTTGTATTTTTTTGTGAGTAGTTGTATTTCTTTCTTTTTGTAGGTTGACAATCGGCTACAAAATAAAGCCATTTTGCCAGTGTCGAATAATTCTAAAAAAATGTTTTTTTAATTATAAGTCCCCCTGATGATAATGATAATGTTGATCAAATGAATCCCCTAACCCTATTAATAATGCTATGGATACTTTACTGAAAAATCACCGGACATCTTGGGACAACTTGAAAAGTGAAGTTACACTCTATGGTTAATATCCCACTAATATAACACATTATTTATCAAAGAAACACAATTTTTAGAAAATAAAACGATATGAACCACTTCACGTTTCATCTTCCCGCCAATAGAAACCAGTCGTGTGTTTTTATTTAATATATTTTTTTTTTTTAATTATTTGAAGGCGCCTTTAATTTATATACAGACCCTCGAATTTATAGACTTGTTATAAGTTTAGCAAACGTCATATAGTACTGCGCAAAGCAAAACTCTTGTGCGCAGTACTATATGACTTTGATAAAGCTATAACACGTCTATAAATTTGGGGGAGAGTATGTAAGTAAGTATAGTAAATAGATCATTAAAGCATTCTGATGCTTCTGACGCAAGATGTAAGTTTCCGGTATGACTTCAGATGACATTTTTCCTTTTACTCAACTCAAATCGTTGACATGATTGTGACCAACAATAAAAGAACGCTCTTGCATATCCGTTACATAAAATGCAACTAGTTTGGAAACATCCACTCCAATTGTGCATTTTCTAATCAGAATTAAATTGTCGCAATTGTTTAAATCTTACAACTGGAATTACAGTGACTTACGCGGTGCAATATAATGTCGTTAGCATGACTAATCCCAATCACACAATAGCCGACTCGATTAAACGCTTTGGTAAAAAACACCCGAGTTAATTTACCTACTAGCTGTCCCGGCGAACTTCGTACCGCCTCAGAATCAAATAATTTATCTTTATTATTAATATTATTTAGGTGATTTTTAAAAAATAGTAAATGGATGATGGATGATAAAAAAAAACGTTGGGATCCCACCGAGCTATCACACTGTCTTAATCACCGATTGTTCGTAGCATGGTCCGAATGAAGTTTAGTTCCGGGCAGCCTTATAGATACCATGCTATTTCCAGTAAATTACTTATTCCATGGTGATTGTTTAACCATGCCAGCAGTGACCATTATGTTGTCTTGTCTATGATAATAATGATCATCTTATATATAAAATTCTCGTGTCACAATGTGTTAGTTACCATACTCCTCCGAAACGGCTTGACCGATTTTTATGAAATTTTATATGCATATTCAGGTTGTCCACCTCTAACATTTTTTTTTATAATGTGGCGTTAAAAATACATACAACCCTAAATGTTTACCCTTTTACCACCAACCCCTATTTTTTATAGCGTTTATTGTCTCGAATAGTGAAATAACTATTAAATGAACGTGGGAAAAAAATAAAATATTTGTGATGACGTCATTGAACGGCATGCTGCAATCATGTGGACTTGATTTTTTTTTTTTTTTAACAAATATAAATTTACTTTACGCTCCACCGGTATTGCGAAACGGAATCTAATTTTCAGTACAATATGCCTCAAATTTAGTTCGGCATTGTGGAAAATTTAGGCCATTGCATTGTGGAAGTGTTGACACAGTTCATTTTCTAGGCGATCTGAAGCCTTTTATGTGTATACAATAACTATTGTACGAAGCAATAGGAATTAAAAATTGCTAGTTCTGAAAATCGGGTCAAGTTTGCGAAATCAACGGCAGGAAAAATACAATTCTTTGAGAAAAATATTTGAAGTTACAGCCTAAGTAGCATTTAAAACTACCTGTAGATCGGCGCAGGAGTACCACGGTCTAGTCTTTCATGACACCAGACTTCCGTGCTTTAAAAATTGCATTGCAAGCTTTCGGTCTTTATAGCATCATTTCGACATATGTTATGCCAGTATGCGTTTACAGTAAATATAATTGAAAAAGAGGTCCCTACCTATTTTTTTTTCTGTGCCTGATGACTCCCCCCGGGCTATGATGGGCCTAGCTTCTTTTAGGGAAGAGTATTTCCAATAATACTCCGGCAGATTTTTGAAACACATCGCTACTACTTTTGTAGACAGATATTATGTAAATTCTGCAACACCAAACGGGTTGAAAGATTCTTTCACATCAGCGTCATAACGAATTTGGAAATTCAAATCAGCTGCCACCACGGTTGACTGATCTAAACGTAACTCTATATTATTTGTATTTGCTTGGTTGTTATCTAGAAACTATTAGAAATCCATTCGGTAATGTATTTGCAATTATGATCACGTGATTACATTGTCCCTGTTGAACAAGTTGTTAGCTATTGTGCAAGCGCAGTTTCTTATTCATTGACAGATGAACTTTTTGAATTGTTTATACTCGTATATGTCGCCAGACGAACACACCACCTACATCGTCCCAAACTGAGCAACGCTTGTATTATGGTATTAGATAATAAATATTCATGACTATATTTAAAAAAAAAAGAGCAACCATGGAGTTTCTTGCCCGTTCTTCTCCATAGGAACGGCATTCGGAACGGGTGGTAGGTAAAGCAGTAGCATAATGTTTTTGTAACTTGACGATTCATAAGTACTGCACAATAATGGTTTACGTGAATAAAAAATATTCTGATTCTGATTCTGAACATTCGTGCTCATCACATTAAGCTTGTCCTCACCATGATCGAACCCGGGAACCTCGGCCCAGAAAGAACTACCATCTCCGCTAATCAGGTCGTCAAAATCGTCGTTTGGAAAAGTTTCAAGTCATTGAACCCGGTTTTCTATACAATTTCATTAAACCGATACGCATAAATTATTTATGAGCAACCAATATGCAATGTATCTACAGCCACAGATAAAAAAAAAAATAGGTACAATATTACAAACGGCCACGCGTTCAAATACCGCCAATTACATTCATAATTTAAATGCGTCGCCTTGAATATAAACGCAACCGAAAACATCGCGGGGAAACCTGCATGTCTGAGAGAACCCCTCGAAAGTCGTGTGAATTCCGCCAACACGCACTGGGCCAGCGTGGTGGAATATGGTCTAATCCCCCTCGCATTGAGTCCCCTCAATGCGAGGGGGATTAGGCCATAGTCCACCCGTGCCCAACAGTGGGACATTAAAAACTGCTGGTATTATTATTATTAAACTAAAATGGTATGAAGAGTAGGAGTGTAGTGTAAGTGTAGTTGTGTGTGCGTTTGAGTGTGTGTATTGTGTAAATAATAATAATAATAAATCATTTATTTCATATAAAGTAGCACATCAAACATTATAAGTTGTACATAGTCTTGGTGTCATTGAGAATAGGATAAACTCTGGTGCCCATTGTAAGATTTAACTTGTGTTATGGGTACCAGGGCTCTCACAATGTAAAGCGTAAAGAGTTTTGTAATATCTTGAGAGCCATGGAGAGAGCTACCATAGGCTACGTACTTATTTCCCTCTCTTAAGATTGTTATCATGTATAATGTTGGTAATTTGGTTAACTACCATGTTCACATAATACGGTTAAAATATGCAACGTTACTGTTTCGTTATGTAAGCGTCAATGAACTTGGTTATTCGGTTACATAATAAAGCGATCGTAATTTTATTTTTGTCAACCTTTTTGTAGAACTTTCACTCAGATTATTATTTTTAAAATTATAATTAAAAGTATATATATAGCTCTTGAATCTCACAGTGTTGGTGTTGGGCACTGGCCTCCACTCAAAGCGAGTGAGATTTGGGCCCCATGGCCCAACACGCTGCCCGAGTGAGGGGCCTTCGTACGTCTTTCGTCAACTATCAGGTTCTCTCAGACATACGGGTTTCCTTTCGATATTATCTTAAACCTTAAGCAAGTGATAGTCATGTCTTAAAGTAAAGGTGATTCTTTAATTAAATTATATAATTCTGTAATCAAGATAAGCCCGCTGATATGTTTGCCGGATCTTTTGAATTGAAGTCGCATTCCGAGCTGGTTGTAAAGTTAAGGAAAAAAAATGTTAAATGACAATTTGTTAGTTTCCCCGTTGGCATATAGATAGTTAAGGGGGAAGCTCAGGGTCAGGGCGCGAAATTCAAAATGTCAATGGCTTTTATTTTTTCACGAAAAATTTGGACATCTTTACGATGTAATTTAGTGTTTTGCGATATTAACATTCTGCACTGGATGTCTCAATGTATTAAGTTTGCTTAAAAAGTACCTAATCCGATACATAAATAATAATAATAATAAATACCATAAGGTTTGTAAAAACCGCTACTTTTACTAACTTCATGGTGTTGTATCGGATTAGGTACTTTTTTAAGCAAACTTAATACATTGAGACATCCAGTGCAGAATGTTAATATCGCAAAACACTAAATTACATCGTAAAGATGTCCAAATTTTTCGTGAAAAAATAAAAGCCATTGACATTTTGAATTTCGCGCCCTGACCCTGAGCTTCGACCTTAACTTTGTGACTTTAACTTAAGCCAGTTATTTTTTACTTCTTTGTATTTGCTATATAATATTATATACAGCGTGATAATGATTACAAATGTGGTAAGGAAGCGGAAGTTCAAAGGTTAGTACACCCTTTCTGAATTACGCTTTATATCTTACACGCCATGTGCCCGATCGTAACATAAAAGTAAATATTTCTAACGATAATGTCGCCAGACTAACACACCAACTATATATACGGTCGCACACTAAGCAACGCTTGTATTATGGGTTCTATACAATGGACTGAAGGCGAACTCAGTATATAATAATTATATGTATATTATACATCCATGACTCGGGTAATATTGTACCCAATAATGTTGGATTCGTTTACACATTGGTTTAATTAATATAATTTAAAACCTCGCTCTATTTACACAATGTAAAGTAAAGGTTAAAATTCGAGTTGTCAGGAAAGGTAGGTACCGACCCATTTCCATGCTCACAGGGTTCAATCAATTTAGTTGTCATAAAAGTTTAATCATGTCCGTATCAACGTTACATTAATTATATCACTAAAATAATTTTCACGCTATCAATGCGATAAATAATCAATTACACACACAAGCACAATATCGCACACAACGACACACAATAAAACCTTACTCTCTAAAAAACTTGTTAAAGCGTGAACAATGGGTAAGGACACCAGTACATACTCTACTTTCCACCCGCGCGGCGTGAGACAACCATTTTACCACCGTCCGCAACAACAGTCGGACGGATTATGTTCAGTGGTGATAAGTGAAGTGACAAAATGAATTGGACTCCTGCCGACATTGCGGCGATATGCCCGGAGCAGCAGACACATCTCACACAATGTAGCGCATCGGGCTACATGTTCCTAGCATTAGTAGCACAATTATATGGATCATCCAAAACTCCTAAATCAGATTACGATTCTTCATACTTCGGTGGTGATAGTTTTGTTGGTCTATCTGATTCAGGAGCATCGCGAATTCCACTAGGACCTATCCCGTTGCAAGCAACTGGAGCACCTACGGGACCGAGTCTAGGACCAGTTTTGCATGGCGACTTTTTGCCAAATTTTAACTCGGATGTTAGGAGCCATGGACCTAGAAGCAGCATTGGATATTCAAAACCATCGTCCTTTTTCCCGGACTTTGAATATGATAAGGAGTTCCTGAAAAATGATAAGTTCAGCAAGGATTATGTGAACTCGTTCTCAAAATTCGATCCAATTTTCAATTATGATTTCGGTAAGAGAAGTTTTGATACGGATTCGGCTGGTTCGGAGAGAGTTGAAGTGCGTGAGAAGAAGAAGACTGGGAAGAGTAGGAGAAAGAGGCATGCGGTAGAAGAGTATGACTTCATTGTGGTTGGTGCTGGTTCAGCGGGTTGCGTCGTCGCGAATCGACTTTCAGAAGTAAAGAAGTGGAAGGTGAGTGGAATTATGATTAATGCTTTTAAAGATAATGTTTAGAACAAATGGCATTAGTTGGAATAAAGTCTTGTCTGGTTAGTTAAGCAGGTAAAGTATTTAAAGTAGACAATCTACGACTGGAAAGAATAATTTTCAAAATAATTAATTGGTTTAATTAGAACATATTTTACAAATTTTATCGCGTTTATTTTACGTTTTTACGTTCCCGACGTTTTGGGACAACTAAATATGAGAGTGACCCAGGTCAAACTATGATACTGGGACGTCAAACACCTCAGTCCTCCCGTGACAGTAGTTGCTGAAAAGACATGTTAGTTACACCATTTAAAACTCAAGAACGGGTGGGCCGCTTTTTATGATATTTGATTTTTGAATTTTTCCCTGTCCTGAAAAGCAGAATAATTATTAAAACGTGGGAAACATTGCCAAAAAAAAATTATATGCTAACTTTCAAATTCTCAAAAAGGGCTTCTGTGTGTTGGACCAATATCCCCACGCACGCCTTCCAAAGATCCGGGTATAGCCCGTGTGAAGAGAGACATGATAATTCATTTTGTCAGTTAATTGATTATAAAATATTTATATAACATACATTTATAACATACTAATTGGTTTAAATGTTAATATTCAATTGCTTGGAATTTAATTCACCAATAGTTGAACAAAAACACTTTTGTTTTCATTCACAAATTACGCAGTGTAACAAAAACATCTCGAGAGCTCAATGAAGCCTTAAATTTGTTTAATTAACTGAAACATTATTTCTACACCTAATCACGCAAAAAGTTCTAATGGCACAGTTTAGCCCTTTTTCTAGGCTAACTAGTTCCAGTAGGCTAGATATTTCTCAATTGACCTAGTGCCCTTAATGAGGGAAATTTTTCTCTCGCGTTTATCGAAAGCGAATGGTACTTTTAACCGCTGCCCAACAAATATATTAGCAGGTATCGATATAAAAGGTGACCCACCACTGACCCTCGGCTTGTCAACTTTAACAATTATAAACCAAATAAGTTGATCGATAATTAAAGAAGCCAGCAACACCGACTCCTGTAAGATATTCGGGAAACTATCTGTCACGAGTGTCGGGACCCCATATAAAATGCAATTCTCAGCGAAACGAAGCGAATCTAAAAAAGTATTCGACACGTGTTTCGCCTCTAAACGAGGCATCCTCAGAACGGCAGGGCTATTAATGAGCGACGAAGCCAATAAATTATCAATCAATCAATCAAATATATTTTATCAATTATAAAAGGTTAAGCACATTACTGAGTATTTTTTAAGATAGTTACATAAAATATGATTTCTGAAAAAAAAATTGTCCTTCGTCTATTTGTTCAAACTCAACTAACAATGCTGTAGCAATACAATGGCGTTGTAACTAAGTTATAGCCTAATCTCCCTACCGCGCAGAGGTGCGATTATGTAAGCCGGGTAATTTTAAAACGGGGTCTCCCTGAACGATGATTGTAATCTTATAGCTTTATATCAATACTGCTGTCAAATGCTATTGTTAACTAGTCAAATAGTTGGCTGCAGTTGCCATTTGAAAAGATTTGATCTAATCTGATAGCTGAGTAGAATTTAGCGATCTTTTAAGGTCACGCGAGGAGGAAAATATAAACTTGACAGGGGAAAACTTATACCAGCAAATATTCGTAAACGGGGAAGTGTAATCTTTCGCCTTGCGGAGTCTCTGAACGGGGTATTTGGCGTTTACCTAGTGTAAATATTACACTAGGTGAGTTCCGTAAATACAGCCCAGAGCCGAATAAATGAATAGGTTTCATAAAAATCTAACTTAGATTACCAGCTGCAGAAAAGCTGATATGGAGCCTAAAGAGCTATAAGAAAATAATCCGAAACAATTGTTTTTTTCGCTATACGAACACACCATCTATACGGTAGCCATAATATAAGCGTTGCTTAGTGTGGGACCGTATAGTTAGTGTGTTCGTCTGGCGATATTTAAGTACTTATCTAAAAACTCATCATTACATAAATCATAGGTCTCCACGTAATAACATCGCAAACATTATTTCATCCTGTCTACAGAAAATGAAACCTAGAATAATATCAAGTTTTTGCGAGTCTGAGTTTTTGTCAAACAAGTATTACTTATTACAATCTTTTAACTTTCTTTTATGCCACTAGATAATATATAACAGTTTTACAACAGCCTTCAATGATTTATATGGAATCGCCTATGGCTGCCCATTTTATGAATGGCCTTATAATATGCACACGCCAATTATACGGTCCGACGCTAAGCAACGCTTGTATTATGGGTACCGTAAATTGAACTGAGGGCAAACCCAGTATCTATACTAATATTATAAATGTGAAAGTTTGGATGGATGGATGGATGGATGTTTGTTACTCTTTCACGCCCGAACGGCTAACGGATCTGGATGAAATTCCAACAGAGATAGTGTCATCTGTGCCAACAGAGATAGATTATAGTCTGAAATAGCACATAGGATAAATTCGGAAATTTGCGAGGAACTGATTTTATCGCGTTTATTTTCTGTTTTTACATATCCGACGTTTCGGCTGCTTTACAGCAACCTTGGTCACGGGAAGACTAAGGTGTTTGACGTCCTAGTGTCATAGTTTGAAGTGAGGTTCCCTCATGTCTAGTGGTTGTTTGCGGTCCGATACACGCAGAAAGTGCTCACAGTGTCTTAAGGTCTTGCAATGGTGCGCTTGGTTTTGGATTAAATTATATTAATTATAATTGGATCCCAAGTCAGTGGTAGAACTGAGAGTACTTTTTGTCAGGACGTCTGCCAGGACTGCTAATAACTTTATGCACCAAACTTGGACCCAATACTGACTTAATAAATCTCCATCAAGAACTTCGTGTTATCGAAAACGACCTTACCAGTTTAAATGTGTATACGAGCGTAAAAATAAATCGCGAAAGTTTTATAAAAAAAAAACAATCTGCCATGTCGGTCACACATATTACGAATTGAACCGAAAGCGTCGACCTTGAGGCGATACGGTCGAGCGACAATTTGCACTGTGTATGGAATTGTGTCGCAACGATCGATTGCATTCTTACTTAATAATAAGACAATTAAAGACGAAACACGTGGTGTAGCGAGCTGGTTTTATTATAATACTAGCTGCGCCCCGCGGTGTTACCCGCGATTAAGAAGTTATGTTTAAAAAAACACGGTTCCTGTATGCTGTCCCATAGTAACCGTGAAATTTTCCGGGCTAAAAATTAGCCTATATCGTTTTCTGACCCCTAAACGACCACTACCTATGCAAAAAATTATGTCGCTCCTTTGCTCTATGAAAAATTAAAACAAATATATTCCCCGGGAACCATACATTTTACCGGGATAATAGCCCATGTGCTATTCCAGACTATAATCTATCTCTGTGCCAAATTTTATCTGGATCCGTTCATCCGTTCTGGCGTGATCGAGTAACAAACATCCATCCAAACTGTCACATTTATAATATTAGTGGGATTAGTGGGATATTTTGTTGCTATATATATGCTATACTCCTTTTCAAAGGTACGCATAGCTGGTGTAGTAACTAGGCCGTCAGTACATTGGGGCTTTTGAAAGTGTTGCAATATGCTATTTTTAACTTTTCTTCATCCAAAAATAGCAATTTTTAAATTCTCTTCGATGACATGTACATCGAATCGTGTGTGTTAATAAATTGTTTTATTATACAACGTGATTCAGAGTAAGTATACTATAATTTCCATCTGCTCTCAGCGCATTTCTGATCAAATTTTGAATGCATAATTTCGATGTGCGGTGTGTGTAGCTCTCAATAAAATTACATTAGGATATTGTGTGATCAAATTGAAAAAAAAACGATAATCGATATCAAATATCGATATCGAAATTGTGACCTTAAATAATGATTACAAATTCGCTAGAAAAGCGCAGGAACAAATGATAGTATAACCTCTCTGAATAGGGATTTACATTGCACTAGCTGTTACCCGCGACTTCGTCCGCGTGTTATTTAACAAGTAGCCTAAGTTACTCCTTGTTACATCAGCTATCTGTCAGTGAAAGTCCCGTCAAAATCGGTTCAGCCATTTCAGAGATTAGCAGGAACAAACAGACAGACAGACGGACAGACAGACAGACAGACAAAAAATGTAAAAAAATGTTGTTTAGGTATATGTACCGTGTATACATCCAAATGCACTTAGTAAAAAGCGGTTATTTTTATATTACAAACAGACACTGCAATTTAATTTATTTGTGTAGTATAGATTACCTAATCACATAGAACTTATAAATAATTTAAAAAGTAATCTGTAACACATGTTATTCCGAAAACAAAGACAAAGAATATAAGGAGGACGTAGAAAAAACAACTATTACGGCGAATAGCGAAATCGCTGGGCTGGGATCGTACTTAAATTAATATGTTCTTGTAAAAACTTGGGTAATGTTGATATAGGAATAGATTCCCTGGATGAGGCAATTGTAATAATAAAATGCCTTGCAACAAGCCGGGTATAGCACGTGTGGTGACCGACCTAATAATTGCCTTTGTTTTAGAATTTTCCACTGTCAGGCATGAGAGTTTATTTATTTATATGTATGTATATATTTACTACTAGCCGCGCCCCGCGGTGTTACCCGCGACTAAAAATTAAAACAAAGCTATCCCACGGGAACCATATATTTTACCGCAATAAAAAGTAGCCTATGTGCTATTCCAGACTATAATCTATGTACCAAATTTCATCCAGATCCGTTCAGCCGTTCTGGCGTGATTGAGTTACAAACATCCATCCAAACTTTCACATTTATAATATTAGTGTGATATATATTTACGAGTATGTGTATGGCGGCTATATTATACTGAGATTAAAGAATAACTAGTAAACCATTATTTAGCTATCAATATCCGCAAAAGATAATTGAAATTTCACGCTCAAACAATGTTCAATACCTAACTGTATCTATGCAAGAGTACCTACTGGTATTATATTTTCCTTATTAATTGTGTTAAACTGATTTTTTGTTTAACTCATTGTTATAACAACAAGTTTCCGTGAAACGAATTTCTACACGGATGTTAAAATAAAAAGGGGAAAATGTGAAGGGGAATCCCTTCACATTTTTTTCCCCTTCAAATCATACGCTGATAAGTAATGCCTAGCACATTTATTCGCTGAATTAGTGACAAATTATCTAAGTGATAGCTAAGTTGGTAGAACGCTTGCCTCGGTAACGAGGATCGCAGGTTCAAACCCCGGCTCGCACCTCTAGGATGTCTGGATTTCATGTGCGAATCCCATTTTCAACCATGATTATCATTTGCTAAACGGTGAAGGAAAACGTCGTGAGGAAACCTGCATGTCTGAGAGAACCCCTCGAAAGATGTGTGAAGTCCGCCAACCCGCACTGGGCCAGCGTGGTGGACTATGGCCTAATCTCACTCGCATTGATGGGAGACCCGTGCCTAACAGTGGGCCATTAAAAGGGCTGGTATTAATAATGAACACTTTATATAGGCTTTTCAAAAATGTGCCATAAACAATCCGTTAGCCCCTCAAACTAAGCCGATGCTTGTACTAATAGTGGGGACTTTAATAGTTTAATACCCAGGATTGGGATCGAACCCGAAACCTCTCCGTTACGAGGGCGAATATTGATGATTACCTATTTGCACTTCTAAACATGCACCGCCTTTGTCTTTGTTGAGGTCCTTGTATCAGCGCAAAAAACTGAGTTGTAAAATCAGTTCAATCTGTTCTGTAGTAACTATGCCACTGATAGAGATACACAGGCGTCAAACTGATAACACTCTTTGTGTAGCGTTGGACGTTAAACATGAATTTAAATCAAATAACCCAACTTCCTTGCCTTGCCATTTTTAACGATATTAAAACACTGTGTTAAAAATACCTACATACGAAATCGCCGAGTCATAATTTCCATGAAACCGATCGACCTTGATCGGGTTGGCGACCACATAATAGCTATTAAAATGTTTATATAATATGGCTAAAGAGCTATTGTAGTGTATGTTTTTGGAACGAAGTTCCTTATCGCGCGTTACGAAAGGGGGCTAGACGGAAAAAATTCAGACGAAAAATTAAGACGAAAAATTAAGATGAAAAGTTGTAACGACCAATTGTAAGCATTTTTATAAACGAAAGTATAGTTTACTATATAAAATCCAAAAACATAACGATACCTCGTTCAAAAACATGCTAGCGACATCTATCGCTGACAAAAATAATTGTTATCTTTGTAGTTTGCATTTACATAATGGTCAGTATTTTTGAGACATGGCACAAGTGCATCCGTGGCGCAATTGGCTAGCGCGTTCGCCTGTTAACCGAAATGTTGGTGGTTCGAGCCCACCCGGGGGCGATATATCTTTGTTTCCCAGAATTATTGATTTTTTGTACATAATAAATAATAAAAAATAATAAAGGAACCTCGTTCCATCCGGGTGTCCCTTGACACCTCTCAAGTTTTTTTTTTAATTTTTGTTTTTTTTTTTAGTATTTCCGAAATATATGAAACCCTGCGCCTCGTGGTGTTACCCGCGATTAAAAAGTATGTCCTTTTCCTCTATGTCCTTTCCCCTAGACTACCACTACATATGCAAACATTCATGTCGATCCTTTACTCTATGAAAATTTAAAACATATCTATCATAGATAAATTTAAATATTATTCCAGAATTTAATAGTTATTCCAGACTAAAATCTATCTCTGTGCAAAACTTCATCCAGATCCATTCAGCTGTTCTGGCGTGATTGAGTAACAGACATCCATCCATCCATCTATCCGTCCATCCAAACTTTCACATTTATAATATTAGTGGGATAGTGGGATTTGGACAACGTGCAAATATGGCCACCTCCCAACGGTAACTTCATAACAAGTACAGTTAGTACTGAAGTTGTAATTATCAGGTATACCTGATAGCAAAGTTGGTCGACCACTAGCCTCAGCAACAAAAGTCACAGGTTAAAACCCCGCCTCGTACCTCTGGGTTTTCTAGATTTCATGTGCGAATGTTGTCTTCAATCATGATTATCACACGGTGAAGTCATGACGGTGAAGGAAAACATCGTGATAAAACCTGCATGTCTGTAAGAAGACCTCGAAAGATGTGTGAAGTCCACCAACTCGCAATGGGCCAGCGTGGTGGACTATGGCCTAACCCCTCGCATTTAGGGGAAACCCGTGCCCAGCAGTGGGACATTAAAAAGGGCTGGTGTTATTTTTATTATGCACTACACAACAAAAGAACATTAACAATATATACACGTCCCATGTTAGATAAAATCAATGTAACAACATTTACGGTACGGTTCCAGTAAATATTAACGGTACGGTTCCAGTAAATATCTACATCCGAGTGATCGTAAAACTAAAACAATGAGTCGCACGGTCTCGAAGCGAAAAACTTTAACAATCCCACTGTAGATAGTTAGTTGTTCCGTGGACGTAGGAAACGAGAGGATACCCGGTTGCTGTATAGACTATAATAAGACTTTAACTAGGTTGTATCTGTAAATTGAATATTCAATATTCAAATTGTTCAACGTATACAACTTATTTCTGCCCGCAGCGCCGCCCGTGGGACATCAATGAAATGCATATTATATACTTTTGCTTTCGTAAAGTGTACGAATTTTCACAAACGAATCAGTTTATCCGGAGATTCCTCCTACATCCAACCTAACAAAATGTACCTCATATATATAAAACAAAGTCGTGTTAGTTACTCCATTTATAACTCAGGAACGAGTAAGCCGATTTTATGATCTAGATCTAGATTTTTTTAATTTGCCTCCCGCCCGAATAGCAGAATAATTATTAAAACATGGGAAAAGGCACAAAAATATATTAAAGATAATTAATTTTCGTATGAATTTCGTTCTGAGGCGGTACAAAATTCGTCGGGATAGTTAATATATAATATAGATAAATATCGTCAGACGAACACACCAACTGTACAGTCCCAAACTAAGCAGCGCATTATAGGTACCGTACAATGGACTTAGCGCGATCCCAGTATATTACTTACTAGCTGCGCCCTGCGGTGCTACCCGCGTTTACATTTTACCGGGATAATAAGTAGCCTATGTGCTACTCCAGACTATAATCTATGTCTGTGCCAAATTTGATCCACATCCATTCTGCCGTTCTGGCGTGATCGAGTAACAAACATCCATCCATTCAAATATTCACATTTATAATATTAGTGGGATATTGATATTAAACATTCATGACTCGGGTACATATACTTGCTCGTCACATAAAAATTGCCATATCGGAACTCGAACCCGGGGCCCTTGGTACACAAAGTGAGATCACTACCAACTGAACCAATCCGGGTCGCGAATTAATTAAATCAATTTCACTCCCTTCAAGGTATTTCCAAGTTTGTCACGCTTGGAATTTAATTGTAATGAACTGTAGACATTATAAATAGGAGAATAAAGTTGATATTAATTTAAATTAATCTCGCACTAGGGAATTCCGTTAAGTGTGTACTTTTGTTAATTCAATATTACATTACAAGGGCTTATTTTGTTACGCAATCCTTAAGCAAGCCGTAGGCCTCTACGTTTTTTACGACTGCGATCGATTATATTGGTGTTGTCAAGGCAAATACCTCGCTGCCTCGCTGCCTCGCTGCCTTGGGAGTGTTATCATCCGTCATTTGCCTTATTCCTTACCGCGCGTAACATGACCCGAACCCAATTAATTCTTACTAGCTGCGCCCCGCGGTGTTACCCGCGATTAAAAAGTATGTCCTTTTTACCGGGATAAAAAGTAGCCTATGTGCTATTCCACACTATTATCTATCTCTGCGCCAAATTTCATCCAGATCCGTTCAGCCGTTCTGGCGTGATTGAGTAACAAACATCATCATCATCATCACATTTATAATACTAGCTGCGCCCGGCGGTGTTACCCGCGATAAAAAGTATGAAAAATTAAAACATCTATCCCACGGGAACCATACATTTTCCCGGGATAAAAAGTAGCCTATGTGCTATTCCAGACTATAATCTATCTCTGTGCCAAATTTCATCCAGATCCGTTCAGCCGTTCGGGCGTGAAAGAGTAACAAACATCCATCCATCCATCCATCTATCCATCTATCCATCCAAACTTTCACATTAATAATATTATAGTATAGATTAGAGTGATAGTTTGGAATGTGACATCCAATCAAACTTTCCAACGGCGGATGAGTTACGATTTGGTTCGGTGGAAAAACTTCCTTATAATTTTTTATTTTTCATGGTTTTCGGTCCTAGTCCAGTGGAATAAACCGAGCCTGCGGTTTATTCCAGGAGGAGGTTCTGAATTTGATACGCATATTTTTTATGTATAAAGTGAATAGCTTTTTTGCGTGTGTTGTTTTGGGAAACTGGAATAAATTATTACCTTTAAAAATAATTTTCAGTGATAAAAATACTAAGTTTGTAATTATGGCGGAAAAAATTCAGTGTTGTGTCGCTATAAATATTTTTAAGTACAATTGATACATCGATAAAATCGAATGAAATATACTGCCGCTGCAAGCAATAAAGTAACATCGCAAAAATGCCTTTGAATTTCCATAGAAAAACCGTTCATATTTTGAATTTCGCGCCTTTACCTCAAACGCTATTTCAGAGTTCAGTTTCTTTTTGACAAACAAAAATACAAGTTTTCGTAGCAACTGGACTCTATAACAACTGGAGTGGTATTCCTCTTATGACTTGGAGCAGAAGATATAAAATTCCAAAAATTCTAATAAAATAAAAGGAAATACGTTTTGCTAATTACCACGTCTCTCCTTCTCAGGTACTACTTCTGGAAGCAGGCCCAGAAGAGCCTGACGTCACCAGCGTGCCGGCCTTCGCGCCAACCCTCGCGAGATCCAGCATCGATTGGATGTATAGAACCCAGCCCGAAGAACTGACCTGCAGAGCGCAAAGAGGACAAACTTGTGCGTGGCTGAGGTATGTTTCGAAACTGACAGCGATCATGCCATCTCTTTCTTTTCAGATTGAAAAGAGTGATGCAGCTATATGACACTTTTCCATATAGCAGAAAGGGTGCACTATATAAGAAGACTGAGAAACTCGGATTACTCATTACCGATTGTATTTTGTTTAGTTTCAGTGCATTTTAGTGGCGTTCTTCTCAAAAGTTACCCAAAGTCTCCGGTGTGGAACGGCAAAGCTGATGTGATATTCGACCTTATCACCTATAGTTTAAACAAGGTTTATCTGTGACTCGAGCACAATGGTTTTCGTTTTAGGCAACATAAACGTCTTCGGTCCAACTCACAACACAAACGCTACACTAAGAATTACAGTAACAACATGCTCTCTCGATGACGATGCGATAACGTTAGGATTTGTTGCTAGGCAGACAGGGTTATTAAGCCGGTCGTTAACATCGAGGCAGACCAAGGTGAAGCTGGCGATATGATTCAAATATTTGTTGGCAAAGTTTAGGTGCATATGAGTGGCAGCTGTAGAGGTCATAATGACCAAACACATGGAAATGAACAAACCTTCAGAGATATTTACCAACTTATGTAGGTACCTAATAACCAGCTACCAGATCTTTTTTGTCCCCCGCCTAATTTTCTTCCAACTCCTCCTATTTTTATCTTTCGTTGAAATTCGTGCGGGTTCCAAGACAATTAACTTTATCGCGGGACTCGCCGAGGGTCAAACCTCGGTGTCATCATTGGACACCACTGTAGATCCTGGCTTACAGGAGTAGCAGTGGTGGGAGTGTGTGGCGGGCCTAGTCCCAAAAAAAAGGTACCTAATAAGCAAAAAAAGTACAGTAATATACCAGTCATTTAATGTAAAATCGTTTACAAAACGACGTCATCATCATAAAAAGGAATGATTCTGATCGTTATCATTGGTCACCAGAAATCGTCAATTCCAACAACAGCCCCTTGCCATGAAGTTTTAATGCGACTCAAGTCTGGACCACAATTGAAACATTATGTCACCATAATCAAGTCCGTTGGTACAAATTTGCGATGTAGATCAATTGAGCTATTTATTTGAGTCAGATTAATAGTTGATGTTAAGCCCCAGTTCCTAACTTAACTGATTGGGGAGCTGTAAGAAGATAACAAAGGCTCGAAATAGATGGATTTAGGAATATTCACAGGATTAATTTAGAATATAAAATCAATAAATTGACGTCCGTTGAGTAGGAAGAACAGGAATCGGATGAGTTTAGCAAAAAAATAAAGATAGGATGAAATGTCATAGGATGAAAACGGAACAACCCAAAAGTGTCTCTGCTATTATTTTCCATCGACAAGCGTCAAAGCTATTTGCCGTCATTGTGTGAGTAATTCAATGAATCGAAAAAAATGCATGTACTTTATGCTTTAAAATTTAGAATACTACACCCAGAAAGGGTATAAATTAAGAAAAAAAACTTTGTCAAAAAGACGCAGTTTTTTTTTAAATTAATGTAACCTTTCTGGGTCACTGTGTTTACAAGCTATCGCAAGGAATTATGTAAATATCTATGGTGCGATGCATTTTCAAGGACATTTTAAATATTTTATGCTTTAAAAAATGCTGGCAGTTATCATATTGGCCTTTGCCTCATTTGCTAAGAACTACTTATGTACAAGCTTATTTATTTGCATTCAAAGTTATAAATACCTAAAACAATTTAGATAAAAACTCTCTTGGCTCCAATGTATTTGATTAAAAACAGAATCAACATCCATTCAATTCTGATATTTAATGACGACCCCACTGTCACTGTTGGTAATGAGCCCGCCAAGTCCTAGGTTCGATCCCGGTTGGTCATACTTTGTTTGATGAGCATGATTGTTTGTACCCCAGTCATAGATACTATATATATACGTAATTATATACTGGGATCGCTCCTAGTTCATTGTACGGTACCGGTACCCGTAAAACACAGAACTGTTGCTTAGGCTAGGACCGCACAGTTTGTGGCGTGGCGTGGTATATGCTTGGCGATATTAAAAAAAAAAAATAACGAATAGACGATCTTTTCGGAAGCATGAACGCTATTTGCTAAAAAGAACAATGAAAACTTACAGTAGGTTATAATAATTATTTCATGGTTACAGCGGTCGTGTTATGGGAGGCTCGAGTTCTATAAATTATATGGTGTATATGAGAGGGAATAAGAGAGACTACGATGATTGGGCAGCTATGGGTAATGATGGGTGGAGCTATAAAGATGTAAGTACCCTATAATTACTTATAATTTCATAATGCACTCTATAAATCCCCACCATCGGCCGGGAGTGTGCCCAAAACGCTGGTAGCATTGCCACGTTGTATGGCAATGCTGGTATGTTGGCCAAAATATGTGCCAGCGTTCTGGTCACCAGATGACTCCACCAGACGTTTTGAAAGCTCCCTGTAGAACCAATGGGCACCCGGTCCCCACGGATCCAATGTTTCTACCCCAAACGCCTCAAATATGTACCCTGTCCCAAGGGAACCATATTTCCGGCGTTTGGAGACAACTTATTATTAGTATTATAAACTTTTGTCTTGCCCATGCTAATATTTAAATTATATAGATGGGTAACTAAACATTTGATAACTTCAAAAAAGCGTTTGACGAACCTGAAAAACACAAAACAGAATTTGCTAAATAATTAAGCCAGCGTTCTAAAATATTGCATTCATATTTTACTTTGCTATAAATAAGCTTTGCATAAATATCATCATTCCTTTTTAGGTGCTGCCATATTTCAAGAAATCTGAAGACAACCAAGATGACGAAGCTAAAAATAAATGCTACCATGGTGTTGACGGTCCTCTTAATATAGAAAGATTACAATACGTAGATAAAAACGTTGCCATGCTTCTCGAAGGATTTCACGACAAAGGATTTCCCCTGGTCGACTTCAATGGAAAAAGGCAAATTGGAACAATGACAACCCAAACTACGACTAAAAATGGAAGACGAGTGTCCACCAATGAAGCTTTTATAAAACCTTTTAAAATAAAAAGGCCTAATTTGACCGTAAAAACGAATTGTCAAGTCACAAAAGTCCTTATAAATCATCACAGAAAAGCATACGGAGTAAAATACGTAACCAACGGTGTATGGGTCGAAGTGCATGCGAAAAAAGAAGTCATTATAAGTGCAGGTGCACTGAACAGTCCAAGAATACTTATGCTATCTGGAATCGGTCCAAAAGAGCATTTGCAAGAATTAAAAATACCGGTCATAAAAAATTTGAAAGTTGGGTATAATTTGCAAGATCACGCTACCACAGAAGCAGTGCTAATTCAGCTAACCAATAAGACATCGACGCTTATAGATGGTAAACAGATGTTAAATGCAGTCAAGGAATTCGCTAAATCTGATCGCCAACATGGGCCTTTATCATCTACAGGGCCTTTACACATAACAGCGTTTTATAGAACGGAGTATGCTGACGAAGATGAAACGGTACCAGATATTCAATTCCACTTTGATGGGAGAAATCGTAATGATTTTTACTTAGATCCTACAACGTATTTAGCAACTAACATATTTCCATTTGCCTACTACGATAGTATAAGCGTGAGACCAATCCTATTGCAACCAGAAAGTAGAGGATACTTAACGCTGAATCACACGCATCCAGTATTCGGACAGCCTCTAATTTATCCAAGATTCTTTACAGTCAAAAAAGACTTAGACACTTTAGTGGCAGGCCTGAAATTCGCAGCTAAATTGGAAGATACGATAGCTTTTAAGGAAAATGGGGCGAGGTTTATAAGGGAGCCAGTGCGGGCTTGCTCTAAATATACATGGGGAACTTATGAGTACTTTGCTTGCGTGCTAACAGGGTACACCGGAACGATTTACCACCCCTCTGGCACATGCAAAATGGGACCTTATTACGATAGGGATGCAGTTGTTGATCCCACATTAAAAGTGTACGGGATAAAGCATCTTCGTGTAGCCGATGCGTCAATAATGCCAAATATTGTTAGGGGCAATACGAACGCTCCTTGTATAATGATTGGAGAGAAAGTTTCTGATATGATTAAGAAAGACTGGGAGGATATATGAAAGGCATAGTAAGTAGTTGATGGAAACGTTGAGTGCAATATTAGTAACTAGCAGCGCGATTAAAAAGACATTTTCCTCGATGACCTTTTTTGTACCATTTGTATGCAAAATTTCATGATGATCGGTTTAGTAGTTAGTGTAGGAAAGCGTTACAAACAAACAAAAGAACTAACTATGCAAAAAATCATGTCGATCCTTTGTTCTATGAAAAAACACAACTATCCCACGGGAACCATACATTTTACCGGGATAAAAAGAAGCCTATGTGCTATTCCAGACTATAATCTGTCGCAGTGCCGAATTTCATCCAGATTCAACCGTTCAACCGTTTTGGCGTGATTGAGTAACAAACATCCATCCATCCATCCAAACTTTCACATTTATAATATTAGTGTGATTTATATTATGAATCTCTCATACAAACTTAACACGTTTTAATGGGATAAATAGGACCTTCTAATTTTGAAGATTCTTTTTGCAAGGCTGTTTAATTCAAGCCGTTGACCACCGTGGTATCCCCCTTCGTGGTATCCCCCCTTATTTATAGAGTTGACATGTCTTTCGAAAATCGTTCCTCGGGTTTTCAGACATGTGGGTTTTTTTACTACGTTGGCCTTCGTCGTTTAACAAATAGGTAATGCTGAAATCGTGATCGCGGAAATCAAATTTACGCGGCTACCTTGTTACCAAGGCAAGCGTTCGAAGATTTGTCTGTCACTATACGATTCTCTCTCTAATAAATGTTTCCATACATTGATCAGTAGATACGTGCAGCTACTGATGTTGCTTTGAAATTTATGGACATATTCGGGCTGTAAACTACTGATCTTATAATTCTATAACTAATTTTACATCTATTTAAATAGATGTAAGCTAACACATTAAGAAGCATTTTTTAATATAAATTTTAATCTTAAGTATTTATAGTAAGATAATTTGTAAATAAATAATTTTAAAAAACTGGTCTTTATTTTTTTTCGATACTGTTACAAGGACTTTACGGTCTGACCTCGTTTTGGTAAGTCAATTATAACACTTAAGTATCTTAAATGTTGTTACACCGATCTATCACCCAGTTTAATGTTATCACAAATCAAAAGTAGTTTGTCCTCATAGCACATAATATGTTATGTATTTAACATTCAATTACATGTTAGTCACTGCACAAGAAATATATTATATATACTTACAATATTATTTATACATACTTTGGTTCACGAATTTGTCTGACAAAACTTATTCGTGTGGAATATTTATGTAAACACAAGTTAGTGGAGTTACAGGTTATGAGTCAGTAGTCTAACTTTGAATCGAAATTTTACCTTGACAAGAGCAAGATACCAATTAATGTATGCGGACAATGACATTTCTTGACTAAAAATAATTATAGTATAATTTTGACTTTAAGTTATTAAAATCGAGGCTTTGCATAGTTATGTTGGCAGACTTTGAAAAATTAATTTAGTCGATCTCTCAAATATATCGTTTTTTTTTCAAATATATTTACAGTGCTTACAGATAAGAATCCATTACATTCTAATAAATTATTAATTGCTAGTATCATATTATTCAGATTAGTTCGATAAATAAATACTGCGAGTTGTCCTACTGCTATCCACCTGTTCGGTGTTAATGTTTTAACGTCGGATTTCTTCTGTTACTGACAGTTTTTAAATTGGAAAAAAGCCACTTTGGAGTCTGACGCGACGTGGGCAGATTTTTTGGGCTCAATCTGCACATACTGAAATATTATCCATGTTTTGCACTTGTAAAATCACTTACGAGTTTTAGTTCAGTACGTCAACTGGGAGATTATTCGTAAGTTAACCGTATACTTTATACGTTTTTTGACGGACTGATTAGCGCAGTGGTAGTGACTCTGCTTTGTGCGCCGACGGTCCCGAGTTCGAATCCTGGAACAAGCACAAGAAACACAAGCTTTGTGTGATGAGCACAATTGTTTGTACCCGAGTCATGGATGTTTAATATGTATATAAGTATTATATACTGAGTTCGCCCTCAGTCCATTGAACGGTGCCCATAACACAAGCGTTAAGCTTAAAGTGGGACCGTATAGTTGGTGTGTATGGCGATATTTATTTATTAACTTTATTGAGTATGGCGATTTTGTTTTAAATATCATCCGCAAGTGACGCTGTGCAATTTTCTGTACAATGTGTCTAAATACGTAAACTATAAAGTATACTGATAGTTTACGATTATACTTCCATTTGACGTGTTGGCTAGAAGGGTTTCAACGTTACATGTTTTCTCTCACCGTATTGTATGTTTAATGTTTCATCACATTTGTATTAATTGTCTTGTATATTTTAATATCACAATTTGTGTTCAATGTTGTCATTGGCTGTTCCTATTTGTTAGGAATAGTTAATTTTAATTCTCAGTTTCCAAGTTACGAATTCATGTTTCTTATTTCAGCGCCATCTATTGTAACAAAAACAGAACCAACCTCATTTTAAAGTTTCTTAAACTTTTTCATAAATGAAAATGTGTCATCCTTTTTAAAAGGTTTTAAAGAAACCTTTCCTAAAACCTTTAATAATTTTAAAAGTAATGTTATAAAATATTTAATGAATAATCAGCTATTAAATTAATTAATAATTGGCTATAAGCTGCGCCCCGCGGTGTTACCCGCGATTTAAAAGTATGTCTTTTTTACCGGGATAAAAAGTAGCATATGTGCTATTCCAGACTATAATCTATCGCTGTGCCAAATTTCATCAAGATCCATTCAGCCATTTGGGCGTGGTTGAGTAACAAACATCCATCCATCCAAACATTCACATTTATAATATAAGTGTGATGTTGCATACAAAATGAGGGTGGCACTAAAATAACGACATGAATTCGTAATTTGGAATGAACATAATGAAAAGGATTGGTGAGTCGTAAATATGGAACTAATGTTACAGAGGCAAGACTATGGGAGGATCGAGCGCCATCAACTACATGGTGTACATGAGAGGGAACAAGAAGGACTACGATGGGTGGGCGCAACTTGGTAACCCTGGCTGGAGTTATAGAGAGGTCAGAATAAAAAAAACATAAATCAATTTAGATAAGTAAATTCAGGGCCAACTGAACAATTAAGGGTATTTTAAAAGGAAAATTCACCGGGTGATTCACATATTACAATATCTATTAAACTATGTGAAAGAAGGGATTCAGTAATTACACCATTGTACGACCAAAAGACACAGTGAGCACTTTCTGCATAGATCGAACCGCAAACAACAACAATGGGGGTACCCCAGTTCAAACATTGACATTAGGACGTCAAATACCTCAGTCTTCCCTTGACCATGGTTGCTGTAAAGCAGCCAAAACGTGATAATAGAAAATAAACACGATAAAATCTTTAAAATAAGTTTTATTTCGATATATGAAAGAGCTTAACATTTTGTTTGGATTTTATATCTAAAAACAAATAATCTAAAAACAGCGCAAGGACTAAGAATTCATACGTTTATTTTTTAATTTTCAGGTGTTGCCCTACTTCAAAAAAGCAGAGAACAACCGAGACATTGAGGCCCACGATAAATTCCACCACTCCACCGGTGGCCCTATCAACGTAGAAAGATATTCGTACGTCGACCCCAACACATTTATGCTCGTCCAAGCGTTCAAAGAGAAAGGACTACCCGTCACTGACTTAAACGGCGAAAACCAATCCGGCACAGACATTGCACAATCCACTTCTAGAAATGGACAGAGAAACTCAGTAAACTCTGCCTATATTAGCCCTATAAGAAACAAAAGGCACAATCTACATGTCATCACCAATGCTTATGCTACCAGAATACTTATCGATCCTATAACTAAAACAGCATATGGAGTAGAATATGTCAAAAATGGTATTATAGTTGCTGCACATGCTAACAAAGAAGTTATAGTAAGCAGCGGTGCTTTAAATTCTCCAAAATTACTAATGTTGTCAGGTGTAGGTCCTAAATATCATTTGAAGAGTTTGAATATACCTGTACTTTCTGATTTGAATGTAGGTTATAATCTACAAGATCATGTAACAACGGATGGACTTGTAATAGGTTTATCGAACAAAACTGCTACAGCAATTCCTGGTGAACAATTGCTCCATGAAGTACGAAATTTCAATGCCCAGCATCCGTACAAGAATGGACCTTTGGCTGCAACAGGGACTCTCAGTGGCACCGCTTTTATAAATACCCATTACGAGTTTGATGTACCAAATTTACAGTTTCATTTCGATGGAAGGAATGTTAAAGACTTTTATGGGGATCCTGCTACTTATCTTGCTACTAACGTGTTTCCTTTGGCATTCTATGATGGCTTAGCTGCAAGACCTTTATTATTAACTCCTAAAAGTAGAGGTTTTATTCTATTGAATAATACTGATCCGATCTTTGGTCCTCCTTTGATATACTCTAGATTTTTCACCGAAAGGGAAGATTTAGATGTTTTATTAGATGGAATAAAATTTGCCGTAAGCTTAGAACACACAGAAGCATTTAAAGCAAGCGGAGCTAGTTTTGTTAAAATACCTGTTCAAGCTTGTTCCAACTATATTTGGGGTACCGATGAATATTTCACATGTCTGTTAATTCAGTATACGTCTACAATATACCATCCTGTTGGGACATGTAAAATGGGGCCTAAGTGGGACCGCGATGCGGTTGTCGATCCCAGATTAAGAGTGTATGGTATAGAGAAGTTGAGAGTTATTGATGCGTCAATTATGCCTTTAATAGTTAGGGGCAATACAAACGCACCTACAATTATGATTGGTGAAAAAGCATCGGATATGATTAAAGAGGATTGGTTGAATTAATTGTAATTGTCTAGTTGTTCTGTAAATATATTGTACATAAGGTTTAATATCGAAACCAAAAAGTGTTCTTGGTAAGTGTATAAGTTAAGAGTTTGAATATGCAAAGATGAACATTAATTATAGCTTTTGTATTTTTGTAATGAATCTTGGTTGTTTTATTTTACAAGAAACTATTCTTGCGATTTCAGCTTAAGCTTATAGAAACTAAACAACTTAGCTTTAGCTTAAACATAGGTTTTATAAGGTTAGGCATTGTCACATTCCAGACTACTGGTTTAGGCGATATACACATTATTCTACACGTTAAAAAAATAGTTATCCCATTTTCCCAACGTTACTTAGGTTAAAATAATGAAGAGATCATAAATGTGAAGATGGTTTAGCGCCAAAGTAGTTCGTTCCAAACTAATCTATATTTATAAAACAATGTCGTGTTAGTTACACCATTTACAACTCACGAACGAATGGGCTGCTTCCTACGATCTTTGATTCTTTGAATTTGTCTTAGCCCCAAATTCACAAAAAAAAAACAAAAAAAAAACAAATTAATTTTCTTAAACATTTGATTCTGAGGCACCACGAAGTTCGCCGGGACAGCTTGTATTATATAATAATGCATATCTTTCACCCAAATACAATGTCGCAAACGAAAGTCGAGCAGCAAAATCTTAGATCCGTTGTAGGCGGAATGAAACAAGAAAGTTTGAAACAAAGCAACAGTATAATATGGCTGACTCATCTGCGAGGAACACGCCGCGGTGGGGCCAGGAAACCAGAGATTTTATAAGAGCCGATCGCCTTTATCGCACTCAAGTAAGGACATGTAGCATTTAAAAAAAAAACTTTATTCAGTTATAAATGATTCGCATGGGCTAATTTTTTTAAACATCATAAAAATATTTAGAAAAGCTAACATCTAAAAGCTTATTTTTCTTTTTTGAATTAGATTAAAAAAAAATCAAATCGGTTCATAAATGACGGAAATCTGAGGTAACAAACATAAAAAAAAATTCAACCGAATCAAGAACCTCCTCCTTTTTTAAGTCGGTTACAAATAGTAATTTTTTTTCGATAGTTTGTAGTTCCATTTAAAGCGATTAATAGATTCGTCGAAAAACTTGCATTGAACAAACTCAATCATAAACTTCTGTTTTGCAGCAATTAATTGATATCTGATATGATCATCTACAGAACTTTTTTTTCTAAAAAGGGAAAACCAGCTACTGTTAATCTATTTAATGCTTCTGAGAAGCTTCTGAGTATATCTGTATTGGTAAGCTGGTTGCCATAGCTAGAAAACAACTTCTCACACAGAATAATCTACAAAATATTACAGGTATAGCTGCTTATAGCTACAAGGCTTATAAAGTTTATTGTTCATCTGTTTGGCATCCTCAATGTTAAATTACAATCCTTCAACTATTAAGCACATGATATAATATGTAGTTATTGGAATATATTTACCTTTCAAACGTACACCGTACTACACAACTTAAACGCCATTGCACCCATAACGATAAGGTTACAATAAAACTCCAAGAGTTTCATGGCCTATTACGGGGCCCATCTGCCTTTGCTACGCTCCCATTATCTGCTTCCATAAACCGCTGAGACGCAAACAATCTGTACCAAGACTCTGTCCTCACTCTCAAATAACCACCAAGTTTTACTGAACCCCCGCCCCTCCCCAATTCCATAGAAACAACGAACTTCGAAGGCACAAAGTCAATGTTTGCAAAGATCTTCTTAGAGCAGGCATGTTATAAATTTTACACCGCTATAGACTTAAAAGTTCATCGAAGTGATATAAATAAACAAGACCCAATTGGAAGGGCTGTACATTTTAAAAGCGTTTTAGTACTTGAATGCGGAGATACAGACAGCTCTTATCAGGTAAGGGTTTATCTGTTAAAAGAAATATGGTGGTTTTGTGACGATATCTAAGATAACTTTCTTTTAATTATTCGTAAAGTTTTGATTAAGTCTACTACCATTTGTGTGAATATCTTAATAGGATAATTAAACAAGGCAAATAAAATAAAGACATTGTATAATTAAAATAAAATTATATACATAAAAATGCCTCTACATCGTCGTCGATGCCAAAAATGGCCAGCAGGCAGGCCGTGTTTCCGCGCTGAATAGCGAGGCTCACTCTCTGCGCGAAATACAGGCCAGCCCGCCGGTCACGTGTAGCGGCGAAAAGTCGTGCTAATAGGTAAGGGAGCGTTCAAGTATTACGTAACGAATATGGGGGGGCTTCTGAAACGTTACGATGCGTTACAGGGGCGGTAGGGAACTACGCGTTACGTAACATTGTTTTAACCCTTCAGAACGGTCGCGTAGAGACGTTTACGATTAACTAGAAGGGGGGGGGGGGGGGGTTAAAGGAAACCTTACGACACGTGTTACATGGGGAGGGGTCAAAAATGTCCAAAAATTGCGTTACGTAATACTTGAACAGGGAGCGTTCAAGTATTACTTATAACTTAAAACCATAGGTCATTTAAAAGGTAACTATGAGCTCACCACTTCTGTCGTTACCGTATAAGGTGCAAAACGTATGCTCCAATATAAGCATGTTTATCTCCGTTGAAAGTCGTACCATAAAAAGAAGTTCAATATTTAACAATCTTCTTTGAACACTGTGTTTACAAAGCATAAAATCAAAGCGTATATTTAATTCGTCTGCAAAGTTGGACATGAGCTATGATAGAGAATAATAAATGCCTCATTGGATAGATACGTAGAATGATACCAAGTATATCTGAAAATAGTTTTGGACATTCTACAGACTGTCGGCAAAGTTGCGACAAAAAACGTACAGGTTTTAAGTTAGCAGCTCAGTGAGTGATATTTTATAAATACATATGGATCTTGAAATAAAACAAATTTTATGAATTTTGTGGTTGACGTCCTCGTGTCATAGTTTGAACCGGGGTACCCTCATATTCAGTTGTTGCTTGCGTACACTAGGAAGTAACAACTTCAGTCCTCCCGTGACCATGGTCGCTGTAAAGCAGCCGAAACGTCGGGAACGTAAAAAAATAATATAAACGCGATAAAATACGTAAAATTAGTTTTATTTCAATGTGTAGTATTCGCGTAAATATAATAAATCAATATACAAATGGATCTGTTACGTTTTAACGCGGCTTATACACATTCAGATCAAACGCTCAATGAATATAAATATTGCTGAAAGGAAAAAAAAATAGACAGAAGCTTGACGCAAATATCGACCAATAGGATTAATGTCCACGTATTTTTTTTATCACGACATATTAAAGCGCCGCAATTGGTTGATTTTCTGCCACCCTGGTAATTTGCTCCCAAACTAACAAAAGTCGTACGTCTACTCTAATCACAATCTTGTAAACTTAAGGGCAAAGTTCTAAATGGTATGTACAAGTACATATAAGGTGGTACAACAATGTGTCCCACGGGAACCATTACTTGTAGCTCCTTTTGTAGTTTGTCTGTAAAATGTTTGATATGGAAACTAATTTATTACATTACCCGACTATAATGTTTTTGTCGAAAAGCATTGATAGCCGAGATGTTAGATCGCTTGCCCTGGAAACAAGGTTCAAAATGTTCAAACCCCGACTCATATCTCTGAGATGTCTGTGTCATGTCGAATCACATCCTCAAGCATAATTATCACATATGGATTTCCTATATTTACGCGAATTTTAACAGATTTTAACTACGGCACTAGGACGTCAAACACCTCAGTCCTCCCGTGGCGTGGCGGGAACGTAAAAACATAAAATAAACACGATAAAATCTGTAAAATTAGTTTTATTTCAATAATTATCACTTGCTAAACGGTGATGGAAAATATAGTGATAAAACCTAGATGTCTATGGAACCGGACTTCTTAGTTAGTCGAAGCTACTTGCATGTTTCATAATCAAAAACAAAACTCTTTTATCTTATAATCATGTATGTACCTGTTTATTTGTTTGTTAGCAACATGGATGCTGCGGGGCAGTGTAGATCGAGATAACAAACTATCTTTTAGTTATCTATATAATACTTAATATTCGTTTGTTAGTTTGTGATATTGTATGTTTGGATGTAGGGTATATTTTCCGGATCTACTGATTCGATTCCGATTCTGAAGATTCGTTCTCTAATCAGAAGCTATGTCATTCGTGAGTAATATAGGCCATATTGTATGTCATTGTATGATTAAAACTGACTGTAGCATTTTTTTAAATTAAATGCTTAGATATTACGACAACGATTTGAGAGGCTTGAACCACACCCAAGTGCAGTTGGCTCAAAAGCTATATTAACTGACCAAGTTTAAATGAGAAACAGTAATATCCGTCTAATGGTTTCTTTAATCCTTGCTAATGCGATTCACTCAACCGCTCGCTAAATATAAATATTCATGTTTAATGTATTTCAATTGGGGAATATTGCGGTTGAAGAATTCTAGGCTAGGAGTGTTGCTTGAAGTGTTTGGTTTTGTTTTAACTAAGGGCGAAATGAATAAGAAATCGCAAATACTACGTTGGGTGTAGAAGTTTGTTGATTCTTAATGCTTTTGTTAATTTGTTATGTATACTAGTATTATAAAGACGTTAAGTTTATTCATTTCTTATATTTACGTGAATACTACATGTTGAAATTTTTTTTTTTTTTAATTTCATCGCTGACACTCAAGACACTGTGAGCACCTTCTGCGTAGATCGGACCGCAAGCAACAACTAAATATGAGGGTACCCCGGTTCAAACTATGACACTAGGCCATCAAACACCTACGCCCTCCCGGGACCATGGCTGCTGTAAGGCAGCCTAAACATCGGGAACGTAAAAACATAAAATAAACGCGATTACATTTCGTAAAGTGAGTTTTATTTCAATGTGTAGTAAGTATTCGCATAAACATAAGAAATCAATCAATAAAATAATGCATTAAAATAAAAAAAATACTCCCCCACCCCATAGTCCTACTATTGTTATAGAGGTCAGAAGGCACTGTAGCTGGGAATTTAAATATAAATTAATATCTGTCACTTGCCACTCAAAGCGCCTAAGCTTATTTAAAAAGGGTATAAATGAATAAAATAAAACGAGCAATAAGAGCCAGGACCCACTTTAAATACTAAATAGGATACATTAAATTTAATGAGAGAGTTTTACTTTTGAAAGCTTAAAAGGTTTCAAGCCTACTATACATCTGGAACTGTCAATTTGTCAAGTCGAATTAAAAAAAAAATTGTCAGATAGAATGGAAGGTACTTTGAAGGTGTTAGTTACAACGTTTATAGCTCAAGAATGGGTGGGCTGATTTTTATGATATTTAAGTTTTTTAATTTTTCTTTGCCCCGAATAGCAATATAGCTGTTAAAACATGAGAAAAAATATAAATAGTAAAGATGATTCATTTGATTCTAAAGCGGTATGAAGTTCGACGGGTCAGTTAGTTTGTCAGAAATACATTACCGTGTTACTTGGTTGTACCATAGCCAAGTTGATTTAAAGCTGGTTTTGGAAACAAGATGCGCTGATTCAAACCTCGGCTCGCACCTCTTAATTCTCAGAGTTCACGTGCGTATACCTTTTCTATAATGATTACCACTTGCTGTACGTTGAAAGTAGACGTAGTGAGGAAGCTTGCGCGTTTCAAAAGCAATGTGAAATTCACCACCACCCACCATGACAGCGTGGTGGACTAATTTTTATACCCCTTTCATTGAGAGGGGGTGTGCCCGGTGTAGTAGCAATGCATTACTGAACATAAAAATCATAATATAAACGGGACAAAATCCTTAAAAATTGTTTTATTTCAATGTTTACGAGTAGTATTCGCGTAAATATATGAAATCAATATTACTAGTCATATTTCAAGAACATACTTCTTTCTTTTTACTGATTCAGTTCTGCACTTAGAAGATTTCATTAACGCAAATCAAAGTCTCGGATCTCTTTGCAGCTATCCTATTCGAAAAATTCTAGTTACATAACGTCGACCTGACGACAAAAAGCATCAACGAACACCTCTCAATGCGCTACAAGATATCGAACTAAGTTAAAGACAACTTTAACTTGCATCAGACGACTTTCTAGTGATGGGCATTTCAATATCGATGTTATCTATATAAATAAAAATTAAATATTATTTGTTGGTAAATACATCACTTGAGAACGGTTGGGCTGATAGGGGGCTATTCTTTTCAAATGTTTGCGGTAATCCGAATAAGGTTTTAAAGCAAAAAAATGAAAAAGTTGTTGATAGGACTATGTTTGTTGAGTCAAATATGAATTATGGAACAGTTTTGGAGATAGTAGTTTGGAGGAAAAATTGCGAGAAATATTGACGCATTTGTGTATGTTTAAGCGGCTTTGTCTGAATAAGCCGTCCTTAAACATGACTCGTTTAGAAGCGAAGCACTTGTCGAAATCTTTTATAGATTTCCTTCGTTTCGTCGAGAATTGCATATTAGTCAGCGTCCTGATAGTCGTCTATGACAGGCAGACTCTCGAATGACATTTGATAGGAGGTAGGTTTTGTTGGCTTCTCCGTCCTTGGTGTGGTTTCCTTCGCCTATTGTTTATTTTAATCATTTATGTCACGCCCCTCATAATCGGTACATGATTCCTTATCTTAAAATTGGTCACTAATATTTGACTAACCTCGCAGTCAGATCAACTATTTATTAATTTTATATATTAATTTATTAGTTTCACGAACGAGAGAAAGTACGAGTCAGCACGCAACTAATTGAATTAAAACATATAAATAAGTATAAAGCTAAAGATCGAGACCATTCATTTTCCATTTCAAATCGATTACATCCAACACATATTGCACTACCGATTTATCGATATGCCATTCACGTCACTAATAGTGAAAAAGAAAAAAGATACCAGTGAATAGTGGCACAGACGTTTTAATGGAATTCTTATTCTGGTTCTAAACATGGCAACTCCCACTGTAGCATGGTACTTTGTGTATCACAGGGAGAGGTGTATCTTAAAGATTTTAACTATCTAAAGTTTTTTTCTAATCCAGATTCCGATACTGAAGTATTGAGTCGTTAGTATCCTTAAATAGTAACAGGGTCCAACAACACTCTTAGGTGGGATTGGTTGTCCCGGCTGTCGATAGCGATTGAACTCTTCAACCAATTGTCTTTAGACCACTTCATCAGGAGCCTGGTTCAGAAACATGCCAAGAGTGGGCTTCGAGCGAGGCAGATTGACAGAGTTCAGTACTTGGGCGAGGCAGCGCGATATTTATCAGTCACTATACGGGCAGCTAAAAGTTTAAATGGGGAGTCTATGGTCATACCCGGTGGTAAATATACCATGGGCCCTGGGGTGGAAATTATAGACTTCTTGATATTTATATAATCATAATTTTATTAAATACTCAGAACACATTTTAGAACAAACGATGCCAAGGAGGCGCCATAGAGAAGCGAGAGAAAACCATAGAGAACATTATATAGAGCATTTTTCATAGATTATTGTCCACCCGGTACCTTCAATATGAGGAGGATTAAGACCATAGTTCATCACGCTAGTTAGGTACGAATAACTCGGACTGAACCCGAATGTTTGGTCCAGTCTCTCGCACTCGCAAACGGTGAAGTTCACTTGCTTTCGACAGACGTGCAGGTTTCCTCACGACATCAGCCTTCACCGTACAGCAATTGATCATCGTTATTGAAATAAAGATAACCGACACAGTAGTATCTTCTCAGATATTTTCAAGTCCCGATTTGTCGACACTCAGAAATTAATTGCGCTTACACAACGGCAATAGTACGGCATAGCCAAAAGAGGCATAACAAAAATGTTTGCATATTCATGAAGACCCAAAGATAGGCCTCATTTGCAAAATTAAATCGCATGGCTGGTGGAATATCTTACAGAGGAATCAACTGATTAGCTCTGGTTTAGATGGAGATAAGATTACTGATATTAGATTAAAATACACTTTAATATATGTTATTGCCAGACGAACACACCAACTGTACGGTCCCAAACCAAGCAACGCTTGTATTGTGGGTACCGTACAATGAACTATAAACGGTTCCAGTTTATACTTACCTAAATAGACATCAATCATCCATGACTCGGTTAAAACATTCCTGCACATTACCCAAAGCTTACGTATACCGGGATTCGAACTTAGGGCCGTCATAAGAAAAATCAGGATCACTTCCAACTAAGCCAGTTGAGTCCTTAATTTATTAACAATCAATACTGTACTTCTATACTAATATTATAAGTGTGAAAGTTTGGATGGATGGATGGATGGATGGATAGATGGATGGATGTTTGTTACTCTTTCACGCTCGAACGGCTGAACGGATCTGGAAGAAATTTGGCACAGAGATAGATAAAGTAGCCTATGTGCTATTCCAGACTATAAGTCTGGAATAGCACATAGGCTACTTTTTATCCCGGTAAAATGTATGGTTCCCGAGGGATAGATGTTTTAATTTTTCATACTTTTTATCGCGGGTAACACCGCCGGGCGCAGCTAGTAATTAATAAATCCACCGAACTATAGTAGGACATAGATGACTCAAATAGTATTTACCTTGAGGTGTGTTAGACTAATTTTAAGGATTTTATCGCGTTTATTTTATGTTTTAAGCCACCTCAGTCCTCCCGTGACCATGGTTGACCGCGATTAAATCCTTAAAATGAGCATTATGTCAATGTGTAGTATTCGTTTATTTTTTTTCAAATATTTTTAGGCTTCTAACCAAAACCATCAACTCAACGTGCTCTTATACAAACCAGATTTAAAATTCTCTTATCCGAGGTCCAACATTGGTCCAACTTTACCATCTAGGCATCAACCACACAGTTTTACATTTTTTAAATCAAAATAAAGTTACTCATTCTGTTGGCACACACCTAAACAAAACTTGACTTAACAAATTATATCGCCCTCCTTCTCATGGCCGTTATGTGTGATCAAGACGGTAACATATTGGACCAATATCCGCCAACGTCGTATTATTATCTCGAGCAGTAATATTCCGCTATGCATGCTGTGTCCAATGATTACTGGCTCCGATATTCCCAAGGGAATGTCGGACACACTCTCTATTTTGCTCCCGTCTTAGTTCCAGTCACCAATTTGCGTCTAACCCGACTAGAACCATTGTCCTACGGTCGACTGCATTGGAGTGTTAGTAGGGCTGTCGCTCGGTCGATAAAGATATCGATGAAATTATTCGTTTCAAGAAAAATAACAGCACGTCAAGTGCGAGATTATTTGTAAGCTAACCTTACACTTTATAGTCTACCGTATTTAGACATTTTGGATGGAAAATTAAAAGTTCTAAATATTGTCCGCTAGAGGCGCCATTCAATTCGCCTCATAGTTTGTTGTTATACTATTTTTAAGATTTTTTTTTCATTTACTGTTTGTAAATATTTCAGTTATATACACATTATAATTACAATGATATATATATATAAATATATATATATAAATATATATAATAAATATATATATATTATTTCTCCAAGGAAAAATGACTCCGCAATTTATTTCAGGTGGGTTATTTTAAATCAATCGGAATCGGTATCGGAAACGGATTTGAAAGTTTCCGCTGTCGGTGTCGCTCCCGACGAGCTTTCCGACGGAAACTTTATGAAAAAACTAATAGGTAATTTCATCGAGAGACGTCAAAAATCATCAAAATCAGAAATGTTAATAGCGATTGGGAAAATACAGTTTGGAAGTTTTCGATTCCGTTTCCGATATGGATTTCTAATGATTTAAAATATCCCTGCTGAAGTCATTTACAGAAGCGTCTATTCGTGTATTGTCTATGATCTGTTTGTGATGATCTTAGAAGAATACTATCGATATGTCTGAACTTTCCCATCCTTATTTGAGCTGCAGCTCGCGTGCTTGCAGACGACACCTTAATGGTCCACCACTTCGCTCATTTTCCACTGCAGTCGCGTTATTTTGTCGTAGTGTCAAGCGCTCCACAAGCATTCTGGCTTTATTTTTACCTTCATATATACTTATATAATAATATTATGTAAAAAAATCATTTTTGGATTTCATGTGCGAATCTCATTTTCAACCATGATTATTCATTGTTAAACGGTGGAGGAAAACGTCGTGAGGAAACCTGCATGTCTGAGAGAACCCCTCGAAAGATGTGTGAAGTCTGCCAACCCGCACTGGGCCAGCGTGGTGAACTATGGTCTAATCCCCCTTGCATTAAGGGGAGGCCATGCCCAATAGTGGGTCATTAAAAAGGGCTGGTATTATTATATATTATTATTAAGTTAGTTACCTCGTGAGCTTGGATGTAGGGGGCAATCTCCAAATTTACTGATCCATCCAATTATAAAATTCTTTCGGTATTGAGAAGTTGCATTATCCGTGAGTTCTATAGGCTGCTTCATTACGGTACTGTAGGTGGAGCCACGGGTTGAAGCTAGTTTTCAAATAGCTAAGTTTGTGGTTCAACAATGTTAAATATGAATGTGTGCTAGGTTTTTTATGCATTTGCAATAACTTTACAAAACCGTTTTTCAAAGAAAATGTGTCATAAAAAGTAAAAAAAAAACTCAACTTGACAGCAGCGCTGCCAGATACTTATGCCAGATAGCTTAAGATTACTCAGTAATTAGTTACCAAAAATATAACACACCCACAACTTTTAAACGTTCCTGTCAATTTTCTACATTTGAACACAATAAGCCGTAAACAGAACGAGTCAATTCACCAAACAATACCTTTCCGTGCAGTTTGTTAAATTGCGCAACACGACAAAACTTATACGCGCCGCAATTTGTTCTGCCTTACATCCACGGGATCTTGGTGGAAGTTTCACAAAGCGGACTACACTATTTGTATTAAGACTCGTAGTTTTCAAATTGGGTGTTTGTTATTCGCGGTACCTGTTACTTAGTGTCTGCTAACACAAATATGTGGATACTACTTCATTGTTGTTGTAAAGAATGATACAGAAATGGAAATACTACCTTGAAACTTGCGCTTCTTTAACGCTTTTGTAATCATATTGTAAAGTCAGAATTTCGATCTGTCGATTAAGGAAAAATATTTTTGACACATGTCATTTTTCAATTTGGTATATAAAGACATTGTATATAAAAATAAAATTATATACATAAAAATGCCTCTACATTTTGTATATTAGTTGGCTGATCAGCTAAATAAATATCACCAGGCATACACATGAACTGCATGGTCCCATACTATGTGTACTATATTGTGAACCTACTAACCACCAACCTCAGTAATACCTAGCAGACTAAGGGAATTTATAAAATATCATGCAGAAGGTTGCACCGCCCGCCCCCCTTTTAAAACACGATGCATTAAAAATCTTGATTTAAATTTGCATCATCCATAAAATTTGCTTAAAACAATTTAATCATCAAATTAAAATACTTAAAAGCGCCATCTGAGATAATTCGTTTTAAAAGCATTAAACAAAACAGCGTAAACGCATTAAAAGCACAGAATAAATCCAAGTCTTAAAGTATTAAACCAATTATTATGCTAAGAGATTTTTGCAAAAGAAAATTCACCCCGTCTAATGCAAACTCCAAGAAACTTTAGAACGGAATAAAGGAAGATGCAACTTCAATATGAAATTTAAATGAGGCATGGTATAAGGAATCACTACTGGAAAGGCCATGATGATTATTTGGTACCTAATGAGTGATCAGAATCACGGCCGAATATTAATCAAAAACATACATCATTGCCACTGTACGATACTGAACGCACATATAAATATCACAATAACATTTGTGTATTTTTTACCTTTTTTGTTGTTATTATCTGTGCTGACCATGCATGATGGCAGCGCAATTTAATCGTGTATTTTTAATTTAATACAGTCCATTTCATAATATTATGTTGGTATTTCATTATGCCTAGTACCTAACAGCCACGCAATAAAAAATACTCAGCTCTTGTTAAGGTGGGAACAAGTTATAGGACGCGTCCAAAAGCCGCGTCTGCTTGCTGCGTCTTTAAAATATTTTGACGCTGGCTGGCAGATTTTTTTTTAATGTCCCATCGCCTTAGGACGGTCCAAGTCGCGTCCGCGTCATACGACTGATAGTATGCACGGTCTAATGTTTAATGTACTACTCAGATATAAATGAGCCGTAACTATCAGTTGCGGCCTTAGGACGCGTCTGATAATTTATTTCAACCCTTAATAATTATGACCATGATCAATACGAAGATACATTAATTTAAATTAAGTACCAATAGAATCAGCGTCCTCATTAAAGAGTGTCGTAGCTGTGTGAAACAAAACATACAGTCAGTTGCGCTTTGGAAACGGAGACAAAAGTCAAACTCTTATACTTAGTCGTATAATAAGAGAACAGAAAACTCCGGTTTCAGGGAACAATGTGACTGAAAGCCATTCTATTAATTTTGTGTTCAGTGGCTTTAGGTAGGTACTCTAATTTCTAGCAACATTCAACTGCAACTTAATTCAAATTCTCCAGGTTGTCTGAATTAATTCGTGTTTGAATTATGCATTTAAAATGGTCGGATTCTATTTGAATGTGAAGCCGCTTTAGCTGTTACTATTGTAAGTGGGTTATCTGAAATGGGGAAGTGTTTTTTTTTCTTTTATGTAGTTGAACACAGGTCATTCAAGGTTGTCGCTTTCGGCGATCGCGTGCAATTATTTATCGACTTTCATATACATTAATTGGAAATAATATGGAACGGCCTTCGAACATATTTCGTTTGAAAACCGGCAAAACTAGTGCCGCGTTTCCTTCAGTTTCGCGCGCTCGTAAGTATTGTGACGTTTATATCTGCACGTCAAGTGCGCGCTAATCGTATACTTTGTAGTCTACCGTACTTAGACATTTTGTATGAAGAATTATAAAGCGCCTCTGGCGGACGGTATTTAAAACTTTCAATTCTCCATACAAAATGTCTAAATACGGTAGACTATAAAGTATACGGTTAGCTTAGGAACAATTATGCACTGGCTGCTTTGGTAAGTATCTGTACCAGATCGCTGGGCGGGAGGTGACCCCCAAGTGCCACGAGTGCGATGCACCCGTGGACACGGCAAGCCACACGCTCCGGGAGTGTGTGGTGTGGGGGTCGCAGAGGCACGACCTCGAGAGTGTGGTCGGGAGGGACCTCTCGCTGCGGAGCGTAGTGGAGGCTATGCTCCGCGACAGGGGGGCCTGGGAGGCGATGGCCTCCTTCTGCGAAAATGTCATGTCGCAGAAGGAGGCCGCGGAACGGGTCAGGGAGGAGGATGCCCTGGCGGACCCGATCCGCAGAGCGAGGCGGGGACGAAGAAGGGGGCGATACGCTCGCCTCCTGCCCCCGCCATAAGAGGGTTCACGTAGTTGGAAGGGGGCCGGGGGGCCCCCGAACCCGAGGTATCCGCCGGGGCGTCACGGTAGTGTGCTCGTAGAGCGATCCCGTGGCGCCCCACAAAAGGCAGAGAGGGCGGCGCTGGGTTTTAGTGGGTAGTCTGGACTTCTTCCAGGAGCCCCACATAACCGTCCTTGCTCCCCCGGGCTTGGGCGGTATGCGTAAATGCATTTCCCAGCGGAAACAAAAAAAAAAAAAAGGAACAATTATGCACTTGACGTGCTGTTAACTGACTTCAAAAATTCGGTTTTTTTTTTGTTTTATATTTGGCCGTCTTGTGTTAAACTGGGCGTGTTTGATCTAATTTTATGCCAATTCCAAGTTATTCCTTATTCCGTTATTTACATAAAATTGTCAATAGAGTCAAGAAGATTCTGAGTCCCTGATTTTGACGACTCAATTGGCACAGTTGGTAGTGCTTTCTGTACCGAGGGTTCCAGATTCGAATACGGTAAAGGCAAAAAATACGGTAATCTATACAATCAATTATTTACTGGTATTTTCTTAGTGCATTGTATGGTATCTATAATACAAACGTCGCATAGTTTGGTACCGTGCAGTCGATGTATACGTGCAGTCGATGTATACGTTTGGCGATATTATTTTTAGTCTCCAAACTTTACTGGCTCACTGCCGTTTGTCTTTTATTTGGCTCATCTAATATGGTTACAAATTGTGCCTTAAGAGTAAGTTGGTTCTAGGTATTACATGGTCTCCTGAGGAGGACGGCGGCGGGCGTGGCTTCCCGCCGCCGTGCGCAGCGAGGGCACAGGGGGAGCAAACATCTGCTCCCCGAGACGGGCCCCATAAGGGCGCGAGGCACAAGAGGGGCACCGGTGCGTTCCGTTTGGAGATCCCGGAGCCCCTCCAACATGTGTCGAAGGCGGCCACCGGGGGGGTTTTAGTGGATAATAATCCCACATAACCCGGCCCTCTCCCACACAGAGGCTGGGTATCGTTCGAAGATTTCCCCCGTCAACATAAAAGAAAAACGTATTACATTGTACGGCCCTGCCCAGGCACAAAGCTAGCAGTCTTCACGTAAAACAAGACTTGTAATGCATTAAGCTGTGTGTGTTGTGGAGAAGTTGCGAGGAGGGAACTTCCGAGCAATTTGGTGGCGGTAGGTAGCTACGCGCACAAATGCGTCGTTGAAAATTGTGGTGTAATTTACAAGAGCCCAAGTAATTAGTAAATGTGGGAACCATGTAGCCATTAACTTGTAATTACACACGTAGGGTTAATACTTTTAAACCAACTACTCAAGCCTAACTAGCCGTTCCTACATTGTTATCACGTACCCATAACCTCGAGATACCCTACACGTGACCCTGGGTGGTGCCAACTAGGTGACAACTCTACTGGTGGTAGGCTTCGGCCGTGGCTAGTCACCACCCACTGAACAAAGCCATGCCGCCAAGCGGCCTAGCCGTGTTCCGGCATGATGTTCGGTGTTGCCATTCATGGATGGCGGGTTAGATCAGCTGCGCTGCATGTGCCTAGTGAATGTAGCGTCTCGATCTACTGCCGCCTTCCTACCTAGGCAAGTATGCTCCATCGTAGATCTCGTCATCACTTACCATCAGGTGAGATCGAGATCAAATACTTGCCTATAATGTAATAAAAAAAAAAAAATACTGCTCAAAAATGTATAAAGAACAACCATGGAGTTTCTTACACGTTCTTCGCCATAGAAACGTCGTTCAAAACGTGTGGTAAATTAGTAGCCTATCATTTGGTGATATTTTTGTATATACATATACATAAACAGCCCTTATGGTTGAAATATATTTTCTGGTTCTGAGTTAATGCCCGTGATTTCACATGGATGCCAGTTTCAACATATTATTCCACCTTGATTCTCAATTGAGTCGTAAATAATTGGAAATTTGAACATAAAATTCAAATATCCCAACAGATACGAGCCACAATCAGGAGCCATTTATTGCTCATTGCAACTTATGTAGTAGTTAAACTAAGCTAATAACTTGTGTAGTAGTTCCACTAAGCTAATAACTTATGTAGTAGTTCAACTAAGCTAATAACTTATGAAGCTGTTCAACTAAGCTAATAACTTATGTAGTAGTTCAACTAAGCGAATAACTTATGTAGTAGTTCAACTAAGCGAATAACTTATGTAGTAGTTCAACTAAGCTAAAAACTCTTCTAGTTTTTCCGTACATCAAACGCATGGATTGGAATCCGCTTTTTCACATCCCCTTGCACCATCAACCAAGCAACTAGTAGATAAGTTAATATTTGACCCAACTCTCAGTAGAGGTCTGTTTACAAAATGTCATCGGCAGGAATTTGAGCTGATGCGGCCGCGATGTAACATTTCCATTTAATTAATGGCTCCTCAGAAATACCGAATTGGAACCATACATTTTACCGGGATAAATAGTAGCCTATGTGCTATTCCAGACTATAGTCTATCTCTGTGCCAAATTTCATCCGGATCAGTTCAGCCGTTCTGGCGTGATTGAGTATCAAACATCCATCCATCCAAACTTTCACATTTATAATAGTGGGATTTAGAAACTCATTGAATATTAAATCCATTATATAGTGTTTTTAACCGACTTCAAAAAGGAGGAGGTTCTCAATTCGGTTGTATTTTTATTTTATTTTATTGTTATGTTTGTTACCTCAGATCTCCGTCATTTATGAAACGATTTTTAAAAATAAAGTGTCTCTATTGTCAAATATTCTACCGTGTATTCTGTTGTAAATTTTCTATACCAACTTAAAGGTACGGATTACATAATTACAGAGTCAGATAATCTTGGAAAGTTAAAGCAAGTTGCATTCATTATTACCGAAAAAGCTGTATCAGGGAAGGAGCGCTGCCAGGCTAGCTAGCCGTAGTGTGCGCTAACGACTTCTGAAGTTTACCCATAATTTGCTGAGAACGATAGTATGCTCTACTTACAACCTTTTTATAGGATGGGATGTATCAAAATAATAATATCGGATAACGGAAAAAACACCGACAATAATTAGGTATTTTATTTAGTGAGTCATGTGGCCTGGCAATAAAAATCAACTGTTAAATGATTAAGCCGGCTGTTCTTGATTTAATAGCTGATCTTGTATGGAATCTATCTTTGATGGCCAAGTTAGGACGGCGACTTGAATTTTAAAGGTAAATAACCTTGATCAATATACAGAATCATTCAATAATGTTATAGTAACCTTTGAGTCTACGCTGCTTTAGCGTATTTCATATCATAATAATATATTTTTTTAATTGACATATAGTAATTCTGACTTCGATTATGATTACAAGAAGCGCAAGTTCAAAGGTTAGTATAACATTTCTGAATCACCATGAAAAGTACACTTTGTATCCCGACAATGGGAGGGATCCCCAGGGTAGCTCAAGGAAACAAAGTATGTTGTTGTCGACGAGTACAAAGTTTTGAAGTTATGAAAGTAGTAGCAGCGCCTCCGACTTAATAAGTTAATGTCATAATTATATTTTTTCTCAATTTATTTTTTCTCTACATGCTTCAGACAGTTTAATTTCGTGTTTCAAGTCTCCAATAAGAAAATCTCATCACGCAATAAATTACGTTATCACATCAAACGTGACATGTAAAGCCAATCAACATAGAGTTTGTACCGGAAATCGGCTCTATATAATGGTAGATATTGCGTGCGCCCTCCCCCCTCCTGTATTTGCCCTGCAAAGACAGACTCTCTGAATTGACGTCTTAGAGGAGTTCAGTATTATTGGCTGCTTCAATTGTCGAACAACTTGTTTGGTTTATAATTGGAAACGTTGACAAGCTGAGGGTCAGTGGTAGGTCCCTCCCTCCAATTGCTTATCCAATGGATTTCCTCCAAGTATTGCCTCGTTCTATCCTCAAATTATGCGCGGGTGCTGAATGAAGCAACAAATAAAAAAAAATATTTCGTCAAAGAATCGTTCACCAGACACTGTTTTTTTTCTATTGAAGCAACCACTTTTTCTTGTACAGTAGACCGATGGGATTGTGTAATAATAATAATATAATAATTATTCCAGCCCTTTGTTATGTCCCACTGCTGAGCACGGGCCTCCCCTCAATGCGAGGGGGGATTTAGGCCCTAGTCCACCACGCTGGCCCAGTGCGGGTTGGCAGACTTCACACATCTTTCGAGGGGTTCTCTCAGACATGCAGGTTTCCACACGATGTTTTCCTTCACCGTTTAGCAAGTGATAATCTTGGTTGAAAATGAGATTCGCACATGAAAAAATCCCAGAGGTGCGAGCCGGGGTTTGAACCTGCAATCCTCGTTACCGAGGCAAGCGTTCTACCAACTTGGCTATCACTGCTTTGGGATTGTTTAATACCTTGCTGTATTTTATTAATACAATTTAAATACTAGCAACAAGTGCGAGCCGTGCAACTACGAAATGTCGGAAGCTTTGAAACTTCGTTAAGCATTCAACCAACTTTATTACTTTCGACGTAGAAACTAAGTAACAGTTTTGCCTACGGTTCATGTGAAACTTTCTTTCGGAAGTACCGTTTTGTCAATGGATTTTTTTTTATGTTATTAAATGTATCGCTTTAGGTATTTTTTTAAGCAAACTTAATACATCGAGACATCCAATGCAGAATGCTTATATCGCATAACACTAAATTACATCGTAAAGATGTCCAAATTTTTCGTAAAAAAATAAGAACCATTGACATTTTGAATTTCGCGCCCTGACCCTGAGCTTCCACCTTAAACTAAATAAGTTTTATTGTAATGTGTAGTATTCGCGTAAATATAAGCAATCAATATATTTTACACTAGCTGTTGCCCGCGACTTCGTCCGCGTGGTATTTAACAAAGACAACAGCCTGCTCGCCCATTCTGAGCCCGCGGGACGCATTGCAGGTTGTTGCTATCAAACTTAATCAGGCGCTGCGCTGCAACATTGGTTTTAATTTTTTTTCGTGAGATCCTATTTTTTTTTCTAAAATAAAATCAATCTAAAATAAATTCAATCTAAAATTTTTCTAAAATCCTTGTTACATCAGCTATCTGGCAGTGAAAGTCCCGTCAAAATCGGTCCAGCCATTACAGAGATTACCCGGAACAAACAGACAGACAGACAGACAGACAGACAAAAATTTTAAAAAACGTTGTTTCGGTATAGGTACCGTGTATACATCCAAATGCACTTAGTAAAAAGTGGTTATTTTAATATTACAAACAGACACTCCAATTTTATTTATATGTATAGATGATTATTTATACACCATACACATATATATGTGACATAGAATTTTAATTATTCAAGGGGACATATTTTCACAGTAAATTTTGGGAACTCAATAAATCAGGCGCGGTCCCCCACCTGTCGTTCGCGGCTTTTATTAAAAAACTTCCCATTGTTCGCGACGATTTAATTCCGAAAATTTTGACCCACCGAGCGACAGATTCGCAAATTAATTCCTACAGCCGCTGTCTCAATTATTCAGTCTTGAGGAGATAACACTTATATTATTGCAATTTGGTTATGATAATAATAATAATACCAGCCCTTTTTAATGTCCCAAGCTGGGCACGGGCCTCCCCTCAATGCGAGTGGGGATTAGGTCACAGTCCACCACGCTGGCCCAGTGCGGGTTGGCGGACTTCACATATCTTTCGAGGGGTTCTCTCAGACATGCAGGTTTCCTCACGATGTTTTCCTCCACCGTTTAGCAAGTGATAATCATGGTTGAAAATGAGATTCGCACATGAAAAATCCCAGAGGTGCGAGCCGGGGTTTGAACCTGCAATCCTCGTTACCGAGGCAAGCGTTCTACCAATTTGGCTATCACTGCTATTGCAATTTGGTTGGTTAAGCTAAAAAAAATACTATGGACAGAGTGTCACGAACAACAAATTGAAGTATAAAATCCAAGCTAAATATATAGATACAAACTATACGGTCCCACACTAAGCAACGCTATTTTTTTATTACATTATAGGCAAGTATTAGATCTCGTTCTCACCTGATGGTAAGTGATGATGAGATCTACGATGGAGCATACTTGCCTAGGTAGGTAGGCGGCAGTAGATCGAGCCGATCATGCCGAAACACGGCTAGGCCGCTTGGCAACATGGCTTTGTTCAGTGGGTGGTGACTAACCACGGCTGAAGCCTACCACCAGTGCTTTGTTCAGTGGGTGGTGACTAACCACGGCCGAAGCCTACCACCAGTGAAGTGGTAGGCTTCGGCTAGTATTGTGGGTACCGTACAATGGACTCAGTGAGTACCCAGTATATAATACTTATATAGATATTAAAGATCCATGACTAGGGCACAAACATTCATGTTCGTCAGACAAAGTTTGTCCCTACCAGGACCGAGCTAATCAGGTCGTCGCCAGGCCATTTTATAACAGGCCTGCAGCATAAATAATAAAAAAAATATTCTACTTTTCGTAAGTATTATTAAACTCACAAAAAAACACACTTCTTGGTACAAAGGATATCTATACATATAAATAAAATTGGAGTGTCTGTTTGTAATATTAAAATAACCGCTGTTTACTAAGTGCATTTGGATGTATACATGTTACCTAAACCGAAACAACATTTTTTTTAAATTTTCTCTTCTGTCTGTCCGTCTGTCTGTCTGTCTGTCTGTTTGTTCCGGCTAATCTTTGAAATGGCTGGACCGATTTTGACGGGACTTTCACTGGCAGATAGCTGATGTAACAAGTAGTAACTTAGGCTACTTTTATTTTAGAAAATAAAATAGAATCTCAAGAAAGAAAAAAACCAATGTTGCAGCGCAGCGCCTGATTAAGTTTGATAGCAACAACCTGCAATGCGTCCCGCGGGCTCAGAATGGGCGAGCAGGCTGTTGTCAACGGTTGTCTTTGTTAAATACCACGCGGAAGAAGTCGCGGGCAACAGCTAGTATTATAATACAAACGTTCTAAACTCATATAACCACTCACAAATTATTGCACTGTAAAACTTTAGGGCTCCTAAAAAAATGGACTTTATATTACACATGAACGCAAAATATCTCGTTTACTTTCATATCGTAGGCAATAGCTCTGTGGTATATATAATACCTAATAACTATACTATAGGTATTTTATAAAGTAATATCCTACTAACGGCACAAACAATCTTACTTGCACACTGATTTAAGGTGGAGGCTCAGGTCAGGGAGCGAAATTCAAAATGTCAATGTTTTTTTTCTTTTTAATTTTGACATCTTAACAGAATCATCATCAATGCAGAATGCTAATATCGCAAAAAACTAAATTACATCATATTTCGCGCCCTGACCTGAGCTTCCACCTTAATCCGAGAAACTGGCCATCGAACTTAAAATAATAATAAACGTTCCAGTCCACGCACCAGGAATCCCTGTGTCGTAGGGAATAGAATTCTAATATAAAAACTAACATACATTGAAATAAAACTAATCAGTGAAATCGCTGCCGTGAAACACCGGCGCTCCACGAAGTCTGCAATCTGTGAACATGTACAGGATCGCATCTGCCGTTATATCAGGGCCCCAAGTCTGCTAAAACAATCGATTCATAATCGAACAGCAACCGCATAGTAACAGTCACTTTTGACAGATATTATATGGGATATCTGTCAAAAGTGACAGTTACTATGCGGTTGCTGTTCGATTAGGAATCGATTGTGTTAGCAGACTTGGGGCCCAGATTTGATCAACCACAGATCCGGGACCACAGATCCATCATGTTGCGGACGAGTAATAAAAGCAGGCTTTTCACCAAACGTCTGTAGTAACACTTCGTATACACATCTGATTCAGACGTGCCCGGTAGTATGACAATATACCACTACGTATTGGTACCAAATGCCATTGGCAAAACGTTTGGGTTCTGCCAACCCTATTGGGGATGAAAGGCGTAATGGTGCTCATCTATTTATAATATAATACCAGCCCTTCTTAATGTCCCACCGGGCACTGGGGATTAGGCCATAGTCCATAGGCTATGGCCTAATCGCCTATGACGAAAAGCGCCTCTAGCTGATGGTATTTCAAACTTTCAATACTCCATACATAGTATTTGATCCGGTTGTAGAGTTAAGGAAAAAATGTAATGACAATTTGTAAGTGCCCCCGTAGGACTATACAAAATAAGTGATTTGACTTTGACTTTGACTTTGTATACGGTTAGCTTACGAATAATCTCGCACTTGACGTACAGACAAGGCGTTGACCCATCGAATCTGGCCAGTAAATATAAATTGCCTTTTATACAGGCCGTTTCGTTATCAGTGTAGCATCATGTATTATTCATGATAATATTGTCACAAAATATACAACTTATTTTCCTTGGACTTTATATATGTATAGGGTGTGTGATTTATTAGAATTGTCCCTTTGATCGTAAACTTGAGTAAATGAGTTCTTGGCGAAGTATAATCGCGATAACTTCCATCCCTCTAATCCCACTAATATTATAAATGTGAAAGTTTGGATGGATGGATGGATGTTTGTTACTCAATCACGCCAGAACGGCTGAACGGATCTGGATGAAATTTGGCTCAGAGATAGATTATAGCCTGGAATAGCACATAGGCTACTATTTATTCCGGTAAAAAGGACATACTTTTTAATGGCGGGTAACACCGCGGGCCGCGCAGCTAGTTGCTTCATATACCTATTACGTAAACATGGATACAACAGCATGTAATCTGACACCCTAGACCCGAAACGTACTACTCGTTATCCTTTCAAATTGCCTCTGTAAATGACACTTCCACGCATCACGTTTACCTTAATAGCGTCATGATGGGCATAAAGTATTCATTACTTTTTATATGCATGGCATAGTGTGGTATACATTTTGTTTTATAGCAATTGTTTTTTGTTTTTTAAACAAAAACATTCTTGGCATAAAGCGACAACTCTTGATGCGCGGGACTTTTTGGCGGGAAACTGAGAAGTCATGGCGTCAGTTATGTTTTAGTTTCTAAAACTAGTGTTCCTGCGAGTTATAGTGGAATATTAACCATTATGGGTTCGGTAAAGTGCACGAGTGTAGGTAATTGAAACAGAGTGACGAAAGTTGGCTTTTCAGTTTCTCACAAAAATTCATAAAAAATCTTTTACTAAAGTATCCATCCACTTTACTGATTGAGGGATGGGGGGTATTTTACTTGGACCTATCCTTTGGGCCTGTGCATATGCTCTAAAATGGGAATAATTTACATCACTTGACACTGGCAAAATACCGATGGTGATGCCAAGTAAAAAAAAAACTCTTGATACACTTCTGTGGAGGTATTTTAGAACAGCCGAAGTCATAAATAGATTTGAAACCTTTCTGATTGACGATTGGTTCTGGTGTAAACACTTAATACCTTTTTTTGCCTCGCTCTCCACCTGACTGTTTATGTCAACCTCGGTAAAACTGATTAATCAAGTTGTATTTTTTTTTAATTATATTTTATCATAGTTTTATCCAATAATGAGATTTCAAACGCATCAAAGTAATTATATACTTTTGAATTTACAAACTTTAATTAAAAATAATAAAGTCCCATTATTTCACAGAATCATTATGGATGATGAAAGAAAATGGATTTGAGCTAATCATTTTTTTTTAAGTTTATCAATTATCTACGATTTTCTAAGTTTTATTCAATTTTGTTATAATAATTTAAGACTTATTTAAAAAATGCAATGTAGTAATTACGTATTAAGTCTATGTCATTGAATACAGGCATTGTATTGGATGTTTTGAACTGATTTACATATTTGAGGCATATTCAATGACCTGATAGGTGGTAAGATTGGTAGTGACCCTGCTTTCTATACCGAGGGTCCTGGTTCGAATACCGGTACGGGGAATGATAAGCACGAACATTTGTAAGTTCCTTAGTCATGGATGTTCAATATTAATATAAGTACTAGCTTTTTATCCCGGTAAAATGTATGGTTCTTGTGGGATAGATGTTTTAATATTTCATACTTTTTATCGCGGGTAACACCGCCGGGCGCATCTAGTAATACTATATATATCTCCTGAGCCCCTTATACGGTACCCATAATACAAGCGACACCCAACTATCCCACCAAAATAATTTTCCCAGAAAAAAATACCTAGTCGTAAGACGATGTAGCACTAAAAAGTTGTGAGATGTGTTGGATCCAAGTCCAACGTAATGTTTTCGCATCTTGAGAGAAATGGTTAATGGTTACCTGCTAATAAACTAAATTTGGTACCAGATGATTTTTGTAAAGCTTAAGCTCAACATTAAAATGAAATGAAATACATATCAATCACACAATAAATATATTAATGATCGTAGGTGACTTGGCCGTCACATAAAAGCCAAGGTATAAATACCTTTACATGTGAGTAGGCTTCTTTGATTTCCTCAGATATGACTTCTATAAAAGAAATAAGAAAGAACAAAGACATTTATATGAGATTGGCCAACAGTGATAGCCTAGTTGGTAGCACGCTTGCCTCGGTAATGAGGATCGCAGGTTCAAACCCCAGCTCGCACCTCTGAGATTTCTGGATTTGTGCAGGAAAACATTGTGAGAAAACCTGCATATCTGAGAGAACACCTCGAACGATGTGTGAAGTTCGCCAACCCGCACTGGGCCAGCGTGGTGGACTATGGCCTAATCCCCCTCGCATTTAAGGGAGGCCCGTGCCCACCAGTGAGACATTAAAAAGGGCTGGTATTATTATTATTCAAGATATTTTTACAATATCCCTTTTCCTAAAAATCGTTTCTACAATTTGAAATGATTTAGCGGTTGGATATTAATTAAGACAAATCCAACCAGTTGTCGTATTTAATAGCTATGAAACGATTTGGAAATTGTAGCCTCAAGGGGTGGACAAAGAGCCTGGACAGATTTATCTCCAGCTATTTTAATGGCGACGTCTGTTATTTTTATCCGACTGCGTCAGAAGAAGGGTCACTTTTTTTATTTTAACTTTTACGAGATAGCTGTGTTTTTTTTTATTTTTTTTTTATTACATTATAGGCAAGTATTGGATCTCGATCTCACCTGATGGTAAGTGACGATGAGATCTACGATGGAGCATACTTGCCTAGGTAGGAAGGCGGCAGTAGATCGAGACGCTATTTTTTTTTGTTGTTCCCTTGGACGATAAATCCAGGAAAATAGTTCTTACATTAAATCTATCGCTACTGGACTACGAGTGGACTAAATTTAAAAGCTAAGTAGCTCTTAGACATTTTATACGAGTTATTTTTATAATCATTATTTTATTGTGTGTTTAGCGGAAAAGGGAAGATCTTCCAACCAGGCGGGTGGTATGCCTGGCGGGGCGGCCGCTATGGCCCGACGGTTATTGTCGAGATCTTGTATATATGTTACTTGCTCCGAAAACTCTGATAGCGCGATTCAGGATAGTGACGTCACTTGTCTATTGTTCTGATCGCGTCTGTAGGTCCATCTCCGTAGCTTGTGGTGCGGTTGTAGTGGTCGCTACATGTGTTTTACACAGTTCGAATTAAGTTGTTATAAACATTCGGACACACAGCGATACAAATAATAAGCTACAAAACTCTATTGAGCTACGTACTGACTGAGCGAGACGAGTCAGCTTCGTGCGGCTGATCGATCAGTACGCGGCTAATCATGAAGTGAAATCAAACTTTTGGTAAAGTGTATATGAAATCCGGAAATCCTAGAGGTGCGCGCCGCGATTGAACCTGCGACCCTCGTTACCAAGGCGTTACTTGGCTATCATTGCTTATGACTACAACATTGCTAATGGCTGAAAACAAATTATGATTGAAAGGTTTTCATAATATTTGAAACCGTTATTAGAAAACGGAAAAATACTGTATTCCTCTGCTAACTATCTCTACAATATAAACGATTTTGCATCGAACATCGCCATAATTGGATTCTGTTTTATAGAATCTTTCTCTCTTTGATCTATAATTAATTCTCAACGGTCTTTGTAACGGTTGGAAATACACATATTGAATATTGAGTGTTTCCGATTTTGTATCTGTGCTAATTATTATAAAGGGTTTGGATCTTCGGATCTAATTCGAATCCGATTTAAAAAAAAATGCTAATAGAAAACTACTTTAACCCTAAGTGCTATAGGCTGTTTCAACGAGGTACCGCAGGCGAAGCCGGGGGAAGAATACAATTAAACAATATAAATTATTTGACTTTGATTGATGTAAAATGCATGCCATCAACATTTTATAATCCTTTTCAAGAATGAATGGAAAACATCGTGAGGAAACCTGCATATCTGAGAGAACCCTCCGAAAGATGTGTGAAGTCCGCCAACCCGCACTGGGCCAGCGTGGTGGACTACGGCCTAATCCCTCTCAAATTGAGAGTAGGCCCGTGCCCAGCAGTGGGACATTAAAGAGGGCTGGTATTATTATTATTGTTATATTTCTAGAAAGAAGTAGACACGCCATTTTCATAATCTTCATATCACATCCATTATTTTATGTATATAATGTGTACTAGCTGTTGTCCGCGACTTCGTCCGCGTGGTATTTTACAAAGACTCAACCGTTGGCAACAGCCTGCTCGCGCGTTCTGATCCCGCGGGACGCATTGCAGATTGTTGCTATCAAACTTAATCAGGCGCAGCGCTGCAACATTGTATTTAATTTTTTTTCGAGAGACCCTATTTTTTTTTCTTAAATAAAAGTAGCCTAAGTGATCCTTGTTACATCAGCTATCTGCCAGTGAAATTGCCGTTAAAATCGGTCCAGCCATTTCAGAGATTACCCGGAATAAACAGACAGACAGACTGACGGACAAAAAAAATAAAAATGTTGTTTTGGTATAGGTACCGTTTATACCTCCAAATGCATTTAGTAAAGAGCGGTAATTTTAATATTACAAACAGACACTCCAATTTTATTTATATGTATGTATAGATTTATTGAATGCGTTATTGCTATTAATTACTTGACATTAGCAAAATATCCGCTAAGTTGTGGGTGAGGCCGTACTCATATCCATTTTATTTTATCGCAATTTAATTCGTAAAGAAAGAAGAAGAATGAAGTTGTTCCACGTATATTATGGGCCTTTTCAAATTTGCATTAGGGGTGCACTGGGTAACTATATATTATTTTAACTACGCCAGCTCGTGGCCCGGGCGACCAGATTTATGGGAGGCCGTGCCACACTCTACGCTGGTTAGTAACAACCTTGTTGAACCATACAAAATATGTAACAATGATAGTATAAAATATTTTAACAGGGCAAACAGTAGGTTATAAAGATAGCATTCCCTATTAAATAAATAAATTTATTAAATATATAAAAAATTACACCCTGTACCGAGCGCATGGCCAAACGCTACTGGTTCGCCATGTTTAAAAAAAACAAAAATTTTATTAACTACTTTATACATCAACGTGATAGATATAACTTACTGAGTCATCGAATAACATATTTTACATAATTTTTGTTATAACTAGTGACTATAAGCAGTGATAGCCAAGTTGGTAGAACGCTTGCCTCGGTAACGAGGATCGCAGGTTCAAACCCCGGCTCGCACCTCTGGGATTTTTCATGTGCGAATCTCATTTTCAACCAAGATTATCACTTGCTAAACGGTGAAGGAAAACATCGTGAGGAAACCTGCATGTCTGAGAGAACCCCTCGAAAGATGTGTGAAGTCTGCCAACCCGCACTGGGCCAGCGTGGTGGACTATGGCCTAATCCCCCTTCGCATTGAGGGGAGGCCCGTGCCCAGCAGTGGGACATAAAAAAGGGCCGGAATTATTATTATTATTATTGTTATAACTTATATGCAGAGTTCGCTCTCAGTCCAATGTACCCATAATACAAGCGATGCTTAGTGTGAGACCGTAAAATTGGTGTGTTAGTCTGGTGATATTATTGTTGTAATCTTAAATAGGGCTATGTTATGTCCAGTGAGGTACAATGCGTGCCAAATATGAATAACTTCACATGGCTTTGAGTACTTGACTGTACTCAATTGTTAGGGTACGTATACATGACGAATCTTGTCACTTGTCGAAGTGTGTATGTACTTCGCGAAACGTGCAGAACTTCTTCTTTTTCTTTTTTTACGAAATTAGATGCGATGAAATAAAATGGATATGAATATAGCCTCACCCACAACTTAGCGAGTATTTTGCCAATGTCAAGTAATTAATAGCAATAACAAATTCAATAAATACACATTATAAATAAAATAATGGATGTGACATGATGATATGAAAATGGCGTGTCCGTTGCAGTACTTACTTTATCTTGTTTCTGTTAAGCTATAGCTATGTGTACACGGCGATATATTGACACTGACACTCGAAACGGCTGTCAGCCGACACTAAGCGACAAAGAACCGAGATCTGCAGTCATGGTAGCGGTAGTGTACACACTTCGACACTCGGTGTTATAGCCTATCTAGTGTCGAAGCTACGAGTGCGAGCTCATTCGTAAGCTAACTGCATACTCTATCGTGAACACATTTGATATTTTGTGTGGCAAATTTAACAGCGCCTCTGGCGGACATAATCTAAAACTTTCAATTCTGTATACAAACCGGCCAAATTGATAGGCAACAAAGTATTTGATAAGCTTCCGAATAGGCACTCGGCGTTCAGGCTTCCCTGTGTATATGAACTACTAGCTGCGCCCCGCGGTGTTACCCGCGATTAAACAGTTTGTCGAAGCCTAAGTCATTTTCTGACCCCTAAACTACCTATCCAAAAAATCATATCGATCGTTTGCTCTATGAAAAATTAAAACAAATCTATCCCACAGGAACCATACATTTTATAGGGATAAAAAGTAGCCTATGTGCTATTCCAGACTATAATCTATCTCTGTGCCAAATTTCATCGACATCCGTTTAGCAGTTCTGGCATGATTGAGTAACAAACATCCACCCATTCAAACTTTCACATTTATAATATTAGTGGGATTAGTAAGATAGTGGGATTAGAGTCCGTCAACATTAGTGTGGAGTGAGTGTGTCGCCATGTAGACCTAGCATTAATAAAAGCCTAACCAAAAAAAGTTAGCAATATAGAAAGGCGATGTATGACATTACGCCGTAATTCCATGAATAATGCGGCACAGTATCGAAATATTATATTCGTCGCCATTTCAAAGCGGCGCCGAAATCTCATTTAAAGCAAAAGGCAGAGGACTATTCGATTTATAAGTACGCCTATGTGATACTCAGTGACTTAGAGACTGTAGAACTGAGCTCTGAACAAAGATATCGTGTTTCAAATATTCTGTAAAATATTAGATAGTATAGCTGTCCAGCGAACTTCGTACCGCTAAATAGTACTTTGTACTCAGTATGTAAAGGAAATTTTGACCGACAACTTTTGGTAACAATATTATAGAACTAGGTGCGCCCTGCGGTGTTACCCACGATTAATAAGTATGTTGATGTCTGTCATTTTCTGACCCCTAAACTACCATTACCTATACAAAATATCATGTCAATCCTTTGCTCTATGAAAAATTGAAATAAATCTATCCCACGGGTAACATACATTTTACCGGGATATAAGTAGCCTATTTGCTATTCCAGACTATAATCTATCTGCCAAATTTCATCCAGATCCGTTCAGCCGTTCTGGCTTGATTGAGTAACAAACATCCATCCATCCAAACATTCAAATTTATAATATTAGTGTGATAGTGGGATTTATTGGGTGACGTATGTATTGAGTTCAAATATAAAATTGCCAAGAAGTTCAGTATATTACTTGTAAATAAGTGTTCACGATAAACGTTTAGCTTACATTTGAGTAACAATTCTCGTCATTCTCTTCGTCCGTGTGTATCAAGGGTTATTGAAAAGGCATTGTACGAAATTATTATTGAGATATCTCTGGAATGGATGGCTACGGATTCCAGAATGTCAGATTTGTGGAATTTTCTCATTGGTTATATTCACCTACCTATCGCGGCCAAATATTTTGGTATATACATAGTTTTGGCTTGTAACATAGCCACAGCTCTAGGTTGTTTGGTCGTCCGTTTCAGATTAGTGAGCATGTGTAAACAAGATTGGTCTGTGCAGTGAACCAAAGCTAGCCATAATTGGTCTCTGTCTAGCAATATTGGCATTGCATTTTTCTGCTCATTGCCGATGCAAGCATTTTTGTCAGTCGTGATTACTATTTTTAAACCTCTATATTTTAATCTCTCCAAATCAAATTATATTTAAGCAACTATATTCCAAATTGATTTCTGATATTTACGCGAATACTACACATTTCAATAAAACTAATTTTACGGATTTTATCGCGTTTTTTTGTTTGTTTTTTACGTTTCAAACTATGACACCAGGACGGCAACCACCTCAGTCCTCCCGTGACCATGGTTGTTGTAAAGCAGCCGAAGCGTCGGGAACGTAAAAAAAACGCGATAAAATCCGTAAAATTAGTTTTATTTAAACTATATTCCATGTTACCATTAATGCAAACTTGCTTGTAAACTGTTTTGTGTTTAATAACAAAAAATCTTCTATCACAATAGTTGATCAGTAGATCGTGTCCTTATCAAATATAACCATGATACTTAATCACGTTGATTCTTGATTGATACTGATCTAACTAACTAGCTTTAGGTGTTATAAAGTCCAGCGAATAAATAGGAGTAAAACAAATATTTATCTATTTACAACTCTATTTCAAAGCATATAGGGTATTCTATTGCACGTGTGTTATCTACCCGACGTGCGGTCGATGGCACGATCTGTCATTGTTAAGTGCTCGACTACCCGGCGGCGTGGCGCTTCTGTAACGTATCGACGTTCGAGGCTCCGATGATAGATGGCGGTGTGTGTTCCTGCATCGCGGTATCGGTTTGACCTAGAATACGTTTGTTTATCTACCCACTAGATGTTTGTGTTTGAGATAAAATAGTTACAGCAGATAGAAACAAACTTGTTTCTTAGTTGCTGACAAAATATATCCTTACAACACTTTTTCTTTTAGTAATCTTTCGGAGTAACATCCCGGAGTTGAGGGCTCGGTCCTCTGTAGGTATATTTTTAAGCAGCCTAAAACCTTCACTTCTCTAAAGTGCTGCCTCATCTGTTAACAAAATCTCAATGTCCACATTGTATCTATTCCCAAAATAAACAACAAACAAACAACACTATATCTGTCCCTTTCATTTCTATTTTCGTATTGTCCCAAATGGCGAGCTTTGTGCACGATATTGTGACTATTTTACTGTGCAAACTTTAAACGAGATAGCAATTTATGTAGCCAATACAAAACGTAGTTTTACTTTGCTACTTTTTTCTGATAAACTTGGGCTAGAAAATGGATATACGTTATGGGAATACTTTATACACCAATACCCAATAGGGTAATGAAGGATGTTCACCAAATTTCACCAACATTATTTGGTACTTAATGGAAAGGCAACCAGCCTAAATAACATTGTCGGGCACACTCCAAGATCTAAACGACAGCAGCCTAAATTTCTGGAAGTACAGTTACAGAACCCGTTTGGAGGGTTCCCGCAAGGGTTCGATTAGTTTGTACATTATTTGGGGTCGAGTCACCTTCGTCCGTAGGAGAATTAAGTACCCTCGAGATACCCTACACGTGACCCTGGGTAATGCCAACCAGGTGACAACTCTAATGGTGGTAGGCTTCGGCCGTGGTTAGTCACCACCCACTGAACAAAGCCATGTCGCCAAGCGGCCTAGCCGTGTTCCGGCATGATGTTCGGTGTTGCCATTCATGGATGGCGGGTCAGATCGGCTGCGCTGCGTGTGCCTAGTGAATGTAGCGTCTCGATCTACTGCCGCCTTCCTACCTAGGCAAGTATGCTCCAACGTAGATCTCATCATCACTTACCATCAGGTGAGATCGAGATCAAATACTTGCCTATAATGTAATAATAATAAAAAAGTACATGACCACCTGATTAGCGCAATTGGTAGTGAAGCTGCTCTCTGCGGAAGGGACAATCTTTGTGTGATGAGCACGAATGTTTGTACTCGAGTCATGGATGTTTAATATATATATAAGTATTGTATACTGAGTTCGCCCCCAGTCCATAGTATGGTACCCATAATACAAGTGTTGCTTAGTGTGGGACCGTATAGTTGGTGTGTTCGTCTGGCAATATTATTATTATGACCCTAATTCTATGCAACACTGAAAGCTCAAAGTACTCTGGTGTCTGTACAGTTTCCATGTACAGCAATTATAAGTTAGAGCTCTAGGGAGATGAAGCATTATTGATGATTTAATATGTCTCATAGGAACGTGGTCTTTAACTATAATTTAGTTCTAGGCCGTATTACTAATTGGTAATTTGTTATCTTAAGGATAAACTGTATAGAATAGACTTATACCCCTAGCTTCAAGAGATTAACATCGTTTTCCTAATTTCATTTCATTTCAAGAGTACCCAAAGTACAGCGGAATGAAAAGGCCGGTCAGTTTTCAAATCAATTTATCACTAGCTGCGCCACGCGGTGTTACCCGCGACTAAAAAGTTAAGTTTAAAAAAACACGGTTCCTGCATGCTATCCCGTAGGAACCGTGCATTTTTTCGAGATAAAAAGTAGCCTATGTGCTATTCCAGACTATAATCTATCTCTGTGCCAAATTTCATCCAAATCCGTTCAGGCGTTATGGCGTGATTGAGTGACAAACATCCATCCATCCATCCAAACTTTCACATCTATACAATTCTATACAAATAAATGAAATTGGATTGTATGTTTGTAATATTAAAATAACCGCTTTTTACTAAGTGCATTTGGATGTATACACGGTACATATACCAAAACAACATTTATTTAAATTTTTGTCTGTCTGTCTGTCTGTATGTCTGTCTGTTTGTTCCGGCTAATCTCTGAAATGGCTGGACCAATTTTGACGGGACTCTCACTGGCAGATAGCTGATGTAACAAGGAGTAACTTAGGCTACTTTTATTTTAGACTAGCTGTTACCCACTACTTCGTCCGCTTTTTGTTAAATACCACGCGGACGAACTCGCGGGTAACAGCTAGTTATAAAATAAAACAAACGTTTAAAAAGTCAAAAATAAGATCTGTTTATTTGTTTGAAAATTACTATTGATCCGAAGGAGACATTATCATTCTATACTCGGCCAGCTATACAGTATATCTAAAGCGTACGAGATGCGCCCTCCGGCGCAACTTTGTTTATAAGCACTTCAGTTTATGGGCGGCAAACGTTTTATGCGGTACTACACTTAACCGTTTTACTTTCAGGTAATCAGTAAATAAGGAGTAAAGTTATAACAGTGATAGTTATGTTGGTAGAACGCTTGCCTCGGTAACGGGGAACGCCGGTTCAAACCCTGGCTAGCACCTCTGGGATTTCTGGATTTCATGTGCGAATCTAATTTTCAGCCATGATTGTCACTTGCTAAACGGTGAATGAAAACATTGTGAGGAAACCTGCATGCCTGAGAGAACCTAACCTGCATGCCTTGAAAGACGTGTGAAGTCCGCCAATCCGCACTGGGCCAGCGTGGTGGACTATGGCCTAATCCCCCTCACATTGAGGGGAGGCCCGTGCCCAACAATGAGACATTACAAAGGGCTGGTATCATTATTATTATCAGTAAGTAAGTCTTTGAATGCGTGAATAATTATAGCAAAAAAAATTGCGGAAAATTGAAGACCTACCAGTCAGGCGGGTGGTATGCCTGACGGGGCTGGCCGCTATGCCCCAACGGTTATTGGTGGAGTCTTGTAAAATTAATGTTACATGTTCAGAAAACTCTCATAGCGCGTTTCAGGATTGTATGGAGAATCGTCTTTTGTTCTGGACGTCGTGTGCAGCGCCATCTCTGTATTGGTGTAGTGAACATGTCTCTAGAGGTTTTCAAGAGGTCGTAGACCCGATTGGCATAGTTGGTAGTGACTCTGCTATCTATACTGAGGGCCCCGGGTTCGAATACCAGTAAGGGAAACTTGGATGATGAACACGAATGTTTATATCCATAATACAAGCGTTCATAACTTGGGACCATTAACTTGGTGTGTTATTTTGCTGATGTATTATTTTTACTGGTGGTAGGCTTCGGCCGTGGTTAGTCACAACCCACTGAACAAAGCTATGTCGCCAAGCGGCCTAGCCGTGTTCCGGCATGATGTTCGGTGTTGCCATTCATGGATGGCGGGTCTAATCAGTTGCACTGCATGTGCCTTCCTACCTAGGTAAGTATGCTCCATCGTTGATCTCATCGTCACTTACCATCAGGTGAGATCGAGATCAAATACTTGACTATAATGTAATAATGAAAAGAAAGAAAATCTATTAGAGGTATCCAGCAATGTCTATTGGGCAAGCAGGAAAACGCTATGAAGGCCATTTGACCCAGTTTTTCGCGGCAATTGGACTGCTCTGACCGGAGTTTAGGTGATGTATGGATGCTATTATATCGATATGAGAATGAGCATCATAATAGGAATTCGTATTTTTTATATATTTGTTTTAAGCATTTAACGGTTGCCTCGGTAACGTGAATTTTACATTCAAACCCTAGCTCGCATATCATAGATTTGTGGACTTCATGTGCGAATCTCACTTTCAACCATGATTATATATGCATGATACTTGTTATACGGTTAAGGAAAACATCCTGAGGAAGCTTGCATGTCTTGGAGAACCTCTTGAAATACGTGTGAAGTCCGCCAACCCGCGCCGGACTGGCGTGGTGGCCTAATCCCTCTCGCATTGAAGGGAGAACCGTGCCCAACAATAGAAAATTAACATGGATAATATAATTAATATTATAGTAATAACATTACATACTTCTGACAAAACAAATACGTAAAAAAAACTCGATATGCGCCCCATACATCCAACAATCAAAGTCGAGAGTCGAAATAAATCAAAAATGCAAAGGATACACACACTTATGCGCGTCGGGAACGAAAGATTTGTTATTCAATTTCCTGTGGAGTCTGAGTTGACATATGGAACGCACCTTTTTCATCATATAGGTAGACAATTTACATGGGATATTGTTCTGTAATGCGTGTTATATAAGGTCGATTTTACTGGCAGTGAATAGTTATATACCTACCTCGGTGAAGTTGTAACATAGAGGCTTTCGCTACCATCAGAGATAACAAACATTTTTTTTTACTTTATATGTGTTTAAGCATATCCTTCAGGGCCCTGGGGTGGAAAATTATACTTCTTTATATTTAACAATCATAGTTTTATTTAAGTACAGAGAACACTTTTTTGAACACCCATTGTCAAGCAGTCGCCATAGAGAAGAGAGAGAAAACCAAAGAGTAAATTATATAGAGCAGTTTCATAGATTATTTCCTACAAAAGCAGGTTGACTCATTTTAAAATGATTTCTCTTTCTAAGCGCTGGGACTTAATAGATATGATGTTTTTATACAAACTTTTTAGAAATTTAATTGATTGTCCTCAGTTGTTGACCCAATTCCATCTTCGTTCGCCCTCCAGGATACCTCGTAAACCCATTACACCCTTGCAACCTCCCCTGCGTAGAACAGTTCTAGGCTCAAGCTCACCAGTTCCTCGCCTTTGCAAGCTTTTAAATCAATGTAGCAACCTGGTTGACATCAATTTTGACTCCAAAGGCAGGTTTTATAATACAATTTTAACATACCTAAGTGAATAACACAAAGAGTAGTCTATTGTTATAATTAGATACAACAATTAGTTAAGTAGAATTAAGTTATATTTAAGGAAAACTGTAAGCTGCTGTAACACATTTTTAATTGAATACGAAGAAAACTGTACTTTTATAATTGCATGTTGAGTTTACCTCTAAGTGATTGTGCATTTAAGCTTAGATTCATATGGAAAATGTTTCAGATATTTGTATCAATGTAACAATCGTTGGTAATCCTAATAAACAAAAACAAATTATTGTCCAATATGTATAGGAATAACCCCAAGGTTTTAAGTACCTACTAATTTGGGACCTTTCAGTTGCTGTGCTCGTTTGGTGTTATGTCTTTATTGATTTTCCCATTCCCAACCCAAGCGCGGGCACCATAAACCAAAACAAGTGGATACACAAAACTCATAAACTCAGTACATAATCCCGAAGGATTTGGGAATTCATTGCTCCCGATAAAAGTTTCCACTGAATTAAAATGGAGATTATGAAGTTTGAAGGCGCCGTGAAGTTGGATGATCGGACGTTTTTTATGCGCTCATTACTGGCGAGAAAGTTTCACAATTTATTATTAATAAGCAGTTGCTTTTGAATAATAACGAGTACTTATTGTTAATGACTGCGTGATGTACTTACCTTCAGAGATTCTTGATCATAATCTATCTACAACTTGCTGTCCCGGCGAACTTCGTACCGCCTCAGAAGTGTGAGAAAATCTAAATATTTTCCATCGATATGTATAGCTAATAATGCCCTAGTTTGTAGAGTTTCAGTCGCAATATCCGGTGATTGTACAAAAATAGAGAAACGAAAGCAATAGAGCGAGTGAACCTTTATGCTGTCTCAGTCTTTTGTTCGTATAGTTATATTTTACTACACATTAAAATAAAACTAATTTTACAGATTTTATCGATATGGCGGCGGCGGTAAAGCAGCCGAAACGTTAGGAACGTAAAAATCACACTAATATTATAAATATGAAAGTTTGGATGGATGGATGTTTGTTACTCAATCACGCCAGAACGGCTGAACGGATCTGGATGAAATTTGGCACAGAGATAGATTATAGTCTGGAATAGCACATAGGCTACTTTTTATCCCGGTAAAAAGACATGATTTTTACTTGCGGGTAACACCGCGGGACGCAGCTATTATAATATACACGCTATAAAATCCGTAAAATTAGTTTTATTTAAATGTTTAGTATTCGCGTTAATATAAGAAATCAATATCTGTAAAATTAGTTTTATTTCAACGTTGTATTTATTTAATATTCACAACTACAGCGAATTTTTTTTATATTTACTTACTTCATTTGTTACTATTTCAGTCTTGTTTAAAACAATAAAATAAAACATGAGTACATTTAGAATCGACTAAATAATATAGTTTTACTATGTTGCAATGTAATACGCATTTACATAAAACCAATATACCTTTAAATCTCGTAAATCGTTTAGTAAAGTATCTTGATACTGTGACCATGTTACGAGAGAGAGCACAGGACCGCCTGGCCTATTTCGGCATGTCCTGACAAATCCACAACTTATTATTTACTTAAAACAATTTACAACGTTGAAATACAACTTATTTTACAGATTGTATCACGTTTATTTTTTGTTTTGACGTTACTCACCATTGAAAGACCTCATGACACTGTGAGCACTTTCTTCGTAGATCGAACCGCAAATAACAACTAAATATGAGGGTATCCTAGTTCGAACTATGACACTAGGACGTCTAACAACTCAGTCCTCCCGTGACCATGGTTGCCGTAAACCAGCCGAAACGTCGGGAACGTAAAAACAAAAAAATAAACGCGATAGAATCCTTAAAAATAGTTTTATTTTAAAAAACTTACTTATATATTCTAGCTGTTTGGTCTTCATTGAAATAAATTCTACTTAAAACATACGGAACCTACAAAGCGGGCAACTCTTTTGACGTTTTATGACGTCATGTTGTTTCGTTCCTACTTGTTGAACTTAATGTCTTTGACTACCAATTTGATTGCACGTTCTACATTGATAGTAGTAGCAGTAATTGCCGAGTTGGCTAAACGATCGCTTTGAATACAAAGTGTGCAGGTTCAAACCGTTGAGAGGCTGACCCTAGGAGACTTTTCAGATGTCGTGTGCGAATCACAAATGTGAACAATAAATAATATAGTAAGAAAATTGACTCGCCTATCTAAACCAGGGTTGCCACCTTTTTTGCAGGAAAAATACTATTTTATTCTTCTTCTTTCTTTACGAAATGGGATGCGATGAAATAAAATGGAAATGAAAATGGCCTCACCCACAACTTAGCGGGTATTTTGCCAATGCCAAGTAATTAATAGCAATAACACATTCAATAAATACACATTATAAATAAAATAACGGGTGTGACATGATGAAATGATAATAGCGTATTTTCTACTATTTTATTAAAAAAAAATATTAAAAAAAAAATCAACCGCCAACTTCACACCGGTCGAGCTCGATATTATAAAATCAATTAAAATCAAATCAGTATTTCTCTCCATTTCTCCACTAGCTAGACAAATCTTCACATACACACACAATATGACGACAAAACTAAAGCTCGCCGAGCGAACTAAGCTGAGCTGAGATCCACCGCTATGTTGCAGTAATACCTCCCGGAGGTATGTTGAAAAATCAGCGCGATTCCACAGGTATATATTATGTGACATACAGACCGATAGAATTGCGAACAAGTTGGAAAATTTGTACGTATACGCAAAGAGGTTTTATATGGGCACATACAATTGTAGACACCAACAGATGTATCTATAGCCCATAAAAATCACAGCCATATTTATTTATTATATTTACGCGAATAAAACCATTGAAATAAAAACTAAATTAACGGATTTTATCGCGTTTATTTTACGCCAACAACATCTAAATATGAGGGTCCGAGATCAAACTATTAGTCAAACACCTCAGTTCTCTCGTGTCCATGGTTGCTGAAAAGCGGCCGAATCGTCGGGAAAGTAAAAACAGAAAATAAACGCGATATAAAAAAAATACAACCGAATTGAGAACCTCCTCCTTTTTTTGAAGTCGGTTAAAAATCCGTTAAATTAATTTCATTTCAATAATCACAGAGAGTTTACATTGTCATAATAATTATTATACTACTGGCGTCAATCTCAGTATATAAATAAAATAAATATCGCCAGCTCGCACTGGGCCAGTGTGGTGGACTATGGCCTTATCCCCCTTGCATTGAGGGGTGTCCCGTGCCCAACAGTGGGACATAAAAAGGGCTGATATTATTATAAATATCGCTAGACGAACACGCCAACTGTATGGTCCGAAACAATATCTGTCAAAAGTGACAGTTACTATGCGGTTGCTGTTCGATTATGAATCGGAATTTTCGGATTCGCTATTTTATTTCATCATGTCACATCCATTATTTTATTTATAATGTGTATTTATTGAAAGTTTATTTGCTATTAATTACTTGACATTGTGCAAAATACCCGCTAAGTTGCGGGTGAGGCCATATTCATATCCATTTTATTTCATCGCATCTCATTTCGTAAAGAAAGAAGAAGAAGAGGATTATGAATCGATTGTGTTAGTAGACTTGAGGCCCTGGCAATTGGTTGGTCACAACACGTGCCCGTATGTCCGCACTGCAGAGGATTCAGCAAGGGATAACCGTCGCCCACCCTCGCTGGATAGAGACGCGCCCGCGCCGTTTATAATGATTTATTGCTCTACCTTCCCGCCACGCTTGATAGATTGCTAGAGCACGGATTCACTTAATCAATATCATATAGAGGTTATGGATTTGTTATGGTGCCGGATATCATATGACTCAACAGTAGTTTTATCCCCCCGATTGTGGACAGTTTTACGTCGACTTACAATGGTGTTACAAGGCAGTTTTATTATGAAAATATGCTTTGTTTAGTTGACACAGTTGGTGGTGACTCTGTTTTTTGTAGCCACTAGAATTTTGATAGCGGCAATCTTTGTGTGATGAGCGCGAATATTTCTACCCGAGTTATGGATGTATAATATTTAATATAAGTAATTATATATATATGGTACGTCCCCAGGCCATTGTACGTTACCGACAATACAAGCCTTGCTTAGTTTGGGACCGTACGGTTGGTGTATTCATCTGGCGATATTTTTTTATCGATTCAAACTTTGATTCGTTTGAAAATTATTAAGATAACATTTTGTTATGTTGTTGTTTTTAGTTTTCTATTTTCCCTTAGAACGCAGAAAAAAAATCCATGTATTGTATTGTTTGCTATTAAAGCGGAGGATTAGCCGCGTACTGACTGACCGAGCAGCCTGTCTCATCTAACCTTATCTGTTATTGCCTCCTGTCACCAGTCTGTTGGATCAAAACCAAACCTGTGACGTGAGGCATGTTTCCGAGGCAGACTCACAAAGCTGCGTGGGTAGACAACACAGCGTGATATAGAGAGGGCATTCTTATCTAGAAACCTGCGTTTCTTTAGCGCTTTTGACATCAATTTACAAAATAAATCTTGTTCCCAACAAAATGATAATTGTGATTTGTTGTAACTAAATGTAAAAAAACATCCTTTTTTTAATCACGCTGTATAACGGTTTTTAGAATGGCTTAATGCAGTAGTATGTTCTATAAACGTAGACGATACTAATGCCTACGTCGAATTATCAATTTACAGTCTATCTTGCACCAGTTCTTTACAATAAGAATGCACCAAATAAGGTGCTGAAATAAGACCGGTAAGAAAATAAAAAAAAAACCGGTTCACTCACGAAGTGCACCATTTCCTCTCTGAGACTGGAACATGGCATTCTATTTTCAAACTGGAAGCTGGAAAACGTTATTTTCCTGCTAGCTGTCGTGTTCAAATGTGATGTCAAACAAACAACACTTTCTCTAAAAACATTCTTTAAAAAGCTTACGAGAAATGTACCTTTTACTGCTTTGAAGGTATGTTGTTGGATTGAGGAACTAGGTATCTACACATATCATACACAATACACGATGAACTGGTTTTCCGAATATAATTCAATAAGAAAGATTATGATATACCTATAAATTAAATTGCAGGTAAACAAATGGGGGAAGAGGAACCCACCACTGACCCTCGGCTTGTCATCTTTTCCAATTATAAACCAAACAAGTTGATCGATAATTAAAGAAGCCAGCAACACCGAACTCCTGTAAGATGAATGTTGGCTGAACTCATTCGTAGCTCGTTTAGACGTGAAACACGAGTCGAATACCTTTTTAGATTCGCTTCTTTTCGCGGAGAATTGCATATTAATTGGGGTCCCGTCACTCGTGACAGACAGTTTCTCGACTAACATCTTAGAGGAGTTCGGTGTTGCTGGCTTCTTTAATTATGGATCAAACTTGTTTGGTTTATAATTGGAAAAGTTGACAAGCCGAGGGTCAGTGGTGTGTTCGTCTTCCCCCATATGTTTCACAATAGATATCAGTCAAGTATAATTTAGTTCTATTCATTATAACTTGTAGCTAGCAAGAATTTATTTCTATGTTATTATTATCATAAACACTCACAGCGCAGTAGGTGGTGTTGTGTGCCGATACTAGCTTTGATTTTCTAAAATAAAAACACTCACAGAATACTATTAATTAGCTAATTACAACTAGAAAACATAACTAATGTTCTTTTCAACAAAACTGTCAGCTAAACCCAAAATATTACATCAATAAATAACATAAAAGTATGCAGTTACCGTGTTGGTATTCAACCAGCCACGAAATGAGGTAAGTCACGGAATCGCGTGCGAACCAACAATGGCAGGTGAATATAAGCTTTGTATTAATAAAGGTAACACCTCGTTGCCGAAATATGGCGTGACGTGAACGCTGTAAGAGCTGAGCTAAGCGAGGTTGGAACTGCAGAGCAAACAGAGAGTCGTGCATTCAGAGTTCTATGCTCCACGTTTTAGTATTAGTACAGGTAACACCTTGTTGCCGAGATATGGCGTGACGTGAATTTTGAGAGCTAAGCTAAGCGAGGTTTTAGCTGCCGAGAGACGAGGATGAAGTGGGCAATCCAGCAGTGGTCAGACCCTGAACTCGCTCCTATATATTTGAGCTTATAATAGTATATTATTTTTTCTATAGTAAACTGGCTATGGTATCAAAAAATCTAACAACATAAACAAAGTCGTGGCGGCAGGCTTAAGTACAGACAATATTTAAAGCACGGAATTTTGGTCGCGATAACGTCAAACGCCAAGTAGCACAATTATTCTTTTAACTTTAGCCTTTTGTTAAGATATCCGTACCAACTTTAGGTTGCTGTTATAGGTACAGTACTTGAGATAGATAAGCCACACTAATCAATTTAAAATATTCTGCACAGAAGGTAGTAAAACATTGGGTCTTTTTACAAGCACTTATGACAGTTTTAGTATGGGAAAAGAAATAATTACGATGCGATTGCTATTCAATTGTAAGTTCATTGTGTCAGCAGATTCGCTAGCCGGCTCCGGCTTTTAGTACGAGCTAGAGCAATTTTCTAATTAAAGTGAGCAATAAAAAAAACCCACAAAAGGTCTATTATGCTCCGCCCTTTATTAGCCTTTAATATACTCGTTACTGTACTAGCGAAGCGAAGCGAGAAATATCTTAACTGTAACCACACCTCAATATTATTTATCGCGTTAATAATTCATTTTCATTGGCAATTTATAATGAAATCACTCATTTGTACGCCATCAAATCGTAACAACGAATTCGGTAGTGTTTGATGTATATCAGAGTGAAATGGTTTTATTTATAACCACTGCTTTTATGAATGTTACCATTGAATTGAATGACTAGACTGAAAACATAAATTATATGACGCCATTTATTATTTTGTTTGTATTATTAGTTTTATTGTATTATTTATTTTGTTTAGTTTTTTTTTTTTTTTATATTACATTATAGGCAAGTATTTGATCTCGATCTCACCTGATGGTGAGTGATGATGACATCTACGATGGAGCATACTCGCCTAGGTAGGAAGGCGGCAGTAGATCGAGACGCTACATTCACTAGGCACATGCAACGCAACTGATCTGACCCGCCATCCATGAATGGCAACACCGAACATCATGCCGGAACACGGCTAGGCCGCTTGGCGACATGGCTTTGTTCAGTGGGTGGTGACTAACCACGACCGAAGCCTACCACCAGTAGAGTTGTCACCTAGTTGGCACCACCCAGGGTCACGTGTAGGGTATCTCGAGGGTATTTAATTCTCCTACGGACGAAGGTGTCTCGACCCCAAAAGTTCAAATTAACGAACTATAGCGTTAGTGGGTCTTGAACCACGATCGTCTCTCTTCGTGCTTTGAGGGGGGCGCGTTAGATTGGCGGGGCTGTGTGTCAATGTTATATTTTTGACAGACGTTACGAGCAATCTGAAGTCTTAAAAGGATTCGCCATTTTCATTTTTTCATGTCGTCATCCATTTTTATTTTTTTATCGCTATTAAATACTTGACACTGGCATAATACCTATAAATTTGTGGGTGAGGCCATATTTCATGGTACTCCATTGTAATTCATCGCATTTCATCTCCTAACGAAAGAAGAAGTCTGAATAATTTAAAAAAATCTTACGCTTGGGAGTCCGAGGGAAGATAGCAATTCACTGGACCTTTCAATTATTTTCCATTAACATCTTAGCTACATATTATATTCGGGCCAAATGCAACCGGCGAAATGTAGGTTCACTGAAATGCACCTGTGCCTACCCGTTCAGTGATTACAGGCGTGAAAATTTATCATTATTATAACCGTCTAGTCTATCTCAAACCACGACCAAATAAGTGGAGTACTGAGTTTACGACCGTTACTAAATAACCAAAAACCTAATTTATATCGGCAGCGCACAATACCGCGCCAACATTAAGGTGTTATTTATAACCAGCGACATTGTTATTACGCTGTAAATAACATTTATATAACGCGTTACACCATTTAACACCGTCTCTGGATGTTATCGATGTTATTTTTTCGCGTAAACATAATATTTTTGTAAGTATTTGCTTTCGATGTAAACATCGCGTGTCTGACGGGCTTTGCTGAAAACAAATTCGCATCTGCGCGTCAAGTGCGAGCTAACCGTATACTTTATAGTCTACCGTATTTAGACTTTTCGTATGGAGAATTGAAAAGCGCCTCTAGCGGACGGTGTTGAAAACTTTCAATTGTCCATACAAAATATCTAAATACGGTAGACTATAAATTATACGGTAAGCTTACGAATAATCTCGCACTTGACGTACTGAATAATATGACAACGCCTAAAATGCAAGTTTGCGAATAGTATAGGGTGGCTTTTGGCGGGAAGTTGCACCGTGAAGTTGTAAATTTTGTTTTATTTTCCAAAAATGTGTTTTTTGATAAATAATGTGTAATATCAGCGGGATATTAACCATTGTGTGTTCATAAACGTGCACGAGTTAAGGAAGGAGGTTTTGGGGTCGAGTCACCTTCGTCCGTAGGAGAATTAAGTACCCTCGAGATACCCTACACGTGACCCTGGGTGGTGCCAACCAGATGACAACTCTACTGGTCACCACCCACTGAACAAAGCCATGTCGCCAAGCGGCCTAGCCGTGTTCCGGCATGATGTTCGGTGTTGCCATTCATGGATGGCGGGTCAGATCAGTTGCGCTGCATGTGCCTAGTGAATGTAGCGTCTCGATCTACTGCCGCCTTCCTACCTAGGCAAGTATGCTCCATCGTAGATCTCATCGTCACTAACCATCAGGTGAGATCGAGATCAAATACTTGCCTATAATGTATATATAAAAAAAAAAATAAGTTAAATAGTATAACTTAACTTTTCAAGTTCTCCCAAGATGTCCGATAAATTTTCAGTAAAATATTTTCAGAAGATATCGGCTACGGCGTAGCGACGTAGCCTTATCATAAATATTTTATAACCTGTTCAACATACAACAGTGTTAGAACCAAGGTTTGAGTTAAAGGAAATATGAATTTATGGATTTTCGTCTGGGGCGTGTTAAAGCACTTTTTAAGAAAAATAATAATAATAAGAGAGTAATAAGAGAGAGAGAGAAGAGTTAACTCTTGTTATTAAAATATGCTTTCGTATTGTAATAATTAATATGTATATGATGATGGTAGATACATAAAACAGTAGAGAAACGTTCGTGATATCCAAGCCCAGTAAATTATTATAGTACCTTATGCACCGCTTCGCAAACGTAACGTCTTCCATCCCTCTCACACTACAGATTTCATAAATCATTATGAGAATGACAACATGTTGTTTGGTTGTAATGATGAGAATGACAGCATGTTGTTTTGTTGTAATGATGTGAATGACAGCATGTTGTTTTGTTGTAATGATGAGAATGACAGCATGTTGTTTTATTGTAATGATGAGAATGACAACATGTTGTTTTGTTGTAATGATGAGAATGACAGCATGTTTTTTATATAAATACAATAAGTTTAATGCCTATCGTATCTATCGTAGTATTATATACTGAGTTCGCCCTAAGTCCTTTGTACGGTACCCATAACACAAACGTTAAGCTTAATGGGGAAGCTCAGGGTCAGGGCGCGAAATTCATAATGTAAATTTTTATTTTTTTATGAAAAATTTGGACATCTTTACGATGTAATTTAGTGTTTTGCGATATTAACATTCTGCATTGGATGTCTCGATGTATTAAATTTGCTTGAAAAAGTACCTAAAGCGATACAACACCATAAAGTTAGTAAAAGTTGCGGTTTTTACAAACCTTATGGTATTGTATCGTATTTCGCGCCCTGACCCTGAGCTTCCACCTTAAAGTGGGACCGTATAGTTGGTGTGTTCGTATGGCGATATTTATTTTATTTATTTATTTATACACAACACATACCTAACCCCTGCTCCGGCTGCCACAAGCTGAATGTGTCCTCGCAAGGCTGCGTGATTAATCAGTATACGGCCGATGAGTAAGCAAAATCAAACCATAATCAGTTTAGTTCAAATGCAGGTGATTTGGGAGTCGTGTGCATTGGTCTATGAAAATGATAACGTTCTGTTTATGCCATGCTGATATGATACAATTTGTACTCTATATTCATTTGCTGAATGTTGTTTATGCTTTGGATGCCGGTGATGTGGGTAATAGCAGTCGTTTTCATATACTAACTTGCTATTAAAGTTAATTTTATCGTTATCCAGCGTTTAGGAATCCGTAAAGGAATCCGATATTTGCCTATTAGTAAGTTTGAAACAACTGTGAAAAGTAATCTATGTCGTAAGGGTTATTACAGGATCTTGGATTATTTGGATGATAAAGCAGCTTGGGACTGATCGCTCAAATATCAATATTTAAAACTAGCTGCACCCCGCGGTGTTACCCGCGATTAAAAAGTATGAAAAATTAAAACAAATCTATCCCACGGGAACCATACATTTTACCGGGATAAAAAGTAGCCTATGTGCTATTCCAGACTATAATCTATCTCTGTGCCAAATTTCATCCAGATCCGTTCCGCCGTTCTGGCGTGAAAGAGTAACAAACAAACAAACATCATAACAAACAAACATCCATCCAAACTTTCACATTTATAATATTAGTGGGATTGAAACAACTTACTTAATAATAACAAAACAAAACGAAGCTCCATCTTTCTACTCTACATAAAACGTTCCCAAAGGCTTGAGGTGCCAAATTAAATAATTTCCGTAATAATGACAAACATTTACGAGTAAAACGAAACTCGCTTAATATACATAAATCGAGAAATTTATTTTCATAGTAAGATTAACACAGATGAGTGCTTGGATATGACAAATAATTTTAAGCATTTGAATTCAGAAGGTCGAAGCCAAGTTCAAGCACGTAGCAAATTTGAATTCAATCAATATATAACATATAGCAGTGGTAGCCAAGTTGGTAGATTCTTGGTCGGTTGCCTCGGTAATTTCAGGTTCAAACCACGGCTCGCACCTCTGGGATTTCATGTGCGAATCTCATTTTCAACCATGATTATCACTTGCTAAACGATGAAGGAAAACATCGTGAGGAATCCTGCATATCTGAGAGAACCCCTCGAAAGATGTGTGAAGTCCGCCAACCCGCACTGGGCCAGCGTGGTGGACTATGGCCTCATCCCCCCTCGCATCGAGGGGAGGCCCGTGCTCAGCAGTGGGACATTATAAAAAGGCTGGAAGGATTGTATATTATAGTATATATCATCTAAATAACTGATCTGACTAGCAGATAGTTTCTAGAATGGTGACCACGAGCCGGAAGGCGTAGTAAGATGGCCGCCCAGAAAGTGTACCGATGATATTACTTGCGTCGCAGACGAGAGTGGCAGAAGACTGTGATGTTTGTAAGTCCTTGGGCGAAGCCTTTGTCCAGCGGACCTCCAGTGGACGTCTTTTGGTTAATGGATGAGTGATGAAATTAAATTAAATATATTCCTAGACAAATACACATGTCTATAGTTCCAAACATAGCAATGCTTCTGTTATGAGTGTCATACAATGAACCAGATCTCCCAGGAACACCCAGACAACGAATAGATTGAGTTGAATTCGCGACAACACAGTCCGACCTTCGCTCAAAAGACCAGTACGTCGAGTGCGAGATTATTACTAAGCTAACCGTATACTTTGTAGTCTACCGTATTTAGACATTTTGTATGGAGAATTGGAAGTTTTAAATACTGTCCGCTAGGCGCTGTTCAAGTCTCCATACAAAATGTCTAAATACGGTAGACCATAAACTATATAGTAATTTTTCGTTTATACCATATCCAAACATGCCTGCCTCGTTGAATAGCTCGCGACGCTAATTAATAATATCGAAATGGATTGTATTTGATTAAACTTTCAATGTTTCATCCCCTTTCCACAACTCAAAAAAACATATCTCTAGCCCTCTCTACAACCTTCAAGATCGCTTTGATTGACGCTGCCCGCTCAATTCGATCTCGGAATATTTAGTAAAATTCATGTTTCGGATATTTTCGATTTGTTACGTACATTCCAATTTCCGCTGTTGCGATTCACTTTGGAAGTTTATGGTTTTATTTTGATAAAGCTACCTGCTGGGTTATTTTAATTAAATCATTCGAAATCGGATTCGGAAACTTTTCGAAGTTGATGTCACTGCCGACGAGCTGTCAAAAGGTTCTAATTTTAATAAAGTTCGAATGGGTCGACGAGATGGAACTTGTTTTGAGGACACGCCATTTTCATTTCATCATGTCACATCCATTATTTTATTTATAATGTGTATTTATTGAAAGTTTTATTGCTATTAATTACTAGACATTGTGCAAAATACCCGCTAAGTTGCGGGTGAGGCCATATTCATATCCATTTTATTTCATCGCATCTCATTTCGTAAAAAAAAAGAAGAAGAAAGTTCGAATGTCAGCTCGAAAATTTCGATCTCGGAAAGATAGTGCATATACGAAAAAAAAAAAATTTAACGTTTGCCGGGAATCCGTCTCGGAAAGTTACGTTTTTCCGTCCTATATATATTTCGAATGATTTAAAAATATCCACAATGGATTTGGATCCTCGAAGCATTGATGTACTTCACTAGGCTGAACTCCATAAAATTAATTTATGAAAGTAAAGTATGTATGTAAAGTATTTATACTGGATTTTGGTAGTGTAAGTAACAGTTATATTGTTATGATTTTTTTTTTTATTACATTATAGGCAAGTATTTGATCTCTATCTCACCTGATGGTAAGTGATGATGAGATCTACGATGGAGCATACTTGCCTAGGTAGGAAGGCGGCAGTAGATCGAGACGCTACATTCACTAGGCACATGCAGCGCAGCCGATCTGACCCGCCATCCATGAATGGCAACACCGAACATCATGCCGGAACACGGCTAGGCCGCTTGGCGACATAGCTTTGTTCAGTGGGTGGTGACTAACCACGGCCGAAGCCTACCACCAGTAGAGCTGTCACCTAGTTGGCACCACCCAGGGTTACGTGTAGGGTATCTCGAGGGTATTTAATTCTCCTACGGACGAAGGTGACTCGACCCCGACCCCGACCCCAAAATGTATTTAATTTGTATAAAAATTCCATGCCAAAGTGTCGAACTAATAATATCGGAATATTGGCTCAAGAATAAGAATTTACTGGTAAGGGTAAATTCTTATTCTTGATCTTATCTATCTTTCGTTGGGTCTCGAAGAAAGAATCAAATCTCTACGATTGTTTGGTTGAAAGCCGGCCTTATTACCATTGTAAGTAGAGCTAGGTAATGCATTGTACTAGGTAAAGCAGTTTAGTTTTTATTCATTCACTAGCTGCGCCCGGCGGTGTTAACCGCGATAAAAAGAATGAAAAATTAAAATATCTATCCCACGGGAACCATACATTTTACCGGGATAAAAAGTAGCCTATGTGCTATTCCAGACTATAATCTATTTCTGTGCCAAATTTCATCCAGATCCGTTCAGCCGTTCGGGCGTGAAAGAGTAACAAACATCCATCCATCTATCCATCCATCCAAACTTTCACATTTATAATATTAGTATAGAAGTATAGATTATATACACATACATATGGAAGACGTAGAGTAGGACGGCCCCCAACGCGGTGGACCGATGAAATCACACGCGTAGCAAGAAGCCGGTGGATGCGAGTGGCGGAGGACCGTGATGTGTGGAAATCATTGGGGGAGGCCTATGTCCAGCAGTGGACGACTTTCAGCAGCAGTAGTAGTAGTATATATTCATAATACAAGCATGGTTTGGCTTGGGAACCTGCAGTTGTCTTTCTCTGGTGTTATTTCTTTATTTTAATTATAACAAAAGCATAACATCAAAACGTTCTCCTTCGTCACCAAAAGTTAAATTAAATGGCGACATCTCGACCAAATTTCCTCCGAGAGAGATAACTTGTTTAATCAACATTTTAGAGCGAGATGTCGATAGTCATCTCTATCTAATTAAAATTCCCTATTACTAACAAGAAACAGAAGATTTTAAATTATCGATTATGATCTTAAAATGGCAGGTGAGGAATAATAGACTAATGGAGCTGTCCCAGTACCGCGTACTGGTACGCAGTACCACGCTCTTTGACTTAGTTCGCTTTGTATGTAATAATGTCCTTTTGCCGAAGGCTGGCGTCATTTTAAATACGCTGTACATTAAATATTTTTGGAAAATCAATACCTGTAGGGTACATCATTTTCAAGGTTGAGGCACATTCCGCCATTTTAGGATGTCTGTCTGTGTGTTCGCACATCACAGACAAACAGCCGGACGGATTATGATGAAACTACTCCGTAATACCGATACATAATTCGAATACTTTCAAGATAACACCACCTGTAGCTCCAAACGTCCGATCCGGATTGCGTCCATTTCGGGCGGCGCAGCGATTACCGGTTTTATGTGCCGCTCGTAAAACTGCAATGTACGTGTCCACTTGTCTCGTAAACGTGTCGTAACATGTAATAAAATGCCGTGTAATTTCGCGTTAAATTATCCTTGTGTTTTTATGTTGTTTGCTGTGATATTAAAATGTCAAATTAATATCGATGCTTGGCATTGTTTTCATGTAGCTCTACCTCTGATCGTGCTCTACATTACTAGTTCGGGCGTATGATATTTTCAATTCGCAAATAAAAATATTGATTTCTTATATTTACGCGAATACTACACATTGAAATAAAACTTGTTTTACAGATTTTATCACCAATACAAGACCTCAAGACACTGTGAACACTCTGCGTAGATCGGACCGCGAGCAACAACTAAATATGAGCGCACCCCAGTTCGAACTATGACACTGGGACGTCAAACACCTTAGCTCATTATACAATCTTTGCTTAGTAGAGATTGTGTATTCAACGGGCGAGATTGATTTATTTAATACCAATTTAAAATGAGAAATATAGGACAGCTCCAACTAAAATAGAACACCACACCAAATACACATCAAAACGATCTTTATTTCTTCAACCTAACTCCGGTATTTGTTCATCATCATCATCGTCTATTGGCTGGATGTTGAACCGCGAGGAGTGTTGAACCTGCAGCTCTTTGGGCTCCTCGACGTCGGGGATGCGTAACGCCATCAGCGCCGCACCATAGTTGCCCAGACCGGTGTCCCAGAACACTATCTGCAATTAAATATACGTATGTAAGTTTTCATCACTCTAGTTATCGACATCGAATTTCTAAACTAACCTGCTCATCGATAATGTATCGAACATAGTAAATCTCATGTAACTTGACGAAGCCCAGTTCCTCTGCCACCTGCTGTGATCGAGCCGTCGTGAATATACCCGATATGGCGGGCACGCATGCGCTGGAGCTGAGCGCTATTGCCGCTTTCAACATTTCTTTTGCTATACCTGAAAAGGCAAGAGTATTGTATTTAAATCACCGATATGAATGTACTACCGTCTAGATTGAGCGCTAGAAACATTAACAGTGTGTTTCACTTAACTGAGGTTCCGTCACACACATTAACTCTTGTGTAGTAAAGACTGGAGTGGGGCGGGGTCGACAGGAGCGGGGCGAAGTGGAGCGGAGCGGAGTGGGTTGGAGTGGGGGGGAGCGGAGCGAGGCAGGATGGTAAGATAACAGAATTTCAAAATAATCTTACGGAATAGCTCTAGTGTATAGTTTTACAGTAGTAGAAAAGTTTTTAGAACCTGGAGAATGAGTGTTGCAAGTTCAAACCCCGCTTCGCACCTCTGGGATTTCTGGATTTCTGTGCGAGTATAAACTTTACATCACTTACTCGTATCAAGAAGAGCACATAGCTTTGTTTTTGACTGATCTATCTCTGGTCGTATCGCATTACCGTTCTATTCGACTATGAGAGTGAGGAAAGAGAGAGAGTGCACTTGCGCTGTATGCGCAAGTGCACTCTCTCTCTTCGCACACACACAGCTAACCACGCATCTCTTGCGTGTCTGGCTAGTCTGCTTCGAGATTGGCCTCCTTGACCAACATTCTGTCAGAAGGCCTAAATATTTATTTAAAAAAATGGAAATATTCTGGTTTTATTTTTGAAACTTACCTCGATGTCTGTACCTGTGCTTCAGAGCCAACACGTAAACCTTGAAATATCTTCGGACACCCAACTTCGCGCAAATATCCACCGGCTTCTCAATTTCGTTGAAGAATGTCATCGCAGTGCTGTAGTTGGGGTTGTGGGTTATCTTAACTCGGCTAAATGTTCTGGAGAATGCACCTGCAAAACATTTCTTATATACTTACCTAGTCAGTGGTCGGCGCATGAAGTAACAGGGACACTTAATATTATAGATATATAATGTATTTTTTTTATAATATATATAATATATAAGTCTATATAAAACAACGTCGTTTTAGTTACACTGGGGTCGAGTCACCTTCGTCCGTAGGAGAATTAAATACCCTCGAGATACCCTACACGTGACCCTGGGTGGTGCCAACTAGGTGACAACTCTACTGGTGGTGGGCTTCGGCCGTGGTTAGTCACCACCCACTGAACAAAGCCATGTCGCCAAGCGGCCTAGCCGTGTTCCGGCATGATGTTCGGTGTTGCCATTCATGGATGGCGGGTCAGATCAGCTGCACTGCATGTGCCTAGTGAATGTAGCTAGCTAGCTAGCTCCCTGCAGCTGCACTGCATGTGCCTAGTGAATGTAGCTAGCTAGCTAGCTCCCTAGGCAAGTATGCTCCATCGTAGATCTCATCATCACTTACCATCAGGTGAGATCGAGATCAAATACTTGCCTATAATGTAATAAACAAAAAAAAAAAACACCATTTATAACTCAAGAACATAATTTTTATGAACTTTGTTTTTTTTATCCCCACTCTAGATGATCAGAATAAATAGGCGACATTATTTAACTGAAAAGATCTGGAAAAAAGTCAGCGCGCTTATTTTATTTTTATTGATTTTTTTAAATCATAATTAATCATTTTTTTCGGATTCTATAGCGTTTATTTTATGTTTTTACGTTCTCGACGTTTCGACTGCTTTGCAGCAACCATGGTCATGGGAGGACTAAAAAAATAACGCAATAAAATTCGAACAAGAAATAAAAATTTCAATGTGTAGTATTCGCGTAAATATAAGAAATCAATATAATAAAACATGTTTAGTTCCAGCTAAAGTTCCAAAGTGTTGTCGTTTCGCAACGACCAAAAAGATTTCAAACGGCCAAAACGTTTCTTAGTTCAGAAAACGAAAACAGTCACATTTAATAGAAATAACACTGGATTACCGCGTGCTTTGCATGCAAATAGTTGCGAGGCTGTTTATATCCCGTATCGAAAAACAGAATGGGCACCCACCTTACATTAACTTGGCTAGTACACTTCCCTATGCGAATCGATAGCGATACCACCCTGCCCTTAATATAGACCTACCCCCATCGACTACTTCGAATCCAATTTACGTACAAGAAAACGGTTTTAAGTCAAGAGCGATAGCGATTTTAGAAACGAAAAATGCCGCTTCACGGAAGGTACGCTTTTTATTAAGTTTTTTTTGTGCACTAATTATTTTTGTATTATCTGAATATACTGTGTTTACACTTTCTAAAGTTTTTAACATATTATTGCAGAATACTGTTTGGACGTATCTCAATCTGAAACAAGGTACACTTTTCAAACTTTTCACGCTTCAGTCTGCTTAAGTTATATGACAAAAATGCAAAGTAGGCTGATTTTAATTGGATTTTTACTGTTTGATATCTTAGGGTAATAATAAAGAATGGTATACATATTAATATAGCGCTATTACCATTAAAGGTTGAAGTGCAGAGCAAAATATATGGTTGATTAATTTATCGTAAATTTTACAATTTCACTATATTTACCTATACTCGTTTACAGTTAAGAATACACAATGTTAATATTCCAACTATTTTAACATTTTGTTCCAATAACACACGTTTATGGAAAACGAAATAAAAAGACACCCCTTCACTCTTCAAGTTGCCGCTAAAAAGCTATAGCTTGATTCACTTTTAATTTGAAATCTTTGTAACAGTGCCTCTCTGTGATCTCAAATCAAATCAATTGTGTGCTGCAAATATTTAGTCACGTAACTTCATAAATTAATTCGCCCGCTATCCCCCTTAACTTGTACCACACAAAACCTCCTACAGCTGAATCGGAATTCTTTTTACGGGTGCAGTAAAAATTTAGGCTCAAAGGCATTCAAGGAATCTGCTCCCTAATGTTACAGCGATCGGTACAGAACGAATCGAATTTTATTTGACTCGATTGATACGCAAATAGATTTGGAATAGTGGCGTTGGGACTCTATTGGCTTTTAGAATCTATATTTCTTTGACAATACTCGGCTGTTTGAGAGTATTTTAGTAAACAGAATTCAGCTGTTTGCAACTCTCAGATATGCAAGTTACAGTTCAAAATATATTTTGAAATTCAAACTCTGTTTACTGAGATCTTTTGTTTGCTCTGATTAGCTCAGTTGGTAGTGGTCCTGCTTTCTGTGCCGATTAATGACGGGTTTGAATCCTGGTTGGGGACCTTTTAACATTCGTGCTTATCACGCAATGGGGATGCAACATTGAGATGCGTCAATATGGGAACCTCCAAAACTGTAACAGACAGACAAAATAAATTCTAAAGAACCATGTAATTTTAGAAATAAAAAAACTAGATTCATAGATTTTAAAAGAACTCCTTCACGATTCGGGAATCGAACCCGATCCTATCTATCTCTTATAGTTTTGGAGAACCTCATACTGTACCGTCTCGATGGGACCTTGCGTAAGTATTCTATACTGAGATTGCCCCCAGTCCATTGTACGATACCCATAAGACAAGCATTGCTTAGTTTGGTACCGTACAGTTTGTGACATCTATACAAATTATTAAAATTGGAGTGTCTGTTTGTAATATTAAAATAGCCGCGTTTTACTAAGTGCATATGGATGTATACACGGTACATGTACCAAAACATTTTTTAAATTTTTTTGTCTGTCTGTCTGTTTGTTCCGGCTAATCTCTGTAAAGGCAAGACCGATTTTGACGGCACTTTCACTGGCAGATAGCTGATGTAACAAGGAGTCACCCAGGCTTACTTTTATTATAGAAAAACGTTTTTGTTAAACACCACGCGGACGAAGTCGCGGGTTTATTATACTTTCGATTTTTAAATCATACTCTTTTACCGATATCTTTTGTTCCTCGTGACGAGGTAATAAATAAGTTTGGTACAACCCGCGGGCGCAGGCTAGTATTAGACATTTCCATTATTATAACTCAATCATGTGAATTCGCTAAGACATAATGTTTGATTAATGTATGAAAGGGTTCCGAGAATAATTCTAAGCGCTACTATGATTTTCTTGACGATATAAAGGAAGAAATATAATAGGAAATTACTTTTTTACGAAGCCACGCTCGTTCGGGGCTCATAATTCTTGGTATTATATTATACTTACGTTATAGTATTTTTAGGGTTGCGCAGTCTCGACAAGGATTAGGATACCTAATTAGATATGTTATTAGGCATCCTAATCCAAGTCGAGAGTGAACAGGTACCTTCTAGGCAAGTATGCTCCATCGTAGATCTCATCGTCACTTACTATTAGGTGAGATCGAGATCAAATACTTGCCTATAATGTAATAAATAAATAAAAAAAAATCTTTCATAATTAAAATTCTACCCATCCATCGGCTGATGGCACCAAAAACCTGAAAAAACTTCAAATTGAAATAAAACTAATCTTACGGATTTTATCGCGATTATTATATGTTTTTAACGTTCCCAACGTTTCGGCTGCTTTACAGTAACCATGATCACGGGAGGACTGAGGTGTTTGACGTCCTAGTGTCATAGTTTGACAAACGGGGTACCCTCATATTTAGTTGTTGCTTGCGGTCCGATCTACGCAAAAAACTATACATTTTATTTTGATCGTGAAACGTGAGGCAAATTGGTAGCATGTTTGAGCACTATCTTACAGTAAATCTATAAAGATACGCAAACTTGAGTGCGATTTTGAGATATCGGCATCTATTAGAACGACGACGTCGCAGAAGCGCACTCAAATTCGCTCTCAAGTTCATAAACTCAATTTATTAATAAGATATGTATATCGATATATTGATAACAAGATATACGACTGATAAGCGCAGTTGTTAGTGACCCTGCTTCTTGGCCAAGGGTCACGGGCTCGAATCCTGGTATGGACAAACTTTGTGCAATAAGCGTGAATGTTTGTGCCCGAGTCATGGATGTTTAGTATCTATATAAGTATTATATACTGAGTTCGCCCTCAGTCCATCGTACGGTAACCACAATACAAGCGTTGCTTAGTGTGGGACCGTATAGTCGAAGAGTTCGTGTGGCGATTAAAAAAAAACAATGCATAAGCCGTTGACTCTTCACACGAGACTAGTCCGGAAAAATAATTGAACATACTCACTCTTTTCCTGAATCCTCATAATAAGAACTCCAACTAATTTATCAGTCCCCTCTTTGACGGCAGCTATGGACATTTTGTCTTTCATCCATATTCGCACATTATGAACAAACTCGTCCGTGCCTTCCCTGTCGTCGGCTATTTTCACCGATCTGTATATTAGCTGAAAATTATAAAAAAAACAAATGGCGGTACAGGAACCCAGGACTGACCCTCGGCTTGTCAACTTTTCCAATTATAAACCAAACAAGTTGATCGATAATTAAAGGAGTCAGCAACACCGAACTCCTCTAAGATGTTAGTCGAGAAACTATCTATCACGAGTGCGGGTAACACCTAGTATATAATACTTATATAGAAACAGCTACAAAAATTGATGCTCGTCACCCAAAGCTTGTCCCTACTAGGATTCGGACCTGGGACCCTCAGCACAGAAAGCGGGGTACCACCCACTGAACTATTACACTTAGGGTATCAAGATAATTGTTTTCGAAAGCATTCGATGTTCGATGAAATACGATAACATTACTAACGCTTCAAACATTTCTAAAAGTTTCACAAACAAATTATTGAAATCGTTCAGTGAGTCGTTTTTCAATTTTCATATAGTTGGTTGGTAGCACGTAAATTGAATAGGTACGCTACAACCTTAATAAAGTCAAAGGAGATTTTATTAAGAAGGGATTTCTTAAAAAAGTATTTCAAATTATATTTGGAACGGATCAAAGGGCGGGGCGCCAGTACTGGCGACGATACAAACACTTTCCTCTGAATTTATAAACGTTTTATAACTTTATCAAACGTAATATGGTACTGCGCAAAGCAAAACTGGTGTGCGCAGTACTATATGACGTTTGATAAAGTTATAATACGTCTATAAATTTGGGGGTACATCTTTTAATGCACTTTACTATGGTAGAAAAGTCTAATTCATGTTTTAATGATAATTATTGCATTTAATATACACCTCTAACTTATTATTAGTTCTATAATAACACATGCTCAGACCTAGAATGGGTCAATAGTTTTTTTTTTCTAGAACTCGTGTCTTAATATCCGGCAAAAACTACTTTGTATATTAATCTTTTAGATAACAGCAAACTGATACAAGATAAATTTCGCGCGCGGCGGTTTCTCTTTTGATCAAAATAATCAGTTCAAGCTATGTTGACGTAAACAGGATGACTCAAAAGGCCTTAAATCTAGGCTTATGTAGCGGATTTATAATAATTATATGAAGACAGAATTAGGATATGATAATAAAAAAAAAAACAATTATTCACAAAACTCACAATTATCATTTTATGTCGAAACAAACCAAAGAAGCCTAGGTTCCATGTTTAGTATACCCTTTCTGAATCACCGGTATAGTTAGGCTGACAATTGGCAATTATTAGATGGTAACGGTTGGAAGAAATAACGCGATCGTTTTGCCTTCGGACGAGGCGCCTTCTTATAGCGTAGGGGAATCTTCGTGAAGCTGCTCAGTCCGTCAGTACATTACTATTAGGCTTAACATCAACAGTCCCGCTCACAATGCCACCACACCCAACTTTGTCAGATTGTTTTTACACTTTTTTTTTCAACACAAAAATATCTTAATTAAGTAAATTAAGATTTCCGAACGGGGCGATTCATCTCGTTTTTTAAGCTGTCAGCCCCTTAATTAAATACTCGGGTTTGGGCCGCGATCGGCGTGTTTCCGGTTTTTGGGATATATTTTTTTTATATTCAAACTAGCTACGCCCCGCGGTGTTACCCGCGATTAAAAAGTATGAAAAATTAAAACAAATCTATCGCAAGGGAAGCATACATTTTACGCGGGATAAAAAGTAGTGTGCTCGGTGCCAAATTTCATCCAGATCCATTCAGCTGTTCTGGCGTGAAAGAGTAACATCCATCCATCCAAACATTCACATTTATAATATTAGTATAGAAGTATAGATTAATTTTATATTTTTCCGTGTCTGTACAAAAAAAAGATTTAGTTAAGTTGTACAATAGTCGGTATTGTTTCATTGTGCAAATGGGGATTTTTTTTTCTACCAACTTAAGAATGTTTTCGTTTGAACGGTACAGGTATTATGTGAGCTTTGAACATATTCACATACTGATGGAATGATCTAAATGTTACCATTTATTTTCCAATAGTAAAACTGTACATTTCCGTTAGGCAAAAGGCGTTAGTGGGAAAAGTATACAAAGATTCGATCATTGAATCGATAAATTGTTGTTGTATGTTACTAAGTTGTTTGACGTCCTGATTAGCACAGTTGGTAGTGACCCTGCTTTCTGCGCCGAGGGTCCCAGGTTCGAATCCTGGTAGGGACAAGCTTTGCGTGATGAGCATGAATATTTGTATCCAAGTCACGAATGTTTATTATCTATATAAGTATTATATACTGAGTCTAAAACTATTTTTAAGGATTTTATCACGTTTATTTTTTGTTTATACGTTCCCGACGTTTCGGCTGCTTTACAGCAACCACGGTCACGGGAGGACTGAGGTGGTTGACGTCCTAGCTGCATAGTTTGACGGGGGCACCCTCATAATAAGTTGTTACTTGCATATAGTTTTATTTCAATGTGTATTATTCGCGTAAATATAAGAAATCAATATCGTATAATTCAATACTCACATCCTCAGGCAGATAATGTTTCTTCAGAAGTCGCACCGCGTCCTCGTATCTCCTGTCCTGGAGGTCCTCGAACCTGACGCCGCACGGCACACGACCCCAAATGGACGGAGCTTTGATGCGCTCTTCCAGCATCTTCATCTTTTCCATCGCTTCGGCTTCGTTCCTCGCCATGATGTGTTAACTGGAAGATGTTATCATAGTAGGCAGTTGTACTTTTATTATAGAAATGCTACCGGCGTCTTTGTTCCCCGTTGACTATAATCTGGGTGTTTTCAAGTCGAGAGTGAACAGGTACCTTCCACGCAAGTATGCTACATCGTAGATCTCATCGTCACTTACCATTAGGTGAGATCGACATCAAATAGTTGCATATAATGTAATGATAAAAAAAATGGAAATTTTGTCAGTTAGGATGTTGGGGTTAATCTTAGGATCTACTGGTCAGATTTGGAAAATGCTTTCAGTTATAGGAAGCTACGAAGTTGTATTATCCCTGAGTACTACGAGTATAGGTTATGTTGCTTTAAAATGTTTTGCTAAAATAATAACCAATAAATACCTATGTACTAAGTACCTAAGTCTAACAACACATCTGCAGGCATTATTTGTAATAAACATGGCTGTTAAAAAAAAGAGTTCAACAAATGTAAAAAGAGACAAGCCCGCTGAGTTTCTCGTCGGATCATCTCAGTTGAGGTCGCGTTCTGATCCGGTTGTTTTGGAGGGTTAAGACAAAAATCTAAATGACAATTTGTATTTCCCTCCGTAGGCCTATATGGAATAAATTGAACTTTGTCTTGGACTTTACAATCAAGGAATAGGATTCCTCTCGTTTAGACATAATACACATTGAAATCTACGAATAATATATTATTGTACAAACTTTGGATCCACTATCATCGAACGGTCATCTAAATCACGTGGGAGGTAATATCATTGGAGAGGAAATTTTTAAATAAAATCACTAAAACCACAAAAACCTGAAGATGATTTAAATATTTACAATTATATATAGTTCTATAGATTTTTTTTACAAAAACATTGTGCCCACAAATCGTGACGAACTCAAGACATAAGTCAGTATGACATGACATTTTACTTGTTTATGGATTTTCATAGCTTTATAATACAGCGAGAAATGCAGCCAGCATTCTTGCCACCATTCCACGCGGACAAGGTCTATTTGATACATAGTTTGTTGTCACACTATTTTTAAGTTGTTTCATTTTCATTATGGATACGCCATTTTCATATCATCATGTCACATCCATTATTTTATTTGTAATGTGTATTTATTGAATGTTTTATTGCTATTAATTACTTGACATTGGCAAAATACCCGCTAAGTTGTGGGTGAGGCCATATTCATATCCATTTTATTTCATCGCATCTCATTTCGTAAAGAAAGAAGAAGAAGTTTATTTTCATGATGAATTTAGAAATTTAATTTATTGACTCTCTGGTACTCGTGCCGATAAACATTGCAATGTTTCATTAAATTACATAATGTGCAATATTGGACGAATATCAACACACACAAGTAATCCCATAGTCGCCGAGAAGCATACTGTCACATTCAGTCTCTTTGTTAAATTTGCAGTGTGAGTGAGACGGTAAACATACCGGCCTAGGCCACTGTTTGTGTGGGCCCTATTTTACGAAGTAAATAGTGGCTTTTCACCACATGGAGCTGCTCAAATAGGAATCGAAGCTGGCAGGTGTGTTTCGGCTGATTAAATGAGGGTTTGAATTGTTCGGCCTCGTCGCCAAACACGCTTGTTTGCTTAGGCCGTGACAAGTTCCTTCGGCTAATAAATAGTGATGTCATTGTATTCTATCGATATATTCTTGCTAGCCAGTATTTTATTGTGTAAATATGTATGTAAATGTATGGTATATTCAATTATGTAGCATACACTGCTTCCATAATATACTTCCATAATTCCTTCCATAATTACTATGCTTCCATAATGGACGAGTTCATTTTTTAACACATTGTGCAGCTGAGATTCCTTTACCAATTAGAAATAGACACAGCTCTGTTTTAAAAAAAAACGAAGCTAGGTACCATTAAAAATATATCAGCGTTCCAAAAAACCGCTATGAATTTAATTCAGTCGTTTATGTGCTTTGATGTCAGAAACCCACACATTGTGATAAAGAATTTGGGTGAGGCCATATTCATATTAATTTTATGAAGAAACATATACTGTATACTATTGTTATGATCGCAGTAAATCGCGCGACGAAACACGATGTGTTTAACCGGTATTAGTGTTGTCGTAATTTAAAGAATACAGACATTTAGTATTAATATCGATACTTAGATGTCCCCGCCCTGCTAATAAGACTATTAGCTGTTCCAACTTAATGAAACTGGCAACATCTTTATTTGTTTAGACAACATTTTTATCTTACTTTGGCCTCTTTAGACTCTGTGGTTATCGACGTCACTGCTAGGTATATATAAAAAAACACTTTACAGTACATGCTGCGCAGCCATTGTCAGATTTAACGCTGGCTTCTGCCCGCGGCCAACTTATAGAACACTAGCTGCGCCCCGCGGTGTTACCCGCGATTAAAAAGTATGTCCTTTTCCTCTATATCCTTTTGCAAATGTACAGTTGCAGTGTCCTGTATGCTATCCCATAGGAACCGTGCATTTTTCGGGATAAAAGTAAGCCTATGTCATTTTCTACCCCTAAACTACCACTACTTATGCAAAAAATCATGTCGATCCTTTGCTCTATGAAAAATTAAAACAAATCTATCCCACGGGAACCATACATTTTACCGGGATAAAAAGTAACCTATGTGCTATTCCAGACTATAATCTATCTCTGAGCCAAATTTCATCCAGATCCGTTTAGCCGTTCTGGCGTGATTGAGTAACAAACATCCATCCATCCATCCATCCAAACTTTCACATTTTTAATATTAGTGGGATGACGTCCTCAATAGATTACTGAAGATTACCGAATAATTACTCCAAAAGCAACGTACCTCGCTGCTCGCTCCAACAACCGTCCGACTTATTCAACTTCGATGGCAAAATAAAACATAAAATGAACCACCGTATACCCCATGGTACGACGGACTGACTTGCCGAAGTTTCTGTGAGCGTCGTCGGAAAAAAGAAAGAAAAATGAATCAATGCTGACGCTACGGCAGTCTATAAAAGTTTGTACGGTACAAGCTACAACGTTTGAAAGAACGCGATAAAGCGAAGCGAAGATTAACGTCGTGGTTCCGTAGTTTTGTAAAAAAAAGCTATTATATTACTACGGAACATTACGGGTAGGTTGAGGAGTATACATATAGGTTTACTAGCTGCGCCCCGCGGTGTTATCCGCGATTAAAAGTATGTGCTTTTCCTCTATGTCCTTTTCTGTACCCCTGTGCATTTTTCCGGGATAAAAATTTGCCTATGTCATTTTTTGGCCCATAAACTACCACTACCTATGCAAAAAATCATGTCGATCCTTTGTTCTATGAAATATTAAAACAAATATATCCCACGGGAACCATACATATCACCGGGATAAAATGTAGCCTATGTGCTATTGCAGACTATAATCTGTCTCTGTGCCAAATTTCATCCAGATCCGTTTAGCGGTTCTGGCGTGATTGAGTAACAAGCATCCATCCATCCAAACTTTCACATTTGCAAGATTAGTGGGATATATAAACATAATCGTTATCACCTATTTGTTAACACCTAAAACAATTTTACACCTTTTTTTAACCTTATATATACACGGAACCCCAATAGCGTTTAATGCTAAAATCGATACGAAACGTGAGTCAATACAATTTGCCGATCGCAACCAGCTAATGGACGATATTTCTTGAAAAATATTGGTATACTTAATACAGGTTTTTTTTACATAAGTTATGAAACAACCAGTATTATTTTTTTACTAAATGAATAGTGTTTTAAGCATAAACAAATATAGATTATTCCAAGATATTCACAATTTAAAACTCGAACGCGGCTGGTGCTTCGAACAAAATAGATAAAACCAAGCAGGCCAACATTACCAACTATAAACAAGATAAACATTCTATCCATCTAATCTAAATTCAAAATTCAAAATAGCGTTGGAACGCATCAACGATCACAATCCTATAAATCTTGCGTCTCGACTGGTCGTCAATCGAGTTGTGATAAATCGATTCCAAACCACACTCGTGATTAATCGATGTAAACTAATTGATTTTGGGTGTAATATTAAATTAATGCGATTAAGATATATTAAGGCTTGAATAGGTGATATCATAGATGCTCCAGAAAGCGATGATCTTTGTACTTCATTATCGCGAAGGAACACGTATAGCTTGGTCTCTCTCTAACAGGCGTTATATAAGGTCATGTGTAGGTTATCAATATACAGGGTGATTAACAGTTGGAAGTGACCCTACTTTCTGTGCCTTGTGTCCCGGGCTCGAATCCTGGTAGGGACAATCTTTGCGTGGTGTGTTGTGAAGTTACATGCTGAGATCGCCCTCAGTCAGTTGTACGGTACCCGTAACACAAGCGTTACTTAGTGTGGGACCGTATAGTTGGTGCGTTCGTATAGCCATATTATTATAATTATAAAATAGTTTCACCGTTACCAATCATAAAACATGAATTAGGATAGCATAAAATACATCAGTATATTTTGTTTTTTTTTTATAATCTAGAAGCGAGACCACAATTTATAATGCGAGTGCCGAAAGAAAACCAAACAGCCCAGCTTAAAGTATTCAAGTTTGATAACAGAACTCAGAGATAACTAAAATTTATCGAATCTCTATATTATTTACGGCCAAAGTTTTTTTACCTTCATTTTTTTTTTATAAAATTAGAATTGCTTTAGACAATTTTATTAAAACTTTTTTAATATTAGAAAAAAATATATAAATTTAATCGCAGAATAAATTGAATAAAAACATGTAACCACATGTTTTGAAATTAATATTGAGATAAATAATACTTCATGAATCTATTCATCCTGCTATCCTACTAATATTATAAATGCGAAAGTTTGGATTGATGGACGTTGTTACTCAATCACGCCAGAAAGGCTGAACGAATCTGGATGAATTTTTTATCCCGGTTAAAAGGTAAAACTCTATCGCGGGTAACACCGCGGGGCGCAGCTAGTTTCTTATATTTACACGTATACAACACATTGAAAAAATAATAATTTGAAGGACTTTATCGCGTTTATACTATGTTATTTACGTTCCCGACGTTTCGGCTGCTTTACAGCAACCATGGTCACGGCAGGACTGAGGTGGTTGACGTCCTGCTATCATAGTTTGAAACGGGGTACCCTCATATTCAGTTGTCGCTTGCGATCCGATCTACGCAGATAGTGCTCACAGTGTCTTGCAATGGTGCGTTTGGTTTAGGATTTAATTATATTAATTACTGGATCCCAAGTTGGTGGTAGCACCCAGCCATCTTCCCTATTGAAATTAGGATGTTTTTTTTTTCTTTTTCACAATATGGAGCCTGGCGGTAGCCATATTGAATTTTGATTACTGTCATATCTTAAGTGACGCTCGCAAGATTAAGACAAATTGATTGAGGAATAAGAATTATCAAAATTGAACCACGAGTTTGGTCTCTAGACCGCTCTATAAAGGAACAAACATACATACATAATCTGATAAACACATTACCCCCCTTTGCGTCGCGAAGTGTTAAAAAGAGTCACCCCGAAGAATCTGTAGAATATTCGTAGTCACGTTTAATACCCTTGCGTCTCGGACGGTACGTGTTAAATTGCCGTACAGCCGAGGTCCTGAGATATTGATAGATACTCTGATTTCTATACTTAATTGCCGATACCAACATAGATGTTGATCTTTATATTCTTTATCTTCTATCTTCGTTGACAATTTCTTTATAAAAAAATATTAATTGAAATTAGCTTTTCTTTTTGGGGTCGAGTCACCTTCGTCCGTAGGAGAATTAAGTACCCTCGAGATACCCTACACGTGACCCTGGGTGGTGCCAACCAGGTGACAACTCTACTGGTGGTAGGCTTCGGCCGTGGGTAGTCACCACCCACTGAACAAAGCCATGTCGCCAAGCGGCCTAGCCGTGTTCCGGCATGATGTTCGGTGCTGCCATTCATGGATGGCGGGTCAGATCAGTTGCGCAGCATGTGCCTAGTGAATGTAGCGTCTCTATCTACTGCCGCCTTCCTACCTAGGCAAGTATGCTCCATCGTAGATCTCATCGTCACTTACCATCAGGTGAGATCGAGGTCAAATACTTGCCTATAATGTAATAAAAAAAAATAAGAGTGCTCTACTTACAAAATACTCTGTACGTTAAGTGCGAGATATTTTGACAAATTGTATGGTAAATTGAATAGCGCCTCTAGCGGATAGTATTCAAACCTTTCAATTCTTCAGACAGTGTGTCTAAATATGTAGACTGAAGTATACGGTTATCTTACGAATAATCTCCCACTTGACGTGCTAAAGACGTAAACAGGCATTCAATACACAGAATAAATAATTATTACTGGAAAGGGCATGTAGCTAAATATCGTCTTCAGCTTGCTCACAGCCAAAATATAATAAACTGGCAACATTTGTCAACGCTTTTTTAAATAATAAAACGATTGTTTTAAACTATTATTGTGCACGAAACGCGAAGTCAAACCAGCAATGTATGCAAATAGACGAAACCGATTTGTGAGCGAATGTCATTTTTTTTTTTTTTTTTTTTTTATTACATTATAGGCAAGTATTTGATCTCGATCTCACCTGATGGCAAGTGACGATGAGATCTATGGTGGAGCATACTTGCCCAGGTAGGAAGGCGGCAGTAGATAGAGACGCTACATTCACTAGGCACATGCAGCGCAACTGATCTGACCCGCCATCCATGAATGGCAACACCGAACATCATGCCGGAACACGGCTAGGCCGCTTGGCGACATGGCTTTATTCAGTGGGTGGTGACTAGCCACGGCCGAAGCCTACCACCAGTAGAATTGTCACCTGGTTGGCACCACCCAGGGTCACGTGTAGGGTATCTCGAGGGTACTTAATTCTCCTACGGACGAAGGTGACTCGACCCCAGAATCTATTTATATTGGTGTTCTGTGTTTATATAAAATTCAAATTGAACGGGCTGTCAATTAAAACAGATACCATGTCGATATTTTGTTTTGGGAGTAGTCCGTTGAGGGTTTTGAGACAATATTGCATTTTCCCGGGACTTTGCAAAGATCAAAGCATTGCACCGTGGTCACTTGTATAAATTTGGCCGTATATTGCATTTTTTTTTTATTACATTATAGGCAAGTATTTGATCTCGATACCACCTGTTGGTAAGTGACGATGAGATCTACGATGGAGCATACTTGCCTAGAAGATACCTGTTCACTCTCGACATGAAAACACCCAGATTGAAGTCAACGGGGAACAAAGACGCCGGTAGCGTGTTCCATTCCTTGGCAGTTCGCACGATGAAAGTAGACTGCTAAGTACCAAATATTTTTTTGTGTGGAAAAGTGAAGTTCTCCCAGCCAGGCAGGTGGTATACCTGACGGGGCGGCTGCTATGCCCCCACGGTTATTGCCGGGATCTTGTATATATGTTACGTGCTCCGAAAACTCTTATAGCGCGATTCAGGATTGTGTTGAGGATTGTCAATTGTTCTGAATGCGTCTGCAGCGCCATCTGTGTAGCTTGTGTCGCGGTTGAAGTGGTCGCTACAGATTTAAACGAACTTAGTCTACAATATGTATTTTCAGATAGCGCGATTCAGGTTTGTGTGTCTGCAGCGCCATCTGTGTAGCTTGTGGTGCGGTTGAAGTGGTCGCTACAGATTTAAACGAACTTAGTCCACAATATGTATTTTCAGATAGCGCGATTCAGGTTTATGTGTCTGCAGCGCCATCTGTGTAGCTTGTGGTGCGGTTGAAGTGGTCGCTACAGATTTAAACGAACTTAGTCCACAATATGTATTTTCAGATAGCGCGATTCAGGTTTGTGTCTCTGCAGCGCCATCTGTGTAGCTTGTGGTGCGTTTCAAGTGGTCGCTACAGATTTAAACAAACTTAGTCCACAATATGTATTTTCAGATAGCGCGATTCAGGTTTGTGTGTCTGCAGCGCCATCTGTGTAGCTTGTGGTGCGGTTGAAGTGGTCGCTACAGATTTAAACGAACTTAGTCCACAATATGTATTTTCAGATAGCGCGATTCAGGTTTATGTGTCTGCAGCGCCATCTGTGTAGCTTGTGGTGCGGTTGAAGTGGTCGCTACAGATTTAAACGAACTTAGTCCACAATATGTATTTTCAGATAGCGCGATTCAGGTTTGTGTCTCTGCAGCGCCATCTGTGTAGCTTGTGGTGCGTTTCAAGTGGTCGCTACAGATTTAAACAAACTTAGTCCACAATATGTATTTTCAGATAGCGCGATTCAGGTTTGTGTGTCTGCAGCGCCATCTGTGTAGCTTGTGGTGCGGTTGAAGTGGTCGCTACAGATTTAAACGAACTTAGTCCACAATATGTATTTTCAGTGCCACAGACTGTATTCCATATAAATCATGTATCGCGTGACGTCACGCCACAAATCATCGATCGATGACGTCAACAGTTGTGTTGCGATTTACGATCCGTTTCCGTTGCGATGCGCGTATGTTTTAATTTATTTTTAATTTGGCATCACCATAAGTAGTTATTTTGCCAGTGTCAAGTAATATAAATTATTTCTGTTTTTGAGCATATGCACATTGCACAGGCCCAAAGGCTTGGCCCAAATAAAATACCACCCATCCCTCAATCAGTAAAGTGATGGATACTTTACTGAAAGATTTTTCATGGTTTTTTTGTGAGAAACTGGAACGCCATGTCTCGTCACTCTGTTTCAATTACCTACACTCGTGCACTTTACCGAACCCATAATGGTTAATATTCCACTTATATCACTCACTATAACTCGCAGGAATATGAATATATTTTAATTTCTAATACCACTAATACTAGTGGTATTAGAAATTAAAACATAACTGACGCCATGACTTTTCAGTTTCCCGCCAAAATATTCGGGGCGACCGTATCTTTTATACTAGTTGGTTTTTGTGAAGCTATGCGCTCCTGGTACAGTTGTGGACTTTAATTTGGAACCCATTTACGGTTGAATATCGTGCAGCAAACGTATACCGTAAGATACACTATTTTGACTGACGTTACTGGGAGTAACTGTTCTTGGTTATAGATTAAAAATCTTAAGAAAATGGGTCCGATATTAATGTTCGCGATCGTATCTACATCGTTTAGTAATTAGTTTTTCGTATGTTATTGTTTGTATTATAATTACGACTATGTTTAAGGTGGCACAGGTATTAATTTGTGATGATTATGATGACCGTGTGATTGATGATCAACAATCATACCTTTCAACCTTTTAAAAATACAAAAATAACAGATTTTATAAGAACATATATCAAGTTTCAGAATAACAATTACCAATTTTGTTTTTCCTGTCTGTGCAATTTGATATTTCGGCAAACTCACCGACGAGTAACGTTTTTATTATTTTTAAATATCGAAACGAGATAATTGGTTTCAAATATCCTAACTACACAACATAAAAAAAAACTTGAGAGGTGTCAAGGGACACCCGGATGGAACGAAGTTCCTTTATTATTTTTTATTATTTATTATGTACAAAAAATCAATAATTTTGGGAAACAAAAATATATCGCCCCCGGGTGGGCTAGAACCACCAACATTTCGGTTGACAGCCGAACGCGCTAGCCAATTGCGCCACGGATGCACTTGTGCAATGTCTCGAAAATACTGACCATTATGTAAATGCAAACGACAAAGATAACAATTATTTTTGTCAGCGATAGATGTCGCTAGCATGTTTTTGAACGAGGTATCGTTATGTTCATGGGTTTTATATAGTAAACTATACTTTCGTTTATAAAATTGCTTACAGTTGGCCGTTACAACTTTTCTGCTTAATTTTTCGTATGATTTTTTTCCGTCTAGCCCCCTTTCGTAACGCGCGATAAGGAACTTCGTTCCAATAAAAACAAAATGATTGTTGATTGCAATCGTTTCGCGGAGAATTGCATTTTATTTGGGGTCCCGTCACTCGTGATAGATAGTTTCTCGACTAGAATCTTGGAGGAGTACTGTGTTGCTGGTTTCTTTAATTATCGATCTAACTTGTTTGGTTTATGATTGGAAAAGTTGACAAGCCGAGGGTCAGTGGTGGGTTCCTTTTCCACCAATTGTTTAACAATGGATTACCGCCAGGTATCGCCTAGTTCTATCAATTATGTTTGTAACATGTAAATCGCGCAGTCTTCTTTCGGACATACACAAAAGATTATACACGAAAAAATATAAGCTATACCAATAGACTCAATCAGAAAATGCATACATATCATACTATACACAATAAAAAAGTGAACAAATTTACAATTGCCATATAAATGGTTTCCATCGACGCAATATAGTAGTACAAACATTGTGAACTAATCTACAACTACCAAAAATATTATTTACATGGACGCTATTTAGTGAGCAGCCAACTGCGTAGCACTACGACTATATGCCGTAGCAACAACGCTACGGAACTATTTTAAAGTCAGCCAATAATCTAACATCTTGTACGAAAAAAGTTAACTAATCAATAAATACTATTTATAGAGCAGTCAACTGCGTAGCGCTACGACTATACGCCGTAGCGACAACGCTACGAAACTCCTTGTAAAGCCATCTAACCTGCAGCCTTGGATTTTGATGGAGTATTGCGAACTGAATTCAAACAGTACAACTCTGAAACGTGTACCAAGTTAGCGGGATATCCGCGAAGGGAATTCGGGATTAGTTAGAGCTGATTTCGTGATGGTATCTAAGTTAGTAGAGTTGCGTACTGATGACGATATTCCACATTTTAGAGTCCCTTTTGAACAGCCATTAGAATATGATACTGATTTGAAACTTAACGTTTGTATCTTAATACAAACATTCCACTAGGAATAAACTGGTACCCTCGTTTTCGACAATAGCAACTTTTAACTTCTGAAAAATGTTTTTATATGCATTGTAAATAGCTTAAAACCTCTATGAATTTGAGTGTTAATATACAGTTAAAGGAATTGTATTTATTTTTCTTATTTGATTTTTAACAATTCCTCTCAACACAGCCACCAAAACCTTCAATGTAAAAGAGAATGTAAATATGAAGTTTTAAAGTCAAAAGTCCAATGGCAGCGAGCGAACTGGGAATCATAGATCAATAGGCCAAATGCCACATTTAGCCCAACTAAACTAATCACTCAATCCCTATTCTTGTTCAGCAACACTTGAATAACAGTTCTATGAGACAACCCTAGCATTGAACTTCGCTCCCCAGCCTACATTTACCTTTGATTACGCAAAGCCCTATTCAGATTCCGGTGGCCCATATAACGACGTGTCCTTCAGAACGGTTTCTCAAATAAATCCCTCATAATACGTACGCGGGATGGGGGCATATCCCGGTGAAATGGGTCCTTCTTTCCGTTGAGTAGGAGGTCCATGATAAAATATTATTTTCGTGGACTTGAATACGTTATTGTATTACCCTTCTCAGATTTTCGAACGTGGTTGAAGCGTGTTCGAATTTCAAATTGTAAGGACAACTTTAGCTTTTAAATAGCCCAATAGGTAAACAGTTGGTATGGCAATACGGGTTGTGGGTTCTTACACCTCTTCGATTTACGAATCATAATTTCACCCATGATTATAACGTCTGAGTATGTCTGAGATAACTAAATTCTTGAATGATATGCGAAGTCCTCTAAGGTTGACTACGGCCCGAATCCCCCTCGCTTTAAGGGGAGTTGTGTCGAGCAGTATGATATCACAGGGCAGATATTCCCCCTGACAAAAAGGGCAGGACTGTGTCGAGCCGTGGGTCACTAAAGGGCCGATTTTAAGTTAATAATTACTCAGCATTAACCAAAAATTATGTGTTTGTGAATACTTTAGAATGCCTATAAAACTGTGTAATTATATTTAATACAATAATATTTCCAGACGAACACACCAACTATACGGTTCCACACTAAGCAACACTCGTATTATGGGTACTGTACAATTGACTGTGAGCGAATCCGGTATATAATACTTATATACATATTAAACGTTCATGGCTCGGGTACGAACATTCTTACTTATCACACAAAGTTTGTCTCTACTAAGTGCGCTAATCAGGTCATCAAAATGATGAAAGAATGTGTTTTATGAATCCTTTTCTTCTTTTATGCCCTTTTGTCGACTTGTAACAAAATCAGCCAATGTGCCCTGACCCATTTTAGTGTGAGTTTTTTAAATACAATAATTATTAAACTCTAATACCAAATCCATGGTTACCGTGCCCGAGGGTCTCCGCTAACTGAAACGGTGCGATCTACGGAGTTGCTTAGTGCGAACGTGCTTGGAAACTTTATTTGCTTTGCATACGATATTCATTCAGTATGATCTATGTATATTACTAATATAAAACTGTAACTGGACTATATCTGGAAATTTAAGATATTATTATGAGTAATATTCAATGAGGTAATTGGACGACTGAATACTAGACTAGACGTTTGTTACTCAATCACTCCAGAACGACTGAACGGATCTGGATAAAATTTGGCACAGAGATAGAATATAGTCTGGAATAGCACATATGCTACTTTTTATTCCGGTAAAACGTATGGTTCCCGTGGGATAGATTAATATGGTAGCATACATACTTTTTAATCGCAGGTAACATCGCGGGGCGCAGCTAGTTGTGTATATATTTCTGTACTATTCTGTATTTATATTTTATCTCTTGTGTATATAATTTTATCTCGATCAAATCTTCGCTACTACTAGTACTCACTACTAGTTCACATACCAGCAACACCAAGTCAACCGCGACGTATGAATCAATTAAGCCACGAAACAGACAGTACACAATATGGCTGACCTATTCTAGCGCCAGTGCCGTACCGATTTATACTAGAACTAATCTAGTGGTCGCAATACTTGAGGTGTAGGGTGACTGAGTTTTAATACTGTGGGACTGATCACTAAAATATCAAAGTTTATAATGTTAAAGTGTAGCGTGTGTGCGCCTCGCATAGCAACTCACTGGAGCTTACTTTTTTATTCTTATGTAAAATTTATGGCTTTTAAAAAAAAGAGCAACCCCGCTGAGTTTCTCGCCGGATCTTCTCAGTTGAGGGCGCGTTTCGATCCGGTTGTTAAGTTAAGAAAAAAAATACAATGAGCATGTCTATGCTCACATTGTCGTTGTTTATTGATATACCTACCTGCATATGCTATCTTTTTTTACTATATCTTTCATTGGCAAATTGCAATCTGTTGGATGACACCAACATAATAAAAAAAAGTTACTTAAGCTTGCGTAAGGAGGCTTCGCAGTCAGTGAGCACATACATATAAAAAAAAGCTTTACAAGCATCCATGATTTAAAACAGCTTTTATTATCAAAAAGCCGTCTCCAGAACAACAGTTTGCTGTTCCTGACAGCAAACAGTCTTTTTTTTTATTACGATATAGGCAGGTATTTGATCTCGATCTCACCTGATGGTAAGTGACGATGAGATCTACGATGTAGCATACTTGCCTAGAAGGTACCTGTTCACTCTCGACTTGACCAATAACGTGACCAATAACTTTTTTTACATCAGTCATACACCACTATATTATTAAAGCATCTCGCCGAAATCTCAAGGAAATGTTCTGCCATTGATCCAAAGACAATTGTCGTAAACGTTAGGCCATTAAGGGTAGAGACATCAAGTGAATTGCACCAATTATCGCGACAATGTGGTTTCGCCGAATTACTCTGAGAGGATTTAGATTGGTCGTGATATTGGGTTAATGTTGTTTTAAGCCTTCAAAGAGGGTATAAGCGAATTTGTGTCTTAACCTAATACTTTTTAATAAGACTGTTACTTGAACGTGTATTAAATTTTATGTTTAAAAAAAAATCTTGAATGTTGAAATAAAACTAATTTTAAGAATTTTATATGGTAACAACTAAATATGAGGGTACCCCCGTCAAACTATGACACTAGGACGTCAACCACCTCAGTCCTCCCGTGACCATGGTTGCTGTAAAGCAGCCGAAACGTCGGGAACGTAAAATCAAAAATAAACCGCGATAAAAAATTTAAAATTAGTTTTATTTCAATGTGTAGTATTCGCGTAAATATAAGAAATCAATCTTGAATGTGACATTACTTTCGACATAGAAGTCGAATACGACATTTTTAAATTTTTTGTCTTGAGACTTTGGACGGATTTTGATGAAATACATGATACTTTTTTTGTCTTTTAGGACATTGTTGACACGCTATAGTGGCAGTCCAATGTATCTGCAAATTAATAATCTGAGTAGGAATGTCCTAACCGCAAGTGATTGCATGGTGCGCCTACACAATATGTGTATTAATTGCGATCTCAGCCTCGGGGATATTTGCACCGGATACGTTTATGTACTGCAATACATCATAAATGCTCAAGACTCTGGGCTGGGGTTGTTTTTTTGTTCAAGAATTACATAATATTTTAAATAGAATTTACATTGCCTATTACCGCGCCATCGCCTTTTCTATTTGACACCATTGGTTATTTTTTTTGGCTTTATGGCATCATATGTTCTTAAATAGCGTGATTCAGAAAGGGTAAACTGCACAATTTCAATTTGTTTGTTAAAAAAATGGTCTCCAGAACACCATAGTCATTTTGAAGGGAGCAATTTTTTTTTAAATATGAACCAAAATATTTGTTATTCATGTAAAGAATTAAGTACAGTACGTATGAATCGTCAAAATTTTTACAAATGCTAAGCTACAACTGTACCACCCGTTCGGAATGCCGTTCCTATTGAGAAGAACGGGCAAGCAGCCTTGCCTATTACCAAGAGTTGGCCTTACCGGGATTGTAACCCGGGGCTCTCGGTACAGAAAGTGTGCCAATCGGGTAGCCAACATTAAATTTAACTTCAAATGTGAAATTCTTGAAGCGTGGATGTTTCGCTGTAGGATTACGGCTCTACATGATGTGAATATGCTAACGATATGCCATTTGGAAGTCCGTGGCATTAATATTAATGTGTCCTCATTTAGTTATGTAACAGATTTGTATGACAAAATCATAATTGATGTGACCGTGGTCCTGCCATATCACATGGCATGGATGTTTCTGGAAATGTATAATAACCTCTTTTTAACTGACGAAAAAATGAGGAGATTATAAATTCAACGCGTTATGTATTCTTTAATATAATCGTAATAAATAATCCTACTAGCTGCGTCCCGCGGTGTTACGCGCGATTAAAAAGTAAGTCCTCTTCCTCTATGTCCTTTTCTGTACCCCTGTATATTTTTCCGGGATAAAAATTTGCCTATGCCAATTTCTGATCCCTAAACTACGACTACCTATGCAAAAAATTATGTCGAGTCTTGCTCTATGAAAATTTAAAACAAATCTATCCCACGGGAACCATACATGATACCGGGATAAAAAGTAGCCTATGTGCTATTCCAGACTATAATCTATCTCTGTGCCAAACTTTATCCAGATCCGTTTAGCCATTTTGGCGTTGATTGAGTAACAAATATCCATCCATCCAAACTTTCACATTTATAAAATTAGTGGGATTCCAGCTCTTTTAACGTCCCACTGTTGGGCACGGGCTTCCATTCAATGCGAGGGAGGATTAGGCCATTGCCCACCACGCTGGCCCAGTGCGGGTTGGCGGACTTCACACGTCTTTCGAGGGCTTCTCTCAGACATGCAGGTATCCTCGCGATGTTTTCCTTCACCGTGATCTAGCACTAGCAAGTGATAATCATGGTTGAAAATGAGATATTTATTACCAGTAAATTGGTATCTATATCCAAAGCAACGTTTTATAACTATACTATTTATTCAGGCTAAATAAATAGATATTGCAAGACGAACACGCCAACTATACGGTCCCACACTAAGCAACGCTTGTATTACGGGTACCGTACAATGGACTGGGGGCGAACCCAGTATATATTAATTATATCGATATTAAACATCAATGACTGGTACAAACATTCGTGCTCATCACACACAGTTTGTCCCTACCAGAATTCGAACCCGGGACCAAAAACAGGGTCACTACCAACTGCGCTAATCAGACCGTCAAAATCACTTAAGTATTCACTTAAGTCTACTTAAGTGCATGCAAGTGACTCATGTTTAGTTACAGTACCAACCGAATTACCTTCCGCTTAAAATTCAGACCAGCTTTGAATGTTAATATCTTATTCAAATACATTCAGGCAACCCGTTTCAAGCTATTAAGCGATAAACTGCTACCTGTTGACTTGGGCAGGTTGAGCTGTTAGACGCTGTAGGTAATATAAGCTATTCTGACATTTAGCTTGAAGGCAGTTTGGTAGGTCGGGTAAATTGAGGTGCTTGCCATTGTGTATAATAAAGCATTGATAGCTAAGTTGGTAAAACGCTTGCCTCGGTAACGAGGATTGCAGGTTCAAACCCCGGCTCGCACCTCTGGGATTTCATGTGCCAATCTCATTTTCAACCATGATTATCACTTGCTAAACGGTGAAGGAAAACATCGTGAGGAAACCTGCATGTCTGAGAGAACCCCTCGAAAGATGTGTGAAGTCCGCCAACCCGCACTGGGCCAGGGCGGTGGACTATGGCCTAATCCCCCTCGCATTGAGGGCAGGCCCGTGCCCAGCAGTGGGACATTAAAAAAAAGGGCTGGAATTATTTTTATTGTGTATCCTATATGCTGATCCGGGATATAAGCCATTGTACACACATTTTACACATTTTATTGCGTTTATTTTATGTTTTGACGGCGCTTCACGAAGTCTGCAATCTGTGAACATGTATAAGATCGCATCTACCATTGTATCAAATTTGATAAACCGCAGACCCTCGCAAAATAACTCCAATTCCGACCAAGGATGATACGCGAGGCCATTGAAATTAAAAAACATCCTAATTTCAATAGAGAAGATGGCTGGGTGCTACCACCGACTCGAGATCCAGTAATTAATTTAATTTAATCCAAAACCAAGCGCACCATTGCAAGACCTCAATTGACACTGTGAGCACGTTCTGCGTAGATCGGATCGCAAATAGCAACTAAATATGAGGGTACACCAGTTCAAATTATGACACTAGGATGACTACAGATCATGATAGATATGCCGTGCAGTTCAAAATGTATGGGAACTCGCTGTCTCCGTTTTGTTCCCCACCACTCGCCGCAAAACACATGCAATTCCAAAAAACCAACCAATACGAAGTCTCCTCGGTGCGTGCTGCGTCGTCGCCGTATACAGCCACGCGACGCACCAGTTTATTCAAAGTATCGTTAGACGATCTGTCCATTGCCTCGTACATTCACTCAGTAGCGAACATAGGTGGTACATGTATTTTATGCCATGTATTACAAAAATAAAAAAGTCGTTGTGCTACATAAAAACTAAAATAACATAATAAAGGCATCAAATATATTTTGATTTGTTGTTTTTAATTATTTTAAAGACGAATAAATAAAATAATTAATACTGGCTGGTGAAATGAGATTCCATCTTTCGCGTAGTTCACTTTGCTGCTAGTATTTTTGCACACAACCACGGAACAACACGGCATTTAAAAAAAAAAGCTAGAGCTCCGATACCGACGTGCAGTTGCAGTCGACTGACGGCGAAAACTCTATGTTAGCCTAATTTTGGCAAGTTGTGTGCGCAACCACCGCTTTCATATCCTATCTCCTCTCATATATCTGTGAGGATGACAAACACCTCAGATTTTCCGTGACCATGGTTGCTGTAAATCAGCCGAAACGGCGGGAACGTAAACGCATAAAATAAACGCGATAAAATCTGTAAAATAACAAAATAATTTTACAACCTGGTGTGCATTTGGCTCTGGCCCGAGCATACCCCAGCCCTGATGCCCAGGGCCTTAAACAACGGGCTACCCTCGGGGTCGAGGAGCCCGACCATACCAGTAGCTCGATGTAAGCACCGAGAAAAAAAAACAAAAGAAAAAACGTACCATGTGGTAATTTTCTATATACTAGGTGGTACAAAGAGTATGTAATAAACTAACATTTCTCTCGCCATCCTACGTCAAAGGCTCGCATAAACCACCCACACACTTAATACTCTTACCTGACCTGCGTTATGGCCTAGGCACTGAATAAATTATTTTTTTCACTCCAGTCTTGGTTTTACTGTCAGACATTGTGAGCTACCCAGACAGTGGGATTGTGATAAATGTAAGATTTATCTGGATTTTCGTGGGACGAAATGGTTTATAAAAATCCTGACTTGTATGCTTTTGTCCTCAGGTTTGTTACCATAAGATTTGAATTGCTTGGCGTGTTATCTAACTACATGTATGTATTTTTTTGTATCTAAATATTGACGATAATAATATATTATGTGTTGAAAAATTTATTTATACAATATACCATTACCGCGGTGTAACCCGCGATTAAAAAGTATGTCCCTATGTCATTTTCGGACCCTTAAACTACCACTACCTATGCAAAATATTATGTTGATCCTTTGCGCTCTGAAAAAAATAATTAAATCTATCCCACGGGAACCATAAATTTCACCGGGTTAAAAACTTATGAATTGTTAAAATAGTTACAAAATACTAAGCTACAACTTTACCACCCGTTCGGAATGCCGTTCCTATTTAGAAGAACGGGTAATAAACTCCATGGTTTCTCTTGTTCATTTACACATTACAGGTACATTTTTCAGCAGTATTTGTATCCTACGGGCATTGTAAATAGACGAAATATATATCATACAATAGCCCGCTATAAACGCCTATTCAAAAATTCCTAACACATTCTCGAGATCTCGCCTCTACCACATTTTATACTTAATCGACCACGGAACAAAAGAATATTGGTAGAGTGGGTGTTATAAAAATACAACCAAACGTTATACGCATAGAGCGATTCAGACTATTCCGTTCTGTGCCACACGCCCGCGAATACTCTACACTATGTAGAGTGGATATCATATTGCCAGATGGTCCAGGATATTCCTTTACGAGAAACGGTAGGTGTTTTAATGGCGTGGGATGTTATGATTGTGATTTATTGTTTTGTCCGCTATACTGTAAAAAGAGTTTAGAAAAGATACTTAATAATTACAACATTGGCCCATGGCCCTGGCCCTGGCCGCATTTCCTCGCTGGACAACCAAAGCTACTCGCTGAGCGACGAAATGCCCACCCCTCAGGTCGCCGGTTGCGTCGACCAATCATTCCGAAAGATTTTCTATAAGATTTATGGCGCTTGGACCACATGGAGCCAATGGCAAAGATTTTGCGTATTATTTTGACTATTCCCTTGGATCCGACTTGAACTAAAATTTGGAACCCCTAGGAAATATATTGGTGGCTTGGGAACAAAATCGGTAAGTGTGGTTTTATTTATATTTTCAACCAATAAATCATTGGATCTCCTGAAAATGTATAACAAAAATGTTTTGGACACCAATCGATTTGGAGCAGAGACAAATAACCCCTTGAAAACAAGACCCTAAGCCAGGAATTCAATGGGGGGGGGGGGGGATTTAAAAAACCCCCCCCCCCCCCCCCCCTCCCCCTGCATACGGTCTAGGTAGAATATCGATCATGGGAACGCAATGTTGAATATTCATTTGAATATGATTTGAAACTGAATTCTTCGAAGACCATCAGAACTTATCCGGTATTATTGCAATAAAGTCGGTATTACTTTAGGATTTACGTAATGTTGGTACACAACAGAACAAAGCTGGTGGTCCTACTCTAGCTAACGCACATACAAGATAGGAAGGAAAGGAAAAAAAAATACCTTACTAGGCCCAGGCATAATATATTATATTGGTCCCTAACTTTCTTATTCATATCTGTATTTCTGTGTGTAAAATATATAGTTGTTTGCGACAAAACGGCTCAAGCGTAGTGTTTTTATCGTAATTGTATTACGAATGGTCATAGATTAACTAATAGGTAGTCCTTACGAGTATCTATTTCAGTCCGCCAAAACATTTGAATAAAAAACGACTCTTGCTACAGCGCAATAAAGTGCCCTTCACCTCGCACACCACTGCGTTATAAGTATTTAAAACAATATTAAAAAGTAACTATGCTCTTCTCTTTTTATTGCGTAACTCTATCTCTTGTATGCGCGATGCGGTCTCAACCCCCGGGGTACTGGTGTATGTATTTATCGCGGTAGGATCGATGAGTGACGGATGGCTGGCTTGTCGAGACGTCACTAACGGCGTGAGAACAGATAATTTTGTTGGACTTTTCCATCTTGTCTTTAAATCATGGTGTCAGTATTCCTGCCAGGATCGTTCACTCATGTTAAGAACCTCAATAAATATTTATGTACGAACCTTCACGAAGTTTCCTGCCTCTGATATCTACATCTGAGTATATCCTGTTTGCATCCAACGAATAGCTTCAAGTGTTATATTTATGACATATTATATCTTAAACGTTTAAACGATGATTATTTAAACGCAGGAGACTGTAACAAGAAGTTTTAATTATAAGTTACTTGATTGTGCTGATATCATCTGCTAAACGTGAGTACTCCTTTCGACAATTTAGGGTACAGGCGTATTTGTATTTATTTTACAATATACCGTACATTAAATCTACAAAACGTTATCTATCTATCTATCTATTCTATTCTATCTATATATATATAAATCTCGTGTCACAATGTTTGTCCTCAATGGACTCCTAAACCACTTAACCGATTATAATAAAATTCGCACACCATGTGCAGTTCGATCCAACTTGAGAGATAGGATAGTTTAAATCTCAAATTATAGTCGCAATTTTAATTTATTGCTAATTATTTGTCTGTTATTATTTGACAGTCACAATTATCTGTTAACTCCAAATGATTCTAACAGATGTCGATACCTTTCGACTGGGTTGAGTAAGTAATCAATAGATGGCGCTGCTATGGTAAATCTACGAACGTGTCATATAAGCTACATTTTAACAGCGTAATTACCACGTGTTGTTGACGCTATAAAATTAATTAAATTTATTTTGTAGTGAACGAAATACCGTATAATTCAGCTAATTATTTGTCTGTTATTATTTGACAGTCACAATTATCTGTTAACTCCAAATGATTCTAACAGATGTCGATACCTTTCGACTGGGTTGAGTAAGTAATCAATCGCGCTGCTATGGTAAATCTACGAACGTGTCATATATGTCATAATTGTGTTCAACGTACTTCCCCTTCAATTCAGTGAATTTGTATACCAACATCAACATTTTCGTCTTTGTTCGTAAATAATTTCATTGTACTAAAGGGTTATAGTAGTAGAAAGTCAAATAAGGAGATCACCATATTTTTTTACAAATACCATCTGTGTGAAAAAGCATAGTATACTCCGTGACTGATGTTCTCTTATTGTTCCTCTTAGATTGTTTACTATAATGTAATATAACAAAAACTTTAGCCACAGCAACGCGTGGCCGGGTCAGCTAGTATATATATATAAATCTCGTGTCACAATGTTTATCCTCAATGGACTCCTAAACCACTTAACCGATTATAATAAAATTCGCACACCATGTGCAGTTCAATCCAACTTGAGAGATAGGATAGTTTAAATCTCAAATTATAGTCGCAATTTTAATTTATTGCTAATTATTTGTCTGTTATTATTTGACAGTCACAATTATCTGTTAACTCCAAATGATTCTAACAGATGTCGATACCTTTCGACTGGGTTGAGTAAGTAATCAATAGATGGCGCTGCTATGGTAAATCTACGAACGTGTCATATAAGCTACATTTTAACAGCATAATTACCACGTGTTGTTGACGCTATAAATTGTTTCATTGTTTACTATAATGTAATATAACAAAAACTTTAGCCACAGCAACGCGTGGCCGGGTCAGCTAGTAAATTATGTATTTATCTTTGACACCAAGGCGTGCCTCATCTCGTAAAACTAGAATCATTTTCTTATCAAAACTGACATATAATTTATGTGATACGTTTCAAATTCACTTGCGGGGTACATAGTAAGTACATGAAAATTCAAATAGCAGTAGGTAGGTACTTAACTTAACTAAGGCGCTACACAGATTAGCTACTTTTTTTATAAAAAAAAACTAGCTGTTGCCCGCGACTTCGTCCGCGTGGTATTTAACAAAGACAACCGTTGACAACAGCCTGCTCGCCCATTCTGAGCCCGCGGGACGCATTGTAGGTTGTTGCTATCAAACTTAATCAGGCGCTGCGCTGCAACATTGGTTTTAATTTTTTTCCGTGAGATCCTATTTTTTTTTCTAAAAGTAGCCTAAGTTACTCCTTGTTATATCAGCTATCTGCCAGCAAAAGTCCCGTCAAAATCGGTCCAGTCATTTCAGAGATTAGCCGGAACAAACAGACAGACAGACAGACAGTCAGACAGACAGACAAAAATGATAAAAATTGTTGTTTCGGTATAGGTAACGTGTATACATCCAAAAGCACTTAGTAAAAAGCGGTTATTTTAATATTACAAACAGACACTCCAATTTTATTTATATGTATAGATATGTGCTGGCAATTCCATTGCAAGGCAGTATTGCGTACCTCTTTCGATGTCCACAGCTAGGCAAGAGGGAATAACACCATATTCCACTACGCTGACCCAGTGCGGGTAAGAGGACTTCACTCATGATACGTTAAAGGGACTAACTCCCTTTTATGTCCAGATTTCCTCACAATTATTTCTATCAGCGTTTAGCAACTAATATGCATTTCTCTGTGAAACGATGCGAATCTAACAGAATATTCGACACGAATTTGGCGTCAAAACGAGGCATGCTCAGGACGGCTGGGCTATGATGGGCTACTCACATCTTAGAGAAGTTCGGTGTTGTTGGCTTTTTTAATTATCGATCAACTTGTTTGGTTTATAATTAGAAAAGCTGACAAGCCGAGGGTCAGTGGTGCATTTCTCTTCCCTCATTTGTTTAACAATTGATTTCCGCCATTATCACCTAGCTCTATCAATTATAGGAGCATAGACAAAATTATATAGGATAGGATAGTATTTTTAATTGTGTTATATTTAGTCCGTCTTTGGTTCTTGTATTGTTTGTGGACTGTCTGCTTGGTGAATGTTTCACCAAGTCAATGTTGTTTCTTTCTTTTTACATTATAATATGATATTTCTTTGTAGTCGTAATTCATAGACAATAGCATAGTGTTTGTGCGTGTTATTTTTTCTTAAGTATATAGGTGGTCTCCCTGATCCATCCTCCACCAGTCTTATGTTAAAAGTATTGAGTCTGTGTGATCCCTACTCCATTCTTTATTCGGCCCATCGTGTTTTATTATGTGCTTATTTGAATTTCCTGAAAAAGTCTGGAAATAAAATACGTTCGCGAGATTACTGAAGTTTATGAGTTTTACGATAAAAGTACCTTGACTTAATGATAATAAAAATACGGCCAAGCGAATTCATTTAAAATACAACCGTGAGGTAAGTACCTATAAGGTAGCTTTCATGATGGTAGGATAATTTAGGCCGTAAATCGAGATATATAATATAACTAAACCGGTATGTAAACCTAATCAAGTTTTTTCATTATTAAATTTCATAGTTTGTAGAAATTTTAACCCATTTGCAAAAAAAAAACTTTGCTTGAAGCTTCTAGAACAAAAGTGTGTTATTAACGTTATATAAGCTATTCAGAAAGGATAGACACACCCTTGAAGCTTCTCGAGCGCATTTTCAATCATTTTGCAAAGTTGAAATTTCTATATCTCAATTTCTTTACAAGATATCACGATCCTTATTTTGGGGGCAAAATTTATTTGTTAATTTCGACATAGGTATCGAAATTGTAACTTTAAATAATGATCACGAATACGCTACAGAAACGGAAGTTTATGGTTTAGTATACACTTTCGTAATCATCACACTAATATTATAAATGTGAAAGTTTAGATGGATGGATGTTTTTTACTCAATCACGCCAGAACGGCCGAACGGATCTGGATGAAATTTGGCACAGAGATAGGTTATAGTCTGGAATGGAATGGAAAGATTATGGACTGAAAGTGTTTGGTTCCCGTGGGCTAGATTTGTTTGAATTTTTCATAAAGGTCGACATGATTTTTGTACATAGGTAGTGGTAGTTTAGGGATACAGAAAAGTACATACAGGAGAAGGACATACTTTTTAATCGCGGGTAACACCGCGGGGCGCAGCTAGTTCTGTATAATGCGGGGTAGGTATGTGGGTACGTATCGGTGAGCGGAAGTATGTATACGCGAACATTTGGATGCGTCACTAAAATTTTATTGCACCCAATTTGAGCGGGGGTAATGCACCATTATGAATGGTTATCATTCGGTCCGGGTTTCCGATACGGCCTGTATTATGTAGAATAGGATCTATTTTGAATCAACGACACCATAATACTTCGGCGCTCACATATTATTCTATAACTAGCTGTTACCCGCGACTTCGTCCGCGTGGTATTTAACAAAAAGCGGACGAAGTCGCCGGTAACAGCTAGTCTAAAATAAAAGTAGCCTAAGTTACTCCTTGTTACATCAGCTATCTGCCAATGAAAGTCCCGTCAAAATCGGTCCAGCCATTTCAGAGATTAACCGGAACAAATAGATAGACAAACAGACAGACAGACAGACAATTTTTAGAAAAAAAATTGTATTGGTATATGTACCGTGTATACATCCTGCACTTAGTAAAAAGCGGTTATTTTAATATTACAAACAGACACTCCAATTTTATTTATTTGTATTATAGTATTATAGATGTTTGCACAAACTACAACACTCACAAAAAAGTGTATTATGTTAAGTGTGCTGAATGTAACCTACTTAGTTACAGATTTTATCGCGTTTATTTTATGTTTTTACGTTCCCGACGTTTCGGCTGCTCTACAGCAACCGTGGTCACGGGAGGACTGAGGTGGTTGACGTCCTGGTGTCATAGTTTGAAACGGGGAACCCTCATATTTAATTGTTGCTTGTGATCCGATCTTCGCAGAAAGTGCGTAGATCGGGAACGTAAAAAACATAAAATAAACGCGAAAAAAAACGTAAAATTCGTTTTATTTCAATCTGTAGAATATGTTTTATTTACAAATGATGCGTAAACGCAAATATATTTATGCAATTATTTACTGGGCCAAAAGCAACGTAGACACAAAAAGTCGTCCTTTTAATAAATGGCTAGCACCTTTGCGAACTAAACGGAATAAATCATTATGTAGAGTAGGGAGAAATAAGCGGGCTGCATCGTGGCGTCATATAGAATTGCCAACGATTTATCGTCATGGCCACAAATATAATTAAAATGAAATGACAATAGCATCGTGACTGTCACTTTACACAGTTTCAGTTTGACTTAAGATATTTCCACACAAAATGAGAAGTATCTATAATTCTAGTTATTCTCACTTTGTATTTTTTTTATTACGTCATAGGCAAGTATTTGATCTCGATCTCACCTGATGGTAAGTGACGATGAGATCTACGATTGAGCATACTTGCCTAGAAGGTACCTGTTCACTCTCAACTTGACTTGTATCATTTAGCATCAAGTCATAGATTTTCTAGAGACTTACGGGGGCTATTACAAATAGTTTTTTTATTAATTAGCGCTATAACTTTAAATGGAACCCGACAATGTGATTTGTTAACGAATTATTTCATTTGAATAGCAAGCCTTACACTCAAATAGAATAATTTTCCATCTTAGAACCATTGTGGGATGTACGCTTTTCTTAGGCATAGTCATTATACAAAATATTACAGCAGTTTTCTAATGATTCTGGCTTACACGAGTAGCAGTGGGGGGAGTGTGTGGCGGGCCAAGTATCATAAAAAAGTCGCTCAACTGAAGGCAGCCTTATGCCTCGCGGTTAGGTTAGCACTCGCACGTGCTCGCACTTGGGCGCGAGCTGTGTTGGCTGTAATTACAAATTAGCGCGCGCCGCACTTTGCGCGCGCGACCGGCCGCCTGTGACGCGGTATGGCGGTATGCAATAGCTCACAAGCATTAATAAACAAATTATTAAAAAAACACTACGAAATAACTTAACTGAACCGATAAAAATATGAAAGAAAGAAAAACATTTATTTATGGCAAATACATTTGAACAACTCTACATATAACATAACCTAACTTTGGGCATCACTTTAGGCAGACGCTCAAATGCTTGTCACAAATCGGCTTCCACTCAGCGTATGCTAGTTGTGAAAACAATCAGGTCTGGCTGGTCAGGCTGGTCTTCCGTGGAAGCCGTTTAGTGATGCTCTTCAACTAGATTTCAGCATCAAACGTAGGACGTTTGGTACGAGTTTTTAATTGTTTATCCTGCCTGCAATACCTAACATTCAAGTAGTAATCGAACAAAAAACATTATCATCGTGCATTCTACATTGCTCAAATCAAGTTGTAAAGTTTGCTTTTAACTTTTCAGTGAAGTGTTTTTGCAGTCATCGTTTTTTTTTTAATAATTAGTTTCTTTGCGTTATTTTCCAACCATCGATTTGATCGGTTACAGTAAATTCTCATGGAAGCAAATTTTGGAACTGATCTCAACGTCGCTTGCCTGGGAGTTACTGGTATTGCCCGACTCTTTCACAGTTCACGTAGCTCAAGCGTTGCTTATTTTAAGACTGTACCATCGGTGTGTTCGCCTGCCGATATTTATTTCTATTGACATTAATTTTACAAACAAATGAGTCTTTACAACATAAGCACATCCACAACACATCGCATCGGTCTACCTCAGCGGGTCGTTCGGACAACCTAATTAAAATATTTCGCTTCAAACAAGAAACGCGGGTGAAGTACTACGCCTTAATTATAGCCCCGAATAAGGGTTATTTTAACATGAAACTTTAATTTGCGAAAATATAATAATTTGCGTTCATACAAAAACCATTGCCCGGAAGAAAATAATTAATGAAATTTAATAATTGGAATCTTTATTTATAAATGACTTGGTGTTTTCACGGTAATTAAGTTTATAAAACGATGGAAATAGGTATAGCACGTCAAGTGTGTGATTATTCGTAAGCTAAACGAATACTACATCATCTACGGTGTAAGACACATTGTATAGATAATTGAATGTTTTAAATACTGTCCGCTAGAGGCGTTGTTCAATTTGCCATACTATGTGTGTAAACACGTAAACTATACAGTTAGCTTACAAATAATCTCGCCCTTAACGTATTGTTTCGTGCACTGAAACGTTAGACCAGTGATTCCCAAAGTGGTCTATATCGACCCCTAGGGGTCTATGACAACCTGCAAGGGGTCTACGTCAGCGAAAAAAAATGTGGGGGTCCATGAAATGAAAATGGGGGTCCACGATAGTGGATCTCAACACATACACTGATAGTACCTATTTACTTACATCATACTATCTTATAATATCAAAACATATACATTATTTATAAAAGTACCTATGAAGTAAAAACAATATTATATATATTTATAAAATTGTGTAAGTTGTGGGATGTTGGTATTCGCTTTGTGGTCGCAATACATTTTGAACTTGTAAAAACCTGAGAGTCGCAGTCTCAGAGCTTCGCTACCTTGCACTGACTTGTTCAATTCGTCACTCTATAAAGGACGGAAATCTACCCAACACGGAAAAACATGGCAAGGGGTCTACGACACAAAAAAGTTTGGGGAACTCTGCGTTAGACGGTAATGCACTCTGCAACAGCAAGTCAAGTGCGAGCTACCTGTATACTTTATAGTCTACGGTATTTAGACATTTTGTATGCAGAATTGAAAAGCGCCTCAAGCGGACGGTTTTTTAAACTTTCAACTCTCCATACGCAATGGCTAAATACGGTAGACTATAAAGTTAGCTTACGAATAATCTCGCACTTGACGTACCGTCGATTTTTCGAGTGACGAACTTTTTTCTTCTGCAGTAAAGTATTCGCGGGGTAAAATAAAAACATGAGGATTAAAAGTGTAATTCTTAAGTATCTGTAGTCTCTTTTTTTTATAAGTGCAAAAGACAATTGAATTAAAATTAATTTTGCAGATCTTATCGCATTAAATTAATTTTATTGCAATGTGTAGTATTCGCGTAAATATAAGAAAACAATATGCACTAGAAAATAATAAAATCGATTTAATATAATATGACCAGACGAACACACCAACTATACGGTCCCACACTAAGCAACGCTTGTATTATGGGTACCGTACAATCAACTGTAGGCGAACTCAGTATATAATACTTATATAAGATAAGATAAGATAAGATAATGATTTATTGGTTATAAAATAGGTATACGATACATTGATGCTTCATGCTACAATGACATAGGTAACAATAGTTAGGTAATAGATACTAGCTGCGTCCTGCGGTGTTACCCGCGCAAAAATCATTCCGATCCTTAGCGCTATGAAAAATTTAAACAAATCTATCCCACGGGAACCATACATTTTACTGGGATAATAAGTAGCCTATGTGCTATTCCAGACTGTAATTTATCTCTGTGCCAAATTTCATCCAGATCCGTTCAGCCGTTCTGGCGTGATTGAGTAAAAAACATCCATACATCCATCCAAACATTCACATTTATAATATTAGTATAGATAGTATAGATTAGACATCCATGACTTGGGTACAAACTTTCGTGCTGAACACACGAAGTTTGTCCATACCAGGATTAGAACGCAGGACCCTCGGCGCAGAAAGCAGGGTCAATACCAACTGCGCTAATCAGGCCATCATATTATCTTTATAACCTACAGTTGGCGCTGTTAAAATATTTTGCACTATTATTGCTACACCTTATATAGGTAAACGTGTAGTGCCCATACAAGCGTTAATAATATTTTTTTTTATTACATTATAGGCAAGTATTTGATCTCGATCTCACCTGATGGTAAGTGACAATGCGATCTACGATGGAGCATACTTGCCTAGGTAGGAAGGCGGCAGTAGATCGAGACGCTACATTCACTAGCCACATGCAGCGCAACTGATCTAACCCGCCATCCATGAATAGCAACACCGAACATCATGCCGGAACACGGCTAGGCCGCTTGGCGACATGGCTTTGTTCAGTGGGTGGTGACTAGCCACGGCCGAAGCCTACCACCAGTTGTTGTACAGCACTTGACGTACTGTACTGTCGACTATTATTGTTACACCTTATAGGTAAACGTGTAGTATCCATACAAGCGAAATAATAATTATAAAGCTATGAATAGTGATGAGTGTAATTCTGCGTCGGTTGATGGGCACGAGGTGTTAGTGCGCGGTTTCAATATCGTATTAACCTAGTTCCATGAACACTGCATTGATATTAACATGATTCCGTATTAATTTCTTATATCTATACATATAAATAAAATTGGATTGTCTGTTTGTAATATTAAAATAACCGCTTTTTACTAAGTGCATTTGGATATATACACGTTACCTATACCGAAACAACATTTTTTACAATTTTTGTCTGTCTGTCTGTCCGTCTGTCCGTCTGTCTGTCTGTCTGTCTGTCTGTCTGTCTGTCTGTCTGTCTGTTTGTTCCGGCTAATCTCTGAAATGGCTGGACCGATTTTGACGGGACTTTCACTAGCAGATAGCTGATGTAACAAGGAGTAATTTAGGCTACTTTTATTTTAGAAAAAAAAATTGGATCTCTCGAAAAAAAATTAAAACCAATGTTGCAGCGCTGCGCCTGATTAAAGTTTGATAGCAACAATCTGCAATGCGTCCCGCGGGCTCAGAATGGGCGAGCAGGCTGTTGTCAACGGTTGTCTTTGTTAAATAACACGCGGACGAAGTCGCGGGCAACAGCTAGTCTCTTATATAATACTACACATTTAATAAAACTAATCTTACGAATTTTATCGCGTTTATCATTTGTTTTTTACGTTCCCGACGTTTCGGCTGCTTTACAGCAACCACGGTCACGGGAGGACTGCGGTGGTTGACGTCCTGGTGTCATAGTTTCAGACGGGGTACACTCATATTTAGTTGTTACTTGTGGTCCGATCTACGCAGAAAGTGCTCACAGTGTCTTGAGGTCTTGCAATGGTGCGCTTGGGTTTGGATTTAATAGTATTAATTACTGGATCCCAAGTCAGTGGTAGCACCCAGCCATCTTCCCAATTGAAATTAGGATGTTTTTTTACTTTCAATGGCTTCGCGTATCATCTTTGCTGGGAATGGGTGTTCTTTTGCGAGGATCTGTGGTTGATCAAATCTCATGTAATGGCGGGTGCGATCTTGTACTTATTTACAGATTGCAGACTTCGTGGATGTGAATCGCTGATGTGAAACACCGGCGCTCCACGAAGTCTGCAATATGTGAACAAGTACAAGATCGCACCCGCTATTATATGAGATTTGATCAACCACAGATCCTCGCAAAAGAACACCGATTCCGACCAACGATGCCGATGAGCGATGATGATGATGAAATGAATCATCTACCGCTATCAGTAAAGATGTGGATATTTTATTGAAAAATTACCGGTCATCTTGAGTGAACTTGAAAAGTCAAGCTTATTTAATTTTAATTTCCTTCACTGTGTGCACACTATCAACACACAGTGGTTAAAACCCCACAAATATAAACATTATATTTATCAAAGATATTTTTTTCGGAAAATAAATAAAAATTGACAGCTTCACTGTTGAACTTCCCGCCAAAATCCCTATTTGAGTTTGCTACGCGAAAATATTCGTTACAAATTAACGATGCATTCACAAATAAACATTTAAATTAAACGGCAAATTACAGCTAACACTAAAAACTTTTTACAATTTACGCCTTAATTTTTATTATAAAGCAACAATTTTACGATTGCAACACTACGAATGTAAGAGTGTGCCAACATAAAATTACACAGGGGAAAAGTAATTTGATTATATAAACATTCGATTTTCAACTTAAGGTATAATGCATTAAGATTCATGCAATTACGAGGACTGAAGTTTGGACTGTATAATAAAGTTTGCACGAAATATATTTTATCAAAGCAACACTGTTTGCAGACCTATTCGGGTCGGACTATTAATTAGACTCTATTTGATTGGCAGTAAGTTTTACAATTGCTTGACAAATCTAATTACAAAGGTCCAAGGGGATGGTTTGTATCAAATTACGTGATTTAATTCTCCTCTTTCAACACAGAAAGTATGATTAAAACCAATTTGATAATATTAACTTAATATGTACCTTATATCTATGTCTACACGTGCGTTATTTAGCTGGTAACAAAAAGATCAGTGTATCCCCATCCCCTATCAATTACAGGCTTAATTTACACTAAAACTATACTAATCATATCTCTCAAATCGGAGTTCAAAAAAGCTGATTAGCTAGGTTTAGCTATTAAAGGTGGTTAGCCATGGCTCTTAATCGTATTCAAATACCGTTCGAATCTGAAACAGTACGGCTAAACGTATCTGGACCAAATTTGGCACAGAGATATATTATAGTCTGGAATAGCACATAGACTACTTTTATCCCAGTAAAATGTATATAATTTTTAATCGTGGGTAACACCGCGGGGCGCAGCTAGTTTATAATATGTACCATATTTTAATACTACCTATATCATACAAATTATTTGTTTAAAGGAATATTAATACCATCCATTCTTAGTCGGCTTTTAAAATTACTTTTTTTTACAAGTGTCTCCAACGAGACGAAGAATGACCACAGATTTATTTTTAGAATAGATTATTATTTTTTTCATCACAGATTATTTTTTCTTTTTTGTAACCGTCATTGACCAAAGAGTTCAAACATTGAAAATACAAACTAAACGTCAAATTGATTTGTCAACCACCGCATCAATTATACAAAATATTTCTTTTAATTATATTTTAATTTTGCACAATGGAAACGGAACGCAGATATTGATGGCAGACGCAGACAAAATCAAAACGCCTGATGAAGAGAAAACTATTGAAGAAACAGCTGCCAAGATAGAAAATGTTAGTCCAAGGCAAGATGATGCGGGACCATCACGAATAACGCCATTGCCAGGAGCCATCCACCATCCAAAACATACTCAACTAGGAATATCTAAATCCGAACATAGCATAAGACACATTATCACAAGCAAAGATGTAACTAACGCACTAACATCCATAAGCTTTGGTGCACCCGCACAACCAGTCAAAAATCCCAATGCCACAGAACTAAAAATACCAATTCTCGACACAGATGAAACTCTTAATAAAGATGATTCGACTACGCTAATAGATCTGAAGAAATTTATGGCGTCTTGCTTTAAGCTCAACAAAGACGCTCCAAGTCCTATAATTTTGGAGGAAGTGAACAGAAATAACGTCCAAAGTGTGCATGCAATTATAAGCACTATGAACGTGCCGCAAGAGCTTCCTAATTCTAGTGAAATACAGACAGAAAGTCAGCCAATCAACCCTAATGAAGTGATTGTAACCAACATTGATCCAAAGCTGTCCAAAGTTGGTACGGAGAAGAAGAGGACTTCAGGAAACATTTCCGAGAGGTCGGATTTGGGTGTGGCCCAAAGAGATTCGTTGTCAAGTATTGGATCAAATGTTTGCAGAATATGCATGACTCGTGGTCGAGAAAGGTTGGCTATTCAAGCGTAGTACCGACCTGTTTATTTGCTCGGAAGATATATTCGTTTTAGATGTTATCTATTGTGTTTCTCGTGTGATTGAGTAGACTTTTGTTGAGCCCTTCTGAGTTGTTTGAACCCATCTTTCTGAGTAGGCTGTGTCCATTAAAATGTATGTAAGACTATTTGCTATATGGAATAACATTTATTTAGCTGAGATTAAGGATTGAACATCCATTTTACCACTTACTAACCTTATTTAGAACTAGCTGTTGCCCGCGACTTCGTCCGCGTGGTATTTAACAAAGACAACCGTTGACAACAGCCTGCTCGCCCATTCTGAGCCCGCGGGACGCATTGCAGGTTGTTGCTATCAAACTTAATCATGCGCTGCGCTGCAACATTGGTTTTAATTTTTTTTCGTGAGATCATTTTATTTTTTCTAAAATAAAAGTAGCCTAAGTTACTCCTTGTTACATCAGCTATCTGCCAGTGAAAGTCCCGTCAAAATCGGTCCAGCCATTTCAGAGATTACCGACAACAGACAGACAGACAGACAGACAGACAAAAATTGTAAAAAATGTTGTTACGGTATAGGTAACGTGTATACATCCAAATGCACTTAGTAAAAAGCGGTTATTTTAATATTACAAACAGACACTCCAATTTTATTTATATGTGTAGATGTATAGATGAATAGGTATTATTTATTATATATTGCCAAAAGAACACCAACTATACGGTCCCACACTAAGCAACGCTTTTATTATGGATACCGTGCAGTGGACTAGGAGCGAGCCCAGTATACCGTGTAAAATACTTATATAGATATTAAACATCCATGACTTGGATACAAACATTCTTGCTCATCACACAAAGTTTGTCCCAGGATTTGAACCCGGGATCCTCGGCGCAGAAGACAGGGTCACTACCAACTGAGCTTACTATCTTTTAACAGTACAAATGCTTTCAGATTGATATCGCCATGTAACTGCAAAGGGTCTTTGGCGAATGTCCATCTCAGCTGCCTGGAGCGATGGCTCAATCAAGTTGGTAGGAATCATTGTGAACTCTGTGGATTTAGGTGAGCAGATATTTTAAACCTACGTATCCAGTATTAAAGTTTTTTATGGCATACTCTTAGCTCAAAGCAATGATAGCCAAGTTGGTAGAACGCTTGCCTCGGTAACGAGGATCGCAGGTTCGCTCTGCAATTTCTGGATTTCGTGCGCGAATCTCATTTTCAACCACGATTATCACTTGCTAAACGGTGAAGGAAAACATTGCAAGGAAACCTGCATATCTGAGAGAACCCCTCAAAAGATGTTGCGAAGTCCGCCAACCCGCACTGTGCCAGCGTGGTGGACTATGGCCTAATCTCCCTCGCATTGAGGGGAGGCCCGTGCCCAGCAGTGGGACATTAAAAAAGGGTTGGTATTATTATGGCATACTCTTACGAGATTAAACAGGCCGCTGCAGTGGCGTATTCACCCTGGGGACATTGAGCCCTGGCCCAAGCCGGGCAGGCTGCGAGGGGTGGTGCAAGCTTCTCATCGCGCTCAGCTTTGGGCGCCTTAAATACTCGTTCCCTATCTTTTGTTAATTTACAGGGCTGCAAACCTTATAAACCCAGGCACATAGCCCTAGGCACATAAACAACTGAGTGTCATTAAAAAAAAACTAAATAAACGGGTATGAAACGTTCCGCGTTCTACAAATGTGGCGGGAAATAAATATTTCTTAACAAAAAAAAACGTACGTTAGGTTATGGATAGAAAAACCGTAATCGCCTTTGTTCAAATATTTGTCATTCCATTATATCCCGGGCAACATGCTTATAGCATTCTTTTTGTACCGGGAAATTGAACAATGTCGCGGCCACATTTCGTTATAATAAACTCCAGTTTAATATTCACCGTATTTATACAATGGCCAACTTTGCAGTAAATAATTTATTTGCAAAATATTTCGAATTTAATGAAATAGGTAACGAACAAAATCGGTTCTCGCTATCCGGGGTTCCGATATTTCGATTGTTGAAACTTATATTTTAACGTTCAAATCGAGTGGAACGAAGTTAACTAACTTCTCTCTCGTCCGTCCGCTTGCCAATGACGTTTAAGTAGGGTGACCACATGTAAATCCCAAAAACAAATAACTTATTATGAGATTAATATTTTTATTCATGAAGACGAATCACGTAAATTGTATGGAACCTTATCCTATTTAGTTTTTCCATCTCCTTCGTATTTTCTAATCCCATCCTCGTCGCCAAAATATCCTATATTAGGGAATATTGTAAATCATATACGTTCGAGTAGGAATTATCTTATAATCGAAGGCAGATCAACAACGTCAGCCACAAAGGACATCCTGTCATAGCATAGATAATATTAAACATGAAAGCCATATACTACACCACTATAATTTAATGTCGGTTGTTTTGATTGAGTTATTTTTTTTATTAATCGCCGTTTCACACTTTACGGATTATAGATTCAAATTTCATCCGTCTAAATATCCAACACATTGAGATCTAGATCTGTAAACGTCGCCGTAGATAGTACAGGTAGACTCTATTTGATAATAAGCACTCTACAACGCTCATCACAGAAACTTTATACGTAGAGTTACCACCATTTTATAATTTTAGCCGATTTAAATTTGTCCCGAATAAAATGTGTCATCGTGTGGCGAACCTACACGCCAGGTAAAATCAAGTTTGAATATAAATTTAATTCGTTAACTGCAATATTCACTGTCGCGAATTTATGATCTAAATCATTCGTCTGAATCATATTCTGAACTAGCTGCGGCCCGCGACTTCGCCCGCGTGGTATTTAACAAAAAAGTTTTTCTAAAATAAAAGTATGTAGTAGTACTCCTTGTTACATCAGCTATCTGCAAGTGAAAGTCCCGTCAAAATCGGTCCATTTCAGAGATTAGCCGAAACAAACGGACAGACAGACTGACAGGCAAAAATTTAAAAAAAAAATTGTTTTGGTACATGTACCGTGTTTACATCCAAATGCACTTAGTAAAAGCGGTTATTTTAATATTACAAACAGACACTTCAATTTTATTTATTTTTATGTATAGATCGAGTTGTGATCGATGAGTATTCTACATTATACATTTATTGCGACCTTTACACAGTGAGGTAATCTTATTAGCATAGTTAACAGTGCTCATAAATGTAAAAGATCTTTTTAAAAAGAGCAACCATGGAGTTTCTTGCCCGTTCTTCTCCATAGACACAGCATTCCGAACGGGTGGTAGCTTAGCATTTTGTAACTTTTGTCGATTCATAAGTACTGGACTTAATGGTTTACATGAATAAAAAATGTTCTTATATAATTAATTAAATTAAATAATTAACCCATTTTATTGTATTGAAATAAAACGAATGCTAAGAATTTGTCGCGTTTATGTTTTTTACGTTCCCGACGTTTCGGCTGCTTTACGGCAACCATGGTAACGGGAGGACTGAGGTGGTTGACTTCCTGGTGTCATAGTTTGACCGGGGTACCCTCATATTTAGTTGTTGCTTGCGGTCCGATCTACGCAGAAAGTGCTCACAGTGTCTTGAGGTCTTGCAATGGTGCACTTGGTGTTGGATTTAATGTTAATTATTACTGGATCCCAAGTCGGTGGTAGCACCCAGCCATCTTGCCCATTTTATTATAATTTTAGTAAGCCCATGGGCCATTAGCTTGAAATGAATCCTAACAAAATGGCGAATAGAAATAAAAACTTAATCCCCAATAATGGCTCTGATTATGTCCATCACGTCGAAGATTCGATTCATCCCAACAGCTCTTTTGTGATCCGACGAATTTGTCAAAGAATTTAATACCGTTACGATCTATTCAGAGTTCTATTTTAATTAAACGCGGTTCATCTTTGTCATTTTATTGAGAATCCGACAATCCACTTGTGAATACTTATGCGTATTAGATCTTTTCTTATTATGCCACGTAAAACTACAAAGAATACAAAATTATTTATCTATGAGACTTAGCTACTACGCGACCAAATTAAGAACTGTCATTGTATCATATCAATATATGATTGGACAATTGGTTCGGAGCGCACCATGTAATATCGTCGTATTATACTATCAGCTAACAACAGCTAGTATTTTGAATAACGCAATTTATCATTTCATTAAAAAGAAAGCAAGATAAAGACGTCTCAAACCGATTATATAGTACATACTTGAATATTTGAGTAGCATTTAAGTACCCATTATTCATAGTAGGGATGGTACCTGACAATATGGGAGCAAAAAATATGTTACAATCGATACGATACAAACTATTGCGCGCCATTAACAATACTTTTTTTTTCGAACGACCTATCCTTTTTTTTCTTTGCAACAAGCAGTTTATGCCACGGCCGTTCGATTTTCAATTCACGTAACGTTTTCCACCGCACTATAGTGTTCTGTTTCTTTTTTTTCAGCTATCCTGCAATTCGGACGCCCCGGTACACGGTGCTCCAGGCTCTACGGCTGTGGTTCGGCAACCCTCGGAATAGGAGCCATTTACAGGTTAGCGAATTGGAAGGTTAAAAGTTCATACACTATGTTCATATTACCATTAGATTGTCATATTTTAATATGGCACTATAGGCGATGATGTAACCCGGCAACAAACTCAAAAGTTTTCGTACTTAACTCAAGTATTTTTGGTTTGTGTGATTTTATTATTGCTCTTCGTGTTTTTGCCTTTATGAGACTTTCCACCCATCAACAAAAATACGTCTTCTCTTGGGCATACTTTGGGAAGTTTCACTCCACGCAGTTACGTTCTAAAAGCCGTTCAGCGTATCTCAAATATCTTAGCACGTTTGATGAACTACCTACAGTTTTTTTTTTACTCGGTCACTCGCAGTTTTCCCTGCTGAAATAGTTAAATTTAAATAATGTCATCCAACCCACTCTAAACGTCGCGACACGTCCTATTCAAACTAGCGTTTCTCAACATATCTCCCGTTCGCCCCACATACTGCCGGCCGTGAAGAGTTCGCCCCACAATCGATTATAATCTCACGTCTACTCGACGAGTGTTGACGTGACAAGGGCATATTGAGTCGCGTCTGCTCTGTTAGACAATGTTAGGGATCCTTGGATTTCGCTGGGCCATACGCAATTGAAATGTTCACTTGTAGCTCGATTAAGAATTTAATATGACAGATCTGATACATTATAAGCAGTTAGATAGATTTGGAGCATTGGTGTTTTAATAATAACCAAATAATAATAATAATTGTAGGGACCGAATATTCTGGTCACGGCCAAACGGCCAAACTCAACGAAGACTAGCCAACTACGCTGGAGATATATAGTGCATGGGTTTATGCTTAACTACAGTTTTATTCTCATAGTTCGATGGGACGTAGACGTTATCCGACGCAACCGGAGATATTTCAGGCGCAGGATAGACGGCTTTAGGTGCTCCTCGAGGCACGAGCAAGTGATAATCATGGCTGAAAATCAGATTTGCACATAAAATCCAGAAATCCCAGAGGTATGGGTGTGGTGGGGTTATGAACCTGCGACCCTTGTTTTCAAGGCGAGCATTCTAAAAGCTTGGCTATCACCTCAGATGTACAGAGTACTCAGATATACAGTATCAGTAGATTTCTTACATTTACGCGAATACTACACATTGAAATAAAACTACACAGCAACAGCAACCACGGTCACGGAGGGACCATGGTCCTCCAGTCACTATGATTGCTGTAAAGCGGCCGAAACTTCGGGAACGTAAAAGCATATTATACACGCGATAAAATCTGTAAAACTGGTTTTATTTCAAAATATCAGTAGATTCATGCTTTAGGCCAAATTTCATCATAAAATAAACTAAAGCTAACCCACCCCGTTGAATAGCGGCCATTTTCATTACAGTCTATGGATACGTTTCAAGTAGGCCCACATGTCCTATACGAAAACACTTGCACTCCAAGCTCTACTCTGTTAAAACAAACAAGTCACTGTTATAAACAAAGTACTTAGTTCACGGAACCTTCAAAGTTCGTCTCCTTCTTGGCCCGTTTCTTGCGAATTTTTCGCATAAAATTCCGATTGTGACACAACGTTTTTTGTAAGTCTAGAGTTTGTAAGGCTAATGGAGTGACCGCGATATTTGATAAATTGTTTCAGACTGAAAATATTATTTCACGATTTAAAAAAAATTAAGAGTGTTTTCCTTAGTTTCACAACATTATAGCTGTTTGCTGGATCTAATGACCCAACAAATTCCTTTATAGTGATTTTAAAATAAATAAGCAATATTGACAGACATCATGATTGCTTTTCTGGCCTATATGGATAAAACATTTCAGTTATCGTATGGTTCCTAGCTTCGCGACATTTTTATTTGTACAATACACTGAAGTAAAATTCTCCCAGGTGGGATTCAAATAGCCTGCAACCACCCAGGTCCAGTTGGCCGAGCGGCCTATCCTCAACTAATAAACGGTCGTCTACCTACCACATACTTGTCCAAAGTACATCAACCCACTCCTTCAGAGAATCAAGTATTGTAATACGTATTTATTTACCAAAAAAGCTATTACTACTAAAACATTGACCTTTCTCCAGTAATTAATCTTGACAATACGACGTCACGCCAAAATGACATTCCCAAATTGTTCACGACAAATAACCAGCGTTTCTCAAACTTCGCCTGACGATATTTCACCGTTGACCGCAAGAGGGCGCCACCGAGACTTCAAAGATGGCTGCCGCGATGTGACGTGACGGGACACGCACATATTATTATTGGATTTCTGTCAACTCTGTCGCTTATTGGATTTACTAGCGTTTTGAGGACGTCAACGCTCGCTTTTGTTTATCTTTTATCATATACATTTTTTTTATTTTATTTTTTTTATGCCATAGAATGTCACACCAACTGGACATTCCCAAACTAAGCAACGCGTGTATTATATTATAGTACTTAACTCTCCGTACAATGTACTGGGGGCACTCCCAGTATGGTACTGTTACGATGCGTATAAAAGAGGTATCGATAACTCGAGAAATAGTCATCGAAGCTTCTAGAAACAAAAACGCATTGTTGGGTCCAAGGTCCCCTATCGATCTGTGAAGAAAGATCTAGAATCGTCAACAATGTTGCAACCGGCTTCCGGAATATACCTCATATTATTTTTATTAAAATTATTATTAGTAAACAAAAGGCGAGGACAATGCAATTCCTGGAACTACGAGTTCTCGGAATAATACCGATTAGACGAATACAGCTACGTACACTAGAACATTCTAGCGCCTCCTTATTACCGTGAACATAAGGTTCATTTTCCTTATGGAACATTTCTGTTTAGTGGGTTTTTATCGACACCTTTCTGGAAAGATCCACCCTCGCTATTTTCGGATTATAAATAGTAGGCAGGACCAGCGACGAGACAGTTTTTATTTGAAAGCGATAGTGAACACATCTCTCGGAAGCGAACCAAGAAGACTATACCGGCGACTCTAGCGAATACTGTGGACAACTGTGTTACAAAGTGATTTGGTGTATTGTTGTTTGAGTGCTAACTAATTAGTGTACTGGTGTGTACTATTTTTGCCTTCTGTGTGGAGAGCGATTAAAGTATTTTTCACGTAATCGGCATTTAATTACCCCCGCACGTAACAATTGGTGTCAGAAGCGGAATGCCGCTCTTACCACGTGAAGACGAAGGGCGTACTCCACGAACCAGACGGCAAGTGGAAATGGATGCTGCACGTCAACGTAGCCGTGAAGAAGAGGAGCATCGGGATGATGTGGATATTTCGGCGGGAACTGTGGCAGCACCAGGGGTTAGCTCACCAGACATGAACATGTCAGCACTGCTGGCTTCTATGCAGAAAATGTTCCAGGCTAACCAAGAAGCAATAATGCGGGCCAATAAAGAGACCAGTGAAAAAATGGTCGCTATGCAGCAAATGATGCAGGCTAACCAGGAGGCTACGCAGCGGGAGGTTAAGGAAGTGGTGCAGGCCAGCCAGGAAGCTGTTTTAGATAAAATCAGCGTAGGTATCACAGCTATCGGGGAAGAAGTTAATACCTTAAAGGAACGCGTACAAGTGCTTGACAAAGAAGTTACCTTGAAGACTGGAAACCTTGATGACCGCTTGAAAGCCTTGAATAAGGAGGTTATTCTAAAGAATGAGACTTTGGAAGACCGCGTGCAAGAACTTAATAAGGAGGTGTTGAAACTAAGAACACATGGACCTATTGCAGTGGCTTCACCATCGTCTTCTAAACTTGACCTACCACGCTTCGATGGGACTTCGTCGTGGTCAGCGTTCAAGTACCAGTTTGAGGTACTTGCAAGTGGTAATGGCTGGAGCAAAGAGCAATCTTTTATGGCTCTTACGCTTGCTCTACGTGGGGATGCTTTATCAATCCTCGAAAACCTGCCGCTTGAAATAAGGACACTAGAGACACTAATGGAAGCATTAGACACGCGCTACAGTGATAAGCACCTGGAACATGTCTACCGAGTGCAACTCCGTGAGCGATCACAAAAGGCTGGTGAAAGCCTCCAGCAGTGGGCCCAGGAAATTGAGAGGCTGGTTCGTCGTGCTTACTCATCGGCACCAGAAGTTATTGAAGTGACCCTGCTGCAGGCATTTGTCGATGGCATAAGAAACTCAGAGGTTCGAGGCGCTGTGAAATTGGGTCATCACCACTCATTGAAAAACGCACTCGCACATGCTCTTGAGGTGGAAGCTGTGCAACAAGACACGAGGCTACATAAAGTTAGAGCGATGATTCCAGAAGAGAAGAAGTCTCGGTTTGTCCCCACGTGCTATGAGTGTGGAGAAAAAGGGCACATTAGGCTTGAATGCCATAAGAAAAAGAGAAGGGTCAAGGACTCCGCGACCCAAAACGATCAAGACAATCCGTTAAACTAAAGGTCGCCAGGGCCGCGGGGCGGGCGCTGGCTGGTCAACATAAAGCCCCTACGGTAACCATAACTCAGGTTTTTAATGGGAATAGTCTGATCCTCGAGGGTACTATAGATAATAAATCTTGTAGTCTAACAGTGGACACCGGTGCATCGCGTACCATTGTGAGACCAGAGCTACTAAGACGCACCATAATGTGGAATAGACGGTCTCCAAAATGTCATCTTCAGACAGCCACCGGCCAGCCAGTTTCCGTACTCGGCGAAACAGACGTAAAGTTTAGAATTGGTGATCGAGTTTATCTTCAGGCAGTACTGATTGCTAATATTACCGACGATTGCATTTTGGGACTGGATTTCTTGAAGAATCAACAGTGTGTTTTGGATGTTGTGAGAGGAGTTTTAAGGTTTCCTGACCAAGAAGTTTGTTTGCAAGGATCACGCCCGTGCAATATTTATTGCCTGAAGGACACTACACTGGCGCCGAAATCGGAAAACTTGGTGATAGTGAAATTTCCTCGTAATATTAAACAAAGAAGATGCCTTATTGTTGAAGACACTGGAAATTATCCACATTTAATTACAGCAAGGACTTTACTAATGTCGAACGGAATTGCTAAGGTGAGAATCCTTAACCTTGGTAATGAAGAAGTTCACCTGAAGAAGAATAGTGTGGTTGGAAGATGTGAGGAAGTAAAGTACCTGAGGCGATTGGATAGTGATACCGTTAAACAGAGTGGTACCCACGTGAAGGAGGATCACATCCAGCAACTACTGGAATCTTCTAAGGAGAATTTATCGGCAACAGAACTGCAGCAAGCCAAAGAACTCTTGCTGAAATTCGACGACATCTTTGCTACTGGAAATGACTGTGGAAGGACGGGGCTCGTAAAACATCGGATCGACACAGGCGACGCCAGGCCTATAAAACAAAGACCACGACGCATACCATGGGCAAGAGAAAAGGAGGTGACAGATATGATTAAGGATATGGCTGATAACAGAATAATTGAACCTTCTACGAGTCCATGGTCATGACCCGTGGTGCTGGTGAAGAAGAAGGATGGCAGTACAAGGTTTTGTGTTGATTACCGGATGTTGAATAACGTCACAAAGAAAGACAGCTACCCCTTACCTCGGATTGACGACACACTGGACATGCTCAGTGGTATGAAATGGTTTTCAACAATCGATCTAAAAAGTGGCTATTGGCAGGTAGAACTAAGCCCAGAAGATAAAGAGAAGACAGCCTTTAGCACTGGAATTGGAAATGGATTGTGGCAGTTTAATGTTATGCCTTTTGGGTTATGTAATGCTCCAGCCACATTTGAGCGCCTTATGGAGAGAGTGATGGTGGGTTTACTCGGAGACGTATGCCTGGTCTACCTTGATGACGTAATTGTTATGGGTCGTAGCTTCAAGGAGAACCTGAAGAATCTAGAACGAGTGTTCACCCGGATCCGTGCGGCTAATCTTAAACTTAGTCCAAAGAAGTGCGCTCTGTTTAAAAAGGAAGTCAGTTACCTTGGACACGTCATCTCAACGGAAGGAGTCCAAACCGACCCTGAGAAGATAAAAGCTGTTCAAGATTGGCCTGTTCCAAGAAACAAAACAGATGTGCGCGCCTTCCTGGGATTATGTGCATATTACAGACGATTCATTAAGAGTTTCTCGGACATTGCAAAACCGTTGCATCGACTCACAGAAGAAAAACGCGATTTTGTCTGGGACCTGACTTGTGAAGAAGCCTTCAGTGAGCTCAAGCAACGGTTATGTGAAGCCCCTATTTTGGGTTACCCAAATAGAGAAGGAAGATTCATCGTGGATACAGATGCTAGTAATACAGGAATAGGTGGGGTTTTATCTCAGATACAGGGAGATCGTCAAGTCGTTATAGCATATTTCAGTAAGTCACTTTCCAAGCCAGAAAGAAATTATTGTGTTACTCGGCGTGAACTACTTGCTGTGGTGAAGACCTTACAACATTTTCAGAAGTATCTTATAGGAAGGGAGTTTACTATAAGAACAGATCATGCTGCTTTAAAATGGTTGTTACAATTTAAGAACCCAGAAGGTCAAGTAGCTAGATGGCTCGAGCAACTACAGGAATTTCATTTTGTAATAAAACACCGAAGTGGAAAAGGACATAGCAACGCCGATGCTTTGTCACGAAGACCGTGTGCCGAAGACTGCAAGCACTGTCAGAAGAATGAAGTACGAGAAGAGGTTAAAGTCATCAGGACACACGGACTTGATGACGAATGGACTGGAACTAATATGAAGAAGGCCCAAGAAGAGGACGATGACCTTCGACCTATACTGGACTGGAAACGACTTGGGAACAAACCCCAATGGAGTGATGTGTCTGCTCATAGTTCGACCACCAAAAGCTATTGGGCTCAGTGGGACAGCTTGACTCTGGAAGACAGTGTACTATGTAGAAAATGGGAGTCCAACGACGGGAAAGAAGTAACCATGCAAGTCGTAGTACCTCGGAGTAAGGTGGCCCCTCTTCTGCGGCACATTCACGATGGTGTTTCAGGTGGACATCTAGGAGTCAAGAAGACCCTGGTTAAAGTGCGACAACGATTCTACTGGGTCCGTTGTCGGGAAGATGTCGAGGATTGGTGCCGTAAGTGCACTGCTTGTGCTTCAGTGAAAGGCCCGCAGACAAGAAGCAGGGGAAAATTAAAGTCATACAATGTTGGCGCGCCATGGGAGCGCATCGCCATTGATGTTGCTGGACCTTTTCCAATGACGGATGATGGGAACAAATACATCATAGTAGTGCAAGATTACTTCACTAAGTGGCCCGAAGTCTTTGCGACACCCAATCAAGAAGCTATGACAGTGGCGAAGAAACTGGTCCAGGAAGTTGTCTGTCGATATGGCGTACCCATGGAGCTTCACTCAGACCAAGGGCGGAATTTTGAGTCTGCCTTATTTCAGGAAATGTGCAAACTGCTGGGAATCAATAAGACTCGTACAACTCCAGCGCATCCGCAGTCAGATGGAATGGTCGAGAGGTTCAACCAGACCTTAGAGAACCACTTGGCTAAAGTCGTGGATGATCATCAGAGAGATTGGGACCAATACATCCCGCTGTTTCTGATGTCTTATCGATCTGCGGTGCATGATAGTACGGGACATACTCCGGCCAAGATAAATTTCGGTCGAGAAATAAGGCTCCCAGTCGATGCGATAACAGGCACGCCACCCGATAGTCCTAAGCCTGTTACAGACTTTGTGAGTGAACTTCAAAACCAGCTGGATGAAGTACACAGAAGAGTACGGGAGAATAATCTTAAGACTAGTACAAGGATGAAGACCCGGTACGATCGGAATTCGAACACCAACGGGTTTGAGGAAGGAACACTAGTGTGGCTTCATAATCCGCTTCGCAAAAAGGGAAAGTCTCCGAAACTTCAAGCTCGCTGGGAAGGTCCGTACACCGTCATTACAAGGATCAATGATGTTACCTTCCGCATCAAGAAGGGACTTAGAGGAAAACCAAAGGTAGTCCATGTGGACCGGTTAGCGCGATATCATGGCTCAAATAATGCTCGGGACGAGCATGACTAAGAGGGGGGTAATGTTACGATGCGTATAAAAGAGGTATCGATAACTCGAGAAATAGTCATCGAAGCTTCTAGAAACAAAAACGCATTGTTGGGTCCAAGGTCCCCTATCGATCTGTGAAGAAAGATCTAGAATCGTCAACAATGTTGCAACCGGCTTCCGGAATATACCTCATATTATTTTTATTAAAATTATTATTAGTAAACAAAAGGCGAGGACAATGCAATTCCTGGAACTACGAGTTCTCGGAATAATACCGATTAGACGAATACAGCTACGTACACTAGAACATTCTAGCGCCTCCTTATTACCGTGAACATAAGGTTCATTTTCCTTATGGAACATTTCTGTTTAGTGGGTTTTTATCGACACCTTTCTGGAAAGATCCACCCTCGCTATTTTCGGATTATAAATAGTAGGCAGGACCAGCGACGAGACAGTTTTTATTTGAAAGCGATAGTGAACACATCTCTCGGAAGCGAACCAAGAAGACTATACCGGCGACTCTAGCGAATACTGTGGACAACTGTGTTACAAAGTGATTTGGTGTATTGTTGTTTGAGTGCTAACTAATTAGTGTACTGGTGTGTACTATTTTTGCCTTCTGTGTGGAGAGCGATTAAAGTATTTTTCACGTAATCGGCATTTAATTACCCCCGCACGTAACAGTACAAACTTTTTACTGGACATTAGCAAAATGATTTTTATTTTGTAGCTTGGTGCTCCACGTACGTACGTTAGCAAACGTACTAAATAAGAAGAAAAAGAAGAATGTTATTAAAAAAAACCGTAACTACATCATCGCTTGTAGGACTAGATGTTGTTAAAGCCACACGATTTACAGGAATAATAAAATTGTGATTTCTTATTTTGACTACCAACAAATTTCTATTAATCATTAGAATTTGCGCACAAATCCTACCATTTCTCACTCTGTCCAATAGGAGCTTTAAGTGTTGCCTAAAATCCTTTCCCAAATACACTCGGTCTTAGAAAACTCACTGCTACGTGGTGGATGATGAAATATTCGTGCAATATAACACTGTCGCTTCGGATCTACGGGCGGGCACAGAACTCCGGTGTTAGGTAGCATTTTTGACAAATACGCGTTTGACACGGAACCCATCTTGTTAACTACGGATATATTTCATCTAGGCACACTGCGAAAAGGTTTTAGCTCTCTAAACGGTATTAAGTAGTTATAGATGTGTAGGTTCAAATTCCAACTCGTAGGTACTCGCTAGGATTTTCGGATTTTACTTGCAGAACCCATTTTTAATAATTGTTTAAGAATGGGTCTCGCGGTTTTATGCGCAATACCCTTCGCGGTTTTCTGACCCTTTTAATGTCCCACTGTTGGACACTGGCCTCACCTCAATGCGAGGCGGAATAGGTCATAGTCCACCACGCTGGCCCAGTGCGGGTTGGCGGACTTCACACATCTTTTGAGGGATTCTCTCAGACATGCCGGTTTCCACACGATGTTTTCCTTCACCGTTTAGCAAGTGATAATCGTGGTTGAAAATGAGATTTGCACATGCAATCCAGAAATCCCAGAGGTGCGAGCCTGGATTTTAATCTGCGATCGTCGTTTCCGAGGCAAGCGTTCTACCAACTTACCTATGGGCCGATTTATATGCCTGAGGAAACAGACACGTCTTTGTAAAGCTGTGCGATCATAATCCTCGAAAGTGCATACCTATTCTCACGTCATAATTTAAAAAAAAATCGAGTAATTTTTGACGATTCAATAGTACCTACTGTAGTGGTTAATGGTTTACATAAATAAAACATAATTCTGATTGTAATTCTTAATGGAAAACTTTTACAATCAGTGTTTTTTTTTTAATTCAAAAAGCTACCCTATATTTCACAGTCGGACTGCCTCATATTCTGGCTCCTATCGACCGTGACGGCTGGCTTGCTCGCCGTGTGCATCGTCGGAACACAATACTTTGTGATTGAGGGCACCAATTTTGGTAAGCTGGACACAGCCGCTAGGAAAGAGGAAGGTCTGTTATTATTTTTTTTCATGTTTTTTTTATTAGCGTTGGTATAAAGGCTTTGTTATGGACAGCTATGTAAGTATTTTGGTAGGATTTAGAATTTATTTAACGCCAGTACGATTTCAGTAGCTTATAGGACTAACTTATCACAAGGTGAGTACCTAAGTACTTTTTTGACAAGCCTATCTAGCCGTTCCTACATTTTTCTCACATACCCATGTACTGCTCAAAAATTTACAAGATCTTTTTAAAAAGAGCAACCATGGAGTTTCTTGCCCGGTCTTCTCCGTATAGGAAACGGCATTCCGAACTGATGATTAAGTTGTAGCTTAGTATTTTGTAACAATTTTGACGATTCGAAACTGTTGTGCTTAGTGGTTTACATTAACAAAACATATTTTGAGTCAGATGTTTTATTCTAATTCAGTCCAAGGTACTCAATTCCTGATAAATTTGGAGTGCCCGTCGTATCTATATTTCTTGTGGGCCCGGTCACTTCAATACAATCTGAAGAAAACACGTTAGGAACTTCACCCGGCTTTCGAAAGGTTTGTAGGTTTCCTCACGATGTTTGCCTTCAAGAACCTTCCGAGTTCTCGCAAAATTGACATGCATTTACAAATGTCCATGCCATTGGCGATCGACGAACCTTCTGACTGAACAATAAGGCCGCTTACTCGGGCTATTAATGCTTTCAAATTTATCCCCAGGGATATCTCACCGGATAACCGAAACTGCGATGGACTTCTTCATGGCAATCGTCCTATGTGGATACTCGGTCACTGTCTACCTCCTATGGAAGGACCATTACGTCATGTGGAACCGGTGGCGAAGGGCCAACGTCAATGTCAGACTGCTTCTCAGTCCTGACGCGAACCCAGTGCCGTTCGTGCCGAGAAATAGATATAATGTAGTATAACTTTGTTCGATAGTATTGCGTTTGAATCGGGATTATAATTATTAAATTCGAATTATTGTTTTTTTTCTTGTGCATTCATGAGAACTTTATCGATACATTTCCACTGAGCCCCGCAAGGGTTTTTATACACCTAGAGATGTGCAATATATAATAACAGAGATGTGCAATATATAATAACAGAGATGTGGACCCGGATCTGGATCATGGATATTGGGTACTCAATACTTACTACTATTATATTTTGGTCTCTATGGGCGCTAAGGATAAGGCCGCACTGGTGACAAAAAAAAATGCCTAAATTTGTTAGTTACGACGCCCTCTATAACAAATCAGTTTAACTTTTCCGAGAGTTAATCTGTTCAACAGCGGTAGACACTGGACGAAAATGTGCGACGCAAGCATACTTAATTGTTTAATACAGATGATTACTGTTTGATGAATTAAACTATTTACCAACATACTTTTGTGGTTCTTTATAAACTTTCGAAATAGGCGCCATCTCTTGAGTAAACGGTTTTTTACTGTAGCCAAATCAGCATCACTGATTGGTTGTTAACAAGTTATGACCGCATCAGACGAACCAAGTAATAGCTAAAATAAATGTTATAATAAAATTAAAGACTAAAAAATAAAAAAAAAAATGAGGAACCTTCTTTATTTATGATCTTTTTATAACTCTATATCTATGCATAAAAATAAATAGTCCTTGCATTTCATCATGTCACATCCATTATTTTATTTATAATGTGTATTTATCACTGACGTCCATGATACAAGTACGCTAGACTAATGATACCCTTTAAAATGACAGCTATCTATTATGCCTATTTGAAGCGCCCCCATCGTGGGGGAAGGGAACTAAATCTGACGTAAAATGCAAATGGCCGTTGTTTTGTTTACATTGTCTCCGTGTTTATAAAGTGATTTTGAAGGTTTAACGCGATTAAACTTGTTTGTTGTGTCGTATTAATATAGTTAATACATAAATAAGTGGTGTTAGTTAATAGGTAAACCATGAAAGAGTGCGTGTTATGCCAAACTCTTTACCAGAAGGGAAGTGGGGTTACATTCCACAAGTAAGTGAATTTACGGCTAATATTCAAGAAATTAAAACTTCTATTGATATTATAGGCACTTAAAAATATGTTACTAATCTTATTTATACGTGATTACAACGCATTTGTCTTTGTATTATCGGTTTTTGTAAACAATAAAATTCAATAGTGCTGTAAAAGTTCCTTGTCGATAAAATTTATCGATATTTTTCTATCAATATCTTAAATAGATAGAACGTTCAAGAACGTAAAAATCGCGGAAGATAGATTTGTATTATCAAATACATATTATTTTAAAACAATGTTTACGAATTCACAGGTTTCCGACTGACAATAGAAGACTAGAATTATGGCTCAAAAACATTGAAAAGCCTAGTTGGCGTCCGAAAAAATATGATTACATCTGTTCAAAACACTTCTCTGATGACTGTTTTATTAAACATAACTCATGTACTACTTTGATGATTTTTATTTTCCATTAATACCTTACCTACTCCATTGCTTCCCAAACAACATTACATTACCTCATTTCTAATTAAAAAACAATCCTTATTTAAGTAGGATCTAGCTAGTCACACACCACCCTTTAGTCCGGTTTCGGCTTATCCTAAGATTACCTACCCTACCCATGAGCGATTCGGCTAATCATTATCATTATTTGCTTCATCTTAGTATTAACCACTCGACTATTTTGGACATTAGCCATTGTTAAAGCAATGGATCATAATTATTTTCATTTTACTGCATGGGTAGGTTTAAGCATAAACATTTTTATCGATGTATCATATCACTGTCCCATCTCTATTATTAGTTCCATTCCCCCTCACTGCCGCTATCAGCGCCAAAATGGCGAAAATCAAATAGGCACACGATAACCGGGCTTATGATTAGTCCAGCGATGTATACCATAGAGGTCAGTGGTATTTATTGAAAGTTTTATTGCTATTAATTACTTGACATTGTGCAAAATACCCGCTAAGTTGCGGGTGAGGCCATATTCATATCCATTTTATTTCATCGCATCTCATTTCGAAAAGAAAGAAGAAGAAGAAGAAATAGTCCTTGGTTTTTTAGTGTCTGTGATTTCTGAACGTTCTATAATACCATAACCAAATTAATATGGTGGCAAGCATTATTTTGACGTTTATTATTGTTGTTGTAATGTAACGGAAACTCATAATTTGCGAGAATTATTGTGGAAATACAAAAAAATCTAACCACAAAACGTATATTATCGTTTTTTAATAGATTTAGTAAGCTTACAACATGAGTTTTAGCTTCGGTTCAGCAACTACGACGTCGGGGGGAACGTTTGGCACAACTACTCCGACGACTGGTAATTTTCACTAATATTTAACTAAATTCCATACAAAACCGTGATAATTGTTCATATCTATACGCTTACTATGTTTGACCAAATTTTATTTTGTATTTGTTCTTAAAAAAAATATATTTAAAATACCTACATAACCTTAATGTTATGAAAGATGATGAAAATTAACAATATTGTTTTAAGGGTTCGCATTTGGTGGAGGAGATGGATCAAAGTCGTTGTTTGGAGGAGGTAATGCAGGTATGTAAACTACATTGGTGAAATAAATAGTCAATTAGAATAACCTGGTAGTTTTTTAAACTGAAAGTTCCCATTTTCCTCATGTTTGCTATAAGTTATGAAATTATATCGTAATGATTGGCTTAGGTTCCGAATAATGGGTGCTCTCGAGTGAGCAGATCATGTAATATGCCCATCAGCTAAATTATTTTGTACCATTAGAACATTATGAACAAGCCGTCCCTGTTTTTGGGCACTAAGTATTTATCATAATAATGTGGCAAAGATCTAGCTCATAGTTTCTAAGAGTATCATACATTTTGTAAATGAACATTTGTTCCTAGACATATGATAATAGAATATCGACCTTTGACACTGCCTTTGAGTATTACAGTTGTAGTGTTATGTATGTTTATGTTATATATGTTTGTACGTACACCACTAGTCCGCTCCTATCATTAATTAACATAATAATATAATGTTCTAGAGAACAAACCCGCCTTCAACTTCACTAGCCCGACCACTACCAGTGCTCCAAGCTTCGGTGGCTTCTCGTTTGCCAAAACAACAGCGGCTACGTCCTCATTGTGTAAGTGTACTAGTAAACATACGTACAGCATACATATATAACATTGCAACTGTATACGTGCCTTGGAGAGCAAGTAAACTGGGGATTCGCTGAATATTCAGTGAGATTTTATGTGTTAAGCAAATAGTAAATAATAAAAAAATTGGATATGTTTAATAGCAATAGGTGTCCGCTATCCTTCCAGTAGTTCCATCCCATATCCATCCAAACCGCAAACTATAGTCCCAATAATCTTTCCATATTCCTGCAATAGTTCCTCTGCCTGCTGAGGTTGATTCGCTCTTTATGCTATAATTTTCAGCAGTTGACCCCAGCAGGTGGCTAACTAAAATTCTCAAAAGGGGCATCTACGAGTTAGATCCATGTCCCTGCTCAAGCCCTCCAAAGATCCAGGTATAGCCTGTGTGGTGCAAAACTTCAAGGCATTTGTGGGTTATATAGCAGTAATAGCCATATTAGTAGAACACTTGCCTTGGAAATGAGGACCGCAGCTCTGGTAGTTCTGAATTTCATGTGGGAATCTCGTGAAGGAACACATTGTGAGGAAGCCTGCATTTATGAGGGAAACACTTGATAGATGTGTGAAGTTCGCCAACCCGTACTGGGCCAGCGTGGTGGACTGTGGCCTAATCCTCGCATTGATGGGAGGCCCGTGCCCAACAGCGTGACATGAAAAGGGCTGGTATTTTTTTTTTTTTAATTATTTTAGGTTGAGAATAAAATTCTTTAACCAGCACTTAAGTCTCCCACGCTGAAAGCGACTACATTTTGTCTCGAATACGAATCTGTTTTCAATAATGAATGGGCTCTATCCTAGAGAAAAAATAATTAATTTTGTGGGTAGGCCTACGAATAAAGATGCATCTTAACTCGTTGGGGTAGGTACATGGTTTAAATATCCAGAAAAGTTATACCCTCAATAATCATGAGATAATTATTTATTAATTATCAATTGTGTCGAGTCTATCCTGTTTGTGTATTATTAATTGTAATTGTGTAATAATTATTAAGTCTATGTTATAATGAATGGGACATTCAACATGAGAAAAAGAGGTAATCATTGTCCAGCTACATTATTTATAAATATGTTTGTCAAAGTTTAAGACTAGCTCATAATTTCTCGAATTACTGTGTGATACTATGTCAGTACTGAAACTGTGTTAAATAAAAAAAAAGCATGTCTTCTACTTATAGATTCAGTGCATTATAACACAAAAGATGTTAGATCCACTAAAATGTTTATGGGTTATGACAAATATTTGTCCCAATGATTGGTTTGGATAAATTATTATTGAATTAAGTATGATATTATTATGTACTAGCTGTTGCCCGCGACTTCGTCCGCGTGGTATTTAACAAAGACTCAGACGTTGGCAACAGCCTGCTCGCGTTCTGATCCCGCGGGACGCATTGCAGATTGTTGCTATCAAACTTTAATCAGGCGCAGCGCTGCAACATTGGTTTTAATTTTTTATCGACAGATCTATTTTTTTTTCTAAAATAAAAGTAGCCTATGTTACTCCTTGTTACATCAGCTATCTGCCAGTGAAATTCCCGTCAAAATCGGTCCAGCCATTTCAGAGATTACCCGGAACAAACAGACAGACAGACAGACAGACAGACAAAAATTGTAAAAAATGTTGTTTCGGTATAGGTAACGTGTATACATCCAAATGCATTTAGTAAAAAGCGGTTATTTTAATATTACAAACAGACACTCCAATTTTATTTATATGTATAGACTAGCTGTTGCCCGCGACTTCGTCCGCGTGGTATTTAACAAAGACTCAGACGTTGGCAACAGCCTGCTCGCGTTCTGATCCCGCGGGACGCATTGCAGATTGTTGCTATCAAACTTTAATCAGGCGCAGCGCTGCAACATTGGTTTTAATTTTTTATCGACAGATCTATTTTTTTTTCTAAAATAAAATTAGCCTATGTTACTCCTTGTTACATCAGCTATCTGCCAGTGAAATTCCCGTCAAAATCGGTCCAGCCATTTCAGAGATTACCCGGAACAAACAGACAGACAGACAGACAGACAGACAGACAGACGGACGGACAGACAGACAGACAGACAGACAAAAATTGTAAAAAATGTTGTTTCGGTATAGGTAACGTGTATACATCCAAATGCATTTAGTAAAAAGCGGTTATTTTAATATTACAAACAGACACTCCAATTTTATTTATATGTATAGACTAGCTGTTGCCCGCGACTTCGTCCGCGTGGTATTTAACAAAGACTCAGACGTTGGCAACAGCCTGCTCGCGTTCTGATCCCGCGGGACGCATTGCAGATTGTTGCTATCAAACTTTAATCAGGCGCAGCGCTGCAACATTGGTTTTAATTTTTTATCGACAGATCTATTTTTTTTCTAAAATAAAAGTAGCCTATGTTACTCCTTGTTACATCAGCTATCTGCCAGTGAAATTCCCGTCAAAATCGGTCCAGCCATTTCAGAGATTACCCGGAACAAACAGACAGACAGACAGACAGACAGACAGACAGACAGACGGACGGACGGACAGACAGACAGACAGACAAAAATTGTAAAAAATGTTGTTTCGGTATAGGTAACGTGTATACATCCAAATGCATTTAGTAAAAAGCGGTTATTTTAATATTACAAACAGACACTCCAATTTTATTTATATGTATAGATAATAATGTTAGTAAGAAACACAGATTTTTTAGAGTATTCAGACAACACAACACATGTCGTGCGCCACAAGTGAAGCCTAAACAAAACTATGGTCTAGCAAGTAAACACACGCACACATGTAATTGGAAATTACAATTGGTTACTGGTGGTAGGCTTCGGCCGTGGCTAGTCACCACCCACTGAACAAAGCCATGTCGCCAAGCGGCCTAGCCGTGTTCCGGCATGATGTTCGGTGTTGCCATTCATGGATGGCGGGTCAGATCAGTTGCGCTGCATGTGCCTAGTTAATGTAGCGTCTCTTATCTACTGCCGCCTTCCTACCTAGGCAAGTATGCTCCATCGTAGATCTCATCGTCACTTACCATCAGGTGAGATCGAGATCAAATACTTGCCTATAATGTAATAAAAAAAATAAAAAAAAAATGAAATAAAAACCAACAAAAAATAAAATTTAAATAGTGAAAAACATAATATCTGTTAATTCGTTTGCAAAATAATTTATGATCTCTAATGGCGTCGGGGACCGCTAAGTAAGTCATTATTGTTTTTTGTCGTACAACATTTTTGTAACATACATACAGACAGGCATCTGTCCTCAAACGTATAACACCGCGACGTAAGCGTTTGGGGTAAAAAAAACTATGTCCAAAACTTCTTATTCTAAGCCCGACTCATTTAATAGGCAAAATGTTTTGTATGTGGTAATATATACCACTACAATTGCATTGAAAATGAATGATAACATTTGAAAAATATTTGCTATAGTTTGAGCGTGGGGAGTGTCGGCTATCCGCATTCCCCGCATTCCTAGGGCGCGGCACTGCGGTAGTGAACAAAACCATAGTAAAATTATCAGCCCTTTTAATATGATCCAATGTCCGTTACGTCATGGTCCTGCAGAGTGTGTTATCCACAGTTTCGACGCCGGCGACGGCAGCCGCGAATTCTGCATTCGGCGGCAGCAAGCCGATGAACTTTGGGGGCTTCGCGGCTCCACCCAATCAGACTGTTGGCAGCCCTGGATTCGGACAGCCCGTTAATCAGGTAAGGCCGTTATATCTTTGGCGGGAACGTAAAGAGTATTTTTTTTATTTGGCATCGCCATAGGTATTTTGCCAGTGTCAAGTAATATAAATTATTTCTGGTTTTGAGCATGTACACAGGCCCAAGTAAAATCCCCCCCCCCCCCCCATCCCACAATCAGTAAAGTGATGGATACTTACCTGAAAGATTTTTCATGGATTTTTTGTGAGAAACTGAAAAGCCATGTTTCGTCACTCTGTTTCAATTACCTACACTTGTGCACTTTACCGAACCCATAATGGTTAATATTCCACTTATATCACTCACTATAACTCGCAGGAACACTAGTTTTAGAAATTAAAACATAACTGACGCCATGACTTTTCGGTTTCCCGCCAAAAAGTTAACGTAAAGAGTATGTGCAACAAATTGGGGAAGAGGTACTCACCACTTATCCAGCCGTTTTGAGGCGAAACACGTGTCTTCTTGTATAGATTCGCATCGTTTCGCGGAGAATTGCATATTAATTGTGATCGTGACAGACAGTTTCTCGACTAACATCTTAGAGTTCTGTGTTGCTGCCTTCTTTTTAAATATCGATCAACTTGTTTGGTTTATAATTGGAAAAGTTGACAAGCCGAGGGTCAGTGGTGGGTTCCTCTTCCCCCATTTGATTAGCAATGGATTAAAAGTATCACCTAGTTCTATCAATTATAACGAGAATACTTATTTGTATTCGGTTCGTTCTAGAACGTGGCACAGACTCTGTCGTTCGGCAGTTCCCCACAGGCGGCTCCGCCTGCGTTCGGCAGTTCCCCACAGGCGGCCCCGCCTGCGTTCGGCAGTTCCCCACAGACGGCCCCGCCTGCGTTTGGCAGTTCCCCACAGACGGTTCCGTCTGCGTTTGGCGCGCCGGCAACACAGGCTCAAGGTAGGTTAAAATACTTAAAATACTAGCTGTCCCGGCGAACTTCGTACCGCATCAGAATGAAATGTATGAGAAAATTAATTATCTTTATTATTGCCTTTTTAGTGAATTTGTCCATATTTTATTCTGCTATTCGGGGCGGAGGCAAATTCAAAAGATCAAAGATCATAAAACGCGGCCCACCCGTTCTTGGGTTATAAATGGTGTAACTCACACGACTTTGTTTTATATATATTGATTATTAAGGTGGAAGCTCAGGGTCAGGGCGCGAAATTCAAAATGTCAATGGTTTTTATTTTTTTATGAAAAATTTGGACATCTTTACGATGTAATTTAGTGTTTTGCGACATTAGCATTCTGCATTGGATGTCTCGATGTATTAAGTTTGTTTAAAAAAGTACCTAAAGCGATACAACACCATAAAGTTAGTAAAAGTAGTGGTTTTTACAAACCTTATGGTATTGTATCGGATTAGATATTTTTTTAAACAAACATAATACAATGTTACCCACATTTAGTTGGTTAATGAGTTTTTATGTAGGAGGAAATCTGCGCAACTACTGGGCCCCAAGTCTGCTTACAAAATCGATTCATAATCGAACAGCAATCGCATAGTAACTGTCACTTTTGGCAGATACCCGGATATCTGTCAAAAGTGACAGTAAGTCTGCTTGTTGTTTGCATACTTGGGGCCCTGGCCAGAGTCTGTTTTTTTTTTTTTCACTGATAAAGTTCACTATCCCTGATTCCTTAAAAGCTATGTTTTACCGCGTGATCAAGCTAATTTAAAATATCAGACCGGTAGTATTGGAATGATTAATATTGTATTCTTGATGTTATTAGCCGGGTTTGGGTCGCCGGCCGGTGGCGGCTTCGGATTCAATAAGCCGGCGGCTTCAACGCCCGGATTCGGCTTCGCGACACCCACTTCTGGATTTTCAGCGCCTCAAGCTAGCACTGTAAGTATTCTAATCTTTTAACCAGCTACTAGCTTAAACGGTGAAGGAAAACATCGCGAGGAAACCTGCATGTCTGAGAGAACCCCCCAAAAGGCGTGTAAATACCGCCAACTCAGGGGCCAGCGTGGTGGACTATGGACTACTTCTACTTTCATCGTGCGAACTGCCAAGGAATGGAACACGCTACCGGCGTCTTTGTTCCCCGTTGACTTCGATCTGGGTGTTTTCAAGTCGAGAGTGAACAGGTACCTTCTAGGCAAGTATGCTCCATCGTAGATCTCATCGTCACTTACCAACAGGTGAGATCGAGATCAAATACTTGCCTATAATGTAATAAAAAAATGGCTTAATCCCGCTCGCATTGAGATGAGACTCGTGGACAACAGTGGGATATTAACAGGGATGATTTTTTTTAACAGGCAACGACATCTATCGCCCCGCAGACGTCACAGCCCCCAGCGTTCGGTCAGAGTTCATTCCCAATGAAGCTATCATCTGCTTTCTCGTTCGGGGGAGGAGCTCCGCCGCCTAGCTTTGGCGCAGCCCCCGCTGCCACCACCGCAGGTAAATATTATACACTAACTTCTGCCTGTGGTTAAGCCCGCAGTACCTCGATGTAACATATCCTATCCTATAGCATCCACGGATAATGTAGCTTTCTATCAATGAAAGAAGTTTCAGAATCGGCTCTGAAGTTAGGGAGCATTCAAGTATTACGTAACGCAATTTTTGACCCCCCCTCCCCACCATGTAACGCGCCGTAACGTTTTTCTTTACCCCTAAAGCCTCTAGTAAAACCTAAAATCCCTACGCGACCGTTCTGAAGGGTTAAAACAATGTTACGTAACACGTAGTTCAACCCCCCCCCCCCCCCCCCCCCAAATTCTTCACGTAATATTTGAACGCTCCCTTATGGATATAACCCCCTGCACCCAAACTCACAAAGTTTACCTGTCTATAATAGTAGTATGAGTCTGATATTGTATGGTTCCTTTTTTAAAAGCATGCACAAACTATTCGGTACCCAACTAAGCGTGCCTTGCATTATCGGGTACCATACTATGGCCTGGTGGTGATCCCAGTATATTAAATACTAATATAAATATTAATCATGATGAGTACTAAATTGTTGTACCCGATTTTCTATATATTTATGGAATTATATACTGAAAGTGATACCAATCTATTTGACGGTACCCATAATACGAGCTTAGTTTCGGATATAAAATGTGCTGGTCTGGCGACATTTATTATTTACGTACCGAGCATCTTTACTTATTGCATTAATTTACAGCCCCGGTCCCAGCGGCATCAACAGGTTTCAGCCTAACGCCCCAACAGCCGGCGGCGTCAACCGGGCTTAGTTTCGGCACACCACCAAACACAGGCTTAAGTTTCGGCGCCCCACAGTCGACCGTGTCGGCTAGTACTGCAGGTACGAAGCGCAATAATGATCTATATGAAACATGGCAAAAATTTTAATTAATGTCTCAGATTTGTGCTGTGTCTGAATATTCAGTGGTTGGGAATACATGCGTGATGTTTTAATTCCCCAGCGAACATTTCCTTCGGAACCACAACAGCGGCACCCCAGCCCGCAACTGGGCTTAGTTTCGGCGCAGCACCTAACTCGGGCTTAAATTTCAGTGCACCGCAGTCAGCTAGCACTGCAGGTACTAAGCAGAATAATCATTTATATGAGACTTTAAAAACGAATATCTTATATTTGAGCTGTGTTTGAGAATTCGAGTGTTAGGAATACACGCGTGATGTGTTTTAATACCCCTTTATATTACAGCTCCAACTAACCTCTCGTTCGGAAACACAACAGTAACACCCCTACCCGCAACTGGGCTTAGTTTCGGCACCGCCCCCGCGTCAATAGCCCAGCCAACTGGGCTGAGTTTCGGAGCACCGGCCCCTCAACCTGCCATAGCCCAACAGACCGGGCTTAGTTTCGGAACATCGGCAGCCTCAACACAACCGTCCACCGGCCCTAATTTCAGTGCAACTTCAACTGCAGCGCCCGCGACCGGGCTTAGTTTCGGTACAACTACCTCCCAACCCACTGGGCTTAGTTTCGCAGCAGTCGCGAAACCGATAACTAGCCAGCCAACTGGTCTTAATTTTGGCACATCGGCCGCATCGACACAACCATCGTCTGGGCTCAACTTCGGCTCAACTGCAACTCAATCTACGGGGCTTAGTTTTGCCACAACAACTCCACAATCCACTGGGCTTGGATTAGGAACAACTACGACTCCGGCTCAGTCGACAGGGATTAGTTTTGGCACAACTACAACCGCAGCTAAGCCGGCTGGGCTTAGTTTTAGCACCGCTACAACGGCACCCACGACATCCAGCGGTTTCGGTTTCGGAGCGACGAGTGCCGCAACCGGGCTTAGTTTCGCTAAACCAATTACTTCGGCACCGACTTCGTCGGCAGGTTAGTAACTATTTGTTTTTAGAACATAAATAAAAATCGAATAAAACGTCAGTGTGACAATTCAATATTAAATTTATTTTACAACCACCAAATTTTTTGTATTTATTTAAAATTTTATGTGATTAATAATGTATTGAAAGTGTCGGAATATTAAAAACTTATTTAATATCATTGTACTTATGTTGTAATAATAGGTAGGTATCTATAGAAATGTCAAAAGGGAATACTGGTCTTACATTATAGTAATAATAAAAAAATTCTTGTGCAAAGAAGTTTTCGCGTCAAACTTTCTTTGGTCTCATATTTGACATAGATCTTGGACTTCTCATGTATATGACACTGTAGTTTAAACCTTTGATTGTGTCTCGGCTCATACATTGTCTTTTAACAAAATATGTTATCCTAGAAATATGTATACTTAGTTCTCAATAAAATAATTTGATTCCTGAATAATATTCTTTTTTCGTACTGAATGTTATTTTTTCGTTCACAGCATCTACAACAGCTCCGTCTGGTATCACAGCGCTCGGCAAAACAACAGCCACAAGTGCTATGCCATCGCTAACTGCAGTTACAACGTAAGTTTTTGCTATATTATGTTTCACGGCCCTGGGTACAAGCCATTTGAGGCCTGTTTTCACATGTAACAAACAGTGATTTTTACAGATTTATCTCACAAACTACATTTTAGATGTATGGTATAGATGACAGATGTTTCTCTTCTATACATATAATTATTAATTACTAGCTGCGCCCCGCGGTGGTACCCGCGATTAAAAATATTTAGCCTGTCATTTTCTTACCCCTCAACTACCACTACCTATGCAAAAGTCACGTCGACCCTTTGCTCTATGAAAAATTAAAACAATTCTATCCCACGGGAACCATACATTTACCGGGATAAAAAGTAGCCTGTGTAGTCCAGACTATAATTTCATTCGGATCCGTTCAGCCGTTCTGGCGTGATTGAGTAACAAACATCCATCCAAACTTTCACATTTATAATATTAGTGGGATTATTTTCCAGCACAACCGCAGCGGCCCCACCACAAATGATATCTAACATTACATTCGCGGAACTAGAGGAGAATATCAACAAATGGACCATAGAGTTGGAGGATCAAGAGAAAACTTTCATCAACCAAGCGACGCAGATCAACGCTTGGGATCGACTGCTGATCGCTAATGGCGAAAAGGTACGTAGAAAGTAGGTTTTTTTTTTATTAATGGCTGTATCCAAATCGACTTCTGGCTGTCCGACTGGCGATATTATATAATATCATATAGTTATTTTTTTTCTTATGCTTTACAATCTAGTGTAATGGATACATTTTATTTCGGTTAATTTCGTTGCGGGTTTCAAGACTTATCAGCTTTTCCCCGGGGGCTAGCCGAGGTTCAAACCTCGGCGGCTTCATCGTTAGTCACCGCCTAGAATCCTGGCTCGCAGGAGTAACAGTGCTGGGAGTGTATGGCGGACTGAATAACGAGATTGAAAAAAAATCAAAGATGGTCTGAAAATAAATTAAACTTTACTTTTCAGATAGTAGAACTCAATGATGCAGTACAATCGGTGAAGAACGAGCAACAGACATTGGAACACGAGTTGGACTTTGTGTTGGCACAACAGAAAGAGTTGGAGGACTTGCTCACACCAATGGAGAAGCAGCTGTTGGAGGAAACCACTGACAGACGAGACCCTGAGAGGGAACATATGTGAGTCCTATTTTATTTGTCAAAATTATTATTATTATATTATAATCGCCAGACGAACACACCAATTATGCGGTCCCACACTAGCTCAGTGGGTAGTAACCCTGGCTCTGCCGCGGTTCCTCAGTTAGAATTCTGGCAGGAACAAAGTTTGTTTGTTGAGCATGAATATTTGTACCTAAGCCATCGTTGTTTATTATCTATATAAGTATTATATACTGTGTTCGCCCTCAGTCGATTGTACGGTACCCATAATACAAGCGTTGCTTAGTGTGGGACTGTATAGTTGGTGTGTTCGTCTAGCGATATCTATACATATAAATAAAATTGGAGTGTCTGTTTGTAATATTAAAATAACCGCTTTTTACTAAGTGCATTTGGATGTATACACGTTACCTATACCGAAACATCATTTTTTACAATTTTTGTCTGTCTGTCTGTCTGTCTGTCCGTCTGTCTGTCTGTCTGTCTGTTTGTTCCGGCTAATCTCTGAAAAGGCTGGACCGATTTTGACGGGACTTTCACTGTCAGATAGCTGATGTAACAAGGAGTAACTTAGGCTACTTTTATTTTAGAAAAAAAAATAGGTTCTCACGAAAAAAAATTAAAACCAATGTTGCAGCGCAGCGCCTGATTAAGTTTGATAGCAAAACCCTTCAATGCGTCCCGCGGGCTCAGAATGGGCGAGCAGGCTGTTGTCAACGGTTGTCTTTGTTAAATACCACGCGGACGAAGTCGCGGGCAACAGCTAGTTATTAATATAACAATTGTTATCCTTCTATTAAAATGCCTGAAGAATACATTTGAATAGTGTTAAACATAGCATTTAATTTATCAACAGGTACTCGTTAGCCGAAAATTTGGACACACAACTAAGACAAATGTCGGAAGATTTGAAAGAAGTCATTGAACATCTGAATGAAACTAACAGGAGTCAAGACAGCAATGATCCAGTGAGTAATACTAAACTTTCTGACTAGCAAAATATTGTAGACTTACCCTCAAATTTATAGAAAGTTGTAATGGATTAAAAAGCTATTATAACGCACTTTTTCCTGTTGAAAAGTTTGTTATAATGCCACTATAATCCATCATAACATTCTATAAATTTGAGGGTTATAGTTTATCACAATAGTATTGATATAGCGACTAGCTGATGCGACAAACTTTGATGTCATGTCCAAATAAAAAAAAAAAGATTTTATGTACTAATCTAGACTATTATGAACATTAAAAACAGAAATGCCAAATTATTCCAGCCATACTTAAATAGTGCAGTCACCAACATACAGCATTTACTATTTTTTATTTATATACAGGCTGATAAAGACAAAATATACTATGCGTTGAACTTCCTCATTTGTAATCATTAAGTTTAGACATAATTTCGAAATGTCGAACTAAAAAAGAAATATTCCGAACAATATGACAGTTGTCGTTTTTACCAGATATATTTTTCTTAGACACATCTAGATTGTGACCTCAAATAACGATTACAAATGCTCTAGAGAAGCGCAAGTTCAAGACTTAGTATACCCTTTCTGAATCACACTGTATAGATTGCGGAAATCTGTCTCGGAACGTTTGCGATTCCGTTTGCAGTACGGATTCATCTAAAATTGTCCCTTGAAATAGACCTATTTTTTCGGAATTTGTGGCGTTATTTTATGTTTTTTACGTTCCCGACGATACAGTGCTCCCGTGGTTGCTGTAAAGCAGCCAAAACGTCGGGAACGTAAAAATCCCACTAATATTATAAATGTGAAAGTTTGGATGGATGGATGTTGTTACTCAATCACGCCAGAACGGCTGAACGGATCTGGATGAAATTTGGCACAGAGATAGATTATAGTCTGGAATAGCACAAAGGCTACTTTTTATCCCGATAAAAAGGACATACTTTTATATCGCGGGTAACACCGCGGGGCGCAGCTAGTATAAAATAAACGCGATAAAATAAAAAAAAGGTTTATTTCAATGTGTAGTATTCGCGTAAATATAAGAAATCAATATAAATTTCCTCGTAGATGTAATAATAATATATTAGTGTTAATGCTTCTCATTATTGTTCAACAGATCGTTCAAATCGGGCGCATCCTCAACGCTCACATGTCATCAATGCAATGGGTGGACACGTCCATAGCGCAGATCTCTACTAAGCTGGACCAGCTAAAAGCGACACACGACACGCTGCGCAGAGACAACGAGAGATCATTCCAGTTGACTTACAATTGAAAATAATAATTATAATGTTGGTTGTTTATGGAGAAAAAAAAGTTCTACCATCTCATTTGTGTTTTTAATTGGTGTGTTGTCTTGTAAAGCTAACAATTATTCAGGTAGTGTATTCTAACATTGGTAGCTGCGAATCTTTAGCGCATTTTTAATCATCATAAAACTCAATTTTAAAATAAATAAAATTTTCACAAAAAACACAATTGTTATTGAAATAAAACTAATTTTACGGACTTTATCGCGTTCATTTTAACGAAACGTCGGGAACGTAAAAACATAAATTAAACGCGATGAAATCCGAAAAATTAGTTTTATTTCAATGTGTAGTATTCGCGTAAATATAAGAAATCAATAACTTGAACGTACATTTTATTTTTAAAATCCACATATATAAATTCAGACTTCACATAATGAATAAAAATGCGCCTCAGAAGCTCGGGCTTCTAGTGTGAGCAGGACGGAAAATGATTACATTACTGTAACACTAAGTAAAAAAAAAAAAGAGTGCTTGAACCATGGATGTGTAAAAAACACATGAGTAATGTGTAAATGGGTTTTCATTAAGCATGACTTATAACCGTACGGATCAAAGCAACTTAATAACAAAAAAAAAATGAATTCAAATCGGTCTATCCGTTTGTGAGTTGGATGCCACAGACAGACACGACTTCAAACTCAAAAAACCTCGTTTTGCGTCAGAGGTTTACATAAACCAAATATTGTACACTTAATTATATATTATTTACGCCCCTAATACACTATACCACTTATAAAACACTGCAACTTAACGTTCTCATCGGTTTGAAGACACAGAATAACCAGTTTTTTGTTCAGAATACTGCACACAGCTCTGTGATGGGATACTTGATCTGCGCTCAGGAACATTGATAGTTTCTTGGCGTCGACCCTACAGTAGCATATTCGGGACATGTCTTCGTTTAATTGGCTTTCAGTTTCAGAGTCCGAGTGATCTATGGGGCCTGTGGAAGATAAAAAAACTATTTAACAAAAAAAAAGGCTTCAAAAAACTAAAAAGCAAAAAATAATCTAATCTTAACTTTACAATTCCTTGGCTTTACCGCAATGGTTGCTTATAATAGTGTGGAAACGTTTGTAAAAAGTTATTCTTGTATCAAACATGCCAATTTCAAAAGGCAATTCTGAAATTTACAAGGTTGTAAAATTGTGCTGCCAAATGCCAATTTTGGGCAGTCATACTTTACCTCCAAAAGCCTCCACCCTCAAATTCTTGAATCTAGTTGACACTTTAGCCATGTCAGTCTTGATCTGCAATGTTAGCCGGCCCTCAGCCGATGCCCTGATGACGACTTCCGAACACATGGTCTTCATTCTGTCTATTGTGGTCCTAAGCTGTTTCAATGCTGGCAATTCAATTGATATCTAGATTAAAAAAGATAATGCAAAATGAAATGGCTATGTAAAAAAAAAAACTTTAGACAATGTTTCCTTACTAAAAAGTTTACCTGCATAATACATGGCTTCTCTCGGGATAGCCATTAAACTTTATCTATCACAAGAGTGGATTTTATTGAAACATTATACCTAATATACAGAATAATTCAGAAAGGGCATACTAAGCTTTGAACCTTATTTAGCGTATTTGTAATCATGATGTGGAGACTTTTTTGTTTTTTAATACTTGGGACTTTGTATATTACAAGTAACTCACATCTGGGTCCAGTACTCTTGGTTCGTGGAACTCTGACCACATCTTCCTCGGAATCACTGTTACTGGAATATCATGGGTGACTTGTCGCGACTGCTGCGATGCTACAGATGGCTACAAACATGAGAGATGAAATAAGAAAGAGAAATAGAGCAAGGTGATAACAAATTAGTACCCGCAGGACGGAAAAAAATACAGAGAAAGGCAGTTAAGATAAAGGACAAATAACAAATCGTTAACTGTGGGTTGTAACAGAAAAGCAGCAAATGACCAGAAAGAACGGAAATTGAAAAAAGTTAGAGGGGTCCTTTGACTATAAGTACACTGAAGTTATGAATATTCCATAACACCGGCCGACATGATTTTTGTTGTCCAAGATATAATGATTTTTTTTTACTATTTCTGTAGTGCTGTTTACGAAATTCAACCTAATTTTATCGTATCACATCAGGTTTTCATAATATTTATATATTCGCTATTTTACATTTTTCAGTAAAAATAAATTAATTTATTGAGTTTTGGCGCTCTTTTTTCGAATTCAGCGGCCTCTCTTGAGAAAATATATTAGTTGCAATAGCGACACGCCCAAAAGAAACGCGTTACATAAAAATATGCCATTATAAATACTTTGTTTTGTAAACTTTTTACTGAAATCAGTGTGTTTATTTACAAAAATTGTTTACGTTTTACTTTTAGTATTTAATGAATAAAATTCATGATTTGTAGCTGAAAAACGTCTAAAAACATAATGTCCTCAAGAAAGTGTCATAATAGTGCAGATACGTTTAGCTATATTTGTGGTAACTTTATGAATTCAAAGCAGAAATTGAAAATCACTGATTTTGTGGAAAATACCTATAATGCTTATTTTGGCTTCAAATTACAACTAAAATCGTGGACTCCGCAGTTAGTTTGTACCATTTGTGTCGAACATTTAAGGAATTGGTCATACCGTAAAAGACAATCTCTACCTTTTGGTAGACCTATGATATGGAGAGAACAGACAAATCATATTGATGATTTATCAGATGCAAACATAAAAGGAGTGTTTGATGGACCACAAATTAGATCTTTGATGGCTGATGAAAAGTTTGATGCAACAATGAATACGACTGAATTGGAAGCTTGGCAGGCATTCAAAGATGTTGTCAACAATTTTTTAGGGAATCATAAACACCCTGATTATAAAAATATTGTGGCAAACTTGTTAAATAAAAGTATCAAAAATGGTGCAATATGAGTATATAACTCCATTTTTTAGATTCACATCTGGATTTTTTTCCCGAAAATCTTGGTGACTACAGTGAAGAACAGGGAGAAAGGTTTCACCAAGACATAAAAACTATGGAAGCAAGGTACCAAGGTCGATGGAATGTGAATATGATGGCTGATTATTGCTGGACACTGAAACCTGATATTATTGACGATTCTCACAAAAAAAATAACACCCAGACGTAATTTTATAGCTAAACGTAAAAGATGTCACTCAAAATAGTCCTAGGGCAATGATTGTACTTGATATTTTCGCTGTAAACGTTAAAATATATTTATTTGTAAAATAATTATTGATTTTTTCTTAAAATTTTAAAATAATCTCTTTTTCCTTTTTCTAAAAAAACCTGATGTGATGAAGTAAATACATAGGTATTTTTGTGTTTAAAATACTATAATTTAGTGATATTTTTCACTCAAATCAAAACAATGTTCAAAAAGTTTTCATTTGTCGGCCGGTGTAATCAATCACATTGTAGCTAGTAAGAAATTTTGTATGGGTTTCAAGCATCTCATGACAGATTTTTGATAAAAAGCCATTCCTTATAGTTTTGGAGTTGGAACTTGAAAAATTCATCCTGTCTACTGGGTTTGCCATCATTCCATTTTACAGTAACCATAATACACGTGTGGCTTGGTGGACCATTTTTTTTTTATTTATTTTTTTATTACATTATAGGCAAGTATTTGATCTTGATCTCACCTGATGGTAAGTGACGATGAGATCTACGATGGAGCATACTTGCCAAGGTAGGAAGGCGGCGGTAGATCAAGACATTCACTAGGCACATGCAGCGCAACTGATCTGACCCGCCATCCATGATCCATGCAACTGTATTGCCCTAATATGGCAATAATATTATTATAAATTGTATGTTCATTGTTTACACACCGTCTCAATTTCCAATGTTATGCATGGACATTGCTTCTTCGTCAATTTCATTTTTAATGATTTTGCTGATTTCAATGTTACCAGTGATCTTGCTAAGTTACCTAATAAAGAGAGCAAATGTTATAATAATCAATATCTCCTTACCAAACAGTATCCGAACACATAGATAGTTACAACAAAATGTTGTTAAAATGTTTTAAACATCTTTTTAAGTAGACTACGTGATCATATCTATCTCTGAATATGATAGTAAGTGTATAACCCATAATGCACAAGCATAATACTGGCTCCAAAGAAAACTAGTAACTTGAACATCACGCTACTTGCATGCAAGTATTCTAATGATGACTGTATCAGTGTGCAGCTGGCATGTGACATAATAACTATGCCAATGAATAATATAATTAAATGCAAATTATCACGCAAGCTCCTTTATTCTGACATGTACCTACACTGTAGTCTTACAGAACCAAAATCCTGTATGATGAATTTGCTTTAAAAGAACTAATGCTAGAAGCTCCAACTTCTCAGAAATATAAAAAATAAATTTAAAATAGAAGAAAATTCTACCTGAACTCAGCCCTAAATAAATATCCTTATGTTCTTCATCTAGTCCAACCATTTGGTACTCTGAAAAGAACATTGCATGTGGTATTTCACACCACAGCATTGGAGGCGCTGGCCCACTATTCTCCTCACTCACAATAAAGTATAATTTGTCATCAGCCAGTCTAAGTATACACTCTTTTGATAACTTTGATATAGTGGTCACAATATCTGAAAACCAAAAATTTGTTGATGACATTCTACGACATTATTTATTAAAATTATCTTAGTTATATTCACTTGAGAACTCCCGCATAGGCCCAGCATCTACCATTACAGCACGAAATTTCATTTTCTTATATGTGTATTTATCAAGTTGTTTGTAGAAGATGAAATAAGATAAAACAGTATTTTGTCAATCTTCGCGCGCTCGAGAACATTGTTTTTGTTTTGTGACAGTTAAAACGTCAAGTTAATGTCTTTGGTCACAGCCATTACGGATATTGAATTAGAGTAGTACTTACTTAAATCAGTAGCATTAAATAATTTTAGTTTAGTAGTACTATTTGGGTTGAAGTTATTTATAATAGTTTTATTTAAAATTTGGCTGTGAAAATTACAGGACAACACACACCCGGATGCTCAGAGTACACTACTGTGTCTACTAGTTAGTTTAACAATTTGCGATATTTTAATAGCGCAAGACCCTAATATTCATAAAAAAATCCGGGCCACGCTTCTGTCTATGCTAGATAATCAAAGAACTGAGCTAATCTTAAGATCCGATCCATTGAATGGTTTAAAGTATAGTTATTGATGACAATATGTATTTTTATCGATAGTTGTTATTTATTAAAAATTACTTTAGTGAACTCTGAAATATGAGTATATTTTATGAATGAAGATGCGCTGGATAAACTGATAGGTAAAAGCTATATGCAAATAATATGAGGAACCATAACTATTTTTAAGAAGTATAAAATAAAGTCTAAGTATAAAAAACGAAAATTCATTTAATTTAAATCCATTCGGATGAAGCCGTAGACAAAAGCCAGTCCATAAATGTTAAAAACAATTCACCGAATAAAGATTGTATTACCAAGAAATTTAATGAAATGTTTCCTCCATATACAATGACAGCACAAAGCACTAACTGTCATAAATAATCTCTATAATCAATTCTTCATAAATAAATCTGATCTGTAGGAACATAAAAACATTGAATGAATACGATAAAATCTGAAAAAAAAAACGTTTTATTTCAATAAATCTGAAAGATTAATTTAAGTATAAAATAATTTTATACTAATCGTATCCAAATTTTAGTCGATTCTTCATTGATTAGTTGTTACCGCAACTCTAGTAGACCTCGATGAAACTAAATATATCCTGTCAAAGATGGCGCTGATAGTGCAGCCGTGGTGATATAATTCTATTTACGGTTTTTAACTGTTATCTCTTTCACACAACCATTGTTTTCAGTTGGTGTGGATGAAAGAAAAGATGCCCTCTTTTGATTGTAACGAATACTAACGAATTGTGGTTATATGACTTGAAAAAGTTTTTATTTATTTTACGAATTTACAGTGCAATCCAAGGTAATACAATCATCGGAATACTCAATGTATGGCTTAAAACGTTGATTGTTACCTTTATTTTGTTATGAGCAGTCTGCAGCGAAGAAAATATGGAGAAAAATGAACAGTCAAGGTATGTTTACGATCAATAATGTCGTCATTACTAGTGTGTTATAACCACTAAATAACTATCTCATTCACTTATTTTTATTTCTACCTCCTTAGATAGTCACTTTGATAAGAATGAGCAGTATTCAAGCGGGGTTTGTATTGAAAATTAGGGCACTAGGTAGCTATTATTGTTCACTCGGTGCACAATCCTCCATATATAACGTTTTTCCTTCGAATTCGATCTTCGAATATTTAACGGATTCCTATTTGAAAGGGATTCGTTAAATTTTGCTACAGATCGTAGTAGATTTACGTGGTAAACAAATGGCGATCGGTTTTGCACGGAACGAATGCAATATTGTGGTTGTTTTTAACGGCACGCCATGTTACTACGTAGTAGGTAGGTGCCTAAGTAGATTCAATGTCGTCGGTGAATCGTGATTAGAGCATTGATTATGCGATTCATTCGGATATAAGTTTATTTGATTAGTACTTGACAGAGTACTTGCCTGAGGAACTTTCTTAAGTATTTTTATTATAAGTAAGTAGGTTAGTAAGTACCTAAATACATATCTAAACCAAACATTCTCCCTTTTAGCCGTGGTATTTCACAATATCCGGTCGGTACATACTTATATATTATTATTGTACTTACATGTAGGGTTTGCAATCCGGAATACCGGATCCAGCGGATCTGGCATCACAAATCGTTCAACGGATCCGGTACTAATATACCGGATCCGATGATTTTGATTTTTGGTAACGTACTCGCGCTGCTGCATGAGTAGGTAAGTACTATAAATACGTGGTGCGTGTGAGTCGTTCGACGCTGAAATTGGCTACTCACTACGGAATTACATATTGATTGATATTCATGTTGAAGTCGAGATTGGTCGAACTCTTCTAACGAGTCAATTCTTCATATTGATAGGTACCTACTAAGCTGAAGAGCAAGCGTGCGTCAAGAGAATCATGAATATTTCAAAGTATCAGAAGGCAGTAATTATCTGAGCTATTATATCGATAATACAAAAAAGGGAAGAGATTAAGATTTTGGATGGAAATGTGGCTATTTTAACGAAAACAATAGACTTTCGCAATTTACTTGTTACTGTCTTTAGTAACACCCTTAATTTATATACGTACGACAAGCAACGCGAAAGAAAAACGAAAACAAACGTTTTTAAATAGGTACCTATTATATCACTTTCAAAACTAAAGCAAAATGAAAAGAAATATGGGTCCGGCAGGATCGACTGAAATCTGACAGGATCCGGCCGGATTAAATATGACACCGGCTTGCAATCCATACTCCCACGTGAATCAAGTCAAAAAAGTGGAAACTTGAGCGCAGTACAAACAGGCAAGAGGGATAAACTATTATTAGATCTAGTAGGTAGGTACATACTAAATAAAAAAAGTAAGTAACTTGCGTAAGGTCAGGCGTATAGTGTTAATCATCACCTCCGATACTGTTGACTGAGAATCACAGATTTTAGTTAAATCAGCGCCATATGAGCAGGCAGCACCATACCCAAGTCCGTAATACATACTTACTCAACCAGTCGTAACTCGTCTTATCAAAGTCAAATCAAAACTCGCTCAGATTGATTAAACTAGTTTAAGGGACCGGGTTCAGTCTGTCAACGTAGTTCAGGGAGTGACTCCACGAAATTAACTGTCATAATAATCTAAATGCCTAAGCTAATAAACAAGATCGTCTTGTCGTATCACATAGGTACTAGCAACCCAAATAATGTTGCCAAGGAATGAAGCTGAAGCTATAACAAAATATTTAGCACGTGGGAATGCTGAACGCGGCTCTTTCTACAAAACTGCATACACAACCTATTATTATATGATCTCAGGATGATGAAAGATCCCTTATAGTCGCGAACATTAGAATATTAGTCTGCAGGAGTTCCTGATCGAGATGCATGCGAAGACAAGAACTATCTGGATGTTATTAGAGCTCAAAATATATCAATAAATGCAATAGAATTCTGTCAGAACTCAGAGACTAGAGAGGGGACGTTATTTCCAACTAGCTTTGTTGGAGACTTATTATGCCTGTTGGTTTTCGATCTAACAAATTTCCAAGAACCACGGTTTTCTGCCAGACACGTGCCTCCAGGCCAATGCACCGACTGCATATTTTACAGGTCTCGATTATTCCCCAAACTATAATAATTATTTGTATCCTGAGTTCTTAATAGCGCTATTACGATGCTGTAACCGTTTACGCGAAGTTATGGACAAATTCTCAAATGGATTCGTCAATTGTTTGTTAATGATAATAATTTACATTATTGTTAATTCGTCTCCAAATTTCGTGTTTGCAATATACAATTACATTTTGTGTATGAACCGCCTGAATAGTAAATAAGTAGTCTTATGTGCAGAATGGTTATTTACCCTTGCGTTTCACAACAGAATAATCTTGACATCAGTCAGATACATCTTCAATAATTCTCCTAGACCATTTATTTCCAAGTCCCTGTCACCTGAGCCTGCATTCAAATCCTACATTAGTCCAATACTTAGGATACCAATATAATCATGGGCTTGATTAGTAAGAATGAGTGGAGTACATAAATTATGCAAACTTTCTTTTTGCAGTGCGGTGGAAGAAAATGGAACCAAGTCATATCTGCAGTTTCAAATTGAAAGACTCAAAGTGCTACAAGCTAAGCTGAATACGGAGGCTGAAGAAGATTATGTTATCGTCAAAGAAGAGTAAGTTTAATACTTCTTACTTACTACTTACTTAACACTTAGATTTAAGGCTGGTGTTGGAAACGTAGCTACGAGTTTCCGTCTGCTAAAGTGAAATGGTCAATAGGCATATTTCGTTGCGTAAAAGAATCAGAATTTCTTTTAAATATAAAAAAAAGAGCTTAGCCATGATAATTGTGTTTGTCCGAAATTACTATTTTATGTCTGTGCTGTTTGATGTTTTAAAAACAAAAGTTTTAAAACCTCCACAAATAACAGACACATCCGATATGTGTCGGCTCCCTTCCCGGAGACAAAATAAATTTCAATCACCCAGTTTTAGGGTTGCTATATTAAGGCCCTGACTACCATTATTTAAAAAAAATGGAAATCGGGAATTCGAATATGACCATAGACAAAATAATATACTTAGTAACCTGGAGTCTATATTATTTTGTACACATGTAATTGTTAGTTATCTAGAATTCAGAATAACTAAATTTTATTAATGCACCTGCAGGCACCGAGTCCTACATCCCTATAACAAATTGAATTGAACTATTAAGTATGGAATTCCATGGTCATTATTATAGCACGGCAGCCTCGGGCAATGTCGGGAATACAGGGACGTGGGGATACCAGATGAAAATAAAAATCTTCCTGAATTTTATTGTTTATTTAAAAAGTTTCCACTAGAAATATCAGTGTAATACACCGCCATAATAATTCACCCCAAGTATTTTCAAGAATTTCGAATAAGCTTATTATTTACGTAATATTACAAGTGCAGGAATAAGTTTGTCAACAATATCGTTCTTGGTTTTTGTCGTGCGTACGGGATGAAAATGTTAGAAACAGGTTTTTTTTATAGACGAAAGGCGTACAGACGTGCACATTTGCCTAGTCTAAACACACTGCCATTGCTTAGACACAGTAAGTATAGTAGTACGGATAGACATCGTCTTTTTATTGAGCACATAGCGTGAAACAAAGCAAAAGAAAAACCAATGCTTGTATAATGGGTTATGTATGTACCGTACGACACGTAGAGTAGCTTTTGCCTCCAAAGGTTGATAGTATCGGGCTTACCTAAAGTTTTAAATAGACCCGTACCATAACTAAACATTTAAAACCACCACTTGCGGGGTAAAATCAGACAATGGCAACACCAGTTCCGCGGGATAGCATGCCGGTTCCCGCGCCGCGTCGCTCGTTCAGTCAGTCCGGCTTCGCGCGCGTTACGGCCGAGATTCATCGTGTTCGCAGCCCGAAAAATAATAAAAAGAAAACTAATTGTTTATAACCTACCTATACAACCACTTTTTACGCGGTAAATTATCGAAGTTATTAGTAATGTTCGCGTTAAATATAAGCAATTCGGCGAGTGTACAATGATTTGCAACAATGATTCTAAGATTAAATAGTGTTAAGGGTGTATTATTCGGTCGACAAGTCACAATTTGTGTTTGAAGAGATGCAATTTATAAATAATGAAGACGACGATTTGCAATATCGGATTTTTGGCGAATCCTTCAACTTTCCTCTCGAGAATAAGAATGCTACAATCGGAAGGCGTAAAAAGTGAGTTGATTTTTATTCTTTATTTTTTTTTATGGTAGTTCTTATCTGGGACTGGGTATGGCTGAGCCCCGGTCGTATTGCGGGGAGGCCTCTTGAGGCTGAGCACCTAATTATTATTATACATGGCACTTACTTACATAAGTACCTACCTACTTGGCGATACAAAGTGTTGATATATAAGTAGGTATATGCTTTTAAAAGGTTTTATTGTTTGGACACTACATTTCGTAGTAGGTAAGTAGTTATCCACTGCTTACTAAGATACTTATTTCATTGATAAGTACTTATCTATTATATTCTCTTTTTAAATACAAGTAGAGTAGGTAAATAGGTTATAGGTACGCTCGTCACAACAGGATGCTGTTTTGAAACAAGTGCTACGTAACACGTAAGTGATAGCATTTGAGCATGAGACATCTATAAGCATGCTTGTAGCAATAAAGTGCTTAGGCACTAGCATCGAGGCGTGCTCAATATTGGGTAGTTCATTCATCAGGGAGTCTCTCCGTAGTCTGCTATCAAATGGCATCAGATGTCTGTCACATACTCATGTCAAAAGGGCTATTCCTATGCGAGCCATGACGTACCCTAAACATTGTAATTAATTCCCTACAAATGAACAGTGCTTACTGACCATCCCGAACCGAGATAGATTTGCCATTTCGTAGGTACTTCGACGTGTAGGACTCCAAGCAGATTGCTTTCGAAGATCTATTTCGAGAGCCTGTTAACTGTTTACACATTATTAACAAGCTGCATTAAGTTAAACTTAACTTGAGTTTACTCTGAAAGGCGGTGTACAATACTATCTATCTATCTATCAGCCGATAGACGTCCACAGCTGGACATAGGCCTCCCCCAACGACTTCCACACATCACGGTCCTCCGCCGTCCATAATACTGGGTTTAATATAAATAAAAGTTATTGACAAATCTACGCTTATCATAGTTGAATCTACCTATAGTTTCAACGCTATCAACAGAAGTTGAACGTGATAATACCCTGCTGAGACTGCTCATTATACAGACCTACTTATTAGGAAGATAAATAGATAGACAGCATTGCATGTGTATGGGGCCATACTGGTGGTAGGCTTGGGCCGTGGCTAGTCACCACCCACTGAACAAAGCCATGTCGCCAAGCGGCCTAGCTGTGTTCCGGCATGATGTTCGGTGTTGCCATTCATGGATGGCGGGTCAGATCAGTTGCGCTGCATGTGCCTAGTGAATGTAGCGTCTCGATCTACTGCCGCCTTCCTACCTAGGCAAGTATGCTCCATCGTAGATCTCATCGTCACTTACCATCAGGTGAGATCGAGATCAAATACTTGCCTATAATGTAATAAAAAAAGAAAAAAAAAACGAATAACAAGAAGCAGAGTATAACGATGGCTACCAAGACTAGAACCAGACGAGTCTGCAAAAAAATTCTACCAAATATTTCCGGAGTTACTAAAGCTGCACCCTTTTGACTCATTGATTTTCACTCAGAGCTTAAACCAGTAGTGTCACCAAATAGATCATTATGATAAGATGACGCAAAATATATCCATATATTCTTTGATCACTTACAAAATTCGATACCTAACTACAAAAGCGGAACACTTGAAAGATGTTTATAAAAAAAAAAAACTTGTCTCCATCAAATAGTCATTTTGTTTAACACCAGTGCCATTATTCATGTAATGGCAACATCTACGTCACTCGCTTGTACAGAACTTGTAAATCCAGAACTCAAATTGGCAGCGTTCAACAATTATCTTTTCATTAACTCGTGTCTTAAGCGAAGTACTCAAGGACGAATCGCGTCCGTCCATGGGTGTGTTCAACTACTGAGACCATTTTGTTGATGAGAAAATACCGAAACGCACGTGGCTTAAATAATCTGTCCGATTTTTATGAATACCGAGTTGTCGGATAAGCAACATTAGTCTCGTTGTTTCAGTGTTGAATTAATCAATACATCTATACAAATCAATAAAATTGCAGTGTCTGTTTGTAATATTAAAATAACCGCTTCATTTGGATGTATACACGGTACATATACAAAAACATTTTTTTTTACAATTTTTGTGTGCTTGTTTAGGCTAATCTCTGAAATGGCTGAGCCGATTTTGACGGGACTTTCACTGGCAGATAGCTGATGTAACAAAGAGTAACTTAGTCTACTTTTATTTTAGAAAAACTTTTCTTGTTAAATACCACGCGCACGAAATCGCGGGTAACAGCTAGTATACAATAAAGGATGGATCTCTTGTTCTCCGGTGATGTCATTTTAAGACGCTTTTAAGCATCGTGTGAGCTATTCTGAATGCTTAATAAGACCTTGACAATGTTTGCGTTGATGCGGTCACTAGGAGGAAATGAGATCTCTCATTCCAGTCTTGTTTCCTTGAACCGATAGCCTTGTAGGTTGTATATTTCTATGGTAAGACTTAAAAAGTTAATGCTTCATAGGCATGACAGTTAAATTATGGATCTTGAGTGATTGCTCAAGTGTTTTGCCTCAGAAGTTTGCCTTAGCGAATGTGCTATACCGAAACGAAACTTACGAATATCAAAGGATATTTTATGGAACATGATACGTTCTCTGGTCAACTTGTCTTAGAAAGATGTTATCTTTAAAACTATTCGAGACTCCAAGGTCGGAAGTTTTTTGCTCAGTAATGCCTTTGAAGATGTTAGTAATAATACTAGTTAAGCGCTTGTTAAATCGTATCACATAGTACATACATAACATGAGCGAAATAGGTGTGGTGTTCCATTTAAAAATTTACGGGGATTTTTTTTTATTTTATTATTTGGCATCACCATAGGTATTTTGCCAGTGTCAAGTAATGTATATTATTTCTGTTTTTGAATATATGCACAAGCCCAAAGGCTAGGCCCAAGTAAAATACCCATCCCTCAATCAGTAAAGTGATGGATACTTTACCGAAAGATTTTTCATGGATTTTTTGTGAGAAACTGAAAAGCCATGTTTCGTCACTCTGTTTCAATTACCTACACTTGTGCACTTTACCGAACCCATAATGGTTAATATTCCACTTAGATCACTCACTATAACTCGCAGGAACACTAGTTTTAGAAATTAAAACATAACTGACGCCATGACTTTTCAGTTTTCGCCATTTACGGGGATTTTATGTGTAGTTTTTAGTGATCCAAATTCAAAAGAATAAATGTCAACTATTCCAATAAACTTGCTTGTTATAAGAACCATAAAAATATCCCATATATAGAAGGTGATTCTATCAGAAATGGAATAGGAAGTAATTACTTACACACCTATAAATTACATTTGAATATTTAAATCGGAAAATTCGAACGTATCGAGAATCGACTATCGATTCGTCAGGATAATCTGCGTGCTTTCGGAGACCTTGACGTGCGATACCAAGGTCTCACGTACGATACCAGCTTCGCGAGATGCCTACAGCCTTCGGACGTGGGCGGGCAGGCAGAGTAGACACTGTGTCATACCGTAAATGAAGTCATGGGTGTCATTGAGAGAGACAGAATCTTGATCGGTTTAGTATTGAATGGCTTTAGAGTATAATACCTTGTTTTTATTTTATGACATATGGCTAGTTAGGTAGCTATAAAAGCATTGAATCCTTTGACTATAATCTGGGTGTTTTCAAGTCGAGAGTGAACAGAACCTTCTAGGCAAGTATGCTCCATCGTAGATCTCATCGTCACTTACCGTCAGGTGAGATCGAGATCAAATACTTGCCTAAAATGGTATTAAAAAAAATCATCATCATTCTCATCATCTCCTTCAATCATGTTTTTCGTTTGTTCATCACGGCTTTCCCCACTTACTCGCACTCACTCCGACCTGCTTACTTTTACTATAATATATATTTTTTAATCGTAATACGAAAGCGTACAATTGTTTGTTAATCAACTACAGTCTCACAATTTCGCAAAGCCTAACCTTTTGTTATATGATGTAGCTCATCGGACCATAGCTTAAGCAACATTTGACACACTTGCTCCTTGGTAACACCTTGTATTATGCCATTAGTATTCTTCCTGATCATGTATTGTTGCGTGTTTGTTTTATGGCTTGAGTGTGTACTTCTTCGAAATGTGTTTTTAGGTAGTATTTATATAGTACGCACCAAATCTTGGATGATTTAAATAGAAACCGTTTAATGTTCAACTTTACTGATAAATAATTTGTATCTGAGAAACATTCTACCAAGTCATATTCAAATGTTACTAATGAAAACATAAGAGATGTTAATAATATCGTCTAGACAACTTCTGCATCTTAAAAATGAAAAGATTGAATCATTTCAACTTAAATGGCTTAATTAATTAATGCAATTCTCCTAAATACAGCGATAAACAAGGAACATGTTGATTTGGAAATAAAATAAAGACGACATTAATGCATGTTGTTATAAAAACTAAATATATTTACGATTCAGGTGTAATAATATCCTCAAACGAGAACATAGTTCTATTGTAATCTTTAATCGACAAGGAAAATAACCAGTGGCTACATACAATTTATAAATATCGTAGCCTCTGCTCTGCCATTGAAAGGAATTTCTCAAGGTCGGAATTCTATACCATACCTATAGGATATACCTAAAGGACTTACCTATAGGACAGTTGGAACACTGGTATTTATAGTAAATCCTTTAACGTTCTAGGATAATGTTAATGATCTGGGAGGAATCAAGTTCCATTAAGCAGTGGCTTAAGTTATTTCTAGCTCTAAACATCGTTTACAAAAGGGATAATTTTATGTAAGGACAGGACTTGAACCAATAAACGTAATGAAAGCCGGGACTATTACGCACTGAGACGAGATAGGTTGTATATATTATAATGGTGATGAAAATATTCCTGAATTACCTGTATATACACACTATTTTGATGTAAATGTCTTCGAGAATGAGAAAGGACACTATTTTAAAAGTAAAGCATGGCTGAGTTCCTAGTCTATACATGACAATCACGCCTGCATTCCCCAAAGTGGTAATCAGAGGTGCACACAATATTCGCCAATAGTATTTAGACCCAAAGAAATAGAAACCAAGCCAGCTAGTATTATATACCAGGCGCATCACATCAATACAAGGGGGATTCGGGCTATTGTCACCATTTTACCACCTTAGGTATATGTTAATATCCCACTAATCCCACTATATCTATACTAATATTATAAATGTGAAAGTTTGGTTGGATGGATGGATGTTTGTTACTTAATCACGCCAGAACGGCTGAAAGGATCTGGATGAAATTTGGCACAGAGATAGATAATCTGGAATAGCACATGGGCTAATATTTATCCCGGAAAAACGCACGATTTCTATGGGATAGCATATAGGAACCGGGCATTTTCAAAAGGACAGAGGAAAAGGATATACTTTTTAATCGCGGGTAACACCGCGGGGCGCAGCTAGTATTATAATATATCATAACAAAATATCACTAAGTAGCACTTAGACTATCAACACAGTATTTTTACTGATACAAATCCAAATTTCCATATACAAATTCCCTCTACAAAAAAGCACCTTGAATTTCTTTGTCTCCCGTGGGAGTCGTATAGTGAACGGTGCATTGACCACCGTGCAACCCCTCTACCTGGAGGTAAACGACCATAGTACAGAGGGTGGCACCCCCGAAGTCAGACGATGCCCTTAATTGCTTCACGTGCGTCGGCAGATGTCAGGCAAGGTGCGAACCAGTGATGGCCGCTGCCTTATCGATAGACTTGAACTTTGCGATGGGTTTAAATACTGTTTTACGAGTACTATCAACTCACCTCACTACCTTAGTGTTCTTTAATTGAATGTAATACTTATGTTGTTTTTATCAGATTCTTTTGTAATTATTTGTATTGTATTAGCGGTTGTATTTTACCAAACTGTTTTTCTAACTACCTACATAATCATGACAAACTATAACTAGCTGTACAAAAAATTAATATTAATACAATATTTTATGTCAATCATTGTTATTTCAAATTATCCTTTATGTCATGTCACTTTAGTGTCCATGTAATTTTATCGATAGTCGATGCCCAACATCGATAAGCACAAAGTCCAGCTGTATGCAACATGTCACTCTATGAATAGTGATGTAATTGGGGTGAGTGTAGGACTCTTATTTTCACACGATTGCGACTGCAACTAAATGCACTAACAATACCTACTAATTTATACATATATACTTGTCTTGCGAACCTGACATTTCAGGAAGACGTTTTTTTTACGTAATGATGTCCAATAAATTGCTACAACGCACACTTATAATGAATAATTTATATCACCACGACAAAATAAGTTTAGACATTATTCATACGTTTTAATAATATGTTACATAGGAACCAGTCGAATTTCCGACCACGTGGAGACCGGGCATGTGTTATTTAAAAAAAAAAAAAACACATTCAATAGACCAGCTGGTTTGATGTCAGAAGAAATATTGTATAAACTTTTAAGGGGAGCTCAAGAAATTGAGGGAGCTATAATTTTTTTGGGTCCACTAACAAAAGTACGTGCGACAAGCATTTCTTTTGTCACAGTCTCGGAGACGAGACGGAATCGCAATGGTTGTGGAGTAGGTATAGTTTTTCGAATGCCAATAAGTTACATGGGTCGGTCTTGTATTCGTGTCAAAGTTCATCAAGGTTCTTTAATTCGATAACTCCCCTTCCTTTAATATCTTTTAAAAAAATATCGCCCTTTATTGTGTATAGACTTTGAAATGTCGATCAGAATCTGCTTTAGCGATATCTTTGCGCGTTTCTATCGTTTTGCCAACAATTTAATTTTATTCTTCATTTCTATAAGACGTATCAAGTATCATTTGATTACAGCTGTTATTATCGTAAATGTTTCGATAAGCATCTTACTTATTTATAATGTCATAGGTTTAATATCGTCATATTATTTTGATTGCTAATATCTTGAGTACTCGGAATACCTTCGTCAAAGAAAACTAAATATTTGTTACTACCTACCAAAAATAGTCAAAGGGTAGCTTTCTCCAGACTGGTGGTTGGTGCTGGTTTGATTTCCGTCTGGACAAATTTATGATATGATCTTTTCCTTTAAAACTTCTCAAATTGACAGGCCTTGATATTTTTGGGACCATACCATTAGAGTATTCGTCTGGTGGTATTTATTTATTTACTCTCCGTCGAGTCGTGATATTATATTACCCATCAAACGTAACGCAAAAAATCACAATGAGATTTCGATTTCTCGATTCGTCCATAGTGATTTTAAATCGATTGTGCGCAAACGGATGAATGAATCGAACGATGTGTAGGTGTTTCGTTAAAGCTGCGCCGGCGCGTGCTGACGTAGAACGCCGGGTGCGTTCCATTATTACTTATGCACCGAAGATGTTTAAAGTCGTGTGCTTATTCAAATGAGGTTCTTGCCATTCCTCCCGGCGCGACAGGCGGTTTCTATGTAGCTATTGACTCTCCAGAGTGACCGTAAATTTTAATAGATTAAGTAATCTTGGCTCTTAAGTAATTTTATTTTTAAACATCCGTACCTTGAGCTACGCCTTTTCTTGTTAACCGATGAACGGTTTTCGCTATTGATACAATAAAAATGGTTTATTAATAAACTTCAATTTACATGGTATGAAACTATGTACGGCAGACGGATTATTTGCATATAATTTCAAGAATGTTATCTATAAAGTCGAGGACATTATCAACGTTTCCGTTGACACATAGGTACCCAAAGGGTCGTACACACATTTAAGGAATTACTTCTGCTCTCAAATTACATTACAAACGTTTCGTCCATGTGGGTATAAAAAAGTGTCAAATGCATCTAAAGAAATATAATTAGCTAAATATGTATCATGCTTTATACATTTAAACAACTATACTCGTATTATATGTGCTTGTAGGAAGGAAATAATTCAAGTTCTGTAATTCCCACAGAGAATTAGTAACTAAATAATCGCTAATAACACTTGATAAATTTAATGAATATTATAGAATTATAGATCTTCAGTTTGTGTTACTACACCCTTGATTGTCTTAAGGTGCTGCATTCATTATAAGTCATTAAAACTTATATGGTGCACGTGTAGTTAGGCACTTTCTGGTTCAAATGTGGTTAACTGTTAAAAGTTTATATTGCGGTTCTGGGCAAAATTCAAATGCGGGCACCCAAGACATGAAAACAATTCTTAAGGGGCCCCTATGTTTTAGTCAACTTCTCTGTTTTATGGAAAACATGTCCAAACGTCTATCGTGCATGAGGGTTTTTTAAATACTTGTCAATTGTTATTTCCGCCTGCCATATGTCGATCGTCGATTTATCGTTCCCTTAATCTTCTGCCACATTATTGTATACTTCAAATAAAGATGATGTCATTAATCCAACCTTTCTAGAACCGGTTTGCTTCGATATATCATTTAAAATCAATTCGACAAAATTTACATTTAGACGTTTATTTCAAACTAGCAGTGCCCGCGACAGTGTTAACATTATCCGTTTGATCGAACAATTGAACCAATTTTGATGATTTTGTAAGTGTATCGAGATACCCCAGAACTGGTTTGCGGTACAGGTTCCCTGAGACTGACCAGATTTGCCGTTCAGTGAGTTCTTGAGTAATTTTTCCGGAACCTGAAATTTTTGGTACAAAAAAGTCTTCGCTAAGTGGACAAACTCTTGGTAATTGATAAATTAGCTGTTAATAATTGGTTGTTATTTTTTTTAAATAACCATTCTTCTTGAACTCATTCGACCATAAAAATGGCTCTAATATATCCTAATTAATTCATCATCTAATAGTGATAGCTTAGCTACTCCAAACGTGACGGGCATATTGTACGTGACTCATATACATCATGGTTTGATGTTTCGAAGTTCAGAACATGTGGGAACTATGGAGTTATACCTCCTGTATCTGGTTTTGCGTTTTTAGCTATAACATTTTTAATTATAATCTCATATATTATTTTAATGGTGTCGTTAACCTCTGTTTTATGTTTATTATAGCATTGTTTTATGTTTGCAGCTAACGATGTATCTATGTTATCAAGCTGTTATACATTTTTGTTACTAGAAGTAGTGTCATCGTCTCCTAATCCATAAATTTAATTACATTTTTTTTTACTCCAGCTTTTGAAATATTAGTACTATTAGGTATTATATACAGCTATTAATTTAAATTTGCATTGCTATCGGATTTCAGGCTACCTCGTCTATTATAAGAGAAGCTGATGAATAAACAATTTTGAAGTAATTTTTTTCTTTAGCCGCCGTGAGAATAAAATACTCATAAATTACAATACCGTCTGCATTTATAGATCCTAAAATCTATAATTTATGTTTTTTATATTCATTTGCCCACACAACATTTAATACTTACTCGTATTACCCGATCACGCGAGAAACGAATCCAAATAGTGATTGTAATTTATTGCACTTATAATTAAACTAGCGTGTGCACAGGTAATGTTCCCACGATACGAAACACCCCTGTTTGTGGGGGCTTGCATAGTTCGGGGGTTCGGACAAGGGGGCAAATTTGTGTTGCATGTCCTCTCATCTTTATACTTGTAAGCCAGCAGATGGGATGGCATGCTTTTAAAAAAGTGATCATGTTCCCATGGTGTGTTTTGACCCAAGAAATTAGGTCACCTTGTTTGAGTCGCGTGTGATTTATTGTTTACAACATCCTTAGTATAATATATATCTATGTTAAGCTTAGCTGAATATATATATATATATATATATATTCAGCTATACATATATATAGCTATACAGCTATATATATATATAGTCCTGTAAAGTTCATTTATTTAAATTATATAACATGTAGACTGCTGTTACTATTATAGACATTAGCAGTCTTTATTAGTGCATTATCATGAAGTGGCACTCTGATTGTTTAGTGATACAAACGATTAAACATATATCTTGTAACTGACGCACCTAAAAGATAAATTTATAATTTGCATAATTGTTTCTTTACTACTGACTATTTAGCGTTGTCAAGAGCTTAGCTCTCAAATTATGTTCTAAAATTCACCATATGACATCATCGCTGTAACTATCCAGGGAAAAAAGTCAATATGAATGAATACAAAATATCGATTTATGGCGGCACATGAATTCCGGCGCGCTGCGCATGCGCCATCTGCGCCCCCACGCACAGTGACGCGTTGATTAAGCAGCTGCGCGGGCGAGGGATGCGCGAAGCCCACCAATAACAAAGCTTAGTACTATTATGACATACTACACCCTATTCTCAACGAAATAGAATTCACTATAATATTATCATCGGTAATGCCATGATTGGTTGACACATTATTGAAAAGCGCGCAATAGGATGTGTTTTACCTCCCAGAGGCACTATTCTGCTATAATTTATGAACTTCATAATAAGTTTAAGCTTTAAGTTGCAGGATATAAGATTCGAAATCATTGGTCACGATGGAAATGTGAGGTTTTGTTCGTAGGATTACATGAATGGGGGGATTAAAATTGGGGTTGCTCAAGTTTTTACAGAATGTTATCATATCGTTTTGGGTTAAAATAAAGGTGAGCCGTGTTACATAATAGCCGGCAGGGAATGAGGGTTCTGGTAAAAGCAAAGAATCTGATAAAGACGAAAAAAATATTCTTATAGATTAGAAAAGCGTTAGAATGTCGTCAGATGTTTCTCAGTTTTTTTTTTTTTTTATTACATTATAGGCAAGTATTTGATCTCGATCTCACCTGATGGTAAGTGACGATGAGATCTACGATGGAGCATACTTGCCTAGGTAGGAAGGCGGCAGTAGATCGAGACGCTACATTCACTAGGCACATGCAGCGCAGCTGATCTGACCCGCCATCCATGATCAGTTGCCTTTCCGAGACTACCAGCCAATAATCTACCTTCTTTGAGATAAATCCAAATATGATAGAACTCTCTAAGTGCTTGCCATCTTGTCTTGATGACGTCTTTGAAATAAAACTAATCTTAAGGATTTTATCGCGGTTTATTTTTTATATTTTACGTTCCCGACGTTTCGGCTGCTTTGCAGCAACCATGGTCACGGGAGGACTGAGGTGTTTGACGTCCTGGTGTCATAGTTTGACGGGGGTACCCTCATATTTAGTTGTTACTTGCGGTCCGATCTACGCAGAAAGAGCTCACTGTGTCTTGAGGTCTTGCAATGGTACGCTTGGTTCTGGATTTTATGATGTTTACTACAGGGTCCCAAGCTTCCAGCTTTCTTTCCTTCCTTTCCTTCCCAACTACAGGGTTCCAATCCTTAAGATTAGTTTTATTTCAATGTGTAGTATTCGCGTAAATATAAGAAATCAATATTGATGACGTCTTCTTGATTATATATGCGGAGAGATGTTTACGACTTCCAAATTATTGTGCCTGGGATAGGTTTTTGCAATTATAAATAGCACCTATATTTAAATGGTTAAAGAACATTTCGCCAAATTAAGGTTCATTAAAATCTCAATAGTCACCCATTTGGAGTTCAATGCACTTTTGAACAATAGACTCCTTTATAAGAAGGGGTGCCGGAATTTTTCTTGAGGTAACCAAAACTGGTTTACGTTGATATTTGCTGTATGTTTATAGAGCTTGTGTGAAAATTACATGTGGAGTATGAGTTTAGAATAGTCCACACCCCAGGAATACGGAGCTGGTGAATAGCACTAGACATATTGGGTATACTGCAGAAGGGCAGTCTTTGCTTCATTGTTTCTCCACTTCCTAGACTTCTGCCTTTTCATTTACGTCGGATTCTATCCTATTAGCACTCTGATTCAGCTTCTCACTGCCCATAATTAATGTTATTGGCGTTAGAATGCCAAACAAAGCGCCCCCGAGCCCCCCACCTCCCAAAGGAGACACTTATTTTTTAATTCTGGTCATATTACACACATCATCTGCAATCTTTTCAATTTTCGCTCTCTTACCGCGTGTGGCACGATGCAAGCTTCAACCATAATCAACTGCATTTTAATCGACTAGCCTACACTAATCTGCCAAATTATCACCTTTTAAAAACAAATAAAACAAATCGATATAATTAGACGTCGTTAATCACGAATCGGTATCGTGAATTTGTCGATCGTTGACACGTGGCACGCCATATGGTGTATCACCTGCCCGCCTACTAAAGGTTTGTTCAGACTACTATGGGATCCGCGGCGGATGTCAGGTAGCGGTATTTTTGTGCCGCGCTGCGATATGTCAACACTGGGCATTTACACTCGAAGCGGATCCTGCTCGAGTCTAGTCATACCTTAATAAGAGGTGGTGTCCTGTATGGCTGGAGTTGATCCGGTCTGCATTCTTCAGGCGGTGTTCCCGGCACTCGGGTCGTTGACTTTAGGTGCGAGTTCCATTTTTGTTTTATTTGGCGCGAATGCTTTTTTTAGCGTAGGCAAAGGTCATACTCTGTAGGAGGTCTGGTTGTACCAACAGCTTCTTTTGTTTTGTTAGTATCTACTTATGCGTCATTTTGTGCAGTATAATGGGTGAGCTGTCAAGTTCTTTATACTTCTAAACCCCATAAAGATGTTTAAGTTTCCTTATAAAAAAATTTAATGATTCAGTTCATCCTTAACTTAGATTCGGATAGCATAAAATGTTTCCATCTAAACCCTCGAATTCCAATTCCTGCCTCCAAAGTTAGCAGTATTCGATCACTATTCGAGGTGTTTCTAACCGAAAACCCGAAACAATAAGCTATTACTAGCCTCAAATATCTACATAAACCATGGCAATTTAGACCTCGCGCTACGAACAATGACCCTACACAATAACGCAATCTTTCCGAGGCCCCGACCAATCGCAATCTATTCCAAACATTCAGACTGTCACGCACACATATTGTTGATTTATTGTGCGTATGAGTAGGTTGAGGTGACGATGACCTCACTGGCGTCACAGGAAGCCGTTTGATGCGAGCGGCCAGTAGTAGTCGCAAGTAATTAGACCTTTGGAGGTTGTACGTCCAGCATCGGATGCCTTCGGAATGGATGGATTGATGAGCAAAATTCGCTATTATTTCTTGAGAATTCGAACTTTTCAAGAAATAAAGATTTTCCAACGAAACCTTCAATGCTGGTTTGAAGTATACGAATTATACAAAGTACGCATAAACCGGGATAACTGTAATGTCGAATAACGTCACTGCCATGTAAAACTCATTCGCTGTATCTAATCATTTTGTTGGATTGATCGTATTTATAGACATGGGATTAATTTACATTATAGTTCGATGTTTCGACTTTTACATCCCTAAAGCGCTCTTTAACCGTCAACCAAAAGGTTCGGTGGTATGCGGTTTATCTTAGCTTGACTCTGACCTCTTTCAGTTGCAGGGTTTTGAGGGCAAGGGGTTGTGATAAGTAAATCCTTGACTGCAGAGCAAAAACTTTAGAAAAGGTTATTTTAGGATTTTGTAAATTATTGTCAGCTGCGTGTACAAAAGCTTTATATAAACCACTGGTCCAATTTTCACAGGAAAAAAGCATTGTCACAAAAAACGTTCAATATTAAAATATAAAATAACTGGTTCATTAACGCTTTCTCTAAACACCTTTCGGTACGCGTGCGGCGTAATTGTCGAGTCGATATAAGGGGAGGAAGTTGAAAAAATAAGGGTACAAATGTCAGGGCATGTGCGCGGGGGCGGCCATTGTGCTACTGCCTTGAGACATTAATCTTAGGGGTTGAGTGCCCAGGTGAACAACCCCTGGCTGCCTTTGTAAGTTTTACAATACAGCGTTTCTTATACGGCTGAGTTTGACCGCTGTTTGGTTCGAGGTTCGAAAGTTCCTTAAAAGTTCTTTTCACTAGGGCATGCTGACGTTGGATTTTTTATGGATTGATCATCCGAATGTTAAAAAATACATGCATTTGATAAACCTATGATGGCAATGCGAATAGAGAAATTGGTTGTACAAGTTAAGTGACGTTGGACATAGCAAAAGACCAGTTATCTAATGTTCAAGGATTTGCCATAATTCTTGCTTCATAAAAAGTACCTCTCCCAAACATGAATTAAGCAAACGTTTTATGGGGATGATGCTAGAAGAAGCTAGTGCTTACTTTAGAGTTCTTGCAGATGTATTTGTATCAATTTTGACGATTCATACGTACTGTACTTAATGGTTTAAATGAATAAAAAATATTTTGATTCTACCGGGCATTCAATTTTTCACTGTTACTTGTCGTGGCGAATAGAAGTGATAGTTCTGACATATCTATATACTTGAACAAGTCTGAATTGTGTACAAGTTGCTACATGTATGCCGCTAATCGTTATTCCGATCGTGGCAGCTGTCCCTTTGTGCTCACCCCTCATTGCGACCGTCCTAATGTCATCTATGTACGTAATAACTGAATTAAATTACACTTATGTTCGAAATGTTTTAAGGGAAATGGCTTTGGCATCACCTTTAATTGTTAGCAAAAAATCTATTTGTCTTTGGTTGGGTAATTTAATCGTATTTGTTCAAAAGCTGATTATAAATAGTAAGTATGATATTTTCACGGGTCAACATTGTTAAGAAGAACCGGTTCATATATAAAAATAATAAGGTTCAGAGCTTGGTTAAAAAAGACCGTCTTTACTGTCAACAAAAATGGCGAACTAATAATTCTGTTAGCCTATTAGTGTCCTTTCAATTATTTCGATAAATTCGAGACAATCAACAACAGGCTCTTAAGTGGTAGTCCAGCAAAAAGTTCACACATGTTTTGTATTTGTCATCCGCGGCATATGGTATGGTAGCGCCTCCGACGCCTTTGCAATTAAAAAAAGTCCCCTCTATTTGATAAACAACTCGGAAGTTGCTTCCAGATTTTGTTTGAACACTGATGTTATTTTGCAGGATAATGCTTATCATGTTAATCCAAATAATTATTAAATAATAGGTATTTTCTGTACTTTATCAATTGATCTCTTTTCACTTCGTGAATTGTAGACTATTTTATAGTCTAATGAACGAAGTAATTCGTTATAATTCACGTATCGTCATCTGATGACTTCAGTTTCAGTTTTGGAGTATACTAAGGGTTAACGTATATTGGTTTAATTATGAAGATAGGTACACAAAGGTATTCCTAGATAGTCCAGAAAAAGAAATGCTGACATAAAAACATTTATGATAAACTGCGCACAACCACGCGAGACCTTTACATTGCGTGAGAAAATACAAGGCTTTTGTATGCGCTGCCATCCCCTTGGTCTATCTCTATTGTAAGTTCCTATCCCACGTGAGTCTCGTCTAATATCTATTTTAAAGGGCTAGCGAACCTGTTTCTAACCCCTGACAGCTTAAGAAAGTTCAGGTGTTGTCAATTTTCTTGATTAAATATTAATTGGAGAATTATATCCTTTCCTCGTATAGCCAAAGAAACCTTGTCTTAGTTTACACGATCCAATTACTATTACCCCTGAATTTAGAGACGTTATCAAACGTCAGATAGTACTGCGAAAAGCGAAAGCCTTGGCCTTGTCCGCAGTAATATAAGATGTTTAACAAAGTTATAGAACATCTATAAATATTAAGGGTTAATATTCGAGAAGAAAAAAAAAACTTTATTATGATAAAGGTCATAGTATAGTAATTATATTAGCCATTTGCTGTGTACGTATTGGCCTCTTCTATGATTCATATAATGTGCGCCAAACATCATCCATTCTCATCTAGCCAACTATAGTCCAATCCAGGCATGAGACCCTTCAAGTAACCTCGCAAAGGGGTGTTTAAATAATAGACGACCCATCTATCTTGCAACGCTTAAATAGAAAATAGCGACCTCACTGAATGGGCATTCATTTGGGCCACTTTGTCCAAACGCCTCAATAGCTAACACTTGAATAAACAAACATTTTTTTCTGTGTAGTGACGTCATTATCCATATTTTATGACTGAGAAAATTCTTGAAGGCATGCCGATTGCCTATGCTTATTAGTCTAAACTTATCAGTCTAGAGACGACCACTCACTTTTATTGCCAATCCTCAACAGACTTTTTTACAAACATTATTTTTTCACGCTATTTATCTGAAGGACGACAAATTATCATCGCTTGGTTGGTCCAGCTTGTGTTACCACCACCGCATCGGCTCCACTTTCCTTGGCTCTCGTCGTGCAGATTCCGGTGTCGAGTTGCGAAACAAAAACATGTCGGCTATATGAGGTCAAAACAGGGCTATAAAATTTCTAGTAGCCTTTGTTTTCTTATGTTATTGTTTAGTATAGGATGTCTAGATCTCGTTTGTCTTAATTACTAATATATTTTGTTGCAATTATGGAGGACTATTATTGAGTGTAACTACGTATAATTTCAGCACTGGTCAATAGTTTAAGATTTCTTACTGTTTTCTATTTTAAATGTTGCTGCATTTAGCTAGTAGAAAATTGTCCTGGACTTGTCTTCTAAAGGCGTAGCCATAATGAGTATACAAACATGATCATACATATGTGCTTGTATGTTGTACGTGTTAAAGGCCTCTCCCTCGTCAATTGGCAGATACAAATCAATACAGAAACTACCCCTTTACAACCCTAACAACTGAACTTGATTTTGGAGTTAAAAATATTATGCCCTATCTTTTTATTTTTATACAGATCCCCATTTTGGATATACAGTCACGTTCAATTGTTGGTTTGTCTATGTTCTGTGGTGCAATCTAGATAGTTTACAACTCTGTGCAGATGAACAGAATAGAGCTCAAAATACCTTTTTAAAAGTCAAACCTATGTATCTCATCCCTCATTAATCCAATTCATATTTCGTTCTAGTTACTCAGTGCCCACGCCGATACGGAGTGTTATTTCAGTTTTAACTGCGTAACAGGACCCGGCGCAATGTTTATCTTAATGATTTTTACACCAAACCGTTATAATTATGAGAGGGCTTCATTACTAATGCGATAGACTTCCGAGAAACGCAACGAACTAGTGCATTAATCTGATATGGGAAAATATATGATTTATGTGTCGCATGGGAAATGTATCAAACGCAAGTAGCTATGGGAATTGTTCTGCGGTTTTAGATCGTATATCTATAGGGAGTTTGTAACAGAAGCTTACTTATGACGCAAGATATACTTTATGTCAACTCCAAGATCACAATGAGAATCGAAAAAAACAAAAACATCTTTAACGTTGAATCCGTTTGACTATTCAATGCTTTAGTAACATGTAAATATGACCACGCCGCATTAATGATTTCAAATAACTTTAGTTATGTAGTGCGTCTAGACTTATGGCGCCGTTCTGAATTCGAGATAAACATTACATATGTGCTCATAAGTATACATCGATTAGAACATCAATGACATCAGGGCCGTAGATGTTCCGGCCGAAGACGCACATCCTGGTGGAAAAACCTTAGAGACAGTTTTGGGTGCAGTACCAGATCCCTATTTCGGCCAGCCTTCTCCAAAGCCAAAATAATCATGACGATCGCCGACCCCCGATAGGAGATGACATCAGAAGAAGAATAAGAATGATAATAACAAGTCTTAGGCCACAGTGTAACAGCATTTCAGAATTTACAAGGTTATAGCTGTGATCTTTTATTAGAAAAGTTGTTTCAATTAAAAACAACAAAATTTTGTCGCTAAACTGTGACTTTATTCCCTATCCGATTCTAAACGATCTTCAATCAATGAAGCTCGCGATGCCCAAGGACCTATTCTGTTCACGTCAACCTTTGAATTTAGCACGATATGATAAGCCGCTGATAAAATATTCTTTCATTCATCAATTTTGCGTGTATGACAACATTCGGCTTCATTATATTTAGTTCTTGATCCAACATAGTGGTTATCGTGTGACCTATTTGCCTGATGTGTTATGAAACGTTTAATAGGCATTTGATAAGCTTTAATTGAATTGACGTGGCGTTTGTTGTTTTATGTAGGTACATGGTATATTATTAGCTGTGTGTTCATAGAAATAATTGACTTATATGTATTTTAGAACATCATTCAAGATAAATAATATTGGATGAATTTTTTATCACTTTCAAGAAAATCTCAGCGAGGAAATACGGCCAGCATCTTGGGCACGCTACCGCATGGGCCAAATTTTTTTACACATTTTGTAGCTTTTCTATACTCTTTTTAAGTTATATTAGTTTGTAAATATTTCAGTTATTTTCTTACTATCAAATTGGATGTTTGTTATTTGATGAAGTTATTTACATTTATTAAATTTTAGGTTTCTTAATTTAAAAAATCTCAATCTTAAAGTCACTGACCAGTGGTTTGTATATTCTAACGGGATGTATCGAAAAGGTACATGTCTAAGAATGTTTTGTGTACACCCGAAGTGCTAATAAGCAGGTCGTGCGAGGGGACACAAGACAGGAAACACGGCTGATGCGTGAGTTAACAGGACACTTCCTCAAGGAACCCCTTAAGGACATTTCTTTACGTCCCCATTTGCGTCAGGAAATTGGCGATTCGGTAATAAGCATACCTATTGTTTTAAATGTTCTTTATTGTGATTGTGGAAAGGATGTGTTCTGGATAGTTAAACGTCTAATATAGGGCAATGATACTATTTTTATTGAGTTTTGCAAAAGTAATATAAGAATTTATAAAAGTAAAACAAGAATGTATTATAATAGAACAAAGCCATCTCTCAAGCCTACATAGGTAGAATTTTCTTCTTATTTTAAGTCTAGGAACCGGTCTATTCTATCTATATATATACAACTAAGTCGTGTTAGTACACAAAATTATTACTCAAGAATTGGTGTGCCGATTTTTATGACCTTTGTCTCCGCCCCGAATAGCAGAATAATTATTAAAACATGAGAAATTTCACTAAAAAAATATTATAAAAAGATAATTGATTTTCTCATACATTTGATTCTGAGGCGGTACGAATTTCGCCGAGACAGCTATATATGAATAAAATAGAGTTTTGAACATGTTTAACGCCTTCATAAGTTGTTGCCCTAAACATCAAATATGTACCCAAGTTCATAATTTGTTGCTTCATAATTTAAATTTCAACACAATCTTTGCCCTATTTTTTGTACTATAACCTCCGAATATAATCAGTCGTGAAATCAAATGACCCGGTAGGGTGGTCATCACGCGACAGGTGGAAATGACGACACAAATCGAGCCCCTCTTCCTCACTATAATTAACCGTTTTCCGTGTGTGATTAAAATGTGATCTAAGATTGTGGAAGTTCCTTCCTTAACGAATTGATGATGGCGATGGTGTAGTTAAAGAAAAAAAATGATCAGCTGTTATTTATTTAGATTCTTTTTCGTTGTTGCAAAATATTTACTCTAACTTACGTCATAATTTCGTGATTAGCTCCTTGGCTCGTGGCTTCAATAGAACCAATTCAATATAACAATACCAGTTATTATTAGCATGGTTACAGATATTTCTAAAATATTGATCCCATTATGTGAAAGAGAAGAGATTTTCCATCCATGCATTTAACTTTATCTTAACTTCATCATTTGATATTGGATAGCGTGTTTAATCGGGATGGTTCATAGCTATGTTTGGTGAAAATCTTTTAAGCTGTTTCAAAATTATCAGCTCTTTCCCATGTCGGTGTAGGGTTTTATCATCCGATGACTTAATTTTACTCGACCGATGCAATGGGTTCCATAATTGCTACACTAGTGATATTATTTTTGACTATTTAAACGTTCGTTTTTATGTCAAAACTTAAAACATTTGATGTATTCTTTATTTGATGTGTTCTTCACTAAAGAAAAATAGGAAATAAAAATATCAATGTGAAAATGTCGTACTTTTATCAATCATATCAGATTAGATCCATTCGTATCTGGCATTGCCCTTAAATTAAACATGATCACAGACTGGTTTCACAGTACGCTTATCATTGTGTGGCTGCAATAGCAGGAAGTAATGATATCACTTACTAATTTAAACTAATATTTGGTAACCACAACATGTATCGGGCATCTGAATAAATACAGAATCAGTAATTGACAAAGGTGCGCGGCTTGCATTTTAATGTTTAGTCAATGCAGTAGATTTGCTCAAGTTGTTATCCGATAGAGCTCTTTGTAAGATACTGTTGTCATTAGTGTTGAAGCATCAACTATAATTGTAGTGTCAATGCAAATTAAGTTCAAGAGATAAAACTGCTATTGAAGTATCTACTGCGATTATGCGCCTCTCGCGACACGCAGTAAGAGAACGGAAGAACTATTTAACCCTTTTACACGCTCCACATACGAGTACATATAGTGTTGTTATCACTGCTTTAGTTGCGAAACGGTCACGAAAACTTTTTTTTTTTTCATGATGACACCTTCGATTGTTACTGAAGCTGACGGATGCAACCCCTCCACCAGTCTATGTCCAGCAGCAGGAGTGTCGTTCACGTTACTCGACAAAAAAATAACCTTATCCTTTATCTTATGGAGATTATTCTGGCCTTCCTTTTACCGCGCTGAAAGGCTGTTCTTTTATTACGTAAATTTTTTTTTTTTTTTTTTATTACATTATAGGCAAGTATTTGATCTCGATCTCACCTGATGGTAAGTGACGATGAGATCTACGATGGAGCATACTTGCCTAGGTAGGAAGGCGGCAGATCGAGACGCTAAATTCACTAGGCACATGCAGCGCAGCCGATCTGACCCGCCATCCATGAATGGCAACACCGAAAATCATGCCGGAACACGGCTAGGCCGCTTGGCGACATGGCTTTGTTCAGTAGGTGGTGACTAGCCACGGCCGAAGCCTACCACCACACACACATTGCCACATTGGACTTCTTAAGCTCAATTTATTAATTCCAAAATAAGATTAATGCAATTTCTTAGAATCTACAACAGTTTAAAAACAGCTTTTTTAATACTGCTAACTAATCTGTCCGATCAATGTGGCTTGAAAATCTTGAAATGTATATTATGCCAATGAAAGTGTTTCCCTTTTCGTATTTGCAAGGCCTTGAGTGACTTCAAAAGCCGAACCCCCGTTATCGAAAATTAGTTTAGCATCCGGCATTTAGTCACCCTCTTGTTTTTGGATTTTTTTGTTTACTCGGCCATTGAAAGTCCCGTTGATCCGAAACACATGTCTTCCATATTTTCGTGTTTTGATTTTTGTGCAACATTTTTTGTTTAGTTGCAGTATTGGAAGTATCTGTGGGAAATAAGTATCCTTGAGTCTTATTTTTGTACAGTTTCAGGAACATAAAAGTAACCTCATTCAACTTCTTTCTGCGTCATTTTAAGGCACTTAGTTTAACTTCTACGTTAATTCCATTATCGTAATTTACATTTATTGTTCTTTGTGCCGACCACGTTGACCTATCCGATAAAAAAGTATCAATAATTTCATTTGTACTTTTCTATTACCAAGCTACACCTGCGTACCTTTTGCCTGTGTTGTGCCACATTCCCACTGCGGGGTAATGATTTCTATACCTGATGACTCATCCTTGTCTACCACATTATATTTCCTATCCGCTGTCCTCCTCTTTGGAATTGCCGCGCCCCTGCAGGGTTCTTGTTCCACACACCCTTATTACATCTTGCGTATGCGCATGTGTGGGTGAGATAGTCTACGTGTGTGCGTATGGGAACGTGTAGGCAAAGAGGGTTTCAATGGCAGAGTTGTTGTGGCTTTAGTTGCGCGTGAGTCGGGCTATAGAGATGTGATTTCGGTGGAATTTTGGCGGGAACACTAGGGTACCCAAAACTATTGTTTATGTTCGTGATGTTGTTTCAGTGTGAGCAATGGGGTACTTGCTAGTTGTTAATAATTTTAGATAACTCGACGTGATGATAAATGAGTGAGTAAATATATAAATTTAGATTGTGTTGGAAACACAGACTTGTGTGGAAGTTCAGAAGATAAAGGCACGTTTTCAATGCATTTGTTTTGGTAAATGTTGCCACATACAAAAGCTCTTTGACTTATAAACGATTCGGCATAAACTTAGAAACATAGTTTTTTATGTGTTCGTTAGTGCCATAGACCAGATTTTTTTTAATGTTTCACTTGTACCGCACGCCGTGTGTTATCAGAATATTCTAGCAAGTCTGTGGTAGACAAATGTTTTTTTTTGGTCTTTGCGTATTAAACAATATGGCCCAATATATTTGGGCTGATCCCTAAATTTACTAATACATTCATAGTCTCAGCTGCTTGCAGAAATGACTTAAAATCGAAATTGAGAATGTCTCGCCCTGACCTAGCTCTTCACCCTTAACTAGCTCCATTCTCTCTGGAAGTTTCTCAGACATAAACTACCAAAGTGGCTTACATGTTCGTTCACGTGATAAAAAAAGAAAAGTATTCGATATGTGGAAACCCGTTTATTGGGCTCCGAAGTGAGACGAAAATTTATTTAAAGGGTACCGTAACTAAAGATACATAAAGCTCATTTCTTTTTAATTAACATAATCTATTTGATGCATATGTTAAAACTATTGGCTCGTATTGTTGATGGAGAGAATACACAGTATCCTGCTTCTTGCACGAGCATCGATGTTATGGTACATAATATTGATACTTGCAAGGCGTTGTGCAATATACGGGCATAAAAAAAATTACATGTTCTGACATCAGTGGTTCCTACTTTAACAAGTATAATAATATCTGTAGTGTTTGTTACTTTAAAGAATATAAGAGGTCCAATTTAAAAAAAAAGATGGCTATAAAAAAAAATGTATGTTTTTTTAATAAAAATATTCAAATGTCAAAATGGCCAAGAATTCTGTCTTGCCTTTTTTCAATTTCTATCTGTAGTCAAAATGGCCAAGTGACACGTAGCTTTGTCTATAGTAAAAAAAGTAGGTGTGTTGAATTTAAATTTCGAATATCTCGAGTTTCGTTATTCCATATTCAGGTATTTGGGTATTTGCAATGAATGAGAACCGAAACTGGTTTCGATATCAGCTGATGTCTCGCAGCGTGCATAAATAACTCGGATGTTTTTTTCATGTCCATTCTTACCTCACCCAAACATGCAGATTCAAGAATTATTAGTCGCCTCCGCTTACTTATTTTTCTATAGCTACGCGAAACTCGTTTCGTAAGAAATAGAATATACGACGATCGATTTACAACCTTATTACGTACACGTTCAGTTTCGATTGCACTGTCCTCAAAGTGCTTCTCTTCGGATTATATTGTTCGCCTATGTACTATTCAGGCGGCAAAACTAGTGTTTTTTTTTATTCAAGAATGACAACGACAAATAATGCTGACTGACTGCGTAGCGTAGGTTATTAATAAACGACATTGTTGGGTGCAACAAAAAGTCGCTGCAATACATCACACGTAATGTAGTAAACATTTTTTTTTTTTATTTCTCCCATGGGTGGCAAATTAACTTACAGTACCTGGCCGAATATATTGCATATCGGCTTTAGAAAGAGACAGACCTGGTACCTAAATAATGAGTGACAAAGACGACGCTCTACTAAGCCGAGACGCCGATGGGTAATATTTTTAACAAAGCATTGTATAAGGTTTTGCAAACAGTTATATACCACTCGCAAAAGTGGTAATACTTTTTGATTCATTCTTTGTCTTTTGGTTGTTGATATATTGATGCGGGTGGCACGGCAGAGCCTTCGCCAAGTTTATCTGATAAAGCGGTACTTTCTCGAAGGGATTCGAGTATTCGACGTTGTTTGAAACCTCGAATAAATAATAGACTTTATCTTAGTTATCTCTCTTTAAACACGCAGCGACGGAACAGAGATTTACCCAAACTATACTATCTAGATAATATGTCTAAATTATTCTTCTATCTACACATTAATTACTTACCTACTCGAATGTTTTTGTCACAGAATTCGATAATACCTAACTAATTAATTAAATGTCGAGCTTTATCGTGTCACAGATGTTATTTTTTTGCGGGAGACAAGAATGTGTTTATGGATCTTAGAAATATTGTTAATTATTACCTTTGAAATACCTTTTTAAGTTTCATCTTCTTGTATCATTGTTTTTGCGTTTCGTTCATGTCGAAATCGGACACAAATCATACAGTTGTACAAATCATACAATAAAAGAAAGAGATCTAAAAGCTAAAGTCAAAACAAAAATATGTAAGTAGGTCCTTTATCTCCATCAAAAGCTCACATATTTTAATAACACGTGTTAAATTCAGAGGCCCCAGTGCCTCAGGACCGCTCCGCTGATTACGTCAGAGATATTATTATCTAAGACGAGCCGCCAGGATAAACAGGATTTATGTACAACATCATACATATTTCATGTCTCTTTATATGATAATTTTGAACGTGAGATGAGATTTTGTTTGAATTATTTCGATGTTTGTTTTGTTGGCAGTAAAATATGTCATTTTAGGTTATTTTACGGAGTGTAGACACTTTATAAACGGTTTAATGTTTACTGGTTCTGCGAGAGCTCCATCAATTGCTGCAGATGGCAATAGTCATGAGTCTTATGTATTTTATTTTTTGGACCTTTTTTCCAAGTTATTTAAGTCTTTGGTAATAAAAAATTGCATTGTGCAATGTTGTCGTCTTTTAAAAACCCAAGGCATTGATACAAAACGTTCCCTAATGAACAATTACACCAGCCACGGCTGTGTTGGCTCAACAACGGTACTTTGTGTGGATAGGTAAAGTTTCAAGTAAACAGAGACATCCTTCTGTAAGCTTCAACACTCGGGAATGTTGGAAACTGCGGTTCGTTATACACTCGTAGACATCTTGAATTCTACGAAACATTCGCTTTGCTTACTACTTTTGTTAAAGTGTCTTAAGTAACCGAATAATCTGATGAACTTACAAAAATTTACATAATGCTTCTTAGACAATCTAAGGCCAAGGTAAAATCTTGCTGAGATATTTTGCATTCAAGACACTTTTTATAGTGGTACTTGGCCAGCTAAACAACCGTTACTCCTTTAAGCCAGTGTCGAACGAAGACGCTGAGGTTTGTTTGACCTTCAGCCAGTCCCGGTGAAACGCAAACTGTCTTAAAACCGCAACGAAAAGACAAAAATAGAGAGTTACTAGAAAATTATAATCAAATAGGTTCCTATTTTAAAGTCCGATTTTCCTTGTCAACAGACGTGGTGGCTATGAATCTGAGACTAGTGAATACTCAGAGGACTCAACAGCGGCGTACGAAGATGTACCGTCTGCAACCAAAAGCGTTGGGCCGAGGAAGAATATCAACAGGGGAAGGTGGACGAAGGAGGAGGTACCTGTGACCGTCACTAAGACTTCGTTATTATTTTTATTATATAATCTGCCCTTATCTCACCGACATGGAGTCGGGGTTGTTTGTTTCTTCTCCAATTCCTTCCTACCTTTCTCTCTTGTTATTTCCTTTCTTCTTCCTTTTTCAGTCAATCGCAGCAACATTCACTCCTTTACCCATTTTTCCATCCATTCAAACAGTCAATTTATCAGTAGTAGTAGTTTTATCAGTTTCCACATTTTATATACCTACCCTGTTTATAACATTATGCTCTGCAAGCTAATTAGATATAAAACTAGCTCTTCATACAAAAATATTATAAGACAACGCCGTAGTTGAAGTCAATATAAGTAGGAAAGTGAAAGACTGTTTTAGGAAGGTCAATTCCTATTTCCAGGATAAAAAGCTGAAGCGGTTGGTGAAGATGTATAACGAGAACTGGGAGCAGATAGCTGCCGAGTTCTCCGACAGATCTGACGTGCAGTGCATGCAGCGGTGGACGAAGGTCGTCAATCCTGAACTAGTCAAGGGTCCGTGGACGAAAGAGGTAAAATATAGTTGCTCAACATTAAGTTCCTTTTCAGTTTGTAGTACAAATGGCAATGATGAGGCCGCTGGCAAAGACAATCGATATGGACGAAAAATCTGTTTAAAACAAATCAAGACTAATTAACACAACCACTGCTGTCTTGCTCACACATTACGATCATAAACAAGATGGCAATACTGTTCGTCAACTTTAGTCTATGTACCAACAGAACTCGGTGTAGAATGATTTTTTTTTATGTAACTCCCGAATCCGAAGAAGTAACCGTCAATTGCCTCCAACAATTCGCCGGTGATAAAGAATGACGTCATATGAACATTCGCTAGCATAGTTGAAACAGAAGAATTTTGTTTTTTTTTCCACGCTGAAGCTTTAACATAATGATAGACCACAACAGATTGATCAATCACTACAAACCTATCTATACAGAAGATCCATGAATCCTATCTTTAAGCACTTTCATATCCACTAAGCTCAGAGTAACATAATAAGCCATACATTAAATTGACCGCATCGAGTGTAAGGCAACCGCAAAGAAAATTTCATTTTTTATGCTGCAGATAAAAGGATGTGTAATGATCGGGCTATTTATGCTACAATGTAAAATGTTATCGAAGATCAAAGTATTTTCTTTATCAACACAATACTGAGCTCTATAATTCATATGTAACACGTACTTGCTATAGATCTTCAAAGGATGTTTCACCATCTATATTATATTAGAGATGACTTGTTTAAAACCCTTGTTGGTATAGCTGATACAGCTCTTTCCACCTGTCTCTATTTAGAGCCGCCTTTATTACCTTTTACGACATGACACTTACCTTTTTAATTATACAGAGATGCCTAGGTGAAAAATATTGTGGCGATAAAACGGTTGTTGCGGATTATTGGCTCATTTACAACCTATGTAAGATTTTTGTCACGTTATAAGTGCTGTGTAGTCACTTGATGAGAATAATTTATAATATCCCTGCTTACATTCTTCGTTGTCCTTAATTGAATACGCAGAGCGGCGTCTATAAAATTCTATTTACAGAATCCTACCTTTAAGCTTTAGGTGATTCATGACTTCAATTTGAAGATGACACAATTTGCAATTGTATCCCATGAATTATATTCGATTAGAATATTCCCTACGTTGTCCTGAAATGTGGAGGAAGAATGAGTTTTATTCTCATACCCTTTTTTGTTATCGTAGATACTACGCAACAAGCATCTACGATAACAAAAAAGCAACAAACAAAAATTAAGCAACTAGGTGATGTGCAAGACCTCCAAGAATTTTCCGACAAGGCTTCTAATGTAATTGTTGTCTAAATAAATTATAGCCAGAGATAAGGAGTTCTACCTTCTTGACCTGCCCCAAATGCAATTTATCTTTAGAGGTCGAAAAGTATTTAGGCCGTAAGCGAGGGCTCCAGATCAAGAAAGATGGTGCAATTCTCTTTAACGAAATTTTTAGCACCAAATATTTGCCGATTTGAATCCTTTTGAGATCTAATGTTTGACATACATCAATTTACAGTGGCAATAAAACGTATCGCCAATCAGTCTACGCACGCTAGCGATGAGTCAGCGCACAGGTCATTTGCACTGCACGCATGTGCATGCATAGAATGCTGATATAATTAATGACTATTCATTGTTGCTGATGCAAAAGCGCGATCTTGTTTGCATTGAGGATGCTTCGCCAATACTTGGAGGCTGCGATATTTGGCCAATGTTGGATGGATAAAATCTTTTTGCGAAATGGTGTTTTATTTTCTCGATTGCTTGTTATACAGTTAGGCTTTCAAATTAGCAAATGACTAGTCTATTTAAATTGTGTTCTGGTCATATCCACAGTGGTACTACTATTTGCTAGGTATCAAGTCGTCTGTTCTACAAAATTTCAGGATATAATGTGTCCAAATTGTATGCAACCTGACCTATAAAACATAAGGTTCACCTGTCCGGCGTTACCTATCCATATAAATGTTGCGTACAGAATAATGTGCCAGAAATATCCAAACATGAGTAATGACGACACATTTTCTTAGATTTTATGAATGAAACCATTGTGTGCGAGCACGCACTATGAATATTAAATAGGGTTTTATCTCCAGTTATTTAATGTCCATGAGGCATGCGTAGATTCATATCTCTTTAGTTTGTGTACTTGGTTTTGTTGTCACATAATGGGTGCCGTGTTTTTGCGAGCCCACATTCCTAGCTTCTGAGCCTATAAAGGCATTGCCTCTATTTTATGCTTCTCATAGCTTTGATTGTTCGATAGTGTTAAGTGCTTTTACGCTTAACAATTTTATGGTTGAATGTACTTTGCATTTAATTAGGCATTCAACTTTTTTCGAGTATCAAGCCGTGGTGCTACAACTAAGTATCGCCATGCAAAAAATACTTTTATGATAGTTATGTACTGAATAGTACACATTTGAAGTTGGTATTCCCAAAAGTATATCTTTTTCACCTCGGGCAGGATTTTACATTATCACATATCTATGACATGATAACATAATATAAATATAGACGTTAGTATGTTTCTCGCTATGATTAATTTCTGATGCTACATTATGTCATAAATTACGATAATGCACGGTTTCTCCAACTCTAACACTTAGCTGTCAAAGTTATTGGATTGTTTTTTTGTATTTTTATTACATTATAGGCAAGTATTTGATCTCGATCTCACCTGATGGTAAGTGACGATGAGATCTACGATGGAGCATACTTGCCTAGGTAGGAAGGCGGCAGTAGATCGAGACGCTACATTCACAAGGAACATGCAGCGCAGCTGATCTGACCCGCCATCCATGAATGGCAACACCGAACATCATGCCGGAACACGGCTAGGCCGCTTGGCGACATGGCTTTGTTCAGTGGGTGGTGACTAACCACGGCCGAAGCCTACCACCAGTAAATGGTTTTCACGCGGAAATTATAATTTTATTAGATCAAATTCATCTCTTGTACTTACTACGGTCTTATAAAGCTCTTTCCATCTTGCTCTGTCTGAAGCTCCTTGTACGACAAGATACCGACCCTCTGTTTCATCCGAATCGTGCAGCTTATTCTTAGCCCTCCTCTGTGAGCCTTTCTTTATCTCTCCACCTTGCCTCTTAATATGCTCTTATGAATCATTCCGCGCTTAAATAAAATACAAAACCGGGTACCAATCTATACATATAAATAAAATTGGAGTGTCTGTTTGTAATATTAAAATAACCGCTTTTTACTAAATGCATTTGGATGTATACACGGTACCTATACCAAAACATCCTTTTTTTTAATTTTTGTCTGTCTGTCAGTTTGTTCCGGGTAATCTCTGAAATGGCTGGACCGATTTTGACGGGAATTTCACTGGCAGATAGCTGATGTAACAAGGAGTAACTTAGGCTACTTTTATTTTAGAAAAAAAAATAGGATCTCTCGAAAAAAAATTAAAACCAATGTTGCAGCGCTGCGCCTGATTAATTTTGATAGCAACAATCTGCAATGCGTCCCGCGGGATCAGAACGCGCGAGCAGGCTGTTGCCAACGGTTGCGTCTTTGTTAGATTCCACGCAGACGAAGTCGCGGGCAACAGCTAGTATTACAATAAAATCTGTCAATTTTTATTACTTCACTACCCACGTTTATTGAGCTATCTACATTTTACGACAAAGCTATACGATATTTATTTATATTGATTTCGTCAATCGGATGCAATAATGATGATAAACTTGATATCTTTCTCACGTATATGATAATATGATTGAGAATGCTATAGTTGTTAGCTCATAATTTTAATTTAGAAGTCGCCCACGGTATTCAGTTATTAGTATTAACAATGACGTCCATGTATAGGCTAAAATACGGATGTAATAAAAAACACAATAGCAGAAGACAATTTAGCTATCATACTCTATGAATGGGTAGATTATAATGCAGATCATAATTCAGAGCGTTTTGAAGATTAAGTTACATTGGCTTTTGAAGTGAAATAGAATAAACAAAACCGTAATACTGACACTTGGTTTTAATGCTAGTAAAACTATATCGGTCACTGGTCTAACTGGGCTGTGATTGTACTGTAGCGACCACTTCAACCTCGCCACAAGCTATATAGATGGCGCTGCAGACGATATTTAGAACAATTGACAATTCTCCATGCAATCCTGAAATGCACTATGAGAGTTATCGGAGCACGTTACATATATACAAGATCCCGACAATAATCGTTGGGCATAGTGTTCCGCCAAATTGGCGACCCGATGTGATTTGAACACGCAACTATACAGGAGATAAAGTACATAGAAGATATTAAAAAAAAACATTTGGACGTCTCTGAATTTAAGGAGGAGTGCTTTTTCAAATTCGTTTCTGTTTGATCGAGCATCTCCAAAAAGAACTGGATCAATATTACAACAGAAATACTGTCACTAAACGGTGATAGCCAAGTTGGCAGAACGTTCAATGGGCACAATGTGCAGGTTTAAACCCCGGCTTAAGTTTGTTGAAAATTCGGCCCGGCATTCGTGCTATATCCGCGTCCTTGACTCTCTATGGACTCGGTCATGTTTTTTTTTTTCGTATTTGCACGACGCCTCGCGTGGCTACGATCGATGTGCACACAAGTGCTTAGGACTACAACACATTCGGCGAATTTGCGTTTAAAGCTTTTTAGAATTAGATTGATCGTTCGATTTATAAATTTCGTCCGCAAGCATTTGTTTTGTCTGTCTATCTTTTCGTGCACCACGGGACATATTACAGACGGATTTTGATCAAACTTTGTACGGTGATGGCTTATATTCCGGGTCAATATGTAGGATTCTGTGGCCAAAATTCTGTGTCTCGAAATTCACTGGGAAGTTTTTAATTAATTCGGCATGGCGTGAACAAAAGTATTAAAGACCAGACGTAGGCTGCGAAGCTACAGGCACTGCTAGTAAAATATAAATATTTTTTTTTTAGTAATTAGACGATTCTGTATTTGGTGACTAGCGAAGCTAAAAAAGCGCCATAGAGTCTAGCTAGGCGAACAGTTTTTTTTAAGCTAAAAGTATATCGTGTACAACACTCGTCCGACTTTTTAAAAATCGAACATTGGTTGACGTCATTGCTAATTGGAGATGCGGGTAATTAAATGGCGCGAATAATTTAAGACCCAAATTGTACGCCTTTGTGTAGTCCAACAATGACTTCACGGACTAGCAATCTCTGTGTTGTATGTTGGCCTTATTTGTAGATTATGGTCTCAATCTATTCTAATATAGATTTAGAGGCATTTTTTGTATATAATTTTATTTTTATACCCAGTTCTTTATTTTATTTAATTTGTATATTTTTCCTATTAATAAGTTTCTAATAGTGTTTTATTTTTTTCATGTAAACATCTTTGTATTTAGGTACAATAAGTAGTAAGTACAATAAATGTGCATAAGTTATTGTTAGTAAATTTACTTCTCTAAAAAACATCTAATATTATTGAAGGAGTAAAGTTTATCAGTTTGTGAGTTCGGATGTGCGGGGTCATCTCAGATTCTGCTGATTCAATGCAAAAAAATCTTTCGATAATATATGCTAGAATTCATTGACGTACCTACCGTGGGCGCGGCCGCGGCAGGAAGCTTATGTAATATATTTAGTTAAGTAAGTAGATACTTTATATACTTGTAACTAGAAAGATTTAATTTATTTTTTATTCACGAAATTTCAATAAACCAATAAAAAATAAACATCTTAAAAATCAATTCAAAACGTCGATATATTAGGACTGTCATAATTATAATTATCCGTTTTATTAACCTGCCAATTCGAGGCCACCCATAGCACTAACAACCATTGATATATTTGTTAATAACCCATGTCTGATTGGGCAAAAACAATTTATAGGGCGTGCAAATTGGATTGAATCGTGATGTGTTCTGTATGTAGGTACTTGAGTACTTATATTTAAAATTCGATGTATGGGTGGTCGCATCTAGGAGCAAACCTGTGCGTCGTTGACTTGACTTGACTTGACTTGAAATTATTATGGGGTCGAGTCACCTTCGTCCGTAGGAGAATTAAATACTCTCGAGATACCCTGTAGGGTATGGTAGTTGGCACCTAGTTGGCAGGGTCACGTGTACGTGACCCTGGTTGGTGTCAACTAGGTGACAACTCTACTGGTGGTAGGCTTCGGCCGTGGTTAGTCACCACCCACTGAACAAAGCCATGTCGCCAAGCGGCCTAGCCGTGTTCCGGCATGATGTTCGGTGTTGCCATTCATGGATGGCGGGTCAGATCAATTGCGCTGCATGTGCCTATTGAATGTAGCGTCTCGATCTACTGCCGCCTTCCTACCTAGGCAAGTATGCTCCATCGTAGATCTCATCGTCACTTACCATCAGGTGAGATCGAGATCAAATACTTGCCTATAATGTGTAAAAAAAAAATATATAATAACAAATTACAATATCAATAAAAACCTTGTCTTTATAAAGCTATAACATTATCGTTAACTTCTTATTACAATCACCATAGCATAAAAATATAAATATCGCCAGACGAACACAACTATACGGTCTCACACTAAGCAACGCTTGTATTGTAGGGTACCGTACAATGGACCCGGTATATATTACTTGTATAGATATTAAACAGCCATGACTGGTGTTCAAACATTCGTGCTCATCACACAAAATTTGTCCCTACCAGGATTCGAACTCTCTGCAGAAAGCTCGCTCACTACCAACTGCGCTAATCAGGCCAAATATGTATAATTAACTAGTTTTTACCCGCGGCTCACCCCGCGGTACCTCATTGAATCATACCCTATAGTACTCAGGGCTATTGTAGCTTCTTATTAATGAAAAAAAAATCTGGTCAGTAGACCCAGAGATTGTCCCCAATAGTCAACTCATAATTATTATCTCTTTAAGTATTTACTTCCTGGTATAGCCTCAGTCTATTGTACGGTACCCATAATGCTTGTATACCCAAAAAGTAAGCATGCATGTAAGCAAGCAGTGATAGCCAAGTTGGTAGAACGCTTGCCTCAGTAACGAGAATTACAGGTTTTTTTTTTTTTATTACATTATAGGCAAGTATTTGATCTCGATGTCACGTGATGGTAAGTGACGATGAGATCTACGATGGAGCATACTTGCCTAGGTAGGAAGGCGGCAGTAGATAGAGGCACATGCAGCGCAATTGATCTGACCCGCCATCCATGAATGGCAACACCGAACATCATGCCGGAACACGGCTAGGCCGCTTGGCGACATGGCTTTGTTCGGTGGGTGGTGACTAGCCACGGCCGAAGCCTACCACCAGTAGAGTTGTCACCTGGTTGGCACCACCCAGGGTCACGTGTAGGGTATCTCGAGGGTACTTAATTCTCCTACGGACGAAGGTGACTCGACCCCAACCCCGAACCCCGGTTCGCACCTCTGGCATTTTTCATGTGCGAATCTCATTTTCAACCATGATTATCACTTGCTAAACGGTGAAGGAAAACATCGCGAGGAAACCTGCATGTCTGAGAGAACCCCTCGAAAGATGTGTGGAGTCCGCCAATTCGCACTGGGCCAGCGTGGTGGACTATGGCCTAATCCCCCTCGCATTGGGGGGAGGCCCGTGCCCAGCAGTGGGACATTAAAGGGCTGGAACTAAGCATGCTTAGTTTGGTACCGTACAGTCGGTGTGATAGTCTGGCTACATTTATGTAATCACATCATATTTGCTCACAGCTGTTTTCAGCACTCATTAATTCATATTTTTTCTCTCTCGCCCACAACACTCGTTCACCTTGCACGGTAACGTATTTTCGCACGCCAGACCCACTCGGATGATCGGCGGCGATTTCTTTATTATATTGTTGTTTTTCCATCGACTTTTTATCGACTATCGATAGCTTTTAAGGAGGTGCCTTTAAGGATTTATGTCCGCGTCGATTGTTAATTGTTCTTGTTTTTTTATTCTCTAGTCCGATGGGTATTTTACGTGACAGTTTTAGTAACTAGCTGCGCCCCGCGGTGTTACGCGCGATTAAAAAGTATGTCCTTTTCTGTAAATCATGTCGATCCTTTGCTCTATGAAAAATTAAAACAAATCTATCCCACGGGAACCATACATTTTATCGGGATAAAAAGTAGCATATGTGCTATTCCAGACTAATCTATATATGTGCCAAATTTCATCCATATTCGTTCAGCCGTTCTGGCGTAATTAAGTAACAAACATCCATCCATCCATCCAAACTTTCTCATTTATAATATTAGTGGGATAGATAGTACCTACTAATATAAGACTTCTTGAACGGTAGAGCGTGTATAATAATACATTGGGATTGATGAGTTTTACTTACGACATAGGTTTTTGTATCTTACTCACACGATTTGGCTTGGATGGAAGATACAAGATCTCCAGAGACTAGTTGCTGAAAGGTCGCTTTGGTCAAACCTCGGCTAGCGCCTCTAGGTTTTCGTATTTCATGTGTGCTATCGTGGTTACCACTTGCTGTAGGGCGAAGGAAAACGTCGTGAGGAAACCTACACGTCTCAGGAAAGCCTTGTGAAGCCAACACTTAGCCGCCTTTGCGGAATATGGCCCAAATAACCCTCAAATTCAGGAGGATTGTGTCCAGTATAATAAAATAGTCTTGATCCTATTACATTGAGTACACATTTGATATTTTTTGTTCTACATATTAAACTAAAATAGTAGAAGCATCGATATAATATGTTCTACGTACTAGATTGGGTACTTGAGAAAATCACTGTGTTCCATATAACTGTGGTTCCGGAACCACACCTGTTCAGTATCACATTGGCATTTCCCAAATCCCCTACCCTGCGCACACCGCGAGCGGAATATGATCGCTGTTTTGATTTGCTGTTCTATAGTTAAATTTATTTCGATGGTAAATTATTGAATTTTAGTAGTCTGTATACAAATCGTATTACACTGCCCTAACCAGCCTAGTTAGTGGCTGTTGACACTTCAATAGCTGGAAATCCTTTGAAATCTTGTTTTTTTCGTTTCCAGGAAGACGAGAAAGTGGTGGAACTGGTCGCTAAGTACGGGCCAAAGAAATGGACGCTCATCGCGCGACATCTCAAAGGGAGGATAGGCAAACAATGCAGGTGTGTGCATACATTCACTATGGAGTGGAGTATATGCAATGTGTAATTGAACTAACGTAAATAGGCCCTGATGTGTGAAGACATGATTGGTGCAGTTGGTAGTGACAATCTTTGTGTGATGAGCATGAATGTTTGTACCCGAGTCATGGATTTTTAATATCTATATAAGTACTAGCTGACCCGCCCACGCGTTGCTGTGGCTAAAGTTTTTGTTATATTACATTATAGTAAACAATCTAAGAGGAACAATAAGAGAACATCAGACACGGAGTCCACTATGCTTTTTCACACAGATGGTATTTGTAAAAACATAGTAAATAGTAGATTTACCATAGCAGCGCTATCTATTGATTACTTACTCAACCCAGTCGAAAGGTATCGACATCTGTTAGAATCATTTGGAGTTAACAGATAATTGTGACTGTCAAATAATAACAGACAAATAATTAGCAATAAATTAAAATTGCGACTATAATTTGAGATTTAAACTATCCTATCTCTCAAGTTGGATCGAACTGCACATGGTGTGCGAATTTTATTATAATCGGTTAAGTGGTTTAGGAGTCCATTGAGGACAAACATTGTGACACGAGATTTATATATATATAGATAGAAGAAGAAGATTAGTGTGGGACCGTATAGTTAGTGTTAGTGTAGTTAGTATGTCGCCAGACGAACACACTAATATTATATACAGAGTGATTCAGAAAGGGTACATTAACCTTTGAACCTTCACCTTTTTAGCGCATTTGTTGGATTGAAATTGGATTGAAAAAAAATGTTTCCAACAATATCACGCTTGTGATATTTTCTTTTCGAAATTCTGTTACGTAATGATTAGATGCGCCAAACAAGCGCAAATTTAAGAATTAGTATACCCTGTCTGAATGACCCTGTATACTAGTACTAGTAACAATACTAATAGACAACTTTCCGATTTCTTTTAGGGAGCGATGGCACAACCATTTGAATCCGTCGATAAAGAAGACTGCGTGGACGGAACATGAAGACAGAGTGATATACCAAGCGCACAAACAACTCGGCAACCAGTGGGCCAAGATTGCCAAGCTATTGCCCGGCAGGTCAGTTGAATACTTATTGCCCGGCAGGTCAGATTAATAACTATTGCCTGGCAGGTCAGTTATAAGTATAACGAACTAGCTGCACCCCCGCGGTCTTAACCGCGATTGAATAGTATGTCCCTATTTAATTTTATGACTCCTAAACTACCACTACATATGCCAAAAAATCATGTCGATCATTTGCTCTATGAAAAATTAAAACAAATCTATCCCACGGGAACCATACAATTTACGGGGATAAAAAGTAGCCTATGTACTATTCCAGACTATAATTTATCTCTGTGCCAAATTTCATCCGGATCCGTTCAGCCGTTCTGGCGTGGTTGAGTAACAAACATCCATCCATCCAAACTTTCACATTTATAATATTAGTGGGAAGTGGGATTGTTGCCCTGGGTTATCAGCGGGGCTACATCGTACTAGGAATCATTCTGCAACCGACATACCGTACAATGGATGGGAAAAAATCCAGTAACTAGTTACTTATACGGGGTGTAAAGGGCATGGCAACGAAAACTTTAGGTAAATGTTTTTATTAGTTTTTTTTTATTACATTATAGGCAAGTATTGGATCTCGATCTCACCTGATGGTAAGTGACGATGAGATCTACGATGGAGCATACTTGCCTAGGTAGGAAGGCGGCAGTAGATCGAGACGCTACATTCACTAGGCACATGCAGCGCAGCTGATCTGACCCGCCATCCATGAATGGCAACACCGAACATCATGCCGGAACACGGCTAGGCCGCTTGGCGACATGGCTTTGTTCAGTGGGTGGTGACTAGCCACGGCCGAAGCCTACCACCAGTGATGATGATGATGCATAATATAAATCAATATACCTAAATAGGGAATAATTTTTAATTTATTTGTCTTTCAGGACCGACAACGCAATCAAGAACCACTGGAACTCGACGATGCGACGGAAATACGAGCCCGACGCGCTCGACGGCTTCGACACACTCCGAAGGAAACAGGCACGGGTAAACCTGCGCGACGTTCATAGTGTCGCGCTTGTAGACGCGCGGGAGAGAGTCCGCGTCGCTTATAACGATGTTAGTTGCTTCGTGTCGCTTCCCATGTCATTTTGCCATTAAATATAATGACCTAATGATATCGTTATTACATCATTAACATTTAAGGTTAAAAATTTCTTTATTTCTCAAAAAAGATTTACATCACTAACATGAGAAAATTATTAGATTTAATAACATCGTTATTATTACTAGTTTATTAGTACACGCGGGAGAGAGTTCGCGTCGTTTATAATGATGTCAGTTGCTTCGTGTCGCTTCTCATATCATTTTGCCATTATATATAATAACCTAATGATATCGTAGTTACATCATTAACATTTAATAACATCGATATCATTACTAGTTAGTTAGCACACGCGGGAGAGAGTCCGTGTCGCTTATAATGATGTCAATTGCTTCGTGTCGCTTCTCATATCATTTTGCCATTATATATAATGACTGAATGATATCGTAGTTATATCATTATCATTTAATAACCACAATATCCCCCACGCATTGAGGGGAGGCCCGCGCCCAGCAGTGGGACATTAAAGAGGGCTGGAATTATTATTATTATTAACCACAATATCATTACTAGATTGATAGCACACGCGGGAGAAAATCCGCGTCGCTTGTAACGATGTTAAAAGCTTTATGTTTTCATTTTAATATGATATCATTAATACAAAAAAAATGTCAGTATCATGCCGTGTAACGAGGTCACTAAATAGAGACAGATGGAAAGAGTTTCATCAGCTACACCGATAAAGCTACACATATATAATAGTGTAATGATATTATCATGATTAAATAACCAATTCCATTAATGCCATGGAGTAAAACGGCGCGACTTACAATGGTGTCGCTCTATCGATGTTAGTTGCTTCGCGTCGCTTATTATGTTATTTTATCATTTTAGTATAATGATTTCATTATATTGTCTTGCCGCATACTAGCAATTCTTGTAACCCTGGTCTTGTATTGCATGAGTCGAGTTGAGTCTATGCCCAATATGATTCTGCTAATGTCAAAATCGTAAGCTACTATAGTCGTAAGACTCGCAGGATATTGAATGGTAAAGTTTGGACACGCCATTTTCATATCATCATGTCACATGCATTATTTTATGTATAATGTGTATTTATTGATTGTGTTATTGCTATTAATTATTGACATTATGCAAAATACCCGCTAAGTTGTGGGTGAGGCCATATTCATATCCATTTCATTTTATCGCATCTCATTTCGTAAAGAAAGAAGAAGCGATAGTTAATACATTATTTTTATTTATAATGTTTATTTGTTGAATGTGTTATCGCTATTAATTACTTGACATTGGCAAAATACCCACTAAGTTGTGGGTGAGGCCATATTCCTAATCAATTAGATTTCGTAAAGAAATAAGAACATAGTTCGCCTATTGTTATTATTTATAATGTGAATTTATTGAACATGTTATCACTTATATATATATATAGATACTTGACATTAGCAAAATACCCACAATTTAGTGGGTTTTTTGCAGTAGTAAGTAGTAGTCAAGTAGTTAATGGCGATAACACATTCAACAAATACACATTATAAATAATAATAATGGATGTAACATGTAGGTATGAAAACGGCGTCGACCATATTACTTATCTATTGAATAAGACTCATCACTAACAGACAAAACAGCCAAACCCGGTAGGCCTAGAGATTTGAGAGGAGGATATATTCCATTATGTATCCTAGAGATGCCCTATGGAGGCATTTGGATATTCCTCCCCTAAGTGGGTCAATGTTTGTTGTCTGTTTACTAACAGTCGAACATTGCCTTAATGTCGAACAATGCACAGTCTAAACCGGTGGGTCTAGACGCATGTAATTTTGCACATGAGTACTAAACATAACATAGACTGACTAATGTATACCACTGAGATTTTTGGAAATTTGACCCCTGGAGGGTCCAAAGGGATGTCAAAGTTAGTACGAAAAAACGTTTATTTTTAAGTTATGATCGGGCACATGGCTAATAAGCATGAACTCTTTTAATAATACCATTTATATTGTCCACAGACTTGGTCGGACCCATTTAACGAGTCGACCCAGAGCAACTCCTCCACCGGCAGCCAGCCAGCCTCCAAACACGTGCAGCACTTCAGGCAGCTGCTGAAAGACCAGCTGAACAACTTGCACCAGAACCGATCGAAGTCGCCGGACCGAGGGGGGCTCGTCGCAGCGGACGTGGAGATCGTGGATGCGCCGTTCAAGTGAGTATGACTTGTTTATTTATATTAATGTACTAGCTGCGCCCCGCGGTGTTACCCGCCATTAAAAAGTATGTCCTATATTGATGTCTATCGCGTTTTTTTTTTTATTGACGTCCTAGTGTCATAGTTTGACGGGGGAAATATGAGGGTACCCCCGTCAAACTATGACACTAGGACGTCAACCACCTCAGTCCTCCCGTGACCATGGTTGCTGTAAAGCAGCCGAAACGTCGGGAACGTAAAAACAAAAAATAAACGCGATAGAATCCTTAAAAATAGTTTTATTTCAAAGTATGTCCTTTTGCAAATGCACGGTTCCTGTATGCTATCCCATAGGAACGGTGCATTTTTCCGGGATAAAAATTTGCCTATGTCATTTTCTGACCCCTAAACTACCACTACCTATGCAAATATCATGACGATCCTTTGCTCTATGAAAAATTAAAACAAATCTATCCCACGGGAGCCATACATTTTACCGGGATAAAAAGTAGTCTATGTGCTAGTCCAGACTATAATCTATCTCTGTGCCAAATTTCATCCAGATCCGTTCAGCCGTTCGGGCGTGAAAGAGTAACAAACATCCATCCATCTATCCATCCAACCAAACTTTCACATTTATAATATTAGTATAGATTTATTTAGCTACCCGTAGAATTAGAGCCATAGATACATACATTCATGTTAATTTTCTTTCAGATTCGTCAACATAGAAACATTACCCACAGACTCACCACTTAGAAGCTACTTAAGTCAACCCTCAACGGTCAACGAGAATAATCAGGGTGCAGGTAAAATCGAACTTAAGTTTCATATGATAACCTTAATAGCACAATTGGTAGTAAACCTGCTTTCTGTGCCGAGGGTCCCGGGTTTGAATATGGGTAGCGGCAAACATAGTGCGAAGAGTCATGGATGTTTAATCTGTATAAGTTTTTGTATATTGTCATCGTCCCCAGTCCATTGTACGGTACCCATTTTACAAGTGTTGCTTAGTTTGGGACCTTACAGTCGGTGTGTTCGTCTGGCAATGTTATGTTACGGCCACATCAGGGCCGACGTTAGTTCATTAATGTAGTTCTGTTCATATAGCTTGATCTCTAAAGTTGTTAGAAAAAGTAATATGTTATACTGTTGGCCACATCTGCTTAGTGCCATTATAAAGGCACCAATTAGTGCACTAGGCCACAGTTGAGGCAGTAGCATTATAATATAAGATTACTTATAATTATTGAAATAAAACATGTTGAACGAATTTTATCGCGTTCATTTGTATGGTCCCGATGATTCGGCTGCTTTACAGCAACCTTTTTTTGGGGTCGAGTCACCTTCGTCCGTAGGAGAATTAAATACCCTCGAGATACCCTACACGTGACCCTGGGTGGTGCCAACTAGGTGACAACTCTACTGGTGGTAGGCTTCGGCCGTGGCTAGTCACCACCCACTGAACAAAGCCATGTCGCCAAGCGGCCTAGCCGTGTTGCGGCATGATGTTCGGTGTTGCCATTCATGGATGGCGGGTCAGATCAGCTACCCGATCTACTGCCGCCATCTACCTAGGCAAGTATGCTCCATCATAGATCTCATCATCACTTACCATCAGGTGAGATTGAGATCAAATACTTGCCCATAATGTAATAAAAAAAAAAAACCATGGTCACGAGAGGACTCCGACTCCGCGATAAAATCCGTTGAGTTAGTTTTATTTCAATGTGTAGTATTCGCGTAAATATAGTATATCAATACTTACTATACTGTTAATAACGACCTCTATATTTCGTTTCAGTATCGTACTCAGTACAAGTGGAAGCTACTAAAGAGATAGTCGTCCCGTCCGTGTACACTTCGCCCAGGACGAAGCTGGTGGAGACCAGCAGCCCACCGCCCATACTGAGGCGGAAACCGAAGAAGCAAACCCTCGCGGCCAGCACTAATGTGAGTATGTCTGTCCGTCTGTCTGTCTGTCTGTTTGTTCCGGCTAATCTCTGAAATGGCTGGACCGATTTCGACGGGACTTTCACTGGCAGATAGCTGATGTAACAAGGAGTAACTTAGGCTACTTTTATTTTAGAAAAAAAAATGTATCTCTCGAAAAAAAATAAAAACCAATGTCGCAGCGCTGCGCCTGATTAAGTTTTGATAGCAACAACCTGCAATGCGTCCCGCGGGATCAGAACGCGCGAGCAGGCTGTTGCCAACGGTTGTGTCTTTGTTAAATACCACGCGAACGAAGTCGCGGGCAACAGCTAGTTCTAATATAAGCAACTATATTCCATGCCACCATTAATGCATACTTGATTGTAACCTGTTTTGTGTTCAATAAATAAATAACTGACTACATTTTGTCAAACCATTGTATTTGCTTTTATCATTATAAGAACTGGCAACTGTTATGCTATCTAGGTTAATGTCTATAACAAAATAGAAACTTCCCGCGAGACGGGCCTGACCTAGTGCAGGAAGTTTTTGTCAATAACTGACAGGTATTTAAAATACTGATTTCTTATATTTACGCGAATACTACACATTGAAATAAAACTATTTTTTAAGGATTTTATCGCGTTTATTTTTCGTTTTTACGTTCCCGACGTTTCGGCTGCTTTACAGCAACCATGGTCACGGGACGACTGAGGTGGTTCTAACTATGACACCAGGACGTCAACCGCCTCAGTCCTCCCGTGACCATGGTTGCTGTAAAGCAGCCGAAACGTCGGGAACGTAAAAACGAAAAATAAACGCGATAAAATCCTTAAAAAATAGTTTTATTTCAATTTAAAATACTATCAATACAATTGTAACCGCAATGTAAAGAAATAAATGTCGGCGCGGCAGGTGTGGGCGGAGTCGCTGTGCCGCGGGCTGGAGGCGGGCGCGACGCCCATCAAGGCGCTGCCCTTCAGCCCCTCGCAGTTCCTCAACGCCTTCGCGCCGCACGACTCCACGCCGCTCCGACACGCCCCCAAGGTGACACTAACACTATCCTAAAATATGTTATAGTCATCTAAACCAGGGGTACTCAAACTTTTATTGTGAGAATGAATTATTTTTAGCGCCCCCATTTTTTCATCTTTAGCGGAAAAGCGAGGATCTACCAGGCAGGCGGGCGGTATAGCGGTATGGCGGGGCGGCCGCTATGCCCCGACGATTATTGTCGGGATCTTGTATATATGTAACTTGCTCTGAAAACTCTTACAGCGCGATTCAGGATTGTGACGTCAATTGTCTATTGTTTTGAATGAGTCTGCAGTGCCATCTGCGTAGCTTGTGGTGCGTTTGAAGTGGTCGCTACACATCTAGTTAAAAACCACTATAACTTCAAATTAAATTAGTTATAATAAGCCTCTACACAACGCCCCCCTTTAGGCCTGCAGCGCCCACAAGTGGGCGTTATTGCCCACTTTGGGAAAGGCTGCTATAAACGATACGATAGCTTACGAATAATCTCGCACTTGACGTACAGGAGCCGTAGTAAGCTCGTAAAAGTGTTAGCTTAGTATTGCCATACTGGGGTCGAGTCACCTTCGTCTGTAGGAGAATTAAGTACCCTCGAGATACCCTACACGTGACCCTGGGTGGTGCCAACCAGGTGACAACTCTACTGGTGGTAGGCTTCGGCCGTGGCTAGTCACCACCCACTGAACAAAGCCATGTCGCCAAGCGGCCTAGCCGTGTTCCGGCATGATGTTCGGTGTTGCCATTCATGGATGGCGGGACAGATCAGCTGCGCTGCATGTGCCTAGTGAATGTAGCGTCTCGATCTACTGCCGCCTTCCTACCTAGGCAAGTATGCTCCATCGTAGATCTCATCGTCACTTACCATCAGGTGAGATCGAGATCAAATACTTGCCTATAATGTAATAAAAATATTTATTTATAGGAATGGAGTGCGAGTCCACTGCTCCAGACGCCGACGCCGGCAACGAACAACATCACACCTATAGCTAACACGAATCCACATAAAAGCAACACTCCCAAGTAAGTTATTATCCGAATAGCATTATTCGTGAGTAGACTTGTGTTGTGTAAAAACAAACTTTTCTCCTTTTAATAATATCGCCAGACAAACACACCAACTATACGGTCCCACACTAAGCATCGCTTGTATTGTAGGTAGCGTACAGTGGACTGAGGGCGAACTCAATATATAATACTTATATAGATACTAAACATACATGAATTGGGCACAAAGATTCGTGCTCATCACACAAAGTTTGTCCCTACCAGGATTCGAACCCGGGACCCGGCACTACCCATTGCGCTCAGGTCGTCAACAACTTATTAGATGACTTAAATAAAACTATTTTTCGAATTTTATCGCGTTTATGTTCAGTCCTCACATGACCATGGTTGCTGTATACCAGCCGAAACGTTGGGAACGTAAAAACATAAAATAAACGCCATAAATTCCGTCAGATAAGCATTTACCATTGTATTAGAATATGTTTTTCAAATGAAAATTATTTGAAATGGATCATGGAAATCAATTGAGTTTAGATGTTAAATAACAAAGAAATCTATTTCACAGAACCCCGACACCATTTAAAATAGCGATGGCGGAGATAGGCAAGAAATCTGGCCTCAACTATGAGCCGTCAAGTCCTGGGCTACTAGTTGAAGATATAACTATGATGATGAAGAGAGAGAACTCTGACGGCGCGGTACATCTGAACGACTCTCTGCTGTCAGCCTCAGCGGACCAGGAGAATGCAAACGCACAGGTTAGTTACACTATATAAATATTAATATATGTCGCCAAGCGGCCGAGCCGTGTTCCGGCATGATGTTCGGTGCTGCCATTCATGGATGGCGGGTCAGATCAGCTGCGCTGCATGTGCCTAGTGAATGTAGCGTCTCGATCTACTGCCGCCTTCCTACCTAGGCAAGTATGCTCCATCGTAGATCTCATCGTCACTTACCATCAGGTGAGATCGAGATCAAATACTTGCCTATAATGCAATAAAATAAAAATACCAGCCCTTTTAATGTCCCACTGCTGGGCACGGGCTTCCCCTCAATGCGAGGGGTATTAGGCCATAGTCCAGCACGCTGGCCCAGTGCGGGTTGGCGGTTATTCATTTATTAATTATGTCCAATAGGTATATATAAAGATATTTACACGAAAAAAACAAAAACTAATAGATACTTATCAAGCGGGAAGCTCAGGTTAGGTTAGGTTAGTAAAAGTCGGTTTTTACAAACCTTTATGCTGTTGTATCGCATTAGGTACTTTTTGAAGCAAACTTAATACATCGAGACATCCAATGCAGATTGCTAATATCGCAAAACACTAAATTACATCGTAGAGATGTCCAAATTTTTCGAAAAAATAAAATAAAAACCATTGACATTTTGAATTTCGCGCCCCGACCCTGAGCTTCCATCTTAATAGGAAAAATAAACAAAAAAATAAACACGACTTGTTTTCCTTATTCCAAATATCCCGATGGGTATATAATGTCAGCGCTCGTACCGCAGGTGAACGACTCCGGCATCGGCAGTCTGAAGCGGCGGTGCTCGGATTCATCGCTGGGCGGCAAGGAGAACGCGCCGGGCGCGCACAAGCGAGCGCGCAAGGCACTCGCGACCAGCTGGGGAGCCGCCACCAGCACGCCGCACGCGCGGCCCAGCCACGAACACACGCTCGTGCCCGACCTCTCGTACATCGCCGAGACACCGGTCAGTGCATTATTACAACTGGACTTGTAATACTAGTACACATATTGGGTTTCTAGCAAATAGATCGGTTTAGTGCTTTGTGTGTCACAAGGAGCGTTCAAGTATTACGTAACGCAATTTTTGGAGATTTTTGACCCCCCTCCGTAATCTCTCCATGTAACGCACTGTAACGTTTTTCTTTACCCACCCCTCCCACCTCTAGTAGAACGTAAAATCTACGCGACCGTTCTGAAGGGTTAAAACAATGTTACGTAACGCGTAGTTCAAACCCAACTGTAAACCCATCGTAACGTTTCAAAAGACCCGCCCCCTCCCCCAAGTTCGTTACGTAATACTTGAACAACACCATAAAGTGAGTAAAAACCGCTACTTTTACTAACTTTATGGTGTTGTATCGCTTTATGTATTTTTTTAAGCAAACTTAATACATCGAGACACCCAGTGCAGAATGCTAATATCGCAAAAAACTAAATTACATCGTAAAAATGTTAATTTTTTTCGTAAAAAATAAAAACCATTGACATTTTGAATTTCGCGCCCTGACCTGAGCTTCCACCTTAAAATAAGGTTAAAATTATTAAGCCCGCAATTATTTTCCCTGGATGATCTCGGCTGGGATCGCATATGCAATTCAAATAAATAATTTGACTATCTCAATTGTTACAGAGCAAGACGCTAGCCGGCGACAGCTCCGTGATGTTCTCACCCCCCTCCATCGTGAAGCATTCTCTCCTGGAGGAGTCCACGAGCCTCCACAGCCTGATCAGCGCCGACAACACGCCGGACACCAGCAAATACGACGACATCGACATCGAGGCGGTCATCACTGAGAAAACAAAGGTACAACACAGGTCACTCCCTACTAATCCTACACCTAACCTCAATGACGTCATATACCCCGAGTACAACGACCTAGTATTCAGAGACATCACTAATATCGACTCCCCCAGAAGCTTCGCGAGATTAAACGCCGATAGAATTAGAACCATAACTTCTAGTAACGAATTGGCCGGCGAAAACTCACTTATAGCGCCTAAAGAGGTACTGGCCAATGCGCTGGCAGATCACATATATAAAGTGACCAATCAGAAGCCGTCTACGTCGCGTATAGACGAAATTTTAACCAATAAGGTGATGAATAGGAATGATTATGGTAAAGAGAACCAGTGGTGGAACATTGACAAGGATACTGGACAGGATGATATGTTCAGTAGTGATTATTATACGTTTAATAATATGTGAGGGCGGAGTTACGCTTAGAACGTTTTGTGGTGTTTCGTTTGGTCATCTGGCGATACTGATTATCTTAGTAAAAACTATTAAATATTTTGTTATACAAGTGTAAGAGGCATAATAACGAAATACTTTGGTTAAATCTTACACTTAATGCCTATAATAAAAATATAGAATTCATTTACCGTCTAAAGTCATGGGTTACAGATGTTGTCATTTTTTAACGCGCAATGTACCGTAAATAAAGCGATTACAACAGAACGCTCCCCGCGATACCCGACGCGTGCGAGTGAAGAGCGCGCTAAAGCGTATCGAGTTTTAATTTACATTGCAGTTTTAGTTCTAAATTTGAAATTATGTTTTTTTTTATAATCACGTTGAGACCTCTATTTCATTAAACGAAACGCCACAAAACACTCTATAAAAAAACATGGACTGTGAAATAAAATCGTGATTAATTTGTAAGTTATAAAAACACGCCTACTAAGTCATAAAAATAACTTAACGGTAAAATAAAATAATAATAATGAGACATATGTATCCCAAATAAATTATTAAGTACAAAACTTAGACAATCTTTAAATAAAAGAACAATAATGTGCACCATACAATAAAATGGAAGCGATCCCACTTATACCAAGATTAGGTCTAATAAAGGAAATATAATTTTCAATATTTGCGCAGACGGAAACAGATTACGAAACAAGTCTAGCGGCCTAAGCTTCTAACCACGATTTAGCCATCGATGTTTGAATGTCTGCCTTAGTCTTGGTATACTTACAAAGTTGTCTCATTTAAAACTAAAATAAAGGACTAATAAACTAAAACGGTTGGTTACGCGATGTAATTTTTATTAGTATTTAAAATTTTGCAGTAAACTAAAATGTTAGTTTTTTCGAACATTTAATTTAGTCGATTAAAATACAATCCGACAATTGTTGAATCATGTATGCATGATAATGGCGTTTTCTTTTTATAATATAGTGGCTAAAATACTTTCGCGGAAGATTTTTTCTTATAATTGTAGGTAGTTTTTGTTTAAATGTTTTATAGTATTTTATAAAATAAAACATTGATTTTTTTGTGAAATATCCTCAAGTATAGATAGTTTCTACCAAACGAATGTTAAACGTATAACGAGGTTAGTACGTAGGCTACCAAAGATGAGGGTTTCATCAAATGAACTATTCGTATTTTTTTTATTTAATATATTCTTAAAAAGCTCTAGTTAAACGAAGGAAATAGTAATAAATGTTAGTTTTAATTTCTTATACCTCAAGTTTACCATGCACCAAATTGATTTAGTGTAGCTAGTTATAACATTTGCAAGTATTAATTTGTTTAGGGTTAAAAAGGCTTGTTCATAGTAACAAAAAACAAGTACAAATTCATTTTGCAGTATTTAGGATTAACGTTGACTGCATTAGTCGATTGTATCGATTAAAAATGAATATTGCGCCGAGCTGAATAACAATCTTAAAAGGAATTGCAATAAAAATTAAGTAAAAGTCTACGGCTGTTTTAGACGATTATTTTGACTCGACTATTATTTTTAAATAATTATTCGGATAGTGTTACGCTAATTCAACTAACTTTTCCTACTTAGGTGACCTGTCCTATCCTTGTATTTATTTATTTTAGAAATTCTATTAATCTTAGTTTTTTTTTTGCTTTGTATGTTGCCTAAATATTAACATTATTACTTAATCGTCGATCGACTTCGTGACTAAAACGCTGTCGTGTTAGGTTGTGGAATATGTGTAATTTACTACGTTCACTTTGTTATAACTTGTATCATTTATATCGGCAGCTACTTAAAGAGTATTTTATTTGAAATAAACAAATGACATACCTAACCTTATTTCCCGTCCGCCATCTTTGACGCTCTCCCGCCAATTCCTATCCCCACAATATTGACAGGCCAGTGTTGAATCTTCTAAAAAATCTACTTATATTTTTACTTATTTATAAATCTTGTTATAGCAATTGTTTTTTGTTACTATTTATGTTTTATTTAAAGAAAAAATGTTTTAATTTATTCTGTAGCGGTAGTTCTTTTTGTATTATTGCAACTTATTTTTTTGTATTTAACAATGTGTTTTTTTTTTACTTTTTATTTTGAGTAGTTTAGTGTTTCTGTCAATATTGTTTTGTGTTTCCAATCCAATCCAAAAAGTGATCCGATGTCATTTTTTATTTCAATAAATGTATTTTTCAACATAACTCATGTTGCATTATTTTCTTTCTCCCTTTTTTTATCTTAGTTCCAAAACTTGGGCCTAACTTTGGTTTATTGCCATAGGTAGTAGGTTTTATGGCCAAAAGGGCATAATCGGTTTCAACTCTTAAAACAATTATTTTATCTTGTTATTAGAAGGGCCAAGCCTTATTATTACACCTTTAGTCATTAGTATTTATCGATTAATAGCTGTGCCGGCGAACTTCGTACCGCCTCAGAATCAAATGTATGAGAAAATGTCTTGTCTTTATTATTATTGTTTCGGTGTTTTTTCCCATGTTTTAATAGTTTTACTATTCAGGGGAGACAGATTAAAAAAAACAATGATCTTAAAAATCAGCCCGTCGATTGTGGCGTTATAAATGATGAAACTTAAAGACATTCAGCACAAGTAACCATGAACTCTTATTTCCAGGAAATTTTGTTCCCTGCCTAAATCATGTACTCTGTATCACGTTAACGACACAAGTCCCAATTAAATACACCGCACACCACCAGATTTACGCAAAGTACCTACTTTGACTTAGTCTGTTATTGTAATATTGACCTACAACGCGTAGAGACAAGATAGTTATTTTAATAAAATAAAGATGTATTATTGAGTTGCAATGTAAAATTGCCACGCATTTTAATATACTGCCTGAAATTCCTTGAAAGAGATAAGTTCGCAGTAGGCCCCAAGGTCCCAAGAATACACGTCCGTCAGGCTGGGCCAACCCCCACCATCCTAGAGACTTGTGGTGTAGTCTATTCGAATGTACTCCTCGCGAGAAGCATTATGTACCGTTTTCTTTTTCAATGTACCTCTATAATTCGGGAGCAAATCGCATGTCAAGGTGGTCGGGCCAGCTTGACGCGCATTCCCATACAAAAAAATGTATGAGACGATCAAAAACTGAATCAGCAATGTCCCATTATAGTTATCGCGCGTGAACGGTGAGCTGATTGTTGTCAAGAAATCGGCTGTACGCTCTATAAAATTTGACCAAGAGCCCTTCGATGACACCACCGACGAGAGCTCCACGAGTTTCATATTGGTAAGTACTAAGTAGTTAAACTAAACTGTTATTATGTATCTGTACCTATATTAAATAATCTAGGATAAAAAATAGCGTGGGCTAGGATGAAGCCGAATCTGTATTTTTTTTTCGGATGCCTGTCCGACCGAAAAATATATATTTGCTATTAATGTTTGATAAAAGCAAGTAGTGCGGTGCTCTTTCTCTGTCGCACACGTGTTTACACAGTGTGCCGACGTCACAGCCCTGCCGCTTTGCACTTTTTATTTTTAAATGTCAACAATATTGTAAATATTAGAGTTGTTACGAAAAATTAAATATGCAGCAACATTTTAATAAAATAATATGTACAATAATTAGAAATAAAATAACTTGATTATTTACAAACTAATATAAATTAAAAAGAGTATAGAGAAGTTACAAAAAGTGTAAAAAATTTGGCCAAATCGTAAATATGCAGTAAAATAAATTATTTACAATCGTATTTAAACACATTTTAACAGGGAGGTGATCATAAATGGCAAACCTACGTATGCGGTAAGACCCAGGACCAAATCGACCTGACGATGCTGGCACACCAATATTTAAGGAAAACAGCGCTAAAACCACGTTCCCTTAATTTCTTGTAGTGTTTAAACTCCGCACAGTAAAATAAGTTGAGGGAAATAAGTGGGAGAAGGAATTGGAGTATCATAAATTATGTTTATTTGCTTTGCCTAGGTAATTTGATAATATTTATGAACATAAATGGAGTCATTTTGTGCGAATTAATATCCTGTCGAAGGGTAAATAAATTTGAAAAAAAAGTGCCAATCTTATTCAACATTTTAAATTATCCACTGGCGGACGTGTATCCAGGCCATGGCCTCGAATGATAAAACTGTAACGTATAAGCATTGCATATTGCGTTTATATCTTATTGTTTTCTAGAATAAACCACATAAAATCGTATATTTTATGCTATATTAAAAGTCATTGATTGATTTTAAAGATATTTTTTGAGTCCATTATGAGAAACCTTCATTATTGAAGTTGTATTTACGCTTATTATTTTAAGCTGGTATTTTTTAATGAAGAATTGTAAATAATTTACAGTTTAGTTGTACGTATAAGGACAATAATGTTATAAGTGATAAGGTAGGCAATTTGATATAATATGAAAAAGAAAAAAAAACATTTTTTTAAAATTATGTAAGTATTTTTTATACTTACTTACTTTTTGTTTTAAATTTAGATATTTTTATAATTAATAACTATGATGTTAATAAGATTCATATTATGTCAGTGTAAGTAAGTTTATTGATGGTTTATTTAGTTTTTATAAGCTATTTGTCTCCTATGCATTTTTACTTTTTCCATAATTATCCAATTTTGTAGGTATTTTCGAGAATTAAACTTTTTCTGATAATTATCATGTGAATGGTTTATTCATATCAAATATGTCGTTTTAATAAGTTTAAGGTTGAGAATAGTACAAATATAGGATTAAGACCATCACCCAATAGAAACTAAGTATACCAGGCCACGGCCTGGTTAGCATTAAAATATTGGCCTCGGATTATAGAATAAAAATATCAGTCTTTTATCGAGTATTCGTGGATTGTAATTGTAATATGTACTTACCTTATCCATAATTTGTTTAGCATTCATACCATAAATACAATTTGAAGCTATAAGCTATTTTAGGAGGCAATATTTATTCGAATTATGATAAAAGTATATATTTTTTTGTATGTTTCACTTGTGATGTCGATACTGTGTAATTGAGTTATAAGTGTATCGGGTTTTCAATTTAGATATATCAATAATTATTATTCAGTAGAATATACTGAGTACTGTTCGGTACCAAGTTGTTTAGAAATCGCAGTACAGTACCAGTAGCCGGGGTGTCATCGGGGCTTAACATAACGGCCGTTGTAACACACCTATGTGGCAGAGCCTTAATAATTAACTTCCAAGATGGTGGACTTACTAATTATCAAGTGTAGTTTGACTTTTCGAGTTCTCCCAAGATGTCTGGTAGTTTTAAAGTAAAGTATCCACAGCTTTACCGATAGGGGTAGGGGATTCATTTTATCATTATCATTGTCATCAATATCATTTTCATCATCAGAGGTACTTTAACGAAAAAACATATTACTTGACACTGTCAAAATTGGCACTATTTTGTAGCCGATTACCAACATTTAAAAATAAGAATTAATTACAAGTAACGCCATCTAGGTAGTTTCGGCCACATCGACATTATTTAATATTTACTTGAGATTGTCAGCATTTTTAAACATTAACGGCAGCAGCAGTTTTACTTGTTACTGTCAAGTAGTAAGTATTTAATTTTGCAATGTTTGCCATATTTTATTTGAAAGACTTTGGTTTTTATCTTTTGACAAATAAACATATTGTTATTAGTGTGTAAATAGTCGATATAATATGTTTAGTGATGTTTAAGTGATACAATAAATGGTTTTATATGAGTATTTTTTGTTTTAAAAATGAAATAATAAAATATTATCTACAATAATCCCATCCACATCCAAATGGTAGTTAAATATGCAGGCAGGGTTTCTTTGAATATGATGAGTTCGTTCCTCTTCTATATTTTCCATCTAGCGATAAAAAGCAAAAGCAAAACGCCTCATCTAACTCGTAAGTTACTAAGAGGTTTAGCTATATGATACGAGATGTCTCTAGTGTACGACGTGTATACAATGTAGCGCCATCTTTTGTTGAACAGTAATATTAAAACAGAGTAAAAATCTAGTTCAAAGGACGACCGCAGAGGACCTAGATGAGAACCACTGTGCACAGTTGTATATTGCAACTCCACTGCGATATAGCTTCATGGTACTTACACATTATTTGTAGCAGCGACCCGTGTTAATGTGCATAGGGATCTCAGTACCTACTTATATTTAACTAGCTGTTACCCGCGACTTCGTCCGCGTGGTATTTAACAAAGACTCAACCGTTGGCAACAGCCTGCTCGCGCGTTCTGATCCCGCGGGACGCATTGCAGATTATTGCTATCAAACTTTATAAGGCGCAGCGCTGCAACATTGGTTTTAATTTTTTTTCGAGAGATTCTATTTTTTTTCTAAAATAAAAGTAGCCCAAATTACTCCTTGTTACATCGGCTATCTGCCAGTGAAATTCCCGTCAAAATCGGTCCAGCCATTTCAGCAAACATACAGACATAAAAAGGTTGTTTTGGTATAGGTACCGTGTATACATCCAAATGCATTTAGTAAAAAGCGGTTATTTTAATATTACAAACAGACACTCCAATTTTATTTATATGTATAGAGTATAGATTTAGGACCAATTTAAGGTTGAATATCGTACAGCAAACGTTTACCACAAGAGGTAAGTACTATTTTGTCTGACGTTATTACGAGCAACTGCTGTCAGATTAGACGATATACAGATATACGACCTTATTGCATTGAATGTGTCTTTGAAAATATTAAAGAAATGGGTCTCATATTATATTTCACGACCGTACTACGAATTTATCAAGTGATTATGGCTAAGGTCGCTAAAGTAATTTTATTTATTGTAGTAAGAAAGTTTTTGCGCCATTTAAATATAACCATCTCACGCATGTTTTAGTTGCATTATGTAACTTGAAATTAGTTAAATTTTTGATATAAGCGGATAGTTATATTGAGAGTTGAGAGCAATAATTTCGCAACTTCTGCGGCCTCAATTTGATGTAGCTAGGACTCTAATACCATCAGTAACTGAAACGTCTTGCAAAATTGCCATCCGGCTGCTTCCTACCCGAACCTATTAGCATGGGGCTGAATTAAATTGTCGGTTGGGCTGTGGACATATATGCTTAAGAGCGGCGGTGAGCAGAGCGAGAGTCGGTTCGAGTTTTAGCGGAAAAGGGATCATTTTTCGGCCAGGCGTGCGGTGTGCCTGGTGGGACTGACTAGTGACTATCGGGGACTTATATAAATTGTCACGTGCTACGAAAACTCGTAGCTTGTTCCACAATTGTATGGAGAATTATCAGCGATATCGGTGTATCTTGTAGCGAGGTTGAAAAGGTCGCTAAAGTACTGTATTTACTTTGTAATCTTAATACGTCAGAAATTGAAGTAGTTTTTTTTTTTTTTTGGTATTCTCGAAGTGTCCTGGTTTACTTTAATCATGATTTGTCCCTATGTTGTCGTGAGTATCGGCTGCAATTATCAAACAACATCTTTTAAAGTAGCGTTATAGTCACGTAGGTACACCTAAGCGTCTTCCCTCCCATACACACCACAAGTGTTATATGTGAGAATGACAGTGACAACATGCTGTCACATTGACGATCATAAAAAAAAAAAAAAAATAGGTTTATTGGTGAATCAGCTACGCAGGCAATATAATTTAAAATATACATGAGTACTTAATGTAGATATTAAGGTAGAAATAAATTAATAAAATAAAATGTTAGTTTCCCGCCGTACGTAGCTGCAACCAACAAGGTCTGCTCTCATCACTAAGTTGGGGGCATCCGAGGGATGCCTCAACGCTGGTTTTCAGAGCAAGGCCTTGATGACGCATTGACGCCGCGCAACATCATTATGATTATCATTTGACATTCTCATTTTTCGGTGACGATCTAAGATAAAGCTAAACACAAAATGTATGTCGAGATCAATAGATAGGTACGGTACCAATTGGATGCTGTCAAACTCATACTAAACTCGAAGGATTTCAATGAAACTCCGCTACGTAAACAGTATACTAAGTAATGAAATACTTACTTAGACTTTATTAACTGTGTCCTCATCCTTACACTCGGCTAGACCACGCAACCTGCAAGCAAAACCGAACTATCTGTCACAAGCGCTTAAGATTCAGTTTACTTTACCCCATAAAGCTCCAGTCGAACGGTTGTAAATTGGAGTAACATTGCCGAGAGCAATTAAGATTGCATGTCACTGGTCTAAATATAGTTCTAAGTTCTACAACAATTTATCGGTCCGTTTGTTGCGTTATCGTCTTAAGGATGGAAATAATTATATTTTTTAAGGGTATCAGTACATTGGGCTTTTTAGTCGACGCAGGCCCCGTAGGCAGTGGTCTGATTCTATTTAAAAACCGACATTGGGCCAGATTTTGTTCTGACTTTACATAATGATTACAAATGCGCTAAAATGCGCAGGTTCAAAGGTTAGTAGTATACCCTTTTTCAATCAACCTTTTTTTTGGGATCGGCCACAGTCCATTGTACTTTACCCAATATATATAAGGTTTGCTTAGCTTGTTGGGCCCGTCCAGTTCGTCTGGTGATATTTATTTTTATTTACATACAGAAAAGTTGCCGAAAAATACTGGCTAACTGTGTCGAGTGACAGTAACCACCTTTTAAAACGTCTTCGAAAAAAAGGAAGAGGTTCTCAATTCGGTTGTGTTTTTTTATGTTTGTTACCTTGTTTTTTGTGTTGTTATTGTTGTAAGTACTCCGTCATTTATGAACCGATTTGTAAAATTTTTTTGAAGGGATATACTTCTAAATTGGTCGCATTTTTTTCAAAATTTAGGTCTGATGATGGGATCAACCGATCCATAAGGAGTTTAGTGGACTCCTCAAATATTGTTTTGACTGTAGCGTGCACAGCCTAAGCATAACGCTTCTGCACTGTCAAGAATAATGTTAAGTACCTATTAGCAGTGATAGCCAAGTTGGTAGAACGCTTGCCTCAGTAACGAGGATTGCAGGTTCGAACCCCGGCTCGCACCTCTGGGATTTTTCATGTGCGAATCTCATTTTCAACCATGATTATCCCCCTCGCATTGAGGGGAGGCCCGTGCCCAGCAGTGGGACATTAAAGGGCTGGAACTAACCTATTATAGTAGGCTAGTTAAGTAGTAACTTAACGACCTATCTATTTCTATATCACTCCAGGTAGAAACCAGTAAAAGTTTTATAATGAAACAGATTTGAAAAGCTCCAAGTGCGCGGAGACTTCGTTATGGACACAGATAGCTAAGTTTATGAAAATAAGTGGAAACTGCGCGGGGAGGCACACCGAGAGCAACAATAAAACTAATTTTCTACTGGTGGTAGGCTTCGGCCGTGGCTAGTCACCACCCACTGAACAAAGCCATGTCGCCAAGCGGCCTAGCCGTGTTCCGTCATGATGTTCGGTGCTGCCATTCATGGATGGTGGGTCAGATCATTTGCGCTGCATGTGCCTAGTAAATGTAGCGTCTCGATCTACTGCCGCCTTCCTACCTAGGCAAGTATGCTCCATCGTAGATCTCATCGTCACTTACCATCAGGTGAGATCGAGATCAAATACTTGCCTATAATGTAATAAAAAAAAAAAAAAAAAATTAAAAATGTATTATACAATAATACACAATATTACCAACAGTAAGGTAGGTATATCCCTAAGAATTCGTAAGACGTGTCAACAGCGAAAGATGGCGGTTTATTCTTTTTTTTTAGGTTGGAATCAGCTACAAAATAATCCCATTTTGCCACTGTCGAGTAATATTGATTTCTAATACTTACGCGAATACTACACGTTGAATTATAACGATTTTTTCGGATTTTATCGCGTTTATTTTATGTGTTTACGTTCCCGACGTTTCGGCTGCTTTACAGCACCCATGGTCACACTCACGGGTGGACTGAGGTGTTTGACGTCCTAGTGTTATAGTTTGAACTGCGGAGACCCGTGACCAAGATTGGGTTTTATTAAAGCTTTTCAATGGTAGGTTATATGGCTTGAGAAGTTAAGTACCTACTGATTGAGTATTATTACTAAGTATCGTCTCAATGGATGATGTTGATGTTTTTGGGAATGTATGTATTTATTTCTAAACTAGGTAACCATTGCGTTTGCTAGCGGATCTGCTCAGAGGAGCCAACATTACAAACCGGTCACAGAATCTGATTTCTGACTACCTATTCATAAGTGCTTTTATGGTCTACATGAATAAATTGGTTTTGATTTAGAAGAAGAAAACGCAGTGTTACTTAATTTTCTTCTGTCCTTCTCTACTGAGAAGAGTAGAGAGTACATTACACAACATTACATCGGTATCACATACAAGGGCTCATTGCGTCCCCAGCCGAGCGCGCCGGAGCGTCTCGTCTCGCTCAAGCGCGAAATGGAATGAACAAGTTGTTAGCAGTCCGTCTTCTAACAAAAAGAGCATCGCAACTGCTCCTAGATTGCTTATAGCGTAATATTACCTTTTATTATTAAGAGACCATTGGGTCTTCGGAAACGAAGCGAAGTTATTTGAGCGAAACAAGAAATAGCTATAGGTAGTTCCTAACAAAACGTTTTCAATGAGCAGCGTGGTACCTCTTTTCCATCGACCACTCTAGGCAATAGCCCAGGGTCCCGCGAACGATGCGGCCCTCTAGTTTCTTCAAAAGGACTAGAAACTGGGGGTTGCGCCTGTTGTCACTAAAATACTCCTCTGTCATAATCATAGGGGCCCTCTTAACAAATATTGCCTAGGGCCATTAATAAGTTAAAGTCGACCCTGTGGGTAAACCACTACTATGTTACAATAATCTATACATATAAATAAAATTGGAGTGTCTGTTTGTAATATTAAAATAACCGCGTTTTACTAAATGCATTTGGATGTATACACGGTACCTATACCAAAACAACCTTTTTTAAAAATTTTGTCCGTCTGTCTGTCTGTCCGTCTGTCTGTCTGTCTGTTTGTTCCGGCTAATCTCTGAAATGGCTGGACTGATTTTGACGGGACTTTCACTGGCAGATAGCTGATGTAACAAGGAGTAACTTAGGCTACTTTTATTTTAGAAAAAAACATAGGATCTCACGAATAAAAATTAAAACCATTGTTGCAGCGTTGCGCCTGATTAAGTTTGATAGCAACAACCTGAAATGCGTCCCGCGGGCTCAGAATCCGCGAGCAGGCTGTTGCCAACGGTTGTGTCATGTTACATACCACGCGAACGAAGTCGCGGGTAACAGCTAGTACACAATATTACTAATCGTAAGGTAGTTATATCCTTAAGAATGCGTAAGACGTGTCAACAGAGAAAGATGGCGGATTCTTTTTTTTAGGTTGGCAATCAACTACAATATAGTGCCATTTTGCCAGTGTCGAGTAATTCTTGATAATTATTATTGAATTATATGTACCCCTGATGATAATAATAATGTTGATGACGATGATGATGATGAAATTAAACCCCTACCCCTATCAGTAAAGCTGTGGATATTGGTAGTAAATCTGCTTTCTGTGCCCTGGGTCCCGGGTTTGAATCCTGCTAGGGACATAGATTGTGTTATAACTCTGGTGACCACAAATGTTTGTAGCTACCGGAGTCATGAAGCCCCCATTCCTTGGTATGGGGCCCATAATAGTGTGGGATCGTTTAGTTGGTGCGATCGTCTAGCGATATTATTAAACTTAAGTACATCAGTGTTTTCAATTTGAACAGTTTAAGAGAAAATATTTCACCAACAAATCCTTTCGAGTGTTATTGAGAGAGGGCACGATTTGAATTGAAACGTAAATTAACAGAGGCTTTCATTTTAAATGACCTTTTAGACGATTAACTGTTGCCCGGGTAAGGCATGAGATCCAGTTATTTGTTCATAACATTTAAAGCATCGTTGCGTTTGAACTCCTCTTAAAAGTAGGCGTTGAGGCGAGTTTGATTCGAATTTCAAATATTTATAATCCCACTAATATTATAAAAGTGAAAGTTTGGATGGATGTTTGTTACTCAATCACGCCGGAACGGCTGAACGGATCTGAATGAAATTAGTCCGCTTAGGTAATAAACAGGTTTTTCAATTTGTTTATTAAACTTTTTATTGTACACCAAAGAAATAAACAACAATAATCACAGACAACAGATAAATAGTACAAATGGCGGTCTTATCACTAAAATGTGATCTCTTCCAGACAAAATATAAGGGAAAAGGAGAAAGATAAAATAAAAGATGGTTACTACAGAATCTCTTGGGCACTGATTAATATAATATACACGCTAATATGCATACTAATACTTACAATAGATAATATATGAGATATATATCTAAATTACATTCTCTGTTAAGTAAGTATGTAAACATGTGTTGTATACACATGTTTACATACTTAACAGAGAATGTACAATTTAACTTCTTATTAGTCTATAGCATTGAAATCTCTGTCTAGAGTCAAAAACCAAAACTGTTTTAGTAATTTTAACGGTTATAAAGCATTGATGGTACGCTATGAACACGCCAAACATTCTATTACATTTGAATACCACCTATATCTTCAGTAGTGTGTCAGCAGTGGATACCATTCCCAACAAAAACATCGGCATAGCATTACAGAGAGGCTTTCCTTCGTAATGGTTTGCGGCCGGTTAAAAACCTTTAATGTAACATAAGCCGGTAATGGAATGGGATCTGGTGGATTTCTCCTTAATATTGAAATAGATACCAAACCGTTTCAATGGTTGATATAATATATAAGATGTAACGATAATAGTGTAAAATATTTTAAGGGGGAAGCTCAGGGTCAGGGCGCGAAATTCAAAATGTCAATGGTTTTTATTTTTTTACGAAAAATTTGTACATCTTTACTATGTAATTTAGTGTTTTGCGATATTAGCATTCTACATTGGATGTCTCGATGTATTAAGTTTGCTTAAAAAAATACTTAAAGCGATACAACACCATAAAGTTAGTAAAAGTAGCGGTTTTTACAAACCTTATGGTATTGTATCGGATTAGGTACTTTTTTAAACAAACTTAATACATCGAGACATCCAATGTAGAATGCTAATATCGCAAAACACTAAATGACATCGTAAAGATGTCCAAATTTCTCGTAAAAAAATAAAAACCATTGACATTTTGAATTTCGCGCCCTGACCCTGAGCTTCCCCCTTAACAGGTTCAACGGTAGGATATATACTCGTAGGTCACATTCAGGAAAAAATAATCAAGTTTTAAAAATAACGCTAGATGGATACTAAGTCTGCGATAGTATGGTACTGTCTCGCTTTCACACTGAAATATCATACTCTTTATACACATATAAATAAAATTGGAGTGTCTGTTTGTAATATTAAAATAACCGCTTTTTACTAAGTGCTTATGAAAGTATACACGTTACCTATACCGAAACAACATTTTTTACAATTTTTGTCTGTCTGTCTGTCCGTCTGTCTGTCTGTCTGTCTGTCTGTCTGTCTGTCCGTCTGTCTGTCTGTCTGTCTGTCTGTCTGTTTGTTCCGGCTAATCTCTGAAATGGCTGGACCGATTTTGACGGGACTTTCACTGGCAGATAGCTGATGTAACAAGGAGTAACTTAGGATACTTTTATTTTAGAAAAAAAAATAGGATCTCACGAAAAAAAAAACAATGTTGCAGCGCAGCGCCTGATTGTTTGATAGCAACAACCTGCAATGCGTCCCGCGGGCTCAGAATTGGCGGGCAGGCTGTTGTCAACGGTTGTCTTTGTTAAATACCACGCGGACGAAGTCGCGGGCAACAGCTAGTTTTATACATAAACGTGATCTACATCACCTACTTGTTAACACCTTAAAATGTTTTAAACTATTTTTGTTACACCTTGTTATGATAGATATACTTACTTTTTGAAATAATGATTTTATAATCATTCATTATGTAGGTAGCATCGAAAACCGTGATACGATACATCGGAGCGCGATAAATTAACCCGTAACGAAGCAATACATTTTGATTGACTTACCTTTTAAATGTCCAAGTCTAATAAAAACGTGTCGCTAAAATTATTTTATCCAAGTAGGAAGGGAGGTATGTATATAATTAAAAATAGGGTGTTGTTTTATGTTTTTCCTTGCGAAGCCATGTCGTCGCATACACAACAAAGCCTCATAATTTTTCGTATATTAATTAAAATTAATACAAGTATAACTGAGATCTAAAACCTTTTGAGGCTTCCCATACGAAAGTGCTTACCATATTTCAGGGAAAAATATAAAGGTGCCTCTACCATTTCATCACTCAAGTAGATTGAAAGGTTTCTTTGTGGGGTACTGAAAATCAAAGGGAATCCCGTAGGCTATTACTATTAACGGATCAATGGAAACAAATCCTTGTATTGACGGAACAAGTAATATTCCAAAATAACACTGTAGCGACCTTTTCAACCTCGCCCCAATTTACACAGATAGTGCTGCAGACGCATTCAGAACAATAGACAGTTCTCATTACAATCCTGAATCGCGCTATGAGAGTTTTCGCAGCACGTAACATATATACAAGATCCAGACAATAACCGTTGGGGCATAGCGGCCGCCCGCCAGGCATACCACCTGCCTGGCTGGAAGATCTTCCCTTTTCCTCTAAAGGACCTTTCAATACTTGAGATGTGGTGACGAATGGAAAATGTCAGAGGGATAGAAAGGGACGCCAAAATTGGATGTATGAAAGAGAGAGTACAGGAAAGAAGATCGTTGATGGAAAACATACAGAATAGAGCAGGAAACTGGTTAGAAGCATCAGCTAATAATAATAATAATTCCAGCCCTTTTTAATGTCCCACTGCTGGGCACGGGCCTCCCCTCAATGCGAGGGGGATTAGGCCATAGTCCACCACGCTGGCCCAGTGCGGATTGGCGGACTTCACACATCTTTCGAGGGGTTCTCTCAGACATGCAGGTCTTCTCACGATGTTTTCCTTCACCGTTTAGCAAGTGATAATCATGATTGAAAATGAGATTCGCACCTGAAATGCCAGAGGTGCGAGCCGGGAGCCTGCAATCCTCGTTACCGAGGCAAGCGTTCTACCATCTTGGCTATCACTGCTTACTGCATTAGCTAATATGCTCAGCTTATTAGCTCGTCGGGCTCACCACGATATAAAAACCATCATCAGATGATATTTATATTAGATTCGATTCATCTCTGTCACCGCAAAGTGCTGACATTTTCGTATTTCACGAACGATTTCAGGAATGTCAGATGAGATCAAAATAAATAGCGTTGTACTCTGGCGGCAACCTTCGGACCCTTTCCCGATTTCAATAGAGCCCCGTTTAAGCGTACATGTCTGTGTACTCCAAGAGCTGGTGGCACATACAAATATGTACAAGAATATAATAAAACTAGCGACGCCCCACGATGTTACCCGCGTTTACATATTACCGGGATAAAAAGTAGCCTATGTGCTATTCCAGACTATAATCTATACCTGTGCCAAATTTCATCCAGATCCGTTTAGCCGTTCTGGCGTGATTGAGTAACAAACATCCATCCATCTATCCATTCAAACTTTCACATTTATAATATTAGCGGGATAACTTTATTTTGATAGACTGTATACAACAAAAACAATTACACAAACTAAAAACAACAACAATAATAAAACATGTTCGAAAAAGCTCAAATCTCAACTTAATACTGTAGACGTAATTAAAGCCTTGATTTTCAGTTTTACATTTTATGAACGATTCACTTAATAATTTTGTAAAAAATAACCAAATCCATTTAGGATCAATAATCATTTGCAAACGTATAAAAAGATATTATTTTTGAACCCACAAATTTTGTTTCAAATATTTAATTTATTTTTTGCTCAAGATTTAGCCAAGAATCATCTCGATTAAACCAGCTTTCGAATTAAAAAAACTGCATTGAAATCGCTCCACGCGTTTGGGTGCTACGATGCCACGGACAAACAGACAGACATATTATTACAACACAATGTGAGCGTCGCGTCGGGGGTTAAATATTTAGAGGTTTTTCTTAAATGTTGTGTCATATACGCTTAGATTTTCACTTAAAAGCTATGTTTAATAAGAATTAGATACCTGCATTACATTATTTTAAATGATTTGAAAAGTTTTATAGGCCGTGAGTCGTGACTTGTAGTTTGTCGTGATAGTTTCAATAATATAAAAAAAAACGAAGTAAACTGTTTAATTCGCGAGTATTCGCGACTAAAATTATTAGAATTTTATTTATATATTTTTAATGCTCTATGGTATTTAAAGTCGGTTATTGTTTTTATCATACAAAAATAATGTATAATTTTTATTTACTTATTATTTTTTTATTAATTTAACTTCTTATTACAATCACCTCCTAGATTACCCCTTCTATTTTGGCTTACGTAACACTTCTTGATGATCCTTATGACTTTGTAATAGGGGTCATATTTGAAGTGTAAACGTTTGGAAAATCGCGGACCTTTTTTGGCTTTGTTGCGGATTTTTATCGTGACGTTAAAGGTTTTTTTATTTAGTACGATACCGAATCGACCAACACAAACGGGACCTGCTTACGAATAAATTCAATGTAAAATGAACGTTATGGTGCTGACATTAAAGTCGTACGAGAGGTCAGGACATTTCGGATTTATGTAGCGATATTTTTATACGACCTTTTAGTCAAAGAAATAGGCTTAGATGTTTCCTTTTCTGATAATGCGGGTAGATGGCGCTGTGGGAGTTGGGGCATTAATTTGTATCAAAATGGACGTCAACGCGACCCAAAATGGGTGCTTGAAAGTATTTTTGCGATAACTTGAGATAACTAGGTATATACAAATACGTTAAATTTTCTTCCAACTCCTCCTATTTTTATCTTTCGATTAATTTCGTGCGGGTTCCAAGACAATTAACTTTATCCCGGGACTCGCCGAGGGTCAAACCTCGGTGTCTTCATTGGACACCACTGTAGATCCTGGCTTACAGGAGTAGCAGTGGTGGGAGTGTGTGGCGGGCCTAGTCCCATAAAAAAAATGCAAATACGTGGGTACGCTATACATATAGATATTCTTTTCTGACAGTACTCTGGGGACAGTAGTCTGGGATCCCCTCGCTGTTATCAAATGAACTAACCTCTTCTGAACTCGAACAGATCATTATTAAGAGTGACTACGTAAATTGTTTGGCATGATAAGTATTAGGTACCTATTTTTTTTATTTTTTTTTATTAAATTATAGGCAAGTATTTGATCTCGATCTCACCTGATGGTAAGTGACGATGAGATCCACGATGGAGCATACTTGCCTAGGTAGGAAGGCGGCAGTAGATAAGAGACGCTACATTCACTAGGCACATGCAGCGCAACTGATCTGACCCGCCATCCATGAATGGCAACACATCATGCCGGAACACGGCTAGGCCGCTTGGCGACATGGCTTTGTTCAGTGGGTGGTGACTAGCCACGGCCGAAGCCTACCACCAGTAGAGTTGTCACCTGGTTGGCACCACCCAGGGTCACGTGTAGGGTATCTCGAGGGTACTTAATTCTCCTACGGACGAAGGTGACTCGACCCCAAAAATTCGATCGCAGTTCCTCCCCCTTATCTATAACTAGCTTTTGCTCACGGCTGCGCCCGCGCAACCATTTTGCTGTGCCCCTCGAGGCTACAGCGTGAATATAATTAGGTTGTAATCTGAAGACGTAGTGTAGGACGGCCCCCCACAAGGTGGACCGATGATATCACACGCGTCGCAGGAAGCCGGTGGATGCGAGTGACGGAGGACCGTGATGTGTGGAAGTCGTTGGGGGAGGCCTATGTCCAGCTGTGGACGTCTATCGGCTGATAGATAGGTTGTATTAGAAAACGCAATATCACGACTCATAAAATTCAAAATGTAGATGTTACTTCGAAAACGTATTCATGCATTTACAAACCATATTTCAGAAAATGTTGGTCCAACATTTCGCAAATGTAATATTAAAACTACCGAAATGGAAATCAGTGGTGCGATAGAGATGTTCCGGGTTTTTTTTTTAATGTTTAAAACATTTCGTAGAGCGGCGCATGAAAATATTTTCGCTGTATAAATATTATTTTGGTCGATACATTAATGTAAGCGCCGCGCTCTAGCCGATTAGTGCTGTCAAATGGAAAAAAGTTTCATGGGTCTATTCATTGAAACGTGCGATATTATTTGCGAGTGATTTTTTATTATACATTTATTTTTAGGGACACAACTAGTTATGTTATTACGTCACACGAACAACACCAACTGTACGGTCCCAAAATAGGCCGCGTTTGTATATTATCATACCGTACATTAGACAGGGACCGATTCCGACTGACGACCGATTCATTCCCAAAACAAATATTCAGTATAGCTACGCTAGGGTTGTCATCTATCTCAATAAATCGACATTGTCATCGTTAGGATTGCCACTGTTCCGATATAGCAGTAGTATACCTGAATATAATGGCCTGGTTTTCTGAGCTGTGGCCGCGCTGATTCAAATATACAAACCTTCGTGCTGAGTTGTTGTTTGTTATAGTTCTTTTCCTGGTACGATGTTCATAGTTCCCGGGGTATTGTTCTTTATTTAAAACTAGCTGTTGCCCGCGACTTCGTCCGCGTGGTATTTAACAACGTCTCAACCGTTGGCAACAGCCTGCTCGCGTTCTGATTCCGCGGGACGCATTGCAGATTGTTGCTATCAAACTTTAAGCAGGCGCAGCGCTGCGACATTGGTTTTAATTTTTTTTCGAGAGATCCAATTTTTTTTTATAAAATAAAAGTAGCCTAAGTTACTCCTTGTTACATCAGCTATCTGCCAGTGAAATTCCCGTCAAAATCGGTCCAGCCATTTCAGAGATTACCCGGAACAAACAGACAGACAGACAGACAGACAGACAGACAGACAGACAGACGGACAGACAGACAGACGGACAGACAGACAGACAAAAATTGTAAAAAATGTTGTTTCGGTATAGGTAACGTGTATACATCCAAATGCACTTAGTAAAAAGCGGTTATTTTAATATTACAAACAGACACTCCAATTTTATTTATATGTATAGATTTTAAGTAAAATTATTTTATCGCACGACTTCAAGAATAGCCCCAGCGGCCACATTTCATTTCCACAACCATTAAACAGATTGAAGGCTGAAAAAAAACGAGGACCTAGAAAACTTGCGGAGTCGCGTCCCACGGCAAATGTACGAATTCTGAATTGTCGGTACAGTAATGTTGCCACTGTCATTAAAATTATAATTAAAACACTACTAGCATAAGGTTGGTTTTACTGTAAATCTACTATGCTTTGGTAAGGGTATGTTGAAAGCTTTACAGTGGAATTTATAGAAGTTTGAATCCATCAACAATGGTATTAAAAAGACTACAAGACGAATGCGCGAAATCGTTATTTATAATATTTAATATATTTTATCTTTGCTGTGCAAAAACCATTATACTATAGATAGTATATGTCAAAGTCATGAACAAAACTCTGAACGGTGCATTGCGTACAGTAGTGCACAGCGGCGCTAACTAAATTGAAGAACTAAGTATTGAATAGAATACGACAGATTTTTTTAATGGTACCGTTCGTTTGGTGTTGCCAGTTTCTTATTTTAAAATTCCGATGTTTAATAATAAGAAAGGAATACCTGCACACATTATCAAATTATGTGTTCCATGGTTTATTTATTGATTAAGTAATATAAAATGATTTTTATATTTATAATAGCAGGGATCTTATTATTTGGGTACTAAAAATCATTATTGTATTTCACAACACGATAGTTACTAGTTACTTTTTAATATCAGATTATTATTCGTAGTAGCCATGTCGCCAAGCGGCCTAGCCGTGTTCCGGCATGATGTTCGGTGTTGCCATTCATGGATGGCGGGTCAGATCAGTTGCGCTGCATGTGCCTAGTGAATGTAGCGTCTCGATCTACTGCCGCCTTCCTGCCTAGGCAAGTATGCTCCATCGTAGATCTCATCGTCACTTACGTCTACTTATCAAATATTTGCCTATAATGTATATAAAAAAAAGTGTATCTCAATTTATTAAGAAAACATTGGCGTATCTAAATGCAGATTCGCAGAAGGTACTCTGTAATAAATCCTACCAGAAACCTTCAATTTATAATCTGGCAACCCCATCTCCTGGCTGAGATACCGCGGGCGTAACGTTTTTTTTTTTTAACTTAATGAAGGAAAACTCGTCCCGAACAGGTGCTTCGAATGTTTTAGTTGGGTTTTTTAATTTCGTTTCCACTGCATCCGACTTCGAGCGTTAGTAGAAATTGGTAGATTTTTTCTACTATGTAATTATTTGTTTGTATAACTTTATTTTTAATTTTTTAATAGAACTTTGAACGATCTCATCTGTTTGGTATGTCTTTTATGTAATAACTAGCTGTAGCCCGCGACTTCGTCCGCGTGGTATTTAACAAAGACAACCGTTGACCACAGCCTGCTCGCCCATTCTGAGCCCGCGGGACGCATTGCAGGTTGTTGCTATCAAACTTAATCAGGCGCTGCGCTGCAACATTGGTTTTAATTTTGTTTCGTGAGATCCTATGTTTTTTTCCAAAATACAAGTAGCCTAAGTTACTCCTTGTTACATCAGCTATCTGCCAGTGAAAGTCCCGTCAAAATCGGTCCAGCCATTTCAGAGATTAGCCGGAACAAACAGACAGACAGACAGACAGACAAAAATTGTAAAAAATGTTGTTTCGGTATAGGTAACGTGTACATCCAAATGCACTTAGTAAAAAGCGGTTATTTTAATATTACAAACAGACACTCCAATTTTATTTATATGTATAGACTACGCACTAATATATAACATCCATCGTATGGGCCGGTCGACCTTTTGCACTATTTGACGACAGAACCCACAATAAAGTTATAACACTCGCGTCGGGAGCAAGATAATACATATGTTGGGGCAACTATAGATACAGGGTGTTGCGTGAATAGATATTTCCCCGAAGCTAGTTATTCCATTAATTTAAAAATGGGGTTATATTTGGAAGAAATAATATTTGACTGACCTTTTTTTAACATAATTTATAACCTTTCTTTTGGAATACCTACCGTAAAACTTATGCTGACACTGCTTAAATGTTACCAATCCGAAAAACTCATGACATTGAACATATATAGTAAATAAATATAGTAAATCATAATTAAATGAACATTTTCATATTTTTTTCCCTCACCCTCTATTCCCTCGATTCCCTCCATTTATTCCCTCACCCTGTATAACCCACTCAACTCCATACGTGGACTCGTGAATATTCCGTGTCCGCTGCGAGATTTATTGCCGGACGGTTTCCGTCTTGCTAGAGATATTTATGCCCCTACCGGACGAACCCGGACGAACCCGGACGAATTAGATTTGTGACGGTAGGTGCAGACTTAGCACTTAATTTTCAAGATAAAGCAATTTGCCATTATAATTGACAACCCGGTAGCGCAATTAATGGTGGCCTTCATTCCAGTACCGACGGTCCTAAGTTCAAATCCCGGTAGGGGCACACTCAGTGTGATGAACACGAATGTTTGTACCCGAGTCTCTCTTACATGTATTGCATACTACATTGATTGCTGTAAAGCAGCCGAAACGTCAGGAACGTAAAAAATAAACGTGATAAAATAATTAACATTATTATTAACTTTATTTTGAGTGAAAAGCAATGATAGCCATGTTGGTAGAAGGCTTGCCTCGGTAACGAGGATCGCAGGTTCAAACCCCGGCTCGCACGTCTGGGATTTCTGCATTTCATGTGAAAATGTCATTTTCAAACATGATTATCACTTGCTAAACGGCGAAAGAAAACATCGCCAGGAAACCTGCATGTCAGAGGGAGCCCCTCGAAAGACGTGTGAAGTCCACCAACCCGCACTGGGCCAGCGTGGTGGACTATGGCCTAATTTCCCTCGCATTGATGGGAAGACGGTCTCTATCAGTGGGACATTAAAAGGGCTTGGATTGTCATTTACTAGCTGTTACCCGCGACTTCGTCCGCGTGGTATTTAACAAAAAGTGGACGAAGTCGCGGGTAAAAGCTAGTCTAAAATACAAGTTTATATATAAAATAGCCTAAGTTACTCCTTGTTTCATCAGCTATCTGCCAGTGAAAGTCCCGTCAAAATCGGTCCAGCCATTTCAGAGATTAGCCGGAACAAACAGACAGGCAGACAGATAGACAGACAGACAAAAAATTTAAAAAAAATTGTTTTGGTATATGCGCCTTGTATACATCGAAATGCACTTAGTGAACAGCGGTTATTTTAATATTACAAACAGACTCTCCAATTTTAATTAATTTGTATAGATTGTATAACTTTGATAATTGTATGCAACTAGCTCATATACAAGATTATGTACCGATGTGACTAAACAATTAATATAGAGTACCGTAATGTAACATCAACTATCCCATGTTACAGCATCCCACTTTAGCTAGATATGTACTAATTAAATTCAGCTCTGTACCAAATACAGTTTAAATCACGGGTTCCCAAACTTATTTTGTCTACTGCCCACTTTGAGACTGAATTATTTTTTAGCGCCCCCATTTTTTTACCTACTTAAAAACCACTATAACTTCAAATTAAATTAATTATTGTAGGCCTCTACACAACGCCCCTATTTTTTTTCTGGGTCTCTTACCGCCCTTTAGGCCTGCAGCGGCCATAAGTGGGCGTTATCGCGCACTTTGGGAAAGGCTGGTTTAAATGAAAGAATTTATGGATATTACTGAATGCGGAGCTTATTTTGAACTCTAAAATGCTCTAAATGGTGAGAGTTTAAGTCCCCTATCTTTAGGACCCAGTGCGGGTTAGGACTTAATGATAGTTCATCCAATAGATTATGTCAATTGACTAAGTAAAACATATTGATTAAATGACGCTAACCTTTGAAGGCAATAAACCCGTTCCAATTCGATTCAAATTCCGCCAAAATCTTCTATATATAAAACGAAGTCGTGTTCGTTTTACAATTTATAGCTCAAGAATGGGTGGCGCGTTTTTTTATGTCAGATTTTTTTTGCGAAGATTGCCGGGACGGATATAGTTACAAATAAGTAACTTAATTAGCTTTTCTATACTCTTTTTTAATTGATATATGTTTGTAAATATTTAATTCATTTTTTTCTAATTATTGTGTATAATATAATAAATATAATTTTACTGTGTGTAGCATGAGGATTATATACTGGGTTCGCCCCCAGTCCATTGTACGGTACCCATAATACAAGCGTTGGTTAGTGTGAGACCGTATAGTTGGTGTGTTCATTATATTATAATGATCTACATGTTGACGTAGAATGTTGTCTGAAGACGTCGAATCAAATCCAGTGCTCGGGAAACTGGATTACACTGAGCCGCGATTCGTCGACTGTGTACTCGTGACGGCGGACGGCTTAATTTAGTAAAGGGACTTACCACTTAAACTTGAGACATAGGGAATTTGTTGTTTCGTAAGTAGGTAAACTTTAGGTAGAAGCCTATAGTGTGTCATCATATCTAGGAAGAGGAAGATGGTGTGGCGTGGGGCAAAGAGTATTGGGTTTTATTGTACGCCTCGTTAGCGGAAAAGGGAAGATTTTCCAACCAGGCAGGTGGTATGCTTGGCCGGGCGGCCGCTATGCCCCAACGGTTATTGTCGGGATCTTGTATATATGTTACGTGCTCCGAAAACTTTCATAGCACGATTCAGAATTGTATGGAGAATTGTCAATTTGAATTTTGAATGTCGTCTGCAGCGCCATCTGTGCAGCTAGCGGCGAGGTTAAAGAAAAGCAACTGTGCGGTTCTTTTAGAGATCAGCGCTGAAGGAGACAAACGAAGTCTCGTTTCCCCCAGCCCATGCTGAGACAAACGCGTTTCGGCAAACCGGCCGGCTTCCCCAAAGATCTGCGTGATTAATTTAAATCATTAAAATTAAATATTGTAACGGATTCTAAAACATTCGAATGTACGAACATATGTCGCTCTTGACGAGTTGTCGGAAGGTTATTTATAATAGCGGTCGAATGACAGTTTGAATACTTTGGTCGGTCGGTCGTTATTGTCCCAACTCTAAACATTATGTGGTCTTGTTGCCTTGCGTAGAAGAGTTTACCAACTTTCAAAGTGGGTTCCGCTTATTGATTTACCGGATCGAAGCCCCCTAAAGAGGTTTGTTGAGGACTTACAAGATAGATTGGAGGGAAACTTTACGGACGGCTCTTTCATGTTAGTTTTGGCAACGCAATTAAGTGTTTTGGTGAGATAGACCCGAGTTTTTACGCGACTGAAAGTTTTCGTTTGGGAGTGCATGGGTACTATTAGAAGATTTGTCTCATAATCATTTCTTATATTCACGCGAATACTGCACATTGAAATAAAACTGATTTTATCGCGTATCAGTCCTCCCGTGACCATGGTTGTCGTAAAGCAGCCGAAACGTACAAAACAAAGCCATGTCGCCAAGCGGCCTAGCCGTGTTCCGGCATGATGTTCGGTGTTGCCATTCATGGATGGCGGGTCAGATCAGCTGCGCTGCATGTGCCTAGTGAATGTAGCGTCTCGATCTACTGCCGCCTTCCTACCTAGGCAAGTATGCTCCATCGTAGATCTCATCGTCACTTATCATCAGGTGAGATCGAGATCAAATACTTGCATACAAAGTAATAAAAAAAAAAAAAAAGTCGAGATCGTAAAAACATAAAATAAACGCGATAAAATTCGTTTTAATTCAATTTCAAAATTGTTATCGATATTTCTAAAAGATCGAAAACACCCGATAAAAACACACAAAAATTCCCCCCACCCCTCCCCCCGAACGATATCCTGTATCCGCGCCTGCCACCATCAAACTCTATTTGCATATTACTTATGTCCAAATAAGATTCAATAAATTGTATGCATCAAGGAAAAACACTTAAACCCTTGTCTTATTTTGATGGACATGCCCCTTCAAGGTAATGCCTTATTCCTTATTCATGACGTCCTATACGGAACATGGAAAGAACCCCTAAACAGGTATCTTATAACTGCGAGGGGGTCATGAACCATGGCTTTGTGTTTTATGAACAGAAAATCAAACTTAGCTATGAACAGAATCAGAATATTTTTTATTCCCGTAGACCATTAAGTACAGTACTTATGAATCATTAAAAGTTACATAATACTATGCTACTACTTTACCACCCGCTCGGAATGCGGTTCCTATGGAGAAGAACTGGCAAGAAACTCCATGGTTGTTTTTTTTTTAAAAGATCTTTAACATTTTTGAGCAAATGATGGAGTAGGGCTCGCACGATGAGTATTCCGTAGCTACCATGGTGTTTTAATAGCGACCGTCGAATTGACGAATAAAGTAGGTACTTACATTTCTGTATCTATCCTACTTGTAGTATCTATTAATAGCAGGACACTGAGATAATATTTATTAACAGTGGGGCGGTGAAGTTTATACACCAGCTACTCAAGCGTGCCTAGCCGTTCCTGCATTGTTCTCACATACCTTTAACAATGTACTGCTCAAAAATGTACGAGTATAAGGGCGTTTTAAATAGAGCAACCATGGAGTTTCTTGCCTGTTCTCTGTCCATAGGAACGGCATACCGAACGGGTGGTACACTTGTAGCTTAGCATTTTGTGACATTCTTGACGATACATAAGCGTACACATAAAAATATTCTAATTCTGATTAAGAAGAGCTAAAAAGAAAAATATTTTGTGTTTTTTTTTAATATCCAATTGAACAGTTGTATCAATGTGATCGCCAAGTTAATAGAAGTAGTGATAGCCAAGTTGTTAGAGTTAAAACCCCGGCTCGCACATCTGGGATTTCTGGATCTCATGTGCGAATCTCATTTTCAACCATGATTATCACTTGCTAGGAAAATATCGCGAGGAAACCTGCATGTCTGAGAGAACAACTCGAAAGACGTGTGAAGTCCAACCCTCGATAGGCCAGCGTGGTGGACTATGGCCTAATCACCCTCGCATTGAGAGGAGGCCCGTGCGCAACAGTGGGAAATTAAAAGGGCTGGTATTATTATATATCAATGTAAAGTAAAATGGCATACAAGTATATGTAGATGCCAAATAAATTGCACGTTCCAAAAAAATTAAAAAAAAAATTGAATCGCACTATGTCTGCAAATGTGGCGTTATCTCATCCCAAGCGAAGGTAAATGGTTCAATTCGTCAAGGGAGCCTCCATCTTGTCAGTCCAAGAAACGCACAATAGATTGCCGCGCATTAAGAACCTTTGTTACAGAATTTGGGCGATAGAAATGGGGGACCATTTTCATTTTCACCGGGATATACAATTTTCTTTACAAACATGTTTTATTTAACTCACCGTGTGAGCATATAAGATACCCATAGGGCATATATTGCATGTTTATTTTATTTATTTATCGCAAAACTGTATGCATTTCCAATATGTGACATAATATACAGGGTGATGCAGAAACGGTATACTAAGCTTTAAACCTGCGCGTCTTCAGCGCAATTGTTATTAATATATGAAGTCACTAGCTGCGCCCCGCGGTGTTACCCGCGAAATAAAAAGTATGTCCTTTTCCTTTATCTCCTTTTCTGTACCCCTTGTATGCAACATATCTATGCAATATAATAAAAATCTATCCCACGGGAACCATACAAGTTACCGAGATAAAAAGCCCCTGTGCTTTTCCAGACTATAATCTATCTTTGTTCCAAATTTCATCCAGATCCGTTCAGCCATTCTGGCGTGATTGAGTAACAAACATTCATCCATCCAAACATTCACATAAATAATATTAGTGGGAGAATTTTGACTAATCGATTCTAAAACAAATGTTGTTCCCAGCAAGATGACTTGATGATGATGATGTAAATTCTGTCTTCATAAAATTATTAGATATATGCTAAAGAAGCGCTCGTTCAAAGGTTAGTATACCATTTCTAAATCATCCTGTATATCATACTTATATAACATCATGGTATTAATTATCAAAATGGCTACGAAACACCTAAGTAGTTGAAGATTTGTAACTAAAATAAATTAATTCCCGCGCTCGGCGTACAGAAATACTTAACAATTTATTCACACTGGCAACCCACACCGTGTTGCTGGGATTAGCAAATGGAATGTTTAAATTTTTAATAGTGGCAAGACCCGTTAGAGGTCTACTACATACGTTATTTATGGCATAAGAAACAACTATTCGAGGTTGGGGGCTTCTTAAAATGAATGGAGTTTAAAAAAAAAAACTTAAAAGGTGACACATCTTTGCAGGTAATTTGGCTCTAATGTTTTGCTTTTTTTCAATGATCTTTCCTTTTGGAAAACCAATACCTAATAGTTGAGTATATATGTACCTATCATAGAGCTTAATCACACTAATATTATTGTGAAAGTTTGGATGGATGGATGTTTGTTACTCAATCACACGGCTGAATAAATCTGGATGAAATTTCGCACAGAAGTAGATTATAGTCAGGAATAGCACATAGGCTACTTTTTATCCCGGTAAAAAGGACATACTTTTTAATCGTGGGTAACACCGCGGGGCGCAACTAGTACCTAATAATCCCACTAATATTATAAATGTGAAAGCTTGGATGGATGGATGTTTGTTACTCAATCACGCCAGAACGGCTGAACGGATCTGGATGAAATTTGGCATAGAGATAGATTATAATCTGGAATGGCACATAGGCTACTTTTAGTCCCGGTAAAATTTATGGTTTCCGTGAGATAGATTTGTTTTAATATTTCATAGAGCACAGGATCGACATGATTTTTTTCGCGGGTAACACCGCAGGGCGCAGCTAGTTCAGTATATATGTACTTATCATAGAGTTTAATCTATACATATGAATAAAATTGGAGTGTCTGTTTGTAATATTAAAATAACCGCTTTTTACTGAGTGCATTTGGATGTATACACGTTACCTATACCGAAACAACATTTTTTACAATTTTTGTCTGTCTGTCTGTCTGTCTGTCTGTCTGTTTGTTCCGGGTAATCTCTGAAATGGCTGGACCGATTTTGACGGGAATTTCACTGCAGATAGCTGATGTAACAAGGAGTAACTTAGGCTACTTTTATTTTAGAAAAAAAAAATTGCATGTCTCGAAAACAAATTAAAACCAATGTTGCAGCGCTGCGCCTGATTAAAGTTTGATAGCAACAATCTGCAATGCGTCCCGCGGGATCAGAACGCGAGCAGGCTGTTGCCAACGGCTGAGTCTTTGTTAAATACCACGCGGACGAAGTCGCGGGCAACAGATAGTGTATGTATATAAAAGTTGACCTCTGTCTTCCCTTTGTGAATGGCAGGCGCAATGGCAGTCACCGAAGCTTTTAAATAGGTATCGCATTGTCAGAGAGCATCGCGAGGAAACCTGCATGTCTGTGAGAACCCCTCAAAAGACGTGTGAAGTCCGCCAACCCGCACTGGGCTAGCGTGGTGGACTATGGCCTAATTCCCCTCGCATTGAGGGGAGGCCCGTGCAGTGGGACATTAAAAGGGCTGGTATTATTATTGTCAGAGAAAATTACCTTATGGTTGTGGACCTAAGCAGTAAGCTACAATCAATATTGTGTATGCAGTTTCTAATAAACTCTACAAAATCCAATTCCAATAGTGCTCTATTTCCATAGACAAATACAGTACGTAGTAATTACATTGAAATGAATAATAAGGACGTCGACATACATGAGCTTTGGTACATTTTATAGTGTGGTTAAGTTAGCTACCCTATTCATTCCTGGCCGTTATTTTTTAAATACTAACCGGGTTACGATGTTATTTGAAAATCAAAAACACTTTGACTACTTTTTTGGAAAAAATCCTGAGCCATCCATAGCCGTAATACCTATTTAAAATCCTTTGCTGCTTTGCGAATGGATGTTAAAAAATAGTAAATAAGAAAAAAAACTATAATTATTTTACAAGGTGATACATAAAGGGTAGCTATACCAAGCCTAAAACCTGAGCTTCTAAAGTGCATTTGTAATTATTATGCAAGTATTTGGATATGTCGATATAAAAAAAAATTGTTGAAAAAAAAATGACAATTTTGCTTGTCAGCAAAAAAAAAATGACATACTTATCGAAATTCTGACTTCACGTAATGATTATAAATGCACAAAGAAGCGCGCATGTTCAAATGTTAGGATACCCTTTCCGGAACACTCTGTATATCCTGATTTGTTACTAAGTATGGACGTTGTCATTTATATCGCGTGTTAGTTGCGGCCTTTAACTAAAATCGATGCAGCCATTCCGATCAGTTTTATTTCATTCCAATTTACGATGTCTGTACGAAACGTCGTATTTAAAATTAACTAAGCTCTCGAATCTCTTCTCCAAATGATCTTAATATTACTGTTACTGTTATTCGGAATTTACCAAAGATTGAGTTCATCTACAGTAATAAGATTGTTCGCGCAATTCTACTGTATTTTCTTTGGTGTATCAAACGTTGTATCTACTATAGCTTTTAGTATGGAAGCTCATACAGCCATGACTTTATATTCAGTACTTTTGACGGTAGAATCTGTGGTATACATTTCCTTATCACTAATCTTCCAAGAAGATATTATCACTCAGCTCCCTTTAGAAATATCCAGTCATATGTTAATCCTATCAGATTCAAAAGACATCGAAAGCTATGCACCTTACTTTATGGTGCTAGCTTCAATCATTGGTAGGATTATATACATGTTTGTAAGCGATTTTCAAATGGTGCGGAAAATCTTCATCGTAACCCACGTTTTAAGGCACACGACTTGTTACTTCGGTCGTTTCGAAGCAGTTGGTATGACAGACACTTATAGGAAAGCTATTAAAGCGCTGAAGGATGCATTGGAGGACCAAATGGACAATAAGAAGCTTACAGATGAAGATAAAGCGGTGTATATCGAAACGTTTATGCAAGTCTACAAGAAAATAACTGATTATTTGTGTTTTACGAACGTTTTCAGATTCAAGGTACTATTTACATCGACGTTAAGGATGGTTTTGACACCCAAAACGATGAGATAAAAAGGATTTGATTAACAGATGATGAGAAATGATAGATTAAAAAAGATGATGATCATCATCTTATGATTGCTCCTATAATTTCCAACGATATGATCAAAAGCTGTGCAAACAGTAATACGGACTATGTAACATCTATTTCGATGACCTGATTAGCGCAGTTGGTGGTGATCCTGCTTTCTGTGCTCTCTCTCCCCGGTTCGAATCCTGGTAGGGACAGACTTTGTGTGATAAACATGAATGTTTGTACCCAAGTCATGCATGTTTAATATCTATATAAGTGTTATACACTGTGTTCGCCCCCATTCCATTGTAAGGAAGCCATAATGCAAGCATTGCTTAGTGTGGAACCGTATAGTAGGTGTGTTGGTCTGGCGATATTATTATTATTTAACTTTCCACCACCATATATAGAAGACCGCATACATAAGTCTATTGGTGTATTGTCGGAGCTCTTAATAACATTGTCTTTATTTCAGATTCTATTTGGCTTTGTGTGCGACTTCTTAAAAATAATGTTTGCTTTGTATTACATCATATCGATCAATAGTTTTGTAAGTAACATCTGTTATAGACTTGGATACTTCAAAGCGTTACGAAGTATGAATAATTCAATAATGTTACAGTTCAACTAAGCAGTGATAGCCAAGTTGGTAGAACGCTTGCCTCGGGGATTTCTGAATTTCATGTGCGAATCTCATTTTCAACCACGATTATCACTTGCTAAACGGCGAAGGAAACATCGTGAGGAAACCTGCATGTCTGAGAGAACCCCTCGAAAGATGTGTGAAGTCCGCCAACCTGCACTGGGCCAGCGTGGTGGACTATGGCCTAATCCCGCTCCTATCACTCTTACATTGAAGAGAGGCCCGTGCTCAGCAGTTGGACATTAAAAAGGGCTGGTATTATTATTGTTGCAGTTCAACTACATCGTTGTACCATGGCTCTTAGAGATTATAATGCACGTGTCCATTCTATTCACACCGGTGATGCTGATGCACATCGCTGCTGGTGATATGGATGATGTTAAACGCAATTTGGCCAACCAACTTTTACTCTATAAAGGTATTCGTTTTTGCGATGGAATTTTCTTTTTTATACATACTCTCGTTTGGATAGTGTTACGTGATATTACGAGGACAGCGGAGCAGTGGCGTAGTATAGGTCATTAGAACCCGGTGCGCATTTCAAATTGGCCGCCCTCTATTTTTTTCTATTCAATATATAAAATTTGGGGCATGGTAACGACAAAAAAAAATACTATATTATATTTTTTTTTCTTATCTTTTCTCATTTTTATTGTCTCTAAACACCACCTGTGAAATGCCGCACCCGTCAAAGTGCCGCCTGGTGTGGACCGCACCCTCCACCCCCCCCATGCTACGCCACTGCAGCAGAGAGTATTTAAACGGTTTTATTTTCATAATCAAATAAGTAGTGTGTCACTGTGTGATTCAAGTATATCTCTACGAGACGTCTTAAAGGGATGTGACTTCATAGAGTGCTTTGATGTAGAGAAAGTCGAGGCCACACTTGAAATGACCGACAAATTAAAAACGAATAAGAGGTCATGTATCGAAAGCAACAGAAAATCGCCAGTAAGAGAAGATTTTTTAAAATAATTAATCAAGCATGCCACCAACTCTGACATAATAACCTCGATCATCTATCCAGAGTGTTATAACTGAGATGAAGAAAACTATGAAAACACCAGTGTGGGCAAACTTGCCTTCGTAAGACAAACAATCTGTAATTTGTATCATAGCACCAATAGATACATTTGTTGTATGGTATCTAAAGATCTAAAGGTATCGTTATAGAATGAGAGTAATCTATATTTATTTCTTTACAGATCAGAAACTGAAGATCGTCTTATATGATGCCTTGGAATATATCAATATTCGTTCAGAAAATGTGCTGTGGAACAAATTTCCCATGGACTTAAGTCTTGTGTTTGACTTCATCAGCACATGTTCCATTTACATCATTGCTTTGTTACAGTTCATTTACTAAATTCACGCACTTTTCTATTAATGTTATAAAATATTAGCAAAAGAATATATCGCAAGAGATACATCGTTTGAAACTATAAAGTAATTGGTGTCTGTTATTTCAATTGACAAAATATATTTACTGATTCAAAGTTTGTGCGACTTATTAATAAGCCAAATATTTGCATAGGTATCTATGATAATGTTAGTGCAGACTTCGTTTATGGCAAGAGCATGTATCAGTGCAGCAGTGATAGCCAAGTTGGTAGAACGCTTGCCTCGGTAACGAGGATTGCAGGTTCAAACCTCGGCTCGCAGCTCTGGGATGTCTGGATTTAATGTGCGAATCTTATTTTCAACTATGATTATCACTTGCTAAACGATGATGGAAAACATGGCGACGAAACCTGCATGTCTGAGAGAACCCCTCGAAGGACGTGTGAAGTCCGCCAACCCGCACTGGGCCAGCGTGGCGGACTATGGCTTAATCCCCCTCGCATTGAGGTGAGGCCCGTGCCCAACAGTGGGACATTAAAAAGGCTGGTATTACTATAATATCAATAGAGATTCCTTTGAGTTGATTTGATATTTTTTCTCTCACTCTAATACTTTGTTATGATTTGTTTTTTTTTCTCTTTTTTATTCCCGTGAATGATTTAACCTACCTATCACCCAGGGCCACTCGTCGTGATTGCTTTTCCAAACGAATTTGTCGCCATTCATCACTGGCTGTTCTCAAATGGGCTATAAAGGAGATTTCGTGCCAGAATCAATGGATTATCTGTACCCAATGGTACGGCTTGTTTATTGAGGAAATCGATTGGAAGATGGGCTTATCAGAAATTGGAGGGATTGTATCGATTTGATTGAAGACCTGGATTTGTGCGAAGATTATTTGGATGATTAAAATCAATACGACTTAATTGGGCATAATAATAGCTTATACAGACATCGACACCTAGAATATTTTTTCGTAGCCATAGATAAAATAATAATTAAGTCAGCGGATTTGACTAAAATTTGAATGGTGATATGGTGACGAAAACCATAAATAACAGGGCACGATATACGATACTGTTTACCCCGGGAAATATGTATGTTCCTCGCAGATAGTCAAAACACCATAGTTCTCACACAAAGTCGCATGCTATACAAGTATCAAATAAAGTGCAATGAAATCGATTCATCCGTTCTGAAGTCACGATCAATCAAACATCCCTTTTTATGTTTTGTCGGGATTCAACATGATTGGAATGAACAAGGGTCTCAGATCAGGTCCTTTTCCTTTATTAGGTGGAACAAAGGAAGATGGTTCACAATTACTTACACATAAAGTATTCAATTACATAATGGCTCTACTAGATCTTGTAATGTACCTCTTGATTTCTTTGAAAGCCTATAAATTACGGTAGACTTTGATGCTGGCACATAGAGTCGTAAGAACTAGATGAGACTAAGGAATAAAATATAATGTTACGAGTGAGTGAGTCGCCACAAGCTACACAGATAGTGTTGCAGACGCATTCATAACAATAGACAGTTCTCAATACAATCCTGAATCGCGCTATGAGAGTTTTCGGAGTACATAACATATATACAAGATCCCGACAATAACAGTTAGGGCATAGCGGTCGCCCCGCCAGGAATACCACCCGCCTGGCTGGAAGATCTTCCCTTTTCCGCCAAAATGTGCGGAGAGATGCTAGGAGTATGTTTGCCCTTTGGAGGCCCAAGTCAACACAAGGAAGTTAAAAGGGCTATTAATATCATTTAGTTTGAATAAGATGCGAATTTACCACCTCCAAACTATACTTATAATAAATAATATAATGCCAGCCCTTTTAATGTCGCACGGTTGGGCAAGGGCCTCCCCTCAGTGCGTGGGGGATTAGGCCATAATCCACCACGCTGGCCCGGTGCGGGTTGGCGGACTTCACACGTCTTTCGAGGGGTTCTCTCAGACATGCAGGTTATTACTAAATTATTGTATGATTAAGAAAAAACACAATCTTCTTGCCGATTTTTTTTTATTAAATTAATCAATCCGTATTTAGCCTTCATCAAAATTGACTCTTTAGTCGGACGGTGCGTTTTGAAATTAATAATAATAGCCTTTATATTTCTTGATAATTAATTCGATACATAGTCTGTGATACCGTTGAACCATAAAGTACCTACCTTTGCTTATTATAAATCGGGGCCAGTGATGTAAGGTCCACCCGGAAGACGGCACCGGTTTGATTATAATTTACAAATAAAGCTCACATTACTTTGCAAACTATGATAATAATAATCCCACGAGTACCTTCTTGGTTGCTTTAGATCCTCGTTCTCTTCACTCACCGGATTGGATCTCTAATGAATTAATCCTACCCAAGGAATGAGTGGATTAATAGCTCACGTGGATCCCGAAGTGATACGAAAAGCGGTTTGTTACTCCAGCTAAAGATACGCTATACTTTCACCCTCAAATTTATAGAAAGTTATAATCCCACTAAAATTATAAACGTGAAAGTTTGGATGGATGTTTGTTACTCAATCACGCCAGAACGGCTGAACGGATCTGAATGACATTTGGCACAGACATAGATTATAGTTTGGAATAGCATATAGGCTACTTTTTATCTCGGTAATATGTATGGTTCCCGTGGGATAGATTTGTTTAAATTTTTCATGGAGTACCAATAAATTAATTTTCTCATACATTTGATTCTGAGGCGGTACGTATGCCGGATAGCCAGTGGGTTATAAAGATATTATAATGCAGTTTTTCATCTGAAAAGTTTGTTAAAATGCCACTATAATTCATTATAACTTTTTATAAATTTGATGGTCCGGCTAAAGCTTTTATCGATACCCACTGTTTACTGTATTTTTCGTAAATTAATCTCATGTGCCGATCCGAGTGTCGCAGTTGGTAGTGAGCCTTTTTTCTGTATCTTACGTTCGTACGTGTCGTTGTGGTCTTACGTTCGATTCCTGGTCGGGGTAAAATTTCAATGATGAGTGCGAATGTTTGTACCATAATCATAGATGTTTGGAGTCTAATTGTTTGCTCCGTGGTTCGCCTCAAGTCCGTTGTAGTACGGCACCCAAAATACAAGCGTTTGTGAGACCATATAGTTTGTGTGTTCGTCTGGCGAACAAAAAACGGTATGAACTCATATGGTATATTATATAATAGACAATCTTTCTAAGAATTTTAACGATTCGCGATCTTGATCATTCACAGAAAATGTTGTAGTCTTTTGAACAACAGAATAATCTATTCAAGAATCACAATATAAAATCGCGGAATAAAAGCTTAATATGTTTAATAGTTTATAGCTATAGATGGAATGAAATTACGAAATCGTTAAACGTTACGTTCAACATTGCCTCGCTTTGAATATAATTAAAATTACAAATTCGAGGATCATCTTGTTGTTAACGGTGACAAAGTCGAAATCTTAATCGTTCTTACATTAAATCAAATCACTGAGTTGAATTTAACCTTTGAATTAATGAAGAAATAAATTTCACCCTTAAAATAAGGGGATTGGTCGCTAGAGTAGATCGGAATCAGTATCAGAATATATTTTATTCATGTATAAACCACTTTTTGTAAATATGAAGTATCTTTTATATACTCCTCTTTAATTGATATTAGTTTGTAAATATGTAAGTTATTTTCTTTGTAAACCATGAAGTACTTATAAATCGTATTTCTTTTTACAAAATGCTAAGCTACGACTTTACCGCCCGTTCGGAATGACGTTCCTATAAAGAAGTTCGGGCAAGAAACTCCATGGTTGCTCTTTTTAAAAAGATCATATTTGAGCAGTACATTGCTATGCGTATGTGAGAACAATGTAGGAACGGCTAGATATATTTTAGCAGCTGGGCAAAAAAAGTACTAACTCGATGTACCTATATCATTACAAGTTAATGGCTACATGGTTCCCACATTTACAAATTACTTTTGTAAATGAAAATAAGAAGGACAAATTGCAGGACGAAACCACAGACTAAAACTCTGTATGTGGGTACAGATTGGGCCACAGGCTTATTATAGTACACCAGGTGAACGGTAAAAGTAAATTCCAAAAAAAAACTGGTCTAGTCTCTGGTCTCTTATGATGTTTAAAAGGTAGACCAGAGGTTTTTTAGGCTACACCTTTATCATACCGTGTGTTGTCTAATTGTTATAACAAGTCTATGGATTGGGCCCATAAATCATCACCACCAATACGAACAGATGTGTTGAATGGGTTCTCCGCCCCCTCGACTATGTATCTTGCAATAGATTAGCGATAGAAATGGGTTTCGTTATAATCGCTTTTAATTCGCAAAGGTTTGCGATTTGAATGCAAGCATTGCGCGGTTTTTAACCGAGTGCGTCAGAAAACGGATACTAGTTTATTTATCTGTCCTCTTTTGTTTTTTCTCGGAAAGAGGTACCACGTTGCTAGATCTTTTTATATTGTCTTTAGTTATATATAAATAACACATATAGTCGTTGAAATAAAACTTTTTTGTTTGGCGTTTATCGCGTTTATTTTATGTTTTTAACACCGGCACTCCACGAAATCTGAAATCTGTGAATATGTACAGGATCGCACCCGCCATTATATCAGATTCGATCAACCACAGATCCTCGCAAAAGAACACCGATTCCGACCAAGGATGATACGTGAGGCCATTAAAATTAAAAATGCATCCTAATTTCAATAGGGAAGATGGCTGGGTGCTCCCACCGACTTGCGATCCAGTTATTAATATAAGTAAACCAAAACCAAGCGCACCATTGCAAGACCTCAAGACACTGTGAGCACTTTCTGGATAGATCGGACCGCAAACAACAACTTAATATGAGGGTACCCCGGTTCAAACTATGACACTATAGGACGTCAACCACCTCAGTCCTCCCGTGACCATGGTTGGTGTAAAGCGGCCGAAACGTCGGGAACGTAAAAACATAAAATAAACGCGATAGAATCCGAAAGAATAGTGTTATTGCAATGTGTAATATTCGCGTAAATATAAGAAATCAATCGATATGGTCGTGATGGTTTAACCATTTTTCAAATATGTACATTATAAACCTTTAACATTTGAACCCATTTTGTTCCTTAAGTCTGGACCCAGCCAGATAGTGAATAAAATATCCGGTACAGAAAAAAATATGAACTTTCCCATCGTATAATGACCGATGTTACAAGACTTATAATGATGGAACTCCCTCAGTTGTGGGGAAAGTTTGAAGTAAAGAATAGGATTTATGTTATCTGGGTATTTTAATAGTACCTACCAATGATAAAATTCCGCATCTTTTTGGTGATTTTGTTACTTACCAAAAGGTGATTGGTGTAAAACTAAAAAGGCAACACCAAACGTTTTAGATGTCAAAAATAGTATTGGTCTATTCGTTTTATTTACCGGCTTCAAAAAGGAGGTTCACTATTTGGTTTTATTTTTATAGAATAGTATTTGCAAGTTCTTTTAACTGCTATAAATCTGGCCTTTACACTATTACACACTCGATATAAACTGCTGTATAACAATTACGTAACAGCTATAAAAAATTGTGACTGTACCAAATCGGTTCTTTCGAACGGCTGTTAGAGTATAAAACTAAATTTCAATCCAAGCAAACAAGTCTTCGGTAGTATAGTGGTAAGTATCCCCGCCTGTCACGCGGGAGACCGGGGTTCGATTCCCCGCCGGAGAGAAACCCTTTTTGTGGAGTTATTTATTTTTCTATGGATTTTGGCTAATTAGTACTGCATTTTAGAAATCATTTTATGAAATATAATCCTAAGGCAAGCATGCTTATATTGTATTCTTTCAATCTGTAAATATAAACCAACAAGTTCAATTAATAAGTTGGAATAATATTTTTATAGGTGTCTTAAAATCCTTTTTTTTGCCAAGGAAAACCTCAAAAACTTCAGAAATAAATAAAAACAAGCCAACACTATGCTTCACTAAAAGACCCTACCACAAAGTACAGTGGCGGACAGCTCTAAATGGACCATTCCCGTCCACTATAAATCTCGCACGCTCTGATTCACGGTAGGTAGGTACTATAATAGTTGTATACACTGTATGTCGTGTTTAGGGGCACACTCGAGAACAATTCAACCGTACATTTCGCAAAATTTGAATGTGTTAAAAAATTAAACAAAACCACACTACCTACCTATTGTATGTGGATGCTTGGTCATAATAAATTCAGGGTTGCAATCCTTTCTATTCCATGAAACTGCCCTACACTGTATATTTCTCTATTAAACTTTAGTTGCCAAATTTAGATAAGTACCTACACGTTCTTTGTATTGATTAGAAATTATTAACATATTTATAGGATACTCCTTGCATTAATCATATCATTACATGATAGCAATAAATTGTTTATTTGCGTAAGTATAAAATATATTGCTATTATAAAAATACCAGGCGCTTACATAGATACGTTTCTACTTCACTCTAGAACTTCTATGAGGACGAATCTATCGACCCCGATTGACTCAAAGTCAACACACACATAAGTAGCTGATTTGTTTATGTTGTATCTTGATGTGACGCTCGCGAATCGTGGACCAATGAGATGGCTTAACGTGACGTGATAGTGCTGCAATTCTATTGGTCTAAAATGATTCTAGGTAGGTATCTACCTATTTAAAATACACACGTTCCTTCATTACAAACAAGCTAGGCGCTTCGCTGTTTACATAGCGCCCAAGTTGCAAATTGCGCTCGCGGCATGTTTATTTAAGCGCTTTGAGCGAATCGTAACCAACTCATACACGCTTCGTTTGTTTTTTGGTGGGTTTTAAAAAGCTAGAATTTGACGACCCGACCAGCATAGGTGGCAGTGAACCAGCTTTCTGTACCGTGTGTGTGTAGGGTCTTGGAGTTCCAATCCAATTCCAATGATGAGCACGAATGAGCACGAAATACAAGCATTGCTTAGTATGGGACCGTACAGTTGGTGTGGTCGTCTGTCAAAATAATATTAAATGCTGAATGCTTTTGCTGTAGTATCGGACTTTTAAAGAGATACTTAATTAGAATTTCGACTTCGTATTGAAATACCTTAGAAGACCGTCTCATTTAATTTATTAACGCTAAGGTTCCAGGAACGCTTACTTAGACATTCGCAGGTGTTTTAGGTAAATGAACTTAGCATAAAGGGTTTAGCCATTAGCAAGATTAATAGATTAGGTACTTGTTTTCTAGTGGCATTAACTTTTATACTAGGTATACTCAGTAGATTAATTTACTGTCTCAGGAGAACTTTTGCATTCCCAGTATAAAAAAATTAAGCTATCACCATAGTTTTAGTGAAATACGCTTTGTGACTGAGATATATCAATATTCAGACGCACATTCAAAAGATATTCAAGATGTTGATCTTGTTGAAACGATCATTGTATCAAATTGCATTAATATTTCATTACAGTTGAGTTTGGCTATACCGCGGGAACCCATCCATTACCCATGATCAAAAGTATCCAATTTATTGACCTGGCAAGCTATCAAAATACAATTGTTCTACAAAATCCGTTAGATTTACCATGAATAATGGTACTCGAACAGATAGAGACAACAATTTCAAAGATACATCTCGTACATTTTGTAAACTTCATTGTAAAGTTGAATTATCTTCAGGGCCCCAAGTCTGCTAACACAATTCATTCATAATCGAACAGCAACCGCATAGTAACTGTCACTTTTGACAGATATTGTATGAGATATCTGTCAAAGGTGACAGTTACTATGCGGTTGCTGTTCGATTATGAATAGATTGTGTTAGCAGACGTGAGGCCCAGGTTTAATAAGCACATTGATCTTACTGAATAATTAACTTTCACTTACACCACAGAACTTGGGATCCATTAAAATTGTAACCGATCATTTTCATTCATCCATTATGAATTTTGATATTAAGGTTTGATTCCTACTGAGCGAGTAAACATCAGTATCGGCGCAGGCAACGTTCAAGCAGACATGCGAGGCTTTGCCCATAGCTCACCCGAGGCAATCGCTCTCACTGCCTCGCACGAGTGTTGTCATCTGTCATTTCCGTGGCTGTCAGCCCGGCTGATTATGACAACTCCGCGTAATCTTAATATTTGCTCGGTGTGAAAAGATCTTTTAAAAGGTTTTAATTTTTCAAAATAAATTTCTTCATAATATTAATACTTTGGTAAGTACGTAAATGCACGAAATTTTCTATACAAAAAACAAATACAACCGAATTGAGAACCTCTTCTTTTTTGAAGTCGGTTAATACATAAATATGGCTACACGAACACATCAACTATACGGTCCCACACTAAGCAACGCTTGTATTATGAGTACTATGCAATGGACTGAGGGCGAACACAGTATATAATACGTATATAGATATAAAACATCCATGACTCGGGTACGAACATTCGTGATCATCACACAAAGTTCGCCCTGCCTGGATTTGCACCTGGGACCCTTGGCACAGAAATCAGGCTAACTCCTAACTCATCTATTCATGTCGTGGCTAATTCATATTTTCTAACAGTTAACAATCTATCTCTAACAATATATTCGCTCAATATAAATACTACCTGACTGCCTAGATCTATAATCTTTATAATTATTTACTCAAATGAAAAGCCTCCCAACTTTTCCCATCTGAATAGGCACTGCTTAAAATTGAGGCGTTGAAAGGGAAAATAACTTCTTTGGGCAACGTGTTTTTCAAGAAATTAGGCTAAGTATGCTTGACCTTCATAGTTTCAAAAGGCGCTCAAAGTCGTTCGTTCCGGCTAATGTTAAATTGGGTATAGAGCATTGACCGATGCTGTGAGATGTGACGATTAGGGAGAGGGACTGACCCTCTGCTTGATCACTACTCACCCGTTTAAGTGATCCAGATCTTGGTCTTGAAAACATTCAAGACAGCCTTTGGGCAACACTAACCATAATCCCACTGATATTATAAATGCGAAAGTTTGGATGGATGGCTGTTTGTGGCTCAATCACGCCACAACGGCTGAACGGATCTGGATGAAATTTTGCACAGAGATAAATGGTAGTCTGGAATAGCACATAGGCTGCTGTTTATCCCGGTAAAATGTATGGTTCCCGTGGGATAGATTTGTTTTAATTTTTCATAGAGCAAAGGATCGACATGATTTTTTGCATAGGTAGTGGTAGCTTAGGGGTCAGAAAATGACATAGGCCAAAATTTCTCCCGGAAAAATGCACGGTTCCTATGGGATAGCATACAGGAACCATCAAAGTCAAAGTCAAAGTCATTTCATTCAAAGTCATTTGCGAATACAGGTGAATACATGGCGTTATGATGACAATATTTATACTTATACCGTACTCTACCTTATGGCATGCACCGTACCGTACCGTGTATTTACATACTTTTTAATCGCAGGTAACACCGCAGGGCGCAGCTAGTATCAAATAACTGTTAAACCCCATTCATCTCCGCTCTCCTAATCCCGAAGCTTTTAAATCTAACAATACTTTCATTGTTGAATTGAACTTGCTACAGTAATAATTGTTAGCGGTCGTACCTCGAGGCGTATTTTTGAATGGGGGACCACAATTCAGTGGCTTCCTAGCTTCAAGAACAATGGGTGGCGGGTACCTTGGGTTTTGTTTGTTCTCCTCATAATTAGGACTGGAAGCAGGAATATTAAAATTTTGTACATGCTTTCAAAGTTTTTTTTTTAGTTTTTTTTTATTACATTATAGGCAAGTATTTGATCTCGATCTCACCTGATGGTAAGTAACAATGAGATCTACGATGGAGCATACTCGCCTAGGTAGGAAGGCGGCAGTAGATCGAGACGCTACATTCACTAGGCACATGCAGCGCAGCTGATCTGACCCGCCATCCATGAAAGTTGTGGATAGGTGAGGCCATTATTATGAGGGACCGTGGCTATTCTAAAGTATAAGTTATTACTAATAATGTCCTCCTACCTCAAGCACAGTCCTTATTACGTACCGTTTATGGTATCGTAGCGTCATCCATCCCTCTCACACCACAGATTTCATAAATAAGTATAACAGTGACAGCATACTTCTTGACCCGACAGAGATCAGGCGTAGAATGCATGTCTGAGGGAACCGCTCGAAAGATGTGCCAGCGTGTGCTATGTTCTAATCCCTCTCGCATTGAGGGGAGGCCCTTGCCCAATAGTGGGACATTAAAAAGGCTGGTATTATTATACATAAATACAAAGACTGGTACAAACATGACCCTTTATTTTGGCTTCATGATATTCGCACATGAAATCCAGAAATCGCTAAGTTGCAAGCTGGGGCTACAACCTGCAACAACCGTTTCTAAGGTGAGGGTTCTATCAACTCATCTATCACTGCTATTCGTGATATACTATGTGTATCTATACATATAAATAAAATTGGAGTGTCTGTTTGTAATATTAAAATAACCGCTTTTTAATAAGTGCATTTGGATGTATACACGGTACCTATACCAAAACAATTTTTTTTACAATTTTTGTCTGTCTGTCTGTCTGTCCGTCTGTCTGTCTGTCTGTCTGTCTGTCTGTCTGTCTGTTTGTTCCAGCTAATCTCTGTAATGACTGGACCGATTTTGACGGGACTTTCACTGACAGATAGCTGATGTAACAAGGAGTAACTTAGGCTACTTTTATTTTAGAAAAAAAAAATAGGATCTCACGAAAAAAAACTAAACCAATGTTGCAGCGCAGCGCCTGATTAAGTTTGAAAGCAACAACCTGCAATGCGTCCCGCGGGGTCAGAATGGGCGAGCAGGCTGTCGTCAACGGTTGTCCTTGTTAAATACCACGCGGACGAAGTCGCGGGCAACAGCTAGTATATATATATATATATGGGTTTGTCCGTTTCGTCTCCGGTTATATCAATCACGCGCGGCTCAGTTGCGGAGATCGCATGAATATGGAGGTGGCACTCAGTGAATGCGTTCATTAGACCGGAATAGAGGGGGAAGCTTTCGCGTTGATGACACCGTGGTCGATACTTGCTATGCAAAAAAAGTATTGCGTATCGTTGAATTAAATAAATGCTCCAGATTTAGTTGATAGGTACCAGCTGTCACGGCGAATTTCGCACCTTATCAGAAAAGTGAAAATGAATTACTCGTATGTTTATTATATTTGTTTGTGTTTTTTTTCCGGATTGGGGTGGAGACAAATTCAAAAATCAAAGATAATAAAAGTCGGCCTACCCGTTCTTGACTTATAAATGGAGTAAGTAACTCGACTTTGTTTTATATACATGTATTAAGAATTGCGTGTGTTGCATTAACTACTTTGTTTAACCTTATAATTTATATTTCGTCTGTAAAAGTTATGTTTGAAAATTTGTACCAACATTTTTTGTGAAAATAAGTACCTAGTACGGTTAAAATAAATTAATAAATAATGATAACTTAGGTTTTTATTTTTCTATTGAAATTAATATTTTTTTCTAAATTTTCCATGAATTTCAAGTAATTTTCATCTTTGCGTTTTGAAATAAATCAAAAATTTGTGTGGCTTTATTATCGTGCTGATATAGATTTCAACAAAGATACCAACCCAATACCAAACTAACTAAAAAAAAAATGAAAATAGATCAAATACGTTCTCACTAACAAGAGTATTTCTAAAGTGCTTTGCTTGCCAGACAGCGCAGAGACCAAATTTGCTATTTTTTTTTGTAAAAACCTTCCAAAACGACTTTTGTTTCAGCGGGAAGTTCCACACGTTGTTGAACAGTTTTCACACGTACATTTGCTCCAGTGATACAATCAATTGTTTTGAAGTATATACTAATAATATAATAATAATAATACCAGCCCTTTTAATGTCCCACTGTTGGGCACGGGCCTCTCCACAATGCGAGGGGGATTACACCCCAGACACCACCACCACCACCACCACTCCCAACACCACCACACCACCACGCACCACGCTGGCCCAATGCGGGTTGGCAAGTATACAATACCGTAACACGTACCGTACAGTAAAATAAAAAAGCGTCCTATAAGACCAAATAAGAATTCCTTAACGGGATTCCGTCGAATCAGTGATGATTAGAGTCGATACTAGTTTATCTGTTGCATGTATAATTTGGTTGCAGTGAGGCCTGTTTTCGGCCATACCTGTTACCTTTGAAATTATGCTCACACGCTCAAAATGAGCTATCCAGCTAATTGTAGATCGTAGGTGATTATCACTCGTTCATGTCTCGGAGAGCACGTAAAGCCGTCAGTCCTGTGCCTGATCCTCTCAGATCGTGTTGAACTCCGACCCATCGGAGATTGAGAGTGAGGGGAGAGAGATAGTCCACCTGTTCTTTGTATAATATCTCTTGCGCAGTTGGCTAGTCGCCGTTGAGATGGGACGCCGTGACCGAAATTCGGTCAGGAGAATAGAATAGGTTATTTGGTTCATTAGATTCGGCGGGGTAAGAACAAAGTATATAGCAGTGATAGCCAAGTTGGTAGAACGCTTGCGTCGGTAACGAGGCTCGCAGGTTCAAACCCAGGGTCGCACCTCTAGGATCTGTGGATTCCATGTGCGATTCAGTGTGCTTGCTAAACGGTGAAGGAAAACATCGCGAGGAAAACTGCATGTCTGAGAGAACTCCTCCAAAGATGTGTGAAGTCCGCCAACCCGCACTGGGCCAGCGTGGTGGACTATGGCCTAATCCCTCCCACATTGAGAGCATGGCTATGCCCAACAGTAAGACATTATAATGGCTGGTATTTTTATTTTATCTATACATATAAATAAAATTGGAGTGTCTGTTTGTAATATTAAAATAACCGCTTTTTACTAAGTGCATTTGGATGTATACACGTTACCTATACCAAAACAACATTTTTTACAATTTTTGTCTGTCTGTCTGTCTGTCCGTCTGTCTGTCTGTCTGTCTGTCCGTCTGTCTGTCTGTCTGTCTGTCTGTTTGTTCCGGCTAATCTCTGTAATGGCTGCACCGATTTTTACGGGACTTTCACTAGCAGATAGCTGATGTAACAAGGAGAACTTAGGCTACTTTTATTTTAGAAAAAAAAATAGGATATCACGAAAAAAAATGAAAATTAAGTTTGATAGCAACACCTGCAATGCTTCCCGCGGGCTCAGAATGGGCGAGCAGGCTGTTGTCAACGGTTGTCTTTGTTAAATACCACGCGGACGAAGTCGCGGGCAACAACTAGTATATTATAAGAACAAGGTCGATTCGTGGTAGATACTATATTGTCTTAAGATTAAGATCAAAGTAATATTGTGTTTGTAGATCCATTCGCCAAAAGAATGTGGGTTTGGTATTGGGTCTTAGTTCCGTCTCGAGAAGCCTCTTTCAAAATCTTTTAAAACTCGGTGCTCAGTTAAATTACTTGTCAATATTTCTTTATGTCCATCAGTTCATTGAGACATTTCTCTCAGATACACACCTTACTGAATTGCGCTCTGGCGTTCTAATTTGAACCCTAAAAAGTTGATTGTGAGGTTTATTTTGAAAGGTATATCAATTAATGTTTGTTGAAAGTTTCCTCTAAAATACTCCAGAGCTGGTATCCGCTTTGATACTGTTTGTAAATTTCAAATTTATTAGTTTAATTAATATTATACTTTGATTTTATTCAATACTTTGTTGGATGGGAACCATTTTGTTTTGGGACTTTTAAGGGTTGTTCCCTGGAGTATTTAAATTGTTTAATTATCAAAGCTTGTTTCGTTTTATTTTTCGTCACGACTGCAGTCTTCAAACGGGTGGGTAGAGGTACACTATCCATATTTCGGCCTGGAGCATTATCTATAGGTAGATATAATCATCTATACAGATTTAGGCCCCGCAGAGTTGGAATTTTCTTTCGATCTTTTCATAAATAATATGCATTTCTTTTTTAATCTTTTTAAATTTAATTTAGCATAAATTCATAATAGAAGTCTATCTCAACGTAATGTTATATAAAAAAACGCATTATTACTTAATTAGACCAAAAACTGCAATGTAAATTAAAACTGGATACTCTCGAGCGCGATTGTCACTCGCACGCGTCGACTATCGCGCGCAGCGTTGCGTTGCGATCGCGTGTTTTCGATACATCGCGCGCTCAAAAATTACATTTGTAACTTATATCGACAATCATAAATTATTTCTTTAGTGTTATTATAGGCATTAAGTGTAACCTTTACCCAGAGTTTTCGTTACCATGCCCTGTTACAGCATGTATAAAAATAACTTTTGAAAATTATCTCATTGTAACTTACTCTGGTCGGGATGCTACTGGCATCGCTGGGACCTATATACGGTACCCATAATCATCTGGTACCAAAAGTGATAATAAAAAAAATATTTTGAGTTTTTTATGGATCGAATTGTCAACTGTTAAATAAGTTAATTGTATTTTCATAAAATACTCGTAGAAGCCAGCGTTTCACTTATTAAGCGATTCGTCTACAAAGCGCCATCTTGCAAAATGCGTTTATGAATAATGAAATAGCTCCTGAAACACATCGCAAGCATTTTCAGTCCGGAAATTGGTATCCGCTAAGCCCCTGCTTTATTTATGTAAGCTTTGGGCTTCGCGATTGAAGACGCTGATAAGAAATGCTATTGGAAATTGGATTACTTTCACGCAGAGAATATTGCAGCAAAACTCTCTTATAAACGGTTCAACAGACTCTGAACTTACAAACTCTACCAGTCTCTACTAGTATACTGGGAAGGTAAAAGCAGGCGATACCACTTATAAGCTGAAGGTCTGTACAATAAGTGTAGCTGTCCTGGCGAACTTCGTACCGTCTCAGAATCAAATGTATGAGATAATGAATTACCTGAATTTTATTGTTTGTGAGTTTTCTCATGTTTTAATGGTTATTCTTGTATTCGTGGCGGAGACAAATTCAAAAAATCAAAGATCATTCAGCCAACCTGTTCCTGAGTACAATTTAAAAAAAATAGTGTCCCTAAAGTCTCCTTATTCGATCTATTTTAAACATTTGAAAAAAGAACATGCCAAATCGGTCCTGCCGTTGTCAAGGAACAGCATATTTTATTTATTTATACAGCATATTTTTTATTTATATTGACCTGCTGCTAAAGTCTGATTGCTCTAAAATGTAAAAGATCTTTAAAAAAAAGAGAAACCATGGAGTTTCTTGCCCGTTCTTCTCCATAGGAACGGCATTCCGAACGGGTGGTAAAGTAGTAGCATAATACTTTGTAACTTTTGACGATTCATAAGTAGCATTTTTTTTATTTCAATAAATTATATACAATAGCTATGTACATGGAAAAACAAAAAACTAAAAAAATACTTATTACTAGGACATTGAAAAATAAAATAAAAATAAAATTATATACACAAAAATGCCTCCACATCGTCGTCGATGCCAAAAGTGGCCAGCAGGCTGGCCGCGTTTCCGCGCTGAATAGCGAGGCTCACTCTCTGCGCGAAATAGAGGCCAGCCCGCCGGTCACGGGTAGCGGTGAAAAGTCGTGCGGCAATCTCCTTGTAAAGGAGGCGAGCGTTGGGCCCCACGAACCCAAAGTCTCGACCCCAAAAGGCTCAAACAAGTAGCCTCCAGGGAGGCTGCTGTATTTTTGCCGCTTCGAATTTTCGGCTTCTGCAGCAGCAGAGCCCGATCGCAAAGACGTACTTGGAAGATGCGACGGCGCAAGGGTGTCAACGCATGTCGCGTCCCACACCAGGGGCCGCCCCATCTTCCAAGGCACCAGAAAATTCACAAGTACTGTACTTAATGGTCTACGTGAATAAAAAATATTCTGATTCTGATTCTGAGACAAATTTTTAGAATTACTCCCAAAATATTTTCATTGCTACATTATGCCAAAAAAAATGTACAGTCAACAACCCTATTCGGATATCAATTTCCGATGTTCTCTCGAGTATAAGTACAGTCCTGCATAAAAAGGCAATATTCACTGACATGCATTATTCAGTTTCATTACTTCCCGGCTGGCTGCGATAAATCGATGGGAACGTTTATTCATTGGCTTCTTTATTCAACATCCATTTTATTTTATTAAGTTGGCACAGCCAGGACTAGATATTTTTGTTGTACTATGTATAACAAAAATCGTTTTAATTATTTTCAGGGTTGGTAGTACGCTAGCTCGGTTCATACCCGGGATTTTGATATGCGAATTCTTGATATCTTATATTTACGCGAATACTACACATTGAAATAAAACAATTTCCTCCCGTGACCATGGTTGCTGTAAAGCAGCCGAAACGTCGGGAACGTAAAAACGAAAAATAAACGCGATAAAATTCTTAAAAAAAATAGTTTTATTTCAATGAGAACACTTATTTTCAATACTGGTTATCACTTGCTATACGGTGAAGGAAGACATCGCGAGAAAACCTGCATGTCTGAGAGAACCCCTCGAAAGATGTGTGAAGTCCGCCAACCGGCACTGGGCCAGCGCGTTGGACTATGGCCTAATCCCCCTTCATATTGATGGCAGGTCCGTGCCCAGCAGTGGGACATTAAAAAGGGCTGGTATTATTATTACTATTATCAAGTTTTCATCATATGTCAAAGTCGGTGAAGTTGAATTTAATTGGTTTTTTTAATTAATCGCTTCGCCGCCACTCCACCCGTGTGTACCGAACCTAAAGCAACAGTGACTATGGCAATACAATAAAACGGCGTAAAGCAAATATTTACTTAATCTCCAGCTATTTCAAACAATGGCCCCTAATTGATATTATGTAGCAATAAAATCCGGAGAAATATCCTGATACCCGTAATGTCGGCACTAGAGAGACCGATTTGTTTCATTCAATAGTCAGGAACTTGCAAGGACATATTAAGTTAATCCGATTTACTTGTACCACGAAATCTCTATACGACGCAAAAAATGGTTTCACATTCATTGCTCGTTCTTTGTAAGCACTCAAGCGTTGCCTCGTCCGAGCACTGCCACTTATACATAAACAAAGCTAAGCCACAAAGTTAAGTACATAAATATTAAGCATATAATTAATATTGCGTGTACTTTGCATATATCCGAACGAGCCTTTTTTTTTTTTTTGTTGACGTTGATACCCGGCCTCTGTGTAGGAGAGAGCCGGGTTATGTGGGATTCTTACCCACTAAAACCCCCCCGGTGGACGCCTTCGACACATGTTGGAGGGGCTCCGGGATCTCCAAACGGAACGCACCGGTGCCCCTCTTGTGCCTCGCCCCCTTATGGGGGCCCGTCTCTGGGAAGCAGATGTTTGCATCCATGAATGGCAGCACCGAACATCATGCCGGAACACGGCTAGGCCGCTTGGCGACATGGCTTTGTTCAGTGGGTGGTGACTAGCCACGGCCGAAGCCTACCACCAGTAACCTCGTGAGCAATCCCGCTAATTCAATGCGCGAGTAATTTTAACAGTAAAACAGCAATGGAATAAATCTTATTCGGTATTATCGTATTTTTTTCTGGTAGTTAAAAACTCTGAGGCCACCGCAGTACGGTGTCGTCGCTAAGTCGGTGCTAAGTCATTCTATTGCTCGATGAAGAGGCCACTTTGTCGAGAGATAAATTAATATTATTAAGTACGGGATTCCGAATGCCTTAGACGATAAGCTTATCAACCTCTAGGGTAAATTAAAAAAAACATCTTAGATTTGAAGTTCAGAATATTTTAGTTTTTTATTTTTAATATTGCATTTTCGGACTGTAGCTAAATAGAAACTTAATTCTCAGAATAAACTTTAAACTTTATATAATGTGTCTTTGAAACACATTATATAAAGGTTCTGTGTCTTTGAAAGTAAAAACACGATCTAGAGGCGCGTATATTATAGTACGCCCCGCGGTGTTACCCGTGATTAAAAAAAAATCCTTTTTACCGGGTTAAAAAGTAGCCTATGTGCTAATCCAGACTATAATCTATCTCTGTGCCAAATTTCATCCAGATCCGTTCAGCCGCTCTGGCGGATTGAGTAACAAACATCCATCCATCCAAACTTTTACATTTATAATATTAGTGGGATTTAAGATTGTTGGCGTAATGAAAGCACGAATTTCAGCTTCAGTTCAAAGCTTTGCTGACGATGTATGAATAGCACTCGTAACGGCAATTGAATAGCAAATACCATTAAAACAGTTCACATATTATTATCTGATGATAGTTGTTCAGTCCGGGTTTGCAGAGTAAAGTTGCTGAGTTTAATTTTAATGTGATTAAACGCAAACTTGAACTGGATGTGAGGCAAAAATAAATGGCAAATGTTTTATGGAAAATATGTTGCTTTTGTGGTATGCAGAGCTAGTTTTTGATAGAGTAAGATAATATTGGTAGAACAAGTCTAGTGTTTATAGGTTAGATATCCTATAGACACTAGACTTGTTCCATAAATATTATCGGATCTATCTATACGTATAAATAAAATTGGAGTGTCTGTTTTTAATATTAAAATAACCGCTTTTTACTAAGTGCATTTGGATGTATACACGTTACCTATACCGAAACAACATTTTTTACAATTTTTGTCTGTCTGTCTGTCTGTCTGTCTGTTTGTTCCGGGTAATCTCTGAAATGGCTGAACCGATTTTGACGGGAATTTCACTGGCAGATAGCTGATGTAACAAGGAGTAACATAGGCTACTTTTATTTGAGAAAAAAAAAAATGGATCTCTCGAAAAAAAATTAAAACCAATGTTGCAGCGCTGCGCCTGATTAAAGTTTGATAGCAACAATCTGCAATGCGTCCCGCGGGATCAGAACGCGAGCAGGCTGTTGCCAACGGCTGAGTCTTTGTTAAATACCACGCGGACGAAGTCGCGGGCAACAGCTGGTACATAATATAAACGCGATAAAATCCGTAAAATTAGTTTAATTTCAATGCGTAGTATTCGCGTCAATAAGAAATCAAATACAATAAAGACAAGGTTGATATTTGAAACATTTATTTTCACAGTTCAATGACTAGATATAACAAAAGACTTGATGTATTTAACATCGCCCTTTCACCTTCCAAAAGGTATAATTACTTAACTATTTCGGTAACTATTTACACGGAGAGTACGTGGATAATAGTTCTAAAACTTCTATTAAAATTACTTTGGCAGTTAATTCTACTTAGTGTGGCGACATGTTTTGATAATGATACGTCCCGCTTTGGGGTTCAAATTTTCGTCCCAAATGAGACAATATTAAAGGAATACATATTCAGGCGTGGATATAGGATAATGGTTTGGCAATTCCTGGGGAATTTTTGGGGGATTTTATCTATCATTCAGAAAAAAAACATTAAATCAGTACTGCAGTTGTGAGTCAGGGGGGGGGGAGTTTATTACACCCATTGCTCTCCCCGACCCCCTTGTATCTGCGCTTGAATACATACACTAAAGATTCAGATGTTATATGATCAGCATTCTAAATTAGTCAACATTTACATCGGAATCGAAATCTTTCCGATGTCGATGTCAAAGGCTATTTTAAATAACAGTCGGAAGGCGGTTCAACAATTTTCGATGACAGAAAGATTTACGAACAATATGAGATTTACGAAGAATATCAGAGTAATTTTAAATACATGCATATTTTAATATTATATGTGTAGCAATTTCAGAAATGCGTTTCGGAAAGTTTTCGATTCCGTTACCGATATAAATTTCGAATAATTGAAAATGACTCTGTAGTTCACTAATGGTCGAGTGTACCATCCACAGTTACAGTTAACTACAGTTAAGTCTATTGACAATTTGTCAGAATCTGTTGAGATTTGACGGTAGTTAAATTTAAACATGCATATGGGGTGTATAGACATCCTAGATTACCAATGCGAGATGTATCATTGGACAAAACCTAATACCACTTTCAGTATAATAAGACGTATTACACACAAACTTACTAACTTTAAAATGTTATATTTATATATTGAAACATCAGTCTTTTAATAAACATACTTTGACACGAATTAAGTGTTGTTTTATTTGTAACAAATTGTATAATTCTAAACACCATAGTTTAATTTTGATGCAAAAAATGTATTTAAATTAAATCGAATAAAGTCTGAACGAGACTCTACACTTCTTTTGTTTTGGTTTTCCCGCGTGAATGGGTAGGCTCATGCTACCATTTGAACCGCTAAGGACCGCAGTCCTATGGCACATTTTCATTCTAAAGTCATATTAAAGAGATTTTAATCGACACATGCGTTAGTAATGACTTTGAATGCACAGCACAAGCGCAGGTTCAAATAGTAATAAGAACTTTTTTCGATTGTGCTGTAAATTGCAGTATAAGTGCCTTTTTCGGTCATGCTGTAAATTGCAGTATGAGCGCCTTTTTTTCGGCCATACTGCAATTGCAGTGTAAGTACCTTTATTCGGTCATATTGTAAATTCAGTATGAGCGCCTTTTTCGGCCATACTGCAATTGCAGTGTAAGTACCTTTATTCGGTCATATTGTAAATTCAGTATGAGCGCCTTTTTCGGCCATGCTGCATTTGCAGTATGAGCGCTATTTTTCGGCCATACTGCAATTGCAGTGTAAGTGCCTTTTTTTCGCTCATTTTGTAAATTGCAGTATGAGCGCCTTTTTTTGGTCATACTATGTTAATATTTATTTCTTCTTCTCAATATTAATAATTTAAAGTGACACTTTTTATTGAACAGAGCTTTTTCTAGATATCCTTATTTGTATCATCCTTCTTACAGATACGGGGGCATCATTTTAAATTGTATTTGTATATTAGGTACCTATGTCACAAAAGGGTTTCATACACTTAAGTACAATTAAATGATATGTAAAACAGTACAATGGGATGATGTATGGAAAGTTATAATTATTGATGACATTATCAATTTAATACTTCTGTTGTTATCTGTGGTGTGGCGTCCGGCAGTGGCCTGAAAAAATACAAAAAAATATTGGGTTGTTCCTTTTGATCTTATATGAAACCAGTGCCCAGCAGTGGGACAATAAAGGGGCTAGGATTATGACCTTTATTTTCCAGGTTACCTCACTGTATTTACAAAAGCAATTTGTAAATGTGGGAACCATGTAGCCATTAACCCGTAATTATATACTTAGAAATCTGCTCAAAAATTTACAAAATCTTTTTAAAAAGAGCAACCATGGAGTTTCTTTTCCGTTCTTCTCCATAGGAACGGCATTCCGAACGGGCGGTAAAGTCATAGCTTAGCATTTTGTTTTTTCGACGACTTATAAGTACTCTACTTTATGGTTTACATAAATAAAACAATATGTACGTCAAGTGCGAGATTATTCGTAAGCTAACTGTATACTATATAGTCTACCGTATTTAGTATGGAGAATTGAAAGTTTTAAATACCGTCCGCTAGAGGCGCTTTTCAACTCTCCACACAGAATGTCTGAATACGGTAGACTATAAAGAATACAGTTGGCTCGCACTCGTTTCTGTACGTAGCCTGTAACTCTGATGTAAAAAAAAACTTTTTTTACACACATTGGGTAATAATGAACTGGCTAACAACTCATGTTGGCGATAATTAAAGGCTGTTTGATTGGTTATAATTAACTGCAGTGGTATCACAAAACTATGTCAACTGAAATATACAGCGTTGATATGAAAATTAACGGTTCAATATTTCATTACATTATTAATTTGATCTGAAAATGTCATGCATATTTAAATTTAATACCATATCTGTATATAAGGTGTAACAAAAATAGTGTAAAATATGTTAAGGCGTTAATAAGTAGGTCATAACGATCACGTTTATGTATAAAGTATATGTGTAAACAGTGTATGAATTTGTCTGTGAGAAAGCGAGCCGTCTCACCGCGCACTTAGTATGTAGTTATTTTTTAATTTCAATTATGGTAATGGCTCTCTTTAAATATTTTACACTATTACTGTTACACCTTGTATATAAAACAAAGTGGAGTTGGTTACACCATTTATAGTCTTCAACTGGTGGGCCGATTTTGATGAACTTTGTTTTTTATTTTTTATTTTGTTTCCGCCCCGAATCGCAGAATAACTATCAAAATGTGGGTATATTTAACATTTGATTCTGAGGCGGTACGAAGATCGCCAGGACAAGTAGTAAGGCCTAAAAAAATTGTGTCAAATATTTTAAGAGTTTAAAATCTCAAATAATTTTTAAATATAATTATGCGTGGTAAGACTAAAATAAGAATCGGTGAATTGAAATTTCCACCAAACAATAAAACCCCCCTACGGATATAGAAACCATTTTATTTGAGACCCTAAACAGTAACACATAAGGTAATAAATAACATCACGTACGTCGTGGCATTGCCGACACTGTAGCCTTTGACGTACTGTCGCTGTCATCCGATTCTGAACGATTTTGGAAACTCGTTTCTGCGAACAAGAACATATACATTAATATGAAACCTTAAGGTGCAGTTTTCAAAATCCACACGTTTGATTCATTGTATCTATACAAATAAATAAAATTGGAGTGTCTGTTTGTAATATTAAAATAACCGCTTTTTACTAAGTGCATTCAGATGTATGCACGGTACCTATACCAAACCAACATTCTGTCGGTCTGTCTGTCGGTCTGTCTGTCGGTCTGTCTGTCGGTCTGTCTGTCTGTCTGTCTGTTTGTTCCGGGTAATCTCTGAAATGGCTGGACCGATTTTGACGTGACTTTCACTCGCAGATAGGTGATGTAACAAGGAGTAACATAGGCTACTTTTATTTTATAAAAAACAATAAGATCTCATGAAAAAAAATTAAAATCAGTGTTGCAGCGCTGCGCCTGATTAAGTTTGATAGCAAAAACCTGCAATGCGTCCCGCGGGCTCAGAACGCGCGAGCCACGAACCACGGCCGAAGCCTACCACCAGTAGAGTTGTCACCTAGTTGGCACCACCCAGGGTCACGTGTAGGGTATCTCGAGGGTATTTAATTCTCCTATGGGCGAAGGTGACTCGACCCCAGAATCTCTACTAGTATTTACTCGTATCAGTTCAACCCTAGTCCAAAGACATCCCGAGTGGTCGATCTATTAAATATCTGAGCACAGACATCGAAGGCTATAACATCGATCTGAATTCGGACATGAGCCCGTTGGACCGCTACAAATGGAAGGACAAAGTCATTAATTTTATTAAATTAGATCGAGATTAATGGTGGCAGGCAGAGATACTGTGGGGCTATAAAATAAGCGGTAAGAACGCTTGTGTATATTTTAAAATTGTATCTTTAAGTGATGATGGTAAAACGATTTATATTCTGGCGGACACAGCAAACTGTACGGTCCCAAACTAAGCGACGCTCTTTTGATAACTGTGGGCTATCCCAGTATGTAAATTCCACTAATATTATAAATTTGATAGTTTGGATGGATGTTTGTTACTCATTCACGCCAGAACAGAACAACGAATCTGGATGAAATTTGGCACAGAAATAGATTATAGTCTGGAATAGCACATAGGCTACTTTTTATCCTGTAAAAATGTATGGTTCCCGTGGAATAAAGGACACAGGAAAAAAATATTAGTACTAATTTAGACCTAAAACTTACAGCTTAATAATTCAACTCATAATATTAAGACCCCAGGTTGTCACTTGCCGATTGATAATATGGTGCTTTCAGAATCGATCTTCGGCCCAATGCACATAAGGACTTTTTCACTTGTTTTAAAACTTTACCAGCGAAATGCAAGGCTGCAATCGGTTTATAAATTTTGTGACACTTTGTTTACGCTTGTCGTGTGCATTAAAATCGCTCGTTTTAGAGCCGCACAAGGTACTGTCCGTAGAGAGAGAAATATAAATTAATTAAAGTCGAATCCAATGTTTTTCTGACGCTTTTGTTATTTGGGTGATTTTACGAGATTTAGGGTTGGATACGAATTAACATACTTTGACTAAATAGCCAGCAAAATGCTCTTTTATACTCTGTATACGAGCCATACAACATTAATTCTCTACACAAACTATAAATTATTCACCCTAAACTTTTACTTTTAAACCTAAGTACATAAATGTCGTATTTTTCGGCCAAATTGAAAGAAGAGGCCCACTTGAAGAAGTTTGATTAATAATTTAGGCGAAGCAATTTAACTTTCGCGTTGGGTGCAATTAAAAAAGATTCATAAAAGTTTGGGGACAATGAAAATTGATTTGCATAAACGTGAAAAATGCCGCGAGTCGTGAACGCTTCGGAATAAATTTCACAAGTTTTCAGCGTGATCACGAAGCGTGAAGGTTTTCGTGTGAGTAGGTACTAACCGAACTGATGGGTCAGGCCAGTTATCAGATGCTTCTAATTTCCCCATAAAGGTGTTTCTTTTTTTCGTAGATAACTGTTTTCATCAGACTCATTATCATCTATACAAATAAATAAAATTGGAGTGTCTGTTTGTAATATTAAAATAACCGCTTTGTACTAAGAGCTTTGGATGTATACACGGTACATATAACAAAGCAATATTTAAAAAAAAAAACATCTGTGTGTTTGTTCCGGCTAATCTATGAAATGGCTGGACCGATTTTGACGGGACTTTCACTGGCAGATAGCTGATGTAACAAGGAGTAACATAGGCTAATTTTATTTTAGAACCGTGGACTTCAGGTTTTTGGAATATCCTGAGAAAATCCTCTCATCTTCAGGATTCGTATTATAATAGACTAGCTGTTACCCGCGACTTCGTCCGCGTGGTATTTAACAAAGACACAACCGTTGGCAACAGCCTGCTCTCGCGTTCTGAGCCCTCGGGACGCATTGCAGGTTGTTGCTATAAAACTTAATCAGGTGCAGCGCTGCAGCATTGGTTTTAATTTTTTTCGTGAGATCCTATTTTTTTTCTTAAATAAAAGTAGCCTAAGTTACTCCTTGTTACATCAGCTATCTGCCAGTGAAAGTTCCGTCAAAATCGGTCCAGCCATTTCAGGGATTACCCGGAACAAACAGACAGACAGACAGACCTCCTCCTTTTTGAAGTCGATTAAAAAAGGAAAGACAAACCTGTATCAAATCGTGGTCTACTGGGTAGTCTGCTTGGTAGGTCCTGGTTTTCTACGTGGTCAAAGGTTCTGAAGCCGAGCGCAAACTCCGCATATGGACTTATCTCGAACATTTCTTCGGAGAAACAAAAATAAGCATAAAGACTCTTGTAAAGAACCCAATCATAAATTCTAAGGAAGTTCTTACAACGATGTATTTGAAAAGTGTTCTTAAAAATACCATTAAAAATGATTTTCCTAGAGCAAGAAGAAAGTCTTGTACGTACAGGTTTTGCCGTTATAAATCGACGATTATTTTTTAAAGTTGCGGGCAAAGCTGTTGTTCTTCATAGTAATTGTTATGGTAATGATACTTCATCTAATGGTAATGGGGGCAATGATGGTAATGATAATATAGATGCTAATGATAATATAGAAAGTAATGATAATATGGATGCTAATGATAATATAGAAAGTAATGATAATATGGATGGTAATGCTAATATAGATGATATAAATGATAGTCTCACCGTTCTTACTGCTCTTCCTCGGGTGTACAGGCGAGGTGTATATCCTAGGCGCGTGAGCATACCTCTCCTTTTGTTCAGATTGAGAGGCGACACTTTCATTCCGGGATTTGACGTCATCAGTGATGGAGTGGCGGTATTGAGATGTATAGTTTTGTCTGTTAAAAGGGTTGGGTTATTCTATAAGATTATAGACCCTTGTTGCCTATAATAAGATCTGACAAAAATAGTGCAAGATATTTTAAGAGAGGAGAATAAATATATACTAAGTATATAATTTAAGTTCTTACCCCCAAATTTATAGACGTTTTATAACTCTATCAAACGTCATATGGTACTGCGCACAAGAGTTTGCTTTGCTCAGTAATATATGACGTTTGATAGATATACAAAATGAGTATTCAAGGGACTGATTGGTCCATCAATAATCCAAAAAAAACTCAGAATATTGATAAACTGTAATGAAATATCAATTAAGTTTTACCTGTGTCTTTTGAATAATATACAGAAGAACGCCATTAAACATATAACCAAGAGTACAGAGCTGCATACAATCACCAGCATGTTCAGGTCGAAGAACTCTGATGGGGGACCGATTTCCTCTGCAAGAATATACTAAAGTTTAAAAATATACAATTGAATTGAGAACTTCATTCTTCTTTTGAATTCGATGAAAAAGAAGATGGTGGAATGATTTGGATGCCTTTGCAGCAGTACTTAAAATTGGTGGGGATGCATCGAATAATTTAAAATAATTTCTATATTTTTTTTAGTTTACTAATAATATCATACTCGTGAGGCTTTTAGGTATGGAACACGTAAATTGGATAAAATTAATAAACTTCCTAGATAATCTAACTCTTGAATAGTTGTAGCCTTCGTAAGTTCAGATAATTTGTAATAAGTTGGAGTATTTTGTCTATCGCTTTGCACTAGAAGATTGTGAAAGAAGTTTTTCTTTTCATCACTTATTCTTTGTTACATTAAAGCCGGCTATTACCGAGAAAATGAAGATCTTCCCCGAAACACAGCTACGGTCAAATCTCAGATTGTTTATTGGAGTCACAACTATTTGGTCTATTCTTACTTTTTTTACCATATTTTATCTAAATATTCACATTCCTTTACTCCATGATCTCCATGCCTCCCATCATCTATTTAAGCTTCTACCTTTCATCGATCAACTTTCTTATATATTCTGTTTGCTAAAACCATTCAAGCATAATATTGACGTCACACAATCCCCGAGACAAAGGTGTAACATAATTAGCTTTGCTACAAATTTTGATGACGTAATTTATGTTTGCCGCGTCAAAACATTCTTCCAAGTTTCAGAAAGGGAATGACGAAATTTCCTTAATAGAGATTGGGGTCCATCGCTGGCAAAGATAATATTATATTTAAGGTAAGGGGAGCGTCGAATTGAAAATTTAATATGCACGAAACCTCTCGATTTCATAGTGCTGTACATTTTTTTCTAGATTGCAATAGATTTAGAGTTACTATAGTCATCCACAATCCATCATCAGGACATTTTATATGAGCGTTTAGGTAAAATACTATTGGTTTGTTTATTGTGATTTTGCTAATTCCGTAGTTCCGAACACCATCATATTCAAATATTTTGATGATTTTATTTATCTTGAGACTGGTTCTAAATTACTTCAATTCGCTTACTCACAGCCAGTCTCTACTAAACCACAACCCTTATATTTCGCATGAACGATACAATCTCATCCCCCATTGTCACGGCAGATAACAAAAGTTTCGACAGGGCCATCGGAAAGTTTCCGTCAAAGTTGAGTCATTTGTTACCAGTTTATAGCTTGAACAACTACATTTTGCTTGTATCACGAGTTGTCAGGTGATCCATCATTGTTTATATTGTATTTTCCGGATAAAAACTTATTATAGGTCCTGTCAACATTATAAAACTAGAATTAAAATTAGGCTGATTTCAAAATGCGCTCAACAAATGCCCACCACCATCGGCCGGAAGGGTGCCCAGAATGCTGGCAGGATTGCCACGTTGAATGGCAATGCTGATGTGTTGGCCAAAATATGTGCCAGCGTTCTGATCACCTGATGTCTCCACCAGGCGTTTTGAGTGCTCCAATGTTATGTTCTAAATGAGATGGTTATTATAAAACAAAAAAAAACATGGTAGTTATAGAACGATTATAAAATACTAATTAATTATTTTTTTATCCTGCATGTTTTAGACCACTTGATCTGACTTCAGTACCGATGGACCCACTAGTTTTGTAATCACTAGTTGGGTATCGATTATCAGACTATATACAGTAGAATGGAAGATGTCAATACGAATTGGAGGAAAAGGAGTGTTAGAAAGAGACTTACCTCCATCCAAAGTTTTAGTAGCGTAGGTATACACAGTAGAGGCAGCTCCGGCATCGTTTATCGCCGTCACTCTAAGCTGGTACCAATTGGCGGGACCGAGAGACCCTACGGCGTATGATGTTGGTATGGAACGGAGGGGTGGAGCTTGGTAGTGGCCTTCAATGTAACTCCAACCTAGGTTCAGGTCCATAGGCTAAGACAGATAATTATTCAATGCTTTTATAAATGCCATGATCAGTCGCCTCGAGAAGTGTAGGTCTTCAAGAAAAAAAGATAAACAAAAAAACGTAATACAAAAAAGTTAATTTATTACGTACTAGCTGTTACCCGCGACTTCGTCCGCGTGGTATTTAACAAAGACACAACCGTTAGCAATAGTCCGCTCGCGCGTTCTGAGTCGTTGGTCTAAAAAATAAAAGTAGCCTAAGTTACTCCTTGTACTGTGTCCAAACAGACAGGCAGACAAAAATTTAAAAAAATGTTGTTTTGGTATATGTACCGTGTATATATCAAAATGCACTCAATAAAAAGCGGTTATATTAATATTATTAATAAAAAAATAAGACTTGGTTGTACCAAGAAAGTTAAAATACAAAATTTGTTTAGAATTCCCCCTTCCCCACTAAAACATCTCACGTAATAAATGAACAGCCCTCCATAGTTGGAGGAGAATTTGATTAGAATGAAATTACCGTGGACCAGGGAAGCTTATGCCTTGCAGTAGGCAACGATGAAGACTTAATAATTAACTAAAAAAAAAAAAGACAAGCCCGCTGAGTTTCTTGCCGGATCTTCTCAGTTGAGGTCGCGTTCAGATCCGGTTGTAGAGTTAAGAAAAAAATGTAATGACAGTTGTAGAGTTAAGAAAAAAATGTAATGACAATTTGTAAGTGCCCCCGTAGACCTATACGAAATAAATGATTTGACTTTGACTTTGAATGCTTCCTTACACTAATGACGAGACTCAAATAACAAAAAGGTTAGATATCTTAAGCAAAATCTTACCGCTTTATTCTCAGCTCGATTCCACACATTAGAACCCAGTGGTCTATAGTCAACCTCCCATTTGATGACGTCACAGCCCCCGTCGTCCCACCCGCTCAGTTGTATGTAGATGTGTGTCGCGTTGCTCCAAAGCCAATCGTTGGATGATGGTGATACAGGCGCTGGCAACGAATCATTAATAATTAGTCTTTGTTAGTTCTAGAATTGCAATATCAAGCATTTTTTTTTAATATTATATTTATTGAAAATAACTTAAATATATACAAACAGGAAAATAAAAAAAAAACTTAAAAATAGTGTGACAACAAACTGTGTATCAAAAATCGTATTTTAGTTACGGCCTCCAGTCATAGACGTCACATAATTTCAAAGCAAAAAACGGAACGCAGCCATTACCTTATCTGTGCTGCCTTCCGTTTCTGTAACCATCTTCATTATGTTTAAAGTTATATTATTTTTTGATTTTACAACCAAGGGTTTATAATATAATCAACTCACTACTGATGAATCATGGGTAGGGTGGGACTCATCATCTTCGGACGAGATAACTTCGCATAATTGCAGTCGAACTTCACTTACAGGTAAGCTCGTTTGACTATTCAATTATGCTCCTGTTATCTCGTCCTCGAAAATGAACAACACAAGCATTTTGTAAAGATGCTTCTGAAGTTCAAGACGAGCTCTTAAACTTCAAGGAACAGTTTATGCCAAGAGCATAATAGTATCTCTCTCTCCTCAAGAGTGAAGCGTGCCTACACTGCCATTCTAAATATTTGTCATGCATATACTTATACTTACATATACTATACTACATATACTATATACGTATACTATATACTATATACTTACCTCCACCCAAAGTTATAACATCAATGTGTGCTGGAGCAGAAGTGCCAATGCTATCAGTAGCTGTGACTCTCACAGAGTATTTGGTCCCACATTTGAGGCCACCTAGTGTGTGCTGCTGTATACCTGGTAGACGGGTCTCCCTGGCCACAGGCCAGGCTTCCTGCCAAACGCCGTCGTTTTCACGCCAAGTGAGATTGTAACCTATGAACAAATGATTTGATTGAACCTTGTAAATTGAAAGTTTTTTGTGGATGTCTGTTAAAATTTCACTATGGCCAATTCAACACAAAGTTGATAAAGGAATATTTCAAGTTGTCCCATTAATTAGCATGTTTAAGGTATATAAGTTTAAGACTCAAATGGACTACCAGATTACGTGAGATCTCCGCTATTCAAACATGTTTAACAATCGTAAGAATGTAATCAGAAACTTGAAGATATTTTAAGGCCCAAGTTATTCATATAGCAGGATAATTGTGAATGTTGGTAATGAATCAATCAGTCACATTACAAATTAAAGACATCAGCAAATAGGTACTTACTGATACCAAATCCCAAGGAATCATTCCCGCTAGACCTAATCTCATCCCACTCCACCACGATATAGTCTTTGTAAGGTGTTGCTCTTAACGTTGGTGGGTCAGGTAACGGTAGAACCTTCACTGTGAAGACCACCGAGTCAGATCCGTATAGGTTCTTGGCTAGACACGTGTAATTGCCGCTTAACGATTGGTCTATATCTAGAAAAGAATACATGGATTTAAGATGTCAAAAGCAAAAGAAACAAGTGCATGGCTTGATACCAAGCGCAGCTTGTAATTGTTTATTTGATTTTTTTATTCTATTGCCTTGACATGACATATCATTGAGCACAGCTGAGTATAGGTTTCCTTTCATAAGACTTTAACAAGATCTTTCATTACTCGCATCCACCGATTGCCTGAAACCTGCGTGACATTTTCAGCTACAGCATACTGCGTATTACTCCACCAATCCAACATCCATTTTGTCTCCCACTTTGTAATGAAGGGAAATGGCTAATTTTCTTCCAACTCCTCCTATTTGTATCTTTCGATTAAATTCGTGCGGGTTTCAAGACAATTATCTTTACCCCGGAACTCGCCGAGGGTCAAACCTCGGTGTCATCATGGGACACCACTGTAGATTCTGGCTTACAGGAGTAGCAGTGGTGGGAGTGTGTGGCGGGCCTAGCCCCATTTAAAAAAAAATACCACGTATTCCGGCTCATGGTCGTCATTTCATTAATTAACTTTACTTATATACACTTACTTTTAATCAACAAACTATCATCCCTATTTCTGGTGAATCTTGGATGATGCGTGATGATGTTCTGGTTATGGTACCATACAGTTCTTGGAGGGGGTGAGCCGACGCTTCTACACTCGAGCAAAAGTGCGTTTCTGACTGGTACCGTTATTTCACCGCTTAGCGACGCAACACCAGCTACAACTGGTGGACAAAAGATTTCGATGATATAAATATTGCATTGCTTCCAGTATTTAATAACACCAGCCCTTTTAATGTCCCACTGTTGGGCACGGGCCTCCTCTCAATGCGAGGGGGATTACTTTTTGTAGTAAATCCCCAATTCTTTATGCAAGCGAATTTACCTCGCTGTGATGGGGTATTAGTGACTCTTCTACTCTCAGGACCTTCACCAACTGCAGTGCTAGCTGTCACCCACACATCATACTGTCGGCCTTCAACGAGGCCTTTCAGTTCCAATGTTTGAGACCTTTCGTATGCGTCTGTCGTACTTTGAACGTCCACTCTTATCGCTTGTGGACCGTCATTACTGTCGAGAATATTACTTATGATTAATTCATTGATATTATGATTTATCTATTCCTAGAAGTCTTTTCAGGTGTTAATGTTTGACACCCCTTTTAGGGCTAGCAGGCAAAACCGAATTTCCAAAGAAAAAAAATGCAGTGCGGAATGAAACAGAAAATCAAAAAAAATACAAATATTATTATTAATCTTGAAATTGATGTTAAGAAGCTCTCTGCGTAACGGCAGCTTTAAAGTATGGACGGATAATGATTATGTTATTAAGCCATGATTACTATTTTTTTTTATTACATTATAGGCAAATATTTGATCTCAATCTCACCTGATGGTTAATTGCAATTATTCTTACCTTGCGGTAGGTTTGCAATATACTGTATAATGCAGCAATCTTCCATTCGGTAGCTTCGGCTTCTTCCAACTGACAAGTAATGTGCTGGACGACTGAGATAACAGTTTTATTTCTGCAGGTGCTTCTGGTACTGTTACATAATAAAATATTCTTAAGATTTACTAAAAGATTATAATTAATATTTAATAGAACATTATAAGAAAGACTACTGGTGTTGAAAATAAGACCTATGATATAATCTTAACAATAATGAACACAATCTGAAAAACCAAAAAGATACCTGAAGTAAAGCTTATCGTATAGCAAGACAATAATGTAAATTGGTAAACAAAATTAATGATGAAAAATAATCCTATAAAACTTCGATGCATCGTGATAGAAAAAAATGGTCTCCGAAAATTATGTATATTATGTGTAGCATCCTATAAATCGACAAATATCCAACAACAAACCAGAGAGCAATTCTGCTAATTTAAATCAAATGACATCCAATTGTCATTCCAGCGACACAATATTAAGGTTCCATTACGACTGTGACACATTGGCAATTCTGCTAAAACTTTAATGTCTTCTCGATGGAGTCTCATTTCAGTGTCAATGGTTGTGTGTCGGCAGCTTGAAACGTCAGATGATAGCGAGTAAAATACCATTACTTAGCTGCATTATATTGACACACGATCGAAATAGTTCAATGGCACTTGAATGGCTGGTCAGTGGAAAGCCGCTGGTCTTAAAAAACTAGTAGACTACCAAATGTCTCAAATCATTCAACCGACACGCTATCGACACTCCACTGATCCGTTTGTAAATTAGCACAATTGAGCCCCTAATCTGGTAATCTGTAACAAATGATTAAGTCCATAGCCTAAATACTTAATATTATTTATTTCCTTTACTAACTAAACTTAATCGGTTCTTCAAAGATTAAACATAAAACAATAATCTAAAGACGATTACAAGATAAACATCGAACTTACCATCTTGTAAGGTCGAACAAACAATAGGAAACGCGAAAGGTCCGAGGCCATAGTTAGAGAAGCCCGCCACTTTGACTGTATAGTTTGTGAATTTGTAGAGTCCCTGTAGTCGGAGTTCCGTTACTAACGATGTAGAGTTCAACCATTGTCGTCCTGTTGGATTTACATAATGATAGAGACTAAATTGTAGTGGTAATTTGAAAACTAATTTAAAGCTTGGCCTTTAGTTGCGTTCTATTTTATTTGAGTAAACAATTTTCAGCGTCTGTCAAGTTGTGGCTCTTTGTTCAAGAGATTGAAGTCTGATGAAATGCTGACATATTATTTTACGCATTGTATAATAATATGCTACGCCCGGTATTCTTATCCCGTGACGGCTAGGTCACGTGATTGGCCCGAGGATACGTCATCGGCCATCATTGACCAATGAGCGATATTAAATTAAAGATGTCAAATGGCAATCAACACTGATCATGACGTAGTCTCGGGCTATCGTTCGAAGAAAAGGCCTGGCGTAGCGTATTATTATACCATGATCTTACCTTCTTCTTTCCTTACGAAATTAAATGCGATTAAATAAAATGGATACCTTGAGGTTATTAGTATTTCCACCAGTGTCAGTGTCAAATTGACGTAGACCGGAATTCTTTAGCCATTTCAAACTGAAATCCCAATTAGATACGCACTCTTAAAACTAGGGCTATCCTGCATATGAATAGCCAGAGAGACATGCACAGGAGAATTCCTAAAATGCTATGTAGAGATGATTTTATTGTTGTCACCTTGGGCAGCATACAGGATAGTGTAGCCAATCAGAGCCCCGGCTTGTTTGTGTGGCGGTATAGGTTGCCAGCTGACTCGTAGCGCTGTTGATGTGACTCCAACACATTCCACTGAAGAAGGTCCTTCTTCAGGGGCTACAGACAATAAAATCTTTTCATCTTTAGTTATACTGTTAAATGTGTAAACTAATAAAACATATTTAGACGATTATTCCCAATTTATTTTGAGAACTAAGAATTCAGTTTATATTGTGCTAATAAATAATCTACAAAACGTCACAATAATAATCTCGTGCTTTTGGATTTACCTCCCCTTCAACAAAGAGGTAGCAAGATATTTAAAAAAATCGCCAGACCAACACACCACCTATACACACTTAGCAACTCATGTATTATGGGTACCGTACAATGGATTGAGGGCGAACTCAGTATATAATACTTATATAGATATTAAGCATCCATGACTCGCAAACAAACATTTATGCTCATCACACAAAGTCCCTACTAGGATTCGAACCCGGGGCCCTCAACGCAGAAATCAGGGTCACTACCCACTGAGCTAACCAGGTCGTCAAACACCTAGCATATAGAAGAGAAACCCACCACTGACCCTCAGCTTGTCAACTTTTCCAATTATAAACCAAACAAGTTTGATCGATAATTAAAGAAGCCGGCAACACCGAACTCCTCTGAGATGTTAGTCGAGAAACTATCTATCACGAGTGACGGGACCCCAAATAAAGTGCAACTCACCGCGAAACGAAGCGAATCTAAGAAAGTATTCGACACGTGTTTCGCGTCTAAACGAGGCATCCTCAGGGAGCCACATATTATTATTAAAACAGATATTGGATATTCAAATGGAAAAGACAATTTGTTTCACGTCAATTTAAATGAGGCCGCAGTTAAACTTGATAACAAAACACGATCGTGATAATTAGTCATAACTTGAGGGTAGAAGCAGAAACTTGGCGGGTAAATATGCCGCAATTTATGACACTTGGCGCAAATTTATGTATAAACTAGCCGCACCCCGCGGTATTACCCGCGATTAAAAAGTATGTCCTTTCCCCTAAACTACCACTGCCTATGCAAAAAATCATGTCGATCCTTTGCTCTATGAAAAATTAAAACAATACTATCCCACGGAACCATACATTTTACCGGGATAAAAAGTATCATATGTGCTATTTCATACTATAATCTATCTCTGTGCCAAATTTCATTCAGATCCGTTCAGCCATCGGCGTGATTGAGTAACAAACATCCATCCATCCATCCATCCATCCATTCAAACTTTCACCCTTATAATATTAGTGGGATGCTGAGAGTAATGTCTGTAGCATAGGCAAACAGTTTTTCCAGTTTAACGATCAAGTTAGAACTAAGTAAAGTAAAATATTATTTTAAATTAAAATCTTGAATTAGGATCTTTGTCCTTTAAAAGCTAACGTATGGAATTTATGAGTTGATTTTTACGTTGTGTGATTACGATGTAAATAAAATTGTTCATTATATGCATGCTATTTATAATATCTTGCTTCTATTTACGCTACTTGTGACGTAAATAGAAGCGAGATATTGATGTGACAGTTGAAGTCTGCATTTGGCAGACTTCAATTGTCACAAGTGGCTGAATTCGTTGGATGAACTATACTCACTTAGCTATTACAAATGATAATATCATTAAATCCCTTTCAATAAAGGCCTCTTTAAAGTTTCGTAATCTAGAAGCTTTAGTTAAATTATTTAGAATATTCTGTTGAGTATTATTATCAATAAATATTAAAGTCAAAGCAAGTTTTGCTAATGGAGAGGGCTTCGTCTATTATTGGATAGGTACTTAATTAATCTGCCAAGTACTAGCAAGTAGGAGTATAATTCTCAGAGTGGTGTAAGAAGAAATTGTATTGGTTTGTAATCGAATTCTAAGACATTTATAATACTACATATCAATAGGTAAACACACTGACTACATGGTCCCAAGCCAAGCCACTATATAATAAACTAGAACATAAATGTTCATTCCTAAATAATTAGTAACACAAGTCTCGCTAAACACTGTCCTAAATAAAAAGGTGTAAAACACAACAAGTAATTAAAACAACAAGGGCAAACTTAACAGAATGTTAATGAAGACGATAAAGCTTTAAGAGGTGGAGTTTGTTCAAAACTTTCAGCCAATTTACATAGTTGATATAGAAAGATAAAATTATCACGAAGTGATAACGGCGTCAGAAGTCATCGTGGAGTTTCAGATTTTTTTTAAATATATAATAAAATGTGAAGTGTATTGAAATAAAACATATTTGCGGATTTTATCGCGTTTCTTTTTTTTTTTTTTTTTAATACATTATAGGCAAGTATTTGATCTCGATCTCACCTGATGGTAAGTGGCGATGAGATCTACGATGGAGCATACTTGCCTAGCCTAGGTAGGAAGGTTTCTTTTATGATTTTCCATTCCCAATGTTTCGGCTGCTTTACAGAAGCCATAGTCACGGGAGAGCTAAAATGTTTGACGTCCTAGTGTCGTAGTTTGAACTGGGGTACCCTCATATTTAGATTTAAAATAAATCCAAAACCAAGCGCAACATTGCAAGACCTCAAGACACTGTAAGCACTTACTGCGTAAATTGGACAAGCAATGACTAAATATGAGGGTACCCCAGTTCAAACTATGACACTTATACGAACACCTCAGTCCTCCCGTGATCATGGTTGCTGTATAGCAGCCAAAACGTCCAGAACGTATAGACATAAAATAAATGCGATAAAATCCAAAAAAAATTTTTATTTCAATGTGTAGTATTCGCGTAAGTATAAGAAATCAATAAGTGAGGTCTAATAATAAAACAAAACAGAGATACGATCAATTTCGGATAAGGGATAATGTATGAAACGCTTTGAACGAAATATTCATTGAAATAAATTATAATTTATATTCGATGAATATGGAACTTTTTAAAAATGCAGTTCAGTTGTTTACTAAGAGGAATCCTGTAATTTTAGACATACCTCCTTCTCTTGTATCTTGAAACAGAGCTACAGAAAATGGTCCAGTTCCCGCGCTGTTATATGCCGCTACTGATACTGCATACCTAAATAGAAAAGAGAAACATTCATTCATGGAATAATTAGCTCTATATATACGTACAGTAGATATCTTTCGGTCTGGAAGTTATGGACCGAGTAAAATCCTATCCAAATTTAAACTGCAAAGAGAAGAATACAATCTAATTCTTAAATCAAGATATAGAAAGATTTTTAAAACGGGTGTTAATGATAAAATTGGTTTAAAGTTGTAACATTTACCTGACACCTTTCAATAATCCATTAAGCACAGTTTCTTGCTTAGCATACAAAGATGAGGTTTTGATAATTTTATCACTCGTCTCTTCAGATTCTGAAAGAGATAATTCATTAGAACGTTTAAAAACCTTCAAATCTGTTATTGAAAACATAAAAGTATTAGCACCTTTAACTCCGCTTAATATGGGAACTGCTTTTAGCCGATAACCTAAGACGAGACCGTTGTGAGTGTCAGCTGGTGGTGGTAACCATCTAACTCTGAGCTGTCCTGGCAATTCTGTCTGTTCTATTTGTATTCCAAGTGGTGTGGACGATGGCGCTGAGGAAGAGAATTTGTCCTAAATTATAAGACCTATTAAAATGGTCAATTGTCATACAAAAATCCTTCAAGAAAACATGCAAAACTGGTATTTATGTACTTATAAAAACATTTCAAATTATTTCATTACCTTCTTCGGTAGTAGTAAATCTGACTGGCGTTGAATAATGGCTAAGATCAGCTTGATTGCCGCCAGCCACTCTTGTTGTGTAACTTGTTGCTGGTTGCAAGTCATCTATTTCAACTGTGTGACGTAATTCATCCATCCTAAAATACAAATCAATGAGAAATAAAATGGGACTAAAAGTAAAGCCCATAGAGGGAGCTTTAAAATCTAAATTTAGTGTCAAAATTTACATGATAAGATCAATGTCAAAAATGAATCAGACCAGAAAAAGATTGGCTTCCTAATCCATAGCAATGTTTTAGATAAAATGTTTTATATTGCCATAGCAAATGGTTTGTAACTTTGTTTGATTTTGAAGGCAAACATGTACTTAGTGGTTAGGCAACATTGATGCATACCTGGTAATATTAATGTTTCTGGCATTGTTCCAAGATAACCTTTGATTATTTGTGATCTGTAAACTATAGTATTGTGCTAGAGAACGCGCCATATCCCTCCATGATAGCTTCACTGATCTGCTCTTTAATGAGTCCACTGATACATCAGTAGGCGGTAAAGGAGGTTCTAAAAATATGTTCATAGTATTAACTAACTTTATATAAAAAGGTATTTCCATACGACGAAACATGAATAATCTACAACACATACAGAACAAGTAAGTAGGTACTGTAATAGACTAAAAAAATATTTCTCTACTAAGACTAGAATTAATATAAACACAATTTTAATGTACAAAGTAATAAGGCTATTTAACTTTTTTAGTAAAGTGAAAACCGTAATGAAACAGGCAGCAGCAAAATCTCTGTAATTGAGTAAAATATTTGCCTCCCAAGACTAAAGTTTAGGCTTTGTTTTGGACAAAAACAAGAAATATAATGTAAAAACGTTTATTGAATTTAAAATGCAGGATTTTAGTTATTAACCGTTTTATACTAATCAAAGACGCTAGTGCTAAATCTCTCTTACCTAATATAGTAAGATGTACAGTGAACACATCAGCTCCGAACGGATTTCCAGCTCTACATTGATATAGAGCACCGTCACTCGTTTCGGTTTGCAGCAGCTCTAGTATACTTGTCATGCCATCTTCTGATTTTGTTTCTGATATTTTGACTCTACAAAAGAAAAGTTTTGAGATCATTTTTATATTTATATCAATTTTAATTATTATATATTAAAACATTTTAGTTTCATTGTTATACTGTGTAATGTTTAGAGAATTTAAATTAAATTCAGCCTTTCAAGTTGGACATGATTTTAATGAAGTAACAAGTACTGATATTACCTTTGTGTCAATGGATTGATAGGTTTTCCATTTCTTGTCCATATTATTCTAATTGGATCATCGCCTTTTACTTGGCAATCTATGTTTACGTGTTGGCCCAGCTTTGCTGTTAGATTCCTTGATCCTACCTCAAATGTTACCGGCTCTGTAACAGAAATAGTCTCACTTATTACATTTTCTAATTCAGTTGAAACTGTATTGACTACTGTAAATATTTTTGAATCATCTGTTTACATTGTTCCTTCATTCAAAAATACAGGGTTCTGTGATGAGATTTTTCAGGTCATAAAATTCCATTGAAAAATGGTAAATGAATAACGATATATGTATTCAAATAAAGGTTTTGTAAATTCTCAAATCTGTGCGGTGGCGGAAATTAATATGGGATCCAGTTCCGAAATAATTTAAATGACACTTACAATGTAATAAGGTCATAATATCTGTATATCGTTATATCTGAGAGCAGTTGTCCCTAGTAACGTCAGTAATAATAGAAGCCCATATGGTATAAGTTTGCTGTACAATATTCAACCTTAATCGGGTCCCAAATTAAATTCTGTTACTGCAAATTATTATTTTTAGTATTGTCAGCTACATAGATGATTAGTTAATGTAAGTTGACGAGTATTTGTATAATGTTTAACATACAAAATAATAATTCGAAACCAACGAAGTACTCTTTGAGCCAATTGATACAGTTTAATAAAAATTTCATATCATACACCATTTTAAGCTGGCATCATTAATATTACATCATTCTGCTCTAACTATATTGCGTTGAGTAAATATTTAAATTAAATTCTAAGCAGTACCACGTCGTATAGCGAACATAGTCTAGCGACTAACTTCTTAATTACACTTGGAATACAGTAAAACGTGTCTCAACTACCAAGCGGAATGAATAAGTAGGTTTAATTACAATATTTGAATGATAAATGAAGTGCATTTGCAAACTCGTAATCCTGTTAAATTAGGAACGCTTAATTTTGGATTGAAGACTATAAAATATTCACATCTTCTAAATTAAGATATTGTTTCATGACTTACATTTACATTGCTATTAGATTTTACTTAATGTTTTGACACCATTAAGATTACCGTGTGGTTAAAAAAGAATGCATAAAACGTGTTGAGCTTTCCATCATAACCGCTGGTCTAGCAAGATAGGTATTTTCTTTTTTTGACAATTGAATGTGAGAACCCAATCCACTACTCACCCTGGCTTATAAACTTACCCAGTTATAAATACAACAAGTTAATCGATAATGGGTTTATCTACATCATAAACTCACATTCTACTCTGAGTCTTATGTCCAATATAATACCACTTCTGATCGTTTGTTATAGTAAAACGAGTCAAGATTTCTATACTTACTGTTCACAGATATCCATACAGTCTTGCTCAGTGCTTCACCGACTCCATTTTCAACATGGCAAGTATATAGCCCAGCATCGGACAAAGCGACCGTGTCGAATATGAGGGAGCCATTTGATAAGCTTAGTACACCTCCACCGGCTACTTCTAGCACTGGTCTCCAAGTCTCTAATACCACTGAAATAGATTTTGAACTTTAAGTTTGAAGCAATAAACCGTATAATCGCCCAATTATAGATTCCTAGCCACTAATGATATTATTGCACTTAGAGCATTGGCTGCTAAAACATTAAATAACATGTCAAATTGGCTAGGAGTAACAAACTGGCACTTAGCGCATTGGCTACTCATAACATGATAGAATAGCACATTGGCTACTCATAACATTGTGGCACTTAGCGCACTGGCTTTAGTGACACTTTGCGTATTACTAATCATATTATAGCTTATAACGCCATAGGCAATGCATTACGTGATTGATATCACTACAGCACACTGGTCATTATAAGCTGCTAATGAATGTATAGTAGGTATATATAGTTCAATAGGAACTAATTAAACTATGGTACCCCTTTTAGTAAAATGTGAGTCAAGCTTATTATCTATAATATCTTTTAAAGAGAAGCAATAATTATTCATTCGTTGACTAAATACTAGAAATTTCACAGATCACAACTAATTAAGGACCTTACCGTCTTTCTTCAACCAATGTGTCTGCGGTTGTGGATAGCCATTCGCGCTGCATGATATGTGACCACTTCGTCCAAGTAACAACGATGAGTTTTGAGGTTCTTCACTCCATTTTGGGGCAACTGTACAATACATATTGTGTTATGAACACTTAACATCGTATGGGGAAATTTTCAATGACACTATAATGGAATAAGGTCGTATATCAACATCGTCATATCTAAGAACAGTTGCTCCTAGTAACGTCAGGCAAAATAGTACCTCTTATAGTATACGTTTGCTGTACGACATTCAACCTTAAACGGGTCCCAAATTAAATTCCGCGACTGTACAAAGAAATATGAAGATACATTGTAGATTGTAAAAATCACATATACTACGTGTCTAAACAGTTATTTTCCTTTTGGCACTGCAGAAGTAAAATATTTAGGGTAAATAGAAAACCTAAATATTTAGCTAACCGTAACATCATCTACTCAAGCCTGCCTAACCATTGCTACATTGTTCTTACATGCCTATGACAATGTATAACATCCTTATAAAAAGAGCAACTATGGAGTTTCTTGCCTTTTTTTCTCCATAAGAACGGCATGCCGAACTGGCTGTAGAGTCGTAGCATAGCATTTTGTGTAATTTTACACGATTCATAAGTACAGTAATAGTTTACTTCAAAAGAAAACTGATTGAAGCCATATCTAAAGAAAAGGCGAGAGTCTGCACACTATTTCTCGCTTCCCTTCATCATCAAGCAAAAAGGCACCGTATTTACATACGCCGTTTCTACACTTCATTACCTTTTATGTACAAGTTCACAGTTCGGTTCACTTTGGCGACGTGATTCGCCGCCACGCATGTGTACGTGCCGCAGTGATCTAGAGACACGTTCTTGATGATCAGTACACTGAACACTTCTAAACTTCGTTCGACGATCTGAAAGTTGTTTAGGATTTGAGGCATTCGGATCTATGTCGGGCAATTAGTGTAGAAGGATTACATATATTTAAAAAAAAAGAGCAGCCATGGAGTTTCTTGCCCGTTCTTCTCCATAGGAACGGCATTTCGAACGGGTGGTAAAGCAGTAGCATAATGTTTATGTAACTTGACGATTCATAAGTACTGTACAATAATGGTTTACATGAATAAAAAAATATTCTGATTCTGATTCATAGATATTTAATTTTTTTTTTTTAATTTAATTTAATGAAATTCGCTATCAAGTCCCTTTAAGAACGTGAACATCGGCCTCAAGAGCAGTAAATGAAAGGTAGATAAGGATTCGCACTACGGCCCAAAATAAAATTCATGAAATGCTAAAAGTATGCCCTACAAATAATCTTCTCATCATAAATTCCGTGTAATATCAGACAAAATTATACTTTTATTTCACAGTTATTGAACAAAGTCGGACTAAATCTTCTTATAATCTACTTAAATGTACTAAGGTTACACATTTTCCTAAGACAGATGAGTACTAAACATATTTAACTTTCCCTAGGAAAGCTTGAGAAGTTTTTTTTTTCCATCGAGGCAGGAATAAGTTTGCTATAAATGCGAGTAAGAAAATTTCTGACGATCAGCTAAACCTTCCTTAAGGCTTTATTGGCTAGCGTTGAGTGCATCAGTCAACCTTGTCACGATCCCAAATTATATCATGGTCCTCACTTCAAAAGCATTCTACCCTGACTGCCGTTAGGACACATACTCGATCAAAATCTCTTAAATATCTATACAATAACTATAAGAATTAAGTAAAGTCCCTATAAGTTTTACCTTCAAATGAGTCGGTATCTTTTTGCCATCCTTCAACCAGGAATAATAAACAGGAGAGTCTCCACTTTTTAGGTTGCAATGTATTTGAACTATTTGTCCTTCTTGAAGGTCCGCAGGCAAAAGTATTTCTTCCAACGACGGTGCTTCAACAACTTGCAGTTCAAACGATCTTTTAGCCATCTCACCTGTAGGACTTCTGACTATACAAGAGTATGCTGCTCCATTGTCAGTTTTAGCGACTTTCGCTATGTTTAGTACACCATCGTTGGATACTGTGGCTATGTCTCTCTTGAGTCTTAACTTAGGTTTTCGTCCAAATATTTCTATGCTTGATGTGTTGATTGAGCGTTTGTAGCGACTGCTCTGTGTTGCTATGTCTGTAATTATTTCTTTACCTTTGTATTCCCATGTGATTTCTCTGAAAGGGAATTTGGAACATCTGAAGAGAACATCGGGAAATCTGAAGAAATGACGTCATTAGACAAAATGATCAACTTAGCATTCATTAACGTAACAGATAATAATGAAATGAAATAAAACGAAACGGTTTTGAAGTCTATACATTCTCCTAATATAATATAACATTTTACATGAGAGCATGTCAAAGCGATTCTTATAAATTTACATTTATACGATTTTATCTTAATAGAAATAACAATAGCTTTTCAAACATAGACTTTTATATTTGTAATGGCCTTCAAGAGAAGCCTTATAGGTTTAAAAAAAACACACAGTGAAATCTTTTGTTTATTTGCTGTAAAAAGGTTTTCGTGGAGTTCGCGTTGCGGAGGACGTAAAAATGACATCAAAAGCTTAAAATATTCCCGTGGTTAGGAACGAAAATTGTTACTAGGTAATATTTTTTAGTAAATAGTTTCTTTAGTAAATAAAATATAGATATCGGTATAGCATACACGAGCATTAAGTAAACTGTGAGACTTGGCTCATGGTTGCTTTCGGTAATTAAACCTCGTCCCTCAATTGTCTATAAGGGAGACATTATAAAACGCTACTAGAGTCCGTAGAGTAATATCTATACTAAACTTCTGTAACACAATAATACCTCACTGGGTATCCGTAGTAAGGGCATCTGAGAATAACCTTCTTCCCACTTTGCACTTTGAAAGGCGGCAGTGTTCTGATATAGGGAGCTCCTAAAACAAAATAGAATCAATCACAAAACTAAGCTTTAACGTGTCTGTGCGAGGATATGTGTATGTGTGTGTATATGTGTATATATGTGTGTGTGTCGGTCTCTCTCTCTCTCTCTCTCTCTCTCTCTCTCTCTCTCTCTGTGTGTGTGTGTGTGTGTGTGTGTGTGTGTGTGTGTGTGTGTGTGTGTGTGTGTGTGTGTGTGTGTGTGTGTGTGTGTGTGTGTGTGTGTGTGTGTGTGTGTGTGTGTGTGTGTGTGTGTGTGTGTGTGTGTGTAGAATCACTTACCATAAACATTCAGTCTGTCATAATGCGCTATCACGACGTCGCCATGGTGAGCGGAACACGAGAACAGACCGCCGTCGTCGACCCTCAGATGTGATATGTTTAGTTGTGTGATTACCCCCCCATCGGGAGACATGATCTGGCCAATGGAGTACCTTCGGAATAGTTTGATTTATGATATTTATAGTAACAAAATATAAAAAAGACACAAAGGTACCGAGCCTTGATTAAATTAGTATACAGTGATTTGATTCAATGACGACCTGATAAGCGCAGTTGGTAGTGACCCTGCTTACTGTACCGAGGGTCCCGGGTTCGAATCCTGGTTGGGACAACCTTTGTGTGATGAACACGAATGTTTATATCTGAGTCATGCCAATTTAATATCTTTATAAGTTTTATACTGGCATCACCCCCAGTCCATTGTAAGGTACCCATAATACAAGCGTTGCTTAATATGGGACCGTATAGTTAGTGTGTTCGTCTGGCAATTCTACTGGCGAACTTCATACCGGATCCTCAAAATCAAATGTATGAGAAAATAAATTATCTTTATTATTATTTTTTTGGGATTTTTTCCAGGTGTAACTAACCGGCCCCCTGATTACGTAACTTGCAATAGCCTAGCGATAACAATAATCACGCAATATTTGCATTCGAATTGTTAATTCCTATCACGTAGCGCTGCGATGTCATGGCGTCATGCAAATCTGCTATTCGAAAGCAAATATTGCGCGTTTACTGCTGTCGCTTTGCTGTCACTAAGCTTGGCAAGATACGTAATCAGGGGGCCGACTTTATTTTATATATATCTATAGAATAGATATTTTAATGTGCCTGCCTAGCCATTCTTACATTATTCATCACATCAATCACTCACAACAGTACATAATATCTGCAATTATAGTTTACCTGGAATCCGTATTAGATGATATTACAATACCATCCCTTTCCCAAACGAATCTGCCCGGGTGGGGCCCGCTCAGCGTACACTGTAGACTGATCTGCACAAACCAATTCCCACTTTACCACCAAAATCATAGAGTGAAATTTAAGTTGAGACGGATGATAATAAAATATTGAATCCGGGAACAAAGCTCTCGTAAGGTATAATACAATGTAGAATTTAAAATGGCATTCCAAATTTAAAGATGTAAGTTCAATTGTTTTGTGTGGAGAGTGTTATTGTGTACTAGGTTTAAGCCGTGGTTCTGTCTAACAGGACTTTCCCAAAAGAAACCTTTACAACACAGACTTGTTCAGAAGTTCAGACGTAACGTTGCCACTAGCAAAGTGAAGCCACTTTTTCAACGCATTTGTAGTTTCAAATGTTACCACATACAAAACTGTTTGTCTAGGCATAGACTAACAAGTTTCGGACATAGTTTTTTGTTTATAAGTGTGCGTGAGGGCGTGTATTTACTAGACCCGAGTCTTTTAAGGCTTCACTCGTATCGCTCGCCGTGTGTTGTCTGAATATTTTAACAAGTCTGTGCTAAAGAATAATGGTTTTCAACAATAATTTAAGTTGTTCTTGTTAATTGGCTTACGTGAAATTGTGTATTTTTATACACCATCACATCTATAATTCCCGAAGGGGTTGGTAGGGGTGTGTTTAAGGTTAAGATTAGAGAGGGGAATTAACGAACAAAAGTCGCTATATGAGCGCTAAGTGCGCTAAGTAAACGCGCTAAGTGCTCTAAGTACGCGCGCTAAGTAAGCTAAGTATAATATCATAAACATATTTTTAATTTTACAGTCATCACACCCGATGGGTGCTCTACGTGCAATGCTATTGGCGATATTCGATAAGTGATACTCAAATCGCTTGCCTCAGTGCTTGACTTTTGCCTTCACAGTACAACAAATGATAATAATTTAAAATGAGATTCGCACATGACTTCCTTAAATCCTTAAGGTGAAAATCGGGGCATGATAGGCCACACCTTGGTACCAAATTGGCTTTAGAAATGAGACTGAGAGAATGGATTGTGGTACTTACATCAACTCCAGGCATCACTGTAGCTTCAGTAAAATGTTGTGATATGATCATTTCTATGCTCCTTTTGTTACGATATTGGCGAGTATTTGAATCTGTGAACGTATACCACGATATACTTACCTAGTATTTTAATATTACTTGTCGATCTACCTATTTTCTAATATTAAAAAGTCTTGTTACCATATTGGCCAGTATTTGAATCTGTAAATGTATACCACGATATACTATCCTAGTATTCTTAATATTACTTGTGGATCTATTTATTTGCTGATATTAAAAAATCGCTCAACATTAATTAAATTTACGTACCTAAACATTATATACGGTGGAACAATAATATTGTAAAATATTTTAACAGAGCCAACAGTAGGTTGTAAAGATAACATTCTCAAATAAATAAATCAAATTATTAGAAATTTAATTATACTATAATAATTATTCAAGTCCTTATCCTAAGAAAGAGTATCATGCTCTCTACGAAAATCACACTCACCATTGTACATTAATTTCCTCACTCTATGCCCCAGAGTATTCGGGATGCTGAAAACTGATCTGAAAAAAAAACATGTCAGCACCAATTATTTTTAATGACGTGTAACTGAAACCCTAGCAAAATATATTATGTTTTCATCAGCTTTGTTATTAGAAGCTTTCCACCATTATGTTTTACGGCCATTCCAAGCTCATTCCTAGATGCAAGCCTGAAGATTTTCTTAAGGCTATGAAATAAAGGCAAACAATGCGGTTTTAAACTCTCAACGAAAACCAATACACATTATTGCTTTTTTTCCGCGACTTCGTCCGCGTGGAATTTAACAAAAAAGTTTTTTTTTAAATAGAAGTAGCTTAAGTTACTCCTTGGATTAGATTACTAAAATGACTATAAAAATAGGGGTTGGTGATAGAAGGATGAACATTTAGGGTTGTATGTATTGTTAACGCCACATTATATAAAAAAAAAAAATGTATGTCTCTATTATATTAGTATAGATATACTTATTCCCAAAGATGTGATCTATAAGGTTGTATAAACCTTATAGATTTGGCAAGATTGAAGGAATGGTTTTCAAAACTATGATATGTTCATGAAATCACAATTGCACCATAATACGCTCAGTATTATAACATACTAGCTGCGCCCCGCGGTGTTACCCGCCATTAAAAAGTATGTATGCTACCATATTAATAAATCTCACGAGAACTGCAAGCAAATGAGTTATCTCTATTATTATTATTTTTTTGGGAATTTTGCCAATATTTTAATAAGTCATTTTGGTAAACAGAGCGGAGACAAATTAAAAAACAGGTATTATAAAAATCGGCCCACTCGTTCTTGAGTTACAAATAGTGTAACTAAGTCGACTTTGTGTTCTATATATATCTACTAGCTGCGCCCCGCGGTGTTACCCGCGATTAAAAAGTATGTCCATTTTACCGGGATAAAATGTAGCCTATGTGCTATTCCAGACTATAATCTATCTCTGGGCCAAATTTCATCCGTTCAGCCGTTTAGCCGTTCTGGCGTGATTGAGTAAAAAACATCCATCTATCGAAATTTTCCCATTTATATTATTAGTAGTATAGAATATAAGTTGGGAGACGTCCACTGCTGGGCATAGGCTTGTCGCAATTATTTGAGCACTCTCTTTGAGCCGTTTTGTGTCAAAGAAACACTCGCAAAAGGCTATCCGAAATATTACTTTGAAGATTATCTCCAAATAACTTGGAAGTTCAGTGAACTGAAAAAGCTAATTTCTTCTGACTACACTTTAATAGTCTTTGAAGTTCGGTGCTTCGAAGGCAATTATGAACATTTTACATTCAAGGTTGAAAGGACTATTATATTCAAACTAAGTATTGCTAACACCAACCCAAAGTCATACGACATTTGACGACCTGATTTGCTCAGTTGGTAGTGACCCTGCCTTCTGTGCCGAGGGTCCTGGGTTCACATCCTGGTAGGGGCGACCTTTGTGTGGCAAGCACGAATGTTTGTGCCCGAGTCATGGATGTTTAATATCTATAAAAGTACTAGCTGACTCAGCAAACGTTGTTTTGCCATATACCTACATTATTTCTAGGAAATATTTTTATAGTTAAATATTTGCGATTATAAATTGACACAAAAACTATCCTATCTTTCAAGTTGGATAAAACTGCACACAGTGTGCAAAATTTTATTTAAATCGGTTTAGTAGTCCATAGCGGACAAACACCGTGACACGTAATTTATATATATTAAGATTATACAATACTGGGTTCATCCCGAGTCCATTTTACGGTACCCATAACACAAACATTGCTTAGTATGGGACCAAGCAGTTGCTGTGTTCGTCTGGCGATATTATAATCCACCCCATATGAATAAGGCCTTGGCATACTTTTAACAATACCTACACATTGAAATAAAACTATTTTTAAGGATTCTATCGCGTTTATTTTTTGTTTTTACGTTCCCGACGTTTCAACCACCTCAGTCCTCCCGTGACCATGGTTGCTGTAAAGCAGCCGAAACGTCGTACGGAACGTAAAAATAAAAAATAAACGCGATAGAATCCTTAAAAATTGTTGTATTTCAATGTGTAGTATTCGCGTAAATATGTATAAGAAATCAACATAATACCTGCACACTTATAAACTTTTTCTCGCGTTTCATCTGGGAATTATTGTGCCACACAACAAATGTATGAGAACGAAACATAAGTGTTATCTCGCGAGCGCCCTGAGTGTGCGTCACTTGTTTTATTGTAGTTCTAAAACTCCGCGGTTCCTTGTTACTTCCTTCCTTGTACCACTACTATTTGTCACTCGATAGCGAATTTTATTGCAACACTAAATATTTAAACCAATCATCCATTAAGCCTAGAGATATACATTGCATCAGCAGAATTTATAGATATTAACGGTCTTACCACAAACAGATAAACACTTGTGGAATATTTTTATTGGCTAACCGATTGTGTCCCACTGCTGGGCAAAGGTCTCCCCCTACTCTTTCCATACACCACGGTCTCAAGCTCGCTAGTACCATGTGTCGACATGAGTGTCGAGGTCGTCGTGCCACTGCTTTCTGGGTCCCCCTCGGTGACGGCGTTGGTCCGGGACCCATTCGTTGCTTATATTTGCCTACCTCTCTGAGCTCATTCGGCTTATTCGTTTAAATATGTGTGGAACATGCGTTTATAAAATGTCTAACTACAAAACCGTGATTAGTCATAATTAAGATCTAAATTCCATCTTGATAAAACTTTCTCCATATTAGTAAAACTTTGTAGCTTATTATTGTTCTACCAATTATAATGTCTGCTATAAGTGTATGTTTCCGGACGAAAGCAATAGGTTTCCGAACTAAGCCGAATATTTTATTTAATATGATGTATGACTTGACTTAACACAATCTTGTCACGGCGAAGATAAAAAGTATTTGAGGCTCCATGGACACCGATCTTCGACAATCATTTGTAATTTCAAAATAATTTAAAACCTTGTGTGTGTGCATGAATTATTGCACCTGTGAATTTATTTTACAACTAGCTGTTACCCGCAACTTCGTCCGCGTGGTATTTAACAAAGACACAACCGTTGGCAACAGCCTGCTCGCGCGTTCTGAGCCCGCGGGCGCATTGCAGGTTGTTGCTATCAAACGTAATCAGGCGCAGCGCTGCAAAATTGGTTTTAATTTTTTTTCGTGATATCCTATTTTTTTTTCTAAAACAAGGTAGCTGGTGGAGCGATAGTAACGTATCCATATTATATATAACCCAACCAATACTTTGACGGCGAAATCCTGGCTAATTGCATGCATGCTGTGCCCACTTATCCTATAAGTTGCCCTAAGTCACTGAAAGCTGGATAGATGGCGTTGGCATGCACGATTCGGCGATGTGACGCTCGGTTGAAGACTAGTTTGCATCAAGACGGCGCTTGATCGCCATTGTTTTTCGCGCTCGCTATAATTTTTCCATTTTTGTAACGCTGACTGACTTTGAAGTAGCAAACCTATCGCGACGTACACACAGACAAAGCATGAGTGAAGTGTTTATGTTATCTCGTCGATCCTCGCCGGCCGGCAGGAAATTCAGCTGAAGATCGCTGCCCCGCACCACAGCCACGCGCCTCTCGACGGTTATTAGGTTCCTGGGTGACGAAAGGTACGTGGGTACGTTTTTTCATTACGCATGCTGTTGATGCTCGGCTGGATAGGGTTTCGCCTTCAAAGTATTGGGTCAAGCCACATAGGTTGCCAGATTTTGTTCAGGCACCGTCGGCAATAAACATAAATTAACCGTACGCAAGTACACCTGTGGAGGAGCTATTTACACGCTCCACCATATTATGGTCCTTCAGATCACGGATAGTCCAGTGAAATTCATATTTTTATAGGTTATTTTACGTATTTATTGGTAAAATTCTTATAACGCTTCGCCATCTTGAATATATTTTACGTAGGATTTGGTAAAATTATATTTATTTAAATTCGCATTTTTTGACGATAAGTTTTACGTAATATTGGTAAAACCAACGTTCATAAATTGATAAATTCATAGGTCTGCATTTTACGTAATATAATTGGTAAAATTGCGCTAATAAATATAATTAGGTACTACCTACCTACTTCATGTTTCCCTATCTACCTACTTATTAGATACATAGGTGATAATTTGGTACATAGAAACCTATACAACGCTTCGCTGAATATTGTGTCTAATTTTCATATTACCTACACTGTAGATACCTACTTATATTTCCATATTTCTATCTTTTCGCTGTGGTTAAGTACCATTTATTTTGTTTTACTTATTGTAGGTACTTATCTAACTTTTCGCAGTACTTGTTTTCCTTGCAATTACCTACCTACTTATTTTAAAAATTATTTAATTTCTTACCCACTCTCATAAAAAAAATATTAGTAGGTAGTCATGTCGCAAGCAAGTTCAGAAACTTTGTTGATTCTTTTGGAACAGAAAAAAGAATTATTTTTTAAACGCATGAATCGCTTGTTTAATTCGTCAAAAAACATAAGTTCCTTTGAGTCAAGGTCAAATGAGAATTTTATGACTGAATCAGAAACGATTGATGACATTCGCAATAAGTTCGAGTCTATTGTGGACGAAATTAACCAAATAAAATTAACTTTAAAACCCGATTCGATTCCCGACTACGCTTGTTTAGAGTCATTTGAGGATTTATATATCCGAGTAAAACGTGTTCGTAATAAAATAAATGATACATCTATAGTTTTGCCATCGAGATCTGATGGCGAATCTAAAGTCAATGCGCCAGTGATAAAATTGCCACCGATCAATCTTCCAAGTTTTGATGGTAGAACGGAAAATTGGCCCGTCTTTTACGAGTCATTCAGAACTAACATTCACAACAATAATCAGCTGTTTGACTCGCAGCGTGTGCAGTACTTGGTAGGTCATTTAACACATAACGCATTGAAGGTCACCGCTGGTATTATTCCGACGGGTGACACGTATAAAATAATATGGGACAGTTTAGTAAAAAAATACCAAGATAAACGCGCGTTAGGTACGCACTATCTAAACAATATTTTAGATTTAAAAGCTTGTTCGTATAATCCTAACAGCTTAGATTCTTTCATCGAAAAATATTCCGCTTCAATTTCCGCTTTAAAACAATTAGATATAAAAGATCTTACTGATTTCATTCTTGTGCACTGTGCACTTCGAAAAATTGATAGTCAAACCGCACAGAGTTTCGAATTGTCTGTTCGAGACGTCGAGATACCTACGACGGATCAATTGATAAGTTTTGTTCAATATCAATCTAAAATCCTAGAACGTTCGAATCCAACTTATTCGTATTCGAACGCGCGAAATGTGAACAAACATCCCGCTTCTACGTTGCGCGATACGCGAGCACAGACGAGCAAGTCTTTCGTGGCGAGCGAGGTACCTACTTCGCATCAGAGTACCGACAATGCTCCGCTGCCCCGCGCGCCGCCGCCGCCGCCGTCTGCGCCGCCCGCTTCATCGCGCTGTGCGTTTTGTAATAAAAATGATCACGCTCAACTTTACAACTGCGCGCAGTTTAAAAATTCACGCGATGCTAAGACGCGATATGAATTTATTAAATCTAAGCGTGGTTGCGTAAACTGTTTAAGTGTAATCCATACTTTATTAAATTGTAATTCGTCGTCTGTTTGCGAGTTATGCAAAAAGCGACACCATACGCTCCTACATTTTGAAAATAAAAATACACATACCTATACCGCTGAAATTATTAATTGTAATATTATATCGCCCGCACCGCCCCGCGCGCCTTCTACTCCCCTCGTGCCGCCGACGCTTCCCGCGTCATACGCCGCTCCTATGATCGCTTCGTCGCCTAGCTCTTACGTTCCTAGCAATAAGGACGATATTGGCGTACGTGTCATGTCATCTGATACTCCGAACGTAATGTTACCGCCACAATCGCATAATTCCGCCGTGTTACTTTCTTCGGATGCGAAGTCGAACACCACGATCTTGTTGTCGACCGCGCAAGTATATGCGCGACCGAGAGGCAGTTGTGGGCAGAAGTCTATAGTGAGGTGTCTTATTGATAATGGCTCGCAAAATAATTTAATTACAACAGATTGTTGTCGCTCTTTAAATTTGCCAATAATACCATTGAGTAATTCGTTTGTCAAAGGTGTTGGCTCAACTTCGCGTCCAATAATTGGATATGTTTATTTGGATATTGAATCCCGCGTATACCCGGATCAGAAATATAGCATACACGCTATAGTTGTGGAGTGCATTACTGACCAACTACCATCGCATTTTATTCAGTGGGATAGTTGTATGGATTTTCATGATCTACCACTCGCCGATTTAAGTTGGAATATTCCTGGTAATATAGATGTCGTGTTGGGTGCTCAACTTTTTCCGTATATTTATTTGGGGAATAGGGTCGACTCGGGTTCTCGTGCCCCACCTGCGTTGTTGACAACATTCGGTTACGTTTTAATGGGAGATTACCCGCGTAATGACGACATACCCACCGCTTCTTTTACTGCGTTAGCACTTAACGACTTAGTTCAAAAATTCTGGGAATTAGAAGAGGTACCTAAGATCTGCTTGTTATCACCCGAGGAAACTGAATGCGAAAATATTTTCACTTCGTCAGTGAGCCGCGATGAGGTAGGTCGTTACTCTGTGTCCTTACCCTTCTGTAAGGACCCAGTAGAATTAGGCAACTCGCACGCCGCCGCTTACCGCCGACTTATGGCATTAGAAAGAAAATTTCGCCAATCGCCAATGTTGAGAGAAAATTATAACAAGGTGATTCATGAATACATCGATAATGGTTACCTTAGTCCAGTCGACGTGACTGATACGTCGGAGACTGGGTACTATATACCGCATCACGCCGTCGTTCGATCCGACAAACCGATGCCGCGTATAGTTTTAGACGCAAGCGCCAAGACACATACGGGTTTGTCGTTGAATGATGTATTGCATATAGGTCCAAATTTGCAAACGGACTTATTTTTATTGCTACTGGATTTTCGCTTGTTTCCCGTCGCGATGAACGCCGATATAAAACAAATGTACTTACGTATAGGTGTACCTGTTGACCAACGTAAATACTTACGCATTTTGTTTCGCTTTAATGATAATGAATCAGTTCGCACCTTCGCTTTTAATCGCTTACCATTCGGTCTTAAGTCAAGTCCATACATAGCTATGCGCACTGTGCGTCAGCTGGCTTCTGACTTAAGTCCCCACTATCCTGAGGCCGCTAGAATAGCAGAAACCAGTCTATATATGGACGATTTGGTATATTCTGCTCCTAATGAGGATGGCGCTATGCAGCTATCCCAAGACTTAATAAAAATGTTCAAGTCAGGCGACTTTGACCTAGTGAAATGGTCTAGCAATTCACCAGCTCTTTTAAATAGTCTTCCTGACTCGCACCGTAAATCGCTCGATTTTGATGTAGGTAGTAGTCCTTCAAAGGTCTTAGGCCTCTCATGGGAGCCTTCTGAAGACAATTTCTTCTTTACATCCGCTCAAATAGTTGAAAAATGCACTAAGAGAAATATACTTTCGATAGTTGCTCGATTGTTCGATGTACTTGGTTTGGTCGCTCCCGTAATTCTCTATGCTAAGCTGCTCATTAAAGAGTTGTGGTTAGGTGGCAGTGGTTGGGATGATCCTGCGCCTGAGGACTTGGTGCGTCGCTTCGCTGCTCTGACACAGGAGCTACCCTTACTTAACGCTTTACGTATTCCTCGTCATGTTGGCGTTGGAAGTAATAATGTTGTCCGTCTTATCGCCTTCTGCGATGCTAGCATGAATGGTTATGGCTGTGTGGTCTACGTTCACTGTGAACAGCCTTCAGGCGTAGAATTAAAAATGCTCTGTGCAAAATCTAAAGTCTCGCCAACTAAAGTACAGACACTCGCTCGCCTTGAGTTATGCGCTGCCGTACTAATGTCAAAATTGTTAAAGCTTATTCGTGACACATATTCCTCGCGTGTCCCGATAGCGGATATATACGCATTTTCAGATTCCACGATAGCCCTATCATGGATACATTCCTCCCCGCATCGTTGGTCTGTTTTCGTTAGCAATCGTGTGGCTCAATGCCACGAAAATCTAGCCGCTCAACACTTTTATCACGTAGCGGGCGCTGAAAACCCGAGCGACTGTGTTTCTCGGGGTCTACTCCCTTCTCAACTCATTTCACATAACCTTTGGTGGGACGGCCCTTCATGGCTTCGTTCTCCCCATGAGGAATGGCCTGTAAAACCATTCTCTCCGCTCAGTTGTGGCGAGCTACCTGAGCACAAGGCTAATGTTCTGACGGTGACTACTCAGTCAGAAACACCAATGCTTTGTCAGTTAGCTCTTCGCAGCTCATCGTGGGAAAAGCTTCTACGAATAATTGCTTATATTCTTAAATTCGCAAAACCAAAGGCCATTATTGATCCACGGTCTGTTGAAAGTTTGATGTCCGCTGAATGGGCTTTAATCCGCTCCGTTCAAGCTGTTCACTTCGCTGAAGATATTAAAGCCATTAAATTGAATAAATTGCCTTCGAAAAAACTTAAATGCTTATCCGTCTTCTTAGATGAAGAAGACATTTTACGAGTTGGTGGAAGACTTTCCAAATCGCATCTTCCATTTGATGTCAAATATCCGATTCTTCTCCCTAAACGCGATCACGTAGTTGATATAATTATTCGTCATTACCATGTCATGAATTGTCACACTGGGCCTGGACTGCTCATGTCTATTTTACGACAGCGCTATTGGATATTAGATGCCAGGACAGTCATTAGGTCCAAGTTGCGTAAATGCAACACTTGTTTCAAAGTGAATCCGACGCACCCGACTCCAAGGATGGCAGATCTCCCTACATACCGTGTTTCCGAAGCGAAAGCCTTTGTACACACTGGAGTCGATTATGCAGGTCCTATTCGCATTACTCTCGCTCGACGCAGAGGCCAACACGCGCAGAAGGCATATATATGTTTGTTTGTGTGCCTAGTCACCAAGGCTGTCCATGTCGAGTTAGTATCCGATTTGACCTCCGACGCTTTTCTAGCAGCTTTCAAGCGCTTTATCTCTCGACGTGGGCCAGTAACTTACTTATATTCCGACAACGGGACGAATTTTGTTGGAGCTAAAGCTCAATTGGACGAGCTCTATAGTTTTTTGCTGAATTCGAAATTTAATTCTACACTTTTAAATGAGTTAACAGCGCGCCGCATTGAGTGGAAAATGATTCCACCAAGATCGCCCCATTTTGGAGGAATGTGGGAGGCGAATATTAAAAGCTTAAAAACGCATTTGTATCGGGTGATAGGTACTCAGATTCTTACGTATGAAGAGCTACAGACTGTCCTCGTGCAAATTGAGTGCATAATGAATTCGCGCCCTTTAAATGTGGTATCCTCTGATCCACACCCCGAAGTTATTACTCCCGCTCATTTTCTGATGTCTACTCCATTACAATACTTGCCTGCTGCTGACCTGTCTGATCAGCGCTTAAATTTAGTACAACGTAAACGTTTGTTAGACAGCATGATCCAATCCTTTTGGAGAAAATGGCATTTAGAGTATCTGCATACGCTGCAAGTTAGGCAGAAGTGGGCTACACCAGAAAAACCGGTTGAAATCGGCACTGTTGTTATCTTGGGACAGGATGACTCAGCTCCTCTGACCTGGCCTTTAGGTATCATAACCGAAGTTTATAAAGGCACCGACGATGTCGTTCGTGTTGCTATGGTTAAAACCAAGGTTGGCAATTTTAAACGCGCGATAACCAAACTTTATCCGATTCCTACTCAATAACTTTATATGACATATATATATACAATTAATATGTTTTATTGATTTTTATTTTTACTTTTATTCATTTTTATTACTATTGTAGTGTACTTTCGTCGTCCTAATCATTTATAACTTTATTCGCAACCGAGTTATAATATAATAATGTATAACTCGTAATTCTGTTTTGAAAGATCTTGCGACCTTCCAAGGCGGGGTGCATGGTGGAGCGATAGTAACGTATCCATATTATATATAACCCAACCAATACTTTGACGGCGAAATCCTGGCTAATTGCATGCATGCTGTGCCCACTTATCCTATAAGTTGCCCTAAGTCACTGAAAGCTGGATAGATGGCGTTGGCATGCACGATTCGGCGATGTGACGCTCGGTTGAAGACTAGTTTGCATCAAGACGGCGCTTGATCGCCATTGTTTTTCGCGCTCGCTATAATTTTTCCATTTTTGTAACGCTGACTGACTTTGAAGTAGCAAACCTATCGCGACGTACACACAGACAAAGCATGAGTGAAGTGTTTATGTTATCTCGTCGATCCTCGCCGGCCGGCAGGAAATTCAGCTGAAGATCGCTGCCCCGCACCACAGCCACGCGCCTCTCGACGGTTATTAGGTTCCTGGGTGACGAAAGGTACGTGGGTACGTTTTTTCATTACGCATGCTGTTGATGCTCGGCTGGATAGGGTTTCGCCTTCAAAGTATTGGGTCAAGCCACATAGGTTGCCAGATTTTGTTCAGGCACCGTCGGCAATAAACATAAATTAACCGTACGCAAGTACACCTGTGGAGGAGCTATTTACACGCTCCACCAGTAGCCTAAGTTACTCCTTGTTATATCAGCTATCTGCCAGTGAAAGTCCCGTCAAAATCGGTCCAGCCATTTCAGAGATTACCCGGAACAAACAGACAGACAGACAGACAGACTGACGACAGACAACATTTAAAAAAAAAATTGTTTTGGTATAGTTACCGTGTATACATCCAAATGCACTTAGTAAAAAGCGGTTATTTTAATATTACAAACAGACACTCCAATTTTATTTATATGTGTATAGATGAATTCTGGAACAAGTAGTACCTACGTTACCTCCCACGCCTGATGCTGTGAGTGGTCCGCACTCTCGGTGAAACCCTTGTGATATGTGCACACAATATTGTTTAGGGCGTTATTACAATTACGTGTTGTAATGTCATGATTTTCTCACAAAACACATACTTTCGCTGAATGATCTTGTGTACTACCAGCTGCGCCCCGCGGTGTTACCCACGATTAAAAAGTATGTCCTTTTCATCTATACCATTTCCCTTTAACTACCACTACCAATGCAAAAAAACATGTATGAAAAATTAAAACAAATGTATCCCACGGGAACCATACATTTTTCCGGCATAAAACAGCCTATGTGCTATTCCAGACTATTATCTCTGTGCCAAATTTCATCCAGATCCGTTCAGCCGTTTCTGGTGTGATTGAGTCACGAACATCCATCCATCCATCCATCCAAACTTTCACATTTATAATATGAGTGGGATGTATAGAGTTATCTGGACTTTAATATAATTACAATATTTTCCTAATGAAAGGATTCTTATAACATGTTTTTGGGATTCAGTAACGTTCGATATTTTTTTAATAATTTAGATATCTTTATTTTTTATTTTTTTTTATACATTATAGGCAAGTATTTTATCTCGATCACACCTGATGGTAACTGACGATGAGATCCACGATGGAGCATACTTGCCTAAGTAGGAAGGCGGCAGTAGATCGAGATAAATGGCAACACCGAACATCATGCCGGAACACGGCTAGGCGCTTGGCGACGCTTGGCGAATGTACAGGAATTTCAGTTCTAGTCTTATAATCATCATTATTATCAGATGGAAGACATAAGTAATTATGATGATAGTGTATAGTTCTAATTTATACTAAAACCTACTTATACTTTAAATGTCCCACTGTTGAGCACGGGCCTCCCATCAATGCGAGGGGATTAGGCCATAGTCCACCACGCTGGCTCAGTATGGGTTGGCGGATTTCACGTCTTTCGGGGGATCCCTTAGACATGCAGGTTTCCATCACCGTTTATCAAGTGAGTGGTTTTAAATGAGATTCGCACATGAAATTCAGAAATCCTAGTGGGGCGAACCGGGGTTTGAACCAGCGAACCTCGTTACCCAGGGCAGAGTTCAACCAACTTGGCTATTTAGCCTTGTATAAATTCAAAGATTAGTGTCTATTTCAAACATTTGGTTTAAAAACTCATTCCGTATCGGTACATGATATTAAAAATATTTTAGTCAAAAAATTCCAAGGATTTAATAATAACTCATCTCCCCAATATCAGGTTTATTTATATCCCGAAATGATTTCTTACCTTTCATTAAACAGAGTTTCAGCTTCAGGAAATCGAAGAGCGCCCGTTGGAAATACGATGGCTGTAACAAGGAAATTGAGTCGTATTACAAGCAATTACAGTGGACGTTCGCATAATGGATGTTTTATACAGATGAGTGGGCACTGAATCTTAGTATTGGATCTCAATATTGGACAGTTCTGAGGAGTTTTAGGGTTCCATGCTTCAATAGGAAACATACGGAACTCATTGGATGACACTATTTTTTTTTGTCTGCCGTCTGCCGTGCCCGCACGAGGCACGTGCCCAAACCAGACTCGCGATGCTGCGCGGTTGGTCTGGATGCGGATATATTCATTATAAAATGGCCGGTGGTGAACCCAGTATATATAATACTTATTATGGATAACTAAATGCGCCCGCGGTGTTACCCGCGATTAAAAAGTATGTCCTTTTCCTCTATGTCCTCTTCTGTAAATTATGTCAATCCTTTGCTCTATGAAAAATTTAAACAAATCTATCCCACAGGAACCATACATTTTACCGGGATAAAAAGTCCTCTATATCTTATTCCAGACTCTAATCTATCTATGTGCCAAATTTCATTCCGACTGCGAGATTGAGTAACAAACATCCATCCAGCCAAACTTTCTCATTTATAATATTAGTTAGATAAACATCTATGACTCGGGTTCAAGCGTTTGTACTCGTCACAAAATGTTTGTCCCTACCAAGATTCGAACCTTGGTCTCTTAGCACATAAAGCCTGGTCGTTTATTGTTTTAGGGAATTTGATTGAAGTTCACACACCCTTACAAAACAGCAGTCGTCATACACATTCAAATTATGACGTGTGGCTGTGGCAGAAGGTTGAAAATACAATGTAAAAGTTAAACGTCATTATAAACAATGTTATTCTCGACCGAAGACTTGTCTGCGGTTAACGTCAGTCGTTAAAACTTCGTCAATTAAGCCTGAAGCGAGCCGTGTCGCGTCCCCTGCCCGCCCTTCAAACTTCCAGATTTGTTTACGCTACGTACTGCGGTGGCTCTCAAGATGAGTTCCAGTCTCAAGTTTCCATTTTATTTTATTCTTATAATAATAATAGTAATATTCCGACCAAGGATGATACGCGAGGCCATTGAAATTAAAAAACATCCTAATTTCAATAGGGAACATGACTGGGTTCTACCACCAGCTTGGGATCCAGTAGTAAACATCATAAAATCCAAAACCAAGCGTACCATTGCAAGACCTCAAGACACAGTGAGCTCTTTCTGCGTAGATCGGTCCGCAAGCAACAACTAAATATGAGGGTACCCCCGTCAAACAATGACACTAGGACGTCAACCACCTCAGTCCTCCCGTGACCATGGTCGCTGTAAAGCAGCCGAAACGTCGGGAACGTAAAACCAAAAAATAAACGCGATAGAAACCTTAAAAATATTTTTTTAAAATTGGAGTGTCTGTTTGTAATATTAAAATAACCGCTTTCTACTAAGTGCATTTGGATGTATACACGGTACCTATACCAAAACTTTTTTTTTGCAATTTTTGTCTGTCTGTTTGCCTGTCTGTCTGTTTGTTCCGGGTAATCTCTGAAATGGCTGCCAGTGAAAGTAGCCTAAGTTAATCCTTGTTACATCAGTAACAAGGATTAACTTAGGCTACTTTTATTTTAGAATAAAAAAAAGATCTCACGATAAAAAATAAAATCAATGTTGCAGCGCTGCGCCTGATTAAGTTTGATAGCAACAACGAGCAATGCGTCCTGCGGCCTCAGAACGCGCGAGCAGGCTGTTGCCAATGGTTGCGTCTTTGTTAAATACCACGTGGACGAAGTCGCGGGTAACAGCTAGTATGACTTATATAGATAGTACTATCCTTTACAATTTCCAAAGCACAGTCGAAGTACTTGAAAGTGGTGACGTCATTACAAAGTTGTACTAAATGCATGCTTCTGACGTCATACCGCCCCGCCGCAGTAGAGTCGAGAAAACTTTTTCAATTATCATAAAGTTCAGAAATAAAACTAAAAGTTTTTTAAAAACAAGCTAAAAATTATTGTCTGGATATTATGTTTGTATTTTCAAACGGTACCTACCTAGCAGTGGGTGGGTCATTAAAAAGGGCTGGCATTATTATTTATTATTATAATATTTTGTCGCAAATATATGGGTTCCCCGTATTTGCCAAAAAAATTAACTGTAGTAGCAATATGTTAACAGAATTTTTACTTGCCTTTACCCGCGGTTTCGCCCGAGATGTTTTCATAAAACATACCCTTATAGCACTCAGCGATAGTGCAGCTTCGTATCATTGAAAGAACTTTCACAGTCGGATCAATAAATCCGGAGATTACTTCGTACATCTAAACCAGGGGCTCCCAAACTTATTATGACTACTGCCCACTTTGAGAATGAATTATTTTTTAGCGCCCCCATTTTGTCACCTACCTAATAACCACTATAACTTCAAATTAAATTAATTACTGTAAGCCTGTAGAGGCTTAGTTGTGTAGACAACACTCCCATTTTTTTCTGGGTCTCTTACCCCTTTTAGGCTTGCAGCGCCCACAAGGGGGCGTCATCGCCCACTTCGGGAAAGGCTGATCTTAACATACAAACTCATTTTTTTTACCATTTTATAATATTAGTATAGATAAAGGATAAAATTATACTTTCTAAATCACAATTAGTCGACTCTAAAACTGTCACCATAACACTCAATACGCCCTACAAATCTAACTCAACTCTAAAACTCTAAGACACTTTTCTCAGTGTCTCATAGTTTTATTTGCCCTCAAAAATGTTCAAAAGCTTTCAAGCCGAGCGCTTCAAATAGAAACGCTGCCTTGTAACCCAGATAAGCAGCATTCATGCTTTTCTAACTTTGATATAGAACTTGTTGGATGTTTGGCTGTTTAAGCAGGTGGAGTTTTTGTCGTGGATCCAACATCACACTTCACACTAATATTATAAATGTGAAAGTTTGGATGGATGGATGTTTGCTTCTCAATAACGCCAGAACGCCTTAAAGAATCTGGATGAAATGTGGCTCAGAGATAGATTATAATCTGGAATAGCACTTAGGCTACTTTTTATTCCGGTAAAAAGGACATACTTTTAAATCGCGGGTAACACTTAAATAGTAGTACTAGTACTTAAATATATTTTAGAAGTAACGACTAAGTTTACAGAATGAATTCAGAATCTCAAATGAACTGTCTATTAGCCGGTAATCGATAATTTAAGCCGTAATAATTTCATAGGGCGTTTATTACCAGGGCAGATATTATATGGGATATCTGTCAAAAGTGACAGTTACTATGTTGGTGTTCGATTATGAATCGAAATTGTTAGCAGACTTGGGGCCAGGACTTGTGGGGTTACATTAAACAATTCGAAATATATATCGGACACGGGATCGAAAACATTCCGAAGCGAATTTACCCAATCGTTTTATTAATTTTTCGTAAAATTAAATGCGCGCCATCTTTCCACGATTGAAAGTTATCGAACTGTCATTGGAACATTATCTAAAAAAGCTTTTTGACAGCTCATCAGGAGCGACATCTATCGGAAACTTTGCGAATCAATTTCTGATATTCATTTCGAATGATTTAGAATCAGCCCCGATGATGGTGGAAATTTTCACTCCATCTGTAATTTGCTACGCTGTTAGCCTTAGCATGTACCGAGGCCAGCTTCCCAAAGCTACGAAGTCAGTCTGAACAAGGCCGTTATAAACAACCTTAAGAGTGAACTCACTGCATCATTTATTTAATATCCAAGACTTTTATTTGAGCCTGTATTAATCTCAGGTCAAATAATTAAAAAAGTACTCTGAGTCTGTGACGGAAATCTTAAAAAAAACTTTTTAAAGCTTAAACTTTTACGTTTAAAAAAGACCGCAGAGGATTTGTGAAATCTCTTTGCAAATATAAGTTTGACCTATTTTCTTGGGGAATGCGCGTTTTTCAAAATTTGTGTACTGCAAAGACTGGTAGTACGGATGGGGTAATTATACAATCAATAATACCGCCTTAACCCATTAATATAAGGTATATAGTTCATGTAATAACATGTCCGTCTATTTGACAACCATTGCTGCCAGTTAGATGAAATGAGGCATAATTATTTAGAAAGCCTGCAAAGTCCTGTCTTAATTTTTTAAGTTTGGTAATCGGCTACAAAATAATGCCAAATATGCCAGTGTCGAGTAAATATATTATTAATAATTTATAATAAGTACTTCTGATGATAATAATCATGTCGATGACAATGATGATGATGAAACGAATCCATGATTTGATGGATGTTTTACTAAAAAAATCCGGACATCTTGGGAGACCTTGAAGAGTCTATTTATACTATTTTATTTCAATTTCCTTCACTCGTGCACTTTTATGAACACATGGTTAATATCCCATTAATATTACACATTATATTATGTCAAAGAGAAAAAAAAAATAAACAAAATTGATAACTCAAACGGTCACTTCACGGTCCAACTTCCCGCCAAGGAGCTTGCCTAATGTATCGTTTTATTCGACTGTGACCTGCTCGTATTACAATAATCCTTAACACTTCTATAGGGCGGTTATAGCACATATAAGCTTTAGTGGCTTTACGAATGCGGCATTTAGCGTCTTAATTTTAAACTGCTTCACAGAATTTTTACGACGGATAGTTAGTCGGCTGGCTCCCAGGAGACTATGAATATTTGAACGTAAACGTTTACATTTATTTTCTCACTTTTGATGGCTTATAGATCCATTTTAGAGCTTTTATATGGTGCTTAAAAGTGAGTCATATTCTTTGTTCACATACCCATAACAATGTACTGTTCAAACATGTAAAAGATCTTTTTAAAAAAAGAGCGTTCTTCTCCATAGGAGCGGCATTCCGAACCGATGGTAAAGTTGTAGCTTAGCGTTTTGTAACAATTTTTACGAATCATAAGTACTGTACTTAATGGTTTACATGAATAATAAGATATTCGGATTCTGATTTGTTTTGCTGTTGTTGTTTTTAACAGATTCTTTTCTTCGTAATTTTTTAGCTTTTCGTGATTTTTTTTGTAAGGCTGAACGAAAACTATATTATTTGTCCTAATAGACACCCATAAGGATGCAGGAGGCTTTAGTTGATAACAATAACGGTGACACCACATATACCTATGACAAATTCTAGGATCATATTGTATGAATCTATTGGAACCTATGATCATAGATCTATTCATATATTCCAATATGTCTGAATTACATTGTGATATGAATGGGATGTCTTTGATTTATATCATAGATAAATTATTCTTAATCACGTAAGTGGTGTTTTATGGTATTTTTATTTGGAAGGAAAATTATTAAAATTAATAAAATACTTGAGTGATCTTATTAACTTTTTAGCAATAATAGATGGATATATCTCGATTAATTATTGCAGTGAAATAAATGTATATCAGTGCTATAACACTGAAACGAAAAGTAGAGCCAGTTATTAATTTCAATTTTATAGGGCTATCGGAATACTAATAAGTGAACCAAATAATTTAGTTAACATTGGTCACACAAAGAAAATACTTCAATAGAATATTTATTTTAATTTGTGGAAAATAATACAAGTAAGGATTTTTTTTCCAAAAAATAATAATTAGGAAACTTGAAAGCAATTTCAAGAAAAACCACCAAGGTTTTAAATTATTAAGGCGTCTAAATTACTCACCAGTGAAAACAAAAACCACAATACGTGTCCAAAGACTTAAATCCATTATGTATGTTAGGTACACAGTTCTCTTAAGTACAGACAAGAACATAAACAAATCACAATTGTATACTAAACATTTTCACTCAGTAAAACATCTTAAGTTTCGTGGAAAAGTTCGCGGTGATAGAGTACCGAAGGGCGGAAAGCGTCCGGTCTGTGTCGCGGGTCGAGTGAAACTGAGGGCGGGCGGGCGGTCACTACCACGAGTGCGCATGTCGATACAAATTTCACTATAAGTCGACAATTACTATCGAGAAAGAAGACAAGAAGTAGGTGAATGAAATCTAGAATGTACTATATTTATGTGTGGGTTTTTTTAGTATGTGCCATATAACACTAAATATAGATACTATAAAGTCAATTTCACTTCCTACCTGTTCACACTCACACAATATGTCAATTCGAGAGTGAACAGGTACCTTCTAGGCAAGTATGCTCCATCGTAGATCTCATCGTCACTTACCATCAGGTGAGATCGAGATCAAATACTTGCCTATAATGTAATAAAAAAAAATAAAAAAAACTTACAAAACAAAACGTGGTTTTTTTATTCAAAAAACTATTCTTATTGGCTAAAAATGAGAATGTTGGAAAATAGTTTTGTGGTGAGTGGCAAGTTTACAGTAGGGTAAGCAGGAACTCCTTATGCAATCTTAACCTCACCGATAAAGCATGTTGTTCGTATCATACTTGTTTATTAAATTTGTTGTGTGAACGAGGTGGAGGATGCTTGTTATGAAAACTGTTCGTGATAAGATGGTCCTTGAACAACTTTTCCAACAACTGTCGAGTGCCAAATTTCACGTAGTTAATATTTAGCATTATTTTAATTTAATATAATTTTATAATAGTTAATTAATTAGATATGCTATAATTCAATAAACCAATTGAACTTAGGTTGAGTTAAATAAAAAATAAAAAAACTCGATTGTAACACTACAATAGGTCGATTTCAATCGAGTTTGCTTCGAAAATCAGTAGTCGCGCTCATCCTATAGTAGTATATTTATCCCCTCATGGGTGTTTGAGGAGATCATCTTTATAACTTTCGCTCGAGATATTATGTAACAATTCTCTTAACTCGTATTGTCGCAAAGTGGGGGTATTTGCGTACTTTATTTACTTCTTTAATACGCTGTCAGACTGAAAACATAGATTTCTCCTGGCGAATTAATTAAATGTATGCTCGTATTTTGTTCTTATGCTCTATAGTTATTTTGCTATTCGGAGCGGAGACAATTCCAAAAATCAAAGATCATACAAATCGATCAAATCCGTGAAATTGGTTTTATTTCAATACTAGCTGCGCCCGGCGCGGTGTTACCCGCGATAAAAAGTATGAAAAATTAAAACATGTATCCCACGAGAAACATACATTTTAACGGGATAAAAAGTAGCCTATGTGCTATTCCAGACTATAATCTATCTCTGTGCCAAATTTCATCCAGATCCGTTCAGCCGTTCGGGCGTGAAAGAGTAACAAACATCCATCCATCTATCCATCCATCCAAACTTTCACATTTATAATATTATATACTAGCTGCGCCCGGCGGTGTTACCCGCGATAAAAAGTATGAAAAATTAAAACATCTATCCCACGGGAACCATACATTTTACCGGGATAAAAAGTAGCCTATGTGCTATTCCAGACTATAATCTATCTCTGTGCTAAATTTCATCCAGATCCGTTCAGCCGTTCGGGCGTGAAAGAGCAACAAACATCCATCCATCCATCCATCCATCCAAACTTTCACATTTATAATATTAGTATAGATAGATTACTACTTATACAGATTTGGAATTTTCAGGTGTGTTGGAGATATGTGGGGATGGTCTGAAATAAATACTTTCTAATCTCACTAATATTGTAAATGTGAAAGTTTGGATGAATGGATGTTTCTTACTCAATCACGCCAGAACGGCTGAACGGATCTGGATGAAATTTGGCACAGATATAGATTATAGCCTGGAATAGCACATAAGCTACTTTTTATCCCGGTAAAATGTAGGGTTCCGTGGGATAGATTTGTTTTAATTTTTCATACTTTTTAATCGCGGGTGACACCGCGGGTCGCAGCTAGCCTATTATATTCTACCTATTTAGTTCCTGTATACATTTTTGTTCCTGTACACATTAATGCAGCCGACCATTACGTGACGCAGTAACGCTATAAAAATACTCCTTGGAACACCTGGTTCATTCAGCACTTACCAAGATAAGATTATACATTTCTTTGCCACGTCCTTATTCCTATGCTGATAAAGTTGAAGATCGCGATTCATTTGTAACATCAATGTAGATTATATAAGGATTATGCTCCAGTGAACACAGAAGAGTAGGTAAGCGATACTATCGATGCTTAAAGAATGATAAGGATAGCATAAGCTTTGTTGATATCATGGTTGATATATGACACGAGATATGTAAGCTTTTTACAGATTTTTTTTTGGGGTTCTGTACCTCAGAAAGAGCGCAGCGACCCTCAAGATTAGGGTTACGTCATCAGTTTGAGCGTTGCAGCCATCTTCGTCGAGAATACTTGAAATATAGCATTTTGGTGAACTAGTCTAGATTTCTGGAAGCGTAAAGTTTGTCTACAATTTGAAAGGGCTACATAAAAATAGTTATAATATTCATAATACACCAGGCCAAATACACCAACGGTACGGTCCCAGACTGAGCGCTTGTATTATTGGTACCGTATAGGACTGGGAGTGAAATACGAATTATATTGACAACACTTATTTAAAAGCCATGACTCGGGTACAAACATTCGTGCTCATTACACAAAATTTGCCCTTACCGCGATTCGAACCCAGGACCCTCGGCACAGAAAATACTACCAGTTTAGTCGATTTGGACGGCAAAATATTACTTCAATACGGCTGTAGTCAAAATTATGCATAGCTATATATAAAATACTAGCTGTCCCGGTGAACTTCAAGACGTATGAGAAAATCTAAAATGTTTCCCGTGTTTTAATAGTTATTCTGCTATTTGGGGCGGAGACAAATTAAAAAATCAAAGATCATAAAAATCGGCCCGCCCGTTCTTGAGATAAATAGTGTAACTAACACGAATTTGTTTTTATAAACAGATTTAAGATCTTATTCTGGTTTGGTGGAAAGTAGACTTTATGAGCTATACTATAAAGACAACCGCTGTAACACTCGAGTGTAGCATATGGCGATGTGCTCCGACTATTACTGTATGTCATCTAGGTAAAACATTAGTGGTGGGAACAGAAGTTGTTGCAAATATCGATAAAAAAATATTTGACGTTCCTTTAATACTATCCTCCCCAAATTACTTCCAGACGAGTTACAGTTTTCTGCCACTAGCATCGAATAGCTTCCCGCAGGCGCATCTGTCTTCCTTAAGGTGGGGCATCCAGCAATACGTCTTATAGCTCGCGATCTGGAACCTTCAGATCAGTACTCTGAGCGTTTAAATTTGGGTAAAAATATTTTTATAACAATCTTTTACCTTGGCCATTGTACATAATGTCATTAAAGTAGGAAGACATAAAGTCTATCTAGATATTCTCTTATTATCCTTATGACTTTAAAGGTCCATCTATCAATAACTATATCACTAATGCTCCTAGGTGAGTGCTAGTCACAGAGACAGGGCTGAATTTTGTAATAAAAAAATAACGACCTTAAATAAAGGGAAAATGTTAAAATTCGCGGTTTGTCTCAACGCTGATTACGCCTAAATATTATAAATTAATATTAGTGTAATTTGGTAATACAAAAACGCAGTGGCCTATGGCCCAATCCCCTTCGCATTGAGGGGAGACCTGTGCCCAGCAGTGGTACATTAAAAATGCCTGGAATTCTTATTATAATTATTATTGGTGATATCATAATAATGTACCATTTAATTTTGATCATCAAGGGAAATCAAATTAGTTACTACGGGAAGGCAAAAATAATCATAAGGTTAGCTAAGTGCACGTGGTTTTCTTCAAGCAAAAGGACTATCGATAAAACGGAGCCCCATCCCTATAACCCAGCTAGCTGTCTAAAAGCTATTAGCAGTTGGCGACGTTGGCACACCTGTGTCTGTCATTTCCTACGAAGGGATTACGAGCATGGCATCAGGTTGGTTTCTATAGACGTTTTACCCAATTACTTGGTTCTAAGGATGGTGGACAATTTTGCCAGAGAGTGAATTAGTGAGACAAGGTTGCATGTTGGCTTTTGCTTGAATTTTTCGATCTTTTTTTATTACATTATAGGCAAGTATTTGATCTCGATCTCATCTGATGGTAAGTGATGATGAGATCTTCGATGGAGCATACTTGCGTAGGTAGGAAGGCGGCAGTAGATCGAGACGCTACATTCACTAGGCATATGCAGCGCAGCTGATCTGACCCGCCATCCATGAATGGCAACACCGAACATCATGCCGGAACACGGCTAGGCCGCTTGGCGACATGGCTTTGTTCAGTAGGTGGTGACTAACCACGGCCGAAGCCTACCACCAGTAGAGTCGTCACCTAGTTGGCACCACCCAGAGTCACGTGTAGGCTATCTCGAGGGTATTTAATTCTCCTACGGGCGAAGGTGACTCGACTCCTAAAGCTTAAAATGAAGCAGCACGCTCTCTTTAATAACCAAGGGATAACTTATTAGTGTAACATATTTTACAAGTCCAACAGTAGGTTTTAAAAATATCATTGCCAAAGAAATTAATATAAATTACTAGACATTTAAAAAATGTACCCTGTACTGAGCGCATGGCCAAATGCTACTGGTTTGAATTGTTTAAAATAAAACACATTTCGCATATCCATGTGCAAACACGGGAAACTACCTCGACCCAAACACACTTCGTGTAGCTCTAGGCTTGCGTCTCGGAGCTGAGGTTTGCACTCCGCACACATGCCCATGCGGGGTTGTTGTCGACAGTCTTGGGCACCATGGACTTTCTTGCGTCAAGAGTGCCGGCCGCTTCTCTCGCCATGCTGCTCTGAATGACATCATCCGTCGTTCTCTTGCCACCGCCAACGTACCGGCCATTTTAGAGCCGCAAGGTATCGTGCGTGACGATGGCAGGAGACCAGACGGTATGTCACTCATACCCTGGAGCATGGGGCGGGCACTGGTGTGGGACGCTACCTGCGTCGACACTTTGGCTCCGTCCCACCTCCAGGTAACATGTCAGAGGGCTGGCGCGGCGGCAGAGGGGGCCGAAAACTTAAAACGGCGCAAGTATTCGGTTATTGGCTCCGAATACATATTCGTTCCGTTTGGAGTCGAGACCCTAGGTCCATGGGGCCCAAGCACCATTCATTTTCTCGAAAATCTTTCTAGAAGATTGGTCGACGCAACCGGCGACCCAAGGGCTGGGTATTTCCTCGCTCAGCGAGTAGCTTTGGCTATTCAGCGAGGAAATGCGGCCAGCATCTTGGGCACGCTACCGCATGGGCCAAATTTTTTACACATTTTGTAGCTTTTCTATACTCTTTTTAAGTTATATTAGTTTGTAAATATTACAAATAAAACTAAAATCTTTTACACAATTATTATACATCAACGTGATCCATATAACGTACTGATTTGAACGGGATTTGAACCTAGGACCCTTGGTACAGAAAGCAGGATCACTACCAACTTAGTCAATGGGCAAAAATCTTCTTATTCAGATCGTCATGGGGTGAATTTTATTTGACAAATATTATTATTTTCTACCGTTTTGCAACTTGTTATATAACATTTATTGTCAAAAATTTTTTATACAAAACGGTAAAAATTTATAACATTTTCAATATTTTGTGATAAATGTTATAAATTTGTGGGAGCGTCCTAATGTTTAATAAACGCACAATCATTTATGTTCAATAGTTTGTTATAAACAAGATATCTTTCCAAAACGGTTCATGACGGAGATCTGAGGTAACAATCATAAAGAAAAAAAAATACAACCAAATTGAGAACCTTTTTGAATTCAGTTAAAAATATTATCGAACAAATGTTTTAAATTTGTGGCAGCGTCTTAATTTTTAATAATCGCCCCAACCTTTTTTAAAGTTTAAATTTTTTTTCAATGAAACTAGCAATCTTGAAGTTTCCTACAGTTATAACTATAGCGTAAAAGTTTTCATGCTCCCAGCGAGAGATCGCGGGAGTCTGTAATGGCTGAAACTTTTCAGCCGCCTGAAAATTTCAATATCGCTAAAAGGATTTCGGTATGCGACTGCTTTTGAGGAGCACTCTCTATCTGAATTGGATTTTAGGTTTTCATACTGCTGGTACAGATTGTATCCAGTTTTTTTAAACATTGCTTTTAAAAGGTACGAACGTAAACATAGGTTTGCATATTTGTTGTTTCATCTTGAATGCACTAAGTGATGACGTCATGGTAAAGAAATTACAAATAGCTAAATATTAACTCCCAAATTTATAGATGTTTTAGCAATTTCTTATTCTTGCCTGTTCTTCTGTATAGGAACGGCATTCCGAACGGATTGGTCAAGTTGTAGCTTAGCATTTTGTAACTATTTTGACGATTCATAAGCACTGTACATAATGGTTTACATCTTAGCGGAAAAGGGAAGATCTTCCAGCCAGGCGAGTGGTATGCCTAGCGGGGCGGCCGCTATGCACCGAAGGTTATCGTCGGGATTTTGGTTTATATGCTACGTGCTCCGAAAACTCTCATAGCGCGTTTCAGGATTGTGTGGAGCCTCGTCATTTGTTATGAATGTCGTCAGCAACGCCATCTGTGTAGCTTGTGGCGAGGTTGAAAAGGTCGCTACGACATGAATATTTTTTTATTTTTTATATTACATTATAGGCAAGTATTTGATCTCGATCTCACCTGATGGTAAGTGATGATGAGATCTACGATGGAGCATACTTGCCTAGGTAGGAAGGCGGCAGTAGATCGAGACGCTACATTTACTAGGCACATGCAGCGCAACTGATCTGACCCGCCATCCATAAATGGCAACACCGAACATCATGCCGGAACACGGCTAGGCCGCTTGGCGACATGGCTTTGTTCAATGGGTGGTGACTAACCACGACCGAAGCCTACCACCAGTAGAGTTGTCACCTAGTTGGCACCACCCGGGGTCACGTGTAGGGTATCTCGAGGGTATTTAATTCTCCTACGGACGAAGGTGACTCGACCCAAAAATTTATAAAAACATTTCTGATTCTATTTCAATGTACTTGTTGACTGAGCTGGCTAAAACAGCCACGCATGGCCTGGCCAGGCCACCGTTTTGATAGAATACGATTATGTAGTCCAAACAATCAATTCCCTCAGTCCAGTACAAATAATTCTGCCGCGGGGTGTGGTTAGTTGTCTCGAGAGAGCCAGTTCGTCTCTCGCTCATCTTTTATTCATTCCCAATTCCTCCCTAGTGCGTAGCTGTGTTGCTAGCTTCAGGAACATATCTACCACTGTTTTGTTAAGGGAAAATATACGTATACATATACGTACTAGGATTGTAATAAATATAAATAAAGGGTCCCAAACGATGTAGATGATGCTTGTATTATGGGTACCGTGCAATGGAAACGCGAACCCACTAGGTGTATAAAAAGAAAACATTCATGAGTCGGTTGCAAATATTTTTGGTCCAGATACAAAGTTTGCTCCTACTGGAATTCGAATCGGGGACCCTTTAGATAAGTCGATCAATCAGTAAAAAACTAGACAGGTACTCAAAGGGTCAGGGAAGACTTTAATGTAAGTAAGTACTTCATTATTATATGTTTCGTATTCATTTTTTGTTCTGACACTAAATTAGCGTTCACATTATTCCATTAAAACTCGAGAAGTGTTTGCATCTTGCAACACAGACGGCACGGAGGATCGGTAGTCCAATAAATCCGATATAAAATACGAATCGGTGTTTACCTTGTTTTTCGTTTATTTTTCCCAATTTTTTGTTTTCACTACTGCTTTGTGATGCAATCACATTAATGTTTTATGCGTTTGATATTTATAAAAATCTAGCTGTCCGGGCGAACTTCGTATTGCCTCAGAATCTAATGGAGGAGACAATTCAATATTCTTCTTATATATTGATTTTTTATATTTACGCGAATACTACACATTGAAATAAAACTATTTTTAAGGATTCTATCGCGTTTCTTTTTACGTCGGGAACGTAAAAACAAAAAATTGTTAAAAATAGTTTTCATTCAATATTCTACTTATATTTTTTTGTAATTTCTAGCATGTTCTAATAGTTTTTCTGTTATTGGGGGCAGAGAATTTTTAAAATTAACAAATATAATAAAAATCGGCCAACTAGTTCTTGAGTCATAAATGGTGTAACTAACACGACTTTGTTTTATATATATATATCTAGAAAATTACTGTATTATGTGCATATAATCTCCGAAGGGGTGTGAGGGGGGGTTTAGTAGTAACTACAATTCGTCGATGGTGTTCACATTTTTTAAGTTGTGCCAGTACCAAAGACAAACAAATAATGCTTATTTGAATGTTTTATTGTACCCATGCTTTTTGCAATTAAATACTAAATTTTATTTCAAATATCTACAGTATTTTATTTTGGGTCGAATCCGATTGCCTTACCCCGTGTACAGGCCCAGGTGAAATGTGTATGAACTATGAACAGCATCAAATCGTGCTCCGGGATTGTTTTCACTGATTGGGGACCCTGATTTTATTCGGGATCCGGGAGGATCAGCCCTTCTAATACAAAGGAGAATATATTTTTGTTGAAGCACTTTGGGCACGTACCTATTGCAATGTTGTCGACGCGAATGTAATAAAGATTATCCGTTGATTGTGGGCAAATTCTTATCTGATTTTTCAAACACGGGCGTAATAGAAATACGTAAAGAAATTATGTCTACAAAATAATTTCTAACTTGTAACACCATCAAAATCAGTTAGGCAGAAATACCCATGGATACTTTTTATTTCATCTATTAATTAGTATGAACGGCACATATTTTTTAACCGACTTTAAAGAGGAGGAGGGATCTCAGTCATTTATGAACCGATTTGGAAAATATTTTTTTATATGAAAGGATATGCTTACAGATTGGTCCCGTCTGGCACCGACTTCGGATTAGTTAAATATTTGATTTAGTTATACAAGGTAGATTTGAAGATTAAATTATTTTTCGCTTTTTAGTTTTTTGAAGACGGTTTTTTTCAAAGTACTCTTAGGACACGGTTGACAAATCTTAGCTTTTATGTGTCTGTGTGTAACGTGAATAGCAGGCTCGAACCCCAGTTTGTACCTCTGGGATTTCAATTCATGTGCCTATCTCATTTTCAACCAGGATTATCACTTGCTCAATGGTGAAGAAAAACATCGTGAGGACACCTCCAAATCTGAGAGTACCCCTCGAAAGACGTGTGAAGTCCGCCAACCCGCACTGCGCCAGCGCCTATGGCCTAATCCCCCTCGCATTGATGCCCAACAGTGGGACATTGAAAGGGCTGTTATAATGATTAATACTACCTACCCTATTGAATACAGCTCAACAATGACATTTAACCATCTAAGCAACAGCGCAATGAATCTCGTGTTTCAATATTGGATAACATTTACACAATTTAAACCAGAACAATAGGGCTTTGATGGAAATTTATTGTGGTCTTAGCTCTATTGTTTACGGCCCTTAAGGCTCTTAGTGTGCGAATATACTAAGATGAATTGTAAGGGTACTTATATAATGGTTGAGCACGAATTAAGCATGTTTATTTGGAGATTTGATGGTCTTTGTTCCAGCTCTTATTACTATGCTATTGACAGCTTGTTGATAGTACATTGCTGCTTTGAATAAGCATTAACAATAACTATCGTTTTAATTAGTCCAAGGTACCATTTATGTATTCATTGCTCAGCAATCTAAACTAATATTATAAATGTGAAAGTTTGGATGGATGGATAGATGGATGGATGTTTGTTACTCTTTCACGTCCGAACGGCTGAACGGATCTGGATGAAATTTGGCACCGAGATAGATTATAGTCTGGAATAGCACATAGACTTTTTATCCCGGTAAAATGTATGGTTCCCGTGGGATAGATGTTTTAATTTTTCATACTTTTTATCGCGGGTAACACCGCCGGGCGCAGCTAGTGAATATATAAATGGTACCTTGCAATCGACTGAGTTATTCTAGTAATACCAAGACTTGCTATCCGATTCACAACCTTACGTTAAGATGGAACTGCTAGTTCAGGGCGCGAAATTTAAAATTTCGACGGTTTTAATTTTTTTTTTTAAATACAACTTTTTTTTTTGGTTGGCAACCACGGCATATTGTTATGCATTTCTGTATCAATAAAATTTACTTCAAAAATAATTTCAAATGGAATTACATTCCAAGTTAGTAAAAATAATTAGTAAAAAACTTACTATGCAAAATAGTACTAAACGTAAATCTAGCAATCTTCCACCTCAAAAACCTCATCCGAATCTGGCATCTATTTAGTGCTATCTATCCAAAAACTTGGCCTTTTTTACAATAACTGTTTTTAGTCGGCTAAAATATTCCAACAAACTAAATGCTGAATGATTCACAGTATTCACAGAACTTGTGAGCCGAAGCGACAATTTGGCATAAACTTGCCTCAAATTTGATTATGCTCAAGCTCAGTTGATGTTAGTAATAAATTACTGTTACTACTACAAATTCGAATTGGACTGTGTTGATTTGAAAGTTAATTTATAATGATGTATGCAACGGAGATTAAGACTTGCACTCTTATGCCGATGAACATAATGGCGCTAATCGTAGTGTTCGTTTACTACCAACTAGACATCGACTTCGCAAGACTACAAACTGGCTAGCCACTACCAACTAGAATATAACATTGATAGATTCTAAACGCGATTATGGCTAGGTGCTACCAACAAGATAGCGACATTGACAGATTCTTAACACTTCACTGGATAGCCACTATCAACAAAATAGCGACATTGACAGATTCTTAACACTCTACTGGATAGCCACTATCAACAAAATAGCGGCATTGATAGATTCTTAACACTTAACCGGCTAGCCACTACCAACAAAATAGCGCCATTGATAGATTCTTAACACTTAACTGGCTAGCCACTACCAACAAAATAGTGCCATTGATAGATTCTTAACACTTAACCGGCTAGCCACTACCAACAAAATAGCGCCATTGATAGATTCTTAACACTTAACTGGCTAGCCACTACCAACAAAATAGTGCCATTGATAGATTCTTAACACTCCACTGGCTAGTGACTTCCAACTAGAATGCGATATTGACCTATACTAAACGCGCTTATGACTAGTAACTACCAACAAGATACCGACTTCGAGCGACTTTAACTGGTTATCTGGTTTACCAACTAGATTATGACATGCATACAGTGTTAAGACGTCTTTAGCTAGGTACCATCAACTCGACTGAGACATTACGGGATTTTAAACGCACCTTGACTAGGAGCTATCAAATAGATACGACAGATTATAAATATTATGCTTCTAGAAGCACTGTACTTAATCAAAAACAGACGGTACAACTTTAAACAATGGTTATATATAACAGAAGCGTCGATTTTCGATAACTATCAACACCTACTTCCTGACAGCCTCCCCTACACCCCCCTATTTTTAATCTAAGATAAAGGGTACATTGAGTGCTTAACCGTCGTGTCTGGAATCTGCACACTTAAGTTTACCTTCGAAAATACCTTATAATCTAACACATAAGACTGATAATCACACACCATAATGTATTCAATAAGTTTGTATCTCAATACTGTCAAACAAGTTTATTTAGTCAGTTGTAATAGTATGTAATGCGCACTAAATAAGGTTGGTTTTCAGTTGGTTTTAATGTAGGTAATAAGATGGGTTTTTCCGTATCTGTAGATAGGAGACTTCACAATAGGGCCTCTTGTTTTACCGGTCGGTGCACGAACGAGTAGATATTCAGTGATGAAGCGACAGCGGTTTGCGTTTTCTACGTCTATTATATTCCCGGAATAAATTAAATATCCTAAAATTGGAAACAGACTATAAGTAATCAGCATACATCGTTTCATCCCACTAATACTATAAATGTGAAAGTTTGGATGGATGGATGTTTGTAACTCAATCACGCCAGAACGGCTGAACGAATCTGGATTAAATTTGGCACAGAGCTAGATTAGTCTGGAATAGCATAGCAATAGCTTTTTATTCCGGTAAAATGTAAGGTTCCCGTAGGATAGATTTGTTTTAATTTTTTATAGAGCAAGGATTGACATGATTTTTTGCATACGCAGTGGTAGTTTAGGGGTCAGAAAATGACATAGGCTACAGCCCCGTTCCTATGGGATAGCATACAAGAACAGTGCATTTGCAAAAGGACATAGAGGAAAAGGACACACTTTTTAATCTCTCTGTCACTAATCGCTTAATAATAACCGCTTCTAGCCGTTTGTTTGTCACAAAGTTTTATCCCAACCATTCTCCCCTGTCTACCCTCTTCATTGACAATAGATTATCTACAAGCTGGACACTTTATTATACCGCATTTTACACACAAAGTAGGTACCTACTTAGTCACTCCCTCCCCTTGAAGGGTAGTCTATATTGCTATAATTTTGTTAACGCTTAAATTTGATCTTGCCACTTACGTCGACTATCTAGCCAGCATAGCAGGGCCCCAAGTCCGAAGTATCCCATACAATATCTGTCAAAAGTGACAGTTACTATGCGGTTGCTGTTCGATTATGAAACGATTGTGTTAGCAGACTTGGGGCCCAGGCTCACAGCTAGCAACATATGTACTGGTCTATATTTTTTTTATTTTGACGTATATATATCGAAGACGTTTAAATTTGATCTTGCCGCATTAGTCGATAAACTTTGACAGAATAATTTATGATCTTTGATTTTTTGGATTCGTCTGTGCTCCGAATAGTAGTCTATCTATCTATCAGCCGATATACACGTCCACTGCTGACATAGGCCTCCCCCAACGACTTCCACACATCACGGTCCTCCGCCACTCGCATCCACCGGCTTCCTGCGACGCGTGTGATGTCATCAGTCCACCTTGTGGGGGGCCGTCCTACACTTCGTCTTCCGATTCGTGGTCGCCATTCTAGAACCTTTCTGCCCCAACGGCCATCGGTTCTGCGAGCTATGTGCCCTGCGCACTGCCACTTCAACTTGGCAATTCTTTGAGCTATGTCGGTTACTTCAGTTCGTCTACGGATCTCTTCATTTTTGCGAAACCCCGAGCATAGCTCTCTCCATTGCGCGTTCAGAGATCTTGAGCCTTCTTATGCGGCCCGAATAGTAGAATAACTATTAAAAATGGGAAACATATACAAAAAAAAAGATATGTAATTAATTTTCTCATTCATTTGATTCTGAGACGGAGCTAGTGCAAAATAAAAACATGAATAAAAAAAAACTTCTTTTAAATACCTTTTGACATTCATTAAATACTTTAATAAAACACTCGTACACTTGACGACAATATTCAATGGCCATTCTGTGCTTATAATATTTTCTTAAAACCCAATAAAGAATGAAATATTTACGTACACTCGAACGGGTATCACGGGCAATGTAAAACAGATTTCAAGCTATTCAGGAAAACATTTCCGAGTGGTATACTTTCATCTGGCACCCAGTGCACGTGTATAATAGATGTCAGACGCAGATACCCGTCGTGCCGGGGATTTTATTTTATTTCATTTTATTATACTACTCGATCCTTGTTCGTTGCGGAGAAATTGTGCAAAATAATTTTTTGGGGTCGAGTCACCTTCGTCCGTAGGAGAATTAAGTACCCTCGAGATACCCTACACGTGACCCTGGGTGGTGCCAACCAGGTGACAACTCTACTGGTGGTAGGCTTCGGCCGTGGCTAGTCACCACCCACTGAACAAAGCCATGTCGCCAAGCGGCCTAGCCGTGTTCCGGCATGATGTTCGGTGTTGCCATTCATGGATGACGGGTCAGATCAGTTGCGCTGCATGTGCCTAGTGAATGTAGCGTCTCTATCTACTGCCGCCTTCCTACCTAGGCAAATATGCTCCATCGTAGATCTCATTGTCACTTACCATCAGGTGAGATCGAGATCAAATACTTGCCTATAATGTAATAAAAAAAAAAAAAAAAATTTTTTTCAAGTAGAACTTTTTTAAATGTTGAAATAAAGCTATTTTTAAGGATTCTATCGCGTTTGTTTTTACGTTGCCGACGTTTCCGGCTGCTTTATAGCAATCATGGTCACAGTTTGACGGAGGTACCCTCATATTTAGTTGTTACTGGCGTCGATCTACGCAGAAAGAGCTCACTGTGTCTTGAGGTCTTGCAATGGTACGGTTGGTTTTGGATTTTAAATGATTGTTTTTTTTTTTAGATAAATAGCCGTTGCGTACTACTCTGTAGGTACAATCTTTCATAATGTATCTTGATTTTATTCTACGAGGTGATTCAGAAAGGGTAGGTATATAAAGTGTGAAACCTGCGTTATCAATGTGTGATGGCAAAACTTGAATATGGAAATAAGAAAAATATTTTTTTTAAAGCGGCATGCCTTACATTATTATATTGACTTCATAAAGTTAGAAATATGCTGAAGAAGCCCAAATTCCAGGTTTAGTATACGCTTTTTGAATCACGCAGTATAGCCATTGAATTTTTTCTTTTACCAAAAAATAGAATAGATTTAAGCAGTACATTGCCCATTTTTTAACCGACTTCAAAAAGAAGGAGGTTCTCAATTCGGTTGTATTTTTTTAATGTTTGTTACCTCAGATCTCCGTCATTTATGATTTTTTTTTATTCTTCCTCGATCTGTTCCCATCCACAGAGTTAAGTTGCACTGTAGTTAAGTACTCTGAACTCAAGTTAATTGCCCGCGACCGCACTGTCCCGTTTACATAGTTTTATTGACCAGCTTAACTGTATCAGCGAAACTGGAGTTGGAAACAGTTTGAAGTATTAGGTAGGTATCTACTTATGTAATACTAAATGTATAGAAGTTCGTTCATACGCTCCTTAACTTGTCTGTACGTCAAGTGCGAGATTATTCGTAAGTTAACCGTATACTTTGTAGTTTACCGTATTTAGACATTTTGTATAGAGAATTGAAAGTTTCAAATACCATCCGCTAGAGGCGCTGTTAAATTCTCCATACAAAATGTCTAAATACGGTAAACTATAAAGTATATGGTTAACTTACGAATAATCTTGCACTTAAAGTCCAGTATACTTACTCGACAACTCGGTGTTGGTTTTGAACAAAAAATAAAATTACACATTAATATTACATGGTTGCTGTAAAGCAGCCGATAAGTCGGCAAAGTAAAAACAAAGTACACGCGATAAAATCTGTAAAATTAGTTTTATATCAATGTGTAGTATTAGCGTAAATCTATACTAATATTATAAATGTGAAAGTTTGGATGGATGGATAGATGGATGGATGTTTGTTACTCTTTCACGCCCGAACGGCTCAACGGATCTGGATAAAATTTGGCACAGAGATAGATTATAGTCTGGAATAGCACATAGGCTACTTTTTATCCCGGTAAAATGTACGGTTCCCGTGGGATAGATGTTTTAATTTTTCATACTTTTTATCGCGGGTAACACCGCCGGGCGCAGCTAGTATAAGAAATAAAAATAATTATTTAATTATATACGTTTCTGCTTTTAACAGATTAAACTCTATTACTATGACATTAAATTCTACTTTTATATCTACCTACGCGAACGAATAAATTTTCTGTAATGCGATGCCAACCTACCCACATATGCAATTCATCAAAAAAGAGACGATTTAAATCCTATTAGAGGCATCACACAGCTTCTTTTTCACGAAAGACACTTTTAACTATAACAGCGAATTTCAGACATAGCGAAGCTCTGATACGTGAAAGAATAGTATGGATGTACGTCACATGAAATAAAAACAATATCACGCGTTTATTATTCAAAGGGCGGGTACATGTATCCCACTAATCCCACTAATATTATAAATGTGAAAGTTTGGATGGAAGGATGGATGTTTGTTACTCAATCACGCCAGAACGGCTGAACGGTCTGGATGAAATTTGGCACAGAGATAGATTATAGTCTGGAATAGCACATAGGCTACTTTTTATCCCGGTAAAATCCCCCCATCATCATCGGTTCCAGTGGGATAGATTTGTTTTAATTTTGCATAGAGCAAAGGATCGTCATGATTTACAGAAAAGGACATAGAGGAAAAGGACATACTTTTTAACCGTATATAATATGTATATGTAATATGTATGGTTATGATTTTACAAACAGCAATTAGGTCATCATGAGAACATAGAACTAGCTCAAGCAGGTAATAATAAAGCAGATCATTTAAAAAGGGGCCTAAATAAATAACGCAAGCACATTGATTTCTATTATTTATGCGAATAATACACATTGAAATAAAAACTTATTTTACAGATTTTATAGCGTTTATTTTATTTCAATAAAACGATCCCAATACTTAGTACCAAACCAAATAACAAAACTGTCTTCTAACCGACTTCAAAAAGGAGCAGGTTCTCAATTCAGTTGTTTTTTTTTTAATGTTTGTGACCTCTGGGGTCTCCGTTATTTGTTTATTTGAAAGGATATACTTACAGATTGGTCCCATGTTTGTGTCCAATCTGTCCCATGTGTGTGTTCTCATTTTAGTAAAATAAATTGATTTGAATCGCTAAATAACTACATGCAGGCGTATCCACATTAGATCTTCTACAAAAAAGTTACTTCTGCACTTGTTTCGCGAGCCCCGCGCTCGAGACAGTTTGAAATTGAAAAAGAAAACTCTAACGTTGAAGTAAGAGTGTGGAAATATTGTTATGTTGCCCCATCTCGCACAGGGATGGGGCAATGGGTGCAATTGCCCCCCTCCCTCGTCCCCCTGCCCCTGACTCATGACTGACGTACTTTATTGCAATCAAGTTCAGATTGATTTAAAGTTGACATAAATATTCCGCCACATAACGAAATCCTGGAGCTGGCCCTGGTTGGTATAATAAATAAATAAATAAATATCGCCATACGAACACGCCAACTATACGGTCCCACTTTAAGCTTAACGCTTGTGTTGTGGGTACCGTACAATGGACTGAGGGCGAACTCAGTATATAATACTTATATACATATTAAACATCCATGACTCGGATACAAACATTCGTGCTCATCACACAAAGCTTGTGTCCCTACCAGGATTCGAACAAACCAACTGCGCTAATCAGGCCGTCGATATACACAACTTAGGCATAATCGTTAGCAAACATAATGTAAACGGTACAACAAAGGGAAGTCTTAAAGGGGGTTTGGGGAATCATAAAGGGCCCCTCCCCTTTATGATTCCCCAAACCCCCTTTATGATTCCCCCAACCCCCTTTATGTGTCTCGGAGCTTGAATTATAACATGAGTATTATTATAACACCTTAGAGGTCAATATGTATGTTGCTGAATGTACACTTGGTAGCAATAAATCTGGGTCACCAACATATCTAAGAATGCTAGGTTATTTAATAAAAAATATTTTATAGACTAGCATCTGCCTGCACCTCCGACCGCGGTACCTTGATGTAACATTGCTTATAGCACACAGGGATAGTGTACCTTCCTATTACTGAAAGAGTGTTTAGAATTTGACGAATAAAAGGAGATTACCACCATCTGAACTAAATTACTTTTTAACTGACTTCAAAAAAAACGAGGAGGTTCTCAATTCGACTGATTGTTTGTACGTTTTGATAAAAAAAATGGGACCAATCCGGAAGTATATCAAATCAAATAAAAAAAATCTTTCCGAAATCGATACGTAAATGACGGAGTTCTAAGGTAACAAAATAAAAAAAACATCCGAATTAAGAATCTCCTTTTTTAAGTCGTATAAAACTCCTTTAACCATTTTTCGCTATTCACAAAGCGTAGGTGCAAAGGTAAGTATACACTTTCTGAATCACGTTGTACAGTAAGCAATCAAAACGTAATCTCATTGATTCGTACAATGTCGACCTCACAAGGGTCCGCGTCAATTGTTATATCCTGGGATCCCCACAATTTTGGAATCCAATCTACTTTATTGTCGATCTATTTCTTTCAGTTCACTTGTGTTACGACTTTCCTGTGAACAAATCATTATGCTTATACTCCTCGAAGGGACAGACAGAGGATTACACTGACTAGACAACACCTTCAAAAACTATTTTCAAAATTTATCTATCTATCTTTCATCCGATAGACGTCCACAGCTGGACATAGGCTTCCCCCAACGACTTCCACACGTCACGGTCCTCCACCAATCGCATCCACCGGCTTCCGATGCGTGTGATATCATCGCTCCACCTTGTGGGGGGGCGTCCTACACTACGTCTTCCGATTCGTGGTCGCCATTCTGGAACCTTTCTGCCCGAACGGCCTCTTGTTTTAAGTTTGACCACGGGAACCTTTTTAATTTGTTTTTCTACGTGCCCTTAACGTCTGACGCAGGACTTTTAATTTGTCTATTCGTTGGAACCCATCCATATTCTGGTATAATTGATAGAACTAGGCGATACTTCGCGGAAATCCATTGTTAACCTGCATTTTTTTTGCCTCGGACTACACAGTACTTCAAATGCGAGATTATTCGTAATGTATAGTTTATAGTTCCAGCAGTGATAGCCAAGTTGGTAGAACGCTTGCCTCGGTAACGAGGATTGCAGGTTCAAACCCCGGCTCGCACCTCTGGGATTTTTCATGTGCGAATCTCATTTTCAACCAAGATTATCACTTGCTAAACGGTGAAGGAAAACATCGTGAGGAAACCTGCATGTCTGAGAGAACCCCTCGAAAGATGTGTGAAGTCTGCCAACCCGCACTGGGCCACACTGGTGGACTATGGCCTAAATCTCCCCTCGCATTGAGGGGAGGCCCGTGCCCAGCAGTGGGACATAAAAAAGGGCTGGAATTATTATTATATAGTTTATAGTTTACGTGTTCTAACACATTGTATGTCAAATTGGACAGCGCGCCTAGCGGGCAGTATTGAAAAAAAAAACAAGTCATCATAGATACAACCCTGTACAAGTTTAAAAAAAAAGTAACAACTCCAACATAACTCCTCATAAATACGTTAGCTTGGGACAGCTCAACAATATGTTTGTACAAAGCCTAACATTATTTTATACCGCGTCCCCCATTTGTCGTTGGACTTGCAACACGTGATAAGATCAAGAGGATTGTATTTTATAGACATTGTATAGCCAAGGTTGTTGAAAGCGTTCCATCCAAGATGAAGACATAAACATTGATCTTTATGTGTTTGTCTTAAAGGATAATTTTAGAAGGCAAAAAATAAAATTAAAAAAACTTGAGAGGTGTCAAGGGACACCCGGATGGAACGAAGTTCCTTTATTATTTTTTATTATTTATTATGTACAAAAAATCAATAATTTTGGGAAACAAAAATATATCACCCCCGGGTGGGCTCGAACCACCAACATTTCGGTTAACAGCCGAACGTGCTAGCCAATTGCGCCACGCCTCGTGCAATACCTCGAAAATACTGACCATTATCTAAATGCAAACGACAAAGATAGCAAATTATTATTATTTTTGTCAGCGATAGATGTCGCTGGCATGTTTTTGAACGAGGTATCGTTATGTTTTTGGGTTTTATATAGTAAACTATACTTTCGTTTATTTATGTTTATTTTTGTCAGCGATAGATGTCGCTAGCATGTTTTTGAACGAGGTATCGTTATGTTTTTGGGTTTTATATAGTAAACTATACTTTCGTTTATAAAAATTCTTACAATTGGTCGTTACAAATTTTCATTTTAATTTTTCGTCTGAATTTTTTCCGTCTAGCCCCCTTTCGTAACGCGCGATAAGGAACTTCGTTCCAAAAATTAAAATCCCTCTAGCACAAAATGGCTGGCTTAATGAATCAGAATCAGAAGCACGGGATTGTGTTAGATTTACGTGTCTTGCAATTTTAATGCTACCTATATGTTGCACGGCTTTCCACAAGCAAACGAAGATATCCGATCGTTGCCGAACATAGCCGATCTATTCAAACATATCCGAGATGCAAAGCTTTCAGACCCCTTTGAACACGCCTGAACAGGCTAGAGATTCATTCGATACCTGACTCCGATATCATACATCAATGTTATCGATACAGCCCCAAACACTAGGATCAATCTGGTCTGAGTGCTTTTAGTATGGGTTCCGAATCATAGGAACGTAGAATATGACAAAGGGTAATATAGCAAAGTCGAACGATATATGTGATTATGAATAAAGTCTAGGTATGCAGTTTTTTTACAATCGCACCAAATCTTCTATGAAGTACCTAAGCAGAGAGTAATTAGTATATTATATCATACGTTTAGTCGCCTTTTACGACCGCCTTTTATGAAACAAAGTCGTGTTAATTAATCCATTTATAGCTCAAGAACGGGTGGGTCGATTTGTATGATCTTTGATTACTGAAATTTTTCTCCGCTTCGAATAGCAGAATACCTGTTAAAACATGGGAACATTCCACAAAAAAAATATGAATAAAGATCATTCATTTTCTCATATATTTTATTCTGAGGCGGTACGAATTTCGGCGGGACAGCAAGTTTTTTATTTTATTTATAACACACAATGTTATTATACATTATTAAAATTTATCAAAGATACACATTCCTTATAAAATAAAGAGCCTCATTGGACATTATTCGGCTTATCGGATAATTAGATGACCTAGGTACAACATATTTTAGTCGGCTTACACCGGGTTTATTAAATAAATTCCTAGAACGTTCTAGTTGCAAATCTCGTATGGTATTTGCAACAATAACGTTGAGAGCGAACAGTTTCAAATTTCATGCTGAAGATGGCAGCCTAAATACGACGGAAAATCATAACTAGGGTTGACACCAAAGCGAAATTATTATTTAAAAACTCGAGTCATTTTTTACGATCCGAATTCAATAATTTTTTTTTAATTTACTGTGTATAATAACCGTTTTGCATATAAAATGTCAGTACTAAGATATATCAAGTTTAATAAAATAAAATAAAATCTGAGTTATTTACAAACTAAAGATACATATATAAAAAAAAACGATATTATACAAAACAAATATAATTCAAAAAGAGAATAGAAAAGCTTATCTACTTAATATTTACAAAAAACTGTAAAAAATGGCCTATGCGGTAGCGTGCCCAAGATGTTGGAATAAGATGGGATTTGGATTTCCAATATTAGACTTTTTATGTGACTCAAAGCGAACGGTAGCTATAATTTCCACAATGTGTTTATACGTCTTTTTGCAGCTGGCAAAACATGTTGTTAGCTCAAACCATACGACAGAGCAAGTTCGAGGATATTATTATGTCTTTAGGTAGAGATGATAGGTAGAGTTCGGGGTCGAGTCACCTTCGTCCGTAGGAGAATTAAATACCCTCGAGATACCCTACACGTGACCATTCATGGATGGCGGGTCAGATCAGCTGCGCTGCATGTGCCTAGTGAATGTAGCGTCTCAATCTACTGCCGCCTTCTTACCTAGGCAAGTATGCTCCATCGTAGATCTCATCATCACTTACCATCAGGTGAGATAGAGAACAAATACTTGCCTATAATGTAATAAAAAAAAAAAGATGATGGGTAGTGGTTCCTTGCAGATAAATAATCTAATAATTAGTGGCAACCCTATTAAACTTCAAAGTAATTTATAGCGAGACACGATGAGACGTAATAGCGCAAGTTGTGAAGTGAACTTTGACAACTTTATATTGTTAGATATTTGCTTGCTAGTGGCATCCCTGGAATTTGCTACGAGTCCGAATAAATTAATCTGTGATGGCAGCGAAATGTTATTATTGCTAAGGATTTGAAATGAAGGTGGTGTAAGTTGTTCTGAGCCCGCGGGCGCATTGCAGGTTGTTGCTATCAAAGTTAATCAGGTGCAGCGCTGCAAAATTGTTTTTTTTTTTCGCGAGGTCCATTTTTTTTCTAAAATAAAAGTAGCCTAAGTTACTCCTTGTTGCATCAGCTATCTGCCAGTGAAAGTCCCGTCAAAATCGGTCCAGCCATTTCAGAGATTAGCCGGAACAAACAGACAGACAGACAGACAGACAGACAGACAGACGGACAGACAGACAGACGGACAAAAATTGTAAAAAATGTTGTTTCGGTATAGGTAACGTGTATACATCCAAATGCACTTAGTAAAAAGCGGTTATTTTAATATTACAAACAGACACTCCAATTTTATTTATATGTATAGATAAAGTACTTAAAAACGTAAGTATGGATTGACCATTTTCTAATTGGCTTAGAATCATGGTGTTAGTAATCTTTGGCCTAACTAGCTTCGTGGGGGAACCAGCCCCCTAATTACATATCTAAGAATAGCTTAGCGATAGCAAAAACTAGGAAATATTTGCTTTCAAATCGCTAATTTGAATTACGTCGCAACGCTATATAATACGAATTAGCGATTTGAAAGCAAATATTAAGTGGTCATTGTTATCGCTAAGCTATTGCAAGTTACGTAATCAGGCCATGAGATTCGCACATGAGAATCTAGAAATCCCAGAGGTGCCAGCCGGGGTTTGAATCTGCGATGTTCGTTACCGAGGCAAGAGTTCGACCAACTTGGCTATGACCGCTCTATGGTCCATATAAAATCTTTGAAATAAACTGTACAAGGTATTGGCTTCATGGTTCCCGCATTTACAAATTACTTTTGTGAACAAATATAAGAAGGAAGAGGAGAAAATAAAATCTTAATGGTCTGCTCGAACAAGGTCATTTATATTCCTGAGGAGGCGGACCAGCATCTAACCAAGCATTTTTATCCTTAAGATAAGCATCGAGTGTGTAGTATGCCTTTTAACATAGCCTTCGTTTTATTTACGCTTCGAATTTATTTTCACTAAGTTCAGTAATATCAGTGTGTATATTATTGTGCAACTAGCTGCGCCCAGCGGTGTTACCCGCGATAAAAAGTATGAAAAATTAAAACATCTATCCCACGGGAACCATACACTTTACCGGGATCAAAAGTAGCCTATGTGCTATTCCAGACTATAATCTATCTCTGTACTAAATTTTATCCAGATCCGTTCAGCTCAGTTCGGGCGTGAAAGAGTAACAAACATCCATCCATCCATCCAAACTTTCACATTTATAATATTAGTATAGATTTGACACTATACCCCATTAAAAATTAGGTAATAATGTTCCATCTCTTCCACCGTCTCCAAATGGAGAAAATAATTATAAACGCGACCAAGCGACTCCACTCCGGCTTCTGCTTTCAAAACAAACACAATTAAAGGATCGAAAATAGAGAAAAAAACACTTCTGTGATGCTTCAGAAACTTGAGTTCAAAGTAGGGGGTGGTGTGTGGGTGGGGGGAGAGGGCGGGAAGTTAATAATAAATTCACTGCAATTCTGAAACGCTCATAATATTGTCGGTTTAAAAATGAAGGAAAAAAATAATGTATACAAATTGTGAATAGCTTTTTAATTCTCTGGCCAAGTTTTATATTGCGCTTCGCGTATTTGTATTGGTTTTTAACCGACTTCAAAAGGGAGGAGGCTTTCTTTCCGCCCTGAAGAGCAGAATTACTATTAAAAAAGAGGAAAAAATAAAAACTTGAGAGGTGTCAAGGGACACCCGGATGGAACGAAGTTCCTTTATTATTTTTTAATAAAACCCCCCCTTTCGTAACGCGCGATAAGGAACTTCGTTCCAAAAAAACTTATACATTTGATTCTGAGACGGTACCAAGCTCGCCGTGACAGCTTGTAATATAGATATAGCTTATGATATAGAAATCGAATGATTCAGTTCATTTTGCAATATAAAACTTTTGTGTATTTTTTTATATTGTACAGCTTATAGAGTAATGTTAGGTAGACCATAATAAGTCCTACTCCGACTACGGAACCCTGAAAATTGAACGAACATTACCATAACGTCTCGAGACACTCATTCGGTCGTTAAACAAAGTGTCTTATTTGTCATAATACATTTAACAAATTCCTACAACGAGGCAATTTGCGATGATATTTTAGTCCCAAACAATTATTAAAATTATCAACGAGAGGCCCTCGTTCATAAAGGCAAATTTCATTTTCGTGCTACGTCAACGAAAATCGCCCTTCTTAATACATAGCTTACCCGCGGCGTTGATCGAACTTTCGAGAATTTTAAAAGGATCACATTGAACTGGATGTTGACTGGAAGTTGGAAAGGGAAGATCTTCCAGAAAGGCGGGTGGAATGCCTGGCGGGGCGGCCGCTATGCCCCCACTGTTAAAGTCGGAATATTGTATACATGTTACCCTAACTCTTATAGCGCGATTCAGGATTGTGTTGAGAATTGTCTATTGTTCTGAATGCGTCTGCAGCGCCATCTGTGTAGCTTGTGGCGAGGTTAAAGAGGTCACTGCACAATTTTATCCCGATAAAGTTTTTATTTATTATTACTTTTTTTTATAGTAATAAACAGCTTCACGCCAAAGCCTTTTCGAAACACAACTTGGCATAACTTATATACTGATATGAGCAGCAAAATATACAACGTGTAGTGGAAATATTTTTTTTTCTTTGGCCACCAACATTTTTGGTTGGCAAATATATTTTTTTTCGCTCACTCAGCAGTTTTTGCGGAGCTTCGCAACGGTTAAAATCTGAGTTTTAAAACGTTATACGTACGACGTTAAGGGGGTGATAAACTAAGTTTATGCCCAAAAAAATAAAAAGTTAAATCGGTCGTAGCCGCACATTGAATATTAAAAAAACGTAGCTTGCATTATTTTCAATTACACGGCTTTTATGCGAAGGCGTTACGGGAAAACTACTCGACGGTTTCGGATGAAACTTGATATGGTGATAGCTTATAGCCCGGATTAACATATAAGATCATGTTTATCCCGGGACACGGATTGGTTTTTGAGAGACAACCAAAATTCACCTGGGGTAGTTAAAGTACAAAAATCCACGTTTAAAAAGTTTCGGGCATTGCAAGTAATGCCTCACGCTATTTCGATAGCATTTGTTTGTCTCAATTTAATTTAACATTAATAAATGCGCTTGGATTTTTTTATTTTTAAACACGCTTTATTTAAGTAAAAAAACTTATTTTTGCACGGATAGGGTCCTATCTGGATAACTAATAATTACTCACCGATTGATTTCTTATATTTACGCGAATACTTAACATTGAAATTAAAATAACCGTCATCACCACCAGTACCACCGCCCACCGACTTGCAATCCAGTAATTAATGTAATTAAATCCAAAACCAAGCGCACCATTGCAAGACCCCAAGACATCGCGAGCACTTTCTGCATAGATCGGACCGCATGCAACTAAATATGAGGGTACCCCAGTTAAAACTTCGACATTAGGACGTCAAACAACTCAGTCCTCCCGTGAGCATTGTTGCTGTAAAGCAACGAAACGTCGGGAACGAAAAAACAAACAATAAACGCGAAAAAATCCGTAAGATTAGTTTTATTTCAATTACTCACAGGCCACCCAGATAACTTAGCCTTAACGCATGAGGACGAAAAGCGTGCATAATGAATATCTTTGAGTGGACACACATTGCATATGCATGAGGACGACACCGCAGCATAAAACTATATTATTAGACGGTTTTCTATCATCTCTTAATAGATTTAAGTACAGATAATAGTGTTCATTTATAATAAAATAAATATTATGCCAGTAATTTAAAAGTGTGACCTTAGACAAAGGAATCACACGGAGTGTTGCCAACAACATATGGAAGCACTAGCTGCGCCCTGCGGTGTTGCCCGCGACTAAAAAGTATGTCCATTTCCTATATGTCCTTTTCTGTACCCCTTGTATGCAACATTTCATTATGATCGGTAAGCCTATGTCATTTTCTGACCCTTAAACTACCACTACCTGTGCAAAAAATCATATCAATCCTTTGCTCTATGAAAAATTTATAGACGTCTATCCCATAGAAACCATACATTTTACCGGGATAAAAAGTAGCCTATGTGCTGTTCCAGACTATAATCTATCTCTGTGCCAAATTTCATCCAAATCCATTCAGCCGTCTAGGCGTGATTGAGTAACAAACATCTATCCAAACTTTCACATTTATAATAGTAGTGAGATTAGATAGATTAGGGATAGTGGGATAAAACGCCAATCCGATTTGTGTGGTGCACGCGAATTACGACCTTACGTACACGTGAATTCGCGAGTACTACACAAATCGGCATGGCTTTTTGTTCTGTCAATATATTGTTCGGACATAGGTGGAGTGTTATAAATAACATTTTGCGTTTCATCGTCGTATAGACATTAAATTACCGGCTATTTCAGAGTGCTATTCCATAAACCGGGAACTAGCTAAAACTTCTTGTTCGCGACAGTACATATGTACTTATTATCTCTTAGTTTGAAATCACAACCAAAAACCATCCTCATCTCCACACATGGAAAGTTCCATTACGGTACAGTTGAGCACACACATCACTCGGCACGCTTTGATGTAGATCACTTCATTTACACTAGACTCGGTACAGGCGACGCCATTGTTTAGTGCTTTTTTTCAAGAACGCCCTGACGCGCCGCCCGCCCTACGCCCGTCGGTGCACAGCGAAGATGAGAAAGATTCATTTCTTTGGACAAAATTCAGAAAAAAAAATTATTTATCCGTGATAAACTAAAGCCTGATAAAATAGATATTATAATATCGCCAGATGAATTCACCAACAGTACGGTTGAAAAATAAGCAACGTTTGTATTATGCTTGTAAGGGTACTATATAATGGGCTGAAAGCTGAAAGAAAGAATACAATATCTATGTATATACTTATTCGTTTCCGATTCCGTTCCGTCTTCCATTCCGTTCATGAACAAAGACGTGTTAGTTATACCATTTATAACTAAAGAACAAAGCCATGTCGCCAAGCGGCCTAGCCGTGTTCTGGCATGATGTTCGGTGCTGGCATTCATGGATGGCGGGTCAGATCAGTTGCGCTGCATGTGCCTAGTGAATGTAGCGTCTCAATCTACTGCCGCCTTCCAACCTAGGCAAGTATGCTCCATCGTAGATCTCATCGTCACTTACCATCAGGTGAGATCGAGATCAAATACTTGCCTATAATGTAATAAATAAAAAAAAAACAAGTGCGCCGATTATTATGATTTTTGATTTTTGAATTTGTGTCCACCCCCTATAGCTGAATAACTATTAACACATGGGAAAATCACTAAAATAGTTATACCACTGACAATTAATTTTCTCATACATTCGATACTGAGGCGGTACGAAGATCGCCGGGACAGCTTATAACAAACTAGCGAACTTCGTACCGCTTCAGAATCAAATGTATGGGAAAAGGAATTTATTGGTATTTTATGAAAAATTTTAACAAATCCATCCCACGGGAACCATAAATTTTACCGGGATAAAAAGTAGCCTATGTGCTATTTTAGACTATAACCTATCTTTGTGCCAAATTTCATCCAGATCCGTTCAGCCGCCCTGGCGTGAAAGAGTAACAAACATCCACCCATCCATCCATCAAAACTTTCACATTTATAATATTAGTATAGAAGTATAGATAATGGGATATTCCTTTTTTTTCTGTCTGCACCCTTAATCTATCTATGGCGTAGGTCTTATACTAAATGCACTAAGGTTCTCCACTCTACGGAATAAATAAATTTAGTGCGTATTTATATTAGCGTCACGCAACACTCAAAAAGTCGTGCGACGAGAAATATTGCGGGTATAGCATTTGCACTTGTGAAAATTATGTTACAAGTGCGTGGTCCTCCCACACTGTTTAGTTCCGTAGGCAAAAATAAATAAATTTGAATAAAGAACAAAAACCGTTTGACATTTGATTAAGTTTTTTTTTATCCCTAATGGCTTTTTTTCCATTGAGCCAGGCTCATCTTGATTCTGCTCAATGACAACGATCTGCATAAGTTGTTAAAACTGTCAACGGGTCAGCGCCGTCCTACAATTATTGTGTTTAAATTAAGTAACACATTTTGAATTAAACAATAAAGATTATTTAGGCACTAGAGTTAGGATGCAATAAGGTGCATTATACATTAACATTATTTCATAAGCTTTGATGTTTTTTGCTCACTTGTGAAATAATATTAAATTAATACTTTAAAACAATTAATGAATATGGTCCCCAAAGAATTCTTAGTTAATACTAGCTGTCCCGGCAAACTTCGTACTGCCTCAGAATCAAATGTGTGAGCAAATGAATTACTTCTATTATTATTTCTAGAGATTAAAAAAATGATACTTTTTGTGATTTCTTTCCATTTTTTAATAGTTATTCTGCTATTCGGGACGGAGACAAATTAAAAAGACGATAAAAATTAGCCCACCCGTTCTTGAGTTATAAATGGTGTAACTAACACGACTTTGTTTTATATTGGAGACTAGCTGTTGCCCGCGACTTCGTCCGCGTGGTATTTAACAAAGACAACCGTTGACAACAGCCTGCTCGCCCATTCTGACCCCGCGGGACGCATTGCAGGTTGTTGCTATAAAACTTAATCAGGCGCTGCGCTGCAACATTGGTTTTATTTTTTTCGTGAGATCCTATTTTTTTTCCTAAAATAAAAGTAGCCTAAGTTACTCCTTGTTACATCAGCTATCTGCCAGTGAAAGTCCCGTCAAAATCGGTCCAGCCATTTCAGAGATTAGCCGGAACAAACAGACAGACAGACAGACAGACAGACGGACAGACAGACAGACAAAAATTGTAAAAAATGTTGTTTCGGTATAGGTAACGTGTATACATCCAAATGCACTTAGTAAAAAGCGGTTATTTTAATATTACAAACAGACACTCCAATTTTATTTATATGTATAGAAAAAGATTATTACACAATTTTGATGGCCAACGAATTCGACAGCAAAACATACACATGAAAGCGTAGAAAATTTAACTACCAGCTACTATATTATATTATATTATATTCAATCATAACAGTTTTAAAATAGCCGATGCCCACTAGCATTGATGGGAGGCCCGTGCCCAACAGTGGGACATTAGTGGGCTGGTATTATTTCTTTTTAACTGATTTAACTCGGTAGCATTTTTATTTTTAACAATATTTTATCGTTCTACTCGTGTCGCTCATTGGTACGGAACCCTAAAAAGTTTCAAGCATCTGAGTGAATTGCGCAAACTCTCCCAACTGAAACAAGCTCTTTTAATGCATTTTTTTTCTAGCAGGCCGCAGCTGCACTTAAAGTATAGAATCGCTTAATATAGCAACTAACTCACATTCCAATATACTGGTACTGGTACGTCACCAATACTGTCACTAGTAACAAAATATTTGGAAAAATAATAACTTAGTTTTCTGAAAAACTTGAGAGGTGTCAAGGGACACCCGGGTGGAATTGGAATTATTTATTATGTACAAAAAATCAATAATTTTAGGAAAAAAAAAACCGCCCCCGAGTGGGCTCGAACCACCAACATTTCGGTTAACAGCCGAACGCGCTAGCCAATTGCGCCACGGATGCACTTGTGCAATGTCTCGAAAATACTGACCATTATGTAAATGCAAACGACAAAGATAGCAAAAAGTGTCGTTACAACTTTTCGTCCGAATTTTTTCCGTCTAGCCCCCTTTCGTAACGCGCGATAAGGAACTTCGTTCCAAAATTTTTTTTTTACCGAGGACAAAAATAAGAGGAGGTTTAAGATCGACACAATGTTTTGCAATAAGGAAGGTGACTAGTATTATAATTATATACCTGATAATTAACTTTATTATTCGGCAGTAATAGATACGAGTGGCTGGCATTTGTCGAAAGGGAAGCTGGTAGGAATAGGGTTGTATGGAGTCTTCGCCACTGCTTTCTTCTTTCTTTACGAAATGAAATGCAATGCAATATAATGGATATGAAAATGGCCTCACCCACAACTTAGCGGGTATTTTGCTAATGTCAAGTAATTAATAGCAACAACACATTCAATAAATACACATTATAAATAGAATAAGGGATGTGACATGATGATATGAAAATGGCGTGTCCTCCACCGCTTTGTTGTGTTACCTTAAGCTTAGCTTAGCTATCATTGGAATGGCAGCTTCAATGAGCTGCAGAGTTTATTAGATATCGCAGCCGCTGGCAAGCTAGGTACATAAGGAAACACATTTTGAACGAATTTTATGCATAAAATAATGAATTTTATAGACAGTCTATCTATACTTCTATACTAATATTATAAATGTGAAAGTTTGGATGGATGGATGGATGGATGTTTGTTACTCTTTCACGCCAGAACGGCTGAACGGATCTGGATGAAATTTGGCACAGAGATAGATTATAGTCTGGAATAGCACATAGGCTACTTTTTATCCCGGTAAAATGTATGGTTCCCGTGGGATAGATGTTTTAATTTTTCATACTTTTTTCGCGGGTAACACCGCCGGGCGCAACTAGTGTTTTATATTCTATACTAATATTATAAATGTGAAAGTTTGGATGGATGGATGGATGGATGTTTGTTACTCTTTCACGCCAGAACGGCTGAACGGATCTGGATGAAATTTGGCACAGAGATAGATTATAGTCTGGAATAGCACATAGGCTACTTTTTATCCCGGTAAAATGTATGGTTCCCGTGGGATAGATGTTTTAATTTTTCATACTTTTTTCGCGGGTAACACCGCCGGGCGCAACTAGTGTTTTATATATCATACTAGCTGTTGCCTGCGACTTCGTCCGCGTGGTACTTAACAAAGACTCAACCGTTGGCAACGGCCTGCTCGCGGGTTCTGAGCCCGCGGGACGCATTGAAGGGTTTTGCTATCAAACTTAATCAGGCGCTGCGCTGCAACATTGGTTTGAATTTTTTTTCGTGAGATTCTATTATTTTTTCTAAAATAAAAGTAGCCTAAGTTACTCCTTGTTACATCAGCTATCTACCAGTGAAAGTCCCGTCAAAATCGGTCCAGCCATTTCAGAGATTAGCCGGAACAAACAGACAGACAGACAGACAGACAGACAGACAGACGGACAGACAGACAGACAGACAGACAAAAAATTTTAAAAATGTTGTTTCGGTATAGGTAACATGTATACATCCAAATGCACTTAGTAAAAAGCGGTTATTTTAATATTACAAACAGACACTCCAATTTTATTTATATGTATAGATGTATAGATTACCTGTGTTTACTACACATACAACACACACACAATATGATCACCGTACCGTACCGTAGTAGTATGATTTAGAAAGTGTACAGTATGTTTTGAATATGTGCTTCTTTAGCACATTTGCGCTGTTTATTTGAAGTCAGAATTTCGGTATATCATTTAAAAAATAAAATTATGTTCGCAATAAAATCTCAATTGTCATATTCTTGGGGAAAAACAATCTACGGGCACTCACTTATCGTGATTCTGAATTATCTAATACAACGTGATCCGGAAAGGGTATACCATTTGAACTTGTGCATATTTAGCGCATTTTTCATTAATTATACGAAGTCTCAATGACAACGACAAATAAAAAAAAATGCTACCTACAAAATGAGCAAGTAACATTTTTTTTAAATGGGCATGTCGTATTTGGGCCTTCACATAATAATTACAAATTCACTTAGGAAGCGCACGTTCAAAAGTAAACCTTATAAGCACATGATGCATAATCAAACCTCAAACGCCCCTGTTTGCGTAAGGTATTTTTTGGGGTCGAGTCACCTTCGTCCGTAGGAGAATTAAGTATCCTCGAGATACCCTACACGTGACCCTGGGTGGTGCCAACCAGGTGACAACTCTACTGGTGGTAGGCTTCGGCCGTGGCTAGTCAGCACCCACTGAACAAAGCCATGTCGCCAAGCGGCCTAGCCGTGTTCCGGCATGATTTTCGGTGTTGCCATTCATGGATGGCGGGTCAGATCAGTTGCGCTGCATGTGCCTAGTGAATTTAGCGTATCTATCAACTGCCGCCTTCCTACCTAGGCAAGTATACTCCATCGTAGATCTCATCGTCACTAACCATCAGGTGTGATCGAGATCGAGGCAAGTAGCCTATAATGTAAAAAAAAAAAGGTATTCAGAACGGACTAAGTTTAAAAACTTTCGTGAAAATCTTCGTGAAGTCCAAAGTAGCCGTTCAATAAACGTCTCCGTCAATCGGCGGCTCATCTTCCCTGGTAATAGATGGTCTGTCGATGCCACACGACGGGTTAATCGATCGGCTTGTGACCGTTAACACACGACTTTGATATAATCAGAGTACGCGAAGGAAAATATTAAGGCATATTGCTAGGATCGAGCCTGATGAGATAGCTAGAAGAACTGATGGCCGCTCGGGCAGAAAGGTTCTAGAATGGCGACCACGAGAAGTGTGAGAAGTGTGAAGTGTGGAAGTTATTGGTGAAGAACCGTGTTGTGTGGAAGTCATTGGTGAAGGACCGTGATGTGTGGAAGTTATTGGTGAAGGACCCGCGATGTGTGGAAGTCATTGGTGAAGGACCGCGATGTGCGGAAGTCATTGGTGAAGGAACGTGATGTGTGGAAGTCATTGGTGATGGTCCGTGATGTGTAGAAGTCAGAGGTGAAGGACCGTGATGTGTGGAAGTCATTGGCGAAGGGCCGTGATGTGTGAAAGTCATTGGTGAAGAACCGTGATGTGTGTTAGTCATTGGTGAAGGACCCGTGATGTGTGGAAGTTATTTGTGAAAGACCCGTGATGTGTGGAAGTCATTGATAAAGGACCGTGATGTGTGGAAGTCATTGATGATGTTCCGTGATGTGTGGAAGTCATTGGTGAAGGACCGTGATGTGTGAAAGTCATTGGTGAAGAACCGTGATGTGTGTTAGTCATTGGTGAAGGACCCGTTATGTGTGGAAGTAATTTTTGAAGGACCCGTGATGTGTGGAAGTCATTGGTAAAGGACCGTGATGTGTGGAAGTCATTGGTGATGGTCCGTGATGTGTGGCTGCTTTACAGCAGCCATGGTCACGGGAGGACTGAGTTGTTTGACGTCCTTGTGGTATAGTTTGAACTGGGGTACCCTTATATTTAGACGTTGTTTGCGGTCCGGTCTACAGTGTCAGTGTCGTGTCGGTAACAGTGTCTGAGGGTATTGCAATGGTGCACTTTGTGTTCGATTCAATTATATTAATTACTGGATCTCAAGTAGGTGGGAGCGTAAAAAAACATAAAATAAACGCGCTAAAGTCCGCGAGATTAGTTTTTATTTAAATGTGTAGTATTCAGGATATAAGAGATCAATAGGGAACAACATTTAACGGATAAACTCAGTACAGTGGAAACACGATCGCTTTTTGCTGGTGGCAAGCTCAAAAGGGGTTAATGACCGTATCATTTTTCTCCCTACTCGTTTGATACGTCATCGATAAAATATTATAGTTTATCAAATTTGTTTCGTTGACGAAGCAGATTTATAGAAGTTGCGGTATTTCGCAACTAGCTGCGCCCCGCGGTGTTACCCGCGATTAGAAAGTATGTCCTTTTTACCGGGATAAAAAGTAGCCTATGCTATCCCAGACTATAATCCGTCTCTGTGCAAAATTTTGTCCAGATCCGTTCAGCCGTTCTGGCGTGATTGAGTAACAAACATCCATCCATCCATCTACCCACCCATCCAAACTTTCACATTTATAATATTAGTATAGATAACTATTTCAGTACCAGTACGAGTATAATATCCCGTCTCTCTACGACGTATGTCGGAGATCTGCTAAGCAAGCAATTTCGAGATTAAATTCTCGGTATCCGGGGCGCTCGGAGCACTGATATAAAAACTTTGCAGAGACAGCTACGACCCTTACTATTTGAAAAATAAATAATAAAATGACCTGAAAAGCATCGAACTATAAACACAGTATAAAAAAATATGGCCGCGATAATAGAGCGCAAAATAGAGATAAAAGATCATCTGATGCAGCAAGAGAAGCTAATGAAGACTATCGTAGAAGCGGATATGAAGAGAGAGACGACAAGAAAAAAGAAAGAAGTTTGTTACTATAGTACGACAAACAATCGCATTGATTCGTAGTTCGTTCTCAAAAGTCGACTAATTTCTTAAATTTAATTCTCAAAGGTAGGCGAATTTTTTAAATATAATTCTCAAAAGTGAACAACTGTCTTAAATATAAATACCCTTGGTAGCGGTGAAAGCAATGTGTCACGTTGTAATTGATGCCCTGTCGAATATACTCCGTACTACTCAGACTGTAACGAACCTCGGCTGGTTTTCGACCGAAGGCGTTGGAGTTTTAGGAACACGAAACACACCTATTAATAAATAACTTAAATAATATTCATACTCATAATTACTTGAAGGTATTTCATAATAGTATCGCCGACGAACACGCCAACTTTAAGGTTCCAAACTAAGCAACGCTTGTATTACGGGTAACCCACAATGGAATAGGAGGGATCCCAGTATATAATACTTATATAGATATTAAACATCCATGACTAAATATTCGTGCTCATCACTCAAAGTTTGTCCCTGCCAGCATTCGTATCCAGAGCCTTCACACAGGCACAGAGAGGAGAGTCTCTATCAAATGATCTAATCAGGTCGTCATTTGAAGAAAGTCTTCTCGAAACCAAAGAGTCACGATGTAGCTCCATAACAATAACTCTTCAACATTTTTTTACGGACAATAAGCTGTAAGTTTATGTAGATATAAAAATAAATCTCCCAAGTGCATGTTCAAAATTCTCTCATCTAGAGAAGCCTCAACCAAAGGCCGTTTAAAAAGTAACCATAAAGATTGCTGAACTACGGCCAAAAAATTAAAACAAAAACCTTCCAAACGAAATTACTCGTGCGGCCCCAAAAAACATGGAACCACATTAATCCCTTGATGTGGCCCTAATTACTTAAATTGTGCCCCTGTCTCTCATAACTTATTATCAAGTTACGGCTGTTCCCCAGCCGTGCCGTTTCACGTCAATTTACACGAATTATTGCTAGCTATATTTTGGAACGTGGATTTTCTTGATGGTACCTCTCCTTTTATGAGTTAGCTGACTGTTGCCTTCGATACAATGATTTTCGTGCATCAGCTATACCTTTCAGCCCTCTTACATTATCCTCGAATAATGATGATGGTAAGTGACTATGAGATCTACGATGGAGCATACTTGCCTAGGTAGGAAGGCGGCAGTAGATCGAGACACTACATTCACTAGGCACATGCAGCGCAGCTGATCTGACCCGCCATCCATGAGTGGCAACACCGAACATCATGCCGGAACACGGCTAGGCCGCTTGGCGACTTGGCTTTGTTCAGTGGGTGGTGACTAGCCACGGCCGAAGCCTACCACCAGTGGATGGTTAGCATATAAAGCTCATTATATTCAGCAATTCTTATTCATTAAAATAAATAAGTACATCTGGAAAAACCCAGAATCTACCTTAACCTATTAAATCAAAATGCACCATTAAACATCTCAGGTCTCTCTCTTTTTATCAAGAATTTCACTATTAATTTGCATTTCGACATTTATCATTTTATAGATTATGAGTTCATGTTTCATAGCGATAAAGATCAAATTACCTCACATAGACCAAGATATAGATCGATACATGACCGACACGAGCTCAGATAGACTCTTAATTTACGACTAAATTCACAAAGCTCTTCAAGATGTGCGAACCATGGGCTCCTCTTAAAAGAGAACATCTTGCCGTCATCAAAGAGACATCGTAAAATAAATCGTAAAGACCTCCAAGTGTCGCCTATTTAACATTGGGACTACAGACCGAATACAAAGAAGACCTGGCAAAATCAACTGTGTACTGTGGTTCTGAACTAGGTCCAGAAATTATCACGATCGGTAAAGCCTGAGTGTATCAGCAGTCTATTTGCATACGAAATTGCTTCCATGTTTATTCTTAACTTAATTTTACTGCTCGATAAAAGATGGCGCTATACACTCGTCTTACACTACTAACATTAGGCCCGCCTGTCTGAAAGATGTTTTCTTGACCGCTAAACTTTTTTTTCGGATATTCTCGCGTTTCTTTTTAGTTTTTACGATCCCGACGTTTCGGCTGCTTTACAGCAACCATGGTCAAAGGAGGATTGAGGTGGTTGACGATCTAGTGTTATAGTTTGAACTGGGGTGCCCTCATATTTACTTGTTCCTTGTGATCCGATCTACGCAGAAAGTGCTCACAGTGTCTTGAGGTAATAGTGGGCTTGTTTTTGTATTTAATGATAATAATTACTGGATCCCACGTCGGTGGTAGCACCCAGCCTTCTTCTCTATTGAAATTAGGGTGTTTTTATTAATTGCCTCACCTATGACCCTTGGTCGGAATCGGTGTTCTTTTGCGAGGATCTGTGGTTTATCAAATCTGATATTAAATCAATTTTCCCAACTTCTCCACCGTCGGCCTATATGTTTATTTATGCGTTATATTGCTATTTCTTTGCTCAGTAATGTATCGAGAAACTTTGGTAGAAACTAAACCCAGAATACTCCCGTGTGAACAGACCTAAAGTTAACACATATTTTTACTCCATAACACTTAACCGTGATCGCATTTCAAAGGCATTCAAGAATAAGCTGAACCGGAGAGCATTAATTTTTAAAGTTCGCCTTACTAATGGACCTCTCTATCCGTTATGAAGCGGATGCTTTGAAAAATGATGCAATCGCAATTTGTAGAAGGTTTACAGTCGATAAAGTAAGAGACGAATATATATCGCTAGGTAGCTCTGCTGTGTATTGTTTTTAGACAAGGAATCGTGTGTATTCATTGCGAAATTAGAAAAGGTACATTAATAGCAGTGATAGCCAAGTTGGCTGAACGATTGCCTCGGTAACGAGGATCGCAGGTCAGGGATCTCATTTTGAATAATGATTATTACTTGCTAAACGGTGCAGGAAAACATCTCGAGGAAACCTGCATGTCTGAGAGAACCCCTCAAAAAGACGTGTGAAGTCCGTCAACCCGCACTGGGCCAGCGTCGTGGACTATGGCCTAATCCCCCTCGCATTGAAGGGAGGTCCGTGCCCAACAGTGGGACATTAAAAGGGCTGGTTATTAATAAAAGCGAAACCAACAGGGTTGTCGAAAATAACCTTTAAGGTAATGAACTCAATACAAACAACATACCTGCCCATCTTATCAGGACAATTCCGTGTTCATGCTCTCAGAATGCAAAAATGTTTCAGCCTCAAGGATTTTATTATAAAACGGTCCAAGTTGAAAGCAAGTAGACAGTGATAGTTAAGTGCTTAATGTATCCGTCGAGAGGCAGACGCGTAGCTTGAAAATTGAAATTGCTTAAGCGTTCGTTCCGTTGCGAGGACAATTTGCAGCGTTTATTTATTGCTGTCGCAATGAAAGTCAATGCGACGCACACTTATTTTATGGCCATTACAATACTTTTTTAATATCTCCAGACCTCCAGACCAGTTTGTGTGAGACGGGGGTGACCCCAGAAGTATATATCACTTATCTTAATATATATAAATTACTTGTCACGGTGTTTGTCCGCTATGGACTCCTAAACTACTAAGCCGATTTAAATAAAATTTTGCACACTGTGTGCAATTGTATCTAACTTAAAAGACAGGATAGTTTATATCTCAATTTATAATCGCAAATATTTAACCGTAATTTTTTTTCCTAGAAATAATGTATATGGCAAAACAACGTTTGCCGGGTCAGCTAGTTTACATATAATTAGACATCGATGACTTGGATACCCAAAAAGAGTCGTGCTCATCGTACAAAGTTTAACTCTAACTTTGAACCCTTAGGGCAGAAATCAGGTTCACTACCAAATGTGCTAATCAGGTCGGCTCAATTCTTTATTCCATAGTTCGGCCCTTTTCTACATACATGATTTTGAAATTTAATTCAATATGAAACGGTTATATTAACATAAAACTTTGCAAGACTTGTGTCTTACGCTCTTAAGGAAATGCAACACCAAGATTAGGCAAAGGCAAGATTTAGGGCAATACTATTTGTTTTTGAAAATGGAAGCTTATGAAATCTAGGATGAGATAGAAACGGACAAATGTCTATTTAAAAGTTATTATTTTGCTAAGCTTTATTTTTATGAATTGCATCAGTGAAACCGCACACTAAACAAAGTCTACTTTATGAGAGTTATTCCGTTTTATATTTTGCCGGGAAAATAAGCTCTAATGGCGAACGTTTATGATAAAACCTTTCATTAGTGGATTTTTGTTTATAATGTGCATTATTGGATATGATGTTATTTTCATTTTATAAAAATATTGGGAAATATTAAGGCTAATATTAATAAACTGATCTCATCAGAGCGAACTTAAGTGCACTCTTGAGCGCACTCAATTATACGCTGAATACACAAAGAGAACGAAATTTTGAGAGCTGCTTAATTAAAAGGTCATACAAAAATTTGAACTTTGCGATGTCTCAAACCGCTTTGTAGGACTTAAATATTTGAGTAGTGACTCATTCTTATAAATTAAATTTACGGCGTGAGCGGGATGCAGATACGTAGAAAGATGGTATGTAAGCAACGAAAATACTTATTTAAATCTATACATATAAATAAAATTGGAGTGTCTTTTTGTAATATTAAAATAACCGCTTTTTACTAAGTGCATTTGGATGTATACACGTCACCTATACCGCAACAACATTTTTTACAATTTTTGTCTGTCTGTCTGTCTGTCTGTCTGTCCGTCTGTCTGTCTGTCTGTTTGTTCCGGCTAATCTCTGAAATGGCTGGACCGATTTTGACGGGACTTTCACTGGCAGATAGCTGATGTAACAAGGAGTAACTTAGGCTACTTTTATTTTAGAACATAAATAGGCTCTCACGAAAAAAAATTAAAACCAATGTTGCAGCGCAGCGCCCTATTAAGTTTGATAGCAACAACCTGCAACGCGTCCCGCGGGCTCAGAATGGGCGAGCAGGCTGTTGTCAACGGTTATCTTTGTTAAATACCGCGCGGACGAAGTCGCGGGCAACAGCTAGTACCAAATAAACCAAATAACTTATATTAAATTCTAACGGAAATGACGTTCTAATCCACTTTTGATAAGATGAAAATGTACAAATAAATTCCATTTTAATATTCTCTTAGAGCGCAATATGATTTGAGATAATATTACGATAAGAAGCCAATGAATATGTATGTAAGAAGGTAAGATAGGAATTTCCATTAAAACGAGCCCCCATTTAGTCAAATCAAGTGTTTCCATAATAAATTGGTATAAGAGACTTTCTTATAAAGAATGACTAACTTATTCAAATGAGAAGAAAAAGTACTTTATTTTGTAAGCATTACGGCCTTTTCTGCTATGAAGAGTATATGACAATCATGACAAATTTATCTTATTTTTCGGATCATCGTGAACGGATTTCGAAAACTTTTAAACGACTTCAAAAGGAGGTTTTTTTTTTATTATTACTTTATAGGCAGGTATTTGATCTCGATCTCACCTGATCGTAAGTGACGATGAGATCTACGATGGAGCATACTTGCCTAGGTAGGAAGGCGGCAGTAGATCGAGACGCTACATGCACTAGGCACATGCAGCTGATCTGACCCGCCATCCATGAGGTTTTCAATTCGGTTGTATTTTTTTTACCTGAGAACTCCGTCATTTATGAACCGATTTGGAATAGTCTTATATACTTCACATTCGTTAAATATTTGATTTATTTACTCAAGGTTGATTTCAAGATTAGATTATGTTCGCTTTTTAGTTTTTTGAAAACGGCTGTTTTGTTAAAAAGTTTTTGTATTAACATGTTCGTTATTATCCGAATCAGGCTTGTAGCAGGCAGGTGGGCCGATGATTTTCTGAATCTGTTTACGCCCCGAATACCAGGATAACTATTAAAACATGGGTAAAATTCACATTACGATACAGTTTTTTTTTGTCATTCATTTAATTCTGAGGCGGTACGACGTTCGTCACTAAAGTAGCAATCACAATATCTCCTACCTTTTTGCTGTGGAATAGAAATGTGTATATATCTCCAAAACAGTTTGAAGTTACATCAAAGCTCTATCCACCGCTGAATTTGCAGTGCATAGCAATGCACACAGCGCCATGCGGTACGCGCGAATCTAGGCCAGCACTCTGCATGTTTGACTTCAGCGTTTATACGCGCAGACTCAAACAAAAACTGTTTGCACACGATAAAGTATTCATGCAGAGTGTTTTTACTATTATATACCCGAAAGAGGCACTTATCGGGAGGTGTGTAGAGAAATCGGAATATAATTTATTAAAATACTTATAAAATACTTTCGGAAATGACACAAAGCTACTACGATTTTACTGCGGCCGTTCGGAATGCCGTTCGTATGGAAAATAAGGAGCACGAGAGTCACAGGTTGCTCTTTTTATTAATGTTGATATATTGTGTAGTGTTTAGAACAAACTAAACATATCGTTTTTTTTTATTTACTTTAGTAAGTCTTATTTAGTATGTCCACATCACTGGCAACATTTTTTTTATATTTAAGTTGGCAGTATTGTTTTTTTCCTTCTTGATTTATTTAGCAGCAATGGCGCACCGCAATAAATATTAAAATTAATATATTCATCGCAGTTTAATATTAAACATTGCTGTGGGTATTGAAAACAATGTAGCAACAGCTACGAAGGCTTGAATAGGTATTCCAAATTCATCCTAAGTTTATAGTTGAAGCAGGATGGGAGGAATGGAAGAAGGAAGAAATAAGAGAGAAGGATCAAGGAAGTCTTTGGAGGAGGTTCAGTCTGTAGAGTCACACCAGGCTAGATGAGATAGATTCTGCGTGGCTAAATAAGATTAGAGCAATTGTGTGGAGTCTTGCTCATTATAATAGGAAACATTCATATTACCACTACTACTTTCAACACAAAAGGCAAGAAGCAGCTGCTAAAAGTAAAAATTGCTAATCAACCATATCACAGCAGGCTCTAACCCAAATTAGGAAACAGTCAAAGCTAATATTAGTAATATTACTAGTAGATTGCTATAAGGGAATTATACCACTATATAACTCATGAATTTGTTTCAACTCTTTTAGCTCGTATCTCCCTTATCCATCTCCGTTCATCCCCTTCTTAAGATGAGGAGTCTTGCCATATCCAACTCATTTCCCTACGAAGGTGTCCGACTATCAATTTCGTTACATCATACCGTTCAATTATTGGAGCATGAAAGCGACCACAGATCAATAGTCACGTATATGGTTGTTCATCTATAGCTATAGGGTTCGATGTAACCTAAATCTATGCATTTTGGGAAACGGACCCGCGCCGGACATGTAACATGCTTCAATCACAGAGCTCACTCCGGGGACCTGTATTTACTGTGTATATAAAATGTGGGTTTCCATTTTGTAACGGAGATTTTGTGAGGAAAGAGGGTACAGTCTAGGTGTGACCACATTCTAGTAAGGCCATAGAGTCTTGATTTGTGCCGGTCTGCCTTATAGAGTACTAGCTACTATTAAAAAGTATGTTCTTTTCCTCTATGTCCTTTCCCCTAAACTACCAGTACCTATGCAAAAAATCATGTAGATCCTTTGCTCTATGAAAAAATAAAACAAATCCATCCCACAGGAACCATACATTTTACCGGGATAAAAAGTAGCCTATGTGCCATTCCAGACTATAATCTATCTCTGTGCCAAATTTCATCCAGATCCATTCATCCGTTCTGGCGTGATTGAGTCTAGGTATATTGAGTAGTGATTGAGTACATATAATTAGCAATAGACTTGCCGCCTATTAAATCGAGACGCACATACGTTTTCGTGGAATAGTTACTAAGAAATTTTTAAACAAGTGGGGGAAGAGGAACCCAACACTGATCCTCGGCTTGTCAACTTTTCCAATTATAAACCAAACAAGTTTGATCGATAATTGAAGAAGCCAGCAACACCGAACTCCTCTAAGATGTTAGTCGAAACTATAGATTACGAGTGACGGGACCCCAAATAAAATGCAATTCTCCGCGATACGAAGCGAATCTAAAAAAGTATTCTAGTACTACTTTTGAATAATTTTTTAGATTCACTTTTGCGATTGTTTAACAATGGATTTCCGCCAAGTATCGCCTAGTTCTGTCAATTATAAGAAATTTTTAAGAGCATATATCATGGTGTCCCAATGGAAATTTCCGTTTACAGTCCTCTTAAAACTGTTTGTAACAATCCAATCTCGTGTCGTATCTTCCAATGGGCGTGTGCCATTTCCCGTGCAGTGCCGAGTCAACATAATGGATGAGCATTGCATTTGGCGAGCGCCCAAATTTACTGCCAGATACTGTATGTACTCCAACGCTGTTCTATATACCTGTCTAATGTATAGTATGTGAGAATATCGTTGTATATCACTTGTATATACTAGTGATGTTTCGGTCATTCATACATATCAAAGTTCAAAGTTCGAAGCCATAGTTATGTATGTGCTTTATGGGGTTCTCTAGCTGCGCCCCGCGATAACAAGTAAGTATTTTTCCTCTATGTCCTTTTGCAAATGCACCTGGTTTCTGTATGCTATCCCATAGGAACCGTGCATTTTTTCCGGGATGAAAATTAGCTTATGTCATTTTGTGACCCCTAAACTACCACTACCTATGCAATAAATCATGTCGATCCTTTGCTCTATGAAAAATTTAAACAAATCTATCCCACGGGAACCATACATTTTACCGGGAAAAAAAGTAGCTTATGTGCTATTCCAGACTATAATCTATCTCTGTGCCAAATTTCTTCCAGATCCGTTTAGCCGTTCTGGCGTGATCGAGTAACAAACATCCATCCATCAAAACTTTCACATTGATAATATTAGTGGGATTAATTACGTTTCGCCATATTCATGGCGTCTGTGTGCCATTTTAAATCAATCTCAAAGTAGTTTGAATACCATTGGAACTCAATTCCGAGCTGCTGGTTTAATTAGAGGGAATGCAAGCGCTGTGCAGTATTTCACGATTAATAAACAAGCATAGACTCGCAATGCCGATAATGTCGAATAAATTGCTTCATTATGTGCGATCAGCCTATTAGAACTGGCGACCGTTTGGCAACCTACATGACAATTTATTGATGGAGTTTTAATGTTAACTAACCCTGAAATTTATAGACATTTATAATGCATTATAATGCCATTATAACGCTCTTTCTCCTCTAAAAATGTTTGTATAATTTCATGTCTTTTTTACCCGGTATGAAATGTTACATATAGCTACTTACCTACATTTATAACCTTGCCAAGTTTCAGGAAAATCCGCGTGCCTAACTAGTAACAGTAGAGTTCAGTTTTAATTACTATCCCGAAAAAGGACCTTCAATTCCCGGAAAATTATTTTCTTGGATGTTGATCTTCTTATAAGGTAACACCATGCCATGTGTAATGAGACATATATGTTTAGTTGTTAATTATAATAATTACTAGATACTTCTTTTAAGTTAAGAAAGATGGAACTTACATGTAGAAGTTGTTTAAGAAAAATCGGCTCTCTATCATAAGCTCTTCGCTTATTTATTATTTCGTCCCTAGATACAGCCAATTCGGAATCCTATATAAAACTAAGTATTATTTTAGACATAAATAATAAAACCAAATCCTCGTGTGCGAACATGAATATTTATCATTATTTTTTTATTATTATAATTCATTTTAGGAGCTACAAGCGAGTTAAAAATGTTTACTACTACCATCTAGTGGAAAATTATGTACATTATTTAATGCTCTGCATTTCGCAATATACTTACTAATACTACCTAATTTCAATAGAGGGCAGCACAAAGGTATTTTGTGGTTGATGCATTTGTATGTAACTCCTAACAATGCTAACACGCGCGACCCACTCGCTGCAAAATTTTATAAATAGCTGCAGATAATTGTTATAACATATTTCACTAGATGTCGCTATATTAAAATATATTTTAGCGTTACCTTATTTTAGAAATAGCTGCAGATAATTGTTTCTACATTTTTCACTAGATGTCGCTATATAAAAATATTTTTAAAAATATATTTTAGCGTTAGCTTAACCTATATATAGCAGAACATTTATTACAAGTACCACGTCAAGGGCAAGTATATCTAGATTAGTAGTCTGGAAACCAAGCCTAGTAACACAATCGATTAATAATCGAAGAGTCATGACATCGTGTCACTTTTTAACAGTTGTATAGCTATGCCATTGCATTTTGATCAAGAGCCGATTGCTATAGCAGGCGAAGGGTTGTTGCACGTGCGATTCCCATTTGTGCAAATTTTGTAAATTATTGGGTCTCGGGTCTACTGGACAAACAAACGACTTAACGATTTGTACAAACGCCTTAAAAGTCAATAGCTTCTGAAACCTTAGGTTTTTAGGAATATCTGCTCATTAGATGAATGAAAAATTTTAAAAGCAAATAATTGATGTCGGTTGAATACGGAGTATGAATCGGTTTAAGATGAAAAAATATAGGATGAGACGTCACAGGATAAAAGCGGAACAACATCATCAAAATTTTAGATACTCTAGACAGTCAGAACAATGTTCCAATCGCAGTGAGGTTACGGAACCACAGTTGAATGGAACACAGTGATTGTTTCGAGCGCCCACATTCTACTACCCACATAGTACTACATATCGATGTAATGTATGTACCTACCCATATGTATTTGTATTCATTATCTATCCATAATCTTTTTACTTTCATTAGGTTACGTAACCAGTGAACAAGTAGGCAAATTAGTGACTCCAAAGCAAAAAGGGGATATTCAGAACGCACGCACACCTCATTTGCTACGTCTACATTCATTAATCGAAGTATTCGAGCATGTTTTTGAACGAACACAAGTGTATATATGGAAATGAGTTGAAGCGACCTCTACAAACGCGCCACGAGCCACACAGATGGCGCTGCGGACGACATACAAAAACAATTGACAATTCCGCATACAATCCTGCAACGCGCTATGAGAGTTTTCGGAGCACGTAACATATATGCAACGTTGGGGCATACGCTAGGCATACAACCCGCCTGGCTGGAAGATCTTCCCTTTTCCGCTAATAAGTAATCAGATGAGTGGCTCACTGGTTGGTGTTAGATCAACAAACTTAACGCTATTTGACAACTGCGAATAACTAAACGCCAGACGAATACACCAACTGTACGGTCCCACACTTAGCAACGCTTGTGTTATGGGTAGTATACAATGGCCTTGGGGCGAACCCAGTGTTAAACTTTTAAAGATATTGAACATCCATGACTCGTGAACAAACATTCGTGCTCATCACACAAAGTTTGTATCTTACCAGGAGTCGAACCCGGGATCATTGGCATAGATGGCAGGATCACTATCACCTGGTAGCATAATATAGTTTGGCACTGGCACAACACCTATGGTGTTGCAATATGCAATTAAAGAAAAAGTATGTTTCTATGCCTATCTATGCCTTTATATGCGTATCTGTGGCTGTGACAGACAAACCTAACATGGATCTTAGAAGTGTTTTATTTTTTTTATTATTATTTGACGAACGGAACCCTAAAAAGGACGAAAAGGCCGTTGTGCGTGGTATGTCCCCGAAACACCTTCGCAAGGCTACGCGATCAGTCAGTAAGTACGTGTAAAAAGCAAAAGCTAAGATGTCGAGAACTTTAAAACTTTCAAAAAGCACAGCGTAGCACGTATAGGGAATCAAACCCTAGACTTATTGATTAACAGGACGCGGTTGCAATCACTAGACGGTCAAGGAACTCTTCGGAATGGAACTCTGTACTTTCCATTAGCCAATCATATGTTTTTTTCTGCATCGATGTATTCAGCCTTTCGAAATTCAGACTCACTGTGTCAAGTGTCGAATGAAAGAGACAACGATACCTAAATTAGTTCCTGTAACATAGCCATAACAAACAGTGGGCCCAAAACGGCCAAAAAGTAAAGGTAATCGCTACCAAAGGAGATACGGTCCGGTACTGATATAGAGTTGTTAGTATCACCAAAAGAATATACTAACTTTTTTTCATGAAAAATGTTTTTTTTTATTTATTGTTCGTGATTCGATTTTAATGTTCAAATAACGTATCGTTTACAGTAAAATTACGACAATACAATACACACCAATATTATATTTTAATAATGTATTTAAATAGAAAATTATTATTAAAATCTACAATGCCTTGTCTCATAATTTTTCGTAAGCAGCATTTTTTTAAGCAGTGGTAGCCAAGTTTGTGGAGCGCTTGCCTCGGTAACGAGAATCGCAAGTTAAAACCCTGGCTCGCACTTTTGGGATTTCTGGATTTCATTTTCGACCTTGATAATATATTAGGTATATAGAAAACATCGTGATGAAACCTGCATGTCTGACAGAAGCCCCTCGAAATATGTGTGAAGTGCGCCAACATTGGGCCAGCGTGGAGGACTATGGCCTAATCCCCCTCGCATTGAAGGGGGGGGGGGGCGTGCCCAGCAATGGGACATTAAAAAGGGCTGGTATTATTATATAAGCGCTATTATGAAAATACGTTTTTTTTAAGAAAAAAACGTACATTATTTTAAAAATTAAATCAAAATAATATTGAGTGTTCCCTAAGATGCTCGAACATTGCCAGTTGCCACCGAACTTCTAAGCCAGTGTCCTATAAAAGTAACGGATTAAATTAATCCACAAAGAAAAATCTCCTATAGCAAAGAAGAATGATAACACTTTCTCCCTTGTATTACACAATCAGCTTACATTAACATACTTCCAACTACCTTAAATTACGTCGTACACAGAACAATCCTGTAACATTTATTCGATACAATTTATAGGGCCGAGAACATAAATTGCACAAAGACTTGGTGGAATTCAATACCGTGGCAAAGTTACGCGAAAGTGTGGCCAAGTCATTCGAAATATAATACTTGTGTGACTTTATATAGCTTTCGCAGATTCGAACGACGCGACGCTCGACGCGAATACTACACATTTACTTTACAGCAACCATGGTCACGGGAGGACTTCGAAAGGTTGGGAATGTAAAAAACTTACAATAAAAGCGATAAAATCCAGCCTTTTTACGAGATTAGCCGACACAAACGGACAGACAGACAGACAGATAAAAAATGTTGTTTTGGTACCGGTTATACATCCAAATGCACTTAGTAAAAAGCGGTTATTTAAATATTACAAACAGACACTCCAATATTATTTATTTGTATAGATTAGTTTGCCAATCTGTATAAATAACGCGAATGCTTCCAGAAATACCTACGCAATGTAAAGTACATCAAGATGTCAGTGGAGATTAAAGTAAGGTTTTCTTATTCGACTTGGCGGGTGCGCTGTCGCGTTCCCGATAAACAAAATCTGTTTGGTATATGTGGGTGTGACCTTTTCTTAACGATTATAAAGGGCTAGTATTTCTTTTTGCTTATGTTTTGTCTCGGCTCTTCTAATTTCAACATTTATCTATTCGGGTAACTTTATCTATTTGGGATAGTTGACCTTAAAATATTTATAATAAACTAGCTGTTGCCCGCGACTTAGTCCGCGTGGTATTTAACAAAGACAACCGTTGACAACAGCCTGCTCGCCCACTCTGAGCCCGCGGGACGCATTGCAGGTTGTTGCTATCAAACTTAATCAGGCGCTGCGCTGCAACATTGGTTTTAATTTTTTTTTCGTGAGATCCTATGTTTTTTTCTAAAATAAAAGTACCCTAAGTTACTCCTTGTTACATCAGCTATCTGCCAGTGAAATTCCCGTCAAAATCGGTCCAGCCATTTCAGAGATTAGCCGGAACAAACAGACAGACAGACAGACAGACAGACAAAAATTTTTAAAAATGTTGTTTCGGTATAGGTAACGTGTATACATCCAAATGCACTTAGTAAAAAGCGGTTATTTTAATATTACAAACAGACACTCCAATTTTATTTATATGTAGTATAGATAATAAATAAATAACGCCATACGAACACACCAACTATACGGTCCCACTTTAAGCTTAACGCTTGTGTTATGGGTACCGTACAAAGGACTGAGGGCAACCTCAGTATATAATACTTATATACATATTTAACATCCATGACTCGGGTACAAACATTCGTGCTCATCACACAAAGCTTGTGACCCTACCAGGATTCGAACCCGGGACCCACGCAGAAAGCAGAGTCACTACCACTGCGCTAATCAGGCCGTCAAATTTATGATTCCTTCTTATTTTCATTTACAAAAGCAATTTGTAAATGTGGGAACCATGTAGCCTTTAACTGTAATTTTATACTTAGTTAATCCTTTTTTTTTGACCTGCTGCTAAGGTCTTATTAGCCGTTCCTACATTGTTCTCATATACCTATACAATGTACTGCTCAAAAATGTAAATGATCTGTTTAAAAGAAGAGCAACCATGGAGTTTCTTGCCCGTTCTTCTCTATAGGAACGGCATTCCGAACGGGTGGTAATCTTGTAGCTTTTGACGATTCACAAATACTGTACTAGTACAAGTAAAGCTTTAAAAATTAAGTTTACCGCTGGATATTCTAATGGTTATCGAGATTTTCATAAAACGAACAAACAAGTGAAATATGGAATTTATTTCAAATAATCCGAATTGTAAATTGGTTCGACCTTCTGAATACGAAGCTCTTTGTGTTCGGACATCTTATTTATATTCATTAGTTTATTTAGATAATGAAACTTTGATTACTGCGATGGGGATTTGAATATTTCGTATTTCTCGGAGGGCGATCTGAGTTCTGATTAATAAGATTATTAATTTTGTTATAAAAAGACGTAAGATTATTTTGTCTCTGATCAATAATTTTTGCCCAAAAAGTTGAAAAATAAATTGTTCGTTGGTAATATTAAAAATAAAACTAATCTGAACTTACATAAAATGCATATTCTAAATTATGATACACATCTACAATTAGTTTTAATAATATTTTGTTCCTAAATTATCTATAGAAATAAATAAAATTGGAGTGTCTGTTTGTAATATTAAAATAACCGCTTTTTACTAAGTGCATTTGGATGTATACACGGTACATATACCAAAACAATATTATTTACAATTTTTGTCTGTCTGATCCGGCTTATCTCTGAAATGGCTGGACGGATTTTGATGGGACTCTCACTGACAGATAGCTGATGAAACAAGGAGTAACTAAGGCTTTTTTTATTTTAGACGAGCTGTTATCCAGGACTTCGTCCGCTTTTTGTTAAATACCACGCGGACGAAGTCGCGGGTAACAGCTAGTATTATATAAAGAGAGTGTATTTTAATTTATAGCAAAACATTCATAAACACAAATAGACACATTTGAACTAATTTCGTGTCAACAACGGACAATTTCATTTAGAAATAAAATAATTATTACTTTATAAGGCTAGATACAAGATTATTTATATACTAGCTGTTGCCCGCGACTTCGTCCGCGTGGTATTTAACAAAGACAACCGTTGGCAACAGCCTGCTCGCACGTTCTGATCCCGCGGGACGCATTGCAGGTTGTTGCTATCAAACTTAATCAGGCGCTGCGCTGCAACATTGGTTTTAATTTTTTTTCGTGAGAGCCTATTTTTTTTCTAAAATAAAAGTAGCCTAAGTTACTCCTTGTTACATCAGCTATCTGCCAGTGAAAGTCCCGTCAAAATCAGTCCAGCCATTTCAGAGATTAGCTGGAACAAACAGACAGACAGACAGACAAAAATTGTAAAAAATGTTGTTTCGGTATAGGTAACGTGTATGCATCCAAATGCACTTAGTAAAAAGCGGTTATTTTAATATTACAGACAGACACTCCAATTTAATTTATATGTATAGATGTATAGATATATATCCGAATAGATCAATTCAAGCTATCAAAGATAGAAATTAAGAATTATATACACTGATGATTTATACACGTGTTTGGGAAAAAGATAACGAAAAGCACATCATGTCAAGTGCGAGATTATTTGTGAGCTAACGTTACACTTTATAGTCTACGTATATAGACATTTGGTATGGAGATTTGATATTTTAAAATTCCGTCCGCTAAACGCGCTGTTAAATTCTCAATCATAAATTCTTTCCATTGTTCAGTGTTATACACACTGAAAATGGGAGAATAATAGTGAGTAATAGTGACAATACCTTGAACTCGCGTAAAGATTTAGCCCGTCGTATGGATATTGGCAGCGAATTCCAAAGACGCACACCATGGGCTGAAAAGGAGTTGTCGTGGAAATTGGTGGAATGAGCGAGCACTTTTGATTATGTTTTTTTATAGAGCAAACTTGGAATGTCGAATGCTAATGATCCAACTCGCCGTCCAAGAGGCCATAGGTAGTATTAGCCAGAGGTCATAAAGTGACCACAGGAAGGGCGTGGCCCTAAAAAACTGTTTTATGGTCCCGTCCCCCAGGTCAGAATCAGAATCATAATATTTTTTATTCACGTAGAACATTAAGTACAGTACTTATGTATCGTCAAAAGTTACAACATACTATGCTACTACATTACCACCCGTTCAGAATGCCGTTCCCATAGAGAAGAACGGGCAAGAAACTCCATGGTTGCTCGATTTTTTAATAGATTTTTGAGCAATAGATTATTATAGGTATGTAAGCAAGAACCCACGTGCGCTCATGCTCATTGAAGTGTAACTTGATATAAAATAATCAAAATATTAATCACATTCGAGAACTTGAAAGTAATTTATATAAAACACAAATAAAACAAAAACAACGTTCGGTAACACCAGCTCTGTACAGTTCCCGATAACAGCCTTTCTACCTCGCCTCTTCATTGAGACACTCACTTCCGGACTGTATAAAAATGTTTGTGCACTTGTTCGTGCTATCACTGCAACGTTCGACGGCGTGACAGCCATAACCCAAGCAACATCATCATGAAGACTTTTGTAAGTTTCTGAACATATATTTTTTTAAAGTGCCAAGTGTTGTGATTGACTTTTGATAGATGGTGGTTGTTAAGGATTTTTTTGGATTTTGTTTTTGGAGTTTATTCCCAGTTTTTGTGCGGTTCACAAATGTGTCGTATTAAATTTTAATTTAATACGGTAATATAATAATCAGATTATAGCCAAAACAAGGACGTCTCATTGTACTTATAATGAAATGACGAGTGAAAAAAAAAACCACATTATATTACAATTGGTTCAAATAATTAGCCTTTGCGAGTACTTAATTAGGTATTAAATTAAGCCAATGTAAGACAATGCAATTTATATGCAAACATGATCCATAGCCGAATTCTAAAACTCCCCAAAATTCAGTGAAGTGAAGAAACCCCTTCTAAAAATAACGGGACTTCTTATTAAAGTTTGAAATTTTAAGTATCCGATTTGTGCTCTGAAAGATCTACACTCATGCTCGTTTTTTGAAAAAACACAATAGGCAATATTTCACAAAATTATACTTATTAAACCAGAAGCGCAGTTTTTTTTAGAAAAGAACAAAAAATATAACCTCTCTCACAAAACCTTAATGGCGTCTTAATTATTATATGGTCGAATTTAAATACAAATTGAATTATATTATGACACACTATTCTTATTATAAATAGTTTTGTTATAAAAAAGATTCTTATCAAATCTATGGTTTGTCCATTTCAATTGATAGGTTCATGGTATGTAATTTATATTAGGGTGAATTTAATTATAATATGACAGTGGCTGAATTAATTAGTTCAGATTTTTTTATTAAATACTTAATTTATGTTTTACTATTACTAACAGTAAAATATAATTATTTATATAACTCTAAAATAAATATAGTACAAATATATCTTACTTTGCACAAACGGAAAAACGGAAACTGAAATATTGCAGGGCTGTGACGTCACCACTGACATATTCGACACACATATAGAAGGATCCTACATTCGAGTAGCCGCTATGAAAAAAATATTATAACTAAAAAACATGCGAAAAATCATATATCTTTAATATCGAAAATGCCAAAAAACTAATGTTTCAATAATAATAGTGCCAAAAAATAAAGCACGAATAATTAAAGTGCGAAAAACTAACGCAAGAATAACGATGATAGTGCGAAAATAATAAACCGCGAATAATGGTAGTGGAAAAAAAAACTAAAACGCGAATTACTTTGGTAGTTCGAATGAATGGTCGCACGCTGGGTCGACATCACATTGATCGACAAACGGTTTCGCGATTTAAATATAAATAAATATCGCCAGACGAACACACCCGTATAGCTCCAAACATACAACGCTTGTATCATAGAAACGTACAATGGACTGGGGACTAACCCAGTAACACCCAGACCAGGGCTAATTACGAAAAGATCGTTTCCGAAACTTCCCTAGGCGGGAATCGAACCCGCAACTACTCGGTGCAGTGACCCGACCAGCATACGCTCTAACCACTAGATCGTCGTATCGATCCGAAAAAGAATAATTAATGATCGATTTCGGCGTGTTAAATTAATATACCAAATTATAATCTGCCCCAGACATCTAAATCAAATCATTGAATCCTAATCAATAACAAACAGGTTTAACTAAACCAGTCTGTGGTAGAGTAAAAGGAACAACTTCACTATCACATAACTTCAACCAGTTTGCATACCTTTCTCTTTCACTCGTACCCTGTTTAAATGTTCGTTGAACAAGGCGTTTCAGAAATGCGAAACAATATTTTATGTATGTACATATTTAGTTGGATAATTTGTTATTACTCGGTCGAGTCTAGACTGTACGTAACTATTTTAGTCTCAGGGTTTCAGGACTTTGAACATATATATTGAAAATTAGTTTATGTTACGGCCTTAGAGCTATTCGAAATTACTTAAAATCAAAGTGTAATCTGTTAATACCAAGTGCGGCTATTAATTAACATTGATATGAAAGTAAAAAAAAAATAGTGCGAGCAATTATCGATATTTTTATTCGCCGCCCAATTTATATACAAATGCATTATCAGAATCTGAATCGGAATACTGTTTATTTATGTAAACCATTAAGTACAGTACTTATGAATCGTCAAAATACATTACATAATGCTAAGCTACTACTTTACCATCCGTTCCTATCGAGAAGACCGGGCAAGAAACTCCATGGTTGCGCTTTTTAAAAAGATCATTTATAGTTTTGAGCAGTACATTGTTATAGGTATGTGAGAACAATGTAGGAACGGCTAAGTAGACTTCAGCAGCTTTTTTTTTTATTACATTATAGGCAAGTATTTGATCTCGATCTCACCTGATGGTAAGTGACGATGAGATCTACGATGGAGCATACTTGCCTAGGTAGGAAGGCGGCAGTAGATCGAGACGCTACATTCACTGGGCACATGCAGCGCAGCTGATCTGACCCGCCATCCATGAATGGCAACACCGAACATCATGCCGGAACGCGGCTAGGCTGCTTGGCGACATGGCTTTGTTCAGTGGGTGGTGACTAACCACGGCCGAAGCCTACAACCAGTAGAGTAGCTGGTTAAAAAAAAAGGAACTCTATATAATCACAAATAAATGGCTACATGGTTCCCAAATTTACAAATTACTTTTGCAAATGAAAATAAGAAGGAAGAGGAGAAAAACAAAATCTTAATGGTCTGCTCGTACAAGGACATTTATATTCCTGAGGAGCCGGACCAGCATGCCATTATTATCTTTAAAAAATATCAAACACTGTGTAGTGACTTAATACTATGCTTGCACCTGTATTTACTCTACATTGCGCAAGCCCGATGTAGCATAATTATACATAAAAGAACCTTATGTAAGAGATAGTTGAGGCCATTATGTAATGTAGTTCTTATTAGTCTTGGATCCGAAATCCGGTTCGATGTCAAGTTAATCCCTTTTACGTGTTAAGAGTGCGTTCTTAAGTACTTAGCTGTTGATCACAAATCGCATAATTATTAAATTCTACAGAATGTCTATGGCACAATAATTCGTTCGGGATTCAGGTAAGATGACATAATAGAAGCATACCTTTGTTAACCACAGACAAACCGCGCGAATTGATATTCTTGAGCCCTACTACAGTGTAAAGACTCAATGGAAAAAGGCCAATAGAAAAATAAAAAAGTGTATCTACAGGTTGATTCAGAAAGGGTATGCCAAGCCCGAAACCTGGCCTTCTTTGGCGTATTTGTAAACGCGATGTGAAGTCAGAATTTTAATAAGTAATTAAAAAAAAAATACAACTGAGATTTATTTGCGATTTTTTTTTATTAGCACATACAAATTCTTCACTATATAATGCTTCTGAATCACTATGTATAATATTCTTTTACCTTTATCTTTTAAATAAATGTCTAATGAGTGCGATCATTAACGCAAAGATGCGGTTTTTATAAGACGGTCTATCTTTCATACTATTTAATCTCGGAGCTACGAACTTGGTCTAATTTAACTAACACTAGCTGTCCCGGCGAACTTCGTACCGCCTCAGAATCAAATGTATGAGAAAAAAAAATATTTTTACTATTATTGTTTCGTGAATTTGTTCCATGTTTTAATACTTATTCTGCTATTCGACGCGGAGACGAATTCTAAAAATCAAAGGACATGCCAATCGACCCACTTGTTCTTGAGTTAAAACTGATGTAACGAACTTGAATTTATTTTGTATACAGTTACACAGATATAAGTACAAACTACCACGAAATTCCTTGCGTCCTTTTTATTAATTCGAGATCGCAACTAATATTTTCATTGTTGGTTTCGTTCCAGACTTTTGTTCTCCAATATCACAACCTCATTTGGCTTGGTTTTCTACTTTTTTTTCACGCGTACCGTTTTGGCAACTTGCCCATTCGTTTTTAAATGAAGACGCCTATTAAGAGTGTCCATTGAATTCATGCGAATTATAAAAATAATGATCTTATTAAAAAAAAAATCGAATTCGTACGGTGATTTCGAATTTGAATTTCGAACGACATAGATAAATTAGTAGTATCTATATACTAGCTACTTACTAGGCGACACTCGTAGGGAAATCCATTGTTAAACAAATGGGGGACGAGGAACCCACCACTGACCCTCGGCTTGTCAGTTTTCCAGTTATAAACCACACAAGATTATCGATAATTTAAAGAAGCCAGAAACACCGAACTCCTCTAAAATGTTAGTCGAGAAACTATATGTCATGAGTGTAAAAGTGTGTGAGTGTTTAATACTAGCTGTCTACTGTCAGACTTACAATATATATATATACATATTTTATGGCCGTGTTAGTTACACCTTATAACTCAAAAAATGGTGGGCCGATTTCTGTGATCTTTGATTTTTTTAATTTGTCTCTGCCCCGAATAGCCGACTAACTGTTAAAACATGGGGAATATTTCTAACATACATTTAATTCTAAGGTACCAAGATCGCCAGAACAGCTAGTAAATAATAAACATCGCCAAACAAACACACCAACTGCATGGTTACCATGTATTATAGATAAATACAATGGACATAAAACTATTTTTAAGGATTCTATCGCGTTTATTTTTTGTTTTTACATTCCCGACGTTTCGGCCAGGCTGTTCAATCTTAGAACAAAATACATGGTAATACAGATACTGCAACTGTACTAAATTTGGTTGACAAGCAATTCTATCGAGTTTAGTTAAAACTTATATGTTTTCCATTTAACAGCACTATAATGTGCTTGTTCCATAAATCTAATACAGGTGGCGCTAATTTTTGCGACGATGCATTAGACTTCTGCTTTTTTGGTAATATTTAATGACCCTCGAATAGACCAAATAAAAAAATACTATGCAGAAACGGAATTTTAATATATTCCATTATTATGATTTAATCTTCGGTAATGTGTTTGATATAAACAAGTGATTTGGTTCTTCATTACATGCTAAATAGTTAATGTGATATATTGTAGTAGTAGGTTTAACTTGGTAACTCTGGCAACACTGAATCTATATCTGTCATATCTGACTGATTGAATAGAAAAATCTGTCTTGTTTTGTATTTATACCAGTCGGTGATTTACGAAACTTTTCGTTAGTTTTCTTCAGTTCAACAAAGTATATTAATAAACCGTATGTTTGACTGACTAGCCCGTTGAGTTGAGTGTTTTCTCCTCCGGGTAGCGGTTAATTGTGCGTTTTATGTGTATGTTTTGAAGTTAGTGAGAAAAAGACTCGTAGTTTTGTGTTGTTAATTAGAGATTGTATGAGAATTTAAAAAAATGCAGTAAAAGACCAGCAAGACCTAAATAATAACTATTTTCTAGTATTTACGTGGTTTTATTTAATATTTAGGTATATTATGCTTATGAATTATTAATTGTTAGTTCCTTGTTTCCATATGAAATGAGGTAACCATACATTGCTAGCAATTGGTAATTCAAAAGCTAGTTTCCCCAAATTACCTAATTGAAATATTTAACGTAATATACAATACAGTAGTACCTATGTATATATATATATATGATTATAGTATTAATAGTTCCATAAAACTGATGCAGATGGCGTTTTACCGGTGTTGCCTATTTTAGCCCCTAAGATAAGCCTCTATTTCCGTATATACAAAGTACTCTGTGGTTTCGGCTGCTTTACAACAACCATGGTCACGGGAGGACTGAGGTGGTTGACGTCCTAGTGTCGTAGTTAGACGGGGGTACCCTCATATTTAGTTGTTACTTGCGGTCCGATCTACGCAGAAAGAGCTCACTCGTGTAAATATATATATATAATAATATAAGAAATCAATATAAATACAATGGGTAATTTTTTTCATTTTTAAAACCTCACGACTTCGAAAAAAAAAGAATGATGTTCTCAATTCGATTGTACTTTTTTATATTTGTTTCCTCAGAACTCCGTCATTTTTGAACGGATTTGGAAAATGATTTTGTTATTTCAGATTGGACCCATTTTTATTCTGTGATACCTATTTTTTTTCTATATTAAATTACTTATGTAGCTATCACTCAATACAAAGTTAACCTCATTCCCTCGGCTTACTTAACCAACGAATCAATTGAGAAATTTCCTCGGTACACTAGCTCAAGTATTTTTTTTTATTTCCTCTTTTTCTTAGTAGGAAATTGCAAAACCAATGCTGGCACAATTTCCTACGATACTCCGTTATTTATTACGTTGTATTACATAAATGTGACATTGTTAAAGTTCAATGGCATCTGGGGCGTGGTCAACGAACCGTGCAGTATCATTACCGGCTCGCGGAATCTATTCAATTTGAATACCGTTGAGTTTTTTGTTGCGAGCTGTAGATCTAGCATCAGTGAATGGCCGTCAATCTATAATGTGCATTCAGATTTGTCTGTCACGGTGAACTTCGCTAGTATGTCGTCAATCCAGCCCATTTATTTATACCTAAGTAATATTTTTCGGATCGATCTAATCGTTTGGCCCATTGTGGAATTTGAGTACCATTTTGTACAGCTTTATTTTCGGTTTATGTTACCATCATTTTTAAATAAAGGGATTAAGATTAGCGTACCTATTTATGGGGACTATTTTTTTTTAAATGAGATCCATATTGTAAAATCTGATGGATAGATAATTATATTTTAAACTAGCTGTCCCGGCGCACTTCGTACCGCCGTACGTAAAGTTGTCGTGAAACTTCGGGAGAAACTGAAAGTGCTTTTTGTCTATGGACCGGGACATCGTCTATCAGACGTATCAGCTAGTTAATAATAATAAAATCGCCAGACGTGCACACCAATTGTACGGTCCCAAATTGAGCTCCCCTTGTATTATGGGTACCGTACAACTGGGGGCGATCCCAAGCAGTTAACAACGTAAACTATGGATACAGAACTACAGAAACAGATGGCAACACTGATCATTAAAATGTCGTTAGTCCTTTCACTGTTATGTAACATGTTCACTCATTACTGTACTAGTTCATCGCGGGGTTTAATTATAGAGACGCTGGTAGCGTCTGGTTGCGGCGGTGCCTCTACGTAATAGAGTACGTTCAAGTGAGTGCTCCTCGGATAGACACTAGAGTTAAATAAATATCGCCAGACGAGCACACCGACTATACGGTCCCACACTAAGCAACACTTGTATTATGGGTACCGTACAATGGACGGGGGCGAACCCAGTATACATTACTTATATAGATATGACTTGGGTGCAAACATTTGTGCTCGTCACACAAAATTTGATTCAAACCCGGGACCCTCGGCACGGAAAGCAGGGTCGCTACCAACTGCGCTAATCAGGCAGTCAAGTTAAAATATTAATTTGACTCAACCCAGTGATAAGTGGAGAGGAGAGTGAACGTATAAGTGAAAGGAAGTTGTGGCGCGTCCTTTTTTTTTTAAACACAAACTCACATTTTGATCAGCATAAACTTTTTTTTCATTATTCGGAGATTGTAGAGTCTTGATACTTAATGACTAAAAATAAAAGTGCATTTTTTTTTGTCCGAGATTCGTTGCGATATATTGAATGGAATTCGGTATTATTGATGCAATAAAGGAATAATTTAAATTAGTTACTGTGCTCTGTTTAACATATTAGTTTTTTTTTTAATGTAGAGTTCCACGCTCTAATCAATATAAAATATAATATTATAAATGTGAACGTTTGGATGGATGTTTGTTACTCTTTCACACCAGAACGGCTGAACGGATCTGGATGAAATTTGGCACGGAGATAGATTATAGTCTGGAATAGCACATAGGCTACTTTTTATCCCGGTAAAATGTAAATGCGGGTAACACCGCGGGGCGCAGCTAGTATAAAATATAGTCGTGTTAGAACATTTATAACTCGAAAACGGGTCGTCTGATTTTAATGTACTTATATTTTTTGTATTTGTATCCGCCCTGAATAGTAGAATAACTATTAAAACGTAAGAAAAATAAAAAACTAAGTCAACTCTTTTTTCATACATTTGATTCTGAGGCGGTTCGAAGTCAGCCAGGACGGCTAGTAAGTAACATTATGTAATGTTAGGTAACGTTGACTTTAAAAGTATAATGGTTATTTGCTGTAATGATATACATTACATTGCGTACAGACCTTTCTATGGTCTAAGCAATAAAGGCTAGAATCGCCTGAATCTAAATTGGAACTATTGCAACCAATATATAATAGTATGGATTAATTGTAACCGAAACGCACATAACAAATCTTGAAAGAATTTTATGAACTCCATAGCTTAAATTACCTAACAATAATTATTAAATCAATTAAGGTTAATGTACTTTTAATTGGACGACGGAAAGTTATTTTTTTTATTAGCTATACTTCGGGAGCGTTAAACCAATTATCAAAATTTAACGGTACTTATAGAAGGTTCAAAATTTTGCCGTAATCATCGGAAGTAACTTTCAAAATATTTTTTTTTCAGTCTGAATGTCGGTTCGCTAATTATCTTGACATTCTATTGGACTAATTTAGATTGAGCTTCTTTGGTTTATTTTATTAACAATATGATCTTGTCAAGATAAGATTTTAATTGGCTGCATGTTTTTTGTCATTTTCCCACTTATTTGTTATATCGACGGCTTTTATTGAAAGTCAATATTTAATTAAGAACCTTCAACTGTGAGAGTAGAGCAATTAAGAAAAAGCTTGAAAAAAATGACAATTTTAAGAGAGACTTGTGACAATATTTATGTTAAATTTATTTATGACTTTTAGTCTTGAGTAATATAAACTATATAAGGAGTAACAGTAATAGTGCCAAATATTTTAACTGGGCCAACAGTAGGTTACAAAGATAAAATTCCCAATGAAATAAATCAAACTATTAGAAAATTAAAAAAACATACACCCTGTACTGTTGTGATTGCCTTGTTTAAGAAACAACAAACATCATTTACTCAATTATTTTATACATCAACGCGATGCTCATAACTTACTGATTCATCTGTTAAAATATTTCACCCTATTTCTGTTATACCTCATATATTAGGTTGATCCATTGAATCAAAGAGTAATACTTCGATGTTTTGCTCACCAATTATTAAACTAACAATTGTGTTTCCTCTTTTCAGGTGTGTTTATTATTGGCAGTTGCCAGTTGCAAGGCCGGGTTCGAAGGTGGATACTCCAATGAATTAGCAGGAGAAGGTGGCCACGATGGCGGCGGCCAAGCGTTCGATTTCTCTGCCCAAAATGGAGAAGGCCACGAATTATCTGGCGGGCAAGGCCACCAGGCATTCGGCGGACAGATACTTGGCAACAGTGGCGTTCACGACTTCTCTGGAGGACAGAACTTCGGCAACAACGGTGGTCACGATTTCTCAGGCGGTCAGAGCTTCGGCAATATTGGCGCTCACGACTTCTCCGGTGGACAAAACTTTGGCAACCTTGGCGGTCATGACTTCTCGGGCGGACAAGGTCACACGCTAGCGTTGGCCCAAGACTTCAATGGCGGTCAAGACTTTGGCGGCCATGGTGGACAAGAATTTTCCGGTCAAGGAGGACAGTACAACGTCCACGAAGATCAAGGACAGGAGCAAGATTCTTACCTCCAAGCTGCACAGGATTCTGGTCACCAAGGACATGGCGACTCAGCGGCCCGATCTGATGGACACGGATTTGGCTCCGAAGCTTTTACTTTAGAAGACGGCGGCCAAGAGTTCGGTCATGGCGGTTATGGCCATGACTTCCAATCTCAAGCCTTCCCCGTAGGAGAGCATATTGACGTCCAGGAGCCCGTCCAAGTACCCCTCTACAAACATGTTACGTACCCCATCCCTAAGACTCTCCATATCAACGTGCCCAAACCTATTCTGGTGGGTGTACCACAGCCGTACCCCGTTAAGGTGCCCGTCCACAAGCCTGTAGCTGTGCCAATTGAGACCGAAATCTCGATCCCTGTTGAGAAGCCAGTCCCGTACCCAGTTGTTAAGCACGTTCCTTACCCAGTCGAAAAGCACGTGCCTATTAAAGTTGAGAAGACTGTCACGGTGCACGTGCCACAGCCCTACCCTGTTAAGATTCCCGTCTACAAAACGATCCATCACCATAAGGGTCATTAAGAGTATGCCACCGTAATATTAAAAGCGTGTATTATACTGTCCGATGTTTAGGACTCTACAAGACGGCTAGTATCTAATTAGGGTGCGATTTTTTTTTATTGTATTCTAAAGTGTTTTTTGAACACGAAATATGAAACAAAAGACTAACGTAGAGGGAGCAATTGCTTGACATTTCAAAGCAGACTTTATTGTAGAGCCATTTAAGATGACATTAGAATGTTATGTGTGTGTCATTGTCATCTTTAGCGTTGCTTAACACTACGTTTAGTTTGTCTATGTGTGGCATACGTCACTTATAAGGGTTATGTGTACCCTAATCTAAAACCTATGAACTGATTTTTGATGGGATTTTCCCAAAATCAAGCACCTTAATTGTTACTTACTGTACGTCAATGAAAAAGGTCTCTAATTGTCGTGTAGTCTAATATGCAAAATAGTATAGTATTAAGTTGTTGCCTTGTATATAATTATCGTTAAGTCATTTTCAACTGTCTTCATGTTGTAGTTGATTTATTTATTGAGAATGTTGTATGTTGTTATGTTGTTGTTATTGTTTGTTGATTGATAAAAAAAAATGTTTTTTACACTTTGTTTTATTTGTTTACAAAATTGATATGATATGTGGCATTCATTGCATCGCATTGTGGAACGCGCAAATAATCAGCGTTAGTGATTTTTTTTTTAATTGCATCCTTATAAAGGGTCTAAATACACAGCGAATCGTTTAGCATTCTGCGTTCCGCGTTCCAGGGATTGCTTTTCATCTTAGATTACCAACAACGCGAAACGCGGAGTATAAAACTTAAAGTGAAGTAGGTAAATGAAAAATACGATTCTTAAACCCGAGCGTCAATCCAAAGAGAAAAAAAAAACTTGCAACCAAAAAAATACCATATTGTAAAATCTAACTGGGAAATCTACCTTGGCGCCAAACCAAATGGAACCAATCTGGTAGTATATCCTTACAAACGAAAAAAAATTTCTCCAAATCGGTGCATAAATGACGGAGATCTGAAGTAACAAACATAGAAAAAAATACAACCGAATTGAGAACCTCCTTAGGCAGGGCAGAAATGTTCTAGAATGGCGACCACGAATCGGAAGACGTAGTGTAGGACGACCCCCTTAGGGTGGACCGATGATATCACACGCGTCGCAGGAAGCCGGTGGATGCGAGTGGCGGAGGACCGTGATATGTGGAAGTCATTGGGGGAGGCCTATGTCCAGCAGTGGACGTCTATCGGCTGATAGATTAGATTAGAGAACCGTTTTTGAAGTCGATAAAATAGTACTACGGTTGGTAATTAATAAGTAGACTTCTTTACACCGTGGATGGAGATGAAACCCACTGATGAAACCGTTCGCTCATTCCACGCGACATCGTTCATTCCCTCTCCATCTATTTAATAAAACATACACATACCTTCTCAACTCCAAAATTTTAATAAACCGACATCAAACATTCATTCAAGCGATATACCAAGTAATTGAAATCCCTACTGTCTGATGACAAAATGAAAAGACTTTTGAGTTGACAATTTAGGGTTCCGCACGTTATTTAACAAGAACGACAGTTTTATAAATACAAAAACGTATATAGTACTCGTACTCTTTTTAAGTTATATTTGTTTGTAAATATTAGAAATTAAAACTTAAAAGCTAAAAAAAAAAAACTTTATATTGTATTGTCGTATGTCTTGACAAACAGAAATTACTTTCATCAAAAGTATTACCTAAGCATTATATGACGTGTAAATACATTATTTTGAAACCTTTGTGTACCAGCGGATACAGCGAACAGGGCCCCAAGTCTGCTAACACAATCGATTCATAATCGAACAGCAACCGCATAGTAACTGTCACTTTTGACAGATATTGTATGGCATATCTGTGAAAAGAGACAATTACTATACGTATTGATTTGTTATATTTACGCGAATACTACATATTGAAATAAAACTAACTATTTTTAAGGATTCCATCGCGTTTATTTTTTGTTTTTACGTTCCCAACGTTTCGGCTGCTTTACAGCAACCAAGTTACTACACGGTTGCTGTTCGATTATGAATCAATTGTGTTCGCAGACTTGTGGCCCAAGTAGATGGAGAATATTCTAAAGCGGGTATGGTTATTAGAACCATTACAGGAGTGTATTATTTTAGAGCTACAATACAATGATACAAAGAGACACACAGACAAAAAAGACGTATAAAAAACCTCATTGCGTCACCACGGAAACTTTTTAAACACTGTCATACATCACTCAAACATTATCTCTTTAAAATCCTTTCCATCCAATGGTTGCCTGGTAGAGATCATGTATGACACTCACAGACACTCTCTGTATAAGTTAAGTAGGTTTTTTATTTCATGATAGGCAAGAATTTGATCTCGATCTCACCTGATGGTAAGTGACGATGAGATCTACGATGGAGCATACTTGCCTAGAAGGTACCTGTTCACTCTCGACTTTCGTTCGAGGTTTGTGTAATTTTGTATTCATTTTATGTGGTGGAACAATAAACTGTTATCTATCTATCTATCAAACATACGGAACCTAAACACTTCAAATCGAAACCACCCTTGGCCGATTTATATTAATTTTAAGGTCTCCCACATGAACACTCAGACGGAGACTATGCATGTGAGTTCAATGCACCCGTCAGTCTGAGTGAGTCTCTTGAGACGATTACACTTGCGGCCAAATTAATGGTATCGCTAAATAGACGAGATAAAGATAGCGAGATTAATGGCTGGATGCAATTATAGACGGTAGAGGTTCGATGTATAATTTGTAAAATGTCTTAAGCACATAAAGGATATGAAATATATTACGGACTAGCTGTTACCCGCTACTTCGACAAGGCGGTTTTTACAGTAAAGTTTTTCTAAAATAAAAGTAGCCTAAGTTACTCCTTGTTACATCAGCTATCTGCCAGTGAAAGTCCCATAAAAATCGGTTTAGCCATTTCAGAGATTAGCCGAAACAAACCGACAGACAGAGAGACAAAATTAAGAAAAAAATGTTTTGGTATATGTACCGTATAAACATCCAAATGCGCTTAGTAAAAAGCGGTTATTTTAATATTACAAACGGATACTCCGATATTATTTATTTGTATAGATAAAAAGATTAAATAGTCTTTTACACAAGAACTACCTGTCAAATCCCAAAATATCTGAACGTGTCTTTAGGAAATTAGATTTGGCATTGATAATATTCGCTTGGATGTTATCAATTTCCTTCGTCTGGTTGACAGTAAACAAGGGACAGATTAATAAAAGAAATTATTACGCCCAATAAAACACAAAATGACATAAAAATATAAATAGGGCTCACCAAGTCTGAAACATAAATAAACCGGCTCGTGGTATGCAAAACAAGCCACTGAAAATGACACAACTTGGATGGAAACGTTATTAATTTTTTAACCTATCCGGGCAATAATATTCCACTGCTGTACAAAGGCCTTATCCAAAGACTTACACACGTTTCGTTACATTGCTACTCACAACCGCCAAAGTCGTGCGCGCGAGTTCTATTACTACAAATTAAATGATTGTGCTTTTTTAAACGACTTCAAAAAGGAGCTGGTTCTCAATTCGGATGTTTTTTTATGTTTGTTATCTCAGATCTCCGTCATTTATGAACCAATTTGATTTTTTTTTGTTGATCTAACATTCGCAGACGTGACCTTCCTAATTTTAATTGTTGTCTGATTCAATTTGAGTGTTGCGTAGTGTTACATTTGATTTTCTAAGTAATAGCTCAGAAAATCGATTTTGTGCCTGGTAAAAAAAAGTAACAAGCTCATCGACTATTACATTGGGACTTAATATTTGCATATATTGGCCTACTCTACGCCATCTGGGCTTCATTGTGTATAGATAAATATTTACAGCCTATTAATTGTTATGGGCTATATTTACTGCCAGCCACTGTAACCAACGGTTTAGTACCAAAACATAATAAATTCTTACATTATCCTTGCAGGAGATAAAAAATGTACCAAGTACACATGTTAGTTCATTACAGGAGGAGATGCTCCGTGTGTTTTTTCTCCCTCACTCCCGGTTAATAAATTCTCCCTACCTAGTTTAATTTACGAGTAACCTTGTTATAGGGAAACAACGGACGAAATAAACATCAGTGGTGTTTTTTTGGTCGAAAATTTAATCGGGGAGTATTTTATATCCTTTTTTTTTTTATTACATTATAGGCAAGTATTTGATCTCGATCTCACCTGATGGTAAGTGACGATGAGATCTACGATGGAGCATACTTGCCTAGGTAGGAAGGCGGCAGTAGATCGAGACGCCACATTCACAAGGCACATGCAGCGCAACTGATCTGACCCGCCATCCATGAATGGCAACACCGAACATCATGCCGGAACACGGCTAGGCCGCTTGGCGACATGGCTTTGTTCAGTGGGTGGTGACTAGCCACGGCCGAAGCCTACCACCAGTAGAGTTGTCACCTGGTTGGCACCACCCAGGGTCACGTGTAGGGTATCTCGAGGGTACTTAATTCTCCTACGGACGCAGGTGACTCGACCCCACATATCCTATATCCTAAAAATCCTAAAAAAACAAGACGTAGGTAATATGTTTATTTTCATTTTTATGTAATGTAGTTAAGGTTGAAAATGTATTGACCATTAGCAGTCCGGGCGACCTTCGTACCACTTCAAAATCAAATGAAATGTACGAGATAATAAATCCTCTCTATTATTTACTTTTTTCATATTTTTAACCGACTTCAAAAAGGAGGAGGATCTCAATTATTTTGTTTTTTTTTTATGTTTGTTATCTCAGATCTCCGTCATTTATTTTGGAAAATAATTTCTAGTTTTTTTTTATTGTTGTTCTGCTGTTTGGGGCGGGGACAAATTCAAAAAATCTTCAAAAGATCTTACCCGATCTTGAGTTTATAAATGGTGCCACTAACACGACTTTGTTTTACATATAAGGTGTAACAAAAATAGTCGGAAATATTTTAACAGTGAATCGGTAAGTGATATTGATCACATTGATGTATACTCGTATACGAGTCTCACAAACGTGTACGAGGGTGGAACATACAGAAAAATGTTAAACTTGACCTTTTAAATTATTCTAAGATTCCCAGTAATTGCTTTTTTTTTTAAATAAATCCACCGCTTTACCGGTACAGGTGTGGTATTTATTTAACCATCATCATCTATATCATGACTATCACCAGGGGATCATTTAAAATGTGATATAAACCAGGGGCAATCACGAATACACGGATTTATTTTCGAAATTTGCTCAGGCGGATATCGAACCCGCAACCTCCGGGTACAGTAAGTCGAATGGCAATATACTCTCAAACTGATACGCGAAGCTGTCACCAAATGAAAACCATTAGAAATTCTTTTCAAGATTCTTTATCAAATTATTTCCGAGAAAAACGTTTTCAAAAGGCTTCCGTTATTCCATTTGAGGTACGGAACCATATAAATACAAACGAGGAATATTTTTACTGAGAAATATAGTGAGACGTACTTCACTTATTGTCAGAATTGATTGAACGTATACCTAGTAGTGAAATTAGATTGAGATTATATTAACATTGTTATGTATACCATTTTTGAAAAGAACTAGAAGCCATTTAATAGTCAATTTTCGAGTTATTTTTGTGCTCAAGAATGGGGATTTGGTTTGAGATGTTTACTTGTACACCCGGCAATCTAAGTACCGTCTCAGAGTCAAATTTAGGTTAATGGATTTTTCCCATGTTTGAATAGTTATCCCGCTATTAGGGATGTAGGCAAATTCATAAAATCAACGATCATAAGCCCCGTATAGCTGTGATAGCAAAGTTGGTAGGACGCATGCAGCCGTTACGAGGACCGCAGTTTCAAACTCCGGCCCGCACCGCAAGGATTTCATGTACGAATCTCATTTTCAACCATGATTACCACTTGCTAAACGGTAAAGGAAAACATCGTGAGGAAACCTGCGCCAACCCGTGGGACCGGGCTATGGCCTAATCCCCCTCGCAATTGATAGGAGGCCCGTGCCAAACTGGGGACATTAAAAAGGGCTAATATTAAATTAAATATAGAAAAAGTTATACTGCATTCGAACTTCAAATAACTAAACTACCCTTATTCAATTTATATGATAAAGATATAATGGAGGGGACGGCGCGTACGCAGTCCCCACTACCAAAAATTACGCGTCCGAGTTATCCACATTAGGGATAATCGCAAGGGTCAACCCAACCGCAGTGCAATGGAAGGGCCTCGCCCTGGGGGAACCGCCGTCATGATCACGGTGTCCCCTACGCCAGGTAAGTATGAATATAGTAAAGTTCGCTAGGAATGTGATTAAATCAAAAACGGTCTTAACACCGCGCGTCAAAAATATGCGTTCGTGGAACAGCGACATCTATCGATGAGAACGGTAAACTTTGGCGTGCAAGTAAAAATATTATCATGATGAAGGTAAATAAACTTGGAATGGATTTGGTGTTAGTTTGTCATCAGAATACTGTGATTAATGGAATGAAAAAAAAGTAAAGCGCCGACCGTAGATAAAGGAATCATATGAGAGGATATCAATTATGAGTGCATTGACAAACCTTCTCTAGATAAATCATCTTGAAACTCAAGCTCTAAGTCACATCATAGCCATTAAAATGCGAATTCTTTATTTCAAGCAATTAGTCATGAATTATTCCGCGTACCCGCCTCCGGCTGCTTTGAATAATTTCGTCAAAACAAAGGAACTTAAAGGTATCTGCCCACTATACCGTACCCCATGATCGGGCTATGAACGTATCAGGATCGGAAAGCAACACGATAGGCTATAAGTACACGATAGGCCATGCCCACTAGAGAGTATCAATTATGTACCATATTTTCGCAGACAATTATTGAAGCTCCGTACATGGCACGCGACGCCGCGACGGCGCTGATCGGTGACGGAACCGTCTAGTGGGCATAGTCTTATACTTTTCAATACAAAGAATATTTCTTTGCCTAGCACGCTCCTGTTACAGTCATAGTATGATACGTTGTAGTGGGAAGAGTCCTTAATGTTGATAATGCGATGAAGAACAGAGAAACGCGAAGGGTTCGAGCATTTTGCTCCATTGCACAGAGAATTTGCCAGCAGTTTTCTTAATAATGTAGATTAATCTTAACACTAAAGTAAATGTAACAACTTGAGCCAAAAACGGCTATATTTTTTGACGCCATTAAATTAAAAAAACCTCTCACAAAGGCTTTATACATAACTAGCTGTTACCCGCGACTTCGTCCGCGTGGTATTTAACAAAGACACATCCGTTAGCAATAGCCCGCTCGCGCGTTCTGAGCCCGCGACCGGCAGCCTTTGTGATATTAAGTCGTTGGCGGGGATTAGGGGGAGGGGGGGGGGGGGTTTCTAAAATAAAAGTAGCCTAAGTGACTCCTTGTTACATCAGCTATCTGCCGGTGAAAGTCCCGTCAATATCAGTCCATCCATTTCAGAGATTAGCCGGAACAAACAGACAGACAGATAAAAAAAATTGAAAATGTTGTTTTGGTATATGTACCGTGTATACATCCAAATAAACTTAGTAAAAAGCGGTTATTTTAATATTACAAACAGACACTCCAATTTTATTTATTTGTATGTATAGATTGTCGACACCGTAGCAAAGCATAAAAACATGTTAATTTACAACAAAAAAAACAAAACATTGTCGAGCAAATTTCGTAAGATTAAAGGGCTCCCGGGATTTTTTCAGGAAGATGTAAGAATGGCTTACGGGAAAAAGCGTCACGGGAGTGTGACTGTATTCCTTTTGATGTTAATATAATTTTCATTGCGTCGCGGGTTGTGTGGTAATTTATTATGAGTTTCAAAAATAATGTATACTAAAAATATAATAGAAACCTCTAGAATGTTATGCCTAGATTACACGTATCTAACTTGCGTGTGCGTGTAAACCAGGCATTTAATGGTGGCTTCAATTCAAAATCTGTACAACTGTTGGAGTTCATTCAGGTGTACAATATTTTAACAGATGAATCCGCAAGTTATATGAATTACGGTGATGTATAAAGTATTGTGTAAATATTGTTTATTTTTTTTTCAACAAGGCATACGAATAGCTTGGCCATGCGCTAAATACAGGGTTTAATTTTTTAAATGTCTCATAATTTAATTAATTTCTTTTGCAATGTTATCTTAATAACCTACTCTTGGCCCTGTTTACAATATTATTGTTGCACCTTATATATATATGATTAGATTCCAAATTACATCACAACTTTTTCGCACATCGTCTCTTATGTAATTTACTGAAACTTTCTCCATCGACTTAAACTTATCTCTCACATAATTTAGAAGTCATCGCCCCTATGAAATTAAGTTTATCAAGAGTTCCACCGTGACTTAGTATATTTTTTTTTACATTATGATCAGATTTCAAGGAAGTTTCTATAAAATTTGGAGGGGGGAGTCATTTCCTATTTAATTATTTGAATAAAGATTTTAAATAAGCGTTGGGGCATTAAGAATTTTGCGAAAAAATATCCGATTCCGATTAAAATCCGATCCATATTTAAATTAGTTTTTTTTTATATTGCAAAGATAATAAATCCGATTGCGTTATTAATTCTGAGTTAGTTTAGTTTAGTTAGTTGTACCTCTCGACACAGGCAGCCCCTATGACATCCACGTATCCACCTGCTGCATCCTGCGACGCGTGTGATATCATTAGTCCACTTTATACCGTTCTACACTAATACACGAGTCTCCAGCTCGTGGTCGCCATTCTAGAACCTTTCTGCCCCAACGATTATCTGAAGCAATGCGCCCCACCCACTGTCACTTCAACTTTGCAATTGTACGACTACTTAGAGCTATTGTTTGTCTTCAGATCTCTTCTTTTCTGATTGGTCTATTAGCATCAATCTGTTTATATTCGACGACCTGATTAACGCAGTTGGTAGTGACCCTGCTTTCTGCGCCGAGGATCCCGGGTTCGAATCCTGGTAGGGGACAAGGTTTTTGTGATGAGCATGAATGTTTGTACCCTAGTCATGGATGTTTGATATCTATATAAGTATTATATACTAAGTTCGCCCTCAGTCCATGGTGCGGTACCCATAATACAAGCATTTACTTAGTTGGGTGTTCGTCTGGTTCATAATCAATATTATAAAAAAAACAACTGAATTGAGAACCTCCTCCTCTTTGAAATCAGTTAAAAGAGGAGTTATACTGAGTATGCTGATTTCGCCCTCAGTCCATTGTACGGTACCCACGCGTTGCTTAGTGTGGGACCGTATAGTTAGTGTTCGGATACCTAAAACCTTTTACATGTAGAGCGAGCCACATATCCTGAATGCCTACAGTGACACCGGCCATTGTCGCTACACAACCGTCATCACTTTCATATGGAAATGAATTAAAAGAGCAGCCGGCGATTTGAATAGAAGAATAAATTCCGGAGGCATTTGAATCGACCTATAGGATTGCAGTCCAGTGTTTGGTAAATATATTTTATAGCGTCACTAAGTTAATCGGCAAATTTATGTGTCAGCTGTTTCGTTTGGATGGAAAATTAATTGGTGCCTCGAGTAGACGATATCTGAACAAAAGCTCATAGCTTTTCTTTTTTTTTTTTTAGCGTAAGTGGACAAATTATACGCAGACGGTATCTTTTCGATTAGCATACGTACTTACGAAAAGTTAAGGATAATTAATAAAGATATTAGTGATAATCTGCACTGAACATTTACGTAACATAAGCATTTTCCATTCGTAAACACTAATTACCGTGACAGCACGTCAAGTGCGTGCTAACCGTATACTTTATAGTCTACCGTATTTAGACATTTTGTATGGAGAATTGAAAGTTTTAAATACCGTCCGCTAGAGCCGCTTGTCAACTGTCCATACAAAATGTTAGACTATAAAGTATACGGTTAGCTTACGAATAATCTCACACTTAACGTACAGAATGTTTCATTAAAGAAGATATGATTACGTAAAATTTTGATGATAAACAGTGTGCCTAATTAAAACTAATTTATATGTACTACTCTCTAAAGGAAATATATTTTCTTTCGTGAAACAATGCAGTACACTCACACACACAAAAAAGGTTGATAAATATTTTTATTATCGCTTCAAAATATCTATAGTATATTATAATTTTGGACTGCATGCCGATTCCAGGCATTCGCACTCAACGGAGTGCATTTGCATTTGATGAAAATTCCCATAGTTCCACTGGTAGGTACCGAGTTGGAACTTGCAAAAACTCGGCACCGGCCGCGTCCGGTACAAGTTGACGGAACGGATTTAAATAAAACCTACATTTGAATCGGCGGGAAAATAGTGTGGGGAGTGTGCCGCATCGATATAAGCGTTCGAATTTTAAAATTCAATTTTAAGATTCACTAATAATACACTATACTCCTACAATCTAATACGGAATAGGGTGTTGGACCGTAAAAAAAATAAGCTTTATATTGTGGCCATTCTAAGAGGGTTCGGCGAGCAGAGGACGAGGACTTCTACACTCTACTGTTTGCGAATATGGATGATTGGAATACCAAAACGAGGGATCTCCAGAAGTTCATTACAAGGTTTTGATATAACGACAGAACCCAATGCTATTAAATCACGATAGGACATATTGTTTTTTTTTTATATTTACGCGAATACTACACATTGAAATAAAACATTTTTTTAGGATTTTATCGCGTTTATATTTTGATTTTACGTTTCGGCTGCTTTACAGCAACCATGGTCACGGGAGGACTGAAACGTCGGGAACGTAAAATCAAAATATAAACGCGATAAACTCCTAAAAATTCGTTTTATTTCAATCACGATAGAACGTTGACTTTGAACATATTTTAATCAAATGCAAAGAAAAGTTTAACAGATAAAACAATTCTGCAATTGAAATTTAATCAACTTTTCATGCGCTTTATTTAATGTGTAAAGTTAACTAAGTATAAAACGACGAAAGTTTAAGATAATTTAACTTCGAGTAACTATTTCAAAGTAATCTACATGTAGCATGTAGTTACTCAAGAGTTCTATCTCTGGTTTTAGAATTATATTTGCTTATACACACATCGTAAAGACAGGTCTTATTAGTATTACGCCTTAACCTGTCTGTGACATTGAAGGAACGAATTCAATTACTTTTTATATTTAGTATTTATATAAAACAAAGTTGTGCTAGTTACACCATTTATAACTCAAGAACTGGTGGGCCGATTTTTATGATCATTGATTTTTTTTTATTTATCTCCGCCCCAAATCACAGAATAACTATTTAAAATAACCTTTTATCAAAATAGAAACCGGCTTCAAAAATCGAAAAAGCAAAAAATAATTTAATTTTGTAATCTACCTTGTCTAACTAAATCTAATATTTAACTAATCTGAAGTCGGTGCCAAACAACTTCCACCTTTTTGAAGTCGGTTACAAATAGGAGGTATGCTGATTCATTTTTTTCTGAGGAGGAGGACACGAGACAGTTCTGAGGTATATTTGACAGGAATCTTTACAGCTCATTTCAAAAATTAATTTTTACTCCTTTTCTAACCTGAGTATAATAACCCAGAAGTATCAAATAATTACCAGAAATGTCTATTGATGAACCCTAATACGTTATTAATTAAATTTGAATGAAATAAATAATAAAAAATATTTATCGATAGCACACGTTCCCATCCCTAAACTCCAGGCACCATCTGTCGCAGATCCAATGTTTCTGTGAATATTTGATTCTTTATTATGGTGTTAAACCCCATGTGTGCCCCTACAGCCGGGTGCCGTTTGATTTATTCCAATTCCAGTTATCTGAGTGGAATTCCAGAAATAAGGAAGCGTACGTGATTGCTTCACTGGTAATGTATCAAACATTTTATTATTTGGCTGGAGAACGCTTCGGGGAGTTGTCTAGATTTTTTTTTGCGTCGATATCTTTTAAGACATCTTTTAAGACATAAGACATTTGCTATGTATTGAAATAAAACGAATCTTACGGATTTTATCGCGTTTATTATACTTTTTCACGGTTGAGACGTTTCGGCTGCTTTACAGCGACCATGGTCACGGGAGGACTGAGGTGGATGACGCTAAACTTACTCCCATAAGATACCCCATAAGCAGACATGATAAAAAAAAAACAAAAAATAATCTAATCTTCAAATCTACCTTGCCTCGGTGCCTAATAAACAACCGACAAATAATAATAAAAGTATACTCAGTAACGAGCTGCGCGGACCAATTTGTAGGTATAGTCTTTGAAGTCCCCCTTTATGAAGTCGGTTAAAAAGATTGACGCAACTTGTCGTAACTATCATTCCTGCGTTAAACAGCAACGTGCGTTAGAATATATCAAGGCGCAGGCGCCGCCAAACATAATTTGATTTGGTATCAGATAACCGCGAACACGGCGGTCTACACTTTGAGCTGGGAATAAATCTTTGAGCATGATTTATTGTCAAGGGTGATTTATGGTGTCTTGAATGATTTACTAGATATTATAATAAAAAAAAACCATACAGTGGACCCCCGGTAGTCCGGCCCCTGTCTAATCCAGCACCCCCTGTTATCCGACATGTCTAAAAAAACAGCAAATAATTTATACTTCAAAAAATTCAAGCCAAGTTTGTAGAACGCTTGCCTCGGTAACGAGGATTGCAGGTACAAACCCCGGCTCGCACCTCTGGGATTTCATGTACGAATCTCATTTTCAACCATGTTTATCACTTGCTAAACGGTGAAGGAAAACAATGTGAGGAAGCCTGTATGTCTGTGAGAGCCCCTCGAAAGATGTGTAAAGTCCGCCAACCTACACTGGGCCAGGGTGGTGGTGGGTGGACTATGGCCTAACCCTCCACGCATTGAGGGGAGGCCCGAGCCCAGCAACAACATTTTTTTTTTTTTTTTTTTTATTACATTATAGGCAAGTATTTGATCTCGATCTCACCTGATGGTAAGTGACGATGAGATCTACGATGGAGCATACTTGCCTAGGTAGGAAGGCGGCAGTAGATCGAGACGCTACATTCACTAGGCACATGCAGCGCAACTGATCTGACCCGCCATCCATGAATGGCAACACCGAACATCATGCCGGAACACGGCTAGGCCGCTTGGCGACATGGCTTTGTTCAGTGGGTGGTGACTAGCCACGGCCGAAGCCTACCACCAGTAGAGTTGTCACCTGGTTGGCACCACCCAGGGTCACGTGTAGGGTATCTCGAGGGTACTTAATTCTCCTACGGACGAAGGTGACTCGACCCCAAACAACCCCCAACCTCAACATTAAAAAGGGCTGGAATTATTATAAGGGCAGTACATAATAAATATCACCAGACCAACTGTACCGTCTTAATTAAGTATTATGGATACCGCACCATGTACTGGGACCACGCCATTCTTCTTCTTGACTCCATAAATCCAGCTAATCTTTTGGATGCGACAGTTAAAGCTCATTTCTAGGGTCTCAATCCATATTCAAAGCGGAATAATTAAATACAGGACAAGCTTTAGTCCCGCAATCTCAGTAGGACCCTTTCCGATGCGGTTGTCACATAAATTCAGCGTCGCAAAGAGAATTCTTGGGCTCAGTGCGGTTTGGACTTCAAGGCGATAAAAAAACCTCTCGGATGGCTGGGTAATATGTTTTAATTAGACAAAAAGAAAACATTTTAACAACAAAAAAAACCGTCTTCAAAAAACTAAAAAGTAAAAAATTATCTCATCTTGAAATCTACCTTGTCAAAGTCAAATATTTAACAAATTTGAAGTCGGTGCCGAAGAAACAAACAAAAAACAACCGAATTGAGACCCTCCTCTTATTTGAAGTTGGCTAAAAATGTCTAATAAAGTTGACAACGCATTCATTGAAAACTGATCAAAACAATACCTACCCACTAAATAATTATTAAGTGACAAAAGCCAATAGTAATTAAGCTATGCTAATTTAGATTTTGTAAAAGTTTGATATTTTGACGGCAAACGTTCTACGTCATAAATTTGGGGTTTGGTTCAAAGACACAAAATTTTCATATTTATTCACTGAAGTGGAATGCTGATGGCCTACAAAAGTTTTCAGGGATTATTTAAAAAAATATCTCAGTCTGGAGACTCCACAAACGGATAGATAAGACACAATGCTCCAAATATCTTCTCATCTCGTTCTTAATTCTATAGTAACCCATGTATAACAACACCAACTATACGGTCCCACACTAAGCAACGCTTGTATTATGGGTGCCGTACAATGGGCTGAGGGCGAACCCAGTGTATATTACTTATATATAGATACCTACTACTACTACTACTACCCTACCCTAGCCTAGGGACTAGCTGTTGCCCGCGACTTCGTCCGCGTGGTATTTAACAAAGACAACCGTTGACAACAGCCTGCCCGCCCATTCTGAGCCAGCGGGAAGCATTGCAGGTGTTGCTATCAAACGTAATCAGGCGCTGCGCTGCAACATTGGTTTTCATTTTTTTTCGTGAGATCCTATTTTTTTTTTCTAAAATAAAAGTAGCCTAAGTTACTCCTTGTTACATCAGCTATCTGCCAGAGAAAGTCCCGTCAAAATCGGTCCAGCCATTACAGAGATTAGCCGGAACAAACAGACAGACAGACAGACAGACAGACAGACAGACAGACAGACGGACGGACAGACAGACAGACAGACAGACAAAAATTGTAAAAAATGTTGTTTCGGTATAGGTAACGTGTATACATCCAACTGCACTTAGTAAAAAGCGGTTATTTTAATATTACAAACAGACACTCCAATTTTATTTATATGTATAGATGTATAGATTAAACATCCATGTCTCGGGTACAAACATTCGTGCTCATCCCACAAAAGTTGTCCTACTACTACCTACAATAATTGTAGATAATATAGTATAAACTATGAACTGTTTATATTTACTAACCGGGTGTCTCAAAATTGACCGAATAAACGACTCTTATTTTACTTACGCCTGACATTTTTGTGTTAGCAACTTTTTGGTTATAAAACGTTTGCTATTATTAAATGTCAGGCACTAAGATTCGATTCAAGATTATTCTCACAAAATTATTTCGCTCATTAGCTTACTCATTCACAATATAGATTGATAGTATACGACTTGCTTAAATATTAAAATATATATTACTTTACTTGCATAGATTCAGCACACTAATAAAAAAACCATCAGTACCTTTTGTTTTTGTCAGAAGTTTGGATAATTGCATGCACATAACATATGTTAATTGAAATAAACTATTGTTATTCTTATAACTACTGGTTCAGACATTTCAGTAAACAAACATTTATTTTTTTTATTTTAAAGAGTTGAGCCTAACTAAGTCACTTAAAGATATTCAAAACATGGAAAATTATTTTTATGTGAGTTTAAACTTTATTTGTTGGTTCATAAGAGAGATATTTATTTCTGGAAAAAATTGCATGTATTCATGCTGAAATTTATGACTTATGACTTCCACTGCAGTGCGGAGAAATAAAGATAAAATGGTTTGGTTTTCCGATGATATATTATACCTACTGTGGTAATATACTAGTCATGGAAACCGTTACCGTCGGTAGTCTAGCAGTCACCTGTCGAGCAAGCGGTATCTGGTTTCATTCCGGACCCCAGCTTTTACACCGTGGCATCAAGAGCGATCACCATTGTACTCGTAATTTGATAACTTTATGTTAGATTCGGTCTTTAGAAGATAATATATGTTTATTTTATAGAAAACCTTACCAAAAGATTGGTCGACGCAACCGGTAACCCAAGGGCTGGGTATTTCTTCGCTCAGCGAGTAGCTTTGGCTATTCAGCGAGGAAATGCGGCCAGCATCTTGGGCACGCTATCGCATGGGCCAAATTTTTTACACTTTTTGTAGCTTTTCTATACTCTTTTTTAAGTTATATTAGTTTTTAAATATTTCAGTTATTTTCTTTCTAATTGTTATCAAATAAATAAACGTAGTATATATGCCTGAATTTAGAGAATATTAGTGTCAGGAGAAAATATAATTGTCATGTCATGGTTAATTGCATTAGTATTAAAATAAAACTAATCTTACGAATTTAATTGCGACGCTTCGGCTGATTTACTCCAACTATAGTCACTGGAGGACTGAGATGCTTGACGTCCTAGTTTCAAAGTTTGAACTGGGGTACTGTCATATTTAGTTGCTGTTTGCGGTCCGATCTACGCAGAAAGTGCTCACTGTGTCTTGAGGTCTTGGAAAGTTGCGCTTGGTTTTGGATTTACCATAAACGCGATAGAATCCGTAAGTTAATAATTAGTTTTATTTCAACAATCATAATGGTTATATCATATTCTGCTTTAATGGAAACACATCTTAAGGTGGTGCTTGGTGTACGATCATGATAGCAAAAAATACCGAAGACATTTTTAATCTCCATAACAGAAACGTGCAGTTATAATATTAAATAGTATTCGAACGCTCTATTAATTGAATACATCAAAAACTAATACTTAGGGCTCTCAACTGAGTAGACAGTAGCCCATTCGTTTTGATAACCTTTAGAATAATAACAAGTACTCTAAAATTAAATTAAATCAATTGTTTGTAGACAATAGTGAAATCATTGCGGCAGACAATGTCTAATTGTTTAAATGCGGCCGCCATTTGGTTTAGCTTTGTGCTCAAACGTCTTACAATGAATCTTCTAATTGGACTACTCTTGGATATACAGGGTGATATAGAAAGGCTATGCTAACCTTTGGATCTGAGCTTCTTTGGGGCATTTGTAATCTTTATGTGAAGTCAGAATTTCATTTGAATCGTTATGTGAGTCAATTTAAAAGGAACAAAAAAAAATCCACAATAATGATTATTTAGTTGGGTACATTTTATTTAGAACCGACTTAATACCAAAATTATGAAATAAAACTAATTTTACGGATTTTATCGCTTTTATTTTATGTTTTTTTACGTTCTCGACGTTTCGATTGGTTTGCAGCCACCATGGTCACGGGAGCACTGAGGTGGTTGACGTCCTGGTGTCATAGTTTGAGACATGGTACCCTCATATTTAATTGTTGCTTGCGGTTCGATCTACGCAGAAAGTGCTCACAGTGTCTTGAGGTCTTGCAATGGCGCGCTTGGTTTTGGATTTAATAATATTAATTACTGAATCCGAAGTTGGTGGTAGAACCCAGCCATCTTCCCTACAAAAATATAAAATAAACGCGGCAAAATCCTTAAGAATAGTTTTATTTCAATGTATAGTATTCACGTAAATAAGAAATCAATACCAAAATTATGGTTTTACAGGCATAATGATCAAAAAAATAAAAGAAGCGCAGATTCAAAGATTAGTGTACCTTTTCTGAATAAACCTGTGGAACTGAAATTCATAGAAGCTGGGAATGTAGTAATTATACCTACTTGTAATATATCTTTTGTATCTTAAGCTTGAGCATCATTACGGCTGAATTCTCTGAAGGGTTACGCAGAAGTCAATCTCACTATGAGCACCTGTAAATATGTTTAAAGGCTGTAAATTTGTATACGTCACAAAAATCTAAGCCGCAGATGCTAATGCGCAGATGCTAAGCCGCAGGTAAGCTTTAAGGTAAGGTTAAAAACGGAATAACGATTTTTTCTCTGAATTAAAAAAAACTTTTAAATAAAACTAATTTTACGGATTTTATCGCGTTTATTTTTGTTAAAGTAAAGAAAAACAATAAAATAAGAAATCAATAAATTAAAAAAAAAACTGTTTAAAATCGGTTTATCCGTTCTATAGTTCAAACGTTATTTTTTTCTTTGGCAAAAGTTGTTAACGGTCTTTCTTGCGCTGCGTATAGGTATAGGGTGCTAAATAAAATGATATACAGTACGTGCACAAAATTACATTAAGCCATGTCCCCAAACATATACAACGCCCCATTTTTTATTTTATGATATTCTCACAGTTAATGTGTTACAGAAACATTCTTCAGAGTGTATATCAATTTGAATCGTACCAAAGGTTTTTAAGTATCAAGAAACGAACCTTCATTAAAAAGAAAAAAAATAATAATACCGAAAAACATTTCTGAGAAGTACTAGGTTGTCATATTATAAGAGGTGTCTGCCTATTTAAAATATTTTAAATTTTGGATTTTATACCTCGTTAAAAAAATAAAACCTCGAGAATGAAATACTCGTAGTATTGAGCACTAGCTTTTTTATGTTAATTATCGCCTCTAAACAATCTGTTATACCAGTATTTTTCAGACTAACTAGATGGTATTGTCGACATTTTTTTCATCTCGTTCCCTAAAGACGCTTGGCACACGTTCCAAGTTGAATAGTGCAAAAAATAAACAACGAGTCGAATCGAGAACTTTTCTTTTTCATCATGCGGTTGGGGCGATTCAAATTGTTGCACCCTGAGGAATGCTCCGGGTTAAAAGCTCGCGTGTGATTATTCAGTATCACGGAACTCGAGCTTCGTCCCGGTGCGTTAAACACGTACGTGTCACCCCCAACCCCCCTATTACTTGGAGGTACGCGTGTTTGAAGTGTTGAGGTACAATGTGCCGGTGACCTTATTTGTAAAACAATACTCTCGGTCGTATTACGACCTCATTTGCAGGGTCCTTAACTACAAATGCGACTCAAATCAGGACCTCAATTATCTGTGTCCCTAACACTGCTCTCTGTACCGGGTGTCCGGTGTTGGAATATTTTTATTACATTATAGGCAAGTATTTGATCTCGATCTCACCTGATGGTAAGTGACGATGAGATCTACGATGGAGCATACTTGTCTAGAAGGTACCTGTTCACTCTGGAATTGATATATTGTGTGAGTGTCAACAGGTAGGAAGGTGGCAGTAGATCGAGACGCTACATTCACTAGGCACATGCAGTGCAGCTAATCTGACCCGTCATCCATGAATGGCAACACACGGCTAGGCCGCTTGGCGACATGGCTTTGTTCAGTGGGTGGTGACTAACCACGGCCGAAGCCTACCACCAGTAAAATAATACCAGTAAGAGCAAATTTTGTGTAATGAGCACGAATGTTTGTACCCAAGTCATGGATGTTTAATATCTATGTAAATACCGGGATCGTCCCATTCCATTGTACGGTACCCATAACACATGCGTTGCTTAGTTATGGATCGTAAAGGGCCCCAAGTCTGCTAACACAATCGATTCATAATCGAACAGCAACCGCATACTAACTGTCACTTTTGACAGATATCCCATACAATATCTGTCAAAAGTGACAGTTACTATGGTGTGCTCGATTGGCCGTATTTGTTTAGCTGAGCATGGGTCCAGCACAATGCATGGGGATTCAGACCCATAGTCTGGCACACGGACCCAAAACCCAATGCACATTAGCGATCTTCATAATATCAAGAACTGGTGAGAAGGCTGAAAAATATACTTGAACATAGCGTTCTAGGTAGTCCACCGCAAGCAACAACTATATATGAGGGTACCCTAGTTCAAACTATGCCACTAGGACGTCAACCACCTCAGTCCTTTTTTTTTTTTTTTTGTTTCCGCTGGGAAATGCATTTACGCATACCGCCCAAGCCCGGGGGAGCAAGGACGGTTATGTGGGGCTCCTGGAAGAAGTCCAGACTACCCACTAAAACCCAGCGCCGCCCTCTCTGCCTTTTGTGGGGCGCCACGGGATCGCTCTACGAGCACACTACCGTGACGCCCCGGCGGATACCTCGGGTTCGGGGGCCCCCCGGCCCCCTTCCGACTACTTGAACTCTCTCATGGCGGGGGCAGGAGGCGAGCGTATCGCCCCCTTCTTCGTCCCCGCCTCGCTCTGCGGATCGGGTCTGCCAGGGCATCCTCCTCCCTGACCCGTTCCGCGGCCTCCTTCTGCGACATAACATTCTCGCAGAAGGAGACCATCGCCTCCCAGGCCCCCCTGTCGCGGAGCATAGCCTCGACTATGCTCCGCAGCGAGAGGTCCCCTCCGACCACACTCGTGAGGTCGTGTCTCTGCGACCCCCACACCACACACTCCCGGAGCGAACCACCTCAGTCCTCCCGTGACCATGGTTGTTGTAAAGCAGCCGAAACGTCGTCGGCAATGTAAAAAAACAATATAAACGAGATAAAATTCATATTTCAACTTCTAGTTAGTGTTCAATACGGAACCCTTATTGTAGGATTCCGATTCGCCCTCGATAGGATTTTTTTTTCATTGTCTCGACCAATTCCCAATGCTACGATAACGTTTTCCTTTTAAATCAATCGGACTGAGTTTTGAAAGAAAATTGGGTTCAAATATAAGAGGCGGCGGTGGTGAGTATAATGGTAACCGGGGGTTAGTTATTGAACCCGCCCCTTTGGGAACCCTCTCTGGGATATGACGTAATGGAATTGAACTATTTATAAGTATTTTTAGATTTCCAACATATAATAAACTAGCTGCGCCCAGCGGTGTTGCCCGCGATTAAAAAGTATGTCCTTTTCCTCTATATCCTTTTTTGTAAATCATGTCGATCCGTTGCTCTATGAAATTTTAATAAAAGCTATCCCACGGGAAACATACATTTTACCGGGATAAAAAGTAGCCTATTTGCTATTCCACACTATAATCTATATCTGTGCCAAATTTCATCCAGATCCGTTCAGCCGTTTGGGCGTGATTGAGTAACAAACATCCATCCATCCATCCAAACTTTCACATTTATAATAGTAGTGAAATATATTTGGCAGCGGTGTGTTTCGAGAGTAAATCTTTCGTCGATAGACATTTTATTGTCATGCTTTGCTTCTGCCCTCAGCTTCGCCTGCGGTATCTCGATAAAACTTAGCTTATAACACTCAGGAAAGATGTTGCTCTCTTAGTGATTTCTCATATTTACGCGAATTACATATTGAAATAAAACTAAGCGTTTATTTTATGTTTTTACGTTCCCGACGTTTCGGCTGCTTTACAGCAACCATGGTCACGGGAGGACTGAGGTGGTTAACGTCCTAGTGTCATAGTTTGAACTAGGGTACCCTCATATTTAGTTGTGGTCCAATCTATGCAGAAAGTGCTCACTGTGTCTTGAACATAATATGATTGTACCCCAGTTCAAACTTTGACATTAGGACGGCAAACACCTCAGTCCTCCCCTGTAAAGCAGCCGAAACGTGGGGACCGTAAAAACATAAAATAAACGCGATAAAATATATTAGTCTTGAAATTAAATGGCTGTGATATAGATACAGCGATAATATAACAAGATCTTCGGTTTACTACAGAACCCTAAAAATTGGCGTAACTGTTTACATTCTCGCATCAATGTAAATTTCAATTTAGAACCACATTCCCCGCGGTGTAACGGGCCACATAAAATTGTGTATTGTAACTGATAAATGGATATGAAGTTCGATATACGAACTTATAAATCTTTCAACAACATACATTATTCCGACGAATAAGTATTCGAATTCTATTCAATACATCCCTTAACGCCGATTTTAATACATTTTATTAAGTGTATTTACATTTAAATGTAATGTGTTTGTCCGCGATTTCTAATAAAAAAATATATTTTGTGACAAAATCTAAAATTATATATCATGTCACACCATTTTTGTTGGCCCCCAAAATTGTTACATAAAAAAATACAACCAAATAAATTGAGAACCCCTTCCTTTATGAAAACGGTTAAAAAACAAATTGATCTAGGTATATTCACAATCTTATAAAAACAATGTTCAATAACATGGAATTGTTATACAAGAAATGTTTAATAACATGTTACAAAATCTAGATACGTCATCGCAAAAAAAGTTACAGTCTGTGACCTAACATTTTCTGTTGGATTCTTACCCACTAAAACCCCCCCGGTGTGGCCGCCTTCGACACATGTTGGAGGGGCTCCGGGATCTCCAAACGGAACGCACCGGTGCCCCTCTTGTGCCTCGCCCCCTTATGGGGGCCCGTCTCGGGGGAGCAGATGTTTGCTCCCCCTGCGCCCTCGCTGCGCACGGCGGCGGAGTTTGGGAATCCCTGCTCTAAACTCTATCAGATAACAAGGAAGTCATTATGTTGCGCACTTCCGTACCTTTTATAGAGGTTTGCGGTTGTTGATTTTTAAGATCGGCTCTTAGTGGGATTGCAGTTGGATCGTTATGAAATTGTCATTCAAGGTCTTTCGTAGTGGATGGGCACATAGTGGACTGATGATCATACGTGTTCCAGGAGGCTGGGTGGCGGAGGATCGTGATACTTGGGAGTTATTGTGGGAGGCCTGAGTCCAGTGCAATAGTCCTTTGGATACCTTCTTCTGATCTTCTTCTTATGTTCTTATATACATAACCCGCTAGGAGCGTCCCTATACTATTATGGTACTTTGAAAACATAGGCTCCTTAATCTGGGACCATAAAATGAGTGGCTTTGACTAGCGCTACTTGACAATTTAACCGTACTCAAATAAGTTTTCGTAAAAAACTGCAAGTTTAAATTAAAACAAAAACTTTTTATATTTTGAACCTGGCAGTATATTATACTCGTGTGAGCATAAAACTAACTCTACACGGACAGTCCCGTACGGACTTTGGCCCATTTAATTCGCACGACTAATGACGGTACGAAGTTGAGATGAAGCTTAAATTTGCCAACCGTACCTAACCACCTAACTTTAATACTTACAACAGGGACACATATACATTACTAGCTGCGCCCCGCGCTGTTACCCGCGATTAAAAAGTATGTCCTTTTCCTTTACGTCCTTGTCTGTAAATCATGCCGATCGTTTGCTCTATGAAAGATTAAAACAAATCTATCCCACGGGAACCATACATTTAAACGGGATAAAACATAGCCTATGTGCTATTCCTGACTGTAATCTATTTCTGTGCCAAATTTCATCCAGATCCGTTCAGCCGTTCTGGCGTGATTGAGACACAAACATCCATCCATCCATCTATCCAAACTTTCACATTTATAATATAAGTGGGTTGAAAGGAAATGCTTACAGGTAAACTAGTATATTTTTCAGAGCTGGCGAAAGAAAAACATAATGTTAGGTACGGAAATTGCTCAGCACGTCTGGTGCGAGCTAACCGTATACTTTACGGTCAACCGTATTTTGACATTTTGTATGGAGAGTTGAAAAGCGCCTCTAGCGGACGGTATTTTAAACATTCAATTCTCCATACAAAATGTCTAAATACGGTAGACTATAAAGTATATAGTATAGCTTACGAATAATCTCGCACTTGACGTACAGGTCTTACAGGTCTTACGTACAGGACTTGTTTACTAATACAAATCGGCTTGGTTTTTTGAGCGTCAAAATGTTGTTTACGATACTCCATCTATATATTATAGTTAGTTTTTAATTGCTTTTACTTATTTTACGGAAACAATTCATTTATTTTTCTGACCATTGTAAGTTAACCACAACATAAACATACAACATAAAACATTCAACATTCAAACTTCTATCTATTTATCTATCGGCCGATAGACGTCCACTGCTGGACATAGGCCACCCCCAATGATTTCCACACATCACGGTCCTCCGCCACTCGCATCCACCGGCTTGCAGCTAAGCGTGTAATATCATCGGTCCACCTTTTCAGAATTCAATAACTTGTAATTATCTCGGTCGAGTATACTTAAATCTTAATATCTACAATTCTACATAATTATGAATCGACATTAGACCAAAATAGATCCTATTAAATAGATAATTGTCGTCGAAGTGAGCGGAGGGGATAAGAGCGTTGACCTCTGCTTACGGTCTAATATTAAAGGCCAAATAATCAACTGATTATATAAACTTTAGTGGCCAACATGTTTCGTTAATTTGGCTACAGCGCTCATTAGGGTGACCAACTATGTTGCTATCTGCCATATTTTGTCAAAACTGTCTAGTTTTTGATGAGTCAAAAATGGCGTCATTTACCAAGTGCTTATTGAATTAGCGTCATTTATGTGACTTTCACAGTATCATCTTCATCAACAATCAATTGCTTCAAATAATGAACTGATTTTCTTGTGGGATTCGAGGGCTGCACGGATGTCAATCCGTAGCTGTCATAAAATGTACCGTACCGTCTGATCATTAAACACAACCTGGTCACCCTACTGTCTATACTGTCGGCAGCTAACACACAAAATTACCTAAACACACAAAAGGTATATTTGACCTTAATTGGTCGCCACCCGCGCTTTGACCTGAGATTATTAACACTTATTTTAGTTTATTCAAAAATGCTTGTAATGTGGTCATTATTTTGACAACCTTCTTTGAACGTGGTTGACCTTTCCGCGCTACTTTAATAGGCACCAGCAAATTATATGGAATTTCTTTGCTGGTGAGATTTAGTTTCCAGAAATTTCCATTGAAAATCCATTAATGTTGAATTTTTATTAAAAATACTTAGGTGTAAAAAGATTTTATTCAGCATACCACTAATCTATACTTAATATTATAAATGTGAAAGTTTGGATGGATGGATGGATGGATGTTTGCTACTCTTTCACGCCATAACGGCTGAACGGATCTGGATGAAATTTGGCACCGAGATAGATTATAGTCTGGAATAGCACATAGGCTACTTTTTATCCCGGTAAAATGTATGGTTCCCATGGGATAGATGTTTTAATTTCTCATACTTTTTATTGCGGGTAACACCGCCGGGCGCAGCTAGTATTATAAATGTGTAAGTTTGGATGGATATTTGTTACTCAATCACGCCAGAACGACTGAACGGATCTGGATGAAATTTGGCACAGAGATAGATTATAGTCTGGAATAGCATATAGGCTACTTTTTATCCCGGTAAATGTATGGTTCCCGTGGGATAAATTTGATTTTATTTTTCATAGAGTACCAATTAATTATTGTTTTCATACATTTGATTCTGAGGCGGTACGAAATTCGCTGGGACCGCTAGTTTGGCTATAAATATTCTATTCTCCCACACCTATAAAAATGTACTACACGAAATTGTAGATATAGTAACATCCTTTTGAAAAGAGCAGCCATGGATTTACTTGCCCGTGCTTCTAAGTTGGAACGGCATTCCGAACGGGTGGTAAAATAGTAGCTTAGCATATTATACAATTTTTACGATTCAGAAGTACTGTAATGGTAAACATGAAAAGAAAATATCTGATTCTAATCTCAATGAAATTAAGTCCATTTTACCGTAAGCTTCTTCATGTGGGACGACCTTAAACAGTAATGAACCAACCAATCGATACTGTCGGATGCACTGTCTACAGTACTTGTAGGTTCTCGGGACGCAAGTAACGAGTAAAGTTTTTAGTTAAGTAGCTAATTAATTCTGGCGCACGCTTTATCTGTTCGCAAGTTGTTACAATGTTGCTGGATGGTGTTATGCAAGATTAGTACATGTATTTTTTTTAATATACAAAATCTTTGTCTCTTATTGTATATATTTTTATTTAAAAAGCATTTTAGAAACTAGGTACTCACCCGAATTAATTTTGATTACCCTGATTACCTCATAACATAAACACAGTGTTAAGAACATTTCAAAACATTGTTTTGTTGCTAAGCTTTTGTGTCACAAAACCGTGCAAGAAAACGGAGAACATAATTAACCAATAATTTGGATTCATTATGAAAAGTTGGCATTCCAAGCGAAGCGAAGCGAAGCGAATACTACACATTGAAATAAAACTAATTTTACGGTTTTTATCGCGTTTATTTAAAGTTTTTACGTTCCCGACCGAATAGATCGGACCGTAAACAACAACTTAATATGAAGGTACCCCAGTTCAAACAATGACAGTACGACGACAAATATCTCAGTCCTCCAGAAACCATGGTTGCTGTAAGGCAGCCGAAACGTATGAATATAAATAATATAAATAAAAACAACGCGATAAAATTCGTAAAATTAGTGAATACATTTAGGAGACCAATTCTGTAAGACCCTTAGTTGCATTATGTCGGGGCTTAGACCTAGCTCAGTATAAATCAGGTATTATCTACTCCATTCCTACCCTCAGTTTAATGATGATTTAGGAAAAAAACCCCATAGGTAATTGACCTCGTATATATTCAGCGAACAACCTCATTTAAAGCCTATTCTGTCCCAGCTCAGTGGACTTATTCCCGTAACGAGAGAACGAAATAATTGATAATCAATACACGAGACGTCTATCATTACTATTTCATACTGAGTATACATTATTCATCCCGCGACTCGCGGAGATTACAATTGGTACAGCGATTATCAGCGGTCCTAATTGGTACCTACTGTTCTTTCATTCGCTTTGTGGGAGATAATTGAGTTCGAACTCTACGATTCTAATTGGAGTACTTTGGACGCAATTAATAATAAGATAGATTGATTCTTATGCGGTAATCGGCCACCTAATATATGAACATTTTTGTATGGACAATGTCAGTGAAAACCGATTAGGTACTAATTATATCAGTTGTAAAATATATGATGTTATTTGTGATCATTTTAATATTTTACTCAGGGTCAGTTTCACGATATCCTAATAACTTCTGTGACAGATTGTACATACAAATTCCGCCAAATAACTTAAGCCATTTGTCGGTAATCTACAAAAAAATAAGGAATACATAGATCGATAAAAACATTACGATGTACAAGTTTGCTCCATCGTAGATCTCATCATCACTTACCATCAGGTGAGATTGAGATCAAATACTTGCCTATAATGTAATAAAAAAAAATCGTAACTGGCACCAGTCGGAACGTGACTTGCAAAAGCATTTTTATAATATATAAAAAATAATTTTCCAAATCGGTTCATAAATGACGGAGATCTGCTGTAACAAACATAAAAAAACAACCGAATTGAGAACCTCCTCCGTTTCGAAGCCGGTTAAAAATAAGCACGAAAGGCATATTTTTATGTCCACAATTTTTTTTTATGGATATTGTAGACAATTGCTTGGCTCCGTTCGACATGAACGTTACCAAACTGTAAGTAACGTCTTTGCGGGCCGTGCTTTATCGTGCAACGAAGAACCAATTAACTGTACACTCGCTGCATCCCACACGAAACTATTTAGATAGGTATTAAACCTTGGCATTTAGAACTTAAAGAAGACGCTACCATTTGTTTTTGCTTTATTCAAATTTATTATAATACCAGCTGCGTCCTGCGGTGCTACCCGTGATTAAAAAGTATGTCCTTTCCCCTAAACTACTACTGCCTATGCAAAAAATCATGTCGATCCTTCGCGCTATGAAAAATTTAAACAAATCTATCCGACGGGATCCATACATTTTACGGGGATAAAAAGTAGCCTATGTGCTATTCTAGACTATAATCTATCTCTGTGTCCAAATTTCATCCAGATCCGTTCAGCCGTTCTGGCGTGATTGAGTAACAACCATCCATCCACTATCCATCCATACAAACTTTCACATTTATAATATTAGTATAGTATAGATTGTATGTTTTTGTTTCACTCATAATGGTATAATCGAAATAACTAGGTGATACTTGTTGGAAATATATTGTTAAACAAATGGGGGCAGAGGAACCCACTGACACTCAGCTTGTAACTATTTCCAATCATAAACCATACAAGTTGATCGATAATTAAAGAAGCCGGCTATCTGCCTCTGTATCAAATAGAATGTCCACTACTTCCTTTTTTTAAGAAGATTCATTCTTCTGACGCGACAGAGTTACAGTTGTAGATTAGATAATTGTTTGCTTGAAGACCTAGCGCCCAACCAAGACTCCTACACCCTACTCCGCAATCAGTGCTTTACTGAAAAAATATGTGATACTTTTGTAGTTCAAATGGGGCAAGTATATAAAAACTTTCTGCCTCAAGCAATCAGTGGGTTAACAACTCTAACAGAGTTACAGGTGTGAGGTAACTTGCACGCAACTTGCTCAAGCGCTTGCCTTGTTACTTGCCCACGGGGGATACACAGATATTTAGAAAAATAAATTTATTTCAGTTTTGCATTGAGCGGGAGAGCGCCCGGTATAATTGCAGTAGTTCCCTATTACGTTGGGGCAGAAACATAACGGCGAATACAGTCAGATAACGAGTAGAATACCATTACTTAGCTACATTATATTGATACGCGACTGAAGTATAAAATACGAAATAGTTCAACGGCAGTTGAATAGTTCCTGAGTGGAAAGCCGCTGGTCTCAAAAAACTAGTAGATTACCAAATGTCAGAATCAGAATCAGAATATTTTTATTCACGTAGACCATTAAGTACAGTACTTATGAATCGTCAAAAGTCACAAAATATTATGCTACTACTTTACCACCCGTTTGGAATGCCGTTCCTATGGATAAGAACGTTCTACAATCCATCAATCTGGCTACAATCTTCAAATTGACACACCATTGACACTCCACTGAAGGGTTTGTAAATTAGCGTAATGAGCCCCTAGATTATGAATTAAAGATCTCGACATTGAATTCGGAAAACGGGAAGTCACGAACAAGCAAACAATAGTGTCAGTAATAACTTTAAACACGTTCAAATAAGGTTGCGTTCTATTCCACCATAAACATTATATACATTCCTAAGGCTGTGTCCCCAGTCGGCAAACTGTCAGCGGCCGACTGAGTGAGTCGCAAATTTGTGGCGAACTGAAATTCGACTAAGCTGCAAACTCAGATCAATTTGCGTGCGTCGCAAGCAAACTGATATGTGTTAGCCGCTTATTTAGGTCGACCGACCGACTGAATTTTCACTGTCAACTGTCAGAACTGACAGTTTGCGGCAAGCGAACTCACTACGCCCGGCGAACAAGCTTATCGCCGCCGCCGACTGGAACCGGTTTTGCTGTGAGTCAGCCGCTCACTGAATCAATCGGCGCGCGCAACACAGCAAACTGCGTAGAGTGAGCACAAACTAGCAAACTGTGAACACTCCATTTCAAATATATGGAAGGGCGTACTAAACCGATACGCCGCTAACTCAGTCGGCCGCTGACAGTTTGCCGACTGGGGACACAGCCTTAAACAAACAAAAGAGTGTTATGAATGCATAGACTGGGCGTGGCTCAAAATGTTTGTTGAAAAAAAATATGGATTTATGGATTTTCCTTTTATTATTGTCATAAATTTTAATTCATCAAAACTGTCACACGTGACTGCAAGTAGAGCACATATTCCATTGTCCAGCCATCCGGATATGCGGATAAAAATATTCGCATAAACAAATTGATTGCTCCCGTGTGTTCCAAACAATACGAATGGTGGAACTTTGTTTTTAATGGTTTGTGCACCACATTGTAAGTCACGGAAATTTTCATCTATACATATAAATAAAATTGGAGTGTCTGTTTGTAATATTAAAATAACCGCTTTTTACTAAGTGCATTTGGATGTATACACGTTACCTATACCGAAACAACATTTTTTAAAATTTTTGTCTGTCTGTCTGTCTGTCTGTCTGTCCGTCTGTCTGTCTGTCTGTCTGTCTGTCTGTCTGTCTGTCTGTTTGTTCCGGGTAATCTCTGAAATGGCTGGACCGATTTTGACGGGAATTTCACTGGCAGATAGCTGATGTAACAAGGAGTAACATAGGCTACTTTTATTTTAGAAAAAAAATAATTGGATCTCTCGAAAAAAAATTAAAACCAATGTTGCAGCGCTGCGCCTGATTAAAGTTTGATAGCAACAATCTGCAATGCGTCCCGCGGGATCAGAACGCGAGCAGGCTGTTGCCAACGGCTGAGTCTTTGTTAAATACCACGCGGACGAAGTCGCGGGCAACAGCTAGTTTTAAATATGAATCTGATAGAGTATAGTTCTAGATTAAACCATGTTAAACCATGATTAGCAATATATAATTCTCTATGTGACTTTTGATCCAACGATTATCTATGGAGTTTCAATCATCCAACATTCTTTACGAACATTGATATCATCCCACTAATATTATAAATGTGAAAGTTTGGATGGATGGATGTTTGTTACTCAATCACGCCAGAACGGCTGAGCAGATCTGGATGAAGTTTGGCACAGAGATATATTATAGTCTGAAATAGCACGTAGGTTACTTTTTATCTCAGTAAAATGTATCGTTCTCGAGGGATAGATTTGTTTTAATTTTTCATAGAGCAAAGGATCGACATGATTTTTTGCATAGGTTTTGGTAGTTTAGGGGTCAGAAAATTACATAGGCAAATTTGAATCCTTTCTAGGATTAAAATTTGCCTATCCCATAGAAACCGTGCATATTTTTATATGCACGGTTTCTATGGGATAGCATACAGGAACCATGCATTTGCAAATGGACATAGAGGAAAAGCACTTACTTTTTAATCGCAAGTAACACCGCGAGGCGCAGCCAGTTAATACATAAAGTCTTGATTCGCTTACTAAATGCACAGAATACGATTCGAAATTCAAAATTATTAAAATCCACGCCAACCAACCGAGTGAGCGGTAACAACGGAATTCCAAATTTAAATCGTCCAATGCATTTGCATACACAGCAGCTGTTGCGCGGCGCATTTCCATTCCGAGTCGGTTATCTGTAAGCGACGGACGCCGCTTGGCGCTCAATAATATTGGCGACCTAAATATTGCCAATTAGAAATAACAGTAATTATTATCCCACTAATATTATAAATGTGAAAGTTTGGATGGATGGATGGATGTTTGTTACTCAATCACGCCGGGAACGGCTGAACGGATCTGCATGAAATTTGGCACAGACATAGATTATAGTATGGAATAGCACATAGGCTACTTTTTATCTCGGTAATTTGTATGGTTCCCGTGGGATAGATTTGTTTTAATTCTTCATAGAGTACCAATAAATTCATTTTTTCATACATTTGATTCTGAGGCGGTACGAAGTTAGCTAGTAATAATTTTTTTAAGCAGTTATAGCCAAGTTGGTAGAGTGCCTTGGATACGAGTGCCGCAGGTTCAAACCCCGGCTTACGCTCCTGGGATTTTTTGAATTTCATATGCGAAACTTATTTTTACACAAAATTATCACTTGCTGGATGGATATTTGGTACTCAATCACGCCAGAACGGCTGAACAGATCTGGATGAAATTTGGCACAGAGATAGATTATAGTCTGGATTAGCACATAGACTAGTTTTTATCTCGATAAAATGTACACTTTTTTATCGCGGGTAACACCGCGGGGTGCACATAGTTATCTATGTAAGTATTATATATTGAATTCGCTCTCAGTCCATTGTACGGTACCCATAATACAAGCGTTGCTTAGTGTGGGACCGTATAGTTGGTGTGTTCGTCCGGCGATTTTTTTTAATCTACTTATCGTGATTCCGTCTTGACATAATGATTACAGAAACACTAAAGAAGCGTTGGCTTCAAGGTTAGTATACGCTTTCTGAATCTATATACCTACTACTTATCTATATACCTACTATATACCTATATACCTATCATACATATAGACAGCAAAGGAAACACGCCGCTCCCTCAGTACAGTTAGAGGCACGATCGCTGACCGCAGCCAAGCATCCAAATTAAGGCTCCTACCAGCAGGTGTATTGAAAACTAAACGCCCTTGCCAACTGTGGAGTTGCAACAGCCTTTTGTTATATACGATCTATCGACAGGTATATATAAAACAAAGTCGTGTTGCACCATTTTTAAATCAAGAACGGGTGGGGTGATTTTTATGATGTTCGATTTTTGAAAGTAAAAACTCGTTAACATAATTCGTTTCTGAGGCGGTGCAAAGTTCACTCGGCCAGCTAATATATAATATAATTTTATTCCTTTCGGTTTTTGAAAGTTACAGACTGATGACGTCGAGATTATTCTTTTTTATTACATGTCATTCTTATGTAGTAAACAATAAAACAAACATCATGCCTGTGGTAGGCAAAGGTGCATCGAAATAAATCCACGTTTTGCTGATGGTGTTTGGTCCCAATGTAACACTGCCTCATATTTCACCAAGCTGCGCCATTGAGGTTTAGCGAAAGTCACGCGGCTTTCCGAAAACGTGTCTTGCCTGCGAGTAGCGCGTACGCTTCAACGTGTCGTGGAACTCGCCCACGTACATGTTGTTGTTCGCCATACGACGACGACTGGTATAGGACCGCAACGAGAGTTACAAAAAAAAAACATTACGTTATAGGCAAGTATTTGATCTCGATCTCACTTGATGGTAAGTGACGATGAGATCCACGATGGAGCATACTTGCCTAGAAGGTACCTGTTCACTCTCGACTTGAAAACACCCTGATTGTAGTCAACGGGTAACAAAGACGCCGGTAACGTTTTGCAATGTCAGTAATAATAATAATTTATTTCATAAATATTGCATTACGCCTTAGTGGACGGCGAGCTTCGAGAAACCTATTCCACAAATTGGACGGACAACGGCGATCGAACGTACCGTGATACTGCTTTTTTAATTTACTATCTATATCACTGGTTTTTTTTTTAAATATACTTTCATTATCAGTCACTTATTAACTCGGATGATAAAAAGGATTCAGAGTTGTGGGACCTCAAAAGTAACGAAGGTCACATAATTAAAAATGTGATATGTGAAGTTTACTTTAAGGAGGAAGCTCAGGGTCAGGGCACGAAATTCAAAATGTCAATGGTTTTTATTATTTACGAAAAACTTGGACATCTTTACGATGTAATTTAGTGTTTTGCGATATTAACATTCTGCATTGGATGTCTCGATGTATACAGTTTGCTTAAAAAAGTACCTAATCCGATACAATACCATAAGGTTTGTAAAAGCCGCTACTTATACAACTTTTAAGAGTTGAGAACGTAAAATTTTGTATGGAAAATGTTATGAACTATTTTTCTACGCGGACAAAGTCGCGGGCATCAGCTAGTTGGTTATAACCATAAAATTAACAGATTATCACATTTTAAATTAAATGGTTGTGTGCTAATAATGAACTCTATTTAGAAATTTGCTCGTGTAAATTACTAACCATGCCCACTTCGGAATTCTCAATTGTGTCTTTGTTAAAAATAAGGCTATAAAAACAAAAAAAAATATTTTTTTAATAAATCCATATTGCCAAACTTTTGTATTCGTATATCCCCAAAAAGTCCGACTACACTTTGCACACAGCTTGGAAAGTCGGTATCGCATTCAAACAAACGAAACAAAAATGCCGAATGTGCTTTGAAATTGACAGTCCGCCGACCGTGGACGCAGTTTTGTGTGAAACACGAACGCCGTTTCTCGGTACGCGAGCGTTTCCAGTCGATGTGTAGGTACCATATAAAAAAAAATACGTTGATGACGTAACAGCGAATTTTGTAACACCAAAACAGCCCACAGAGACGTTAGAAGCATGGAGCCATAGCGCTAAAGAATTTATAGACAAAATATCATCAAGGTTGATTGCCTCCACAGGTGACAGGAGGCTGGCTCTTTCTTCGCTCAAAAAACTAGCTTGATAATACAGCGAGGAAATGCAGCCAGCATTCTTGCCACCGTTCCACGTGGACAAGGTCTTTTTGATACATAGTTTGTTATCATACTATTTTTAAGTTTTTTTTATTTTCCTATTTAGTTTAACAGTAATTGTAAATTTTAATTGAATGAAATATATAAGACTACTAGCTGGGCCCCGCGGTGTTACCCGCGATTAAAAAGTATGTCCTTTGCCTCTATGTCCTGTTCTGTAAATCATGTCGATCCTTTGCTCTATGAAAAATTTAAACAAACCTATCCCACGGGAACCATATATTGCAACGAGATAAAAAGTATGATATGTGCTATTCCAGACTATAATCTATCTCTGTGCCAAATTTCATGCAGATCCGTTCAGCAGTTCTGGCGTGATTGAGTAACAAACATCCATCCTTCCATCCAAACTTTCACTTTTATAATATTAGTGGGATTTAAAAAACAGCCCTGAAATTGTAAGTACTTTCTTCAAATTTTTTTATTGCAAATTGGACAACAAAATCTTGCCTTACGGCCGGTTAACAAAACTTATCCCATTCCCGGCGAAATGACTGCGATTGTACAAGTTAAATTTGTTAATAATCACTTCGGGTTTTAACCGAGTGAGTTCTTGTTATCTTTTGCCAAGATTCAATTTATAGATTCTATTCTATTTATTTTACGAATACTATCGGAATTTGGATTCGCTGACGGCGCACTAAAATTAAGTGATCACGCAATATAGATATACAGGACCTTCTTAGCTCAGCGCCAATTTATACAGTGTGGTTCAGAAAGAGTATATTAACCTTTAAACCGATTAAAAAAAAATGTGACAAAAAATAAAAGAAGGTATAAGTTACTTTGATGATGACATTATTAGCTCAGTGGGTAGTGACACCGCTTTCTGCGCCGATGGTCCCGGGTTCGAATCCTGGTAGGGAAAAACTTTGTGTGATAAGCACGAATGTTTGTACTTAAGTCATGGATGTTTAGTATCTATATAAGTATTACATACTGAGTTCGCCCTCAATCCATTGCACGGTACTCATAATACAAGCGTTGTTTAGTGTGGGACCGTATAGTTGGTGTGTTCGTCTGCCGATGTTATAATATTATGAGATAATTTATCACAAGTATCGCTGTTATAACGGGTGTACGTAGTTCTTATCTATACTATAATATTATAAATGTGAAAGTTTGGATGGATGGATACATGGATGGATGTTTGTTACTCTTTCACGCCCGAACGGCTGAACGGATCTGGATGAAATTTGGCACAGAGATAGATTATAGTCTGGAATAGCACATAGGCTACTTTTTATCCCGGTAAAATGTATGGTTACCGTGGGATAGATGTTTTAACTTTTCCTACTTTTTATCGCGGGTAACACCGCCGGGCGCAGCTAGTTACAATATAAAACATAGAATGAGCTTTAAGAGAAAGTGGCAAGGGGGCCAACATCTCTGAACATACTGATTTACACATATTTGCTGTATGTTAACATCTCTCGCGTGTTTTAGGTTTCTACTTCGAAGCTGTAGCATCCTCCAAATCGGTTCAGCGACATCTATCGAAGCGAATTGGTAACTCCCATTGTATATCTAGTCATAGCGTATCTCGAAGTTAGTTTGTAAGTTTGTCTGGGAATCATTACGAAGCGGCTGCGTGAATTTTAATTAAACTTATCACAGGTTGCCCGGTGACCAGGCATGACATACGGTAGCGAGACGTGTCCCTGACTATGGGCCTCATAAGAAAGCTCAAGTGGTCGTGGGCAGGGCACATAGCTCGCAAAACCGATGGCCGTTGGGGCAGCAAGGTGCTAGAATGGCGACCACGAATCCAAAGACTTATTGTAGGACGACCTCCCACAAGGTGGACCGATGATATCACACGCGTAGCAGGAAGCCGTTGGATGCGAGTGGCGGAGGACCGTGATGTGTGGAAGTCATTGGGGGAGGCCTATGTCCAGCAGTGGACGTCTTTCGGCTGATAGATAAATAGATAGATCACAGGTTAACCTTTTTATTCACAAAACTTACGCGGTTGACGGCGGGTCTATTCTTACTGTATTCTTTCACATAGATATTGTGAAATCAATATTGTTATTCAAATTACAATAATTACCTTGTTTCTCCATTTTCGAGTTCGAATTTCGCAATCCCGAATACAACCGAACCGAATTACTGCGTCATAACACGCCAGTAATTATCTCGTCGCCGGATTGTAGATTTATATTCCAATATTTCGGATTTATTCTTTTGTTTTTTGTAATTCTTGATAAATGTTCGTGGATCGTATTTCGGGAGTGCAAGATTTTAACAAAGTGTTGACTTATGAAATTTATTGGGTTTCACGGTATAAAAATATCAAATTCAGATTTTTGAGTTTTTCATAAATAAAAGAAGGGTTGTCTTATAATACCTACTAGATATTACTCAAAGTATTGCCGTCTCGCTCATTCCCTTCGACCATAAGAATGTCAGCAGCAATACATCCAGTTTAATAATCTTTAGTTCGAAAGGAATAAATATTAATATCGAAATTTAGTTTTCATACCGCGTACCTTCGAGATAAGATAGTTGGAAACCGTTGAAATTGGGCATCCTACTTTGATAAGTCGATCCAATAGTTGACTATTCATTTCAGATAGTATTATTGTTGAAGCGAAACGGATTTCTAAATGGAAATTTGAAATCTATATAAATAAATAAAATTGGAGTGTCTGTTTCTAATATTAAAATAACCTTTTTACTAAGTGCATATGGATGTATACACGGTACATATAACAAAACATTTTTTTTTAAATGTGTGTCCATCTGTGTGTCTGTCTGTCTGTGTATTTTGGATAATCGCTGAAATGGCTGGACCGAATTTAACGGGACTTTCACTGGCAGATAGCTGATGTAACAAGGATTCATTTAAGCTGTTTTTATTTTAGAAAAGATTTTCTGTTTAATACCACGCGGACGAAGTCACGGGTAACCACTAGCCGTCAGATAAATACGTAGCTGATTTGGCCGCTACACAGAACTACTATATAAACCAGAACAGACAGAAAGCCAACATTGAAATGGCAACATTTATTCATAGGAAACAATTTCATTTAATCCAACTGGGCGCTTAATTAAAATGCTCTTGAAGAATAATATCATTCCTCATATGTTATAGTGCACCATCCAACCGGATGAAATAATTCTGTGTTTGGTACACAGCTTGACGATAGTTCCAACGTAGGCCAATTGGCATACTACCTTATATAATTGTCTAGATCCTAGTTGCTCAACCTATCACGTAGTAGATAAATAAATATCGCCAGAAGAACACACCAACTATACGGTCCCACACTAAGCAACGCTTGTATTACGGGTAACGTACAATGGACTGGAGGCGAACTCAGTATATAATACTGATATAGATAATGTCTATGACTCGGGTACAACCATTCGTGCTCATCACACAAAGTTTGTCCCTACCAGGATTCGAACCCGGGACCTGCAGCACAAAAAGAAGCGTCACTACCTTCTGCTGATCATGTCGTCGAATTTCTTTAATATTTGTAATAAAGTCTATTTTTGGGCAAGCCTCCCGATTCTTTCTTCACATCACCGTTTTAATAGCGACTTTGAAACCGTTTTGCTCCTCCAAGCTTATTTCGAACGATAAATTATTTTTGTACATACCAAAGGGTGAAGGAAACCCATATATTTCGCGAGACCATTACTCCGCGCTAAGTGTGCAGAGACCGTTTAACGTTACATCAAAATATAAAAAAAAAATCTTGCGTGAAATATGGATGACATGTTGAACGGACACATAGTTTGTAACTAGGTTTTCAGCGTGGCTCTGCTCGCAACACCATTGATTTTGCTCTGCTACACGACTCAATGGTGACATCTTCATGATAAATAATTATAAGAATACCAGCTCTTTTTAATGCCCCACTGCTGGGCCCGGGCCTCCCCTCAATGCGAGGGAGATTATGAGTCCACAACACTGGCCCAGTGCAGGCAGGCAACATTATGTGAACAATGAATCTTTGTAATTTTTTTTCGTCAGTATCCCTGTCTTCTAAGTATTGACGTCTTAAAATTAAAATAAAAAGCCCCCAATCTATTACAATTTATAATTGCATTAATTTGTTTCGAAAGAATGATCATTGTCATGCATTGTCAATATCCATACTAGCGTACTAGTTTTACTGTAGAATGTCAAATAGAGTTAAAATAATAGTTCAATGGATGCTAGACTACAACTTGGTATATGCAAATAAGATTCCAACCAACTCTTGCAACTCATATTTGCATAATCACCGGATGAAATGCAAACATTAGGTCGCTAGCTCTCTCTCTGCTTGCTTTTTGAACGAAGAACGGAAAAATGAATCTTTGAACAGGATGTTTGAAAAAAAAAACCATTAATTTTCAACTTTTAGAAGAATTGATAGCCAAATGTAAAAATGGGGCAAAGATTTTTTGCTTTTTTCTCTTATTCATGTGCAAATCTTATTTCGGCAATCATTATACATTGAAATAAAACTAATTTTAAGGATTTTATCGCGTTATTATAATGTTTTTTACGTTCCCAACGTTTCGGCTGCTTACAGCAACCATGGTCACGGGAGAACTGAGGAGTTGACGTCCTAGTGTCATAGTTTGACCGGGGTACCCTCATATTTAGTTGTTGCTTGCGGTCCGATCTACTCAGAAAGGGCTCACAGTGTCTTGAGGCTTACAATGGTGGTTTTGGATTCTATTGAAATTCAGATATTTTTTAATTTCAATGATCTCGCGTATGTTTCTTGGTCGGAATCGGTGTTCTTTTTCTAGGATCTGTGGCTTATCAAATCTGATATAACCGCCATTATATCAGACGAACGAAACGATGTTAGTAATTTAGGGTTTAAACTGAGAATCTTCAGTGCAATAAGAATTCGAAAGTTTCACTGAAAATTGCAGTATTTTTTATGACCATTTAAATATATATATTTTTTTTGTTTTATCATTAAATGTTTGGCAAGTATTTGATCTCGCTCTCACCTGATGGTAAGTGATGATGAGATCTACGATGGAGCATACTTGCCTAGGCAGGAAGGCAGCAGTAGATCGAGACGCTACATTCACTAGGCACATGCAGCGCAGCTGATCTGACCCGCCATCCATCAATGGCAACACCGAACCTCATGCCGGAACACGGCTAGGCCGCTTGGCGACATGGCTTTGTTCAGTGGGTGGTGACTAGCCACGGCCGAAGCCTACCACCAGTAGAGTTGTCACCTAGTTGGCACCACCCAGGGTCACGTGTAGGGTATCTCGAGGGTATTTAATTCTCCTACGGACGAAGGTGACTCGACCCCACCAATATTACATAGATACAATCATTGTCATAGTCAATTGTAGAGCCCTTATCTATGTGTAGTTCTTACATCTACCCCTCCTTTAGGCACCACCCCTAAGGAAAGGCAGACGTAAACAACCCCTTAATAGAAAAATACTTAACACGCTTTAGGGTGGCTACCCTTATTACGAGTGTGTCAGCTCGCCCGTAAATTGGATTTGTCCAATCGATTCCATTCCATCGTTCCGTATTTAATTCACGTTCGAAGCGAAATTTTATTAGTTTGAAGACTTAGAATGTGACAGAACCCTTAGCATGAGTTTTGTAGGTATTCATTTAAAAACAACGAAGCTAAACATCGTGAGGAATCTTGAACCGATTTCAAAATCTTTTTTTAGCTATCCAAAAATTGTACCTAGTAGGTACCCATAAAACAAATACTACAGTGCCGCCACGATAAAACGGCAGCTAGCGTTTTGCTTCGGCCGCAATTGTTCCCGTAACGATCGCGAGTGCCGTCAAGTGGGCCGGAAACCGATAACGGGACATAATTTATGTCATGGCTACACAGACAATGCACTTCTGAAGCGATACACGCGCCAGTCATTTTGTGTTCCTATTATAACGAATTATTGACTATCGTTAAGTGCGAGATTATTCGTAAGCTAACTGTATAATTTATAGTCTACCGTATTTAGACATTTTGTATGGAGAATTGAAAGTTTTAAATACCGTCCGCTAGAGGGGCTTTTCAATTCTCCATATGAAATTTTAGAGTATAAAGTATACGGATAGCTTACAAATAATCTCGCACTTAACGAACAGTTCGTCAGTAATTCATTATAATAGGATCACAAAAAACTGACATGCCGTACGTCAAGTGCAAGATTATTCGTAAGCTAACCGTATACTTCATATTCTACCCCCCAAATTTATAAACAGTTATAATAGCATTACAATGGACTTTGCAGAGGAAAAAGTGATACAATTTATAGAAAGTTATAATCCATTATAACTTTCTATAAATTGGTGGGTAGGTACGTATTAAGAGATATTTCAAGTTATTGATGGATGAGTATTTATATAATGATAATGTGTAAATGCCTCCGTAGTAATAATAATACCAGCCATTTTTAATGTCCCACTGTTGGGCATGGGCCTCCCCTCAATGCGAGGTGGAGTCGGCCATAGTCCACCACGCTGGCCTGACTTCACACATCTTTCGAGGGGTTCTCTCAGACACGCAGGTTTCCTCGCGATGTTTGCCTTCACCATTTAGCAAGTGATAATCGTAGTTGAAAATGAGATTCGCACATGAAATCCCAGAAGTGCAAGCCGGGGTTTGAACATGCGATCCTCGTTACCGAGGTAAGCGTACCAACTTGGCTATCACTGCTTCCGTAGGCCTGAACAAAATAAATTATTTCTCTAGCCTTTGACTTTGAGAATATCAAAACCATTAAATTATACGATTCTATTCCTTTTCCAATCCTATATTATTTTATCGGTGCACCGCCATGTGGTTTTCAATTGTCTCCGGAACAATTCGGAAATTCAACGATGCGCAAATAAATACCAGTCGTATTTTACCGGGTTAAGATACATAATCTATTGCGTTGGTGCTTTTATGTTCATTCGTGGTCCATTTTCAGTTTGATGAATGTTGCCCATGCTGCTGTCAGGAACATGGATAGCACATTCGGACTTAGTACACATAGGGTATGTTTACAAACTACAGTCGAGGACACGAATTATGGCACTCTATGACAGTTTAGATACTTTGAATTTCTCTCCGATTACCTCCCACACTATTCGTCGCCTACCGGAATCAGACACCATGCAAGAACAGGTGCCGCTAAAAACGTATCACTCATCATTCATCAAATTGAAGACAATAATTGAAATAGTTGTCAGGTGTCATATGGGCCATCATTCGTAGCCAGGAGTGTACTATTTATAAATAATTTTATGAGATAATTGAATGACTAAAATTATTTCTTAACTAAAATATAGAAACATACCTGCACCCCTGACGACCTGATTAGCGCAGTTGGTATTGACCCTGCTTTCTGCGCCGAGGGTCCCAGGTTGTAATCCCAGTAGGGACACACTTTGTCTGATGAGCTCGAATGTATATACCTGAGTCATGGATGCTTACTATCTATATAAGTATTGTACACCAAGTTCGCCCTCAGTCCATTGTACAGTCACTCATGATAAAAGCGTCGCTTAGTGTGGGACCATATAGTTGATGTGTTCGTCTGGCGATTATTACTATCCCTCAAATTAAAAAAATAAATAAGCCGATGCAAAGTGCAAGCAAGATAAATCTCACGTTAGTAGGTACTCCTTAGTAATGAAAGAAGATTTGGATTGGCACATTGCATTTAGTTGAATATACTTGGAACATTCATAATAATTGAATATTCCATATATATCCAACTTGTGAATATTCCAAATATATTCAAATTGAAGCAATGTGTCAATTACACCAACATGTAATTAAACCTAGCCACGTACTAAATTCTCATATCCTGGCCGTATACACACAGATGCTGGGAGAATGACATAGTTCGTATAAGATGGTATAATGTTGTAGCTCCTTAATCTATAGAATAACTGTGAATCGTGCCACACAAAAACTGTAGCCTACAAAAGCACTTATTATTATAATTTATACATATAAATAAAATTGGAGTGTCTGTTTGTAATATTAAAATAACCGCTTTTTACTAAGTGCATTTGGATGTACACACGTTACCTATACCGAAACAACATTTTTTACAATTTTTGTCTGTCTGTCTGTCCGTCTGTCTGTTTGTTCCGGCTAATCTCTGAAATGGCTGGACCGATTTTGACGGGACTTTCACTGACAGATAGCTGATGTAACAAGGAGTAACTTAGGCTACTTTTATTTTAAAAAAAAAACTCACGAAAAAAAATAAAAACCAATGTTGCAGCGCAGCGCCTGATTAATTTTGATAGCAACAACCTGCAATGCGTCCCGCGGGCTCAGAACGGGCGAGCAGGCTGTTGTCAACGGTTGTCTTTGTTAAATACCACGCGGACGAAGTCGCGGGCAACAGCTAGTCTATACTAAAACACTCATCCAAATTTACGACTGACAATAAAACTGATATTAGGACAAACGCTTCGAACACTCAAAACGTATTGTTAGAGATAATTTCTTCATTAATTTTACGTTGGGATATCATTGCGAAAGGTTAATGGCGCAGATAAGGTCACCTTTGGTTGGTTTTCCTATGTAGATTATCCTCTCGAGACGATTGCAAGAAAATCGAAAGCACTCAAATTACATTTGACTGAGCTATCTATTTTTTTTTTCTATTTTATTCTATCAGCCGAAAGACGTCCACTGCTGGACTAGGATTTCCCCAATGAATTCCACACATCACGGTCCTCCGTCACTCGCATCCACCGGCTTCCTGCGACGCGTGTGATATCATCGGTCCACCTTGTGGGGGGCCGTCCTACACTACGTCTTCCGGTTCGTGGTCGCCATTCTAAAACCTTTCTTAGCTATCTACTTTATTTAAAAAAAAACTATGCGCAGTTCAATATAGCACTACTTAGTTGTTGTTATCATACAATTATTTTTGGCTAAACTACTTAATAATCTATACATCTATACATATAAATAAAATTGGAGTGTCTGTTTGTAATATTAAAATAACCGCTTTTTACTAAGTGCATTTGGATGTAAACACGGTACCTATACCGAAACAACCTTTTTTAAAATTTTTGTCTGTCTGTCTGTTTGTTCCGGGTAATCTCTGAAATGGCTAGACCTATTTTTACGGGACTTTCATTGGCAGATAGCTGATATAACAAGGAGCAACTTAGGCTACTTTTATTTAAAAAAAACATAGGATCTCACGAAAAAAAATTAAAACCAATGTTGCAGCGCTGCGCCAGATTAAGTTTGATAGCAACAACCAGCAATGCGTCCCGCGGGCTCAGAACGCGCGAGCAGGCTGTTGCCAACGGTTGTCTTTATTTAATACCACGCGGACGAAGTCGCGGGTAACAGCTAGTATCATATTATATAATAGGACAATGTTTAAGCGAATATAAAGTCCGAATAGTTTGAAAATTAAGAATAAAACAACTTACCAACGGTCACAATTTTAAACACACACCACACTATACACAAAAGTGTCTACCTCGTGAAATACATAGAAATAAATGTACACAACACTGTGCTCACACGTTAGGTCACCCATAAACGTGGGATACACAATTACGTCACAGACACACGAAATCGTCAAAGTCCAAAATGTCCCTCGCCGTGTTGACAATTAGACGGTGATACCAACCGCAGAGCAAATTACAAATGCCTGTGTTGGAACAGTATGGAGACGGCTTTTGTGTTCCATTTTGTTAGTAGTTTGAAAGAATGGCTACACCAATATTATTGAAATAAAACTATTTTTTAAGGATTTTATCGCGTTTATTTTTCGTTTTACGTTCCCGACGTTTCGGCTGCTTTACAGCAACCATGGTCACGGGAGGACTGAGGTGGTTGACGTCCTGGTGTCATAGCTTGAGATGGGGTAAGTACCCTCATATTTAATTGTAGCTTGTGGTCCGCAGCAAGTGCTCACAGTGTCTTGAGGTCATGTACCAGTATTCGAACCCGGAACCTTTGGCTCAGAAGCCAGGATCACTACCAACTGATCTAATCAGGTCGTCGAACGACAAAATGACAACGCAATAAAAAAACGATTAAAAAGTATAATTTCAAATTTATTTACCGCGCTCCACTCTATAACGATGCACTTTCCAGCAAAACGAGTGAAAAAACAAAAGCATAGATAACTGTAGTACAAAAATAAAACTTTTCCTGCCACGAATGGCCACAAGGAATGTATATTTTTAAAATGGCGTAGCTTTTATTAAGTACTAGCTGCGCCGCGCGGTGCTACCCGCGATTAAAAGTTAAGTTTAAAAAACACGGTTCCTGTATGCTATCCCATAGGAACCGTGCATTTTTTCGGGATAAACATTAGCCTATGTCATTTTCTGACCCCTAAACTACCATTACCCATGCAAAAAATCATGTCGATCCTTTGCTCTATGCAAAATTAAAACAAATCTATCCCACAGGACCTATACATTTTACCGGGATAAAAAGTAGCCTATGTGCTATTCCAGACTATAATCTATCTCTGTGCCAAATTTCATCCAGATCCGTTCAGCGGTTCTGGCGTGATTGAGTAACAAACATCCATCCATCCAAACTTTCACATTTATAATATTAGTGGGATGTAATGCTTTTTTTGTGTATAAAACATTCTATGCTTTATTTTTTAGCTCTAAATTATTACGAAACCCAATGACAGCTAAGTTGATGGATCGCTCGCTGTGGAAACAAGGAGTGTAGATTCAAACCCTAGCTCACACCGCTGGGATTTTCGAATATCAGAAAATACAAATATCATTATTTTCCTTGCCAACTGGACACCCAATCGGCCAAGATAATAAAAATTAATTATTTTTTCGTTATAGTAATTAATAGTAATAATCTAACAAAATATTTGTACCGTTGTTATTTATAAGTACACCAGATTTGACCTCTTTAGGGGTCGAATTTTCAAAAATTCCTACTTGGTACATTCTAGGGTACTCTAGGAATATATCCTTTAAGTTTCATATCAAAAGGTCCACCGGTTTATACTGTGCGTGTCTACTAGTCAGTCAGTGTTACTTTTTTTTTTAAATTACATTGTAGGCAATATTTGATCTCGATCTCACCTGATGGTAAGTGACGATGAGATCTACGATGGAGCATACTTGCCTAGGTAGGAAGGCGGCAGTAGATCGAGACGCTAAATTCACTAGGCACATGCAGCGCAGCTGATCTGACCCGCCATCCATGAATGGCAACACCGAACATCATGCCGGAACACGGCTAGGCCGCTTGGCGACATGGCTTTGTTCAGTGGGTGGTGACTAACCACGGCCGAAGCCTACCACCAGTAGAGTTGTCACCTAGTTGGCACCACCCAGGGTCACGTCTAGGGTATCTCGAGGGTATTTAATTCTCCTACGGACGAAGGTGACTCGACCCCAAAACGAAACGAATTCTATTAAGTACATACTAGAATATTGCCAGACGAACACACCGACTACACGGTCCTACACTAAGCAACGCTTGTATTATGTGTACCGGACAATGGACTGAGGGCGAACTCAGTATATAATACTTATATAGATATTAAACATCCATGACTCGGGTACAAATATTCATGCTTGTCACACAAAGTTTGTCTCTGCCAGTATTCGAACCCGGACCATCGGTATAGGTCGATATAACATTTGCTGGTGGCTGGGTAATGTTATATACGAGTAAATTATTTATTATTATTTAAAATCAGAGTGCGTATTTTAAATATTTTAATATTAATTCAAAATTATCACCAACTATTAAATTAAAATTATTAAGCTTCTACAATAAAATAGATAAGCCACATAAAAGTTTAATCGCCACTAAATTAAAATGCCACCCAAATTCTATGTAGATTCATTAAAATAGACCTTATGAGTGAATATATTTATGAGCCATAATCATAATCCGTATATTAGTGATATTATATTTATTCCACATTTAGCTATTTAATAAGGGTACCCATATTCATTCTCGGAAAGACTTTGAGCTGTATTTGTAATATGTCAAGAATCGTAATTAATTAAATAGAATCAAAAATCTGGATCGAGCGATGAATAACCAAATATTTTTATTTTCTTAAAAATCTATTTATAAATATAAATGACAGGGATATATATTTTTTTTCTATCTTCGTAATAGTCCAAACAGATATACAATAAAAAATATTTCTTGCTTTTTTTTTTGGATAGAACAACGTCACTGGGAGAAATCGTCAGCTAGTGCTTATAAAAAAATAATCTTATAACACCAAAGTGTCGTCACAAACGAATTAAGGTAACCGAAACACATCCAAACCTCACCAGTTGCGCTCAGTTTAACATGGAATCGGCAAAGTGTGGGTGTGTATACCTAAAACTTGTTACGCCGCGATATGATATAGAACCCGAGTCAGTTACACAGCAATTTGAGGCTTTGTTCCATAATTCTAGCAAAGCATAGCCGAGGGAATAGGGCGAACGGTGTAAATGAGCTAGCACAGGTTAGCACACACACCTGAAAGCCTCAACGGTCCCGGACCCCCTATGTTCCAGATAATTAAAAAGTTTTTAACGTGATTTACTTTGTGTAATGAACAGTGACAAAGAGACTGTTTACGTGCTTAGATTAAATCCCCAAATTAAAGAATTGTTATTTAAAAAAAAAAGATAGTAGCTATTCCCCGGGACTCGACTACGATCACACCTCGTCGTCTTTGTTGGTCACCGCTGTGAATCCTGGCTTACAGGAGTAAAAGTGGAGAGAATGTGTGAGACGCCAAGTCCCAAAATAAATAACGATAGGCAGTTTAAAATGTAGGAAGTGTAGGACGGCCCCCCACAAGGTGGACTGATGACATCACACGCGTCGCAGGAAGCCGGTGGATGCGAGTGGCGGAGGACCGTGATGTGTGAACGTCTATCGGCTGATAGATAGATAGTTTAAAATAATTTTGTGTCAGTCCATCAGGTCATGGAGGACATTTCCAGGGTCGTGTGGGTCCGAGACCGTCGAAGGGAGGTCTAGATTTGCGGTTCGCAATGTTTGGTTTAGTTTCTGAACAATGAACGAATGCATTTCCGGGACAATTACATTAAAGGAGTATTTGAGTCTGGCGATATTTCTTTATTTATTTTATTCGATATTTTTATGTTTTGTGAAATATGTAGGTATGGGTAGAACTAACAGATGTCGTGTGAAGCTCGTCTACGTTTTGTCTTCGACAATTCTCCATTTTAATATTGCGAACTGTCTGCTTCTGACGTGTACGACCTATTCCCAGCACGTCTGGGCGTGGCGAACCTATACTCCATGTAAGGTATGTGTCCATCATGAGCGCACAAAAGAAATTGAATAAGTATGTATGAAAACCGTAACTTAAACCAAACAATTCGGCCAAATATTTGGTTTGGTAAGTTCTAAACTGAATAATGTTCAGTAATTGGTTTAATTCAAAAATCCATGTTCAGCGTATCTCATTTTTTTTTATTATTGTTACTCAACACTCATTAAGCAAATAATAATGATTACTTAACCCACTTAAATACACCTGAAAACTATATTTTAAAAGCGTTGCATTTAAAATTAACTCATTCCGGATGTTTTAAATTCGTATGTCATCGTACGACGTTAAACACCTCAGTCCTCCCTTGACTATGGTTGCCGTAAAGCAGCCGAAACGCCGGGAACGTAAAAAACATAAAATAAACTCGATAAAATCCGTAAAATTTGCTTTATTAAATGTAAATTTTGACGATATAATTATATTATTGTTCGTCATGGGTATACCCGAGCCTTTACCAAGACGTCTATACCAATAGCTCAGGAAAAGGTCCCCAATTGCAGATACCATAAACCCATACTTATATTCACATAAATCGCAGATAATAACAATTGGGCCCACCGTTGTCCTTCCTTATACGACCTTTTAAGAACTCTCAACGCGCCATTTGGTGCTATAGCGTTCCACAAATTTAATTCTGCTGATGTTGAACTAGAATTTCTTGGGCATCTCAAAAGATTTTGGTGTTTATGAATGTGTAGAGACAAATTTGCACACCTTTTTATAGATCGACTTAACAAGATTATAAAACTAGAAACGAGTGGTATAATATACACGGTTGCTGGTACCCTACTTTTTGTGCCGAGGGTCCCGGATTCGAATCTCAGTAGGGACAAACTTTGTGATGACCACGAATGTTTGTACTCAGAATATTTTTTATTCATGTAAACCATTTACTACAGTACTTATGAATCGTCAAAATAGATACAAAATGCTGAGCTACAACTTTACCACCCGTTCGGAATTCCGTTCCTATGGAGAAGAACGGGCAAGAAGCTCCACCAAGCTTTGTTTTATAAAAGCCATTCTTTTTACAAAAAAAAAACATAAAAAAGTAAGCTCCAGTAGGATGCCATGCGAGGCGCAAACACGCTACACTTTGACATCATAAATCTTGATATTTGAGCGATCAATCCCAGGCTGCTTTATCATCCAAATAATCCAAGATTCTGTAATAACCCTTACGACATAGATTAGTTTTCACGGTTGTTTTGAAGTTATATACAGGAGCATGATAACGAAAATATGGGGTAACGGTTCCACCATAATATTGTAAACATTTATTTCACTTGACTGCGCACTTTGTTTTTATTGGATGATATCATCCGAGTATATTTTTTTTTTCTTTTTACAATATCTCCGGATTAGAGGGGAAAAGTTGCGAACTCATTGTATATACGAGTATGATGTTCTGTTTGTATTTCTTTCGCAAGCTTACCTCAGTTTGTATCTCGGTTCGCTATTTGTATCATGGGGTCGCTCTATGTCATTCGAAGTATCGAGTGTTCCAATTCGGTTGGGTCATCCAATTCGGAAAGTTATCGAAGTCCAGATACCCGTTGATTTGTAGAGTCCCGCTTTTCCAACACAACAAAAATAAATTATGAATCAGAATCAGAATATTTTTCATTCATGTAAACCATTAAGTACAGTACTTATGAATTGTCAAAGGTTACAAAATGCTAAGCTACTACTTTACCACCCGTTTGGAATGCCGTTCCTATGGCGAGGAACGGGCAAAAAACTCCACGGTTGCTCTTTTTTAAAAAGATCTTTTTCATTTTTGAGCAGCATATTGTTATGGGTATGTGAGAACAATGTACGAACGGCTAAGCAGACTTTAGCAGCTGATCAAAAATAATGCCAACCTGTACGTCAAATGCGAGATTATTCGTAAGCTAACCGTATACTTTATAGTCAACGTATTTGGACATTTTGCATAGAGAATTGAACAGCGCCTCTAGTGACAGTATTTCAGACTATCAATTCTCCATACAACATGTCGAATTACGTTGAATATAAAGTGTACGGTTAGCTTAGAAATAATCTCGCAATTGATGTTCTCATTAGCTCAGTTGGTATTAGCTCTCCTTCTTGTACCAAGGGTAATCTTGGTAAGGTCAAACATTGTGTGACGGGTACGAAAGTTTGTATCTGAGTCATGGTCTGGGCCCGCCCGCATAATAAAAGCGATACTTAATTTGGGACCGTACAGGGACTCAATTCTGCTAATTTACAAACGCTTCAGTGGAGAGTCGATATCGTGTCTGAAGTTTTCTCCATAGGAACGGCATTCCGAACAGTTGGTAAATCAGTAGCATAAAATTTTTGTAACTTTTGACGATTCCTAAGTGCTGTACATAATGGTCTAGGTGAATAAAAAATATTCCGATTCTGTGTCGATTGAATGATTTTAGACATTTGGTAGTCTACTAGTTTTTCAAGACCAGCCATTCAACTGCCATTTAACTATTTCGTATTCTGCACTTCAGTCTTGTATCAATGTAATGCAGCTAAGTAGGTATTCTACTCGTTATCTGACGTGTCTAGCAGTCGACACACAACCATTAACACTGAAATGAGACTCCATCAAGACGATATTAAAGTTTTAGCAGAATAGCCAATCTGTCACAGTCGTAATGGAACCTCAATAGTGTGTCGCTGGAATGGCAATCGTATGCCATTTTATTTAAATTAGCAGAATTGGGCCCCAGTTGGTGTGTTCGTCTGGCGATATTATTTTGAGTCAAACAAGCAAAACGGGTAAGACTCCAAATGTTCAATTATATTTACAACTCTACATGTGAGTAAATAATTATCTAGTCTAGACAAAAAAACCGCGAAGCTATGCCTAGATTTTAGCAAAATAACAAACAAAAACAAACTTTATTCATTTACGTTGTAAGTTTAACTTGTATAAATATTAATATTGTTTTATATTAATATATTTATTTATTCGTATCAACCAACGTGTTTCGTAAACGCTCATTTTGTTTCAACGACTTTTCCAAGTTGTGAGAACAAAATTTGTTTTTCTACATAGATATAATTTGTGGCCTTAAAAATAGCGATCCTTTTTAGAAAGTAGACATTCTTATCAAGTTTTAACAAAGCTACGTATATACACAAACACACATACATCAAACAAACAAACTACTTATATTTCTTTAGGATATAATACCACTTTTAATCCCACTGCTGGGCACGGGCCTCCCCCTCAATGCGTGGATTAGGCCATAGTCCACCACGTTGGCCCAGCGCGGGTTGGCGCACTTCACTCGTCTTTCGAGGTTCTCTCACACATGCAGGTTTCCTCGCGATGTTTTCCTTCACCGTTGAGCAAGTGATAATCATGATTGAAAATGAGATACGCACATGAAATCCACAAATCCCAGAGGTCGATGAAACATAGCTTATATCACTCAGGAATAATTTGCTTTCTATCAGTGAAAGTAATTTAAAATGGGTCAGTAGTTCTGGATATTACCCTCTATATACAAACTCACAAATCGTATCTTTATTATATTATTATCTTATGGATAGATATTTAATACAACCAGAAATCCCGGCAAGGTGCGTACCGTGTCACAATTAAATATATCAGAAAATCTGAAATGTTTCCCAAGTTATAATAATAATTGTTCTGCTATTCGGAACGGGGACAAATTAAAAAAGAAAAGATCAGGAAAATCGGCTTACCCATTTTTGTGTTATAAATTGTGTACTAACACGACTTCGATTCATCTATACATCTATACATATAAATAAAATTGGAGTGTCTGTTCGTAATATTAAAATAACCGCTTTTTACTAAGTGCATTTGGATGTATACACGTTACCTATACCGAAACAACATTTTTTACAATTTTTGTCTGTCTGTCTGTCTGTCTGTTTGTTCCGGCTAATCTCTGAAATGGCTGGACCGATTTTGACGGGACTTTCACTGGCAGATAGCTGATGTAACAAGGAGTAACTTAGGCTACTTTTATTTAGAAAAAAAATAGGATCTCTCGAAAAAAAATTAAAACCAATGTTGCAGCGCAGCGCCTGTTTAAGTTTGATAGCAACAATCTGCAATGCGTCCCGCGGGATCAGAACGCGCGAGCAGGCTGTTGCCAACGGTTGAGTCTTTGTTAAATACCACGCGGACGAAGTCGCGGGCAACAGCTAGTATAGCATATATATTGGAATAAAACGAATTTGAAACGTCGGGAATGTAAAAACATAAAATCTGTAAAATTAGTTTTATTTGAATGTGTAGCATTCGCGTAAATATAAGAAATCAATACGTAAACTAGATAGATATAATCATTTTTGATTAGATTATTTAGATTACAATTATTATTTTAATATTTCCTTTCATGATTATGCCCTGTTGCTAAGTCCAATGACCATATTCTGGTCACCAGAAAAAATATTATCGACTGTCAAACAGCTCTTTTTAGGGCCGCACAATAAACATTGCAAAAGGTTAAAAAAAATGCACAGCTCAACAAAACATTTTCACAGTTAGCCAAAGTTTTGTTATTTCGAAGCCGCAATAACATGATTCATTCAGTCTTTATCATCGCTTCGCTTCATATTATAGGTGCGAAAGAGAAAATATAAATTCACTAGTATATTTTGATATGAGACCAAATGCCTCGAAAAGCATTGTAATATAATTTTATGCTAGCGTAAAAATGAGACGCGGCCTCACCTCGCTCATTAAGGTAAGGTTTGTTTTGAAAAGAGCGATAAGCGATAAATTATATCTAATGATATAACGTGCAAGCTATACAGGATGATTCAGAGAGGGCATACTAAGCCTCAAACCTGCGCTTCTTTAACGTGTTTGTAATCACCATGCAAAGTTAAAATCTCGATTAATCTGGATTAGAACAAAATGTTTTCACAATCTGTCATTTTGTTGGATAAATAATAATTATTTTAAATTGAAATTCTGGCTTCACATTGCACTAAGAATTTAGCTTTTTTGCATGAAAATTTAATATAGCCTCCCTAAGTATTTAATTTCTATTTGTCATTGTGACATCGTAAAAGTTTACAGCATCAATGAACACCCGTTGTAGTATGTTCAAAAGTTGAAATTACCTTCTTATCCTTACAGCGTAACTGTAATGGAATGACGTTAAGGCGTATTTTTGAACTCAATTTGAAGGCGAAATGTATAGGAAAGTGTGTTGTTGTGATAAACGAAATTCTCCCCTATTTGTTTGTAATCAAGGGTAAATATTCCTCGTTGTTTTGTTTGGAAACCAAACAGGATTGAATGTTTGAAAGCATCTAAATAGGAATAAAATGTCGTTGATGTGATGAAACGAAATGGAATGGTTTGGACCATACAATAAGTAGGCATAAATTATAAATTATTATCATATATATATGACATAGATATAGGAAGTGTGATATTCAGATGATAATAAATAACGGCTCGCACCTCTGAGATTTCTGGATTTTATGTGCGTGTCTTATTTTCACCCGTGATTATCATATGCTAAACGGTGAAGAAAAAAATCGCGAGGAAACCTGCATTTCTGAGAGAACCCCTCAAAAGACGTTCGAAGTCCACCAGCCCGCACTGGGCTAGGGTGGTGGACTATGGCATAATCCCCCTTGCATTGAGGGGAGGTCCGTGCCCAACAGTGGGACATTAAAAGGGCTGGTATTATGATTATATATTTGATTTAAATACTTCTATACTTACATTATAAACAGGTAAATTTATTAATTGGTGAGTATGTATGTATGGGGTAATCTCCGGATCTTCTAACTCAGTTTTAAAAATTCTTTCAGTAATAGTAAGCTACATATATCCTTGAGTGCTATAGGCTATGTTCCATCGAGGAGCCGTGGTAGAAGCTAGCGTGGTACTAGTAAGCTAGTCATTAATATTTATCACCTTAAATGTACAAAAGAAGTACATAGAGAAACTAGTTTTTGCCTCTGGAGTCATGTCGTGCGTATAGGACTAACTTTTCAGTTAACGGAGCGGTGCGGAACGGGGTAGAGCGGGTCGGAGTAGAGCGGTTCAGAGTGCAGCGGTTCGGAGTGCAGCGGAGCGGAGTAGAGCACGGTGTGTTGGATATGCTATACTTAACCTCGAATCTGCACTTCTTTAGCGCATTCGTAATTTTTATCCAAAATAAAAAGGTTTATTTCGTGACCCAGATTCAATGCTCTCGAGTCTATAACCAACAAACATTTGGAGACCGTCCCTCGCACTGTTTCCATATTATTTGCGGATACATGCAAATGCCATATTTCTTTCGATTCCAGAATCTTTGGATCTATATTGCGAGAAATTGCGGTCCAAATATTTGGGTGGGAGATGTGAATTCGTCTACGAATGATCTCGTTTCTATGTTATGATATGTAAATCATTGGACATTATATCTTCTTTATATATAAAAATATTTGTCCTCACTCACTGACAAACAACGCATAGCCCAAACCTCTGGACGTAGGGACTTGATATTTGGAGAGTGTGTTCATTCATGGATGGCGGGTCGGATCAGTTGCGCTGCATGTGCCTAGTGAATGTAGCGTCTCGATCTACTGCCGCCTTCCTACCTAGGCAAGTATGCTCCATCGTAGATCTCATCGTCACTTACCATCAGGTGAGATCGAGATCAAATACTTGCCTATAATGTAATAAAAAAAAAATAATAATTGAGGTCTCAAAACGCACACTAAGATAGGATTAAAAAAAAAATTGTCCCTAAACAAAAAGGGAATCTTAAGATTGTATACAAAAAGTTTATTATGTGAGTGCGAATGCCTTGAAACATTCTGAAAAGACTAGATAAGAATAAATGAAAATCTGATACGTGCTTTTTGCGAAGAAAGACCCAAGGGTTCGTAATGGTATGCTAAAGTTTGTATGGAGGAAAACTATTAAACAGTGTTACAGCACTGAAACATTGGTAAAAAGGTCAGGTTGCATGAAAACATGCAGGTGGATTTATTGATACATTGTTTCATGATCTTAGATTCCTCAAGTGAGTTTCACTAGACTACGTTTCTGTAAGATAAATATTCTTCATCTGGTCAGCATGATGTTAGAACCATCGACATTTTTTAAGTGTCTGATGACTTCAGGCAGGGTACTTAAGTAAGATGTAGTTATCTACGCAAATAATGATAATTAATCTCGTATTTTTTGTAGTGGCATTTATTATTTACATAATAAACTTGCATAATTATTTCCATTATCATTCTTTATCAATACACTTTATTCTTCCCTCCCCCAACCTATTAATAACTGATTCAATCATTTCTGGGGTCGCTTCTTTTATGTCGTAAGCCCATCCCATTCTGACCCAACATCTGATGAAGAAAGTCGACCAGTTCAGCACATCGAATTGCTCAGCCGCCTTGTAGTCGAAGGGGAATACGTGGTGGTAGTTGTGCCAACCTTCGCCGAAGGTTACGAAGGAGACGAACCAGTTCTGGGTGGGTATTATGTTTCTAAAATTTAAACATTAATTAGAAGCCTCACGAGTGTCAAGCCTCACTGGGCACAATCGGCATCTCGCTCGCACGAGGTGAGCGCTGGCGCACGCTGCGCTCGCGCTTGCCCAGCAATAGCAAAGTTGGTTAAACGCTTGCCTCGGTAACGAGGATTGCAGATTCAAACAGTGTTCAAAACATTTTATGTGCGAATCTCATTTTCAACCATGATTATCACTTGCTAAACGGTGTAGGAAAACATCGTGAGGAAACCTGCCTAAATCGGCCTAAATTCTCCTCATTCTGAGGAGGAAATTACTTGGTATAAGGTTCGCTCCCTATTACATCAGGAACAGAATACCATTGGAAAAATGTGGGTGCACTGCTAATGCACCTGTGCCTGCCCCTTCGGGGATTACAGGCATGATGATGGTATATAACTTAAGCGATAGGTCCTTTCCACTAATTGTTTGACCAATCCTTTGCTTCGGAAAGCCAATGGTATAAAAATATATCTATCTATACATATAAATAAAATTGGAGTGTCTGTTTGTAATATTAAAATAACCGCTTTTTACTAAGTGCATTTGGATGTATACACGTTACCTATACCGAAACAACATTTTTTACAATTTTTGTCTGTCTGTCTGTCCGTCTGTCTGTCTGTCTGTCTGTCTGTCTGTCTGTCTGTCTGTCTGTCTGTCTGTCTGTCTGTCTGTCTGTCTGTCTGTCTGTCTGTCTGTCTGTTTGTTCCGGCTAATCTCTGAAATGGCTGGACTGATTTTGACGGGACTTTCACTGGCAGATAGCTGATGTAACAAGGAGTAACTTAGGCTACTTTTAATTCAGAAAAAAAATAGGATCTCACGAAAAAAAATTAAAACCAATGTTGCAGCGCATCGCCTGATTAAGTTTGATAGCAACAACCTGCAATGCGTCACGCGGGCTCAGAATGGGCGAGCAGGCTGTTGTCAACGGTTGTCTTTGTTAAATACCACGCGGACGAAGTCGCGGGCAACAGCTAGTATTTTATAAGAATAACGTACTTGTTGTATGGCCTGTATCCAATAGCATGTGCCAGACTGTTCACAGTCAGTTCAACATGGAGATTAGATAGGTAACGGATGAAGCAGTTCCACGCGACCGCGCACTGCCAGCTCTCATTCCACAACCAGATGTTCACCATCGTTGGGAGAATAAAGCAGTTCACTAATTTAAGGATTACGAAGTACCTGAATCATCAGAATAAATTACAAGGTTAAAATTGCAAAACAAATACATGTTTAGCGGAAAAAGGAAGTTCTTCCAGCCAGGCGGAACGGCCGCTATGCTCCAACGGCTATTGTCGGGATCTTGCATATATGTTACATGCTGTGAAAACGCTCATAGCGCGTTGCAGGCTTGTATCGAGAATTGTCAATTATCCTGAATGTCGTCTGCAGCGCCATCTGTAGCTTGTGCCGCGGTTAAAGAGGTCGCTACAAATACATAGTATGACCCAAATGAATCAATCCATGTAATGGTTAAACGTTATAGTATTAGATATTAAATGGTATGGCGTGTACAAGCAATAGTAGAGACGTTCAACATTAAACGGTGAAGGCTGAAAAAGACTGTGCGCTTACTTCTCCTGAAACATGATATGGTTATCATTAAGAATATCGCTCATGTCAATCTTCTTGCCATACTTTATGACATCTTCATTCTTCTTCGTCATCAGCCAGCCGATGTGTGAGAAGAACAGACCTCGGTTCGCGTTGTGAGGGTCTGCCTCCGTGTCGCTGTACTTGTGATGGAGACGGTGGTCACGGACCCAGTTGAAGACAGAATTCTGTGGAATTAATCAATTTCAACTTTGGACTTTGGTTTTGACTCTCCCACGGTATCCCTTTTATTTGCCTGCAATACATGTTATTGTTTCTAATATGTTTTAAATAATATACACAAAAGCTATTAGTTTGGTAAATATAGGTGGGAGGAAATATGTGGCACGATAGGTTGATCTTTCGTAAATAAAGCATTGTCTACTATTTCTGCGAAGCTTAAAAGGGTACATTCAACTCTAAGCAAGGGAATTTTAATGTTCTTTTGAAGAAGGTTTAAGGTTAAGGTTCAGGTTTTTGATATAAAACAATTTTTATGGATTCTGTCGCGTTTATATATTATGATTATTACGTTCCCGATGTTTCGGCTTCTATACAGCAACCATGGTCACGGGAGGACTGAGGTGGTTGACGTCCTGGTGTCATAGTTTGACCGGGGTACCCTCATAGTTAGTTGTTGTTTAGGAACATAAAAAGATAAATAAACGCGATAAAATTCGTGAGATTAATTTTATTCTAATGTGTAGTATTCGCGTAATTATAAGAAATCGGGGTCGAGTCACCTTCGTCCGTAGGAGAATTAAGTACCCTCGAGATACCCTACACGTGACCCTGGGTGGTGCCAACCAGGTGACAACTCTACTGGTGGTAGGCTTCGGCCGTGGTTAGTCACCACCCACTGAACAAAGCCATGTCGCCAAGCGGCCTAGCCGTGTTCCGGCATGATGTTCGGTGTTGCCATTCATGGATGGCGGGTCAGATCAGTTGCGCTGCGTTTGCCTAGTGAATGTAGCGCGTCTCGATCTACTGCCGCCTTCCTACCTAGGCAAGTATGCTCCATCGTAGATCTCATCGTCACTTACCATCAGGTGAGATCGAGATCAAATACTTGCCTATATAATGTATAAAACAAAAAAAATCAATGTCATAACATTCGTCATACTTACTTGACCTGCCAATGTAAAACACCAAAGCAGATATATTTTAAGAGGGGTTGTCACTTTGTACGATCGATGCGTGAAGTATCTGTGTACTCCGCAGGTGATACCCATGCCACCAACTATAAATGAAACTCCGGCTGGAATAGCACAAGTATTGTTAATGTTACTGACTCTACCAGTCATATTACTTATGCCTGTGGCTCCACTCGCGCTAATTTGATGCATAGCATATAGCACTCAGGGATAATGTAGCTTCTTATTAGTGGAAGAATTTCTGGAACCCGCTCAGTGGATCCCATCTGATCCTCAGAGATAACCCCCTACGTCCAAACTCACAAAGTCAAAAACTAAGGTAAGCTAGAGGTAAGCCTTATTACTATCAGTATCGTGTGATGACAGACGGATACATTCGGCTAGAACTGCCTTTCCCAAAGTGGGCGATAACACCCCCTTATGGGCGCTGCAGGCCTAAAGGGAGAGATCCAGAAAAAAATGTGGGCTTTTGTGTAGAGGCTTACTATAATTCATTTTATTTAAATTATATAATATTTATCTATCTATCTATCAGCCGATACGCACGTCCACTGCTGGACATAGGCCTCCCCCAACGACTTCCACACATCACGGTCCTCCGCCACTCGCATCCACCGGCTTCCTGCGACGCGTGTGATGTCATCAGTCCACCTTGTGGGGGGCCGTCCTACACTTCGTCTTCCGATTCGTGGTCGCCATTCTAGAACCTTTCTGCCCCAACGGCCATCGGTTCTGCGAGCTATGTGCCCTGCCCACTGCCACTTCAACTTGGCAATTCTTTGAGCTATGTCGGTTACTCCAGTTCGTCTACGGATCTCTTCATTTCTGATTCTATCGCGTAGCGAAACCCCGAGCATAGCTCTCTCCATTGCGCGTTGGGCGACCTTGAGCCTTCTTATGCGGCCCATAGTCAGCGACCACGTCTCGGCACCATATGTCATCACTGGCAACACACATTGGTTGTAAACCTTTGTCTTCAGACACTGAGGTAATTTGGACGAGAAGATATCATGCAGTTTCCCGAACGCTGCCCATCCGAGTTGGATTCGACGGTTGACCTCATTCTCGAAGTTATGTCTACCTAGCTGAACAATCTGCCCTAGGTAAATGTACTTGTCCACAACTTCGAGAATAGAGCTCCCAACGGTTATTGTTCTGGGTTGAACATGAACGCTCGACATGATCTTTGTCTTGTCCATGTTCATTTTAAGACCCACCTGTTGGGAGACTCTATTGAGGTCTTCGAGCATTGAGCTTAGGTCCTCCAGCGACTCTGCTATGACTACGATATCGTCTGCAAATCGAAGGTGAGAGATATACTCGCCGTTAATATTGATGCCGGACCTTTTCCAGTCCAGAAGCTTGAAGACATCTTCCAGTGCAGCGGTGAACAGTTTCGGAGATATGACGTCTCCCTGTCTCACACCTTTCTGCAACTGGATGGGATTCGAGCTCTGATCCTGGATCCGGACCGACATAGTGGCGTTTCTGTACAAACATCTCAGCACTTCGATATATCTGTAGTCAATATGGCAACGCTGGAGGGACTGTAGTACTGCCCATGTCTCGATCGAATCAAAGGCTTTCTCATAGTCCACAAACGCTAAGCATAGTGGCCGGTTATACTCCTCGGTCTTCTGTATAACCTGCCGCAGCGTATGTATGTGGTCTATGGTACTGAAGCCTTTTCGGAACCCGGCTTGTTCGGGTGGCTGGGATTCGTCGAACCTGCGCGTGAGACGATTCGTGACGACTCTCGAGAACAACTTGTAAACATGGCTCAGAAGTGAGATGGGTCTATAGTTCTTCAATAGGGTGTTATCACCTTTTTTGAAGAACAGTACCACCACACTTCTATTCCATGCTTCTGGCGTCGTACCTTCGTGTATGACGGAGTCAAATAGCCTCTGAAGGATTTTCAGAACTGGTGTTCCACCCGCCCTCAGAAGCTCTGTTGTGATTCCGTCATCACCTGGTGCCTTGTTATTTTTAAGCTGTTTGAGAGCCATCCTAATCTCGTACAGGCTGACGTCCGGGATATCTTCGGTATAGTGTCGGGTAAGTTTAGCCCTTGGGTCTTCGACTAAACTGTCAACAGGGGCTTGTGATGACGTGTATAACTGTCCATAGAACTTCTCGACCTCTCTCAAAATCTCCGGCTTGGACGAAACGATGTTGCCACAGTCGGTCTTCAGCCTGGTCAGCTGTCGCTGCCCAATAGACAGATCTCTCTCAAATACTTTTGATCCCTTATTTTTCGCTATAGCCTCTTTAATACTTTCCGTATTAAATCGGCGGATGTCGCGGGTCAGGGATTTGGAGATCCGTCTGTTGAGCTGCCGATATTCCGACAAATTTTCTGAAGACTGCAACCCCATTTCGTTGCGTTCTTGGATGAGTTTGAGAGTTTGGTCCGAGAGTTTTTTGGTTCTATCTGTACGTCGGGGCCGAAAGAACTTTGACCCTACCGTATGGACAGTTTCCACGAACCTGTCATTGATGTCGTTCACAGTTTCGCATATTTCTAGACCTTCGAAGCGGTTTTGTAACTCGAGCTGAAAGATTTCGGGGTTTTGAATATGTGCTGATGTAGGGCGGAGCGTAGACCTCATCAGCCGACTTCTTTCCAGTTTGATGTTAAGATTCAGTGTGCCTCTTACCAACCGGTGATCACTGCCGGTTTTAACCGTGTTGATCACGGAGACATCACTGAATATCTGTCTTTTCGTCGACATGATGAAGTCAATCTCATTTCTCACGGAACCGTCGGGACTTATCCAGGTCCATTTCCTGTTTGGCCTCTTCTTGAAGAAAGAGTTCATCATAAAGAGTCCCTCCTTTTCCAAGAAGTCGGCCAAGCGTTGTCCCCTAGGGTTCCGTTGCCCATATCCAAATTGCCCCACTCTCAGCTCTTCACCGCTTCGTTCACCCATCTTCGCGTTGAAGTCCCCCATCACAATAGTGTAATGTGTTTCGGAGGTTTGTATGGCTTTTGAGATGTCCTCATACATAACCTCAATTTCGTCGTCCGTGTGTGCCGAGGTAGGAGCGTATACCTGTATGACCTTCAGCGAATACCGGCTGGTAATTCTGAGTATAAGGTACGCTACCCTCGACGACACACTTTCGATCTTCACAATATTGTTGACGAGGGACTTGTGAACGACAAACCCGACACCACCCTGGGACAGTTGGTCGCCCTCCCTGTAGTATAGCAAGTTGCCAGATTTGAGGATTATCGTGTCCTCGCCCTCTCTTCGGACTTCAGATAATCCTATAATGTCCCAGCGTAACTTGGCTATACTTTCTTCCAGCTCTGTGATCTTCTCGTCGGTCCTTAGTGTCCTCGTGTTGTATGTGGCCAGGTCCAAACGTCGTCGGTTTTGGTAGCCGGATCTCTGCCGGGGATTCTTCGCACCCCCTGCCCTCCCGTAACCATGGCCGCTACCGTGACCAGGAATAGAAGGGCTGCCGGGGACTAGGGGCCGTTTTTTTATTGTGCTTGTCATTTGGGGGGGTTTTGCCATAGTCACCGCGCCTGGCAAGGACGAATTGGTGACCGCAGTATGTTGTTGATTATACACGGGGGGGACGCTGCTGCCCGTCCCCTGGTCTGTCCCTTAGTCGCCTCTTACGACATCCACGGGAAGAGATGGAATGGTGCTATTCTAAGCCGGCACCACACGGTATAATATTTAATTAATTAATAATTTAATTAATAAAATAATATTTAATTTGAAGTTATAGTGGTTTTTAAGTAGGTGAAAAAATAGGGGTGCTAAAAAATGATTCATTCTCAAAGTGAGAAAGTGGGGCAGTAGACAAAATAAGTTTGGGAACCCCTGAGCTAGAACCTAAGTTCAGAAAATTCTTCGAAAGGTGCGACTCGAATTGCACCAACGTTTTGTTATGAAAATAATGTCACTCACCAAACAGTGTAGTCTGCCATTTTGCTGGGAACGAGTAATGCCAACACCACCAAATCCCAATTATATGGTGACACACCAAAATAATACTGGTCGACCATTTGATTTCATTTTTGAAACCCAATTTTTTTTCGATGTATTTAAAATTATCTCCGAAGAACCTTAATGTGTTGCCAAGCGCAGACATTGTTAGAGGAACTGAGGAACTGTAAAACACAGCATATGACATATTCAAATATACACACAAAGGTCAAAATGTCAAACACTGTAATACGAGTATACACTTCTCATCAGAAAAATCTAAACACCTTGCAAGTTTATGTTTTGTAAGGATTATCACAAAAATGTTTATATTTAGGAATATTATGTCAAATGTCGTTCAATAGTGAATATTATGAGGTTTTCAAATCCTAATGTTAATTTTCTAAATTCAAATTACATTTTCATAGGTTTCGTGTTTTGTTTAACAAGTAATTTTTACCCTGTATGGAGTATGAAGGAAATTGATAAAACAACACACGTAAATGAAAAAAAAAGTTAAGAAACGTTTATTTAATAACTTGTATTCCTCCCCAAGCTCTTATTACTGCTTCCATACGGTTCTTCATCGTATCTGTGTGTACTGTATGTGTGTTGTGTTGTAAAAGTAGACTGTCATAAATTCCCTGGAACATCAACGCGATGTGAGAAAAAGAGTTATGGGTTACAAAAATTCACCCTCAGTATTATATCAAGGTGAACAATTCCATTTGAACTGCCCAATTAAGATTTAGCACATCTATACTCTATACTAATATTATAAATGTGAATGTTTGGATGGATGGATAGATGGATGGATGGATGTTTGTTACTCTTTCACGCCAGAACGGCTGAACGGATCTGGATGAAATTTGGCACAGAGATAGATTATAGTCTGGAATAGCACATAGGCTACATTTTATCCCGGTAAAATTTATGGTTTTCGTGGGATAGATTTGTTGAAATTTTTCATAGACTACCAATAAATTTATTTTCTCATACATTCGATTCTGAGGCGGTACGAAGTTCGCCGGGACACCTAGTTTGTTTATAAATGTTATTTATTTATAAATATAACTGAGTGTTGTTTATTTTTTTATTAATTCAATTCAAATAAACGTTTCCACCACGCATTTATTATAGTCATAGTTCGGAACCCTCAATGTCAAACCCGACTTGTACTTGACATGTTTTTAAACATTAGTCAGTAATTGTTTTTTTTTTAAATTTCCTGTGTAGACTTGCATGATATAACATCGTCGGTATGATGTCAAAGTTTAAGATTTAAATACTCATAACATGTCATGTTTATTCATTTTTGCTATGTTTTTCAACAAATAGCTGGCCCGGCGAACTTCGTAGTCTCAGGATCGAATGTATTAGAATATTGAATGTTTCCTATGTTTTAATAGTTATTTTGCTATTCGAGGCGGACACAAATTTAAACAATCAAATATTATAAAAATCGGCCCAGCCGTTCATGAGTTGTAAATAGTGTAACTGACACGACATTGTTCTATATATATACTAGCTTGCCCCGCGGTGTTATCCGCTATTAAAAAGTTAAGTTTAAAAAACACGGTTCCCGTACACTCTCCCATAGGAACCGTGCATTTTTCCGGGATAAAAATTCGTCTATGTCATTTTCTGATCCCTAAAGTACCACTACCTATGCAAAAAATCATATCGATCCTTTGCTCTATGAAAAATAAAAACAAATCTATCCCACAGGGACCATCCATTTTGCCAGGGTAAAAAGTAGCATATGTGCTGTTCCAGCCTATAATCTATCTCTGTACCAATAGATGTTTGTTATTCAATCACGCCAGAGCGACTGAACGGATCTGGATGAAATTTGGCACAGAGATAGATTATAGTCTGGAATAGCACATAGGCTAATTTTTATCCCGAAAAAATGCACAGTTCTTATAGGATAGCATACAGGAACCGTGCATTTGTGAAAGGGCATAGAGGAAAAGGAGATAGTTTTTAATCGCGGCTAACACCGCGGGGCGCAGCTAGTAGATTATAAATCAAAGTAGGATAATCGAATAGACCTATCATGTATGATGGAGGGGAGTATAAATCACCATTTTGGGGCGGGCCGTGTGAGATCTGTGACATATGGCTTCGCGACCCGCCCTTCCTATTAGACATCTCCCTGGACGAGAATCTGGACGAAAAATATGACCGTTTTCATTGAAAGTATTCTGGAGGGACTATATACTAGCTAATGTATACATATAAATAAAATTGGAGTGTCTGTTTGTAATATTAAAATAACCGCTTTTTACTAAGTGCATTTGGATGTATACACGGTACCTATACCAAAACAACATTTTTTAAAATTTTTGTCTGTCTGTCTGTTTGTTCCGGGTAATCTCTGAAATGGCTGGACCGATTTTGACGGGACTTTCACTGGCAGATAGCTGATGTAACAAGGAGTAACTTAGGCTACTTTTATTTTAGAAAAAAAAATAGGATCTCACGAAAAAAACCAATTTTGCAGCGCAGCGCCTGATTAAGTTTGATAGCAACAACCTGCAATGCGTCCCGCGGGCTCAGAATGGGCGAGCAGGCTGTTGTCAACGGTTGTCTTTGTTAAATACCACGCGGACGAAGTCGCGGGTAACAGTTAGTGTTAAATAAATGTATCCCTATTTGTTAAATCGTCCACCGCTGGACAAAGGCCTTTGTAAGGACTTTAACATATGCACCAGCTACCCGGGACGCCTGCGAAGGTTACCATCAAAATTAAAATCATTTTTATCAATAAAAAATTAAGAGGTTAAGTAAGTTTCGGAATGTTGGTTTCCCTGAGAAAAGCCGGGAAAAAACTCAGTGGAAGTTCTTGTTTACAGGAAAATGCCACTACAATGTCATGTGAGCAAGCAACAATGTGGCCGCGATACTAGGTAATAAATACTCAAGCAGTAGTAAACTTTGAAATAAAACTAATCTTACGGCCTAAGAGCAACTATGGTCACGGGAGGACTGAGTTGTTTGATGTCCTGGTGTCATAGTTTGAACTGGGGTACCCTCGTATTTAGTTGTTGCTTGCGGTCCGATCTATGCAGAAAGTGCTCACTGTATCTTGAGGTCTTGCAATGGTGCGCTTGGTTTTCCTGGATCCCAAGTCGGTGGTAGCACCCAGCCATCTTCCCTATTGAAATTAGGATTTTCTTTTAATTTCAGTGGCCTCACGTATCTTCCTTGGTCCAGTACTTAACTTATTATTGTAAGTTAAATCAAAACTTGCTCGGATTAATTTGAACTAAGCCAAATTAAAAACAAAGTCAACCGTTTAGTGAGGTGTGCATGCATACTCCCGTTTACAATAACAACTAGCTGTAACCCGCGACTTCGTCCGCGTGGTATTTAACAAAGACACAACCGTTAGCCATAGCCCGCTCGCGCGTTCTGAGCCCGCGACCGGCAGCCTTTGTAATATTATTTCGTTGGCGGGGGTTTGGAGGGGGGGGGGGGGTTCTAAAATTAATGTAGCTTATGTTACTCCTTGATACATCAGCTATCTGCCAGTGAAAGTCCCGTCAAAATCGATCCGGCCATTTCAGAGATTAGCCGGAACTAACAGACAGACACAGACAGATAAAAAATTAAAAAAAAAGTTGTTTTGGTATATGTACCGTGTATACATCCAAATGCACTTAGTAAAAAGCGGTTATTTTAATATTACAAACAGACACTCCAATTTTATTTATTTGTATGTATATAAGTAACAATGGAGAATAATTGCGCTGGTGTTTTTTTTTTTTTTTTTTTTATACATTGTAGGCAAGTATTTGATCTCGATCTCACCTGATGGTAAGTGACGATGAGATCTACGATGGAGCATACTTGCCTAGGTAGGAAGGCGGCAGTAGATAGAGACGCTACATTCACTAGGCACATGCAGCGCAGCTGATCTGACCCGCCCCTACACGTGACCCTGGGTGGTGCCAACTAGGTGACAACTCTACTGGTGGTAGACTTCGGCCGTGGTTAGTCACCACCCACTGAACAAAGCCATGTCGCCAAGCGGCCTAGCCGTGTTCCAGCATGATGTTCGGTGTTGCCGTTTCATGGATGGCGGGTCAGATCAGCTGCACTGCATGTGCCTAGTGAATGTAGCGTCTCGATCTACTGCCGCCTTCCTAACTAGGCCAGTATGCTCCATCGTAGATCTCATCATCACTTACCATCAGGTGAGATCGAGATAAATACTTGCCTATAATGTAATAAAAAATAAAAAAACATTAAAAAAATATCGCCATACGAACACACCAACTATACGGTCCCACAGGCAACGCTTGTTTTATGGGCACTGTACAATGGACTGAGGGCGAAGTCACTATATAATACTTATATACATATTTAACATTCGTGCTTATCACACAAAGCTTGTCCCTTCCAGGATTCGAACCCGGGACCCTCGGCGCAGAGAGCAGAGTCACTACCACTGCGCTAATCAGGCCATTAATATTAGTCCTTGTTAATAATTTAGTATTTTCTCTATTATCAGATACTTGTTAGATCGTATGGCCGCCTTTGGTCATGCAGGCACAAAATAAGTAATGATCAAAGCGTTATGTACTCGACTGTACAACGAAAATGAAATGTTATATGGTTATAGTGTATCCCTATTTTGTTAGCTTATTGGTAGGATCCAGTGTAGTTGGGCCATGGAAAAAGCGATTTCATAATTTTCAAATTTCTTAATGACATACTTAGTGGTGAGGACGTGTACTATTTAAGTCATATACCCATGACAAGGTTGTTTTTTTTTTAATTGACCGCATACTTTATGGTCTACGTATTCAGACATATTTTTTTTTGAGAGTTGAACAGCGCTTTTGGCGGACAGTATTTAATACCTTCAATTATACATTAAAAATAAGTTAGTTAGTTGTTAATGTTAGTTTAAAAATAATTTCGTAATGACATTTGAGAATATGAAAACTATAAAAAGTCATAAGAATAATGTAATAAGACGTGCAATTGTTATAAGTATATCAAAGTTTTGTCATAAAAAGCAACTATCAAAAGTGTAATTTTCTAGGCCATTGTCATTTGATTATATAATTTATTTGTGTGATTTTTTGTGATAATGGTTGAATGTTGCTCCCAAAACCGCATATGAGGCGTACACTCTACCGTATAATAAGACACTTATTAATTTAAACACCGACCCCCAAATTTAGAGACAGTTATAATGGCATTATAACAAACTTTTCCGAGGAAAAAGCGCGTTATAATAGCTTTAGTATCCATTATAACTTTCTATAAATTTGAGGGTTATTTAATACTATGAATAGAGTTTGAGCCCAGGTATCTATTTAACTGTATATTTTTGAAGATATGTGCATTTTGTTTTTACATTATCGCCATTTTCGTAGCTTCAGCCTGGATTTATTCAGATTAATGATTATACTGAAATCTTAAATATAAATTGTATTCTCGGTATTTTATTGGGGTAAGTACATTATCCGCTTTAATTTTGCTTTCAGAGAAAATTGTTTTTTTTTTTTATGGACACGTTAATTTTAACATGGAAATGAACTGATGTACATTCAGTACGTCAAGTGCGAAATTATTGGTTAGCTAACCTATACTTTATAGTCTACCGTATTTAGACATTTTGTATGGAGAATCGAAAGTTATAAATACCGTCCGCTAGAGGCGCTTTTTAATTCTCCATACAAAATGTCTAAATACGGTAGACTATAAAGTATACGGTTAGCTCGCACTTGACTTGCCCTGCAAGCTAGGTGCGAGCTAACTGTACCATTTAACATTGGAACCGTACCATTGTGTGTAACTGTGTGGTTAGCTAACCAATAATTTCGCAATTGATTAACCGCAATAACTGCAATAGATCTTAAAGTTTTGCTGATATCCATTTGCTTTGAGAAATATATTCGTATGCGGCTGTATGGGTCTCCTAACAGCCCTCCTGATAACAAAACAGTCCAAAGATTCAAACGAAATTCAATAGTCCATTCCGTTTTATTTACTTCTCCAGAATAGAACGAATCTTGACGGCTATCTCAGTATCTATAAGCCATTACTAAGATGAAAACAAATGAATTAAAATCAAAATTGCCTAATCTTAAGAACTTGAAATTGGCGAAATATCGTGTGGCGTTGACATTGAGTTATTACTTATTGGGCAATGGTGTAATGTATAAACTTAAGCGCATTGTATAACGTTTTCAGTTAAGGGGGAAGCTCAGGGTCAGGGCGCGAAATTCAAAATGTCAATGGTTTTTATTTTTTTACGAAAAATTTGGACATCTTTACGATGTAATTAACTGTTTTGCGATATTAGCATTATGCATTGGATGTCTCGATGTATTAAGTTTGCTTAAAAAATTACTTAATCCGATACAATACCATAAGGTTTGTAAAAACCGTTACTTTTACTAACTTTATGGTGTTGTATCGCTTTAGGTATTTTTTTAAGCAAACTTAATACATCGAGACATCCAATGCAGAATGTTAATATTGCAAAACACTAAATTACATCGTAAAAATGTCCAAATTCTTTGTAAAAAAAATAAAAACCATTGACATTTTGAATTTCGCGCCCTGATCCTGAGCTTCCACCTTAAAAGCCGTTTACAAAATTGCAACAGTGGATGGTGACACTGATTTCTGTACCCCCAGTGAGGCAAAACTTTGTGATAAACACGAATGCTTGTACTCGAGTCATGTTTTAAATCTATATACGTAATTATGTACTACAGTCACCTGTGGTTCATTGTACGGTACCCATAATAAGCGTCAAACGTGACTATATGAAATATTTATCACTTAATTGCAACGTGGCGACAAATAACCAGACATTATTATAGAGAGCAATTCCCACCAGTGACGTTAACCGGCGGGAATTTGGCATAAAGATATGTGTGTGTGTGTGTCTCTCTCTGTGTTTATGTGTGTGTGTGTGTGTGTGTGTGTGAAGTGTGAAATAAACAACGAAGACACACAGTCATGTTATAAATGCTAGATAATGCAATGGTGAATTTTAGATAAAAATTATAATAAAAATACAAAATTGCTCATTTTTATTGTAAATCGATCCAACTTCTATAAATATTTAGTGAACCGTTATTATACTCATTTCTTCCCTCTACTTATGATACAATGTTATAACGGCTCTAATCTCTTATTACTTGGGCCGCATAACAAAGGCGTGGCATGTTCAAAGGGCGCCTCTTTAACTGCCTCGATCAATTCAAGCTTCCTTTTATCGAGGCCGAGATTGTGCCTAATATCTGCGATTACAGAATTTATTTATTTCAAAGAAATAATACTAAGTTAATATTGTTAGGGCTGTGCGGTGCTTTCTCACGCAGTTATGATAATATATAACCAGCCCTTTTCCTACTGCTGGGCACGGGCCTCCCCTCTATGCGAGGGGTATTAGGCTATAGTCCACCACACTGGCCTAGTGCGGGTTGGCGGACTTCGCACATCTTTCGAGGGGTTCTCTCCGACATGCAGGTTTCCTCACGATGTTTTCCTTCACCGTTTCAATCATGGTTGTAAATGAGATTCGCACATGAAATTCAGAGATCCTAGAGGTGCGAGCCGGGGTTTGAACCTGCGATCCTCGTTGCCGAGGCAAGCGTTCTACCAACTTGGCTATCACTGCTTATTTCTCACGCTCACGTAGTTACTCGTGCATATATCCAACTAGGTCTAGCCAGAGCTGAGAGTCCTCCGCTTATTTCTGGAGATGCAGGGGACCCTGACTGTCTGGATCCGTGTTGTCCATACTCTAGTCACTAGTACAGCCCGCTATGATAAGACCTAAGGAGTTAGATTGCTTTTGTCTTATTCTCTGCTATGAATATTATTGAGAGTGAGCAATTGACTGACGGCCTGATTAGCGCAGTTGGTAGTGACCCTGCTTTCTGTGCCGAGGGTCCCGGGTTCGAATCCTGGTAGGGAACAATATTTGTGTGATGAGCACGAATCTTTGTACCCGAGTCATGGATGTTATCATCTATATAAGTATTATATACTGAGTTCACCCTCAGTTCATTGTACGTCACCCATAATACAAGCGTTCCTTAGTGTGGGACCATATAGTTGGTGTTGGCGTCTACTGCTGGACATAGGCCTCCCCCAACAACTTCCACACATCACGGTCCTCCGCCACTCGCATCCACCGGCTTCCTGCGACGCGTGTGATACCATCGGTCCACCTTGTGGGGGGCCGTCCAACACTTCGTTTTCCGATTCGTGGTTGCCATTCTAGAACCTTTCTGCCCCAACGGCCATCGGTTCTGCGAGCTATGTGCCCTGCCCATTGCCACTTCAGCTTGGAGATTCTTTGAGCTATGTCGGTGTGGTGTGTTTGTCTGGCAATAAATCCGTACACCATAATATGTGACAACAGTATTGCCTTGGGTGTGGTGCTGGTCCTACAAAAAGCGTTTTATCAAGCCAAGCTTGTCTAAAATCTCGCCAAATTAACCCTCCGCTGCGAATGTGTTTAATTTTTTACAACCCTTCAAGTTTTATGTAGCAAACTTTGTCCCGCGTCGTCGCTGTTGTCGTCCAAAAGTTAATTCATTAACGGGCCGACAGATGTCGCCGTTGGGACGTGTCTCCCTACTATGTTGTTTTCATCCCCAATTTAAGATGCTTAGAAGTTTTACCGTTAAGAACATATTTTAAATATACAGCGCAAATTGGTTCTTATATTTGAATGCGAAGATACAAATTGCTTCTGTCTTTATGCTATTTACTAGCTTTCCCGGCGAACTTCGTACCGCCTCAGAATCAAATGTATGAGAACATGAATTTATTGGTACCTACTCTATGAAAAATTATAACAAATCTATCCCACGGGAACCATACATATTACCGGGATGAAAAGTAGCCTATGTGTTATTCCAGACTATAATCTATCTCCGTGCCAAATTTCATCCAGATCCGTTCAGCCGTTCTGGCGTGAAAGAGTAACAAACATCCATCCATCCACTATCCATCCATCCAAACTTTCACATTTATAATATTAGTTGGATGGGATATGTGAGTGAGGAGACAAGTGAGCGAGGATACGTAAGCTAACCGTGCACTTCATAGTCGAGCCCTCAAATTTATAGACGTTCTATAACTTTATTTTTGGGGTCGAGTCACCTTGGTCCGTAGGAGAATGAAATACCCTCGAGATACCCTACACGTGACCCTGGGTGATACCAACTAGGTGACAACTCTACTGGTGGTAGGCTTCGGCCGTGGTTAGTCACCACCCACTGAACAAAGCCATGTCGCCAAGCGGCCTAGCCGTGTTCCGGCATGATGTTTGGTGTTGCCATTCATGGATGGCGGGTCAGATCAGCTGATCGAGGTCAAATACTTGCCTATAATGTATTAAAAAAAAACGTCATATATTATTGCGCAGAAGAATTTTGCTTTGCGCAGTATTGGTGGACGTACCGACTTCATTTGGCAAAGTAAAATATAACCCGACTAGTTTAAGTGTGCCTACCGCGTGCATACAGGGGGATTGTGGCTACGTTCATTACGATAGCACCGACAAAATTGTGCGGTGCCACCTGCTGTTACGACGCTGTGTGGTAGTAGGTACCCAGAAATAAATTTGTAAACAAACATATAAACTCAAAAATAAAACAATTTTTTGGATTTTATCGCGTTTATATTTTGATTTTACGTTGCCCACGTTTCGGCTGCTTTACAGCAACCATGGTCACAAATTTTATTTCAATGTGTAGTATTCGCGTAAATATAAGAAATCAATATAAATTATGTTAATTAATAAGCGCATCATGTGAGAACGACTGAACCGTAAGCTAATATATATTTTTAAATGTTCGTAATAGTTTAAGTCAAGTACGTATAGAATTTAAATAATGTCAGGACAAAGTTAGCCGGGGCAGCTAGTAAACAATATCAATATTGCCAGACGAACATACCAAAACTGTACGGAACCAACGCTTGTGTTATAGTTACCGTACAATAAACTGGGGCGATCGCATACTTATTTTACAGGTTGATTCAGAAAGAGTAAACTAAGCTAATGATGGGCCAATAAAAAACATTTGCTCACAAAATCACAACTGTCATTTTGCTGAGTTTTTTTTGTTAAATCGTAATTCTGACTTCTGCATTAACGAAGCGTAAGATCAAGGCTTAGTATACCCTGTCTGAATCATCTGTATAATCCGTTCGTCATCGTTGACAATCCACTACTTCTGCATTGCTGTGTATCTATCTATCTATCTATCAGCCGATAGACGTCCACTGCTGGACATAGGCCTCCCTCAACGACTTCCATACATCACGGTCCTCCGCCACTCGCATCCATTGCATTGCACGATACAGTAATTAAAATCTGGACCTCATGACTGTACTCACGACTTAAGAAGACTTAAAAAACACGCCTTCTAATTTCTCTCCAGCAATATATTACCATGTAGCGTCCACTTAATCTTACTTAAAATTCCATGCAAATAAGAGCATCCCGAATGAACGTATTCACAGATTTAACTTCTATATAATTTTCGTTTTGTGTTAATTTTGAAGTAGAATAAATCGCAATGCTGGAGCTACCAGCAACTGAATTTAAATAAATTAGCTATGTACTGACTGACCAATCAGACTCGCTAAGCAGCAGTCTGCTCTCCGAGTCAGTGTGTGGGTCAACCGAGGTAAAAGCTTGTTCTAATTCACTGGAACGCTCTTATCTGTCAGGGTAGCTGTCCGTATATGGACTGTAGCAGTTCGTATACGGATTGTAGCAGTCCGTATATAGACTGTAGCAGTTCGTATATTGATTGTAGCAGTCCGTATGAGGATTGTAGCAGTTTGTATATGAACGGTAAAGTTTCGGTTAATATATAGACTGTAGCAGTTCATGTATATACTGTAACAGTTGGTATATAGATTGTAGCAGTCTGTCAATAACTTGTTAAACGCGTGGGATAGACTTAAAGCAACCTAGCAAGCCTGGGATATCATTTAATACACATCTATCACATTAAAATTGGGTGAAATGGGCTCATTTTCAAATTGAAATAGCATTGTAATTGTCACTTTATAATTTTACATACAAAAAATATTCAAAGTGACATTATATATACCATAGCCATAGGCTAGTAGACTTGGAGACGTCACCAAGCCTACTCACACAGGTGACTTACAGCCTATAGCCACAGAAAGCATTACGATCACACATACATACAAAGATGTCTTAATACTCTTAACATCCCACTTTGCGATGATCGAACTTTTTTTTTTTTTTTTTTTTTATTACATTATAGGCAAGTATTTGATCTCGATCTCACCTGATGGTAAGTGAATGACGATGAGATCTACGATGGAGCATACTTGCCTAGGTAGGAAGGCGGCAGTAGATAGAGACGCTACATTCACTAGGCACATGCAGCGCAACTGATCTGACCCGCCATCCATGAATGGCAGCACCGAACATCATGCCGGAACACGGCTAGGCCGCTTGGCGACATGGCTTTGTTCAGTGGGTGGTGACTAGCCACGGCCGAAGCCTACCACCAGTAGAGTTGTCACCTGGTTGGCACCACCCAGGGTCACGTGTAGGGTATCTCGAGGGTACTTAATTCTCCTACGGACGAAGGTGACTCGACCCCAAAACTAAACATAATTTTCAAAAACAAGTTTTAACTCTTGACTGTAGAAAATCTTCAGTAATTCTCGCCACATCAGCACTCAGAGGGTTATCTCGGCGGATTTAGCGAGATACTTTGTGCGTATTCAGCATTTTAAACTGGAATCAAAGGCAAAAGGTATCGCTGAAATTGATATTTTAGAACAAAATTATACTTTTGAAATACACTTCTTAGTAGTGGAGATAGCACAAAATTTATACATAGTTTGCAATAAATGTTTGAGTTTGAGTTTGAATACACTGGATTTGCCCCCAGTCCGTTGTAAAGTACCCATAATATAATCGTGGGACCGTATAGTTGGTGTGTTGGTCTGGCTATATTCACTTTTAGCGGAAAAGGGAAGATCTTCCAGCCAGGTGGGTGGTTGTCTGGCGGGGCGGCCGCTATGCCCCAATGGTTATTGTCGGGATCTTGTATATATGTTGCTCCGAAAACACTCATAGCGCGTTTCAGGATTGTATAGAGAATTGTCAATTGATCTGTATGTTGTCTGCAGCGCCATCTGAGTAGCTTGTGGCGAGGTACACGAGATCGCTACACATTATTATTATTATTTCACATATGTTTATCCGCACAATGTAGAAGAGGCTCTTGAGCTAATAAAAGCCCTATAGCCCTTATAAAAGCCCTATGCTATAGTAATCAGGAGATAAGGGTATGGAAACGTTTAAAAGAATTTCTGGAATTACAGGTGTGGCTCGCATATAAAGCGATAGGGTGAGAGCTCTGGTTGGTGGATACTTATTTGACATTTTATTTGTTAATGTATAATATTTCAATGTTAGCGCTCGTTACTTAATTAATCTATACACATATAAATAAAATTGGAGTGTCTGTTTGTAATATTAAAATAACCGCTTTTGGATGTATACATATTACCTATACCAAAACAAATTTTTTTACAATTTTTGTCTGTCTGTCTGTCTGTCTGTTTGTTCCGGGTAATCTCTGAAATAGCTGGACCGATTTTGACGGGACTTTCACTGGCAGATAGCTGATGTAACAAGGAGTAACTTAGGCTACTTTTATTTTAGAAAACAACATAGGATCTCACGAAAAAAAATTAAAACCAATGTTGCAGCGTTGCGCCTGATTATGTTTGATAGCAACAACCTGAAATGCGTCCCGCGGGCTCAGAACGCGCGAGCAGGCTGTTGCCAACGGTTGTGTCTTTGTTAAATACCACCCGAACGAAGTCGCGGGTAACAGCTAGTATAATATAAATTAAGATAAAAATAAAATTAGGCAGGTTTCAAAGTCCCCACCGCCATCGGCCGGCAGGGTGCCCGAAACAATTAATTTAATTGTATTATGCTCAATCACTGATTTCATAAGAAAAATCTGAAATAACTTATCCGTCGAAATCAAATGACCTGTTTCCTAAGAAAAACATCCTAAAAGAGAATAAGTAAAAACTGTCGACGATAGCTGAAATTATGTAGCTAAAATATTTTAATTAACAAAAGCAATTTGTAAGTGTGGGAACCACGTAGACATTAACATGTAATTATATACTTACAATTAGAACTTCTTTTTTTACCAGCTGCTTAAGTCTGCCTTGCTGTTCCTACGTTGTTCTCGCATACCCACAACAATGTACTGCTCAAAAATGTAAAAGATCTTTTCAAAAAGAGCAACCATGGAGTTTCTTGCCCGTTCTTCTCCATAGGAACGGCATTTCAAACGGGTGGCAAAGTAGTAGCTTAGCATTTTGTAACTTTTGATGATTCACAAGTACGGTACTTATTGGTTTACGTTGTCTGAGCATAAGTAAAACAACTTCCTTATTTTAACTGTATATTTTATATGGGTTTGTATGGAAGCGTGGGCGTTACGGACGACCGTTGCGGGCGATTGTTGTTGGGTGGCTCTTCCGCGGGCGACCGACGGCGATGCGTGGGGGCTCGGGAGTCGTCGGCACTGTTCGTCGTTTAGGCGCGAACATCCTCCGGGCCCAAAAAAGAAGGAAAGTAGAGTATTAGTTATGATCCGATGAGGGGAGGAGGCACAGCCGATTTAAAGCACGGCGCGCTGTGCCTCTGGCCGTTGTAATGTCGGCCACGCGTGGCACTCCATCTGCTCCTGGATAAAGTTGCTTGACACGGCCTAGACGCCAGCTGAGGGGCGGTGTGAGGTCCTCTTTAAGAAGCACGAGGTCACCCGCTTCAAGATCCTTGCAGCGTTGACGCCATTTGGTCCGTTGCTGTAGTTCTGAAACATATTCTAATGTCCATCTTTTCCAAAAATGTTGACGCATTTGTTCTATGCGTTGGTATCTATCTAATCGATTCGGATTAACGTCTTCCACGGGTGGCGAAGGTAGAGATGTCATTGGTCGACCGATGATAAAGTGGCCAGGGGTAAGAGGAGAGAGGTCGTTAGGAGAGGAGGACATAGGGTAGAGGGGACGGCTGTTCAGGATAGCTTCGACCTGAGTAAACAAAGTAGCCAACTTCTCGAATGTCAAATGTGTGGTGCCCATTATACGTTTAATGTGAAATTTCGCAGATTTTATACCTGCCTCTGCATAGCCATTGAAGTTCGGAGCGTAAGCCGGCGAAAATGTGAATTTAATGTTTTGATCAGCCGCAAAATCAGTGATAGTATCAGAATTAAGTTTAAGAAAATCGCTAAGTTCACGTGCGGCGGCGACAAAGTTCCTACCATTGTCACAGAATATCTCAGTTACTTTACCTCTACGCGAAATAAATCTACGCAGCGCGAGAATGAAGGATTCTTTAGATAGTTCGCTTACCGCTTCAAGATGGACACACTTATATCTAAAACAGATAAATAAACAAAGATAACATTTAGTTATTTTACAACCGCGGCCTCGACGATCTGTAATCATGAAGGGGCCTGCAAAGTCCAAGGCGACTGTGGAAAATGGGTAATCAGGATTAAGACGCTGTATAGGTAAGTTCCCCATAATATTATGCATTGGCTTAGCATTAAAACGTTTACAAGTGACGCAATTACGGAAGGTGCGTCGCGCTAGTTCTCTACCACCCAGTGGCCAGATGCGTTCTCTAATAGACGCGAGCAGCAGCTGAGGACCCGCGTGCATTAGTGTAATGTGTTCTTGTGTGAAGATGAGCTTTGTAAGAGGATGCTTAGCGTTGAGTAGTATCGGGTGTTTCTTACCATAATCGTAGCCCGATGCTTCTAGCCTACCACCAACTCTAAGCAGTCCCTGTGCGTCAATGAAAGGCGTTAATGATGCGATGTTTGACTTAGGCTTCAGTTGTTTATGTTGACGAAGAATCTCTAGTTCTTTGTGAAATGAATCTCTCTGGGCGAGTATGATAAGAGATGATAAAGCGTTATTAAGTTCATCTACACTTAATGGACCTAATAATCTATCTGTAGAATGTTTGATATTATGTATGAAACGTAATATATGAGCAACAACACGTTGCAAAAATTTTAATTTAGAATATTTAAAGAAGTCAATTATGCCTAAAGTTTGTGCTGAACCTACCATAAGGTTGCATTTAATCTCTGGCAATAATAATGTTAGAGAAGGCTCTGTGGTTTTCGCTAAAGTGGGCCAGTTTGACTCTGGTTCTTGTAAAAATTGTGGCCCATGCCACCACAGCGAGTTGTTGGGTACGAGCTGGGGGTCCACCCCACGAGAAGCAAGGTCTGCTGGGTTACACGATGTAGGTACATAACGCCAGGACGTGCTATCTGTAAGCTCATTAATAATTTTGACTCTATTAGCAACGAATGTTTTAAATTTAATTTGATCAGTATTCAACCAGGCTAAGACTACACTGGAGTCGGTCCAGTGTATAGCGCGATATTGGCTTTCTAAGCGCAGAAGTGACCGCGGCCGTTAAGCGTAAAGCGAGTAGTGCCCCGCATAACTCAAGACGGGGTATAGAAGTTTCTTTGTTGGAGCTACCCGTGCTTTGGCACACAGCAGTCTGACATGATGTTGGTTGAATTGATTCGTAGTTCTAAGATATAAACAAGCTGAATAAGCTGCTTGTGAAGCATCACAGAGAGAGTGCATTTTAATTGAAAGAGGTGGAATTGGAAGCCTAGCCAGTATGTGTGAGTAATAAAATGTTCCTCGCAGGCATGCTTTGTGTGTGTGTTCTCGCACGGCAGGTCCTCGAGCTCCCAAAACTTTGTGAGACTGCTCTCTGATAATACTCCGTGGCTGAAACATTTGCAAAATAAAGATGTGTTTATAAAAGTGTATAAAATTATGCATATGTACTGATAGTACTGGTAGTGATGGGGCCTGCAAGCAACCAGCCTAATTTAGATGAATGAAGAGTAGGCTGATTGTGGCCGAGGGATACGCGCCCTGATCCAACTATATCCCAAAATAAGTCGGCTCCAATGAGCATGTCAACTTCTGCGGGAATATTAAAGTTGGGATCTGCCAGTTTAACAGATCTAGGTATATTTAAATGTCTAGTATCAATATATTGCTTAGGAAGCGTGTCTGTGATTTGTGGCAGCACTAGACACGAAAGAAGAGCATTATAATTACTATTTTTAGACTTAATGTATGCTTTACATCGTTCGGGTATGATGTTCAAAGATGTATTACCTATACCCTTTATATTGAGTGCATTTAGTGGCTGAGAAGTCAGTTGAAGCTTATTTTGTAATGACTTCGTGATAAATGAAGACTGACTTCCGCTATCAAGCAATGCTCTTATTGTCTGTACTTTACTGTTGTGAGGATTCATGACCTCAACAAGTGCGGTCGACAGCAGTACCCCATCTGTGGTGGTAGCTGACACCGTTAAAGAAGATGTATCGGTAGTGTGTTGACTTGTAGTTGTGTCTGTGTGTTTGTGTAAAAATGTGTTGTGCCGTTTTTTGCAAATGCGGCAACCACCTAACCTGCATTGACGCACATCATGGCCACTGCGGAGGCAATTATGGCAGAGCTTCAGGTCAGAGGCCTGCTTCACTCTCTCGTCCGGAGTCATACAGTTGAATTTACTGCAGTCAAATATGCGGTGCTCACCCCCACATACGACGCACCTCCAGGAATTACCGTCACTTGATGCTGAAAGCAGAAAACATTTTGAGTTTCTGTCAGGTTTGGCCTGATTGTTAGGATAGAAGCTACGAGGCGGTCTGTCCCGCTTAGCTTGGTTAACAGTTTCTAGTACATCAGCACGACCTTTGAGAAACTGGTTAAAATCATCTAAAGTAGGTAATGCTTTTAATGTATTACGGAACTCTTCCCACTTAAGGTTAGTAAAATGATCAAGCTTTTTAGTCATGTGATAAATGATGATGGTGTCCCACTCATCTGTGGGCTGGCCTAAAGTCTTAAGAGCCCTGAGATTCTTTGTGACGTGGTCCATCATGTAACGAAGCGACTTATCAGATTCACGCTGAATTGGATTGAAGTCAAACAATAAATTAAGATGTGTGTTAATTAAAATACGCTTATTATCATATCTGTCACATAGAAGTTGCCATGCTACTGTGTAGTTGGCATCTGAAGCCTCTAAGTTACAGATAACGCGGGCTGCTTCTCCATCCAAGTATTGGTTTAGGTATCTGAATTTAAAAGCGGTTACCAGCCTGCTATTTTTATGCACTAACGCTGTAAATAGATCGCGAAATTCAAGCCACTTGCTATATGTGCCATCGAATTTAGGAATATCAATGGGTGATAACCTTAATCCAAGTGCATTTTGAGAGTGGTTAGCGTTTTCAGCATTCTGTACAGAGACTGCCGAATGAACCGATGAAGACTTGGTAGGAGAGCTTTTATCAAGAAGTTCCTGAGCTGTGGCAATGGCAATATGTAACTCACCTTCTATGAACTCACGCTCATCGAGTTCCTTGGTCAGGTTGTCACTGTTTAAGACCTCGATATTTGTTTGCAGTTCGCTAAACTGCGCCGACAACTCTTGAATTGTACTCAACTTTAAGTTGAGTTCATTATAAGTTAATGTATCTAAAGTGTCCTTTAACTTGCTTAAATAGTTTTTAAATCTAGTAATTCTGCCTTTAATAGCACTACGTTTAGCAAAAAGAGTTTTAAATTCTGCACTATCACTCATTTTGAAACACGAAAACAAAACTTCAATATAATAATAAAAGTTCACAGACTAATGAATGAAATGTCAAACTTATTTGAAGTTTATTGTACCAAAAACAAAAACAATATGGCCGGCTTACGTTCCTTCGTTCTGGCGTTGCGAGACGGGGCGATTCGCGCTGTTTCCGCGACAAAACGCGTCAAGCTCAAACTGCGCTGCGTGGGGTGCGCGCGCCGGGACGCTACCGAAGCGCGGTATCTCGACTGTTGTTGCACTCTTCCCACGTACGGGAGAAGGCGCGTGATGGTATATCCCACTCGTTCGCACACTATCTGGAATGCGCAAAGGAACGAAAAAGCAAACAAAACCAAAAACCCGGGAAATAAATTAGTGGGAAAAAATGCAAAAGGCGGGAAAATGGTTTTAAACGAAAATAATTATGTATGTATAAAATGCGATTATGTTCATCGAAAACAAAGGGAAATTATGTATAATGTTAGTAAATGGGGAAAGAAGCCTATTGCCGTGCAATTTACCCTGTAAAAGCACCAGGCTGAATAGGTATAAATGTAAGTAAGTATGCAAATGGGCAAATAAATTGAAAATAACGTTAGGCACTAACAAACACACATGAAATGCCACACATTTAACACCGAAAATTAGGTTTCTAAGCTTAAACAAGACGAGAAAAGAGGTAGGTAGGAATGGGAAGGATAATGCCTGTCTTCGCCGACTCCTTGATGATGATGATGACCGATGAAGACCACACGTGCGGGTGACCCCTGCTGACGGTGGCTGGTAGTTCTTCGTACTTGCTGTCTTGATGATGAAGAGACTTCGCGTGCGGGTGACCCCTGCTGACGTGGCTGATGTGAAGTCTTGATGGTCGCGAAGAGAAGACTATAGTGCGGGTGACCCCTGGCTGACTATAGTTTGTGAGCCCGCAGAGTCGTACGCTGCCGTGTTGTTCATCCGAAGATTGCAGGTTCTATGATGATAATGATGTCCTAAGCGTTCGCCAAAAACTTATGTCTGAGCATAAGTAAAACAACTTCCTTATTTTAACTGTATATTTTATATGGGTTTGTATGGAAGCGTGGGCGTTACGGACGACCGTTGCGGGCGATTGTTGTTGGGCGACTGTTCCGCGGGCGACCGTTGGCGGGTGGCTCTTCCGCGGGCGACCGACGGCGATGCGTGGGGGCTCGGGAGTCGTCGGCACTGTTCGTCGTTTAGGCGCGAACATACGTAAATAAAAAATATTCCGATTCTGATTCTATGACGACTAGCAAACCTTTTTTACAGAAGGTACGAGTAATATTTTAATGTATCTCGTGATTCAGTAACAAACCCACTCACCCTATCGTCGTTCTAATTACACCACTTCGCAATCATCCCACCAAGCGATCCAGGTCGTCGCTAATGAGATTCTGAAGTCGTCGGTGCGAGCTGTCAACTATACCTATGATACGTGCGACACTAAATTATTACTCTTGAAATTTAATTACATTTTTCAAATTAAAATTTAAGAGTAGCATGTTTTTAAACTGTTCTCGGTTTAAAATTTATTTTTAGGGTCCGACACTCAAATGGAAAGCCTTATTCGTGGATGTACCGATTTGGATTATTCTTTTGTAACCGACTTCAAGAAGGAGGAGGTTCTCAATTCGGTTGTATTTTTTTTATGTTTGTTACCTCTGGTCTCCGTCATTTATGAAACGATTTGGATTTTTTTTTTATAATATCATGTGTCCCTCTGCCTGCCAGGCATAGTGTCAGATCTTGGTGATGAGAAAAAATTCACATGTCGACACTTAGGTTTTCTTTCTTTATATTTGTATAATTATTATTGATATATACTTATATAATGTTGTTTTTTTCTCAAATGGGCAACTCTAAATTGTATTTTTTTTTCTCAGCCTGTTTGGAGTAATGCTTGAAAGTTAATATAAAAAATAAAACATATTTTATAGTCTTTGCTTTTAGGCATAAACCCCTTAAATAACTATCCAGGTAGTGTTCGGTAGAGAACCTCAATTCAGCGAGCCGCCTCGCACTTGGCCGTTTTTGATACTTCAAAGTCAAAGGGAAATTTTATGAGTGAACATGTATGTTTACTAAAGTAGTAAATTTAACTAAAATTAACTTATACAAAAAATTAGGCCAAGTCTGTTTTATTTTATGCTACCTGTCCCGGCGAACTTCGTACCGCTTCAGAATCAAATATGATTTTTTCACTATTCGAGGCAGACACAAATTCAAAAATAAAAATCATAAAACAGCGGCCCACCCGTTCTTGAGTTACAAATGGTGTAACTAACACAACCTTGTTTGTACTAGCTGTTACCCGCGACTTCGTCCGCATGGTATTTAACAAAGACACAACCGTTAGCAATAGCCCGTTAGGAATGGCGGGGTTGGGGCCCCCCCCCAACCCCGCTAACCCCGGTTTCTAAAATAAAAGAAGCCTAAGTTACTCCTTGTTACATCAGCTATCTGCCAGTGAAAGTCCCGTCAAAATCTGTCCAGCCATTTCAGAGATAAGCCGGAACAAACAGACAGACAGACAAAAATGGAGAAAAAAATTGTTTTGATGTATACATCCAAATGCACATAGTAAAAAGCGGTTATTTTAATATTACAAACAGACACTTCAATTTTATTTATTTGTAGTATGTATAGATAAGATAGATTAGTATATTTATTGTATGTTACTACTAGCTGCGCCCCGCGGTGTTACCCGCGATTAAAGAGTATGAAAAATTAAAACAAATATATCCCACGGGAACCATACATTTTACCGGGATAACATGTAGCCTATGTGCTATTCCAGACTATAATCTATCTCTGTGCCAAATTTCATCCAGATCCGTTTAGCCGTTCTGGCGTGAAAGAGTAACAAACATCCATGCATCCATCTATCCATCCATCCAAACTTTCAAATTTATAATATTACTAGCTGTTGCCCGCGACTTCGTCCGCGTGGTATTTAACAACGTCTCAACCGTTGGCAACAGCCTGCTCGCGTTCTGATCCCGCGGGACGCATTGCAGATTGTTGCTATCAAACTTTAAGCAGGCGCAGCGCTGCAACATTGGTTTTAATTTTTTTTCGAGAGATCCAATTTTTTTTTTCTAAAATAAAAGTAGCCTAAGTTACTCCTTGTTACATCAGCTATCTGCCAGTGAAATTCCCGTCAAAATCGGTCCAGCCATTTCAGAGATTACCCGAAACAAACAGACAGACAGACAGACAGACAGACAGACGGACAGACAGACAGACGGATAGACAGACAGACAGACAGACAGACAGACAAAAATTGTAAAAAATGTTGTTTCGGTATAGGTAACGTGTATACATCCAAATGCACTTAGTAAAAAGCGGTTATTTTAATATTACAAACAGACACTCCAATTTTATTTATATGTATAGATGTATAGATAGTATAGATTAATATCAGAATACAAGCGTTGCTTAGTTTGACACCATACAGTTGAAGTATGTTCGCCTAGTTATATTCGTACTGTCCTTTCAGAGAATCCAGGCGAATAACATAAATTATGTTACTGCTTAAACTTAAATTATAGCAGTGATGGCCAAGTTGGTAGAACGCTAGCCTCGGTAACGAGGATTGCAGGTTCAACCCCCAGCTCGCCTATTCGATACCTCTGGGATATCATGTGCGAATCGAATTTTTCAACCATGATTATCACTTGCTAAACGGTGAAGGAAAACATCGCGAGGAAACCTGCATGTCTGAGAGAACCCCTCGAAAGACGTGTGAAGTCCGCCAACCCGCACCGGGCCAGCGTGGTGGACTATGGCCTAATCCCCCTCGCATTGAGGGGAGGGCCCGTGCCCAACAGTGGGACATTCAAAAGGGCGGGTTTTTTTATGATTATTTTGCCGCTATATTTAAGTATGCCACAGACAACTTTTCAGCCTTGTTTTTCATCAAAGTATTAGTATTCTTATCGCTGTCTGAAATTTTGTTTTTCAAATTTATAAACCCAATCAACTTTCTAACTTTTTAATTACTTTTCACAAACAAGGCTATGATGGCGTTACATATTTACTGATTATATTGGGACCTACCAAATTTTGTCGTTCGAAAGTGGACATCTCGCTGCTCCATCAGGGAATGCAGCCGTAAAGGTAATGGAAAATAAGCTCCACATCCATCATTCATCCGTTATTTCACTAAGTTAACTCTATGTTTTTGTCTTAAGTTAAAAAAATATGTACTCTTACGTAATTTTTTTTTTTTTTTTATTACATTACAGGCAAGTATTTGATCTCGATCTCACCTGATGGTAAGTGACGATGAGATCTACGATGGAGCATACTTGCCTAGGTAGGAAGGCGGCAGTAGATAAGAGACGCTACATTCACTAGGCACATGCAGCGCAACTGATCTGACCCGCCATCCATTAATCTACCAAGAACTACGTAACTAACTAAGTCTTCTACCAAGAATTACGTGACCTGTGTGAAACAAAACATTTAAATTAGTAAAATCTCTCTTAAACCACATTGTTCGACCTATCTATATAATTTCTTAAAGTATTTTGTATCTATTATCCTAAACGGTGATAGCCAATTTCATATAACGCTGCCTTTGGTAACAAGGGTCGCCGGTATTGGAGAATATATATGCGAATCTCTTTCGCAACCATGATAATATCGGACTAAAAACGTCGCGAGGAAACCTGCATGACTGAAAGAACCTCTCGAAAGGCGTGTGAAATCCGCCAACTAAGCGCACTAAGCCTTTGTGGTGGACTATGGCCTAATTTCAATGGTCTAACATTAGTTTTAGTACTTATAATATAGCGGCCTTCTTCAAGCATTGCAATGTTGAGGGGCTAATTCTACCTACTAAACACGAATTGAGGTCCCCCCGAATTGAGGTGAAGCCCGTGCCTAACAGCGGAACATTAACAGGGCTGTTATTAATATCCAATGTTACGAATACTGCAGTAAGAAATTTTGAAACTGCTCGCAAAATGTACACAGCGCACAAAACATCAGAAACCCCTTACACTGCGAGACTTAACCTGAAAATTCTAAGCTATTAAGGCACCAAATGAATGCTCGCACTGGCTCAGAACACTCGTCTCTTTAATATCTTAATTACTGTAAAATGTACTCTCTTTTACTTTTTGTTGTGTCCCAAGATACAGGCTGATAGCGATAGCAGATGAATATCTTCGCTATGTCGCCTCTTCGCCCCTGACAACTACTATTGCGGCAGGAATTATAAGTTCCCCTCAGGAGGACGGTGGCGGGCGTGGCTCCCCACCGCCGTGCGTAGCGAGGGCGCAGGGAGGCGAACATCTGCTCCCCGAGACGGGTCCGTATAAGGGGGCGAGTCACAAGAGGAGTACCGGTACGTTCCGTTTGGAGATCCAGGAGCCCCTCCAACATGTGTCGAAGGCGGCCACCGGAGGGGTTCTAGTGGGTAAGAATCCCATATAACCCGGCCCTCTCCCACACAGAGGCCGGGTATCTTTCGAAGATTTCCCCCCCTTCAACAAAAACTAAAGAGAAGTTATTTGCTGTCCCTCTGACCCTCCCTATCTGCGTACGGCCCACCAGTGGACACGGTGCGTAACACTTTGGAGGAGTGCGTGCCTATGGGCACGGGGGCATGAATGACCTAACAAGTGTCGTGAGGAGGGACCTCTCGCTGCAGAGCGAGGCTGCAGCCATGATCAGCAGTGAGAGGTGCTGGGAGGCAATTACCTCCTCTTGCGAAACTGTCATTGCGTAAAAAGAGGCCGCGGGGAGGGTCAGGGAGGGACACGCCCATGCTGACCTAATCCGCAGAGTACGGCAGGAGCTTTTTATTTTTTTTTATTACATTATAGGCAATTATTTGATCTCGATCTCACCTGATCGTAAGTGATGATGAGATCTACGATGGAGCATACTTGCCTAGGTAGGAAGGCGGCAGTAGATCGAGACGCTACATTCGCTAGGCACATGCAGCGCAGCTGATCTGACCCGCCATCCATGAATGGCAACACCGAACATCATGCCGGAACACGGCTAGGCCGCTTGGTGACACGGTTTTGTTCAGTGGGTGGTGACTAGCCACGGCCGAAGCCTACCACCACTAGTTTAACGGGAGCAAGACTTTATGCACATCTAATTCCCCCGCTATAAAGGAGGATTGTCAAATCCTTTTCTGATTATTATACCTCACTTAAGTGACTGTGATTTTCCATACGCAACCACGCGGCACGCTAGCACCCACAACGACCCCCCGGTCACGCTTAACCTTGATTTTTTAATGTTGGGCACGGATCTCCCGTCAATGCGAGGGGGCCTTTACACGTCTTTCTAAAGGTACTCTCAGACATGCAAGTTTCCTCACGATATTTTCCTTCACCGTTTAGGAAGTGATAATCATAGTTGAAAATTGCTTTCGCACATGAGATTCAGATATCCTAGTGGTGCGATCCGGGGTTTGAATCAGCGATCCTTATTGCCGAGGCAAGCGTTCTACCATCTGCAACCAGGATATCATAGTGAGATAATTCTTATAAAACTAGTGGTCGCCAATCTCTTATAGTTTGTCCCCTAATACCTCACTTCGTAGTGTGTTTATAATTTTTAAGCTGGCTTTGCACATTATACGGCTTGAGCTTCACGTTTTCATGTAAAAGCTACAGTGGGAAATAAATGCTTGAATAGCTCTCGCGTCAAAACTGCGCATAATGTAGCGCTTTTAGCGTTTAATCGTCAGATTAGTTTCAGTACCTTTTGGTGGCAGATGGCTGAAGTCAACAACATAGAATTACAGGATTATTCAGGAAGAGTATACGAAGCTTGTATCTCTAGCGCATTTGTATTGGCATCAAAATGGCATATTGTATGTATCTTATCGAAATTCTCGCTTGACGTAATCATAACAAAAGCGCTAAAGAAGCGCAGATCCAAGGCTTAGTATACCTTTTCAGAATCACCTTTTAAAAGACAGTAGGTAGTGTTGAACTTTGCAATCACCCTGTAAAAGGCAGTAGGAAGTGTTGAACTTTGTCATTATCGACTAGTAGACTTTTTGTTTTTTTTTGTATATTAGTATAGACTGACTGACGAGGATTGAGGGGGACGAGGACTGAAGGGCAAAGAAGGCCATGGCCCCGGGCGGCGGAGATATCGAGAACGGCATTTAAAGCGGTTTAGTTGTCCTGGGGCGGCATAGCGGGTCACTGCCCCCCTCCCATGGCTATAACTGACATCTCCACCATTGATAGTTGAGCAGACTGTTCTGGCTGGTTATGGTTTTCCATGTTTTTTGTTTTTGAAAAAAAAAAAAATTCGAAGGCCGTCCAATTAAGAGTTCCATGCCACGCCACTGGGATCAAGTCTGCCGAATTGCTAGGTCAGTCGTCGGAATGTGGTCCTGTAACAAAATCTAATTTTGCCACCAGTACTGATATATTATTTCCTAGTTCTTTAACTACAAACATTCGTAGAAACTTTTTCAATAACAAACCTACACGGGGTGAAAGTCTCTAGGGACACAAACTGCTTAGAGATCAGTCGAGTCGCTTTTCGAAGGTCATGAAATTGATTGGGAGATATACTTGAGTAAGGCCTGCGACACATCGAGAGAACTTAGTATCTCCTACTACTAGTTATTACAAACACCGGTGGGAAAATGTGGGTGCATTGCTATGTACCTCCGCCTACCCTTTCGGGACTACAGGCGTAATTGGGAATATAATGATTATCATATATAAATATATATTGTTAAATAGAATAATAAACACGAAAATATTTAATAAATACTTTATTCATCGCGGCAAAACTTTATATATTTTGGCGGTACACACGAACTGTCAAAACACTCTCCTGTCACCATAGAGTTTCGCCGCTAGTGACGTCCCGCTGCACAGCGAGTGAACGATCACCGGTAACAATATATATATATATATATATATAAGAAAAACCGGTAGTAAACAGTCAATCTCTACTCCTATTACGTACTAATAATTATTAGTAAGCCTCATTGTGCCTGCAACCTAAGCCCCAGGATGTGCCGCGCTCGTATAATTTTCTTTATTTTTTTCCCCAAGTCCTGCATAATTGCGTCATCTAGTGGAAACTAAGATGCTTACCAAAATAAGTTCTTATTTCAATCGGATAATCATTGAATTTTAATGTGCAGTAAATTTATATTTTCAGCGAGCCAAGCTACTGTAAGTTTATAAATTTTAGAGTGAAAAAAATATTTTAAAGTAGCATAAATATATATATTTTTTTAATAGTACATTACTGCCTCGGTTTTTAATGACTGCGTTGCTGGCACTGATGATGGCTAAAAGCGCAATGTAGTGCAGCGTAGCGTAACTCCAGGCCAACACAGCGCGGTCAGAATTGCATCTCTTGATGGACAAACTGGAATAAAGGCTGAGACCTAAGTTGAGGCCTTTATAACGCGAACAGCATGGGCTGCAATGAGAGCGAAGCGAAGTTAAGCAAAGCGAAGCAAAGCTAAGCTAAGCTAAGCTCAAGGCCATCAGCAGCGCTGCGGACCAAGGCTTGAATAGTGTTTAACTCAAACAATGCGTTTTATTTAAATATAACGCTATTTTTATTAGGCAATCATGATTGTACTGCCAAATTCTGAATACAATACTTTTGCATCTGACTATCATTGAAACTAAACTCCACAATAATGGATTTTCAAATAAAATTGCTGGTGGCTTAAACTCACCTGTAATAAAATTCCATACCAATTTGCTGGCGTCTATTCAAGTAACGCGGCAATATCGACTTTGTTCACAGAACGTTGTCAAAATAATGACCACATCATTAAAATAAATTTTGAGTAAAGATTATATAATTGAACTTAGATGCGCACGAGTTAGTTCAGATTTGTCGGCCTTCTTTTGTTCTCGGGATCAGAAATTATTATTTTTACTTCCCAGGAAATTATTGAATTTATAAATCGAACCGGGGTGTCTTGGAAAACACAGACTAACATTTCCAAGAAAACTTTTTAGCAAGTTTCATCATAATTCTTTAACACACTTCCACGTAAAGTCGCACGTATTGCTTTCTGTCCAAACGACGAATAAAATTTAATACAAGGCGTATTTGAGGCACAGATTCGATAAAAGTTCTAATAGTTGAGTCTACATACAATGCCACGCACGTAGCTTACAAACATATTTCTGTTTCACATTTTTGGCAATCCAATTGTCCTAAACTCTGGGAAATGCACGTGCTGTCTCGCTCGAACACTGTAACCTGCCACTTTCCTCGCTGTCATTGCGACTGTTTATGTCAAGTTTGCATGAAATGATTGGTTGGATGAATGTGATTAGTATACTATCAGTTTTGCTTACCTTTCATAATATTATTTCTTACCTCTTAATATTAATTTACTTTGATACTCAGTTATTTTTGGCGGGTAATTGGACTGTGAAGTTGAAAATTTGGTTTTATTTTCCTAAAAAATGTGTATTTCTTTGATACATAATCCCACTAATATAATATTATAAATGTGAAAGTTTGGATGGATGGATGTTTGTAACTCAATTACGCCAGAACGGCTGAACCGATCTGGATGAAGTTTGGCACAGACATGGATACCTTTTATCCCGGTAATATGTATGGTTTTTGGAATAGATTTGTTTTAATTTTTCATAGAGTACCAATAAATTCATTTTATTCTGAGTTCGCCGGGACAGCTAGTAAAACATAAGGTACGCAATAAACTGCCTTATTTACGTATAAAACGCAGTAAATAATACGGTCCGTAATTGGAAATTCCCAGAGGACTTGCTTCAAGCTCGGAGCTTCATCCAATACTCTTGTTAAATAATAATCTTAATAAAATACTCCAATGGTTGGCAATCAGTGGCTATTTATAGGAATAAATATTTGTTAAGCATTATTTGAATTAAATGAGGTCTTTATTTGATTGTATTTATATTTGTCTCTTCACTAGCAGTGATAGTCAAGTTGGTAAAACGCTTGCCTCGGTAATGAGTCTCACAGGTTCGAACCCCGGCCCACACCTCGGGGATTTCTGGATTTCATGTGCGAATCTCATTTTCAACCATGATTCCACCATCACTTTGCTAAACGGTGAAGGAAAACATCGTTAGGAAACCTGCATGTCTGAGGGAACCCCTCGAAAGATGTGTTAAGTCCGCCATCCCGCACTGGGCCAGCGTGGTGGACTATGGCATAATCCCCCTCGCATTGAGGGGAGGCCCGTGCCCAACAGTGGCACATTAAAAAACTGGCTACAATTATTATTTAATTATATTCGTCTTTTGAGAGGCAGTTAATGTTCATCGGATAGCCTCGCGTGGTGGACTGTGACCTAAATACCCTCATATTACGAGGTCTTATACTCGATATAATGGCCATATACCCCCTCCCTATTCGTACATTGTACTAACATACCCATAACAATACACTGCTCTACAATATACAAGATCTTTTAAAAAAAGAACAACTATGGAGTTTTTTTTCCCGCTCTTCTCCATAAGAACGGCATTCCGAACGGGTGGTAAAGTTTTAGCATTTTGTGTAACTGTACTTAACAATTTACATGAATAAAAAGTATTCTGATTCTGATGCTAACGCTGAAATAGTACATGGTACTTATTATTAATTTTGTTTAGCTATTCTTCTCAGAAATTCAGCAACATTTTACCAGAAACTTAACCGTTGTATTTTTAAAAATAAATACAACTGAGCTGACACTTAGCCTTTGTAGTGGAGTTAATTGTATCTCCACCCGGAATGGGAAAGTTTTGTTTGTTTGTTCGTCGCCAGCGTTCGTTCGAAAAAGTGTTTTGAGGAAGTCTGTTGTATTTTTCCAAAGGCACCTACACTTTGATAATGGTGAAAGTCCAATTTTTATTTGGAGCTTTGATCTTATAGTTTCTGTTGTACGGTAGCCTATCAACAAATCGAATGAGACGGCGTTAAAGTTCAGGCTTTTGCTATAAAGTCATGAATGGAGCCATGGTATCAGGTGATTAGGTTTTTCACTTCTGTTTTTTATATAGACACACAGCTTAGTGAATACGGGTTACAAAAATTGAACAAAATTCGATAATAATGGATTTTCAAATGAAATAGCTGCTCACTTAAACTCACCAGTAATACTTCTACTACTACTAACTTCGCTAGCGCCTATTCAAGTAACGCGGCAATATCGACTTAGTTCACAGAAGGTTGTCAAAATAATGACCAGATCATGACAATAATATTTGAGTAAAGATTATAGTTGGACTAGAAAAAAAAACCAAGTTGAAGTGGCAGTGGGCAGGGCACATAGCTCGAAAACCGCGATGGCCGTTGGGGCACAAAGGTTCTAGAATGGCGACCACGAATCGGAAGACGAAGTGTAGGACGGCCCCCCACAAGGTGGACTGATGATATCACACGCGTCGCGGGAAGCCGGTGGATGCGAGTGGCGGAGGACCGTGATGTGCGGAAGTCGATGGGGGAGGCCTATGTCTAGCATTGGACGTCTATTGGCTGATAGATAGATAGATATAGTTGGACTTAGCGCAAAACAATTTGTAAATAAAATATATCCAAAGTGAATTGCCTCCACAGGTGAAAGGAGCTGGAGGAGGCTGTTTCCTCGCTCAAAAAATTAGTTTGATTATACAGCGAGGAAATTCAGCCAGCATTCTTGCTACCATTCCACGCGGACAAGGTCATTTTGGTACATAGTTTGTTTTCATATTATTTTTAAGGTTTTTTTTATTTTTCTGTTGTAAATATTTAGTTGGACCTAGATTCGCTAGAGGTAGTTCAGATATATATAGAGACACACATCATAGCGAATACGGGTTACAAAAATGACACCCAAATGTAGGCCGTGATTTTTACACATATGACCGACTATTACTGATTGCTCTTATAATGTTCCAATGATTTATCTACCAAGTTAACAACAATCTTAGCCTGTTCCCTCATAGTCTATTCCCTCTGGAGGATAGTTTCCTGTGACAACAAATAAATCGTTTTGGACCTAACGGCACGTCCATAGACGTGCGCAGTCATTTGTCAATATGCTTGGCGTCACGCCAGCTCTCAAGGGCATCGCGATCTACTGAAGATACTGCTGAGGTATAGCATGTGTACCGACCACTTCAACCGCACCACAAGCTACACAGATGGCACTGCAGACGCATTCAGAACAATATACAATTGTCATCACAAACTGAATCGCGCTATAAGAGTTTTCGAAGCAAGTTACATATATACAAGACCCCGACAAGAATCGTTGGGGCATAGCGGCCGACGCGCCAGGCATACCACCCGACTGACTGGAAAACCTTCTCTTTTCCGCTAAATTGGTGACTCATACATGTGTTCCACCGTGGTCACTACACATGTATGAAGAAAGTTTGAGAGAAATAGTAAGAGAGTAGGCTCGGGCTTTACAGATACCTGTAACTGAAAGGCTCAGCATTAGCTTATACGCTATCTATACACACACCGCGATTCGGAAAAGCGATGTCATTATTTTTTTATAACTCTACTAGGACGGCCAGAAACTCAGCGAGCTTGTCTTTTTTTTTTATTATTATTTGATGACCCGCTGTACTTCGTATCACCTATCCTAACGACATTAAAACTCTCCCTTCGTCTGACGTTCGACAGACCAACTGACAGTGAGAAAGAATAAAGCACAATAAAGACTTATTTTTCTTCCTCGCAACTTTTCCATATTTTCTCACCGTGTAAACCTTCCCTGGGCTACGGCAAACAAGCAAAATCAGCTAAATCGGCCCAGCCGTTCTCGAGTTTTAGCGAGACAAACGAACAGCAATTGAGTTTTATTATATAAGATTGCAAAAAAAATATGAAGCACCCATGCCATGCGAGGTGCACACACGCTACACTTTGACACCATAAATCATAATTGACGCTAGATATTTGAGCGATCAGTCGCAGCCGCTTTATCATCCAAATATAATATAATATCGCCAGACGAACACACCAACTGCACGGTCCCACACTAAGCAACGCTTGTATTATGGGTACCGTACAATGGACTGAGGGCGAACTCAGTATATAATACTTATATAGATATGAAACATCCATTACTTGGGTACAAACATGCATGTTCATCACACGAAGCTTGTCCTTACCAGGATTCGAACCCGGGACCGTGGGCACAGGAAACAGGGTCACTACCAACTGCGCTAATCAGATGACCATCATCTAAATAATCCAAGATTTAGTTCACTCTAACAAAATACCGATAACCTAACCGGTTGTTTTTTCTTTTCTAATACCTACAAAAAACTCTGCAACTTCTGATAATGCTACAAATAATGGGAAAACGATAGCCTTATAAAAAAACAGAATTGCTTGTATTGGCCCTATTATAGCGGAATATAATTTACATAATAATATTTGGAAAGGCTTTGAATCACTTAAATAACCATTCTTTGTGGCCCCATCAAGAACCCTTCAGAACCCGAGAGCGATAAATATTAAAAAGTAAAGTTTTCGAATGAATCTTTATTTTTTTTAAGTACGATTTAAGGGTACCGCAGTTCGTTGGTAAGCGAATCGCTTGAGAAGGTTTGGACCGCTTCAACTTTCTTACAAGAAACATGTATCACTACGACGAAACATAGATGGCGCTATTCTCCATGCATTCTTGAAACGCACTATGAGAGTTTTCGGAGTACGCAACATCATTATTATACTAAACCTTGACAATAACCGTTGGAGTATAGCGGCCAGCCCCGCCAGGCAAACCACCTACCTCAAAAGGAGGTAAACAACCGACCTGACGTATCCATATCCTTGAATTACTTTTTTATTGCAGTCGTTTAAATATCCTCCTAAAAAATCTACTAAACCCTGGTATGGGCAAACCTTGGCATAGAACGCAGGGTCACTACCAACTGCGCTAATCAGGTCATGAAATCAATCAATCAATTAAATTAATCTTGCTTTAATTTCAAAATCCTACAACAATACGAATAAACAATACATAACAGTTTGATACTGATCACTATTCCAACAATAAGAACTGCTAATAAAATTAATACCAGTTCTAGTTCTAAGTATTCCGTCCAGGGCATGTTGGCGGCGGGCGCGCGCAGATGCGCCGCCCCGCCGTGCCGCAGCGCGTGTTCCGTCCACCACACGGCGCGCTCCAGCGGCCGCTGCGGCTGGTCGCGCATCAACCCGCGCAGACGCACCACGTTGCGACGGTAACTGAAAATAAAATGCCGTAAAATAATGCCTACTTACACAAAGCAGTGATAGCCAAGTTAGTAGAACGCTTTCCTCGGTAACGAAGATCGCAAGTTCAAACCCCGGCTCCCATCTCTGGGATTTCTGGATTCCATGTGCGAATCTCATTTTCAACCACGATTATCACTTGCTAAACGGTAACGGAAAACATCGTGAGGAAACCTGCAAGTCTGAGAGAGCCCCTCGAAAGATGTGTGAATTCCACCAACCTGCACTGGGCCAGCGTGGTGGACTATGGCCTCATCCCTTTCGCATTAAGGGGAGGCTCGTGCCCAACAGTGGGACATCAAAAAGGACTGGTATTATATCATTATAAACTACCTTTCATCCCCGATAATTGTGTTGATCGCATTCCTGAATTCTTCTTCTGTAAGTGTTTCTAAGTCTAATTTCAGTCCTATCTTATGTTGTACGTATCTGTCTACATTGAACCATTGGTCGATCAGCATTGGTACTCCGATGAGTGGTACTCCAGCTGTTATAGCCTCATCTGTTGATTGGAGACCGCCTTGTGTTATGAAAAGCTTAACCTTTGGATGTTCTGTAAAGAAAGAAACAGTTGTTTTCTAACAAAATCTTTGAACTATGGAAAGGTACTTATCGGATGGAAACCTATAAGTTTTTGACTGAACCAGCTAGGTGGAATACGGCCCGATTATTTCTTGCAATGAGGGGAAGTATTCCAGGTAAATTGGGGTAAATTAAAAATATAAACCGATTAGGTCATAGAATGGCATTTACGTAACCTTTAAGGAATGGTCCATAATAACAGGAAATTCTGAAAAATCAGTTTTTTATGAATCGCGTTCTCACACATTAGTTTTATAGCATCATGTTTATGACAATCCCAAATATCAAAGTCTTGGCTCACATACTAAGATACCGAGATAAATAAGCACAAAGTATATCACTTACTGAGTAGATCCGACTGCGGTAGCCACTTGGATATTCTGATATTCTCAGTACGGCCAGGGAGTTCGTCCTTGTCCCACTTCCATAAAATATCATAGGGAAGTTGAGAGAACACATCCACCAAGATCTGGATCTTCTTTGGCGGCAGTAATGACGGATCTACGTTTGTGCCGAAGCTTAGGTATATTACGCCGTGTTTAGAAGAATCTAGAAATGATTTTAGATCCTGTAACGGAAAAAATTCAGTATATCTATATATATACTAGCTGCGCACTGCGGTGTTACCTGTGATTAAAAATTATGTCCTTTTTACTGGGATAAAAATAGCCTATGTGCTATTCCAGACTATTATCTATGTCTGTGCCAAATTTCATCCAGATCCGTTCAGCCGTTCATGTGTGATTGAGTGACAAACATCCACCCAAACTTTCACATTTATAATATTAGTGAGAGTGAGTTATTGGCATATCTTCGTGTCATATATGTTAAAATGTGGAAATTTCAGGTCCCCATCTCATTTGCCTAAGAATCCGGCAGCCTGTAGCTGATGGACAATATAACTGCTTGTCCAACAATGGGGCTCCTTTTGGACCCTTTGGGGATGCAATCCTAAAAACTAAAAGAACGTTAAGGACCCAGCTATGGACGATGGATCCATCACCCCCGGCCCTGATGCCCAGGGCCTTAAATAACGGGCTACCCTCGGGGTCGAGGACGACTGGGGTGTGAGCCCCGGACGTCCGGTGACGATGACGACTCCTGAGGAGGATGGCGGCGGGCGTGGCTCCCCGCCGCCGTGCGCAGCGAGGGCGCAGGGGGAGCAAACATCTGCTCCCCGAGACGGGCCCCCATAAGGGGGCGAGGCACAAGAGGGGCACCGGTGCGTTCCGTTTGGAGATCCCGGAGCCCCTCCAACATGTGTCGAAGGCGGCCACCGGGGGGGTTTTAGTGGGTAAGAATCCCACATAACCCGGCCCTCTCCCACACAGAGGCCGGGTATCTATAGAAGATTTCCCCCCCGTCAACAAAAAAAAAAAAAAAATCCATCACCCTTTTATATTAACTTATCTACGGCTTTTGTAGTGTGTGTATGAACAAATAAGTTATTACTAAGAAATGAATTATTTTGTAGAAAAATATTGGTGAAGTTATGCAAAACTTTTCCGCAATAAAGCGTTGGTAATTTGCTTAAATTAATTGTATCTCTAGCTACAGGCACAAAAAATTACATGTTAAAAAAGTAGAAGGTCAATGTCGTTTGTCTATGTTTAGAGTATTCACTGAATTAATTAATAATAATTAATTCACGCTCGTGTAGCTAAACGCAAAAAAAAGTCTATTATATAATTTTCTCAGGGGCGCTCATAAATTTTATCTCTGCATCGATAATACGAGCAAGAAACTAAGCAGGCTTATTATTTTGTATTTTTTTTTTGCTTTTATCATGTGTTACAGCTTAAAAAATATTAGCTACAGTATATTTCCGTTCCGCTGAACCAAACTTTTTAACTGACAAGTAATCAAAATATCAGACACTGCTACAAAGCAATCCAATAACAAATCTAACGAACAACTATGATATAAACATTAGGTACTTACATTCGGTAATTCCTTATCAGGTTTCTGATGCAGACCTCCCATGTAGACGACGGAAGGAGGTACGGCCTTTATTCCTTCATACACAGGATTAACATTCAAAAATAACATATGAACATTATTCTTCAACTCTTGTACTGAAGGAACATTTCCGAAACGTCTCTGAAGCATATCATCTACTCTCCTCTCATGTGTGTTCATCATCCTCTGTATCAAATATAAATTGTAGACCTCTAATATTTTATCCCATAAAGTGAGGTTGTAATTCTTTCGTTTGAAAATACCTGTATCTAAGAACGGATGGATTGGGGCACCCACTGTCTCGTAGTTACCTGGTATTGCTCCACCAGAACTGATTTGAATCACAGGCACTTTGTAAATATGCGATAATATTAGAGCCGGTGTTGCACAAGCTTCTAGCAGTAGCAAATCGAACGATTGATTTTTATCATTGATTAGTTTTTTCACATTATCATCTTGTAACAAATGATCAAATACTACACTGATGATGTCGAAAGCTAATCCGGTCTGTGTCAGTAAGTCGTCTTTATTGCCTTTTGGCGTCGGAATGAACTGTTCTCTCCATATTCTGTACGATGTATCATGAACATCGATTTCTGTTATATTCGGTGGTGATTTTCCTTTCTCAAACGCTGGGTCTGGTGTTATGATCACCAGCTCATGGCCTCTTCTCGCTAGCTCATGAGTCAAAGGTCGAAATACCACTTGATGACTGATAGACGGCACCGGGAACACGGCTAGAATTCTTGCTGCTTCATTTCCACTTATTAATAAAATGCAAAATAAAAAATTCGCAAGTAACTGCATTTTATCTTAGAATAAAATTGCACAGCGATTGCTACTCAATATATACAGCTATTTATGATATTTTATCGGTTATCAGTAACACAACTGATAGTGAGGGACTACTCGCGCGAATAAATGTCGATTACCAACTGCAACGGTACAATGTAGTATTATATTTATAAAAGTTGTGACGCTAAATGGTGGTGGTAAAGCCAATGGCACGTCTCTACTATTCTATTATGCTTGTAAGACCGGTTACCATGGCTAAAGTGTCTATTGAGTATTTAGGGGACTAAAAGAGAAAGGAAAAATATTTTCCAAATCAGCTTCTAGCTGATCCACCATTTTTGATATTTTCGTCTGTCTGTAATAGTAGATTAAGTAAAATCTACTATCATAATTATTTTTTATTTTTAAAGACTGTTAATTGGCTATTCCGCGGTTACCCATGCAGTTTATGGGACAAACGTAACACTCGGGTACGTCCGTCGGGTACCATCCAGCATTTCTTTGTATTACATTATAGGCAAGTATTTGATCTCGATCTCACCTGATGGTAAGTGACGATGAGATCTACGATGGAGCATACTTGTCTAGAAGGTACCTGTTCACTCTCGACTTGAAAACATCCAGATTGAAGTCAACGGGGAACAAATACGCCGGTAGCGTGTTCCATTTCTTGGCAGTTCGCACGATGAAAGTAGAAGCAAATCGCTTAGTACGTACCGAAGGAATGTCCACAGTCCATTTCCCGTGAAGCGCATTCAACTTCTTATCGTCCTCCCGTCTGAAAATATATTGCACGCCCATCTAGTTTGTCGATATTGTCAACCAATTTAAAATTAATTAACGCTATACTTTATCGCTATCACTGATTTTTGCTGTTTAACCCTGACAATGCGAATCGCGTATCAGTATGTTTATTAATTATTTTTATATAATACTAGCTGTCCCGGCGAACTACGTACCGCCTCAGCATCAAATATATGAGAAAATGATTTATACAAATCTATCCCACGGGAACTATACATTTTACCGGGATAAAAAGTAGCCTATGTGCTATTCCAGACTATAATCTATCTCTGTGGCAAATTTCATCCAGATCCGTTCAGCCGTTCGGGCGTGAAAGAGTAACAAACATCCAACCATCCATCCAACTTTTACATTAATAATATTAGTATAGATTATTATTATATGTTTGGAGGGCAGAGATAATGAATATACGTACCACCAGTTGTTTTACAATTAAATGTTTATAATGAAATATTTCTGCCAATAGATTAGATAAACTATCATTGTTGTTTGTTTGCCTTAGTTATATTAGTTCCGGCTTCGTCTGTATTTTCTTTGTATTTTTTTTAAATACACACAAAACCTATAACCAAAATGTTCTGAATCTGATATCTCAAACTCAATTTTGTTTTGTTATCAATACATGTAAAAACTACCATAATAAACATTAACCCCCCATACAAAATGAAAAGTCAAAAAATTATATCTGTTTATCACATTCAGAAGATTTTATTTCAAAAACCTTGAATTATCAGGTAGAGCTGTGGTTATAGGTTTCATGAGCATAACTAGCTTTTTCCCGCGACGCCGCCCGTGCAACCATCGATTTCTCTGAGTTTCCAAAATCCTATCTTTGTGTGGGTTTTCAATCAAATACAGGTTATGAAGGGTATGGTAACATAAACAATATGTAAAACAAAGATACACTTGATACCTTGATACAAATGTTGTAATTTTGAACGCGCAATGTATCGTAAACTACGCGATCACAACACAACGCTCCGCCCGACACCCGACTCGTGTGAGTGACGAGCGTGCTCGAGCGTATCAAGTTTTAATGTTCATTGCAGTTTTAGGCCTAAATTTTTGATTACGTTTTTTTTTCAATGTAAAATCACGTTGAGATATGCTTCTACTATGACTTCATGTTAAAATTAATCGTGAAAATATTGAAAAAAATATTCGACGGATAATTCCAACTCTGCGGGGGGTTCAATATCATAAACTGAATCTATGGTCCCAGTTTTCATTACGAAGTCACCCTGTATAAGCATAACCTCTAAATATAGTTGCACGTTGACTTATTGATTTCTTATCTTTACCCGAATACTACGCATTGAAATAAAACTAATCTTACGGATTTTATCGCGTTTATTATACTTTCGTCGTCGGGAACGACAAAAAGTATAATAAAAGCGATAAAATTCAATTTCAATGGTCGTTGACTATCAGTCAGCCAAGCAGACCTTGTTAACAGTGGCGTAGCATAGGGCATTAGCACCCAGTGCGGATTTCAAATTCGCCGCCCTCTAATTTTTGCTATGCATTATAAAAAAAATTGGGGCATGGTTACGACAAACAAAAATGACGAAAAACACTGAAATCAATTATTATTCATGGCATTCTTACTATTATTTTTCATGGCATATTATTTTTCATCGCATCCTTCGCCCCCTCCCCCCCATGCTACGCCACTGCTTGCTAACTATTTGTGACCAAAGTAAGAAGAACTATTTAAGTCTGACCAGACGCACCCATACTCGATAAGTCTACTCTATTCGTCTAAGGTTAGCGTTTCTCATTTCTAAATCACCTGTATAATACTTAATAGAGTAATTTCAAAACTGTCCAGTAATTATTTATTACGCTCGTTTAACTTTCACACTAGCTGTATATATTCTAAATTTAATGTACACATTATAAATTAACGTTACTATTATTAGAGTAACAGAGAGTAATGCTAATAATAAAGTTAATACTAGTTCTAGTTCTAAGTACTCCGTCCAGGGCATGTTGGCGGCGGGCGCGCGCAGATGCGCCGCGCCGCCGTGCCGCAGCGCGTGCTCCGTCCACCACACGGCGCGCTCCAGCGGCCGCTGCGGCTGGTCGCGCATCAACCCGCGCAGGCGCACCATGTTTTGACGGTAACTGGAACAATAACATTGATGCGAGCTTTTCAACCTCGTTACGGGCTACTCAGATGGCGTTGAAGACGACATTTCAGAACATTGACGATTCTCCATAAAATGCTGAATCGCGCTGTGAGAGTTTCCGGAGCACGTAAGATATACAGAACCCCAATAACAACCGTTGATGGACCTTCCAACAACCACGAACTTCTCTTTTACGCTAAAACATTTCTTTAATAATGTTTACATCATAATATCCAAAGTCAAAAGATAGGATTTCGTAAAAAGAAAATAAAAACGGACGGAACGGACGGACGGAAACGGATCCATTGCTCAGGGACGGATCTAGAATTTCGTTGAGAGGGGCACCCTTAACGAAATTCTAGATCCGTCCCTGAGCAATGGACGCCTATCCGGTGATAGATAGATGAATTGTCACTGCCAAACGCTAACAAACCTTTTATCACTAATAACAGCTTCAATGTTATTCCTCAGTCCTTCGTCTGTAAGACTGTCCATATCAAGCCTGACTCCTATTTTGTGTTGCACGTATTTCTCTACGTTGTACCACTGGTCTCCCAGCATGGGAACTCCTATCAGAGGTACTCCAGCAGTTATGGCTTCGTCAGTTGATTGTAGTCCCCCTTGTGTGATGAACAGTTTGATTTTGGGGTGTCCTGAAAAAAAAACACAATTTTGATTGTAGTTTTTACCCCCTCGTGACTTGTACGTTGTAAGATCTCATTATAATAAAAAAAACCTCTGCAAAAAAATTTAAAAGTAAAAAATAATCTAATCTTTAAATCTACCTTGGCTAACTAAATCAAATATTTAACTAATGTGAAGTTGGTGCCAAGCAAACAACTGAGTGGAGTATTGCCGGTCCGGGCCAAAGACTATACCTACAAATTGCTCCGCGCATCTCGTTACTGAGTATACTTTTATTATTCGTCGTCGGTTTTTTATTCTAGAAAATTTTATATGAACTGAATCTCAAATATTTTTATTGATTGATTGAAGCTGCATAGGTAGGTCGACTTTCAAGCCTCACACCACAGGGCAGGGCCAGGACAGGGCCTCGGGGCCAGGACAGGGCCTCGGGGCCAGGACAGGGCCTCGCGCCCTTCAAAGCGCGAGGCCGTGGGCGGTGGCCGACTTCGTCCACGCCTTACGCCGCCACTGAATTACATACTAAAGACCCTCAGGTTCTAAGGGCTGGGATATCCTTTCTGACCCACCCAGAATTTTTATTTGACTATGTAATAAGCAGTGATAGCCAAGTTGGTAGAACGCTTGCCTCGGTAACGAGGATTGCAGGTTCAAACCCCGGCTCGCACCTCTCGGATTTCATGTGCGAATCTCATTTTTCAACCATGATTATCACTTGCTAAACGGTGAAGGAAAACATCGTGAGGAAACCTGTATGTCTGAGAGAACCCCTCGAAAGATGTGTGAAGTCCGCCAACCCACACTAGGCCAGCGTGGTGGACTATGGCCTAATCGCCCTCGCATTGAGGGGAGGCCCGTACAGAAGTGGAACATTAAATAAGGGCTGGTATTATTATAATATTATTATTATTATTATATATTATGTAATAACACATATGTTCGTGAATGGTGTTAAAAACTAATTATCTTTATCAATCTAAATTATCAACAAAAAATACGTCATCTCTGTGCTATTAGCGGACTGTAAAAATAACACGCGTTCAAACAGCGTTTTATATATTCCTTAATACTGTGCTTATGTACGTAAATTAATCACATAATTATGAAGTTATCTGTTTTTAGCACACGTTTTTGTTTCGCAAATCAAGGCCAGGTGTATTTAACGATATCTAATTGTGGTTGTTAGATAATAACCCAGCTTGGGATTTTTAAACAACTCCAGTGGGTGCTTATTTATTTAGTTGGCTCATATCAAACACATAAAATTTGAGTGTGTTTGTAATATTATAATAACCGCTTTTTTCTAAGTGCATTTGGATGTATACACGGTACATATACCAAAACAACATTTTTTTGCAATGTTTGTCGGCCTGTCTGTTTGTTTCGGCTAATCTCTGAAATAGCTGGATCAATTTTGACGGGACTTTCACTGGCAAATAGCTGATGTAACAAGGAGTAACTTAGGCTACTTTTATTTTATGAAAAACTAGCTGCGCCCGGCGGTGTTACCCGCGATAAAAAGTATGAAAAATTACAAAATCTATCCCACGGGAACCATACATTTTACCGGGATAAAAAGTAGCCTATGTGTTATTCCAGACTATAATCTATCTCTGTGCCAAATTTCATCCAGATCCGTTCAGGCGTGAAAGAGTAACAAACATCCATCCATCCATCCATCCATCCATCCAAACTTTCACATTTATAATATTAGTATAGATGTTTGTTAAATACCACGCGGATGAAGTCGCGGGTAAAAAGATAGTAGTAGAATATATTTCTTACTAAGAAGGTCAGATTGTGGCAGCCACTTTGATATTCTGATGTTGTCAGTGCGCCCAGGCAGCTCATCCTTGCTCCACTTCCACAGCACATCGTAAGGCAGCTTCGAGAATACTCTTACAAATATTTGTATCGTTTCAGCAGGCAATAATGCTGGGTCGACATTCGTTCCAAAACTTATATAGATCACTCCGTGTTTCGAAGAGTCCAAGTAGGATTTGAGATCCTGGAATAAAAAGAACTTAGTCACTATAAATTGTTTAATAATACTCTAAAATAATCGAATGCCAGTAATTAGATAACTCCTAATGATACATTTAATTTTGTTGCCAAACATTTTGGCTCCAAAAAAATCTTGAGATTCATCCTGCCGGCCTGATAACCGCAGTTAGTAGCGACCCTGCTTTTTGTGCCGAAGCTTCCGGGTTCGAATATTGGTAAGGACAAACATTGTGTATTGGTAAGGACAAACATTGTGTATTGGTAAGGACAAACATTGTGTATTGGTAAGGAAAAACATTGTGTATTGGTAAGGACAAACATTGTGTATTGGTAAGGACAAACATTGTGTATTGGTAAGGACAAACATTGTGTATTGGTAAGGACAAACATTGTGTATTGGTAAGGACAAACATTGTGTATTGGTAAGGAAAAACATTGTGTATTGGTAAGGACAAACATTGTGTATTGGTAAGGACAAACATTGTGTATTGGTAAGGACAAACATTGTGTATTGGTAAGGACAAACATTGTGTATTGGTAAGGACAAACATTGTGTATTGGTAAGGAAAAACATTGTGTATTGGTAAGGACAAACATTGTGTATTGGTAAGGACAAACATTGTGTATTGGTAAGGACAAACATTGTGTATTGGTAAGGACAAACATTGTGTATTGGTAAGGACAAACATTGTGTATTGGTAAGGACAAACATTGTGTATTGGTAAGGAAAAACATTGTGTATTGGTAAGGACAAACATTGTGTATTGGTAAGGACAAACATTGTGTATTGGTAAGGACAAACATTGTGTATTGGTAAGGACAAACATTGTGTATTGGTAAGGACAAACATTGTGTATTGGTAAGGACAAACATTGTGTATTGGTAAGGACAAACATTGTGTATTGGTAAGGACAAACATTGTGTATTGGTAAGGACAAACATTGTGTATTGGTAAGGACAAACATTGTGTATTGGTAAGGACAAACATTGTGTATTGGTAAGGACAAACATTGTGTATTGGTAAGGACAAACATTGTGTATTGGTAAGGACAAACATTGTGTATTGGTAAGGACAAACATTGTGTATTGGTAAGGACAAACATTGTGTATTGGTAAGGAAAAACATTGTGTATTGGTAAGGACAAACATTGTGTATTGGTAAGGACAAACATTGTGTATTGGTAAGGACAAACATTGTGTATTGGTAAGGACAAACATTGTGTATTGGTAAGGACAAACATTGTGTATTGGTAAGGACAAACATTGTGTATTGGTAAGGACAAACATTGTGTATTGGTAAGGACAAACATTGTGTATTGGTAAGGAAAAACATTGTGTATTGGCACGAATGTTTGTACCCAAAGCATTGATGTTTAATATATATTTAAGTGTTATATAATGAGTTCGCCCTCAATCCATTGTACGGCACCCGTAATACAAGCGTTGCTTAGTGTGGGACCGTATAGTTAGTGTGTTTGTTTGGCTATATAATTGTCCTTAAGAAGTATGCGAAGTTGAAAGTAACAAAATGACAAGTATATCTTATCTTTCTGAATTGCCTGAACAATATGTCCAAGTTCGAAATTGAATAATCAAAGCATGTATATAACAGAAAGCATTACTTACTGTTGGCAACTCTTTCTCAGGGTTTTGATGCAACCCGCCCATGTAAACCACACTCGGAGGAACAGGCCTTATGCCATCGAACACAGGGTTCACATTCAAAAACAACATGTTCACGTTTTTAACTAACTTTCCTACTGGCGTGACGTCCGGTCCAAAATTTCTTCGAAGCATTTCATCGTACACTTTGTCAGCATTCGTTAAAAGTTTATCGTAATAAAAGTGATTATAGAGCCCGCTTATTTTCTCCCACATGCTTAAATTCGTAGTCCTTTGCTGCATCACTGATGGGTATAGTATAGGATGAGTTGGTGCACCCAAAGCTTCATATGTTTCAGGGAATGCGCCGAACGAGCTGATTTGTATCACCGGCACATCTTTATATATATAAGAAAATATCAGCGCTGGTTTAACACAAGCCTCCAACATCAACAGATCGAACTTTTGGTTTTTATCGTGAATCAATTCTCGCACTTCAGGTACTTGCAATTGACGGTCTATCAGTTGGTTTATTAAATCTATCATTGTGAACACTTGGTCGTCTAAATCTTCTTTGTTGCCTTTAGATGTTGATAGTACGAATACGTCATGCCATGTTTTGTAGGAAATATCGTGAACATCGATTTCTGTCAGATTCGGTGGCGCTTGTCCGCTAGGGAAAGCAGGATCTGTAGTTATAACGGTTACTTGATGTCCTCTTCTGGCTAACTCTTGAGTGAGAGGTCGAAACACTACTTGATGGCTTATTGACGCAACCGGGAACACAGCCAGTATCCTCGCCGCATCACATGCCCTCAAAATGACCGCTAAACTCACAACATGAATTAATTTTGTCATTTTATTGATAAACGTCTTGTTACTACTAACATAATAAATGATTACAAACTCATTTATAAACGAGTCTGTTAATTGTTTTGACGATGTGTAATGACGCAGCTGTTAGATAGGTAGGTCTCAATTGATGATTACTTTATCTGTAGCGGGCAGATTAGATTTTAGGATTCCATATTTTAAATTGTGCTTTAATTAGAAACCAAAATTATATTAAGTACTAGCTGTTGCCCGCGACTTCGTCCGCGTGGTATTTAACAAAGACTCAGCCGTTGGCAACAGCCTGCTCGCGTTCTGATCCCGCGGGACGCATTGCAGATTGTTGCTATCAAACTTTAATCAGGCGCAGCGCTGCAACATTGGTTTTATTTTTTTTTCGAGAGATCCAATTTTTTTTTTTCTAAAATAAAAGTAGCCTTTGTTACTCCTTGTTACATCAGCTATCTGCCAGTGAAATTCCCGTCAAAATCGGTCCAGCCATTTCAGAGATTACCCGGAACAAACAGACAGACAGACAGACAAAATTTAAAAAAAATGTTGTTTCGTATAGGTAACGTGTATACATCCAAATGCACTTAGTAAAAAGCGGTTATTTTAATATTACAAACAGACACTCCAATTTTATTTATATGTATAGATTGCAAGTAATATTGATAACATAGCAATACTCTATCCTTGTTACTCTACCGTATTTTATATCGAGTGATCTCGTTTTTGCACCTGCAACCACCAACTTCACATTCGTTAAATATTTGATACTAGCTGTTGCCCGCGACTTCGTCCGCGTGGTATTTAACAAAGACAACCGTTGACAACAGCCTGCTCGCCCATTCTGAGCCCGCGGGACGCATTGCAGGTTGCTATCAAACTTAATCAGGCGCTGCGCTGCAACATTGGTTTTAATTTTTTTTCGTGAGATCCTATTTTTTTTTCTAAAATAAAAGTAGCCTAAGTTACTCCTTGTTACATCAGCTATCTGCCAGTGAAATTCCCGTCAAAATCGGTCCAGTCATTTCAGAGATTACCCGGAACAAACAGACAGACAGACAGACAGACAGACAGACAGACGGACAGACAGACAGACAGACAGACAGACAGACGGACAGACAGACAGACAGACAGACAAAAATTGTAAAAAATGTTGTTTCGGTATAGGTAACGTGTATACATCCAAATGCACTTAGTAAAAAGCGGTTATTTTAATATTACAAACAGACACTCCAATTTTATTTATAATATGTATAGATAGACAAAGTAGATTTCAAGATGAGATTTTTTTTGGATTTTAATTTTTTTAAGACGGTTTATTTTTTGTAAAAAAGTTTACCTACCTTTTTTAATGTTATGTAATAGTCACTAAGTACCTTTGTTCAACCAAGGTTGTGATAGAAAACTAAATAAATTTTTGAATGTGATTTGATTCCCCGAAATGGTTTTTCAATGTGGTACACCGAACCAAAAAGAATAATGTCCATTGAAGGTCGGAAACCGGTTTCAAGGTAGCCCTTACGCCAGTCACCGTAAGTACCTTGTTACACTTTGCTGTGTACAACATTAAAAAAAAACGATTATACCAATTATATCTAGTTAATACGTAGCAAGCTTGCAAACCATACATAGGACTATTAGAGCAAACTAGACCATTTTTGCAAGTTTTTACCACTGACTGTTTGGGTATAATAAATTTAATGATTTCTTATATTTACGCGAATACATTTAAAGAAATCTAATTTTACGGATTTTATCGAGTTTATATTTAGTTTTTTTACGTTCCCGACGTTTCGGCTGCTTTACGGGAGGACTGAGGTGGTTGACGTCCTGGTGTCATAGTTTGAGACGGGGTCCCCTCATAGTTAATTGTAAAATAAACTCGATAAAATCCTTAAAATTTGTTTTAATTAAATGTATAATAAATGTGTCAAGATATTTCTTGACACATTTATTATACATTTAATTAAAACATTGTATTCAATTGTATTCAATTACTATGTAATTGATTTCTTATTTTTACGGAATACTACACATTGAAATAAAACTATTTTTTGCAGATTTTATCTCGTTTATTAGGGATATGATAAGATGGCTGGGTACAACCACCGACTTGGGATTAAATCCAAAACCAAGCGCACGATTGCAAGACCTAAAGATACTGTGAGCACTTTCTGTGTAGATCGGACCGCAAACAACAACTAAATATGAGGATACTGCAGCTCTAACTCTGACACTGGCAAGTCAAACACCTCAGTCCTCCCGTGACCGTGGTTGTTGTAAAGCAGCCGAAACGTTGGGAACGTAAAAACATAAAATAAACGCGATATAATTTGTATAATTAGTTTTATTTCATTACTACGAGTATGTCATTGTCAATGTCATTACATTGGTGAGTCAGTTGATTCGCTACATATTTACTTGCCAATGGGACACACGCCATTTTTATTTCTTCATGTCACATCCATTATTTTATTTATAATGTGTATTTATTGAATTTAATATTGCTATTAATTACTTGACATTGGCAAAATACCCGCTAAGTTGCGGGTGAGGCCATATTCATATCCATTTTATTTCATCGCATTTCATTTCGTAAAGAAAGAAGAAGAAGAACTTGCCAATGCGACCCGTGCAAATTAGACATAACTTAGGCTGTGTCCCCAGTCGGCAAACTGTCAGCGGCCGACTGAGTTAGCGGCGTATCGGTTAAGTATGCCCTTCCATATATTTGAAATGGAGTGTTCACAGTTTGCTAGTTTGCGGTCACTCTACGCAGTTTGCTGTGTTGCGCGCGCCGATTGATTCAGTGAGCGGCCGACTCACAGCAAAACCGATTCCAGTCGGCGGCGGCGATATGCTTGTTCGCCGGGCGTAGTGAGTCCGTTTGCCGCAAACTGTCATGTGGACAGTTGACAGTGAAAATTCAGTCGGCCGGTCGACCTAAATAAGCGGCTAACACATATCAGTTTGCTTGCGACGCACGCAAATTGATCTGAGTTTGCAGCTAACTCGAATTTCAGTTCGCCACAAATTTGCGGCTCACTCAGTCAGCCGCTGACAGTTTGCCGACTGGGGACACAGCCTTAATCCTACTAATCACACTAATATTATAAATTTGAAAGTTTGGATGGATGGATGTTTGTTACTCAATCACGCTAGGGCGGCTTAACGGATCTGGATGAAATTTGGCACAGAGATAGATTATAATCTGGATTAGCACATAGGCTATTTTTAATCCCGGTAAAAAGGACATACTTTTTAATCGCGGGTAAAACCGCGGGGCGCATATATGCACGATTACTGTATAACGAGAAAACCAGTTTTTTTATACATTAACTTGATACTTACCGTTATACCAAAGAACACGGATAGACTTATCGAATAAAGGCCTAAACAAAAATTTTAATTTACAGACTTTTTAATTATTCATGATTATACGCTATTCATTAGCAATAAATAAGAATACACATTTCATTGAACGCGTCATAGTAGCTAAAATTAGACAATTATTTAAATAAATAATTAATGTATTCATGTAATTTAAATGAGAATAATTATGGCATTAATGTTTCAATAAAATAAAACTCAATTTTGTATTGGCTACTATTTGTGTGTGAAGAAATTAATTACTCTTTAACATACTGCCTCATTTAATATTTGTTATACTTATGTTATTGTTGGTTCCTGAAGTAGGTATAGCTTTCATTTGTTTAGGTTTGGCCTGATTTGATTGCCTAATCTAGTTTTCCTTTTTAACCGACTTCAAAAAGGAGGAGTTTCTCAATTTGGTTGTATTTTTTTTCTTTTTTTATGCATTATTTCGGCCGATATACCTGTATCTATGTTTACTCCTGTTGTAGTTATCTTTGGTATACTTAATTAAAATTACTATAGTTATATGATACCATATCTCGAATTTCAAATTTTAGAATTTAAAAAAATATATTCAGATTTGCTGTCAAACAACTTTAAGCAAAAGCATGTCGTTTAGACTTTGCCTTGTAAACTAAGGACGTTGTCGTGTGCCTTCAATAGTATACGAGTGCTGGTATTATTATGATTCTGATACAACATTTTGACCGACGAAAAAACGAAGGAGGTTATCAATTCGACGCATTAATTTTTTTATTCGCGTTTTCTTTAATGCGAAATCATAGGTCAAGCTACCTTACGCCATTATGCAACTCGTGTATCGCTAAAATTTAAAGTTACAAGTTGCAGTCACTCGAGACAGATAGCCGAGATATAATGTCTGTGTTTTTATATATTCTGATCGCGTGTGCACCAGTCCATGCTGGAAAGATTTTAGCAGTGTTTCCCGTACCTTCAATCAGCCACCAAGTGGTATTCCGCCCTTTTACCCAAGAACTAGTGCGGAGAGGTCATGAAGTGGTCATAATAACTACAGACCCGGCATTTCCTAAAGGCAAAGCGCCAGCCAACCTTACAGAAATAGATCTGCACGACTCGTCGTACAAACTATGGAGGGAAACTTTTATGCAAACGAAAAAGACCAACAAAGACGATCATTTACTACAAATTGAAGTGATTCTGGACGCTTTTGCTAATGTGGTTGAACAGCATTTCTATAATGAAGAGATAAAGAAGTTAATAGCTGATAAAAAGGACTATTTTGATTTGGTTATAATAGAAGCTTGTATTCGACCAGCGCTTGGATATTCCCATATTTTTAAAGCGCCCGTGATTTTGATGAGTTCCTTTGGAGCAACTCGCGGTAATTACGAGGCACTAGGAGTACCATCACATCCATTTGTGTATCCCAATAATTTACGACAACGACTCTACAATCTTACAATATTGGAGAAGATTCAGGAACTATACTTGTTGTACTCAATTGGTAAAGTTTACGAGAGGTGTGAATTAGATGTGAATAATATGCTCAGGAAACATTTGGGGCCAGATACGCCTTCAGTTGAAGAATTGTATGAGAATGTTCATATGCTTTTTCTTAATGTTAATCCAGTTTTTGAAGGAGTCAGACCTGTGGCTCCAAGCGTAGTGTATATGGGAGGACTACATCAGAATCCTATCAAAGAGTTACCTAAGGTATGTTTTAAACTACATATTTGCTGTGATAATATGACTGGTCTGTAAGTAAAAGAAATCTAAGCATGTGATTGAATTTGATAGTTTTTGAATGTTATTATAATTTTTAAATCCTGGATTCAATCTGAGTTGATGGTCCAAAATAAATTATTGGTCTAAGAAACAACTGTATAACTGTATCTGGGAAATGACAAATGATTTAATAAAAATCTGAAATCATTTTCTTTTTTTAGTTAATTCCATTAAATTATGGGTAACGTGCTATATATTTGGTAATTAAGGGGGAAGCGTAAGGTCAGGGCGCAAAATTCAAAATGTCAAGGGTTCTTATTTTTTGTACGAAAAATTTGGACATCTTTACGATGTAATTTAGTTTTTTGCGATATTAGCATTCTGCATTGCATGTCTCGATGTATTAAGATTGCTTAAAAAATACCTAAAGGGATACAATACTCGAAGGTTTGTAAAAACCACTACTTTAACTAACTTTGGTGTGATGCATATCAGGGCGATTTATCGCAGCGTTCAAGGTGTCAACATACTTTACACTTTACAGGGTCTTAAAAAACAAAATAAAAAAATACGAGTTAACAATATACAAATTCTTTCAGGAACTCAAATCCTACTTAGATTCATCAAAGAACGGAGCAATTTATGTAAGTTTCGGTACAAACGTGGACTCTTCAAAACTCCCCGCACACAAAATTGAGATATTAGTAAAAGTGTTTTCGGGACTACTCTACAACGTGATTTGGAAATGGGACGACGATAATTTACCTGGAAGGACTGAGAATATAAGAATATCGAAATGGTGGCCACAGTCGGATGTACTCAGTAAATATCTCTTATTTTATTAGTAGTCTTTTATTTTATTTGAACAGCTGCTAAAGTCTGTCTAGCCTTTCCTACATTGATCATACATACCTATAACAATGCACTGTAAGAGATCTCTTTTAAAAAGAGCAACCATTCAGTGTCTTGCCCGTTCTTCTCTATAGGAACGGCTTTCCAAACTGGTAGTTAAGTTGCAGCTCAGCATTTTGTTAGTTTTTTGACAATACATGAGTACTGTACTTAATGGTTTACATGAATAACAAATATTCTGATTCTGATTTTGATTATTATGCTTGTTACAATGATAGCCAAGGCTAAGATGTGCGACGATTTGGATTTAGTCATAACAATCCTAAGACAGGATCTTATTGAGACGTAAGGGAAGACCTTGGCATAAGTAAACTACTATAAATAAAACTTGTTAAATCATATGCTTTTTCCCGGCGCTATCCCCTCTTCATTCATAATCAGCTGCTAGGTTCTCATATTTATTCCCCCTTACATTAGTATGCAGACTTTCAAAAGCCCTTATTTATACTATGCTTTCAAAGATATTAGTATCTAAACAAATAATACTTGGAAAGTGTCTTCTTTATTATGTCAATAGATTAAAGTAGAGCTCATTGCTACCTGATAAACGAAATACAACAACGCCAACAAGTTAGAACTTAACGAATGACATTGTAAAATCCATTAAAGTTTCATACTAATAATCTGTTACAGGACATCCAAATATCAAGCTATTCATAACGCAAGGAGGTCTTCAATCAACAGACGAAGCGATCACAGCTGGAGTGCCACTCATCGGAGTACCACTATTAGGTGATCAATGGTACAACGTTGAAAATTACGTGAAACATGGCATTGGTGTGAAACTTGACATGGGAACCTTCACTGCGAAGATGTTGAAGGATGCTATTGATACCGTTATTGGAGATAAAACGTAAAGTATACCTGCTCTTATAGATTAAGGTTTAATTGAATCCAATTTTATCAATATTGCAATCGTAACTGTACGTCAAGTGCGAGCTAGCCGTATACTTTATAGTCTACCGTATTTAGACACATCGCATAGAGAATCAAACAGCGCCTCTAGTGGATTGTATTTAAAACTTTCGATTCTCCATACAACATGTCTAAATACGTAGAATATGAATTATATGGTTTGCTTACGAATAATCTCGCACTTGACGTACTGTGTTAGTCTCGTTTTTGCGGGCGGTCTGTTTTTTTTTTATTATTACATTATAGGCAAGTATTTGATCTCGATCTCACCTGATGGTAAGTACGATGAGATCTACGATGGAGCATACTTGCCTAGATTAGCGATAATCTGCGAGTAGACAATAGGACATATAAACAGTGAGCTGTAGGCTCTGCTATTGGCTGCACACATCTTCTCTCAACTTTGGTGCTAAAACTCTGCCTGGTACGCCACTCTCTTCCTTTGTTCTCTATATTTTTCAGCATCATTATCTTTTATCTCTTAGTTATAATACAGGTATACCCCTTCTTTGTGCTGATTGCTGAATCAAGTGTCATAGCAGTGAAACTATTTTTCAGTTACCGTGGCAACGTGGTGCGTCTGCGCGGGTTGATGCGCGACCAGCCGCAGCGGCCGCTGGAGCGCGCCGTGTGGTGGACGGAGCACGCGCTGCGGCACGGCGGCGCGGCGCATCTGCGCGCGCCCGCAGCCAACATGCCCTGGACGGAGTACTTAGAACTAGAACTAGTTCTAGTCGCAATGACAGTTCTATTGTCTTTTGTATTAGTATTCATAGCTGTTTTGTATTGTATCTACAGATGCTTTTTAAAATCTCTATTAGGACGTGGTAAAGTTAAAAAAAATTAAACTGTAGCTTGATTTTTTTTTCCGATCTTGTTTCCTTTTTTTCACTTGCATTCATCTCGTTTGAAAATACGACCTATATTTTGAATGTTGATAAGGCAATAACAGCAAAGCATTATTTCCAACATCGCCGTACAAGAGTGAGTGAAGCTGGCAGGGCCGACAATGTCGATCAATTTATGATCGCTGCATTGCTACGTAGTAAGTAATACACAATTGGACCGAATCGTTCGGACAATTTTTCCTTACTCTCCCCTTTCCCTCAATATAAGAGGATTTGGACCAAAATAGGATTACTTATAAATCATTGCCACGGTGACCTAAATTCCCGCCGTGATTAACTTTGATTATTTAGACGACATCATTCTCAAGCCAAAGAAACCCTTAAACGCACTTAATTGAATTTAAAAGCTCAAAATTTCGGTTGAGAAAACCTTTCTGTGCTTCGTTCCGGTATGGACCAGATTAAAGCGAGAAGAAAGACCATTTTCCTCAAATCTGTGGACTGTTTTGCTTTGAGGCCTCTAAGTGATTTGTACTCAAGTTGGCGGACATTTCTGATGACGCCACCTTTTTCCAATTAATAAATAAACATTCTATGATTGTTGCAGACATAAAGAGAAATGAAATGCTCGGTTTCTGTTGACTAACAAGTGTGACTAAATAAACACGACTTGTAGAGACTATTCCTAGATGCAATAAACAAAAAATCTATTGGCCACTGGCCCCTTTCCATGAAATATTATTGCGACTCAAATCAGAACCTCTATTAAAACATAATGTCACATCAGTCAAGTCAAATTTGTAACAACGAAAAATTTGGGATTAAGATCAATTGAGGTCGCAATTTGAGTTGCATGTATTGTTCAAATAGTAAGCACTCATATATGTGTTGTCAAGTGGATTTTAAATATTGGGGTCAGTACTCATTGGTATAGATCAAGTTCACGCATTGCGTAACCGATAACAAAAGTTGTTCTATACATGCTGTTATATCAATAAATGTATTATCTATTTTTCTAAAGTGTACAAATACAGATAAATATAATATTACCATTAGAGATGATGACGTAAGCAGTGTAAAGACTGATTATCAAAACATTCAATTTAATGTTTAAGAAACACATGGGATACATCGAAACGATCCTTTATTTTTTTTGTTAACGGGGAGGAATTCTTCGATAGATACCCGGCCTCTGTGTGGGAGAAGGCCGGGTTATGTGGGATTCTTACTCACTAAACCCCCCCCCACCCCCCCCCCCCCCCCACCCCCCACCCCCCCGGTGGCCGCCTTTGACACAAGTTGGAGGGGCTCCGGGATCTCACCGGTGCCCCTCTTGTGCCTCGCCCCCTTATGGAGGCCCGTCTCGGGGGAGCAGATGTTGGCTCCCCCTGCGCACGGTGGCGGGAAGCCACGCCCGCCGCCGTTCTCCTCAGGAGTCGTCATCATCACCGCACGTCCGGGGCCCACACCCTAGTCGTCCTTGACCCCGAAGGTAGCCCGTTGTTTAAGGCCCTGGGCATCAGGGCCGATCGAAACGATCCTAACTTAACTCGCTTGAAAAGGGTCGACTTATACGATGTTGGGATTGTTATACCTATGCATTGCAAAACAAATTCTATGTAAGTAGGAAGTATGTCTACACTTTTTGTAAAGGTCGCACAACTAATTTGGATGCCAGACTTTTTTCTTGCATTAACAGGCAAAAAATCTTATGCTATTGGTGGCCAAGTCTATCTCATCTGAGGTGCATACCCGTTATTTTTAACAAAAATCTGGTTGTTATTACAACATATATTTAAAATCCCGGCGAACTTCACATAACAAATGAGTAAATAAATTATCCTTATTATTGATTGATTTCTTATATTTACGCGAAGACACATTGAAATACAACTATTTTTTTATTTGAAATCTATTGAAATAAAACAAGGTACGTAGAAAACATAAAATAAACGCGATAAAAGTTAAGGTAAAATAGATTTTCCTTTATGAACCCCATCTCCGTTCTGCCGTGCGTAAAACCTCACCGTACTACAAAGCAACTTAGACCGACGGGCTGTTAGGTCACCCCGAAAGTGTCTACTATATATTAGGGATGTATTATGTACAGCAGATAAATTAGAACCATCGACAAAATAGGTTAAACGGGTCACTATTTTATTTATCCACACAATAAGGGTCTTTATAATAAGGTGCTAATGGATAGCACCATTAGGGAATTTAACAAAACTGTACTTTATTGAAGTGGGAGATAGTTTATTATAAGTTATAGTTACCATACGTGACGTATCTTTTGGAATCTTACCCATATTGTGTATTGTTTGCGGACGAATAGAAGACGATAATTGTCTGGATTCTTGAGAAGTCTGTCTTATATTTATGTAATTAATTAGGAGGTTGACGGCATAGAGGGCGCCAAGGAAAACACAAGGAGATGATTGGGCAACTTAGTGAGAATATCTTGACAGGAGATAGCCCAAGACAGATGTGTGGAGGAATTATGAGTAGGCATTTGTCTAGGAGGGGGACATTTAAAGGCTATAAAAAAAACAAAAATAATTGATTTGACACTTCTAATTAAAGTATAAATAAATGTTGCCTTATTAATTTTATACTATACTAGATGCGCCCGGCGGTGTTACCCGCGATAAAAAGTATGAAAAATTAAAACATCTATCCCACGGGAACCATACATTTTACCGGGATAAATAGTAGCCTATGTGTTATTCCAGACTTTAATCTATCTCTGTGCCAAATTTCATCCAGATCCGTTCAGCCGTTCGGGCGTGAAAGAGGAACAAACATCCATCCATCCATCCAAACTTTCACATTTATAATATTAGTATAGATTAGTATAGATTTTGTACGAATACTAGGAAAGACGCTAGAAATTCCACTGATATTATAAATGTGAAAGTTTGGATGGTTGGATGGATGGATGTTTGTTACATAATCACGCCAGCACGGCGGAACGGATCTGGATGAAATTTGGCACAGACATAGATTATAGTCTGGAATAGCACTGGTTCACGTGGGATACATTTGTTAAAAATTTTCATAGAGTAAAGGTTCGACATGATATTTTGCATATGTAAACAGGACATACTTTTTTACTGCGATTAAATTCGACTTACTTTTTAATCGCGGGTAACACCGCGGGGCGCAGCTAGTATAATATATACGCTAACATTTAAATATTTGCCCTACCCTAATAAAAAAAATATGCAAATGTACTTATTCTATAATTTAGGAGTCGAATTTTGTTTCAAATTCTTAACCTTCAAGACCCAACTTTATGACCTTAAGCATACCACGTCTCACAGGGTAAGATAAGTGCTAATTTTATTTTATCTATCTCGGTTCCCCAGCTTCTTTAATGCATTTCTCTTGTTTAAATTCTAGCGCGGGCTTACGTAAGCACATCATTTTGTCTCACTGGTTAATTTAAATTGATTTGAAAACTAGAAACCCAAGTTATTCCTACTTGATGTAGTAAGATAGCATATTTTTTTTCACATCATTAAGTGACACAGTCTCTACAGCTACTGGCTACTACTAATCGTTTGTTTAACCAATGTGATTCTTACTGCATTCTAAATTAAATAAATAAATATCGCCATACGAACACACCAACTATACGGGCCCACTTTAAGCAAAGCTTATGTTATGGGTACCGTACAATGGACTGACGGCGAACTCAGTATATAATACTTATATACATATTAAAAATCCATGACTCGGGTACAAACATTCGTGTTCATCACATAAAACTTGTGTCTCTACCAGGATTCGAACCCGGGACCCTCGGTGCAGAAAGCAGAGTCACTACCACTGCGCTAATCAAGCCTTCAAATTTAAAATTGAATTGATTTTTCCTATTACTTACAGAACCCTAAATATAATAAGGCGCTTAATAACAATAGAGTCCTTTATTAACGTCACGCCATAACATGTTACTGACAAGCCTTATAAGCTCTATGTTGATGACATTATTATTACTCGACCCTTTGCTGAAGGACAACTCTACCTAATAGAGATAAAAATAAACACAAGTTGAAGCAGTTATTTTCTTGTTAGAACTTAAATGTATGTTATTAAATGACAACATTATTTTATGCTCTAAAAGGTTGTTAGTTATATTGGTTGAACAGATTCAAAAGGAATATTACATCTATACATATAATTAAAATTGGAGTGTCTGTTTGTAATATTAAGATACCCGCTTTTTACTGCTTTTTACCTGCTCGCCCATTCTGAGCCCGCGGGACGCATTGCAGGTTATTGCTATCAAACTTAATCAGGCGCTGCGCTGCAACATTGGTTTTAATTTTTTTTCGTGAGATCCTTATTTTTTTTTCTAAAATAAAAGTAGCATAAGTTACTCCTTGTTACATCAGCTATCTGCCAGTGAAAGTCCCGTCAAAATCGGTCCAGCCATTTCAGAGATTACCCGGAACAAACAGACAGACAGACAGACAAAAAATTTAAAAAATGTTGTTTCGGTATAGGTAACGTGTATACATCCAAATGAACTTAGTAAAAAGCGGTTATTTTAATATTACAAACAGACACTCCAATTTTATTTATATGTATAGATTATTTCCTTGCAAAAATAAATATTTCAAAATCATATTATTCCACCTTAATCCATTCTTCAACTAGCAAAAATAATTCTACTTCGTGCGCAGTCGGGTAAAAATAACTGTTTACTTTAAACTAACCGCAGCCGAAGCCGTAAAGTCTTGAATACGACAAATAAACAAAAGTTAATTCATTATCGCGACCGTATACTGCACCGGAGGGTCTGTTAGTTCTTCCAAACTTTGATGCTGTAGGTGTAAACGAGACGAATATAGTTACCACTGTATGTAAGAATACGATAGATATACAGAGATGAGGTTGGAAGTAGCGAATCTTGGGACTGTGTTTGCGCAGAGTCGTGGAAAGGTTACAACGAACGTTCAATGTCAAAAATTTTGCTTTCTGGGGATTGTATAGAGTGACAGTCGCGAAATACAAATTGGGACCCATTTAAGGTTGAATATCGTACAGCAAACGTATTAAAGGCTACTATTTTGACTGACGTTACTAGGGGCAAGTGCTCTCAGATATAACGACATACAGATATACGACCTTATTGTGTTGTTATTGTCACTAATTGCGTTACAAGTGTGTGTATCCAACATGATTTATTTGTTGAAATAAAACAATTTTTTAAGGATTTTATCGCGATTATTTCTCGTTTTTACAACAACAACAATTAAATATGAGGGTAGCCCGTTTCAAACTATGACACCAGGAAGTCAACCACCTCAGTCCTCGCGTGACCATGGTTGCTGTAAAGCAGCCGAAACGTAGGGAACGTAAAAACGAAAAATAAACGCGATAAAATCCTTAAAAAATAGTTTTATTTCAATGTGTAGTATTCGCGTAAATATAAGAAATCAATATGATTTATTTGTATTTATATACTAGCTGTTACCCGCGACTTCGTCCGCGTGGTATTTAACAAAGACTCAGCCGTTAGTAACAGCCTGCTCGCGTTCTGATCCCGCGGGACGCATTGCAGATTGTTGTTATCAAACTTTAATCAGGCGCAGCGCTGCAACATTGGTTTTAATTTTTTTTCGAGAGATCCTATTTTTTTTTCTAAAATAAAAGTAGCTTAAGTTACTCCTTGTTACATCAGCTATCTGCCAGTGAAATTCCCGTCAAAATCGGTCCAGCCATTGCAGAGATTACCCGGAACAAAGAGACAGACAGACAGACAGACAGACAGACGGACAGACAGACAGACAGACAGACAAAAATTGTAAAAATTTTTGTTTCGGTATAGGTACCGTGTATACATCCAAATGCATTTAGTAAAAAGCGGTTATTTTAATATTACAAACGGACACTCCAATTTTAATTGTATTTATATATTAAAATCACTTGCTGTACGATGAAGTCGAACATCATGAAGAAGCAAGCCTCGTACCTAAATTCCAAATCCCTTAAAATACTTACTTACATAATGAAATTTCTCAATATTAATCAACCAACATTGTAGCAAAAAATTTCAAGGAAATTGCTTTAGTAATTGCGAGTGAATTTCGTTAGCGCGGCAGCCGTCTGGCGTTTCGGGAATGAGGAGGAATTGGCTGAGATGGTTATTTAGACTTGATAATGTGATTTTTATCGCGATGTTGCTCACACCGTTGCCATGGGAACTTGGGTTTGTTGACTTCATTTTTTTCTCATCTAATCTAACAATCTACTGAGAGATATGGTACAATAATATAAGTAGGTATTACCTTTCAGGACAGCTAAGAATAAGGTATTCTCTTCCTAGAGTTCAAGAATACTTGTGGCACACCAGCTAAACGGTCCCACACTAAGCAAAGCTTGTATTATGGTTACCGTACAAAGGACTAAGGGCGAACTTAGTATATAATACTTATATAGATATTAAACATCCATGACTCGAGTACAAACAAACATGCACATCACATAAAGATTGTCCCTACCAGGACTTTACTGTTTACTTTGAACCTATTTTCAATCTTTACTATTTATTCGTCTGAATCATAAAGATGATATCCTGACTTATTATACTATGTCTGCCAAAACTGGAAATTGAACCCGGAACCTCGTTGGTGTGACGAACAAAAACATCCACTTAAGTTTTTTTTTATCTTTTTTTTGTTAATCACGTAACATCATTATGTATTTTTGTAGAATTATTTTTAAATAGCTCGACATTGAAATCTAGGTTTTTTTTTTAATACCAGTCATTCTATTGCAAAACGACTTTAATACCTTCTTGGTGAAGCATCCTATACAATTATTCAAATTACGCGGAACGCAGAAAGTAAGACGCGAACTCTCGTTCTAAGTAATAACAAATAATGAGTGTAAAATGTTTGTTCTAAGAATATTAGAACTCTTGTTCCAAATCTATTAATATAATATTATCATAGATCTATGACATAATATCTAAGACGTCATAATAAGCGAAACAATGTAAATTTGCTAAAATTATGATTATTAATGATTTAATTTCTCCTAATAGTTTTCGATAGTTTAATATAATTTTTCTATGATCACAATACGAGCTTAAATTTATTTCATAGATATGTAGCGACCTCTTCCACCTCGCCATAAGCTATATAGATGGCGCTGCAAACGACATTCAGTACAAATCACGATTCTCCATACAATCCTGAAACGCGCTATGAAAGTTTACGGAGAACGTAACATATATACAAGATCCCGGCAATAACTGTCGGGGCATAGCGGCCGCCTCGCCAGGCATACCACCCACCTGGCTGGAAGTTCTTCCCTTTGCCGCCAAAGATTTTGAAGATTTGACTCCTATTTAACTGTTGAGAATCTCTGTCCACCAATTTTAGGTTAACAGTGATTATATTATTATGCAAGTTTCAGAAAAGTTGCGACATTTATTCTTGAGCATAGCGGTCACCGAGTATCTTTTACGGGGTGGCCAAACTCAACGGAGACTAGCCACTATGAAGTTAAAACAATATTCAAGACTAGCTGTTACCCGCGGTTTCGTCGGCGTGGTATTTAACAAAGACAACCGTTGACAACAGCCTGCTCGCCCATTCTGAGCCCGCGGGACGCATTGCAGGTTGTTGGTATCAAACTTAATCAGGCGCTGCGCTTTTTTTCGCGAGATCCTATTTTTTTTTTCTAAAATAAAAGTAGCCTAAGTTACTCCTTGTTACTTCAGCTATCTGCCAGTGAAAGTCCCGTCAAAATCGGTCCAGCCATTTCAGAGATTAGCCGGAACAAACAGACAGACAGACAGACAGACAGACAGACGGACAGACAGACAGACAAAAATTGTAAAAAATGTTGTTTCGGTATAGGTAACGTGTATACATCCAAATGCACTTAGTAAAAAGCGGTTATTTTAATATTACAAATAGACACTCCAATTTTATTTATATGTGTATAGATATAGATGTATAGATTAACTAGTAGGGCCACAGGCACAGTTAAAATTGTGTACATTTACCTATCGCGATATAATCGAAGGCATCAGGCGCAGGACCGAGGTCTTAACGTGCTCTCCGAGGCACAAGCAAGTAATAAGCATAGTTGAAAATGAGATGTGCATAGCAAATCTTAAAATTTCAGAGGTACAAGCCGTGGATTGTACCTGCGACCCTTGTTTCCCAGGCAAGGTTTCTACTACCTTCACTATTACTGATTTAAACATAACAGAGCAAACAACCGCAACGGTAAACATATTTTAAAGTAGATTTATTGCATTCATAAAATAGAAAAATTGCCGCAATCACGTCAGAGCGTGGTTTTATGGGGCCCCCACAGATGCCTTGTAACGGATTTAAATTTTCACCCTTATTGCGTAGCTCAGAAGATATGATTTATTTCGGACTATCTGCTCTGACGACTTCGTTTTGTGAACTTTGACATAGCTTTTTGGTTTGTTATTTTACTTGCAAATATAGGTTCTTTTGCAACATTTATCCAATACTAGTTGCGCCCCTCGATGTTACCCGCGATTAAAAAGTATGTCTATCCCACGGCAACCATACATTAACCGGGATAAAAAGTAGCCTATGTGCTATTCCAGACTATAATCTATCTCTTTGCCAAATTTCATCCAGATCCGTTCAGCCGTTCTGGCATGATTGAGTAACAAACATCCATACATCCAAACTTTCACAACTATACATATAAATAAAATTGGAGTGTCTGTTTGTAATATTAAAATAACCGCTTTATACCAAGTGTATTTGGATGTATACACGTTACCTATACCGAAACAAATTTTTTTACAATTTTTGTCTGTCTATCTGTCTGTCTGTCTGTCTGACCGTCTGTCTGTCTGTCTGTTTGTTCCGGCTAATCTCTGAAATGGCTGGACTGATTTTGACGGGACTTTCACTGGCAGATAGCTGATATAACAAGGAGTAACTTAGGCTACTTTTATTTTAGAAAAAAACATAGGATCTCACGAAAAAAAAATTAAACCAATGTTGCAGCGTTGCGCCTGATTAAGTTTGATAGCAACAACCTGAAATGCGTCCCGCGGGCTCAGAACGCGCGAGCAGGCTGTTGCCAACGGTTGTCTTTGTTAAATACCACGCGGACGAAGTCGCGGGCAACAGCTAGTTTATAATATTAGTGGGATTCCATTTTCATAAGAAAACATCATTATTATTATGTTTTAATTTTGGGATTTGTGTGAATGTTATTTGAACCAAGATAATAACGGTGAAGGAAAACATAGTGAGAAAACCTGCATATCTAAGACACCAATTCTCATCATCTAAGCCGTGTGAAGTCTGCTAACTCGCTGGCCTCCTCCGTACCCAGCCATCTATACTAATATTATAAATGTGAAAGTTTGGATGGATGGATAGATGGATGTTTGTTACTCAATCACGCCAGCACGGCTAAACGGAGCTGGATGAAATTTGGCACAGAGATAGATTATAGTCTAGAATAGCACACAGGCAAATTTTTATTCCGGTAAAACGTATGGTTCCCGTGGGATAGGTGTGTTTTAATTTTTCATAGCGCAAACGATTGACATGATTTTTTTGCGCGGGTAACACCGCAGGGCGCAGCTAGTGTGACATAAAATGGCTTGAACAAAACCTCTTAATCCGAGTTACATTTATTTAATGGTTAATGTTAAAATATTTTAACGACCTATGTGTGTAAAGTTATAAGCCGAAAGCAATTATTCAACCAGCAGATTTATTATTTTAATGCATATAGCATTTAAATCCTTCATTATGATAATGAATATAAATGTACAATAATGAGTAGGTAATGAAGCATGCAGGTAATTATAAATATTATTATACTAGCTGCGCCCCGCGGTGTTACCCGCGATTAAAAAGAATGTCCGTTCCCTCTATGTACTTTTCTGTACCCCTGTGCATTTTTTCGGGATAAACATAGCCTATGTCATTTTCTGACCCCTAAACTACCACTACCTATGCAAAAAATCATGTCAATCTTTTGCTCTATGAAAAATTAAAACAAATCTATCCCACGGGAACCATACATTTTACTAGGATAAAAAGTAGTCTAATCTATATCTGTGTCAAATTTCATCCAGATCCGTTCAGCCGCTCTGGCGTGATTGAGTAACAAACATCCATCCATCCATCCAAACTTTCACATTTATAATATTAGTGGGATTGATTTCTTATATTTGCGCGAATGCTACACATTGAATTAAAATTAATTTTACGGATTTTATCGCTTTTATATTATGTTTTTTTATTTTCTTTCCCGCAAGCAACAACTAAATATGAGGGTACCCCGGTTCAAACTGTGACACTAGGACGTCAGCCACCTCAATCCTCCCGCAACCATGGTTGCTGTAAAGCAGCCGAAACGTCGGGAACGTAAAAAAACACGATAAACGCGATAAAATCCGTAAACTTAGTATTATTTCAATGATTATACATAGTTATAGTATATGATTATTTATACATAAACAATAAAGAATAATGAAAATTAACAAGAAATTGCGATCAAAACTTCCATTATTAAATCGCGAGTGATGGTTTCATCCGTCTAACTCGGATGCTGTAATTGAGAAAGTTTTGTCAAACACAATTATAATTAATACACATTCCCAAGATATTTATGCGTTGTATAAGACTTGAGAAATGTAACTTGGGAACTAGTTCCTTTTATAAAGGCCGCAGTAAACTAGGCGAGGGGATTAAATTATTCATCGTGAGTTAAGATTATGGGTTGCCGGGTGAACAAATATTGTGTGAATAACGATGTGGACATTAACCGTGTACAGACCGAGAGTGTAGCTTCGCGAGGCTGGCTCGGACGAGGCCGTGCGAGTGGTTGCCTCACGAAAACTCAGTCCGTTCGAACACGAGCCTTTAAAACTACGATTTGTAATTCGCCCTAACCTATAATAATCTCTGACAGTGCTCAAGCCTCGCCTGAGGCAACCACCTTCTTTTCAACCACGTCCCTTTTCAAACACATCACTTTCAACCACGATTATCGCTTGCGAAATGGTGAAGGAAAACATCGTGAGGATACCTGCATACCTGAGAGAACCCCTCGAAAGATGTGTGAAGTCCGCCAACCCGCACTCGCCAGCGTGGTGGACCTATCCCCCTCGAATTGAGGGGAGGCCCGTGCCCAGCAGTGGGACATTAAAAAGGGCTGGTATCATTATCTATACATCTATACATACATATAAATAAAATTGGAGTGTCTGTTTGTAATATTAAAATAACCGCTTTTTACTAAGTGCATTTGGATGTATACACGTTACCTATACCGAAACATTTTTTTTTACAATTTTTATCTGTCTGTCTGTCTGTCCGTCTGTCTGTCTGTCTTTCTGTTTGTTCCGGTTAATCTCTGAAATGGCTGGACCGATTTTGACGGGACTTTCACTGGCAGGTAGCTTATGTAACAAGGAGTAACTAAGGCTACTTTTATTTTAGAAAAAAAAATAGGATCTCACGAAAAAAATTAAAACCAATGTTGCAGCGCAGCGCCTGATTACGTTTGATAGCAACAACCTGCAATGCGTCCGGTGGGCTCAGATAGATAGATAGATAGATAACACTTTATTGTTCCACCACATAAAATGAATACAAAATTACAAAAACTTAACTTATACAGAGAGTGTCACAATGGGCGGCCTTATCACTAATAGCGATCTCTACCAGGCTCAGAATGGGCGAGCAGGCTGTTGTCAACGGTTGTCTTTGTTAAATACCACGCGGACGAAGTCGCGGGCAACAGCTAGTTATTATATATATTATCACGAGTACAAGCACCGACTTCGATTCTTTAATATGAGCCGGATTTTAACCATTATTGCATTCTGGTAAACACAGATCACAATAGAGCTTGGATAGAGCAGACCATTCAATCCGGCCATTCAAGTCGCGCCATTGAATGCGGTTGATAGCGTTTTAATAGGTTCCTGATGATCGCAGCGGTTCGATATCGAATAATAATACTGGGAGGAAAGGTTAAAAGTTTCGTTTTACGATTTGAAGATATCACGGTGGCGGGTTTACTTAAGCCCCTCATCAAAGTCTGACGAATAATAGTGATCAATTTAAGTACAAGTCTGTACTTAAATTGATCACGGTAATAGCTTATTTTTATCTCGGAAAATAAAGCTGTTCTTGCAGAATAAAAATAAAAGTGTACGAGTTATATGTCGCGTTCACGGCTTATTATAAAAACTAGCTGCTACCCGTGACATCGTCCGCGTGGTATTTTTTCTTATCTATACACATATAAATAAAATTGGAGTGTCTGTTTGTCATATTTAAATAACCGCTTTTTACTAAGTGCATTTGGATGTAAACACGGTATCTATACCAAAACATTTTTTTTACAATTTTTGACTGTCTGTCTGTCTGTCTGTTTGTTCCGGCTAATCTCGGAAATGGCTGGACCGATTTTGACGGGACTTTCACTGGCAGATAGCTGATGTAACAAGGAGTAACTTAGGCTACTTTTATTTTAGACTAGCTGTTGCCCGCGACTTCGTCTTTGTTAAATACCACGCGGACGAAGGCGCGGGTAACAGCAAATTTTTTAAATTAAATAAAATTGACAACTTCACGGTGCAACTTCCCGCCAAAATTCGCACGGAAACTTTAATAGCGAAAAAAGGTGTTAGGGCCCATATAATAGTAGAACAATCTGAAATCAACAATCCGGGATATATATTACCGCCGCCGTATTTCACCGGGAACGGGCACATTCGGCTTATCGGCAGTCTTCCTGGCCTTTCATAACTTATGTGGAGACGAAATCTTTTTTTAAAAGCCCACCTTTTTTATTTGTACTGTAATCCGAGGGTTGGGTAATGGGCTTAGCTTCCTGATTTTTTTTTAATACCGTGTAATTTTCATCAGCTTTCCATATTTTTTATAATCTGATTTCACCAACGTCAAGTAAAATTCTATGCAGACATAATAATAATAATACCAGCCCTTTTTAATATCCCCCTGCTCGGCACGGGTCTCCCCTCATTGCGAGGGGGATTAGGCCATGTTCCACCACGCTGGCCCAGTGCGGGTTGGCGGACTTCACACATCTCTCGAGGGGTTCTCACAGACATGCAAGTTTCCTCCCGAAGTTTTCCTTCACCGCTTACCAAGTGATAATAATGGTTGAAAATGAGATCCGCACATGAAATTAACTTCCAGAGCTGCGAGCCGAGTTTGAACCTGCGATCCTCGTTACCGAGGCAAGTGTTCTACCAACTTGGCTATCACTGCTTTTGCAGGCGTAATAAAACCCCTTGAACCAATCAGTAAAGTGGAAAATACTTTACTGACACATTACTGGACTTCTTGTGTCTTTACTGACAGGGTTGTTTCATCTAGCGTGGGCAATTGTTAAATACACTAGCATCACCTTTGATGCTGCGTGAGATTATGCTTCGGGCGGGTCACTTAGTAAGGAAAGCTCTCGAGTTTGCTAGGAATATAGGTACACGGCTTAAAAGAGTTTAAAAAAATGTCACTTGAATTTTACCGACATGATTAGCTCAATAACCGTGCTTTCTGTGCTGCGGGTCCCGGGTTTGAATCCTGATGGGGAAAATCTTTGTGTGCTCAGCATACATTTTTGTATCCGTGTCATGGATGTATAAATATCTATATAAGTATTATATACTGAGTTCGCCCTCAGTCCATTGTACGGTACCCATAACACAAGCGTTGCACAGTGTGGAACCGTATAGTTGGTGTGTTTGTCTGGCGGTTTATAAAAAAAATGATCCTTTCAATTTACACATATAATATTGTTATAAGATCAGACAGCATCACAAATAATATAAGGACTGAACAATAGTGTCAAAAAATATTCTACGTTTATTTTTTTCTTTACACAGTATAAGTCATCCCTTCCGACAAATATACACATTTACTCGCTTAAAGATCCTTTGTAAGGTCCATTTCATATTGTATTTTGATCCCTTACCTCCAAGGTAAGGGATCAACATGTTATTCTTATATTTCATTATCCGCTTAGAAATAAATATTATATTTTTACGAGTAATATAATTTTCGTGTAAGCTAAGTCGCTTTTTATCCTCTGCAAATGGTGATAACAAGGGTAACTAACCTAAAACGGCACGCCAAGTGCGAGCTAACTGTATACTATATAGTCTACCGTATTCAGACATTTTGTGTGGAGAATTGAAAAGCACCTCTAGCGGACGGTATTTAAAACTTTTAGTTCTCCATAAAAATGTCTAAATACGGTAGACTATAAAATATATGGTTAGCATATTGATTTCTTATATTTACGCGAATACTACACATTGAAATAAAACTATTTTTAAGGATTCTATCGCGTTTATTTTTTGTTTTTGCGTTCCCGACGTTTTGGCTGCTTCACTGTCATTGAAATTAAAAAACATCCTTATTTCAATAGGGAGGATGGCTGGGTGCTACCACCGACTTGTGACCCGGTAGTAAACATCATAAAATCCAAAACGAAGCGTACCATTGCAAGACCTCAAGACACAGTGAGCTCTTTCTGCGTAGATCGGACCGCAAGTAACAACTAAATATGAGGGTACCCCCGTCAAACTATGACACTAGGACGTCAACCACCTCAGTCCTCCCGTGATCATGGTTGCTGTAAAGCAGCCGAAACGTCGAGAACGTAAAAACAAAAAATAAACGCGATATAATCCTTAAAAATAGTTTTATTTCAATACTAGCTGTTGCCCGCGACTTCGTCCGCGTGGTATTTAACAAAGACAACCGTTGACAACAGCCTGCTCGCCCATTCTGAGCCCGCGGGACGCATTGCAGGTTGTTGCTATCAAACTTAATCAGGCGCTGCGGTGCAACATTGGTTTTAATTTTTTTTCGTGAGATCCTATTTTTTTTCTAAAATAAAAGTAGCCTAAGTTACTCCTTGTTACATCAGCTATCTGCCAGTGAAAGTCCCGTCAAAATCGGTCCAGCCATTTCAGAGATTAGCCGGAACAAACAGACAGACAGACAGACAGACGGAAGGACAGACAGACAGACAGACAAAATTTAAAAAAAATGTGGTTTCGGTATAGGTAACGTGTATACATCCAAATGCACTTAGTAAAATGCGGTTATTTTAATATTACAAACAGACACTCCAATTTTATTTATAGGTATAGATATGGTTAGCTAACGAATAATCTCGCACTTGACGTATAGCTGTGATATTATGAACACACCACATCAACATACAATAACGAACCTTTGAACCATATCGTTTGTAATGATATGGTTTCGTCCGTTATCGTCTGAATGCTAGCAATTTCGCGTTGCTATCTCTCCGACTGCAAAACTTCGCGAGAATTTTAGGTGTACGGTGCCAGTGCGAGCGAGTCTGAAATGCGATTAGATGATGTATAATCAGCTAGTGTTTGTTTTTTTTTTTACGCTGCATCTATAGATTATATCTATTTTAACAGCGTGATTCAGAAATGGTATACTAGCATTTCAACCTGCTCGTGTTTAGCGCATTTTTAATCATTATGTAAGGCATTGATGCATAAGTAGAACAATGATATGAAGTCACACTTTCAATTTCACGATTTAAAAAAAAAATGCGCAATTGTCATTTTGTTGGGAGTTTTTTTTAAATTATCCGACGTAAGGTTCTGACAGTGAAGTTTTCAGTTGAAGCGGTTTAGAACATACTGCTAGATTCTATAACTGTAGGTTCTTATATTTACGGGAATATTACACATTAAAATAAAACGAATCATAATATAATGTAATCTTATAACACCAACTAAATATGGGGGTTCAATCTATGACACTGGGACATCGTACACCTCAGTCCTCCCGTGACCATGGTTGCTGTAAAGCAGCAGAAACGGCAGGAATGTAAAAACATAAAACAAATACGATAAAATTGGTAAGATTGCTTGTACTGGTGGTAGGCTTCGGCCGTGGCTAGTCACCACCCACTGAACAAAGCCATGTCACCAAGCGGCCTAGCCGTGTTCCGGCATGATGTTCGGTGTTGCCATTCATGGATGGCGGGTCAGATCAGTTGCGCTGCATGTGCCTAGTGAATGTAGCGTCTCTATCTACTGCCGCCTTCCTACCTAGGCAAGTATGCTCCATCGTAGATCTCATCGTCACTTACCATCATCGAGATCAAATACTTGCCTATAATGTAATAAAAAAATAAAAAAATTACAAAGTATAGGTTCTTATTTAAAGCTAGTTAGGATATACTGTTAGATTCTAACGGTATAGGTTGTTAGTTAAAGCGTTTAAATTAAGCTTGTTAGATTTCACCATTATATTTTAACTCGCTGTAACTAGAGCCACACATAAAGGCAATACGCTTCTCTTATTATAAGTACCGATTCTAAAAGCCCTGGAAGCCTGTTAAATATTATTGGTTTTGTTTTAGCTTAGTTGGTAAATCCTTTTTATCTCTTAACAGAATCATACCGGGCATACTACTCAATCTTAATCTAATAACTCGTTTCTGTTTGACTTTAGTCTTAAGCGAATTTAATTTTGTTATGTTTGTTATCTTGAAATCAGAGGTACCTATAATATATATATATATATATATATATATATATATATATATATATATATATATATATATATATATTTATATACATATATAAATATCGCCATACGAACACACCAACTATACGGTCCCACTTTAAGCTTAACGCTTGTGTTATGGGTACCGTACAATGGACTGACGGCGAACTCAGTATATAATACTTATATACATAGTAAACATCCATGACTCGGGTACAAACATTCGTGCTCATCACACAAAGCTTGTGTCCCTACCAGAATTCGAACCCGGGACCCTCGGCGCAGAAAGCAGAGTCACTACCACTGCGCTAATCAGGCCGTCAACCTACCTATATAATACACGGTTATACGGAACGTCTTTTTTTTTTGTTGACGGGGAGGAAATCCTCGATAGATACCCGGCTTCTGTGTGGGAGAGGGCCGGGTTATGTGGGATTCTTACCCACTAAAACCCCCCAGGTGGCCGCCTTCGATACATGTTCGAGAGGCTCCGGGATCTCCAAACGGAACGCACCGGTGCCCCTCTTGTGCCTCGCCCCCTTATGGGGGCCGTCTCGGGGAGGAGATGTTCGCTCCCCCTGCGCCCTCGCTGCGCACGGCGGCGGGAAGCCACGCCCGCCGCCATTCTCCTCAGGGGTCGTCATCGTCATCGGACGTTTGGGGCCCACACCCCAGTTGTCCTCGACCCCGAGGGTAGCCCGATGTTTAAGGCCCTGGGAATCGGGGCCGGATTCGGAACGTCTATACTAACTACTAACCTTAGTTAACTATATCGTTACGGAATAGCAGTAAATTCGGAAGCCGAATTTATGGTTATACAGCACTAACGGGCATTGTACTACACCCTGTATACAAGTCAACTGCAACGCTTAATTGGGTACAATCAGCTACATATATATATGGTTCTTCTATACGTATAACAAGATTATAAACTAGTCAGGTCGTTTTGAAAAAAAAAGGTAGTGTGTGGGCACATTATATTCAAAACAAAAGCCAATCGGGAATTTGTTTGTCTCTTCGGATCTTCGCTACAAAAAGTTGTCATCACACTATCGTTGTTGGCCAGTCTTTATCATTATTATAAAAATGCCTTTCGCATGTCATTTTATTAATAAACTAGCTGCTACCCGCGACTTCGTCCGCGTGGTATTTAACAAAGACACAACCGTTGCTGTCAAAGTTACTCAGGCGCAGCGCTGCAACATTGGTTTTAATTTTTTTTCGTGAGATCCAATTATTTTTTCTACAATAAAAGTAGCCTATGTTACTCTTTGTTTCATCAGCTATCTGCCAGTGAAAGTTCCGTCAAAATCGGTCCAGCCATTTCAGAGATTAGCCGGAATAAATAGACAGACAGACAGAGAAAAATTTAAAAAATGTTTTTTTGGTATAGGTACCGTGTATACATCCAAATGCATTTAGTAAAAAGCGGTTATTTTAATATTACAAACAGACACTCCAATTTTATTTATATGTATAGATTTATTATATTTATTAATATTGTAGCCGACTGTACATCCTGTTAGTTTCAGCAATTCACAAGTTGACGGTCTCCAGAACTTGCAATACGCACCCAGTCCAGTTAAATTTGACATTTCGAAACGGGATTTAGAACTTTACAGCTCTGAGCTAAAGCTGAAATTCCTACAAAACTGCCAGAGATTGCAAGGGCTATTGTCCTAGAAATCCTTACAGGTGTGTTTGAATTTGGAACCAACTTATGTATAGGGTTGTCACAGCAATTCTGTGAAGTGTTTACACTCGAACTATGGCTTAAGTTCGCTTGTATTAAGAGTCGTCTGTCCAAGAGTACTTTGCCTACTTCGACAAACTGATACTTCTGACGACATACAATTATGAGTACTTGTAACAAATTATAAGCTGCTGAGAAAATGGATACTCAACTACGTTTTTTTAACGTAATAAGTATGTGTTTATGCCGGTTGCCATAGCAACGTTAGAACCATCAACATATAAAATGCTAAAAACTTTTATAAATAAAGTAGCTGCGCCCCGCGGTGTTACCCGCGATTAAAAGGTATGTCCTCTTGCAAATGCACGGTTCCTGTATGCTATCCCATAGGAACCGTCCATTATTCCGGGATAAAAAAAGCCTATGTCATTTTCTGACCCCTAAACTACCACTGCCTATGCAAAAAATCATGTCGATCGTTTGCTCTATGAAAAAATTAAACAAATCTATCCCACGGGAACCATAGATTTTACCGGGATAAAAAGTAGCCTATGTTCTATTCTAAAATACATTCTATCTCTGTGCCAAATTTCATCCGGATTGGTTCAGCCGTTCTGGCGTGATTGTGTAACAAATCTCCATCCATCCAAACTTTCACATTTATAATATTAGTGGGATTGTGTCCTAAGCTCATAACTCCAAAAGTGACAAGAGAACTGGCTCATAAAATCAGCACTAAAATACAGAAAGAAATGCTGACAGAATTATTGCCTCCATTCCACGCGGGAAAAGCCGTCTGATTACTATAATATTGTGACTGGGTCATATCTTATATCCTTTTAGATATTATAATAATGAATAATAATAATACTAGCCCTTATTTTATGTTCAACTGTTGGGTTGGGGCCTCCTTTCTATACAATACTTAGGCCATAGTCCACGACGCTGGCTCAGTGCGGGTAGGCGGACTGGACTTCACACTTCTTTCGAGGGGCTCTCTCAGACATGCAGGTTTCCCCACGACGCTTTCCTTCACCGTTAAGCAAGTGAAAAGCATGGTTGAAAAGGAAATCCAGAAATCTCAGAGGTGCGAGCCGAGGTTTGAACCTATCCCGACTCGATTCTCGTTGCTGAGGCAAGCGTTCTACCAACTTGGCTATATTTAAGATAATAATAAAAAAATGCTATATAGCCGTATCTGAAGGGTATTTCAATCCAAAACAATATGAATTGACATAAGTATTTTTAACCGACTTCAAAAAGGAGGAGGATAAACAGCCGACGAAGAATAACATAAAAACTTTTTAACAAAATATAAATCGTCTTCAAAAAACTAAAAAGCCAAAAATAATCTAATCTTGATATCTACCATGTCCAACTAAATCGAATAGTTAATTAAACTGAATTCGGTGCCAATCAAACAACTGAGTCGAGTATTGCCGGTCCGCGCCAAAGACTATACCTACAAATTGGTCCGCGCATCTCGTTACTGAGTATACTTTTGTTATTCTTCGTCGGCTGTTTATTTGGCACCAACTTCAGATTAGTTAAATATTTGTTTTAGTTAGACATGGTAGATTTCATGATTAGATTATTTTTGGCCTTTTAGGTAATTGAAGACGGTTTTTTTATTGTGTTAAAAAGTTTTTTATAATTTTTTATGTTTGTAGTATTAAGTTTAAGTTTCGACAACCCTATCTCAAGGGTCACTAACTAAGTCAATAGTTAAGCTTAATGATTAAGGAGATAGCAAACTCGACACCATACTTCGAATCTCAAGCATCTGATACACGTGTAAGGGATGCTTAAGATTCAAACCAATTCAACTCTTTTGTACTCCCGAAGGTAGAGCTGGTTGGACCAGGCTTAGAAAGTGCAGATTAACGACTCTGTAGTAACGACTGTAAGTAAGTCGAGGCGAGGTTACATTGCTGGATTGGAATCAATGACAAAAGAAGATGAAGGAATCGGCACAGACGTGAAACTTAATCTAGATTGCTAATCAAAAACTCTCTAAACAGTTTACTCCATGGACCGTCATTATCAGCCATTTGTGTCCCACTGTTGGGCACAGACCTCCATCTCCATTCACCACTCCTTATAACACTGGGCCCTCACAAAGATGTCGAGTTCATGCCACCATTCTGTCTAGATCTGCCGTGTGTGTTGTATATAGAACTAGCTGCGCCCTGCGGTGTTACCCGAGCAAAAATCATGTCGATCCTTTGCGCTATGAAAAATCAAAACAAATCTATACCATGGGAACCATTCATTTTACTGGGAAAACAAGTAGCCTATGTGCTATTCCACACTATAATCTATCTCTGTGCCAAATTTCATCCAGATCCGTTCAGCCGCTCTGGCGTGATTGAGTAACAAAAATCCACCCATCCAAACATTAACATTTGTAATATTAGTAGGATTTTAATATTTAGGGCACTTATTTACAAGACTTGAGTTTATTAGAATATTATCAAAAAAAAAATTGAAAAAAAGTCCATAGACAATTAACCCTAGAGGGGCACAGCTCTAATGCGAGTAGTTGGCATTTTACCCCACAGTCACCTTTCAAGAACACTTTGCCCCAAATAATGAAAGTTAGGTGTCCCCCAAGTTACTTTGACCGCATTTTGTACCCTTTCACGGCTCGGAATACATGAATACTTAAAATATACTCCAGCTTAGGGCGGTATTTTGGACTTAATGTATTAAGTACTTGAAAATCTACTTTAAAACTAGTTTGAACTTACGACCTTGAAAATTAAATCTGAAAAAGAATTTTAAGTGTAGTTGCTTCACAGTAGCTTAGGAAGTCGATGGTTAGTACTCATCTCTACTTTAATTCAGCTAACAGATTGGTCCTTATCGGGCACATGGTATAATAATATGCTACGCAAAATAATTCCCTTCCAATTAAGGCCTAGAACTAGTTCACGATTGGTGTGGCCATTAATTGGCATCTTCAATAGAATTCACATTGCTCATTGTTTGAATATGACATCGTTTTGAGCCAATCACGTGAACTTAGCCGTCACGGGAAGAGAATGCCTTGCGAAGCATATTATTGTACCATGATCTGTATTATCACCCAAATTTATATGAAGCGACTGCCGTCTGTTCTACATAACATGAGCCAACTGCTGTTGATGCTGCTTTCTGCATCAAGAACTCCAGGTTTGTATTCCAATAGTGCTAACTTTGAGTGATGTGCACGAATGTACACACATTATTTCGGTGCCAAATTGTAAGCTATGTACGTGAATATCATTTTGCATTTTGAATTTGACTGTACCGACTTTTTTTTTGTACAAACAAACGTAATAGACCCGGATAGCCCTTTTACCGATCCATATTAACCATACAAACAAATTGAGAAACCATTTTCGGTGATGTGACTGACGCGATCGTTTATCCTTCTGATCTGCACCTTTAATATTTGCCGCTCATATCTTTTCTATTTCGCGAACAGTAAAGTTGAAATTGGTTTGGATGGAATGCATTTTTTTTGGTGTATTTATGTAAATAAAATATATGTTGTTATATGACCTCGATCGACTTCGATTCGATTCGAAATGTTACATTAAGACTTCAAAAGAATTGAGCACATCAAGTAAATTGGAGTCTTTTCAGATATAGGTTATAAATAAAAAAAGGTCCTAGTAACTTGGGGACGTGTAATGGGATATATTATTATAATAAAAAATATATATTGAATATACAACAAATCTGTTCTGTTTTTTATTGATAACATACGAAATCAAGTCTCTTAAGTCTTTATTTAAGAACAAATAGAATAAAAAAAAGGATCACTAACAAATTGGACCCAAACTAATACCTTGCGGCACACCAAAAAATATATACAGATATTATTTTTGACTTCTTAAAGGTTTGATTTTAGGTCGGGATTTTCTTAAATTTTTAATCTTCATTCGTTATTATTTAAAAAAAAGAACACGGCTTCAGTGACAATTTCAGTAACATCGGATTTTTTGTCAAAACTCGCACCACCTAAATTGCCACTTTTTCACTTAAAAGTTGAAATCGTTTGCCTTATGTTGTTAGTAAAATGTTCTATAACATTATTGCTATCAGTTTATTTAATAAATATGTTATAGAAGAATATAAAAAATATGCCCAGTCATAACTATAGCTGACACAGATCAAGTACTTTTTACTTTCATACGAACTGTCAAATTCTGAAAGACAAACTTCCAAATAGTATACAATACGAAAGCGAAAAAACTTAATACGCTTGTGACAATACCGAGTAAAATTAATACTAGTTCTAGTTCTAAGTACTCCGTCCAGGGCATGTTGGCGGCGGGCGCGCGCAGATGCGCCGCGCCGCCGTGCCGCAGCGCGTGCTCCGTCCACCACACGGCGCGCTCCAGCGGCCGCTGCGGCTGGTCGCGCATCAACCCGCGCAGGCGCACCACGTTGCCACGGTAACTGTAAAGATCACAGAACTATAACTTCAACATACCGGCCCCTTCCTTGAATACAAATGAAAGTGAATTGTAGAATGCCTTACCTTTCGTCGTTAATAACAGTATTAATTGCTTCACTTAATTGTTCCTCAGTGAGGGTACCAATATCTAATCTCAATCCAATTTGATGGTGCACGTATCGTTCCACGTTGAACCATTGATCGCCCAGCATTGGAATACCGATGAGTGGTACTCCAGCCGTGATAGCTTCATCGGTTGATTGTAGACCTCCCTGCGTTATGAATAGCTTGATTTTTGGATGCCCTGTAAGTTTTGTATAAATTCAAGTGTCTTTTCAAACTCTGTTGTTGGCAAAAACATCGATGAAACATGATGGTAGCTATATGTATTTTTTTTAAAGTGAAGTGATGCCTTAAAAACATGCATGTCTAGCATGTTGTTTTAATATCTCCATCGGGTCTGGTTTCATAAAGATTACTTACTGAGCATATCTGATTGCGGCACCCATTTCGTTACTCTGATGTTGGCAGCCCGTTCAGGAAATGCATCCGTATCCCATTTCAAAAGAACATCATATGGCAACTGGGAGAAGACTCTCAATATTAATTTTATCTTGTCTGGAGGCAGCAATGAGGGTTTCACATTTGTTCCCAAGCTCATATAGATGACTCCGTTTTTCGATGAATCTAAATAGTTTTTGAGATCCTGAAACAAATTGCAATAGTTAATTATCAAGATATCAGTATACTTTAGATAAAAAAATACCCTTGAATGGGTACGTAAATTGTATTTTTCACAGATAAAATATCTTATCCATTTACGTCATGTAGCAAAACCTGTTGCAAGATAGTCAATAAGCATAACAATAAGTAGACTCAATAATAATTAAAAATAATAACTGGCAAATTTATAGAAATTTTAAACACTTTGGATGATGGAATTGGCATGGTAGAATGCACAGTAAATGGATGAAAACATTCGGTAAATTTCTTAATTATTGTTAAAAACCATATCCCAGTAACAGTACTTTTTGAATGTGTATTAATAGGATTAGTTTCCATTCTTATATAAAAAATATAGTAAATATCGCCAGACAAACACACCAAATGTACGGTCCCAAACTAAGCAACGCTTGTATTGTGGTTGCCGTACAATGGAATCGTGTAATATATTATATAAATATAAAGTTATATAGAAATTAAACATTTATGACTCGAGTACAAACATTCGTGCTCACCACAACCTAAGTAAGTAACCAAGTAACTGACAAAAAAAACTAACTAACAACAAGTAAATAAGTTAGTTGTGAACATAGGACCCTCAGCACAGAAAACAGAGTCACTACTTACTGAGCTAATCAGGTCGTCAAGGTAAGGCAGTAAGGTAAGGTAATTTGACCTAATACTGACTACATTCATTTTTATTTCTACCGTAATTTATTTATACGTACCTCTGGCAACTCTTTCGCAGGATTTTGATGTAACCCCCCCATGTACACAACACTCGGTGGGACCGGTCGATTGCTGTCCCAAATCGGATGCACATTCAGAAACAACATATGAACATTTTTCTTCAATTCACTTATGCTCGGAATATCGGGACCGAAGTTTCTTTGAGCCATTTCATCCTCCAAATGCTCCAACGAATTAATTTCCTGATTTACTCTAAAGACATTCCATACTTCATTAATTTTCTCCCAATAAGTTAGATTGTATAGTTTTTGACGAAACACGCTCGGATATAGGAGTGGGTGAATAGGAGCTCCAATGATTTCGGCGTTGTACTCCATAGGACCTAATGACGAGAATTGAATTACAGGTGCTTTGAAGACGTAGGATAATGTCAATGCCGGTCTCACGCAAGCTTCTAGAATCAACAGATCAAACTTTTCTTGTAGTAACTTCTGCATTGCTTCGGTATTGAGTACCGTTTCAAATATCTCGTTTATCATTCTTAAAGAATGCATTACTTGGGCTGCTAGATTATTATCCGCTGTTGACGATAGTTTGTACAGTTCCTTCCATTTTGTATAGGATATGTCATGAGTGTCTATTTCTGTGAGGTTTGCTGGCGTTTTGTCTTTAGGAAACGCAGGATCTGGAGTCACGACGACCACTTGGTGTCCCCTCTTCGCTAGTTCTTGAGTTAGAGGCCGGAATACTACTTGATGACTGATAGACGGTACTGGGAAAACTGCCAGTATTCTAGCCGCCTGGCTTTGAGATATTAACACAAACACAAGAGCTATTATTTTAGTCATTATCACGCCCGTAGACTATCCAAGACTGATACTATGTTATTTATACGGAAAATATATATAATCTAGCGTAATTATTTATTGTAATCTATACATACATACAAATAAATAAAATTGGAGTGTCTGTTTGTAATATTAAAATAACTGCTTTTTACTAAGTGCATTTGGATGTAAACACGGGACATCCACCAAAAAATTTTTTTTTTTTACAAAGTTAATTTAATTTTTTTACAATTATTATCTGTCTGTCTGTTTGTTCCGGCTAATCTCTAAAATGGCTGGACCGATTTTTACGGGACTTTCACTGGCAGATAGCTGATGTAACAAGGAGTAACTAAGGCTACTTTTATTTTAGAAAAAAAAACCCCCAACCTCCGCCAACGATTGTGTCTTTGTTAAATACCACGCGGAAGAAGTCGCGGGTAACAGCTAGTTATTTTATAAAATAAGTCGAGTCATAATGATTATGTAAGAACGTTATCGTTGTTTTGTTGTACACGTCAAATTGTTTCGATCCTGAGTTAATAATAAGCTGTATTTTGTTGTAAAAAATCTTAGATTTACACAAAGGTTACGAAATACCGCCATAAATGTTGTTACGCCATTAATAACTTTTTAAACTGGACATTAAGGAGTGGAAGAAACTAATTCATGGCTTTCGAGTTACCTAAAATTGTGCATGAGTTGATATACTCTTGGTCAGTTTTATTACTTTATGTAAGTTAATAAAAAAGCACGTATAAATAGCAGACTCAACCATGGTTTCAGAACGTGGGTTCTCACGAGAAGAGCCCCCAACAAACGCAATAGTTAGTCTTAAAAAATATATGCTATGCTATCAGCCGAAAGACGTCCACTGCTGGATATAGGCCTCCCCCGATGTCGTTCACACATCACGGTCCTCCGTCACTCGCATCCACCGGCTTCCTGCTACGCGTGTGATATCATCGGTCCACTCTGTGGGGGGCCGTCCTACACTACGTGCTCCGGTTCGTGGTCGCCATTCTAGAATCTTTCTGCCCCAACGGCCATCGGTTCTGTGGGCTAACATAGCTCGCAAAAAATATTATATGATACTATAAAAGAACATCAATGTTGAGTGAGCAGACAACATCGTTGTTACAATATACCCAAGTAGTATTTAACTCATTGAATACAAGTAAAGCCACTCAAATTTTTGTAAACTATGACTAACTAATCGGCCTAAATTCAGATCTTACAAATTGGTTTCCTACGTCACAACACCTTTTGAAAAGTAGTAGCATCGTGAGCCACACTTGTAAGTATAGAATGTTTATTAATTTTACAGTAATTTAAGGTTTCATCAATTTAATTAATAGCCACTTAAAACAGTATAATAAGTCATAAATATTTTATTAACTACTTTTAACTTTCATACGAACCGACAAATTCTGTGTAACCATCTTCCAGACACTAAGCAATACAATATAAATAATTATAAGCACAGTTAATACAGCGCCTATTAAAATTAATACTAGTTCTAGTTCTAAATATTCTGTCCACGACATGTTGGCAGCAGGCGCGCGCAGATGCGCCGCGCCGCCGTGCCGCAGCGCGTGCTCCGTCCACCACACGGCGCGTTCCAGCGGCCGCTGCGGCTGGTCGCGCATCAACCCGCGCAGACGCACCACGTTGCGACGGTAACTGTAAATATCAAAGAGCTATCATACCGGCCCCTTCCTTGAATACAAATGAAAGTGAATTGTAGAAAGCCTTACCTTTCATCGTTTATAACAGTATAAATTGCTTCTCTTAATTGTTCCTCAGTGAGGGTACCAATATCTAATCTCAATCCAATTTGATGGTGCACGTATCGTTCCACGTTGAACCATTGATCGCCCAGCATTGGAATACCGATGAGCGGTACTCCAGCTGTGATAGCTTCATCGGTTGATTGGAGACCTCCCTGCGTTATGAATACCTTGATTTTTGGATGCCCTGTAAGTTAAATACAAATTAATGACTCATCAACTATGACAATATACTTTATTATCTCCTCATTAAGGTATTTTTTTATCATGTTTTTCTCGGGTCTGGTTTCATAGAATTAACTTACTGAGCATGTCTGATTGCGGCACCCATTTCGTTATTCTGATGTTCGCAGCCCGTTCAGGCAACTCATCCTTATCCCATTTCAATAGAACATCATATGGCAACTGGGAGAAGACTCTCAATATTAATTTTATCTTGTCTGGAGGCAGCAGTGAGGGTTTCACATTTGTTCCTAAGCTCATGTAGATCACTCCGTTTTTGGAAGAATCTAAATAGTTTGCGAGATCCTGAAATAAATTGCATTAATTAATCGTCGATATAATAACAATACTAAAGAATATTATGAATTTAACCAGGAGTGGGAAAGTAAATTAGAATAAATGATTGATGTTGTATTCACCTTACAAATCATTCACCTTGGAATCAGTATGATGAATGAATGAATCGTTGTGTACAATTGGGGGTTAATCTTCAAAGTTCTTAATTTAAAATATCTGCCATATGGAAGTACTTTTTCCTTATTTATAAAGGGTTTAATTTCCAATCTGCCATAAGCCCAATCAATTTTGGTTTATGAAATACGTACTGATATTTTCAGGGTGGGACTGCCAGCTTCTATTTAAAACCTAATCAAGGGCTACCTTTATAAAAAAAAAATGAAACCGTTTGATGTTGGTACCTACTCTTTTTTAAATCAAGATTTTAAAACTGTATCTTTCTTTATATTTGTTTGTAACGTACCTTAGGTAATTCTTTAGCAGGCTTTTGGTGTAACCCTCCCATGTATACAACGTTCGGTGGTACGGGCCGATTGCTGTCCCAAATTGGGTGCACATTCAGAAACAACATATCAACATTTTTTTTCAATTCACTAATGCTTGGAATATCTGGACCAAAATTTCTTTTAGCCATTTCGTTCTCTACATTTTCTACGGCATCAAGTAATTGATTTACTCTATAGACATTCCATACTTCAGTAATTTTCTCCCAATAAGTAAGATTGTACAGTCTCTGACGTAAAATGCTTGGATATAGAACTGGGTGAACCGGAGCTCCAATGATTTCAGCGTTGAACTCCAAAAAACCTAACGACGAAACTTGAATCACTGGTACTTTGAAGACGTAAGATAACGTCAATGCAGGTCTCACGCAAGCTTCTAGAATCAACAAATCAAACTTTTCGCGTAGTAACTTTTGCACTTCATCCGTTTTTAGTATCGTTTCAAATACTATGTTAAACATTTCCATAATGGGCACCACTTGGGCGGCCAAATTATCATCACCTGTAGATGTTATATCGTACATTTCTTCCCACTTCGCATAAGATATATCATGTGTGTCTATTTCCGTGAGGTTTTCGGGCGTTTGGTTTTTAGGAAACGCAGGATCTGGAGTTACAACGACAACTTGGTGGCCTCTCTTCGCTAATTCTTGAGTTAGAGGCCGAAAAACTACTTGATGACTGATAGACGGTACTGGAAAGACTGCTAGTATTCTAGCCGCCTGGCTTTGGGTAACTAAAAATATAACAAGAGCTATTATTTTAGACATTTTTATGTCTGTAGGCTGCGCGTGACTGAGAATATGGTATTAATGCAGATACGTTTTATAATCTAGGTGGAAGATAATGAGGCGCTGCTCAATTCATGTTATAAGGCACTCGCCCATTACAGCGTATGCTGCGCAGATGGCGCACTTTAGCTGCTTGGAACTATTCGTGAGGCTGCATGTGTCATCTTTTTCTTTATGTTTTTTTTTATTTTTTATTACATTATAGGCTATTTGATCTCGATCTCACCTGATGGTGTGATGATGAGATCTACGATGGAGCATACTTGCCTAGGTAGGAAGGCGGCAGTAGATCGAGACGCTACATTCACTAGGCACATGCAGCGCAGCTGATCTGACCCGCCATCCATGAATGGCAACACCGAACATCATGCCGGAACACGGCTAGGCCGCTTGGCGACATGGCTTTGTTCAGTGGGTGGTGACTAACCACGGCCGAAGCCTGCCACCAGTAGAGTTGTCACCTAGTTGGTACCACCCAGGGTCACGTGTAGGGTATCTCGAGGGTATATCATTCTCCTACGGACGAAGGTGACTTGACCCCTTTACCTTTGTACATCTTAAACTATGTGTAACTGTAGCATATGGACATTTCATTCCACATTCCCTTCCGTCCCACCTTGCAGTCACGCCATGGAGCTATATCTTTGTATGGCGTTTGTGTAAGGTACATGGCATTGAGCTACGTGAGCGATATAACCGAGCAGCCCAAGCGTATTTAAATGACCTCATTAACGTCAGGTTTGCTTGGAATGGGCCTCCCACAATGCATGCCACTGAGCTTGGTTACCAGCTGAATTCTGTTCTGCATCCAATTTTTGCCAGCCATTTTCACAGGTCTTCAATCAATCTGGTTACAGAGCGCCCTATACCGCGTTTGCCTATAATAATAATAGTTCTTGTAAATATTTTATTTGGTTTAATCCCACCGGCATCTCATCGTGCCAGTCGCTCCGCTTTGCCGTCAAGTGCCATCGGCAGCTTATCGTGCCGGTCGGCAATTTGCGAAATAAACTTTAACTGAATGAAAATATTGTGCTATTTGGCTTGTAGAGTTTTACTGGCCTTATTTCATAGACAATCGGATCGAACTCGATCCGTCACTGCGCTTTTCGTCAAGTGCCGCCGGTTTGATATTGTGCCGCGCAAGCGTCGCGCGTGCGTTTTGGCATCTGAGAGATCTGAGGGGTGCACGCGCACGGTTTGCGTTTGCGTAGTTATATATTTAGCATATTGGTGTTTTGGCGTATGCTGTTGGCCAATTGCGTTATGAATAAATAAATAAATAGGAACGGCATTCCGAACGGGTGGTAAAGCAGTAGCATAATATTTTTGTAACCTTTGACGATTCATAAGTACTGTACATAATGGTCTACGTGAATAAAGAATATTCTGATTCTGAATAAGCTCACCACCGACTTTGCTTATGCATGTTTGTGTGTTGCAGAGGATGTTTCCACATACATCTTCGTACAGAATGAAGCTAAGTCTGCGTAGTCGTGCGCAGCAATGAGATAGTGCCTTTATTAATGAGATAACCCCAGTCACTCCAGTTATGTAAATTAATGATCATTATATTATTTTTTTTGCGAATCATTAGCCTTGGTCTAAACAGTCGTAAGTGCACAACGTGGCCTACGTTTCCGTGATTTACAAATTTCATGTGCGAATTCAATGTTATCAAAGATGGTACTTTTTTGAACGGTGGAGAAAATCAACCGTATTCTGTTGAAATTAAACTTATGTTAATGATGTTATCGCGGTTATATTATGTTTCTTACGTTCCCGACGTTTCGGCTGCTTTACATCAACCATGGTCACGGGAGGACTGAGGCGGATGACGTCATAGTGTTATCGTTTGAACTAGGGTGCTCTCATATTTAGCTGTTGCTTCCGGTTCGATCTACGCAGATAGTGCATACATTATCTTCAAGTCTTGCAATGGTGCGCTTGGTTGGTACCAGGCACTAGGCCGTCATCCACCTCAGTCATCCTGTGACCATGGTTGCTGTAAAGCAGCCGCAACGTCGGAAACTTAAAAAATATAATATAAACCCGATAAAATCCTCAACATTCGTTTTATTTTAACGTGTAGTATTCGCGTAAATATAAGAAATCAATATGTGGACCGTACCCTGATAAAAAAACTACACTGAACCTGTGTAGTAAATTATGACCTTAATCCCCACGCTTCGTGGGCAAGCAATAAAATCAGAATCTACTTTACGAACCAGTTGTAGTTTAACATTTTTTAAAATTATAAACGATGAATTTTAAAAAATTAATTACTTCTTCATTTTTAATAAAATGTTCTTTTATTACTACGAAGTGAATTTACTCAGTGCATTAAGTCTTTGTAATTTGATCTTGTTATGCTCAAAAGTGACTTAAATATTCCTAGATTCATGTTTTATAACCAAGCTAATGTAAATAGGGTCATAATTTCTTAATCTGAATCCTCAGTTGGTCTTGTCTTCTGGCACTTCATTGTTTTTAATTGGTTGGCTAGTAACATAGAATAGACTTAGTATGAAATGTATTAATAATAGGTTATAATAATAATAATATCAGCTCTATTAATGTCCCACTGCTGGGCACGAGCCTCGCTGGCCCAGTTCGGGTTGGCGGATTACACACGTCTTTCAAAGGGGTTCTTTCAGACACACAGGTTTCCTCACGGTGTTTTCCTTCACCGCTTACCATGTGATAATCAAGGTTGAACACGAGGTTCACACATGAAATCCAAAAATCTCACTCGTGCGAGCCGGATATTGAACCAGCGATCCTCAATACCGACGCGAGCGTTCTACCAACTGGGCTATCATTGCTTCTTGATTTTCATTAATAAGTACGTACTTAAAATAGTACAACTAATAAAACATGTTTAATTAAGTACTTTTTACTTTCATAGAGACCGTCAAATTCTGTGAAATCGTCCTCCAGATACTAAGCAATACAATGTATAACAATACGGTAACAATTAATACGCTAACTATTAATATTAATACTAGTTCTAGTTCTAAGTAGTCCGTCCACGACATGTTTGCCGCGGGGCCGCGCAGATGCGCCGCGCCGCCGTGCCGCAGGACGTGCTCGGTCCACCACACGACGCGATCCAGCGGCCCCTGCGGCTCATCTCGCATCAACCCGCGCAGACGCACTATATTGCGACGGTAACTGAAAAACATATCAATGAAATAGTATTAAAACAAGCCAGTTTGTTCCTTATCAATGAATTAGTATTAAAACAAGCCAGTTTGTTCCTTATCAATGAATTAGTATTAAAACCAGCCAGTTTGTTCCATATCAATGTAATAGTATTAAAACAAGCCAGTTTGTTCCATATCAATGAAATAGTATTAAAACCAGCCAGTTTGTTCCATATCAATGAATTAGTATTAAAACAAGCCAGTTTGTTCCATATCAATGAAATAGTATTAAAACAAGCCAGTTTGTTCCGTACCAATGAAATAGTATTAAAACAAGCCAGTTTGTTCCATACCAATGAAATAGTATTAAAACAAGCCAGTTTGTTCCATACCAATGAAATAGTATTAAAACAAGCCAGTTTGTTCCATACCAATGAAATAGTATTAAAACAAGCCAGTTTGTTCCATATCAATGTAATAGTATTAAAACAAGCAACTTTGTTCCATATCATGAAATAGTATTAAAACAAGTTCGTTCCTTGATGTCGAATGCAAGAGAAATCAAGAACGCCTTACCTTTCGTCGTTAATAATTGTATTAATGGCTGTTCTTATTTTTTCTTCTGTGAGCGTGCCGATGTCCAGTTTCTTTCCGATGCGATGGTACTCGTATTGTTCCGAGTTGTACCATTGATCGGCGCGTATTGGGATAGCGATGAGTGGTACTCCGGCTGTGATGGCTTCATCCGTTGATTGGAGACCTCCTTGTGTTATGAATAGCTTTATATTCGGATGCTCTGTAAGATTTTTTATAAATTAATCATATGGTACTATTATATGCGGACACACTTGCGTGATCGATATTGGTAAATATATTGATATTCACACTGCAATGTGTTCAATCTAATATTATAATCGAGCCGACAAATTCCTAGTCGTGTTGAAAGAAAAGTATTTTGATTCTATAATTGGCATGGATAACCCTATTCATTTTAGAATCTCTAGTCGGGGAATTGTTGCAGGTGGTTTGTCTTTAGCTGAAACAGAATTCAATGATGATACCGAATAGCAGTAACATCAACATGAATAGTCAAGAGCTGCGTCACCAAACTGGTGCAGAGTAATTCCCATAACGTTGACTAAAATATTCAGAGTTATGTCCTGGCTTAGCGAGCATAAGGAGCCATGCAGATTTTCATTCAAGCCTTCGGCGAATCTGGATTCATATAATTGACTTACTGAGCATATCTGATTGCGGCACCCATTTGGTTATTTTAATGTTCGCAGCCTGGCCAGGCAGTACATCTTTATCCCATTTAAAAAGAACATCATATGGTAGTTGAGAGAGGACTCTCAATATTAATTTTATCTTTTCTTGAGGCAGCAACGAGGGTTTCACATTTGTTCCAAAGCTCATGTAGATAATTCCATGTTTGGATGAATCTAAATAGTTTTTGAGATCCTGAAATAGATTGCATTAAATTAATAGTCAAGATAATAAGAATAGGTACTTAAGATTATCAAGAAATAATCCTTGAGTTGGTAAGTGATTTAAATATGCAATGATAAAAATGTCGATAGGCTAGATTAGACTTTTATCAATGAGTTGATAATAATGTCTAGACGAAATATTATGACATGAAGCAGATCCTTTTCAAGATAAGCATACAACTACGAGTGCTAATAAAATTTTCAGACTCGTAAATAGCCGCCAAATTTATAGAGGTTTAAATCATTTTTCAATGTATGGTATTGGCATGGTACATGTTATGGCTTAATACATTATCTTATTTTGGAATGAATATTAAATATTCAAGGGTCGGTTTGATATACGAAAAGTCAAGATGATAAGAAAAGAATATGTACTTAAGATTATTGAGAATTTACCCTTGAGTGGGTACTTACATTTAAATAGCCACTGATAAAAAATATTCAAGTTACCTATATTCCTTTTAAAATAAGCATTGGTATAGGAAAATAGCATAGTAAATAAACATACTTTAATCTTCTATATTCTTATATATTCTATATATTTGATGCCTATTCCAAACCGTAATTGAAGAACATTTCTTTTATCATTGTCCTAATATGTAATCTATGGGTTCTGCTTACAATTTATCCTGATTTAATTTGGTTTTTATCAATATTTACAAGGGAAGATTGGCAGTTTCAATTCAAAACCCTATCCGGAGACTAGCTTACCCAAATAGTTCAGAACGAACTTTTGGTTTCCCTTCTTTATTCAATATGAATTTACGCCAAACTAAGAACGAACGTACCTGGGGTAATTCTTTGGCAGGTTTTTGGTGGATTCCACCCATGTATACAACGCTCGGTGGCACCGGCCGATTGCTGTCCCAAATTGGATGTGCATTCAGGAACACCATATCTACATTCTTCTTCAACTCACTCATGCTCGGAATATCTGGACCGAAGTTTCTTTTCGCCATTTCATTCTCTAATTGTTCAACAGAATCAATTCGTTGATTTAATTTATAGATATTCCATACTTCAGTAATTTTCTCCCAGTAAGTTAGATTGAACACCCTCTGACGAAAAAGGCTTGGATATAGAAGTGGGTGCATAGGTGCGCCAACAGTTTCAGCGTTGAACTCCATGAAACCTAACGACGAAACTTGAATTACGGGTGCTTTGATTACGTGGGACAACGACAAAGCTGATCTCACACAAGCCTCTATAAGCAACAAGTCAAACTTTTCGTGTAGCAACTTCTGCACTTCTGCTGTTTTCAGTTGCGCTTCGAATACTTCATTGAAAATTGTGAAAATAGGAATCAAATGGGATGCCATATCATCGTCACCTGCTGATGTTAGTTTGTGCAAATTCTCCCATTGTGCATAGGATATGTCATGAGTATCTATTTCTGTGAGGTTTGCTGGCGTTTTGCCTTTAGGAAACGCAGGATCTGGAGTCACGACGACCACTTGGTGTCCCCTCTTCGCTAGTTCTTGAGTTAGAGGCCGGAATACTACTTGATGGCTGATAGACGGTACTGGGAATACTGCTAGTATTCTAGCCGCCTGGCTTTGAGTTATTAAAACTAACACAAGAGCTATTATTTTATTCATTATTGCTTCCGTACGCAACGCGTTACTGAGAATATGATATTGATACAGATACTTTTTATAGTAAATATAGGTGGATGATAACAATGTATGAGATTAAGGCGTTGTTCCATTGAAGCGCACACATTTCACGCGGTGCGTTGTAGTGGGATGAGTTCGTTCGGGTCTAAATTTCCACTGCAGCATCACATGCTGTCCAGAAATACCTGTATTCAGCTATAGCATAGCATAGCTTCCACTTCCACCCCCCTTTCCTCTTGTATATCGTGCAAATCGTTGAGCTACATGAGCGATATATTCGAGCAGGCCCCGCCCGTGTCAATGACCTTACCGAACACGTATGTGTGCGTAGCGTGTTCATGGGTTGCCGATAATATTTCCATATACGAAGTCAACGTGCGTAGCGTGCTCGCGCGCACCAATGGAACGAGGTCTTTATTTATAAGATAATGCAAGTCACTCTTACGTTTGTGATCATTATAACATGTTTTCTTAAATCTGTGATAGCCAATTTAGCGGACCGCTCACCTTGGCCTACAAGGTCTTAGATACATATGACAGTTTACACTACCGGTATTTCTAGATTTACTGTGCGAATCTTATTTTCTGAGAAGATAATCAATTTCTAAACATAGAGGGACACAACTCAAGGACACTTGCATGTCCGAGAAAACCTAAGCATAACGTCTCGCACGACGTGTGCGTATGATCAACGGTTGGGCGATTTGATAGCTTATTTAATTTGATTTATACTTATTCTTAGTGTGTTGTCTTGTCCTGAACCGGGTGTTTATATGCCATAAATACCTGAATTCACTGCGGGACCTTTTTGGAGCTTGTTCATTCCTCATTTCTCCCATCATGCATAAGATAATTCATGAGTGTCTATTTATTTAAAGTTAACTTGTTAGTTTGGGGTCGAGTCACCTTCGTCCGTATGAGAATTAAATATCCTCGAGATACCCTACACGTGACCCTGGGTGGTGCCAACTAGGTGACAACTCTACTGGTGGTAGGCTTCGGCCGTGGTTAGTCACCACCCACTGAACAAAGCCATATCGCCAAGCGGCCTAGCCGTGTTCCGGCATGATGTTCGGCCGGCATTCATGGATGGCGGGTCAGATCAGTTGCGCTGCATGTGCCTAGTGAATGTAGCGTCTCGATCTACTGCCGCCTTCCTACCTAGGCAAGTATGCTCCATCGTAGATCTCATCGTCACTTACCATTAGGTGAGATCGAGACCAAATACTTGTCTTTAATGTAATAAACAAAAAATAACACCTGTTTTGTCATTAGTAAAAGCAGGATCTCGAGTTACGAGTACAACTTGTTCTGTTTAAAAAGATAATACTGGTAATATAACTACTATTATTCCTAGAAAACTAGTATGTACTGTATTTCCAGCACTATAAAGCTGCTGCTTTAGAGTTAATTAAACAACTAAAAGAGCTATTTATTTATACAACATCGCTTCCGTAGTTTTCCGCGGCACTAAGTGTTTTGTGTAGACAGATTTTTTTTTATAGACACTGAAATATTATGCCCAGACATTCCATGTACTTATGTCAATAAGTAATATTTTTTTATTTGTGCACGACAACTTTGTTTTTATTATGCTTTTATTCAACTCTCATTTCGCATTTGTTTTTTGATATAGTTTTAAATTACTCAACATATTATCATGTTGCGCGGCGTCAATGCGTCATCAAGGCCTTGCTCTGAAAACCAGCGTTGAGGCATCCCCCGGATGCCCCAACTTAGTGCTGAGAGCAGACCTTGTTGGTTGCAGCTACGTACGGTAACATTTTATTTTATTTTATTAATTTATTTCTACATTAAGTTCATGTATATTTTTTAATTATGTTGCCTGCGTAGCTGATTCACCAATAAATCAATTTTTATTTTTTATTTATTTTTTATTTTAATAATGATTGCGTGTTCCTACTGTAATATTAACCAGTTCTTTACTATATACCAACTAATGTACATATGACGAAAATAACTGGCCTTTGTATAAATTAATGAGAGACATTAAATACTAATTATGGAACGAATACTACATGAATGTTTTGCTCTGGCAACGATCAGTACGTCACGCGCGAGATTATTCGTAACCGAACTGAATACTTAATAGTTTACGTATTCAGACACATTGGATGGCAAATTGAACAGCGCCTCTGGCGGACAGTATTTAAAACTTTCAATTTACCATACAATGTGTCTAAATACGGAGACTATGAAGTACACGGTTAGCTTAAGAATAATCTCGCACTTGACGTGCAGTAGTGAAGTTGGAAGATTGAAAATGAGTCCTTCAGATGATTTACGTGATCCTTAAGTGACTTTTGGAGTGACTGGGCCAGCGTGGTGGCCTAATCCCCCTCGTATTAAAGTGAGGCCCGAGCCTAACAGTGGGACATTAAAAGGGCTGGTATTATTATATATAAGTATATTTTTATTGATTGCTTGGCTAACAAATTTACTTAAATAAGGTTATACCAAGGTTAAATAAGGTTCATCAACCCTACGTCACTATGGCTTTTGGATGCGGTAATGAAAATACAAAAAAAAAAATTGTAACACTATCTTAAATTTAATTAATAAATAAGAACTTAAAACACAAATACTATTTAAAAATAATGAAGACCATCAACAATTTTTAACTTTCATACGTATTCTAACGTTCTGTAATACAAACTTCATAATACAATATAATACAACAGCTAAAACAGCTGATACAGTAATTACAATACTTATAACTAATACCAGTTCTAGTTCTAAGTACTCCGTCCAGGGCATGTTGGCTGCGGGCGCGCGCAGATGCGCCGCGCCGCCGTGCCGCAGCGCGTGCTCCGTCCACCACACGGCGCGCTCCAGCGGCCGCTGCGGCTGGTCGCGCATCAACCCGCGCAGACGCACCACGTTGCCACGGTAACTGGAACAATACATCAAAGCAATAATATTAAACATGCCGTCTCTCTCTTCATCTATTCTTACTAATATTATAAACTAGGTGCGTCCCCGCGGTGTTACCCGCGATTAAAGAGTATGTAAAATTAAAACAAATCTATCCCACGGGAACCATACATTTTACCGGGATAACATGTAGCCTATGTGCTATTCCAGACTATAATCTATCTCTGTGCCAAAACTTAATATTATAAATGTGAAAGTTTGGATGGATGGATAGATGGATGGATGGATGTTTGTTACTCTTTCACGCCAGAACGGCTAAACGGATCTGGATGAAAATTGGCACAGAGATAGATTATAGTCTGGAATAGCACATAGGCTACTTTTTATCACAGTCAAATGTATGGTTTTGGTGGGATAGATTTGTATTAATTTTTATAGCGCAAAGGATCGACATGATTTTTTGCGCGGGTTACACCGCAGGGCGCAGCTGGTTATGAATAAATAGAATACAATAATGCCTTACCTCTCGTCTTCAATAACACTATAAATAGTGTCTCTTAATTGTTCCTGAGTGAGGGTACCAATATCTAGTTTTTTTCCAATTCGATGGTACTCATATTGTTCCACATTGTACCATTGATCACCAAGCATTGGAATACCGATGAGTGGTACTCCAGCCGTGATAGCTTCATCCGTCGATTGAAGACCGCCCTGCATTATGAATAGCTTGACTTTCGGATGTCCTGGAAGTTTAATAATGGTTGGTCAATTTAATGAGAATTTCCAAGTTATTTGCCTGCAAAGGATTGTAATAGAATTATTCAAATTTAAATACAAGTATAATTCGCCTCAATTTATCTAACTGACACGGCAGTTGGCCGTGTCACAATTAGCGATGTAGTGCCATTGTGACATTATTCAAAATTAAATCCATCTTAGCAACCGCAGTAGGTCTCTGCCTACTAAAACATCGCTCTTTGAACTTCGTATTCTATGTCTACTATGAATTTTCATGTAAATACAAGTTCCATGTTCATTTGTTTATTAGCGGAAAAGGGAAGATCTTCCAGCCAGGCGGGTGATATGTCTGGCGGGGCGGCCGCTATGCCCCAACGGTTATTTTCGGGATCTTGTATATACGTTACTTGCTCCGAAAACTCTTATAGCGCGATTTAGGATTGTGATGAGAATTGTCTATTGTGCTGAATGCGTCTGCAGCGCCATCTGTGTAGCTTGTGGTGCGGTTGAAGTGGTTACTACAGTTTTATTTAGACGACCTGCTTGGCTTGGCATCACCTAGGTTGATTGCATCCACAGGTGACAGGAGGGCTGGCTCTTTCCTCGCTCAAAAATTTGTTTAATTATGCAGCGAGGAAATGCATCCAGCATTCTTGCCACCATTCCACGCGGACAAGGTCTTCTTGATACACAGTTTGTTGTCATACTATTTTTAAGTTTTTTTTATTTTCCTGTTTGTAAATATTCAAGTTATTTTCAATAAATTATTAAAATTAAGTTTAAGACCTCACAGTTAGTGTATTCAGATGGCGATATTTATTTGTTATTATATTGTACGGTTTATTGATTAGTGATATGATATGATTTCTTAGAAGGAACTTACTCAGCAAATCCGATTGCGGCAGCCACTTGGATATTCTGATGTTTTCAGTTCGGCCCGGCAGCTCTTCCTTATCCCATTTCCAAATCACATCGTAAGGCAGTTGTGAGAATACTCTCAATAGTAATTGTATCTTTTCTGGAGGCAGCAGAGACGGCTTCACGTTTGTTCCCAGGCTCATGTAAATTACTCCACTTTTGGATTTATCCAAATAGTTCTTTAAGTCCTGAAAGTGGTTGATTACTATGAGCAATGTTTAGTTAAAAAGGTTCAGTTTGAGAAAATTGGCATTTATATAGAGAATACGGGTGCACAAAGGCACTCATGCAATGATGCAAAACGGGAAAGCAAAGCTATCAATTAAATTAATTGTGTGGTTTTTCGTTTATACCACCTATGCACACATGCATAGGTGTTATAAAAATATGTACAAAGACAATATTAAGTATTGGCAAAGCAGAAGCAGTTAATTATAAAGAATTACTGAAGAGTAAAGTTGGATTTCAGTCTTCCTTGATTTCACTGATTTAAGATATACTGAAACGAAATAAGTCTCACATGCCCTTGGAACACTTAACAGCTTACAGATTTGATTTCAACACGTACCTTGGGTAACTCTTTAGCAGGATTTTGATGTAGCCCTCCCATGTACACAACGTTTGATGGGACCGGTCGATTGCTGTCCCATATAGGATGCATATTCAAAAATAGCATATCAACATTCTTCTTCAATTCACTTATGCTCGGAATATCCGGCCCGAAGTTTCTTTTAGCCATTTCATTCTCTAAATGTTCAACATTATTTATTCCTTTTCTCAATCTATATGTATCCCAGAGCTGAACAATTTTCTCCCAATAAGTTAGATTGTACAATCTTTGATTGAAACAGCTAGGATACAAAAGTGGGTGCATGGGTGTGCCGATGCTTTCGGCATTGAAGTGCATAGGACCGAATGACGAAAATTGGATTACGGGCGTTTTGAAGACGTACGATAATGTCAGGGCTGGTCTCACAAAAGCCTCTATAATCAGCAAATCAAATTCCTGTTTCAATATCTCCCGCATTTCTTGTATACCGAGTATCTTTTCGAAAATGACATTCATGATCTCAAAAGCTGGTACTATTTGAGCAACCACATCATTTGCACCCGTCGAAGTTATTTTGTACCATTCCTCCCAAATTTTGTAAGATATATCGTGGGTGTCGATTTCTGTGAAGTTTGTTGGTGTTTTGCCTTTTGGGAATGCAGGATCTGGTGTTACGACGACCACTTGGTGTCCTCTTCTGGCTAGTTCTTGAGTTAAAGGCCTAAACACTACTTGATGACTGATAGATGGTACTGGAAAGACTGCTAGTATTCTAGCCGCTTCACTTTGTGTTGCGAGAACTAATACAAGAACTATTAATTTATACATTATCGCTTCCGTGTTTTACGCCAGACTGCTTCCAGACGGCGACACAGTTTATTTATATATTAATTACCTACAATTTTAATGATAAGTGTACTCATCCCGATAAGTATAAAAAAAGATCATCACGTTTTTCAGCAGTGAAAGCCCATTTGATAAAACGGTGATTGCCGAGTTTATAGAACGTGGGAAACAAAGGTCATAGGTTGAAACCCCGGGTTCGTCAGATTTCATACGCGAATGTTATACTCAAGCGTGATTATCAGTCATTTGGGCTGAAGACTTAATTATATCAATATACTAATCTACCACGATTTTTTATTTCTTCGATAAAAACTGAAATAATACCTTATTTTTTAATGCTTTTGAATTAAGTGGTTACTAAAGAAATAGAGCGAGTGCTTTCTTAGTATCTTCCACTTAGAGCTTTTTCAGAGCAACAATATGTAACTTGCTCTCTTTCACTCCAAGAGTCAATCCATTCATTTTTCTTGGCAGTCACCGTGCCATTTTTTTATCCATTATTTTGCCAGTCTGACTTTAGGCTTTGGTCTTTGTATTTTTTTTAGACTCAACAGAATCGACATTGCGCGAGCCAGACTCGCACTTGACAGGTTTATTTTTCGGTGAATGATGCAACTTAACCGTCTACTAATTATCTTGTATCACGTCTAAGCACAGTGAGACGCACCCATACGTGTGATTGCCGGCACGTGTGAAGCCCGCCGCTCGACGAATGATTGATAATGACTTTTGTATCCCAACTGTCATGTGTAACGTTCGGTATTTCACAACATTTCTTTTTTATTCGGATCTTTTTGGTCTTTATCTAGCCATGTGTCGGCCAGTACCTTTAAAACATGTTTCTTGATAAAAAATGACCCACAATTTGACACCCGTAGGAGTCGAATTTCCAAAAACTCTCTCTCTCTCTCTCTCTTTCTTTGTTTGTTATATAAGGCTCATGCATTATACGAGTATAAAGAACACTTCTGTAAAATTGAAAAATTCCAGAGAGAATGAAAGAGAATGCAAGATTTTATAGTTATCCACAGTAATTGTAAATATAAAGTGGAAAACCATAAAAAAAACAACGGCTAAGTGCAAAGTTGAGCTTTCACATTATTTTGAACCATACTGTGGAGTTTTAGCGCCCACTTCAGTTTGAACAATTTAATGAAAATATTTTTTTTTATAGTAAATCATAAAAAAAGTTCATCAACAAATGTTGCGTTCGAATATTACTGAGGTACATTTATATTGCAACTCCAATAAAAAAAATCTCTTGTTCTATCTACAACTTTTTATTCTATTTGATATTATTCTGCTTTGTTTAGTTTTAATTTGTTAAAATTATAAAGGTGCCTACCTTTCTCTATTAGTGACAGACTTTTCAGTACGTTCATTGCGAGATTATTCGTAAGCTAACCGTGTACAGTCTACCGCATTAAGGTGGAAGCTCAGGGTCAGGGCGCGAAATTCAAAATGTCAATGGTTTTTATTTTTTACGAAAAATTTGGACATCTTTACGATGTAATTTTGTGTTTTGCGATATTAGCATTTTGCATTGGATGTCTCGATGTATTAAGTTTGCTTAAAAAAATACCTAAAGCGATACAACACCATAAAGTTTGTAAAAGTAGCGGTTTTTACAAACCTTATGGTATTGTATCGGATTTGGATTTTAAAACCTTCAATTCTCCATACAAAATGTCCAAATACGGTAGACTATAAAGTATACGGTTAGCTTTCGAATAATCTCGCAATGAATGTACTGAAAAGTCTGCACACTAATATACGAAGCTACATTATCCCTGTGTGCTATGGGCTATGTTTCAACGAAATACATAAGCTACTTTCTTCATTTTAAGTGTGATTCTTAAGTGCCACTCAACATTATTATGTTGTTATAATATCTACTTCAATAGATTCTTTAGTAAACAGTTCACAATGGGTGCTCTTTACGATATACCATTTGACGCGTTCATATTGTTTTCCAACTTCATTTAACTTTGCCTCTGTAGACACTCAACTTTCATCGAGTTAATATGCATTGACAGGTATCACACATATTAACATTGATGCCTATAATTAGACCAGAAGAAGAACATACTTTTACAGAACTTTAACTTCTAGAGTTGCGTACTGAGTTGGTTAATCTATAATAATAATACCAGCCCTTTTTAATGTCCCACTGCTGGGCACGGGCCTCCCCTCAATGCGAGGGGGATTGGGCCATATTCCACCACGCTGGCCTAGTGCGGGTTGGCGGACTTCACACACCCTTCGAGGGGTTCTCACAGACATGCAGGTTTCCTCACGATGTTTTCCTTCACCGTTTAGCAAGTGATAATCGTGGTTGAAAGTGAGATTCGCACATGAAATCCCAGAGGTGCGAGCCAGGGTTTGAACCTACGATCCTCGTTACCGAGGCAAGCGTTCTACCAACTTGGCTATCACTGCTTTTTTGGTTAATCTATACTTACATATCATAATACTAGCTGCGCCCCGCGGTGTTACCCGCAATTACAAAGTATGCAAAAAATCATGTCGATCCTTTGCTCTAAGAGAAATTAAAACAAATCTCTCCCACGGGAACCATAGTTTTTAACGGGATAATAAATAAAAGTATGTGCTATTCCAGACTATAATCTATCTCTGTGCCAAATTTCATCCAGACCCGTTCAGCAGAGGCGGGCTTGTTTTTTTTTTAAAGTTTACAAGACAAATGACTGCAGTATATAAGTAGGTAAGTATATTAAAATGCATGAACGAACTTGGTAACATACGACACGTAATCTGACACGAGCTTATTACATATGCAGTATCGTTCGTAACGGCAGACGTACACTACGGCGCAAAGAAAAACTTTGTTAGAGCTTCTATCCATTCATATAATAGCTTTTACGAGCTTTGATGTAACGTATAATAATTAGTATCGTTACTAGGCTGCCTGCAAGTCAAGCTACCTCCCATATTTAGGAAGGGGGTCAAACACTTTTATCTGGAATAGCACATACGCTACTTTTTATCCCGGTAAAATGTATGGTTCCCGTGGGATAGATGTTATAATTTTTCATACTGTTTTATCGTGGGTAACACCGCCGGGCGCAGCTAGTGTTATATAATTTTATGTAGCTACTACATATAAGCATGGTGAATTTAAAACTTGACGAACAACTCTATTGACATGTACCTAGTATTTAAGAATCGTGTTTAGTAGGTAGAATTAGCCCCTCAAGATTGCAATGCTTGAAGATGGCCGCTGTGTCATAAGTACTAAAACCAATGAACACATAGTTTGCAATAAAAGTTTCAGTTTGAGTTAGTTTCTTTGACAGATTTTCAAACTTGAATCTCGTTTATTTAGCCGTTCCATGTTATTATAACATTCAATATAAAACCTCTGCATTCTCCATACTCTGATAACATTTCCAATGTCTGCAGCGCGCGGTATCTTTTGTCTCGCGTCGCAGATGTTTCTGCGGATAGAAATGAAATTCCGCCGCCACACTTCACTTGACATCCTATATGTACGTGATCGGAACGCGTGATTCGCGCAAAATGTATTTTAAGACGCCTACACACTATCGCTATCGACGGTCGATATGTTTTATTTTATTGAAGATACGTCAGCTTTTAACAGATTTGCTCAATTTTACAATTGTTTTCGTCGCTCGATGTGTTGCAACTTGTCTATCAATTAGATTCGTCAGATTTGCTATATTTATCGTCGCTCAATATGCTGTATTTTGATTATTACTAAGATCTGTCAGCTACTAACAGATTTGCTCAATTTTTACGATAGTAATCGTGGCTCGAAATGGTGTATTTTGACGATCACTAAGATCTGTCAGCTACTAACAGATTTGCTCAATTTTACTATAGTTATTGTCGCTTAATATGTTGTATTTTGACGATTCCTAAGATCTGTCAGCTGCTAACAGATTTGCTCAATTTTACTACAGCTATCGTCGCTCAATATGTTGTATTTTGACGATAACTAAGATCTGTCAGCTACTAACAGATTTGCTCAATTTTACTACAGCTATCGTCGCTCAATATGTTGTATTTTGACGATAACTAAGATCTGTCAGCTTCTAACAGATTTGCTCAATTTTACTACAGTTATTGTCGCTTAATATGTTGTATTTTGACGATAACTAAGATCTGTCAGCTACTAACAGATTTGCTCAATTTTACTATAGCTATCGTCGCTCAATATGTTGTATTTTGACGATCCCTAAGATCTGTCAGCTACTAACAGTTTTGCTAAATTTTAATATAGTTATCGTCGCTCAATATTGTTTTCTATATGGTCGATGTATACAATCTGTAAGCTACTAACAGATTTATTTTTATTGTCGTTATTGTCACTCGATGTGTTGTATGTTGTCAATCAACAAAATATGTCAGCTCCTTCTACATAACAATCCACCTACATAATTAATATAAATAGTTGATTCTTTGATTGACAAAACCATCCACATTAACAAAATACGATGTCAATTCTCTATTGCTTACACATTTACTTACTCGGTTTTTGACAGTCAATGTAAATGTGTAGGTGCCTTTACTCACATTTTTCGAACGTATTGCAGATTCATTTTTCAACATCACGCATTGCAAGGACTGGGGAATGGCTAAAAATGTAGCAGTGATTCGATAGCCCTGCAGGCTAATATAAAATGTATATAATCCTAACTGGTATACAACGTGCAATTTAAATAACGCAAACTCACGTCATCTCAACTGATGTTGCACTGTGGGAAATTATCCACATAGCCATTATTTATTTTTATGCATTACTAGCTGCGCCCGCGGTGTTACCCGCGATTAAAAAGTATGTCTATCCCACGGGAACCATACATTTTACCGGGATAAAAAGTAGCCCTATGTGCTATTCCAGACTATGATCTATCTCTGTGCCAAATTTCATCCAGATCCGTTCAGCCGTTCTGGTGTGATTGAGTAACAAACATCCATCTATCCAAACTTTCACATTTATAATATTAGTACTATATCTGTACTAATGGGATTGCATGTAACATTTAGGTACAATTATTCCTAAAATATGTTCTTATATGTATATCACAATGTAAACAGCACAAAAAAAAATATACCGACTTTTAAGTAAATAATAATAATAATAGTAATAAGTTTATTGGTTTAGTAATGCGAATTAGAGTTTTTTGTGCTTGCTCACAGACTTATTAGAATATTCAGACAACACACAACGTACGCTAAAAGTGAAGCCTGAAAAACTCAATATATTGAAAAAAAAACTTAATTTTAAATTAGCGCATACAAATTTCAGGTTCTGCGTTAATTCAATTACACGTTGAAATAGATTACAAATATAGCGTATAATGTGTATTGCTTTAATAAATAAAACTGTAATTTTTTTCGTTGATATGCTTATCACTCGAGAACGGCTGGACGCATATGGGTATCTTTTTAATTTTCTGAAAAGTCCGAGACAGTTTTAATGAAAAATTTACAAAAAACGTTTTCATGAAAATTTGAATATTTGGGAGTAATATTTATACTGGAAATACTTTTTTTCTTGGAATTAGAACCGGCCAACGACCTTCGGATTAGCTAGTTCTGATTAAAATGACTCTTTATTACTAAAGCAACTGAGTACATTATCGTCTAGCACATCGATGATTATATAAAACGATAAATGTAATTTGATTTTGCCTTACAATGAGAATGATTATGATTATGAGAGGAAAATTTTGCGCTTATCATTAATGAGAGATATGTTATCAGTTGCCAAATAAGAAAGTCCTCGAAATTGCCACGTGTCGAAATGACTCTCAAGTCTACAATAGATAAGTGAGAGATTTTAAGATCTAAAGGAATAAAAAAAATTATATAAGTATAGAATGTTGAATTCTATATTCCATTTATTGAGTGGATGATTCAAATTGGGACATGAGGTCGTGATGAAAAATTTTTGATTTCTGTGATCCTAATTTTTTTTGACAATGTAACAAAAAACTCATACATTTGATTCTGAGGCGGTGCGAAGTTCGCCGGGACAGCTAGTTAAATAATAATAACAAATAAGAAAAAAGATCTTGTCTGCGCTGAATGCAGGCTGCATTTCCTTGTTATACTATTACGCAATATCTAACTAATCTCGGAATATAAAAACGTAACAACCAAATCACATCTATCTGAATCAATCAATCCGAATGACACAGCGAATTTTAAACTCTACAGTCTAGCGATATACAACAGACTTTTCAACATTATCTTATCTAACTAATTTGTTTGGGTTATTTTTATTATCTATTACCAAACTATCTACAAGGTGATTTAACTACTAACCATTATTATCACTTCCTAAACATTGGAGGCAATACATCGTGAGGAAACCTGCATGCTTTTTTATTGCATTATAGGCAAGTATTTGGTCTCGATCTCACCTGATGTTTGGGGTCGAGTCACCTTCGTCCCTAGGAGAATTAAGTACCCTCAAGATACCCTACACGTGACCCAGGGTGGTGCCAACTAGGTGACAACTCTACTGGTGGTAGGCTTCGGCCGTGGCTAGTCACCACCCACTGAACGAAGCCATGTCGTCAAGCGGCCTAGCCGTGTTCCAGCATGATGTTCGGTGTTGCCATTCATGGATGGCGGGTCAGATCAGTTGCGCTGCATGTGCCTAGTGAGCGTAGCGTCTCGATCTACTGCCGCCTTCCTACCTTGGCAAGTATGCTCCATCGTAGATCTCATCGTCACTTACCATCAGGTGAGATCGAGATCAAATACTTGCCTATAATGTATAAAAAAAAAGTGAGAGATTGTAGAAAGTATGCCTGAGAGCACCCCTAGAAAGCCGTGTATAATCCGCCAACCCGCACTGGGCCAGCGTGGTGGACTATGGCCTAATCCCCCTCGCGTTGTTGGGAAGCCCGTGCCCAACAGTTGGGACATATAAAGGGTTGGTATATTTTATACCAGTTACGTTGTTGAATATTTTATTTACATTAATAGACAAAGAAATTATATAGACGCGGTGACTCGAAAAACATATTGAAGTACAAAAAATAAATCCGATAGTCTACCAGCTGTTTTGGTGTACTAGGTGCCGCTTCAGAATCAAATTTACTTATGAGAAAATGAATTTATTTGATTATAATATAATAATAATATATAATTTTCCTGTTGTAAATATTTAGAAGATTAATAAATGGATTCTCCCTATACAAAAAAAAAAATGATTATTATTTTTTATAACTTACTGATTTATCTGTTAAAATATTTTACACTATTTTTATTATACCTTATATAGAGATAGAGATGAATAGACGAAAGAAGATTGATCCAATTCAACTAAATAGTTCACAATTTTCTGCTGTCCGTCGAAGGAAAGAAAAAATCTATATCTACCAAAACTCGCGAAAACAAGTAGGAAATTTCGCTATAAAAAACTTGCCCGATAAACCTCTCCACGATAAATCACATTTCCAAAGTTTTTGCAAAAACTTTCATACAATATCGTATCGCGGTGTACTCGGGTTTGCTGTACTTAATTTTCGTATGAATTACTCGCGATATGTCGAAACAATTTACTTTGAATTTCTTCAGAGTTTCTGTGGTCCTGGTATCTCCAGATATTGTTATTAGTTTTAAACTGAATGTAAAAATATAACCTTCCCTTTTTTAGGTTGTCAATCGGCTACAAAATAGTGCCACATTTTGCCAGTGTCGAATAAATTGTTTCATCAGAATCAGAATCAGTAAAAGTACGTACCCCTGATGATAATGTTGATGCCAATGACGAAGATGATGATGAAATGTAACCCCTACACCTATCAGTAAAGCTGTGGATACTTTACTGAAATTTTACCGGACATCTTGGGAAATCTTAAAAAGTCAAGATGTAAAGAATTTTTTTTTAATGTCTCACTCGTGCTCGCTTATGAACAAACAATGATAAGTATCCCACTAATATTATATTGGCCCTACAATTTTCTAAAATTAAAATTAGGCTGATTTCAAGATGCACTCAAAAAATCCCCACCACCATCGGCCGGGAGGGTGTCCAAAACGCTGGCCGCATTGCCACGTTATAATGGCAATGCTGATGGGTTGGCCAAAATATGTGCTCCTTTGTGAAGTCGTTTAAAAACAATCCTGGCCGACTTTACCTCCGAGTACTTAGCATTGATAGAAAAAAACTTTTTAACAAAATAAAAACCGTCTTCAAAAAACTAATAAGCAAAAAATTTTCTAATCTAGAAATCTACCTGGTCTAACTAAATAAGATATTTAACTAATGTGAAGTCGGTGCCAAATAAACAACCTACGAAGAATAATAAAAGTACACTCAGTAACGAGATGCGCGGACCAATTTGTAGGTATAGTCTTTGGCGCGGACCGGCAATACTCGACTCAGTTCTTTGTTTCGTTTGGCAAACCTCCTCCTTTTTGAAGTCGGTTAAAAGGATGAATGAACCCTTATTATGCTTTAACCAAAAACACGTGTAAAATCATTTAACGATTTGCTATTTTTATAGGATTTTTATTGAGGAAAAAGAACGATATAATTATTGGGACGAGGTCGTTCTCTTCTGCTTAGCTCAACTTATTTCCGTGCCCATTTTTTTTTGGTACCTATTGGGGTCGGCTTCCGATTAACCCTAACTTGGGCGATTACTGATATTTTCGATTTAATTTCTCATGGAGCCCATTGCTATTACAATTTAATACTGACAAATAAGATATAGACAAAATACAATAAGTTCAGCGACCTTTATGTAATAGGTCTTGACCTATAAAATTGCCGTTCTGCAGTACTGGCCATTTCAAAGCAAAATATTTTTTGTTTGGCCAAGAATCTAATAATACGGTTCTAATTTTATTTTGTACCGCCTAAAGACACCAAAGTAGAGAAACGACCTGATTAGCGCTGGTGGTAGTGAGCCTGCTATAGGCGCCGAGTCTCCCGGGTTCGAATCCTACTAGGGACAAACTTTGTGTTATGAGCACGAATGTTTGTACCCGAGTCATGGAAGTTTAGTATCTATATAAGTATTATATACTGAGTTCGCCCTCAGTCCATGGTACGGCACCCATAATACAAGCGTTGCTTAGTGTGGGACCGTATAGTTGGTGTGTTCGTCTGGCGATATTATTATAATTAATAGTGTGCGAATAAGAGGTCAAAAATAATATAAGAAGTTTACATAATATATTTGTTCTGCCTCATTCTTATGTCTGTATTAAATAACTGACAAAAAAAGTTTATTTTGTTTATGGTATACCAGCTGCGCCCCGCGGTGTTATCCCCGATTAAAAAGTATGTCCTATATCCCACGGGATAAAAACCCTATGTGCTATGTGCTATTCCAGACTATAATCTATCTCTGTGCCAAATGTCATCCAGATTCGTCCAGCCGTTCTGGCGTGATTGAGTAACAAACATCCATCCATCGATCCATCCAACCATCCAAACTTTCACGTGTATAATATTAGTGGGACTACGAAAACATACAATCTTGGGTTTCAACTTTAATATAATATCACAAAACAATAGAAAATCATTAAGGATCATACACAATATAGATATGTATGAGGTCTCTACGTTAGTAACTGACGACTTCATTTTGAAAATCATTCCACATCAATGTCGGAAACGGATTCGAAATCATCACGAGACTTCGTGATTAGCTTCGAAATTCTTCGAAAAAGCACAACATATTTCCAAGCCTTCGCCAAGCCAACTATCATCTGACGGTTATTTAAAATAGATTTTTGACAGCTCGTCGAAAGCGACATGTAATTGGAAAGTTATTTAATCCGCATTCTGATTAACAACCTTACGACAAATCTTGTATCGACCGATTCAGTTATTAATTGAAACTTGCATTATTAAACGTAGTATGCAAACACAGCGAGTGCTCGAATTGGACCATGCTGTTGTCGTCGTACCAAGTCTTCGATTCGATCATGAAACCATTAATTTTTAACTAAATCGATTCTTTAAAATGTCGACTGGTCTGAATCGAGATGCCGTTTCCGAAATCGATTTGGAATAACCCCACACAAACCATAATATCTATAAGGTGTAGATATAGCCTTATACATAGTACAGGGATCACTGGGTCACTCGTAACATATGCTTTAATCTTAATCGCTTGATGTTATCGTCGATCCAACTCCTCAGTGCTGATACCTTGGCGTATACGCCTGGGTAGTCAGGTCTTGCGCAGCCAAGACCCCAGGACACGACTCCGGCTAGTTTGTTATCGTGAACCAATGGACCACCGCTGTCACCCTAAAAATAACATAACCATTATAAAGTAGACCTGGATAGCTCAGTTGGTAGTGACCCTGCTTTCTGTGCGAGAGTCCCGGGCTCGAATCTTGGTGGAGGCAAACATTGTCTAAGGAGCAGGTATGATTGTACCCGAGTCATGAATGTTGAAATATTGCTACAATATTTTCTAGTCTACACAGGGTATTAGGAGCATAGACTTAATGCATATAATACAGTTATAGAAATTATGTACGGTGATAAACGTGGGTTACAAATATTGTAATATTTGAGCGCTTAGTGTATTGTAAACAACAGAACTTTCGGCGTGATATCCGATGCGTGCGAATGACGAGCGCGCTGGAGCGTATTGAGTTTATCTCATATAAAAAAATACTGAAAAAAATGCGTATAATTCATGAAAAGATCAACCCTGAATTTCAGTTCTAGGGGTTCCAGAATCATGAGTTGAATCCATGGTAGTCGTTTTCGTACGACGCAAATTACAACCTGTACACAGGGCGTAACAGCGAGACGGGTCAGTATGGGGACTTCAGAAACATTAGGAGATACAAAAATAGGTTCAGAGAACGAAGTACCATGCCGTAGATTTTAGAACTGCATTCATAGATTTCCAAGAAAAAACCTCGTAAATGAATTGGGAATCAAACCTGGGCATTTTGATAAAAAAAATACCTTTGTAATTTTATTGCGATATTTAGTAGACTCAATATCGAATAGCTGAAGAGTGAGATTTACCTGGCACGCATCCTTTCCGCCCTCCGGTACTCCGGCGCAAAGCATTCTTGGAGTGATACTATATACTGGAGAGTACGCCTCATGACACAGCTTCTCGTTCACTTTGGGTATAATAACTTTTTGTAGCTGAGCTGGGTAGCCACCTCCTTCCTAAAAATCATGGGACAAAAAAGTTATGATCCAATAAAATAAACATTTTAACAAAAAAAAACCGTCTTTAAAATACTAAAAAGCAAAAAGAATCTGATCCTGAAATCTAACTTGTCTAACTAAATCAAATATTTGACAAATGTGAAGTAGGTGCCAAATAAACAATCGACGAAGAATAATAAAAGTATACTCAGTGACGAGATGCGCGGACCAATAGTCTTTGGTGCGGACCGGCAATACTCGATTCAGTTGTTTGTTTGGCACCAACTTTTTTTGGTCAAAAAGTTTATATGTTTGTTTGTGTAATTGACTTAATCAAAGATAATTATTTCGATGGATGCCATCATAATAAGAACTGAAATGAGATAGCTAGCGTGTTCACCTTGGATGGGTGTACATACGAGTATAATAATAATATCGCCAGACGACCACATCAACTATACGGTCCCAGACTTTTATTATGGGTACCGTACAATGGACTGAGAGCGAACTGCGTATGTAATGCTTATATAGATATTTAATATCCATGTCTCGGGTACAAACATTCATGGCCATCACACAAAGTTTGATACTACCAGGATTCGAACCCGGGACTCTCGTTGCAAAAGGCAGTGTCACTACCAACCAGGGTAATACGAGCAATCAAACACTCACCATAATATTACCCCAACCAGTGACCACAGTCAGATCACCATCCGCGATCTCATCATCTTCATTGGCCAGTTCGATGGGCACCACCAGCTCACTGAACTTCACTGGTGTTGGCAGCCAGAGTATAGCAATATCGTTGTCCATTTTGGAGTACGAGAATCCTGGATGGACCGCCATGTCTCCAACCGGGTATAGCTCGCCACCATTCTCCTTGTACGAAGATCCTACGCGGATTTGATAGAATTTTGCGTCTGATCTGAAATACACAGTGCGGTATTAGAATTCACCACCTATCCACAAGAGCTCTTAGAAATATTGGAGTCCACATTATAGTAAGTATTGGATCATAGACTAAGGATACTATTGCTAAATCAATTTATCATTTCGAGATCATTGAACAAAGACAATATTAATAAGCCAGATTGAGACTACACACAGCGCAGACTCTTATGACTCCAAATCTAGACAATGAGCATCACTCACTCGTATCGGTAGTAATGACCGCTCTCCCATATGAGTCTCTGCCGTCCCTAACTAGAGACACTTAGTACGATGGGTCTATAAATAGTGCTGCATTACTAAAGCGCGCTTCAAATCGACCTATTAATAAAATGAGCAGCTGTCACTATAATATCGCTTGCTACGACCGCTCCCCCATATGAGTCACTGCCGTCTCTAACTAGAGACACTTAGTACGGTTGGTCTATAAATAGTACTACATTACTAGAGCGTGCTTCAAGTCGACTTACTAAAACAATGAGCAGTTATCACTATAATATCGCTTGCTACGCCCACTCTCCCATATGAGTCTCTGCCGCCTCTAACTAAAGACGCTTGGTACGCCGGATCTATAAATAGTGGTACATTACTAGAGCGTGCTTCAATTCAACTTATTAATACAATGAGCGGTTGTCACTATAATATCGCTTGCTACGACCGCTCCCCCATATGAGTCACTGCCGTCTCTAACTAGAGACACTTAGTACGGTGGGTCTATAAATAGTACTACATTACTAGAGCGTGCTTCAAGTCGACTTACTAAAACAATGAGCAGTTATCACTATAATATCGCTTGCTACGCCCACTCTCCCATATGAGTCTCTGCCGCCTCTAACTAAAGACGTTTGGTACACCGGATCTATAAATAGTGGTACATTACTAGAGCGTGCTTCAATTCAACTTACTAATACTAAAAGAGCTGTTACTATAATATCGCTTGCTACAACCACTCCCCCATATGAGTCTCTGCCGCCTCTAACTAAAGATGCTTGGTACGGTGAATCTATAAATAGTGCTACATTACTAGAGCGTGCTTCAGATCGACTTACTCACTAATACAATGGGCAGCAGTCACTATGATGTGACTTGCTACAACCACTCCCCCATATGAGTCTCTAATTAGAGACGCTTGGTACGCCGGGTCTATAAATAGTGCTACATTACTAGAGCGTGCTTCAATTCAACTTACTCACTAATACAATGAGCAGCTGTCACTACGATGTCGCTTGCGACGACGGCGCCACCGCACGAGTGTCTACCGCGATTGACCAGCGACACTTGGTACGGGGCATCTATAATATCGATGTCATCACCGCCAACTATCTTCAGGTCATCTTGAGGAGTTGGTGATGTTACTGGAAAATACATTTTATGCAGCCACTTTGTAGGTGTGTTTTCCAACACTCAAATAGAGAGTACAATTTTACTGTCAGCAACTTTCAGGATTCGTATTCTCTATGACCCTTTTTCCAAAACGAACTGATACCTCAGACCCCCATAGCCAATTTTTTTTTTAATCCTATCCGTAGTTTCTTTTCCTATTGATAAAAAAAGCATCATCTTGTACGAACTTGTGTTTATACAGCAACTTAAAAGATTCATATAAGAACTTGTGTTAATTAATAGGGGTCGATTTTTAGACCTCGTCGACTCCCAAATTCAGTATTCGTTATGTCGAACCTGGGAAACCGATATCGACCCCATGTCTTCACATCGACCACTTTGGGACACCCACGTCTATAACGAGTATCTACAATGTTACAATATTCCTATAATTAGTCCGTAACTAATACGGCTGACCCCTTTTTTTTTTTTTTGTTGACGGGGGATATCTTCGATAGATACCCGTCCTCTGTGTGGGAGAGGGCCGGGTTATGTGGGATTCTTACCCACTAAAACCCCACCGGTGGCCGCCTTCGACACATGTTGGAGGGGCTCCGGGATCTCCAAACGGAACGCACCGGTGCCCCTCTTGTGTCTCGCCCCCTTATGGGGGCCCGTCTCGGGGAGCAGATGTTTGCTCCCCCTGCGCCCTCGCTGCGCACGGCGGCGGGGAGCCACGCCCGCCGCCGTCCTCCTCAGGAGTCGTCGTCACCGGACGTCCGGGGCCCACACCCCAGTCGTCCTCGACCCCGAGGGTAGCCCGTTATTTAAGGCTCTGGGTATCAGGGCCGACGGCTATCCCCTGAGATAACTGACAAGTAATAGTCAATTGAGACCCACCAAATCAGAAGAAATAATAGTTCAAAAAATACATTATATGCTTACCGACAACACTAATGAACGCGAAACAAAACAATATTGTGTACATCTTGAAAACGAACTGACCCTTAGCTCTGAGACCATTGGACATTTATACCTGAATGTTACAACATTATTACAATCAACCATTAACTGATAATAGTATAAACCTTCACACTAATCCTCGACTGATAATACTAGACCTCAAGTTAAGAGGTACTTATCAAATCACACATGAGCACTCATTAAACAGTTGATAAATGCGGGAATTTTAATCTAAAACAACTTAATAATATTATTATTTTTGGGGTCGAGTCACCTTCGTCCGTAGGAGAATTAAATACCCTCGAGATGCCCCACACGTGACCCTGGGTGGTGCCAACTAGGTGACAACTCTACTGGTGGTAGGCTTCGGCCGTGGCAAGTCACCACCCACTGAACAAAGCCATGTCGCCAAGCGGCCTAGCCGTGTTCCGGCATGATGTTCGGTGTTGCCATTCATGGATGGCGGGTCAGATCAGCTGCGCTGCATGTGCCTAGTGAATGTAGCGTCTCGATCTACTGCCGCCTTCCTACCTGTTCACACTCACACAATATGTAAATTCAGAGTGAACAGGTACCTTCTAGGCAAGTATGCTCCATCGTTGATCTCATCGTCACTTACCATCAGGTAAGATCGAGATCAAATACTTGCCTATAAGTTAATAAAAAAAAAATTAACCCTTTTTAATGTCCCACTGTTGAGCCCCAGCCTCCCATCAATGCGAGGGGGATTAGGCCTAGTCCACTACGCCAGTTCAGTACAGCTTGGCGGACTTCACATGTTTTACATGAGATTCTGTCAGAAATGCAGGTTCCTCACGATGTTTTCCTTCACCGTTTAGCAAGTGATAATAAAATGAGATTCAGAGATCTCAGAGGTGCGGGCCGGTGTTTGAGCCTGCGATCATCGTCACCGAGGCAAGCGGTCTACCAACTTGGCTGTCACTGCTTATTAAACAACATACCGTCAAATAAAACAATAGTATCACCCCATTGATCTATAAAAACAGTATCTCCCACTTAGGTATCTGTTAGCGGTGTATTAAATTATCGCACAGCCGCGCTAGCACGTCTGCATCAGTTTCAAGCAATTAAAGCTCTTATGTCCACCAACATAAACGTCTCACAATCGAATAATAATGGCTTCAAATATATGTGTCGCTTGCCTTAGTTTAAAAAGGTTGTACCAATAAAAATGACACTTGAAATGGTTCAAGTGCCCGTTTTGGCAAACTTTCAATTGGTTGCCTTAATTTCAAAATGAGTACCTATAAAATGCAGGGATGGTATGGTTAATTAGGACACTTGAGATAGTTTAGAGCCCATATTTTGTCAAGTTTCAGTGGCTTGCCTTAGTTCAAAAGCAGGTATCTATAAAATTCTAGAGCAGTTTGGTTAATGGAGACACTGATCATAATTAAGTCCTTATTTCGACAAAGTTCCTATAACCTTATGGGAAGTTTGAGTAAGCTAAAGATAATTAAGTATTTAATTATTTTCAAATTTACATTCAGGTGCCTTAGTTTAAAAGTAGTGATTTTTAACTAAGGCATCTATAAAATTTTACCGCGGGTATAAAGTAATGAAGCCCTTATTTTGTCAATATTTTAACCGGTTACCGTAGTTCAAAAGTACCTATAGTACCTATAGTACCCAGTAGAAATACATATAAATTATGTGGTGGTTCATATAACGTACGCTCAATGATGTGGCCGATAGAATCGACCTATTTTACTGGTGGTAGGCTTCGGCCGTGGCTTGTCACCACCCACGGAACAAAGCCATGTCGCCAAGCGGCCTAGCCGTGTTCCGGCATGATGTTCGGTGCTGCCATTCATGGATGGCGGGTCAGATCAGTTGCGCTGCATGTGCCTAGTGAATGTAGCGTCTCGATCTACTGCCGCCTTCCTACCTGTTCACACTCACACAATATGTCAATTCGAGAGTGAACAGGTACCTTCTAGGCAAGTATGCTCCATCGTAGATCCCATCGTCACTTACCATCAGGTGAGATCGAGATGAAATACTTGCCTATAATGTAATAAAAAAAATATTAAAATATTTAGTTCTCTGAGTGAATTCGAGAAAATGACTTTATAGTTGTTGTATTATGTTCGGTTATTCTGTAAACAGTTGTTTTCGTAATTTTTTTTTGACCAGCTGCTAAAGTCTGCCTAGCCGTTCCCACATTGCTTTCACATACCTATAACAACGTACTACTCAAAAACGTAAAAGATCTTTTTAAAAAGAGCAACCATGTAGTTTCTTGCGCGTTCTTCTCGATAAGAACGGCATTCCGAACGGATGGTAAAGATGTAGCTTAGCATTTTGTAACTTTTTGGACGATTCATAAGTACATTCTGTTAGTCATAAATAGTAGTAAATAATTCAGGCATTTGAAATAGTTAAGTCCTCATTTTGTCAATATTTCGGTCGGTTGCCTTACTTAGATATAATTATCTAGGATTAAATAGTTATTTGGGACAACTAATAAAGTTACCCAATTATATTTTGTAATTACACGCATTTCTGATCTAATTACCTTGACATGCAGTACTGTTATCACAATAATACATCTGATAAGGTGATTAGCGTTTTGTAAATTACACAATCACTTGGAAACAATTTAAGTGCAGTATTACGGTATCTAATCAGCATTTCATGTCTGAATAAGTAATTATTATGCCTACATCTATACATATAAATAAAATTGGAGTGTCTGTTTGTAATATTAAAATAACCGCTTTTTACTAAGTGCATTTGGATGTATACACGGTACCTATACCTAAACAATATTTCTCTGTCTGTCTATCTGTCCGTCTGTCTGTCTGTCTGTTAGTTCCGGCTAATCTCTGAAATGGCTAGACCGATTCTGATGGGACTTTCACTGGCAGATAGCTGATGTAACAAGGAGTAACTTAGGCTACTTTTATTTTAGAAAAAAATTGGATCTCACGAAAAAAAATTAAAACCAATGTTGAAGCAGCTGCGCCTGATTAACTTTGATAGCAACAACCTGCAATGCGCCCGCGGGCTCATAACGCGCAAGCAGGCTGTTGCCAACGGTTGTGTCTTCGTCAAATACCACGCGGACGAAGTTGCGGGTAGCAGCTAGTTAGTATAATAAACTTCGTAGACAACTTGGTATATATATTGGTTCGTTTGGATCGAATTGTTAGTTTGATTCTCGTCGGGCCAAATTTAGGAAATTAGAATATACGTCAAGTGCGCGATTATTCTTACGCTAACTGTATAGTTTATAGTCTATCGTATTTAGACATTTTGTATGGAGAATTGGACAGCGCCTCTAGCGGACGGTATTTCAAACTTTCAATTCTCCATACATAACGTCTAAATACAGTAGACTATAAAGTATGCAGTTAGGTTCGAGTAATCTCGCACTTCTCGTACAGGATTCGGAACGAAAACTTATACCATAGATTCAACTCATGATTCTAATCCTTCCAGATTTGGAATTTTCCGTCGATCTTTTCATGAATCATACGCATATATGCAGTATCAATTTTTAAATTAATTTTAGCTTGTAACCATAAGTCTATCTCCACGTGATTTCAAATAAACATAATATTTACAAATTTATACCTAAAACTACAATGTAAATTAAAACTCGATACGTTCGTGCGCGCTCCTCACTCTCACGAGTCGGGTATCGCGCGGAGCTTTGTGTTCCGATCGCGAGATTTACGATGCATTGCGCGCCCACAAATTACCACATATTTGTAAACCATTACTTTTTTCATATCATTTGTCTCTTATACATTTGATTCTGAATCGGCACGAAGTTCGCGTGGACAGCTAGTTATGTATACTTTTAATTTGGCGTTGATAGGTTGATTTTATTTGTTCATTACTTTGTGAGAAAATATTTTATGTTGTAGCAACGTTAGTGACACAGTGTCATTTTGTTATGCTAACAAATTTTACTGGCATTGTCAACAATCACAGTAAATTTTGCCATTATTGAACCGACAGTTGGTGAAAAAATATCAGAATCAGAATATTTTTTTATTCACGCAGACCATTAAGTACAGTCTTTATGATTCGTCAAAAGCTACAAAATACTATGCTACTACTTTACCTCCCGTTCGGAATGCCGTTCTTACGGAAAAGAACGGGCAAGAAACTCCATGGTTGTTGCCCTTTTTTTAAAAATATCTTTTGTATTTATTATTATGACATTCAGATTGTGTGTCTCAGTTTTTCCGTCCCAATGCAAATAATGGTAAGCTTGCTGTATGTCTGTATGTAGCATATTATCTCTAAAACGGGTGGACCGATTACAACAATGCACGTGTAGGATAGCTCTTAAAAAAGTGGTAGACGGTTAGTTGAGATCAGATAAGCCGTTTTCGAGATACACTAATCGGAGAAGTCAAATTTATAGTATGTATTTAGGTTATCATATACCTGCAGAAATTCACGAAATATACAAATGTTTATTTATTTTTATATTTTTTTATTATACAGGAAGATTTTTTCAAGTGGGCACTTCCGCGAGTTCAAACGCAAGTAAAAAACAAACGATTTTGTTCGGGATTTGTTCGACATCCTGGTCACCGGTACCACAGGAGTGAAAATGTTCTTGAAAAACCAACGAATTTGTCCGGGATTTTGTTCGACAACTTGGTCACCGATACCTCACACTTTTAAAAAGCAAATTTCGATTCGCGTCTCGCCTCACGCCTAAGGTCTACCGTTTACAAGAGTTTTTTTTACAACTCGCTATATTGTTTCCTATTTCCGAAATCGAAAGGACATTTTCTTTTACTTTTCCTCGTAGGGATGGGTAGAGATAGGATATTCTGATCCGGATTCGGATTAAGAAGGTTTTTCATTTTAATCATTGCTACTGATTTTGATGCAACGGGATAATATCTATGTCATCAATAAAATACAACACTAGATGCTGTGGTGATTCTAAGTCAAGGTAAATTCATTTATGTTATATATGCTTACGGACCCCTTTTTTAACCGACTACAAAAAGGAGGAGGAAATTGTTCTGATCATGGGATCCATGAGGAATTGAGAGGACTCCTCAAATTTTGTAGGCATACCTATAGCAATTTTGGTATTTTCATCATTATTTAAACCCTTTTGGGGCTATTAGGTTATCTTCACCTGCAATAGGTACCTTATAACATTCATGTAGATATAGAGTCAAAAACATTTCATGGTGCATTCTTCAATTCTCAAAAGTTAATTTTTCTCTCCCCAGATAAGTGTTTTTGCTGTTCAGTTATAATTTTTAATAATTTATTTATTTACCCTACCAATTCCACTGTATCGCCAAATTAACTAGAGAGTTATACAAAAATAGGTACTGGCCAATAATTTCCCAACCGGGTTGACACTTTCGGATATAAGCCAATCCGATTCATGGATGGCGGGTCAGATCAGCTGCGCTGCATGTGCCTAGTGAATGTAGCGTCTCGATCTACTGCCGCCTTCCTACCTGTTCACACTCACACAATATGTAAATTCAGAGTGAACAGGTACCTTCTAGGCAAGTATGCTCCATCGTAGATCTCATCGTCACTTACCATCAGGTGAGATCGCGATCAAATACTTGCCTATTATGTAATAAAAAAAAAGACCAACGTCAGGCATCCGTCAATCGTCGACCCAACTGCGATAAATGCCGCGCTGTACCCCGGCGGTCGAGACCGCAACGCGCTTGCAAGAGATAGAGTCACGCGATAAAAAGAGAAGCGCATAGTAACGTAATAATATTTTTTCAATCGCATAAAATGCAGCGGTATGCGAGTTGAATTGCACTTTATTGCTCTGTAGTAAGAGTAGAGTTTCACTTAAATGCGGAGTGAAATATCTGTTCGTAGGAACTATTAGATGTATCTCTACCACGTCTCTATGTCTTTCGTTCATCTCAGTCGCTCGCAGGTAAGTTACCTTTCATTACACTGTGTGTATTGGAGATGGAACTCGGTAATAGTTTTGTATGTCTTTGGTAGAGCAAGCAAATATTTTACCAATTGATTCGTATAACTTGTTAACTATTAACTTAGTTTGTTGTTTTTGTGCGGTTTCAATTTATAGTAGAGTCGATTGAGGCTTTCAGTTTAACTAAATTCTTGATCATCTATAGATAGATGGATAGATAGAGATAGATTAGATAGAGAGATAGAGATAGAGATAGAATTTAGTTAAACTCTAATATCTTTATCTATTAAAGCTAAATACTAATTAGCCGTTCCTACATTGTTCTCACATACCTATAACAATGTATTGCTCAAAAATTTAAAAGATCTTTTTTAATAAAAAGAGCAACCATGGAGTTTCTTGCCCGTTCTCCATAGGAACGGCATTCCGAACGGGTGGTACCGGTAATTACCGAGGCAAGCGTTCTACCAACTTGGCTATCAGTGCTTGCTGCTACAGTTTATTTACCGACGATTAGTCTCATTATTATTATTACAATTTGTAACCGCAATCTACAAAATTATCCGTAAATATCTCTCTTTTGGGTAATAAGAAAAAAACACACTATAGAATAGTCTCCGCAACTTCACAGACGACAGCTATAAGGAATCACGTGTAGGTATGCCAGCGAATCATGGCGGGATTTGCTGTCTCCCAACTTTTAATGAAAATCGCTCGTCCCACCCACAAATCTCTTCGTCGAAAGGAATTTTAATTAAGTGAAATGGCGATCTGTTGACCAATAAGGCTGTATTTGATATTTCTGCAAACCAAAATTGATGGTTGCAAAAACTAAATAAAATCCCAAATTTTTCCAGCAAATAGACACAGAACAAAATGACAGATGAGCACCTTTTCAAATTCCAACGCTATTAATTGTGATGGCTCTTGAATGGGATTTGCAAAGGGCACAATCAAATCTCAACGGTCTCATCAATCAGCTGTGAAATTTGGAGTCTACGTGATGGATTAATCTACTGCGGTTAGATTTAACACCTCAGTCCTCCCGTGACCATGGTTGCTGTGAAGCAGCCTAAACGTCGAGAACGTACAAAAACAAAACTTTATTTTTTTTTTATATTCGAGATATGTAAGTAATTATAAAAAATGTAAAAGATCTTTTTAAAAAAGAGCAACCATGGAGTTTCTTGCCCGTTCTTCTCCATAGGAACGGCATTTCGAACGGGTGGTAAAGTAGTAGCATAGTATTTTCTAACTTTTGACGATTCATAACTACTGGACTTTAATGGTCTACGTGAATAAAAAATATTCTGATTCTGATTCTAATTAGATACACACACAATGGTGATCTGGTGGCTTGAACAATAAAAAAAAACTATATTTGTAGCCTCTAAATGCTATCTGTAGTGTAAGCAGGAACTCCTAATGTAATATATCGTCATTGAAAAAGCATGCTGTCTCTATCATACTCAACTATGAAGTCTGTGGTGTGAGCGGAACAGAAGATGCTTACGCTACGTAAAACGATTATGCTGGAGTCAACGCAAAACTATCGCTGTTACTCTCTGTACTATTGTTACTAAACTGGGGTCACGACCTCGGGGGGTCGAATAGTGGGGGTTGCAATCTGTCAAAAAATAAGACACGTCGTATACGAGAAATCCTTTTCATCGTCGCGTTATTAACGTAAAAGTTCGATAAACTATCGAAAGAGGGCCGTAAGGGTTTTTTTTAGGTATATTTAGCGATACTAAAGGAATAGAGAAACGATAATTTACACTATTGTGAAGCTGTTAAAAAACGTTTAACAAGAATAGTGCAAAATATTTTAAGCGGTTAACATGTAGGTGATAACGAGCACTTTTATGTATAAAATAGATTATGTGCGTACAGCAACGAGCTAGCATACATCGCGGACTTGTATGTAGTATTTATATTGATTTCTTATATTTACGCGAATACTACACATTTAAATAAAACGTTAAAACAAAAATAAACGCGATACAATCCTTCAAATTTTATTTAGATGAAGTATTATTATTAAATTTTCAAATTATTTGGGATTTTATTTTGGGAATGTGAACCTTATTCTGATGGACCTCTTGAAATATTGAAGACTATTATTGTTAAGCCTTATATAGCTGCATCTGAAAACTAGAGATTGTTAAAATGAATTACAACCGTTTTATTTAGCGAGATAAAATTCAACAACCATATTGATTTCTTATATTTACGCGAATACCACACATGGAAATAAAACTCAGTTTAAGGATTTTATCGCGTTTAATGTATGTTTTTACGTTCCCGACGTTTCGGCTGCTTTACAGCAACCATAGTCACGGGAGGTCTGAGATGTTTGACGTCCTAGTGTCAAAATTCGAATTGGGTTGGAACGTCGGGAACGTAAAAACAGAAAATAAACGCGATAAAATCCTTTTTTTTTTATTACATTATAGGCAAGTATTTGATCTCGATCTCACCTGATGGTAAGTGACGATGAGATCTTCGATGGAGCATACTTGCCTCGAAGGTACCAGTTCACTCTCGACTTGAAAACACCCAGATGGAAGTCAACAATCCTTAAAATTAGTTTTATTTCAATCAACAACTATGTTACCAATAGCTGTACAGTGTACGTGGAAATGAAACGGTTAACTGTTCAACATTTTTCCAACGGTTTTATAGTATTTGCTGAGTAAGCAACGACGTGCGGGGATATCTGATATTCTATTGCGAAATATTATTTCGAACTACAGTTTATTTTTCTCTATTTTAGTAAACACCTGGCGTACTTTATTGTGCGATTAAAAGGGAAAGGTTAGATCTTCTATTTCACTCGTATTATGCGATGAAATTTGGCACACAGATAGATTATAGTTTGGAATAGCACATAGACTACTTTTTATCCCGGTAAAATGTACACTTTTTGATCGCGGGTAACACCGCGGGGCGCAGCTTGTGTAAAATAATTTATTTTATTTCTTTGGAAATGCTTTCTTTATAACCTACAGTTGGCCCTGTTCAAATATTTTACATTGCTAACATTTTCATCAAAAGAATGAAATTGTGGTACTTTACGTAAGGATGTAAAAACTCAGCCGCTGCAGCGAGGCCATGCAATAAATCATGCCGACGGCACCTAAAGAGGACAAATTCCTTCCTGTTAGCGAGACTAGCTGGATAAGCGCTTGCTAGCGCTGCAAGCATATAAATATCTTGAGTTTCTGCGTTGAAGTTCAGGAGTTCGATATTTAAATTTATTTCATGGATAATAAATAAAAAGTGCTTATTGAATATAAAAAAATAATTTTCTAAATCTGTTCACAAAAGACGGACGTAACAAATATAAAAAAATAACGAATTGAGAACTTCCTCTTTTTTTGAAGTCAGTCAACATACATAACTTGAAAGTTCTAATTTAAAAAAAAATTGCTCATTAGTATTTGAATTTTCTGTCAAATCCATCCAAACTTTCACATTTATAATATTAGTTTAGATTAAAGAGTCCTAAAGGTATTAAATATATATCCCATAGCTGTAATAGGTCCGCATAAGCTATCTTAATCTCCAGATCTTAACGATTACAATCAAATTACACAAAGCGAATCCTGATTGATTGGACAACACAGGATACGCCTGGAGTGTCATTAACAGAGTGTAGACGTCGATTGATCAATTACAAGCCGGTATAATGTCAGGTAATATGATTATTAGGGTATTTGTAAGGTCATTACGATGTTAAATTGTTGAACGGTTTTTTTTTATAATACTAAATATACGTTTATAGTTTTTTTTTTATTGCATTATAGGCAAGTATTTGATCTCGATCTCACCTGATGGTAAGTGATGATGAGATCTCCGATGGAGCATACTTGCCTAGGTAGGAAGGCGGCAGTAGATCGAGACGCTACATTCACTACGCACATGCAGCGCAACTGATTTGACCCGCCATCAGTGGCGTAGCGTGCCTTGTCGGGGCCCCGTATAAAAATTTTTTTGGAGGCCCTTATATGGAGGTAAAGATTTTTCACAAAAGAAAAAAAATATTGTGAGAAGTAATATTTATTTATCACATAATTTACCCATTTTACAAATAAAAATCGAATTTTAAATATTCACTCTCCTTGCCTTTTTATCGGCAAACTGATTTATTAAATCATTTATGGCTGATGATGATTTTAGTTTTTCTAAAGTTTCTGCCTCTATGGACAATAGTGAGATGTCTGACAGCCGTTCTTGTCCCATCGAAGTTCTTAAGTAATTTTTTATTAGTTTTAATTTTGAAAAACTTCTTTCTGCCGTTGCGGTTGTAACTGGAAGGGTCAAGAATAAAAAGCATGCTGTGATTACCTCGGGAAAACTGGATGCAAGACTATTGAATTTTACTAGCAATAATTCAATGAGTTCTTTAATGGAATAATTTTTTTTAATTTCAGAATTTAAGCATGTTTTTAGAGTCTTTAATTGGTCACAAAGATTAAGTGAGATGTCTTTACTGTATTTAGCAGACAGTTTTCCGGAAGCGTTTAATATCTCTTCGCTTGAAGAAGATAGGAGTTTCTCCGGTTGTAATATTTCGAATATACTACTCAGGTTGCAAAGGCTCTGAAATCTTTCTTTAGTTTGAGAAATTAATATATCTAAACAGCAATAGTATACATTGACTTTGAAATAGGATTCCGGGTCGGAAATACTCTCATCTTGTGATAACTCATCAAAAAAACGCTTCGTTATCTTTCGCCTACTGTTTTTAAAAACAGTTGTTACCCCCCACTTTTTTGCTAAATCTTTGGATTCATTTAGCAAACTATTAAATGAATTCTGATTTCTTAATTGGCACAGTCTATTTAAAAGATTACTTAATAAAATACTAGATTTCTGTAAGTCATTATTTTCATGCTGTAGAGCTTTAGAAACAGGATTAATAATTTCAAATAGTGAAGAAAAAAATGTAACGAGCACTAAAAAATCAAAACTCTCTAAAATATTAATTATACTTTTACATTCTTCACGTTCATCATTTTTATTTGAAATTAAATTTAGTTGGTACAAAGTTTTCATGATTAGTAAAAAATTTTTCTTTACTGCTAATAAAGCGTCGTTCCTAGAAGACCATCTGGTAGGACATACCTTTTTAAGGGTAATCAAATATTTTTCAGATGAATTGTCACTTAGCATAGCCCAGCGTTTTATACTATTGCCAAAAAAAGTATATATTTTTTCTAAATTATCGAAAAAAGTCGATACTTCACGAACATGTCTCGCAGCATCGTTCAAAACCAAGTTTAAAGCGTGCGCAGCACAATGAACATAATCGGCATTTGGAGCATGCTCTTTTATTAGGGTTTGTAATCCTCCATACACACCCGACATAACATTTGCTCCATCGTATCCCTGTCCTCTACATTTAGTCAAATCAATTCCATATTCTTTAGTCAAATTTAAAATGACAGTTTTCAGACCTGCAGCACTGCAATCGGTTACTGCTATGAATCCTAAAAAGGACTCACAGATTTTTATTTCTTTAGGCACATTATCATCATTTCCTGTAACCGAGATATATCGAAAAACTACAGATAGTTGGTCAATTTTTGACAAGTCTTGTGTTGTATCCAGAATTATTGTCAGAAATGGAGCTTTTTTAATTTCTGAGATAATACTGTTCCTAACGTTAGTACCAAGCAAACTAATAATTTCGTTTTGAATCGTAGGGCTTAAATAATTTATTTCACCTTTCGGTTTTAGAAAAAGTTCTTTTAAAGTTGCATCATAGTTAGATAACAGACGTGAAATTGCCATAAAATTGCCAGAATCAGAATCATGCCCCCTCAAAGGTAGATTACAAGATACTAAAGTAATTATAACATTAATTATACGATGCAGTACATCTCTCCAGAATGTAATTTTACTATCGATTTCACTTTTCAATAGAGTATCGATGGTATTTCTTTGCAACCAATTATTATAAGAGAGTGAGGCACTAATATGCTGCTGTGACTTTTCATGGTCAAGAATAGTTTGTGTGAAATTGCTTCTAACCGAAACACCGTTAACCCAAGCAGAGGAGTACGATTTGTTTTGACGATCTGCTAATAACCAACAGAAGTGACAGTACGGTTTGTTTAAAACGTTAGAATAACATAACCATGGTCTTATAATTTTTATGCCTGCCTGATTGAAATATGAATAATAATAAGCTGAAAAAGGTCGGTTATTTTCTGAAACTTTTGGAAATGGTCCTTATGGTTTAAATGGACCCAATTTAAAAATTATTTTTCGTTCGCATTCAGTTAAATTGTCACCAAAATTTCCTCTATCTGATGAAATTATATTACAATCTGCATTATCTGCAGATATATCAGAATCGTTGACTTAGGGTTCCTCGATTTCTGGATGGACATCCGATAAAGTATGTGCTTGGCTTTCTTCTATTTCCGGATGGATATGTGACGAAGAACATGCTTCAGAAGAATCTAAAAATAAACGAGTAATTGTTAAAAAATAAAGACGAATGCTTTGATACTAAACTAAAAAGAGTTATATATAAATAAATAACGTTACTAAGGGTCACAGTTAGAGAGTGTTCAGTTCAGACGCACACAGATTCTACGAGGATTGTGCTCGTACCTATTAGTAGATACAAAATCACCTGCAGCCCGTCCGTGCATTACTATACACCTGCGTGCTATTTAAACGCAGCGCGTAGTGTAGTGGTCATACAAAACGAGAACCCGAAAGCGAGTCTGCACATCTGAAGTTCTCAACACGCAATTAACGATACGATACGGACTGATAAACAAACAACAAAACAAATCGATCCTATAGATAAGTTAGAATTTTGTTTTTTTTAATCAAGGCATGGAACCCTAAAAACAGTATAATTGGGAAAATCGAGGGGGGAGACAACTTTTTGTGACGGACAGATGGACAGACCGAAATTAAAAGATTTCCTTGTTTATCACTACGGGCCCCTAATAAATGGGTTGGGTAGTAGTGTAGTACTTACCTTTCCAATCTAAATCACTCACAGTATCTTGTCTCTGAAAAAATGAAGAAATTTTGGGCACTTTTTTTATAACCTCGTCCCTTTTCTGTTTAATTTTTCTTTTCTCAGCGCCGCTGGGATAATCTCTTTTTCTTTCACTCATTTCTTTTACAAATCGTTACTAATACTGCTAAACCAGAAGAACAATATTGTTTGTACTGAATTACAATGTAATGCACATTTATATAAAGCGCGTAAATAAACAGTGCACTGCACTCCGTGGTTTAACATCCAATGCAAAGTACAACAACGTACACGTACATCGCGATATCGATGAAGGGTTCCCGGGGATTCCCCGCTGAGTTGAAGATGAAGTAAGTAAAACGGGGAAGTCCCGCAGCCCGCCATAACGATGTAGTGTTGCCAACTTTTGAACGCACGCTTAAGGCGGGAAAAAAAGGAATTGCTTTATAGAATTTTGTCATTTGTAAAATAAAATAAATTAGAAAGTTTTTATTATTTTTCCTTACACACTTTGGGGGCCCCCGTGGCCCGGGGGCCCCGTATAATTGATACGGCAAATACGGCGGTAGCTACGCCCCTGCCCGCCATCCATGAATGGTAACACCAAACATCATAATATCAGTCCTTTTAATGTCGCACTGTTGGGCACGGGCCTCTTCTCAATGCGAGGGGGGTAAGGCCATAGTCCACCACGCTGACGCAGTGCGGGTTGGCGGACTTTACACGTTTTTCGAGGGATTCTCTCAGACATGCAGGTTTCCTCGCGATGTATTCCTTCACTGTTTAGCAAGTGACAATCATGTTTGAAAATGAGATTCGCACATGAAATCCCAGAGGTGCGAGCCGGGGTTTTAACCTGCGATCCTCGTAACAGAGGTAAGCGTTCTACCAACTTGGCTATCACTGCTATATTGATAACACTTTCGATTTATATAATTAGTAATAACAGTTTGAAAAGAAGGGTGCGCGCCGTTCAATTTATTATAGTAGGCATATGGAAGAAGTAATATTTAGTATAATATTTTTATCAGGCGCTAAATTACAAAGATATTTTGATCAAGCGTTCAGATCTATACTAATATTATATATACGTTGTTCGTTTGCTAGTTTGGACGTAGAAGCAAATTTTTGGAAATTCTGATCTGATTTTGAATATTATTTAACTACTATTTTTTGATTTTTTTTTTATTACATTATTACACTAGGAAGCTACATTGTTCCTGAGTACTATAGGCAATGTTTCATCGAGGCACCACGGACAGAACTTTGTCCTATTAATAATCTTTATTTAAATAATAATATACAGCGTGATACAGAAAGGTACTGATAACTACTTAAACGTGCGCTTCTTCAGCGAATTTGTCATAACTATGTAAGGTCACAATTTTAATAAGAATTACGTATATTTTTTTAAATATTTCTCTCATAAATCACAACTGTCATGTTGTAGAGAGTGTAGCGACCATTTCAACCGCACCGCAAGCTACACAGATGGCGCTAAAATGCATTCAGAACAATAGACAATTCTCATCACAATCCTGAATTGCGCTATAAGAATTTTCGGAGCAAGTAACATATATACAAGATCCCGACAATAACCGTTGGAACATAGCGGCTACACCGTCAGGCATACCACCCACCTGGCTTGAAGATCTTCCCTTTTCCGCCAAAAGAGCAATTTTTTTTTAAATTGTCCTATCGATAACTCTACTGGTGGTAGGCTTCGGCCGTGGCTGGTCACCACCCACTGAACGGAGCCATGTCGCCAAGCGGCCTAGCCGTGTTCCGGCATGATGTTCGGTGCTGCCATTCATGGATGGCGGGTCAGATCAGTTGCGCTGCATGTGCCTAGTGAATGTAGCGTCTCGATCTACTGCCGCCTTCCTACCTAGGCAAGTATGCTCCATCGTAGATCTCATCGTCACTTACCATCAGGTGAGATCGAGATCAAATACTTGCCTATAATGTAATAAAAAAAAAAAAATAAAAAAAATATTGTGACTTGAAAAAATGATTACAAATTCGTTAAAGAAGCTGAGGTCTAGTTCTAGGTCTAATAGCTTTTCTGAATCACATTGTACAATGAAACAAACAGCTGGTCTATCAATGCTACCTAGTATAGGCACTACAGTATCGAGATACGATCAATAACGTAATATTGAAAACCTATTCTGTGCTCCGTATTTGGCAAGACAATGTCTCGAGGGACAGCTATAGGCGCGCGATATTTTTCTTATATCTAAGACCACCTTGGGAGTTTGGACTTAGTACGCGACATAAAGAAAAAGCTTAAACGTGTGTTGGAAAGCAAGGGTGGAGCTAAATTTTTTTTAAGTGGTGAGGGTGCGGAGGGGCAATTCCGTTCGAAGGGCATTTTTTTACATGAAAACATGGCGAGGAAACCTGCATTTCTGAGGGAATCCCTCGATGAACGTGGGAAGTCCGCCAACCCGCGCTGGGCCATGGTGGAATATGGCCTAATGCCCCTCGCATTGAGTGGAGGCCCGTGCCCAACAGTGGGACAGGGCTGATATTATTATTATTATAGTATATCGTTCAACGAGCTCCCGTTCGTGTAATTTTTACCTGGGGAAATACCCGGCTTACGAAATCGCACCCCTGGGGTGGAAGTGTTAAATGGTATACGCCGCGAGTAACCCCGAGTAAAACTGTATTCAGTACGAACTTTTTGAACTAGCCAGCGGTCAAATCAGTATAATGTTTGTAGCGCAAACGGGATAATAATGTTCTTGTTACTGTCTCGCTACGTGAGATTTTCAGAATTGTTTAATGTCGCCACACGAACACACCGACTATACGGTCCCACACTAAGCAACACTTGTATTATGGTTACGGACCAAAGGTCTGGGCGCGAACCTAGTAGATAGTGCTTTTATAGATATTAAACATCCATGACTCGGGTACTGTCATTCGCGCTCATCACACAAAGTTTGTCCTTACCGGGATTCGGACCCATGACCTGCAGCATAGAGAGCAGGGTCACTGCTAACTGCGCTAATGGCGACAGTGTTCTGAATTTATTTATAACACAACTGACCCGACAGATAGATAGATAGATAGATAGAAAACACTTTATTGTTCCACCACATAAAATGAATGCAAAATTACAAAAACATAACTTTTACAGAGTGTCACAATGTCACAGAATATGGTGTTCTGTTGCTGATGTCCTGTTGTTCAATATTCCGGACAACTATTTCAATTTTTATTTTCCACAATCCTGAGTCGGACATACCTAGTATGAAGAAAATTAAAAAAAAATGCCATACCATTAAGGTGGAAGCTCAGGGTCAGGGCGCGAAATTCAAAATGTCAATGGTTTTTATTTTTTTACGAAAAATTAGGCCATCTTTACGATGTAATTTAGTGTTTTGCGATATTAGCATTCTGCATTGGATGTCTCGATGTATTAAGTTTGCTTAAAAAAGTACCTAATCTGATACAATACCATAAGGTTTGTAAAAACCGCTACTTTTACTAACTTTATGGTGTTTTATCGCTTTAGGTATTTTTTAAGCAAACTTAATACATCGAGACATCCAATGCAGAATGCTAATATCGCAAAACACTAAATTACATCGTAAAGATTTCCAAATTTTTCGTAAAAAATTCAAAACCATTGACATTTTGAATTTCACGCCCTGACCCTGAGCTTCCACCTTAAAGACGTTCTTAAGTGATGCGCTGATCACACTGATTCAATTATTTTGCAAATATTATAACACGGGGTAAGATAAGGGGTAAGATTGCGAAACTCACTAAGCAGAATTCTGTGGGGATTTCCTAAGCGAGCTTCTTTTTAACCGGCTTCAAAAAGGAGGAGGTTCTCAATTCGGTTGTATTTTTTTTTTATATTTGTTTCCTCAGATCTCCGTCATTTATGAACCGATTTGATTTTTTTTTATATGAAATGGTTTGTTTGGCACCGACTTCAGATTACTTAAATATTTGATTTAGTTAGACGAGGTAGATTTCAAGATTAGATAATTTTTTGCTTTTCAGTTTTTTGAAGACTGTTTTTATTTTGTTAAAAAGTTTTTTATTGTTACAAAATTATGAACAAAGCCTTCCCACCACAAATCCCTGATCGAGTTTAACACCTTGAGTGCGGTGCCATTTTCAGAGGACTTTCAGCCAGTGCGTTAGAGACCTATTCGATCTCATAGCCGAGCTTCACTGTAGTGCGTATGAGACCTAATCCATCTCCTAAAATAAGGTATTTTAAAAAAACTCATATCTTTATCAAAAAATAAGATACAATCTATGTTCTTTCTGTAAATAATAGAGAATTAACTGTTCTATCTCAAGTTTGCTACGCATGGGGATATGAAAAGTGGATTATGAGATATAACGAAAAAAAAATTAGGTATCCATTGAATCTCGCATCGCAAGTAAAGATAGATCCGTTTGGGTTGTGACTAGTAATGGGATTAAAATAAATCCCCAGTTATCGATAGCTAAACTTTTTATGAAGTAATCATTTAAACATAGTAATATTGATTTCTTGTATTTACGCGAACACTACACATTGAAATAAAACTAACCTTATGGATTTTATCGTGTTTATTGTTTGTTTTCTACGTTCCCGTCGTTTCGGCTGTTTTACAGCAACCATGGTCACGGGAGGACTGACCATGGTGACTGTCCTTCCGTGAATGATGAATTATGATAATCCATAAAATTAGTTTTATTTCAATAAACATAGTGACCTAAAATATATTTAAGAAAAATGTTCATCATTGAAGCATGGTAAAAACATTTGTTGATCGCATTGCACACATAGTGTATTTATTCGTTTGGCTGTTTTGGATGCATCTGTGCTACTAAATGTAAGCCGTAATTTACTGTGACAGCCTGTGCAACGACTTTTTTTTGCTACCACGCTGACAAAATATAAGAGCGTATTTTTTTTACATGGAGTGCGCAGGTACACATTATCGACATTTGAACAACACTGAGCGCGAGCTAACGGCGCCCGCGCCGCCCGCGCTCCGCTCCTTGCGTCTATGACGCCTGTGTTTTAGGAGGTCCGAAAGATCTCTTCACGCAACAGATGTATATTATTACAACTCAGTGCGTTAGAGACCTCATCCATCTCCTATTTTTTTTATTACATTATTGAATCAAACTCGCAGCGGGAAGTAGTTATGTATATTTGTCTCTGTCAAACACATAGAAATAAAGAAGTTACGACCTCCCGCACAGAGGTGGAGAACACGATTTTCGGCGCCGCACCAGCTGAAAGTCACGTTAGAGTTCTTTTAGACCTCCTAACGCAGTCAACGTGTTAATGGAATCTTGTATCCAAATTATGCGTTAGACCATATTGTTTATTATTGCTCCTCTGTTACAATATAATAAGGATGTATTTAGCTTGCAGCGAAATGTGACATTTCGAATCTAAATATAAAACGAAGTGAAGTACCCTTGAAGCCTAGTAGTGAACTCAGACTTCACTTAGTGGTTTTGTCTAGTGGCATTAGGATGCAGATTCTCTGGATGGGCTTGAAATTTTTTGATGATATATATCTATATATCATCAAAAAATTATTTATATATAATGATATATATTTTTAATAAGTGATTTTAGGACAACTTGAACACAATAGCACCAACAACACCAAGAACCACTTTGATTGGGTGGGTGTTAGCCAATCCGCAGTGGTTTGAATTCCCCTCGCAATGAGGGGGGCTCATGCTCAACATGGGGGTATTCCATACATCCATCAGCTGAAAGATGTCCACTGCTGGACATAGGCCTCCCTCAATGACTTCCACACATCACGGTCCTCCGCCACTCGCATCCACCGGCTTCCAGCGATGCGTGAGATATAATTGGTCCACCTCGTTGTCTGAGTTGGATGGACATATTGGTTGGTAGACCTTAGTTATTATGTTGTCTATCTAGTTTAATACCATCTCTGGTGCCTAACAACTGCACTTCGTCTTAAGTAGCGTTTTTTATTGCTATTGACGGGTCGACCTGAATAGGTGAGTTGGTAGTGACCATGCTTTCTGCGCAGGGGTACCGGTTTCGAATCCTGGTAGGGAGAAACTTTGTGTGATGAGCATGAATTTTTGTGCTTGAGTCATGGATGTGTAATATCTATATCAGTATTATAAACTGGGTTCACCCCAGGCTATTGTACGGTATCCATAATACAAGCGATGCTTAGTGTGCGACCGTATAGTTCGTGTGTTCGGCTGGAGATGTTATAATAATTCCAGCCCTTTTTTAATGTCCCACTGCTAGGCTTGGGCCTTCCCTCAATGCGAGGGGGATTAGGCCATAGTCCACCATGCTGACCCAGTGTGGTTTGGCGGAGTTAAAACATCTTTCAAGGGGTTCTCTGAGACAGGTTTCTTCACGATGTTTTCCTTCACCGTTTAGCAAGTGATAATCGTGGTTGAAAATGAGTTTCGCACATGAAAAATCCCATAGGAGCGAGCCGGGTTTTGAACCTGTAATCCTCGTTACCGAGGCGAGCGTCCTACCAACTTGGCTATCATTGCTATTACCAACTTGGTTGTTACTGCTATATTATTGTAACATTATTATAATTAAAAAGATACATTTCGTTTTCAGTTCCTGCTTTTTATATCCATGTAACTCGACTGCATTGAGGGCCTCTTCGCCGCCGTATTGTTGGCGACAGACCGCAGCCCTGCCGTCGAGAATAGACGAATTACGTCGAACAGCAAGTTTTTTTATGTTCCTGAAAACCTAGTTTCTGATAATGTCGTTTCTTTTTCATGAAATGTTTTTGATGTGCTCATAATTTACATTCATTTTGAACATCTATGTATACAAAAATTGAATGATGTTGTTTGTTGATCAGGACATCGATTGAGAAAGGCTGGATCTTTGAGGCTTTTTTTATAAAAAAAAAACATAGATTGAATAAAGATTTTAGGAAAAAAAAACGAATAAAAAAAAAGTTAATGTTAATGGAACGCTTGGAAAAGATTGAGTGTTCTTTTTCTAGATTTCTAGGTGCAAATTTGTGTAAACCTTGCACTTGGTATAGACGTTAACAATATAGGTTTATAAAATAAAAAGTAGGTGCAAATAAAACATTCACGCATGCGCCCGTTCGTGTAATGAAAACATATGCGAATCCGCATTAACTATATCATATTCTCGTGTTGCTAATACACGAGTGTAGTAGTGTACAGTAGCTGCTGACAAAATTTAAATAATAGCACAAAATATCGTCCTCAGACGAATCCACCTGGCGCAGGGCTGAGTCTCAACAGATCGCAGCGCACCGCTGCTCTACTGCACACAACACCCCGCCAAGAACGGAAGTCGTCTACAGACTATTCCGAGCCCCGACATCGAACTGAGGTGAATTCGGATCTTCGGAACCGTGATGCACGCATTATTCAGCCAGCATCGATCTCCGCGACCCAAATGGGCTTCGACGTCACACCTCACGTGGTGAAGCGCAACTAGTAAAATCACATTGTTTAGAGCCTCCCGACTCTCGGAGCTCCACGGTGAATATCCTTGCCGTATTCGGCTAGGCTGGCTTCTGCCTTAGAGGCGTTCAGGCAGTATCCTGCGGATGGTAGCTTCGCACCACCGGTCGCTCGACCGAGTGCCAAACCAAATGTCCGAAACTGCTGTTTTTATGGTACTGAGCAGTATTACTATCGCAACGACAAGCCATCAGTAGGGTAAAACTAACCTGTCTCACGACGGTCTAAACCCAGCTCACGTTCCCTTTTGATGGGTGAACAATCCAACGCTTTGCGAATTCTGCTTCGCAATGATAGGAAGAGCCGACATCGAAGAATCAAAAAGCAACGTCGCTATGATCGCTTGGCTGCCACAAACCAGTTATCCCTGTGGTAACTTTTCTGGCACCTCTTGCTAAAAACTCTTTATACTAAAGGATCGATAGGCCGTGCTTTCGCAGTCCCTATGCGTACTGAACATCTGGATCAAGCCAGCTTTTGCCCTTTTGCTCCACGCGAGGTTTCTGTCCTCGCTGAGCTGGCCTTAGGACACCTGCGTTATTATTTGACAGGTGTACCGCCCCAGTCAAACTACCCGCCTGGCAGTGTCCTCGGACCGGTTCACGCGGGAGTTGTACGGCGCCGAGCTTTGCCGCCACGCCGCCACTCTGCACGCTTGGATCGAAACTCGGTGCGATTGCCGATATAGTCGACCACGCACCGTTCCCGCCCAACCGAGTAAGTAATGAAACAATGAGAGTAGTGGTTTTACAGCGTCGATCGCGCAAACGATCTCCCACTTATGCTACACCTCTCATGTATCATTACAATGCCAGACTAGAGTCAAGCTCAACAGGGTCTCCTTTCCCCGCTGATTCTCCCAAGCCCGTTCCCTTGGCTGTGGTTTCGCTAGATAGTAGATAGGGACAGTGGGAATCTCGTTAATCCATTCGTGCGCGTCACTAATTAGATGACGAGGCATTTGGCTACCTTTGGAGAGTCATAGTTACTCCCGCCGTTTACCCGCGCTTGCTTGAATTTCTTCACCTTGACATTCCGAGCACTGGGCAGAAATCACATTGCGTCAACACCCGCGAGGGCCATCGCAATGCTTTGTTTATATTAGACAGTCGGATTCCCCTTGTCCGTGCCAGTTCTGAGCTAACCGTTGAACGGCGGTCGTTCAGAACCGCGCCGATTGCGCACAAGACGAAACTAACACGGTTCTATGGCTAGACAGACCCACAGAATTACCAGTACACGGTTCCAGATAAGCCCCTCATGCCGCGAAAGGCACAAGAGTATCAAACCAGACCCGGCACCAGCCTCATCCGCTTCCCGTCAAAACCCGACACGCCCCGGTCCTCAGAGCCAATCCTTATTCCGAAGTTACGGATCCAATTTGCCGACTTCCCTTACCTACATTATTCTATCGACTAGAGGCTCTTCACCTTGGAGACCTGCTGCGGATATGGGTACGAACCGGCGCGACTTTTCCACGTACACCTCACCTGAATTTTCAAGGTCCGCAGAGAGTATCCGGACACCGCCGCAATTGCGGTGCTCTTCGCGTTCCGAACCATATCTCCCTTCTATAGGATTCCATGGAACTCGAACGCTCAGGCAGAAAAGAAAACTCTTCCCAGACCTCTCGGCGGCGTCTTCAGGCCACTTTGGGTTACCCCGTCGAACACTCGCTGTCAAAACGAGGGAACGATTATTGAAACGGTTCCGCTGCCGGGTTCCGGAATAGGAACCGGATTCCCTTTCGCTCAAAGGGCGTTATTTATTATTATCATTACAAATGAATGCAATAACAAACAAAAAAACACGCCACATCGACATAAGATTTCTCCTTGAGCTTAGGATCGACTGACTCGCGAGCAACTACTGTTCACGCGAAACCCTTCTCCACGTCAGTCCTCCAGGGCCTCGCTGGAGTATTTGCTACTACCACCAAGATCTGCACCGACGGAGGCTCCAGGCGGGCTCACGCCCAGACCCTTCTGCGCTCTCCGCCGCGCACGTCCTACTCGTTACGGCTTAATGATATATGAAGTAACACACATCGCACATACCTGTAACGGTTGTGTATAGGCAAAACGCTTCAGCGCCATCCATTTTCAGGGCTGGATGCATCGACAGGTGAGTCGTTGCACACTCCTTAGCGGATTCCGACTTCCATGGCTACCGTCCTGCAGTCTTGAGCAACCAACACCTTTTATGGTATCCCGTGAGCGTATTTTAGGCGCCTTAACACAACGTTTGGTTCATCCCACAGCGCCAGTTCTGCTTACCAAAATTGGCCCACTTGGCACCGTCATCAGACCTCCAGCTTCATCGTTCGAGTAAGCTGGAGTACTCACCCATTTAAAGTTTGAGAATAGGATGAGGTCGTTTCGACCTCAATGCCTCTAATCATTCGCTTTACCAGATGAGACTGTTCAAATCGGCGCCAGCTATCCTGAGGGAAACTTCGGACGGAACCAGCTACTAGATGGTTCGATTAGTCTTTCGCCCCTATACCTAGTTCCGACGATCGATTTGCACGTCAGAATCGCTACGGTCCTCCATCAAGATTTCCCCAGACTTCGACCTGACCAGGCATAGTTCACCATCTTTCGGGTCCCAGCATGTGTGCTCAGAGCACGTCTGCATTCACAGATTGGAAACGAGACGTCTCGGGAGTGCGAGAGATCGACCTATAGTGATACTCCATCCTCCCTGAACATGCGACGAGCACACGCCTTCACTTTCATTACGCCTTTCAGTTTGAAATAATCTCAATGACTCGCATACATGCTAGACTCCTTGGTCCGTGTTTCAAGACGGGTCCTGCGAGTGCCCGAAACTGAATCATCGCAGACGGAAACGCGCACGGTCCGAGACTCCATACCACAAACCACCCGCACCTCGTCCGCACTAAGACAGCACGTCGGATACGACGATGACTTGCGTCTGGCCGGACGCGTTGTAAACGCGTGCGTGTTTCATCTATTATTCCGTCCGACGGCGGGCGGTCGGCTCCCCCGTCAACGGTCTCGTTACCTCGGGGCGGCGCTTAGATCGCCATCGAACGGGTCACGATGCATGATACTGAGAGAGAAGTGCACTTCATCCACGGACGTCTACGCATATGCGACGTGCCCACAGACCGAAGCCGTAAACATCGACACGCGTATGCGTACGCTGCGGAATAACGATGAATCTCTCCGTTCATTCATTCGAGTTTCGCAGGTTTACCCCTGAACGGTTTCACGTACTCTTGAACTCTCTCTTCAAAGTTCTTTTCAACTTTCCCTCACGGTACTTGTTCGCTATCGGTCTCGCGGTAATATTTAGCCTTAGATGGAGTTTACCACCCACTTAGGGCTGCACTCTCAAGCAACCCGACTCTAAGGAGAGTCCCTCTCGTCGCAGTCCTCCGTCGCTACGGGCCTGGCACCCTCTACGGGAAAATGGCCCCGTTCAAGGCGAACTTGGACAGGAATGACAATGACGAGAAAGCGGAACCTCCCGAACACCACATCTCCCGCAGCTATTATAACGGCGGGATTCAGTGCTGGGCTATATTCGTGTTCGCTCGCCGCTACTAAGGAAATCCTGGTTAGTTTCTTTTCCTCCGCTTACTAATATGCTTAAATTCGGCGGGTGATCCCTCCTGATCTGAGGCCAACGATAGTGATATGAGGCAGGCCTAACATCCGTCAGCGTTACGATGACGTAACTGTTCGACCTCGACGACGACGCGTCGAGCATACAATCACGCATATGCTCGTCACGTGCGCAGAAAGATCGACGAAGACGTCATCTGGCCGTTTGGACGTCGACGCTGCCTAGTTAGCGTGTTTGTTTATACACACATATTCAACATTGAGCGAATAACGCGCTAATGTATACACGACTCCTCCCTTTATCGCGAAGAATCGCACACATTTACACACGCACGCACACGTATGTCAAACTGTGTGTACACACGCATAGTTAATACTTAAACGGACTCTACCGTTGAAATGCCGGGTGAGCAGCACGCCTTCGGCGGAGAGCCGTCATCAGCGTGTCTAAGACTACGCAATGTGACGTATGTCTTTATACAGCCGGCCCTCAGACAGGAGTGGTCCTGGATGCGATTCCACGGACCGCAATGTGCGTTCGAAATGTCGATGCTCAAATGTGTCGGTTCACATTATGACGCGCAGTTAACTGCGTTCTTCATCGACCCGCGAGCCAAGTGATCCACCGTTCAGGGTAGTGATTTTGATACAATATTAAATAGTTTATGTGAAATGTCACACCGCACACAGCGACAGATTGATACGTTCAAACACTCAGGGTACGGATATTTAGCCCTTCATAGTATATGAAGGTGCGAAGCTAGAACATCAAATTAACACCATCAAGTGAGCAGAGGCGGAAGATCTAATAAATAAACAACATGACGCAACAGAACGAGGAGCGCTCGCGCGTAAATATGACTCACGATTTTTGATTCAACAATGAATCATTCAGCGTAGCGTGCGAACGGCCCAAGCACTATCATACGGATTAACAGCCACGGGTCACTTTAAAACTTTTTATGTCAGCAAGTGAAACAACCAATACTGAAGGCGACACAAACTCGTTCGATACCGGAATTAACCAATCAAAATTGCTATACCAATTAAGAACGGCCATGCATAAACAGAGTCGATACTTTTTTGGCTCTGTGTTTCCGAAGCTCTTGCTTCGATCTGTAATGCATGACGCGGTGTCCGGGCCAGGTGAGATTTTCAGTGTTGAGTCAAATTGAACCACAGGATCCACACCTGGTGGTACCTTTCCATCAATTCCTTTTTAGTTAAAGTTATGCAACTATACTCAGTGCACAGTATATTGTGGCATACAAAAACAGATGATTTTATAAACACAGTTTGTTGCCACCATTCAAATGCGTCGCATTCCAGTGTGAATCTACTGTCAGGTGTATCAGCATATATAAAACAAACACCTTTTAGAATTCATTCATCGCAAGCAACAGGCAAATATAGTGTCATTGAAATACGATAATAAATGTATTTCAAATGATTAAATCTCCAAATATCGTTATCTAGTGCGAGCGCACAACACGTCCGCAAATTTGGCAGCTGTTAAGCGTCGTTATCGTCTGATATCGACTCGAAACGGCGCAGCAACAACGAACTCGTCGAGCTCCAACTAGGAGACACCGGTCTAGTTGAACAGTCGGTAGAATAGAAGGAGTGAGGGGGAAAAAATGTTTTTTTTCTTTTAAATTTCAACTAGATTTCATTCCGGTATTAAGTAGATTATGAGATTATGCATGCCCCTTTTTCGTAAAGTCAATAATTTAAGAATTATATCCAATAAACTTTGCTGTACGTACTAATCCATACTAACAATATTTCTTTGTCTACCATTTGAACAATACTGTACTAGTACCTATATATCATTTATATAAGAACTTTCAGAACAGTCTGGCGTACCGCAAACCGAAATCACTATCGGTCACGTGTTACCGAAAACCATTGTCTTCAATACTTATACAATAAAACACTTAACCAGCGGTATCTTTATAGCGATGTGTATTTTTTTGCAACACATTAAAGCTTAATTTTGATTGGTTTTACCTGATAAGGATGATACATTTTTGTGTAACATCACACGGTACGCTCCAACTCGACGATTACCATTATCTTTCTCCCTCTCTGCTTTTCTCCAGGGAAAGTTTTCATTAGGAAATTACTTGGTATTAATGTCTCAAGGAATTAGCCACTAGTTAGGTGGTAATAGTATAAGTAGAGATGAGGTTTTAAGTGAATTATGTTATTTGTTTTGCTAGTTCTATTATCTGGAGGGAATTGAAAGACAAAGGAAAGTTTTTAATAATTGAAATAAAAGTAATTTTATTGCGTTTATTTTGTGTGATTTACGTACCCGACGTTTAGGCTGTGTCCCCAGTCGGCAAACTGACAGCGGCCGACTGAGTGAGCCGCAAATTTGTGGCGAACTGAAATTCGAGTTAGCTTGCAAACTCAGATCAATTTGCGTGCGTCGCAAGCAAACTGTTATGTGTTAGCCGATTATTTAGGTCGACCGACCGACTGAATTTTCACTGTTAATTACTGTCCACATGACAGTTTGCGGCAAACGGACTCACTACGCCCGGCGAACAAGCATATCGCCGCCGCCGACTGGAACCGGTTTTGCTGTGAGTCGGCCGCTCACTGAATCAATCGGCGCGCGCAACACAGCAAACTGCGTAGAGTGAGCGCAAACTAGCAAACTGTGAACACTCCATTTCAAATATATGGAAGGGCGTACTAAACCGATACGCCGCTAACTCAGTCGGCCGCTAACAGTTTGCCGACTGGGGACACAGCCTTAGGCTGCTTTACGGCAACATTATATCAGATTTGATCGACCACAGATCCTCGCAAAAGAACATCGATTCTGACTAAGGTTGATACGTGAGGCCATTGAAATAAAAAAAAAAACATCCTAATTCCAATAGGGAAGATGGCTGAGTACTACCACCGACTTGGGATCCAGTAAGTAATATAATAAAATCCAAAACCATGCGCACCATTGCAAGACCTCCAGACACTGTGAGCACTTTTTGCGCAGATCGGACCGCAAACAACAACTAAATACGAGGATACTCTAGATTTAACTATGACACTAGGACGTCCAACACCTCAGGGGCCCAAGTCTGCTAACACAATCGATTCATAATCGAACAGCAACCGCATAGTAACTGTCACTTTTGACGGATGTCCCATACAATATCTGTCAAAAGTGACAGCTACTATGCGGTTGCTGTTCGATTATGAATCGATTGTGTTAGCAGACTTGGGGCCCTGTCCTCCCGTGACCATGGCTGCTGTAAATCAGCTGAAACGTAAACGTAAAATACATAAAATAAACGCGATAAAATTCGTAACATTAGTTTTATCTCAATGTGTAGTATTCGCGTATATATTATTATAAGAAATCAATATGTTTTGAATCACATTTGGTTATTTAGTTCATAAAATATCGGCCTTACAAACAACACCTCATTAAGCCAAACACACACAAACGCAATATAAAATTACTCTCATCCGCTTATTTACAGATATCCGATTGTCCCTATTCACTGCACGAAGCGGCCCGCATTAGTGGGACGGTACACAACGCTTAAGAAACCATCCCTTGTACCCTTATTTTCCTTACATTTGTTGTAAGATGGTTCTCGAATAAACACGCCCGTTGCCCATTTTTTCGGCATATTTATCGCATCTTATTAAGCTTGAACGCCTAAACGGTTGGCGGAACTTAGTTCTGTAATGATAACAATAGGGAGGGACTGTTTGGATGCGTGTGGGGTGTTGAAGCGAGCGATTTACATGAAAAAATATAAGATATTAATTTTAGACGACATTTGTTTGAATTTTTTTTTTTATCTTAATTTAAGAGTTGACACAACTGGTAGCCGAGTGTAAGTGTTTTGAGTTACATTTCAAACTAGCTGCGCCCCGCGGTGTTAGCCGCGATTAAAGAGTATATCATTTTTAACGGGGTAAAAAGTAGCCTATGCGCTATTCCAGACTATAATCTATATATGGCCAAATTTCATCCAGATCGGTTCTACCGTTCTGGCATAAATGAGTAACAAACATCCATCCATCCAAACTTTCACATTCATAATATTAGTGTGATTCACTAATCACACTAATATTATGAATGTGAAAGTTATCATCCCACTGGATGTCAGTGTTTTCAACTTTGTACCCGAATCATCCATGTTTGATCTACATAGATCATATATAATCTCTGACAGATCTATATATAAAAACCTAATAATATACTAGGTTTGCCCCCAGTCCACTATACAGTGCACTAACAGTTGTTGGTTGTTCGTCTGGCGATATATATATACAAATAAAATACCGCCACTTTTAAAGCCCCACCCGTAGGGTCATTCCAGTGGTAGCACGCCACGGTAATCTTTATTTATAGCACTGCGCACCAAATTTGCTTTGTTTCGCTTCGCATTGCCCAACACTGTGCCCCAATACCCCTATTTGGGCAACCCACTGCAGCATAGCCCACAACTGGGCTTATTTAATAGTGTTGGTAGTTCTGAGATATGGGGTAGATGTGCTATGACAGAATATATTTCGGGGTAAGTTCCTATATATTTTGGGGCAAATTATGGCTGAGTAAACATGACCGCTTATCAAACAAGCAGCAGTGATAGTTATGTTGGTAGAACGCTTGCCTCGGTAACGAGGATCGTAGGTTCAAACCCCAGCCCCCACCTCTGGGATTTTCTAGATTTCCTGGGCGAATCTCATTTTCAACCACGATTATCACTTGCTAAACGGTGACGGAAAACATCGCGAGGAAACCTGCATGTCTGAGAGAACCTCTCGAAAGATGTGTGAAGTCCGCCAACTCGCAATGGGCCAGCGTGGTGGACTACGGCCTAATCCCCCTCGCATTGAGGAGAGGCTCGTGCCCAGCAGTGGGACAATAAAAAGGGCTTGTATTATTATTATAAACATGGCCGCGTATAACACGACACAGATATAACAAAAATAATCGTAAGCCCCAGATGGTACTTAGATTTAAATTAAAATTTTAAGAATACCCGCCATGAATGTTCTAGATATTTCTACGCTCAAGCATCGATAGTTCAGGAATGTGTTTAGGTGTAAGCCTTTGTCCTTTTGAATAGGCTCTTAAAATATCTAGCATTCTAGAATATAATAAATAAAATTATTTAAACAACCTAAATAATAAACTGAAAATTACTATTTCAACATTTATTTGCGCCTGATCTTTGTATGGTAGTCTACTCGTATGCCAAAAACAAATCTTGTAAAAAGTGTTTAAGTCTTATGATGGCGTTGCACTGAAAAGTTGTGGTCAGTGCATCAAGTGCAAGATTACTCGAAACCAACTGTATACTTTATTGTCTACCGTATATAAATATTTTGTATGGAGACTTGAAAGTTTTAAATACCGTCTCCATACAAAATATCTAAATACGGTAGACTGTAAACTATACAGTTAGCTTACGAATAATCTCGTACTTGACGACTTTACTTTACCACTCATTCGGAATGCCGTTCCTATGGAGAAGAACGGGCACGAAACTCTATGGTTGCTCTTTTTTAAAAGATCTTTTACATTTTTGTGCAGTACATTGTTATAGGTATGTGAGAACTATGTAGGAATGTGCTAAGGTCCTTGTACAACGCCGATATAGGCCCTAAGGTGTACTACCTCTAGGTTTACCGTGTAATAAAACACTAGGGTATGTGGCAGTGTCTCCAACCCTCTTTGTCAAAATTACGGTGTTACCTGGTCTAAAAATACGGTAGATGGTGGAAAATTACGGCAGACCAGTGTTACCCATGCAGTGGGGATACGTAACGTAAAAAAAAGGTAATTCTCTTTTTAGAAAAAATACGGTAGATCTACCGTAATAACGGCATGGTTGGAGACACTGGTATGTGGGGTATGTAGATATATTGCTTGCTATAAAAATGGTCTCGAGAGAGTAGATGAAAGACCAAAACATCTTAACACCGCGAGCTAGCATTGGATTAGCGACATCTATCGGGCACTGATATAACGAATTATACAGTCCTGATTATAAACGTGATACATCACGAACTGTCCTCACAGCTCAAGCATTATCCATTCAGAACTCAGTCGGAAGTAAAATAAACCAGATGGAAACATACAAAACTTTCTGTTAGATCATCCTGCGTAGTTTGTTGTGTTAGGATACAAAGTAGAATGTTGAATGGATACGTTTTGATAATACTAAAAGCAACGACGGTTAATTTGGATGATTTTGTTACTAAAAACTTATTTTATAAAGTAATTTTTAAATAGGTAAATATCGTTAATCGGATTAAAAGCCAAGTTGGTAGAGTGCTTGCTTCGGTAACGAGGATCGCAGGTACAAACCTTGCGATCCTCGTTACCGAGGTAGGCGTTCTAGCAACTTCGCTATCACTGCTTAGCGGAAGCTAGTTACATAATATATATTCCGTGCCTCCAAGCTTGTACTATGGAGAAACCGTGGTGAGTGAATCTTACTTGATACCAGAAAACACCCCAATGTTGAATTAATGTATAAAATTTTAACATGCTCCTACAAGGGTTCTCATGATTAACCGAGTACAGTTCGAACAATTAGGATTTCCGCCAAGGAGGAGGACTTCCGCCAAGTATCGCCTAATTCTATTGATTATATTAAAACACTAGCTATCCCGGCGAACTTCGTACCGCCTCAGAATGAAATGTATGAGAAAATTAATTTATTGGTACTCTATGAAAAATTAAAACAAATCTATCCCACGGGAACCATCCATTTTACCGGGATAGAAAGCAGCCCATGTGCTATTCCAGACTATGATCTATATATGTGCCAAATTTCATTCAGATCCGATCAGTCGTTCTGGTGTGATTGAGTAACAAACATCCATCCATCCAAACTTTCACATTTATAATATTAGTGGGATGGAATAATTTCACAAAAAAAATCTTATAATAAAGATGATTCATTTTCTCATAGGTACAATTGAATCCGAGGCGGAACAAAGTTCAGCTTACAACTTGTATGTATAGATACGCACCATTTACTTACTAGTCTTACAAACAATTATTTCTCTAGCAACACAATCACACAACATTACAACATAATACACGAACAAACGAAACTTTGTGACGCCTTTCATAACTGCGTTGTACAACTCCAAATGCCAAATTGGATCCAGGAAAACTATTAAGTAAGCGATTTGGTCCGATAAAACCAAACCGGGAACGCGTGAAAGGAAATCTGTACGCAGTATGAGGAAAGAGTTCTTTTTCCATTTGCTAAATAAATAGGCTGGAAGCCCGCGGGGCAGAGGACCTCAATGTTTTCGTCCCATATAACGGATTTTTGTGACTGAACGGTAAAGTAGGATGTTTGGTTGTAATGTTCTTACCATTTGTTTGGTTACCAATATAAAAGATATAAATATTGCCAGACGAACATACCAACTACACGGTCCCACACTAAGCAACGCTTTTATTGTGGGTACCGTACAATGGACTGAGGGCGAACTCAGCATATATAACTTATACTCGTAATAGATATTCAACAATCATGACTCGTGTACAAACATTCGTGCTCATCACACAAAACATTGTCCCTACCAGTTTACGAACCCGGGACCCTACTAATCGAGCATACCTTGAGATAGTCCAACAATACCGACGTCACTGTTTTTTTCAGTCGGCTAAATGAATATCGACTTCATCGAAGTATTAGAGATCAGACCGCTGAAAAAATCATTAAAATCGGTTCAATAGTTTTTGAGTAAATCGCGAACATAACATTAACACGGGTGAAATACAAAACCTGCTTTTTTTAAAAGTCGGTCTAAAAAAAACCAACATCGCCGTACGAAGAGAGAATTAAGGTATCCAGCCAGTATCAAGTAATTTCCAGCTGCGACTTAAGTTTATTCACGTGTTCACAATTATAACTTTGTAAGATTTGACCTAGTGACCCCAAGTTATTAATACAATCTCGACAAATATGACCCCAAAATGGGTCTTGAAGAAAGTTTAACAATCGCTGTACCGTTCGTGACTCTCTATTAATTATGGCCTTACGATTGGCTATGCCCTGGTTTAATTTTTGTATTTTTTTTAATTAACACACTAGCATTCGCGGTGTATGGCTCAAAGTCTGTTCTAGATTTGAATATTTGATTACAGTTGATGTTTCCACCCCACTTGAGTTTTAGCGATCGCTAATTGGTCGACACTTTTGTATAGAGGAAGGCAACGAATCGAACGTGTGTTGTGCTCGAATTTGATTGGAGCAATTCAAAATGGATACGTTCAATATTTTGCTGCTCAATAATTTATATATATTTTTTTTTAAATATACAGCGTGACCCAGAAAGGGTATAAGGGTATTTGAACCTGCGTTTCCTTAGCGTGTTTGTAACCATTATGTGAACCATCCTCGCAACAGAACATCGATTCCAACCAAGGATGATACGTGAGGCCATTGAAATTAAAAATCATCCTAACTTCAATAGGGAAGATGGCTGGGTGCTACCGTCAACTTGGGATCCAGCAATTAATAAAATTAAATCCAAAACCAAGCGCACCACTGCCTTCCAGCGTAGATCTGACCGCAAACAACAACTAAATATAAAGGTACCCCAGGTCAAACAATGACACCAAGACGTCTAACACCTCAGTCCTCCAGTGACCATGGTAGCTGTAAAGCGGCCAAAACGTCGGGAACGTAAAAATACAAAACAACCGCGATACTACTTTACCACCCATTCGGAATGCCGTTCCTATGGAGAAGAACGGGCAAGAGGGCTCTATGGTTGGTCTTTTTTAAAAAGATCTTTTACATTTGTGAGCAATACATTGTTATAGGTATGTGAGAACAATGTAGGAACGGCTAAGCAGACTTTAGCACCTTGTCAAAAAAAAGTACTAACTGAGTATAAAATTACATGTTAATGGCTAGATGGTTCCTACAAATTACATGCAAGTGTGCTGTGATGTCTGATAATAAAAAATGTGTTCTTAATTTTGCCGCAAGTACGTGATTGCGAGGAAGTTTGCTTATCCACAAGAGTTAGGCGCTTGATGTAAAACTTGTACTGAGATAAAACACGGAGGCTGGAGCCTTCTCGAATTATAATGAACCGGCGGCAACACTTTGTTGGAAGTTTTTCATTTAAGTTTAAATACTGTTTGCTTGATAACAGTGCAAAAAACGGTGATAATAAAGTTGTTCGAATTCTCGTCACACAGCGTGATACAGAAATAGTATAAAATTAAATTTTAAACCAACACTTCTTTGACCCATTTCCAATTATTAAGTGAAGTCCGAATTTTGTCAATCTCAATAATCCCACTAATATTATAAATGTGAAAGTTTGGATGGATGGATCTTTGTTACTCAATCACGCTCGAACGTCTGAACGGATCTGGATGAAATTTGGCACAGAGATAGATTATAGTCTGGAATAGCACATAGGCTTTTTATCCCGGTAAAATGTTTGGTTTCCGTGGGTTAGATTAATATGGTAGCCAACATACTTTTTAATCGCGGGTAACACCGCGGGGCGCAGGTATTTATTTTATGGAAATCATTTTATTATAAAAATCTACATATCATTATCTGACTTCGCATAATGATTACAATGTGGTAAAGAAGCGCAGGTCCATAGGTTATTTACCTAACCTTACCATACCATTTCTGAGGTACCTGTAGAAGGAAGTTGTGCAAGCAACCTAGCTCAGTATTCTGGGGGCGTATTATCTATACTAATATTAGAAATGTGAAAGTTTGGATGGATGGATGGATGGATGGATGTTTGTTACTCTTTCACGCCCGAACGGCTGAACGGATCTGGATGAAATTTGGCACAAAGATAGATTACAGTCTGGAATAGCACATGGCTACTTTTTATCCCGGTAAAATGTATGGTTCCCGTGGGATAGATGTTTTTATTTTTCTCTCCTTTTTATCGCAGGTAACACCGCCGGGCGCAGCTCGTGAATTCATATTTCCAGGTAGGATATTGACCTGCCGGAGAATATTATATTTGAACTAAATGCTTTTACAATTAAAAAAAACATATTAAAAAAAATACTACTAACATACTACTTACATACTGAAACAAAGTACTATCTAGCGGGATCTTATATAGTTCATATGATACAGTACATCAAGTGCAAGATTATTGGAATGTTGGCATTACGTTTCTTGAACTCATGCAAGCAAAAGTCGACTTTAAAGTGACGAACCTTTTCAATCCGCGACTGTACTCACCCACTCAATGAATATATGCATATTATTATGTATGTATTCCGCATATAGACACGCTATAGAGTTCAAAATTAGAAATACAAAACATTGTACACAACAAAACATTTTGAATAATTCCGTGTTTATGACGAATCGCAATTTGCAAACAAAATTAGGTATATTCCACCGCTTGAATATTCAAATGATTCAAAGCTAGTATCCACTCTGTTTATATAACAAATTAAGTGTTTGTTCATTATTTATAATTCCATGAGTATTGACACTATTTAAAATGTGCCTAATTTGGTGATTTATACGCTTTTGAAGCCCAGTAAAAGCAGGTAAAACTTGGTTTACTGACCCAGATTTTCTCAAAAAGATTTTGGTGAACTTTGTTTTTTAATCGACGTACAAAATGTTGTCTTCTCATAATTATGACAATTGGATCATAGAAGCGTAGGTTCAATGGTCAGTATTCTCTTTGGGAATCAAGTTGCAAACATGATGGAATCGTTAAGTGTAAACGTGATATGGTTCCTAAAACAACTTTTATAAGTAACCCTTTCTGAATCATCCCGGCTACAAAGGGCTACAAACGCTATGAATGGCTACAAACGGCTATAAATGGCTACAAACGGCTATAAATGGCTACAAACAGCTATAAATGGCTAGTAAGTCTAGTACAAGTACTTGTACCGATAACATGATTCGATTCGTTTCGACCAATTGCGTCTCGTAATGAATAGTGTTCAGTCTCTCGGAATGGAATGCATTCCCATTGTGTGGCACTCGTATCGAGTACTCGATTCGAAAAAGCCCAACTATATTACCTGAGATACCTAAGTACTACATATAAAATGCTAGGCCCAATTTCTATCTTGTACTTTGTGTGTTTTGAAATAAAACTAATTTTGCAAATTTTATCGCGTTTATATTATGTTTTTAGTTTCCCGACGTTGTGGCTGCTTTATGCGACCATGGTCACGGGAGGACCGGCGCGATAAAAAACGCAAAAATTGTTTTATTTCAATGTGTAGTATTCGCGGAAATAAATCATGACCTTACTTCACCCTCTGAGGTCTATGGGGTCGAAAATAGTCTTATACCGATGTATCTACATTGTTTTAGGTTGTGCTATTGTTAGTTTTTTTTTTTATGTCAGCTATATTAAGTTTTTTAACACAGATAGTTTTTTCAGTCGTTATCGAGGTTTTCAATTTTAGTCTTTACAAAATTTAGAGAATTAGGTTACTATATTTGTTCGACAATTGTAATTACGATTTGCGAGCCATGTCCGTGAACTTGGTAGATCAATTCCCAGCAGATCAAAAATAAATGAGTTATGGCCGGGGTTGAACGCGATCACATCCCAAAATAACCTTATAAACGACATGGGGCCACGCTATCACTCGTGGAATCCCACAATACCTTTGATTGCCTGTTCAGTGGCAAATGGTTGCTAGTGGGAGCTAAACCCATAGGAGGGTTCCCGCTGCGAAGCGTAATCAGTGTCAAACTGGACGTCGGCGGGTCACACGCGGTTAAGTGTTTTTAGGACTCCAAAACTCAAAAGAAAAAAAAGCCTTATAGGATGACTTTTTTTTCTAGAAAATGACCACATCTACCTTTGGGTAGGTATTTTGCCAACGTCAAAGAGATTTTTTTTTCTAATCCGTAGACTAGTCCTTATAAACCTCCCCTAACCCTATCAGTAAAGTTGAGGATACCTTACTTACAAACTCAAGACTTCTTGGGAGAACTGGAAAAGTCATGTTTTGCTTTTTGGTTTTATTTTCCTACAATCCTGCTCGTTTATGAACACATAATGGTTAATATTCCACTAATATAATGATTTTGTTAATTGTCTATGTATCTGCCAGAACCATTTCTCTCAGCAACGGTTAAGCTATTAACTTGTGAATTGCTCAAATATGTTAATATTTCGATTCTTGATTTCTTATATTTACGCGAATGCTACACATTGAAATAACACTCATTTTACAGATTTTATCTCGTTTATTTGATGTTTTTACGTTGACGTAAAGCAGCCGAAACGTCGGGACTGTAAAACATAAAATAAACGCTATAAAATCTGTCAAATAGGTTTTATTTCAATTTAGATGGATTAAAAGTGAATTTTTAGATTTACTTTTTTTGGCCGTGCAATTTTATTTGTGTACAGTGTGATTTAGACATATATTCCAATTAGCTATTTACGTATAATGTTTTTTTTTATTTATTAGATCCAAATTCTGCATTTAAATAGCAGATTGTTTTCTTTCCGACAAGGGATAATCAAATCTAAATTCACCTCAATGACCTCAGCGAAATGTTGCTCGAGAAATAACGTGATTATACAACCAAGTGTAATCATGTAAGCTACGTAGGCTAAGTCAGCGAGATCTTGATAAGCCAGAGTATGTGCCGCCGGCCTAATGAGAAACATTCTATAAGATTGTATTTGTCGGGGCTTTGCATAAGTTCTTGGAATATTGCCGCAGTTTTAGTAATACAAAAGGGGGGGGCCGGATAACCTATAAGAACATATGTTACGCAAGGCTACACTATGGAAACCGCCGAGGCATGCATTGACCCAGAACAACATCTCAACTGCACCATCAGCGGCACGAGGCAGCATTGAGGTCAATGGATGACCACGAGCCTCGTGGGGCCGCCACGGCGGACATTCTTGGGTCTCGCATCGACCATTAATCACCCCTAGTTTAATTAGAATAAAATAGTTTTGTAATTCTTTTAATAATTAAATTTTATTAAAATAAAATATATTTTTCTGCATCCTTCGGCTGTAGCCTACGTAATTCATATAATAATAATATTGAACCCATATTATTATTTTCCTTACGGCCTACACAATGTGTTCATAAATCCTATTCACAATTTATTTGACCGAATTTGTGTGGACCATTTGTCAAATAAATTGCGGATAGGGTGTATCATGACATTTTGTAGCCTTTACTTAAGAAACAAGATCTTAAGTAAATAACTCTACAGTTTGTTAAATGACATTCTTGATTTACCATTGATAATGATATTGAATATGTAAGGAAAAGCGGTTTCATGCCATAGTAAGACCTTTATTCAATTTAAATTGTTGCAATAGAAATCGACCCGACGGAGCAATTACGTATTTGAACAGCGAATTGTGTAGGTTGGTGTATTCAGTGAGATTGGACGGCATCAATCACTTAATAGGAAGCCGCGATATCGAATTACTATTTTCTTTTTCAATTCAACAAAAATGATAGTTTGTATCTATGTTATATAGGTATTGTTGTGGGCTTTTTCGTGTGGGTATTGATATTATGAGCAAAAAATTACCGAGAGCTTTTTTTTATGGGTCTAGGCCCGCCACACACTCCCACCACTGCTACTCCAGTAAGCCAGGATTTCCACAGAAGTAAGACTCTTACAACTGGACTAATTCCAGGTGTAAGGCACCACGGAGAGTCTAAATACTAGTTGCTCCTAAACTTGAAAGCTGATTAAACTTGAAAGCTGATTAAACTTGATTCCAGTAATAAGTATGGCAAAAAAAGGACTGAGAGCTGGTTTAGATGGCGCGTTTTATTCGCGATTCAAGTCGCGTTATTCGGAGATACTGTTCACATACCCTGCCCTGCTCTAATAGCGCATGTGTTGCGCACGAGTCGAGGTCTTGGAGAGCGGGCTAGCTGATTCATCCAGTACCAATCCCACCCATGGGACAGACATCAAAAGTCCATGTTTTAAATATAAAATTCGTCGAATGCAAATTCAAACGCGCTACATGCGCGTGAGTCGATTCGCGCGTGTATCACCATATCTGGACAAGCTCTATCTTGGATCTGTGATAATAAACGAGGGCTACTTTTCCTGATATTTATGACAATTGATGGACCTTTTTCCGTATTATTTTAAAAGTACCATCAACAAAAATACTCCGCCGTCATTTTTCCACATGTTGTCCATTTTACAAACCGATCGACAAGTCTTTGTGAGCGCTATAAAAAAAAAACAATTCCACAACATTTCTTTGTGACACGGAGCTCGCTGGAACGCAGCGCAATGTGTACCGCGGCCCGTATCTCCCGTTGCTACTGACACAGGTATGTGCTGGCAGTAATTGGGCCTGTTTGTTATGGAGCATTCACAAAGGTACCTAACAAACGAATAGCCTGTTGCCAGTCCTACACCGTGATAGCAGACTGAGCAATTGTTTTACGTGACGCTCAAAGAATCGGATATATAACAAGAATAAAAAAAAACGATATTCAGACGAAACAGAGCTATTGTTGTCTCCTTCGCCAAACCAACTAGTGAAGGTTTACTGTCTCTCGCGAGGCGGAACAGTTCTGCAGCACCCGCGATGCCCGTCCAATGCCTAATATTGGGCAAACAGGATTTCTTTCGGGCAATCTTGCCCATCATTATGAGTTGCGGCCGTTGGCATCTGTCGTGTCTGCGCACGTAGCCCAGATATGAATCTTTTTCGTCTTTTGTCATTTACGCGAATACTACACATTGAAATCAAACTATTTTTAAGGATTTTATCGCGTTTATTTTATGTTTTTTACATTACCGACGTTTCGTCTGGTTTACAGCAATCATAGTTTTGATAAACCTTATATTGTTGGCGTTGCAAGAAGTAAATACTACTGCATTCAACAACACCTGTAAAGGCAGACCAACATGCCAACTAAATAAAAACCTCTAAAAAATTTTAAATCCGTCTCGAATTCCCGCCACGAGTTGGCCCGACATAAAAAGCATCTGAAAAAACAAGAAAACAATGGAATGAAAATCGTTTTCTCATTACCCTGAAGCTTCGCGCGCCGAATTTATTATTTCGACGGTAAATTGTCCGTTTGCCCGCAATTCGGTGGTCCCAAGCCCGTGCTAGGGTTCCGCGGTGAAAAGGTGCAAACGCGGCCGATGATAATCTTGTATGGTTTGCCGCACAAGTCTTGCTCTAATTATGGGGATGAATATTATTTGAAGTGAAAATCTTCTTAATGTGGTCAAAGGGCTTCGTTCCAGGTTTGTATTCACTGAGATGAAAGTGAGAGATTTTTACCGCTTTGAATCTCGGGTGCTGTGTTCCTGCTTGAGTATCTATTAATGAATAAAATGAAGCGAATGCGTGGGGACTGTAAAATAAATGAAACACATGGATTATTATGAAATAATCGAATATCTTTCAATTCCAATTGATTTTTATGGTTCCATCGTTTACCGTTTACAAGTTGATGAATAGTTTTGGGGAAATTAAAACCTACCTCTAGTTCACTGAAGATAATCTAACAATATTTTAAATAAACTTCAAAAATCTTTAAATAGAACTTGATCATAAAAAATTAATAAAATAATAGGAAAAAGTTGGCAACGTCCTGCTTCTCATGCAGCAATGCAATAACTGGTGGAGTTTTGTATCTTTATTTAACATCCTTAATTTCTGATAGCTAAGACCTAGAAGGTCCATAAGAATACGCAACGCCGTTTAAAATTTGGCTATGAAACCCAGATGGAGAAAATCACAGCTCGAAAAATTGGGTTGGGACTAGGCCCGCCACACACTCCCACCACTGCTACTCCTGTAAGCCAGGATCTACAGTGGTGTCCAATGAAGACACCGAGGTTTGACCCTCGGCGAGTCCCGGGATAAAGTTAATTGTCTTGGAACCCGCACGAAATTAATCGAAAGATAAATAGGAGGAGTTGGAAGAAAATTATCCACTTCCCTCCATTGCAAAGCGGGAGACAAAAAGATCTGGTAGACAAATGTCCACCGAAGTAAGACTATTACAGCTGGACTAATTCCAGGTGTAAGGCACCATGGAGAGTTTAAATACTAATTGGTCCTAAACTTGTGAGCTGATTAAACTTGATTCCAGTAGTAGGTATGGCAAAAACGCTTGAACGCACGGAAGTTATCCCTGGTTTCCACAAGGTCTGTGTAGTATACAACTCCAGAAGTTACTTGCAAACTATTAAGCATAATGTTCCGTTCGTTTTGCCAGAGATTGCACTCCCAGAGGATGTGATGTGCAGATTGCTCGTTTTCGTTATACGGCGTTGAACATTGACACAGAGGCGAGGGTACTAATTTAAAATAGAATAATTTGCTCTTAAAGTTACCATGGCCAGTTAAAAATTGTGCCATACAGTGATCCACCTCCATCCACGTCTTCTCCAAACGATCACGAACGCAAGGAAAGAACTGGTGGAGGTGGCGGCCCTTAGTTGTTGTATCCCAACTGCATTGCCACTCGTTCAAAAGATCTTCGTAAACAACAGATTGAGGTTTAAATAATCTAGTGATTCTATAGCGATCTCGCGGTTTTAGGAATTCGGTGGTCATGTCCTCTCGAGTAGAATAGTACATTCCCGCGCGTCTCTGAATCTCTAAGTCGACCGGGAGCACACCCGCGAGTACCGGCAGGGCCTCGGTACTAACCGTGCGGTATGCTTTACATAAAAATATCAGTGCCAATCGTTGGCTCTGAAGTAATTTACGCCGTGCCGCCCCTATCGTGGCCCTGTCGGCCCACACCGGTGCGCCGTAACACATGGATCCTAAGTACGTTGCTCCGTATATGATTTTTAACGTATTAAAAGAGAGACCCCACGTTAAGGTCGATATTCTTGTCAACGCATAAAAATTACGTTTTGATTTTTCACCGACAGTTTTAATATGTTCGATAAACGGGAAATTCCTTTCTAGCACTAACCCGAGGTAACAAACCGACTCTTTCCTCTTAATTGTTGTATCATTAAACTTAATACGTGGCGGCGCTTTCAGATTACCTTTTAACAGGAGTTGGTAGGTTTTTTGAGGGGCAAACGTAAGCCGATTCCGTTCGCCCCACTCAGAGATCAAGCGCAGACATGTCTCCGCCAGGTTCTCAAGTCCAGCCCTAGTGTTTGATTGTATCAGCAGGAGCCCGTCATCCGCGTATCCAGTTAATGAACATCCGCTCGGGAGAGGTAGCTCGAGGAAGTCGTCAAAGCCTAAATTCCACAGGTATGGACTTAGAACTGACCCTTGAGGACAGCCTAATGTCAGTGTCTTCGAAAAATTGGGTTATTAATATTTTTTAATTAAAACACTATAACATATTATTCTGATTAATATTTTAGGATAAATTACTATATAATCGTTGTACAAATGACTGACAATAATACAAATATTTATTGGATACGCTAAAAGAACTACAATGTACAAAGCTGTGACGTCACCACCACAATTCAGCGCGCGTGCAACAGAGAAAGCACGACACATGAAAAAGCATAGAGATTATCAAATTGAATATTTTGTCCCATATCAAGTTGTCACATGTTCAAGCTGTTGCCTTGTATAAATAACTGACTAACTCCTTTGAATGTTGCTAGTCATAGTGGTAAGATCTTCGCAGATGATTGCTTTCTGGTTTATGCCCTCGTTAAATATTCCCTGTGACGTGTACTGAAATGGAATTTCGAATGCTTCGAGATCTATTTACATGTTCACGTTTGTGGCTTACATGCCTACGTACACCTGAGCACTAAGACATAGATTAAATAAATACAAAAGAGTTTATCCACAGATAGTCACGTAGGTTGATTGCCTCCACAGGTGACAGGAGGGCTGGCTCTTTCCTCGCTCAAAAATCAGCTTGATAATACAGCGAGGAAATGCAGCAAGGAGAAGGACAAGGTCTTTTTGATACATAGTTTGCTTTCATACTTTTTTTGACATTCACATACTAAAATAGGTACCTATTTAGCGCAATCCTGAGACACATTAAAATACTTACACTTCATAAATATAATCTTAAAACTATTTTTATTAAGCAGGTGTGTTATTTTTGTCCAAAAAATGTTTTTTTTTTGCTATTGTAGCATCCCGACGAGGTTAGTACCTAAAATAATATTACCGCGGAACCCACATTTTCAATTCTGTATCGAGATTTACAACTCTTTACCCTTGCGTCAATGTGTCCATAGAAAAAAAAACCTTAAAAATCTTTTTAAATGTATACCTGAACATCTGTCACGAAGCCACAATTCCGAATTTAGGTACTAAATTGACACAACGCTATGTTGTAAATGAGTGGTATAACAGATATATAGGATTGTGTAAGCTGTATAACTTCGATAATTTATTTATTTATTTATTTATTTAGAGTTGCCAACAGAGTTTACAATAGTACATGTTATATAGTAAAAAAAAAATGAGTGATATTAGATAATTGCGACTCTAATAACAGGCAACCACATCATGTGCCACAGGTACAGTGTAACATATAATAATAATTTAAAAAATGAGATCAAATGTAGAGCATACTAGAGGTAGCACTTAAACAGAGGTTCAACAACAATAGACGTAAGTGGTAATATAGGTAAAACATGTGTAAATAAATCAATGAATATAGGGTTCAAGAGTTTATGTTATGTTAGAAACATTAGAAATTTTGTGCTTAAATTTATAGAATGAATCGTGAAATATATCGAGATCACTAATTCGATCCACGAATGTGTTATACAGACAGGAAATACGAGTATACGAATACGATAATAAATTAGATAAATATTCGGTCAGTTAAATCATGATGTGTGCGAAAGCGTTCCCGTGCCATGATGATGAAAATTTATGTATTAACAAGACCGGTGGCCACAACCGCCGAACCAAAAGCAGACCATTTCTGGATCATTCACAGAGGATACTAATGTGACCACGATATCTCGGGTAACCTTAGGTACCTTAGATACAGCGTGGTTTATTTTTTTTTACACTTTTTTATTTTTATTTATTTTCAGTAGCTGCCATATTTTTAAACTAATCCAAAACAGTATTTTTCTTTGGTATGTTTATTAGGTATATATATTACTTGTAGGTTTTAATTTTACAAAGGCAATTACAAAGTTATGAAAACCTTCGTATTGCCAGTCTGTATCTTCGCACAATGTATCCACTGTAAAATTACCAAGGTTATGCATAAGATAATCTAAGCCGTTTTCACCCTTAAGCGTACTACCATAACAAAGGCTCTCCCATAACACCATCTTAAGGTATTTTAAACTTCAAAAGGGGTTTGTTCACACAAGTCCCGCCGCTTGTAAACACTGAAACTTCAGTTTTCATTTGTAAGGGGAGAACAACATTTGAATAAAGAGCTCTAGGGTTTAATTTAGTGGTCCCGATCCGATATTTCGAGTTTTATTTTATTTACAGAGCACTGTGCCCTATGTCGGCTAAAAAATACATACATCGCTGTTTAAAACTAAACGTTCCTACATATTAAAATAACTTAATGTATTGGACAAACTAAATTTAGTGTCACTTACCTTGTGGTATTCGTAGCCCAGCAGTCCCGAGGATGCCTCGTTTAGAGGCGAAACACGTGTCGAATACTTTTTTAGATTCGCTTAGTGTCGCGGAGAATTGCATTTTATTTGAGGTCCCATCACTCGTGATAAATAGTTTCTCGATTAACATCTTAGAGGAGTTCGGTGTTGTTGGCTTCTTTTATTATTGATCAAACTTGTTTCGTTGATAATCGAAAAAGTTGACAAGCCGAGGGTCAGTGGTGGGAACTCTTTCCCCATTAGGTTATACTTCTATATTTTGTTCGGTGTACTGTTGGGATGCATAACGTTCGTACCCGCGATCGCTTGTAGCGCCAAAAGTCGTATCGACAAACAAATCGGATCGGATTGTATAAATAAAACGCTTCTAATTAAATTTCAACAAGCTTCACCCACCTGAATAATTAGTTAATATTTATTGTTATGAGATAACATTATTTATTGCCTCGCTAATTCATGTAATATTGTAATTTGGATAAGCGTCGAATGTTATTAACAACTAGCTGTTGCTCGCGACTTCGTCCGCATGGTATTTAACAAAGACAACCGTTGATAACAGCCTGCTCGCCCATTCTGAGCCGGCGGGACGCATTGCAGGTTGTTGCTATCAAACTTAATCAGGCGCTGCGCTGCAACATTGGTTTTAATTTTTTTCGTGAGATCCTATTTTTTTTTTCTAAAATAAAAGTAGCCTAAGTTACTCCTTGTTACATCAGCTATCTGCCAGTGAAAGTCCCGTCAAAATCGGTCCAGCCATTTCAGAGATAAGCCGGAACAAACAGACAGACAGACAGACAGACAGACAGACGGACAGACGGACAGACAGACAGACAGACAAAAATTGTAAAAAAAATTGTTTCGGTATAGGTAACGTGTATACATCCAAATGCACTTAGTAAAAAGCGGTTATTTTTATATTACAAACAGACACTCCAATTTTATTTATATGTATAGATATTGTTTACTTATGTCGGTTTACATACGAAAATATTTTTTTTTCGTTTTTAGCCTTTATAATGTCCGTTTGTGTTATGGAGTTTCGCTCTTGTCTATATTTTCATTACGCCTATAAGTGTGTAACTATAATAATGATACCAGGTATTTTTAAATGCCCCACTGTTGGGCACGAGCCCCTTGAAATGCAAGGAGAATCAGGCCATAGTGAACCACGATGGCCCAGTGCGGGTTAAAGACCTTTATCACGCCTTTCGAGAGCTTCTCTCAGACATGCAGGTTTCCTCACGATGTTTTCATTTACCGTGTGATAATCATGGTTTGAAAATTAGATTCGCCAAAAATCCCAGAGTCGCGAGCTGGGGTTGGAACCGACATTCCCCGTTATCGAAGCAAGCGTGGCTATCAATTCTATTAGGTAAGTTGGTACCTTAACACACATTCCACTTAACCTCCCAAAAACTACGCTCAAACAAGTAAAATGAGTCGTAATCCCAGTAAGCTACTCGAGCCCAGATCCCTGCACCTAATTACTGTTCGGAAACAAAATAAAAGTTGGAAGATAGCACGACCGACTTGAGGTTGCTACCGTCGTTCGGATAGTGATCTTAATGTGAGAACCGCAAAAACTGTTAAAGGAAATCGGGGAAGGTGAGACAGGTTTAGTAATAGACCGATTAAGTCAGTTGTTTTAAGTGGAGTAAGTACCTTTTTTTTTTATTATTACATTATAGGCAAGTATTTGATCTCGATCTTGTTTACGCCCAACACTATTTTTTATTATGCCTATGTTTTTCACGCCTCTATGGTTTTTTTACTTCGCTATGTCACTTACCTTCTCTGTGCAATCTATATTACAACAACTACAATAAATCACAAGAAAATTATTGATTTCAAAAGGATTTTTATTTAAACATTCTGTTGAGAACAAACAGAAAGTGGCGACCGCAAGACAGAACCTCAGATATATCCATACTTATTACGGAAACCAAAAACCGAAGTACCGAAAGCAAGCAAGCAAGCAAGTGCAAAACCACTCCGCAGCCAGGCCAATGCAGATAAGTGCCCTTCCCGTCTTTCCATATAACAATTCGATCCAATACACCCTCTTGACTTGAGTTAACAAGGTTTAGTTGTGTATCAAATTCATCATTTCCATAAAAGTACATATTCATTGTCACGACGCCATTTATGAACAAGTAAGCATAAAAATAAGCAAAATACATTCAATCCGGCTAGTTATTGTAATAAATATTAAAAGGCTATCATCTAGTCATCGTCACTTATCGAGTGAGTAGCTTATTTTCTATAAATTTATGCCCAATTGCGAATATTTCAAATTGGCTTATGAAAAAAAATATATGTACTTATCTAAGTTTGACATTTAAAACTTTATAAAAAATAAAAATCCTACAAGTAATTAATTAAAACGAAGGTAATTCACGAGATATAAACATACTTGCGCCGATCCGTTTCAGAAATCATTGATGCCTGGCGCCTTGATAACAAAATAACTGTTATCATTGTCAACGCGAGCCGCGTGCGACTAGCTAGCCCACGCGACGCTGCCTGCCTATTTCTGCCTTTATGAGGAGCGTGAGAATGCTTTATTTTATCATTTAGTCTACTATAGTTCACTCACTATCTTTGTTTCCATAGCTCTGCTATAAACTTCATTCTATTTATAAAACTAAACATTCAGCAAATTTACATTAAATACATAAATATTAGTGCATAATGAGTAAAGATAAGAGTGATGGAAGCGAAGCTAGTAGGATTGATGCGTCGTCAGCACTACAAGTTCTTTTTGTTAGACGCAGTTCGATTAAAGGCCAAATTACTAAATTCAAAAACTATTTATCCCGCTTAACTTCTAAACAAGTGATGAATCCAACTGAATTGGATGAATTAAATTTAAAATTAAATAAATTTGAACTTTTGTCGAACAGCTTCAACGACTTGCAAAGTCAAATAGAAATTTTAAACTCCAATAATTTGTCTGAGGAGATTGATGAGAGGGATGACATTGAGCAGTCATTCATTAGCAACATAGTCGTTGCCCATAGCATAATACAAAACAACAACCCAACATTAGGAAAGGACAATGTCAACAAGGGCCTCAATTCATCTCTAGTCTCCGCTCAATCTTCTCCTAATCATCAGGACGTGAGTTTTAAATTGCCACAAATTCAGATTGCCAAATTCGATGGCCAATACTTTCGCTGGCTTGAGTTTCGCGACACGTTTACATCATTAATTCATAAAAATGAGCGCATCATGCCCATCCATAAATATCACTACCTCATCTCTTACCTAGAAGGTGATGCCGCTAGAATCGTATCTAATCTAGAAGTGTCAAACGATAATTATCTTACCGCTTGGACATTACTATGTGAGCGTTACGACAATAAACGCCAATTAATAAAACATCACCTAAATTCTCTACTCAATATAAATGCTTTCACTCGTGAGTCTGAACAATCTTTACGTTTCTTAGTTGACCATGTCACAAAAAACCTACGCGCATTAGCAAGTTTAAAGCAACCCACTGAGCATTGGGACGTATTAGTCATTCATATTATGTGCACAAAACTGGACGATTGTACCCTTGCAAAGTGGGAAGAATATCGCAATAGTTTAGATGATATTTCTAATTTAAAACAGTTTCATAAATTCTTAATTGATCGTGCGGATGTCCTAGAATCATTAAACCGGAGTAAATCCCAAGTTCTTGCTAAACCTACACATCTTCGCCAAGTGATTAAACCTAATTATCCACAAACTAAATCATTTGCATGTTCCACTGAAAATACTTCTATCCCAAATTATTCCAAATGTGTTGTTTGTGATGGAGAACATAGAATTTATGATTGCCCCATTTTCCGGGCCAAAAATGTAGAAGATAGAAAGGCTGAAGTGTCTAAATTAAATCTATGTAGTAACTGCCTACGCCAAGGGCATTCTGTCCGTGTTTGTCGTCTAGGGCCATGTCGTGAGTGTAGACGAAGGCACAACACTTTACTTCATATTCCCACCATTTCTACTACTACAAATGAAAGCGCACCTCTGGAATCCATATCCAACTTTTCAAGGCAACTATGCAATGAAGTTGTTCTATCCACTGCCATCGTTGAGGTATGCAATCCACAAACAAACAAGACTGAGAGAGTGCGTGTTCTCCTGGACTGTGGGAGCCAATCCTCCTTTATAACAAAATCTCTTCAAAGAAGATTAGCATTAACTACCAATGCCATTAATAAAATAAACATAATAGGTATAGGAAATTCCACGAACAACCAGGTGACTGAGAGCTGCCTGATCAAATTAATCTCTCTACACAACTCTTTTAACATCATGGCTAACTGTCTAGTGCTTCATGAACTGACAGGCAACCTGCCTAAGTCTTCCTTTGATATAAGTCAATATACTTCATTGCTACAGGAGTTCCAGTTGGCTGATCCTAAATTTAACCAGCCTGCGGCAATTGATATTCTGCTGGGTGCAGACCTATTCTGGGATATTCTTGGTTGCGAGCAGCGTTCTCTCGGTCCTAATCTTCCCAAGATCAGAAGCTCCCAGTTTGGCTGGCTTATAGCTGGTCCTATCCATCCAAACCTAAGACAACCTACTAAACCTGGAGACTTGGTTGTTCAATGTCATCATGCTATTAAGTATGAAACTGATGATGATATCATGAGCAGACAAATTGCCAAGTTTTGGGAGCTGGAAGAGCTGCCACACAGAGTCACCCTAAGTGCGAGTGAAAAGGAATGTGAAAACCATTTTATAGCTCACACTACTCGACTACCTTCAGGCAGGTTTTGTGTTCGACTACCCTTGAAGGAATCACCCAATTGCTTAGGTGATTCGCATACTCTTGCTAAAAGACGCTTGCTTAATCTAGAAAAACGTTTTAATAAACAGCCCACTGTTAAATCTCAATACATAGAGTTCATACGCGAATATTCAAATTTAAATCATCTCTCTGAATCACCTATACTAAAGCCTGACCCATCTTATTTTTTATGTCATCACGCTGTCTTTAAAACCAGCAGTGAGTCTACAAAAACACGTGTCGTGTTCGATGGATCCGCTCCTACTACATCAGGCACTTCCCTCAATGATATCCTCATGATAGGCCCAAACATGCAGGATTCTCTTCTCTCTATTCTGATCAGAGCGCGTCAGTACAAATATGTGCTCACTGGCGATATAGAAAAAATGTATCGTCAGGTGCAAGTACATCAGGATGACCAAAATCTTCAGCTCATCTTATGGAGAGAAGATGAATCTACTCCCATTAAGACGTTCAAGTTGAATACCATAACGTATGGCCTTGCAAGCTCCAGCTATTTGAGCACCAGATGTCTTTGGCAGTTAGGGGAGGAGTGCAAAGATCAGAAAATAAAGGACATCATACAAAAGGACTTCTACGTAGATGACCTCTATACGGGCTGTGATTCAGAGGAAGAACTAGGTTATATACATAAAAATGTCACTGAAGCTTTGAAAGGTGGTTGTTTCAACTTACGTAAATTTAAAACAAACTTACCCTCTCTATTCAATGCTGTTGAAGCGAGTAATACGGAAAAACTAATCACTAGTGAATCCTCTAGCACTCTAGGCATGGGCTGGAGCCCAGATTCCGATGATATGCACTTTTCATTTAAAATCCCTTCAGAAAGTAGCAATGTAACGAAAAGATACATTTTGTCTTCTTCATTCAAGATTTTTGATCCCATGGGGCTGTTGAGTCCATGCATAATTATACCTAAAATGCTAATTCAGGAATTATGGCTACAAAGGTTAGGTTGGGATGAACCAGTTCCCCACAATATTGCGACTGCATGGAACGTCTTTGCAACCTCACTGCCATCTATTGGCAATCTACACATACCCCGACTAGTTTTATGCCCTAATCCTGTTCTAATTGAATTGCACTCTTTCAGTGATGCCTCTCAATCTGCATATGGTGCCTGCGTCTACGTCAGGAGTGTAGACGCAGACAACAACGTCACTGTCAAACTACTCTGTGCAAAGTCCAAGGTCGCGCCAATAAAGGTGACCACTATCCCAAGGCTCGAACTCTGCGCAGCTCTACTCGCAGCTAGATTATGCAAGACTGTCCTTGATTCATTGCGTAGCAAAATCATTTCTTGCTATCACTGGTGCGACTCAAGTGTTGTATTGGGATGGCTAAAGGCGAGTTTTCGAGATTTAAAAACTTTCGTAGCAAATAGAGTTTCAGAGATATGTGACCTGACTAATTCCAATTCATGGCGCTACGTGCCTACTTCACTAAATCCAGCTGATCTCATATCCAGAGGTGTTAGACCAGATCTAATTGAAAATGTTGATATTTGGTGGTCTGGCCCAAATTTTTTGTTATTGCCCGAGTTGGAGTGGCCTATTTTAAACTCTCAGACCAACATAGAACTTCCTGAAGTCAAATCTAACATAGCTACAAATAAAGACGAATCATTTATTGATTTCTTAAAATATTCAAATTTTAATAGGTTAAAAAGAGCCATTGCCTATGTTTTAAGATTCATTAATAATTTAAAAAATCCTGATAATAAGCAACAATCCAGTTTAACCATTTGTGAATTAAATAACGCCTTTTTGTATCTTTGCAACTTATCTCAAAGAGAGTCATTTCCTACTGAATATGCATTATTGTCAAGCGGAAAGTCATTGAGCCCAAAATCGAGTATCCTATCACTGACTCCCTTTTTTGACTCTGAGAACAAAGTTATTCGTGTTGGTGGTAGAATCGAAGCTTCCAATCTTAATTATGAGCAAAAACATCCTGTTCTTCTGCACTCGTCTAATCATTTGACTCGTCTAATTTTCGAACATGAGCATAAACGTAACCTGCACGCTGGCCCACAGCTGCTTTTAACCCTCGTTCGCGAGAGCATATGGCCCATAAACGGCAGACATCTTGCTCGCCGCACTGTACATAACTGTGTAATGTGTAGGCGTCTTCAGGGTAGGACTATTCATCCTCTCATGGGAAACCTACCTACTCAACGCGTCACCGTTAATTTTCCTTTTAATACTGTAGGAATAGATTTTGCAGGCCCATTTCATATCCTAAATCGTAAAGGGCGTGGATCAAGGGTAATTAAATGCTATCTTTGCTTGTTCGTTTGCTTAAGATACAAATGCATACATTTAGAAGCTACTAGTGATCTTAGCAAAGATGCGTTCATTATGACCTTTCGTCGTTTTGTAGCTCGCCGTGGCAAGCCAGCGGAAGTGTTTTGCGATAACGGAGGTAACTTCGTTGGCGCGGCCAGAGATTTTGGTGAATTAATCAAGACAAGTAAAAATTATTTATCTGACTTTGCAAGTGAGGAGGGCATAAAATTTTACTTTTCTCCGTCATACGCTCCTCATTTCGGTGGAATATGGGAGGCTGGCGTCAAGTCGGCTAAACATCATATTAAGCGCGTTATGGGCAATAGTCATCTAACTTTTGAAGAGTTAACTACCTTGTTCGCTCAAGTCGAGGCCATACTCAATAGCCGTCCTATGTGTCCTTTGTCTCCCTCGCCAAACGATTTCCTTGCTCTTACCCCAGGGCACTTTTTAATCGGCCGATCACTAACTGCACTACCATCACCACCAGTCGCTGAGCAAAACTTGAATCGGCTGCAGCGTTTCGCGCGCCTCGAGCAACTGAGGCAACATTTTTGGTTGCGATGGCAAAAAGAATATGTGGCGGAGTTGCAACACCGAACAAAATGGCGTACAAATACCACAAGTTTGAAAATTGGTGATTTGGTGTTACTCCAGGAAGATAATTCACCGCCACTTTGCTGGCGCCTTGGTCGAGTCGAAGCCTTGTATCCCGGACCAGATCACGTAGTCCGAGTTGCCGAAATAAGGACCACCAAAGGATGTCTACGACGCCCCCTGACTCGCCTTTGTCCGCTTCCGTCGGCAGAGGATTTATATGGTTGAAGATCATTTGCAGAGCTTCAACGAGGGGGAGGATGTTTACGCCCAACACTATTTTTTATTATGCCTATGTTTTTCACGCCTCTATGGTTTTTTTACTTCGCTATGTCACTTACCTTCTCTGTGCAATCTATATTACAACAACTACAATAAATCACAAGAAAATTATTGATTTCAAAAGGATTTTTATTTAAACATTCTGTTGAGAACAAACAGATCTCACCTGATGGTAAGTGACGATGAGATCTACGATGGAGCATACTTGCCTAGGTAGGAAGGCGGCAGTAGATAGAGACGCTACATTTACTAGACACATGCAGCGCCACTGATCTGACCCGTCATCCATGAATGGCAACACCGAACATCATGCCGGAACACGGCTAGGACGCTTGGCGACATGGCTTTGTTCAGTGGGTGGTTACTAGCCACGGCCGAAGCCTACCACCAGTAAAACCTACTCATTTATAGACAAAGAAATAATATAGACAGTGTTGTGATAAACATAATGAAGCACAACACATTAGGCCGATTTGCTTCAATTCAATATGTTGTTCGCGACACTTCCTCTATAATACTTCTCCGTCTGAGTCGTGACGTCATTTTATATAGTTTTAATAATCACCGTAACAAGTTGAGCTACAAAATCATGTTCTTATCACGCTATCACCTCAACGAGTTCAGCTACTATATTCACAGGATCTTGGGCCAGTCCATAAACTAATAAACATAGAATCAGAATCAGAATGTTTTTATACATGTAAACCATTAAGTACAGTACTTATGAATCGTTTAGTAGTTACAAAATGCTAAGCTACAACTTTCAACCCCGTTCAGAATACTGTTCCTATGGAGAAGAACGGGCAAGAAACTCCATGGTTGCACTTTTTAAAAAGATCTTTTACATTTTTGAGCAGTACAGTACTAAAAATGTAGGAACGGCTAGGAAGACTTTAACAGCTGGTCAAAAAAAGTACTAACTGTAAGTATATAATTACAACTTAATGGCTACGTAGTTTTTTTTTTTTATTACATTATAGGCAAGTATTTGATCACGAACTCACCTGATGGTAAGTGACGATGAGATCTACGATGGAGCATACTTGCCTAGGTAGGAAAGCGGCAGTAGATCGAGACGCTACATTCACTAGGCACATGCAGCGCAGCTGATCTGACCCGCCATCCATGAATGGCAACACCGAACATCATGCCGGAACACGGCTAGGCCGCTTGGCGACATGGCTTTGTTTAGTGGGTGGGGACTAGCCACGGCCGAAGCCTACCACCAGTAGAGTTGTCACCTGGTTGGCACCACCCAGGGTCACGTGTAGGGTATCTCGAGGGTACTTAATTCTCCTACGGACGAAGGTGACTCGACCCCCGAGTTTCTACAATTACAAATGACTTTTGTAAATTAAAATTAGTGGGAAGAGGAGAAAAACAGAATCTAAATAATCTGCTCGAACAAGGTCATGTATTCTTCTGAGGAGCCGGACCAGCATCGAACCAGGAATGAAAAACAAAATAGAAACAAATTACAAACCGTACACCCCTTCCCGCAAGTTTATCCAATAATACAAAAACCTTTATAGCATAACCTAAGTTGTCAACTGTACAGCTATCAATCTTCAACACGGATATCCAGGTCCATTAAAGCGATTTTTCTTTAAAAGCCAGGCTTGTAGATCCTACAGATACTTGGTGGTGTGTTCAGATGTTACTTGCTCAAATTAGGAACTTGCTTGAAAATTAATTATCAAGTTTACTTAGTAATTATTCGATTTGATTATTTTTTCAGACAGTAATACAATATTTATAAAAGTGTACTTACCAGAGTATGTACGAACAACAAAATAATAATAACACTTTCTTCGACCTAAACTACAATTGCTGCTTCTTTGGCAATAAGAAAAATACGGGAGAGATATTTAACTTTAATAGTGTTCTGTTGATTTTGATAATAAGGAATGGTTGCTATTTTCCATATAGCTATAGCCGCCCCGGCAAACATCGAACCGTCTCAGAATCAAATGTATGAGAAAATCTATATTTTTTTTTTCTAGTTGTAATAGTTATTCTATTATTAGGAGAGGAGACAATCACTCACTAAAATCGGCCCGCTCGTTCTTGACTTATAAATGGTGTAACTAACACGAGTTTATATATATATATATATATATATATTGTTAGCGGTTCCTATAGAATTATATTAAAAAAATATATGCACGAGGAACCGAGGGTAGATTTAATTAATTAATAAGAATAAAATCACATGAAAACATGTAATTACACAACTAACTAACTCAATTCTTCAATATTTGAATCCAACATAAATAACTCAAATTTAACAATGCCAACGAGCTATAACACGTCTTATCGCTACAAAATCCGGAGAGCAAATGAGCGCAATGTCGGGGTGCGCGCGCCTTATATAGGCACGAAGGCGCGAACTGTCAAACTGTGTTGCCATATCGCTAATACGGCCTCTCCTGACACATGGTCGTCCTCGAACATGTCTTCATTGCTTGGCAGTCTTCATTGCTCGGCTAGTGGGCTCAGGAAGCTTGCAGTCTTCAATGCCGGTCGGATGCGACGTTTGTTGAACCCCGTTGTCCATCTCCAGTGTGAGTGCTCGAGAGTAACTGGCTCTCGCAGCTAGAGAAACTGGTAGATGGATCAGCCGCAAGGGAGTCAAGGCATATTCCTGTTAGTGTCTAAAGACCCGTATACTTCAATTTTGCTAGTCGACTTCGTCATTCGGTTACTAGTGAACCCTATAACGTGGCCTGTCGATCAGACCCACTCGTACGATGACCGTATTCAATCGTACGAGTGCATTCCACACGAAGACCGTATTCGAACGTGTGAAGCTTCCCGACACGCCGACCGTATTCGGACGTGTCGAGGCTTCCCAATACGTTGACCGTAATCACTCGTATTGAGGCATCTCAGTGTGCAGAGCTAGTCATACACATGAGGAATCCAGTGAACCCTATAACGTGGCCTGTCGATCAGACCCACTCGTACGATGACTGTATTCAATCGTACGAGTGCATTCCACACGAAGACCGTATTCGAACGTGTGAAGCTTCCCGACACGCCGACCGTATTCGGACGTGTCGAGGCTTCCCAATACGTTGACCGTAATCACACGTATTGAGGCATCTCAGTGTGCAGAGCGAGTCATACACATGAGGAATATTATGCAGAGAGAGTAGTTGTGCGTCTGTGGTTCACCCTACAGGATCACCACAGGGATCCGTATAACTTTTGCACATATCTTCACTTACCCTCAAAAAAATGCAGCACATGTCTCAGGGCTCCACTCAGACAACCCGCGTGTTGTATCATTACGCCCTTACGATATTCCGACTTTAAGTTGAAATCCTGCATGTACATCCACCAACACGCAACACGGGGCAACAAGTCCCTTTTTCGCTCAGTTAATTTAAGTGCGTTATTCAGTCTGTTACAATTCTAAAAGAAATTCCCAATAGGTAATGACTAAAGTTTTGTAAAGCTTTAATATTTGCCAAAGTTTCAAGCTCGTATGAATGATATCGTGGCTCGGCACCTTGAGTTGTTTTGTTAAAATATAACACAACCAGTCTTTTACTGTACCCATGCATCTGAATGAGAACTGCACCACAACCGACTGAGCACGCGTCCGTTTGCAGCTCCGTTGGCAATAGTCGATCGAAAACAGCAACTATAACGTTACTTCGTAATAACCTAGCTATGGGTACGGTTATAGATGCATAAGCGGATATGTATCTACGGAAGTATCCTGCCAAACCAAGAAACTATCTGACCTCCCATACGTTAGTGGGTACTGGTGAATCTACTAGGGTTTTGATTTTACACTTGCTCGGTCTAACCTGACCCATTAAAATCGTACGACCTAAATATTCCACTTCCGTGGCTACAAAAGTACAAGGCGATCAATATGGTCTTCCATCAGCGGTAATGGATAGCGATCCTTAACAGTGATCGCATTTAGTGCACGATAGTCGACACACATACGATCCTTACCGTCATTTTTCTTTACAAGAAAAATTGTCTGGCATAGGGGGATTCCCCGAGAGATATTAAAGTCTGTAAGGTCCATAACAAATAGGTGTTCCACTCATTATCTCAAAATGCATATGACCAGTCGTTACCGCTGTCCACACAGTGCCAACGATTAGAAACTCCTCAAATTCATTAATGATACCCAATAATCTTTCGCGATCATTACCCTCGAAAGGTGTATTAATTCGTGATTGATCATCTAAGTTAATGAGGAACACACTGCGGTCACTATTTAATGTCGACCTAGGAATTCGAGTAATTCGTTGTTCATTGTTTGCGCGAATGTACTGCACATCGTCACGGTTTAAGACATCGGTCCCAACAAGTACAGGTACATTCATACATTTATGAGTAACACAACTAGTACACTCAATATTTTGGTCACCCATATAACTTAAAACTTGATATGTGGGTAGTTGTGTACATTCAAAATATTTAAGTACAGCTTTTGAAATTAGCGACACTCTGATCAAAAATGAGAAATATATAATGGGTTGATCTGACCTTAGTCAACGCGCTCAGTGCACCAATGAGGCGGTAGGTGACATCCAACGAAGTCGAAGTACTTGCGTGCGATTCACCGATGGTGCCGTCATTCGATCTGGCAGTAACTGGTAGTGGCGCGGGCGGTCGAGGTACAGACACGACGGTGTCAACCGGCGCCACGATTGCACGCTCCACCGACGATACCTCTGCCGACTCGTTGCTTGTTGCGGGTAGACTGCTATTTTCTAGCGCGTCAATGTGTGCTAGAATTATGCTGAGCTGGTCTTGAAGATCTCCTGCAACACTTTTGACCACGCCTATTCCTAGTACTACTTCGAGTGAAGGGTCGATCAGCCATGATCAAACATTTAAAATTTCACTTAAAACTCAACCCAAGCTATCTAATCAACTAATGATTATTTTTCGCTTGCGACCAGAGCAGATGTAGGCTACAGGAGCCTATCCCACTTCTGATGTTAGCGGTTCCTATAGAATTATATTAAAAAAATATATGCACGAGGAACCGAGGGTAGATTTAATTAATTAATAAGAATAAAATCACATGAAAACATGTAATTACACAACTAACTAACTCAATTCTTCAATATTTGAATCCAACATAAATAACTCAAATTTAACAATGCCAACGAGCTATAACACGTCTTATCGCTACAAAATCCGGAGAGCAAATGAGCGCAATGTCGGGGTGCGCGCGCCTTATATAGGCACGAAGGCGCGAACTGTCAAACTGTGTTGCCATATCGCTAATAATATATATATATATATATATATATATATATATATATATATATATAAAAACTGAGAAATCTCTCATTCAAATCGTGGATCATTTCATACTGTGCGCACAAGGCAATCGTGTCATAGCAAGCACTTAAAAGGCAAATTACGTGCAAAACACGTTCGTACTGGCGTTCATGACGATTAACCCAGTGAGTGGCTTTCAATGTAAAAGATTTTCAAATTTCAAAGTCTCCTAGCAAAAGAATTTTATGCTTTTGAATTTTATAATAATATAATTTTTGAACTCTAACTTCACACATCTATACTAATATTATAAATGTGAAAGTTTGGATGGATGGATGGATGTTTGTTACTCTTTCACGCCAGAACGGCTGAACGGATTTGGATGAAATTTGGCACGGAGATAGATTATAGTCTGGAATAGCACATAGGTTACTTTTTATCCCGGTAAAATTTATGGTTCCCGTGGGTTAGATGTTTTAATTTTTCATACTTTTTATCGCGGGTAACACCGCCGGGCGCAGCTAGTATAAAATATATTAGCTGCGCCCCGCGGTGTTACCCGCGATTAAAAAGTATGTCGATGCCTATGTCATTTTCTGACCCCTAAACTACCACTACTTATGCAAAATATCAGGTCGAACCTTTGCTATATGAAAAATTAAAACAAATATATCCCACGGGAACCATATATTTTACCGGGATGAAAAGTAGCGTACGTGCTATTTCAGACTATAATCTATCTCTGTGCCAAATTTTATCTAGATCCGTTCAGCCGTTCTGGCGTGATTGAGTAACAAACATCCATACATCAATCCATCAAAAGTTTCACATTTATAATTTAGTGGGATGATTAGTAACTAGTCAATTGCAAGATTATACGTAAGCTAACCATATACTACATAGTCTACGTACGCTGTTCAATTTGTCATACTATGTGTCTAAATACGTTAACTATGAACTATATAGTTAGCTTACGAATAATCTCGCACTTGACGTACTGAATAAAAAATATGTTTTTTTTAACATTTCACTTGCCATGTCACTGGCCTATAAATCGTACTAAACAGGTCACAAGGAGCCCGATAGTCGATCAACGTATGATCGATCACCGGGTATGATGTTTAGAATTGATTGGCTGCGTTTGTTCAATCGTTTTTAACTGCACTGTAAATAAGTGACAGTAGAGGTATTGTTCAGTAAAAAAAACAAAGATTCAATAGTTAATAGTTGGGGTGTCCTTAAAATACAGAATTATTTAGAAAATACTTTTCCGTATTTGTAATTACTTTAACGCGACGTCCCAATTTCGATACGTCATATTAAAAAAGAAAATAACATTTGATATTATATTGGGAACAAAAGTTGTTTTTTTTTACTTAATAAATAATAAATAAATATCGCCATACGAACACACCAACTATACGGTCCCACTTTAAGCTTAACGCTTGTGTTATGGGTACCGTACAATGGACTGAGGGCGAACTCAGTATATAATACTTATATACATATTGTTACGTGCGGGGGTAATTAAATGCCGATTACGTGAAAATTACTTTAATCGCTCTCCACACAGAAGGCAAAAATAGTACACACCAGTACACTAACTAGTAAACACTCAAATCACAATTCACCAAATCACTTAGAAACACAGTTGTCCAGAGTATTCGCTAGAGTCGCCGGTATAGTCTTCTTAGTTCGCTTCCGAGAGATGTGTTCACAATCGCTTTCAAATAGAAACTGTCTCGTCGCTGGTCCTGCACACTATTTATAATCCGAAAATAGCGAGGGTGGATCTTTCCAGAAAGGTGTCGACAAAAACCCACAAAACAGAAATGTTCCATAAGGAAAATGAACCTTATTTACACGGTAATAAGGAGGGGCTAGAATGTTCTGGTGTACGTAGCTGCATTCGTGAAATCGGTATTATTCCGAGAACTCCCAGTTCCAGGAATTACATTGTCCTCCCCTTTTGTTTACTAATCATTTTAATAAAAATAATACGAGATATATTCGGGAAGCCGGTTGCAACATTGTTGACGATTCTAGATCTTTCTTCACAGATCGATAGGGGACCTTGGACCCAACAATGCGTTTTTGTTTCTAGAAGCTTCGATGACTATTTCTCGAGTTATCGAGTATCGTTATCGATACCTCTTTTATACGCATCGTAACAATATTAAACATCCATGACTCGGTTACAAACATTCGTCTGCTCATCACACAAAGCTTGTGTCCCTACCAGGATTCAAACCCGGGACCCTCGGCGCAGAAAGCAGAGTCACTACCACTGCGCTAATCAGGCCGTCAAACATCGACTCATACTGAAATTCTGACTTCATATAAAGATTATAAATGCGCAAAAAGATGCGCAGGCGGAAGGGTTAGTCCCTATGAATTACCACGTATACAGTATGGTGTTATAAATTGATATTAGATTTATGTGGTTTCATTTGAGTGTTAAGCGTAAATTAGTTGCATTGGTCATTATTTAAACAAACTAATGAACGGTTTACGCATTCTAAGCCTATCCGATGTCGCTCGCGACAAGCTGTCAAAGGTCTTTTTAAATATCTCTCATTTGACAGTTTCAAAATATTCACGACACACTGTCAAGAGGCGTATTAATAAAAAAAAACTATACAACATCGATCGATGCGTTCCAGACCTACAACGCTATAGACAGACACACAGCCAGAAAAAACAAAGGCGTCAAACTGTAACACACCTTTTTCGCGTCGGGGTTTAAATACGAAAATTCAACATCTGCCTTCAAAGGTCCGGTTGACTTTTTTGAACATATTTTAAGTCGCTAACCAAACAGACTATTTACTTTTATACCTGCCTCCGTAAACGTTTCAACACAGGAGTATTTGACGTGGAAATTCACCTATTTACCCGTCTCCGGTACCCAGTAAGATAATTCCCATTAAATAAGCCCCTATTTGCTTGAAACTGTTTATTCTGTTGAATTAAAACGGTAATGGAGATGAGCGTCTTTGAATTTCGGCTGAAAAGGTGAATTTTGAAGGCTTAGCAACGTACAAATGATCTGAGTTAGATAGTATTACCCGCCTTCTGACGCAGTGGGGTAATTATTAAGGACTAGCTGTCCCAGGGAACTTCGTACCGCCTCAGAATCAATGTATGAGAAAATGAATTTATTGGTACTCTATGAAAAATTCGAACAAATCTATCCCACGGGAACTATACATGCTACCGGGATAAAAAAATAGCCTATGTGCTATTCCAAACTTTAATCTATCTCTGTGCCAAATTTCATCCAGATCCGTTCAGCCGTTCAGGCGTGATTGAGTAACAAACATCCATCCATCCAAACTTTCACATTTATAATACTAGCTGCGCCCGGCGGTGTTACCGGCGATTAAAAAGTATGTCCTTTTTACCGGGATAAAAAGTAGCCTATGTGCTATTCCAGGCTATATTCTATCTCCGTGCCAAATTTCATCCAGATTCGTTCCGCCGTTGTGGCGTGAAAGTGTAACAAACATCCATCCATCCAAACTTTCACATTAATAATATTAGTGGGATTACTGTGTAATTTTTTTTTCTACTAAGCTATAAGTAGAAAGAAAGAAAGAAAGAAATAAATTTCTTTGTGAAAACACATTTGAACATAAATAATGTACATTTGAACATAGGTCCCATATGGGACTACAAGTTTGGGTAATATCCAAATGATTGACACAAATTGGCCCCAACTCAGCATGTGCTGATTGTAGAACAACCAGCGCTGGTCTTCCGTTGGAGCCGTTTGGTGACTTCACGGCACAGACATACATACATAAGTAGTTGTTAGGAAGGTCTATATTGCGTTGTACGAACTCTGTGCTGTAGATGAGCCATTGAGGTCACCTTCTCATCCGGAGCGAGCCTGATTGTCCGCATCGCTGCGACTCGCCATTGTTTTTCTTCCATTTCATACCACCGGTATATGTTAGAGTGAGCCAAGAATAATAATTTCAAAAACTCAATCCAAAAGTTGCCAGGATGAGTAAGATATGGTTACAAGTCCATTGGTAGATAGCGTTCCGATCCGGTTGTAGAGTTAAGAAATATAATGTAATGGCCCCTCAGCGTATCGCCACACACTAACGACTCAAGTATCCCAGTTTACGGTTTTCCTTGTGTCAATGTGCCACCCGAACCGGTAATGTTTATACGATTAAAGTTTACGGCCTTATAATAGTTAGTTAAGGGTTTCGAAGGCCAGTGAATTGGCCTAACGAGCAGGCCTAGGCCATTAGCGGTCGAGGTCAGCTTAACACTATTTGGGTTCTTGGATTAAATGAATAAGCTCGTTGACTGGGTAACACGAGACACGTTTAATTAATAAGTAGCCACGACTTTGTACTAGTGAATTTTCTTTTTTACCGACTTCAAAAAGGAGGAGGTTCTCAATTTGATGTTTTTTTTTCATGTTTGTTACCTCAGATCTCCGTCATTTATGAACCAAATTCTTTTTTTTATTTGGTATACTAATCTATCCGCCGATAGACGTCCACTGCTGGACATAGGCCTCCCCCAATGATTTCCACACATCACGGTCCTCCGCCACTCACATCCACTGGCTTCCTGCTACGCGTGTGATATCATCGGTCCACCTTATGGGCGCCGTCCTACACTACGTCTTCCGATTCGTGGTCGCCATTCTAGAACATTTCTTTGATAAACCTGTGGGTACCATTTATGTCTTGGTATAAAAGGATGTCTACAGGTGATTCAAAAAGGGTACACTAACATTTGAACCTGTGATTCTTTAGAGATTTGTAATCATTATGTGATGTCAGAATTTCGATAAGACTTTTTTTAAGTCTCATTGGTCTCCACCGCCGTGGCAGACCAAGACGAAGACGGTGTGATGATCAGGACACATTGGCGTCTAAAATGTGGCCACAGCAAGCAATAGACAAGAACACGTCCCGTCCCACTGCTAGGCAAAGGTATCCCCAGCACTCTACTCTATCGGCCGAAACACGTCCACTGCTGGCCATAGGCCTCCCCAACCAATTATTTATACACACCTACTACTACATAGCTACCTACCACATAACATTTAGACCTAATAAGTGAACCCTTATACAATTCAAGGAACTCAACAAACCAAAGCATTTGCACGGAACTTTTATTTAAATAAATAATTAGACAGACGACCGATACGTCAGGACAAAGGACCCCAATCAAGGGCACGACTTGCTAGGGATGTGACACTTTTTTCGGATAAAAATCGATTATCCCAAAACAGGGATTTATTCAAAAATATCAATGAATAAATACAGCTATAACTTATCTTTAATAAATAAGAAACGTTAAAACTATGAATAAGTTTATTTTAAAATGGCAATCCCAGCAACAGATAGTAAAGTCTGTAGAGTAATTATGAAAATATTATTTAATCCTAAATCTAGTTCCAAATTTGAATGCCTCTCTAGCCAGTTGTTATCTCTGAATAATTAATGCCTCTTTTAATAACACATCCATTCAGAATAATAATTTAAGTGGGACTGTGATTTAAAAAATGATTTCATAAAACAAAATAGTTTTCAGACTCGTGTTTTTTTTTTTCAATTTGCCAATTTATTCGGGGTTTTATTATAAATAATATTTTGTATATATAAATAGTTTAAAATCATTATACTTAGACTTAATTTAAAGCTATATTAGGCGTAATTGGAAATCATAATTACCGACTGCAATATGAACGAAATAATACTGAAGCGAGCTCCCATTTTCTCCTATAAATAATACCAGCCCTTTTTAATGTCCCACTGCTGGGCACGGGCCTCCCCTCAATTCGACGGGGATAAGGTCACTCTCGTTTCTCCTATACACATTTGAAATATTTATTAAAAATACTTGAAAAGATTGAGATGAAAAAAATTACTGATGCGAGTTTTTTAACGCATGGTGTGAGATCAAAGGCCATAGCATTACCATTTAACTATGAATTCTAATAATAAGTATGTGTCATTGAAGTAATATTATTAACCAAAATATTTAGACTAAAGCTCGTACCTATATCATATTGTAAGTGGCCTTAGTTCGGGAAGCATTTTATAGGATCTTTTATTATATAGTAAATTAATAAGAAAATGTATTTCGTACCACAATGCGTATCTGCATAACTAAAACACTTTATAAGTACAGACGTCAACAAAACACGAATCAATTATACCCAAGAATAAACCGATAAAATTATTTTGTCGACTTTTTTTACCATCACTATTTTCGTGTGTGCGTCTTATACAAAAGTGTCTTGGCGTAATTTCCGGGTACCGTATAGATCAAAGAGGCGGTCTTTTTGATAATGTTACTAAGTAGCTTGTTAGTATCCTCTATTAATGAGATAGTAAACCCGCCTTTGCTGCTATGGTAATAATGACCTATGTTATTTTACTCTGTGTACTGTTCCTTTGATTAGAAAGGTCATCCTAAATCAAGAAAACTAATGTAATTATAAGAACATGGCTTAATTTTAGACGGCCTGATTAGCGCAATTGGTGGTGATCCTGCTTTCAGCGCTGAGGGTCCCGGGTTCGAATCCTGGTAGGGACAAGCTTTGTGTGATGAGCATGAATGTTTTTACGATGGATGGAAAAATCAGTTTTCATATACAATTTTTAATGTTTTTCTTATAACACGAAGAATAAAAAAAATATATCGAAGTACTTAGATTCACAAATGCCGTAACAGTTAAAAAAAATTCTCGAAATGATCCACCTTTTTGAAGTTATTTAAAAATGATTCTTAAATAAAGGCTGGTTCCGTCGAACATGAAATCAAATAGGCTCGGATGAACAAGACACGTCGCAATGCACGGAGTCTTGCTGGCGGAGCGCCAAGCGCGCCGCGTGTGCACGCTACTTAAACACGGATTTAGTAGCGTGCACACGTACGAGTTTACACCCAATAGGATATTCTATTACCATAAACTATATCATAAAACTTCGTTACGCTAAGAGATTATTCGTAAGCTAACCGTATACATTTCTTATATTTACGCGAATACTACATCTATATACATACAATATAAATAAAATTGGAGTGTCTGTTTGTAATATTAAAATAATCGCTTTTTACTAAGCGCATTTGGATGTATAAACGGTACATATACCAAAACAACCTTTTTTTAAAAAATTTGTCTGTCTGTCCGTCTGTCTGTCTCTCTGTTTGTTCCGGCTAATCTCTGAAATGGCTGGACTGATTTTGACGGGACTTTCACTGGCAGATAGCTGATGTAACAAGGAGTAACTTAGGCTACTTTTATTTTAGAAAAAAAAAATGGGTTATCACGAAAAAAAACTAAAACCAATGTTGCAGCGCTGCGCTGATTAAGTTTGATAGCAACAACCTGCAATGCGTCTCGCGGGCTCAGAACGCGCGAGCAGGCTGTTGTCAACGGCTGTGTCTTTGTTAAATACCACGCGGGTGAAGTCGCGGGTTGCAGCTAGTATTGAAATAAAACTAATCTTACGGATTTTATTGGGTTTATTATATGTTTTTTACGTTTTCGTCACGTCACGTCGGGGTCACCAATTTGGCGGAAAAGAGAAGATCTTCCAGCCAGGCGGGTGTATGCCTGGCGGGGCGGCCACTATGCCCCAACGGTTATTGTCGGGATCTTGTATATATGGTACGTGCTCCGAAAACTGTCATAGCGCGATTCAGGATTGTATTAAAAATTGTCTATTGTTTCGAATGCGTCTGCAACACTATCTGTGCAGCTTGTGAATGCGTTGAAGATAAAAAAAACTGTTTGAAAGCTTTCAACGACGATTTTTTTTTACTTTCGTTGCTCTCATCACTTTTCTCGTACGATCTGCTGTTGATAAGATGCGTACTTACATACAACGGTTTAATCTCAAGAAAAAGGTCTGTACAATAGGTCCATTACGAAGACTTTCTTACATGCGCGGCCCCCCGAGTGACGTTGGAAGTTTTTCATATCGCCAGAATGCTGTTAGGGAAATTTTGTACTTTTATATACTATTCGTGGATGGACTCGGGGTTTTTTGGTTGTTGTAACGGAATTAAAAGTTTCGTTAGAGACGATTTTTGCTTGCGATAGTTCAAGAACTGTAATGCCAACAGTGCAATTAACAGTACTGCCAACATTAATAGAATCTATGGAATAACCCCCGAATTTATAGACGTTTATAACTTTATAAAACGTCACACAGAACTACGCAAAGCAAAACTTTTTTTACCCAGAATTTATAGACGTTTGATAAAGCTATAAAATCTATAAATTTTAAACCTTAGAGATAAATTAAAAAGATAATACCGCCTTATAAGCTCACTGTTCTTCAAAGAACTTCTTTTGTTAAAAAAAAACATTTCGGGATCGGCTTAAAACGGAGTTTTTGTTTTAAATCACAAATGGCCACAAAATTATATCGGCCTTACATCTCTACATTATGGTCTAAAGTAAATCGATGCCATCACCTTGATGTGTATCCCCATACCGACCCTATTGGGTGACAGCATGATATTACTTAAGACCAGCTTAAGTTACAAGTGAAAGCAATTTCTGAATAATAATTTGTGTGCTTAGATTTTTTTTTGTTTAGTCTATTTTAGTCATTAAAAATAAATAAATAGGCTTATTTAAAAATAGTTAACAACGTTGTAAGGGACTGGCATCACCGGAGATTGACACTGGCAGGTGGGTGACAGGCGAAGAAAAAAAAGGTATTGGAAGAAAAAGGCGGGGAAAAGGAAGAACACGAAGAAAAGTTATCATTACTGATTATTGGTTTTAAGTTATATAAGGTTATAAGGCTTATAAGGTTTATAGTTTTGTGACATTATCAGTGTTTTCTTTCTCAAGCTTAAGCAATGTATTATTAACGTGCAACAGTAAAGGAAATCAAAATAAATCAGTATAGCTTGACTTTTCGAGTTTTCCCAAGATGTCCGGTAAATTTTCCCGAAAAAAATATTCTGATTCCGATTCTGAAAAGGTTTTCATAATTATTCAATGGAAATATCACACCAATATATTTTAAAGTTGTTGCAAGAAGTATGTTTTAAAATAAATAGTTAAAATCCACAAGCATAATATTACAATATAATAATTTGTGCTGTGGTCCTAATGTTAGCTTATTGTATTTACTCGCCATACTAATTTAATTCTAACTGGTAGGTAGGTAATTGGACCTATTTTTAGGTTTACTTTCTTTTTAATATTTTTTTAATTGTATTCTTTTTTTATGCACGAACATTATAATCAACAGAACCAAACTCGCATCAAAAAAAAACACAAAAAAAGAATACAATTCAAAAAATATTAAAAAGAAAGTAAACCTAAAAATAGGTCCAATTACGTACAAGGTACACAGTCGCTGTTATTCTTTCAATTGTACCACACACGAGTCCATATCCGCCTTAAGTATCGTCCAGAAAATAGCCACCCACATAATTCCAGAGGTCGTGACGACATAGCTCAGTTTTGGGTCACATCTCCATTATTATGGACATTCTGATCACACGCTACCCGGCTTCAGACATCTGAGACGGGAGCGTACCATGAACTATTAATGCGACTCAAATCACGACGATCGACGGCGACGGCCTGATTAGCGCAGTGGTAGTGACTCTGCTTTCTGCGCCGAGGGTCCCGGGTTCGAATCCTGGTAGGGACACAAGCTTTGTGTGATGAGCACGAATGTTTGTACCCGAGTCATGGATGTTTAATATGTATATAAGTATTATATACTGAGTTCACCCTCAGTCCATTGTAAGGTACCCATAACACAAGCGTTGCTTAAAGTGGGACCGTATAGTTGGTGTGTTCGTATGGCGATATTTATTTATTATTTATTTATCACGATCTCAATTGTTCTACAAATTTGTACCAACGGACATAATGTTCCAATTGAGGTCCTGATTTGAGTCGCTTTAATAGTTTATGGTATTGGGGCTGATAGAGGCATAGGTACCTAACTAAACCAGACGCCTATAGTTTGTGTCATATCAATGTACCGGTCTGAAACTAGGCTTTTCGGAATAAGTGAAATGAATACTGACTATTGCGCAATCATTTGTAGCCAACTAAAGCCACACACAAACTTAGTTGCCCCAACTGACTATTGCGTAGTCAAAACTTCAATTTGTCAAAAAAGTTTGTCAAAACTACATCGACACACGTAAACCAAGGTGCCCCAAGTTGAATATTTTTTTTTATTCAGGCAACTATAATTTCCGTACAACTACTCCTTCAAAAGCGTATACTTACATCACACTAATATTATAAATGTGAAAATTTGGGTGGATGGATGGATGGATGGATGTTTGTTACTCAATCACGCCAGAACGGCTGAACGGATCTGGATGAAATTTGGCACAGAGATAGATTATAGTCTGGAATAGCACATAGGTTTTTATCCCAGTAAAATGTATGGTTCCCATGGAATAATAAAATAAAATAAAAAATAAAAATAAAAAGCCTTTAATCCTTCTACTTAACTTACATATCGTGAATTTATAATTAAAATGAATGAAAGTTTAATTAGTATTTGTAGAAGTCGCCTCTTCGGCGTAGGCCTCCCCAATAATTTTCCATTTTTCCCTATATCTAGCTTGTCTCATCCAGTCCGGTCCACATCTTTGCATAAATATGTCTTTCCAACGTTTTCTTGGTCTACCTTTCCTTCTTTTCCCATCTCTTGGTAACCATTCTGTAACTTTCTTTGTCCAACTATCGTTCTTCATTCTACAAATATGCCCAGCCCAATTCCATTTCAAGTGTCTTATTCTTTCTATTATGTCCGTTACTTTAGTTTGTCTCCTTATTAATTCGGATGTGATTCTGTCAGAAAGTCTAATACCTAACATGCTTCTCTCCATTTTCCTTTGCTGGATAGCTAATTTGGCTTCGTCTTCCTTCCGTAAGGCCCATGTTTGGCATCCGTAAGTCAGACATGGGAGAATGGTTACCTCGTATAGTTTTGTCTTTGTTTTTATGTTTATATCTTTGTTCTTCATGATCTCTTTCAAACTCCAGTATTTTTTCCATGAAATAGCTATTCTTCTGTTTATTTCATTTTGTGTGTTATCTTTCAATGAAATAGATCTGTTTTAATTTTTCATAGCGCAAAGCATCGACATGATTTTTTGCGCGGGTAACACCAGGGCGCAGCTAGTATAAAATAAATACTAAACACGGTAATAGAAACACCATAGGTAATCACTGTAAATTATAATACCTATAGGTAATCAGTACTACATCGTAATAATGGTGAAGATTGAAATTCATCCGCAAATTACTGAAATCAAAACCAAATTGCGGCGCTTAAACTTATTAACCGTAATTTTGTAAATAACAAAAATATTCTTGTAACTTCGAAACCGCGGCGAATATTTTGATAAATCATTTATGTTTAAGATTGTTATAATCTAATTGTAAATTTTGGCTTGTTTTATTAAATCCAACTAAACCCTATGAACCAGTGATAGCTAAGTTGGTAGAACACTTGCCTCGGTAACGAGGATCGCTCCTCTGCGGTTTCTAGATTTCATGTGCGAATCTCATTTTCAACCACAATTATCACTTGCTAAACGGTGAAAGAAACATCGTGAGGAAACCTGCATGTTTGAGGGTACCCCTTGACGGATGTATGAAGTCCGCCAACCCGCACTGGGCCAGCGTGGTGGACTATGGCCTAATCCCCCTTGCATTGAGGCGAGGCCAGAGCCTAGCAGTGGAACATTAAAAAGGGCGACGAAAATATTGCAAACTCCATAGATTCATATTATTTGATAAAATACAATTTATCTGGACAGGTATAGGATATTTTTTCGTAGGCGCGGCTCATAAATTGGATTATAAAAGCCGATAAATTCAATTTCGGACCTGTTTCGTAGCGTCAGCAAGTACAATCAAGATTAATAACTCACGAGATAGAGCGTTGTATCTAATTTTTGTAATATCAGGCCGTCTAGACGGCTCTCGGAGAGTTCCGTAGGTAATGTGTTTTTGTTGACGGCACTAAGATGGTTTAGTAATGGATTTATTTGTTCGCTTTTATTTTCTTTTAGTAAGCAGAAAAGGTCTTATACAAAGTGCTATTGAAGGGCTTAAGGGTTGTGTCAGCTCTAACATTAGAGTTCTTAAGTCTATTCCAATTCTTTCTTTTAAGCTGCTTACACTTTTATGGAACTACATAAGGATTGTTATGTGTCATAAGTCGAATTACCAGGTATTGGATCACAACATTTTGTAGCAGTCATTTTTTGAGGACCCGAGAAGCAGTGATAGCCAAGTTGGTAGAACGCTTGCCTCGGTAACGAGGATCGAACCTCTGGGATTTCGAGATTTCATGTGCGAATCTCATTTTCAAACATGATTATCACTTGCTAAACGGTAAAGGAAAACATCGCGAGGAAACCTGCATGTCTGAGAGAGCCCCTCGAAAGACGTGTGGAAATCCTCCTCGCATTGAGGGAAAGCCCGTGCCCAACAGTGGGAAATTAAAAGGGCTGGTATTATTATTATTTAGAGGACTAAAATTGGCACAGTCAGTAGTGATCATGCTTTCTGTACCGAGGGCCCGGGGTTCAAATCCCGATGGGGGCTTTTTTTGGGGGGGGGGGGCTTTGTATGATCAGCACAAATGTAATAATATACTGGGATTGTTATTGTACAATACCCATTCTATAAGCGTTGCTTAGTGTGGGACCACACAGTTGTTGTGTACGTCTGTTAAAACAAATACTAACTTTGACTTTTAAATTTCATTCTTATCTTCGGCACAATTATATTATCTATACATGTATACATCTATACATATAAATAAAATTGGAGTGTCTGTTTGTAATAATAAAATAACCGCTTTTTACTAAGTGCATTAGGATGTATGCACGTTACCTATACCGAAACAACATTTTTTACAATTTTTGTCTGTCTGTCTCTCTGTCTGTCTGTCTGTTTGTTCCAGCTAATCTCTGAAATGGCTGGACCGATTTTGACGGGACTTTCACTGGTAGATAGCTGATGTAACAAGGAGTAACATAGGCTACTTTTATTTTAGTTAAAAAAAATTGGATCTCACGAAAAAAAATTTAAACCAATGTTGCGGCGCTGCGCCTGATTAAGTTTGATAGCAACAACCTGAAATGCGTCCCGCGGGCTCAGAACGCGCGAGTAGGCTGTTGCCAACGGTTGTATCTTTGTTAAATACCACGCGGACGAAGTCGCGGGAAACAGCTAGTAGTCGATAAAAAAATACACACTAGAATGTAACCTTTTATCGACTGTAATATAATTGTTTTATTACTGAATATTTGAAGCTTAGATACTGAACTTCGTATGTGCGGGGATGAGGTGCGGGGTAAGTAATGCTAGCGGGGAGGCGGGTATCGTAATATATTTTTTTTCGTCTGAAGGTTGTACCAGCACGTCAAGTGCGAGCTAACTGTATACTTTATAGTCTACCAAATTTAGACATATGGAGTTTATTTGTGTGGAGAATTGAATAGCGCCTCTAGCGGACGGTATTCAAACCTTTAAATTCTCCATACACAATTTCTAAATTCGGTAGACTATAAAGTATACAGTTAGCTTACGAAAAACCTCGCACGTGAGGTACAGCAGAGGCTATTCCAAACTTAAACGTATTTAAGATGTTGATAAGAGCAGAAAAATATATAAGATTTTTATGTTGATCGTGCTAAGCTGTAGGGTTCAGATTTGCAAAGTCATACCCGTTCACGGGGCGACTTTCAAGATATTATCGGGGATGGACGATTACAGATAGGGGTACGTTAGGGGCAGTTAATGCTAGCGTTATGTAAAGAATACCGTATTCTGTAATCATAATAATTTATTGATTTCTTACATTTACGCGAATACTACATATTAAAATAAAACTATTGTTTGAGGATTTTATCGCGTTTATTTTTTGGTTTTACGTCCCCGACGTTGGACTGCGGTGCGTAGGACTGCGGTGGTTGTCGTCCTAGTGTGATGACCCATGAGTTGTCTGAACTTTAATACCATTGCTTTCAAATTAGAGTGAACATTTATATTTTTTTAGAACACCCAAATTATCTTTCGATTAATTTCGTGCGGGTTCCAAGACAATTAACTTTATCCCGGGACTTGCCGAGGGTCAAACCTCGGTGTCTTAATTGGACACCACTGTAGATCCTGGCTTGCAGGAGTAGCAGTGGGAGTGCGTGGCGGGCCTAGTCCCATAAAAAAAACACCCAAATTAGTAAAAGCTAGTTTTTAAAAAGGTTTTTTTTCAAATATAATTTTCTTTATAAATTATCTCAATCTACAATGTTTTGTTGAAACACAATCTGAATCGTTAATGATTTTATTCTTTGAATTACTTTGGCGAGCAATCTCGAAATTGCAATCTGCCGAACAAACACTTCTAAGACAAATAACGCTCAAAGTTTCAGATAAAACTAATGCTGATCGCCAAACAAAGGATTACAGAGATTCTAAAAAGCACTTTGTCAACAACAAATAATAGTACCCAACTCCAATTTGTTGTCGCATTAAGATGCCAAGAGCGTGTTGATTATGTGATAGGGTTCAGTAGCAATTCTTCTTTTTCTTCTTTGTTAGTAGCATTTGCAGCTATTTGCCACAATTCTGCCAGTGTCCGTGTTGGCAAAAATATGGCCAGTGGAGTGAAAGAAGAGCCTTTGCCCTAAGTGGCTGATATCTTAAACAAATGTCCAGAGACCATATAGGAAGGCACATTGTTAGTATATTGGTTCGACAAACAAAACCCAGGTTATTTGTAGGTGTAGGTATACCCATATTCAATTTACAGTTTTATATTATTCATATTTACGAATTTATATTGGATGTAGAAATTATTACTGTCTATCATTATTATGAAATCAACATTAACAACAATACAGTCCAGTAACTTACTTTTTTTTTAAATATGTCGTAATTTTTTTTTGTTAAGTATTCTACTTTAATTTAGTTACGAGTTTATGACTTAAATTCATAAATAACAGAGTAAGTAACAGAAATAAAACCGTTTCCGATTTTAGTAATCATTTCTAGAACCCCAAAATCGTCGATACAAGCGCAGATATCGCGAAAACTATACCGATAAAGTTTTTGGAAAATGCGAAAAAAATATGTTATCTCCTCCTTACTTATATTGTAGGCGGGATGTTGGCCCAACTTCGCCTTGAAGTGGACAACGAAACTTGTTCCAACAAGGGTAGGGTTACCAAATTTGACCATAATAACCTGGTCTGCGAGAGCGCTCATATCACCAACTGCGTCGATGGAAAATTTGTTAGGAAGAGGTCCAGTTAATTTTGTTGCTTTTATGTGCTATTGTGCGAGTCTTTTGTGCAACTTTGCATGGTTAGGACGTCAGGAGAAGGTGTTTTGCTATTATATGGCTGAAAGTTTCTGACATTTATTTTAATAGTTTCGTTGTGCTATGGCTTTATATAGGGTAGCTCAGCGGGATATGCTTGGCATTATTCGACAAAATTCAAAGCGAAGTGATCCGACAGTAAACCAGAAAAGTGGACATAGCTCAAAGGATTGGTACGCTGGTGGCAGTGGGCTGATCACGATTCCCGAAGAACTAACAACTGCTAAAGTATACAAGTTCTCGAGTGGAGACAACGAATAGGCAAACATAGTGTAGGACGATCTGAGGCCAGATGATGTACTGATGTGCGGAAGGAGGCTGGCAGAATCAAGATACAGAGGGTTGTACACTAAGATCAATGACTGTTTTGAGGGAGGCCTATGTCCAGCAGTGGAGAGCTATAAGCCTGTAGCGACCTTTTCAACCTCGCCACAACCTGCACAGATGGCGCTGCAGATAACATTCAGAACAAATGACGATTCGTCATACGATCCTGAATCGCGCCATAAGAGTTTTCATATAACGTAAAATATATACAAGATCCCGACAACTGCCATCTTCCCTTTACATGCATTTCACGTCCATGAGATATACATGTATAAGTTCGGGGGTATAACTTAAAATAATTTTCATTAAGTAACTTCCCACGTAAAAGATAAATTTCCCCATAAAAAAGATAATGTCCCCAAAATGCACAATCTCACTTGAATTAAGGCCTAATTTCCAAGGCAATTAAGGTCAGTTAACACCGGAGCATGCGTTCAACTGATAAAAAGGGTCGTCATTTTTAAATGTCTCTCCCCCCATCCTGCATAAAATCAACTGGGGGGATGATTTTACGGAGATAGAAGTATTACGCAGAGGAAACGGGCAAATGAACCGAGAATACGATTATTTCTGCCTGAGACTCGCGAAAATTTATACGAAGCGCTTGCCTTTATTTAACGACTCAGGGTTCGAGTTGAGATTCGCGGATACAACTCGCTTGTCCAATATCTGATTACAGGTAATAATAATTCCAGCCCTTTTTAATGTCCCACTGCTGGGCACGGGCCTCCTCGCAATGCGAGGGGGATTAAGCCGTAGTCTACCGCGCTGCCCTAGTGAGGTTGGCAGACTTCACACATCTTGCGAGGGTTTCTCTCAGACATGCAAATTTCCTCATGATGTTTTTCCTTCACCGTTTAGCAAGTGATAATCGTGGTTGAAAATGAGATTCGCACATGAAATGAAATCCCAGAGGTGCGAGGCGGAGTTTGAATCTGCGATCCTCGTTACCGAGGCAAGCGTTCTACCAACTTGGTTATCACCTGATTACAGGTGTGACATTGAAATAAAACTAATTTTACGGATTTTATCGCGTTTATATTATGTGTTTTACGTTCCCGACGTTTTGGCTGCTTTGCAACAACTGTGGTCACGGGAGGAAGTTAGTTTTATTTCAATGTGTAGTATTTGCGTTAATATAAGAAATAAATATACAGGTGTGACTTTTGATTAATATTCATTGTGCATTGTCCACGAATAGCGCAATCTATATATTGTTAGCGGTTCCTATAGAATTATATTAAAAAATATATGCACGAGGAACCGAGGGTAGATTTAATTAATTAATAAGAATAAAATGACATGAAAACATGTAATTACACAACGAACAAACTCAATTCTTCAATATTTGAATCCAACATATCCAACATAAATAACTCAAATTTAACAATGCCAACGAGCTATAACACGTCTTATCGCTACAAAATCCGGAGAGCAAAAGAGCGCAATGTCGGGGTGCTCGCGCCTTATATAGGCACGAAGGCGCGAACTGTCAAACTGTGTTGCCATATCGCTAATAATATATATATTCAACAAATTTGCGTTAGGTACACCATTTATAAGTCAAGAACGGGTGAGCCAATTTTTCATGCTATTTGTTTTTGTTTTTAATTTGTCTCCGTCCTAGCATAATAAGTAATAAAACATGGGAAAAGTTCACAAGAAAAAATAATGATAAAGATTATTGATTTTCTCATACATTTCGCCGGGACACCTGGTAATTAGTAAAGATTTCACGCATTCCTCTTACAAGCGCTTATGTTATGCAGGATTAAAATTTTAATAATGTATGAGGCCGGGTATCTTTCAAAGATTTCCCCCCGTCAACAAAAATAGGTAATTTGACCTATTTTTTTTTGTTGACGGGGGGGAAATCTTCGAAAGATACCAGGCCTCTGTGTGGGAGAGGGCCGGGTTATGTGGGATTGTTGGAGGGGCTCCGGGATCTCCAAACCGAACGCACCGGTGCCCCTCTTGTGCCACGTCGTCGTCACTCTCGGGGGAGCAGATGTTCGCTCCCCCTGCGCCCTCGCTGCGCACGGCGGCGGGGAGCCACGCCAACCGCCGTCCTCCTCAGGCGTCGGCATCGTCACCGGACGACCGGGGCCCACACCCCAGTCGTACGAGCTAAGTACCTACCGCTCTTCTACCACCAACGTGTTCCCACCCGAATATCAAATGACCTCAATTAGCATACTGTGATTCAGGCATGCATTTGTTTATTTGACGCAAAATACCCAATTTTCTTGTACCAACTAAAGTTCATCAGTATTTATGATATTTGCCAGTTTGCCCTTAAACAAGCTTAATAATGTCGTTATTTTTATTATAATGGCCGGAGTATATTTATAAAGGCACTCAGGGGCAGCGTAAATGGTATGCAGGGGCAAAGAGGTTCTTATGAATTGCTCAAATGTGGGGTCTATTAAGTTATGATGATGATGATAATGAACAGACGAGTCGAGACTAGACGAATAAATAATAAATGTAATGATTGCCAAGTTGGTATAACGCTTGCTTCGAAAACAAGGATCGCAGGTTCAAACTTTGGCTCATGTTGCTGTGTTTTTTAGATTTTATTTGCAAATCTCATTTTTAACCACGATTATCAATTGCTAAACGGTGAATGAAAACATCACGATCAGAATATTTTTTATTCATGTAAACCATTAAGTAAATACTTATTTTTCGTCAAAAAAGTTATAAAATGCTCAACTACAACTTTACCACCCGTTCGGAATGCCGTTCCTGTATAGAAAAAGGGGCGAGAAACTCTATGGTTGCTCTTTTTAAAAGATCTATTATATTTCTGAGCAGTACATTGCTATGGGTATGTGAGAACAATGTAGGAACGGCTAGACAGTCTTTAGCAGCTGGTAAAAAAAGTACTAACTCTAAGTATATCATTCAGGATAATGGCTACATGGTTCCAACATTTACAAATTATACGAATGAAAATAAGAAGGAAAAGGGGAAAACAAAATCTTAAGTCTGCTCGAACCAGGCCATTTATATTCCTGAGGAGCCCCATCGTAAGAGCATGTCTGAGAGAACCTAGCTCTCAAAAGTCGTACGAAGTCCGCCAACCCACACAAGGCCAGCGTGGTTGACCAGGGCCTCCTTCCCCACATGCCCCTCTCATTGAGGAGAGGTCCTGGCCTATCGGTGGGACATTAAAAACGTGACATGTACTCCAGGTATAATAATAGGGATGGGATGAAATGGGAGGATGGATCAATAAATAATGCTTTTTGTGATGTTATTCCTTAAATGGTTGCTTTCGCATAAAAAGATTCCTTCACACCGCGATAAATTACAATACGGCTGTATGATCTAATGTCATGAAATATCTGTGAAACAAGTGACAGCGCGATCGTTCACCTCGAGTGATCCACATTTTGACTCAGCGAGGTAACGACTCGGTTGATCAGTACGAGTGGTTAGTGCTAACAGTAATGACCGTTATACGATAGTAATACAAACTGTTATTCGGAGCTAAACTCTCAAACACACAAAGGTTATTTTTGCTTGAAAACTTCAGGCGTACATCTGTTACATCCACAATTGAAACTCGTTATAAAACATTACGGAAACAGTTGTGTTAACATTAATCTTATAAGATTTATAGCTTCAATTAATTACTATAAATGTTCCCGTAATCTTTCTATTTAGGTCGGTCGTTTACGATGTAGTCTAACTGACGTCACTTTATTATAAATGGGCTCTTAGTACATGTTTTGATGGTATCAAGAACGATACTACTCGTATATAGTTATTAGAAAACATTTTACCTTTTAAAAGCTACAATGTGAACTAGTAGCGACCCCAATATTAACTCTATATATATACATTTTACCGGGATAATAAGTAACCTATGTGCTATTCCAGACTATAATCTATCTCTGTGCCAAATTTCATTCAGATCCGTTCGGCCGTTCTGGCGTGATTGAGTAACAAACATCTATCCATTCATCCATTCAAACTTACATATTTGTAATACTAGCTGCGCCCGGCGGTGTTACCCGCGACAAAAAGTATGAAAAATTAAAACATCTATCCCACGGGAACCATACATTTTACCGGGATAAAAAGTAGCCTATGTGCTATTCCAGACTATAATCTATCTCTGTGCCAAATTTCATTCAGATCCGTTCGGCCGTTCTGGCGTGATTGAGTAACAAACATCTATCCATCCATCCATTCAAACTTACACATTTGTAATATTAGTGGGATTACCAGCAAAGGAAAAATACTTAGTTACATTTCTAGCAAAAATACAAATAGGGCAGAGTCATTGACCTTATAAGTAAATGTACGAGACGTACAAGAGAGCCATAATACTTCGTTCAGATTCATTTTCCCCCTGACCTTCGAACTGTACCGTGATAAATGAAACTTGCTCCAACACAGATTGGTTTTCAATGTATTCCATTAATTTACTTCGTTGCCCCACATTATGATTTGTGTACGGAAATAAAAGTATTATTTGTTATATGGAAGTTTTGTCGTTCATCTTTAGCATCGTTTCGACCATGGAAAAAGAATTACTGGTAAGGGCATGTGAGATGACTCGATTGAACAGGCACTCTCGCTTTTCAATGATAGAAGGATGTTAGCTCAGTGGATGACAAATAAATAAAATTGGAGTGTCTGTTTGTAATATTAAAATAAACGCTTTTTACTAAGTGCATTTGGATGTATACACGGTACCTATACCAAAACAATTTTTTTTTTAATTTTTGTCCGTCTGTCCGTCTGTCTGTCTGTTTGTTCCGGCTACTCTCTGAAATGGCGGGACCGATTTTGACGGCACTTTCACTGGCAGATAGCTGATGTAACAAGGAGTAACTTAGGCTACTTTTATTTTAGAAAAAAAAAATAGATCCCACGAAAATAAATTAAAACCAATGTTGCAGCGCTGCGCCTGATTAAGTTTGATAGCAACAACCTGCAATGCGTCCCGCGTGCACAGAGCGCGCGAGCAGGCAGTTGCCAAAGGTTGTGTCTTTGTTAAATACCACGCGGACGAAGACGCGGGTAACAGCTAGTATTTTGATAAAAAACTAGCTATCCCGGTGAACATCGTACCGCCTCAGAATTAAATGAATTCTGCTACTCGGAGTGGAGACTAAATCATAAAATCGTAATCATAAAATTCGGCCAACCCGTTCTTGAGTTATGAATGGTGTAAGTAACACGACTTTTTGTATATATTTAAATAATAATAATACCACCCCTTTTTAATGTCCCACTACTGGGTACGGGCCTATCCTCAATGCGAGAGGGATTAGACCATAGTCCACCACGCTAGCCCAGTGCGGGTTGGCGGAATTCACACGTCTTTCGAGGGGTTCTCTCAGACATGCAGGTTTCCTCACGATGTTTTCCTTCACCGTTTAGCAAGTGATAATCATGATTGAAAATGAGATCCACACATTAAATCTGCGATCCTCTTTACCGAGGCAAGCGTTCTACCAACTTGGTTACCACTGCTTTTTTAAGCAGTGATAGCTTTTCTATATACATATATCTTATATTAAATAACACTCTAAATATTTACTGTTTTAAAAGTTATATAAAAGCCTTATTTATATTAGAATAAGTTTATTATCCGCCACAAAGAAACTAGGTCGAGCACAAAGCGGATTTCACCCCGGCCGGGTCTTACTTAGCAAGTAATTGCATATTATTCTAAGAGTAAGGCCTACCAAGTATCTAACAGCAATCTCCTTGTAAGAAGGTAGCACAAATTGGAAGAGAGACTTAGTGGTTTTTATTTTGGTTTTATTCACTTAAAATTTTGACTACATAAACTTTGGTTTTTTTTTGCCGTGTATTAACTAATCGCGTTGCCTTACAAGGTTGCCTTAGGTATATACCGCGCGCGTACAACTGGCACTTGCGCACGATCGAGGAGTCGCGCGTATGCGTAATAGGTGCAATAGGCTACCTAAGCCTAATTCCCCTCGCCATACCATCTGGTGGGGGACCCCTGGGTTCGTGGACGCAAAGGGCGGGGGCCCTGCGCGTCAGCCAAGCGAACTCGAGGAGGACGGCGGCGTGGTGTGGTCCACGCCGCCGGGCAGAGGAGGAGTCCACTCGTATGGACTACCGCTGGTGGGGTCACGGATGTGTGCGAAAGCGTTCCCGTGACCCCCCCAACAAGGCGGGAGAAGGACCACCGTGGGGTTTTAGTCGGTAAAAGTCCGGCATAACCCGCTTGCCTCCCTCGGGGCTTGCGGGTATCCATGAGGATTTCCCCACGCAAAAAAAAAAAAAAAAAAAAAAGGTATATACCGCGCGTCACGGATGTGTGCGAAAGCGTTCCCGTGCCACCCGTAAACTCGATTTAAGTGTTTGGTTCTTTTTTTACGATGATATATACATAATATTGGAGGTAATTATTTGTATAATAATTATTGTTAATTAGGAAAGAAATAAAAATATTAGATTATCGTGTAGTAATTTTGTTTTACAAGGCTTTTAATTTAGTAATGAATAATAGATTTTTTAATTGTAGTCTTTATTTATTCCAATGCGTTCCTAGGATTGTGTTTCCGGATATCCGTCCATTATCTTTATTAGGTATAGACAAGCAATCAATAAGCAGTGTTAACCATGTTGGTAGAACGCTTGCCTCGGTAACGAGGATTGCAGGTTCAAACCCCGGCTCGCACCTCTGGGATTTTTCATGTGCGAATGTCATTTTCAACCAACATTATCACTTGCTAAACGGTGAAGGAAAACATCATGAGGAAACCTGCATATCTGAGAGAACTCCTCGATGGGTGTGTGAAGTCCTCCAACCCGCACTGGGCCAGCGTGGTGGACTATGGCCTAATCCCCCCTTGCATTGAGGGGAGGCCAGTGCACAGCAGTGGAACATTAAAAAAAAGGACAGAAATTATTGAAATAAAACAATTTTTATAAGGATTCTTTCGCGATTATTTTTTGTTTTTACGTTTTCTTAAAAATAGTTTTATTTCAATGTGTAGTATACGCGTAAATATAAGAAATCAATACTGGAATTATTATATAACTAGCTGCGCCCGGCGGTGTTACCGGCGATAAAAAGTATGAAACATTAAAACATCTATCCCACGGGAACCATACATTTTACCGGGATAAATAGCCTATGTGCTATTCCAGACTGTAATCTATCTCTGTGCCAAATTTCATCCAGATCCGTTCAGCCGTTCGGGCTTGAAAGAGTAACAAACATCCATCCATCCATCTATCCATCCATCCAAACTTTCACATTTATAATATTAGTATAGATAGGTATAGATAAGCAATCAATGACCTAACTTATCGACCTAGAAATATATATATTTTTTTATTTAAATCGACCGACCAAAGAATCCTATAATCGCTGGATATATAAACGTGAAATTGTAAACTTATATTCCTATCACTAGAAAAAGTTTTCAGCTCTCCGCGAGTACTTAAAAACTCATTAAAATTTGCTTGCCACGTCGCCAAAGAAAAAAGAAAATAACTCTCGTGGGAATTTTTTCAAAGGAAAACGCGTGAAACGTGCTCATTTCATTAATTATTTATCGGATAACTTTGAATTCTGATATGTTTAGGATATTCTTTGTGGTTACTCTTTTTAATCTTGTTGTTTCTCTTTGTTGTTAGGCACTGCCAGTCTGGATCTTAATGTGTGTTTTCGAACAACACTTTGAAAACCTTAGGTTTTCTTAAAAACCTTAGGCTTTCTTTTTGATCTTATTAAAAATTATTGACTGGTGGTAGGCTTCGGCCGTGGCTAGTCACCACCCACTGAACAAAGCCATGTCGCCAAGCGGCCTAGCCGTGTTCCGGCATGATGTTCGGTGTTACCATTCATGGATGGCGGGTCAGATCAGTTGCGCTGCATGTGCCTAGTGAATGTAGCGTCTCTATCTACTGCCGCCTTCCTACCTAGGCAAGTATGCTCCATCGTAGATCTCATCGTCACTTACCATCAGGTGAGATCGAGATCAAATACTTGCCTATAATGTAATAAAAAAAAAAAAAAAAAAATTACTTTTAAGATTATAAGTTCAAGTTCAAATATCGAAATATTGAGCCGTTACTTTTCATATATATTGGCACAGGCGGACTCAAAAGCCTATCGAAATTCGCCTGACGTAAAAAATATCATTTTCAAATATTCAATTTCAAAATTATCACGTATTCAATATATTTTAGTATCGACATTGGTTGGACATATGAGTTAACATTTAAACTCATATTTATGATGCATGAAAAAACATTTTCTAAGTGGGTGAGTAGACGGGTATTCTGTAGCTGCCACAAGTTGCCACAAAATTGTGGCGACCAAGCCTTTTGAGTCTTTGTGCCTTTGTGCACGGATCACGGAGATACTCCACTATGCACTAAGTGAGGTAGTTGCTTTTAAGTGGATAGTGTTTGGTACTGCGAGACATTTCTTTATAGGATACCAACATAAAAAAATACACCTTTCCGTGCGGAGGTTTAAGTAATATGGACTTCTTACCAGGTAATCTCAATCTCATAGAATAATACTTTTCATTCCGAAATAAATTAAATACCTAGTGACCCATTGAGAGATAAATCACTTGTCGAATTTATTTTTAGGTTCGGTTTTGTTCCGCGGTGAATTGCGTATTAATGATGACACTCGCTAAAGAAAAATATATTACAAGGCCATAAGGATTTCTCTTTCCAGTATAGATCTATCTGTTTTGGTTCCAATACGTTCTAACAAGCAAAGTCGGTCAGATTTAAAAAAACCACCTAATATAAAAAGATACATCAGACGTACCTACTTTTAAAAAATATATTTTGATACGGACACCTCAGTATGTCACACAACGGTTTCATCTACCCACGCATTAATATTTCACCGCAAAACACACGCTTGAAAAAATAAATTGTCAGTGAAACGAAAAATCATTAACACTATCTGGCAATATTCAAAAATATTTACGCTACAATAAGCTTTTTAAAAGAACATTTTTATGAAAAAAATTATGCATTTTTTGATAGCCCATTTTATAAGGCGATCGCGGGCAAAGGCCTGGTGTTTCTGTCTCCGCCGGTTCCATTCTAGGATGTGTTGTGGTTACTTTCAGCCAGTAGCTATGTATCCATACCTCTATACTTATATTTTAAAAACGTAATGTTTGTGAGTTTTGATGTAGGAGTTAATCCTGAGTACTATAGGCTATGCTATGCTAAAAAAGTAGTGATAGCCAAGTTGGTAGAACGCTTGCCTCGGTAGCGAGGATTGACACGACACGACAAAGACTGCACCCATGTTAATTTGAACCTGTGAACCTCAATACTTGTTTTATCTGCTGCTAAAGTCTGCCTAGCCGTTCCTACATTGTTCTCACATACCCATAACAATGTACTGCTCGAAAATGTAAAAATTCTTTTTAAAAATTCTACCATGGAGTTTCTTGCCCGTTCTTCTCCATAGGAACGGCATTCCGAACGGTTGGTAAAGATGTAACTTAGCATTTTGATATAACTTTTTTGACGATTCATTAGTACTGTACTTAATGGTTTACATGAATAAAAACATTCTGATTCTAATTTTGAACCTAGGGCCTTAGGTACAGATAGCACGATCACTAGCATCAACATGGAGTACATAAGAAAGAAACAGAAGTCATTGGACGTCCGAAAAAAATATTTAAAATTAGAAATTCGCGTTAATCTTCACGCAAAATGTTCGCAGTCGAAATATTCTCGTTAAAAACTTCAAGACAGAGTCGCTACTGAGTTCACGAAACTTTGAAAGGTTCCTCAGTGTTCTATGACGGCGAAAACGCGACTAATGAATAATGTTAATTGGATGAAATTAGTGTCTCGAGTAGTAAGATAAGGCAGCTTCAAGATAAAAGTGGATTATGTAAATATTTTTAATGATAGAATAATAAAACGAATTCTAAGGATTTTATCGCGATAAACGTTCCCGTTATTTCAATGTGTAATAATCGCGTCAATATAAGAAATGTTCTATTTGGTAAATGTTTTATAGCTACACTAGTCATGTGCCTAATCGGTACATTAAAAAAAAATTCACACCAAATTTGGCCCCCATTTGACCTTAGCTTACGAATCTCGCACTTAACGTACTGCTATCATTTGTAGTCGTAAAGAAAGAAAAGGAAAACAAAATGCGCTTAAAAACACAATTTTAACCTGAAAATACCTACAGAAACACATCAATATGTAGTAGCTTTAAGATACCCTTTTCGCATTTAAAAAGAGAAACCTTACAAAGCTGTTTGGCTTTATCAATTCGCATCAAACCAAAGTTTCTCACGGCCATCGAATTCAAAGGAGGCTTTTGGTGATCCGCATCAAAAATTGTAAAACTAATCCTTTTATTTTATTCTGTTTGTTCGATCAGTATTTCAAAATTTAAAACAAAATAGTTTTAATTGATGTCTTGAGACACGCCATTTTCATATCATTATGTGACATCCATTATTTTATTTATAATGTGTATTTATAGAATATGTTATTGCTATTAATTACTTGACATTGACAACATACCCGCTAAGTTGTGGGTGACGCCATATTCTCATCCATTTTATATCATCGCATCTCATTTCGTAACAAAGAAAGAAGAAAGAAAGATATATGTATTGGATGAACTTGTCGTAATTAGAAAAGAAATGGATTTATACAATATATTTAACATACATTATACAAATTATTCTCGAGACTATTCGCAAATTATAAAAGTTTTTTTTTAATTTATATATGACAGTTGTGTGTGGTGACAGGTTGAAATTCCACATTACTTACTTTGTCATTTTATAATCGTTGTGAAAAACGACTAAATAAATTCGCACATTGAACCGTCTTATAGCATGTGTGTGTGTATATGGGTTCTTCTTCTGTAACTTAATACGGCTGTCCCGCCTCGTCTTGTTATAAACATTATTACTTTCTCTTTCTCCTTCCTTTATTTTGTATTTTTTTTATTTTTTTAGCTTTGTTATTCTTCACCTTTTTCTAAATACAGTTTTATTTAATAGTACGGAACTGTACCAATTTGATTTGATTCACGCTTCACCCCTTTTTTATATTGAAAGCCCTAAGAACCCTTAATAAGTAAGTAGGTACGTGAGAATCATCGTAACGATGGTTCTGGGACGAATTTGGGACAAATAGGGGCACTGTGGGGCCACAAGCTATTTACATCTAGCCAGAGAACCTTTTTATACCGATCAGGTTAGGTATACCTGATTTAAAAGGGACTACTACATTATCATACTTCTATGACATAGATATAGGATGTCCTATTTAAATCAAACTAAAATTTTCAACATTATAATATTGTCTATTATCTGTGACATGATCCGTACAATGGACTGGGGGCTATCCCAGTAAGATCCAGAGCCAGACTAAAACAAGAAAATTATAAAAAATTCTAGCTGTTACCCGCGACTTCGTCCGTTTGGTATTTAACAAAAAAGTTTTTCTAAAGTAAAAGTAGCCTAAGTTACTCCTTGTTACATCAGCTATCGGCCAGTGAAAGTGCCGTCAAAATCGGTCCAGCCATTTCAGAGATTAGCCGAAACATACAGACGAAATTTGTAAAAAAAAAACCAATAATACAAGCATTGCTTAGTCTGGAACCGTACAGTTGGTGTGTTCGTCTGGCGTTATCATAACATTATTATATGTCTTGGCGGACACGTCAAAGTAAACGTGCATAATGGGAGTGTCGTTAGTGGTGGGGCGCGCCCCACCGGTCATCCGTCAGCTTTTTGCAACCGCTCTTATACAGTAATGGGGCTATGGTGACGTCACGATACTATGACGTCATTAAGACTCCACCGCGTGCATCGCAGTGCGAGAGATTCGTGAATTCTGCGAATAATTAACAGTATGGAGTATGGATGGCGGGTCCGATCAGTTGCGCTGCATGTGCCAAGTGAATGTAGCGTCTCGATCTACTGCCGCCTTCCTACCTAGGCAAGTATGCTCCATCGTAGATCTCATCGTCACTTACCATCAGGTGAGATCGAGATCAAATACTTGACTATAATGTAATAAAAAAAATTAAAAAAAAGTCACATGGAGATTGCTTGCGAGTTAAGATTGAAGCGCGCAATAATAAAAACAAAACACAGTATAAAAAATTATAATAATACAAGCAGACGAACGCACCAACTGCACGGTCCCGGACTAAGCATCGCTTGTATTATCGGTACCGTACCATGGACTCGGGGCGAACCCTGTATATAACACTTATATAGATATTAAACATCCATGACTCGGGTAAAAACATTCTTGCTTATCACACAAAGTTTGTCAACAAACAATATTGATTTCTTATATTCACGCGAATACTACACATTGAAATAAAACTGAATATAATACATCCTTATTAAAATAAAATGAATATTAAAATAAAATCCATAATATAAGTTTCATTTCAAAACAAATAAAATTAACTATAAAAAGTGTGTCTGCCACCATCGGGCATTAATAATTTATTATAACAGGACTCTAAGTCTGCTAATAAAATTAACTTGCAATGGTATGTTAATAGCTTAGTAGATGTAACTTTTGACAGTTTTAGTATGGGTAAACTGTCAAATGTTACAATTACGTTAACATTACTACTCAATTATGCGGCAATTCTAGTTGCTACGTTACCATTGGCATTCCATTATCAGCGAATAGTGTTAATAGACTTGGGGTGCTATATTTATAGTAGAAATTTACTGAAGTTGAATAAATTTTCAGTGCAGAATTTTTCAAAAGAAACATACTTCGTAGGTGATGGCATTTTAAGCGGACTATAACTTTGGTATAAATGAAAGGATTATTGTTTTATTCATAGCCTAGTATCGTTATTATATCGTTTCTATATCGGCCTCACATCAAATGGCACGTATAATAGGATCATTATGCCACGCTTTGCGATATTTTTGAGGCGATCTTTAGAGCAGTATTTATTCCACGAGGCATTGCGAATCATTCTGAACATTAGTATTATCACTATAAAAAATATCTAAAAAATCTGGTTATTTTTATGCCAGGTATGACGACCGCATCAAAGATACCCCAAAACTACGTCACGATCAGTGTTGCCATTTATTATAAATATTTCGAATGATTTAGTCGATGTTGCATTCTTTATTGTATTTGCTTTATAAAAAAAAACTATTGTCTCTGTGTGAACATGAAAAATATTCTCTCTGTTTTTTAACCAACAATTGTAGGTTAACCCTTAGTAGCCTGATTTACGAAAGTGATTTATTTTTAATATTACTGTGTTTAATAATAATGACATTTGATTATTTTTTTTAATTTCGTTGGAAAGAATATTATACAACAGTAAAATACGTACAGCCAACGTCTCTGGTCCAGAGCTCGGTCGGTATGCCGTTCCTATGGAGAAGAACGGGCAAGAAACTCCATGGCTACACAAGAAGGAACACAAATAATTTGTTCATTTTTTTTTTATTACATTATAGGCAAGTATTTGATCTCGACCTCACCTGATGGTAAGTGACGATGAGATCTACGATGGAGCATACTTGCCTAGGTAGGAAGGCGGCAGTAGCTCGAGACGCTACATTCACTAGGCACATGCCGCACAGCTGATCTGACCCGCCATCCATGAATCATGATCCGCCATCATGCGTGAAACTGAGGGTGTAGACGTAGAGGATTTTACACTTACGTTAATGGCGTTCCCATGTCAACAGCAAACATTGTGCCCGCTAATTCAGCGCTAAGGCTGTGTCCCCAGTCGGCAAACTGTCAGCGGCCGACTGAGTGAACCGCAAATTTGTGGCGAACTGAAATTCGAGTTAGCTGCATTTCAGATCAATTTGCGTTTTTTTTTTTTTTTTATTACATTATAGGCAAGTATTTGATCTCGATCTCACCTGATGGTAAGTGACGATGAGATCTACGATGGAGCATTGCACTTGCCTAGGTAGGAAGGCGGCAGTAGATAGAGACGCTACATTCACTAGGCACATGCAGCGCAACTGATCTGACCCGCCATCCATGAATGGCAACACCGAACATCATGCCGGAACACGGCTAGGCCGCTTGGCGACATGGCTTTGTTCAGTGGGTGGTGACTAGCCACGGCCGAAGCCTACCACCAGTAGAGTTGTCACCTGGTTGGCACCACCCGGGGTCACGTGTAGGGTATCTCGAGGGTACTTAATTCTCCTACGGACGAAGGTGACTCGACCCCAACTCGACCCCGTTTGCGTGCGTCGCAAGCAAACTGTTATGTGTTAGCCGCTTATTTAGGTCGACCGGCCGACTGAATTTTCACTGTCAACTGTCAGAACTGACAGTTTGCGGCAAACGGAATTACTACGCCCGGCGAACAAGCATATCGCCGCCGCCGACTGGAAACGCTTTTGCTGTGAGTGGGCCGCTCACTGAATCAATCGGCGCGCGCAACACAGCAAACTGCGTAGAGTGAGCGCAAACTAGCAAACTGTGAACACTCCATTTCAAATATATGGAAGGGCGTACTAAACCGATACGCCGCTAACTCAGTCGGCCGCTGACAGATTGGCGACTGGGGACACAGCCTTAAGGTACAAAGTGCCCAATTAATTACATGCGTGGACTTATCGCGTACTACACATAATACATTCAACGTTGATTTAGAGCTATTTAATTAAGACGATTGTCGTTAAGGACGTCTTTTGTGTGGTTGATCGGTTGTAACCTGAGTGAACAGATACCTTCTAGGTAGGTATGCTCCAAGGTAGAACACAACGTCACTTACCATCAGGTGAGATCGAGATCAATAATGATAATGTAATCTCTTATATATAAAATTCTCGGGTCACAAGGTCGGTCCGCCCGCCCCGCTCCGCGCACGCCCCGAATAAAAGTATCACTATTAAAAAAATGTAAAAAATAACAAAAGAAAATAATGTTCCTATACATACATTCGTGTTCATCGCACAAAGTGTGCTTCTACCGGGATTCGAAGCTAGGACCGAGGCAACTACCAACTGGTAGGTAGGTAATCAGGTCATATAAATTATGACTATGTTATAATTATAATCGAGTGTCATAGTTAGGTTTTAATGCGAATTAAACAATAGTCTCTTTTACTAAAGGATACAAGGATGTATACAACTACCTATCCCTCAATAGGGTACAGGCGTAATGAGACGCTATCAAAGCTCGCATAGATATCTTGCAGATGCTATCGCAAGTCTATATATCAGTGGTGTCGGTAGCCGCCACTCGATATGTCTACGTCACGCCTATACGAGTGACGTAATTGATGACATCACCTATCAAGATTTTCGGGTCATTGCACTCTCATAGGATATAGTTTTATGATAGCTAACGCACAATACCAAGTACCGGTACATTAAAGATTATAGTATACCTTCGCTTTGTTCCAGCTAATCTCTGAAATGGCTAGACCGATTTTGACGGGACTTTCACTGGCAGATAGCTGATGTAACAAGGAGTAACTTAGGCTACTTTTATTTTAGAAAAAAAATTAGGATCTCTCAAAAAAAAATTAAAACCAATGTTGCAGCGCTGCGCCTGATTAAGTTTGATAGCAACAACCTGAAATGCATCCCGCGGGCTCAGAATGGGCGAGCAGGCTGTTGTCAACGTTTGTCTTTATTAAATACCACGCGGAAGAAGTCGCGGGCAACAGCTAGTTACAAATAAAATACGTGAATTGAAGGTTCCTTCCAGATGTAAAGTAAAATAAAAGTGTTTGGGATTTCCTCGGGTTCACGTATTATGAGGGTACAAAGAGAACTTATGGGATTTGTGGCCGGTCGGCTGTGATGGCTTATGTTGGCTTAAACATGCGAATCAAATAAAAGAATTAGTGCTCCATGATTTACTTTTCATTCGATAATGTTGGTAGATCTAAAGCGGGCTGTAAGAATATTTGTCATAGACCTGTCACTAGGCGAATTAAAATGCCAGCGTTTTGGGCACCCTCCCGGCCGATGGTGGTGGGGATTTGTTGGGTGCATTCTGAAATCAGCCTTATTTTAATAATTAATTACTTAATCTATTTTTAATTTATTATGAATAAAAAATATCATAAAATTTATTATAATATATATACATATATATATATATATATATATATATATATATATATATATATATATATATATATATATATATATATATATATATACATTGTCACATATTTATAATGTGTATTTATTGAATGTTTTATCGCTATTAATTAATCGCGAGGCCATATTCATATCCATTTCGTTTCATCGCATCTCATTTCGTAAAGATAGAAGAAGAAGAATATCTTTGAAGACACTAATTTTCATAATTACATGGTCATCGTTATTGAATTTGAGACCGCTATTAAATATTTGACACTAGGAAAACATCCTCAAAGTTGTGGGTGAGACCATATTTATATACTTTTAATTTCATTTCGTAAAAAAAAAAAAAATTGCGTAATTTATGAAATGTTGTGTATCGTGAACCTTCTGTTGATTCCCTACATCGTGGCGCCGACCGGCAGAATATTAAATGAGACTTCTAAGCCATACCTGTCATATAACATTATACTTAAAATTAATTCTATAGCTCTGATCATGAAGCCTCTCGTAAGCCACTGCTCTCCGTGTTTCCATATTTATGAGGGTTATTATAATATAAACAACTAGCTGCGCCCGGCGGTGTTACCCGCAATAAAAAGTACGAAAAATTAAAACATCTATCCCACGGGAACAATACATTTTACCGGGATAAAAAGTAGCCTATGTGCTATTCCAGACTATAATCTATCTCTGTCCCAAATTTCATCCAGATCCGTTCAGCCGTTTGGGCGTGAAAGAGTAACAAACATCCATCCATCCATCCATCCAAACTTTCACATTTATAATTAGTAAGTATCAGTATATGAAAATGAGATTCGCACATGAAATCCAAAAATCCCAGAGGTGCGTTTTTTTTTTTTTATTACATTATAGGCAAGTATTTGATCTCTATCTCACCTGATGGTAAGTGATGATGAGATCTACGATCAAGCATACTTGCCTAGTTAGGAAGGCGGCAGTAGATCGAGACGTTACATTCACTAGGCACATGCAGCGCAGCTGATCTAACCCGCCATCCATGAATGGCAACACCGAACATCATGCCGGAACACGGCTAGGCCGCTTGGCGACATGGCTTTGTTCAGTGGGTGGTGACTAACCACGGCCAAAGCCTACCACCAGTAGAGTAGTCACCTAGTTGGCACCACCCATGGTCACGTGTAGGGTATCTCGAGGGTATTTAATTATCCTACGGACGAAGGTGACTCGACCCCAATAACGGCGAGCCGGACCCCAAAAGCGAGCCGGGGTTTGAAGCTGCGATCCTCGCTACCGATGCAAGCGTTCCACCAACTTGGATATCACTGCTTTCCGTTACACTCCGTCCCGTTCAGTGACCTTGTAATGAAATGTAACTGTTAAGAATAGGTATTAAGATTAAAAAAAAATTGGGCTTACAAAATCCCTTGCGGTGCCACGTCACGTGCGACGAGCCGCGTAGTGGGCACCAGCTATAAGGCTGCGAGATTGGTCGGTACGCAGCTACAGTAGTCGCTCTCCGACGTGGCCTAACTCCTCAATCATTTATCTCCAACCCATTATTGTAAATTACTCTCAGAGGTTTAACCATTTGATATGTCAATGTGATTTAATAGGTATTATAGCATGAAATTCGATAATTAATGGTAGATTAATATCCCTTTATGTTGCTAGCGTAACATAAACAGACGCATAGACAATTATAATCTAGTTTTTGACAGGTTGTGACCCCGGGGGTTTGAGGAGTATATTTGTTTATCCCACTTCCCACTAATATTATAAATGTGAAAATGTGGATGGACGGATGGATGGATGTTTGTTACTCAATCACGCCAGAACGGCTGAACGGATCTGGACGAAATTTGGCACAGAGATAGATTATAGTCTGGAATAGCACATAGGCTACTTTTTATCCCTTTAAAATGTATGGTTCCCATGGGATAGATTTGTGTCAATTTTTCATAGAGCAAAGGATCGACATATTTTTTTGCATAGGTAGTGGTGTTCAGAAAATGACACAGGCTAATATATATCCCGGAAAAATGCACAGTTCCCATGGGATAGCATACAGAAACCGTGCATGTGCAAAAGGACATAGAGGAAAAGGACATACTTTTAAATCGCGGGTAACACCGCGGTGCGCAGCTAGTTTGATATATACTAGCGGTCCCAGCGAACTACGTACCGCCTCTACAGTATACTCTTTCACATCAAAAACAAAATAGGATTCCAATTGGATCATAGACGAACAAATATATCTAAAAGTCAAATGAATGTCAAACACAATATGACAGGTCATCACACGTTTATACACACAATTACGTAAGGAGAAGAAGTAGAAAAGAAGAGAAGAAGAAGCAAAAGAAGTAGTAGGCAGTAGGCATGAGAGAGTTTGTATGAATTAATTTGAAGAATTATTTCAAAACGTCCATGTGATTGAGCGATGCTAGTGTATTACATATTATTTGCAATTTGCCTGTTGGAACGTTTGAACGCTGTTTGTAAGTCCGTTTCAATCAATTTGTAAAGTGATCAGGTACATCAGGGGTTCTCAAACTTATTTTGTCTACCGCCCACTCTGAGAATGAATTATTGTTTAGCGCCCCCATTTTTTCACCTACTTAGAAACCACTATAACTTCAAATTAAATTCATTATTGTAAGCCTCTACACAACGCCCCCATTTTTGTTAAAATGAGTTTTATTTCAATTTGTAGTATTTTTTTTATTGCAGTATAGGCAAGTATTTGATCTCGATCTCACCTGATGGTAAGTGACGATGAGATCTACAATGTAGCATACTTGCCTAGCAGGTACCTGTTCACTCTCGACTTGAAAACACCCAGATTGTAGTCAACGGGGAACAAGGACGCCGGTAGCGTGTTCCATTCCTTGGCAGTACGCACGATGAAAGTAGAAGCAAAACGCTTTGTGCGTACCGCAGGAATGTCCACAGTGTGCGGATGACACTTGTCCGTGCGTCTTGTCGAACGACGATAGAATGGAGATGGGGGAATTAATTCGTGTAATTCCGTCGCAGTATTCGCGTAAATATAAGAAATCAATATGTAAACCAGTCTTTAAACTTATATTAAACACTAGTTGCACCCGCGGTGTTACCCGCGATTAAAATAAATAAATGAAAAAATAAAACAATTTATTCCACGGGAACCATCCATTTTACCGGGATAAAAAGTAGCCTATGTGCCATTCCAGACTATAATCCATTTCTGTGCCAAATTTCATCCAGATCCGTTCAGCTGTACTGGCGTGATTGAGTAACAAATATCCATCCATCCATCCGTCCCATCCAAACTTTCACATTTACGATATAAAAAAAAAAATGTGGGAAGTGGGATGACACTGGAACACTACTTGGTGATACCATATTTTAAAATTTATCTTTTAATAGATTTTAATATTTTCCCCTTTGTATGGTTCCGCTAATACGAGCGTAGCTTAGTAAGGATATTGATTCCTTATTATTTGTTTTATTTCTTTTACAGACCTTTACGATTATGTCGACTCAGAATCCCAACAAACATCCAAAGCGGTCGCAGATTTACTTGAGTTTGAACCCGTCATACCCACTATTAATAAGGACGCCGAAAAGATAGTTTTCTTGAAGAACATAAATTGTGATGACTTCTCTGGATATGCGCAAAATTGTACCGTCGAAGCTGCTATGATGTATAATTCCAGTAAAAAATCGCCACCGCTACCTTCAAAGATTACTCAGTGGTGCAAGTTAGTAGATAAAAACAATATATACAGAATGTATCAGAAAGAGTGCACCAAATTACGCAACGTAATAGTAGTAGTATAGTTTAATAATACGCAATACCAATTTAATTAGTATTCTATTGCAATAACGTACGATTATAGCAATAAAAATAGTTTTTTCAGCACATGGGCAAGTCCAATAATAGATTCGCCCCACCGGCCTAAATAAACTATGACTATCAAAGCTTACTCAATGGTGCAAGTTAATACAAAAAGTTAAAATATACAGAATTTACCAGAAAAGTGCACCAAATTACGCAATAGAGTTGAATAATACGTAATACCAATTTAATTAGTATTAAATTGCAATAACGTACGATTATAGCAATAAAAATAGTTTTTTCTGCACATGGGCAAGTCCAATAATAGACTCGCCCAACCAGCGTAAATAAATCGATGACTATCTGTCTCGTTCTTACAGCCAGGATCCGCGCTGCCCGTACTCGGCAAGTGGAACATGATTCTTGTTATGCTCAACTATTTCTAGGGTAACATTTATTCAATGTTCTAGGGCTATACGCCACATGACAAATTGCGCTATAGACTGGAACGCCGACTGCAAAGACGTCACTGAGAGCCACTTCAACCAAGAGAGCATTCGCGGCCACAGGCACGTACTCACAAACGTGTGCGACGATGAGTGGTTTCTGTCGCGTGAGTTACATTACTTGTTCAACATAGGGAATGTTTTGTTGAGACCGCAGTAGGACGTTAACGTAGAGATTTTTTTTAAATGTTCGCGTCAACATGATCCACACTTTAACTTGAAGGAAGCCGGTGTATGTGAGCGGCGCGGTGGACTTGCAGGACCTCATGTCTAAAGGGACCTAGGACTATGGACTTCTTCAGTATTGTGGATAGATGATGAGATAGGTTTATAACAGTTGGTAAACTTTAGGCTGATAGAGCAGTCTGGCACTGATCGCTCAAATATCTAGATCAATTAAGGTTTATGATGTCAAAGTGTAGCGTGTGTGCGCCTCGCATGGCAACACACTGGAGCTTATTGTTTTTTTTTGTAGTAAACACGGTTGTTTAAAAAAAAGTATCATAAAAAAACTATTTAACAAAATAAAAACTATCTTCAAAAAACTAAAAAGCAAAAAATAATCTAATCTTGAAATCTACCATGTCTATATAAATCTGATATTTAACGAATATGAAGTCGGTGAGAACCTCCTCCTTTTTGAAGTCGGTTAAAAACACAAGCCCGCTGAGTATCTCAGACACAGATCACTTGCTCAACAAAAGTATCGCGTCGTCTCTCAACATGATGAGCTAAGTGTTGAGCAGCATATACGCCTGTAATTTTGGATGGTGTGGGTAGAAATTCTGGTGTGCCCCAGAACCCTGATGGCATTTAGTCCCAATGCTTTAGGAGGCAAGCCTATTACCATTATACCAGGAATGTTCCTCCTCAACAATATAATACCAGCCCTTTTTAAGGTCCCACTGCTGGGCACGAGCCACCCCTCAATGGGATGGGGATTAGACCATAGTCCTCCACGCTGGCCCAGTGCGGGTTGGCGGATTTCACACATCTCTCGAGGGGTTCTCTCAGACATGCAGGTTTCCTCACGGTGTTTTCCTTCGCCGTTTAGCACGTGATGGTGGCGGTTGAAAATGAGATTCGCACATGAAATCTAGAAATCCCAGAGGTGCGAGCCGGTGTTTGAACCTGCCATCCTCGTTACCGAGGCAAGCGTTCTGCCAACTTGGCCATCACTGCTTCCTCCTTAATATGAGGAGGATTTAGTCCGCAGTCCACCACGCTGGCCTAGTGAGGTTTGGTTGCACAACAGGCTGCACCTCATTTGCAGCCTAATGAATACATGCCTTTATCGCCATAATATTTTTTTAATTGTGGGTGTGGCCTCATGGGTCACGTCGCAACAGGTATTACCAGACTTGACGCCCCAACTTTCCAATCCGGAGAATCGCTTGACGCGTCTCGTGTCATGACGCAAAGTTTGTCGCACGTCTCAACGCGTCACCCTAAACGCGTCCGTATTCCCACAGGATACGACGCAGTCTCTTACTGTATAGACAACGATTCGGACTCCTGGGAGGAGTGCTACTCGCGCTTCAAGACGGTGGTGGATGAGCTAAAAAACACAACTCACGAGTGGACGCATTATGCGACGCATTTTTCTTTGTGCTGGTTAGTTTGTTTGAATGATTTTAATGGCATGTCAATCGAATACATAACCTCAAAATAAAATTAAAAATAAACGGAGTGCTGGGAATGGATACCCTATGTTTCATCGTAAAAATTAGATCGAATTCTTGAATATAGACTATCACTAATCCGTGACCGAACTGATCACACTAATCACACTATCACACTAATATTATACATGTGAAAGTTTGGATGGATGAATGGATGGATGTTTGTTACTGAATCACGCCAGAACGGCTCAACGGATCTGGATGAAATTTGGCACAGAGATAGATTATAGTCTGGAATAGTATATAGGTATTTTTTTATCCCGGTAAAAAGGACATACTTTTTAATCGCGGGTAACACCGCGGGGCGCAGCTAGTTGATAATAAATAGAACTAACAATATAATTGTAAGGGCCATTGCACAAGACGACTTTTCACGCGCAATTGAAGCGCAGAAGACGCAATCTTGAGTTGCGCGAGCGATAAAGTCGCAAGTATATAAGGCTCAATGTACAGTTACTGGTGGTAGGCTTCGGCCGTGGCTAGTCACCACCCACTGAACAAAGCCATGTCGCCAAGCGGCCTAGCCGTGTTCTGGCATGATGTTCGGTGTTGCCATTCATGGATGGCGGGTCAGATCAGTTGCGCTGCATGTGCCTAGTGAATGTAGCGTCTCTATCTACTGCCGCCTTCCTACCTAGGCAAGTATGCTCCATTGTAGATCTCATCGTCACTTAACATCAGGTGAGATCGAGATCAAATACTTGCCTATAATGTAATAAAAAAAAAAAAACAGTGTGTAGTGCTATCGACAAACGTTCGAAATACGGTCGTGGACTGTTCGTGTAAAGTATACGTTAATAGTTCCAGCCCTTTTTAATGTCCCACTGCTGGGCACGGGCTTCCCCTCAATGCGAAGGGGAATTAGGCCATGGTAATATTATATACTGAGTTCGCCCTCAGTCCATTGTACGGTACCCATAACACAAGCGTTGCTTAATGTGGGACCGTATAGTTGGTGTGTTCTAAGGCGATATTTTTTTTTTTATTTAGACTTTATCGCGTTTATGTTATGTTTTCACGTTGCCGACGTTTCGGTTGCTTTACATCACCATGGCTACGGGAGGACCAAGTGATTGACGTCCTAGTGGCATAGTATAGTGAGGGTGCCCCAGTTCAAACTATGACACTAAGACGTCAAACTCCTCAGTCCTCCCGTGACCACGGTTGCATTATTTTTTACTTTTTGCCTGTTATTATTCGTATTTTATTTTCGCAGCGCCAAAATGCAGTTCCGCCGATGCACCCTCGACGCTTTATTTCACAAGCCGACTATCTGTTCGTACGAACAGGCGGTGACACTGCAGAAGTTCTCAGTGATCGTATCCGAGGGTGATGTGTTTCAGGTACGTTGTTTTACTGTATTTGTTTTTATTGGTGCACTCATTATTCAGTAGCTGCGCCCCGCGGTGTTGACCACGCAAAAAATCATGTCGATCCTTTGCGCTATGAAAAATTAAAACAAATCTATCCCACGGGAACTGTACATTTTACCGTGATAAAAAGTAGCCTATCTGCTATTACAGACTATAATCTATCTCTGTGCCAAATTTCATCCAGATCCGTTCAGCTGTTCTGGCGTGATTGAGTAACAAACATTCATTCATCCTTTTTACTTTTAATCACGGTAAAATGCATGGTTCCCGTGGGGTAGATTTGTTATAATTTTTCATACTTTTTAATCGCGTGTAACTCCGCGGGGCGCTGCTAGTTTATAATATATCGATGCACACTTTGTTTATGGTTTGAATATTTTAAAAAAACATCTACAGTCATATTTGCCGGACGCTCTCAACTTGAAATCCATCACAAATTGCTATTATAATTCGCACTTTGAAATAATAAAAGCTTATTCCGCGACGCGGCCTCGTCGTATTCACGCACAATCTAATTTGTTCCGCTTTTCACACGACACTAGGGGGCCTACTATGTGTCACCGAAAAATAATATTGTGTTAAGGTGGAAGCGCTAGGTCAGGGCGCGAAATTCAAAATGTCAATGGTTTTTACTTTTTTACGAAAAATTTACGATGTAATTTTGTTTTTCGTGATTTCGTGAACTCGAGAACAAAATAACTACTTATGGAATAAATCACAAAAACATACAATAATGATAATTCATTTTCTAATACATTTTATTCTGTCTGTTTGTGTGCCCCGTAGCATCGTAGCACCAAAATGCTGAAATCGATTTTAATGTGTTTTTATTCCAGGACTGTGAACAAAATATGATGTTCACCAACTGCTCTGGCGGTGATCCTCGTCCCTCAGCCAAAGCGCTGTCTAGACTAATGAATGCTGAAGCATTCAATAGAGCAACTTCTAAAGCAAACTTGTCTATAATTTTTCTTGTTTTAGTGCTGTTTTGTTGTCTGTGAATAAAGTTTATGTGACGGCTATAGAGCACCTGTCATTTTAAACTGACAAACAGGGTCCCAAGCTACGATCAATGTTCGTACTAGATTGAAAAATCTTATTGTAAGTTGCCCTGGTCTGATATTATTGAGAGATGGTCCTTGTACGGTTTGAAAAACTAGGTTAAATTTTTAATTAGTTTAATATGATGCTAATAATATAGTTCTTTCGTTGTAAACTCCAGAATGTTCCATAAAATTCGATGATATGGTTCGAATAAATAAAAATACCGCCAAAACGCGGCTTCCGGGTCACGTGACCCTTGTGAAAAAAATGGGTGCAAACACATGAAACATCTGACACTGATTACGACAGTGTGGCGTTACAACGCATGAACCAACTATCTAGCTAGTGCATTGGCAGAATCGTATTGGGCCTAGTCTCAATAGAAAAAGGCCAAAAGTAAAGAAAAAAAAACCATCCAGTGCGTCATTAAGCACGTGACTGAACCACAAAAAACATTATTTTTAACCGACTTCAAAAACGAGGAGGTTCTCAATTAGGTTTTTTTTTATTTTAGGATTTTGAAGAAAATAATCCATATTGTTGCAGAAAAATTAAGACTAATATTCTTTCTTTTAGGATGGCCACAATTTTGAGTTTCCTTTTTATATAGTCAAACACCCTAATATACAAGGGTTGCTTAGTTTCAAGCCATATAGTTGCTGTATTCGTCTGGCGATATTTACCTTACTCTTCCTTTGCGCGGTTAGATACGACGGTAAAAGATACTTACAGTATATACTAAGTTCACTTACACAAAGCAGTGAATAGGATTCCTACTTAAAATAGCCTTACAAAGCCTTAGTATGCTAGATATTGTCAATGACGTCACGTCAAAGGTATCGATTCGGAAGCCATCTTGAATAGCTCTCAATAGCTTATAGGTACGAAGCCTAAGTAGGTTTCGATAGCGATATTTTGCTTCTGTTAACTTCTAACTTCTAGACTATTCTATTCTATTCTTCTACTAACTTTTTCCAGCGGCTCCGCCCGCGGTACCTTAATAAACTCACCTATCTACTATATAAAAATAAGTCGGGTTTTCCTTCCTGACGCTATAACTCCGGAACGCACGAACCGATTTCCACGGTTTTGCATTCGTTGGAAAGGTCTCGGGCTCCGTGAGGTTTATAGCAAAGAAAATTCATTCATCTGGTGGCGAAACGGAGTTCGCCAGGTTTGCTAGTAACCTATAAAAAGCCCATGTGCTATTCCAGACTATAATCTATCTCTGTGCCAAATTTCATCCAGATCCGTTCAGCCGTTCTGGCGTAATTGAGTAACAAACATCCATCCATCCAAACTTTCACATTTATAATATTAGTGAGATTAGTGGGATACTAATCCCCAGGAAGGAAGAACACGTCCCCGTCCCACTGCTTGGCAAAGGTATCCCAGCATCTATTCTCTACTCTACTCTATCAGCCGCTAGACGTCCACCGCTGGACATAGGCCTCCCTCAATGATTTCCACACATCACGGTCCTCCGCCACTCGCATCCACCGGCTTCCTGCTACGCGTGTGATATCATCGGTCCAACATGTGAGGAGCCGTCCTACACTACGTCTTCCAGTTCATGGTATTTTAGAATAGGTTCATTGTGGAAAATGTCTGCCCCAACGGCCATCGGTTCTGCGAGCTATGTGCCCCGCCCACTGTCACTTCGAATTTGAAGTTTTTTGAGCGATGTCTGGTTACATTATTGCTGGTATCAGAGAGCATATAGCATTCTGCTTTGGTTCTTCGAGGTGCCGCTGGAAGAAGCTGGTAACAAATACAACAACAAGCTAAATTGTTTTACATCACATTCTCTAGCGCTCCTAAAAAAAAAGGATTTCACGCTAAACTAGTCACAAATCTAGTGGAAATACCGCAGTGGAGTTATGCTCGATCGTTCCAGGTTACATGTAGCGCAAGCGACATATTTGCGTGAACAAATCGCCGTCAAAAATTCGAAGTAACATCTATACATACTACAAATAAATAAAATTGGAGTGTCTGTTTGTTATATTAAAATAACCGCTTTTTACTAAGTGCATTTGGATATATACACGGTACCTATACCAAAACATTTTTTTTTACAATTTTTGTCTTTCAGTCTGTCTGTATGTTTGTTACGGCTAATCTCTGAAATGGCTGGACCGATTTTGACGGGACTTTCACTGGTAGATAGCTAATGTAACAAGGAGTAACTTAGGCTAATTTTATTTTAGAAAAAAATAGGATCTCACGAAAAAAAAAACCTATGTTGCAGCGCTGCGCCTGATTAAGTTTGATAGCAACAACCTGCAATGCGCCCCGCAGGCTCAGAACGCGAGAGCAGGCTGTCGCCAACGGTTGTGTCTTTGCTAAATACCATGCGGACGAAGTCGCGGGTAACAGCTAGTTCTATAAATAAATGTATATGACGTAAGATAGATTGACATTTTTTATCTGTATTTTTTGTTTTTTTATCCATGATCAACCTCCGCTTGTGTGTGATCTGTGTGCGCTCCATTGCCCCTAAAATAAAGTCGAATAAAGTATCGGCACGAACCCCATATGCTGTGAATTAAACAATAAATAAATATACTTGTACGTCAAGTGCGAATTTATTGGTAAAGTATCTATCTGCTTTATAGTCCACCGTATTTTGACATTTTGTATAAAGAATTTAACAGCGCCTCTAGCGAATGGTATTAAAACTTTCAATTCTCCGTACAAAATGTGTAGACTATAAAGTAAAGGGGTTAGCTTACCAATAATCTTGCAATTGGCGTGCTCTAATCCCCAGTGATCCAGATCAACCACATTTTGCCGATTTTCTTTTTTTAGGTTAGCAATCGGCCACAAAATACTGCCATGTTTGCCGGTGTTGAGGATTTCTTGAAAATGAATTTATTGGTCCTCTGAAAAATTAAAACAAATCTATCCCACGGGAATCATACATTTTACCGGGATAAAAGTAACCTATGTGCTATTCCAGACTATAATCTATCTCCGTGCCAAATTTCATCCAGATCCGTTGAGCCGTTCTGGCGTGATTGAGTAACAAACATCCATCCAAACTTTCACATTTATAATATTAGTGGGATGGGATAACACGCGTCTCAACCAGCTGATTTAACTTTGTATGGGAAACCCAAATTGTGTTTATGATCACAAGAATTTCTTGGCACGGGAAAATGACCTTTATCGGGGAACCGTACTCTAATAAATTCGCGGCACTGCTTCCAGTCGCGATGGAAACTCCTTCCAACTTTTTGCGGTTAAACATTCGCAGCACGAGTTTCCCCTGATGTTGCCGATAAAATGAGCTGCTGTGTATAATAATTTTTCAAGGGAAAAACATTGGTGAGGTGCGAGTCTGAGCACACGCTCGGGTTCAGTATGCCTTGACAGCAAGGCTGTTTGAAAACAACTCTACAATATTAAGGTGCTATGCTAAAATTAATGGAAAAGATTCCCAATTACCAAGAGACTTGTAGAAGTAAGAGTAAAGTAAGTCAGGCAGTGATAGGCAATTGGTAGAACGTTTGCCTCGGTGACGAGGATCGCAGGTTCATGTGCGAATCTTATTTTCAACCATGATTATCACTTGCTAAACGGTGAAGGAAAACATCGTGAGGAAACCTGCATGTCTGAGAGAACCCCTCGAAAGTGTGTGAAGTCCGCCAGCCCGCATTGGGCCAGCGTGGTGGACTATGGCCTAATTCCCCTCGCATTGAGGGGAGGTCCGTGCCCAATAATGGGACATAAAAAGGGCTGGTATTATTATTATTAAGTTGCGTGAAGATTGAGGTGTGTAGACAATTTATTGTTCAATCTATACTAATATTATAAATGTGAAAGTTTGGATGGATGGATGGATGGATGTTTGTTCCTCTTTCACGCCCGAACGGCTGAACGGATCTGGATGAAATTTGGCACAGAGTTAGATTATAGTCTGGAATAGCACATAGGCTACTTTTTATCCCGGTAAAATGTATGGTTCCCGTGGGATAGATGAAAAAATTTTTAAAATTTTTTTTCGCGGGTAACACCGCCGGGCGCAGCTAGTATAAACATAAAAGCTTTAACCACAAGCGTATGTAGAAACAAATGCACTTTCTGGGTGACGGTTTATAAGATAAAAAATTGACGGATTATCGAAACAATATCTCGTCTAAACGTCATAAACTAGTACTGTTTAGCTGATAAATATAACCATGTCACATCCATTATTTTATTTATAATGTGTATTTATTGAATGTGTTATCGCTATTATGTGGATGAGGTCATATTCATATCCAAGTTTTTTCATAGCATTTTATTACGTAAAGAAAGAAAAAGAGATTACATTTGACTTACAATACTGGACCCTAAAACTCTGGGTCGTAGATTAATATTTCACAAGCGCGACACAACGTCAGCGCTTATCGCGGCCATGAATACATATCGCGCTGCGTAAAATGTCGGCGCCGAGATTTTTAATTGGCTATGGGCGATGACACCCCCGGAGCACAATTATGTAAACAACTAATTACGGGTATTATGAATCCAAAAGCAGCTGGGGTGGAATGCCACTGATCTGCCACCCGTATCATTAACAACTAGCTGTTACCCGCGACTTTGTCCGCGTGGTATTTAATAAAGACACAACCGTTGGCAACAGTCTACTCGCGCGTTCTGAGCCCGCGGGACGCATTGCAGGTTGTTGCTATCAAACTTAATCAGGCGCAGCGCTCCAACACTGGTTTTAATTTTTTTTCGTGAGATCCTATTTTTTCTAAAATTAAAGTAGCCTAAGTTTCTCCTTGTTACATCAGCTATCTGCCAGTGAAATTCCCGTCAAAATTGGTCCAGCCATTTCAGAGATTAGCCGGAACAAACAGACAGACAGATAAAAATTAAAAAAAAAATAGTTTTGGTATAGGTCCGTGTATACATCCGAATGCACTTAGTAAAAAGCGGTTATTTTAATATTACAAACAGACACTCCAATTTTATTTATATGTATAGATGGAAAAGAATAACCATAGAAGACCGAAGCAAGCCCAAATAGAGATGTCGAGATGAAATAGACTTATACATAAATCAGTGACCTATCATAGCCCATGTCAGATGTGTGGAGGAAAAGAAGCAAGGCTTTGCCCTGCATTGAGACGTAGATCAGCGACTTTATTAAGATATGTTTACGCGCAAGACCCTCTTCCCTTTCATTCTCCTATTCCTCATTTTAGTATAGTAGCCTCTTATAACCTACCCGAAGATCAGGCCATACTAAGAGGCACACTATACCAGGTACCCTGTAAACCAACTCGATACCAGTTACCATATGCGGTGATCCATGCCGCCTTCACTTGCGTGGCGGTACTAATGTGAGTTCCGCCATCCCGTCCCCTCTAGGATTGATGGGTGGCCTGTGCCCAACAATGGGATACTGAAAGGGCTCATATTATTATTTGTTATTATAACTCCCGCGAGTGGCTAGTGAACCAATTGACTACCAATTGTCCAGAATTATGATGGAGCTGTTATCATTGCTCACCATTCGTACTCATATACGAACCGGAGAGGGTCTTATACCGGGACAATCGACTACCTGTCGAATGGCTAAACCTTTCACCTAGATAGCAATATATTGTGTGTAGAAGAACTGTCAGTTTATTACTGACCTCTGCTGGAGTAAGGTCACTACAATTGTTCGACGTCTCCTTTTTAGCTCTTGTATTGGTCTTCTCTGTGCGTAGTGCGACACACTAGCTAGCCTTAGAGTACCTTACATTTATCTTCTTCTCCACTCAATATCTCATCTATTCAGCGGTGATCTGTGCTTCAAGAAGTGTGATTAGTCAGCCACTCCTCTTTCCTGATTGTTTGAGCAATGTCAACACATCCTCTATCTGATTACGAAATTACAAGTCTCGTCCTTTAGAGAAACGTTATAGCTAACTATTTAATAATCAAAAGTGTGTAAGATACTTTTGAAAAGAGCGACTATGGAGTTTGTTGCCTATTATACTTCATAGGACCGGCATGCCAAATGGTTGGTAAATTAATAGCTTTTGCGTTTTGTGACATTTTCCACAATACTTAATGGTCTAAGTACGTGAATTAAAAATATTCTGTTTCGATTATGAGTCCAGCCTCAATCAGCATAAAAATAGATTCTAGACGTCTTAAGCTCTCACAAGATCAACTTACCTACTCCAATAATACACAAAACTTTATACAATAAGGGTATCCTTTTCACTTAAAAGAGAAAAGACCTGAATATATTGTTATCGTGAAAATAAACGTAAAAATTTATGAGACGCAACAAGATGGCAGTTTGAACGCATTGTAGAGGCGACCGGCGTGGGTCGGACAGCTTAAGACCGTTTGAAGCTATCTTATATAATACTAGCTGTTACCCGCGACTTCGTCCGCTTGGTATTTAACAAAGACACAACCATTGGCAACAGCCTGCTCGCGTGTTCTGAGCCCGCGGGACGATTTGCAGCTTGTTGCTATCAAACTTAATCAGGCGCAGCGCTGCAATATTGGTTTTAATATTTTTTGGTGAGATGCTATTTTGTTTCTAAAATAAAAGTAGCCTAAGTTACTCCTTGTTACATCAGCTATCTGCCAGTGATAGTCCCGTCAACATCGGTCGAGGCATTTCAGAGATTAGCCGGAACAAACAGACAGACAGACAGACGGACAGACAGACAAACAAACATTTTAAAAAATGTTGTTTTGGTATAGGTACCGTGTATACATCCAAATGCACTTAGTAAAAAGCGGTTATTTTAATATTACAAACAGACACTCCAATTTTATTTATTTGTATGTATGCATAGATTTTATTTTAGAAAAATGTGTGAAATATTTTGATACCGAAACTATGTTTTGCGGTCTCATAATGTGAGACGTGTTGTTTGGAGATATCGACTATCGTGAACTACCTATCCTATCTTTTACCAATAGATAAATAAATAATAATTGGTTTATTGGTAAATCAGCCACGCAGGTAACACACTTAAAAATATACATTTAGTATTTAATTGAAATATTAAAATATAATTAATTAATAAAATTAAATAAAATATTTGTTTCCCGCCGTACGTAGCTGCAACCAACAAGGTCTGCTCAGCACTAAGTTGGGGCATCCTAGGAGCGCCTCAATGCTGGTAAGTTGGGACATCCGAGGAGCGCCTCAATGCTGATTAGTTGGGGCATCCGAGGAGCGCCTCAACGCTGATTAGTTGGGGCATCCGAGGAGCGCCTCAATGCTGGTAAGTTGGGGCATCCGAGGAGCGCCTCAATGCTGATTAGTTGGGGCATCCGAGGAGCGCCTCAACGCTGATTAGTTGGGGCATCCGAGGAGCGCCTCAATGCTGGTTAGTTGGGGCATCCGAGGAGCGTCTCAACGCTGATTAGTTGGGGCATCCGAGGAGCGCCTCAATGCTGGTAAGATGGGGCATCCGAGGAGCGCCTCAACGCTGATTAGTTGGGGCATCCAAGGAGCGCCTCAACGCTGATTAGTTGGGGCATCCGAGGAGCGCCTCAATGCTGGTTAGTTGGAGCATCCGAGGAGCGCCTCAACGCTGGTTTAAAGCAGCTGGCTGGTTTTTTACAGAGAGCCTACCGGCCCGTTCACACCACACACATAATAAATAAGTATGACAGTGATAGCATTATTTCTCGATAACGTATACGGTTACATTAGAAGTGACTGCTTACCTTACAGATAAATGTCTTATTGCCATTTACCGGACACAATCCATATTGTAAGTCCAAATATGGAATTTGAAGGATACTTGCATAAATAAGCACGTTTGAAATGATACAAATATGCTCCGATAAGTATAACAAAAAACAACTTTAATTGTAGTATTAAAACCACAGTTGTTTTCTTACAAACAACATAATTTTCAGATCGCAAGGATGCAGTTCCAACGTTCAACTTAGAAAAATGGTGGCGTCTTCCTCTTTTCTTGGAAGAGCAAACAAGCGCAAACGAGACGGAAATATCTCTATGTAACTCCCAATAAATCCCTCTCAAGTAAGAGGCCACTAGAAAATAACGAGGCAGTAAATTCTTTGCGAGATGGGTTAAGCTTTGTGACATACGGCTTGCACCTTTGAGCAACGAAATGAGTAGAAAGGTCTTTTTAATAAAGAGCAACCATGGAGTTTCTTGCCCGTTATTCCCCACAGGAACGGCATTCCGAAAGGGTGGTAAAGTAGTAGCATTATATTGTATCTTTTGATGATTCATAAGCACTGTACTTAATGGTCTACGTGAATAAAAAATATTCTGATTCTGATTCCGAGATTCATATTTTGTGACGATAGCAAATTTTATTAATTCACCGTACCTAGCACATCTTAAACCATTTCGTAAAACACGATAGAACTGTCGTTAACGAATATTTAATATTGTAACGATGAATTGTCGTTACGGCATATGTGGAATAACTCAGGCGAAAGCCGACGAACGTTAAAAATATCGTTACCACATTCATGTAATATTCTTGCTTTTTCGTTTTAGTCGCCATGTACTTAAAAGTCCAATTTTAAGATATAGTAGGTACCAGCTGTAATCTATTCCTGTACTTCTGGACTGATTTATTGACCTCTTCTGAAGATCTCTGTCTCCCTTCATCTACCTTCTCATTAACCCTTTCTAGCTTCTTCAAACCTCTAGATATATTTTCTTTTCTTTTTGCCTAAATCAACCCTTGTTTATTAAAGCTTCTTTGACGTCATTTGTTCCACATAATGCGTCTGCAAGATCATCATTAGTCTTCTTAAATATTCATTGTCTTCTGATTGCTGTCAAAGCTTGCTCTCCGTAATTATCGTGTGTGCCTTCTCCAACTTTTGGCTCGCACCTGTTACCGGGATTCTTTTCTATGTGGATTTTTTCCGCGCGAACGGTTTTCATAGAAAAGAACTTGACCGTATTTTGAAGATAAAGTCGTTGGAGAAATGGGTATTTTCGCCTTATTATAACATCTGTAATACTGGGTTACAATAACATTATAGTTAGTATGTGGATGACGTTAATTGTGTGTGTTAAATGTCCAACCAAACCTCAATCCATAGTCCAAGTTAGTCCAAGTTCCTCCGCCTGCTAAGTTCAATTCGCTGGTTAAGCCCATCATTTTCAGGACCTAAGCAGGTGTTCAACATAACATTAAAAGTCTCAAAAAGGGCCTCTTCGTTGGTCCCATTATCCTGCGCTAGCTTTCTAAAAGTCCGAGTATATCCCGTGTGGAGAGAAACATAGGCCTCGATAAATTTCGGTCACGCCAGCCAATCTCAGCGGAGACTATCGAACTACGCAGGATATATTACAGAACAAAAGTGTGAGCGCTACCACAGGTGATCGATCTCATCTCTCACTCTCACAGTCCGATGGGACGGACATCCGATACGACCGGATAAAGATTAAACGCAGGACCGACAGGTTTACGTAATCTCCGAGCGACGATCAAGTTTTTTTTATTTTTTTATTTCATTATAGGCAAGTACTTGATCTCGATCTCACCTGATGGTAAGTGATGATGAGATCTACGATGGAGCATACTTGCCTAGGTAGGAAGGCGGCAGTAGATCGAGACGCTACATTCACTAGGCACATGCAGCGCAGCTGATCTGACCCGCCATCCATCAATGGCAACACCGAACATCATGCCGGAACACGGCCACCACCAGTAGAGTTGTCACCTAGTTGGCACCACCCAGGGTCACGTGTAGGGTATCTCGAGGGTATTTAATTCTCCTACGGACGAAGGTGACTCGACCCTAAGAGTAATATTTCACGACCTGATTAGCTCAGTGGGTAGTGACCCTGCCTTCTGCGCTGCGGGTCCTGGGTTTGAATCCTGGTAGGGACACACATTGAGTGATGAGCGCGAATGTTTGTACCCGAGTCATGGATGTTAAATATCTATATAAGTATTATATACTGGGTTCGCCCCCAGTCCATTGTACGGTACCCATAACACAAGCGTTGCTTACTGTGGGACCGTATAGTTGGTGTGTTCGTCTGGCGATATTTATTTATTTATACATATATATTTATTGTTGAAAACGAGTTTCACTCTTGAAATCCAGAACTCGTAAAAGTGCGAGTCGGGGTTTAAACTTGCGACATTCGTGGCCATGGCGAGAGTCCAACCAACTTGGTTATCACTGCAAACAATCATATACGGAACTAGTTGTTACCCACGACTTCGTCTGCGTGGTATTTAACAAAAAAGTTTTTCTAAAAGTAGCCTAAGTTACTCCTTGTGACATCAGCTATCTGCCAGTAAAAGTCCCGTCAAAATCAGTCCATCCATTTGAGAGATTAGCCGACACAAACAGACAGATAGACAGACAAAAATTGTAAAAAAAAATTGTTTTGCTATATGTACCGTGTATACATACATCCAAATGCACTTAGTAAAAAGCAGTTATCTTAATATTACAAACAGACACTCCAATTTTATTTATTTAATATAGATGTATAGATATAAACTGTATAAGCTCGTGACAGGCTTACGCGGTTGGTCTGTACCCGGCCATTGGTGCACTAAAGATTTTTAATCATGGATTCCCATCAACTGAAAGGTTACGGAATGAAGACCCAGAGAGAATAACCTTTGTAGGAGTGTTTTCAAAGCGTTCGAGTTTACAATGAAAAGCTTTGCGGCTTTTAGAGGCGTGAAAGCTATTGTGAGATAGATGATAATGCTTAACTCTATTCTTTAGGTGTTAAGGTTCAAAATGTTGTCTAAATTTTTAATTTCAAGGTTCCAGGTCAACGGGAATGAATTACCTATATTGACCACAGACTTGTTTAGAAGTTCAGACGTAACGTTGCCACTAGCAAATTGAAGTCACTTTTTCAATGCATGTGCTGTCGTAAATGTTACCACATAGAAATCTTTTTGCCTATTAAATGGTCCAGCATAGACTAAGAAGTTCTAAACATAGTCTGTTTAAATTGTTCATGGTATTAAAAAATGCTACGCCCGTTTTCTCTTCGTGACAGCATAGGTAACGTGATTGGCTCAACCTTATGTCATCGGCCACCTTCGACCAATCAGCGGTGTTAATTCAATTGATACTTTAATTTATAAAAAAAAACGATTGTTTCTGTATGAAACGAAGAATATTCTCTCTGTTTTTAACCCTTAATAGCCTAGAGTTTCAATTTTGATACCAATCTTTTAAACCGAATGTTCACATTACTATTAGTTTTTTTTTATAGGTTGAGTAAGTATCAGTATATGAAAATGAGATTCGCACATGAAATCCAAAAATCCCATTATAATATTAGTATAGATTTCGCGAGTACCAATCTTGAGAGACAAAACAAAACTGAAAGTTTAGGGACCGTTACGTTATCCAGTTATTGTAAGGAAGGATTATTATAATGAATTACGAGGGTACACCGTGTAGATTTAGTTAAATTATCGTTAAAACCTTGTATATAAAGGACTAGCTGCGCCCCGCGGTGGTAACCGCGATTAAAAAAATATGTCGATGCCTATGTTATTTTCTGACCCCTAAACTACCACTACCTATGCAAATAATCATGTCGATCCTTTGCTCTATGAAAAATTAAAACAAATCATCCCACGGGAACCATACATTTTACCGGGATAAATAGTAGCCTATGTGCTATTGCAGACTATAATCTATCTCTGTGCCAAATTTCATCCAGATCCGTGCAGCCGTTCTGGCGTGATTGAGTAACAAACATCCATCCATCCATCCATCCATCCATCCAAACTTTCACATTTATAATATTAGTAGGAAGTAGGATTAGTAGGATTTATAATATTAGTAGGATTAGTGGGATTTCTTATACCAAAACCAAACGCACCATTGCAAAACCTCAAGACACTGTGAGCACTTTCTGCTTAGATCGGACCGCAAGCATCAACTAAATATGAGGGCACCCCAATTCAAACTCTGACACTAGGACGTCAACCACCTTAGTACTTTCGTGACCACGGTAGCTGCAAAGCAGCCGAAACGTCGAAAACGTAGAAAATCTATACATATAAATAAAATTGGAGTGTCTGTTTGTAATATTAAAATAACCGCTTTTTACTAAGTGCATTTGGATGTATACACGTTACCTATACCGAAACAACATTTTTTACAATTTTTGTCTGTCTGTCTGTCTGTCCGTCTGTCCGTCTGTCCGTCTGTCTGTCTGTGTATCTGTCTGTCTGTCTGTCTGTCTGTCTGTCTGTCTGTTTGTTCCGGCTAATCTCTGAAATGGCTGGACCGATTTTGACGGGACTTTCAGGATCTCACGAAAAAAATTAAAACCAATGTTGCAGCGCAGCGCCTAATTAAGTTTGATAGCAACAACCTGCAATGCGTCCCGCGGGCTCAGAATGGGCGAGCAGGCTGTTGTCAACGGTTGTCTTTGTTAAATACCACGCGGACGAAGTCGCGGGCAACAGCTAGTATAATATAAACCCGATAAAATCTTTAAAATTCGTTTTATTTCAATATACTAATATTGTTAAATTTGTTAATTTGGATGTATGTGGTAATCTCTGGATCTACGGAACCGATTCTGAAAATTATTTTACCAATAGAAAGCTTTATTATGTCAAAGTGGTATAGGCTATGTTTTATCGAGGCACCGCGGGCGGAGCTGAGGGAAAAGGATAGTTTAATACATTTTTATTAGGTTTCTCTGTACCCAACTGGTTTTGACATCCGACACGAGATCGTTGTGATTTATTATTACAACGCGGAAGGCGTCCTATGGGGATTCAGTTAGCTCCAACACAACTAAGCGTGAAATTGAACGTGACGTCACACGTCAAGTCGTTTTTAGCGATCCGTGTGCTTGAAAAAATGCGACATATTCTTAGAAGTATTACTAGCTGTTACCCGCGACTTTGTCCGCGTGGTATTTAACAAAGTCACAACCGTTAGCAATAGCCCGCTCGCGCGTGCTGATTACTAAAATGACTATTAAAAAATAGGGGTTGGTGATAGAAGGGTGAAAATTTTGGGTTGTATGTATTTTTAATGCCACTTTATAAAAAAAAAAAATTGTCCAAAAAAAAAATAGGGGTGGACAAACCTTATCACTGGTTATTATTATTATAAGCTACCTTATAATGTATTTTTAATTGATATCTTTTGTTAACTCTCAGACGGAACTAATTTGGGAGAGAAATCATTGACCCCAGGCTTGCCAACGTCTCTAATTATAAACCAAATAGGTTAATCGATCATAGGCGAGGGCAACAGAGCTCTTGTCACGGTAGGTAGGGCGATCCCTTGGCGCCCCATAATAGGCAGAGATGGCGGCGCTGGGTTGTAGTGGGTAGTCTGGACTTGTCCAGGAGCCCTACATAACCGCTCAAGTTCCCCCGGGCTCGGGCGGTACGAATAAAAAAAAGGCCAACTCCGCTCGCTATAGTCCGAGTTAAAAGCCCTCCATCGTTAATGTCCCTATTTGACGAATGTGACCTATTTGACGACCAGATCAGCGCAGTTAGTCCTGCTTTGTGTGCCGAGGGTCCCGGATTCAAATATTGGTAGGGACAAACTTTCTGTGATGAGCACGAATGTTTGTACCTGAGTGATGGATACCACAGATACTGGAGCATTCGCTTTGTAAAAAAAATTGGTAAAGTTTAGTATTGTAAATTTCTATAGAATAAAATTACAAAGTCACCTCGCCCCCACTCGTATTAAAATAATAAGAAGTGAGAGATAAGTTGTTAGAACGTAAGTTGTTAAACCCCCCGGCTCCCATCTCTGAGATTTCTGGATTTCACGTGCGAATCTCATTTTCAACCGCGATTATCACTTGCTAAACTGTGAAGAAAAACGTCGTGAGGAAACCTACATATCTGAGAGAACCCCTCGAAAGATGTGTGTAGTCCGCCAATCCGCACTGGGCCAGCATGGTGGAGTTTGGCCTTATCCCCCTCGAATTGAGGGGAGGTCTGTGTCCAGCAGTGGGACATAAAAAAAGGGCTAGTATTAAATATTATATATTAAAGTAATACTTCATATCAGATGATGTAACTATGCATAACAACTGAACTAAATATAAAGCAGATAAATACTACGTTTTTTAATACCTTTATTTTTCTGTAATAAAATAAATTAGCCATCCGCCCTACCACCCAGCCCCCGCTAAGTCACTCTTAGACGAGTGAGAGATACTTACTGCAAGCACCAAGTGCGCGAGCGAGATAAAAAGTAAGTCGGCGCGTCTCGAACTGAGGTAGTATGGGCCGTACAAAATTCACACAAAGCTTAGCGTAAGAAGCAATAATGTAGTCGGTCTTAAGACAAGGAATTAAGGGCTTTATTACCATATTAATTAATACATTACCGGCTTATAATACCATGTACACCTATAATGGTATTGATTAGGACTATTAGTATTCGTTGTTTAGGCCCAAACGTCTGTAGGAAATTGAAGCAACGCCGTATCGTTCTCAAGGGAATTTTACCGCTAAATTGCGGATTATGTTTTAAGCGCATGAGAGAAGATTTTCCAGCAAGGCGGGTGGTACGCCTGGCGGGATCTTGTATATATGTTACGTGCTCCAAAAACTCTCATAGCGCGTTTCAGGATTGTATGGAGAATTGTAATTTGTTCTAAATAGCCGTCTGTAGCGCCATCTATGAATCTTGTGACGAGATTGCAGAAGCCGCTAGACCTTAATACTCATACCTACCTACCTACATAACAACATGACTGTGATACCCACAGGGATAAACAGACACTCGAAAGAGATGATAGAGACCCAGCTTTCTTTGCTGAGGGGCCTGGGTTCGAATTCTGGTGAGGACAAACTATGCGTGATGAGCACGAATGCTTGTACCTAGTTATCGGATGTTTAATAAAAGTAATTACTTTTGTATTACTTTTTAGTTTGGGACCGTACAGTACAGGTGTGTTCGTCTGGCGATATTCTTCATACAACTTGCTTCAAATGGTAGATAGGAGAATGACCATTTAGTAGTATTAGATATACAATGTTAGTACATTACATAAAAAAATACAACCGAATTGAGAATCTCCTCCTTTTTGAAGTCGGTTAAAAAGTAGAGATAGAGCTGGTTTAGTAGAGGGTGTGTGAAGCAGCCCTTAGCATGGAGGTCGCCTTTTGCCTTCGTTATAAAAAAAATCTTTTCACATCTCCCGCTCGAGTTTAAGGAGACGCATACTCAGCTTACGTTACGACAATCGCTTTTGAGCCTCGAAGTCTATAAAAACACGGCAGTAATATGTAAATAGGACTTATGCCATGATGGTTCCGTATAGCTACTAGGGTATATGACAATATGATTTATTTATTTATCTCCTAAGAAAGGTTTCGTATTACGTAAAACGAATTGTATCGTGTTTTTTTTTTTTTTATTACATTATTGGCAAGTATTTGATCTCGATCTCACCTGATGGTAAGTGATGATGAGATCTACGATGGAGCATACTTGCCTAGGTAGGAAGGCGGCAGTAAATCGAGACGCTACATTCACTAGGCACATGCAGCGCAGCTGATCTGACCCGCCATCCATGCATGCCGGAACACGGCTAGGCCGCTTGGTGACATGGCATTGTTCAGTGGGTGGTGACTAACCACGGCCGAATCCTACCACCAGTAGAGTGGTCACCTAGTTGGCACCACCCAGGGTCACGTGTAGGGTATCTCGAGGGTATTTAATTCTCCTACGGACGAAGGTGACTCGACCCCAAAAATTGTTATTTTATGTTTTTACGTGCCCGACATTTGGCTTCTTTACAACAACCATGGTCAAGGAAGGGCTGAGGTATTGGGCGTCCCAGTTTCATAGTTTCATAGTAGAAACTTGGGTACCCTCATATTTAGTTATTTCTTATATTTACGCGAATACTACACATTGAAATAAAACTATTTTTACGGACTTTATTGCGTTTATTTCATGTTTTTTACGTTCCCGACGTTTCGGCTGCTTTACAACAACCATGGTCACGGGAGGACTGAGGTATATATACTGGGATTTTCCCCAGCCAATAATACGGTAACCATAATACAAGCGGCTTAGTATGGGACCATAAAGTTGGCGATTACGACCGCCCTCTACTTATTATAACAAAACTAGCTGCGCCTCGCGGTGTTACCCGTCATTAAAAAGTATGTATGCTACCATATCAATCTATCCCCCGGGAACCATACATTTTACCGGGATAAAAAGTGCCTATGCGATATTCCAGACTATAATCTATATCTGTGTGAAATTTCATCCAGATCCGTGCAGCCGTTCTGGCGTGATTGAGTAACAAACATCCACCCATCCAAACGTTCACATTTATAATATTACTAGCTGCGCCACGCGGTGTTACCTGTGATTGAAATGTATGTCCTTTTGAAAATGCACGGTTCCTGTATGCTATCCCATAGGAACCGCGCATTTTTCTGGATAAAAATTTGCCTATGTGCTATTCTAGACTATAATCTATCTATGTGCCACATTTCATTCAGGTCCGTGCAGCCGTTCTGGCGTGATTGAGTAACAAACATCCACCCATCCAAACGTTCACATTTATAATATTAGTGGGATTAGTGGCATATAATTACCATTCTGTCTTGTGGTGTAACCTAAACATACTCTCAGCCTTGTCCTTACGTAATTGTCTCCCTGACGTCACCCCATAATCCCTACGTACAAGCATTCTCCCTATATTGAGTTTGTACGTAATATTACGCTTCTGTGTAAAAGAAATAAAATTGGATACACCTAATCACGTCTCAAGGAACCCTCGGAGGGGGATGTAATATGATTTTTTTGCGAATTACATAGTCTTTAATCACATTTTGAGGATCAAATTCTTAAGTTCATTAATTGAGGTATGAGATTTTTGAGTGTTATCACACTGAGGCCGGTGGGTGGGGAGCAGATTTATATTAAAATGTGTTTTCTACTCACCATTGTCTTCATTCAACGTCTGTTTACTAACTGAAAGAGATCATTCAGCATTGGCATTAATTTTTTTTGTAGTGCATTTACTATGCGGACTTCATACGTCTTTCGAATGCGAGTTAGTTGCTTTCAGGCATGCAGGTTTCCTCACAACGATTTCCCTTCACCGTTAAGCAAGACGTGATGGTACTCATAGTTGAAATGTAGATGAAATAAATCCCAAGTTAAAAAAATATTCGGTGGCTTCGCTGGCTCACCGCAAGCGATGAAACATACTATATATTGCTCGACAATAATTTATTGCTTATTGATTGATCTATTACAATTAAGCTACACATTGAAATTAAACTAATTATATGGATTTCATCGCTTTTATTTTGTGCTGTTTACGTTCCCGACGTTTCGGCTGCTTTACAGCAACCATGGTCACGGGAGGACTAGGGTACCCTCATAACTAGTTGTCCGATCTACGCAGAAAGTGCTCACAGTTTCTTGAGGTCTTGCAATGGTGCGTAATGTAGCTAATAAATAATGTAGCCTTCTATTAGTGAAATATTTTATTCAGAATAGGATCAGTAGTTCCGAAGACTGTGTTTTATATATATACTAGCTGTTGCCCGCGACTTCGTCCGCGTGGTATTTAACAAAGACTCAGCCGTTGGCAACAGCCTGCTCGCGTTCTTATCCCGCGGGATGCATTGCAGATTGTTGCTATCAAACTTTAATCAGGCGCAGCGCTGCAACATTGGTTTAAATTTTTTTTCGAGATATCCAATTTTTTTTTTCTAAAATAAAAGTAGCCTATGTTACTCCTTGTTACATCAGCTATCTGCCAGTGAAACTCCCGTCAAAATAGGTCCAGCCATTTCAGAGATTACCCGGAACAAACAGACAGACAGACAGACAGACATACAGACAGACAGACAGACAGACGGACAGACAGACAGACAGACAAAAATTGTAAAAAATGTTGTTTCGGTATAGGTAACGTGTATACATCCAAATGCACTTAGTAAAAAGCGGTTATTTTAATATTACAAACAGACACTCCAATTTTATTTATATGTATAGATATATTAGTATACCTACACGTTGGGCCATTTAAAATGCCAATACCGGCGAGCTGGCCTTAATTTCGCGCAGAGAGTGAGCCTCGCTATTCAGCGCGGAAATGCGGTCAGCCTGCTGGGCACTTTTGTTATCGACGAGGATGTAGAGGCATTTAACAAACTTAAGAAAAAAGAAGAAGGTATACAATCCAATTGTTTTTTTTATGAGTAATTTTATACTCACCTTTTTTATATTTATTTATATGACCTATCAATAAATAGTTATTGTTGGAGTATGTTAACCACATCCAAATAGCAACATGGTTTTAATCTCGAATAGAGGAATGTTTTGCATGTCAACTTTCTGACTCTATTATTGGCGTTGTATTTCTACGGTCGTCATAGTTTATCTATCCAAATATATCTCTGGTACCACCTTCAATCCTGATCTTTCTTTTCTCATAACCCATTAGTTATATCCCACCACCCACTTCCAGTTGAGCGGTGTTTTTGATACACTCAGCAGTTTGTTGTTATTTGCCACTCGCCTCTCTTGCGCCTGCGTGCTGCTCACCTGCTGTTTTTATGATCTTGCGTGATCGAATACCATGGTCTTAAGCCCTAGAGTTAGTTAGTAATAAGTCTCAAACACGATCAAGCCGTTTGTATTTAATTATTCAAATTTAATTATTTACTAATTAATTTATCGTTTTTACGCCTCCGCTAGCTCTCAGTAGTTGACTAAGTATATTTAAGTTGTATGTTATTTTATGTAAATATCTTTGTATAAACCTATTTTAAATACATATACTTATTAAAGTTAAATTGTTTAAAAAAGAATTACGGTACGCACGGGTGATATATGAAAACCATTATAGGGCACCATACTTCTGAAAAAATGCCTAGTGATGCCATTGTAGCTTGATTAAAACTTGATTAAATAAAAGTAGCCTAAGTTACTCCTTGTTACATCAGCTATCTGCCAGTGAAAGTCCCGTCAAAATCTGTCCAGCCATTTCAGAGATTAGCCGGAACAAACAGACAGACAGACAAAAATTGTAAAAAACGCTGTTTTGGTGTATACATCCAAATGCACTTAGTAAAAAGCGGTTATTTTAATATTACAAACAGACACTCCAATTTTATTTATTTGTATAGATACTCACACAAATAAACAGGGGAATATTCTGTGTAAGGATAGCACCTACCGTTTCAGATTTTCCTATTTCTATTAAGATGCTTGGAGGAAACACGCGCATTGATAGGGTGACCATAATTTATAGAAAAAACTGTCCTCGCTGTGTTGTGCCTCTCGAACTAGTTGAGGTTGGCTGTCGGCTAAGCATCTCATTATTAGCCTTGAATCTGCGCTGCTTTAGTGCACTTAAAACATTATGTGAGTCAGAAATATGTCAATATAAAAAAAAATATTCATAATTAAAAAAAAAGAAGTGTCATTTTGTTGGGAACAACAATTATTTTTGAAAACCGCCATATCGAAATTTTGACATACTTAATGATCGATAATGCGCTAAAAATGCTTAGGCCTCTTTCTAAATTACGCTGTACACACATGTATTTTAACGATCATCATAACCATAATTTATAAGTTACAGGAATTATTTATCACCATCCATCCATCCATCAGCTGAATCGACGTCCACTGCTGGACAAAGGCCGTCGAAGCCACCAAATCATCTCAATTAATAATTGTATTCATTTTACGATACATAAAAGGTTAATGCTGTAGGGCAAGCAACAACTTCTAATGTAATTGTAACGTTTTCGAGAAAACATGCTGTCTCCTTCATACATATTCATGAAATCTATGGTGTAAGAGGGACGGAAGACGTTACCTTACCAAAACTGTACGAAAAATTGGATTGCGCTTAAGGCACTGAGCTATTCTGCACACGTTATTAGACAATATTGGATATTTTTTTTATAATTGATATAAATCTCTTCGAGTTCTTGTAGCAAGAAACATGCGGAATATCTCCCAAGAACAGAAATCATGGGCACCGTATTCAAATAAGAACGGTTGGATGAATATTCTGTTTCATTATCGTTACCATAAAATTATGACAACAATGATTTATAAAGACAACAGTGTTTTATTTCCTCATATTTTTCAAGTACTTAGCAGGATATAAAGTTCAACGAACCTTGACCTCAAGTAACAGCTGAGTGATGAAAATTAATACCATACACAAAATTATTATAGAGACACTATTTCACGGGCATATTACAATCCCACTAATCCCAGTAATATTATAAATGTGAAAGTTTGGATGGATGGATGTTTGTTACTCAATCATGCCAGAACGGCTGTACAGATCTGGATGAAATTTGGCACAAAGATAGATTATAGTCTGGAATAGCACATAGGCTACTTTTTATTCCGGTAAAATTTATGGTCCCCGTAGGATAGATTAATATGGTAGCATACAAACTGTTTAATCACGGGTAGCACGCAGCTATTATCATATATATGGTTTAACAAAAATTGTTTAAAAAGTTTTTAGGGGTGCATCGGTAGTAGGCTATAAGGGTCACATTCCCGAAAAAAATAATCAAATTATATGGCATTTTTAATAACTACGTACTAAGTCCGCAGTTCAGCGATGCTGTCTCTCTCTCTACATAAAGTTCTACCTTAAAATGTTTTACACTACTTTTAAACCTCATATATCTATGTCATAGAACTACGACGTCATATTCATATGTTAATGTAATTAAGGCATATAATTATATCTATCTATACATATAAATAAAATTGGAGTGTCTGTTTGTAATATTAAAATAACAGCTTTTTACTAATTGCATTTGGATGTATACACGTTACCTATACCGAAACCACATTTTTTACAATTTTTGTCTGTCTGTCTGTCTGTCTGTCTGTCTGTCTGTTTGTTCAGGCTAATCTCTGAAATGGCTGGACCGATTTTGACGGTACTTTCACTGGCAGATAGCTGATGTAACAAGGAGTAACTTAGGCTACTTTTATTTAGAAAAAAAAATAGGATCTCACGAAAAAAAATTAAAACCAATGTTGCAGCGCAGTGCCTGATTAAGTTTGATTAGCAATAACCTGCAATGCGTCCCGCGGACTCAGAATTGGCGAGCAGGCTGTTGTCAACGGTTGTCTTTGTTAAATACCACGCGGACGAAGTCGCGGGCAACAGCTAGTGGTAAATAAGCTCCATGTCCATCCATCTAGGTTTAGTCCTCTACCTCAACTCTATATTTTTGTCTATGGTAAAAAAAATACTCTTTGGTCTTCTTCCATGAAGTACGAGATTGCAACAAAACGGCATTTTCAGTACTAAAATCTCCCTAAAACTATAATTATAATTTCTTCAATATATTACTGTCTATATATTGTCTATGACCATACATATGATCCTTGATCTTAGTAATAGATAACATAACATCCTTTGCGAAGCTAAAATGTTTTATCCAATAAAAATATTATTTATACGTACAAGTGAGGATGTGATTTATGACAGCAGGTGGTCCCTGCGGAAATTAAAGAATGTTTGCTTAGAAACGGGCCACGTTTAGAATGCGCCATGTTTGTTGTGTAGGGCTGTCAAAATGTATAATAATAATTCCAGCCCTTTTTTATGTCCCACTGCTAAGCACCAGCCTCCCCTCAATGCGAGGGGGGATTAGGCCATAGTCCACCACGCTCGCCCAGTGCGGGTCGGCAGACTTCACACATCACCAAGGGGATCTCTCAGAAATGCAGGTTTCCTCACGATGTTTTCCTTCACCGTTTAGCAAGTGATAAACATAGTTGAAAATTAGATTAGCACATGAAAAATCTCAAAGGTCTGAGCCAGGGTTTCAACCTGCACACCTTATTTTCAGGGCGAACGTTCAACTAACTTGGCTATCACTATAAATATAAAAGAAAATATATATCTGTTGCGATGCTTAATTTATAATAATGTATTATTTTATACAGTTCGATTAACTTTCCACGTTTCTCTAGAACGAAATACCCGTCAACCCTATCCTCGTAGAATGTAACTAAATTCGATTTCGTCTCATCCACACGGCTACTTAACAAAATGCATCTCCTGAAGACGCAATGCACACAGTGGAAGCTGGATTTGAAAATTTTATTTAAACTCCACCTCACAGGTGTAAGGAGATGGAAAGTGCAAATTTATTCAAGATGAGTTTTATTAGGGAACTTCAAATGGAGTTTTAGTTACGACTTATATTCAAAGAATTGCTTCCAGACAGTTACTTACTCGTCTACAGTATCAAGTATATAAGGAGTAACCATAATAGTGTAGATTATAAAGATCAAATTATAAAAAACTTGAGAGGTGTCAAGGGACACCCGGATGGAACGTTCATTTATGATTTACTAGTTGTTGCCCGCGACTTCGTCCGCGTGGTATTTAACAAAGACAACCGTTGACAACAGCCTGCTCGCCCATTCTGAGCCCGCGGGACGCATTGCAGGTTGTTGCTATCAAACTTAATCAGGCGCAGCGCTGCAACATTGGTTTTATTCTTTTTTTGTGAGACCCAATTTTTTTTTCTAAAATAAAAGTAGCCTAAGTTACTCCTTTTTCATCAGACAGACAGATTTACCAAAACAACATTTTTTACAATTTTTGTCTGTCTGTCTGTCTGTTTGTTCCGGGTAATCTCTGAAATGGCTGGACCGATTTTGACGGGACTTTCACTGGCAGATAGCTGATGTAACAAGGAGTAACTTAGGCTAATTTTATTTTAGAAAAAACATAGGATCTCACGAAAAAAAATTAAAACCAATGTTGCAGCATTGCGCCTGATTAAGTTTGATAGCAACAACCAGAAACGCGTCCCGCGGGCTCAGAACGTGCGAGCAGGCTGTTGCCAACGGTTGTGTCTTTGTTAAATACCACTCGAACGAAGTCGCGAGTAACAGCTAGTAAATAAATAAATATCGCCATACGAACACACCAACTATACGGTCCCACTTTAAGCTTAACGCTTGTGTTATGGGTCCCGTACAATGGGACTGAGGGCGAACTCAGTATATAATACTTATATACATAGTAAACATCCATGACTCGGGTACAAACATTCGTGCTCATCACACAAAGCTTGTGTCCCTACCAGGATTCGAACCCGGGACCCTTGGCGCAGAAATCTTTTCCACTGCCGACACCACCATCTCAACTCGTTCACGTCAAATGACGTAATCACTTAAAGCTTTTTACTGTCGCGTCACAATTTACGACACCATTCACTTATCTTAACGTCGTTTAGCGTAAGAGTACGTACATGACGTAACTTGACACTAAACGATGACGAAAGGCAACACACTGGTGCTAAAGGGAATAATTAAACTTTTCACTTCTCATTCTACACTGGGATCGCCCGCAGTCCTACATATGGTATACCCATATTACAAGCGTTGTTGGGTTTGCGAACGTACAGTTGGTATGTTCGTTCGGCTGTGACTTTGACTGAATGAATGAATGAAAATGAATTTTAATGGCTGTGTTGTATGGATTATGACATACATTACAGCCATACAAATTAATCATGATAGCTGTGATCAATCCGTCCATGTTTACGATCAACAGCACAAAATGTTTAAGCCGAAACTCAGACCGAGTCCATTATTAAAATGAATTGTCAAGAGTGAACGGTTTTTGAAAACAGTTCCGTACATATTGTCAAGTTCAATTTAATAGCCTCTATTTATTTAATAATAGTTAGGTAGGTACTAACATTGTAATAATCCATTATTTGTTGCTCAAATATGTACTCTGCACTGATGTAGCCTTATTTGTGGCGTTTGAAGCATTCTGCAGGGAAAGTAGCTCTGGCAAATCCAGCGGAGATTTTTGAACCCTGTGAAAGTTTTAAATACCGTCCGCTAGAGGCGCTGTGCAATTCTCCATACAAAATGTCTAAATACGGTAGACTATAAATTATTCGTAAGCTATCGGTATACTTTATAGTCTACCGTATTTAGACATATTGTATGGAGAATTGAAAGTTTTAAATACCGTCCGCTAGAGGCGCTGTGCAATTGTCCATACAAAATATCTAAATACGGTAGACTATAAATTATTCGTAAGCTAGCCGTATACTTTATAGTCTACCGTATTTAGACATATTGTATGGAGAATTGAAAGTTTTAAATACCGTCCGCTAGAGGCGCTGTGCAATTCTCCATACAAAATGTCTAAATACGGTAAACTATAAATTATTCGTAAGCTAGCCGTATACTTTATAGTCTACCGCATTTAGACATTTTGTATGGAGAATTGAAAGTTTTAAATACCGTCCGCTAGAGGCGCTGTGCAATTCTCCATAGAAAATGTCTAAATACGGTAGACTATAAATTATTCGTAAGCTAGCCGTATACTTTATAGTCTACCGCATTTAGACATTTTGTATGGAGAATTGAAAGTTTTAAATACCGTCCGCTAGAGGCGCTGTTCAACTGTCCGTACAAAATTTCTAAATACGGTAGATTATAATTTATACAGTTAACTCACGAATAATCCTCCACTTGACGTACTGATTCCAAAGATGAGACGTAAGACGTAACTATCATAAATGTTCAGCTGAACCAAAAAAAGTCCGAGTGAAATTTGACTATTATATTTTGAAAATCTTCACGACTAATAAATTTCTGGACCTAAGTAAGAAAAGCGATGACATTATATCAGTTCTACAATATTATACACTATTCTGAGAGCTAAAATAATAACTTCTTTGTTATGTTAAAGATCGTTCAATTTGCCCGCGGAACCCTAAAGCCGAGCTACCCCAAACATATTAATAAAGGATTAAATTATTTACTGTGGACTTAAAGGGAATGTTTTGAGCGATGTAAAGGTCTTTGTTCCCGATTCTATATCGATTATGTTGGACTCGAGTTACAACTAACATAAGGATACTCCTTAACTTTGGTAATTTGTATACATTTGTACAATTTACAATTATTTTATACCTATACATAGTTTATTCAACGGGTTAATATATAGGCTGGAGTTATAGATATACTAACTGATATTATTCATTGGTAAGTACACAATTTTGATTCGTAAGTGGCTCAACCTCAACTTACTGCACGGTTGCTCTGGATTCGGCTATTGGTAGATACTTAATTATCCTCCAACTTACTGCAAGGTTGCTCTGGAGTCGGCTGTTGGTAAATACTTAACCATCCTTTTTTTTATTACCTTATAGGCAAGTATTTGATCTCGATCTCACCTGATGGTAAGTGACGATGAGATCTACGATGGAGCATACTTGCCTAGAAGGTACCTGTTCGCTCTCGACTAGAAAACACCCAAAACCAAACATCCTCAAACAATTATTTCCAATATGGTTTGTGTCAGTTTTCAGACGAAGTATAATAATCATTTCCAGCAGTTAACCCAGTTGAGCAGTTCAAATTCTCACAAAGGGCTGCAATATGTTGGACCCAAGTTGGATCACGCAAGCCTTCCAAATGAACGGATTCAAAACGAAATAGTAATATTCAAGTTATCTGTTTCTTAATACGAGCCGAGGGTAGATACAAATATAGCGAACATGAGCAACGCAAAATATATTGTCACAATATTTTTAAGAATCCAAACTCAAAGCTACATTTTCTATCTTATTCGTAGCCCAGTGCTGAGGATGCTTCGTTTAGAGGCGAAACACGTGTCGAATACTTTTTTTAGACTCGCTTCGTTCCGCGTAGCATTGCATATTAACTAGGGTCCTGACATACATACTTGCAGATTCTCGATTGACATCTTAGAGGAGTTTGGTTTTGTTGGCTTCATTAATTATCGATCAACTTGTTTGGTTTATAATCGGGAATGTTGACAAGCCGAGGGTCAGTGATAGGTCCCTCTTCCCAAATTTGTTTAACTAGTATTTCAGTTCATTGCCATGCTTTACAACAATATTGTTGACTCTCTACATGACCGATATAACTTAAGTAATGCGTGTCAAACCCAGAGACAATCCACCAATCCAATAGACAACGAGGGCAGTTCATGGAATAGCACGCGATTTTTTTGTCTGCGCATATGTCTATATTTTGGCCATAATAAAACTCATATATTTTTAAAATGTCAATCGTTTATTCCTTTCCATATTATAAACAACATCGCTGACTTATTTTCTTATTATAATTAGTAAATATTCAGTTAATTTAGTAAGTACTAGTTAATTAATTTTTTTTAGAATGGCGTGTCTGTTTCAACAAAATAATTGAAAACAAATATCAAAGTGGGTATGTTATGTACAGTGTATAAATAATAGCTTAAACTATTTCAAGAAATTCATCAGAATGTTATCTATACTAATATTATAAATGTGAAAGTTTGGATGGATGGATGTTTGTTACTCAATCACGCCAGAACGACGGAACGGATCTGGATGAAATTTGGCACAGAGATAGATTATAGTCTGGAATAGCACATAGGCTACTCCTTATGCCGGTAAAATGTATGGTTCCTGTGGGATAGATGTTTTAATTTTTCATAGCGCAAAGGATCGACATGTTTTGTTGCGCGGGTAACACCGCAGGGCGCATCTAGTAATTTATAAATTAAAAATAATTAAATTATTACCAACAAATTTAAAAAAAAATCGTGCTCGCATAAATTTCTCGGGATTGTTTCATTTATTACGTAATGGCAAATAACATTTACATTTAAATGTTAACAAGACTTTAAAGAAAATACTGATTCGAACTGTTCTTTTTGTTTAACACACACACACAGTAATTTGTTTTAATAGTGAAACAAATTACCATAAATGTTATCGAATAAAAGAAAAGCTTTATTTGTGTTTTAATAGAATTTAAGATTAGGTACAAAGACTTGTTTGTAATGATTTATTTAATTTGTGAAACTCTTTTGATGTTATAAAATTAATTATGGTATTGAGCTCATTCAGAGCTCTCGATCATATCCAAATAATAATTGAAAAGTTTGATTACAGTATTCTTCATGTTTCTTTGTTATCTTTGTTATAAGACTCATCGGATATTTCACTCTTTATAGCATGATGATTTACATATACAGAGTGATTCAGAAAGGGTATACTAAGCCTTGAAGCCATCATGATTAGGAATGCGCTTAACCGCAGGCCGCTTCTTTAGCGCTATTATAATCGTTATTTGAAATCGGTATATCAAAATTTCGATTAAAAAAATGTTGTCAACAAAACGACAAGTGTGATTTCTTGTGAGCATTTTTAAACGGTTTTTTTTTTAATTGTAGTAGGTATCGAAATTCTGATTTCACGTAATAATTAACAATGCGCTAAAGAAGCGTAGGTCTAACACTTTCTGATTGACCCTATACACATACATACGTTTACCTGAGGAGTGGGGGATGGATGGATGGATGGATGGGTGGCATGCATGAAAAACAAAACAAAATTACGGCAACCGACTAAGTCTCAAACTAATTAAAGAAAATAACCAATATAATTGTCTCACTCAAAGAATCCTATCTCCCAAGACTTATTATATAATAACAATTATAATTCCAGCCCTTTTTTATGTCCCACTGCTGGGCACGGGCCTCCCCTAAATGCGAGGGGGGTTTAGGCCATAGTCCACCACGCTGGCCCAGTGCGGGTTGGCAGACTTCACACATCTTTCGAGGGGTTCTTTCAGACATGCAGGTTTCCTCACGATGTTTTCCTTCACCGTTTAGCAAGTGATAATCTTGTTTGAAAATGAGATTCGCACATGAAAAATCCCAGAGGTGCAAGCCGGGGTTTGAACCTGCAATGCTCGTTACCGAGGCAAGCGTTCTACCAACTTGGCTATCATTGCTCGTGACTTATGAGTTACCTACAATTTGTTTATTTATTTATAAACAAATATATTCCTTATTTACATTGTAATATTAGTTAAAGTTAGGGACATAAACTGAAAGCAGTAAAAACTAGGTGTATGATAAGCATTATGTGATAGGGTCCATAAAGTTGGGGTCACACTATAGAATGGGACGAAATTCAACTCGGCCCGTTTAATTAACTACAACAAAAGTCAGCCGTTAGAATATATCAAACCTTTGTTGAATTGATGGCTTTGGCGTTATCTATATACATATTTTTGGGTTTATTAGCAGATATATACAATAATATGTCAAGTAGAGTTATAAAGTTTATATGAAATTATACTTTATTGCTGTGTTCTTAGAACAGCAAAACAGGTATAATTAAACACATATTTTAGGGCATTACATTTTCAAAAGTGTGTTACATACATAGATTGATGTAGTATTTATAAAACAATATTTTCTCAGGCATGTTTATTAACAAATAGCGCAGTCTTTTCAATATAAATCTTAGTTTAATAATAAAAAAGCTGCCTAACACATTATTTATCTTTAAAAAAGCTATTATAACTTTAACATCATGTGATCAACATACTAAAATTATTGTATATCCATATACATACCAAGAATATAAATACATTGGTACGCCCGTAAATATACTTCTATATAATAAAAATCAATTGCTGTTCGTTTGTCTCGCTAAAACTCGAGAACGGCTGGGCCGATTTAGCTGATTTTGGTCTTGAAATGTTTTCCGTAGTCCAGGGAAGGTTTACACGGTGAGAAAATATGGAAAAGTTGCGAGGACGAAAAATAAGTCTGTATTGTGCTTCATTTTTTCTTACTGTCAGTTGCTCTGTCAAACGTCAGAAGAATGGAGAGTTTTAATGTCGTGAGGATATGTGATACGAAGTAGAGCGGGTCATCTAGTAAAAAATAAAAAAAACATTTCGTTCCATTTGTACGTCCCACAACAGTGTGATCCCACCTTAAAATTCTACCTGCCCACCGGCCGATGTTCCAGCGAATTAACAAAACAGAGCAACAATCGTAAAACTCGAAAATTTATTCGAGCCCAACTCGATTAAAATTCTATTCGATTCCGGGTCACGTAATTATCGATAATGAATAAATTTCACCCGACGTGATTATGTCGGGCACAGAAATTTGTGAACACTGGCGTAATTAATTAAGAGTGTTATTTACTCGATTTAATATGGAGGTACTCGACTTTACAATTTTATTGACTAAACAGTAGCTTCTGTAGGTATTTATAGAAATTTTATTCCATTTATAATGGCTTTATAAAAGCGCTTCTTGTATTAAATACAAGTGTTTGGTAAAGCCATGGTGAACGGCTTTACCAAACAAGCAGTGATAGCCAAGTAGGTAGAACGGTCGCGAGGTAACGAGGATCGCAGGTTCAACTCCGGCTGGCACCTCTGGGATTTCTAGATTTCATGTGCAAATCTCATTTTCAACCATGATTATCACTTACTAAACTGTGAAGGAAATCATCGCGAGGAAACCTGCATGTCTGAGAGAACCCCTAAACAGACGTGTGAAGTCCACCAACCCGCATTGGGCCCGCGTGGTGGACTATGGCCTAATCCCCTTCACATTGAGCGTTCGTGCCCAACAGTGGGACATTTAAAAAAAGGGCTGGTATTATTATGGCGAATGGATGGTTACATTATATACACCAACAATTTGACGATAACAAATTTGGTGATCCTTTATATTAAACAACATCCCATAGGTATTATGTAGACTGGGTGTTTTCAAGTCGAGAGTGAACAGGTACCTTCTAGGCAAGTATGCTCCATCGTAGATTTCATCGTCACTTACCATCAGGTGAGATCGAGATCAAATACTTGCCTATATTGTAATAAAAAAAACTATTATTTTATTGTTATTGAAGTAAATTAAATGTCTCGCTAGCTGTAAACGAGCTTTTGCACTGCGCTGCGGTGGTGAACAGTACCGTTGTCCAGTTTCAACTGTCGGTATTGTTCGAAGAAATTCAATTAAGCCCAGACCGCAGACACGATTTCTGTCTCTATTTGCGAAACAATTAAAGCTAGGGACAAATCTTGCGAAAATATCGCTAAATTTGTCCCCACACATTTAGGAAAAGAATTAATATGAAATATATATTTTACCTGCCTGCCGGCCTGATTAGCGCGCAGTTGTTGTTGGCCAAACTATGTGTGTTGAGCACAAATGTTTGTACCTAAGTTATGGATGTTTATTATCTATATAAGTAATATATACTGGGTTCGCCCCGAGTCTATTGTACAGTACCCATAATACAAGATTTGCTTAGGGTGGGACCGTGTAGTTCCGGCCCTGATGCCCAGGGCCTTAAATAACGGGCTACCCTCGGGGTCGAGGACGACTGGGGTGTGGGCCCCGGACGTCCGGTGACGATGACGACTCCTGAGGAGGACGGCGGCGGGCGTGGCTCCCCGCCGCCGTGCGCAGCGAGGGCGCAGGGGGAGCAAACATCTGCTCCCCCGAGTTCCGTTTGGAGATCCCGGAGCCCCTCCAACATGTGTCGAAGGCGGCCACCGGGGGGGTTTTAGTGGGTAAGAATCCCACATAACCCGGCCCTCTCCCACACAGAGGCCGGGTATCTATCGAAGATTTCCCCCCCGTCAACAAAAAAAAAAAAAAAAGGGACCGTGTAGTTGGTGTGTTCGTTTGCCGATATTTATTTATTATTATTATTATAATTTAACAAATAAAGTCTAAAATATTTTAACAGATGAATCATTGAGCTATATGGGTCACGTTGTTGTATAAAATAATTATGTAAATGATGGTTAATTTTTTTTAAAGAGGCAAATTAGTAGACTGGCTTTACGCTATGTACGGAATATAATATTAAATGTCTGATAATTTGATTTATTTCTTTGGGATTGTTATCTTTATAGCCTACTGTTGGTTCTGTTAAAATATTAAACGCAATTTTTGTTACTCCTAATATAAGCTGCAATATAATTTGGGTATAGTTTTGATCGCATTATTAACTCAATAAAGTTTATAACTTTTTCTCTTTAATTTTTATTTTTTCTTCATTTTTGCCTTCAAAATAGAGACTCGAGCGCGAATATCGATTAAAATTTATTGATCGATGCTCTGAGTTCGATAATGATGATGTCATGTCGATGAAATAAAACATCTCCCCTACTCTACTCTAACTATCAGTAAGGTTATGGATACTTTACGGAAAAAATCAGATATGTTCGGGAAAACTTGAAAATCATGTTAAGTACACAATGGTTTACTATCAAACCAATATCATAGACAATGGATCAAACACACACACACACACACACACACACATGGACACATATTTTGGAAAATAATTGACAACTCCACTGTACAACATCCAGCCGTAAAGGTCCGTTCATTACTTTTGTAAATGTAAAATTAAATGGAGGCAACGTTTTCGCAACAATTTCGCGCTCTCAAAAATAATAACCGCACATTTTTTGTAGCCTACAATTTAAACTCACTCGATGTTACCTTATTTTTAAGTTCACTGCTTCTGTAAGGCAAATAATAATAATATCGCTAGACGAACACACTAACATTACGGTCCCGCACTAAGCAAACTCAGTATTTAATCTATACTAATATTATAAATGTGAAAGTTTGGATGGATGGATGGATGGATGTTTGTTACTCTTTCACGCCCGAACGGCTGACAGATCTGGATGAAATTTGGCACAGAGATAGATTATAGTCTGGAATAGCACATAGGCTACTTTTTATCCCGGTAAAATGTATGGTTCCCGTGGGATAGATGTTTTAATTTTTCATACTTTTTATAGCGGGTAACACCGCCGGGCGCAGCTAGTACTTCAAATATATTAAGCATCCATGACTCGGATACAAACATTCGTGCTCATCAAACAATATCTTATATTGTGTGATAATAATAATTATTGACTATAATCTGGGTGTTTTCAAGTCGAGAGTGAACAGGTACCTTCTAGACAAGTATGCTACATCGTACATCTCATCGTCACTTACCATCAGGTGAGATCGAGATCAAATAGTTGCCTATAACGTAATAATAATAAAAAAATCTGTCCCTACCAGAACCCTCGGAGCCCGGAACCCGGGAACCTCGGAGAGTTCACTACCAACTGCGCTAATCAGGTCGTCAAATGGACAAAATAATAATTTTGTAGACAGTCATAAAAAGCCCGGCCTCGGGGAGAATATCCGGGGTGCCAGTAGTATCGACAAACAAAATCATCCCCAGTATTTGCCGTGTAAATATTATCGTTCAAATAACAATTATTATATTATAGTTTTATTACTATCTTTTCCGTATTTTGGGGATTTTGTTTTGTTATTGTTACCCGACTTCGTAAGGAGGGTAATGTGTTTTGAGTGTATGTTTATTTCTTTAGCACGCTCTACAGCCTAAACGGCTTGATGGATGTTTACATATGAGGTGTCGTTAGATTTGTCCTCATTGTGGGACTGACATAGAGTATATATTGTTTACAAATGGCGTCTGCAAATGAAAAAAAACAAAGGAGTTTTTTTATTGTTATTATAACAATATGGATATCAAATGAAAGCTAGTAACCAATTCCAAATATCTATACATTATTATACTTTTATACTACCGTTTTGACGTTATGTGCAAATTAAATAAAAATTCAGAAATATACAAATTATTTAAAAAACAACATAAGAACCGACTGAAAAACGGTACACTGACAATTGAAATTAAACGAATTTTTCGGATTTCATCACGTTATATTATGTTTCTTACGTTCCCGACGTGTCAGCTGCGAAATCCGTAATTTAGTTTTATTAAAATTTACAGTGAACTGTTAATACAGTAGGAACGTATGTTGTTTTAAAAATTATTATGATTTTGAACAAAAAAAAATCATCACAAATCACAATAAACCTGAAAATAGGTTATTAATGTGTACTGTTCATCCTTCCTATATAATAAATACCTACAGAGTTACTTAAATATTTACTTACATTCAGAGGATAAAGGCGGGCGTTCAACGAGTTGGTCGAATCAACATACGAATTAAACGTCATAAACGAGAATAACAAACGACAAATACGTGACCTTATAATAAACATTTTCGCACAAAATATAACACAATTAATGCGGTCAGCAAGCTATGACGTCATAACTCGCAACGTATACTGAATATGTTAGCGAATGTGTGTACAGTCGTGGAGGCAAGTGTTAGAGCCATATTAAATTAATCATTAAATGGATTATCTATTCATTCAAATTTAACTATTGGTTCTCGTCTCTGGATAATACATTATCATCTTTATCCTGTTAATAATTCCAGCCCTTTTTTTTCTCATGCGTACTCCAATGCGAGGGGGATTAGGCCATAGTCCACCACGCTGGCCCAGTGCGGGTTGGCGGACTTCACACATCTTTCGAGGGGCTCTCTCAGACATGCAGGTTTCCTCACGACGTTTTCCTTCACCGTTATCCAAAAAATAAAAGCGAATCAACAAGCATGTTCATAAGGAATAAACAATATATATGTCGTTCCCAAAAAGAAAGTTGTAATTACATGTCCATATTTGTCTCAAAGAAACACCTTTTTCAGGGAAACAAATCACACTTTTTTACGATTTTCTAAACAAGGTTATTATTTCAAGAAACAAAAGCAATTCATGGGTAGGTCCCTCAAATAATGTCACCTAAGTAAATTACTTCAAAGGAAAGTAATTTCAGGTTTATAGCATACTTCGCAGAGGCCCTAAAATAACTTGATAAAAAAAACACATCACCGGACTAGTAAAAACATGGCTATGACAACGTGACTCGACGAGTGTCAGTACTTAAAAAGACAGGCGGAATTTTCGCCTGGATACGTAGCATTCGTGTCGCCGTGTCTAACCAAATAGCTTCCACATATCACAACAAGGTATCACAAATATGTGAGAGACTATGTTTTTCTTTTTGACCTGCTGCTAAAGTCTGATTAGCCGTTCCTACATTGTTCTCACATACCTATAACAATGTATTGCTCAAAAATTTAAAAGATCTTTAAAAAAAAAAGTGTAACCATGGAGTTTCTTGCCCGTTCTTCTCCATAGCAACGGCATTCCGAACAGGTGGTAAAGTAGTAACATAATATTTTGTAACTTTTGACGATTCATAAGTACTGTACTTAATGGTCTACGTGAATAAAAAATATTCTGATTCTGATTCTGACATTTACAAAGCACAGCTCATATACAAAATAATTATGTATCCCCAGACAAACACACCAACTGTACGGTCCCAAACTAAGCAACCCTTATATTATGGGTGATACTAGTGTATAAAACTTTCAAACTTAGATATTAAACATCTATGAGTGCTCATTACACAAAATTTTCTCTTTACAGAATTCGATCCCGTGACTATCGGCACAGAGAGCAGCGATACTACCAACTGCGAAATTCGGGTTGCCTATAAATTTGACAGTTGGAGTCGCTGCTATCAGCGACACCTGTATTCGGCACCTGTGTGTCGCAGTGTGTGGAAAGCTACATTTATCTCCAGTTACGGCGTAGCATATGCATAGCCGCTACGCGAGGCGTAGCAAATTCGAATGCAGTAATAAATCATACTTTTCGACTGTTTTCCCTTCTATAGTAATTTAATTTTCTTTACAAAATTAAAGCGTTATTTTACACGAACGACAACCAACTTAGTGTACGAGAAGATAAAGTTTAAAATAACTGGTTGTTTTGCGGATATTTTAGAAATACACAGTCGAAATAGTACGCGGATGTACTTTTAATGACTTTGCCTTTGATTTTTTTTAATAAAAAAAGTTAATAGAAATTTATGTTCAAAACGAAAAATAATGAGTTGAAATTATTAAAGGTGGTTGGATGAGTTGTTTTTAAAGAATAAATTGAGGTAAAAAATTCGAGAGGATTTTAAGTATAAATTGAGTTAGAAAATAAAATATAAGCTGAGAACAGATTAAGTTCACTTAAATAGCCGGAATAATTCTGGCAACCGTTCATAGGTACTAACTCGATTATAATTAGCACCTCTGGTACTAATTAAGATTAACACCCAGAGGTCCTTTTAGTTCGGTTTCGGAAATTAAAATATTTACAAAAGTAATTTGTAAATGTGGGAACCATAAGTACATACTTAGATTATTTTTTTAACCTATTACTCAAGCCTACCTAGCCGTTCCTAAATTTCACTTACATACCTAAAACAATCTACCGCTAAAAATATATAAAAGATCTTTTTAAAAAGAGCAACCATGGAGTTTCTCGCCCGTTCTCCTCCATTGGAACGGCATTCCGAACGGGTGGTAAAGTTGTAGCTTAGCGTTTTGTAACACATTTTGACGATTAACCAGTATGTTATTTATTATTGGTTTTTATATATTTACGCGAAAACTACACATTGAAATAAAACTAATTTTAAGGATTTGCAAAGAAGGCAAGAACTGAAGACACAGTGAGCCCTTTCGGCGTAGATCGGACCGCAAGCAACAACTAAATATGAGGGTACCCCCGTCAAACTATGACACTAGGACGTCAACCACCTCAGTCTTCCCATGACCATGATTGCTGTAAAGCAGCCGAAACGTCGGATCGTAAAATCAAAATATAGACGCGATAAAATCCTTATGATTAGTTTTATATCAAAGTACTTTAGTTAATGGATTACATGAATAAAAATATTCTGATTCTGTAGGTGTTTTTTTTATTCCGATTCGGCATATCTATACATCTATACATATAAATAAAATTGGAGTGTCTGTTTGTAATCTATACATATAAATAAAATTGGAGTGTCTGTTTGTAATATTAAAATAACCGCTTTTTACTAAGTGCATTTGGATGTATACACGTTACCTATACCGAAACAACATTTTTTACAATTTTTGTCTGTCTGTCTGTCTGTCTGTCCGTCTGTCTGTCTGTCTGTCTGTCTGTCTGTCTGTCTGTCTGTTTGTTCCGGGTAATCTCTGAAATGGCTGGACCGATTTTGACGGGACTTTCACTGGCAGATAGCTGATGTAACAAGGAGTAACTTAGGCTACTTTTATTTTAGAAAAAAAAATAGGATCTCACGAAAAAAAATTAAAACCAATGTTGCAGCGTTGCGCCTGATTTAGTTTGATAGCAACAACCTGAAATGCGTCCCGCGGGCTCAGAATGGGCGAGCAGGCTGTTGTCAACGATTGTCTTTGTTAAATACCACGCGGACGAAGTCGCGAGCAACAGCTAGTATTAACATAACAGCTTTTTACTAAGTGCATTTGGATGTATACACGTTACCTATACCGAAACAACATTTTTTACAATTTTTGTCTGTCTGTCTGTCTGTCCGTCTGTCTGTCTGTCTGTCTGTCTGTCTGTCCGTCTGTCTGTCTGTCTGTCTGTCTGTCTGTTTGTTCCGGGTAATCTCTGAAATAGCTGGACCGATTTTGACGGGAATTTCACTGGCAGATAGCTTATGTAACAAGGAGTAACTTAGGCTACTTTTATTTTAGAAAAAAAAATAGGATCTCTCGTAAAAAAATTAAAACCAATGTTGCAGCGCTGCGCCTGATTAAGTTTTGATAGCAACAATGCGTCCCGCGGGATGTTGCCAACGGTTGTGTCTTTGTTAAATACCACGCGGACGAAGCCGCGGGCAACAGCTAGTCTATACATATAAATAAAATTGGAGTGTCTGTTTGTAATATTAAAATAACAGCTTTTTACTAAGTGCATTTGGATGTATACACGTTACCTATACCGAAACAATTTTTTTTAAAATTTATGTCTGTCTGTTTGTCTGTCTGTCCGTCTGTCTGTCTGTCTGTCTGTCTGTCTGTCTGTTTGTTCCGGCTAATCTCTGAAATGGCTGGACCGATTTTGACGGGACTTTCACTGGCAGATAGCTGATGTAACAAGGAGTAAGTTAGGCTACTTTTATTTTAGAAAAAAAATAGGATCTCACGAAAAAAAATTAATACCAATGTTGCAGCGCAGCGCCTGATTAAGTTTGATAGCAACCTGCAATGCGTCCCGCGGGCTCAGAATGGGTGAGCAGGTTGTTGTCAACGGTTTTCTTTGTTAAATACCACGCGGACGAAGTCGCGGGCAACAGCTAGTTGTAAATAAGACAATGACATAAATCATATCGGTGATGAAACATCCATAGGGTTGACACGTGTGATATCAGTCAATACGTAGTAGGTACTGAGGCACGTGCGTGGAACTGATGGGCCATAAAACGGCCATAAAGATCGCGTCCTAACCTGCTCCGGCTATAAAAAGTCTATGAACATACGAGGGTAGGCTGAGTGGTTTTGAATACCTGTTCTTATGTTCAGATAATCGTTATGGGTGGTCATGGATTGATGAAATCGACGCTTATACGTGAAAAGTCGAGAGTGAACAGGTACCTTCTAGGCAAGTATGCTCCATCGTAGATCTCATCGTCACTTACCATCAGGTGAGATCGATATCAAATACTTGCCTATAACGTATTTTTTTTTTGTGTGAGTGATTAGTGCCAAAAAGCTCGCCCCCTATACATTGGGACCAAATACCATGGGTGAAATATGAGTGCACTGCAGGGAACCTCTGCCTACCCCTTGGGGGGTTACAGGCGTGATGGTGTATATAGAGGAACTAGAGCGGTATTTCAGGATGACCTGATTAGCGCAGTGGGTAGTGACCCTGCTTTCTGCGCCGAGGGTCACGTGTTCTAATCCTGGTAGGGACAAACTTTGTGTGATGAGCACGAATGTTCGTACCCGAGTCATGAATGTTTAGTATCTATATAAGTATTATATACTGAGTTCGCCCTCAGTCCATTGTACGGTACCCATAATACATGCGTTGCTGAATGTGGGACCGTATAGTTGGTGAGTTCGTCTGTCGATATTATTATTATTTTATAAAAACTACCCATGACACCTGGCACTGTTAAATCATAGACAAATTCATATCCTGATTATTTTGTACACATTCATAATACAACTAAATCGGAGCGGGAACTACTTCATCTTCTTTTTTTTAGATTGGCAATCGGCTACGAAATAGTGGCATTTTGCCAGTGTCGAGTATTTCTTGATAATTGTTATAAAGTTATAAGTGCCGCCGATGATAATGATAATGCTGATGATGAAATGAATCCCCTTCCTCTATCAGTAAAGCTGTGGATACTTTACTGATAATTACCGGACATCTTGGGAGAACTTAAAAAGTTAGTTATACAATTTTATTTCATTTTCGTTTTACTCGTCCACGTTTATGAACACACAATGGTTAATATCCCACTAATATTACACATTATTTATCAAAGAAACACTTTTTTGGAAAATAAAACAAAATTAATTTAACAACTTCACGGTTCAAATTTCCACCAAGAAGTCCCCGAACGGGAACATAAATAGAGACGAAAGATTTGTCATATTTGGACTGAATCAGAACTTAAAAAAGTAGACATTCATTTTTTTAATAGCACGAAAATATTTAGGTAAACGTGAGAGCTGCGAATTGTAAAACCGAGTTCAATTAACAAGTAAAATAAAACCTGAGAAAGTTTAAATCAAAAGGAAAGTTGAAAAAGTCATTTAGTTGTTGGACATTCTTTATTGATTAACATTTTAACTACACTCAAGTTGATTTAAATTTAAGTATCTCTTAAAACACATCCGCGAAATATTCCGACGGCAACAGAATTAAATACTAGCGTTCGTGAACATATTAATAGTGATTAAGCTACAATTTACACTGTCCTGCGCATACATAACGCGCCGGCTATATGTCAGCTGATCAAAGCCGTTAACACAACCAGCAATGAATTGGAACAGCCGGCAGCGCCGCCACGCTGCATCGCTAGTGGGTTCTCACCTGCGGCAGAAAGAGAAAAAATATGAATTTGAAATGGCCACCTTCGCGGTCACGAAGTAGGAAATACTACCAGCGTCAAACGTAATTGGCTGTAGTAGCTGTAAATGTTGTATTTTTATTTTTACATTACTATATGGCGTGATTCAGAAAAGGTATACTATTGTAGCGTTATGGCTACTAACAAACTAATAATCAGGAACAAGAGTATGAACGAACATGATTTATTTACAAAATCACTAAATATATTTACAAAAGTCTTAACCTAACACGTTGTATAAGAAATCAGTTAACAAATTACGATTGACCAATGAGCGCCGCGTGCGAGCAGGATAGAGCAACTATATAATAATGCGCCCGTATAAAACGCGTCGCCCGCGTTCCGCGCTCGCAGACTGAACCGATGCGCTGTGATGGTCGGACGTGTCGCTGTGACTCCCACACTATCATTTGAACCTGCGCTTCTTTGGCGTATTTGTAATAATTATGTGGATTCGATAACAATTTATTGAAAAATAAGAATCGCTCCCAACAAAAAATAACTATGTTTTTTGCGAGCGTTTTATCATTTTAATTGACACAATCAACATTGTGACTTCACATAATGATTACAAAGTCGATAAAGACAGGCAGGTTCTGGTCGTAGTATGCCCTTTCTGAATCACGCTATTGAGTGTTACATGAAAAGAGCTACGATACTCGTAAAAATCAGTTCGGCATAGTCGCAACTCAGTCCATTATCTTTTATCTTCTAGTCTGGCAATGGCATGTCGAATATAAATCGATAAATTGAACTGGAATTGAAAAGATAAAAGATTTCGGCAAAAAATCAAGTACAATGAATTACAGAATGTCGAAATTATAAAATGAAAAGCATTTTTGGTTTCAAATAAATAGCTGCAGTATGCTATGTTTTATTCATTCAATTTATTTTCAAATAGATTTGGGTCGTGATTGTACACAATTTACGCCTAGAACAAAAGCCATCTTCTCGGTTCTTTATAAACAAATAATATCAGATAATTTACAACAGATATATTACTTAGCACCTTACAAATAGTCATCACAATTCTACAAAGACATTTAATATATTAATACGTATAAACAATGCATGGATTTGTAATCCAAATGCTAGTATAACACTTAATAATAATGTGGCTTTCAATCAGGGAAAGATATTTAGGAATCTAATCAGTAGTTCCGGAGAGAACACCGTACCTCCAAACTCACAAACTTTACTTCGATAGACTTACTCATCCATCGACTAATCTATACATACAAATAAATAAAATTGGAGTGTCTGTTTGTAATATTAAATAACCTCTTTTCAGTAAGTGCATTTGGATGTATACACGGTACATATACCAAAACATTTTTTTTTACAATTATTGTCTGTCTGTCTGCTTGTTCCGGCTAATCTCTGAAATGGCTGAACCGATTTTGACGGGACTTTCACTCCTTGTTACATCAGCTATCCCCCATAGCTGATGTAACAAGGAGTAACTTAGGCTACTTTTATTTTAGAAACAACCTTCCCAACGACTTAATAGCACAAAGGCAGCCGGGCGCGCGGGCGATTGCTAACAGTTGTGTCTTTAAACCTATGGGGAAAGAGGACCCACCACTGACCCTCGGCTTGTCAACTTCCTCGATTATAAACCAAACAAGTTTGATCGATAATAAAAGAAGCCAACAACACCCGAACTCCTCTAAGATGTTAATCGAGAAACTATCTATCACGAGTGACGGGACCTCAAATAAATTGCAATTCTCCGCGACACTAAGCGAATCTATAAAAGTATTCGACACGTGTTTCGCCTCTAAACGAGGCATCCTCAGGACCGCTGGGCTACGAATGAGCTCTTTCCCCATAGGTTAACAATGGATTTCCGCCAAGTATCGCCTAGCTCTATCAATTATAGTTGTGTTTTTGTTAAATACCACGGACGAAGTCAGGGGTAACAGCTATTACAATATAAGCCATAATGGATAGTGGATACCTACCTCTTAACACGTGCACAGACACCGCGGATGCTGCGACATCCGCCAGAGAGCACGTGTAGTTGCCAGAGTCTTTTCTGTTCGCGTTCGCTATGTAGAGTCGCGATAGAGCCCCGTTCGACGTTGCTTCTGTTTTAACGCTGTTGACAAATACAATTAAATGTAGTTTAATTTCTTCTCTTCTTCTAATTTAAGGGTTATGTAAAGTACGGGTTAAGTACTCTATGGTTTTGGTTTTGGTTGTTAACTAAAAGTCACTGGTAGTTGGTAATAGTTGGTTTATTCTACTCAACACTAATATTAAGTATGGTTAATGGTAAATGGTAAAATGGTTACAATTGGTAAAATGGTAGTAGCGCACATGGTGGTTTCACGTATACTGGTTAGTTACTGGTAAAATGGTACTAGCGCACACGATGGTCGAATGTATACTGGTTAGTTACTGGTGAAGTGGTACTGGCGCACACGATGGTCGAACGTATACTGGTTAGTTACTGGTGAAGTGGTACTGGCGCACACGATGGTCGAACGTATACTGGTTAGTTACTGGTGAAGTGGTACTGGCGCACACGATGTTCGAACGTATACTGGGCTATATTCAGCAAACTCGCATCGTGTGATCGCGCCGACAGTAAACTGCTGACGATGCTAAATGGTGTAATAATGTACACCGTACAGGTTAGACCCTTGTCGGTGTAGCAGATGAAGCTCTTTCCATCTGTCTCTATCTAGAGCAGCTTCTTTCACCTCCCTATACCACATGACACCGATCCTGTCTTTCTAAGTTTTCCTTTTTCGTACCACCCGATTGGCACAGTTAGTCGTGACGCTGCTTTCTGTTCCGTGGATCCCGGGTTCGAATCCCGGTAAGAGAAAATTTTGTGTGATGAGCACGAATGTTTGTACCCGAGTCATGGACTTTTAATATCTATGTAATCATGTCTTATATCATATATGCATATATATATATATATATAAAGAAAATGTTAGTTATACCATTTATAGCTCAAGAATGCGTGTGTCGATTTATATTGACTTTGATTTTTTGAATTTGTCTCTGCCCCAAGTAGCAGAATAACTATTAAAAGATGGGATTTTTTGTCGAAATCGCATCTCCCAAGCGCACGATCGCCAACCACTTAGGACGACACCTAAGGAATACTTAATACAGGCAAAAGCCGTCCCTGTTCTAACTGAGAACAGGGACGGCTTTTGCCTGTATTCAATCAGCGTGGTTGATTACTCATTTTAATTAAGCCTCAATACAGATAATCCAGAAGATAATTGATTCACCCTTACACTATGTATTTAATTAAGTAAATGTGTCACGATGTGTCGTAGCAAATAGTCTCTATGTTAAGCAGGATAAGAGTGTATATTCATCCTCTTAAAACCGAATGAAGCCCTTGTGAGCGACATAAAATGCGACGTCCTGATTAGCGCAGTGGTAGTGACTCTACTTTCTGCGCTGAGGGTCCCGGGTTCGAATCCTGGTAGGGACACAAGCTTTGTGTGATGAGCACGAATGTTGGTACCCGATTCAAGTATGTTCAATATGTATATAAGTATTATATACTGAGTTCGCCCTCAGTCCATCGTACGGTACCCATAACACAAGCGTTAAGCTTAAAGTGGGACCGTGTAGTTGGTGTGTTCGTATGGCGATATTTATAAGACATTAAACTATTTGGTCCTATTTTTGTGAGCGTTTTTTTCACCTACCTACCGCCAAAGATGTTACAATGACGCCCTTAACGTGCCCACGGAACCATTAGCTTGTAGCTAATGCTATAGGCGGATGTTTACCGGATATTTACGAATGTTTGTATCGGGCAACGATAAACACCTTCTAAGTAGTTACTGAAATCCCCTGAAGGGCCCCAAAGGGTCTGAATATGTTGCCATAGGAAGGGGAAGTTTTAACATATGCGCAGAAAAGGGTTCAAGTTACAAAACTATTTTCATTGTACGCAAATATTCGGTTACCTTATTGAAATTATTATGTCAGGTATAATGTTGTAGGATGTGAGGACAGTGAGTCAAACATTTTATCATATCAAATGTCAATAGCATCTGTGTGGTTCAGAGTTGGCATGATTGAAACAAGTTTTTTTTTTATTTTTTTTTAATACATTATAGGCAAGTATTTGATCTCGATCTCACCTGATGGTAAGTGACGATGAGATCTACGATGGAGCATACTTGCCTAGGTAGGAAGGCGGCAGTAGATAGAGACGCTACATTCACTAGGCACATGCAGCCGCCATCCATGAATGGCAACACCGAACATCATGCCGGAACACGGCTAGGCCGCTTGGCGACATGGCTTTGTTCAGTGGGTGGTGACTAGCCACGGCCGAAGCCTACCACCAGTAGAGTTGTCAACTGGTTGGCACCACCCAGGGTCACGTGTAGGGTATCTCGAGGGTACTTAATTTTCCTACGGACGAAGATGACTCGACCCCAAGTTGTTTTAAAACTCGTGTTTTAAACAGTTTGAAATCACTCAACAGTCACAATCACTCGTTATAGATAGTTTCTCGACTGACATCTTAGAGGAGTTCGGTGTTGCTGGCTTCTTTAATTATCGATCAAACTTGTTTGGTTTATAATTGGAAAAGTTGACAAGCCGACGGTCAGTGGTGGGTTCCTCTTCCCATATTTGTTAAACAATGAATTTCCACCAAGTATCGCCTAGTTCTTTCAATTATAGTTTGAAATAAAACAACAACAACGAAATTTCAAACAATGTTTGAAACATTAAGAAAAAAGAACACAGTTTAAAGCATCTTTTAATTCCGAATTCACTGGAAATAAACGTAAAATTATAAGAGACGTATTTACAACTATTTAAGACAACCACAAATTAAGTTGTTGGATTCAAAACATATCTCATTCACAACGATTTTTAAGAGCGAATAAACAAAGGTGCAAGTCACGTCAGCACCGACAATACTGTCATTACTGATTGCTTCCAACAAGATCCAAACTATTTTAACTAACTCGATAGATGGTCCATACAAAATCATTCAAACAAATTATAAATAGGGTGTATCAGCATATTTGAATGAGGCCCTGTCTACTATAAAGAAGACTAATTAAAATATAACCTGTTACATTGAGTTACGATCGCTAATTAAAACGTAACCCCACTCAATCACGGCGAATAGCTGTACCTAAACAAATAAGGTAATTTAACACCCTATACATATTATAGGGTGAATTACGATGGGGTTGATCTATGGGAGTGTTGAGATTGGTTTGATAAATTGTTTGAGGCACGATACAGCCATCAGCCAATATATTTTGTGAGCTATAAAAGTAGAAAGCCGCGTACTGACGTAGCGTTCTGCCTCGCTCAGTTAGTAGCTCGCGTTGACTCACCCAAATTCTATCAGCCCGACTGTATTCACGGAACTGATTGTTCGGACCAAAGTCTTGCAAGACCGCGCGATCAGTCTATACACGGCTAACGGCGCTGCACGCATGACCGATTATGGTAAATTGATGGCCAATTACCTATTATTATGTAAACAGGGTCGCTTGAATTGACAATTGGGGTCAATTGTCAATTTAGATCGTGTGAGAGAATACAAAAATCAAAAATGAGGAGATCTATCGACGAAGTAAACTCACATAACTCCAAGAATATTAAATGTTAAAATGGCAGTGGGCGGGATAGAAAGCTTGAAGAACCAATGGCCGTTGGGCCAGAACGGTTCTAGAATGGCAACCACGAAGTGGAAGATGCAGTATGGGCTGCCCCCCATAAGGTGGAAGCCGGTGGATACAAGAATTGATGACTTTCAGTACAATTTATTCTTGTTTTTTCTGGTCTTTATGTCACTGTATGTTCATCCACACTCATGCTTTATCTTTAAATCTCATATTTCTCATCACTTCTTACTTCATTAAGCCTAATAGCTTTTAACTCCACATTTTTCACCTCATCAAATTTACGAAGGCCTTCGAAAAATTCAGATTTTGCGCTGTTAACTTGTATTTCTAATTATCTACTTTGATTTAGTTGAATTAATTAACGGTTACTGGAGGTGTTTCGTTATTAATTGGTTGGGCAGCGTCGATAAATTAAGTCCGCGAACTAACAGTGAATTTTGATAATTTAAAGCAAAATTAGGGTATTTCGCTTTTCGCTGAAGTCAAAATAATTAGGGAAAGTTTGGAAATTTGTGACGTGTTTCGGGAAATTGGATAACCGACGAGGTTTATGTTTGTTATTATAAATTTTGTTAATTCCACTTTTGTGAATCAGGAAGTTAACAAATTTGCAATTACTAATATAGATATGTAGTCTCCGTTGAGCCATTTGCCAGTTTGACCAAAATTCGGCTTGGAAGACTATTGTGTGGAAAAGGTCGATGTGAAATATAAAAATTGTCTCACCTGACTCCTCCTCTCTTGGTGTCATAGTTCAGCAGCCTAGATCCATGCTTCCAGTTGACCTGTCTCGCTGGTTGCGGAACTTCGCTTACAACGCACCGGAGCTCTATGATAGACCCTTCTTTGTAGAACTTGTCTTGAAGCAGACGTCCTCTCTCGTCCACTATTTCTACTTTTGGCACTAGATGAACAAGTAAAAGTATATCAATTTAAATGGTTTAACACTTGATTGAATACAGACAGACTAGCAAAAGTAACGTCATCAGTCATAATTGCTAGAACTGTAGTAATCAACACAATTGGAGGAAGGGACCACTGATCACAGGCTTGTCAACCCTCTCAATGAATAGTTCAAACAAGTTGATCGATTATTAACGAAGCCAAGACACCGAATTCCTCCAAGATGGATATCTTAGAGGAGTTCCGTCCGTCCGTCATGAGTATCGGGGCGATAACTTATATGCAATTCTCCGCGAAAGGAAGGGCCTAAAAAAATATTTTTTTAGGAGCTTCCACACGTGTTTCGCGTCTAAACGAGGCATCAGGTCAGCTGGGTAACAAATTAGTGTTGAGCACCAAATCATAAATTTTAACGCAAATCTTCTGTATTTTAGACACTTCTCTATGTAAATCGTTTTAACAAAAAGCATTTTTTATGGCTTTCTGCTTTTGCAGTATAAGACAACTTGAGTGATTAATATCATGAACTAAGTAACTTTAACGTGTAGGTAGGATAGGTATAGGAAAACTTTAGCCATGTAGACAGTCTTCGGATGACCTGAAAACTTCAATACCAGAGTTGGCTACTAGCTCATACGAACAAACGGGTCTCCTAATCTGAACAATGGATATTCCAAAACTATTTAGGACGACTTTGACCACAATGTTACGCAAGCATCAAGTCTGTAAGTTTTGTATAAGTCGTTAAACCAACATTGAAGTAAGTATCTCAAATTGGGGGAAACTTTCCAAACGGTCCCAACGATTTCTTGGCCCTTACAATGATTTATACATCCGCCTCTGGGTATGTACGTACGTAAGCTTAATTATGTATGTATAAACGGATCAAATATCTACAATCGTGCATGATGTGGTTGTTTTTTTTTTATATACATTATAGGCAAGTATTTGATCTCGATCTCACCTGATGGTAAGTAACGATGAGATCTACGATGGAGCATACTTGCCTAGATAGGAAGGCGGCAGTAGATCGAGACGCTACATTCACTAGGCACATGCAGCGCAACTGATCTGACCCGCAATCCTGAGTTTATTATCAGTCTGGCTCAGTAACGCTTATTATCTGTTTACAATTTGACTGTATGAATATTATCGTAGACATTAATATGTAAGTATATACTACGTATTATATATACTCTCAGTCGGTCTAAGTGAAAAGTTTCATTCTAAATGTGACTTCATAGGTGTACCGTACGATACATAAATATAAGACCTACATAAGGGCCAAAATCTACTGTAACATCAATCGCGTAGTCCCAATCTGTTACGACCAAATCTAAGGAGTATTTGATAATGTATTAATCAAACTAATGGCACAACATAAATTTAATAATCCCATAATAAGATACAAATATAAACCACATACCTTCATCTCAAATCTCTGCGACCTTTAACATTTGAAAACATAACATCGTCTAAATATACAAAAACCTAGTCTCATCATATTCTTTGTGTATACTCTTGTAAATATATACTCCTTTCGTTCCTATCCTCGCGTTTGTACGACCAAAATATGTCATTTGAGATTCCTTCAGCGTACATATCGACCGAATAAATAAGGTACATTTTGTTTTCAAGATAACCAGAATTTGCCCAAAGCCCTTTGCAAGGTTGTATTTTATAAATAACATGACATTGCTGGTAGTTTGTGGTATTTTAAACATGGAACGTTGCCTGGTAAACGGACTTTAAGGAAGTAGCTAAAGAGATATTATTATTTTTTGTTCTTGTATCTACTTTGCACCAATGAAGTTCACCTTTTTCAGGCGTACATGAGGATATTAATTATCATTAACTATTGCTGGGCTATGTATCATTAATAATTTTGCTGAAAATAGTCAGAATAATGATAACGTCACACGATCACCGAAACTATGAGGTCGCACACTAAGCGATACTTGTATTCAGGGTATCGTACAATAGACCGGAGGCAAATCCAGTATATAATAGTTACATATATAAATATTGAACATTTACGACTCGGGCACAAACAATCATACTCATCACACAAAGTTAGTCTCTACGAGGATGCGAATCCGGAACCCTCAGCGCAGAAGACAGGCTCACTACCAACTGTAGCTCAGTTGGTCAGGGCGTCCAAAATTAGCAGCAACAGATTTTAGCAATGAGTTTTAGTCTTTTAGTTTATTTTGTCTAGTCTATTAAAACATAGGTGTTTGATCCTACCTATCTACAGTATGATAACGTGTGCAGAAAATATAATATAAACAGGTATAAAATAAGATTAACAATTCTGAAATATGAACGCTCTGAAAAATATGTAGAGACAGGGTTACCGAGCGTTTGTAACAAAAAAAAACAGTGAATATTATATGTATAAACATGAGGTCTTACATTGTACTATATAACAATCCATTGAACTCTACATCGCCATTGTACCGGGAACAAAGAATGGTGGTGTAGGTAGAATTATTTTAACCAGCATTAAAACCTTGGAGCTAAAAACCTTGTTTTGACTCTATAGTGGGAATTGGGTCAATGATTATCGAATGCGATTGCAGTTGTTTTCCAGTTAGCGTCCAACGTAAACAAGTTAATAATACCAGCCCTTTTAATGGCCCACTGTTGGGCGCTGGCTTCCCATCAATGTGAGACAGATGAAGCCAACCACCACCCTGGTTCAGTGCGAGTTGGCCGACTTCACAATTATCGAAAGGGGTTCACTCAGACATTCAGGTTTCCTTACGATGTTTTTCTTTTACCGTTTAGCAAACGAAAATCATTGGTTGAAAATGAAATTCGTGCGGGAACTCGAGAAATCCGAGAGGTGTGAGCCAGAGGTTTGAACCTGTGACATCATTACCGAGGCAAGCGTTCTGACAATTTGGCTGTCACTGCTTGTATACGTAAACGACTAATTAATCAAATTTATTGAAATGTTTAATTTGTATTCAAGAAATTTGACTGTGGCATCAATATTAACTTTTCAAACTATTATCCTCTTTTCATACAAATTCAAAATACTTGATTGAGACGAACTAAAACAAAACTTTGAAATAGATTTCAACACGGTTCTCAGCACGTCAAGTGCGAGATTATTCGTAAGATAACCGTGTATTTTATAGTCTACCATATTTAGACACTTTGCATGGAGATTTGATATTTCACGTACGGTCCGTTAAAAACGTTGTTCAATGTATGTAAATACTTAAACCATAAACTATAACGTTATCACGAATAAGCTCGCCTTTTTGGATCAATGCTATCAATTTAATAACTGTTGTTTTGTTTTTTGATGTAGATATCTTTGTTTTTTTTTTTATTTATTACATTATAGGCAAGTATTTGATCTCGATCTCACCTGATGGTAAGTGAAGATGAGATCTACGATGGAGCATACTTGCCGAGGTAGGAAGGCGGCAGTAGATAGAGACGCTACATTCACTAGGCACATGCAGCGCAACTGATCTGACCCGCCATCCATGATATGTATATATATATATATAATTTTAAATAACTTTTAAACCAATAAAGATGTATTAGGCAAACTACAGTTGAATTTAAAGGGCATAAAAAGTGAACGATTGAAGAGGATTGTACGCCCGGTAAATAAATAGGTATAGAAGAAAACCTCCATTCAATGTAGAGTGTCATGTCCCGTAAAGTGGATCATCGGTATAGATGGCGCCCCCTCGAGACAATCCCGGTCTTTGGTTCAATTACACGTTCTGAAGTCTATGGCACTACGCGGAGCGTAGAGTGTCTACAGTTTATTTGATCTGTCGTTATACCGTTCCAGGCATAGAGTGATTGAACTAGTTTAATATGAACTAGGTTTAATAAATGAACTAGATTAAAAAAAATCACTAGTTTCGATAATCGAACAGGTATTGGTAAACATAATAGTTTTCATAAATGAACAAGTTTCGATAAATAAACAACTTTAGATAAATCAATTAGTTATAACAAACAAACTAGTTTCAATAAATGAACGTGTTTTGATAAATTAACAAGTTTCGATAAATCATCTAATTGTGATAGAGTATGTAACCAGCATAGGTCTTATACTTCATACTTTGACTAGTCTTATATAACTTCATATTTTAATCAAAGTTATTTACGCTATTGACTCTGATAATTTTAAAGAGACAAATGGAGAAGGTGGTAACTGACTTGGTAATACCCAGGCCTATATTTTTTGCATGCTAAGACACTTAAATTCCGACTTGCAGAATAATATATAATATCCCTCGTGCTTCGGAGGTATCGTACCTTACAAAATGGCAGACAGAATGTAACTAGTGGTCCTGGCTGTCACTCCAATTTCTATAAGTCATTAAGAGTAGTCGGAAGACTGATTATGTTATCTATAGTATCACTGGTTTCAGCTCAGAGAGGTAAATCTTTGGGTAAAGTAAAAAGTAATCATTTGAATTTTAAATCTGACAAATTGTCGAAATTAAAGATCACATGTATATACGACAAACAAAGACAAGGGACTTCCGAATAAGTCGAATATTTCCTTCAGTACGACATATGTAATAACATTGATTTGAAACATAGCCTATAGTCACAACAACGAAATTTAAATAACATCTTTCCCATTATAAGTAAATGGATTCAAACTTTTATATAATTTTATGTGCGATCGTAAGAATTTTTGTTAAATATTCCGTAAAGAATGAAGTCACAAATTGACGAAACGGCAAAATAACAACGCAAAGTTGGACACTTCCAAAACATATTTAAATTTACTTATTTTGTTTTTCACAATGTTTACCGGGAATATTGATGTACCTTCTTATTATTTCTAAGCTTTTGTAAGCTTCTGTACATCAAAATGAAGATTCAAATCAAAGTAATTTTTCTCTGCAATGGTTAAGTAGCACGGGTTAGGTGCCAGTTTAAAACGCACGCAGTATATTTGGCTGGACTGTTAAAGTAGTCTACTATGTGGTGTACTAATTTCAACGTGTAGTATTCGCGTAAATATAAGAAATCGATATATTAAAAAGTTTATTCAGAGGCCGCCTCTAGCGACTTCTTTAACCACTTTACAAGATAAATCGATGATACAATCCTAGAACGCACTATTAGAGTTTTTAGGGAACGTAATATAATTCAAGGCCCCCGAAAAAACCAGCAAACAAAAGACAAAACCAGCTACCCCAGGTTTACCAGACTGGCTGGAAAACTTACTTTTTCCGCTAAATTTCCATTTACACTGTTTCTATTATCTTCATTGTAAGATAGATGTAAGGTATCTACTGTAAGTATCAACAAAGGATGTTTTGAATTCCTCACCCTTTAACATTGGCTAATAAAATTCGACATTACCCAGTAAACAGTTCCTTGATAGGCACTAAAGTTTATTGTCAGAGCCACTTAAAGTGCTGTTTTATTTTGTCTACCTCATCGTATTGCTAATACTTGGAACTTGGATGAATGTTTTTTTTTTCCTACATTTGAGATGACATTTTCATTATTACATCAGAGTAAGCGAGATATAGGTATACGTCGCAGCTGGATCGTAAGATCCGCTATTTTAAAAAACGGCTACGCACTTTTTTGGCGCACATTATGTAGTGTGAAAGGGATGCAAGACGTTGCTTTACCGAAACGGTACGTAAAAGAGGGATGTGCTTAAGGTAACGAGGCGTTTTGTAAAGCGCGTAGCCGTTTTGTAAAAGAGCGGAGTCTACAATCCAGATGTGACATGCATAAGGATATTTGTGAAACAGTGAGTGGGATGCGTTGAGTATTTTTTTTGTTTTGTTTGCCACATATGACCGGAGGAAATAATTGCGGCAAACTAATAATTTGTAATGGCTCTACACAACTTGATTCAGGAAAAGGTATACTAATTTTTAAACCTGCGTTTCTTTAGCGCATTTATTATCACTAGGTATTGTTATTGGAGACAAACTGTATTTTTTTTTATAATTATCACACACACTTTCGCTAAAGAAACTCATATTTAAAGGTTCGTATACCAATTCTGAATCACCTTTATGAATAGCATTGAATCTCCTATAAATTCGACAGAAAGGGCTTATAAGATTTTTTTAAATTTATCTATACATATAAATAAAACACAACGTATACACGTTACCTATACCGAAACAACATTTTTTACAATTTTTGTCTGTCTGTCCGTCTGTCTGTCTGTCTGTCCGTCCGTCCGTCCGTCCGTCCGTCCGTCCGTCCGTCCGTCCGTCCGTCCGTCCGTCCGTCCGTCTGTCTGTCTGTCTGTCTGTCTGTCTGTCTGTCTGTCTGTCTGTATGTCTGTCTGTCTGTCTGTCTGTCTGTCTGTCTGTCTGTTTGTTCCGGGTAATCTCTGAAATGGCTGGACCGATTTTGACGGGACTTTCACTGACAGATAGCTGATGTAACAAGGAGTAACTTAGGCTACTTTTATTTTAGAAAAAAATATAGGATCTCACGAAAAAAAATTAAAACCAATGTTGCAGCGCAGCGCCTGATTAAGTTTGATAGCAACAACCTGCAATGCGTCCCGTGGGCTCAGAATGGGCGAGCAGGCTGTTGTCAACGGCTGTCTTTTTTAAATACCACGCGGACGAAGTCGCGGGCAACAGCTAGTTTAACAATAAAATATGTATTTACATCCGACATAAGCTTCCACTCACAACCATGAATTATGTAAGGGCTTTTAAAACAATACACCAAAGCCTTTCTTTATTCATTAATGGTTTTCTTTATTATTCATTCTTTCACCGCGTCATAAAACGAATTACCCTTGCACAAACACACTTCGGTATACACTGCATACATTAAGTATGCATTGTTTTTTATATTCTCCTATGCATGAGAACGTTTCGTTTAGATACGCCGTCATATCTGTACTTGTAAATATAGCTTGGTATGTCCACAAACGTTTCTCGCTATGAAATATGAGAGTCGTATGTTTAGCAGAGTGGAACGCTATTTATATGCTGAAATGAATTTCAGTTTGTATGATAGCGAAACGAGAATGATGAAGTCGTCTACATAAAGTCTAGATAAATATGGCTGCTATTTATTCCACTGAAATATTTTTTTGAACTAAGTAACAATTCAACGTTCTTCTACAATGCTCATGATTTAAGATGATCCTGCTTTGTGTGGCATGGTTTCTGGATTCGAATCCTGTTAAGGAAAAATAGTATGCTCACCACGAATGTTTGTGCCGGAGTCAACGATTTTAAATATCTATCCAGGCAATTCGTAAAGGATGAACCTGTGCCTCTTAAGCGCAGTTGTAATCATTATTTGAAGTCAGATTATATAAGATGTCAATTTCTGGTACACAAGAAAGACGAACAGTCTTGAGCCATTAAACTCGAGAAATCAGTTAAACACAAGGTTGAGGTTTTAACGTGACTGACAGCGAGATAAATAATAAATGTGACAGCTCGGGTGAGGCCCGCACTGACTGAAGTCTCTCAGTCATCAATTAACCTAGTGTTGTTACTTGAAAATGGCGATTTTACTACCTACTACTGATTGGATCCGCTTGTATACCATATGCTTAAGAACAAAATAGTAAATACTCATCAAATACAAAAAATATATCTCCCAGGGTAATTACCTCCACAGGTGATTGGAGGGCTGGCTCTTTCCTCACTCGAAAAATAAGCATGATAATACAACGAGGAAATGCAGCCAATGCTCTTGCCAGCATTCCACGCGGACAAGGTCTTTTTGATACATAGTTTGTATTCATACTCATTTATGTTGACTTTAATTATAAACATTTAACTTTGTAATTACAAAAACATTCTCTAGATTACGGTCTTATAGATTTTTAATTATCTTAACCCAAAACATTTCAACCTCTCCTAGCACCTAAACGGTTATTAACTAAAGAGGGTCTAAACGCGTTAAATTCAATTTCTATTCTCACATGGCTCCGCATAATTGGACGCAGTAATAACTGAATAGTTATTTCTTGTTTGTTAATTTGTTCGTTTCGTTGCTAGTTATTGTTAAACAAGATGTATAAGTTTTAGCGTTCGCTCAGGTAACGGCTGCTTCGTTAGACGAAATGCAAATACTATTGTAAAGCTAAATGAGAGCATTGCTAAATGAGAAATTTTAAACTGAGCTATTATATAATAATAATATCGCCAGACGAACACACCAAGCTCACTAAGCAACGCTTGTATTAGAGGCACCGGGCAATGAACTGTGGGTGAACTTAGAAAACAATACTTATATAGATACTAGCGGCGCCCCGGTGCGCGGTGTTACCCGCGATTAAAAAGTATGAAAAATTAGAACAAATCTATCCCACGGGAACCATACATTTTACCGGTATAAAAAGTAGCCCCATGTACTATTCCAGACTATAATCTATCTCTGTGCCAAATTTCATCCATATCTCTTCCGCCGTTTTGACGTAATTGAGTAAAAAACATCCATCCATCCAAACTTTCACATTTATAATATTAGTGCGATTAAACATCCATGGTACAAACATTCGTGCTCCTCTCACAAACTTTGTCACTACAAGGAATCGAATCCGGGGACCTCGTTACAAAAAGCAGAGTCACTAACAATTAGGTATAGGCGGTAAACAGGTCATCAATGAGTGATAATTTGGCATACCTAACCTAGCCTATAAACTAGGCACACTACTCAGCGCGAATTGCCTAACGCAGTTGTCTGCCACAACTGCGTTAGGCAATTCGCGGTGAGGAAACTTAGGAGAAGATAGTGCGAAGATTTGGAGAAAAGAGGAGAATGTTATAATAGAAAATCTCTTACCAACAACGGTAAGGTGCACTCCTCTAACTAGCGGTGGATGCGTAGAAATCTGACACTCGTAGAATCCTTCGTCTCTTTCGCTCACGTATTGGATGAGCAGCCGCCAATCGTTGGGGTGCTCAAAGGCTAATGAGTAGCGGGAATCCGCCGAGTAGGTGTGACGGCCGAAGGAGAGAAGATGGAGTTCCTCGCCGCGACGACGAACCCAGGATATCTGTAAGGTAGAGTGAGATAAAACATTTGGTAGACAACCTTACACTGAAACAGGGGTAGGAGAATTCCGACGGGCTTGGCTATGTGAAAATGCATAGTAAAAGTAGCCTAAAATCCCTCATACTGGAACTTAAATCCCTTACACGCGAAATAGCTAGCATCAGCTAAGATGACCAACTGTAGCGTGTGTGCGCTTCGCAACGCAAAACACTAGAGCTAAAAAATATATAAACTATTGTAATATGCATGGCGGTTATAGATGAGGTCACGTTCAGATCTGATTGTAGAATTAAAAAAAGAATATGAGTGCCCGTACGAAAGAAATGATTTAACTTGGATACAAATTCAAGCTGAGGTTTGGAGCTACAAAAATCCTTAACAAAGACAATTACCCGTACAACAAAAAAAATAGACAAGCTTGTAAATATCTCTTAAACCAATCGTTACGTTAGGTAAATATCACAAATCTTTCATAAATACCATAAAATCGAATAGGTGAACCTTCATTATTCATAAGCCACGCCATGGCTAGCCAGCTAAACAGAATACTTACATAATAAGTAATCAGTTTTCTGAACTGAAGGCAAACTTCACTTCGCTGCAGTTATTAGTGAATACTAGAGTGCTTTTATGATAATTTAATTAATAAGAATGGGTATCATGTTTGATGGAATTAGCGTAGATATACTGTTTGAGGAGACAATGTTAGGTAATAATAATATTTACAGGAATAGCGAGGTTTACTCGCTTAAATTTAGATAGGTCGCCGAATTCCTTCGTGCTGCAGAGCACTAAGTTTCTTTGAGGGCATTTTGGCTTTCTGATTATAATTTAAACAATATTGACTATGGTAACAAAGCGAGAATGAAAGCTAACAAAGAAGTAACATGGGCCACTTCAGGCTTATAATGCAGCTCAGCACCCATTTTTGCACCTTACAAGTCCTGATGAAAAGCTTACTTAACTCAAATTCGCAATGCAAAAATATTGAATGTGTCAAGTGCTTCTTGCAGAATCAGAATCAGAGTATTTTTTATTCACGTAGACCATTAGGTACAGTACTTATGAATCGTCAAAAGTTACAAAATATTATGGTACTACTTTACCACCCGTTCGGAATGCCGTTCCTATGGAGAAGAACGGGCAAGAAACTCCATGGTTGCTCTATTTTAAAAAAGATCTTTTACATTTTTGAGCAATACATTGTTATAAGTATATGAGAACAATGTAGGAACGGCTAATCAGACTTTAAGTATTAACTAAGTATAGAATTATAGTTACATAGTTGGCTACATGGTTCCCACATTTACCAATTACTTGCTTAATGTGGTAGGGGCTACTCACCGTTTTCTCACCCAAATCGTGCACCCTACAGTGCAAATGCACCCGAGCACCCAACTGCGCGGTCACGTTGTTCGTGGAAGCGTCGTCTTCGAAGAACGGCAGTGGTTCCGATGTGGTAGTGGAGATGTCCTCGCCGTGGTCCTCGTATGTCTCCGTGAAGACCTCGTGCCAGAACGGACCGCTTATTATCTTCTTGTCACCGGTTTTGAAATCTGTATAGGAAGGGTTATATTATATTATATACCGGTATATATTATAGTCCTGGGATACAATCCCAGCTCGAGCAGTGTCTTTTAATATTCCAAGTCAACAATCGACAACCAACCTTCCGAACTCTAACTTAATCGAGATGTAATAGAATAGCAATAGCACCGTCACTGTCGCTTTTGACTGATTTTTGTAACGGGATTTCTAATGACAACAAAACGTCAAGTTTTGTTGTCATTAGAAATCTCTATAACATGGTGAAAGTAAGGGAGCACGCTAGTGCAACTACGACTTTAATACAACATCAACTCCAAAACCAATTCTTAAACACAAAAGAAAAAAGTCAAACAAGTAAAAAGATCTCCCAACGCTTTAAGAAATCCAGCTAATTAGTAATTAGGGTGGCATTTTTCTCTACGAGAATAAGTCTGGATCACATTGAAAGCAGTAAATTAAACCTCTGGCTTGAGTCGTTGATTTAACAAAGTAAGCCCCGCCTTCAGTAAAACGTGTTGAATTTAAGCGTGTTGCCGACACGTTGGAATAATAAAAGTGGTTTGGGACATTTGGGGGGATGGGTGGGCCTTACTTCAATGCAATGACTTTTTGGTTGAAAGGAGAAATGAATTAAAGATTCTAGGAGTGTGCGAGTTTATTATTTTATTGAATAACTAGCTTCTGCCCGTGGCTTCACTACTCGATGACACATAGTTTATCGCACTCAGCGATAATGAACCTTTCCATCATTGAAAGAAATTCCAGAATCTGAATCTGAATCAGAAATTTTCCTCTACAACTTTGGATGTGCAAAAGCTACTCACAAACTTTACCTTTTAAAAAGAGTATAATATATGATAACTAAGTAGATGTTTTGGATAAAACGACTGCTTTCGGATTTTGAATAACGATGTACATAGACAGGCGGGCTAGAAAGCTCATTGGCAACAAGACCCTAGTGCAGGCCAAGCTATCGGTCTTCTACAGAATACATTTCGGAGAGTGTGCGATGGAATTACATGAATTAATTCCGCCATCTCCATTCTATCGGCGGCCGACAAGACGTACGGACAAGTGTCATCCGTACACTGTTGACATTCCTTCGGTTCGTACTTTTGTTTCCACTTTCATCGTGCAAACTGCCAAGGAATGACACACGCTACCGGCCTCTTTGTTCCCCGTTGACTACAATCTGGGTGTTTTCAAGTCGAGAGTGAACAGGTACCTTCTAAGCAAGTATGCTCCATCGTAGATCTTAGTGTCACTTACTATCAGGTGAGATCGAGATCATGTACTTGCCTATAATATAATTAAAAAATGAATTTCTCACCCGGTATCTGCGGTGCGATGACGCATAGCGTTCTGGTGAGCACGGAGCAGAAGACGAGAAGACCGGCCGGCGTCATGGTGTCAGCCCCGGCGCTTGGGGGCCATAGAGTTCATCTGTCCAGTCGTCTTCTCATCTGTCACAAGAGATTCAACACTTGAGAGAGAGAAAGAGAGAGAAGGGCTAAACGCATTCCGTAACGGTGACGGCTGACGTCCTAATTAGCGCAGTGGTAGTGACTCTGCTTTCTGCGCCGAGGGTCCTGGGTTCGAATCCTGGTAGGGACAAGCTTTGTGTGATGAGCACGAATATTTGTACCCGAGTTGTTAGGAGGATAACACAAGCGTTGCGTATAATTGGTGTGTTCGTATGGCGATATTTATTTATAATATTACTCGCTTCAAATAGCAGACGATTCTTGTTTAAAACAATGCACCAAGCTCTAGCAAAACAATTAGCCATCAAAAGTATCCAAGAACCATTTAGCTGCTAGAAATATGAAGCTATGATTCCATTGAAAAACTAAGGCGTTCAGCTTTAGTCTTTCTTCTACAATACCCAGACAATCGTTTCTACCATGAATCCTGTTCCAACAACATTTTCCTTTTTCAGAAGCAATGAATGGGCCCCACATATAGCTACAAAGCTAATGACGAGACGGTAATACGGTGAGTAACTAACTTACTGTCGTACAAAAATAATGTGATTCCCTAAAAAACTCCGTAAAAATTATAGAAATTATTTGTGTCGCAAGTCATGGATGACAAAATGTTATTATTTTTAAGCGTTTAATGTATCGTAAACAACGCGTTCACAACACAACCCTCCGCGCGATGTCCGACTCGTGTGAGTGGCGAGCGCGCTTGAGCGAATCAAATTTAAATGTACATTGCGGTTTTAGGTCTAAATAGTAATTATGTTTTTCTTCTTTACTCCTCCCGTGACCATGGTTGCTGTAAAGCAGCCGAAACGTCGGGAACGTTAAAAACATAATATAAAATCCGTAAGATTAGTTTCATTTGAATGTTTAGTATTCGCGTAAATATAAGAAATCAATGTTGGTGTAGGTAGTGTTCTGTCCCCGGCCCTGATGCCCAGGGCCTTAAATAACGGGCTTCCCTCGGGGTCGAGGACGACTGGGGTGTGGGCCCCGAACGTCCGGTGACGATGACGACTCCTGAGGAGGACGGCGGCGGGCGTGGCTCCTCGCCGCCGTGCGCAGCGAGGGCGCAGGGGGAGCAAACATCTGCTCCCCGAGACGGGCCCCCATAAGGGGGCGAGGCACAAGAGGGGCACCGGTGCGTTCCGTTTGGAGATCCCGGAGCCCCTCCAACATGTGTCGAAGGCGGCCACCGGGGGGATTTTAGTGGGTAAGAATCCCACATAACCCGGCCCTCTCCCACACAGAGGCCGGGTATCTATAGAAGATTTCCCCCCGTCAACAAAAAAAAAAAAAAAAAAAAGTAGTGTTCTGTCCAATTTAACTAAGTCAATGTGTGTTTTTCTAACAGATGTTATGTTATGTAATGTCTTGCCCAACTTTCTTGTTTTGGCCAACTAGTGGAGAAAGTAAACACAGTGGAAAACTGTCTGTAATAGTCGTGTCGATATTGGCATCTCTCTCTCTCTATGGTCGGTCCCTCATGTCTGAGGATCGCGATCATCGTTGGATAGTCCACACTTTTTTTTTTTTTTTTTTTTTTTTATTACATTATAGGCAAGTATTTGATCTCGATCTCACCTGATGGTAAGTGACGATGAGATCTACGATGGAGCACACTTGCCTAGGTAGGAAGGTGGCAGTAGATCGAGACGCTACATTCACTAGGCACATGCAGCGCAGCTGATCTGACCCGCCATCCATGAATGGCAACACCGAACATCATGCCGGAACACGGCTAGGCCGCTTGGCGACATGGCTTTGTTCAGTGGGTGGTGACTAGCCACGGCCGAAGCCTACCACCAGTAGAGTTGTCACCTGGTTGGCACCACCCAGGGTCACGTGTAGGGTATCTCGAGGGTACTTAATTCTCCTACGGACGAAGGTGACTCGACCCCATGACTTGGATCGAACGATTAGCCTCCATCGGTCTCTGTTCATGGCGCTTCTGACCACCGAGCTGAATTTGGTTGAAGATGAGTCCTTTACTTGATCGGTCCATCTGGTTGGGGACCGTCCTCGAGCTCTCTTGTCATCGGTGTTCCCAACTACGATCAGCTTTTCGAGGTTCTCATCTCCTTTCCGTACTACATGGCCGAAGTAAGACAGACGATAATGGAATAGGAGCGGGTAAATACACGTTTTATGTGTGTTTTTCGCAGACATTTTGGGGAGCAAAAGGTAAAATGAAATGGGAATTATGGAAGGGCTTGTAGGTGCAAACACCACGAATATAAACTTGGTACAATTAAAATGTAAGTAATAGTCTATACTATACTAATATTATAAATGTGAAAGTTTGGATGGATGGATGGATGTTTGTTACTCTTTCACGCCAGAACGGCTGAACGGATCTGGATGAAATTTGGCACAGAGATAGATTATAGTCTGGAATAGGACATTTTATCCCGGTAAAATGTATGGTTCCCGTGGGATAGATTTGTTTAATTTATTCATAGAATATCAATAAATATATTTCCTCATACATTTGATTCTGAGGCGGTACGAAGTTCGCCGGGACAGCTAGTTGGTAATATTTTTAAAAGACATTTAATATAACAAAAAGTTATAGTGATGGGTACTATAGCGACCTCTTAAAAACCTCGCTACGAGAAACAAGTTCACCACACCGATACATAGATGGCGGTGCATACGACGTCCACAAAAGGGCTAGAAGGCTCATTGGCAATGAGACCCTAGTGCAGGCCAAGCTACAGAGCCTAGAACACCGACGTAGGGTTGCCAGCCTATCAGTTTTCTACAGAATACATTTCGGAGAGTGTGCGACGGAATTACACGAGTTAATTCCCCCATCTCCATTCTATCATCGGTCGACAAGACGCACGGACAAGTGTCATCCGTACACTGTGGACATTCCTTCGGTACGTACTAAGCGGTTTGCTTCTACTTTCATCGTGCGAACAGCCAAGGAATGGAACACGCTACCGGCGTCTTTGTTCCCCATCGACTATAATCTGGGTGTTTTCAAGTCGAGAGTGAACAGGTACCTTCTAGGCAAGTATGCTACATAGTAGATCTCATCGTCACTTACCATCACGTGAGATCGAGATCAAATACTTGCATATATCGTAATAAAAAAAATAAATAAAAAAAACAAACAATCTTGAAACACACTATTAGAGTTTTCGCAGAACGCGACATAAATACATGAAACCAAGAACAATAACCGTCGGGACATAGCAGCCAGATCCCCCAGCCATAACACCCCCTTGCTTTTTAATTAAGTATGTATTGATATAATGTTGTGTTGATAATAAAAAAATTAAAAAATTAAGCAATTGAAATATTTTTCTCTCATAGTCCGTTTCACAATATTCATAAATACTCATCCCCAACTTATTTGACACAATTTGCAGGCGCCATCTTTTAAATATTTTGCGAATAGGGCTTATCTGGATATTCTGAAACGCCCTAATTCTGTCGGACTTTATTATGAAACATGTAGTTAAGAAGTAACTAAACAAAATATCCAAACTTTACCCGTCAAAGTTGAATGAGCCAACTAATCTCGCTAGGTAACAGCTCCCTAAACAATTTGCATTTAATATTACCCCGAGACTCCTTTAGCAAAAACAAAATGAGTTTTAGTTCTATCTAACCAAGAGTTACTCTGCCAACTAGAAGTTAATACATTTCTCTTAATTGAGTTTTACTATTTGCACCATAGTGGCGTGTGTATCTCCTCGTCTGAGGTGGATGTACTGGTAATATTCACTTGACCATTGTTTTCTGCCTGATTAGCGCAGTTGGTAGTGACTCTGCTTTCTGCACCGAGGGTCCCGGGTTCGAGTTCTGGTAGGGACAAGCTTTGTACCCGAGTCATGGATGTTTAATATATATATAAGTATTATATACTGAGTTCGCCCTCAGTCCATTGTACGGTACCCATAACACAAGCGTTGCTTAATGTGGGACCGTATAGTTGGTGTGTTCGTATGGCGATATTTATTTATTTATCATATGGGACTGAGCTGTAGCTTACTATGGGCTGATTAAGAACGCTAGAGGTCACTTAACGCGCAATGTAAAGGGCTAAGCTCAGGGTTTCGCGATAGATAAGAAATGAGAAGATCCGTTGACGAACTAGAGTAACCGATATAGCTCAAAGAATTTCAAAGTTGAAGTAGCAGTGGGTGGGGCACATAGCTAGAAGAACCGATGGGCGATGGGGCAGAGAAGTCCTAGAATGACAACCAGGAGCCGGAAGAAGTAGGGTGGACAGGTGGACCGTGGTGGATGCAATTGGTGGAGGACTGTGATGTGTGGAAGTCATTGGGGGAGGCCTGTGTCCAGCAGTGGACGTCTTTCGACTGATGGATGAATTTACTAAAAGTAAACACCACAACAAAAGCGGTCATATATATATCCATTAACCATAAAGCTTACAACTTTATGTTTTAACCTTACTGAAACTTCACGAAACGAACTCTAACTTACTCGTCGATTGTTAACCAAATCGTAGTACCAAAGAAGTTACGACCTCTTTTGCATATTCCCAAAATAACACCGACAAAAACTGCTTTTGGCAACACTTTACATTGTCCCAAACGGGCTGGGGGTGTATTACGAAATCTTATTGCCAGACAATTCACTTCCCAGGATACATATGACATGGTTCAGTCGTCAGCAGCTGCATGACAAGTGCAAGATTATTCGTAACCTTATTGTCTACGTTTTTTTATGGAAATTTGAAAGTTTTAAATAACGTACGCTAATGGCGCTGTTCAATTCTCCATACAAAGTTTTGGCATATGTAGAGTATAAAGTATATGGTAAGCTTACGAATAATCACGCACTTGACATTCTATCTCATGATGTCGATATTTTTCCCAGGAGCTACTTTGTGTCAGTCTGTAATTGTAGTTTTACGGACAACGTCTGAAAAATTAGAGTATATATAATAATAATAGTATTGCCAGACGAACACACCAACTGTATGGTCTCAAACTAAGCAACGCTTATATTATGAGACCGTACAGTGGACTGGAGGCGATTCCAGTATGGGATACTTAATAGATATTAAACATCCATGACTCGGGTATAAACATTCGAGCTCATCACACAAATTTTGTCCCTACCAGGATAGTACCATCAGCACAGAAAGTAGCGTCACAACCCATTGAGCTGATCAGGTCGTTAAATATTAGGATAAAAATGTATAATTGATTTAAAACATAAAATTGCCAGAGAATTCAGTATACTGATTTGAAATCGGAGTTAGTAATACGCCCCCAGAAAACCGGTGGTAACCTGCGATGTCGCCCACGCACTCAATTTATAACGAAACATTTTTACTTTATACCCAAACAGTAACATTACGTGCGACCGTTACTTTCCTTTGCCAAAAAAAAACAACCTTCGTAATTCAAATTCCGTGGATAAACGTTTAAAATTCAAAAAAGCACATTCATACAATGCCTGTGGTGAAGCACTATTTAAACATAGGCGCTATCCTTCCTACGGGCAATTCGCGTACGTTTGCGAACTGTCACTGTTACTTGTTGCCAGTAAAAAGAAAAGGCTTATACTACTATATGTTATAATCTGTAACTTTTTATTATATGTTTACGTGGTCAGTAATAATATTTGCAATCGGTCAATTCGGACGGGTGGCAAAATTGTGGCTTACCATTTTGTAACTTTTAAGATGATCCATAAGTACTGTACTTAATGTAAACCATGAATAATAAAAAAATAAAATAATTAAAAAAAAAAACAACGAGATGATCCATCTTGATGTTGGTTGGCCCATAGTTGTATTGGTGAGCAAATAAGCGATGAAGTATGGATGGTTACTCTGCCCAGATCATATTAAAAGCGTTATTACTAGTCAGAGCAACTAGCCAACAGAGAGAAAGTAAGAGATTTGTCTTTTTATTCTTTGTTTAGCAGTTGATACGACCGTATACAAGCCCTTTGACACTCACAGTTCGTTATCGTTTAATTTCTTTTCAGAGTCATAAGTTTTCTGCGACCGGCAAGCGCATTTCACGTACCGTTCGCAATGGCGGATCCCGCCGATGTTTGAACACGCATAATACCGCATTGCGTAACCGCTTGCTTGGAAAACCCGCCAAAATATATTACACGTTATCTATCCCTCGGGAGCGGTTCATATCACTCGTGAACATGAAACACTATTGCTTCATGTATCATCTGCATATTGTTTTAATTCTTTAAGAAGAAGTTACTTAATTAGAAGTTCTACCGCAACGCGACAATGGCGCTAGTGTCTTTTAAGTTTAGAATGCTTGTTGTAGATTGCTCTAGACTTGGCGGGTTAAGTTCAATCCATTGTTAGTTTAAAATCGATCGAATCAAATCGGTTTTTTCTTCATGTAATTTGGAGGGCCAAGTCCACGGATAAAGGCTATATTTTCATGGTTATTTAATTTTAATATAACTTTTAACCATTTTTTTAAGAAATAGGTAGAGTATAGCAATAATGATAGTATTCCCAAACTAAGCAACGCTTGGCACCTTACAATGGACTGGGAGCGATTCCAAATCTATAAAATAATAATACATATTAAACATCCATCCATAACTTGAAATATTCGTGCTCATCACACAAAGTTTGCGGTACCAGGATCCGAGCCCGGGACTCGGTACAGAAATCAGGTCTACTACGAACTGTGGTAATGAGCTTGTCAATTAAGATATCTATGAACTAATACCACATCTAATCTCAGGATTAGGTACCTATTTTATTAGAAAATATATGTTTAGATGTCTAAAACAAACCTACACGCTAATGGAATGCTATTCAAGGAGAGAATTCTAAAGTCTATAGACTAATATTGCGAAACTAGCTCTAGAAAGCAATTAGAAGGATAAGCTATTTGAAACTTATTTATAACTAACTTCTGCCTGCGGCTCCGCCCGTAGTACTTCAATTAAATATAGTCTATAGCATTCAGGGATAAAGTAGCTTTCTATTAATGAATAAATATATTCTGAATTGGATCAGTTGATCCGGAGATTACCCCCTACATCCAAACTAACAAACGTGTCTTCTTTATATTAAATAGTTAATATATATTGAAGCAGTGATAGCCAAGTTGGTAGAACGCTTGCCTCGGTAACGACGATCACAGGTTCAAACCCCAGCTCCAACCTCTGGGATTTCTGGATTTCATGTGCGAATCTCATTTTCAACCATGACTATCATTTGCTAAACGGTGAAGGAAAACATCGTGAGGAAACCTGCATGTCTGAGAGAACCCCTCGAAGATGTGTGAAGTCCGCCAACCTCCACTGGGCCAACGTGGTGAACTAACAAAATGATAAATTGTGAGCAAACATTTTTCGTGTACATATTTCTATGTCATAGATATATGATTATATATATGCCTCACATCGTTGTACGCCACCCGCACAACCATATGGGGCACAATAGCCACATAATTAACACTCTTTATGGTACCGACAATGTTAACGCCAGTACGGTACGGCTGACCGTATCGTTCCACATAATTAGGAACATTTGTCACCGAATCGCTGTAATAATGGTACTGTACAGACAAGCAGGCCTTGTATTAAAGAACGAAAAAACCCTACACTAGATCTGTGTGCCTAACAGAAACTATTAATGTAATTGGAAACATGTAGAAAGTCATTTTGTCACTGTCATTCTTGTTTGTTAAATCTACGCCTGGAGCAGGACAGACATATGTTTAACGGTAACATACGTGTGTCCGTCCGCTATTATGAAAAGAATATTCTGACCATTCGGATTGTTGCTCTTAGGGAGAAGAATGACAAAAGTTACTCTTTTACGATGGCATATTCTTATTACAACGAGGAAATGCAACCAGCATTTTGCCACCATTCCTCGCGGAAAAGGTCTTTTCTTTATTTACTTTAATTGCAAATATTCAACATCGGTAATTAACGGCAAGGAAAACATCATGAGGAAACCTGCATATCTGAGACAACCCCTCGAAAGAAGTGTGAAGTCCGCCAACCCGCACTGCGCCAGCGTGGTGGACTATGGCCTAATCCCCCTCGCATTGAGGGGAGGCCCGTGCCCAACAGTGGGACATTAAAAGGGCTGGTATTATTATAACATCAGTACTTAACTCATTAATTTAGATTTAAGCTCGCTGAGATTCATTTAAACTAATAAGCTAGCTTAGTAAGGTGCGCCTTAGTCTGTACAGCCCATAACTTGTCCTATGCTAACAAACAGACCTCCTTCTACTGTCGTAAATTTCAGCGCAATTAACTCGCGTTCCCTTTTGTTTTTGATTAACTATCTGCACAGAATTGTTGGACCAGCCACTTGGGACTACCGTCGACTTATCAGATTAAACCTGGGAGCGCTGACACCAAAAATTTGTTACGGAAAATTACGCCTACACGCTTACGTAATAAAGGTAATGGTTGATTAAGGAATGACGAGGCAAAATTGTGAGGAACGAAAACATACGCAATGCGAAGATATGTGGAAGAAAAAATCTGAGACTGACTTGATTGGAAACTATATGTCGATGATTTAGTATACGGACAAGCTTTGGGAAAACAAATAAGAATTTGAAATATTTCATTTATATAATTCCAGCCCTTTTTTATGTCCCACTGCTGGGCACGGGCCTCCCCTCAATGCGAGGGGGGATTAGGCCATAGTCCACCACGCTAGCCCAGTGCGGGTTGGCAGACTTCACACATCTTTCGAGGGGTTCTCTCAGACATGCAGGTTTCCTCACGATGTTTTCCTTCACCGTTATGATTTCATTTATACACTGTAAACTAAGATACTAGTACACTATAAGAGCTTACTTTAAATACCATTGATATGGACAGGTAATAATATCGTCTTCCTAAACATTTCCATTGACGTATTAGCTGTAAGGCATATCTACACCAAGAAATCGATCACTCCTAAAACCTTCTAGACAACACAGTTCCCCGCTCCACATGTCCAACAGCTTGCATAACACGTGTGATATCATGGGACCTACACTACGTTTTCCGGGGCTTATTCGTCATTATAAAACCTCTCTAACCCAAAGGTCTATGGTCTTTAACCATGCTTCTTGATAGAAAAATCGTCGTCGGCGTCATTATTGTGCTGATATAATATAGTATAGGTGGTAGCTCTCATTACTCTCATTAAGTGGCCTTAGTATTTATATTCAGTCAGTCCATCGCTGGGAACTACATTTTTAGATCTACTCCCATATAGAACAAATCTTTCAATAGCATCAGCCGACCACTGTGAAACATCCAAATTATTTGGAAATGTGGATGACAAACTGATATGTAGATGATAACATATTTCACCGGAAACATCAGCTTTTCCCACGAATAGAATCAATTAGTCTGAGCTGTCACAAAAAATAAATATAAATCTATGATAGATGTCTTCCAACAAGAGAATCAGTATTCCCAGCGCCCGGGCTGTTTGTCAAACAGAATTGCAAGCAATACAGAATGTTATGGACGGACCGTTATTGAGGGCCAAATAAGGGCAATTGTTATTGTTCACAACAATAGATGTGATTAATGTGACCGATTGGGAATGGAGACAAAAAGGCTTGTATTTCTTGCTCAGAAACGGGATAGCGAATGTGTTTTTATTCACCGACTTCAAATAGGAGGAGGTTCTCAATTCTATTTGCATTTTTTGTTATGTGTGTTACCTGAGATCTCCGTCATTTATGAACCGATTTTTGAGATTTGGAAAATAGTTTTTTTTTATTCCATTTTTTTCAAAAATTTGTTCTGATAATGGGATCTATGATGGGAATTGAGAGGAGTCCTCAAATTTTATGGGTATACCCAATGGTGCCAAATAAACAACCGACGAAGAATAATAAAAGTATACTCAGCAACGAGATGCGCGGATCAATTTGTAGGTATAGTCTTTGGCGCGGACCGGCAATACTGGACTCAGTTGTTTGTTTGGCATCGAATTCACATTAGTTAAATATTTGATTTAGTAAGACAAGGTAGGTTTCCAGATTAGATTAGATTTATTGCTTTTTAGTATATCGAAAACGGTTTTTTATTTGTTAAAAAGTTTTTTTTTATTTTATTGTCGAAACTATGTATAATTGAACGCTCCTTCAATATTTAAGTGCTGAATGGTTTTAAATGCATTTTTGTATAGGGCGTTAAAATTAAGGAACTCTAACATTTGAGTAGGATTTGAGTTTTTTATTTTTTTATTACATTATAGGCAAGTATTTGATCTCGATCTCACCTAATGGTAAGTGACGATGAGATCTACGATGAAGCATACTTGCCTAGGTAGGAAGGCGGCAGTAGATAGAGACGCTACATTCACTAGGCACATGCAGCGCAACTGATCTGACCCGCCATCCATGAATGGCAACACCGAACATCATGCCGGAACACGGCTAGGCCGCTTGGCGACATGGCTTTGTTCAGTAAGTGGTGACTAGCCACGGCCGAAGCCTACCACCAGTAGAGTTGTCACCTGGTTGGCACCACCCGGGGTCACGTGTAGGATATCTCGAGGGTACTTAATTCTCCTACGGACGAAGGTGACTCGACCCCAAAAGAGTATTCGACAATAAGTACCTACTGAGTGCACTCAGGATACTGTTATCTCACTGTGTCTGTCTCACTGTCTCCAAATCGCGCTCAAATTTAAGTAGTTGAAGTAGTTTAAGTATTATTTGCTGTAGTTCAATTGAACCAATTAACATTCTTAAAGAAACCTGCAATTCCAAATATATTCAACATAACCCAAAATTGCCCATAAATCAGTGAAATAAAAACAACCATTAATTTCCTTTGTCGCGATAAATCAAAACTATTCCAACTTTTCGTCGAATCTGAGCAATAGTGATTATTTTCCCCTGAAATCATGCTAAGCAAATTATTAGGTGCCCAGCACAACGTATTATGGGACCCATTGAAATATGTGAATTATTACATCGAGATTACGATCTGTGAGAAAGCCAGGTACTTTTGTTATTTGTAATGTTGGTACTGATTGATTAGGTAAGCACGGTATTTTTAGAGACCCGTAATAATTAATAAAATATTAATATCCTTTCCCCCTTCCCTTTAAACGTCACACTGAACCTGCATGTGCCTGCATAGCCCTTCAAGTACCTGCAAGTACCTGCAAGTGCCTGCAAGTCCCTTCAAGTGCCTTCAAATGCCTGCAAGTGCCTACAAGTGCCTGCAAGTGCCTACAAGTGCCTGCAAATGCCTGCAAGTGGCTGCAGTTTCGCTTGAATGTAAAAATAAACATTATTTTCTTATCATTTATTTATTTTAAGCAAATGAAAAGTATTTTTTTTTATTAAAATGTTTTGTTGACAACAGAGCCTCAAGAGACTATCTCTTTCGCTCGGCAGGTGCCAGAGCGAGCGAGGTGTGACAGCTGTTATCTGACATTCGCATCTTGGTATGTTTGTTAACGACAACATCGCGTAAGCTTATTGGTCGGGTCAAAACAGAGGCTCATGGATGGCGGGTCAAATCAGTTGCGCTGCATGTGCCTAGTGAATGTAGCGTCTCGATCTACTGCCGCCTTCCTACCTAGGCAAGTATGCTACATCGTGGATCTCATCGTCACTTACCATCAGGTGAAATCGAGATCAAATACTTGCCTATAATGTAATAAAAAAAAGAAACTGCGCGCGCCATGCAATGTGTACAGCAGAAGCAAAGCACTCCAAATAATACAAGGCTAATCAAGAACAGACTTTTCAATTCCCCCTTTTTAGTTAAAATAACACGAGCACAGAACCCAAATTGCCTCACAAATTGCTCCACCATTTTCTCATTATCCCAACCATATCGTTATGTTAAGTTTCGTGACGAGAAACACAAATAAATAATGAATTCTGTTTCAATACGGAGCTAATGGCATATATGGGTAATCATTTTAGGTATCCAGATTTCGAATGAATCGTTTGTAGGTACAAAGACAAATTGAATATATGACAATACTAATGGCGGGGTAGCTTGTATAAAATATAATGATCACATAAACATGCTAACAATTTCATTTGTAACAATTCGAACAACGTAATAACATTCTTAGTCAAACTTTTTCAGACCTATGAAACTAGGTACTAATACTACAGTAAGAAACTTAACATAAACATAAAATGCTTTATTTAAATAAAACCAACATTAACTATAAAATAAATAGATCTGTTGAAATAAAACGATTGTTTTCGGATTTTATGGCGTTTATTTTATGTTTTTACGTTCCCGACTGTGCGCGACCGTACGTGGATTTGTAATAGTTAGCAACATGTAAAACCCAACCAATACCTATAATACCCAACTAATGTTCGCCGTTTGATTTTCCTAAACGCTCTTCGCAAATGCATTCCAAAATCGAAGTTAACTAAAGTTCGGGCCCCGAGAGAATGCATAGCGCGAGGATATTCATAAGTTAACCATATACTTTATAGTCTGCCGTATTTAGACATTTTGTATGAAGAATTAAAAAGCGCCTCTAGCGGACGGTATTTAAAACATTCCATTCTCTATATAAAACAGCACTGGTGGTAGGCTTCGGCCGTGGCTAGTCACCACCCACTGAACAAAGCCATGTCGCCAAGCGGCCTAGCCGTGTTCCGGCATGATGTTCGGTGCTGCCATTCATGGATGGCGGGTCAGATCAGCTGCGCTGCATGTGCCTAGTGAATGTAGCGTCTCGATCTACTGCCGCATTCCTACCTAGGCAAGTATGCTCCATCGTAGATCTCATCATCACTTACCATCGGGTGAGATCGAGATCAAATACTTGCCTATAATGTAATAAAAAAAAAAATGTCTAAATACAGTACACTGTATAGTATACGGTTAGCTTACGATTAATCTCGCACGTGACGTACTGACAGGTCGTGTTTTATCGTATTTCTTTCGTACAATGATGGTATTATAGTATTTTTATCGTTTACTCATATGTACCACAGACACAAAATTTAACTATAATAATAATAATAACACCAGCCCTTTTTAATGTCCCACTGTTGGGTACGGGCCTCCCCTCCCCTCAATTCGAGGGGGATTAGGCCATAGTCCAACACGCTGGCCCAGTGCGGGTTGGCGGACTACACACGTCTTTCGGGGGGTTCTCAGACATGCAGGTTTCCTCACGATGTTTTCCTTCACCGTTTAGCAAGTGATAATCATGGTTGAAAATGAGATTCGCACATGAAATCCAGAAATCCCAGAGGTGCGAGCCGGGGTTTAAACCTGCGCTCCTCGCTACCGAGGCAAGCGTTCTACCAACTTGGCTATCAATGCTCTATTATCGCTTATTATGTCTACTTACAAGAAACGATTTTGTCGAGCTAAATATTATTAATGTTTGAAAGGCACTCTCTCGGCCGCCGAACTGTACTTAATTATTTAAATTAATATAAGAGGTGCGTTTAGCGAGTCTCGAAACTTTAGTGAACTCGCAACAAAGCTTTTAATTACTTTGTAAAACTGATTTTAGTTGGTATCGTAAAAGGACACCGCCAGAGTGTTGCGGGGCAAAGGGAATAATAGTTGGTGAAGTTGTTTCATAATCCGTTTGCCGTAGAAACGCAAGGCCAATTCCGCCAAAAACATATTAAAAATATGATCACCGAGATTGATTTCCTCCACATATGACAACAGGAGGAGGACAAGCTTGATAATATAGCAAAGAGATGCACCCAGCCACCATTCCACGCAGACCAGATAATGTTGGTCATAGGACTATGGCCTATGGCCTAATTCCCCCCTCGTATTGAGGGGAGGCCCGTGCCCAGCAGTGGGACATTAAAAAAAAGGGGCTGGATTTATTATATTATATTAAACTAGAAGTTCCCCGCAACTTCGTCCGCGTGGTAATTAACAAAGACACAACCGTTGGCAACAGCCTGCTCGCGCGTTCTGTGCCCGCGAGACGCATTGCAGGTTGTTGCTATCAAACTTAATCAGGCGCAACGCTGCAACATAGGTTTTAATTTTTTTTCGTGAGATCCTATTTTTTTTCTAAAATAAAAGTAGCCTAAGTTACTCCTTGTTACATCAGCTATCTGCCAGTGAAAGTCCCGTCAAAATCGGTCCAGCCATTTCAGAGATTACCCGGAACAAACAGACAGACAGACAAATTAAAAAAAAATGTAGTTTTGGTTTAGGTACAGTGTATACATGCCAATGCACTTAGTAAAAAGCGGTTATTTTAATATTACAAACAGACACTCCAATTTTATTTATTTGTATGGATAAATATAAGAGAATTTTGATACATAGAATGTTTTGTTCATATTTGTATAAACTTTGTAATACATATCATATAAATCAAAACAAAGTCGTGTTAGTTACACCATTTATAACTCTAGTACTAATTTAGTGCACACTCTAGCTTTGCTTTCAGGGCCAGACCATTGGTGTCATTGTCTGGCAGTATTTAAAACCTTGTGAACTTATTTATGGCGTTCTTTGGCGGTTCTTTAGCGACTTAAAATTATTTCAGATATAATTTTTTATACTGCAATAATTATGCACATCACGGGCTTTGAAATAAAAAAAAATCTACAGCGATTGTTTATTGCTAAAAAAGAACTGCGTCTAGACCGTCCTGATAATAATTTGCATATCCAATGGCATCGTCTCGACGACTGAGTGGAATAGCAATTGACGATATTTTTATAATAATTTGTATGAAACTATACCAATTTGTATGTAATTTTAGCGAATACTTGATTTTTTTATTATAAAGTTATTTGTTTTTTTTATAATAGCTAGAGTATTTCCAGACGTACACATCCATACTAAGGAATAATGCTTGTATTATAGGTACCGTATTGAAATTAAACTAAATTTTAAGGATTTTATCGCGATTTTATTTCTATTTTACGTTCCCGACGTTTCGGCTGCTTTACAGCAACCAAGGTACCGTATTATTGACTGGGGGCAATCTCAGTAAATAATCTATACTAATATTATAAATGTAAAAGTTTGGATGGATGGATAGATGGATGGAAGTTTGTTACTCTTTCACGCCCGAACGGCTGAACGGATATGGATGAAATTTGGCACAGAGATAGATTATAGTCTGGAATAGCACATAGGCTACTTTTTATCCCGGTAAAATGTATGGTTCCCTTAGGGTAGATATGGTATCATACGTACTTTTTTATCGCGGGTAACATCGCAGGGCGCTGCTAGTATAGATATAAAACATCCACGACCCGGGTACTGTTGAAGATAACATAATAGGAACTATTTTAATATATAATTTATAAATAATATTAATGATTTATCTGTGGTTCTTTCTCTTACTTTTTTACCCTGCTGTCACAAATTTTCAAAAAAAAAATTTTTTTTCATTAAAATTATTTTCTTCGTTTATTCACAACAGTACAAAAATTCGTGCTCATCACACAATGTGTGCGATTAAGTTTTTCGAATTCGATTCAAACATTAAACTATCAAAATAATCTTCAAAGCTCACCCGATTACGTGAGCAAAATAATTCCCCACATTGCGGATTCAAAGACTAGCAGAACTTATTACTAGAACATCGACGAATAATTATGAACAAAATGGATTACTGTAACCCGTCAACCGAAAGGAAATTCGGCGGAGCCTACCTAACCCACTGAGATACCTCTTGAAAGCTTCGAGAATAGAAATAGGATTACTGCTTATATCTAAGACCTCTATATTTGCCGTGCCCGCAAAGCGAATCTCATGAAACGAAGATTTTTGCTACAAAAAAGGCAAATGTATTTAGAGGAAGGAATGAGGAATACTGAAATAATGTACCTACAGCAAATGGAACATACACACTCATCTTAACTTAATAATTGTAAACAATATTTTAAGAGGTCCATGGGTAGGCTATAGAGGTCACATTCTCGAAAAAATTACCAAATTTTTTGAAGTTTACGCGGTGAAACTGTACTGTCTCGCTTACTCATAGAAAAATCAAACACAGCATACATATATCCCCCTCGCATTGAGGGGAGGCCCGTGCCCAGCGGTGGGACATTAAAAAGGGCTGGTATTATTATTTATTATTATTATACATGTATACGTGATCGTTATCACCTACTTGGTAACCCCTTAAAATATTTTATATCGCGAGGAAACCTGCATGTCTGAGAGAACGCCAGGGCAAGCGTGGTGGACTATGGCCTAATCCCCCTCACAATGAGGGGAGGCCCTTGCCCAACAGTGATACATAAAAAGGGCTAGTGTTATTTTATATTATTATCATTATACAAAAATATCCACTTAATGATTATTGTTTTAAAAAAAACCTAAGATTGTTCATGTTATTTATGATCACCATAGATTACTTCTCTAACCTCTCCATCTTGAGATGTACGAGATGTATCTAAGCTCTTAAAATAAATATATTCCGAGAAGTTATATTAATATAAGTCACGTTTTGCGGGGTTATTTTAAACCATTCGAAATCGATATCGGAAACGGAATCGAAAACTTCCCAACTGGATTACCGCAATCGCTATTACAATTTCCAAATCGAGGGTCGAGTCACCTTCGTCCGTAGGAGAATTAAGTACCCTCGAGATATCCTACACGTGACCCTGGGTGGTGCCAACCAGGTGACAACTCTACTGGTGGTAGGCTTCGGCCGTGGCTAGTCACCACCCACTGAACAAAGCCATTTCGCCAAGCGGCCTAGCCGTGTTCCGGCATGATGTTCGGTGTTGCCATTCATGGATGGCGGGTCAGATCAGCTGCGCTGCATGTGCCTAGTGAATGTAGCGTCTCCATCTACTGCCGCCTTCCTACCTAGGCAAGTATGCTCCATCGTAGATCTCATCGTCACTTACCATCAGGTGAGATAGAGATCAAATACTTGCCTATAATGTAATATAAAAAAAAAAAAAAAAAAAAATATGATTATCTTCGATGTATTTTGATGACAATAACACAAATCGTTTTTTCAAAAAGTTTCCATCGGAAAGCTCGTCGCGAGCGACATCAACATCGGAAAGTTTCCAAACCTTTTCCGATGTCGATTCCGTATGATTTAAAATAACCCACTTGATATCAGATAAACAGGCGAAGTGCCAAGGATCCTAGCATTGTTTTTGGGGAAAATATTAATCTTCGTCCGTAGAACATAAAGTTCTTTATTAGATTATTTTTATGATGGTGATGTAATGATAAATTGATGGTGGAAAAAAACAACTGAATACATAATTTGATTCCATTAACATGGGCTCCTCCTCTTGCTCTTTTCATCGTGTATCCTTATTGCTAAGGTCATGTCATGACCTCTGTGACGTGTTCTTGAGTGTACAATATCGCTTGCCATGACTTTTCTATTTTTATTATGTCAATGTTGGCCGTTTAACCCTCGTCACAGAGTAATAACGTTTTAGGATTAAATATACCCATTTATTTTGCAAACAAGCAGTGATAGCCAAGTTGGTAGAACGCTTGCCTCGGTAACGAGGATTGCAGGTCCAAACCACGGCTCGCACCTCTGGCATTTCATCGGTGAATCTCATTTTCAACCATGATTATCACTTACTAAACGGTGAATGAAAACATCTTGAGGAAAACTGCATGTCTGAGAAAAGATGTGTGAAGTCCGCCAACTCGCACTGGGCCAGCGTGGTAGACTATGGCCTAATCCCTCTCGCATTGAGGGGAGGCCCGTGCCCAGCAGTGGGACATTAAAAAGGGCTGGAATATTATATTATACAACACTTTTTCGTAGTGACTATTCATCCAATATACGCAAGAGGTAATCAAAAAGCACTTTGTAAAGTTACAACATGACAAGTGCATTTGTTATCATGATTGATTGGTCTTAATAAACACGGTTTTATTGGAATATTTGTTTGTATAAACGTTACGACCGGTATTGTAAACTAAAGATTATATACGTTTGTTTTTTTTTGTATTTGATCTCGATCTCACCTGATGGTAAGTGACGATGGGATCTACGATGGAGCATACTTGCCTAGAAGGTACCTATTCACTCTCGAATTGACATATTGTGTGAGTGTGAACAGGTAGGAAGGCGGCAGTAGATCGAGACGCTACATTCACTAGGCACATGCAGCGCAACTGATCTGACCCGCCATCCATGAATGGCAACACCGAACATCATGCCGGAACACGGCTAGGCCGCTTGGCGACATGGCTTTGTTCAGTGGGTGGTGACTAACCACGGCCGAAGCCTACGACCAGTAGAGTTGTCACCTGGTTGGCACCACCCAGGGTCACGTGTAGAGTATCTCGAGGGTACTATAATTAATATTTGATTGTATAAACATTACTATCGGTAACTTTTTGTAAACTAAAGATAATATAGGTACGTTTGATTGCGGTGCGTCACACGCTGGAGGAGTGCGTGGCCTGGGGGCCGAGGAGGCACGACCTCGTCAGCGTCGTGGGGAGGGACCTCTCGCTGCAGAGCGTGGTAGCAGCCATGCTCAGCAGCGAGAGGTGCTGGAGGGCAATGGCCGCCTTTTGCGAATCCGTCATGGCGCAAAAGGAGGCCGCGGAGCGGGTCAGGGATGGAGACGCCCAAGCCGACCCGCTCCGAAGAGCACGGCGGGGGAGACGGAGAAGGCGCTATGCGCATCTTCTTCCCCCGCCGTAAGAGGAGGACGTCGTAGGGGACTAGGGCAGGGGGTCGGGGGAGCACCTGCCACACAAAGTCCCCCCGACGGAGGGTGCCAACAGGCACCCCTCCTGATGTCTGCGGCCCGGGACCAACCGGGCCGGCCGCCGGGACGCCACAGTAGTATGCCAAGTGCGATCCTGTGGCGCCCCGCTCAAAGGCGGTGATGGCGGACCAAGGGGTTTTAGTGGGTATACCGGCACTCTGCCGGGGAGTCCCACATACCCCTCTCGTCCCCCCGGGCGAGAGGGGATGCGTAACGCATTACCCCTTGTAAAAAAAAAAAAAAAAAAAAGGTACGTTTGATTGACGGGACACATGTTAACATCTTCAGTTGTTGAAGTCGTTCATGCTCTCAACTTACATACATGCATACGCGGAAATTATATTCAATCAGATACAGCGGGAAAGTAGGTCGAGTTACATCGAAATTGGGACAAATTCGATCGAAAGGCACAATGAGAGCTATCCCCCCCCCCTCCCTTCCTGACTCACCACTGACGTACTTACTTTATTTGGTCAAATAAATTTTTTGCTTCTGAAAAATTTGTAAAGTCATAAAAAAATTGCCTCCTCCAAACGAAATTGTCTTCCTCCCCCCCCCTAATCTAAATTCTGTGTCTTCCGACGTCCACACTGGCTTCATCCCAACATCGGACTTCATACGTCTTTCGAGGGGTTCTCTCAGACATGCAGGTTCCCTCGCGATGTTTTCCTTCACCGTTTAGGAAGCGATAATCATGGTTGAACATGAGATTCACACATGAAGTCCAAAAATCCCAGAGGTGCGAGCTGGGGCTTGAACCTGCGATCCTCGTTACCGAGGCAAGCGTTCTACCCACTTGGCTATCACTGCTTCAGACTTCGGTATATAACTTAAAGGCCATATTAAGACCGGTAACTTAAAGATCGGTATATAGGCCGGTATATAGACTTCAAGGCCATGTACCAGCAAACTGAAAAAAGGTAGTTTCAAAGTCTCCTCAACTTGGTATCTGTAACACTAAAGTCACTCAAGTATTCATATCTCAACCAAAACACCCTTCCGTTTTATATTCACACAAATTGTGAAAAACTTTAGTTGCGAACTTAAACTGGTGGCGTTTGCCGCGCGCCACGACGCTTCTAACTGCAAAATTATTCATGAACTATTATGGCGCTGTGATTTGTCCGTTCGCAGAGCAGCTTCGAGATGTCGGCAACACTCGTCGTGAATAGGAAATTATGGTCTCACTAGCTACGCCCCGCGGTGCAACCCGCGATTAAAAAGTATGTCGATGCAGATGTAATTTTCTGGCCCCTAAACTACCACTACCTATACAAAAAAAATCATTTCGATCCTTTGCTCTATGAAAAATTAAAACAAATCTATACCACGGAAATCATACATTTAACCGGGATAAAAGTAGCTTATGTGCTATTCCAGACTATAATCGATCTCTGTGCTAAATTTCATCCAGATCCGTTCAGCCGTTCTGGCGTGATTGAGTAACAAACATCCAGAGCAAATTTACGCGGAGTGCAGCTAGTCTATACATATAAATAAAATTGGAGTGTCTGTTTGTAATATTAAAATAACCGCTTTTTACTAAGTGCATTTGGATGTATACACGTTACCTATACCGAAACAACATTTTTTACAATTTTTGTCTGTCTGTCTGTCTGTCTGTCTGTCCGTCTGTCTGTCTGTCTGTCTGTCTGTCTATCTGTCTGTCTGTCTGTCTGTCTGTCTGTCTGTTTGTTCCGGCTAATCTCTGTAATGGCTGGACCGATTTTGACGGGACTTTCACTGGCAGATAGCTGATGTAACAAGGAGTAACTTAGGCTACTTTTATTTTAGAAAAAAAAATAGGATCTCACGAAAAAAAAATGAAAACCAATGTTGCAGCGCAGCGCCTGATTAAGTTTGATAGTAACACCTGCAATGCTTCCCGCGGGCTCAGAATGGGCGAGCAGGCTGTTGTCAACGGTTATCTTTGTTAAATACCACGCGGACGAAGTCGCGGGCAACAGCTAGTAAGATATAAATACAAAATGGCACCTCTATGTACAGTAAAAAATACCTTCCTCTGAGACTCCAAAGGATACTAGATGTTACAAAAATCAATGCCATAGCGTAGCATAGCTCTAGGTAGAGCTATTCACGAGTTCGCAAACAAGCAAAGCTGAGTTACAAAGATAGTCAACATGTGGATATTAGACGATTTGTCTTAATAAAATACGGAGTACTCAGAAGAACAACAATATATTTTTACGAGAAGTTACAACGAACGAAGGGCACAGAATATATACAGTAAAAATGGCGGTGAAAAGCATAGACTATGGATTGCGTTCCATTACACAATAACACCCTCCCCTGAACGCAAGCCCATGTGCCTGCTACAAAATAAATGCTTATCTAATGTAGTCCCCTTTGTTAGGATATCAGCTATCATTAAATCACCATTACAATATTCATATTTTATGTAAGTCTTTGTTACATAGTCTCTTAGAAAATGATAACGTATATCTATATGCTTCGTTCGCGGCTTACAACTACCACTATCACACACTGAGAGTTTTATTGCACTTTGGTTGTCACTAAATATAGTGAGCGCTGCATCGTCGCCTTCGCCCAGCTCCTTTTGCAGTAGTCGCAGCCAGAGCGCCTCCTGCGCTGCTGAGGCCATCGCCATATATTCGGCTTCGGCCGTAGAAAGTGCCACTGTTTGCTGCCTGCGAGAGCTCCAGGAAACGCCACCACCTTGTAGTAGGAAGATATACCCCGTACATGACTTTCTATCTATGGTGTCACTCGCCCAGTCCGCATCACAGTAGCCAGCTAGTTTTGAACCACCGTCTTTGGTATACACTAGCTTATAGTCTTTGGTACCTTGTAGATATCTCATGACTCTCTTAATTGCCATCCAATGTTCTATCTGTGGATTTTTGTTGAATCTGCTCAGAGTATTTACTGCAAAACTAATGTCAGGTCTAGTAGCCTGTGCTAAATACAAGAGACAACCGACAGCCTGCTGATATGGAAAATATTCTTTACACTTTTCAGTGGATTGACTGAACTTCATGCCAACTTCTATCGGGGTTTTGACTGGTTTACAATCCTGCATGCTAAATTTTGATAAAATTTCTTTTATGTATTTCTCCTGGTCTATCATTAACATGCCTGCTGCTCTGTTTCTGGTTACATTCAATCCAATGCACTGGCGTACTTCTCCAAGATCTTTCATACTGAAGCACTTCTGTAAATTATCTTTAATCTTGTCTTTGACTTCTTTAACTGATGAAAATATAATCAAATCATCCACCCAGACTGCAATAAATATCATTAAGCTTGTATTGTAATAAATACATGGGTCAACTTTCGAACGCTCAAGCCCAATTTCTTTCAGTACATTATCCAGCTTGATGTTCCACAATCTACTGGCCTGTTTCAATCCATAGATTGATTTATGTAAGAGACATACTGTAGAACCGTTCTCATACATCGGAGGCTGCTGCATGTAGATTTCAGAATCTATTTCTCCCTGTAGGAAAGCTGATACTGCATCCATTTGTTCTATTTCTAAGTTATGTTTCACAGATAAAGCAAACAAGTATCTTACTGATGTGTAGCGTACAACAGGTGAGTATATTTCTTCATAATCAATTCCCTTCTTCTGCTTATAGCCTTTAATCACTAATCTAGCCTTATAACGTGTAACTTTCCCATTCTGATCAGTTTTAGATTTAAATACCCATTTGCAAGGAATAACTTTCTTTCTAGGAGGAGGGTCTACCAGCGTCCAGGTATTGTTTTTGGACAATGCACTGTACTCCTCTTCCATGGCCATTTTCCATTCAGTTGCTTGCTCAGAGGATAGTGCTTCATCAACTGATTGTGGGTCACTAGGATTGCTGTAGCAGAAATAACTCGTGGGACTATGATCTCTATGCTGGTTGTTTTGAACTGCTTGTTTATGTGACCTTAATATCATTTTTCTTGGGCCTGGAGGTGTCATCGATTTATCAGGTATGAAAGATTCATCTAGCTCACCTTGGTCTGTGTCGTACTCACTGGATGACTCTTTCCTCTCCACTTCACCTGCAGAGTCGACAGGATCTGGAGACTTGGTTTGGGAAGTGGAGGGCTCTCCGGAGTGAGAAGAGGTTTCACACTTATCATCATTTTCACTGACCTCGGAGGTAAGAACTTGATCTGAAATTTTGCATGATACACACTTATTAACACATTCGCCAGCATTCTCAAGAAAACTCACATCTCTGCTCTTTATAACTTTATTAGTTTTGGGATTTATTAAACGGTAACCCTTTGTGTCCTCACAGTAACCAATGAAGAGCATTTTTGTAGATTTCGGATCCCACTTTAAACGTTTTTCTTTGGGGATATGTACCATTGCCTCACACCCAAATATTTTCATGTGTGATATGTTAGGCCTTCTACCAGACCACAATTCATATGGGGTCTGTCCACATAAAGATTGTGTTGGAGTTCTATTAATAATATAAGCTGCAGTAGCAATGGCTTCGGCCCAGAATGGTTTTCCTAACTTAGCATCAAACAACATACATCTGGCACGTTCAACAAGTGTTCGGTTCATACGTTCAGACAGACCATTTTGCTGCGGAGTGTAAGGTGTGCTTGTTTGATGAGTGATACCACAATCTTTCAAGTATTTTTCAAAATCTTTGTTACAATACTCTGTGCCATTATCAGTCCTAAAATATTTTATCTTCCTGTCTAACTCATTTTCTACCCTATTCTTAAAATCTTTAAATATGTTCAAAATGTTTAGTTTATCTTTAGTAAAATACACATACACTTTTCTAGTATAGTCATCCACAAAATTAATGAAATATTTCATACCTCCAATTGATAATATTTCCATGGGACCACACAGATCCGAATGTATGAGTTCCAGAGGTTGAGTTGCACGGGAACCAATATTGCTGAATGGCAGTCTGGATTGTTTACCTTCAGAGCATACAGTACAGGATACATCACTTTTTATCTTCGAGGCAGGTATTGTCACTCCATCGGCACAGCTTGGCAACTTGTTTATGTCAGTCAGGTTCACATGTCCCATGCGGCGGTGCCACAGGATAGTTTCATCTGTAATTCCGGTATAAATTAGGTTTGCATGCACTTTTGTATCTGTATTTAGTCGGTACAGGTTGTTTGTCAGAGTGGCAGAGCAAATAAGAACATTCTTGTCATTGTAAACATCACAGCCAGTGCTGTGGAAAATTAACTTGCATCCACTTTTACTCATTGCACTCACAGAGAGTAAGTTCACTGCAATGTCTGGTACAAATAGAACATCTCTTACCTGTATTTTCTTGTTCTCGTTTACAGTTATGTCTACTTTACCAGTACATTCAACGGGCAGCGGTGTCTTGTTGGCAACAGTTATTTTAGATGTGTAGGGCTTCTGCATATCATACAACCAGTCGCATCTCTTGGTCATATGCATAGCGGCACCAGAATCAATGTACCACTGATTATCCATTTCACTAGTGAAGGCTGAGAAGGCTGCAACAAAACCTGAACTACTATGTTTTGAATCTTTAGTTTGTTCACTGGAGCTTGTTTTCTTCGGAGCTCGACAGAACTTGCTCATGTGTCCATATTTATTGCAGTTATAACAGCGAGGACCCTTGGGTTTAAAGTTCACCGGTCCATTCTTCTTTTTGCCTGTGAAGTATGCGGAGGGCTCGGGGCTCTTTACTTCTTGGATCAGCTTAGTCTTAATGGCATCGGCAGTGATATTTATTCCTGAGCTCTCTAATGCCATAATCATGGGCTTATATGTATCGGGGAGGCCAGCAAGCATCAGTGTACCAATCCACTCATCATCTATGTTGAACTTGATACTTCGGAGCTTGTGTGCGGTGCTCACAATGCGATTGACATATTCTTCGATATTTCCACACCCGTCTAAGGTCGTTGTCACTAAGTCCTTTAACAAACCAACTTTTCGTGTCAAACCATTATCGTCAAAGGCTTTCTCTAAGTTTTGCCACACATCCTTCGCGGTCGTGGCATCTTGAACGTGTACGTAGTTCACGGGATCCAAGAGAAGGATGATTTTTGTTCGGGCTTTGACGTCCTTGCTAGGATCTAGTTTGACTTCATCTTCCCGTTCTATGCACTCCCACAGTCCTTCGTGTTGCAGGTAGGTTTTAACACCAAACTTCCACGAAGAATAGTTAGCACGACCCAACAATTTTTCCAAATTGAAAATATTTGACGCCATTGTCCGGTAGCACAATTTTTTTTTTTTTGGCGGTATGCTAATATTGTTTTTCACTTTTACAGGGTCGACGGCAACTTTCTCGAACTTTATCGGAAATTATTAGGGAACTTTATCGGTATTTTAATAATTTTTATACTTCGTCTGAACCACGCTCTGCTACCATGTGGATATTAGACGATTTGTCTTAATAAAATACGGAGTACTCAGAAGAACAACAATATATTTTTACGAGAAGTTACAACGAACGAAGGGCACAGAATATATACAGTAAAAATGGCGGTGAAAAGCATAGACTATGGATTGCGTTCCATTACACAATAACACAACAACAAACACAAAACTGGCACGTTGTGCAGATAGGCCATAGACAAGCTGAGAAATGGCTTTGTTTTGTAATGTCATCAGTAGACAATTAAATTCATGTACAAGAGAATGAATCTCAATAATATTATCCTCAATAGTCTGTTGTACAAACCATCTTTGTAAGCATTTGAGGTGTTAACTAATTAAGTGTTTTAAAGATCATATATAAGTTATATTTCGAAATGATTTTGTTATTATTACTTTGAAATAAAACTAATTTTACGGATTTTATCGCGATTATTATTTTATTTTAAACATCGCGATAAAATCCGTACAATTAGTTTTGTTTCAATGTGTAGTATTCGCGTAAATATAAGAAATCCATTGATTATTACTTACTTAAGCGACAATTAAGACATTATAAATCAAAAATTCAATTCAATTCAAAGGCACGTACAAATTGTTTTTATCACATATGAACAAAACGCGACCTCAAATGAGGAAACCAATGAAATGAAATACCCTGATAAAATTGAGAAAAAATCTTTACAAGAAACGAGAATCAACCACTCAGACAAACAAGGCCTTGGACAGTTCATACGTGCGTCATTATTACAGACGTCTTCGAAAGATGCCAAGTGACGTCATCTCCGGTACACGATTTAAGCTAACGGCCAGGCTTATCTGTTCGGGGACGCGTCATTTCTTGAGCTGTGAGAAAGGCAACTAAGTTGTTGACATTTCAGACATTTTGCTTATGTCACGCTACGGCTATTAGCACAACTTAAATTGTGTATGTGTTTGTGTGTGTGTGTGTGTGTGTTAGTTTTTTCAATTATTAAAAATAATAACCTTTCTACACCCCTGAGCCGCTCACGACAGTGTTGTCCCTTATCGTCTTATATGACGTACTTTTAACACTACTTTAGCGGTGAGTCACCACGTAATTAGATAAAAGCGTATTATAGCAGGTGTCCGCAACCCTTCCAATAGTCCCATACCATGTCCATCCAAACCTCAATCCATAGTCCCAATTATCTTTGCATATGCTTGCAATAGTTCCTTCGCCTGCTGAGGTCAATTCGCTGTTTAAGCTATCATTTTCAGCATTAGACCCCCGCAGGCGACTAACATAACATTAAAAATTCAAAAAGGGCCTCTACGTGTTGGACCCACATAATACGGTCTCAAAGTATGCAACACTTGTATGATAGGTACCGTCCAATGGAATGGGGGCAAACCCAGTATGTAATACTTATAGCAACATCTATGACTCGGGTACAAACATTCGTGCTCTTCACACAAAGTTTGTCGGTACCAGGATTCTAACCCGTGACCGTCGGCGCAGAAAGCAGGGAAACTCACTTGCGCTAATCAGGTTGACATTTCATTACTACGCAACCCGTACCGTACCGTATTATAGTCCGGTTAGCTATAAAAAACTACACGGAGAGTTTATAGAATAAATTAAGATAGTCTATAAAATATCAAGATTATTTATTGATTTCTTATATTTACGCGAATACTACACATTGAAATAAAACTATTTTTAAGGATTCCATCGCGTTTATTTTTTGTTTTTACGTTCCCGACGTTTCGTCTGCTTTACAGCAACCATGGTCACGGGAGGACTGAGGTGGTTGACGTCCTAGTGTCATAGTTTGACGGGGGTACCCTCATATTTAGTTGTTACTTGCGGTCCGATCTACGCAGAAAGTGTGAGCAGTGAGCTCTCTTTATGTTTTTACGTCCTCTCGTTTCTTCCTGACGTTTCGGCTGCTTTACAGCCGAAACGTCGGGAACGTAAAAACAAAAAATAAACGCGATAGAATCCTTAAAAATAGTTTTATTTCAATCAAGATTATTTTTATCCCACTTAGTACGCGGGCCCATAGTTCCCTGACCACTGTTCTTTAGTTGAGTCAGTCTCTGAAGATACCCAAGTGAATAGGCTAAAAAATATCTTTACGCCTAAAAACTATAACATTGTTCTTTATAAAACTGTAAAATCTTCAAACAAAAGGCTGCCACCAATCATATTCAGAATCAGCGAAGTTTCGCAAAACACTATTATTTATCTTTTAAAACTAAATTTTCTTTGGCCTTTGTTATTTTTTTTTTAATTTTCACCTTAAAGTGTTGAACATCGCTAGATAACGAGGCACGATAATATCGTTTTTTTTTTTAAATGTGCCTTTAGTTTTTTTTTATTGGAAAGAAGCTGTCCCGGCGCACTTCGTACCGCCTCAGAGTCAAATGTATGCGATAATGAATTATTTTTATTATATTATTTTTTGTGAAATTCTGCCATGTTTTAATAGTTATTCTGCTATTCGGGGCGGAGACAAATTCAAAATATCATTTAAATCGGCCCGCCCGTTCTTGAGTTATAAATGATGTTAGTTACACAATTTACAACTAACGAACGGGTAGGCGACTTTGTTTTATACATACAGAAGATAGATGATTTTATCACCCCGTTAAGAATCTCGCAAATATTTGACATAACTAACAAGTTGCTCTTAATTAAGAAGTTATACTAAACAAAGTATTATCTCGTAAATACGATAACGTTTTGAGAATTTCATAGTCCATTTTGTTCTCTCAACTCTAGCAAACTTAATTTGAAAGGTTCTTGGGGTTATTTACAGACTACTCTGAAATTATTATTATTTACAAGGTCGTAACGAAAACTGTTACCTTGGATTCAACTAATGATTCTGGAGGATTCTGGAACTTTCCGTCGATCTTTTTATGAATTAAATCATAATTTTCTTGTTTTTAAATGAAATTCAATTGGAGAAAAAATATTAATGATTTTAGTTACTCAATACCCAACTATTCATTTTAAAAGCAGACAAAAAAATCGAAATCAGTTCACAAATGCCGGAGATAGGCGATGACATGCATAGAATACAAAAAAACGTGATGAAATAGATACTTTTGCAGTTCTTCCAAGAAGTCCGGTAATTTGTCAGTAGCGTATCCTCAACTTCACTGATAGGGGTTTATTAGGCCTAGTCCACGGATAAGGCCTGCATAGAATCTCCCATGTTGGCTATATAAAAAAAACATTCCACTTGACGTTGGCAAAATACCTAACCAAAGGTGGGTGAGGCCATTTTCTAAAAAAAACCGTCTATAAATTCTGGGGTAGAAGTTTAACAAATATTCAAGTAATCCAGGGCCTTTAGTGCGAGGCAACAGGGTTGCCATCAATGCGTTTTTTGTACAAGATAAATGGGTGGGTTCTGTTATCTTTCCAGCGGTTTAGGGTGGGACCATATCGGATTAGTGCTGACGTGATAACAATTTTGATGTAGGTGAGTGTTATGTTTGTAATGGTTATTATTGTGTTTCTCGACGGTCGTAAGTAATACAAATGTTCACATAAACCACGAGATTATAAAATAAAATTGAACCTTATAAGCTAAATGTGACATTTAATTACTTATAGCCGGCAGGCATGTTTATTTATGAACCTTATTAAATCAAACGTTTACTCTCAAATTCATAGAAACTTACATTGGTGATACAAATAACTTTTCTTCTGAAAAACGCTTTGTATTGTAAATGTGAAAGCTTTTTTATACATTTGGGGAATTGTAAAGAAACTAGCTTGATTATGTATTTTCAGATCATCCAGTCTACTCAATCAATTTAAGATGCCAAAAATGATACGATAAGCAAATTATTTCGCTCAGAGTGCTTAGTATGAGATTTGACTTGTGTCAAATATTTTTACAGGTCCATCAGTAGGCTACAAAGATAACAACTCCAAAGAAATATCTTTTTTTTTAAATTTGTTAATGACACTGTACTGAGAAAACGGCCAAATGATAAATGTACGACTTGTTAAAAAAAAAAATCGTTTACACAATTATTTTGTACATGATCAACGTGATCCATATAACTCACTGATTTATCTGTTAAAATATTTTACACAATTTTTGTTACACCTTGTATAGTGTATAGAGTAGTCTAATCTTTTTATGAACACAACACACTTTATACCTAGCAGAATCTTGAAATTAATGGGGATAGTATGGAATCATCCGATAACTGTATACGAATATGTTTTTAAACTCATACTAAGAGCCCCCGACCGTCAATGCCAATATTGAGTTGGTAGTATTTTTGTTTTTTTTCAGACTACAGAACAAAATTTATTTACACAATATGTACAACGCATATAAAATCAAAAATACAGTTAAACTAAATAGGAAAATAAAAAACTTATTGTTTGTTCAGTAAAGACGCTAATTCCGTCTGAACCCAACTTAACACTAACCCCTGTCGCCCGTATTTCTAAGTCTAGCACCTTGTATAATGAAACAATTTAGGTTCCTAGCATTTATGGGGAAAAAGAAAGATGTTATATTTTAGTTTTTTCTAAGTAATATTGGGTAACTCAGCTTGCTTGCTTCGTTTTTATTGTTCGCAAAGTTAAAGGGCTTCATACTTAAACTGTCACGCCTTTTATACAGGTGATCCCGAAAGGGTAGAATAAGCACTTCTTATACTCATCATCTGAAGTCAGAATTAAAAAAAAAAATTGCAAAACCCAATTGTCAATTTGTTGGTAGCGTATTAAATTTTCTAATATCGAAATATCGAAATTCTGACATAACATAATGATAAAAATGACATATTTATTGAATTAAAATTCACAATAACAGTTAAACTAAATAGGTAAATAAAAAAACCTTTTTTTTTTTATTACATTATAGGCAAGTATTTGATCTCGATTTCACCTGATGGTAAGTGACGATGAGATCTACGATGGAGCATACTTGCCTAGGTAGGAAGGCGGCAGTAGACAGAGACGCTACATTCACTAGGCACATGCAGCGCAGCTGATCTGACCCGCCATCCATGAAACTTAAAAATAACTTAAAAATAGTATGACAACAAACTATGTATCAAAATGACCTTGTCCGCGTGGAATGGCGGCAAGAATGCTGGCTGCATTTCCTCGCTGTATTATCAAGCAAATTTTTTGAGCGAGGAAGGAGCCAGCCCTCCTGTCACCTGTGGAGGCAATCAACCTGGGAGATATTTCAAAATTGTGCTTATTTCTGAATCACTTTGTATTATAACTGTACCCATTTATGGTACCAGTCATAATGCAAGCGTTATCGTCTATTTTGGGACCGTATAGTTGGTGTATTTATAATAATAATTCCAGCCCTTTTTAATGTCCCACTATTGAGCACGGGCCTCCCCTCAATGCGAGGGGGATTGGCCCAGTGCGGGTTGGTGTGTTTGTGTGGCGATAATTTATTATTATTAAAATTAAACTCGTTTTAACATTTAACATGGAACATCCTAAGCGAACACCGGAGGATCATAATTAACTTTTAATTAAAATTCTACGTTTTAACTAACTCACCCGCCTCCCCGAAGTAACATAATCATTACGCACGAATATAATTTTAATGTCGATTCTAGCTTTTACCCGCTGCTTCACTCGCTCAACCATCGATTTTGACGTTGGATTTGAATTAACTAACTGTCCCGGCGAACTTCGTACAGCCTCAGCAACAAATGTATGAGAAAATTGTGAATATTCTCCCATGGTTTCTTAGTTATACTTCTATTCGGGCGGAGACAAATTCGAAATACGAAGATCATGAAAATCGGCCCATCCGTTCATGAGTTATAAATGGTGTGACTAACACACCTTCGTTATTATTTATAGAAGATAGAAGAAGAAAACAGATATATTATAAACAATGTAACAAGAAAGTACGCATAATGAATACCGACTTGCCGTTTACAATTTCAATTATACGTGAGAGAAATCCCACCTGATAATACGTTTATACAGAGTGATTCAGAGAGCGCATACAAATGCTCTGAATGCTGTATAATGACAAATTTGATGAAATATTCAGTTATTATAAACGCGTTGTGTCTCAATTATGCTGCAAGAATATTCCAATCTATACATATAAATAAAATTGGAGTGTCTGTTTGTAATATTAAAATAACCGCTTTTTACTAAGTGCATTTGGATGTATACACGGTACCTATACCGAAACAACATTTTTTTTAAATGTTGTCTGTCTGTTCCGGCTAATCTTTGAAATGGCTGGACCGACTTTGACGGGACTTTCACTGGCAGATAGCTGATGTAACAAGGAGTAACTTAGGTTATTTTTATTTTAGAAAACAAAATAGGATCTCACGAAATAAAATTAAAACCAATGTTGCAGCGCTGCGCCTGATTCAGTTTGATAGCAACAACCTGCAATGCGTCCCGCGGGCTCAGAACGCGCGAGCAGGCTGTTGCCAACGGTTGTGTCTTTGTTAAATACCACGCGGACGAAGTCGCGGGTAACATCTAGTATTCCGTACGAGGTGATCAATTACACCTATACAGTGTGTGTGTCCTTGATATTAATATGAGCGATGTTACGTCACTCTCTAAGCGTACACACACATGCATACGTGACTAATGTGAGAATTGTTAATATTGCTTTATGGGCATGTTTACTCCTTTAAGCCAGGATTGACAGTGGTTCGACGAATTCAAACGAAAGAGAAATAAATGATGGAGTTAGAAAATAACCAATATAGCAGTGATAGCCAAGTTGGTAGAACGCTTGCCTCGGTAACGAGGATCGCAGGTTCAAACCCCGGCTCGCACCTCTGGGATATCCGGATTTTATGTTCGAATGTCATTTTCAACCACGATTATCACTTGCTAAACGATGAAGGAAAACATCGTGAGGAAACCTGAATGTCTGAGAGAACCCTCGAAAGACGTGTGAAGTCTGCGAACCCGCACTCGGTCAGCGTGGTGGACTATGGCCTAATCCCCCTCGCATTGAGGGGAGGCTCGTGCCTAGCAGTGGGACATTAAAAATGTCTGGTATTATTATAGAAAATAACCTTAAACACTTGACTCCATTGCAGTGTGGGATTATAAAAATAACTAGTCATAGACCTATTGCCATAGAGAATAGACACAACTGGACGAAGCCCTGATATTAAACTAGAGTGCATCCCATCTAGATCTAGACCTGATTAGTGCTACAACATTAGCTTACAAAATATGCGTTCCCATTGCTAACAAAGCGGCGTCTTTCTAACGTTTTTAAGTACTTAGAAAAACTATATTTACAAATCAATTACCATAATCACTTGCTTCTGAAAAATCTACAAATGGGGGTAGCTTTATAATAAATCCTGCCAACGGATTCTGTCAATAGAATATTTCTCTTCCGCTAACGCTGACTGAAGCGTCTAGGTATCGATTCATCGGTTTCAATAGTGAATGGGCTCCGCAATCGAATGAAAGATATCGATGGTCTCTTGAATCGAGAACGAGTCTCATTGTGACTGATGCAGGTTTTTAGAATTCCCCGCTGCGGCAGATATTGAATAAGTATTGAAGAATTTTTACGGTGCTTTGATGAGAGAGACAAGTCGAAAGTGAACAGGTACCTTCTAGGCAAGTATGCCACATCGTAGATCTCATCGTCACTCACCATCAGGTGAGATCGAGATCAAATAGTTGCCTATACTGTAATAAAAAAAATGATCCTATTGGCGCAGTGATGACCCTGTTTTCTGTACCCAGGGTTCTAATCCCGGGGCTCTAATCCCGGTAGGGGCAAACTTTGTGTGTTGAGCACGAATGTTCGTACCTGATTCATAGATTTTTAATATCTATAACTATAAGTATTAATTTTTGTAATCGCCCCAGTCCATTGTAAGTGTACGGTTCAATAAAACAAGGGTTCCCTGTTTTGGGACCGTACAGTTTGTGTGTTCATTTGGTAATATTAAATTAAATATTAATAATAAAATACAATATATTCGATACGAGAAATCTGACTTAAATGTGTAAATAATGCTGCACACGGCTGTGAAACATGCCAAGTTCATAATAAAGGATTATTATTCTGTTGACGCTAAAAAAACGATTACGAACTTGGCATATTTCACAGCCGTGTGCAACATTAACGACACATTTGAATCCAATTTATCGTTTAGTCAATTGAATCTGACTGTATGTTATTGACCGCAAACACTAAGAACGCTTACAGTAGTTAGAATAGTAACAGTAGTATATTGCACGACTATGGTCGTAAGGAGACGCGACCTGGACTTGGTCTCGCGCAGCCGTGCCCCAGAATTACTTTTCAAAACGTTACCGACCTTGGCATGTCAATAAAACCGTATCCGCTGAGATATAAAACTTGTTTACGCCACCATGATACGCTTCATAATTCGCGACAAAAATATATTTGTCACTGTCTACCAAACGTCTGAGACCGCTTGAATAATGAACCAGACAGTGTGAGGAGACGGTGGGGTATTAAAAAAAAATTAAGGCAAGGCAATCTTCAAGTGTTCCGCAGTAATTTCGGGAGCGGTGTCGATAATTATCTTCTTTGAATATGAAATAAATGAGATGAATAAAATTTTTCGACTTGGCTACCTTTTTTAAAAAAAGAATTGTGGATCGCCTTCCTGACCTACATTAGGGAGGCTACCCGCTATGGACAGATTTAAATTACATGTTGCGCGTATTTTACCACTTAATCCCACTAATCCCACTAATATTATAAATGTGAAAGTTTGGATGGATGGATGTTTGTTACTCAATCACGCCAGAACGGTTAAACAGATCTAGATGAAATTTGACACAGACATAGATTATAGTCTGGAATAGCACATAGGCTACTTTTTATCCCAGTAAAATGTATGGTTCCCGTGGGATAGATTATCATACATTTGATTCTGCGGCGGTACGAAGTTCGCCGGGACGGCTAGTATATACATAAGAACTTCATCTATAAGTAGAGTATAATAGAAGCTGGTTTTGGAATGTGCCGATATCTTATCCGCAACTTATTTGACAGTATTTGTATGGGACATCTGTCGAATAATTATTTTAGCTATATGGATTATAGGCACACTGTGTCACAAGCTCTAAGACTAAATTCATATAGTCTATACATTGAATATGGCGGCCATTATATTCGAAATATGCCGTGAAGTTGGCATTTTTGAAATTTTGCGCACCGCGGAAAACTACTGGACGGATTTCGATGAAACTATGCATAATTCGATTAAGAACATAAATAATATTTCGAATCAAAATATGTTTTTTTAGTTAATTTGGGACACAAATTATTGCGGATTCAGCCTTTACCAGTTTTTTTTTTAATATACTACTTAAAAACGCATCCTAGTTTAAGTCTTGTTATATGCTTAGGAGCACTTACATAATTCTTAAAGCAAAACGACCTTCATGTGAGAAAAAGGGACGGTTTTAAACCGCTTTTTCTTCACAAAAGCGATGCAAATAGTTCAAGGGTGGCCCTTGGGCTGAATATCTCAAGGACGGGAATAAGCACCATCTATAAATAATGATCCTTTTGACATTGTGAAGGACACAAGAAACAAAAATCTTATATGGGAGCTTCAGGAACGAAGTATATATACATACTAGATGTTGCCCGCGACTTCGTCCGCGTGGTATTTAACAAAGACAACCGTTGACAACAGCCTGCTCGCCCATTCTGAGCCCGCGGAACGCATTGCAGGTTGTTGCTATCAAACTTAATCAGGCGCTGCGCTGCAACTTTGGTTTTAATTTTTTTTCGTGAGATCCTTATTTTTTTTCTAAAATAAAAGTAGCCTAAGTTACTCCTTGTTACATCAGCTATCTGCCAGTGAAAGTCCCGTCAAAATCGGTCCAGCCATTTCAGAGATTAGCCGACACAGACAGACAGACAGACAGACAGACAGACAGACAGACAGACGGACAGACAGACAAACAGACAAAAATTGTAAAAATTGTGGTTTCGGTATAGGTAACGTGTATACATTACGTTACATCCAAATGCAATTAGTAAAAAGCTGTTATTTTAATATTACAAACAGACACTCCAATTTTATTTATATGTATAGATGTATAGATAATTGAAACAATGCCGTGCTAGTTACACCATTTAATTATATACTGAGATCGCCCCCAGTCCTTTGTGCGGTACCCATAATACATGCGTTGCTTAGTTTGTGACCGTGGGGTTGGTGTTAGTTTTGAGACATTATTATCCCACTAATATTATAAATGTGAAAGTTTGGATGGATGGATGGATGTTTGTTACTCAATCACGCCAGAACGGCTGAACGGATCTGGATGAAAATTGACACAAAGATAGATTATAGTCTGGAATAGCACATAGGCTTCTTTTTATCCCGGTAAAATGCATGGTTCCCGTGGGATAGATTTGTTTAAATTTTTCATAGAGCAAACGATTGACATGATTTTTTGCATAGGTAGTGGTAGTTTAGGGGTCAGAAAATGACATAGGCATCGACATACCTTTAATCGCGGGTAACACCGCGGGGCGCAGCTAGTTATTAGATATCTGCAGCCATACATAATAATGCCTTTAATAATTGGCTCTCCAAAACACAAGGCGTCTATTCTGAAAGATCTTTTCTGTGTCCCTTTCCCGCGAAGAAATCAAGAGATGTTATCAACATGACGACAAGACAGACGGAAATGAATGAATCTGTTTTTATATGGAATTTTTTAGATGGGGCCATCAAGCAAGCGATTGTTAGAAGTGGAGTATACTGGATTAGTATAAAGTTGAAAATGTGTGTGTGTTGCACCAACGTTGCTAGCAGCACGTTGCTGGCAACACAACTTATAAACGTGTTTTATAACAGAGTATTATGTTTGAGGAAGTTGATAAACATGGCAACACAAATATAATAACGTTTCTCGAGCAATATCTAGCTGTTTTAACAAGAAAAGAGGATGTAAACATTGTTTCCAGCAACGTTTAAAATTGCTATCAACAATGTTGTCCAAACATGTTACCTTTTTGAATCAATTATAGCGTATTGATTTCTTATATTTACGCGAATACTACATATTGAAAAAAAAAACAATTTTACGGATTTTATCGCGTTTATGTTATGTTTTAACGTTCCCGACGTTTCGGCTGCTTTACAGCAACCATGGTCTCGGAAGGACTAGGAGGAAACATAAAATAAACGCGATAAAATCCATGAAATTAGTTTTATTTCAATGTGTAGTATTCGCGTACTTTGTTTTTTTTTTATTACGTTACAAGCAAGTATTTGATCTCGATCTCACCTGATGATAAGTGACGATGAGATCTACGATGGAACATACTTGCCTAGAAGGTACCTGTTCACTCTCGACTTGAAAACACAAATTTCAATCTATTATAGCGTGTTGATTCCGCTACACTCCCCGCTCGTTTCGTTGGCCAACCATGAAGACATTATATTCACGCTTTGAGCATTGGATGGACGTGGTCCTTTTACTTTATCTAAATAATGAAATCTGAATACTATCTAAATATAAATCAGATATTGTTTTATTTCCGTCGCGGCATTCAAATAAATCTGCCTATATTCATGGATAACGTTTGTAAAACTAATTTACTTATATATTGATTTCTTATATGCCGCCAAATCTTAAACAAATGACAAATATATAAAATACATACCTACGCACAATATTGGCAAAGAGTTCCATTTTCAAAATTTGAACTTACTTTTTTATTATATCGTTTACAAGTGGCCTGTTGTAAAATCTTTCAGTGTCACCCTCGTATTCGAATACACATGAAAATAAAACTAACCTTCGGGATTTTAACGCGTTTATGGTATGTTTTTACAATCATCCTATAGTGCCCAGGGTCTCCAATGAGTTTAAACCCAGCAGCTTAGGTGCATAGCTATTTCAGCACCCGCATCATAGGTCTACTAAATTATGGTCCCCTTGCACCCCCCGGCAGCAACAGCCCTGGTTATAGATAAACCGACCTACCATTGACTCCCAGAGTAATGGACCGGCAATGCTACAAGCTTGGATCCGCGCCAAGATCTCAGAATTATGCTCGCGGTGACTCAAATTTATTTGCCCCGATAATACAAGAATGAGTGTTCACTCGACCGGTCTAGACGTCAGTGTTTTAAAAATAGTATCCTTTTTTTATTTTTTTTATTACATTATAGGCAAGTATTTGATCTCGATCTCACCTGATGGTAAGTGACGATGAGATCTACGATGAAGCATACTTGCCTAGAAGGTACCTGTTCACTCTCGACTTGCAAACACCCAGATTGTAGTCAACGGGGAACAAAGACGCCGGTAGCTCCATTCCTTGGCAGTTCGGACGATGAACGTAGAAGCTATCAAGTATATCTATAGCTATAAAGTAGATCCTAAATCTCTACTACAAATACTATTAAATCATGACCGATATCCCAGAAAGGTGGCTGGGCTGAACGGATTTTGAAACATCCACTTCTCATTGAAACTACGATAGGAGAGCCGTATCGTATATATAATAGCAGGATCAGTGGGTTGATACAATTGACTCGCAATGGAATGACAATGCCATTGTAATTATTACAGTTTTACTATGGGCAACTGAAAAATGACATAAAACATGACACAACTTGGGGTCGAGTCACCTTCGTCCGTAGGAGAATTAAGTACCCTCGAGATACCCTACACGTGACCCTGGGTGGTGCCAACCAGGTGACATCCCTACTGGCGTTAGGCTTCGGCCGTGGCTAGTCACCACCCACTGAACAAAGCCATGTCGCCAAGCGGCCTAGCCGTGTTCCGGCATGATGTTCGGTGTTGCCATTCATGGATGGCGGGTCAGATCAGTTGCGCTGCATGTGCCTAGTGAATGTAGCGTCTCTATCTACTGCCGCCTTCCTACCTAGGCAAGTATGCTCCACCGTAGATCTCATCGTCGCTTACCATCAGGTGAGATCGAGATCAAATACTTGCCTATAATGTAATAAAAAAAAAAACAAGTTTCAAGTTTCTACGAATAATAGTTTTCGATATAAGTAAATGTCTGTGAATAACAAAAAGACGCAGAAGTAATCATATAAGGGTCCCGTATTTGCCTTTTAAGGTACGGGACGCGAATTAAAAGAATTATTGTGCATTGCATTCTCTATACTAATTCAGACACGATTAAGGTTTAAAATATCTTCAGAGTCTCAAAGCAAATCCTACTTGAATCGCATAATACAGATTAATCCTCTTAATCATTTAGCTAAGCTTATAACGCTGTTGGTCTGGTGCCAAACGCACAGGGTCGGATGTTAACGACTCCTAATTAGGAGAACAAACACTAGATAACCGATTTAGTTGTAAATAGCCAGAAACCCGGCTAGCACTTTTTTTTTTTTAGTTTGGCATCATCATCGGTATTTGGCCAGTGTCAAGTAATATAAATTATTTCAGTTTTAGAGCATATGCACAGGCCCAAGTAAAATACACCCCCATCCCTCAATCAGTAAAGTGATAGATACTTTACTGAAAAAAAAAAATGGTTTTTTTTGTGAAAAACTGAAATGCCAAGATTCGTCACTCAGTTTCAATTACCTACACTCGTGCACTTTACCGAACCCATAATGGTTAATATTCCACTCATATCACTCACTATAACTCGCAGGAACACTGGTTTTAGAAATTAAAACATAACTGACTCCATGACTTTTCAGTTTCCGCCAAAAAGTCCGGTTAGCACTTGGTGGTGTCAAAATCGCAAGGTTTTTTTCGCCTCAAAATTATGCCAGCCATATAATAATTTGTGCCAGCCAGCCCTTTTTAATGTCAAATGTAATTGTCATAAATAAATTATTTTGCTTCTTTCTTTCTTTCCTTGGATGTGAGAGGCAGGGGAAGGTAAGACCTGGGCCCCAAGTCTGCCAACACAATCAGTTCATAAACGAACAGCAACCGCATAGTAACTGTCACTTCTGAGAAATATCCCATACAATATCTCTCAAAAGTGACAGATTCTATGCGGTTGCTGTTCAATTATGAGTCGATTGTGTTAACAGACTTGGGGCCCAGGTCTATTCTTCCCCGTACAGCCGCTGTTACGTTAAACGAATACATTGCCACAACAAACCAAACGCTGATTGCAACTGAACGTAACTAGTTCTATTATAAACTAACTAACAAGATTCAAACTATTTGGACAGTTGTATCTAATTAAGCTGTCAGTTCGGGGTCTCCAGTTTGATTGAGTCCAAGTTTCGTGTCCGAGACATCGTTCCTGTTTACTAAAGTTTATGATGAAAGGGTGACAGGGCCGGATCGGATTAATCTTTTTTTTTATTGCGCTATAGGCAAGTATTTGATTTCGATCGCACTTGATAGTAAGTGACGATGAGATCTACGATGGAGCATACTTGCCTAGAAGGTACCTGTTCACTCTCAACTTGAAAACACCCAGAACACCTAATCTATGTAGAGGGCCCCAGGCAATACAAGACATGGGGCCCTTATGTGCAGTTAAGCTGTGACGTCACGTCCACCAATATAACAGAAAAGTAAGTATAATCTTAAAACATGTAACATGTGTGTATGAAATTATCTTTAAAAAAATTACCGTGGGTAATAAGGAAAGTATCAAATTAAAACTGCTTAAGACTTATTGTGTGTATCGCGCTGCGGGGCCCCTAGGCAGCGTCGGCTCAATACTCCACGTAAGCGATACAACTCCACGGTTTGTAAAAACCGCTACTTTCACTAACTTTGGAGTGTTGTATCGCTATAGGTATTTTTTAAGCAAACTTAATACATCGAGACATCCAATGCAGAATGCTAATATCGCAGAACACTAAATTACATCGTAAAGATGTCCAAACTTTTCGTAAAAAAAATAAAAACCATTGACATTTTGAATTTCGCGCCCTGACCTAGCGCATCCACCTTAAGCAATTTCAAGTCAAACTTTGTATAGATTATAATGTCTCTTTTGTATCCGTGATCTGAGGTAACAAACATAAAATTAAAAAAATACAACCGAATTGAGGACCTCTTCCTTTTTGAAGTCGGTTAAAATGGACGCATTTTACCAAACTATTAATGCTAATCTAACAGCCGAAAGACGTCCACTGCTGGACATGGGCCTCCCCCAACGACTTCCACACATCACGGTCCTCCGCCACTCGCATCCACCGGCTTCTTAATAGTCGAATGATATTTGGTAGTCCTCCAAGTTTATCCCTCTCAATAATACCTCGCTGCCAGGTAGACATTTATCATACCCATAGATTTATGGTGCCCTAAATCCATTGATTGAGTCATAGCCAGGTCATAGCACACAGTTATCGGTAGTATATTGCTTTATCGAACGCTCGTCCGGAATTTGGTTTATACAATTGTAAGAATCAATACATATACTGTTATTATATAAATAACTAGCTGAAGCAAACTTCGTACCGCCTCAGAAGCAAATTAATTATTTTTAAGTGGTTTTTTCCCATTTTCATTTAAAAATAGGGGTTGGTGATAGAAGGGTGAAAATTTAGGGTTGTATGTATATGAAAAACATTGCCACTATATAAATAAAAATGTTGTACAAAAAAAATGTTATTGGTGGACAACCCTTATCACTTAGGGGTGTGAAAAATAGATAGTAGCCGATTCTCAGACCTACTGAATATGCATATAAAATTGCATACAAAACGGTCAAGCCGTTTCGGAGGAGTATGTTAACTAACATTGTGACACGAGAATTCTATATATAAGATACCATTTGACTGAGGACGAACTATATAAGTATATTATACTTATATAGTTATTAAACATTCATGACTCGGCTACAAACGTTAATGGTCATCACACAAATCTTGTCCCTACCAGGATTCGAACCAGCGCAGACAGCACCATGCCTTCTGCACTACCTACTGAACTAATCAGGCAGGTATAGGGTCGAGTCGCCTTCGTCCGTAGGAGAATTAAGTACCCTCGAGATACCCTACACGTGACCCTGGGTGGTGCCAACCAGGTGACAACTCTACTGGTGGTAGGCTTCGGCCGTGGCTAGTCACCACCCACAGAACAAAGCCATGTCGCCAAGCGGCCTTGCCGTGTTCCGGCATGATGTTCGGTGTTGCCATTCATGGATGGCGGGTCAGATCAGTTGCGCTGCATGTGCCTAGTGAATGTAGCGTCTCTATCTACTGCCGCCTTCCTTCCTAGGCAAGTATGCTCCATCGTAGATCTCATCGTCACTTACCATCAGGTGAGATTGAGATCAAATACTTGCCTATATAGTAATAAAAAAAAAAAAAAAAAAAAAACAAATTTATGCCTAGAATAACATTTCTGAGAACCGGTTACAGCCGGTTTTAACTGATACCGATTCTGTTTACTCAGAAAGCATTCCGGCCGCGAACTAACTTTCGAATTTCCAATTTTCTTTATGTTTTGATCTCATTTTCACCCCTTTGTGTTGGGGATATTGTTTTGTTTGGGGAACGAATGTAAACGATACTTGATATTCCGGGAGATGGAAAGTTCCCCGGGTAGGTATACGATATATGTGAGTTTGTATGTGGGCGGTATTCTTCGGAACTACTGCTCCGATTCTGAAAATTCTTTCACTAATGGAAAGCTACACTGTCGTTGAGTGCGAAATGCTATGTTACGTTGAGGTACCGCGGGCCTAGCTGCGGGCAGAAGCTATTAAAAATATTATTAAAACGGTAAAGTTTGAAATAAAACTAATTTTACGGATTTTATCGCGTTTATTTTATGTTTTTTATGTTCCCGACGTTTCGGCTGCTTTACAGCAACTATAGTCACGGAGGACTGAGGTGGTTGACGTCCTAGTGTCATAGTTTGAAACGGGGTACCCTCATATTTAATTGTTGCTTGTGGTCCGATCTACGCAGAAAGTGCTCCTAGCGTCTTGAGGTCTAGCAATTGTCCACTTGGTTTTGGATTTGTGCGGTGAAGTTTGTTAGTTTGTGAAATTAATTAAGTAAATTATCTAAAAAAAATATACGATTCTAAAGTTTATTTGCCTAACAAGAGGCTACATTATCCCTAAATGCTATACTCTATGTGGACAATAATCTATGAAAAATGCTCTATATAATGTTCTCTATGGTTTTCTCTCTCTTCTCTATGGCGGCCTCCTTGACATCGTTTGTTCTAAAAAGTGTTCTGAGTATTTAATTAAATTATGATTACATAAACCTCAAGAAGTCTATAATTTCCACCCCAGGGCCCATGGTATATTTACCCCTATGTTCATTAAGGTACCGCGGGCAGAGCTACTGTTTATAAAAAAAAATAAGTTCTCAACAAAAACCTCTTTACAAAAAAAAAAAAAATTACTAATAGCAACAGAAGCTAATTATGAAAGTGTCTAGCAAAGTTACTGAAAACTAATCCTTAGTAACATTTATTCAGTGTCGTGAATCGTAAATAGAATTTACGACACGTATGTGTAAGCAAAACTTTGTCGGGAGAAAAACAGCAGCTTAGTTTAGTACCTACTAGTAACGCCATCTCGTGAGCGTTTTCAGAACTAAAAATTTGAACAGGCTTCCGACTGCCCGTAAGGGCTAGTTTTCGTTGTTGTTCTTTTTTCAAAATCAGCAGGTTTATTTGCTCGGTAATTTTTTTTTTTCAAAAATCGAATGTTGCTGTTTTGGACTTCATCAAAAGTGGTTTCGGAGGAGAAGGTTTAGGGGCTCAGGGAAACCCGCTTGCTAAATTTTAAGTCCCTAGGTCCCATGGTTTCGGAGATTTCATTATGAGTGAGTGAGTGAGTGAGTGAGTCGGTCAGTGGGTTTCGCTTTTAAATATATAGAAGAAGAAAATTATTCAAAAGAACACATATTTAACCGTCAAAAGAAATAGGAGAATGATCTTAATCGGACACGTTGGTATAGTAGCTTTTTTTAAGGAAAAACAAAAAAAAAAACTACAGACATTATCTCCGAATACCTACGCCCAAAAATCTCCCTAACAGGATTTGAACCGCCAATCTATTAAGCTAGGTTTCTACGTCACTGAGCACACATAAGCTGTCTTTGTCATTCTTACTTATGAACTCCATGACGAGAGCGAGACGACACCAGTCTTCGCTATCGCAACAAGCCATTTATATCGATCGCATCGTTTACGATCTGCTTGAAATTCCGTATATTTGTTTTTATTCAGTTCCGCGTACAATTTTTTACTTCCCTACATGAAAATCTTCATCCAATAACACAACTAGTGCGAGGAATCGCTATAAAACTGTCGTCGGCGGTCGTAAACCGAGGCGGATACTGTTGTGAACTGATAGTGAATTTATTGCTGTACAAGGGGTGTGTTTTTCTGCATCGATTGACTACACACTGCCCTTTTAGGTGACTTGGGTTACGATCATTGAAATACATGTTACACTGGAATATCATAAATGAACAACGATCATGTTTCGCGGAGTGCAGAACGGGCGGCTCCCGACGAGGTAGATAGGCACTGTCTTGCTTACAGTGGCTGGACGAGTCCATTATTGGACTTGCTCATGTGCTGAAAACTGTTTTAATTGTTGTAATCGTATGCTAATGCGTTGTAATCAAAATTATTATTCATTAATGGGTTTTGTTACCTATTATTCAATAACAATATAAGGTTATATTATTTTTATTTATTTCGCTGTCGAGCGAATGTAAATGTGTTTCTGAACAAGGTGTGGTTCCGGAACCTCAATTCAGTGGAACACAATGATTGTTTCGAGCACTCAATCTATTATGATGACACATTTATGTCGTTACCCACAACATTTTTTAACACACACATGAGGGCCTAGTATAAACCAAAACCAAAACCTATCCGAAAGTTTATATACAGGCCAACCGTGAAATAAGTTGTGGATAGTTTTTATCAGCACAATATATACTGTTTACACGTAGAGATACATGTGCCCCCCCCCCCTCACAAAACTTTTCTCCTGTAAATCAAATAAATGGAACAAATGATTGGATTTACAGGAATTGTAACTGAAGACTAGAAACACTAGTTAAGTGTGTTACATAAAGTTACCATCGTCTTTGTAGAGTTAGTGAAGTCAGTATTGATTTACACTAAACTTAGTAAATAGAATAGCAGTGATAGCCAAGTTGGTAGAACGCTTGCCTCGGTAACGAGGATCGCAGGTCCAAACTCCGGCTCGCACTTCAGGGATTTCTGTCATCTTATTTTCAGACATGATTATCACTTGGTAAACGGTGAAGGAAAACATCGCGAGGAAACCTGCATGTCTGAGAGAACCCCTTCGAAAGACTAGCACTAGCGAAATAATTTTCAGAATTGAATCAGTAAAACCGGAGGTTATCGCTTACATCTAAACTAACAAACCTTATTACCTCTTATAATATTATCATAAGTGAAAACCGTGCACTGTCTCTGAGCGAATGCCATATTCTATTTATTTCGGTGATCTGTGGGAGCTATTTATAATTTGATACAGACGTGAGTGAATTAAGTTTAGTTAGGCTTCTCTGTTCCTCTCTTCGCTCATTAGGTAAATACAGAAAGCTGTTAGTGCGCCATATTTTATACTTAGTAAGTACTTCTCTTTTGACCTGCTGCTAAAGTCTGAATAGCCATTCCTACATTGTTCTCACACACCTATAACAATGTACTGCTCAAAAATGTAAAAGATCTTTTTTAAAAAAAAGAGCAACCACGGAGTTTCTTGCCCGTTCTTCTCCATAGGAACGGGATTCCAAACGGGTGGTAAAGTAGTACCATAGTATCTTGTAACCTTTGACGATTCATAAGTACTGTAAGTACGTAATGGTCTACGTGAATAAAAAAATATTCTGATTCTGATTCTATTTCTGTGTAACTCTCCGTTCTTCTCGACCGGACGGTTTGTTGGGGCTTTAAAATTTAATCTCCTTAGAATAACCACCCACGCATCACTTGTTATAAGTTATGTACGCCATGTTTAACATCCTTAGTAAAGTCTAATGGCGGCCGCTGGATGCTAGCCAAGTCTTGTCAAACCGGTAGACATTTTAACATTTGTTAAATTTTGCGGAAATACTAAAATTCATACTGAAATAATAATACTTTTAAAGCTCCTATAAAAGTGTTTTACAATTGGTTGGACATTATTATGACACTGCTTGATCATTAAAAAAAATACACCACTTTTTGTAAATTTATTTACTGGATCTATTCAAGAAATAAATAAATAAGTAAATATGACCAACGAACACAGCAACTATACGCTCCGCCGCTAAGCAACGCTTGTATTATGGGTACCGTACAATGGACTGGGGGCGAACCCAGTATATAATACTTAAACATTCGTTCTCATCACGCAAAGTTTGTCCCTACCGGGATTCGAACCCGGGAAGTTCGGCACAAAGCAAAGCAGGGTCACTACCAACTGCACTAATCAATAAAAAAAAATCTGTTCCCTGGTAAGCACATTGCTTGAGAACCGCTAGACCTATTAGACCAGTCGACATGGTTTTTGGGTCTGAATGTATTTTTTTGTTAATCTTAAAATTCCACTTTAATTCGCTCGGACTGCAATGCAAAGTAAGGATCCAAGTATAGTCAAGGCAATGTGCTTTTTTTGTTATGACATGTTACCCGGCTTAGCCAGTCTCCATTATAATCTTATATCATTGGATTTTCTAACATTATTTTGGTGGGCACAATGTTCGACAGAATAAATATAGCCGGACCAACGGACCCTTTTCATACCCTTCAGGGTTGGAATGTAATCCATATTTAATTGATTTTCATTAAAATATAAATAAAATGACATTCGTTTTCGTTTAATTTGATTTTACACGAACCCAACGATTCAATTCAATCCCGAAGTAACTTCAAAGGAATGTAATATGTTTTGCCTTTCGGTTGTAATGCTAAGATTGTTAGTTATATATATTATTTGTAATTATCTATTAACGTATTAATTGAGCTTGGCATTTGAGTAAAATGCCATAATCAGTTCTCATCTCCTATTCTATTAACACTATGAACTCATAGTCGTATGACAATGGTATCATTAATGTCACTTTTGACAGATATAACTAAACTTAGCCAACATTTGTGTGCGTATCTAAATATTTACCAGTGTGGTGCCGGATTCAAATAGTAGGAATCTTGTAATTTTGTATGAGCTGACTAAAGGAATCAACATTATGGACTTAATAATAGTAATATCCCGTCCGCAGTATGCGACCCAAACCCAAGGACGACCTGCTTTGGGCCAGGCCAGGTAGTGACATTGCTTTCTGTGCCGAAGTCCCCGTTCGAATCCTGGTATGAGCAAACTTTGTGTGATGATCACGAATGTTTGTATCTATATAAGTGTTATATGCTGGTTTCGCCCACAGTCCATTAGCACGGTACCCATAATACAAGAATTGCTTAGCTTGGGACTGTACAGTTGGCGTGTTCGTCTGGCCATATTTATTATTATTACTAGCTGTCCCGGCGAACTTCGTACGGCTTCGACATGAAATTTATGAGAAAATTAATTGATCTTTATAATTTGTTTAGTGTTTTTTTTTCATTTTGTAATAGTTATTCTGCTATTCGTTTTTTTTTATTTTTTTATTACATTATAGGCAAGTATTTGATCTCGATCTCACCTGATGGTAAGTGATGATGAGATCTACGATGGAGCATACTTGCCTAGGTAGGAAGGCGGCAGTAGATCGAGACGCTACATTCACTAGGCACATGCAGCGCAACTGATCTGACCCGCCATCCATGAATGGCAACACCGAACATCATGCCGGAACACGGCTAGGCCGCTTGGCGACATGGCTTTGTTCAGTGGGTGGAGACTAACCACGGCCGAAGCCTACCACCAGTAGAGTTGTCACCTAGTTGGCACCACCCAGGGTCACGTGTAGGGTATCTCGAGGGTATTTAATTCTCCTACGGACGAAGGTGACTCGACCCCAAATATTCGGAGCGAAGACAAATTCAAAAAATCAAAGAATAAAATTATCGGCCCTCTCGTTCTTCAGTTTGAAATGGTGTAACTAACGCGACTTTGTTTTACTAATGTAGATTATACTAAGAGCAACCGCCGCATCGCATATGTGAAAATTTTATTCTCCTACGACATCCAATTTCAATGAATCGAATATTTTCTAAAACCGTTTAGAATGTTTCTAATTGCTTCATTGGACAAGTATATTTAAGTAGTCACCGATAATTAATCTTCAATTGAAAAATAACTTTACCGTAATATTTCGTTGACTTCTATTTGTCTGTCACAGAGTCTGACCTAATTGAATTTGTGTCTGCACTTCAGTGGGTTCTGCACCTACGTGTAGACGCGATTACTTTGAGAAGTTCGGATGCTCCATTTTTTTTCTTAGTCTGTAACTATACATATATTTATAACTAGCTGCGCTCCGTGGTGTTACCCACGATTAAAAAGTAGCCTATGTGCTATTCCAGTCTATAATCTATCTCTGTGCCAAATTACATCCAGATCCGTTCAGCCGTTTTGGCGTGATTGAGTAATAAACATCCATCCAAACTTTCACATTTATAATATTACTGAGATAATAATAACATCGCAAGAGAAACACACTAACTATACGGTCCCACACTAAGCAACGCTTGTATTATATGTACCGTACAATGGACTAAGGGCGAAGGTAGTATATAATACTCATATAGATATTAAACATCCATGACTCGGGTACAAACATTCGTGCTCATCACATAAAGTTTGTTCCTACCAAGATTCGAACCTGGGACTCTCAACACAGCATGCAGGGTTACGACCAACTGCGCTGATCAAGCCGTCATATCCCACATTTGGATGGTTGGATGTTTGTTACTCAATCACGCCATAACGACTGAACGGATCTGGAAGAAATTTGGCACAGATATAAATTATAGTCCGAAATAGCACATAGCAATAGCATAAATTTTTGCAAAGGTCAGAAAATGACATAGTCTAATTTTTATCCCGGAAAAGTGCACAGTTCCAATGGGATAGCATACAGGAACCGTGCATTTGCAAAAGGACATATTATTTAATCGCGGGTAACACCGCGGGGCGCAGCTAGTATATATGGTTGTCACACCCGATGCCACGAAGTGTGCATTCAACACAATAAATTATACTTTATGTAGCCGAAAGCTTTTAAAAACGGTTGCTTATTTTAAAAATGGCCTCATATTTCGTTTGAAGCAAAAACATGTAAATATTTTTTTACAGTATAGCCTCACGCACCATTGGGTAGGTATTTTGCCCAAGAAATGTGAAATGATTTAAGAAAAAAAGACATTATATGCAGGCCTAGTCTACGTGCGAGATTATTTGCAAGCTAACCGTATACTTTATAGTCTACAGTATTTCGACATTTTGTATGGAGAATTGAAAGTTTTAAATACCGTCCGCAAGAGGCGCTTTTCAATTCTTCATACAATACGTCTAAATACGGTAGACTATAAAGTATACGGTTAGCTCGCATTTGACGTGCTGATTTTTTAAATGTCAGTAACGTCATAGTTAGGTATTATGCCAACTAAATTCAAAGAAACACATTTTTTTCAGAAAATAAAACCAATATTAATATTCTTTTGAGCTAACCCCAAAAATTCCGTGTAGATTTTTGTTGTGCATGAAATTTAAAATGCATAATCAACAGAATATAAAACGTCAATAGCTTAGCGGTTAGACTGGTCACTCTTGAAAACAAAGAGGTCTCGTTCAATCCCTTCCCTGTCCATTAATTTTGCTCACAAAAAATCACAATTGTGGTTTTGTTAACATTTTTTTTTAAATTAACGTATCGAAATTCTGACTCACATAATAATTACAAATATGCTTAAAAACACAGATTCATGGCTTTGTATACCCGTCCTGAAACACACTGTATATGGTTTAACCATAACCCTTTTTAACCCCACGGTTGGGCGCGGCCCTCCCCCAAATGAAAGTGGAATTCGGGCAGTTGCCCCCAGCACTGGGATATAGTGGATTAACGGTTATTATTTTATAAACGGTTTAAGTTTAAATTATTGCATTACTTATCCTACAATACGAGGTATTTAATGGGTACTTTTTTTAAATTAAAATAGTCCTGTATTTTTTTTTATTTGATTGGCAATTATAATAATATTTTTTTTTTCAGTTTAGTGGTACTAATAATAATATAATCTAGTTTTCTTTTGTTATGCTACTTATTTTTAAAAAGAGATTTATTAAATAATATGGTACCACCATTAAAAAAATAAAAACTTTGCGACAACATTCCTGAAAAACGTTCGGACCCAACATTAAGTGTTACAAAACTTACCACTCAAAGATCCTTCGGCACAATATCTTTTAAAAATAAAATTAAACTTTTTTCTTCTGTCACAAGCAAAAGCACTTTCTCTTCGAGTTTACCTTAAAAAAAAACTTTCACATTAAAACTCATCCGTTAATAAAACACCTGCCACAATCACCTCACTTTTTAAATGTTAAATTTTTATTTAATTATTTTATTCGTAGTCTGTGACCACTGTGCGTAGTAGCTACGGACGTCGTAGCGCTACTTGAACGCTACGGGCGTCGTCCCACCGCGGCGAAGTATCAATGACTGTCTGTGCGTAGCACGCTACGCCCCCTGTCGGCTATTTTTGGAACCTATCACGGGTGGTTGCTTTTATAATATTACTAGCTGTTGCCCGCGACTTCGTACGCGTAGAAAATCAAAATATTTTTTTTCATACTAATTTTCACCCCCCTCCGCTTAGTCCCTTAGGGATCGAGTTTTCAAAAAATTTTTTCTTACCGAACACCTAGAGGTCCAGAGGAACGTGCGTGCCAAACTGGCGCATACTTCACATTGCTTAAATATTTGATTAAGTTAGTAGTTAGATAAGGTAGATTTCAAGATTAGATATTTTTTTGCTTTTTAGTTTTCTGAAAACTTTTTTTTTAGTTACATTGATTGGTAGTAGACGAAGTTTCGCGAGCAATATATCGAAAAACAAAAACACGAAGCCAATTTATATACTATTTTATTTAAATTTCCTTCACTCGTACACGTTTATGAACAATGGTTAATAATCCACTAATATTACAAATTATTTGTCAAGGTAACCCATTTTTTGGAAAATAAAACAAAATTGACAACTTCACGGTTCAAATTCCCGCCGAAAAGTCGTAGCCTTCCATTTTCAAACGCATTAAAATGCGTCCATAGACATGCTTGTCTAAAAGCTTTTTTTTTTCAGTATCTATGAAGGCTCATCAACTTTAAAAAAGTTCTGTTTCGTCAGTAAGACTACTGTAATCAAAGAATCTAAGGCTCGAACATCGGCACGAAACGCTCACTCGATTCGTGTTTAAATAAAGTCTCTGTTCAATCGATTCCAATCGATACTCGAGCGTATTCGATTACGTTCACAATACAGTAATAAATGGTACTTTTTAACCTTTTCGAGTGTTTAATCGAGTTAAGTGTATAACTTCTATTGTGCTTGAGTGGTTCAAGCGTACCGACAAGTATATTATCTTCCAGTTATATATCACTGGGATATTATCAAATCTGGGATTTGATCAAACCTCCAATGAATATAATTCGCCTTCAAAGACCTGGGTCCCAAGTCTGCTAACACAATCGATTCATAGTCGAACAGCAACCGCATAGTAACTGTCACTTTTGACAGATATTGTAAGGATATCTGTCAAATGTTACAGTTACTATGGGGCCCTGATTAACGCAGTTGGTAGTGACTCTGCCTTCTTTGCCGAGGGTCCCGGGTTTGAACCCCGGTGGGGACAATCTTTGTGTGATGATCACGAGATTTTGTACCCGATTCAAGGATGTTTAATATCTATATAAGTATTATATACTGGGTTCGCCTTCAGTCCATTGTACGGCACCCATAATGCAACCGTTTGCTTATTGTGGAACCGTATAGTTGGTGTGTTAGACGCTCAGCACAGAACGCAGGGTCCTACCAACTGCGCTAATAAAGTCGTCAATCTATTTAATCACAGTCTGAACCATCGGCCATTTATTGCGTTGTTATTGATACATTGCGCGCTCGAAATTACAACATTCGTAAACCAAGACTTTTGACATAAATTATATTTAATAATTTAATAATAGGCATCACAACCTTTACTCAAAAGTCTTCGTTGTGTATACATTTTTCAAACATCGATCATAGAAGCCGAGGGCCCCTGTAAGCTTGGGAGCCCCGGGGCACTGCCCCAACTAGTCCTACGGCAGCCACGCCACTGTTAACTACACTGAAGTATCAAACGAGATTATTTGAATTCCGATCCGGCGGTAGACGAGATCGCTTTAAAGTTTCGCTCGATCGTGATTGTTTGAAGATTTCCCGGAGACTTGGAGAGTTGCTAGTGTGATTTATTACCGGATTTAAGTCTCAACTTTCGGGTGAATATGTTGAGGAAAATTGTGTGAAATATAGTTGAATTTGGTGGAAAATTAACGACATATCAGTGTTTTAAGTTCAAATAGATTTACAAATATAATCCTTAGAATGGGTGGTTAGGTACAGTGCAGAAGGATGAATCAGTATTTATGAAAGGTAAGCTCGCGGTGCAGTACGGAGAGAAGTACCAATGAAACAGATATACGGCCAAATTGTTTTACGTTCCCGACGTTTCGGCTGCTTTACAGCACTACTACTAAATATGAGGGTACCCCAGTACAAACTATGACAATAGGACGTCAAAGACCTCAGTTCTCCCGTGACCATAGTTACTATAAAGCAGCCAAAACGTCAGGAACGTTAAAACATAAATTAAACGCGATAAAATCCTTAAAATAAGTTTTATTTCAGTGTGTAGGTGGTATTCGCGTAAATATAATAGAACAATATAGGGCTAACTGTAGATTATAAAGATAACCTTAAAGAAATACATCAAGTATCACCAAATCATCAAAAAATTACACCTTTTTATAAGCGCACAACCAAACGCTACTGGGTCACCTTGTTTAAAAAAAACATATAATTTACACCATAATTTTATACATCAACCTGATCCAAATAACTTACTGATTCATCGGTTAAAATATTTACATATATATTATTATATGTCAGGCAAAAGATTGTTTGTACTATACAATTTTAAAACAACATTTTCCAAAAGCAATCGAAGGTAGGTACCGCCACCTGGTGACCGTCTCGGAACTGAATACGAATGTGTGAATCACGGCTAAACAGCTCGTCTAGATACTGAGGAGGTGGTGAATTATTTATTTTTATCCTGTGGACTTGGAGCGACTGAGGTTCGCTCTTAAACTCACTTAGACGACCGTGTGAATAGGTACTAAGAGGCAGGAGTGTTTTGGCTGGTGAGTAAGTACCAACAATCAAAATCATTTACAACGAATAAACAGATTTGAAGTCTCATGATTTTCTAGTAGGTACCGACCACTGGAATCGTTTTCTATACATCTATACTCTATACACATATAAATAAAATTGGAGTGTCTGTTTGTAATATTAAAATAACCGCTTTTTACTAAGTGCATTTGGGTGTATACACGTTACCTATACCGAAACAACATTTTTTAAAATTTTTGTCTGTCTGTCTGCCCGTCTGTCTGTCTGTCTGTCTGTTTGTTCCGGCTAATCTCTGAAATGGCTGGACCGATTTTGACGGGACTTTCACTGGCAGATAGCTGATGTAATAAGGAGTAACTTAGGCTACTTTTATTTCAGAAAAAAAAATAGGATCTCACGAAAAAAAAAAAACAATGTTGCAGCGCAGCGCTTTTTGGCGGGAAATTTGAACAGTCAAGCTTCAATTTTGTTTTATTAAGGGGGAAGCGCAGGGTCAGGGCGCGAAATTCAAAATGTCAATGGTTTTTATTTTTTTACGAAAAGTTTGGACATCTTTACGCTGTAATTTAATCTTTTGCGATATTAGCATTCTGCATTGGATGTCTCGATGTATTAAGTTTGCTTAAAAAAATACCTAATGCGATACAATACCATAAGGTTTGTAAAAACCGCTACTTTTACTAACTTTATGGTGTTTTTCACTTTTATGAACATACAGTCCAATACAATCTATACTAATATTATAAATGTGAAAGTTTGGATGGATGGATGGATGTTTGTTACTCTTTCACGCCAGAACGGCTGAACGGATCTGGATGAAATTTGGCACAGAGATAGATTATAGTCTGGAATAGCACATAGGCTACTTTTTATCCCGGTAAAATGTATGGTTCCCGTGGGATAGATTTGTTTAAATTTTTCATAGCGCAAAGGATCGATATGATTTTTTGCGCGGGTAACACCGCGGGGCGCAGCTAGTAAAATATATATTGTACTAGCTGTCCCGGCGAACTTCGTACCGCCTCAGGACCAAATGTATGAGAAAATGAATTTACTTATTGGTATTCTATGAAAAAAAATAAACAAATCCATCCCACGGGAACCATACATTTTACCGGGATAAAAAGTAGCCTATGTGCTATTCCAGACTATAATCTAGGTCTGTGCCAAATTTCATCCAGATCCGTTCAGCCGTTCTGGCGTGAAAGAGTAACAAACATCCATCCATCCAAACTTTCATATTTATAATATTAAGTATAGAAGTATAGATTTCTCCCAAGATGTCCGGATTACTGATTGGAGCAGGGGATTCATTTCATCATCGTCACCAACATAGCCATTATCATCCGCTGATGGTACTTTACTGAAAACAATCAAATATGTATTAAAACAAAACCCGATGAAATGGATTAAAATACCGACTTCATATCGGTTCTCGACAATGTTGCCAGCACGCAGAACTCGCCACAGACAATTAATGTTGCCGTTGATTGTAGAAAACCATAAATTATTTTCTGATCATTAACCCTCACGCACTGTGGCCGCGGTAATTCAATTAATAGTCCATTGTGCCCACCATTGTTACATGGTATGTTGTGCAATATTCGAAGGTTTAATAGGTAGTTATCTACAATACCCCGGACTTAGTACCTGTGGAATTTATGTATGGATAATCCCGGAGCAAGTATTCCCTGCATTTCCCGGGATAAAAACTATCACACAAGTGATCTAAATTAAAAACTCTTGGGAAATGTTCATTGTAAACGACATGACGGCACTTATAGAATACAATTTTGACTCAAAATTATCTAGTAAACACCCATACCATAATTATAAAGGCACTCTAGGCAATTCTATGAATTTTACACAACTAACGCCATCTAGTGAAAATAATTGTCAACAATAGCCACGCCATCTAGTAATCATTTCGGAAACCACATGTGCTCTTAACACAGATATCATGTTTTTAATTTTTACGAGAAAATATGAATCCTCAGAAGACTTATTCAATCTTGCCGCTAGCTTCAATGGTGCCATTGTAGCCATGTCTTACGTAACTTACTATTATTGCCAAAATAATAGCAAGTAAAACTTTTTCCTATCAAACAAAATACACCCATAACAATTTTTAGAGGTAATCCCCGTACGAAACAGACACCCGTGCAAATGCTATCAAGTCGAACGCGACATTTCCTCCAAACTACCTATTTTTACGGCTGAACAAATCTGAAGGGCGCTTGTATATCTTGCGACCTTCAAGACAGGTAAAACAGTAGGGGACTCCTTTAAATCCCTTAATATCCGTATCTAAGAAAATAAGGATTATATTCAAAGGGCAAGAAACATTATTGTTACGTGCGGGGGTAATTAAATGCCGATTACGTGAAAATTACTTTAATCGCTCTCCACACAGAAGGCAAAATTAGTACACACCAGTACACTAACTAGTAAACACTCAAATCACAATTCACCAAATCACTTAGAAACACAGTTGTCCACAGTATTCGCTAGAGTCGCCGGTATAGTCTTCTTAGTTCGCTTCCGAGAGATGTGTTCACAATCGCTTTCAAATAGAAACTGTCTCGTCGCTGGTCCTGCACACTATTTATAATCCGAAAATAGCGAGGGTGGATCTTTCCAGAAAGGTGTCGATAAAAACCCACTAAACAGAAATGTTCCATAAGGAAAATGAACCTTATGTACACGGTAATAGGGAGGCGCTAGAATGTTCTAGTGTACGTAGCTGTATTCGTCTAATCGGTATTATTCCGAGAACTCGTAGTTCCAGGAATTGCATTGTCCTCGCCTTTTGTTTACTAATAATAATTTTAATAAAAATAATATGAGGTATATTCCGGAAGCCGGTTGCAACATTGTTGACGATTCTAGATCTTTCTTCACAGATCGATAGGGGACCTTGGACCCAACAATGCGTTTTTGTTTCTAGAAGCTTCGATGACTATTTCTCGAGTTATCGATACCTCTTTTATACGCATCGTAACATTACCCCCCTCTTAGTCATGCTCGTCCCGAGCATTATTCGAGCCATGATATCGCGCTAACCGGTCTACATGGACTACCTTTGGTTTTCCTCTAAGTCCCTTCTTGATGCGGAAGGTAACATCATTGATCCTTGTAATGACGGTGTACGGTCCTTCCCAGCGAGCTTGAAGTTTCGGAGACTTTCCCTTTTTGCGAAGCGGATTATGAAGCCACACTAGTGTTCCTTCCTCAAACCCGTTGGTGTTCGAATTCCGATCGTACCGGGTCTTCATCCTTGTACTAGTCTTAAGATTATTCTCCCGTACTCTTCTGTGTACTTCATCCAGCTGGTTTTGAAGTTCACTCACATAGTCTGTAACAGGCTTAGGACTATCGGGTGGCGTGCCTGTTATTGCATCGACTGGGAGCCTTATTTCTCGACCGAAGTTTACCTTGGCCGGAGTATGTCCCGTACTATCATGTACCGCGGATCGATAGGACATCAGGAACAGGGGAATGTATTGGTCCCAATCTCTTTGATGATCGTCCACGACTTTAGCCAAGTGGTTCTCTAAGGTCTGGTTGAACCTCTCGACCATTCCATCTGACTGCGGATGCGCTGGAGTCGTACGGGTCTTATTGATTCCCAGCAGTTTGCACATTTCCTGAAATAGAGCAGACTCAAAATTCCGCCCTTGGTCTGAGTGAAGCTCCATGGGTACGCCATATCGACAGACCACTTCCTGGACCAGTTTCTTCGCCACAGTTATAGCTTCTTGATTGGGTGTCGCAAAGACTTCGGGCCACTTAGTGAAGTAATCTTGCACTACTATGATGTATTTGTTCCCATCATCTGTCATAGGAAAAGGTCCAGCAACATCAATAGCGATGCGCTCCCATGGCGCTCCAACGTTGTACGTCTTTAATTTTCCCCTGCTTCTTGTCTGCGGGCCTTTCACTGAAGCACAAGCGGTGCACTTACGGCACCAATCCTCGACATCTTCCCGATAACGGACCCAGTAGAACCGTTGTCTCACTTTAACCAGGGTCTTCTTGACTCCAAGATGCCCACCAGAAACACCATCGTGAATGTGCCGTAAAAGAGGGGCCACCTTACTCCGAGGTACTACGACTTGCATGGTTACTTCTTTTCCATCGTTGGATTCCCATTTTCTACATAGTACACTGTCTTCCAGAGTCAAGCTGTCCCACTGAGCCCAATAGCTTTTGGTGGTCGAACTATGAGCAGACACATCACTCCATTGGGGTTTGTTCCCAAGTCGTTTCCAGTCCAAAATTGGTCGAAGGTCATCGTCCTCTTCTTGGGCCTTCTTTATATTAGTTCCAGTCCATTCGACATCAAGTTCAGGAGTCCTAATAACTTTGATCTCTTCCTGCACTTCATTGTTCTGGCAGTGCTTGCAGTCTTCGGTCATTGTGACTTTCGGAACCTTATCTCGACTAACCCGCACTTGCCTTACGGTCCTCACGACGTTTTGTTTCTCAAACCAATCTTGTTCCGTTTGGGTCGCAACTTCCACGGCCCTCCGTTTTCTAGGACATTCCAACTGAATGTGCCCCTTTCTTCCACACACATAGCATGTTGGCTCAAACCGAAGCTTCCTCTTTCTTTGCGGACATTCCGGCCGAACATGTCCTTTGTCTCCACACTCATAGCACGTGGGGACAAACCGAGACTTTTCCTCTTCTGGAATCATTGCTCTAACTTTATGTAGCCTCGTGTCTTGTTGCACAGTTTCCACCTCAAGTGCATGAGCGAGTGCGTTCTTCAAGGACCGGTGATGACCCAATTTCACAGCGCCTCGAACTTCTGAGTTTCGTATGCCATCGACAAATGCCTGTAGCAGGTTCACTTCGATGACTTCTGGTGCCGATGAGTAAGCCCGACGAACCAGCCTTTCAATTTCCTGGGCCCACTGCTGGAGGCTTTCACCAGCCTTCTGTGATCGCTCACGGAGTTGCACTCGGTAGACATGCTCCAGGTGCTTATCACTGTAGCGCGTGTCTAATGCTTCCATTAATATATCCAGTGTCCTTCTTTCAGGCGGCAGGTTTTCTAGGATTGTCAAAGCATCCCCTCGTAGAGCAAGCGTAAGAGCCATGAAAGATTGCTCGTTGCTCCAACCATTGCCACTTGCAAGTACCTCGAACTGGTACTTGAACGCTGACCACGACGAAGTCCCATCGAAGCGTGGTAGGTCAAGTTTTGCAGATGATGGTGAAGCCACTGCAATAGATCCATGTGTTCTTAGCTTCATCACCTCCTTATTAAGTGTTTCCCAGCGGTCTTCCATGGCTTCATTCTTGAGAGTTACTTTTTGTAAGCGGTCTTCGAGGTTCCCTGTTTTTATGGTAACTTCTTTGTCAAGCACTTCCACACGGTCTTCAAGAGACTTTACTTTTTCTCCAAGAGCTATTATGCCAGCATCGATTTTTCCTACTACAGCTTCCTGGTTGGCCATCATCATTTCCTTCATGGAGGCCAGCAGTGCTGACATGTTTATGTCCGGTGAGCTAACTCCTGGTGCTGCCACAGTTCTAGCTGGAATCTCAGCATCAGCCCGAGGCTCTTCCTCTTCAAGGCTACGTTGACGTGCAGCATCCATCTCCACTTGCCGTCTGGTTCGTGGGGTACGCCCTTCGTCTTCACGTGGTAGTAACGGCATTCCGCTTCTGACACCAATTGTTACGTGCGGGGGTAATTAAATGCCGATTACGTGAAAATTACTTTAATCGCTCTCCACACAGAAGGCAAAATTAGTACACACCAGTACACTAACTAGTAAACACTCAAATCACAATTCACCAAATCACTTAGAAACACAGTTGTCCACAGTATTCGCTAGAGTCGCCGGTATAGTCTTCTTAGTTCGCTTCCGAGAGATGTGTTCACAATCGCTTTCAAATAGAAACTGTCTCGTCGCTGGTCCTGCACACTATTTATAATCCGAAAATAGCGAGGGTGGATCTTTCCAGAAAGGTGTCGATAAAAACCCACTAAACAGAAATGTTCCATAAGGAAAATGAACCTTATGTACACGGTAATAGGGAGGCGCTAGAATGTTCTAGTGTACGTAGCTGTATTCGTCTAATCGGTATTATTCCGAGAACTCGTAGTTCCAGGAATTGCATTGTCCTCGCCTTTTGTTTACTAATAATAATTTTAATAAAAATAATATGAGGTATATTCCGGAAGCCGGTTGCAACATTGTTGACGATTCTAGATCTTTCTTCACAGATCGATAGGGGACCTTGGACCCAACAATGCGTTTTTGTTTCTAGAAGCTTCGATGACTATTTCTCGAGTTATCGATACCTCTTTTATACGCATCGTAACATTATATTCAGTACAGATAGTGGTTTGAAATCTAAATACTAAAAGATGGCTTTGCTTTGCTGTGATAGTCATGTAGGATGATGACTAGCTTTCGAAATATAATTTATTTAGCACTAAGTACTCTATATACTGCCTAGTACCTGAAGAAATAGAAGATAAATCAAAGAGTTGTAAGCCTTAATGTCACATTGCTATGACATACAATAATAAAGCAATAACGATAATAGGTAACTTGCCAATAATAACTTACCGTGTAATCTATAATGTTTACCTAATAAATTGTATTATATAGGTACATTCAATAACACAATTATCTTATTACTTAAGGCGCAGATGTGCTTATAGTGAGACAGAAATGGCTTACGTTAATATTGTGTGGAAGGCTCTTTTGTTCACGTTCTTCACTGATTTTAGTAGATAAGTAGAGTACTTACTGGCAACACAGACTCTCTTCTTCTTCTTTTTCTTAGGTTGGCAATTAGCTACAAAATAGTGCCATTTTTGCCAGTCTCGAATAATTATTGACATTTGTTATTGAATTATATGTACCCCTGATGATAATGATAATGATGATGACGATGACAATGATGTAATGAATCCCATACTTCTATCAGTAAAGCTGTGGATACTTTACTGAAAATGTATCGTCCATCTTGGGAGAACTTGAAAAGTCAAGTTATACTATTTTATTTCGTTTTCCTTCGCTCGTGCACATTTATGAACACACAATGGTTAATATCCCATTAATATTACACATTATTTATCAAAGAATATTTTTTTTGTATATTACAACAAAATTCAACTTCTCTGACTCTTCGACTTTAGTACTACCTACGTAGCTTAAAGTGGAAGGATTACGAATAAGAAAGCCTCTTTCTTCTTCGCATATCAACTTAAATTCAACTTGAACTTTATGCTATGCAGTACCTACTTTAAGCTTAATTTTATTATAGTACTGTTCTGTACTAAAATTATTAATTATACTTATGAATTATTTTTTTGTGCGTCAAGTAAGTAGGTACTTAGTACCCGAGTCATCCAAAGTGATACAAAATTAATAAGAAAATTGTCGTAGTTTTAATACCATACCATACTGGCACCTACAACTAATAGATAGGTACTTAATATTTAAAAACAAATGTAAGTACACAGGCTTTGTGAAAAAGTATTTATATGAATCTTCCCTTTAACTAATTTAAGTACATTGTTATTTCAGTTATTGATATTCAGTAGTACCTACATTCTTTTTCATCGCAATAACAGTTTTATCAGTGGCATTGACACAATTTAACGTATTTACTTGGGTTACAACTACTAAAGTTTATGTAAAAATAATGTGCTCCTTTGTTTTTACTATTTTGCAATTATGTTTGATGATAGGAGTCATTTCAAGCTACGATTTATATCAAGGTGAAGATTTCGGGGTGCGAATGTCTTACGGAGAAGTGAAAAAGCAAGGAATCATATTCTTCAAACGCACTGCTTCAGTAAATTTTAATTATCCAAACGGCACCAATATTTCAGGAATTGCGTGTATTGACCTTGATCCCATGAAAAGGGGATTGCCGAGTATTGTTTCGGGCGGTGTGAATAATTCTTATGTGCAAATAAACTTTGAAAGTGAAAGAGGTGTTGGATTGAGGTTTAGAATTGAAATTTATTCAAAATCGTTTAAAAAATCATTTCATTAAAGCTACAAAAGTATCTTATAAATTTCTGTGATAGTGATTAATATATTAAAATAATTCGCACAACTAATAAATTATAATCATTATTTTTCTCTGTAGTAGAAAAATTTGATTGCCTGAAATTTAACATAACTACTTGAACGTAACTTGAAAACAATAATTTCAGAACGCATATTTAGAAAAAAATTGATTGGTTCGAAGAAACATTTTACGTTCAAGGATTGGTCAGTGTTTACATATGTAAATTTCAACCAATGGAATTGCATCAGCCATTTTGGATACCTGTCAATGTCAAACACAAATGTCAAACATTTCTGCAACAAATCGGAGTCAATTCGATTTTTTAACACAAAAATATTAATTAAATTACATTCTAAAATGTCGGAAAATGGGCACCACGATGCGTAAGAAAACACAAGTGTCTTTCGTGATCAGAGACGAGGAGGAAAGACGTCATAAGAATGGTGTTAGCTCCTTGCAATTAGATCCCATCCAGGGGCGTTTGTATTCGGCCGGTCGGGATGGAATTATCAGGGTATGGCACACTGGAACCGGTGTTCAGGACAGATATGTCCAGAGCATGGAACACCACACCGACTGGGTGAACGATATAGTGCTTTGCTGCGGTGGTAAAAATCTCATAAGCGCTTCTTCGGACACCACTGTAAAGGTATGGAATGCGCCTAAGGGCTTCTGCATGTCAACTTTACGGACACATAAGGACTATGTACGGACTTTAGCATATGCTAAAGATAAGGAACAGGTTGCTAGCGCTGGCCTGGACCGCGCAATCTTTCTATGGGACGTCAATACATTAACTGCTTTAACTGCAAGCAATAATACTGTTACCACATCAAGTCTTGTTGGCAATAAAGAATCTATATATAGTCTAGCTATGAACCCTCCAGGTACTATCCTTGTTAGTGGTTCTACAGAAAAAGTACTCCGAGTTTGGGACCCTCGCAACTGTTCTAGACTTATGAAACTAAAGGGGCATGCTGATAATGTTAAAGCATTAGTTGTGAGTCGAGATGGCACTCAATGTGTGTCGGGCAGCTCTGATGGAACAATTAAACTGTGGTCTTTATCACAACAACGATGCGTGTCAACAATAAGAGTACATTCCGAAGCTGTGTGGGCATTATTAGCAACAGAAAACTTTACTCACATAATATCTGGTGGCAGGGATAGGCTAGTAATTATAACGGAGCTACGAAATCCAGACAACTTCATGATAGTCTGCGAAGAAACCGCACCAGTCCTGAAATTATGCTTCACAGCTGATCAACAAGGTGTCTGGGTATCCACATCAGAATCAGACATTCGTTGCTGGAAACTACCTCCGTTGAATTCATTAAACTCTGATATGTATAACCAGAATAATTACAACACCAACAATGTGTATCAAACACAACCGTCATACCACATTCCCGGAGGCCCCGCCATTAAGCACTACACTGTTTTAAATGACAAACGGCATGTACTAACAAAAGACACGGCCAACAACGTTGCTCTGTACGACGTATTAAAGGCATCTAAGCTGGAAGATTTAGGAGAGGTTGACTATGATGAGGAAGTGAAGAAACGCTTCAAAATGGTATACGTACCGAATTGGTTTAATGTTGATTTGAAGACTGGTATGTTGACTATACACTTGGGACAAGATGAAACTGATTGTTTGAGTGCTTGGGTCAGCGCGAAGGAAGCTGGGTTAACAACGGAGAATGATCAGAAGGTTAATTTCGGTGCATTATTATTACAAGCTCTGTTGGATCATTGGAATCATCCAAATAGAGTGAACGAGGCTGGGCAAAGGGTGATAGGAAACAGTTACTTCAGCGTACCATTGCATACTCCGTTGATTTTCAGTGAAGTTGGTGGAAGGACACTGTATAGGTTGCAGGTTTGTATTTTTTCCGTTAATCTAATTATTAACACTAATCTTTCCATGGCAGTCAATACTTGCTTGCTGCTCAGCAATTACATGATGTTGCGGTCCTGTTCAAATGAAATATTCTTGAGAGGTTATCACAGTATCTGTCTTCTATAGGTTTGTTATTTCAATCCATGAAACATGAACCTATACACATAAAACATAATTGTAGAAAGCCCATTAATAAAAAAAAAACTATTTAATGGTAACAGACCTTTTCATGCCGCGACTGTACTTCGTTGTTTTGTTTTGTTTTCACCTGCTTATTATCCACAGGTGGGTGACTCGGGTGGCGAGACTGAAGGAAATCTTCTCGTAGAGACAGTCCCCTCATGGGTGGTCGACGTGGCCATAGAAATGGCCGCCCCAAAGCTCAACAAACTGCCCTTCTATTTGTTGCCACACTCCAGCTGTCAGAGCAAACAGGATCGACAGAAGAAGGTAATGTTTATATACCTACAGGATGAATGTTTTAAGTGATTGTGGTTGGCCAGAGTAGACTTTATAGGGAATAGTGAAAATCGCTCAAGCTGTTACCCGCGACTTCGTTCGCGTGGTATTTAACAAAGACACAACGTTAGCAATAGCCCGCTCGCGCGTTCCGAGCCCGCGCGACCGGCAGCCTTCGTGATATTAAGTCGTTGGTGGGGGTTGGGGGGTTTTTTTTCTAAAATAAAAGTAGCCTAAGTTACTCCTTGTTACATCAGCTATCTGAAAGCCAGCCAGTGAAAGTCCCGTCAAATTCGGTCCAGCCATTTCAGAGATTAGCCGGAACAAATAGACAGACAGACAGACAAAAATTTTTAAAAATGTTGTTGTTGTATGTACCGTGTATACATCCAAATGCACTTAGTAAAAAGCGGTTATTTTAATATTACAAACAGACACACCAATTTTATTTATTTGTATAGATGTGTCTCTTACTAAGTTCTTTTACCTATTTCCCCCTTTCTGATTCCACAGCCTGGTTGAGGATCGAACTTGGAATACCATGTTTAAATACGTTATAAATGTATAGTTTTGTTTTTCCCCAGGATCGCTTAGTGGCAAACGACTTTATCCAATGTCGCAAGGTCGCGGAACACGTGGTGGAGAAGATAGTGGGCGGCGGCGATGTGAACGGCGCAAGCGCAGGCAGCGGCCGCGGCAGCGCCAACGAGGACAGCGGGAACGACTCGCCCGAGGAGAGGGTGGAACTGCTGTGCTGTGATCAGGTGAGAACACCTACTTATCGAATCGCGACTCGATTCAGATCATATAGTTCTAGGGGTCGAGTCACCTTCGTCCGTAGGAGAATTAAATACCCTCGAGATGCCCTACACGTGACCCTGGGTGGTGCCAACTAGGTGACAACTCTACTGGTGATAGGCTTCAGCCGTGGTTAGTCACCACCCACTGAACAAAGCCATGTCGCCAAGCGGCCTAGCCGTGTTCCGGCATGATGTTCGGTGTTGCCATTCATGGATGGCGGGTCAGATCAGCTGCGCTGCATGTGTCTAGTGAATGTAGCGTCTCGATCTACTGCCACCTTTCTACCTAGGCAAGGATGCTCCATCGTAGATCTCATCATCACTTACCATCAGGTGACATCGAGATCAAATACTTGCCTATAATGTAATAAAAAAAAAAAATATCGATTAGAAAACAAATCGATTCGATTTCTTTTTATTCTTTGGTAGATTATTTGAATTCTGCGTTTAAAATTCGATTCGCCCGTTTCATGAGGTGGCAGTTGTCTGTCAGTTGTTTGTTTGGCACCGACTTCACATTCGTTAAATATTTGATATAGTTAGACAAGGTAGATTTCAAGATTAGGTTATTTTTTGCTTTTTAGTTTTTTGACGGTTTTTATTTTGTTAAAAAAAGTTTTTTTATCTACATTCCACATTGCGATCTTCAATAATTGCTCTGTGGAAAAACAATTGCCAAACCCGTCATTAGTGTCGTATTCTTTGAGTTTCGACAATGTTGACCGGAAAATAAAGTTCAATTTCCCTTTTTTCAGGTTCTCGACCCGAATATGGACCTGCGCACAGTTCGTCATTTCATCTGGAAGTCCAACGTCGAGTTCACATTACACTATAGAGTATTGAAACAATGAAACAGAACCAACGTTTATAGAACGCAGTTGAAGAGATACTGCGCATTTCAGTGCATATTCGAATGGTGATAAACTCTTGGAGATCCAAATACGATGGTGGTGATGTAATTATTGTAGACAACCAGTGTATTTTGGACGGATTTCAAAAATGGTGGTTCCAATTTAACAGAGACCAACTTAAAATGGTGTTCATGTATATTCTGTAGTGAGACCGGGCTCTGGTGACCCGAGCCTGGTAAGGGCGCTGCTCTTAAATGTATAGAATTATTAATATCCTGTGAAGGAATTTAAACTGTATTGACGTTACGTTTAAGAACCTTTGTTGAAAGAACTTGAATCTTCATAGAAGTCAACAAACCAGTCAAAGCGATATCAATAGCAAATAAAACTTAATCCATGTAGGTACTTGCAAAATAATATAAAATACTCACAAAAAAACGAAAAATATTAAAATTTAAACTATTCCATCTATAAAAAAATCTATATTGTCTGTGATTACCGAATAAAAACCATGTTGACATTTATAAGACTTAACAATAATAGTGTAAAATATTTTAAGGGTTCCATCGGTGGTTTTAAACATTTTCGGAAGAAGAATATTGAATTATTTAAAATTTTAATAATAATACTATGTACTAAGTGCGCGGTGAAACTGTGCTGTCTCGCTTTCTCACAGACAAATCAAAAACTGTATACACATATATTAAATACATAAACGTAATCATTATCAGCTACTTGGTAACCCCTTGAAATATTTAACACAATTTTTTGTTAAACCTTATATATTGATTTCTTATATTTACGCGAATACTACACATTGAAATAAAACTAATCTTAAGGAACGTAAAATAAAAAATAAACCGCGATAAAATCCTTAAGATTAGTTTTAAACCTTATATTTTTAGAAAATAAGTATTCCCGCAGCTATAAAACAATAATAATCTCCTTGTTAAAATATTACTTACAGATATTATGAGCTAGAAATAGTACCTACTTTCATGTTTATCTTGCCTGAGAAAATTCCAACTAACCTACATAGAGTCTACAGTGCTAAAAGCGGCTATAATTATCAATCATTTAATTATTATAAAATTAATTGATAGTTTGAGAAATACAATGGCGCAATGTATCTATAAAAATAAAATTGAAGTGCTGCTCTTTGGTAAACGCCTCACATGTGAACAGCTGAATCGATTTTGGCATTTTGTTTTACTTATGTTCGCCATAGATCCTCTGAATTGGTGTGTCGCGAAAGAAAAATTTAAGTAACTATTGGGAAACTTGAAAAAAGCGGGAAAAACTGAATGTGCTTTTGTCTATGGGATTTGGACAATACAACTTGACGGGTCAGCTAGTTGAAGTATATAAAATATCTGCGATAGTTACTTATTATAAAAGCGCCACCTGCCTAATTTTAAACTATATAAAAAATAACTTTAAATATCATCATAAAAGGGCTAACTGTCTTAGTAGATATTTGTTTATCATTTTCTCTCATTGATGCGTCGTAAGATAGATAGAGAGAAGCGACAGATGGCGCAATCTTGCTGGAACATACCTATCTCGATCGTTCTATAGACTTACCAATGAGAGAAAATGAAATACACATATCTAGTGGCGGAGTAATACCTTTATTGGATGTAGGAAAGATTATTTTTGTGAAGCCCTCTGGTGGCGCAAGAAGACGGATTTAATAATCTAATATTTTACGAATGTGAAGGCGAATTGAGAACCTTCTCCTTTTCGAAGTCTGTTAAAAAGCCAAGTCGATTTGTGTAAGCGGATTGGTATTTTTTGTTTCAACATGTTATTCGCGACTACAGACATAAAAAAAATGTTTGGTCATGACACTCCGGCTATATAAATTTTTCATCTGAGGACCAACCGCTCATGTTAAATGCCGGTAACTTCGAACTAATATTGCAGTTCAAAAACTTTTTAAGGCTAGGACCCGTACTGTAAATGTTGAAAGTAATGTAACTGGTATTCAAACCGCGCGAAAGATACTATTTCAGTAACGTAGATAATCTATAAAATAGTGACATGCTTGTATTATACCTATTTGAGAATAAAGTTGTTAATTTATGAAACTGCCGTTTTAATATTAAAGATCAATGGAAATTTACATAATTTAGCAGTATTGCGAGCTAGTAATCATGCATTACTAATAAATTATTATTACTAACTACGTTCTTGATTACTAATAAAGTACAACATTGGCGTAAAATAAATAAAATCATGGCAAAATTGTAACATTTTAACTAAATCCAAATAGCAGCTAAACGATATGAGCATCGAGTATCCACAGATTAGTTAGTGAACTTGTTCTCTTATTGGTTTGAGGTCGTATGCAAGCAAGTCCGTGCCACCAGTAAGGTCCGAAAGACGCGGCGACAAGTTTATCATCAAAATCCATAAAAACAAAAAAAAAGAGCAAGTCGTTCAGAAATACAACCACATGAGCCTCTGACTGAATTCTTGTTCAATTTTGAACGAACTTTTAATTTTGACATTAGGTTAAGTGATGTGCTGATTTGATTATTTTGACTGAACATTTTCAAGCTATCATTTATTTTTGGATATATTACTATTGTCGTTGCTACAAATTCCCTGCATGATATAAGAAGATTGTTAGCTTAAAATCATACATATATAAGAAGATGACTCACAGTCATTATTACTATTGATATTGATTATTAACACTGTAATTGATTAGAATCCATCATTATGTAATAAGTTACTAGGTAATCATCGCTCTACAGGCCTATCACTACATGACATTAGTTAAACAACATAACCTAAAAAAGTTGTTACATGAAAGAAAAATACCAATATTTACTATAAACATGAGTGGAAGACTCATTTTACGCTCTTTATTCTGCATTTCCACTAACACATCGCCATTAAAAATTAATATCTTCACCAAAAATAGATTATGTGTAGCTGTGTATCGAATATCATGTAACAACTTTAGCACAGAAACTAAAACTAATATTGTGGAGAAAAAACATTGTAATGTAGGTACTATCGGACATGTAGACCATGGGAAAACGACACTGACTGCTGCTATAACAAAGGTTTTGGCGAACGATGGGTTGGCGCAGTTCATTTCTTACGATGAAATTGACAAAGCGCCGGAGGAAAAAGCTAGAGGTAAATAAGTATATACCAACGTTCTACAGCGTTCTACCAACTTGGCTATCACTGCTTTCCTTACGTAAATAAGTACTCATTTGAAAATCATTTGGCGACATCGCAGTCTAGCTGTTTTAGCTTAAACAACCAATAGAACAATAAATTTCTGTTTGAAGAAAAGTGCCTATCATATTTTAGAACAGAAATTACGATATGATACACAAAATTGCCACTAAACAGGCAGTATAACTTGGCGTCAGTTAATAAGGCCTTAAATTTTAATTTTATGTAGTATAACTGTCATAAAAGGCTTTTTCATAATTTATTTGCCAGGTTTGTACTCCGCTTGTGTGTACCAGATGGTTGTGAGTTAAATAAGATGGTAAACTTTGTGAGGTCACAAATACTATCATAACATTTCATTCTGGTGTGCAGTTCATAACCTTTTGTTGTACATCTATACATATAAATAAAATTGGAGTGTCTGTTTGTAATATTAAAATAACCGCTTTTTACTAAGTGCATTTGGATGTATACACGTTACCTATACCGAAACAACATTTCTTACAATTTTTGTCTGTCTGTCTGTCTGTCCGTCTGTCTGTCTGTCTGTCCGTCTGTCTGTCTGTCTGTTTGTTCCGGCTAATCTCTGAAATGGCTGGGCCGATTTTGACGGGACTTTCACTGGCAGATAGCTGATGTAACAAGGAGTAACTTAGGCTACTTTTATTTTAGAAAATAAAATAGGATCTCACGAAAAAAAATTTAAACCAATGTTGAAGTGCAGCGCCTGATTAAGTTTGATAGCAACAACCTGCAATGCGTCCCGCGGGCTCAGAATGGGCGAGCAGGCTGTTGTCAACGGTTATCTTTGTTAAATACCACGCGGACGAAGTCGCGGGCAACAGCTAGTTTTTAATAAGGAATTTGAAACTAGTTTTACTATTTTTTATCAATAATATTTATGACATAGTGCTAAAAGAAATTTTCATATTAAAAATTAAACACTCTATTACAGGCATAACAATAAACGCTGCACATATTGGCTACAGTACCACAGTACGTCACTACGCACACACTGACTGTCCCGGCCATGCTGACTACGTACGAAACATGATATCAGGAGCCTCTCAAATGGACGCAGCGGTGCTTGTAGTAGCCGCTAATGACGGACCAATGCCTCAGACAAGAGAACACCTGTTGCTGGCTAAGCAAGTCGGAATCAAATATATATTGGTGTATATTAATAAGGCTGATTTGGTTGATGATGAGGTACATATATATAGTTTTGGGGTCGAGTCACCTTCGTCCGTAGGAGAATTAAGTACCCTCGAGATACCCTACACGTGACCCTGGGTGGTGCCAACCAGGTGACAACTCTACTGGTGGTAGGCTTCGGCCGTGGCTAGTCACCACCCACTGAACAAAGCCATGTCGCCAAGCGGCCTAGCCGTGTTCCGGCATGATGTTCGGTGTTGCCATTCATGGATGGCGGGTCAGATCAGCCGCGCTGCATGTGCCTAGTGAATGTAGCGTCTCGATCTACTGCCGCCTTCCTACCTAGGCAAGTATGCTCCATCGTAGATCTCATCGTCACTTACCATCAGGTGAGATCGAGATCAAATACTTGCCTATAAAGTAATAAAAAAAAAAAAATATATCTTCTACTAATATGGGTAGGCAACAGTGGCTGGTTTCTGACTGTCTGTCCGTCTTGAACAGCTTCTTTTAACACAAGCTTTTACCTGCAGTTCCATCTGTTATACCTCAATGAGAAATATCCTACAGCACTCAGGCATAATGTAGCTGCCAATTATTTAAATAATTTTCAGAATTGGATCAGCAGTGCCAGAGATTACCATCTATATCCAAACTAACTAACTTTCCCTTTTTATAATATTTTCATATCTGCCCTTTTAGCTTTAATATGTGCACAAAATTTAATAATTATGCGATAAAAAGTCATATTCAGTTGCCGACATGTTTTTTTGGATCGGTTTATCTATAATAATGTGTCGCCTAACTTGGAATGTTATTATTTCAGTTGCTAGAATTGGTAGAGATAGAAATGCGGGAGTTGCTATCTGACTTCGGTTACGATGGCAACACAGTGCCTATGATATACGGATCGGCATTGAAGGCTTTGAATGGCGACGATTCTGAACTTGGTAAGATTATTCTACATAAGAGCCCAAATATACAGAAGAATGCTTAGCGTTCGCGTTTCACACAAAGCCTATATATATATATAACTAGCTGACTCAGCAAACGTTGTTTCGCCATATATACTTATATATATTTAAATAAAACTAATTTTACGGATTTTATCGCGTTTAATATTTTGTTTTTTACGTTCCCAACGTTTCGGCTGATTTACAGCAACCATGGTCACGGGAGGACTGAGGTGGTTGACGTCCTGCGGCCCTATTGCGTATCTCAGTTGACAGCTCATAGTGAAGATAACTTAGCAAAGTTTTCAACGATTAACTGTCAAATAGCTAGTTTCGTATTGGCTAACTACAGTGACTAACTGGGATGACGTCATGAGCACCGAGTACCGCTGATAGTCACCGTAACACATTTTGACAGATGTTTTCGTATCGATACTTATAAGATTGCGATTGTGTAAGCTTAGTGGACATCAAATTAATAATAATTTAAATCGTCATGACTTTCGTGAAAGACACTACTCAAAGGCAGTGTTTTAGAAGTTCTATTGATTATCACCGTAGCCAGAATTTAGTAAAATGGGTAAAAGTTGCGACTTTTGTTGTGTTTTATAGTAAGTGTCGTGTGTATAGACGAATGGCACGTCTGATTTTGTTGGGATTTACTGAAGAAGAGCGAAAACAAAGTCTTTTACGTATTAAGAGACACCGTCTGCGCGACGCTAGTAATCCATTGCAGTTGCCAGAGAGAGAGTTTATTGCAATTTTTTTGTTTCACCAAAGATTCCAACATGTTTTGGAAGAACTCAATCCATACCTACCACAGGCTTGACGAAAAACAGCTATTCGCAAGGAACTAAGTAAGTACTATTCTATTATCTTCTAAAATAATATCTTTGGTGTAAAAATATAATAATATCATTACCAACATGTTTAGATTGATAAACTTAATCATGTTTTTGATTGCCAATGGGTCCTACCAATGCAATGAAGGTGCCTCATTTATATGTAATATATCCCAGCCCACATTTAGTTAATGTCTGCATGAAGTTACTGATGCAATATGTACGGGAAGTAATTCTTAAGTATATAAAGGTTTCCTTCATCTCAGCAAGAAACGTAAATCATTTTGAAAGTGAAACTATTAATTATGTTTTAATTTTAATAGTATTATATTAATATTTAAATATTTTATATTGACCTATTGTATTGTTGTTTTCAGGTTCATGAAAAAAAAATGCGATTTCCAGGCATTATTTGGTGTATTGATGTTACACATGTGGCAATAATCCGATCTATAGATCATGAGGAAGCATATTGTAATAAGAAAAAATATCATTCTGTGAATGTTTTAAATGTAAGAATTATTACTATTTAGATTATTGTTAAAAGTATTTAAAATATGAGGGAGGGTATAGGAAGGGTATTTTCATATATCATATATGGTTATGGTTACATATATTTTTTCTTTACTCTCTTTATACTTACATGTGTTTAACAACTGAGTAAAATAATACTTTTGTTTTAGATTTGTGATGCTAATTTAAATATGCATGTTGATGCATCATTTGGTGGTGTTTCACATGATTCATATGTCTGGAATTAATGCCCCTGCAGCCAAGATAGTGAATGAAGGTGTTGTTCTTCATAACATAGCCAATACACAAAATGTTCCAATGCCTGAGCCTCAGATTGATGATGTTCACAATGACCAACAGAGACAAGTCTTCAGAGTTGGCAAGAATTGAGGCAATTCCAAACATTTCTAGGGATATATTAGTCCAAAGATTATGGAATATGACATTTTACTACCTACACAAATAATAAGTCTAAAGTTATTAACATATTTTAATGTATTATTATTTTTTAAATTATTAATCTTACTTTATTTACTATGTTACAGCAATTTTTTATTGTTTTTTTATGTGAATGTACATACAACTACAATTTGGTTTGTGAAACATTGAAAAAAAATGCAATAAATAATCTGATGTATAAAAATAATTGTTATTTGAATTTGTAGCATAATTATGTCAATCATCAACCCATACGAGCTACATAACTGTGTACATCATCCCATATATCCTTCATTAAATCCACCATCGCTTCCATTGTGGCTGCATGTCATTGTGACCTCAACCTTCGACTGGTGAGGTGGAGCACTGAGCATGTCCTGTAAATAACATGTTTTTTAACATAGTTCTACTTATCCTAAGTGTTTTTTTTTTGGTACTGAAGTGTTTTGAGAGTCTGGGTTAAGTGGGTGATCTTTATGGATTGAAATGGGACCAAGGATAAAGTGACAAAAAATTCATGAGAATAAAATTGCTGGTATTATTAGTTATGATGAAGTTGAAATGTTTTAGGTAAGTAATATTTTAAGATGACGGTGTATTTATAGAGGATATAAGATGCTAACTTACTCTACGCCATTGGTCTGGTGTTTTCCCTCTGCCACAGAGTTTAGTTGGACCGTTACGGAGTTCCACGCTTCTCGGGTAATTCGAACTACCTGTGGCCCCCCACCGGAAAGCGATCCAATGCTACGTCGCGATGGGACTCCGCAAATTCCACATTGCTTGTGTTCCATTTGCCTTACGGAAACTGTTCTTCGTGCCGGCATCTTAAAAGTAGATATTTTACATCATTATAAACTTAATCTTACCCTGCATTATAAACAACGGTGTTATTTTGTTAAGCTGATTATGAAGAAGAAATTTATCCCCTATGAAAATAAACTTTGATAACATTTTTCACATTTATTAGCAAAACGTTGTCGTTTGATTGGGAACCTAGCAATTATGTGGTTTTACTTACCTTTAATTTATTTTCACAAACTCGTAAACACATTATTTAAGTAATCCCATTAGACGATCGCAGTAAACAACTTGTACAAAATAATGAATTTGCTGCCAGCTTCACATGTCATTTGTATATAAACCGCTTAATATGATATGTTCTCTACAATATAGTCTTGTAACGCTTAAAAGGCGTTACTCAACATAGCCGTATAATAGTCGATAAAAAATAGAGGCGTCAAGTGGTGATACGATGAGCACCGGTCCCCGCACGTTAGTCATCGTAACTTGATATCCACTCAATGTGATACGCAATACCAATGTTATGAAATTCTCAGTTATCATCAAAGTTCGGTGTACAACTGAAGCTTGATAGTCACTGACCATCAAAAAGATAGCCAATAGCCCTTGAAACGGGGTACCCTCATATTCAATTGTTGCTAGTGGTCCGATCTAGGCAGAAGGTGCTCACGATGAATCCGCGATAAAATCCCTAAAATTAGTTTTATTTCAATGTGTAGTGTTCGCGTAAATATAAGAAATCACTATAATAATTTTCTGTTATAATATATAATAAGTTTCTCTATTTCAGGGGTGCCATCGATCCGCAAACTTCTAAACACAATGGATGAATATGTGCCAACCATAGAGCGGGACCTCACATCGCCTTTTCTAATGCCCATAGACAATGCGTTCACGGTGCCTGGTCGCGGTACAGTGGTTGTTGGAACGATCAAACGAGGCGTAATGAAGAGAAACGACGATGCAGACCTGTTAGGTTTTGGATATAATATAAAAACAACATTATCGGATATACATATTTTTAGAAAGAGCGTTAGTCAGGTTAGTAGTCCTCCAGAAAGCGAAAAATCTATTATAGTTAAGTTACTTGAACTCTCGCTTGGGAAACCTGGCTGTACAGGTTCAATCTCCGGCTCGCGCCATTGGGTTTCATGTGGCAGAGCACTGTAGCAGATGGTCTAAAAAGTACTAAGTATATAGTAACAAGTTAACGGCTACACGGTTCCAGCATTTACTAATTACATTTGTAAATGAAAATAAGAAGGAAGAAGATAAAAACAAAATCTTAATAGTCTGCTCGAATAAGGTCATTTATATTCCTGAGGAGCCGGTACAGCATCTAACCAAGCCAACCAAGAAAACCTGCACCCGTATCAGACGTCGTGTGAAGTTCGCCAAACCGCACTGGGCCAGTATAATGTCCTCGTATTGAGGAGTCTGTCCGATATAATGGTAATAGACTGGCCCCATATTACATTTAGACCAAAGACCAATCTGCAAAATGTGGTTACATTGCTCTACCTATCCCTTCGGGGATTACAGACTGATGGTTTATTACTGTGCTGGGCCCCTGGGCCCCAAGTCTGCTAACACAATCAATTCATAATCGAACAGCAACCGCATAACTGTCACTTTTGACAGATATTGTATGGGTATCTGTCAAAAGTGACAGTTACTATGGGTTTGCTGTTCGATTATGAATCGATTGTGTTAGCAGACTTGGGGCCCTGGTTACGGTCAAAGTGGACCCCAAACACGATTACTTTAACTGCATAGTCAAATACTTTTTCTTTTCAGGCGTTAGCTGGCGATAATGTAGGAGTCCTACTCCGCGGTATGAAAATAAAATCCGTTGAGACCGGTATGCTTCTAACCGCCTCCAAGAGTTGTCAATTGAGCAACCATTACAAGGCGAAGATCTATTTTCTGACTCGGAGCGAGGGGGGGAGGAAGAAGCCGGTGTTCTCGAGGTACGCTCAGCAGATGTTCAGTGGTACATGGAATATTGCCTGTAGGATTGATTTGGGTAAGCGATAAATACTAATGTTGATTTCTTATATTTACGCGAATACTACCTACACATTGAAATGAAAGTAATTTTAAGGATTTTATCACATTTTTGTTTTGATTTTACGTTCCCGACGTTTCGGCTGCTTTACAGCAACCAAGGTCACGGGGGGGACAGAGGTGGTTGGCGTACTAGTGTCATAGTTTGAGACGGGGTACCCTCATATTTAATTGTTACTTGTGGTCCGATCTACGCAGAAAGTGCTCACTGCTCAGTGTCTTGAGGTCTTGCAATGGTAAAGCAGCCGAAACGTCGGGAACGTAAAATCAAAATAAAAACGCGATAAAATCCTTAAAATTAGTTTCATTTCAATGATCAATACTAATGTTTGATTAATAATAGGTTGTACTGCAATTTTGCCTTATAGCCCGGCGATACCGTCAGTAGTGTAAAATATTTTAAGGGCTTAAAAAGTAGGTGAGTCACACTCACTCACTTTAGGCATTATTAAGAGCCGTATATACTTACAATTATTATATTACAGACCCATCAGTCCACATGATGATGCCAGGTGACCACGGTGACGTGTACCTTACTTTACTCGAAGATATGGTCATGACACAAGGGCAGCCGTTCACGATTCGCGAGAACAACGTCACAGTAGCCACAGGGATTGTAACAGACAGGATGACATCTATAGATGTACCTAAAGGCAAACTCGGAAAAGTGGTTTTGAAGTATGACGATGAGTGATTTAGATATTATTATTAGTAATGTAAGTGTAGATATTGTTAATAAATTATTGTATTATATTTTTGGTTTTATTCGTGGCCCTGCGTCGCTTGAGAGAGCGCGAAGTCGAGAGTGAACAGGTACCTTCTAGGCAAGTATGCTCTAACGTAGATTTCATCGTCACTTACCATCAGGTGAGATCGAGATCAAATACTTGCCTATAATGTAATAAAAAAAAGAAAAGGTAAAAAAATAAAACTTCACAGAACATTTTATTCATTATATATTTTTTGTCAGAAGATAATTAATACAGTGCCAAAACAGTAACAAAACATTAGTAAGAAAAAAATCAAGACTGCATCTAGCATCAACTACTTCTGATAAACAATAATCCTATACTGGTTGATAGTAGGACAACATTTAACATTTATATTTTCACAACATTTTGAACAAGACAGTTGGCGTAAGTAGGTAGTTGACTATTTATTTTTTTATATTTAATATAATATAAATTGTGAACTATATTCATAACACCGATACGCCTAAGGATATTTTCTCTAATTCTCTATTATTATTCGGTGGGTAGTTGTGTGCGATAGCCGTTAATTCACTAGAATACATAATTAAATTTTGACATTAACATTAAGACAATATTAATAATTTAACTGATCCTATGTTTAGGTAAGTACCTACGTCATGGTGGTTTTAAACTATTTTTTTCTACAATTGTCCATGGTAATCACATAATCATTACAATGGGAAATTTACTCCAGGGAAAATTCCCGCGGTAATTTCGTAGGATCATAATAAATATGCTTACCATATCAAAGCTAATAGGGATTTGGGACAGATCCTGCGAATAGGAATTTGGAGAATGTGGTAATTTTTTTTTTTTTTCAGTTTTTTAGCGCACACACAACTACCCACACTAAATAAAACTGCGCGAGAGCAGATTCTACGGCGTTTCGCCGTGGCCCAATGAAAAACCTGCTCCCAAAAATCAGTCTCGCCACTGTGCCGCGTATATCTAACATTTAATCACAAAATTGTATGTATACACGGATCTAACATGAAGAAAGGAGACATCTTCAAAACATTTTTTTTTAAATTTTATTATTTATATTAAATCAGCACGTGTTGGACGAGGGGTAAGAGCGTTTACGAACTAGCTTAAATTTGTTCTAAACTAAAGTTAGCTCGAGTATATATTTTTATTCTTTAAAAGCATATAAGTAATACAGTATTACGGAAAGTTTCAATTCGTTAATACGAAGAGCAGTTGCCAAATGGAATTAATAATTTAGTAAGAGTAGTAAAATAAAAAAACAACTACATAGAAGAAATCGGTATGACTGGGAAAGTTTTCAGATGATTACAAAACAGGTTGGCATTCGGATTACTCGTCTGGAACTATGTATGCGATTTATTACATTGTCAGTCAATTGTGCTAGCACACTTGGGGCCCAGTTGTGTTTGTCTTGGCTTAGAGTGTGCTTCCACTGTAAATCTTCCTTGTTCGATCTTACCGCTCGCCCTACCTAATGCTGTTCGGTACCAACAGCGATTGAAAGTGAGCTATACTTATTATACGTAATCCTTGGTCCAATGCGATAGCTAAGTTGGCATCTTATGAAATACAATGACGCCAATTCTGTTGTCTACAAAATCAGGACAGCTAAATTTGACTCGAAATCAAAAAATACTGTCGTCTTGCTCATTCACAATACATACAGTAAGTTGAGTGAGTGTGACAACAGAATTAGCATCAATAGCTTCCTTACAGTTCACGCAATTCTCGAGCGCTATCCCTATTCTGCTGTGATATTGAAAGACATTACATGCACCCAAGACAAGATTCTGTTTATAAATAAACGTTTTTGCGAATCTTTACGTTTAATAAATGGGGACATCAAATAAGCTGGCTATAAGAAGACCGTGTTAGTTAACTGTGCGAACACACGAGTACATTTGATCGCTACAAATGAAGGCTACAAGCGCTCGTGAAATGTGGGCACTCTAAGGAACTATTTTGAAAACCTTTTTTATGTGTTACCCGCATTTTTATTCGATAATGCTCGTCCCGCTTCTACTCCACTAATATTAAAGCGGTAATGGGGGTGTATTTATAAAAATACAAATATAATTTCATTTGTATCAGTAGAGCAGAAGATACAACTATTAAAAACTATGGTTTATAGCCGATATAAAGAATTTATAAAAAAACATGCAAATAGGATACTTTTTCTTGTACAATATGGCAATTTTGGTGAGTATGATATACAATTTTAATAGTATTACAAGTAATATGATTAATATTACCATGGCAAATAATATTACAATAATTAAACTTTACGTAGCACTACTTATCTATATTCAAAAATCGTCAAGCTAGAATTGTTTAATTTTCCCATGGTAATTTACATATCGCCAAATTAAATAGCAAACAAGTTGAAATTTAATAAAAAAAAACATACTATATTAATACATCAAATTGTGTCTTATACAATGTAAGGCTATTTTTAGGGACCGATAAAATGTATAAAATTTTCAGTAATGCTATATTATATATGTTACCACGGGAATCAAGAGAATGTCATATTATTTGGACTGACAATTATTTTTAACTAGTTTATATGTTACGTAAGGAAGTTTCCCGTGGTAAACATTTTACAAAGTTTACAATCATTAACGTCGAGACGTGCATTATCAAAGTATACATTATTAGCACACACCACAATACATTTCGTCGCAATACCGATACCACGGAATTAAGTTTTAATAAGCTCATATAATTCGATATTCACCACAGACAGAATATTTTGTATCCATTATAATATATATATATTTCATTAAGTATTCTTAAAAACACCTATTTTTTTTTTTCACCATTTTAAACGGACAGATCCAAAGATATTACAATGAGATAAGGACTAGCGATCATCAATCTATTTTTTTAAACATTTACTTTATTATAATAGTGTTTGCGCCTACAAAGCTTTATTAAAAACAACAAAAAAAATATAACAAGAAACAATGATAATAAAAACAGAATGCAGTTTGTAATGGACATTTCATAACAGTGGCAGTGTTTGGAAATGCTAATATTAAAAAAATTAAATTGCATTGCAATCCCGAAGCGGAATATATCTTCTACCTCTTTCTTTCGTACACATACCGAGTGAGAGAATACTATTACGCGGTTTTAAAAGCTCAATTGTTTTGGTATTCATAATACGTTATCTTATGGCCGTATGAAAATTTAAATTGTCACTGCATTTGGACTGAATGTATTGAGATTACAAACACTGAACAAACAATGGCTTAATACGTCTATCCCGTTACGTTTTATCTCTAAGGATACGTATACAAGTACGCACATGACACTAGACACTCCCCCCCCCCCCCCCAAAATTTTATAGACATTTTATAACTTTATCAAACGTCATATAGTACTGCGCACAAGAGTTTTGCTTTGCGCAGTACTATATGACGTTTGATAAAGTTGTAAAACGTCTATAAATTTGGGGGTTAGTCTATAAAACCGCATGTCGCAGTGTTTCGGACTTGATCGCGGATCTCGTTTCTGTGTCGCTAGTGTATGCTGACATTAGTGTCGAGTGTCAATGTCGCCGTGTATACTTAGCACAATTGAATACAACACTGTCACTTAAAACTTAAACTATAATAAAATATACCTACTTATGTGGTGTCGACAATTAGTATGTAGCACCACAACTAAAAACTATAAATTAGATAGTGTGCCCTATAACAAATCCAAACGGCGCTTCAATTCCTAATCAGAGAAAAAAGGCAGAAAAAATAAAACTATTTTTCCCCGTGCTCGAAAAACTTGCGTTCTTAATACTTGTGTACGCACACACCGGATCACTTAAAATATGTAAAAAAATTAATTCACCAACACTTACCAACTAGAAAAATATTTTAGAAATTCTCACTTACATTTAAGAGGAACTGGCAAAATAAATCCTATATTATTTTCCCATTGTTGTTTTTTGTTATTATTTTCAGTTATATTCAACACACAATTGAATACAAACAAAACCAGATTTGGTCCTCGCGTATAAAATTCATGATGCCATTCCTATAAATTGGACAGAACTATTCAATGTACCTGTACGCACGCGTATCCACGAGTAGCAAAAATATTAGTACACTATGCACACTAAATAATGGCTCAAAATATTTATTAAATCCACTAAATACCCAATAGAAAAAAAAAATCAACAACAATCTGCCTACGTGTTACGGCAAAATCTCGTAGAAGCATTGTTAAAACTTACGAATCTAATAGAGTTAGGTTTAAATGGTGGTTGACCGAACGTCCGGCTGGACGACCGGCTCAAACATATCACAAATAGACTACCTAACAGGACTAACCACCGTTATTGTCCGCTCTCATTCAACTATAAATACTATCATTTGCAACTAATATTTAAATAAAAAATAACATCCCATACAGCTTCACATCCCACGGAACGAAGAGTCCACGTTATCAAAGTGATCTGTTAAATAGAGTATTTTGTGCACACATTGCTCAAATTGGCGCCCAGCGTGGGACCACACATAAGTGGGCGACGAGAGTCGCCAACACTAAATAACCGCCACCTAAGAAAGGACTGACACATCGATTATTATGCTAAACAGTTACACTTTTCTAAACGAGGATTCTTTTTAATTAGGTTATATTTAAAAACATGTAACTATTAGATTCGTACTATAAGCTTTAGGACCGTATCCCTATAACTAACTTCGCCTAATGGCAAAGGCTTATATCAATACCGTACACTACACAACTAGCATCTTTTAAAATAGATAAAAAACCAACTACAAATACACAAATCTTGCAGGAATAACTAGATATTTAAACTGTGAGTTTATGTATTTTTCTACCAAGTTTTTGTTTGCTTGTTGCAGTTATTCTGTTTTTTTTTATTTATAAATATTCATCCGTAAATTATTATCAAATTCGATAAAGCTCTATGATTGATCCACATTCACATAAAATCACTCGGAACTCCGAGGTTCACTGAAGCATTTTATTATAGGTTTGTACGCCAATGTTTTGATGCCTGATACCAGTCTGAATCTAAATTAAGGCTACGTCTACAAGCACGGCGACACATAACACACTCTATAGACTGAGTGTCGCAGTGTACACCGCAGCGACAACGAGTTGCAGGGCTCGTTAGTGTCTGTGACAGTAGTATCGTGTGTCACTTTGCTTAATATTTTGTAAATATTCGGCACCTCAACGTATAAATGCGACAAGAGCATCGACGACGTCACAAAAACATTGGCGCCCAAAGTAGAGGAACATTTGTTTTAAAACTAAATACAAAACTCGGGAATAACATTACGGTAACCGACAGACGAGTGTCGTAAGACGTAAACGCGAAAGCTATAAGATTAAATAATTAGAGAACCATTTATCCAGTCTTGCTAATCGGTGTGACACCCTAACTACACATCCTAACACGTAGAGTAATGTAGCTGAATTCACTAGCGTGGTGTGCGTTCACACATTATTTTGTACATACAGGATTTTAAGAGCGAACCATTGCATTTCTGTGTGGGACATAAACATCGGTGAATACTACTGCAATAGCACGAAACATTTAACAACTATTTGAATACCGAAGACAAACTATGTTTTGGCCATTTCCTTCTAGAATTAATCTATGATAATTGTATGGAGTATAATTTTATTATAACAATTCCTAACACCTTACATTCAAAACGTCTATTCGAATGAGATTTCAATTTGAAGCAGGATTTCTTCTAACGATCAAATCACCTTCGATATTCAAGTTTTTCTCGTACAAATAGTGTTCACACCAAGTGTTGCATTCTGCTATCTATGTGTCTTTCGAGTTTTTGTCGCTAACAGACAACAGCTAACCGTGAATCAGAAAGCCACCATTGCGCCACAATCGTATCTGGACACGACGACTACAGTACATTTATAACATTGATATCAAAGTACGAAAATATTTTGCGAACAACGTGTGTGTCCGCTAAACGATTTTCAATTCATCTAAACATTGACTAATAATAAACAAAAACAAATAAAATAACAATCGCTATTATGATCACACATGCATCTTTTAACTATCTACAAATATCTAGCGTTCGTAAGTTCTCTTAGGTAATTATTTGATGCAATAATTGGCTTGAGGCGCGTCTTGGAAGGCAGAGGTAGACACGATAAAACGACCTCACTAACAGTTTGTTTTAGTAAAAGTATACACACTATACCACAAATAAATTGCAGTTCTCTAATTAAGCATTAGAGCATTAAAATTTACACTAATATTATAAACTCACCACGAGTATTGTTTTAGTAAAAATTGCAAATGGCGCCTGGCTCTCGATCTTAAAAGGAACGGTAATGTTTGCTTGTAAAGCGATCTTTTTTGCAGTGTTAAGGGTGTTTTAGTCGCAAAAACCTCTGCTCCAAAGCACGTACTATAAGTATAATACACGAAACTCGTATTACGTATAGTCAGAAATGTTTTCAAGCGATAGCAGAGTTTCCGAGTACCCACAATATGTAACCCGCTATTTATATTCAACCATTTCATTTCCAACGTCCATTCTCTAGCACCTTATTTGTAGTATACGCCACAGATCATAATACACCTAGCGGATCACAGCGCCCAGAAGTCGTAAGGACGAATTTCTGATAAACTTTAGGATTTAATTCCCTCTTTAGAATCATTTCTTACTTATCATAACATCGTATAAGCGTTCAATATTGGCTTTAAATTAAGTACTGTAATAGTTTTGGTATTTAGAAATTTTTCACGTATTAAGGACTAAGTAAAGGACATTTTTTTTTAATTATAATTAGGTTATATCACACAATATTCTTAGAGATATGCTGTATTAAGCGTTGGTCATTGAAATTCAGAAATCATATTTTATAGGTTAATATATATTTGTTTATATAAATAATTAGCGTATGAATTACTCTAAAAGGAGAACTTATAATAACTTTATGAAGAAATAAACAAGATAATGAAAGAAGCGTGGCATGATAATATGTTTGGGACCAAAATGCATTTGTGAAGCTTATGCTATGAAAAATTCCAATATTTATGGACGGAAGGAAACGTTATTGAGCTAAAAGCAAATGATGGGCTTCGTCTGTGAGCCGGTCGCATCTTCATCGGGGCATTGTAAGTTTCACAGCCATTAAACTTTAAAGCTGATTATGCAAAGCGTATGTCTTTGTTTGTTATAGGCCAATATTTAACAATTTTAAATATATTATATGCTTCTATAAAAAATAGTGCATAACATTTTCTAAAAGCTGTAAGTACACAACGAAACATCAAACAATATTTTCTGCAATTTTAATTGTTTCGTTTGGCCTGATTTGGGAATAAATTCTGCAAGTAAAAACATTTTTTTTATTATACGTTTTGTAATTAGAATAAGTTAGGTTTAAAAATTATATGACATTTCTATACTTACCCCCAAATTTATAGACGTTTTATAACTTTATCAAACGTCATATAGTACTGCGCACACGAGTTTTGCTGTGCGTAGTACTACCTATATGACATTTGATAAAGTTATAAAAAGTTTATAAATTCGGGGTTTAATGTCTGCTTATTCATTATTCAGCGACGACTCAATGCCCCGAGAGAAACGATAATTCATTTTAAGACAAGCTAGTTGTGGCACTTTTTAATTCAATCATCTTATATATCTAAAAGGTATAGTGATAAGCCAGCATAACTCATAGCCAGGTTTTTATGTAATTCATTATAAACTTGCTGTCTTTATAAAAAATAAGGTAAATAAATTCATTTGTGTCGTATGTAAACTTAGAGAAATATAAAGATTTGCGCACCGAAACAACAACAAAAAAATGCAAGACAATGATATTGAGGTAAATAGTTCCTATTATATGGCAACATCGGAAAACAGTGAATTATTTTCGTGTAATAAATATAGGAGTCAGCTTTAACAGGGCGCGAAATAAACAATTAACAACTAATTAGATAAAAAAAACTAAACACCTTTCATAATGATATTATTGTGCTAAATATTTTTTTATAGACTACACCCCCAATTTATAGAAGTTTTAGAACTTTATCGAACGTCATATAGTACTGCGCCAAGCAAAGCTCTTGTGCGCAGTACTATATGACGTTTGAATATGACTTTTGACGAATTTTGGGGTAACAATATATTTGACTACACGCTATGCTATGTGCGAATTGATTGTACTAAACACTTTTTTTAATATAAAATTACAAGCTTTCCTGTTTGATGGGGTTGATTTGAATAAGCAATAGAATTAGATTAACAAATGCTTAAGAGTTCTGAAAATTTTTAACAAGATGCTACTTTCAAGATTTTTTATATATTAAAGGTTTTAAAGAAAAACAATAACAGAATATTTGTAGATTGTAGTATGAAGGTCGTTGGGTAGGAGGTCGTCGGACTTTTCACCCAGCCTTGATTTTTTATCTCTTCTACAGTGCAAATATGAAAATAATGACCAGTCATTTAAATGTTTTGTAATTTTGCCGTGTGAAAATAATTACCAGTAATTTACCTGGTAGTATTCAATTCACATGTGTAAAATTGTATCTACACTACGACCTTTTAAATATTTCATCTCAAAGTGAAAAATGCAACCGAATTGAGAGCCTCCTCCTTTTTGAAGTCCGCTAGGTTCTTCATTCTAACCCCAATTGCCGTTAAGGCCTAGTTATTAGATGGGACGCGCTTGTAACCGAAAGACTACGGGTTGTCTTCCCACCCCGGCCATTTACATGTAACTATTGTCGCGAGCCTTCTCCTAGAATTGTTAGTTTATTTCACATTGAAACGTAGTGATCTTTAACATTGTCTTACCTGTAACTATTTCAAACCAACCCCATAAATGAAATATGCACTATTAGTGCGCTTTTGTTAACACAAATAAAGCTATTGCACACAAAAATGCATCGTGACGAGGTTTACTAAAAGTAACTAGAAAGAAAATCATGAACGCATGTTTAAAGTACCAACAGGTCATTAGGATATCGCGTTCTCATTCAATATGATCTATTTCATCAGTTACGTTGCACCATTTTAAAAAGGAAGTATGCAAGGTATTTCTGAATTTAATAACTAGTAAGTGAATTAAAAATAATGTAGTATTAGAATTTAATTCTGAAAAATGATCAGGTCAGTAAAAAATGTGCATAAGTACTACGTTCATGATAAAAAAATAATTTATCGTCTTTTCTCATAGCATTTCCGCATTTTGTACACAATATTAGGGCTTAAAATGCATGCTCGTATTAAATAGAAAGGCACTACACATTTAATGAATATTATTAAAATTAAAAAAACAAACTAGTTGTTAGTTTATGATTAAATAAACTGTATTTGTGTACACCGGTTCCAATGTTCCTGGTGCAATAATGCCCAATAAAAACAACTACAATTTCCCATGGGAATTTCCCACAGTAAATGATCTTTTTCTATTGACAGCCAACAGTTTAAATACGAGACCTACTTGTAATATTTTCATAGCGGTAATAGACACGAAAATAATATTACCACGGTAAATATTCAGAAACCGGCTCCACGGCTATAATTAAAACAAGACTAATAATGAAAAATATTTGTTCTTAAACACTAACATGAACAAAAGATGGAAGATACTGTTTAACCCTATAGTTTTGGTTACGTACTGCGGTTGCGCAGGTTTGTGCACTACATGAACGCAAATTAAAGCATCAACAGCGGCTTAGTTATTCGAAAATGCCTACACTCCGAGTGGCATATATTTTTTCAGCGAAACCAACCATTTTGAGGGATTTAACTATTATTATAGCGTTATTATTTTTATCTTAACATTATAACCGTTTACATGAAATAAAAATGACTAATATAAAAACATACCTTACAATACATATTATGAGGAACTGACATATTTGTTAAGTCAATTCATTTTGGCCGTTTCATAATATAAGACAGATGCATAATTTTTTTTTTAACTTTTTACTATTATAATTTATTATTATTTTTGAACCATAGCATGTGAGTATACTGTTAAGAAAGGCTACAGTACAAATAAATTAAGAATTAATTTTAAAGAATTGACAAAAATTTGCCGACCCGTTTCACGAAGTAAACATACAAAAAATTAATAATATCAATTACTAACTTCATTGGAAACAAATCACACATGCAACAGCAAAATTATATTTATTATTGACAAGTAATGATAGATTTTATGAAAAGATATTAATCGATATTATCATTTGCCGAGTCGATTCTCAATACGCTATACCATCCGAATAAGCACTAACTATCAACTATACAAATTCATTCGAATTTAAATTCATTGTTTTTTTTTAATAATTTTTAAATTAATAAATAAAAAGTTGGTACACTTACACGCTAATAGTTTATAACTTCATTTCATTATACTTTTGTTATTCGCACGAAATGTTATCAAAGTAACATAGAAAAATCACATTTTTCAAAAGGGATTATTTTTTTATATATATTATTATGCGTTGGTGTGAGCGAATGAGGAAAATGATTATTATTTTAGTTCAGTCAATGTAAATAAATAAATAAATACTTCATAATCATTTTTCAGGATGACTAGATGCTGTTTTAATATGATAGTAAAGATTTCATATTTCATACAAATCCCTCCTTTTAATATTCTTATTACATTTGTCATTAACATATTTTAAAGCGTTTTCAAATTCATTAGAAAATTAGCTTCAGTTGTTTATTTTTATAATATACTAGCAAACCCAGCGAACTCCGTTTCGCCACCAGATGGCTTCGTTTTACGTAACATTTCGTTTGGTTTTTCCTGAATTTTCTTTGCTATAAACCTCACGGAGCCCGAGACCTTTCCAACGAATGCAAAACCGTGGAAATCGGTTCGTGCGTTCTGGAGTTATAGCGTCAGGAAGGAAAACCCGACTTATTTTTATATAGTAGATTTTCAATGCTACAAAATTAAATACCTTTTTATATTAATATTTCCCACGGGAAACTTTAACATTTTATTTTATATTTTAATTTATCTACCCGATATGAAAACTGCTTGTACTTCAAATAAATATATTTTATTCAATTCCTACACGCCTGTACGAAATCAAAACGCGAGTAATCTTATGAATGTTTTTTATCAGTTTTGTTTTGTATAAGGACGCCGTGACTTTTAATTAATTGTCTCTTATAGGTACATAATTTATTTTTGCCTGCATAATCAGACAGCTGTTTAGGGCGATTTTCGCTCACACCAACATATTTGGCAAGTTAATACAATAGCGGCCGGTATGATCCCCTTTATAATAATACTTCAAGCTCTGTTCAGATATCGTCCGCTGCCCACGGGAGCGCGGGCCGCTTCAGTATGAACAAGCCTTTTAACATTTGTCAGTTAAGCACGATGAATAAATAAACGCATATTTGTAACTGGCATTATACTAACCTATACACTTTGTTTTATATTATTTATAATCTGTGCGTTTTAAGAAGACAGTGTGTGACAATGTGACGCCTCTGACGCGTTATACTTGGATGGAAGTATAAGCATTCTTTATTGTCATCTTAAAATGCACGGATTATAGTTAGGTACTTATTATTCGTGGTCTCTACATAGGTACCTGTGTCAGTCTTCGACCGACGTACCCTACAATATTTTGTTGATATGATATATTAAGATTGCAACTATCCCACCGCATATTAAAAACGTTATGTACGAAATATGTAATTTTAAATGTTAACTTATGAAGAAATGACGATCACCAAAGCTAGCTGAGTTAGGAATATTTTTTTTCCTCTAATGGCCTTTTTCCATTGAGTCGGGCTCAACGCGATTCTGCTAATGTCAAAGGAATATTCTTATTGTTTCAAAGAGCAAACATGTGTCAACGGACGTGTCAACGCAACTGTCAAAGTGACAGTTGTAAGATATATAATTATTTTTTACTTTATGTCATAGGTTACTTAACACGTTGGATAGACTATAGTTTTAAATGAAAACTTTTTTCGATATAGGGTAGTATAGTAAATACTTCCGTAACACATTTCATAATTGGAACGTCGAATTGTTTTTTTAAACGACTAACATATTCATGTTTATGCTGCAAATATTAGAAGTTAATCAAAAACAGTGCATACAAACGGTATATAGTAAATGTCATTTTCACTTAATTTAATAAGAGACAGCTGCCTTTTGGCGATCACTGAGCGAAGTGTGACTAAAAAATAATACATAACAGACTCCAAACCTTAATCGCAACTATTGACATATTACATATCAAGTTATGTCAATATTGACAGTCGAGTGTCAATTAAACAATGCGACACTTGATGGCAACACTTTGGGTTGATAAACGTTCGCAGGGTGATTCAAAAAGGGTATACTAACCTTTGAATCAGCGTGTCTTTGGTGCATTTGCAAATATTTTGTTCAATCAAAATTTCGATGTCGATTTAAATTAAAAATAAAATCACCATTATCATTTTGTTAGGTTTTTTTTTTTCGACATATCCAAATTCTGACTTCATGTTATGTTTACAAATGCGTTAAAGAAGCGCAAGTTCAAAGGTCAGTATACCCTTTCGGTATAACCCTGTAAATTGCATTATTTCCTTTAAAATGACCTGTCAATATCAACGTGTCATGATAGACATATAATATGTCACGAGTGCGTTAAGAATTGAAATCGACTGCAGTATATAAGTAAACTATACTTGTCCCTTTCAGCATATTACGGGGAAAAGAAAGATAGAAAGAGAGAACTACTACACTTTACGTAACCTAAATAGGCATGTAACTTGAGCACTAAAGATAATAACCATATATAAATTATTATATAGAGTCTTTTTTATTACTTAGTATATGTCTGTTTTTCGTTTGTGTGTTGCTTTAGTGGCATTTATAAGCAATTTATAAATGCCCCCGTAGGCCCTACACGAAATAAATGATTTCACTTTGACTTTGAACCAAGTATAGATTACTTACAACTTAACGGTAAGTTTAAATACTTAATTAATGGGTCCGGTGGCTAAATAGTTGTACGGGTGTCGGTTCTGCATGAACCTATTGTCATACCTCTGGTTTTTCTGATAGAAATCGCGTTGATTCACTTTCCTGTAGTTCTGTGTTCGGCGCGGTTGGTTCTTGTCTTGTTGCTTGTCTGCCGGCTTGTTTGTTTGTTTGGTGTCGGCTTTGGGATCCGGCTTTGTAGGTTCGTTGGGTTTCTCCTGTAAATAGAAGATTACAGGTACAGTTTTTGTGTCTATCCTGTGGGAAGCCATCTATTCTATCTATCACCATGCCACGTTTTATTGAAATACGTCCAGTAGATTTGGCGTGATGAAGACATACAAAATATTCAAAAATGGCTGCTTCGGTCTCGATACCGCAAAAAATCTAAATAAAAAACATTTAGAGAAGCTCTCACACAACCAAGTAACAATGTCATTAAATATACAGGTGGATTGTACACAGTGGATGTGTCACATACCCATAACGACTACACATTTTTTTTTAAGATCTTTTGAAAAAGTACAACCATGGAGTTTCTTGCTAGTTCTTTTCTATAGGAACGGCATTCCGAACGGTTGGTTAAGCGGTAGCATAGCGGTTTTTTTAACCTTTCATAAGTTATATAATAGTTTACATAATAATAATAATAATATTTATTTCTATAAGCATAGTAACAAAGTATTTGTGTTGCGGTCCCAAACTAAGCGTAAGCTTGTATCTTGGGAACCTGGATATGACAATATATAAGAAGCTTACAGAGGTTTTAGGTCATTTATAAATTGAAACTTAAATCTAGAAATGAAAATAAAATAAAATTGAATGAGGTGGACAATGCGACATTTAAATGAAATAAAATCATCATGAAATAAAAACATCTTAAAATGAAATAAAAATAAAATAAAATAAAATCAATAAGTGTAACATTAAAAAATTAAAAATTGTGATAAACAAAGTGAAAATCAAATTTTGTGTGGATATGTGAGTATGTGAGTGTGTGTGTGTGTGTGTGTGTGTGTGTGTGTGTGTATGTGTGGGTGTGTGGGTGTGTGTGTATGTGTGTGTTTTGTACGAGAGAGAGTTTCTGCACAGATAGGTACTTAAGAATTAATTAATCAGAGCGCAAAAGTGACTTAAAACTAAATCAAATTTTCTGTATCTTTGTATGAAAGCTCATTAAGCCAGGTTTTAACCATTTTTGTACAATTGAAAATGTTACACATTTTAATTGATAATAATTTGCATACATTATTATAGGTGTGTGGTAAAGAGAAATTCGGACTTCTACGAGCTAATTCAGATATAGTTCTAGGAATTGGTATACTATAAGTTCTCTTGGCGATAAGATGTTCATAATCTGACCGCAGTTTTACCATCCTATGTGATCGTGACATGGATCGAAAATTATCTGATTAGGATTCTGTGCCAGAGGGGTGGCGGTGCGACGGCGAGGAGGCATTTCAGGAGGGGTGGCGGGGTTCATACATACACACGGCTTACACTGTAGGGTTGTCAAAAATTTGCAACTGAAATCTTTATCAGTATATTTTTTTTGTAATATTTCAACATATGTTCCTAAGGGAAATTTGTTCAGTTTGATGAGCACATTCACGCAATAGAATACTATCTGATATTTTTCTACAGTCTGTATAACAAACATACCTCTTTAGTGTCGCCAGTCGCAGTCGGTTTGACGTTGGTCTGATTACTGCTAGACGCGTTCTCTGGCGGCGGCTGCTTGGCGGCCGCCGATTGTACTGAGCTCTGTGCCGTGCTGTCCACCTGTTGAAGAATTTATGTACAGGTGAATCAGAAACGGTATACTAAGCCTTGAACCTGCGCTTTATTAGCGCATTTTAATTATTACAAATGCGCTAATATGCGCAGGTCTTAGGGCTTGTAAACCCTTTGTGAATCAAGCTGAATGTAGTTTATAGGGAAATGGGCAATGATTTGGTAGGCCTTTCGATGCCACGTCTATAAGTGTCGGTGATGCGGCGCCAGTGCTACTGTCAGCGTCAGGTCGCACCACATGTACCTGTGCGTGTCGGTGATGCGGCGCCAGTGCTACTGTCAGCGTCAGGTCGCACCACATGTACCTGTGCGTGTCGGTGATGCGGCGCCAGTGCTACTGTCAGCGTCAGGTCGCACCACATGTACCTGTGCGTGTCGGTGATGCGGCGCCAGTGCTACTGTCAGCGTCAGGTCGCACCACATGTACCTGTGCGTGTCGGTGATGCGGCGCCAGTGCTACTGTCAGCGTCAGGTCGCACCACATGTACCTGTGCGTGTCGGTGATGCGGCGCCAGTGCTACTGTCAGCGTCAGGTCGCACCACATGTACCTGTGCGTGTCGGTGATGCGGCGCCAGTGCTACTGTCAGCGTCAGGTCGCACCACATGTACCTGTGCGTGTCGGTGATGCGGCGCCAGTGCTACTGTCAGCGTCAGGTCGCACCACATGTACCTGTGCGTGTCGGTGATGCGGCGCCAGTGCTACTGTCAGCGTCAGGTCGCACCACATGTACCTGTGCGTGTCGGTGATGCGGCGCCAGTGCTACTGTCAGCGTCAGGTCGCACCACATGTACCTGTGCGTGTCGGTGATGCGGCGCCAGTGCTACTGTCAGCGTCAGGTCGCACCACATGTACCTGTGCGTGTCGGTGATGCGGCGCCAGTGCTACTGTCAGCGTCAGGTCGCACCACATGTACCTGTGCGTGTCGGTGATGCGGCGCCAGTGCTACTGTCAGCGTCAGGTCGCACCACATGTACCTGTGCGTGTCGGTGATGCGGCGCCAGTGCTACTGTCAGCGTCAGGTCGCACCACATGTACCTGTGCGTGTCGGTGATGCGGCGCCAGTGCTACTGTCAGCGTCAGGTCGCACCACATGTACCTGTGCGTGTCGGTGATGCGGCGCCAGTGCTACTGTCAGCGTCAGGTCGCACCACATGTACCTGTGCGTGTCGGTGATGCGGCGCCAGTGCTACTGTCAGCGTCAGGTCGCACCACATGGCGCAGCGCGCGCGCCGGGCGCAAGCACTCAGCTGCTTCACAGCCTCCGCCAGTTGCAAGATCGCTGGACGAGAACACACCTTATTACTAGTACATACATAACAAGATAGTAGAGCCTTATTGGTGGGAAGGTGAACAGTGAAGTTGTCGAATTGTTGTTTGGCACCGAATCAACATTCGTTAGGTACATATTAGATTTAGTTAGATTGGAAAAAAATATTATTTTTTGATTTTCAGCTTTTTGCAGTCGTTTTTTAATTATTATGAGCAAACCACGTGAGATACACTACTTTAACGATATCGTGCGAAATCAACTTGAAAAATGTGTATCATTAATGAAAATATCCAGTCATGAAAATGATGACGGAAAATTCCAAATCCGGGATCCAAAAATTTTTGTTCCACCAACTCGGCTATCACTGCTAAATAATTGAAATAAAAAACTAATTTTAAGAATTGCTGCTAAATAAAATAAATATATTCAGTGAGCGTGAGTATGTGTACGTACGGTCGGCGCGCATGTGCCTGGCGGCGTGTTGCGCGTGCTGCGCGTGCTGCGGGTGGTGCGGGTGATGCGTGTGGTGCGTGTGGTGCGGGTGGTGCGGCGCCAGCTCGCGGCGGCGCGCGGCCTGCACGCCGCCCACCGCGCTGCGCCACGACAGCATCGCACTCTCCACCTCGCTGTGAGGCGCGCTGCACACACAACACAGACACACTCATCAAACACATCACATCATAAACACACCTATCACATCATGTCACACCCATCACATCATGTAACACCATGCACATCGCTCTACACACATCACGAATACACCCATCACATCTTCTCACACCACAACAACCTTCCCTCCGACCTAACTAGGCCGAGACGTCGTCGCCCGCGACACGTACTCTTAGACCCCCCCGACCCACTCACCGTTCTCCTCGATGCGGAAATCGAAGAGTCGGACACTCGCACACAACCCAACAGACACCGACCTCGCCGGCGAGGTCGAAGAGTCCTCTCGTCCGCCGCCACCAACCAGCCAACCAACAGGTGGCGACGAACAAGCAACAGCCCAAGCCGAGGTCGTGCCCCATGTGGCGCCCTTAAGCTAGTAGCATGCCCCTCCGGCTAGAGTGCACTCTGCGCTCGCCCAAAAAACCCGGTGAAGCTGCAAAGGCCGCATCGGCCAGCGTACTAATCCTTCAAACAATTACAATTACCACAACAACCACTCTACACACAACACAAATACAGCCATCACATCATGTAACACCACACACATCACAAACACACTCGTCAAACACGTCATACCCATCACATCATGTCACCCACCAAACACACCCATCTCTTTGTGTCACACCACACACAACACAAACACACCCATCGCATCATGTAACACCACACACATCACAAACACACCCAACACATCATGCCACACAATATACATCACAAACACACCCATCACATCATCTCACACCACTCTACACACAACACACATACAGCCAATACATCATGTCACACTCATCACATCACAAACACACCCATCACATCATCTCACACCACACACATCACAAATACACCCAACACGTCATGTCACATTCATCACATCATTCCAGACACATTACAAACACACCCATCATATCATGTCACACCATGCGCATCACATACGAACCTTCATTCATATAAATCTAAGATCTATGATCTCTGGAGTTACAAAAAAACATCAATAAAATTAAGCAAATTTACTTAAATGCCAACTGAGCTTATCAGAAGAGAGAGAAAGAGATGAGACCGTCAACGCTGCTTTTTTTTTTATTCGATAGGGTTGGCGGACTAAAAAAAAGACTACACATTTATTAATATTTTGTTTGTAAATTACTCACATTTCAGCCAAGTTTTTAACGTCCTCCCGCCAAGTGGTGGGGTCGAAGGTGGCGGGATCGACTCCTGTGTCCTTGTCTTTCTCGGTGTTAACATCCTGGCCTCGCTTCAACACTGTTATCTTGCAATCCTCAGGTTTGTTCGGCTTCTTGTTCTGCGCCACACACACGCTCGCGCGGAGTGTTTCCATTTTACCCATTAGTGTTAGTACCTGCCATTAACAAATATCTTGAAAACACAGGTTTTCATAAGTTCTTTTTTTTATGGTTTTTTAATTTGAAATAAAACTATTTTTAAGGATTTTATCGCGATTTTTTTTCGATTTTACGTTCCCGGCGTTTCGGCAGCTTCACAGCAACCATGGTCACAGGAGGACTGAGGTGGTTGACGTCTTGGTGTCATAGTTTGAGACGGGGTACCCTCGTATTTATTTTTTACTTGTGTTAAATTGTTGTTGTGTTTAATTGTTCTTTTTTATGTTTTTTTTCAAGTGCTCTACATACAAAATGTAACATGGGGGAGAGGTGTTTCTTAATGTTTTCTTATACGTAGGTATTAAATACCTAATTGTTTTTTTTGGGTCACCCTTAACATCTTTTTGGTCAATACTATGCAGGGCATGGGGACCAGGAGGGAAAGTATTTTAAATATTTTAATCATTTGCTTCATAGAGACATTATTTTATTTTTAAAGAAAGTAAAGCATACAAATATAGTTGAAAAGTTGCTAGCCTCATGGGCATCAATCTGGCCAAAATGTGGAAAAATATCACCTTGTATTTTATGATGCTGATCGAATGGGTCAGTATCTTAGATTAAAGGAAGCCCATGAACTTCGTCACCCAGTTGGCAGTCGATGAAGTCATAGCAGGAACGTTTCAGAAGGTTCGAGACTATTCTGGAAGGTTCTGTCACCTTAGTAAGCTCCCACAGCATGTCTAAGTAAGTCAGTCAACTCTAGTAAGGCAGGGCGGCAGTCAATAACGCTACGGCAAGAAGCTTTCAGAAGGTTCGAGACTATTCTGGAAGGTTCTCTCACAGCATGTCTAAGTGAGTCACTCGACTCTGGTAGGGTAGGGCTGCAGTTGATAATGACACAGCAGGACTGTTTTAGAATGTTCGAGACTATTCTGGAAGGTTCTCTCACCTTGGTATGCTCCCGCAGCATGTCCACAGTGAGTCATTCGACCCTGGTGGAATAAGGCTGCAGTCGATAACGTCACGGCAGGAAGCTTTGAGAAGGTTCTAGATTGTTCTGGAAGGTTCTCTCACCTTGGTATGCTCCCGCAGCATGTCCACCGTGAGTCGGTCGACCCTGGTGGGGCAGGGTGGGAGTCTGGGCACAGGTATGGAGTTGGACGACGACACGGCTCGTCCGGGGTACGCCAGTGCGAGTCGGGCCTCGGTACGCTTCCTCTCTCGCTCTAACTGCCGCCATTGTTCGTAGCACGCGTCGAGACGCGCGTGGAGTATGCCCGATGACGTAGCTGCACTTCTGTGATTGAGAATACCATATAAGGTGTAAGGGGCATGGTAAAGATGAAATTATTCATGGGAAGATAGACGGAAAATTCCAAGTCTTTTTTTTATTTATTTTTTTATTACATTATAGGCAAGTATTTCTCTCTCGATCTCACATGATGGTAAGTGACGATGAGATCTACGATGGAGCATACTTGCCTAGGTAGGAAGGCGGCAGTAGAGCGAGACGCTACATTCACTAGGCACATGCAGCGCAGCTGATCTGACCCGCCATCCATGAATGGCAACACCGAACATCATGCCGGAACACGGCTAGGCCGCTTGGCGACATGGCTTTGTTCAGTGGGTGGTGACTAGCCACGGCCGAAGCCTACCACCAGTAGAGTTGTCACCTGGTTGGCACCACCCAGGGTCACGTGTAGGGTATCTCGAGGGTACTTAATTCTCCTACGGACGAAGGTGACTCGACCCCAAAACGTCGAACGAACGAACGAAACGACGTCTGCTATCAAAAGTGCCATTAATCGTTGCGGGTTCTATGGATTCCGCAATATTCATAACTAGCTGCGCCTTCGTCCGCGTGGTATTTAACAAAGACACAACCGTTAGCAATAGCCCGCTCGCGTGTTCTGAGCCCGCGCGAGCGGCAGCCTATTAAGTCGTTTGCGGGGGTGCGGGGAGGGGGGTTCTAAAATAAAAGTAGCCTAAGTTACTCCTTGTTACATCAGCTATCTGCCAGTGAAAGTCCCGTCAAAATCGGTCCAGCCATTTCAGAGATTAACGGGAACAATAAGACCGACTGACAAAAAATTTAAAAATGTTGTTTTGGTATATGTACCGTGTATAACATCCAAATGCACTTAGTAAAATGCGGTTATTTTAACAAACAGACACTCCAATTTTATTTATTCGTATTTATAGACAACATATTTTAATGAAAATGTCTTTACCTCATATTCCTCATCGCGTAGAATGGCGCCAACAGTGGTAGATCCAGCATCGGTGATGGCAACACTGGCGGCGGGACCGGCGGACTGGGGCCTAGCAGCGCGCCCAAACCTGACCATGTTGGGAAATTATATTCTTGGCAATACCACTATATGTATATAAACTCTTGAGTTTGAAGGGCTGGTAATCAATGTCGTTCGACAAAAAAAAACACAAATTTAGTCTCTATGTCTACAAGCTTTTGGTATAATGGACTACAATCTAGATAAAGAGGCTTTTTGGCGGGAAGTTGAATCAGTTGTCAATTTTGTTTTATTTTCCAAAAAATGTGTTTCTTTGATAAATAATGTGAAATATTAGTGGGATATTAACCATTGTGTGTTCATAAACGTGCTCGAGTGATGTAAAATGAAATAAATTTGTATAACTTGACATTTCAAGTTCTCCCAAGATGTCTGGTAAATTTCCAGTAAAGCATCCACAGCTTTACTGATAGGGGTAGGGGATTCATTTAATCTTCATCATCACCATTAACATTATCATCAATAACAATTATCAAGAGTTTCTCTACACTGCCAAAATGAAACTATTTTGTAGCTGATTGCCATCCTAAAAAAAAAACAAGAATCTAGATAAAAAACACTCACCAAGGTTAAAAGGTGTATTCTCATGCAGAAACGAGACATCCACATTCAACTGATTGGGCGGTGGTCTATTCCTCATAAGCACACTCATCTGCCTTGCCATCTCTTGATTCTGCCTCATCAGAACCGCTTGTTGCATATTATCTCTTCCCATATTCTCGAAGTTCGTCCTTTGCTCACCCATCCCGTTTTGAAATCCTTCCCTAGGCATCATTTGATTCATATCCCGCCGCATAAAATCATTCTGATTGTACCCATTAGGCTTATAATTCATCGCGTTAGCTCCAGTAACGGAAGTCGATTGATTTGTGAAATCGAAATTCTGATTCATCGGACTTCTGTCGTTCATTTGCGACATCATATCAAAGAAATTGTTATCGCCAAAGCTTTTGTTGGGAGGTAACTGTTGGAAGTTTCGGTTGAGGAACATTTTGTTCCTGTCTTCTTGCATTTTATTGAAATCCTCATTCGGATAATGACCATTTAAATCCATTGGCATCTTGAAATCGATATTATTGATGCCGTTTTCGTCTCGCTTGCGCTCACCGCCCATGTTCAATTGGTTCAAATACGCCAATATTTCCGTCTCCTGGTTCTCTTTGGCGAAGTTATCAAACTTGTTGGGAAACCTCTGATTGAATGGGGCTTCGAAACTTGAGTTAAAGTTCATGTCTAAATTAAGACTGTTGGGTCGACTGAAATTGTTGAGTGGAAACATATTCGCATCGGGCAACGAGTTTCTTTGGTTCGGCTCGAAAAAGTTGTAATATTTTTCGTCGAATTTAGTCGGCGTTGCGAACTGAGCGCCGCCTATTTCTTGAGCGGCCAATCTGAGCAGGTTTAGATGCTCAGGAGTGACGTTGTCACCCGTATCTGGGACAGGATCGATCCCTAATAACGTGGTCACATCGTTGTCGTAATTAACAAAACCGTTTGTGTTCCCAAAACCGTTTTGTAGATTGAAATTGAAACCGTTCTGTTCATTAGTATTGTAATTGTATAATGCATTGTTCTGATAGTTGTATGACGGTGGTATGAATGAATTCCCTGTATCATTTTTAGGGTACTGGCTGTTCGGTGGAATGCTATTTATAGCTTTTTCCGATGGTTGAATAGAGCTGGAATAAATTTATGTATATTGAGACACTACACATATAAACTGAAGTGAATACTTCTCATTCCACACAAATAAGTCTTGTTGATTTTGTTTGGAAACCATTAAAACTGACTTAATGTATGGCAACACAGCCCATGGAAAATTAACAAATATTATAAATAAAATAAAAAATAAAGTAAAAACCAGTATGAGATTTTAAATTAAACATGTATGAAATTTGATGCATTTGAATTAGCATAGCAGCCATATTGTAGTAATAACTACACTTCAGGCAACCAAAACATAGTAAAAATTTTTTATGGTTGTGCAGAAACTATGAATACTAACCTGCTTCCTTCTGAGGGTCCGGTCTCATCGAGGATTTTTGTGATGAGATCACGGACAATCGAATTTTCTTCCATAATGCGTTCCGACTGGAATAAGAAATTGTACACTCATTATACTGTTTCCCATTTGTTACAAGGAGTAACAAGGGAATAGCATGAATATGTATGTACACTTAAGGCTGACTTTAATTAACCCACCAAAACAAATTAAAGGTACCATGCCGTGTTTTTACCATAAATGTACCCATCCCACTAATATTATAAATGTGAAAGTTTGGATGGATGTTTGTTACTCAATCACGCCAGAACGACTGAATGGATCTGGATGAAATTTGGCACAGAGATAGATTATAGTCTGGAATAGCACATAGGCTACTTTTTATACTGATAAAATGTATGGTTCCCGTAGGAGAGATTTGTTTTAAGTTTTCATACTTTTTAATCACGGGTAACACCGCGGGGCACAGCTAGTAGAACCATATGCAAAGAATATTGTTTGTATAGTTACTATGAGAATGCTCAACCGATTATTTGGTGACTAACCAAAATACATTCTAGTGGGTGTATAGGCTATGTTTTGTATAGATTACTTTGAGACAAACCTAAGAGACCATTCAGTCTCTGACTAACATACATTCCAGTGGGCGTTTAGACTGTGTTTTGTACAGATTACTATAAAAGAAACCCAACAGATCATTTGGTTACTGATCAACATACATTCTTGAGGGTGTATACTTATTCTGATTTGTGAAAAAAAATATAGCTAGTACATTTGCCGATACATTCATGCAGTCATGGTTTTAGTCAAATGCTATAGTGTAGGGTTAACAACCTTAATAGATAATTATGCTTATTCACTACATATAACTTTTCTGGACTAAACAAAATGTATTCCTATACCTATCAAGAGAGTATTGAACAAGCAAGGCAACTATATTTTTTACTGTTTTAAATATACGGTATATTTAATTAATTATCAGTTTCTTTTGTCTCCAAATTGAAAACTATCATTTTGTAGACACTATTTTTCCTAATTCTTACGAAAAATAGTTTCCCATGTTTCATCATTGGTTTGCTTGTATGCCCTACACCCAAGCATCAACTTATATGCTAAGTATATCCTGTGATGCACTGGGATACCAGTTATTTGACATGTTTTCGTTGGCTATGTGAGATATGCAAGTAGCTAGCATCTTTAAGCGACTCACAACTGTACTAGTAACACACATATGTATTTTTGGCATAGTTTAATAAATTCCACTAATTAATTATGTTCTTTTAGCATTTCATGACATTATATAGCTGTATTACAAAATTATTCTGCAGTCAAACGCTGCATTCTACAAGTGTTATTTAGTAAGCACACTCAAGGGCATTCTAAATTATTTTCTTACTTCTACTATGTACCTACTGGACGATTTTTATGTAATAGACTGTAGTTAGAGCTTGTATACCTACCTAATACTACTATGTATACCACATAAGGTGTCCAATAACTGAATTTTCAGGTCACAAAAACAATCAGTCTGTATCATTGTCACAGACCTATAGAAAGTGGGTAGCAGACAGCATATTGTCCTTATATGCTCCATTACCTAATAAAACTATGTCATAACATACGTGTCGTCATTACCATTAAAAATAGTATGTTTATGATATGTTACCTCGTTGTTTTGTCCTCTAACGTACAAACTACATGATTCTAAAAATATTATGTGCGTTCCCCGATGTTACCTACACTTTTTACTGAAAAAATATCGGCACCACACACGAGATTAACACGATAGATATACACTAATAACATTTTGAACACTTCCAGTAGTCCTTTGCACCTGATCGTAGCACTTTTAACCAAATATTTTCGACCAATTCACCCGGATTTCGGGTCAGATTGACAGTCCAAGACATTTACAACACCCATCGGTCGCACTTTACGAAAACACTCGCTCTCTTACCTCTGTATCATTTTCGACGGTTTTGTACGCATTTCCTATGTGACATAAATCACTGAAGGCCATTTAAATTATAAAATTATTTCTTGCCACGATACATATGAGCTTACTTCGGTGCTAAGCCATTTTTTCCATTGACCTACATGTGTATAAAATTATACGTGCTTACTCGCAGCAGTGTTGCTGTCATGAAGCTACGATTTTTTGCAGATAATTAAACTTTGTTTCGCTTATCGGTATAGTAGTGAAAGACACTTTCAGAGTCAAACTTACGTGATAAATCGCCAATTTGCACCAAATTTTATTATGCTTACAGCAAAAATATTTTTTAGTTTATAAATTTCCCGCCCCTTCAAGTTATTTTTTTATATTTTTCTTTTTTATTGCACGTCAATAAAATTAAGGACACATTAGGATTTATAAAATCCTGAAGGCTCTTTTTCAAAATTGTATTAATAATTTTACAATTTGTACTCAAGAATGGTTTTTATTATATTAATTTGACCTTGAAAGTATTGTTTGGTTTGTTTTTATTTTTGCTTTGGTAGTTTTGTATGATGTATGAGTGGCAACCTTTTACTTGTAGTAGGATAATTTTATAATTTCCCAACTAATATAAAATATTTTTTACACCAGTGCTCTTATATTAATTATTTATTTACATTATATAATTATTATTGTATTACATACAACATTAAAAATAAATAAGACATGGACAATACATCCCTGACATGCACTGACGTCTATATATACAAGTACGCGATATATGCGATGTATATATTGAAGTCAGTTCTGACATGACATCTATTGTATTATTCAAATATCTCAGCATAAAGTACTAATAAAATAATATAGATGTCACTAGCAGTTCAATTCAAAGCATAAAGAGAGGTTAATCTCGTTCATCTGTCTACGTTCACAGTACAAAGTTTTATTATTACCGTTAGATGACGTTGTTGACATTGTTTTATATTTTCCTTTTGTAAATTTTCACAGATCGAATTGCATTATTTGGCTAACGAAATCCAAACAGATGAGTCCACAATAACTCAATAAATTTTGCCGAAAAGTGAATCAACTCAATGGTCACGTAAATAAATTACATCCGAGCAAGCGTAACCGGAGTGTGACAAATCCCTTTGTGATATGAATGCAATTGCATCAGTCCATTTGCTCATGTTCGCACAATGGTCAACGCTATGTAATTCATGCTTAGATGATTTACATAGTACGGGCATACCTAGGTAGCTTCCCTAGCTTAGTCAAAGTCAAAGTCAAATCATTTATTTCGTATAGGCCTACGGGGCACTTACAAATTGTCATTAGATTTTTTTTGTTTCTTAAGTCTACAACCGGATCGGAACGCGACCTCCTTAGGGCTGGTACCTACAATCTTACTTATTAGTTTTGATAATAGGTGCCTACCTACCTAACTGTAGAATTGGATAGCAGATCACAGAACAATATTACTCAAGAGGTAGCAGTGTGTGGTATGCAGCAGTGCACGGTAGAAGAGAAACAAGATGGAGATGTCAGTCTTCTTTTTTAAAGGTGGCAATCGGCTACAAAATAAAGCCAGTGTTGCCAGTGTCGATTATTTCTTGATAATTGTTATAACATTTTAAGTACCCCACATGAATTATCATTAGGGAAACTTACAATTTTATCTGATCATTTGATGATTGATGAAATGAATTCCGTATCCGTATCATTAAATATCTGGATATGTACTTTACTGAAAAATTACCGGAGATCTTGGGTAAGCTTGAAAAGTCAAGCTATACTATTTAATTTTAATTTCCTAATATTACAAATTATTCATCAAACTACACATAGGAATCCTTTATGAACCAGTAGATAGATATACCTATAGATATATTTTGCACAATATAATTATAGGTGGCAACTTTACGTACCTATCTTTTAGGTAATAGACAAACGTCGTCGCCAGAGATTATTTTAATCGTAGCGTTTGGTACACAAATTGGATAATAGACGTCATGGGGGTGTCATGGCGGGCGGTCGGATGTAGCGGACAGGTATGTTAGGGATGATATCTGTTAGTACATTTACCCATCTATACATACACATAACATTGGAGTGTCTGTTTGTAATATTAAAAAGACCGCTTTTTACTAAGTGCATTTGGATGTATACGCGGTACCTATACCAAAACATTTTTTTTTACAATTTTTATCTGTCTGTCTGTTTGTTCCAGCTAATCTTTGAAATGCCTGGACTGATTTTGACGGGACTTTCACTGGTAGATAGCTGATGTAACAAGGAGTAACTTAGGCTACTTTTATTTTAGAAAAAAAATTCAAACCAATGTTGCAGTGCTGCGCCTGATTAAGTTTGATAGCAACAATCTGCGTCCCGCGTGTTCAGAACGCGCGAGCAGGCTGCTGCCAACGGTTGAGTCTTTGTTAAATACCACGCGGAAGAAGTCGCGGGTAACAGCTAGTGGTATAATAAAAAGCGAAGAATTGCATTTTATTTCAGGTCCCTTCACTAGTGATAGATAGTTTCTCGACTAACATCTTAGAGGAGTTCGGTGTTGCTGGCTTCTTTAATTATTGATTAAACTTGTTTGGTTTATAATTGGAAAAGTTAACAAGCCAAGGGTCAGTGGTGGGATCCTCTTCCTCATTTGTTTAACAAAGGATTTCCGCCAGGTATCGCCTAGTTCTATCAATTAATAAAATACAGTCTTAAAGAACGAAAATATTAAAATAATATGTAACGAATCGAATTGAGGAACGCCTTCTTTTTTTGAAGTCGTTTAAAATAAATACCGCGTAAAAATTCCGGGTATTCTTTTCCAACGATTTATGGTCCAAGTTTACGTCACGATCAGTGCCATTAATTTATATTTTCAATTGAAATAGGTAACACCGCTCATATGTCGAAGATACCCTATGACGTAGTCTTGGTCAAGTCACGTGACCTAGCTGTCACAGTATACAATACTAGTAGCTCAGCCGGCTGTGACAAATCCAAATGTGACTAAATTGATCTTGTCTCTTTCCTTCGTGAGAATTACGGAAGGGAGAGCGAGTCGGCGACATAATCTACGACATAGGTCTTGTCTTGACCTGCGCGCTCGCCCTTATGGTGTAGCATATTATTATACCATGAATAATTTAACAATTATTTTATTAAAGCGTTGTAGAGTTCGACGATCTGTGTCGTGTCAGTAGGATAACACAACTCCCACTTTTGAATTGAAATAGGTTAAACAATGCAATAGGTATAACAAGGCGTTACAAAAATAGTGTAAAATATTTTGAGGGTTGAACGAGTAGGTCACACGTATCACGTTGCTCTATAAAAAAAAATTAAATGAAGTGTTGTTTTTTTAAGATATTTTTTTTTTCACCGCGGTCTTAGTATGTTGTGCTGTTTCAAAATGTCTCATAATTTAATTTATTTCGTTGATAATGTTATCTTTGTAACATACTGATGTACCTGTTAAAACATTTTACACTATATTTGAGTACTGACTGCGATTAATTGTCGTAAAAAAGTGTGTTTTTTTCAATAAGTTACTAGGTCCCTAATTAAGTACCTAACTACTTACCTACCTATTTATATAATTTTAGTTAGTACCTACTTATAATGCTATTTTCTCTATAGATCTCTCTATAAATTATAATGCTATTCTCTCTCTACATACTCTTTGTCTTTGAGTTAATTGATGTGCTACTTTAGTTGATAGGTATTATATTTGATTATTTCTAAATTGAATCTTTGAATTATTATTAAATACTAGCTGTTGCCCGCGACTTCGTCCGCGTGGTATTTAACAAAGACTCAGCCGTTGGCAACAGCCTGCTCGCGTTCTGATCCCGCGGGACGCATTGCAGATTGTTGCTATCAAACTTTAATCAGGCGCAGCGCTGCAACATTGGTTTTTTTTTTTTTCGAGAGATCCAATTTTTTTTTCTAAAATAAAATTAGCCTAAGTTACTCCTTGTTACATCAGCTATCTGCCAGTGAAATTCCCGTCAAAATCGGTCCACGCATTTCAGAGATTACCCGGAACAAACAGACAGACAGACAGACAGACGGACAGACAGACAAAAATTGTAAAAAATGTTGTTTCGGTATAGGTAACGTGTATACATCCAAATGCACTTAATAAAAAGCGGTTATTTTAATATTACAAACAGACACTCCAATTTTATTTATATGTATAGATGTATCCACTTATAAGTGTTTAGACTGGTTGTTGGCTTTCACCGAGTTAGCTAACAAACAAAAAAGCGGTAACCCATCCCCTATTGGGACTTGCTGAAACTAGCCTTACTCTAGCTAGGTAGAGTAGGTATGTATTTAAATGTATACCTTTCTATATAAACTTTTGAAAGTTCTATCAAATATTTCTATCTCCATAACAAACGAGCAGTTAATAATATCAATGCCATGCCCTTTCAACGAACTGAAAAACAAAAGACAATTTAAATAAAGAATTCAATCGAAATCGAATCAAGAATCCGTCTACCGTGCGTTGGAGTAGGACAAACATTTACAACTCGCAACCAGGGTGAATAGGACGGGAATAGCGTTAATCCTATTGGCTTATACCGGGCGACGTTTGCCGCGATTGGTCGCTGTGCCTTATTGAACTGTCACTGAAAGCGGTTTAGGGGGCGACCGGTAATTCGGGGGCAAATGGGGGTGGTGTGGGGTTAAGTGGGTTGAGGTTGGGTGGGTGGGGTTCGCAGTTTGGCGATTGACTTGTGGGTAGTTTTCTGGGTTCCTTCGGCGCGGATTTTCCGAGAATTGGATGTTGTTACGTTTTTTATTGAAAGAGTATTTTATGTTTTTCGTGATGGTTTGTTTGTGGATGTCTACTAGCATATTTTAGAGGAATATTATGTCGTCTTCGACACACTTTATTTGACAGATGGCCCATACAAATTATGTTAAATAAGCTGTAGATAAGTAGGTATACCTATCAGCACATTTTTAACCAGATATACTTACTAGCTAGATTCTACCGTAGTAGAATCAATTGAATCTACTACGGTAGAGTCTAGATAGTAAATAGAGTCACTTAAGACCGTCTATCTAGTAAGTAGAGTCATTTAAGACCGTCTAGCTAGTAAGTAGAGTCATTTAAGACCGTATAGCTAGTAAGTAGAGTCATTTAAGACCGTATAGCTAGTAAGTAGAGTCATTTAAGACCGTCTAGCTAGTGAGTATATTGTAAAAAAATTGGACTCTACCAAAAGTGGTAGAGTCGATTTATAACATTAATAGTGTCTAACCCCTTCTTCTTCAGTCGGTTAAAAATAACACCACATACCTACCTAGGTAGGTATGATGTATGATTTCTTTTTTCTGAGAAATCATAACTCATTTACACAGTTATTGTAAGTATACAATACCTAGGTAAATGCGATTGGCAAGACGTACACATAAACCTCTTAAACTATTTTCTTTTCTTACACCATTTTTTTATAAGGTACCTAGTACAAAAATGTACTAGGTACTGTATGTAATGCAATGTAGTATGGCTATATACCTACGAACGCTCTATATAAAATACCTAAACTCTACCGAGATCATATCACCCTCCAATGACATCGCGGGAATTGTTGACTTTTCGCGTGTGACGTCAGTGTTCCGCGGTCTCGTCTCTCGCCACGCCCTGAGTGATCTCTTATTGGGCGGGATCACACGTCATTCTTATGTATAAAACGGATATTTGTACCTACCTTACCTGGGGCCCAAGTCCTAACTCACCCAACACAATTTGATTGCAATGTTCTTTGTTTAAAATTACTGACTTTTTTTTTAGAAAATGGCCTCCCCGCCTTTGGATAAGTATTTTGCCAAAGTCAAGTGGAATGTTTTTTTAAAATATCAAACATGGGAGATTATATGCAGGCCTAATCCGTAGACTAGGCCTAATAAACCCCTAACCCTATCAGTAAAGTTGAGGATACGTTACTGACAAATTACCGAACTTTGTGCGAGAACTGGAAAAGTCATGATTTACTATATTTATGTTTCTAGACTCGTGCACGTTTATGTACACATAATGGTTCATATTCCACCAAAATTACACATTATATTTCAAAGAAACACATTTATCAAATAATAAAACAATATTGATAACCTCTCCCTTTGACTTCCCCCAAAAAGTCCATTTTTTTTACTTTAACATATTTTATTTCATATGGCAACACCCTCGATTGTACGTTAACTACTTATAAAAAACTATTGGTGGGCTTTATTTTCCAAAAAAATTGGTTTATTTGTTGAATAATGACAAGGTTGATTGCATCGATAAGAGTCATAACTAAAAGAGACTGAGATAGATCGAGAAGTTCTCAAATAGAACTCACTCAACTAACTACCACAGCATGGCATAATAATTAAGATGTCTCAAACAGTTAAACAGTTTTAAAAATTTCAAGTAGCGTTTGAGTGTTCAGCCGACAATGTCAAAAGACAATCGAACTCAGATTGGACTTGTTACTGCATAAATTTAAACAACAATTTCCAGCATGTAATTGGAAAACGGAACGTTCAATCGCTTAAACGTACGACCTCATTATTCTAAATGGGCAAACGCAACAGCGGGCGTAATGCCACAAATTAAAGCTTAAAACGGACGGTTAACAGCTGACCCAAAATCGAAGTGTCCCCCCGTCTGGGGGACAGAGTCAGACGCGAAAAGCAATGGGGCGGGGCTTCGCCACGCCTTCAGAAGCTCTACGGTATCGCGTCAAAAGTTCCCCGGCCGTGGCATAACGCGCGCGGCACACCCGTGCCCGGCTATTGTGTACGCAAAAAAAAAATTAAACGTCAACAGTGAAAAGCGCGAGTTCTTTTTTTAAACTGATATAATTTTGGAAAGATTATTGGGTACCTATTCGAATTGTTTTGTTTAAAAAAATATTACTATTTTTTTTACAATTGTAACTACTGATTTCTTATGTTTACGCGAATAATAAAACATTTTTTCCGGATTTTGTCGCGTTTATTTTTAATGTTTTTACGTTCCCGACGTTTCGGCTGTTTTACAGCAACTTTGGTCACGGAAGGGGTGAGGTGGATGCGGTCCTAGTGTCATAGTTCGACCGGGGTACCCTCATATTTAGTTGTCGCTTGCGATAAAATCCGAAAAAAAATGATTTATTTGAATCGTAGCTACATTTTTTTTTAAACTAGATTTGCTAAACCTCTATGCTGTACCTAGCTGAGTAGAGTTATCTACTTAGCTAGCTACACACTTAACAAGCAATAATAATTTAAAACAGTTATAGTATAGCAGGTACACTTAGAATTGAACTGAAACAATACAGGGGTAAACTTACCTAGCTATATCCAATCACGTTTTATTACAATAAACTCCTAACTTAGATATCAGTATAAAATACTTACATTCCTCTTCAGAATAAAACATAAGAATAAACTAAAATCTTGTGCATGTTTGTAGCTAGCCCCTTAAAGAAAAAAAAAGTGTAGCCAAAGTACCATTCAAACCTTAAAAAATATTTTCTATATTCATCCCGTATGATTATGAAAATACTGAAGACTTATTGTTAAGAACTCCACGCAAACGGAGTCAGGGTCAAAAGCTACCTTGTAATCATAAAAACCTTGTATCAATTTGATCTTTTTGGTTTTGTAAACCATCTGTTCAAGCAGCAAGAATGAATATAATTAATTCGCATTATACTTTACCTAGTATGTAGGTACAATATATATTTTATTACCCCAAATTTCTACAAACATTCTGTCATTTAATTGCCAAAAATAGTGCGTACTGCCAACTTACTATTTTTTTATTTAATATATTTTAGTGAAAACAAAGCAATATTTCAGTATTCTCACCACTATTTACTCACTTTTAGGGATTAAATCTCGGAAAATCCTTATTAAAAACCTAGTCGGCTGCTCATGTATAAAGGTTTTTTCGTAATTTAACCTGTATACCTAAACCTACATGCTAAATGTTAAGCTTAGTTCATGAAATCCGCATTGCACGAGTGAAAATATTGAGACCAGTTTAAAATAATCATTCACCAAGTCTATTTCCATAATTTTCTCTATGACATTTCAAACAAAGGAATAAGTACTTAAGTCTTATCATCATAGCGTACTTTTTAAAGTTATCAAATCAACGAAAGTGTTAAGTGAGTTCTTTCAATATTTTTACAAAATGGAAGTGGCGCCTCTGCAACTAACTCAAGATCATCAGGACAGAAGGATTACAGGTGATTTATTTTTTCAGCTTTTCTAACTGTATTCTAATCGTAGCACAAAGTTATCGGTCATTCGTCGCGTAGGTAGGGACATATACCCAAAGCCGTAGCCAGGCAATTGCTTCGGAGGTCGTCAAGCTCTGGATCCGAGACGATAGTAAGTACCTATGTATAATCTCCAAACACGTGTAGCCTTAGTCGAAATACTGACTACCTAGATAATGATAATTTTGGGGTCGGGTCACCTTCGTCCGTAGGAGAATTAAATACCCTCGAGGTACCCTACACGTGACCCTGGGTGGTGCCAACTAGGTGACAACTCTACTGGTGGTAGGCTTCGGCCGTGGTTAGTCACCACCCACTGAACAAAGCCATGTCACCAAACGGCCTAGCCGTGTTCCGGCATGATGTTCGGTGTTGCCATTCATGGATGGCGGGTCAGATCAGTTGCGCTGCATGTGCCTAGTGAATGTAGCGTCTCGATCTACTGCCGCCTTCCTACCTAGGCAAGTATGCTCCATCGTAGATCTCATCGTCACTTACCATCAGTTGAGATCGAGATCAAATACTTGCCTATAATGTAATCAAAAAAAATTAACAAAACCCACAGAAGCGTCCCGGTTCTCAGGTTAGGTTACCCTTTTTGTATCACCCAGAAAACGGACATTGTATGGGTATACATCGCAGTAACACCAAGTTGTTAATCTCGAATGTTTGTCGCCTAGTGTTTCTCGTTAGTATACTGAGACCATGGCGTATATACCATGATAACCATGGAGGTGCAGTTATAAAGGATTCTTGGCAATTCGACCTCTAAGGAGGTCAAATGGTAGTCAAAGTTTTTATGGAAAATCAGGCACAGAATATATATAAAATATCTTGCTCACATATCTATGACCTATAATTTCAAATATTTTATACACAAATAAAAACCATTTCCATATTTTATTCAACACAGCATACACAAACTTAATAAACGCAACAGAGATAATATAAATTTTAACGCCATTCCCGCGTTCGCCATGTTTTAGTTTTTTTTTTTCAACAGGCAAAAGCAACATTAGTATGCAGCCCATAACTGCCAGTAACTCGGGGCTCTATTTGACTGATTTTCGCGCGCTCCATGATTTGCCACTTTACCCGGTCAGCGTGCGAACTGAATACAAAATAGCCAATAGGAGGGCGGGAACTTGAAATTTCATTTTGGCATAATGGCATTCGCGTTTTGAATATTGGGTTTTTATTATGTGTGTGTGTGTAGGGAGGGGGTTCATTTAGTGTTTCGTTTTAAAATGCGGTGCGTTTTAATAAATATGATTGGCTTGGATAAATTTAGAGACAATAAAAAAATTATGAACTAAAACAAGCCTGCTGAGTTTCTTAACAGTCTAGTCGCGATTAGATTCGGTTGTAAAGTAAAATATATATACAATAATAATATAATAATACCAGCCCTTTTTAATGTCCCACTTCTGGACACGGGCCTCCCCTCAATGCGAGGGGGATAAGGCCGTGCCTAACAGTGGGACATTAAATGTGCTGGTATTATTATATTATTATTATAAAGAGGAAATAATTCTACCTTGGACTATAAAATGCCGTCGGGCGCTGCTGCAGGATGTATCTAATGTTCGTCGCGTTTATTTTTTAAATCTCAATTTACAAGACTTCAATATAAAATATTGTTAAATTACATGAATATTGTATGTAGGTGATTGGGTCCTAGGTATTGTAGGTTGCTGTTAAAACCAAACTTTCTATAATGTTGCACCATTCATTCACAATGGAAATAGAATACCACAAAGCAGTAGCATAATGTTTTTGTAGCTTTTCACGATTCATAAGTACTGTACAATAATGGTCTACGTGAATAAAAAATATTCTGATTCTGATTCTGATTCAATACCTTTTTATCGTAGAGATTTTTTTTTCAGCTAAACGAAAATATATATGGCGATTAAAAACTAAAAATGGAACGTTACATTTTTTTTTAAATAATTTATATAAGTACCTAAATAAGAAAAAAAAAGGCTCAAATATCTTTTTTCTCAATTGGTTAAGCCCGTCTTCAGACAACTAAATATGTGTCTTATTATATTGACCCACTATGATTTTAGTAAGTACTATATACAAAAGCCTAAATTGTTTTAGTAGAAAAATATATTCTAAGGAACCATGTCGTCGATTTTAAAGATAAGAAAAGCTGCATTCATACATTAAAAAAAATACTCACACATCAATCGGGAACCGACCATCACTTAGTTCTGGATATTACAGTTGGTGAGTTCGTCTGGCGATATTATTTTATATTCCTTAAAAAAATAAACTTCAATACATGCTTATATACGTACATTCGTGGGCGGGCGGCAGCGAGGGGGTGGCTGAAATTAATCAGACGGGCTCAAGGGCTCGCCGCGTCAAAAGAAACCCAAATAAAACGGCAAGCGACAAAGTTGCCAGTAGCGAATATTGAGTGGAGTAGAGACGACCAATAACAATTTTAGTACATAGATTAGAATAGCTTAACCCTTAATAGCCTAGAGTTTCAATTTTGATACCAATCTTTTAAACCGAATGTTCACATTACTATTAGTTTTTTTTATAGGTTGGCTGTACGTATTTTACTGTTGTATAATATTCTTTCCAAAGAAATTAAAAAAAAATCAAATGTCATTATTATTAAACACAGTAATATTAAAAATAAATCACTTTCGTAAATCAGGCTACTAAGGGTTAATCTTCCACCAATAAGGGCCCGTCTCACAATGGGCTAGTAAACTGTATCTACAACTTATTTGACAAACTATACAAAAATAATTTTCCAAATCGGTTCATAAATAACGGAGATATGAGGTGACAAAAAAAAATACAACCGATTTGGGAACCTCCTCCTCTTTGAAGTCGGTTAAAATGGCTCTTGCAAGTCTTCTAGTTATAACAGAATATACGAGAATATTTCTGGGAGATTTTACGAGGTCTCGCAGTTATGACAATCTTTGGCTTACTTAAATAATGTTCCATGAAATGGAAATATGACAGTATATTAGTATCTAAATTTAGGTGGTTTATAAATTTGGGGTAAGACTGTAACTTAGTCGTGTTTGTAATGTATAAAAAAATATCGTTAGGGGGAAATAGGGGGCGATTCGGCCATTATTGAAATTTGGATTTCTTTTCTAATAAAATGACAGATTTTTATAAAATAAAATAAATACAACCGGATAGAGAACATCCTCCTTTTTGAAGTCGGTTAAAAAGAGAGCCTATCTAGAAATTTAACCTTGCGTACGGCGTCCCCACACCATTCCCTATTCCCCAGTAAGTGCTTCTCTAACACAAACAAACATTGATTTATCCTGATACCCGGCTTTGCCCGGCGCCTCGCCGCGCTGACTTCCAATTTCCAAACACTCGGGGAACTTTTATGTGTCTTATAAAACATTTTCTTTTATACCATCCGCCATTACGAATGTACGCCAAATGTATTGGGACATAAATTGAGGTACTTTTGTGCCGTAATTTTTTCGTATTTTTTATATTTATATGCCTTTGCGTGGGAGGGAAGTATGGAAGTTTGATACGAATGGGTGAATGGCACAAATATATTTGTGAATTTCTTTAAAGTATTTTAGTAACTCAACAAGAGTGTAATACTTACTTATATCTATATATATATAACAAAGTCGTGTTAGTCACACGATTTATAACTCGATAACGGGTCGGCCGATTTATTTTATTTGCATTTGTCTCCGCACCGAATAGCAGAATAACGATTAAAACATGATAAAAAATCACTAAAACTAATTATAACAATAAATTTTGAATTTTCTTAACGGTGCAAAGTTCGCCGGGACAATAAGGCTGTGTCCCCAGTCGGCAAACTGTTAGCGGCCGACTGAGTTAGCTGCGTATCGGTTTAGTACGCCCTTCCATATATTTGAAATGGAGTGTTCACAGTTTTGCTAGTTTGCGCTCACTCTACGCAGTTTGCTGTGTTGCGCGCGCCGATTGATTCAGTGAGCGGCCGTCTCACAGTAAAACCGGTTCCAGTCGGCGGCGGCGATATGCTTGTTCGCCGGGCGTAGTGAGTCCGTTTGCCGCAAACTGTCATGTGGACAGTTGACAGTGAAAATTCAGTCGGTTGGTCGACCCAAATAAGCGACTAACACATAACAGTTTGCTTGCGACGCACGCAAATTGATCTGAGTTTGCAGCTAACTCGAACTTCAGTTCACCACAAATTTGCGGCTCACTCAGTCGGCCGCTGACAGTTTGCCGACTGGGGACACAGCCTTATGAAATTTAAATTAGCGTATTTACAAAATATCAAAAACTATTTATATTTAAAATTATCTACCACCATCCTGTCTAACGGGGAACGTAAAAGCAGAAAATAAACGCGACAAAATCCTTCAAATAAGTTCTATTTCAATAAAAAAATATTATCAACATTTCATCATTCTGTACACACACATAACGAAACAATAAAAAGTCCACACTGGTACCGAACCACAAGAACCCAACTGGTACAGAATCACGATATGAAAAAGCGCTTAACCCGAAACTGCGGGTCCCATCTGCGCGGCCCGCGGGACCAATCTCCGCGAATATTGATTTTGTACCGCTCACATATTGCTGGGGTGTGATCCTGACTCTATCGGTCGGAACGAGCGATATTGAATTATTTATATCTTGACGACTCGATTGGTAGTGACTCTGCTTTCTGTACAGAAGGTCTCGGGTTCAAATCTAGATAGAATAGATGTTGTTCGGTGCTGCCATTCATGAATGGCGGGTCAGATCAGCTGCGCTGCATGTGCCAAGTGAATGTAGCGTCTCGATCTACTGCCGCCTTCCTACCTAGGCAAGTATGCTCCATCGTAGATCTCATCATCACTTACCATCAGGTGAGATCGAGATCAAATACTTGCCTATAATGTAATAAAAAAAAAAAAACAAACAGACTTTGTGTGTTGATCACGAACATTTGTACCCGAATCTCTCTTCGATTGTGTTACATTGCCTATTGCCTATCGGAATGTGAGAGTGAGTAAGAGAGAGTGCGCCTGCGCTTGCGCACACACTCGTGCACTATAATATCACCTGCGCAGATGGCTACACTCCATTGAGATTAGCAGCCGTGACCGGAATCCGGTCAAGACGACTATTATTACCAGTTAACGTTTAAAGTAAGCTTGTTACTCTAGCAATCGCGTAAGAGTATAATCAAAGGACCGACTAGCTCACTCGCTCGCACAACGGCAAATGACATTAGCGGTGAATGCGACGCACAAATCTAGTTACGACGGCTGCTTGTGACGCCGGAATGCCCCCATCGAATTATCCAATTTGACAATAGAGCTGCGACAATATAGAGTTGGGAGAGTGAACTCTACATTTTAATCAAGTCTTAGAATTAAGCTATCAATCAATATTTACACACAATAAAACACGTAAGCAGGTACTTAATTAATATATGATGTGATGGCCGAGTTGGTAGAACGATCGCCTTGGATTCAAGGGTTTCAGGATCAATACCCGGCTAGAGATACGCTCTAGGAGTTCTAGATTTCATGTTCGAATCTTATTTAGAAGCAAGATTATCACTTGTTCAACGGTGAAGGCAATCTTTGTTACTCAACACGCCTTTAAACGTCGTGTGAAGTCCACCAACACGACCGGGCTAACGTGGTGGAATATGACTTAAATCCTCCTCGCATGGAGGGGAGGTTCGTGCCCAATTTTGGTAGATTAAAGTACGCATAATAATAATACTTATAAAGATAAAATCTGATTATGGCAGGTGTCCACAACCCTTTCAATATTCCCATCCCATGTATATCCAAATTCCAATTCCCAGTTATCTTTCCATATTCCAGCAATAGTTCCTCCGCCTGCTGATGTCAATTCACTGTTTGTGCTATCATTTGCAGCAGTGGACCCCAGCTGGTGGCTAACATAACATTAAAATTCTCAAAAACGGCCTCTACATGTTGGACCCGTGTCCCCGCGCAAGCCTTCTAAAGATCCTGGTATAGCCTGTGTGGTGAGAGACATAATACTAATAACTTTCTACAGTTTCGGTCGTGTGATCATACTGATTATTTTTCTGCCACCTCTACTACAATCCGAACTCTACAGCACTTCTCTGCGTGTTGAGTGTTTCTGACACTCAGTACACGTAAATAAACACACACAATGAACTGATCACAATTGTGAATTGTCAATTAATGTTAACTAGAGATAAGTGGGGGGGGGGGGGGGGGGGGGTAATGTGTTAGAGAGACGACCTATGCAAGTTAGGTTAAATAAAATCAACGAATTGATCCCATGATGACCTGGTTATTTTATTTTAATATTAGCCCGTCATAATGTCCTGCCGCCGGGCAGGAGCCTCCCCTCAGTGCGAGTAGGATAGAACCATAGTCCACCACGCTGGTCCAGTGCGGGTTGGGTTGGCATTCTCTCAGACATGATTTCCTCTCGATGTTTTCATTCACCATTTAGCAAGTGATGATCATGGAACATAAGATGAGATAAAATCCAGATATCCCAGAGGTGCGCGCTGGAGTATGTACCTGCGACCCTCCTGGCCGAGGCGAGTATTCGACCAACTTGGCTATCCTGCTTAAGGACCTTGTAGACTCGCTAAATAAATAAATTCACAAAAGGTATTTTGGGTCTAACGTAATAACGGGCCAGACTATTGCCTGCCATTATACCGTGCACACTCCCTAATGCGAGGGGGATAAGGACCATATACCACCAGACTCTGTAAAAAAATTACTCCATAAGTAGTGAGACAGTGGATGTACCAAATAATATAAACGATTTGTCTTTTCACGTAATCATTTGAAAGACATCAACGCGCACATGCCAATAATTATTATATAAACCATGACAAATGTGAGACATTCCCTTAAAATGCCGAAACGAAATTCCTTCGCCATCATCCCTTACTATCAATTTGTTCGTCTGGTCCTCCAATCACTTAATTGATTCGACACATTTGGCCTTAATCTTCCTATTATACGTCACACATAATATACACTCTTATTCTAACCGTATAGAGTTGGAACTCGTTTAGAGTTTGCATTTTAAGTGTATAGGGTAGTTCACCCCTTGCAGGAAATGTGGAAATCTATTAAAACGAAAGGGTGTGATTTCCAATGGTTATTTTATTAGCTTTATCGTGATTAAATATTTTTGGGGTTGCCATAATATAATTGTACTTCATACTATTAGATATACTTTTTGTAGTTTATATGAAACTAGCTGCGCCCCACGTTATTACCCGCGATTATAAAGTATTTACTTTACCCCACGGGAATCATACATTTTTTTGATAAAAAAACTTATCTATTTATTCATATATAAATAGTGTTTTCACAACAAATTAGATAATGTACAGGGCACCAAATAGAAAAAAGTGAGTACAAGCTGCTGAGAGATAGAAATAGTGCCTAATCCTCGTTAATCAACTCAGAACTATTTTTCAATGTATTTTTTTATAAAATCAATAATATTTGCGTATGGAATTAAAGAACCGCAGCTTCACATCCAAAGAGCCGCAGGTTGCCGACCCCTGTACTAAACAAATCAGCTTAGTTTCCGTATATTTTATATCTGCGTTTGAGATCACTTCATAGTTCAATCATTTGTTTCTTTGCACCAGAAGGCGGTGCGTCACCTCTCCGATGGTCGCCGCCATCGTCCGCGGCGCTAGTGGCGGCTGCGCTCGCGCCGCCCGCGCTGCGACCCTGGCTACCCGACCCGCCGAGCAAGAAGACCAACCATTTGGGTAAGTCGGGTTGGAATTTCAACCCTATGTATAGGTAGTTTGTAACAAGATAATGAGAGCGAGGGAATTATAGCAGAGGCAGTGGTGGAGGTCGGGTTTATAAATACGCATAACTTATACAGTACGAAAGTAGAATCAGAATATTTTTTATTCACGTATACCATTAAGTACAGTACTTATGAATCGTCAAAAATTACAATATATAATGCTACTACTTTACCAACCGTTCGGTACGCCGTTCCTATGGAGAAGAACGGGCAAGAAACCCGATGGTTGCTCTTTTAAAAAAAATCTTTTACATTTATGAGCAATACATACCTACATTGTTCGCACTTGAGAACAAAGTAGGAACGGCTAATCGCACTTTAAAAAAATGTTCGTCCCAGGTCTCATCTGCGTGGTTTGCGGTGACACCAGCTCTGGGAAGCACTACGGAATCCTGGCGTGCAACGGCTGCAGTGGATTCTTCAAGCGATCAGTCAGAAGGAAACTTATATATAGGTATTTATTCATAGCCTCTTTAGTATTTATTCGTGGGCTTTCCCGTATTTGATCGTTGACTTTTTCGTATGTAGAATTAGTCTTTTCCGTATTTATTCGAAATATTTTCGTTCTTTATTCGTTTATTCTAGTCTTTTATTTGCTTATTGCTAGTATTTTCGTTATTTATTCCTCCTCTTCTCAGTGTTAATTCCTAGTCTTTTCCGTATTCCGAGACCCTTGGTAAATTAAGCATGGTCACTACCAAATGTGCATTAAGGCGTCGATTCAGAACATTTTGTCAAGTTATTTTTTATTTATTCTTATTGATTCGATTAGAATTTTCTCGTTTCGACGAAGATCGTTTAGAGCCGTTCTTCATGAGCGCATCTTAGGTTCGATACGTTCCACGCAACCGGACGTACCGATTTGACCACTCGCTGTGTTACCATAGTACAATAATGAATCATGCATGTTTCAAATAATAACTGAATCTGTCGGACATACAGGCCTTGTTAAATGGTTGTGAATCGGGGAACTGGTCTTAATTGCGGCTAGATATTATCAAACCAACTAACATACACAGCTACCGTACTTTTTTTTTCAAGCGACAAATAAACATGCTCCAAATGTAGATCATGTTTAATATTCTTAATGTTATTTGTACAATTGTATTAGCCTCAATTGTGTCGTTGCATTGAAAATAACAAGTGAAACTTCCATTTCGTCATCTGTTTGATGTACATTGTGTGTTTTATGCGGAATTATGTCAACCGGTTGCTGGAACGATTGCTCAACGTGTATGTAGGTGGGTGCCATTGTAAATGCGTAATTATTCGTAACAGATGTGTGGTACGTAATTTTCATGATCTTGATATCTTAATATATCTTACACCTACACCCTTGAGCCGCTCGCGCCAGTGTTGCCTCGTTTCGTCTTATATGACGGCCTTTTTAAGGGGCCCACCTAAAGAGCGGCGAGTCGCCACCTGCCAATAGTAATTAGATAAAAGCTGATTATGTTAGTTGTCCGCAACCCTTCCAATATTCCCGTCCCATATCCATCCAATCCTCTATCCATAGTCCCAATTATCTTTCCATATTCCTGCAATAGTTCCTCCGGCTACTGAGGTCAATTCGCTGTTTATGCTATCATTTGCAGCAATTGACCCCAGCAGGCTAACATGACATTAAAATTCTCAAAAAGGGCGTCTACGTGTTGGACGCATGTCCCCGCGCAAGCCTTCTAAAGATCCGGGTATAGCCCGTGTGAAGAGAGACTTAATTTAAAGGCCGGGCATTTCCTCGCTCAGCGCTATTCCGCATGGGCCAAACTGCTTACACATTTTGTAATTATCAAGTACGTAAGCTTATCTATACTCTTTATAATGAGTTGATATTCTAAGGAGAAAATATAAAGGTTCACATATTGACTTCTTCTTACACGAAACATTGAAATAAAACTATTTTTAAGGATTCTATTGCAAACGTAAAAACAAAAAAAAACGCGATAGAATTCTTAAAAATAGTTTTATTTCAAAATATTAAGGTACTTACTCTTATTACACGTACCTGGTAAAACGTCGAGACAGTGCTCTCGGTCGAGTGCTCGCTCGGGAAAATAATGTTTATAGTTATAGTACATGCTGAGCACTGTCTACACCTACCAAGCACTCGGCTGGCAGCACTGTCTCGCCATTTTACTTTTATTCGTCGGTTTAAAATCAATGCTTAGACGTAACTGCGAGATTCAAGAGTCTCGCAGTCTTGTTCTTGCTATAATAATATTAGGGGGTTTTGGGAAAATGCAAGACCGAAATTGCATGATAACTACTAATTTTGGGCAACTAATTAGTGCTATTCAAATTGCTGCACTCCAAACAATGCTTGATAATTTTGCAATAGCTAACATGTCATCGTGAGTTGCAGTTTTCTGGATTTTTTTTTCAGTTTTGCTTTTTTCGGACAATATAAGTACGTATTACGGACGACCATTAAAAAAAAAAGTTACCAGGTCTTTCTCAAGCGATAAGCTTAGCCACGAGCAGAATAATTTTTTTATATATCGGACGACCATTAAAAAAAAAGTTGCCAGGTCTTTCTCACGCGATACGCTTACCAACGAGCAGAATTAAATTTTTATTTATGTAGTTAACAAAACCTAGGAGTCACTAAGCGAGACAAAGATAAACACGCCACCAGGCCATCAGACGAATACATTAATTACAACAAAGAGTTAAAAGAGAAAGTTAATACAGGATCGAAAATATCGGGCCGCATCTGTGACACAGTTCCAGTCAATGGGCGCGGATATGAAACACCTATGCTAACAAGCAAAAAGTACAAAATTTCGTATTACGGATAAAATGTGAGTCACTTATGTGGGTTAGAGAAGTAGGTGATTAATGATGATGGCTGTTTCAACGCAAGTGCGGTTTGCCAATCATGAACCACTGGGTTTATTTATTTACTAGCTGTTGCCCGCGACTTCGTCCGCGTGGTATTTAACAAAGACAACCGTTGACAACAGCGTGCTCGCCCATTCTGAGCCCGCGGGGCGCATTGCAGGTTGTTGCTATCAAACTTAATCAGGCGCTGCGCTGCAACATTGGTTTTAATTTTTTTTCGTGAGACACTATGTTTTTTTTTTAAAGTAGCCTAAGTTACTCCTTGTTACATCAGCTATCCGCCAGTGAAAGTCCCGTGAAAATCGGTCCAGCCATTTCAGAGATTAGCCGGAACAAACAGACAGACAGACGGACGGACAGACAGACAAAAATTGTAAAAAATGTTGTTTCGGTATAGGCAACGTGTATACATCCAAATGCACTTAGTAAAAAGCGGTCATTTTAATATTACAAACAGACACTCCAATTTTATTTATATGTATAGAAGACTAGCTGTCCCGGCGAACTTCGTACCGCCTCAGTATCAAATGTATGAGAAAATGAATTTATTGGTACTCTATAAAAATTAAAACAAATCTATCCCACGGGAACCATACATATTACTGGAATAAAAAGTAGCTTATGTGCTATTTCAGACTATTATCTATGTCTGTGCCAATTTTCATCCAGATCCGTTCAGCCGTTCTGGCGTGATTTAGAAACAAACATCCATCAATCCAATCTTTCACATTTATAATATTAGTGGGATTCATTAAACTCTTTATTGTACACCATATAAATAAACATAACAATAATCAAAGACAACAGATATATGTGATAGACAAATGGCAGGCTTATCACTAAAATGTGATCTCTTCCAGACCTATAAGAGAAAAGGAGAAAGATAAAATAAAAGAATGGCTAGCGTACAGAGCGGCAGAAAAGGTACTCTTGGGTACTGATTAATATAACATACACGGTTTTCATTCCCGTGTCGTGTTATTTCTAGTTTGTGCTGACAAATTTTCAGCAATGTCCGTTTTTAGGTCTCGGATCACATAGCTCCTTTGCCAGCAATTGGGGACCTAGTGATTTCAGAACTGTACGACAAAACTGATGTTTTCTCTGTTCTTCCTACCCTTTGCCCCTATATATATATGATTTATTATCTTGTCTACTCTGATTTGGAAGATAATTAATATTTACACGAAGCAAGTGCAGTGATAGCCAAGTTGGTAGAACGCTTGCCTCGATAACGAGGATTGCAGGTTCAAACCCCGGCTCGCACCTCTGGGATTTTTCACGTGCGAATCTCATTTTCAACCAAGATTATCACTTGCTAAACGGTGAAGGAAAACATCGTGAGGAAACCTACATGTGTGAGAGAACCCCTCGAAAGATGTGTGAAGTCTGCCAACCCGCACTGGGCCAGCGTGGTGGACTATGGCCTAATCCCCCCCTCGCATTGAGGGGAGGCCCGTGCCCAGCAGTGGGACATAAAAAAGGGCTGGAATTATTATTATTACACGAAGCAATTGCGTGGAAGCAAGCAGGCACGTGACATATTATATACAAGGCCCCGACAATAAACGTCGGGGTATAGCGCCCAACCTCGCCAGGTATACCATCCGCCGGGCTGAAAGTTCTTCCCTGTTCCGCCAAATTCCAATCAGATAAAAACACCGGTCAGTACCGAGCTGAGGATTTCAAACTATATAACTCTCCGCTTTGATGGAAACCGGCACGTTAAGTGCGAACTAACGTTATAATTTATAGTCTACCGTATTTAGACATTTTGTATGGAGACTTGAAAAGCGCCTCTAGCGGACGATATTTAAAACATCCAATTCTCCCTACAAAATATCGAAATACGGTAAACTATAAATTATAACGTTAGCTTACGAATAATCTTGGTCTATCTTAGTCGTGTCTGTATACTGAATAGTTTTGGAAGATAAAAATGAGAGGGGCTCTAATCAAAAACAAAATAAAAACAAACATTGCACCAACCAAAATCTCTATAATCCCTATCAAAAATTGGTAGAGGAACTAGAATACGAGTCTCATCTGCGCAGAGATGGTAGCAAAAATGACAATACCACTTGAACCCACTTAATCCGTGCTCTGCCTGCGCGCATGTTTCTAATACTTGCCACATCTGTGGCCGGGGAATCGGGTGCGGGCATTGCGGGCGAAGCGGAGCGGAGTAATGTTAGCGGCTTGAGTTATGTGGATGATTTTTTTGGTATATGAAAATAACCAGGCAAATTTTTGAGAGCAGACAGTAATAGACAACTTGGTACAACGCTCGCTTGTGAAGGGTCCTGGGTTTCAACCCCCGCTCATGCATTTGCGATTTCCGTATTTAATGTTCGAATCCCATTTCCATGATGATCACTTGTTAAGCGATGAAGGAAATAATTATGTGAGGAAACCTGCATATCTGGTATAAATAGTTCTCAAAAGTCCAATTTTGTTTTTTTTTTGAGATATTTCCACAATTCTTCATTTTATGCCTTCAAAAATAATTTGGTGTGGAATTGTTAAAAGTGTTGTTACTTACAATATCTTAAAACAGATAATACTTCACTACATTATTGAATCTGCAATAATGAATGATTATTTATTGAAATCGCTATACGCTTCCTCGTCCACACTGTGGGGCAACCTAATCAGGGGGCGTTTAAATACTATTTAATTTAATTTTCGTTTGGATAGCAAGCAAGTGGGTATTTTTTACTGTTTTATGGGGGAGTCTTACAAAAATATTCCTTCATAGTTAGGTACGTTATCGTCGGTGTCGGCTTTTTGAACCTAGCAGAAATTCAATAATGAGATGGTCGTCTCAATGTAGTAATGTAGGCAACGATGGGAATTTATGGGGTAAGGTCATCAAGGTGGATTTTTTGGAATAAATTGCACCCACAAATGGCTGTGAATAATCAGAGTTGTATCCGCCATTACTTCAAATACCCTAGAACAGATCCACATGACGTAACACCCAAAAAAAATTAGGGCAGATCCAACAGATAACATTAAAAACTGTTTAACATTTGGCCCCAAGTCCCCCCCGTTTAAGTACCGTTCCAATTAATTCGCCACCCGTCCTAATGTTATTAATATTGTGTACGCACCCTTATGATAGATGGTCAAGTGTACCATGTGTACGTTCTTTATCATTTGCAAATTGGTTTTTCTTTTGTAACTGTTAGCTGTATAATTGTGTTATAAACCGTACTTGTATGATTGATATACAGTTGTATTCTAAGTTTTTTTAGTCTAACTGTACTCTAGCCCTAGTCCTGATTTATCTATTTATTAACTGACTTCAGAAAGAGGGAGGTTCTCAATGAATTGTTTTTTTTTTGTTATTATTATATATCAGTTTCAGTACGCAAATAAAATTTAGTGAAGTTATTGGCATGCTTTAATTCTTTGTTTATTATAACATATTCTCTATATTGTCCCTAACATCATAATGACTACACTGAGAAAAACTGACTCCGTGCTTCATAAAATATAAACATGAAGAATGATATCTAATTTAGACAACCGTAAATCTAGCATGAACATGTTGACATATCGTTCCGTCGGCATCGATTTACGTTTTACAACTACTAGTTAACGTGAACGTAATGATTGGATTTCATTCTGATGTTTATTCGTGAAGCCAATTCATGTTAAATTGTTATTATTTACGCACAAAGTGTCCGTAACAACTCTTGATCCTTTTTTAACAGGAATACGGATAAAAGTTGCAGAATACCTTATAAATTATTCTTAATCATGTAAGGTATTTTTCTCAGTGATGTAACACACTGTATAATTAACGAAATTACATCAAAAAATCTCTCAACAAGTCATCACGAACGTAACAATATGAAAGTCAAAGTGGCGTGAAACAGGGCTCCGTCGTAGGGCCGCTACTTCATAAGGTCCCTTTTATATAGGATTGCAACAAATGTCAACGTAGCCATAATCCTATTACTGAACGGATTATCAGTAATGAAATATCTTTAATCTGTATTAGTTTCTGCGGCAGCAGTTTGTTGGGCCAAATGAAAAGAATATAATAGAGTGATGAATGAACTGAATGTAAGTGCTTACAAATTTGTTTGATAGGTACTTGTCGATCGAAGGAGCGGTCCATCAAACAGTGTACGATTATAATAATAATAACACCAGCCCTTTTTCATGTCCCACTGTTGGGCACGGGCTCTCAATGCGAAGGGGATTAGGCCATTGTCCACCACGCTGGCCCACGGGTTGGCGGACTTCACACGACTTTCGAGGGGTTCTCTCAGACATGCAGGTTTCCTTGCGATGTTTTCCGTCACCGTTTAGCAAGTGATAATCTTGGTTGAAAATGAGATTCGCACATGAAATGCCGGAGGTGCGAGTCGGGGTTTGAACCTGCGATCCTCATTACTGAGGCAAGCGTTCTACCAACTTGCCTATGACTGCTTTACTGCAGTGTACGATCGACGAGAGCAAACCAGTACGTCAAGTGCGAGATTATTCGTAAGCTAACCGTATACGTCATAGTCTACCCCCTGAATTTCTAGACGTTACATAACTTATTGAAGACTAGCTGTTGCCCGCGACTTCGTCCGCGTGGTATTCAACAAAGACAACCGTTGACAACAGCCTGCTCGCCCATTCTGAGCCCGCGGGACGCATTGCAGGTTGTTGCTATCAAACTTAATCAGGCGCTGCGCTGCAACATTGGTTTTCATTTTTTTTCGTGAGATCCTATTTTTTTTTTCTAAAATAAAAGTAGCCTAAGTTACTCCTTGTTACATCAGCTATCTGCCAGTGAAAGTCCCGTCAAAATCGGTCCAGCCATTACAGAGATTAGCCGGAACAAACAGACAGACAGACAGACAGACAGACGGACAGACAGACAGACAAAAATTGTAAAAAATGTTGTTTCGGTATAGGTAACGTGTATACATCCAAATACACTTAGTAAAAAGCGGTTGTTTTAATATTACAAACAGACACTCCAATTTTATTTATATGTATAGATGTATAGATGTCAAATTAATAACAGCTCTGATCGTGACGTAGTCTCGGACCTGGCGCAGCACATTATTGTACCATGCTCATTCAGCACATTATTATACCATGATCTAAAGTTGATAATATTTTGTTGGCAGATGCCAAGCCGGCACGGGGCGGTGCGTGGTGGATAAAGCTCACAGAAATCAGTGTCAAGCATGCAGATTGAAGAAATGCCTCACAATGGGAATGAACAAAGATGGTGAGTGCGAAATATTGGTACTACCTGCTCCCCGCGATTAAAAAGTCTGACATATTAAAAAAATCTATCCCACGGGAACCATACATTTTACCGGGGATAAAAAGTAGCCTATGTGATATTCCAGACCATAATCTAACTCTGAGCCTAATTTCATCCAGATTCCTTCAGCCGTTTGATTGAGTAACAAACTTCCATCCATCCTAACTTTCACATTTATAATATTAGTGAGATTCAAGCGAGCAAGATACCAGGGCAGCATAAGGTCAGAGACATTCTAAGCTAATAGATCACATTTGTAAGAACCTCTTCTTGTCGGAATAAAAAAAAAAATGTGGGAATGATGGTAGAACGGAACGTAAGATGCAGGATATGGAATGGAACGCGAGATGATAAATATCAATATATATAATGTTAAAGTGTAGCGTGTGTGCGCCTCGCATGGCAACACACTGGAGCTTACTTTTATATTTTTTGTTTTGTAAAATAATGAATTTCAAAAAAAAGACAAACCCGCTGAGTTTCTTGCCGGATCTTCTCAGTTGAGGTCGCGTTCCGATCCGGTTGTAGACTTAAGAAAAAAAATGTAATGACAATTTGTAAGTGCCCCCGTAGGCCTATACGAAATAAATGATTTGACTTTGACTTTGATGCATGATAGGACATGGAACGGAGTAGGAGTGAAAGAGATGGATGGATAGGTGTGAGAGAGATAGAAGGGGAAGGTGACACGAAGAAACGACGACAAGAGGTACTTATACGTATACTTTATGGTCTGCCGTATTTAGACATTTTATATGGAGCATTGAAAAGCGCCTCTAGCGGACGGTATTTAAAACTTTCAATTCTCCATACAAAATGTCTAAATACGGTAGACTATAAAGTATACGGTTAGCTTAAGAATAATCTCGCACTTGACGTACATGCGTATAAATTCGAGGGCTTAGCTAGTAGAAAATATTTTCCTTCCATTCCCACGGCTCCCCAATCTCGATCAAACATGTCATACACATATGAAAACATGTCCGGAGCTATAAAAAGCTCAAATCTGTCGTGCAGGCCCCGTCGCACGCGCGGTACAAGTCAATTAGGCGAAAGATATTAATACAGACAACCCCCATTTTATTGTGATTGGGTAATTGAATGAGGGCTTTATTTTGATTGGAATAGGATTGTTTATGTTACTGATAAGTGATTTTGTTAGAAACATTGTTTTTGTGTTTAATGCGCTATGCTTGTCGTTGGTTGGTGCTTCGTTGTTGATGAGACTTGGGTCCCGGAGGCCATTTCATTATTTTTATTTTAAGACTTTTGATATTTTTAACCTGTATCTATACTAATATTATAAATGTGAAAGTTTGGATAGATGGATGGATGGATGTTTGTTACTCTTTCACGCCCGAACGGCTGAACGGATCTGGATGAAATTTGGCACAGAGATATATTATAGTCTGGAATAGCACATAGGCTACTTTTTATCCCGGTAAAATGTATGGTTCCCGTGGGATAGATGTTTTAATTTTTCATACTTTTTATCGCGGGTAACACCGCCGGGCGCAGCTAGTTATAAATAAATAAAAATTGGTTTATTGGTAAATGAGCTACGCAGGCAACACATTTAAAGATATACATTGAGTCCTTAATGTAAATATTAAAGTAGAATTAATTAATGAAATAAAATAAAATGTTAGTTTCCCGCCGTACGAAGCTGCAACCAACAAGGTCTGCTCTCAGCACTAAGTTGGGGCATCCGAGGAGCGCCTCAACGCTGGTTATAGATAGATTAGAGTTATATATTATTATTTAAATATATATTATCATCCCACTGTTGGGCTCTTTCTCTTCCGCTCCTATTTATTATTTTCGGCAGTGCGGGTTCACAATGCTCCTTCATAAGCCTCGTTCTCGACTCTTCCTTTTCTCCTTTTGTAGACCTCGGGGAACTAATTTGTTGTTATGATACTCCATTTTTTATTACTCATCCTCCAAGAAATAACAAATGTGATTTTGCTGGGAACAAAACTTATTTTTATAAATCGTCTTATCGAAATTCTGATTTCACATAATGATTACCAACTAATAGGATAAAGAAGCGCAAGTTCAAAGCTTAGTATACCCTCTCTGAAACCACCTGTATACCTATAAGTTATAGATAAAGATTTATAGACGTTTTATAGCTTTATCAAATGTCACATAGTACTGCGCAAAGCAAAACTCTTGAACGCAGTACTATATGACGTTTGATAAAGTTATAATCCCACTAATATTATAAATGTGAATGTTTTGATGGATGTTTGTTACTCAATCACGCCAGAACGGCTGAAAGGATCTGGATGAAATTTGGCACAGAGATAGATTATAGTCTGGAATAGCACATATGCTACTTTTTATCCCGCTAAAATGTATTGTTCCCGTGGGATGGATTTGTTTGAATTTTTCATAGTGTACCAAAAAATTAATTTTCTCATACATTTGATTCTGAGGCGGTACGAAGTTCGCCGGGACAGCTAGTGATATATATATAAAAGCAATTAATTCTGTGATAGTCAACTAATTCATACTAAAGATAGAAATCAATATTCCAAATAAGATTCCTCTTATTACACCAAATCAGACAAAAGGGTTGCAACAGAGGAATGGACCATTTGCGGCACGCGGCCGCCACGCGCGCCGACCGCGTCGTATACAAATGATGGCTTAAAAAATATTTACACTTCAATTTTTCCAGTTAAGTCGTGCATACGTTTGTTAGTTTAGCCTTAAATTCGTTGCGCTCGGATGAACACGGTGTAATGATTTTAACGACAGATGTTTATACACGTATCGCTGAGAATATATTTTCAATGAAAGTCAAATCGCTACTTAAACATGGGCGTAGCCAGGGCTTGCTTCAGGGCGGGCCAATCAAGGAACCGCAAATTTGACTATTAACTTTTCTTCGTCAAAAAATGTGACACCAATAGAAAGTCGCTTTTACTACATGTTGAATATACCAAGGGCCCTGGGGTGAAAATTATAGACTACTTGAGATTTATATAATCATAATTTAATTTAAATACTCAGAACACTTTTCAAAACAAACCGATGTCGAGGAGACGCCATATATAAGAGCGAAAATACCATAGAGAACATTATGTAGACTGTAATGGCCAAACTGCCAGCTATACAATCATGTGATTTTTGTCATGGAATGAAAACTCTTTTGTGTTAAATTAGGACGGAAACCATAAAAAGGGAAGTGTTTCGATTTTTCTGATGAGAAGTGTATTTAGAAGTAGAGTACTCGGTATAATGGCAATAGGCTTACCCCCTGTTACATTGGGACCAAGTACCATGGGCAAAATGTGCACTGAGAAAAACTGACTCCGTGCTTCATAAAATATAAGCATGAAGAATGATATCTAATTTAGACAACCGTAAATCTAGCATGAACATGTTCACATATCATTCAGTCGGGTTCGATTTACGTTTTACAACTACTAGTTAACGTAAACGTAATGATTGGATTTCATTCTGATGTTTATTTGTGAAGCACAAAGTGTCCGTAACAACTCTTGGTCCTTTTTTAAAAAGGAATACGGATAAAAGTTGCAGAATACCTTATAAATTATTCGTAATCATGTAAGGTACGTTTCTCAGTGTGGTTGAAATGCAGTGCACCTCTATCTACCCCTTCGGGGATAACAGGCGTGTTGGTGTGTACTAAAGAAACACAAGTTAGAGTAATTGCAATAATCTCACCCTAATCTCTATCGGAAACCATTGTGACCCTTGCCCTGCGGCGAGTTGCTCTATTGTAGTTGCTGCTACTTGTTAGCATTGTTACATTAGAATAAAAGAATGTGTCGCATTCCATTGTAGGTGGGGTTGATTTATAAAAGTTATTTTAGACTTACGTGGTTTAAGGTCTTGCTGTAGGTAGTGCTTTTGTTATTAGTCTAACAAAATTATCACGAAATAATGGATCTAAGATTAATGAACATTAATAAATTGAAATGGGTGGGTTACATGTTTCTTGTGAGTGGAGTAGGTACTATCTCGGAAAAAAGCAATCGGGGGAAGATAGTTGAATGTGTTAAAAGAATATGATGTTGTGAAACCGAACAGAGATAGCAGACTATCAGTTGGCTAATTTAAAACATTAACAACTGTTTCATCAAATCAACAAGTATATAATTAAGTGTTAAAATATTTTTCATGTGATATTTTTGATTTTGCACATAGGACATAAAAGTTGGGTAACAAAATAAATTATTCACACCGCATGCAATAATAATAATAACCGCAGAACAACACAGCCGAAATGGTTCACAAATCCGTAATGCCCTCAAGCTGAATGTAATAACACCAAACCACACCCACATTATAATGAGAGGAGCATTCCCACAAACACAGATAATTAAACAAAAACTACAAAGCTTGCGCCCCGAGGCGTTCGCACTTTACATTCAAATGAGCACGCCTTGTTATAAAATGGGATGTTTAACCGCAAGTTACGAATGCAGAATTTAATAACCATTAGATTTATGGATGAGTTAGGATTACTGCAGTTGACAAAGTATATCTTGCTAACGTGAGTGGCTATGCTCTATACAAATAAATAAAATTGGAGTGTCTATTTGTAATATTTAGATAACCGCTTTTTACTAAGTGCATTTGGATGTATACACGGTACAAATGACAAAACAATTTTTTTTTAATTTTTTGTCGGTCTGTTTGTTCCGGTTAATCTCTGAAATGGCTGGACCAATTTTGACGGGACTTTCACTGGCAGATAGCTGATGTAACAAGGAGTAACTTAGGCTACTTTTATTTTAGAAAAAAAAAGGATCTCACGATAAAAAATTAAAACCAATGTTGCGCAGCGCCTGATTAAGTTTGATAGCAACAACCTGCAATGCGACCCGCGGGCTCAGAATGGGTGAGCAGGCTGTTGTCAACGGTTGTCTTTGTTAAATACCAGGCGGACGAAGTCGCGGGCAACAGCTAGTTAAAAATAAATTGTGTGAAGATCCATGTCTATCCATGATAGTTTGAGGCAGATATAAATGCTGACTTCAAAGTTGATAATAATTGAATAACTAATTATAACATAATCAGTCACATCACGCACACAAATTTGTAATTTGACAATATTGAACTTTATTAAGTAACTACCGTCAAAACAAATCAACATCTCAACGTAAAACAATACAAAATCAAACGAGACAATTCTCAGACGTACCTGTAAGCAAAACTTGCGAATTAAACCAAAACTCATTAATTAATGGCATGCAGAACTCGCAGAGGCTTTTGACAAGGTGTACCAGCGATCGTGCCATGCGAAAATAATTAGATTGTCGCGTCGACATCTCAAAGCGTAACCAAATTACACGTTCCTTTTCATGGAAGGGACCCCGAGAGCAAAATAATACAAAGCTTAGCGTGATAAAGCCGTCCCCGCGTGGAGTGCCGCAGGGCTCGCGACTCGGCCCTCGTTACCACCTCTGTCTTTTTGACACTTTCTTTCCCTCACAAATTGGATCACATTTTCATTGTTCGTTGTTCATGCGTTATGGTAATTCTTGTAATGGCACTTTCATGGAGTTTGTATTAACTCCTCGGTAGAGATTGCTTTTGTTTGAGTTGATTGTAGATTGACTTTTCCTTGTAAATAAAATATTATGTCGATTTTATTTTAGTGTAGAGAGGAACGTAGCCATTCAGGAGTAACACCAAATGGGTCGCTTGCTCCACTGGAAGGATGACCTCTCTCATAGACCTTTATTAGTAAATCGTAGTAAGTAATTGTATTAATTAGTTATTAATAGCAGTGATAGCCAAGTTGGTAGAACGCTTGCCTCGGTAACGAGGATCGCAGATTCAAACCCCGGCTCGCACCTCTGGAAAATCAGGGTTTTCATGTGCGAATCTCATTTTCAACCACGATTATCACTTGCTAAACGGTGAAGGAAAACATCGTGAGGAAACCTGCATGTGTGGAGTCCGCCAACCCGCACTGGGCCAGCGTGGTGGACTGTGGCCTAATTTCCCTGAAATTGAGGCGAGGCCCGTGCCCAGCAGTGGGACATTAAAAAGGGCTGGTATTATTATTATAACTGTATTAAATAATTTATCTTAGGTCATACATAACAAAAATAAATTTTATTTAACTTTACGCACCACAACAAAAATGTACCTGATACAAAGGTTGAAGAAAAACACAGTACGCTAGAAGGCAGAGAATTAAAGATTCATTTGTAAAATTAAATGCTAATGGGGGTGATTTTACGATTTAATCCCTGACTGTACCTCCTCCGTACAATATTAAGCTCGGACTTAAGCGGTAATGGCGCGATCAAAAGTGTTTCAAAATATTATTTATATTTTTCAATTGTACGCAAAATGTCTAAGTTGACATTGACTTATTGTAGTAGCTTTCATACAAAAAAAAATACAACCGAATTGAGAACCTCCTTTTTGAAGTTAAAAAAAAAACAGAAACGATTAAAAATTAACAGAAGCGACGCGACGCGTCCAGATCGCGCCATATCCCGCGCCCAAGGCGTCATGGCAGTCATGTACCCAATGGTACCTACTTTACTTCTGTTTATTCCACATAACAGTACCTAAAATCCGACATCGTACCCTAACACTTAACTGTTTATACCGGGAGTTAAATCTCCAGTAACAGACACTGATTAATGCGATTTTAATCCATCCATAAAACCCTTAAATCCAACCCTGTATTAATGTCATACGCGACCCGAGAGGTCACAAATCCTCTATGTAAAACCGAACGAGCTTATACTGTATATCCAAGTGGATAAGATTCAAAATTCATTCGGAATGAAATGAGGAAAGTTTGGCATGAATTTCTAACTTTTAAAGTGTGAGCCCGGATTCAAAAGGCTCGTACCATTGAATTGTATCAGCGGATTTTATGCTGGATCGGGTTCCACTGTGAGCGAAGATGATTTGGATAAAAGTATCTTTTGGCCGACCAGTTTACGAGCTACAATAAATGATTTGAAATCGATTTCGGAAACTTCTCGAGTCGTATTTCCGCAATGGACATATTCTATTTTTTTTGTAAAATGCATATAATCTTTCCGCGATCGAATATTTTGGAACTAACATCCGTCCGCTATTTAATAGCATGTTTATAGCTCGTCGTGAGCGACATCTACTTCGGAACGATTTCGAATCTGTTTCCGATTCCGATTCCAAATGATTTCAAATAACCAGCAGCATCACAGCTTTTTTACAAGCAATTAAATCGATTCCATTGGATACTCCATTATCCATTATTCCATTGGGTTCTCGTGTTATAAGTGTCTCTTGACGGCCTGCTTAGCGCAGTCGGTAGTGACCCTGCATTCTGTGCCAAGGGTCTCAGACTCGAACCCTGGTAGGGACAAACTTTATGTGATGAGCACGAATGTTGATACCCGAGTTATCTATATCAGTATTACATACTGAGTTCGCTCTCAGTCCATTGTGCGGTACCCATAATACAAGCGTTGTTTAGTGTGGAACCGTATAGTTGGTGTGTTCGTCTGGCGATATAATTTTTTATTATTTCAGCTCATTGTATTTTTAGTTCTATGATGCGCATTCTGAAAAGCTGTCAGTTATCAGTCGACAACGCCTCATCTTCCTCTGATAAAGTCATTTTCATCTTAATATTGGTCTTGACAAAATAAACGTAATTTACAAGCTGTATTCCCGCTGTACTATACTGCAACAGTCAGACCACAACCTTATGCACCAAAGTTCCGCACATCGAAACACTCAAACGAATTCAATCCCAATACTCAAACAGATAAAGTTCAAATCAAATACACGTGAATTAAGGATCAATACCCATTAAGTCGTCACGTTGACAGAAAGTCGTTTAAAAGTGAAATAGCGAGATATACGTTGTAGAGTTTGCGAGGGAGATAGAGCTAATTTTATTAGATGTGTTTTATTTAATAAGATGTTGCACCTGAGCCTGATCCGAATGACTTTCAAGTTGTAGATTGAGACACAATGTGATCAAGACATGAAATAATAAGTACATAATGGTACTTGATTAAATCCCACTAATATTATAAATGTGAAAGTTTGGATGGCTGGATGGATGTTTGTTACTCAAACACGCTAGAACGGCTGAACGGATCTAGATGAAATTTGTCACGGAGATAGATTATAGTCTGGAATAGCACATAGGCTACTTTTTACCCCGTTAAAAAGATATACTTTATAATCGCGGGTAATACCGCGGGGCGCAGCTAGTATATTAATATTATAAATGTGAATGTTTGGATGGATGGATGTTTGTTACTCAATCACGCCAGAACGGCTGAACGGATCCAGACGAGATTTGGCACAGACATAGATTATAGTCTGGAATAGCACATAGGCTACTTTTTAACCCGGTAAAATGTATGGTTCCCGTGGGATACATTTTCTTTAATTTTTCATGGAGTACCAATAAATTCATTTTCTCATACATTTGATTCTGAGGCCGTACGAAGTTCGCCGGGACAGCTAGTGATTTAATAAATCAATATTGCCAGGGTTCGTCTGGCCACTAACTGTACGGTCCCAAACTAAGCACGTAATGGTCTGGGGGTGATCCCAGTTTATCAATACGTATATTTATTAAACGTCGATGACCCAGATACAAAGATTCGTGCTCATCCCACAAAGTATGCCCCTACATGGATTCAAACCTAGGACCGTCGGTACAGAGCAGTATTGCTTGCCGACAATTGCGTCAATTAATTTAAATAATCATTATTGAAAATGAGATTTGTGCATATAATCTGACAATCTCAGAAGTGCTAACCGGGGTTCGAATCTGCACACTTTGTCTCTAACGCGAACCTTTTTGGTACCAACTTGGCTACTTGGAAAAAACATTACAGAATTTCTATATCCTCCACATTCACCATCAAAAATCACAAACATACGGCCGTCTCACTCGCGCCCGTGCAAAACTATCATATTCCTATCCCGTTCTTTCCCGGCGCCGGAAGTGAGACCTCAAAGATGGCTGCGGCCGGATATGGGAGGGGCGATTTGATTTATAGTGTAGGTGTAGTGGGTTCAGATATGTGTATGTGTGTAGATCTTTGAGTGTGTGTGTGTGTAATTCGTGTTCAAGATTTTGTTTGTGTGACTGGCTATTCGGATTTGAATATCAACTCTACCATAGAGCAGAAGGGTGTAGAGAAAGGAATTTTAAGGAACAGACGCGTTAATTTGCAAAGAAACATTTCTTTGCAAATTAACGCGGTTCCGTACACAATTATGACCTATTTCGGGGTTCAGTACACGAATAATATCAATCTACCATTTTTGTAGAGTTATCTTATTTCTCCCTTTCTCTCTGCTGTGCGTTTGATCCACGGGGTACCTTCATTCTGTTAAAAAGGGTAAGTTCTTGTCAGAAATTTAGAAAAAAAAATGCTACTATATATCTAATATATATATATATATATATATATATATATAAAAATATACTCGTCCGGATAAAGATTTCGGCTCATAGAGCCTATATTGTCATGAACATTGGACGTTGAATTTAATATTTGAAAACACTCATAAAACGAAGAATTGCGACACAAATATTTTTTACACAAAAAGCAAGCAAAACCGCGTACTAACCAGTATATATCTGGTGAAGTTCGGCAGTAAAAGGTACGCGTCGGGCGAGGCAATAAAATCAAATGGAAGCCTCCCCTCGAGGGAGGGGTGTGAGTGGGAAGACGGTATGTGACATTTTTATTGGTTAATATTTATGTTGATCGTATGTTATTTTATAGATCACTAGCTGTCGCCCGCGACTTCGTCCGCGTGATATTTAACAAAGACAACCGTTGACAACATCCTGCTCGCGCGTTCTGAGCCCGCGGGACGCATTGCAGGTTGTTGCTATCAAACTTAATCAGGCGCAGCGCTGCAACATTGGTTTTTTTTCCGTATGATACTATTTTTTTCTAAAGTAAAAGTAGCCTAAGTTACTCCTTGTTACATCAGCTATCTGCCAGTGAAAGTCCCTCCAAAATCGGTCCATCCATTTCAGAGATTACCCGGAACAAACAGACAGACAGACAGACAGACAAAAATTAAAAAAACGGTTGTTTTGGTATAAGTACCGTGTATACATCCAAATGCATTTAGTAAAAAGCGGTTATTTTAATATTACAAACAGACACTCCAATTTTATTTATTAGTATAGATATAGATATTTATGTTGATCGTATGTTATTTTATAGATCACTAGCTGTCACCCGCGACTTCGTCCGCATGGTATTTAACACAAACATATTATAAAAATAAAAGTAGCCTAAGTTACTCCTTGTTACATTAGCTATCTGCCATTGAAAGTCCCGTCAAAATCGTTCCAGCTATTTCAGAGACTAGTCGAAACAAACGTACAGTCAGACAAAAAAAACTTAAAAAAAATGTTTTGGTATATATACCAAATGCACTTAGTAAAAAGCGGTTATTTTAATATTACAAACAGACACTCCGATTTAATTTATTTGTATAGATACATAGATCCGTTTCACGTTTAAGTGAAATGAGTTAATGCATTTACCTCGTTCTGCGTCTCGCCAATCAAAGAACAGTCTATCGGGGGTCGAAAGACTTGCTCTATCTTGCGAGCCCTACCTACGTGACTGTCCTATCTAAGCTACACGTCCAAGACGATGAAATTTAAACTTTAAAATTCGCGCAGAAGAGCTTCATTTTCAAAAGCGTTAGGTATGTATCAGATACATTAAACGCTACACATCTAAGCGAGAACCCTGCTTTAAGCCTAAATTTAGAAATCCTACAACTCGCTGTATAATCTCCCAACCAGAACTGAATCAGACGATTAAATACCTAACGTTGTCCGAGCTAAAAGCGATTTCACTTATCAAGTGTTTCAGATGATACAGACTTTTTTTCTCTTTCTGTCTCAGATCTGCATGGGAGATCCAGATACCCTTGGAATGGTAGATAAAATGACTTTAGTTAATAATAGATGTCCGCAAACCCGCACTGGGTCACTTGGTGGGACTAGGGCCTAATCCCCCTCGCATTAAGCGGAGGCCGTGACCAAGAGTGGGACATTAAAAAGGGCTGGTATTATTATTAAAATAATAGATGAACGCATTTTTTTTTAAACGCGCGCTGACGAAGGCATCACTTGAGTTTTTTTTCATATGGCCACTATTATCGAGAGTAAGAAATCTATTAAATAAGATATATTTTTACTTAAATTCGATAGTAAACCTCAAACCTACGCTTTTTCATCGTTACATAAAGCCAGGATTTGGGCATGATAATTAAAAATGAATGACAAAAAATCACAATTACCTATCATTTGCAGGGAACAAATGTTTTTTTTTTAATCGACAACTATAAAATCTGAAAATTGGCACTTGACAGAAAATGCCGAATTTAGCTGCCCTTAAATACTAACTGCCCTTTTTGAATCACCCTGTATGATCCAAACAAATGACGCGCGATTTTAGAACCTATATCCAGTGGAAAAGAGCGATGGTTCAGTTCGCTCAGTCCATGAGGCACCTACGTACGACAATGACACGGTTGCTTTTAACCTAATCGTTTGTTACAGCTGTCCAGAACGAGCGCCAGCCTCGCAACACGGCGACCATTCGCCCGGAGACTCTCAGAGAAATGGATCAGGAGCGAGCGCTGAGGGAAGCAGCCGTGGCCGTCGGAGTATTCGGGTAAGACTAAGTCAAATCTTTTATTTCATAGCACAGGACCAGCTGCGCCAAAAGTATGTGCCTTTCCTCTATGTCCTTTTGCAAAAGCACGGTTCCTGTATGCTATCCTATAGGAACCCTGCATTTTTTCGGGATAAAAATTTGTATGTAATTTTTAGACCCCTAAACTACCACTACCTATGCAAAAAATCATGTCAATATTTTGATCTATAAAAAATTAAAACATATCTGTCCCACGGGAACCATACATTTTACCGGGATAAAAAGTAGGCGATGTGCTATTACAGACTATAATCTATCTCTGTGCCAACTTTCATCCAGATCCCTTCAGCCGTTCTAGCGTGATTGAGTAATAAACATCCATCCATCCATCCAAACTTTCACATCTATACATATAAATAAAATTGGAGTGTCTGTTTGTAATATTAAAATAACCGCTTTTTACTAAGTGCATTTGGATGTATACACGTTACCTATACCGAAACAACATTTTTTAAAATTTTTGTCTGTCTGTCTGTCTGTCTGTCCGTCTGTCTGTCTGTCCGTCTGTCTGTCTGTCTGTCTGTCTGTCTGTTTGTTCCGGGTAATCTCTGACATGGCTGGACCGATTTTGACGGGAATTTCACTGGCAGATAGCTGATGTAACAAGGAGTAACTTAGGCTACTTTTATTTTAGAAAAAAAAATTGGATCTCTCGAAAAAAAATTAAAACCAATGTTGCAGCGCTGCGCCTGCTTAAAGTTTGATAGCAACAATCTGCAATGCGTCCCGCGGGATCAGAACGCGAGCAGGCTGTTGCCAACGGTTGAGACGTTGTTAAATAACACGCGGACGAAGTCGCGGGCAACAGCTAGTTTATAATATTAGTGGGATAATAGGCTAATGTTATCCGATGACGTCATGTTTCATGAAACAAATACGAACCGCGCTTAACGAAATGTTCAACAAAATGACAAAAGAAACACTTCAAACGATGTTGCTTTGCCTTTGACCCGTTCTGACGGAAATTCTTTGTGTGTGCACTGGAAGTCTTTTGTGACGGTGTGGCGTTAAAGAAACGGCTTTGTTTTTGAGATTTGTTCAAGCTTTTATTGTCTATAAGGTAGTAGGCTTGCTGTCCTGCTAACATCTATACCTATAATAAAAACTCGACAATTCAATTCCATTACCATTATTTTCATGACTTAAAATTTTGACAAAATATTTTATTTGTTTTTATTATGTTTCTCTCCACACGGGCTATACCCGGATCTTTGGAAACCTTGCGCGGGGCATGGTTCCAACACGTAATGGCCCTGTTTGAGAATTTTAATGTTATATGTTAGCCTAGCTGGGATCAATTACTGAAAACCATAGCATAAACAGCGAATTAACCTCAGCAGGCGGAGGAACCATTGCAGGAATATGGAAAGATAACTGGGACTATGGATTGAGGACTGGATGGATATGGGATGGGAATATTGGAAGGGTTGCGGACACCTGCCATAATCAGCTTGTATATCTAATTACTATTGGCAGGTGGTGACTCGACGCTCTTTAGGTGGGCCACTTAAAAAGGCCATCATATAAGACGATGGCGGGGCAACACTGGCACGACCGGCTCAGGGGTGTAGACCATAATTGTACAGTACTTGTGAATCGTCAAAAGTTACAAAAATATTATGCTACTGCTTTACCACCCGTTCGGAGTGCCGTTCCTATGGAGAAGAACGGGCGAGAAACTCCATGGTTGCTCTTTTTTTAAATAGATCTTTTACATTCTAGATTCCTGGAATTATTATTATTATAAGGTCCTATGTTGCAAACTCGTTCAGTATGAAAGGGCACTCGAGCTGAATCAACCAGCGCTGGTCAGTCGAGCTCCGGTGCCCTTTGATCATAATGTGGAAGCTGAGGCTTGATCCTCACGCCTGACCACGCCTCGCTAACATGACGTCGGTCATGTCGATAATCAGATATTTATAGTTAAACAACATCTCAAATAATACCTGCTATTTATAGTCTTATCATATCGTTAGCAAAATTATATTTGGCATGGGTACAGCTTACAGCCCTTGAATGCCAAAATGAAGCGAACGAATGTGGACTGTATATAATAATGATGAAACGAAGATGTGAATAGTGAATATTTATATAATTAGATACAAGAACAAACCTCTCTTACCAATACTTCCACACACTGGAACTTATTTTTTGTAAAAATAATGGCATTTAAAAAAAGGACAAGCCCGCTGAGTTTCTCGCCAGATCTTCTCAGAGGTCGCGTTCCGAGGTAGAGTTAAGAAAAAAAAATGTTAAAGACAATTCAAAAGTGCCCCCAAAGGTCTAGACGAAATAAACGATTGGACTTTGATTTTGACTCTCAGACATGCAGGTTTCCTCACGATGGTTCCTTCACCGTTTGGCAAGTGATAATCATGGTTGAAAATGAGATTCGCACATGATATCCCAGAGGTGGGAGCCCGGGGGTTTGAACCTGCGATCCTCGTTACCGAGGCAAGCGTTCTACCAACTTTGCTATCACTTGCTTTGTAAAAATATATTTAATCAAAACCAATCATGGTAAGCACTATTCAAAAACTTTCCCCTTCGTTCGCTCCCATAACACTACCATAACAAACCGCTATGAATATTGCATAAATATGATCGTGTGTGAAGAGCTACACGACACCGCACTAAGCAAAATTGTTTATAGATTTGAATGGCAAATGCGATTTCATATTTATTAGCGTGAATATGAAACGTAGTGAAAGCTTTTTCGAATATTATTTTTGCGTATCTACTTGACATTGTGAAGGTTGCGTTTTATACTTATGTATCGGTAGTAGCGCTTAGGACAAAGTCAAATCGTTTATATCGTATTGGCCTACGGGGACCCTTACAAATTGTCATTACATTTTATTTCTTAACTCTACAACCGGATCGGTACGCGACGCGACGCGACGGATGTTTGTAACTCAATCACGCCAGAATGGCTGAACCGATCTGAATGAAATTTGGCACAGATATAGATTATAGTCTGGAATTGCACATAAGCTACTTTTTATCCCGGTAAAATGTATGGTTCCCATGGGATATATTTGTTTTAATTCTTCATAGAGCAAAGGATCGACATGATTTACAGAAAAGGACATACTTTTTAATCGCGGGTAACACCGCGGGGCGCGGCTAGTTGTTCATGTTTGAAGATGAGTTGCACATAGAAATCCCGGAGGTGCAAGCCGGGGTTTGAGTCAATCATTGTACCTAAGATTTTTCTTCCAGGCCACCGGTGTCTCTCGCTATGGCGCTATCACCGGCCAGGTACCCCCTGCTGTCCCCACACTACCCGGCCCTGCCGCCGCCTCCTTCACAGCCGCAGCCTGACTCCTCACATGACGCGAACGAGGAGAGCAACACGCATACTGACAGCGACGGTACGTACCTTGGTAACACTCGATCGAGCGAAATCATTTTTAATCGATATCGGAATCAGCTCATCTGGAGTGACATCAGTTGCACCAGTAGAGCTGCCAAAAAACTATTCGAAATGACGGTCGAATAAAAGTTCGAAAAATTTCGATGGCGGGAAGGTAGTGCGCGTTTACGAAGAATGTATAATATAACGAATTCGGAAATCCGTCTCCGGAAGTTTTCGATTCCGTTTCCGATATCAGTTTGGAATGATTTAAAATAACCCTGCAGTGCCCAGATTACTATGAGATTGTCGCGCGAGCCGCAGCGACAGATCTAGACAGCTTTTAGAAGCGTAAAGGGTACATAACTACATAACCATTGCCTAGCAGCCTTCAGCTTTGCATTGAGCTTTGCAGTAGGCTACAAAAAATCAGTCCCAAAACTGGGCGAATATTCCCTGAATATGAGGCGATTTATGGATTCGATCTAGTGCCGCTCATCTTCAAGCCTCCGAAAATTTAAGATTATGACCAAAACGCAAGAGTCTTGCGATCTTGTAGAGATTTATAAGAAACATTATGCAAGACATTTGCAAATTGGCCTTGGTATTACGAGAAATAGACCCACGGAGACCCTCGGCACAGAGAGCAAAGACACTGCCAATTGAACCAGGTTCTTAATATTTTAATTCCAGATGACAGCATTGATGTGACGAATGAAGAAGATTCCACATCGTATTCGCCACCAGCTGCTATTAATTATCCGCAGAACTGTGGTCCATATAGGTAAGAATACGTAGTCCAATAATTTCAATGGCTTTATAGCTACATTGTGTGTGTGTGGTATACAAAAAAGTTCAGCACAATTTACCGAATAAGGCATGCAATGGGGTTTTCAAATACACATCAACTAACCTCATAATATACCTACATTACTAATTCGACTTACTTTGATTTTAAATTTAGGAAGAACTCCTTTAAGTCATAAAAAAACACCGCAGAATAATTATGTATTGTAATGGGACAGCGGTATTATTTTAAATCTTGCGAAATCGGTGCCCAAAACGCAATGAAATCATTATGTACGTCAAGTCCGAGATTATTCGTAAGCTGACTGTAAAGTTTATAGTTTAGTATTTAGACACATTGTACGGCAAATTGAACAGCGCATAATATATGTCGCTCCCTACGAGCTGTCAAAATTTAATTTTACACAACGGTAGGCTGACATTCCGCAAACTTTCAATCGCCGAAAGAGTGTGTGATAATTATAACGATCGCGAAAATTCGTCTCCGGAAATATTTCGATCCGCTTTCCGATGTCGAATAATTTTGGCGTTTTATTTCCGAAAATAATTAGCCAAAAGATCTGCGGGGGCGCATTCGCACTCGTCCACGACATTTATTATGTACCTTTCTTTTTTTTCCCTACACACTGAAATTATGTTTTCAGACCTCTAGGAATAGAGAGTGCAGCCGAATCAGCCGCAAGATTGTTGTTCATGGCTGTGAAATGGGCTAAGAATTTGCCGTCGTTCGCAAGCCTAGCTTTCAGAGATCAAGTGAGTGTATCACAATAATCTATAATATATATTGTGTAACAATAATAGTGTAAAATATTTTAACAGAGCCAACAGTAGGTTATAGAGATAACATTCCCAAAAAAAACAATTCAAATTAGAAGATATTAAAAAAATACACTCTATACTGAGCGCGCGAGCAAAAGCTACCAGATCGCCTTGTTTAATCAAAATAAACCATAATTTACACAATTATTTTATGAATCAACGTAATCCATAAAACTTACTGATTCATCAGGATACTGGAGGTATAAATATAAATATACATGACTGATGGGTACTACCATTTCTGGGTAACGCCATATATATATATATTTTTTTTATTACATTATAGGCAAGTATTTGATCTCGATCTCACCCGATGGTAAGTGACGATGAGATCTACGATGGAGCATACTTGCCTAGGTAGGAAGGCGGCAGTAGATCGAGACGCTACATTCACTAGGCACATGCAGCGCAGCTGATCTGACCCACCATCCATTAATGGCAACACCGAACATCATGCCGGAACACGGCTAGGCCGCTTGGCGACATGGCTTTGTTCAGTGGGTGGTGACTAACTACGGCCGAAGCCTACCACCAGTAGAGTTCGAGTTAGTAGAGTAGAGTAGAGTGAGAGTACCAGTAGAGTAAGTTATGACTCGGGCACAAACAACAAACAATCGTGTTCATCACACAGTTTGGCCCTACCACACTTCGAACACAGACTCTCAGTACATCAAACAGACTAACAACTCTGCCAAATAGTACGACTAAATTAATTTCTAATTTCAGGTTATTCTCATAGAGGAGGCGTGGTCCGAGTTGTTCCTGCTGAACGCTATACAATGGTGTTTGCCGCTTGACGCCGCCTGCGCAGCGCTATTCGGAAGCGATCAGCTAGACCAAGGTATTAGGAAAGGTTATAATTTTAACTATTACCTACTAGATTTTGGCTAAAGAACTTGTACTACCAGAATACAAACGAGGTTCTTGAAATCTTTTTCACCGTCATACATATACTCACAGACTCATACACACGCACATATCACTTCCATCTTTATTATGTACCTACCTAATACATTAATGTTATCTTATATTAATCAATTGAACCTACTTAGAATGACGATCAACAATTTTTACTCGACATTGGAAAAAGTTGCTTTATTTTGTAGCCGATTGGCAACGAAAGAGAAATATTTAATAACTAGCTGCGCCCCGCGATGTCAACCGCGATTAAAAAATATGTCCTTTTTACCGGGATAAAAAGTAGCCTATGTGCTATTCCAGACTATAATCTATCTCTGTGCCAAATTTCATCCAGATCCGTTCGGTTCTGGCGTGATTGAGTAACAAACATCCATCCATCCAAACTTTCACATTTATAATATCAGTGTGATTGAACCTACTTACTTAGAACGACGATCAACAATTTTTACTCGACATTGGAAATAGTTGCTTTATTTTGTCGCCGATTGCCACCGAAAGAGGAATATTTAATAATAATATTGTCATGTTTGCAGACAATGGCATGGACTCTGCAACTCTGCGGCGGCTGCGCGAGGTGCTCGCGCGGTACAGAGCTGTGCTCGTGGACCCCGCTGAGTTCGCTTGTATGAAAGCAATAGTCCTATTCAAATCAGGTTAATATTGAAATAATAATAATACCAGCCCTTTGTAATGTCCCACTGCTGGGCACGGGCCTCTCCTCAATGTAAGGGGGATTAGGTTTCAGTCCACCACGCTGGCCCAGTGCGGGTCGGCGGACTTCACACGTCTTTCGAGGGGTTCTCTCCGACATGCAGGTTGCCTCACGATGTTTTCCATCACCGTTGAATATTGAAAAGAAACTATTTATTTACCATTTGATTGTGGAATTGAATAACTGTCCTATATCTTCTATATATATAAAACAAAGTTGTGCTAGTTACACCATTTATAGCTCTCGAGCCGTATGGGTCGACATTAATGATCTAAGTTTTTTTTAAGTTGTCACCGCCCCGAATAGTACCATAACCAATTAGGCATGGGAAAAGATCGCAAAAAAAAATATAATAAGGAAACTTCATGTTCTCATGCATTTGATTATAAGGCGGTAACCAAGAGCCAAGAAAGATTTAAGTTTTTCCCATTTTTGTTTGTCGAATATCATTGAAATTTGCTGTGCTTTGTGTGGAACCGTATAGTTTGTGAGTTCGTTTGGCGATATTTAGGTATTTATTTATGTCTACAGAAACCCGAGGACTCAAAGACCCGCTTCAAATCGAGAATCTTCAAGACCAAGCTCAAGTGATGCTGATGACTCACGCCAGAACCGCCCATGGAACAGCCCCTGCCAGGTTCGGAAGACTGCTACTCCTACTCCCATTACTACGTCTGGTCACCCCCCAGCAGCTGGAGCGTGAATTTTTCGTTAAAACCATTGGTCAAACGCCCATGGAGAAAGTCCTCGCTGATATGTATAAGAATTAAAAATAAAAATATCCCTGCAACTTCAGTTATGAGTGAGGAAAAGTCTGCAATGTCAGTTATGTGTGGGGAAGAGTCTGCAATTTCAATGATACGTGAGGAAAAGTCTGCAATATCCGTTATGAGTGGGAAAAGTCTGCAATCTCAGTAGTTAAATAAGTGTATAAAAAAGCTTTGCGCCACAATTGAGTGTATATAAGTCTACAATATAGGTTATCTGCTCATACGAAATTGGTAAATTGATACAAATAATGTATCGGTTGTCTAATATCGTGTAAAAAATGTAAATAGAGATGACTCACTACCTTTCCAAAATTATTGCCAACTCAATAGCGATAATTCATTATATCTTCCAAATAGTACCTGTTAACTAGTTAATTTCCGAAAAATAATAATATATGTAACTAAGATACTTAATATAAAATGTAAATATAAACACCAACCACTCCAAAAATAATTGCCAAATCAATAGCGATAATTAATTATGTTTCCGAAATAGAAATAACAAATTTCCGAAAAATAATTATTTGTGATATGAGTAGTTAATATACATTTGAATATATTCCTTGTGCTACATAAGTAACTGCTTAAATAATTTAGATTATATTTAGTTATTACTGAAGTCATGTAAATAAATAAATATTTATGAACGAATCGTAAAGGCCTGTGTAGAAATATTGGAATTCAGTATTTATACTTAAGTACTGGCCTGTCTATCAGCTGCTTAAAAATGTTGTAATAAAATTACTTATTTAGCTCCTTAGTGCGTATAATATACGTTTATATTTAGTTCACACAAGATATTTTTTAAGATTTTATATCTAAATATTTTTTGGCACGGTCATAAAGTTCAAGTAAATATTTTTAATTTTAATATCTATGAATCCGAGTAGACCTATGTCCTGTAAGTAATGGGTAAGTACCTACCTACTTTGTTTATTAAATAAATACCATTTACTTTTAAACAGGTACTTACCTACGTGGTACCTAGTAGGTAAATTCAAATTTAAAGAAAAAAAATCATTCCTCATTTTGTGATATATCCCCTGTATATCTTCAGGTAAAGTACTTACTATTTCAGTACATAATGCTTATAAAATAAGGTATAGGTCGCATCACATTAAATGAGCGAAGCGAAAAAAGAAAAAAGATCAAGTCGAATTCATTAAATTAGGCCAAAGCAGAACCGCCTTCTTCGCTAATTTAATGTGGGGCGACCTGTACCTACTTCGTTGTAAATAGAATCGCTTGTACCTATTGTGTAATTTGTTTAACATTTATATTCGTGTAAGCGTATTATTATAAAAACTGCCATTATCTAATCAATACTTATCTAGAGTCAAACAATGTAATTATTCGGTTAAATTAATAAATTTGATGTTTAAAACTACTCTGTGTGTCTTTTATTCTGTTATGACTTATGAAACTACTAGCTGCGCCCGGCGGTGTTACCCGCGATAAAAAGTATGAAAAATTAAAACATCTATCCCACGGGAACCATAAATTTTACCGGGATAAAAAGTAGCCTATGTGCTATTCCAGACTATAATCTATCTCTGTGCCAAATTTCATCTAGATCCGTTCAGCCGTTCGGGCGTGAAAGAGGAACAAACATCCATCCATCCATCCATCCAAACTTTCACATTTATAATATGTATTAGTATAGATCTAACGCTTTTTTTAATTAAAATTCTTCTTCGATTTTTTAGGTTGGCAATCAGCTACAAAATAGTCCCATTTTGCCAGTATCGAGTAATTCTTGATAATTTGTTTTTGAAGTGTATGCGACCCTGATGATAATGATAATGTTGATGACGATGGTGATGATGAAATTAATCCCGTACCCCTATCAGTAAAGCTGTGGATACGTTACTGAAAATTTACCGGACATATTGGGAGAACTTGAAAAGTCAAGCTATGCTATTTTATTTCAATTTCCTTTACTCGAGCACGTATATGAACACGCAATGGTTAATGTCGCACTAATATTACACATTATTTATCAACGAAACATATTTTTTAGAAAATAAAACAAAATTGACAACATCACGGTAGAACTTCCTGCCAAAAAGCATCATTTTCTGAGTAGTCAGATAAACTAGAATCGTATTTATCATCGCATCTTGTGCTGCCATCTTTGAACAAATTTGTGAAAATCACGGCCGAATAAGAACCTGCTGCCATCTGTGTACAGCTATACGAAAACAACGTCCGAATGAAAATTGTAACTGTATTGATACCTCTTAATATCACTAGATGGCACCACATTCAACATCGCGTGGAAATTTAATTAAATCCAATTAATAATTAGTAACATAACATAATTAAATGAGCGACTGCAGTAGCGTAATGAGTCAGTTGATAACTCATCTATACATATAAATAAAATTGGAGTGTCTGTTTGTAATATTAAAATAACCGCTTTTTACTAAGTGCATATGGATGTATACACGTTACCTATACCGAAACAACATTTTTTAAAATTTTTGTCTGTCTGTCTGTCCGTCTGTCTGTCTGTCTGTCTGTCTGTCTGTTTGTTCCGGCTAATCTCTGAAATGGCTGGACCGATTTTGACGGGACTTTCACTGGCAGATAGCTGATGTAACAAGGAGTAACGTAGGCTACTTTTATTTTAGAAAAAAAAATAGGATCTCACGAAAGAAAATTAAAACCAATGTTGCAGCGCAGCGCCTGAATTAATTTTGATAGCAACAACCTGCAATGCGTGCCGCGGGCTCAGAATGGGCGAGCAGGCTGTTGTCAACGGTTGTCTTTGTTAAATACCACGCGGACGAAGTCGCGGGCAACAGCTAGTTTATAATAATATTTAATATTCACGGATGACGGGATATGCCATAAATTATTGGAAAACAAATATTTTATCTATAGTTATAAAGTTCAAATTCGAATACATATACCAGTCGGAACAACAGTAGGTACTTAGTTGGTTTTCCCCAAGTCCTATTACGCTTGATACGAGACGATTCGTGCAGGGTTGCTTGCTATGAAACCGGTAAGGCTGGTATCTATAAGGCCAGAGTTATTCATACTAAATGTTAATACATTGCTTATAGTAGGTAGGTACATTCCATATTTAGACTTTGTTTGTAAGTAAGGGATCTGGTTACTATCCTTATATAGATTATACTAGCTGCGTTCGCGACTTTTTACGCGTGGAATATGGATAATTAGCTATCCTTTATTTTTGCGTGGGGAAATCCTCATGGGTACCCCCAGGCCAAGGGGAGGCAAGCGGGTTATGCCGGGCTCTTACCGACTAAACCCCCCGGTGGTCCTTCTCTTGTCTTCAGGGTTGGGGGGGGCACGGAAACGCTTTCGCACACATCCCCACGTGGTGGTGATGAACATAGCTGTATAAATCTTGGACCCACCGAGTTTGGAATTATTAGATCGGTCTGAATAAGTGGTTGGCACAAATTACGCAGCTAAGGCCTAATGATGGAAGAGAAAAATGGCCACAGGAACTTGCCTATACCAATCGTGGACTCACCGAGTTTGCACTCACTCACTTCAAAAGGTCTCGACGAGTGTAACGTTGACAGTAAATGGGAGGTATGGTATAAAGCTTAAAAAGCATAAAATAAAAAACAAACCCTCGACACCAAAATCAGCGTTTAAAAAGTCAACAAAGTCAACAAGGTCTGTTTAAGCGGTTTTCAAATGGTTTTTGAACATTAACGGCGTTAGGGACCGTTGAGTAAGTATATTGGGACCGATATGTCATCTATCATCGGATGACAGGTGTCATCCTGTTTGTACTTATTGCTTTTAATTGCTCGAGTAACTACTCGGGGGACGCCATTTTCATTTCATCATGTCACATCCATTATTTTATTTATAATGTGTATTTATTGAATTTAATATTGCTATTAATTACTTGACACTGGCAAAATACCCGGTAAGCGGGTGAGGCCATATTCATATCCATTTTATTTTATCGCATTTCATTTCGTAAAGAAAGAAGGAGAAGAGTAACTACTCAATGTCCGCATGTAAAGCAAGCATTAAAGACGAATAAGATTTCCTTACGTCATATAGTCTGCATAACACATTAAACAAGAAGCGCACGAAAAAAAAAACATGGAATAGTAACATCTCTATGACTTTCTGCGTTCACCGATGACATATGATCTTTAGAAGTCGCATTAAGATAGCAAACACAGGCAAAACCCACTTGAGCGCCGTCTGGTATCAAACAAGATTTTTTCCCACTATTCGTCGAGTTCTTACGACGAACTGTACAAGGAAAATAAACAATGTTTGCATCATCTACAGGTTGTTCAAGGTCACGTGCGAATTGTACTAGCGTCCCAACTTGGCTACTAAATTTGAAACATCAATTATAGCCGGCCGAGTTTCTTGCCAGATCTTCTCAGTTGAGGTCGCGTTCCGATCCGGATGTAGACTTAAGAAAAAAAAATGTAATGACAATTTGTAAGTGCCCCCGTAGGCCTACACGAAATAAATGATTTGATTTGATTTGATATGTTTCCGTATTGATCGGAGATCCAGAAAATAGAGAGTGAAATTAGGTTGTAGGTTCTAGTTGTAACTAGAGTATAATCAAAGGTTACTAAGCAATTATTTTGAAGTAACAATCGTAGACAAGTCACGCTAACACAGCACGATATTATTTAATGCTGCAAACATTCGATCCTTCTAATAAAATGTACTTTGTACACACTAAACCAGAGATTCCCTAACTATATTGGGCAAGAGACCCCTATTCCAAAATGAACTGATACCTCAGACCACCATAGCCAAATGAAAAGTCTACAACACATTACTCATAATTTTGAAAAGAATTAATGCAAGTTCACGGTCGACTTCAACACATTGTAGGTAGGTTGACGGCTTTAACGGCAGAATAAGCCGGAATGGGGCCGGGGGGCCCCAAAACAGAGGTATCCGCCGGGGCGTCACGGTAGTGTGCTCGTAGAGCGATCCCGTGGCGCCCCACAAAAGGCACAGAGGGCGGCGCTGGGTTTTAGTGGGTAGTCTGGACTTCTTCCAGGAGCCCCACATAACCGTCCTTGCTCCCCCGGGCATGGGCGGTATGCGTAAATGCATTTCCCAGCGGAAACAAAAAAAAAAAGGTAGGTTGACGGCTTGATTAGCGCAGTTGGTAGTGACCCTGCTTTCTGTGCCGAGGGTCCCGGATCCGAATCCTGGTAGGGACAAACTTTGTGAGCACGAATGTTTGTACCCAAGTCATGGATGTTTCATATCTATATAAGTATTATATACTGAGTTCGCTCTCAGTCCATTGTACGGTACCTATAATACAAGCTTTGCTTAGTGTGGAACCGTATAGTTGGTTTATTCGTCTGGCAGATATTGTGACCATACAATATGGCGAGGAAGTGTTGTCTACCGACTTATATGGCAGAGAGTACTCTACCAACACCTGATAATATCGTTGAGCAGTATATTGTCACAGTTTAACAATTATGCGTATGGTGAAGGAAAACATCGTGAGGAAACCTGCATGTCTGAGAGAGCCCCTCGAAAGATGTGTGAAGTCCGCCAACCCGCACTGGGCCAGCGTGGTGGACTATGGCCTAATCCTCGCATTGAGGGTAGGCCCGTGCCCAGCAGTGGGACATTAAAAAGGGCTGGTATTATTATAACAAGTATGCCAGTAGAGTATTAATTGGAATATACAAAACAAGTCTAGGTAGGCACTTCTTACTTACAATCTATTTGCCAATCAAAAAAAGTGAGAGGTGAAAGCAACATTTTATATTCTGACTATAATCAACTTACAAAAGGGTTTAAATAATCCTTTGGGTATGCATCGGAAACTCTATTTTACATAATAGGATGACTTCATATACAGTTTGTGCGGAGGGTGACCTAAGACAAATAAATCATAATAATATATTATATCTATACATCTATACATATAAATAAAATTGGAGTGTCTGTTTGTAATATTAAAATAACCGCTTTTTACTAAGTGCATTTGGATGTATACACGTTACCTATACCGAAACAACATTTTTTAATTTTTTTGTCTGTCTGTCTGTCTGTCTGTTTGTTCCGGCTAATCTCTGAAATGGCTGGACCGATTTTGACGGGATTTTCACTGGCAGATAGCTGATGTAACAAGGAGTAACTTAGGCTACTTTTATTTTAGAAAAAAAAAATACTCTCACGAATAAAAATTAAAACCAATGTTGCAGCGCAGCGCCTGATTAAGTTTGATAGCAACAACCTGCAATGCGTCCCGCGGGCTCAGAATGGGCGAGCAGGCTGTTGTCAACGGTTATCTTTGTTAAATACCACGCGGACGAAGTCGCGGGCAACAGCTAGTTAATAAATAAATAATATATTATATTATTTACTTATTCGTATAAGGCTATGACCATATTGAAATAAGTACACTTTTAAATTTCCTTCCTTGTCTCACTCACTCACATTTTTTTTGCTTGTGTAACTAGGTAGCTACCTACTCTACGTACCGGTTTTCAAATACATAACAATTTTTGCAATATTTCTAATTGGTATATTAAGTACCTACTGAAGCTTTCATTTATACATATAAATATCTATAGGTACCTACCTACTTGAGTATTTTCGTGACGGAATTCAGACTGCGTGACTTTAAATGTTTCTTTATAACGAAATATTTAAAAATATGGCGTCCTTGACCAAAACAAGGTAGAGAGTTTATATTTCGCGGTAAAATTAACTGGTTTTTTTTTGGCAAAATCATCGACCTATCGGAAGCCATAGTTTTTAAAAGGGAACTGATAAGAATTAATTACATTTCGAAAAGAAGACAAGATTTTTGTACCAGTACTATTAATTAATAATGTCCGGTTTACACCATTCCATTTAATAAATAAGCAAGTAGCGAGTCAACTCGACTGTCTTCGTGTAAGTCATCATCATGTCACATCCATTATTATATTTATGTGTATTTATTGAATGTTTTATTAATTACTTGACATTGGCAAAATATCCGCTAAGTTGGTGAGGTGAGGCCATTTGCATATCCATTTTATTTCATTTCGTAAAAAAAGGAGAAGAAGAAGACTCTCTTCTTGTTTGGCGTACACTAGTTAGGTATTAGATTTGGGGCGGGCTCCGCTACCCGATCTGAATTGGAACTACAACTAAAGGTATATTAATTACTGAAATAACATTGTTTTTGGTAAATTTAGAGAGTCAGTATGTATCGACATGAGTATTCAAAGGCAATAACACAATCGACTCAGAATCAAATGGCAATAGCAACGTAATTACCACCCGACGTGCATAAACAGAGTTCAATATAGGATGTCCATTTTTAATACATTTCACCAGTAGCCCCTCTAGCGGAATCGTGCTTAACTGGCAATGAAGAATTAAATATGAATTTTGTTTTCGTTATAAAACTTGTTATATGGAAATATATCATTATCATTCATCTAGGAACATTTATCTATACTATCTATACTAATATTATAAGTGTGAAAGTTTGGATGGATGGATGGATGGATGGATAGATGGATGGATGTTTGTTACTCTTTCACGCCCGAACGGCTGAACCGATCTGGATGAAATTTGGCACAGAGATAGATTATAGTCTGGAATAGCACATAGGCTACTTTTTATCGCGATAAAATGTATGGTTCCCGTGGGATAGATGTTTTAATTTTTCATACTTTTATCGCGGGTAACACCGCCGGGCGCAGCTAGTAGAATAATACGTGAGTAGTTATAACATTATCATAACTATATATCCGTCCGTACCTACGTCACAATAAATTATCCTAGGTAAATTATAATATCCTCGTCGGACGAATTTCTTAGTTTAAGGTGGAAGCTCAGGGTCAATGTATTAAGTTTGCTTAAAAAAGTACCTTATCCGATACAATACCATAAGGTTTGTAAAAACCGCTACTTTTACTAACTTTATGGTGTTGTATCGATTTAGGTATTTTTTAAGCAAACTTAATACATCGAGACATCCAATGCAGAATGCTAATATCGCAAAACACTAAATTACATCGTAAAAATGTCCAAATTTTTCGTAAAAAAATAAAAACTATTGACCTTTTGAATTTCGCGCCCTGACCCTGAGCTTCCCCCTTAAGTGATTTTCGCGGGATCCGAGATAGGATCCCGCCGAAATCTCAACAGCCCCACAAGACAATATGGCTGTCTGCAAGTAACTACCAGGTTTTCACTACTCAGCGCGCTAATGAGCGCGAATGTCAAAATGGTTTTAAAAAAAAGTAACACCAGATCGGCCGACGGCCAATCACAAAAGCCCAGAGCGGGCCGCAGGTTAAGTATAGCTGCGCTAAAATGCATATAGAGAATGACCTTGGAATCGTAATACGCTACAATTGGGATTGACTTAAGTTAGATAACGTGTTACCCAGCTTTATCATTTTCATAATTTTTTAATAATACAATATTTTTTTATAACTGGCCACGCATATCTTTTTTGTAGCGTAACGATTTGTATGTGTATAAAAAAATCCGCCGCACAAAAGGGGGCCAGAGCTTCAAGTAGAACTTTTTTCGTAAGCGAAACGAGTACCTACTGCATAGTTTAAGTATCTATTTGTCATTGAACTTGCACTGGATCGTGCAATTATAGTGGCAACAAGCGATAAAGTCTACCATTGAGATTGAATAACATGTTATGAGCCGTAGGTACCTACCTACTGCTATATAAGTTACTGGCCATGCAAACCTGTTCAGAATCACGATATCCTACCGACTCGGGGCTTTGCCGCCCGGCGAGCAATGTAAAAATGACCAAGTTGATACGCGCATAGTTCAAAGCAATCAGAAATTACGCCCAATTACGTTTCTTAAGTCCCTACCACCTAAAAACCGAGTTCTTGACTAAGATGGTGTGGGAGTCACTAATTTTGGCTCACTCTTATAGGATTTTAATGAGTTTGAACGAGTTAAAAATAAAATTTAAGGTCTGTCCGTCTGTCTGTCTGTCTGTCTGTCTGTTTGTTCCGGGTAATCTCTGAAATGGCTGGACCGATTTTGACGGGAATTTCACTGGCAGATAGCTGATGTAACAAGGAGTAACATAGGCTACTTTTATTTTAGAAAAAAAAAATTGGATCTCTCGAAAAAAATCTAAAAGCAATGTTGCAGCGTTGCGCCTGATTAAAATTTGATAGCAACAATCTGCAATGCGTCCCGCGGGATCAGAACGCGAGCAGGCTGTTGCCAACGGCTGAGTCTTTGTTAAATACCACGCGGACGAAGTCGCGGGCAACAGCTAGTCATAATATAAAAAGTTTGTACGAGTCAGAAACACAATCGACACAGCTTGGTATGTACCTACTTACTCAGGTACGGACAACATAAGTAGGTACGTACTTAAGCATTGCGAGGATACGCGGTCTGCCCGCCTAATGCACAGAGGATCTTATATACCTACCTACATGGTATTAACACCAACATGTATTTTATAAATATTTCATTTACTCAGTATAAAGAGGGTTGCCTATAAAATCCAGCAAAGACAATGGAATTTGTAATTTTTTCCACTATAACATACGAGAATGGTCTGTTAGCTATAAATTGAACGACTCCAATTCGGTTACTGAACTCTGCAACGGTTACAGCAGCTGCAGCTGTACCTTCTTCGGTAACTTCAATCCGAGCTTTATGTATCACTTTTGTAACATACAGTGGCATTCTTGCCATGTATGGCAACTTGGATTTGTTCGGATCAAACAACTCCACAATACCCATATCGTTTTTAAGTATATTTGTTAAGTCAATATCGGATTCAATTTTGAAACGTGGAATATAGCAATCGACTTCATCTTCGGAAAATTCCTCCTTCGAACGTCTCAGTTCAGCAAAGAATTCGTCTAAGTTTACATTCCTGAAGTTCTCAAACATGTTTTCAACAGTTGTACCAGGGTTCGGCAGCATGATAAGCATAGACAGTCTGCCTTCCTTGCCGTATGGTAATTCTATGACTCTTGCTTTTAAGTCTCGGAAGTTAGAGAACGGATATGTATATCTATTGTACATCATATTGACATCTCCGATCTTCTTGCTATTTGTGTCATAGAACGGCATCTGAGCAGTCGATGTTGAGTTGAACGGCATCGCCCATTGTCCTTTGAAGTACAGAGCGCTCGTAAGCACCATTTGTGGTTCACTGAAATACCCCGGCTCGACAATTGTTGGTATCAAACCGCGTGTTACCTTTGACACGGCTTCGTTCAAAATTTTTGTGACATTTTCACTGTCAGTAAAGTTTACTTCAATAATTTCGGTATCATAAAACCTTCTGGTGGTCTCAATGAAATCATGGAGTGGTAGGCGTTCTTTGTCAACAAACAATGTGTTTATTTTGGCCAGTTGAACTGTTCCTGTGTTCACTTGTAGCCATCGTGTAATGTTTTGGAAGCCGCTTCGTGTGATATTTGAGTTTCTCGGCGGCATACGAAGTGCCCTGTTTATTTGCTTCCTCGTTTCTCCAGAAGCACCTTCTGATATGACCGCTAGGGCGCTCCACACAGTAAAAGGTGACATGATAAAGTTATGTCCATTTGGAAGTGATCTTGACGAATAGAATAGTAATTCTAGGGAAAAATTACCTATTCTCTCCGTTAGTCCGGTATGCAAACTCGTGTTGATAGTCACATTTTTATCTAAACTCTGATTTTGTGTACCTTGACCGTAACATAACGGCACACACAATAATATCACGATACACAGCATAATTAATTCACTTTTGCACTTTTGTTGATTATTTTTTGTGATATTGTTTTGTTTTAGAGTTCAGTGTAGCATTTTTGGTCACTAAAAACTCAGGTTAGCTATACGGCAATGACAATTTGTTTTGTTTGGCACACACAAAGTTTATTTGCTAGTTTTTAAGTCCGTCCCGATCAGCACGTCAGCCGCCGGACGAGGAAAAAAACTACTGGTAAGAGGATAATGAAATGCGCAACTTATATTACCTATTTATACCGCGACGGTTCGGTAGGTACCTAACTATAATTAAAAACTTGTTTATTATTTATTTACATAATAATATCAGTCAACAGTTCACTTACTCACAGAAGGAAAGGAAAATATATCCAATCCAATTCAATTATTAATTAGTACCGAATGAATCTAGGTAGCATAGCTTTATTTTCTCTAGGGAAGGGATTTTTTTATTACTTTGTTTGGGAATTGTACAGCAGGGTTACGAACTCCAAAAAAAAACCTCCCTACGAGCGTACGTAGAACATTAAATCGTATTGATATCGTCCACCTGACATTTTGTTCAATTTCATTCGTTTAGACGAAATTATAGTCATTTATGCCCCGAAAATAACCCAAAATCAATTTCAGCCCTAAAATAGCCCAATCCACATAAATTGTCACAATAAATTTTGAACTAAAAGATCTTGGGGGGGTTGGTAAGCCTGTCTGGTGGGGTGAATGAAATGGTTAATAGGGTAAAGATGGGTTTCCATGGTATAAATTATGAGTGCGACTGCGCTCAGGACCCAACGAGTAAAATAATGTCAGGACTATACGACTCTCGAAACAATAAGCCTAGACCTGGCTTCGAATGAGGTTCCCTTCAGCCAAGAAAACTGTCCATTTACCCATTATCTATACATATAAATAAAATTGGAGTGTCTGTTTGTAATATTAAAATAACCGCTTTTTACTAAGTGCATTTGGATGTATACACGTTACCTATACCGAAACAACATTTTTTACAATTTTTGTCTGTCTGTCTGTCTGTCCGTCTGTCAGTCTGTCTGTCTGTTTGTTCCGGGTAATCTCTGAAATGGCTGGACCGATTTTGACGGGAATTTCACTGGCAGATAGCTGATGTAACAAGGAGTAACATAGGCTACTTTTATTTTAGAAAAAAAAATTGTATCTCTCGAAAAAAAATTAAAACCAATGTTGCAGCGCTGCGCCTGATTAAAGTTTGATAGCAACAATCTGCAATGCGTCCCGCGGGATCAGAACGCAGGCTGTTGCCAACGGCTGAGTCTTTGTTAAATACCACGCGGACGAAGTCGCGGGCAACAGCTAGTCTTTAAATAAAACTAGTTTACTCTCGCAGAAAAAATACAGTGCAGATGTTGGGGATGGGCGGTTCCATTTGTTAAATACTAAAAGTAACAAAACAGCAGGGCCAAACGCTTTCGTGTTATTTATAAGGTAAAATTACGGCCTGATTAGCGCAGTTGCTGGTGACTCTGCTTTCTGCGCCGAGCGTCCCGGGTTGACATCCTGGTAGGGACAAGCTTTGTGTGATGAGCACGAATGTTTATACCTGAGTCATGGATGTTTAATATGTATATACTTAAGTATTATGTATATACTGAGTTCGCCCTCAGTCCATTGTACGGTACCCATAACACAAACGTTGCTTAATGTGGGACCGTATAGTTGGTGTTCGTATGGTGATACTAAAAAAAAAAGGCGTGGCGGGTAATAATCCTTCAAATACATTAAAGTTTTTATGGACCCATTATGAATTTTATCCATATATTCTGGTTAAATAGGTTTACCTAGGCAACATTGTAAGGATTTGTTTATCTGTCATTATCACGTCGAAACGTTCGGATACCCGGAAAAAAATAATTATAGCATTTCTTTGGAATAGTTGAATCTGCCGCATAAAAAATAAATTGTTATAGTATTGGAGCGATAAAAAATAAACAGTTGCCGTGGCTCTCGTTTTTTAATATATCTTTGTATCTGATCTCAGCGTTGGGTTGTTTTTGTTAATTGGGCTTTTTAGCGGAAAGTTGAACAGTGAAGTTGAGATTTTAGATAGTCGCACTTTCCCTGAAGTCACTGCTCTCATTTGCCATGATACTATAGAGGTACATAATTTCCTTTCGATTATATTATTCTGACTAATGTAATTTGTTTATGATAGGTAGTCACGCAAAAGTTGCCCCCTCTAAAAAGATCCAGCAAAGCTTTTTTAGTTACTCTGTGGCCAACATATTTTTCGTTGGCAAGTTAGTAGGTAGCAATATATCTTATAAGTACATACCTGGACTTTTTGGCGGGAAACTGAAGTCTTGGCGTGTCAGTTAGTTATGATTTGATTTCTAAAACTGGTGTTCCTACGAGTTACCTATAGGGAGTGATATAAGTGGAATGTTAACCATGATGGGTTCGGTAAAGAGTACGAAACTGGGCTTTTCAGTTTCTCACAATAATCCATAAAAATCTTTCAGTAAAGTATCCATCACTTTACTGATTGAGGGATGGGTGGGTATTTTACTTGGGCCTGTGCATATGCAGGAAACTGAAATAATTAATATCACTTGACTTGGCAAAATACCGATGTTGATGCCAAATAAAAACGATAGAAGTTTAACCGTGGAGTTGTCAATTTTATTTTATTTTCCAAAAAAATGTGTTTCTTTGAAACGGTGAAGGAAAATATCGTGAGGAAACCTGCATGTCTGAGATAACCCCCAGCGTGGTGGACTATGGCCTAATCCCCCTCGCATTGAGGGGAGGCCCGTGCCCAACAGTGGGACATTAAAAAACGCTGGTATTATTATTATAGACGAACCTACCAATTGTACGATCCCACACTAAGCAACCCTGGTGTTATGGGTACCGTACAATGGACTGAGGGCGAACTTAGTACCTATATAATACTTATATAGATATAAAACATCCATGACTTGGGTACAAACATTCGTGCTCATCACACAAAGATTATCCCAACCAGAATTCGAACCCGGGACCGTCGGCACAGAAAGCAGACTCACTACCAAGTGCGCTAATAGTCGTCAAAACCATCATAAACTTATAATTTATAATATTAGGTACCTAGTGTAGGTATATATTTTCCCATCTCCTGGGTAGTTACTAATGTTTACGCAAATCTATTGTCATATTGAATTTGAAGTACGCAAGTCACTACTTATACAAAACCCGCACTAATAAATGTGTCATCATTTTGTAACATAACATTTCGTAAAATAACATTAATTGTAGGTAGATACTTGCCTATGGTTTGAAATGCAGGAGTGCGGCTTTAAGGTGGAAGCTCAGGTCAGGGCGCGAAATTCAAAATGTCAATGGTTTTTATTTTTTTACGAAAAATTTGGACATCTTTACGATGTAATTTAGTTTTTTGCGATAAACATTCTGCATGGGATGTCTCGATGTATTAAGTTTGCTTAAAAAAATACCTAAAGCGACACAATACTCCAAAGTTAGTAAAAGTAGCGGTTTTTACCAACCATTAAAACCATTGACATTTTGAATTTCGCGCCCTGACCTAGCGATTCCACCTTAATTTGTCCCCCATTCGATGGCAGCAAATCCCATAGGTCCAGGGCTCTTTTTACGTGACCACCACCATCGGGAAATTCGTTTCATTGATGGACCATTTCGGAAATTCACGCGAATTTCCGTTACCACAGTACGTGGGTGTGTATTTACCAGCGTTGCATTGCATCCTCAAACTATACCCAATTTAAGTTTGTACCCAAAAGACCCGGTAAATAGCATAATTATCCGGGATTAGTCGAATGTGTGTAAATTAAATAAAAACCCCAAGCATAATAAATGTAGGAAAAATATTTAAAAGTAGGTATTTGTGAAATTGTGAGCATGGCTTTGGTATAAGTACCTTTTTTATTTTGTTAACGCTGGGCAATGCATTTACGCATATCGCTCGGGCCCGGGGGTACCCGACCGGTTAAGTGGGGCTCCTGGCCACGTCCAGACTACCCACTAAAACCCAGCGGTCCGCCATCACCGCCTTGGAGTGGGGCGCCACAGGATCGCACATAGCACGTGGGGACTTGGGCAGAGGGTCGGGGGACCACCTTCCCACGCAAAGTCCCTCGACGGAAGGAGCCTGTTGTCAATAGGCACCTCTCCTAATGTCTGCGGCCTGGGGTCAACACCCGGGCCAGCCGCCGGGGCGCCACAGTAGTATGCCACGTGCGATCCTGTGGCGCCCCACTCAAAGGCGGGGAAGGCGGACCGTGGGGTTTTAGCCGGTAGGAGTCCGGCATAACCACACCGCCACCCCGTGGCGGATCCAACCATGAGGTTTTCCCCACAAAAAAAAGGGATCGCACATGGCATACTAATGTGACGCCCCGGCGGCCTTGGTATAAGTACCTATAACCTACCAAGTCCTATCCAGTGGTTATCCGATTTCGGAAACATATTCCAAGTCTTTCCGATATTGATGTGGACCAACTCGGTAGGCCCTTAAAACACAATTGTTGCTATATTTACGTTATACAAACAACTTTTTTTTTCATTACATTATAGGCAAGTATTTGATCTCGATCTCACCTGATGGTAAGTGACGATGAGATCTACGATGGAGCATACTTGCCTAGAAGGTACCTCTTCACTCTCGACTGACATTTTGCATGCATCAAGAAAAATATGTATAACTAGCTGCGCCCCGCGGTGTTAACTGCGATTGAAAAGTATGTCCTTTATCTCTTACCCCTTTAGGCCTGCAGCGCCCACAAGGGGGCATTATCGCCCACTGTGGGAAAGGCTGATCTACTTGTTCTCTTGAGTTTAGTCATTTTAGTTCAGTGTGCCATCAGAATTAGCACCAATAAGTAGCTGTTAAATAAAACTACATATGATTTTTTTTAAATTTTTATTCTAACCAAACTTTGGTTCTACATTATCGACTCCATATTATCGACTCTACGCTTCCCTTGTACAAATTCTCTATCCGCTTCGACTAGTATCCTCCCTATTGCCTTAATAAGTCTAACTTTGAACCTAGACATATTTGTGTGTTCATCATAATCTAGATTGTTTATGTCCCTTTCAATGTGATACTTAAGTGTGTTCCACAGCATTTCTCTCGCCTTCAATATGCACTCGGCTTGGCTGAAAAAAAAACGGTCTTAGCTAATACTAATCCTTATATAGACAGAAAAAAAATCACATAATACATAATAATACCAGCCCTTTTCGATGTCCCACTGCTGGGCACGGGCCTCCCCTCAATGCGAGGGGGGGACCATAGTCCACCACGCTGGCCCAGTGCGGGTTTGCGGACTTCACACATCTTTCGAGGGGTTCTCTCAGACATGCAGGTTTCCTCGCGATGTTTTCCTTCACCGTTTAGCAAGTGATAATCGTGGTTGAAAATGAGATTCGCACATGAAATCCAGATATCCCAGAGGGGCGAGCCGGGGTTTTGAACCTGCGATCGCCGTTACGGAGGCAAGCGTTCTACCAACTTGGCTATTCCATTACACATACCTAGTCGGAATATGTACTGCTAATCTATGTCTCGGCAACGACAATATTGTTGTTGCATTATTTTCAGCCTGTAACCAAATAATTAGGTGGTTAGCTATTACTAAATGTAGTATACAGTGTGGCTCAGAAAGGCCATACTATCCTGTCAACGCGCGCTTCTTTAGATCATTTGTGTTCATAATGAGAAGTCGGATTTTCGATATATCGATTAAAAAAAAACATAATAGAGATGGGCAATTAAGAAAAATAAATATCCAAATTGTAACACTATAATGATTACAAATATGCTAAAGTGGCGGCTTTAAATGTTAGTATATCCTTTCTGAATCACGCTGTATTTATTAGGTTTTATCTCTGTCTGGGACCGTACAGTTGGTGTGTTATGTCTGGCGATATCAATAAACTAGCTGTTACCCGCGACTTAGTCCGCGTGGTATTTAACAAAGACTCAACCGTTGGCAACAGCCTGCGACCTGCAGCCTTTGTGATATTAAGTCGTTGGCGGGGGTTTGGGGGGGGGGGGGAGTTCTAAAATTAAAGTAGCCTAAGTTACTCCTTGTTACATCAGCTATCTGCCAGTGAAAGTCCCGTCAAAATCGGTCCAGCCTTTTCAGAGATTAGCCTGAACAAACAGACAAACAGACAGACAAAAATTGTAAAATTTGTTGTTTTGGTATATGTACCGTGTATACATCCAAATGCACTTAGTAAAAAGCGGTTGTTTTAATATTACAAACAGACACTCCAATTTTATTTATTTGTAGTATATGTGTAGATGTTATCGACCGAAGATTCGTTTTTTTTTTTTTCATTACATTATAGGCAAGTATTTGATCTCGATCTCACCTGATGGTAAGTGACGATGAGATCTACGATGGAGCATACTTGCCTAGGTAGATGGCGGCAGTAGATCGGGTAGCAGATCTGACCCGCCATCCATGAATGGCAACACCGAGCATCATGCCGGAACACGGCTAGGCCGCTTGGCGACATGGCTTTGTTCAGTGGGTGGTGACTAGCCACGGCCGAAGCCTACCACCAGTAAAAAGTCGTTTAATATTTACCGATATTTCTTTTATCATATCGCCCATGCAGAATATGAATGCGGTGTGTGGAGGTATTAGCGATGTTTTATAGACGACCAGCGCTCTTCTTTCTGTGGAGTGGAAGCCTCCGACGTACGACAGCAGATTCGTTTTCGTCGTGCGTTTCGTGATACCGTAGTTAACGCTCTCCGTTGATATGTGTGCGCGATCGCCGGTACTGTGGACACAAAAAAAACTAAAATAATGAATACAGAGTGTTAGGGACATGGTAAAGGAAACTTTGGGTAGAGGTTGCACTTAAGGGGGAAGCTCAGGGTCAGGGCGCGAAATTCAAAATGTCAATGGTTTTTAGTTTTTTACGAAAAATTTGGACATCTTTACGATGTAATTTAGTGTTTTGCGATATTAGCATTCTGCATTGGATGTCTCAATGTAATAAGTTTGCTTAAAAAAGTACCTAATCCGATACAATACCATAAGGTTTGTAAAAACCGCTACTTTTACTAACTTCATGGTGTTGTATGATGTCCAAATTTTTCGTAAAAAAATAAAAACCATTGACATTTTGAATTTCGCGCCCTGACCCTGAGCTTCCCCCTTAATGCGTATAATAAAATTATAGAAATAATTTATTTCGAAAGTGATCGGTGAAAAATGTTGTAACTTTCATAGCATAGCTTTCATTGAGTGATGTCAACGCAATTACATTTTATAGGGTTTATGTTATCTCCATTAACCGGCTTCTTGAATAAACCGGTAATCATAATCGAAATAATCGGTTATTCGGTATAATAGTGGTAATCATCGAAATTAGTTTGTGTTTTAGTTCGCTTATTGACCCTATAACCAAAAACACACAAACTAATTTCAATCATTACCACAAACCGGTAACGAGTAAAATTGAAAAAAAAACCGGTAAAAAAGCAATGTGTAATTATTTCAGTTACCGGTTCATAAAGAATAAAGGGATAACTGGGTAGTACAAAAAGTCAGAAATTATACCAATTACCGGTTTTTTTAGAAAACCGGTAATGGCAGTTAATTCAACCGGTTACACCGGTTTCTTACCTAGTGAAGGTACCAACAACGGCGGCAAGTTTCCCCTTGGTCTTCACGTGTCTCCTGGTGACGATGAGCGAGTTGGCTGCGGAGAGCATGGCGGCGGCGGCCAGCTCGTCCACGCCGGAGAAGCGGCTTAGATCCTCGGCCTGGGTGTCTGAGGGGAGCAGGCCAGCCCGCAGCACTTGCTCCATGTGAAGCTTCGATAACGCTACAATGGAATTGATGACTCAGTCCATAAAATAGGACTTCGCATAGCAACACATCTATACATCTATACAAATAAATAAAATTGGAGTGTCTGTTTGTAATATTAAAATAACCGGTTTTTACTAAGTGCATTTGGATGTATACACGGTACATATACCATAACTTTTTTTTAAAATTTTGTCTGTCTGTTTGTCTGTCGGTTTGTTCCGGCTAATCTCTGAAATGGCTGGACCGATTTTGACGGGACTTTCACTGGCAGATAGCTGACGTAACAAGGAGTAAGTTAGGTTACTTTTATTTTAGAAAAAAATATTGGATCTCACGAAAAAAAATTAAAACCAATGTTGCAGCGCTGCGCCTTATTAAGTTTGATAGCAACAACCTGCAATGCGTCCCGCGGGCTCAGAACGCGCGAGCAGGCTGTTGCCAACGGTTGTCTTTGTTAAATACCACGCGGACGAAGTCGCGGGTAACAGCTAGTATAAAATAACAGTGTTAGCCATTTTTTTTTTTTATTTTTTTTTTATTACATTATAGGCAAGTATTTGATCTCTATCTCCGCTGATGGTAAGTGATGATGAGATCTACGATGGAGCATACTTGCCTAGGTAGGAAGGCGGCAGTAGATCGAGACGCCACATTCACCAGGCACATGCAGCGCAGCTGATCTGACCCGCCATCCATGAATGGCAACACCGAACATCATGCCGGAACACGGCTAGGCCGCTTGGCGACATGGCTTTGTTCAGTGGGTGGTGACTAGCCACGGCCGAAGCCTACCACCAGTAGAGTTGTCACCTGGTTGGCACCACCCAGGGTCACGTGTAGGGTATCTCGAGGGTATTTAATTCTCCTACGGACGAAGGTGACTCGACCCCAAAAATCAATATGTTGGTAGAACACTTGCCTCGGCAACGTGGATCGCAGGTTCAAACCTCCGCTCGCACCTCTGTGATTTCTAAATTTCATGTGCGAATCTCATATTCAATCACGATTATCACTTGCTAAACGGTGAAGGAAAACATCGCGAGGAAACCTACATGTGTGAGAATCTCTCAAAGGACTCGGGAAGTCCGCCAACCCGCACTGGTCCGACGTGGTGGACTACGGCCTAATCCCCCTCGCATTGAGGGGCGGCCTGTGCCCAGCGGTGGGACATTAAAAAAGGGCTGGAATTATTATATATAGGCTAGGAAGTAAGAATACTCACATCTGACGAAGTGCAGTCTGTCGGCCCGCAGTCCGTATCGCTCGCAGTACTCATCCACCCCCCTCCTGCCCCCCTCCTGTTGGGCATTTTCGAATTCCTCTTGTATGAAGTTCAGTGCGCTGTGGTCCGATGTCGCGCTATATTTGCGTTTAATTTCACGTATTTCTGTAAGAAATCGAGTCTTAAAGGCAGTGAAATGAGTATAAGGATACTAAAAAGACATTTATTTTATTGTTAAGGTATTACAAAGTCATTCCTTTTATTATTTGGGTACTATTAAGTCATGTCTTTCATTATTTTGGTAATATTAAGTCATGTCTTTCATTATTTGGGTAATATTAAGTCATGTCTTTTATTGCTTGGGTAATATTAAGTAATGTATTTTATAAGTCTTGTCTTTTATTATATGGCTAATATTAAGTCATGTCTTTTATTGTTTGGGTAATATTAAGTCATGGCTTTTATTGTATGGGTAATATTAAGTACTCCAAGGTTTGCAAAAACCGTTACTTTTACTAACTTTGGAGCATTGTATCGCTTTAGGTATTTTTTAAAGCGAAATTAATACATCGAGACATCCAATGCAGAATGCTAATATCGCAACAACTAAAATACACCAAATTTTTCATAAAAAAATTAAAACCATCGACATTTTGAATTTCGCGCCCTGACCTTGCGCTTCCACCTTAAATAAAATTACATACCGTTGCCATTCCAGCGACACACTATCGAGGTACCATTACGACTGTGACAGATTGGCTATTCCGCTAAAATTTTAATGTCTCATTTCAGTGTCAACGGTTGTGTGTCGACTGCTTGAAACGTGAGATAATTGCGCTTCCCCCTTAAATCCCCCTTAAAGCAGAGTTGGGCCCCTGAACGAGAGTTATGTCTTACCGTCTCGTCTGTCAGCCGCCGCATGGAACAGCTCCATGTTGTGGCCACACAGCGCCACGGTGTTGGCCACGGGCGCCATGTTGCCCATGATGGCGGAGTTCAGCACCGCCAAACCCAGTCGCGGGTGCAGAGTGAGAGACGACAGGATCCTGCCGAGACGGGTCAGTTGTTCCGTCGGTGTTAGGGCTCCTGGGTGACATGACATATAATTAACTACTTAGGTGTTACCCGCGCAAAAAAAATGGCGTTCCTTTGCGCTGTGAAAAATTTAAACAGTACTATCCCACGGGAACCATACATTTTACCGGGATATTAAAGCCTATGTGCTATTCCAGATTATAATCTATCTCTGTGCCAAATTTCATCCAGATCCGTTCAGACGTTCGGGCGTGATTGAGTAACAAACATCCATCCATCCAAACTTTCACATTTATTATATTAGTATAGATGATTAGTGTGTCGCGTAGAAGTGATCGCCAAGTATGTAGAACGCTTGCCTCGGTAACGAGGATCGAAGGTTCAAACCCCCGGCTCGCACTTTTGAGATTTCAAATGCGAATCTTATTTTCAACCACGATTATCACTTGCTACACGGTGAAGGAAAACATCGCGAGGAAACCTGCATGTCTGAGAGAGCCCCTCGAAAGATGTGTGAAGTCCACCAAGCCGCACTGGGCCAGCGTGGTGGACGATGGCCTAATCCCCCTCGAGACATATTATTAGTCTTACCCATATCAGTGAGGTCGTTCACCGCAAACTGTATGGCTTTATCGCTCGGCGGCTCAGGCAGTTGTGACAAAAAGTTAGCGATCTTATCTTCCGGCGCATAAGACTTACAATCCAATACCGTTTGTTCCAGTGGTATCCTGAAACAATGTGTTTTTATTAATACCGGCTCGGAATCGAATAGATGAGAAAATTAATTATTTTTATTTTTTTGTATTATTTTTTGAAGAAATTATTCCCATGTTTTAAGTTATTTTGGTGCTCGCGCGGAGACAAATTTAAAAAATTAAAGTTCATAAAATACGGCCTACCCGTTCTCGAGTTATAAATGGTGCAATAAATATATATATATATACTAGATGACCCGCTGTATTTCGTATCACCTATCCTTCTTCTAAGTCGTGACGCTCTTGTCAGAGCGGTCGTGGTCGTCATGTTTTGGTTTTGGGACTGGTGTTGCTTGCCTCACGAAGTCTCGCCATCTCTCCCTATTGGATGCCATCCAATAGGGAGAGATGATATGCAGGGGGCCACCTATCCTAACGACATTAAAACTCTCCCTTCGTCTGACGTTCGACAGACCAACTGATAGTAAGAAAAAATGAAGCACAATAAAGACTTGTTTTTCGTCCTCGCAACTTTTCCATATTTTCTCACCGTGTAAACCTTCCCTGGACTACGGCAAACATTTCAAGACCAAAATCAGCTAAATCGGCCCAGCCGTTCTCGAGTTTTAGCCAGACAATGAACAGCAATTGATTTTTATTATATAGATTTAAGTATTATTTTAGTATTTTTGAAGTAAATTTAAGTTGCTACCTATTATTGCTATTAATTACTTGACACGGGCCAAATATTTCAAGTGGAATAAGATGAATTACGACGTTCTTTCTTTCTTTATGCGTAAAAAAGTCAATTATATAATTTATTTGTCTATGATCTAGTGGATTTTACCTTAAAACCTCCGGGGTAGTGTGTGGCGCAAATTCAGTTTCCTTCTCTTTCGTGTACATTCTATAACAATGACCTGGAACAATAAAAAAAACATTATCTATGTAAAGAAAAAAACAAATATTGGAACAAAATTATGGAACGTTCTATAACTTTACTAGCTGCGCCCCGCGGTGTTACCCGCGATTAAAAATTATGTCCTTTTTATCTGGATAAAAAGTAGCCTATGTGCTATTCCAGACTATAATCTATCTCTGTGCCAAATTTCGTCCAGATCCGTTCAGCCGTTCTGGCGTGATTGAGTAACAAACATCCATCCATCCAAAATCGCATAAGAGTTTTGCTTTGCGCAGTACTATATGACGTTTGATAAAGTTATAAAACGTCTATAAATTTGGGGGAAAATGTTGTTCGTTCGTGAACGCATCACTTGAGAACGGCTGAACCGATTTAGCATTTTTTGTTTTTCTTCTTTTTTTAGGTTGGCAATAAGCTACCAAATAGTGCCATTTTTGCCAGTTTCCAGTAGTTCTTGATAATTGTGGATTATAATTTAATTAATAATCATGGATGGCGGGTCAGATCAGCTGCGCTGCATGTGCCTAGTGAATGTGGCGTCTCGATCTACTGCCGCCTTCCTACCTAGGCAAGTATGCTCCATCGTAGATCTCATCGTCACTTACCATCAGGTGAGATCGAGATCAAATACTTGCCTATAATGTAATAAAAAAAAAAAAAAAATTGTTATTGAATTATATGTACCCCTGATGAGAATGATAATGTTGATGACGATGATGAAATGAATCCCCCCCCCCCCTATCAGTAAAGCTGTGGATACTTTACTGGAAATTTACCAGACATCTCGGGAGAGCTTGAAAAGTCAAGTTATACTATTTTAATGCAATTTCCTTCACTCGTGCACTTGTTTATGAACACACAATGGTTAATATCCCACTAATATTACACATTGTTTATCAAAGAAACACATATTTTTTTTTGGAAAATACAACTGAATTGAGAACCTCCTCCTTTTTGAAGTCGGTTAAAAATACAATATAATTGACCACTTCACGGTTCAACATGCCGCCTAAAGTTTTTTTTTTATGTTCGTCATAGGCCGAATAAAATGGTTACCAAATGGGTGAAAGTATTTAGATGGCTGTCCGGAGAATTGAGAATTGGGGACGGGACAGCGATACAACTGTACGGTCCCAGACTAAGCAACGCATGTATTGTGGGTACCGTACAATTGGCTGGGGGCGATCCCGGTATTACATAACTTATATGGGAATTATATGTCCATGGCTCGGTTACTAACATTCGTGCGGAACACACGAAGTTCGTCTGTACCGGGAATTCGAACCAGGGTACCTCGGTACAGAAAGCAGGACTACCATTAACTGTCCGAATCAAGTCCTCAGAGGTATTTTTTTTATGGGGCTGGGCCCGTCACACACTCCCACCACTGCTACTCCTGTAAGCCAGGATCTACAGTGGTGTCCAATGAAGACACCGAGGTTTGACCCTCGGCGAGTCCCGGGATAAAGTTAATTGTTCTTCGGTAATATAGTGGTAAGTATCCCCCGCCTGTCCTCAGAGGTATATGTTGATTACCTGGCTGCACTCGTCCCGCCCGACCGGCTCTTTGTTTGGCCCCAGCCAATGACACCCAGACCGTTTCCAAACTCGCCGTACCTATAAAACAATGTATCGAATAAATATATTGACTGTATTTTTTTACCCGACAGCGCAAGAAGGAGGAAAAACGGAGCGATCCAGTATTACGTAATGCATTTTTTGGAGATTTTGCAACCAGTGGCGTAGCATAGGTCGTTAGCACCCGGTGCGGATTTCAAATTTGCCGCTCTCTTATTTTTGCTATTAATTATAAAAAATTTGGGGCGTGGGAACGACAACAAACAATGACGAAAAAACACTGAAATATATATTTTTTTTCATATCCTATTTTTTTTTCTCTAACCGCCACCTGTGAAATGCCGCCCCGGCAAAGTGCCGCCCGGTACTGACCGCACCCTCCCCCCATGCTACGCCACTGCGCTATAGCAGTATACCGTTCCCAACCAGATGGACCGATCAAGTACAGGACTCATCTTCAACCACATTCAGCTCGGTGGTCGGACGCCATGAACAGAGACCGATGGAGGCTAATCGTTCGATCCAAGTGTGGACTATCCAACGATGATCGCGATTCTCAGACATGAGGGACCGACCATAGAGAGTATACCGCTTCTGTATCACACTGTATAACTTACCCGTCCCCTCCTTAATCCTGTTCTCCTTGTGCGCGCCACTATCGATAACGTGAACTACATCGGGTATCGTTATCGACGTCTCGGCTACGTTCGTGGCCAACACTATCTTGCGTACGCCCGGCGGCGGTTTGCTGAACATCTTCGTTTGATCTGTTGTTGATAACCTATACGAGGTGCAATAATAATAGTGTAGAATATTTTAACAGGGCCAACAGGCAACAGTAGGTTATAAAGATAACAATCCCGAAGGAATAAATCTGTACTGGCAGTGGCGTAGCATAGGTCACTAGCACCCGGTGCGGATTTAAAATTTGCCGCCCTCTTATTTTAAAAATAAGTTTCCTAAATAATAGGTTATTTAGGAACCTGGCATCACCCATGCATAGAATATTATACCTGGATATATGGTAACAAAAAAATGACGAAAATAACACGAAATATATTTTTTTTAACATTTTTTTTTTTATATCTTATTTTTTTTTTCTCTATCCACCACCAGTAAATGCCGCCCGGTGCGAACCGCACCCTCCACCCATGTTACGCCACTGTATGCTGTACCAGAAATGCGAAATATTATTGGAAGTACTTAATAAGGTGAGTCTTTTGAAATGAGATGTATTTATTCGTTAGAGATATAGTTTGGTTTACATAAAGATTTGCAATTGCTTAGTGAAAATAGACTTTACTGTCTTATATTCAAGTTACAGGACTATGAATATTTTTAACTCACAATACGAATTGTATTTTAACGGATTTCAAAAATAGGGTGGAGATTCTTAATTCGGTTGTATTTTACATATGTTTGTTACCTCAGAACTCCGTCAATTGTGAACCGATTTGGAAAACTATTTTTTTTTTAAAAGAATATACTCCCAGATTATTCCACTAACTTCGCATTCGTCACATATTTGATGTAGGTAGACAAGTTAATTTTAAAATTAGTTTTTTTTTCAAAATGTTTTTTTTAATAGCTTACTTACCTAGAATGCACAGGCAATATTAAATGCGTTGATGACGTTCCAAAGTGTTCGTCCAATAATTGTTTAGTTTGCTTAATTTCAGCCCAGCCCGGGAGGAAAACTAGTATGGCGCCTTCCTTCTCTTTCGAGTCGATTGCTTTTATCAATTCTGTTACCTGGAAAAAATATAGCATAACATTATCACCTGTGTTTACTTGTTCCAAGATTAAGACGTTATATGTATTAAGAGTATGTGTGTGTGTGTATGAGTGAGAGTGACAGTGTGTGTGTGTGTATGAGTGAGAGTGACAGTGTGTGTGTGTATGAGTGAGAGTAACAGACTGTGTGTGTGTGTGTATGAGTGAGAGTGACAGTGTGTGTGTATGAGTGAGGGTGACAGTGTGTGTGTATGAGTGAGAGTAACAGAGAGAGAGTGTGTGTGTGTGTGTATGAGTGAGAGTGACAGTGTGTGTGTATGAGTGAGAGTGTGTGTGTGTGTGTGTGTGTATGAGTGAAAGAGAGAGTGTGTGTTTGTGTATGAGTGAGAGCGTGTGTTCGTGTGTGTGTATACCTCTTGGCAATACAGCTGTGGTCTTCCGTCTTCTTTCAAACAGTTCTCCATGGTGTTGCGTAATCGAATATTGAATTTCTTTTGTATATCTTGTAAGTATGAGACTTCGACCGGAAACGTTCTGCCGGGGACCTCCACTACAGGACACGAGTCGAAATATCTGATGACAGAAATAGGGTGGTACACAAATGTTCCAAAAAAATATATATTTTTGGCTGTAATATTGTGTCCAATTTACATATACTAAAATTCAATTCGAATTTTCTTCAAAAAATATAATTTCTTGATAAATCGCATTTTAATTAAAAGCCAAATAGACAATAATAATTTCTCTGTCTTCGTCTGTCTGTGTGTCGGTGTGTTTGTATGTATATATGGTCAATACCTGGTGAATACACCTGTATCGAGAGTCGCGCTCATAATAACGACACGCAGCTGAGGGTTGATATCGAGTGCCTTCTTCAGCAGGAGAAGTGTGACGTCAGTGTTGACGTCTCGCTCGTGCGCCTCGTCTATGAACACGTGCGAGCAGCCCGCGAGACCTGAGACACCATAGCATCAGAATTAATTGTGGCTTCTTTAATTATATAAATAAACTAGCTGTTACCCGCGACTTCATCCGCGTGGTATTTAACAAAGACTCAACCGTTGGCAACAGCCTGGTCGCGCGTTCTGAGCCCGCGGGACGCATTGCAGGTTGTTGCTATCAAACTTAATCAGGCGCTGCGCTGCAACATTGGTTTTATTTTTTTTCGTGAGATCCTATTTTTTTTATCTAAAATAAAAGTAGCCTAAGTTACTCCTTGTTACATCAGCTATCTGCCAGTGAAAGTCCCATCAAAATCGGTCCAGCCATTTCAGAGATTACCCGGAACAAACAGACAGACAGACAAAAATTTTAAAAAATGTTGTGTTGGTATAGGTACCGTGTATACATCCGAATGCACTTAGTAAAACGCGGTTATTTTAATATTACAAACAGACACTCCAATTTTATTTATTTGTATGTATGTATGTATAGATATCGCCATACGAACACATCAACAATACGGTCCTACATTAAGCAACGCTTGCGTTATAGGTACCGTACAATGGACAGAGGGCGAACTCAGTATATAATACTTATATGCATATCAAACATCCATGACTCGGGTACCCATCCATCATCCATCATCCATGATTCGTGCCCATCATACAAACCTTATCCCTACCAGGATTCGAACCCGGTACCCTCGGCGCAGAAAGCAGAATCACTACCACTGCGCTAATCACGCCGTCAATCAATCAATTATCGATCAATTGCTTGGTTTAGAATTGGAAAAGTTGACAAGCCAAGGGTTAGTTGGGTGCCCTTGCCTCATTCAAATCAATCAGCCGAAAGACGCCCACTGCTGGACATAGGGCTCCCCCAACGACTTCCACACATCACGGTCCTCCGCCACTCGCATCCACCGGCTTCCTGCTACGAGTGTAATATAATCGGTTGCCCCATTTCAAAACACTTAAATTATATCAGAAAAAAATTAAAGTTACCTACCCTACCCTATTGAAAAAAATGTGGTCTACGTCGGACACAAACGCGTCACGCGAAAACTACCTTAATTTGAGTGAAACAAAACAAAAACTCACCAGGATTATTCTGCAGTCTCCTAAGTAGAACACCCGAAGTGCAATAAAGCACAGAGCCGCCTGGCGGTCGCGGCGGCTTCGAGTGCAACCTTACTTGATATCCAATGGACTCTCCTACCTGTAAATTTATACAACAGTAGGTCCTATTTACAGCAGTGATAGCCAAGTGGGTAGAACGCTTACCCCGGTAACGAGGATAGCAGATTCAAACTCCGGCTCGCACCTCTGGGATTTCTGGATTTCATGTGCGAATCTCATTTTCATCCATGATTATCACTTGCTAAACGGTGAAGGAAAACATCGCGAGGAAACCTACATGGCTGAGAGACACCCTCGAAGGACGTGTGAGGTCCACCAACCTGCACTGGGCCAGCGTGGTGGACTATGGCCTAATCCCCCTCGCATTGAGGGGAGACCCGTGCCCAACAGTGGGAAGTAAAAAGGGCTGGTTTTATATATTTTTATAGGTACTGTTACCACACACGACAATAAACGTCGCGAACTCAGGACGTCTTGGAATATCCTCAGAAGAGAAAACCTCCATTTGTAACACAGCCGACTGTGACGAGATAAAATGTGGGATACATAAAATTTGTCTCTTTCCCTCGTATGAATTACGGAAGGGAGGGAGCGACTCGGTGCGACATTATACGTGACAATGGTTTTGTTTCGACCCCCGTGCTAGCCCTTCTGAGGAGAAGGACCACGGTGGGGTTTTTTCATTAGGAGTCCGACATAACCCGCTTGCCTCCCCAGGACTTGTGGGGTGGAAGCCAAGAGGAGTTCCCCAAGAAAAAAAAATTAAAAAAGTCTTCATGCCTATTATCGCAGAAGGGGTAGGCAGAGGCGCACCCACATTTGTCGATGGTATTTTGGCCCCAATGGAGCGAACCTATTGCCATTATACCAGGGTCATTTCTTCTCGATATGAGGAGCTAGGCCATAGTCCATCACGCTGGCCCAGCGCTGTTTCGTGAACTTGAAACTACTTTCAATGTACGCTCAGGATTCCAATGAATGCCTTCACCGTTTAGCATGTGATAATCATGATTGAAAATGGGATTCGCATATTAAGAAAGGTCCGACATGGGGTTTGAGAACGTGTAAGCAAGCAGGAACTACTAATGTAATCGTAACATCAATGAGAAAGTATGCTGTCACTTTCATTCATATACATAAACGCGTGTGTGTGAGCGAGACGCAGTGGCGTAGCATAGGTCATTAGCATCCAGTGCGGATTTCAAATTTGCCGCCCTCTTATTATTGCTATTCACTATGAAAAATTTGGGGCATGGTAACGACAAACAAAATGACGAAAAAAACACTGAAAGATTTTTTTTTTTCATATCTTAATTTATTTTTCTCTTACCACCACCACCTGTGAAATGCCGCCCCCGGCAAAGTGACGCCCGGTGCGGACCGCACCGTCCACCCACCACGCTACGCCACTGGCGAGACGATTAAAAAACAAGAGCTCGATACCTACGTCTTCCCCCAACTCGCTCGCGACCCTCTCGGCGAGTCCGATCGCCGCAACCCGCCGCGGTTGGGACACGATCGCTGCGGTTCGGGAGCCGCAGCACCGCAGTATCTGGGCGGGGGCGCGGGTTGACTTGCCGCACCCGGCCGCGCCAACCAGCACCGTCACCCGCGACTCACAGATGGTCGATGTTATTTGGGCGCTGGGAATATTTTTATTCTTATGCTGTGTCCCCAGTAGGCAAACTGTTAGCGGCCGACTGAGTTTGCGGCGTATCGGTTTAGTACGCCCTTCCATATATTTGAAATGGAGTGTTCACAGATTGCTAGTTTGCGCTCACTCTACGCAGTTTGCAGCGCTTCGCTCGCCGACTGATTCAGTGAGCGGCCGACTCACAGCAAAACCGGTTCCAGTCGGCGGCGGCGATATACTTGTTCGCCGGGCGTAGTGAGTCCGTTTGCCGCAACCTGTCATGTGGACAGTTGGAAAGAAGCTATTGACGTGTCCGGACGTGTTTTTTTGCATCGCTTACATAACTAATCTCTACGCACATAGCACATATAATACCCATCGTGACCAACACAACCACTCCCTTCGTACAACAATAGTAAAGTTAAAATTCTGTCAGTCGACCTAAATAAGCGGCTTGCTTGCGACGCACGCAAATTGATCTGAGTTTGCACTTAACTCGAATTTCAGTTCGCCACAAATTTGCGGCTCACTCAGTCGGCCGCCAACAGTTTGCCTACTGGCGACACAGCCTTTTGTTTTGTTGCCAATATCGCGAAAAACTAAATTACATCGTAAAGGTGTTCAAATTTTTCGTAAAAATTCAAACCATTGACATTTGGAATTTCGCGCCCTGACCTAGCGCTTCCACCTTAATAGACACACTGAAAAAGTTACGCATCCAAGCTCATCCAACCCACTTCCCGCATCAAGAAGGTCACGATCGCTAATGTCAAGGTCACATTGCGGCGTCCGAGGTCGCGTTACGAGGTCGCGCGCGCGGATCGAGGTCGCGAGGTCACTATTGTGGGTTACGGGACCGATGTGGAGTATAAACTGGGACGGGAAGTGACACAAGGTTATTCTGTACGACTCGGACGGTCGAGGTCGTATTTGTGGCAATGTGTTACTGACGATGGTTTTGACTAGCGGGTGTGGGTTCGACTCCCGTCGGGGCTAAATTATGACGAAGGAATAATGTAGACGGTGTGCCGCAAACAACGTGTTGAAGCACAATAATCGAAATTGCGTGTACAAGGAAAATTTAATAAAAAAAAATGGTGATTTTTTTTTTCGTAAATATTCATTGTGTGTTCGATTATGAATCGATTGTTTTAGCAGACTTGGGGCCCAGGATGGTTGCTGCAAAGCAGCCGAAGCGCCGGGAACGTAAAAACATAAAGTAAACGCGATAAAATTAGAAAAAAAAATTAGTATGAATGTTGTCTATAGCATTACAACTCACCTATAATTGTCGATGGGCAATGGGGTGAGGTCGTCATCGTAATTCTGAAACTTCAGTTTCAGGGAGCGCTCTCGTCGTTCAAGGGTGGCGGGTGGCGGGGGTGTTATGTGCCTGCCGTATACAGGGTGTATACGTTGCTTCAATTCTGTATACATACAAAGAAATATTAAAAAAAAAGAAAAAAATTAAAAGCAAAAAATTATATAATCTAAATATCTATCTAGTCTAACGTAATCTATATAATAAAAATCAATTGCTGTTCGTTTGTCTCGCTAAAACTCGCGAACGGCTGGGCCGATTTAGCTGATTTTGGTCTTGAAATCTTTGCCGTAGTCCAGGAAAGGTTTACACGGTGAGAAAATATGGAAAAGTTGCGAGGACGAAAAATAAGTATTTTTGTGCTTTATTTTTTCTTACTGTCAGTTGGTCTGTCGAACGTCAGACGAAGGGAGAGTTTTAATGTCGTTAGGATAGGTGATACGAAGTACAGTGGGTAATCTAGTCTAATATATTTGAGTCGGTATTAAACTTTTATAAAATAACTATCTGTTGCCCGCGACTTCGTCCACGTGGTATTTAACAAAGACTCAGCCGTTGGCAACAGCCTGCTCGCGTTCTGAGCCCGCGGGACGCTTCGCAGATTGTTGCTATCAAACTTTAATCAGGCGCAGCGCTGCAACATTGGTTTTAATTTTTTTTCGAGACATCCATTTTTTTTTCTAAAATAAAAGTAGCCTATGTTACTCCTTGTTACATCAGCTATCTGCCAGTGAAATTCCCGTCAAAATCGGTCCAGCCATTTCAGATATTACCCGGAACAAACAGACAGACAGACAGACAGACAGACAGACAGACAGACAGACGGACGGACAGACAATTTTTTTTTAAAATAGTTGTTTCGGTATAGGTAACGTGTATACATCCAAATGCACTTAGTAAAAAGCGGTTATTTTAATATTACAAACAGACACTCCAATTTTATTTATATGTATGTATAGACTAGCTGTCCCGGCGAACTTCGTACCGCCTCAGCATCAAATGTTTGAGAAAACTAATCACCGATTATTATTTATTGTTTGCATTTTTTCCTGTTTTAATAGTTATTCTGCTATTCAGGACGGAGATCAAATCAACAAATCAAAGATAAAAAAAACCGGCCCATCCGTTTTTGAGTTACAAACGGTGTAATTAACACGACTTTGTTTTATATATAGAAAAAAAAAACAGAAAATAAGATTGACAACCACTTGCCTGTAATATCTGCTTCATCATCAATGTCAATTTCATTTTCTATGCAATCATCTGTAAAATTAAAAAGATATTAGCACAGAATCGGGGTTTACTTAGCTTACCACTTACCACGGAACCCTAAAAACCATTTAGTGCAGCAGTGCTATTCTGAAAAAGCTTAATTCATCTCGCAAGTCATACTCAGGATATGGCGAGGCGAATTTTGTTTCAGAATACCAAATCCTATCTACTATATAAAAATAAGTCGGGTTTTCCTTCCTGACGCTATAACTCCAGAACGCACGAACCGATTTCCACGGTTTTGCATTCGTTGGAAAGGTCTCGGGCTCCGTGAGGTTTATAGCAAAGAAAATTCAGGAAAAACCAAACGAAATGTTACATAAAACGAAGCCATCTGGTGGCGAAACGGAGTTCGCTGGGTTTGCTAGTTAAATATAAAAGTCTCAATATTCCATTTCATTCCATCGTCACTTAGTGGCGCTAGGAAGGCCGTAGCCAGGAATTATCTTGGGGGGGGGGGGGGGGGGCCCCCCCCCCCCGCCACTGTGTGTGACTCCTATTCTACCTAACCATCTCACCGCAGATTCACACGTGATTACGTTACGTACGTATTACGTAATCACGTGTGAATCTGCGGTGAGATGGTTAGGTAGAATAGGAGTCACACACAGTGGCGGGGGGGGGGGGGCCCCCCCCGCCCCCCCCAAGATAATTCCTGGCTACGGCCTTCCTAGCGCCACTAAGTCTACTATATAAAAATAAGTCGGGTTTTCCTTCCTGACGCTATAACTCCAGAACGCACGAACCGATTTCCACGGTTTTGCATTCGTTGGAAAGGTCTCGGGCTCCGTGAGGTTTATAGCAAAGAAAATTCCTGGTTTTTCCTGAATTTTCTTTGCTATAAACCTCACGGAGCCCGAGACCTTTCCAACGAATGCAAAACCGTGGAAATCGGTTCGTGCGTTCTGGAGTTATAGCGTCAGGAAGGAAAACCCGACTTATTTTTATATAGTAGATTACGTTTCAACAACAACATACCGACATAAACAATTAAATCAAAACATAGTTGAGTAATATAGTTTTGCCACAGATGTCACTACTGGTACCATCCATATTAAAAAAATATATGAATTACTGCTACGCGCGAAATTCAAATTCCTACTAAAATCCACAACGTTATTTTACCGTCATCAATGGTGGTTACAATTTTGCAAATGAACATTTCAGCATGGCATAGCATAGCATAGCTACAGTAATTTTACCGTCATCAATGGTAGAATCTCTGGTCAGGGCTGCCGGAGAGTTCATAATTTTATGTGTGGCTTCCTTGAACGTCGCTTCGTAGATATCCTCTAAAACAGTACGAAATCGTTTTATTTACAACCCTAGTTGTAACATAATGTGTGATTACTAAATCACATATTCTTCTATATAAGGTGTAACAAAAATAGTGTAAAATATTATCAGATGAATCAGTAAGTTATATGGATCACGTTGATGCAATGCATAAAATAATTGTGTAAATGATTTTTTTTTAATACGAAACAATACGATTGGCCGTGCTCTCAGTACATGTCATTTTTTAATGTCTTATAATTTGATTTATTTCATTGGGAAGTGTTATCTGTTTAACCGACTTCAAAAAGGAGTAGGTTCTCAACTCTGTTGTATTTCATAACCTACCCTTGGGCCTGTTAAAATATTTTACACTATTATTGTTGTACATTTAAAAAACTCAACAGGTCGATAAATGTGCACTAGTTCATACTATACGAAATTAGTATTTTTGTATCAATATGAAAAAAAACTAGAGATAGGATTGTTTATGTAATTTGGCTATGGGGGTCTGAGGTATCAGTTCATTTGGGAAATTGGCTCTTGCCCAAAATAGTTTGAGAAACCCTGGGCTAGACCTACAAAAACGGCTAGATTTAATATTGGAACAATTGTAACGTGAATATTGGACAAAATAAGATAGAATAGATGTTATTAATTTTGAATTTTACGTAACGCAATTTTTGGAGATTTTTGACCCCCCCCCCCCCCCCCCCATGTAGTAGTAAAAACCGTAGTAAAACCATACATCTCTACGCGACCGTTCTGAAGGATTAAAACAATGTTACGTAACGCATAGTTCAAACCCCCCTACCGCCCCTGTGACGCACCGTAACGTTTCAGAAGACTCCCCCCCCCCAATCCCAAATTCGTTACGTAATACTTGAACGCTCCCTAGCGTGTCATGTGCTGACATACGTTTGGCTCAGCATTGGCTGATGGTAAACGTATCTCTTTATATCAAAACAAACCTACTTATCCCATTTGTATATTCATCCCACACTCTATCCACTCTCTCCATAGACTTCTCACTGATGCTTATATGCAACGGTTCATTGAGTGTGCTCTGCAATTCGGTTAATACTGTCTTTTTGTATATCGGTGAGCCGGTCGCGTCTATTCTATTGTTAATGTACAGCCAATGGAGGGCTTGGATCGATGCCTTCTCCGCCGCTTGGCGTTTTGATATTGATGTGCTGGAAAAAAATAAATATTGTCAGATAAAATATATATTGTCAGAAAAAAAAGAATGATTTTAAAAAACGGCCCACCCATTTTTTAGTTATGAATGGTGTAACTAACACGGGTCTGTTTTATATATATTATAATATCTGTCCAGAAAAAACTCCTGGAAGTTGAAGACCAAGTCTATTGAAAACTAAATGGATCATCACCTTTCAAATTTAATCTTCTCCGGCCACACAAATGTATAAGTGCAGGTCCAATCGTTAACCAGTGCCTTTTTCCTGCCTTTCGGGGCGACCACATTCTGTTTGAAGTGAACCTCGAATATTTTATCTGGAGTCTTGCTTAATAAATTATGTAGTGTGACCCTCGGTACGGGAAATATGTCTGTTATTTTCTTTAATTCTGTAAATAAGGTGAAAATATTGAAACACCAGATTACCAAAAATAATCATTGATTTTGTTCTTCTGCTCTACCCTTAATGATAATAGCATGACTTGACAATCTGATTAGCGCAGTTGGTAGAGACGTTGCTCTCTGTGCCGAGGGTCCTGGGTTCGAATCCTTGGTAGGGACAATCCTTGTGTGATGAGCATGAATGTTTATACTTGTGTCATGGATGTATAATATCTATATAAGTACCTATTATATACTGAGTTCGCTCTCAGTCCATTGTATGGGACTCATAATACAAGCATTGCTTCGTGAGGCATTAAAAAAAAAAAGATTATATACTAATAGTAAAAACCCTATTGAAATTGATTCCGTAGTTTTTCCATGTGCTTGAACAAATTGATAGACAAGAACATCAACAATATATATATTTTTATAGCATCTTGTCCCACTTCTGTGCAATGGCCAGTATTGATCATCACTTTTAGTTTTATAACAGTATAAATAATAAGATATTGACAAACAAACATACTAATTACACTATCAGCAAAGCAAACAATGCAGTTATATATTTTTTTCACAGGTTATATAACACATTTTTACCCCTCTATGGTTCTATTTCGTTTGATCTATATTTTTAGGGATAGTATATTGGCAATCTGTGTGAATTCATACTAACATGGCCCACTCACCTTTCCCATGTTGTACACTCAATTCTGATATATCTCCATCTAATAAGCCCTTTGAGTAAGTTTTTCTATGTAGTTTATTAATGCCGCTGATGTTGCTGCCATTGAGTTTGTGCAAGGAATGTTTATATTCTGAACACACTGCTATTCCTGAAAAAAAAAAGCATTATATTACAGATTGAAATAAAACTAATTTTAAGAATTTTATCGCTGTTTATTTTTGATTTTACGTTCCCGACGTTTCGGCTGCTTTACAGCAACCATGGTCACGGGAGGACTGAGGTGGTTGACGTCCGTTGAATCAAAAATAAACCGCGATAAAATTCTTAAAATTAGTTTTATTTCAATGTGTAGTATTCGCGTAAATATAAGAAATGAATATTATATTACAGTTTTTTTTTTAATAAAAAAATAATAATTTGTGGACTTTCAAACCTCTGTTTACACCTATGGGTTTATCATTCTATATATTGTGTGAATCTCATATTAAGTCATGATTATGACTTGATGTTCAATTGGATCTAAATTATACTTTGTTGGACCTAGGTATAGCTACAGGTTAGGATTTTAGAACTGCTAGGCCGTCGTTGCGACTTCTAGGTCTGCAAAGCAAGGGATATGATGCAAGAAGTATATTTTAACCCTAAATTTTGGTTTACTATTTAAGTATTACACAATGTTGAATTCACGACACTTACAGATTGAAATTATGAATGAAAAACTTACCACTATAGTTTGCATATCTCGATATATGGTTCGCAATAGCATTATTTATTAGCTGTTTCCTCCACAAATACACCCGAGACACAAGACTTTTGCAAATAAACATTGTTTGGAATTAAAACTAGAAAAGGTTAGGTTGTTTTTATTTTAGGTTATAGATTGGTAACTGTATACCGCATGCTTTATACACGATTAAATTATTTATTTGTCAGTGAAGAGTGAACTTTCAGCCTGAACTCCCTGTAGGATTTTATAAAAAAAAAACTACGTAATACAATCGAAGAAATTCATTTTCCGAATTTTCCCCGGGAGGGAATAGACAAGTCTGTCTGTAGACAGGTGACAGATAATCTTACCCATCCGATCCGACCGAAGTGTCAGACAGACTGCCAGTCCAGTGACTCATGTCACCCATGACGCAGTGTCACTGCCTTTTCCGAACGTAATTTTATGTAGTGTTCAGAAATAAAGTAGCCAATAATAATTCGTTGTGAAATGCGTAAAATGAAAGTTTGGTTTAAATATGCATACAAAATGTTTTTAATAATCAATATTGCTATTTTTATATGTATAGAGTGAGTTTAAAATATGTGTGTCGAGTATTCGATGACGCTAAAATACGCACTACACATTGCAGTAGCTAGTATAAATAGTACATTATTACAGTAGGTACTATAAATATAATGTACTGTAATAATATGTTGTGTATTCAGAGTGTTTAGTATACCTACAGTAGGTATATAAGTTATATAATTAACAACTAAGCGCCTGCATCGAAATAAAAGCAATCAATTTGTTCTACAAAACAAAATTGAAATATTTTTCTTTCTCAAATAATTATTTATCTCCTCGCATTGCCTTCACTCTTGTACCTTTGTAAATACAATAGTTAATATCCTTTTAATATTACACATTATATATCAAAGCAAAACAATTTTCAGAAAATAAAAAAAGTGACGTCTTCACCGTTCAAATTCCGGCCAAAAAGTCCGATATATTATATATTACCTAATAAAAACCCCATTTAAGATAGTAAATAAAATTATGCACACTTTATTATTATTATATCTAACATTTTTAAAAGGCAAGTGCGAATTCTTAAAAATAATCGTGACCTCAGAAAAAAAAATGTAAAACCAGACACGGTGCTATATCTACCGCAGAGTAGGTACCTAATAAAAACTCGAAATACGCGGCCATTACGTAAATGCGATCGCGACTGAAACGCACGAATGTTGTTAATATTTTTTTAATATGAAAATCAATTAGGCAACTCATATTCCGATATGCATTTAGTGTGCCTACGTTTGTAGCTGCTATACTTGACTCATTATTGATAACGATAATGGCCTGACTCATAAACATAATGTCATAAGTCATAAGGATAATAAATATTAAACCAACAAACACTGTACATATTCCCCAAACAAAGAATGACGTCAATTCGTATTTAAATATTCCTTGGACGTTTTGCACTTCAATGACGAACATCAAAACAAATAACTCAGCCAGTTTGACAAGTTTTTGCCTATGTTCGGATAGCACACGAACAGGTAACAAGTGTCCACAACTCGACAAGTTAGCAAGTTGGCAAATTTCCATACATTAATTCTTGCTACTTGGTTACTTGTTTGAATTTTGTACTGTGCTCGTGTGAGCTAGGCATAAATCACATGGCACAACACCAAACACCTGGCAATGTTATTAAAATTAAGAGAAGCATTAAAAAAAATAACATCAACATAGGAAACTTGTTATAAATTACACATAATATCTGGCAATATCATACTTATGAACATACAATTTTTGCGATTCAATTCAAATGAGACATTATCAGCAATATCCGCAAATTCAAAAACGATTGCGAATGCAACTTAATTACACAATGAACACGCACGACCTTTAACAACACTCTTAAAACTAATAAACAGTAGGTTTTGAATAAATACCACTGAAAATAACAGTTGTCGTTGTTTTTTCCATAATAAAGTATACAAACGGCCGGTTCGCATGGAAGTATGGCGCCGATATTCTGTCGGAGAAAGTGGCCGTTGTGGCCGCTGAAGCGACGGTGCCCGATTCCGTTACTTCTATGTCAGCCGTGTGAACTATGGCCGACACGAAAATGCTATCCTTGGTCACACGCTGGAAGCTGGCCAGGTCCGGTTGGAAGATATCATATACGCCCATATCGTTGAGCGGTTTGTTCAACACCAAATTCGTGCTGATATGAAAACGGGGCAACTTAACATCCACATCCTCCATACCGAACGATTCCACATCGTCCTGGAGCTTTTTAAATATATCTTTCAACGTCACTTGAGCGAAATTCTTGTAAATGTCCGCAATCTTCACTGTAGGGTACGGCAGGACGATGAGCATTGAATATTTGCCGTCAGTACCGTAGGGCAGTTCGACAACGAAAGATCTCAAGGGTTGTATGTTGGAGAAAGCGAATTGTCCTTTCTGGAACATCATGTTAACATTACCGATAACTTTTTTGTCTTCATCGTAGAAAGGTTCGACTAGCGTGTCGGTGGTGTTGAACGGCGATTTCCACAATCCCTTGAAGGAAATCACGTTGGATAGTATCATTCGTGCCTCACGAAAATCGTCGGAACGCAACACATTCTTCACTCGCCCCCCCGATTTCTCAATGAAATTGTTCGCGTCCACGACCGATTGGGGATCGTTGAAATCTAGAACCTTCAACGACGCACCGAATTCATTCTGTATGTTCCCTCTGAACTCTGGGTATATGGAGAAGTTGTTGTCGAGGAACACGAAGTTGTTGCTCGTCAAACTTACTTCTTTGTTCGTTTGCAACACCACCCTGGTTAAGTCTTTGTAGCCTTTTATCAATGTCGTTTGACTCTTCGGCAAGATGAATGCTCTGCTTAATTGATTGTAGCTGTTGCCGGATGCACCAAGGGCGATGCCCGTCATCAACGTCCATATACCGAAGGGTGATATTACAACGTGGCCGTCTGTCTCCAACTGCGTGTAGTACAACAGTTCTATACTAAAATTCCGTGGTCGTTCGCTGAAATCCACTTGGCAGTAACACGTACTGACAAATAACAACACTAGACCGATTTGTTTCATTGTGCTCGCGGTGGTGTCTCGTTGTGTACTGAGCGTTTATAATGGCAAACGGGAATTGTGACTAATTTATACACATTTATGTATATCACGTACGTCGAATCGATTTTAAACTCAACACGTTTATTTTATGGTTCAGTTTCGTGGATACGAAGTTGGTCGCTTATAGAAACTTGTATTGGAGTGGAATGGAACCGGTATTCTTAATGATTTTGCGAGATTGTTTTGCGGTAAGCTTGAATTGTGAACGTGTTGTCCGTACACACTGATAGTATGAAGCGCCACAAACTTATAGCTGCGGGTGGCCGAAAATAGAACTAGCGTTTCCAACAATAAAATGTTATGTCTTTGACAGTTTTGTAAAGAGAGTAGCGACGTATTAAACTGAATAGATAAAGTGGTGTGCCATATATATATGTACTTAATGTCAGGAAGGTTACGGATGATATCTGCAATCGTCATTGGCTTATTATTGCACATTTATTATCATCACCTAGCCGAGTAAGAAGCCACATCAAGCGCGAGATTATTGGTAAGCTAACCGTATACTTTATAGTCTACCGTATTTAGACGTTTTGTATGGAGAATTGAACAGCGCCTCTAGCGGACGGTATTTGAAACATGCAATTCTCCATACGGTATACTATAAAGTGTAAGGTTAATTTACGAATAATCTCGCACTCGACGTGGTTTACTATCAGCAAACTACAGTTCTAGTGTGAGTTTTTTTAAACGTTTTTTTTTTTTATTACATTATAGGCAAGTATTTGATCTCGATCTCACCTGATGGTAAGTGATGATGAGATCTACGATGGAGCATACTTGCCTAGGTAGGAAGGCGGCAGTAGATCGAGACGCTACATTCACTAGGCACATGCAGCGCAGCTGATCTGACCCGCCATCCATGAATGGCAACACCGAACATCATGCCGGAACACGGCTAGGCCGCTTGGCGACATGGCTTTGTTCAGTGGGTGGTGACTAACCACGGCCGAAGCCTACCACCAGTAAAACGTGTTTTTACTACATGGTCTTCGTATTATATATAACAAACGTGAACTGTGCTTTGAGCTGATGGTAGTTTTTTATTTACTTACCAACAACTTTCAATTCTCCATACAAAGTGGATACATACGTATACTACATAGGTTAGCCTACGAACAAACTCGTACTGGGCGCCGTGTGTTCTGCTGATAGATAGGTAGGTAGTACAATATTTTTAGTATGTAGGTAGGCAGGTATAATAAATACAGTATGTCAGGGGCATGGTGACTAAAACTTTGGATAAAGGTTACTCTTAAGGTGGAAGTTCAGATCAGGGCGCGAAATTCAAAATGTCAATGGTTTTTATTTTTTTACGAAAAATTTGGATATCTTTACGATAGATAGATACTAACTTTACGTCGAGACATACATACAATGCAGAATGCTAATATCGCAAAAAACTAAATTACATCGTTAAGATGTCCAAATTTTTCGTAAAAAAATAAAAACTATTGATATTTTGAATTTCGCGCCCTGACCTAGCGCTTCCACCTTAATGCCTTTAACAAAACTATACAAATCATATATGTTGTCAGTCACGGTTTACAAATGCTATTAGTTTTGAGTGAGCAATGTATCGTAACCACGTGATCACTACACAACACCCCGCGCGACACACGACTCGTGCGAGTGACGAGCGCGCCCGAGCGTATCCCATTTTGATTTACATTGCAATTTTAGTCTAACTTAGTATTATTTTGTTTTTATATTAAAAATTTCGTTGATATAGACACATACTTTGATGTCATGCTATAATTCAGACTGTTACAAACATTCAAAAATAAAGAGGCAAGGGGCAAGTTGAGGAGTCGGGCCGATTTGTTGGCGGTTAGGTCGCCTCAACTCATAATATCATAGATTGACTCTATACATATTATATTGGCGCGAGGATCGATCAAGTTTAGATTGGATAGGCGCGGTTGGTTTCTTGGAGTCACGCACGCTGTTGACCCCACAAATCGGCCCTACAGATTGGGAACCAAGTTGTACCGTTCGTAGATGCATTCATACTATATTATTTGGGGCACAACGATAAAGACAATGAAGTGAGAACAAAAGTTTATTTAAAATGTGAACTTTCTAGTAACAGCACGTCAAGTGCGAGCTAACTGTATACTTTATAGTCTACCGTATTTAGACATTTTGTATGGATTATTGAAAAGCGCCTCTAGCGGACGGTATTTAAAACTTTAAATTCTCCATACTAAATGTCTAAATACGGTAGACTATAAAGTATACGGTTAGCTTACGTATAATCTCGAACTTGACGTACAGCACACAATTCTAACTAAGTAACTGGGCCCCAAGGCTGATAACACAATCGATTCATAATCGAACAGCAACCGCAAAGTATTTTTTTTATTTTTTTTATTAAATTATAGGCAAGTATTTGATCTCGATCTCACCTGATGGTAAGTGATGATGAGATTTACGATGGAGTATACTTGCCTGGGTAGGAAGGCGGCAGTAGATCGAGACGCTACATTCACTAGGCACATGCAGCGCAGCTGATCTGACCCGCCATCCATGAATGGCAACACCGAACATCATGCCGGAACACGGCTAGGCCGCTTGGCGACATGGCTTTGTTCAGTGGGTGGTGACTAACCACGGCCGAAGCCTACCACCAGTAGAGTTGTCACCTAGTTGGCACCACCCATGGTCACGTGTAGGTTAGGTTAGGTCTTGTACAGTAGTGATGTCGCAGAGGGAGGCAGTGGAGCGTGCGCGGGAGGACGACCCTCTCGCAGCGCCGCTCCGTAGGCGAAGAAGAGGTGGGAGAAGGTGGCGGTACGATCGTCGTTTTCCCCCGCCTGGTGGTGAATAGCGGGAGACGGGCGCGGGGGCGCCTTCTCCCGCACTGCACTATCCACCACTCCCGTCGGGTGGGAATGGCCGAGCACTCGCGGTCGTTCCCAGGCCCCTCCTTTTTCACAGGGAGGGGCGTGAAGGCCCCGCTGTAAAGGCGGGCGGTCGTCGGCGGGGGACTGGATGTAAAGGCTCTGCCGGTTTCCCAGTCCTCCTCCTCATAGACGATGCGGTAGTGCCGGGGGGGTTTTAGCCGGTAGGAGTCCGGCATAACCCGCGCCGCGCCCCGCGCGGCCGGGTACCCATGAGGATTTCCCCCCCGAAAACAAAAAAAAAAAAGGTCGTGTACAGTAACTGCCACTTTTGACAGATATTGTATGGGATATATGTGAAAAGTGACAGTTACTATGCGGTTGGTGTTCGATTTTGAATCGATTGTGTTAGCAGACTTGGGGCCCAGTGTGAAAGCTTCTCTGCATACGCAGAATCCGACTGCAGTCTTGGGTTTTTGCGACGATTTGTCATCGACTGTGATAACTAAGTATATACAAGGGAACCCCTATCGACCTTTGGCAACGGATCATGGATAATTTGTGATGATAACGGGGTTTTTTAGAGACGCATTTATTTGACAAAATTTTTTTTACCGACTTCAAAAAAAAGGAGGAGGTTCTCAATTCGGTTGTATTTTTTTATTTTTTTTATGTTTGTTACCTCAGATCTCCGTCATTTATGAACCGATTTGGAAAATTATTTTTTTATATGAATGGATATGCTTACAGACTGGTCCCATTTTTTTCAAAAAATTGTTCTGATCATGGGATCCATGAGGAATTGAGAGGACTCCTCAAATTTTATAGGCAAACCTATAGCAATTTTGGTATTTTCATCAAGAAGTCAAGCATTTGCATTCAGAAATTATCATTTGCTGAAGTGAAAGTGATGAAGAAGACCACAAATGGCCACCGGTCGGCGCCAAATAAACAACCAACGAAGAATAGCAAAAGTATACTCCAGTAACGAGATGCGCGGACCAATTTGTAGGTATAGTCTTTGGCGCAGACCGGCAATACTCGACTCACTAGTTTGTTTGGCACCGACTTCAGATTAGTTAAATTTTTGATTTAGTTAAACAAGTTAGATTTCAAGATTAGATTATTTTTGGCTTTTTAGTTTTTTGAAGACGGTTTTTATTTTGTTAAAAAGTTTTTTATTTAATGATATCACCGGATGTACACGTCAACTATACGGTCCCACACTAAGTAACGCTTGTGTTATGGGTACCGTACAACGGACTGACGGTGAACTTAGTATATAAAACTTATATAGATATTATACATCCATGAATCACACAAAGTTTGTCCCTCCCAGGATTCGTACCCGGGACCCTCGACATAGAACGCTTTTTAATCGCGGGTAACACCGCGGGACGCAGCTAGTTATCTATACTAATATTATAAATGTGAAAGTTTGGATGGATGGATGTTTGTTACTCTTTCACGCCCGAACGGCTGAACGGATCTGGATGAAATTTGGCACAGAGATAGATTATAGTCTGGAATAGTACATAGGCTACTTTTTATCCCGGTAAAATGTATGGTTCCCGTGGGATAGATGTTTTAATTTTTCATAATTTTTATCGCGGGTAACACCGCCGGGCGCAGCTAGTTATTTATATAAATGTATGAGTACCTCGGTACTTGACTAGGCCACTCGCTTACAGCCCAAGTTGTGCCAAGCCTATTTTTATTACGTGTTGTTAGGTGACAAAACTCGCATTCTTGTAATTCAAAATATATATATTTTTTAAGCATTACCATCTATTGTTTTAAAAGGGACGAGGCATAGACTAATAGTAAAAAAAAAGAAACGTCACATTTAAAACTGACAGTTATACAATGTAGGCGTGAACAGTACAATTAAATAATTATTTTTGGCTAAGCTTATTAATAGGCACGTGTACGTAAACAAAAACTGGTTTTATGTAGGTACCTACTTCTGAATATTAAAAACATCCTATTGTTTGGTAATGAGAGTCTCAGAGTTTGATGTACTAAGTAATTATGTGTACATGTCTAACTGTAGTGAGACGGTATCTATAGCTGTAATTTTTTTATAAATATAAAACTGCTGTAATGAAAATGAATATAAAACAGATGACAAAAAAGAAGAACTAGTAACAACTAAATATGAGGGTACCCCCATCAAACTATGACACTAGGACGTCAACCACCATAGTCCTCCCGTGACCATGGTTGCTGTAAAGCAGCCGAAACGTCGGGAACGTAAAATCAAAAATAAACCGCGATAAAATTCTTAAAATTAGTTTTATTTCAATGTGTAGTATTCGCGTAAATATAAGAAATCAATAAAAAAGAAGAATTAAAAAAATTACAAATATATGAAAGGATTTTTTTTAACAATAAACAAATGGGCAAGAGGAACCCACCACTGACAAGTTGATCCATACATTGAAATAAAACTAATATTATGGATTTTATTGCGTAAACCAGGTAGTCTGTACTCATATTTAATTGTGGCTTGTGGACCGATCTACGCAGTAAGTGCTCACTTAAATATGAGGGTACTCCGTTTCAACAACGTAACAAGGAAACTGAAATACTATAATATAACTTGAGTTTTCATGTTCTCCCAAGGCATTATCATTATCATCAGGGGTACTTACAATTAAAAAAAAAATCAACAATTACTTACTCGACACTGGCAAACATGGCTCTATTTTGTAGACGATTCCCAACCTAAACAAAGAAGAAGAAAAAGTCAATTTTATAATATTTTCGTTGGTAATGTGCTGACCCCTTCGTGGCTTTTAAATTTTCATTTGGTTATACAGAACACAGCAGGATATATAATGATTTTACCAGCTGCAATGTTTTCACGAATTAAAAATATTCTGATTCTGATGTAGATTGTTTACCCGGTATTTAGGGTAAAACGATGAATAATATAATTGATTCTTATCACGATAGTAATGACGTGTTTCTATTATAACTGGTACTAAGGTCACGACCGTTTCCTAGTAAAGCTATGTTCGGGAAAACGTGGCTTAACAATAATAGTGTAAAACATTGTAAACACGGTAAACGGTAGGTTATAAAGATAACATGTCCAAATAAATACATGCTCAAGGAATGGAACACGCTACCGGCGTCTTTGTTCCCCGTTGACTATAATCTGGGTGTTTGTGAGATCGAGATCAAATACTTGCCTATAATGTAATTTAAAAAAAAAACAAATTATAAGGCAATTAAAAAAAAACACCCTACCCCTGGCCAAAGGCTACTGGTGCGCCTTGTTTAAAAAAAACTATATAACTGATCCATATAACTTGCCGATACATCTGTTAAAGTATTTTACACAATTTTAGTTAAACTTTATAGATGTATTAATAGGTATTTTTAGTTTAATCTCTCCGTGGTGCCTTACACCTGGAATTAGTCCAGCTGTAAGAGTCTTGCTTCTGTGGAAACTAGTCTACCAGATCTTTTTTGTCTCCCGCTTTGCAATGGAGGGAAGTGGATAATTTTCTTCCAACTCCTCCTATTTTTATCTTTCGATTAATTTCGTGCGGGTTCCAAGACAATTAACTTTATCCCGGGACTCGCCGAGGGTCAAACCTCGGTGTCATCATTGGACACCACTGTAGATCCTGGCTTACAGGAGTAGCAGTGGTGGGAGTGTGTGGCGGGCCTAGTCCCATAAAAATAAGATGTAATATTTTGCTTTTATATATAAACCATTATTTACTTGGGACTTGGGTTGCGCTGGTTAGGTTCAGTGGGAGCTAAGGTCCGTTCAATGAACTGTATTCATCGAGATTCCCTAAAACTTACCCTTTGAACGACTGGCTTAATAACGTAATCTTACTTATCAAGAGGTTTCCCAAGGGTTTTAAATCCAAATTAAGGAAAAACTAACTTTATCAAAAGACATACGTTAGGTTAGGTTAGGTATAGGGCGTTGGGTGTATGTTATATGGGGATCCCTTTCGAATAGGTTTTATCGTGTTTTGGGATTAACTTAGCCGAATCAAAAGGTAAGCAAAATGAATAGGTAACCATAAGTCTAATCTGACAGCAGTCACGTCGTTCAAAAACTGAATCAAGACCCGTTAATATGCTAAGAGCACACAGGTGAGCTTACAGTGCATATGTACATCGTGCGCATGCGCACGTAAGCAGTTAAAAGCGAATGGGTTTACCCCCGGATCTCATCTCTGGGTTTTTTGTAGCCACCGAGCTACGTAGAAAAACTGGATCAATACGTCAGTCAGGCTTAGTAAGCGGCCTCCGGTTTGTTATCGGAGATTTTAATGATCTGCTTATTTAAAAAAATATGCCTTTCAAAGTTCAGACACTCTTATAATTGACGGCCTGGGCCCCAAATCTGCTAGCACAATCGATTCATAATCGAAGAGCAACCGCATAGTAACTGTCACATATGACAGATATTGTATGGGATATCTGTCAAAAGTGACAGTTACTATGCGGCTGCTGTTCGATTATGAATCGATTGTGCTAGCAGACTTGGGGCCCTGATTAGCGCAGTTGGTAGTGACCCTATTTTCTGTGCCGAGGGTCCCGGGCTCGAATCCTGATAGGGACTAACTTTATGTGATGAGCACGAATGATTGTACCCAAGTCATGGATGTGTAACATCGTTTTTTTTATGGGACTAGGCCCGCCACCCACTCCCACCACTGCTACTCCTGTAAGCCAGAATCTACAGTGGTGTCCAATGAAGACACCGAGGTTTGACCCTCGGCAAGTCCCGGGATAAAGTTAATTGTCTTGGAACCCGCAAGAATTTAATCGAAAGATAAAAATACGAGGAGTTGGAAGATGTGTAATATCTATACAAGTAATATATACTGTGTTCGCCCCCAGTCCATTGTACGGTACCCATAATACAAGCGTTGCTTAGTATGGGACCGTATAGTACAGATAGAAGGCTGCATTATCACTGAGTGCTATAGGCTATTGAAATATAAAATGAATCTTAACCAACTTGCCTCTTGACCAGGGGTTCCCAAACTTATTTAGTCTACTGCCCACTGAGAGAATTAATTTTTTTTAGCGCCTACTTTTTTCACCTACTTAAAAACCACCATAACTTCAAATTAAATGAATTATTGTTAGCCTCTACACAACGCCCCAATTTTTTTCTGGGTCTCTTACCGCCCCCTTTTTGGCCTGCAGCGCCCACAAGGGGGGCGTTATTGCCCACTTTGGGAAAGGCTGCCTTGACCATCCAATTTGTGGGTCCCTACAAATTGGCCCAACACATTGTGTGGCAATTTGGCTTCTAGATATAGGTATGTAGATAATCTTCTTGTAGTACAATTTCCGAATATATTCCATGTATCGTTCTGCCCAAGTACTTTGACCTCGACCTTCAAATATCCAATGAAACGAAGGTCAAACATCACTGGGTATTGTTTTTGTAAACATATATTGTCAAGGTCATCATACCTGATTACAACAATGCACTACTTAGTTTCTTGTGTCTCTTTCCAACATCATCAATATCCCTATATTTGTTCTATTGTGAGATTTCCTATTGTTTTTTTTTTTTTATTTTTTTATTACATTATAGGCAAGTATTTGATCTCGATCTCACCTGATGGTAAGTGACGATGAGATCTACGATGGAGCATACTTGCCTAGTTAGGAAGGCGGCAGTAGATCGAGACGCTACATTCACTAGGCACATGCAGCGCAACTGATCTGACCCGCCATCCATGAATGGCAACACCGAACATCATGCCGGAACACGGCTAGGCCGCTTGGCGACATGGCTTTGTTCAGTGGGTGGTGACTAGCCACGGCCGAAGCCTACCACCAGTAAACTAAACTAAAATATTGGACAGATTGTATAATGGTTTCCAGGAGCTGACGTTAAGGTCAGTGACTCGATGGGTAAACATTGAACAGTCAATTAATTGCAATATAACTAATTTCTCGGATTTTATCGCGTTTATATTATATTCTTACTTTCCCGACGCTTCGGCTGCTTTCCTTTTGCTTCGTCCTCCCGTGACCATGGTAGTTGTAAATCAGGCGAAACGTTGGGAACGTAAAAACATAAAATAAACGCGATAAAATCACACCCCGTACTGAGCGCACGGCCAAACGCTATCGGTCGACTTTTTAAAAAAAAATCAAACATCATTACTTTATTTAAAACAATTTTTGTTAGGTATACCTTATATGTATGACTAGCTGTTACCCGCGACGTCGTCCGCGTGGTATTTAACAAAGACACAACCGTTAGCAATAGACCGCTCGCGCGTTCTGGCGACCGGCAGCCTTTGTGATCTCGAGTTGTTGGCGGGGTTGGGGGGTTTCTAAAATAAAAGTAGCCTAAGTTACTGCTTGCTACATCAGCTATCTGCCAGTGAAAGTCCCGTCAAAATCGGTCCAGCCATTTCGGAGATTAGCCGAAACAAACAGACAGACAGACAAAAATAGTAAAAAAAATTGTTTGGTATATGTACCGTGTGTACAGCCAGATGCACTTAGTAAAAAGCGGTTATTTTAATATTACAAACAGACAATCCAATTTTATTTATTTCTATTCTATAGATTTAATTTGGTATTGCATAAAACCAAGCATCATATTAGTAAATACCCGTAAGCTATCGCTAGATCCGGACCCGGTATATAGCAATGGCGTAAAAGTGTTTTTGAGAGGGCAACCGTGACCCGGAACACGTACTGCGGGACGCCCCGGACACGGTGGAACGATGACATCACACGTGTTTTGTTTGTAGATCAGCACAGATACTAAATAACAGATAATTATCTCTAGGTTTTTCGAGATTCACGATTTTTAAAGTCAGTTTATTTATATATACACTAGCTGCGCGCCGCGGTGTTACCCGCGATTAAAAATTGTACATTTTACCGGGATAAAAAGTAGCCTACGTGCTATTCCAAACTATGATCTATCTCTGTGCCAAATTTCATCCAGATCCGTTCAGCCGTTCTGGCGTGATTGGGTAACAAACATCCATCGATACATCCATCCATCCAAACGATCACATTTATAATATTAGTGGGATTATTGTGTCAAAGAAGCGCAGGTTCAAAGGTTAGTATAGCCTTTCCGAATACCCGGACGTCCGGTGACGATGACGACTCCTGAGGAGGACGGCGGCGGGCGTGGCTCCCCGCCGCCGTGCGCAGCGAGGGCGCAGGGGGAGCAAACATCTGCTCCCCCGAGACGGGCCCCCATAAGGGGGCGAGGCACAAGAGGGGCACCGGTGCGTTCCGTTTGGAGATCCCGGAGCCCCTCCAACATGTGTCGAAGGCGGCCACCGGGGGGGTTTTAGTGGGTAAGAATCCCACATAACCCGGCCCTCTCCCACACAGAGGCCGGGTATCTATCGAAGATTTCCCCCCCGTAAAAAAAAAAAAAAAGCCTTTCCGAATAATTCTGTAATTAACATTACGATTCGTGTTTATCTCGCGATATTCAATCGGCGAGAAAGCCGAGCCCTGATTAAAATAATTACCGTTATTTTATCATCGTATATTAAACACAATAGGGGGTTTTAAACGTGCACGAGATTATGTGGGTTTTTCCTTCAATCCGTAACTACACTGCAAGATAGGATAACATGAGCTCCGGCCCTGATGCCCAGGGCCTTTATCAACGGGCTACCCTCGGGGTCGAGGACGACTGGTGTGTGGGCCCCGGACGTCTGGTGACGATGACAACTCCTGAGGAGGACGGCGGCGGGCGTGGCTCCCCGCCGCCGTGCGGAGCGAGGGCGCAGGGGGAGCAAACATCTGCTCCCCCGAGACGGGCCCCCATAAGGGGGCGACGCACAAGAGGGGCACCGGTGCGTTCCGTTTGGAGATCCCGGAGCCCCTCCAACATGTCGAAGGCGGCCACCGGGGGGGTTTTAGTGGGTAAGAATCCCACATAACTCTCCCACACAGAGGCTGGATATCTTTCGAAGATTACCACCCCCTGTCAACAAAAAAAAGGCTAACATGAGCTATGTTGAGACGTTAGCTTGGCTTAGTGGTTTGAGCGTAGGCCGCCTGGCACTGGGTGTTTACGGATTTGTAATCCCGCCCTGACAAACCTAAAAATACATATGTAGGTACTAAGTACCTATTTGGTACTATAGTCTGGATTTTAATGGGATTGTGGGTTAGAGCAACGCGACCCCTGTATTACATCTGAACTTTTGGGCCCCAAGGTTTTGTTTATAAAGTACTAGTTGCGCCCGCGGTGTTACCCGCGATTGAATAGTATGTCCTTTTCCTCTATGTCCTTTTCTGTAAGTCTTGTCGATCCTTTGCTCTATTTTAAATTAAAACAAATCTATCCCAAGGGAACCATACATTTTACAGGAATAGAAAGTAGCATGTCTGCTATTCCAGACTAGCTGTTAGCTCTACGTCCACTGTAGCGTAGCTCACAGTGGACGGCAAATATTTGTTTTGTGAAAGTTGCATCAAAGTGCATTGGACTGGGTTGTCCTAAAAAATACTCAAAAAAAAGTTTTTAAACTCGATTCGCATGGTGTTACCAGTAAGTTGGTACCTACTTATATAGTTGCTGTGATGTGGTGGTACAGTAAAGGCTTTATATTTTTAGTTAAGGGGGAAGCTCAGGGTCAGGGCGCGAAATTCAAATTGTCAATGGTTTTTATTTTTTTATGAAAAATTTGGATATCTTTACGATGTAATTTAGTGTTTTGCGATATTGACATTCTGCATTGGATGTCTCGATGTATTAAGTTTGCTTAAAAAAGTACCTAATCCGACACAATACCATAAGGTTAGTAAAAACCGCTACTTTTAATAACTTTATGGTGTTGTATCGCTTTAGGTATTTTTTTAAGCAAACTTAATACGTCGAGACATCCAATGCAGAATGCTTATATCGCAAAATGCTAAATTACATCGTAAAGATGTCAAAATTTTTTATAAGAAAGTAAAAACCATTGACATTTTGAATTTCGCGCCCTGACCCTGAGCTTCCACCTTAAAATATTGTAGGCTTAGCCAAAGATGGAAGATTTCCTTGGCTAGTGAATTGATGTTAATTTATTAGGTATATGGTAGGTACAAAAAAAAAACAATAAATCTTATTTATATTAAACAAACGAGCTCACAAATGTATGTTATCTTTTTTTTACAAAATGACGCGTAAAAATACAATTGAGTAATATGAATTATGGCCTCACCCATGTTTCATATGTGTTATTTTTTAAAATCCAATCTAATTATATGACTGGTGCCATATTGATGTTTAATAAACATTAATTTCCACATACGTTAATAGATGGCGCTAACTAAATGTAATACCATGCTGGTTTGAAAAAGAATATCTCTGAATAAAAGTGTAAATATATTGAAGTAAATGATTTAGCTATAATTTAATAGATGGCGCTATACTAAACTTATTAATCTTGTATTGAAGTAAATGATATCATGTTAGTTCAATAGATGACGCTGAAATAAACTTATTATATTGCAAACAATATGTGAAGTAAATGATTTCATGTAAGTTCAATAGATGGCGCTGAAGTCATTTTATTTATATTGCAAACAAAACGTAAATTCAGAGTATAATGTATCTATTCTACAAACAATATACAGAATACATGGTTGAAATTCATTTAGATTTAACGATTTGGTGCCGTTCCCTTACTGAGCGGCCTTAGCCTGTCGTAACTGTTACGATTGCAATAGTTAATTCGCAGATCCCATGGCTTTTGTTTGTACGATAAATGTTGTAAATCGTTTAGGTAGGTTCTCGGAGAAACAACAATGTATGCTGAGAATCCCTTAGCTAAGGTGGAACATATGTACTTTAAAGTGTTTATTCGATACAAATAAGTAGGTAGTGTGTGTGCTCCTGTGTCCAGGAGTGGACAGGATTTTTGGAGTTACATTTTTGGGCAATTTTACTTATCTTCAGAAAAAAATGGTATTGCTCGCAATAAAGTACTTCCACTGTGAGTTCGTGAGTGAGGGGGTCAAATTGCACCCATTGCCTGCGTTTTCGCGCATACTCGTACATACTTAATAATATAATAAAATCATGTCTATATCAGGGTTGCCACCATTTCTTGGAAGAAAAATAGTAAAGTTGCCAAAAATATATTTCTTTTGGGAAATTCAAGAAAGAAAAAATAGATACCTACATATTTTTTTTTACATCAAGAAACACCTCCGCTTGTAACCCTCAGGGACAATGTAGCTTCGTAATAGTGAAAACATTGTCAGAATCAGATCAGTAGATTCGGGGATGACCCCCTACATCCAAACCTACAAACTCCGCATGGCAACACACTGGAGCTTAATTTTCTTATTTTACTTGTAATAAACATGGCTAGTAAAAAAAATATAAAAAAACCCGCTGAGTTTCTGGGCGGATCTTCTCAGTTGACAGTCGCGTTCCGGTTGAGGAGTTAAGAAAAAAACATGTAACTGACAATTGGTAAGTGCCCCCGCTGGCCTATACGAAATAAATTATTTGACTTTTTTTTTTTTTTTTTTTTTTTTTGTTGACGGGGGGGAAATCTTCGATAGATACCCGGCCTCTGTGTGGGAGAGGGCCGGGTTATGTGGGATTCTTACCCACTAAAACCCCCCCGGTGGCCGCCTTCGACACATGTTGGAGGGGCTCCGGGATCTCCAAACGGAACGCACCGGTGCCCCTCTTGTGCCTCGCCCCCTTATGGGGGCCCGTCTCGGGGGAGCAGATGTTTGCACCCCCTGCGCCCTCGCTGCGCACGGCGGCGGGGAGCCACGCCCGCCGCCGTCCTCCTCAGGAGTCGTCATCGTCACCGGACGTCCGGGGCCCACACCCCAGTCGTCCTCGACCCCGAGGGTAGCCCGTTATTTAAGGCCCTGGGCATCAGGGCCGGGGGGCCTCGACGAAGCGCGACTCGGCGTCTTCGTCGGCGGCGAGCGGGATCGGCTCTCTCGCGATCCCGCTCGGCTGACTCCTTCTGGGACATAACAGTCTCACAGAAGGCAGTCATAGCCCCCCACGCCGCTTCCCCGGACAGCATAGCCGACACTACGCTGTCGAGGGAGAGATCCGATCCGATCCGTTGGACCAGGATTCCCCGCTCCGCGTCCCACGCGGGACACGCCTCCAGCGTGTGCTGGGCGGAATCCAGGTCCCCTCCACAGAAATTATTTGACTTGACCTGACTTGACTACCCCTTTAAAATATTAGTATAGATTTATACCCAATTGCCAATAAGACTTTGGCATACAGGAACTTGGAAAGCCAAGTTCACTTGCCATAATTGCCTCTCGATACAAATTTTTCGGCAGCTCGTACTACTTTTTTTTATTTTTTTTATTACATTATAGGCAAGTATTTGATCTCGATCTCACCTGATGGTAAGTGACGATGAGATCTACGATGGAGCATACTTGCCTAGGCAATAAGGCGGCAGTAGATAGAGACGCTACATTCACTAGGCACATGCAGCGCAGCTGATCTGACCCGCCATCCATGAATGGCAGCACCGAACATCATGCCGGAACACGGCTAGGCCGCTTGGCGACATGGCTTTGTTCAGTGGGTGGTGACTAGCCACGGCCGAAGCCTACCACCAGTAGAGTTGTCATCTGGTTGGCACCACCCAGGGTCACGTGTAGAATATCTCGAGGGTACTTAATTCTCCTACGGACGAAGGTGAGTCGACCCCAAAAAATGGGTACATACTTCTGAATTGTATGTACCCATGTACATTGGAAGGCAAATTACATAACACCTATTAGCTAGGTATATCCGGTTGCTTGGTTCAAGGTACACATTAAAGAATTTTTGCTAAATCTTAATACCCCAGGAGCTGTTTTTACAATTATGATGTCATATCAAGTAATTGGCGTGTGAAATAAAAACAATTGAATGAACTTCGCGAGGATGTTGGGGCATTGCCACACGAGTAAAAAGTCCCCACAGAGACCAAGCTATGTACTACGAATGATCTGCGTCCCAAGTCTGCTAACACAATCGATTCATAATCGAACAGCAACCGCATAGCAACTGTCGCTTTTGACAGATATCCCATACAAGATCTGTCAAAAGTGACAGATACTATGCGGTTGCTGTTCGATTATGAATCGATTGTGTTAGCAGACTTGGGGCCCTGTACGTCAAGTGCGAGATTATTCGTAAGCTAACCGTATACTTTATAGTCTACCGTATTTAGACATTTTGTACGGAACATTGAAAGTTTTAAATACCGTCCGCTAGAGGTGCTTTTCAATTCACCATACAAAATGTCTAAATACGGTGGCTTATAAAGTATACGGTCAGCTTGCACTTGACATGCTCCTTGCAAGTCCACTAACGCAAAGCGCAGCGATGGGCGTGTGAGATCTCACAGTCACACGGACACGTTTACGAACGCTCCACAGGCATATAAAGAAACTGATTTTCGCCGGCTCAGTTAATAAAGGATGCAGTAACACTATCTTCTAGTTAAATTTAGAACTAGTGATTACTTGAATACTGATTTGTTTAAGAATGATGATTACACTTCGTTGATTTTTATTAACTCGGCTTAAAGTCTGACACAGTTACGGTGTGCACTGTAGATCGCGTGTATGAGTGGACTCAAGCCTGGTCTCTGTAGTGATTTTTACTCGTGTGCCTTAGCCGTATTGTTTTATTGACCTTAAGCAGGGTCTTGCCAGTAATTTGGATATTCAAAATGCGCGAAGGCCATAGGGTGGAACCTGCAGCCACCCTACAATTGTTTTAGAAGTCATTCAAGACTTGAATCATTCAAGTCATATCAGTACTTCTATCTATTATTCAAGTCATTATCATCATATTTCTGTACATTTCGTTGTAGTACCATTAGCAGATGCATGCAACTTTTTTTAGTTTACCGCTGTATTAACTAAAACAGCCCGAATAGCAGTATATAAAATAATAATTCCAGCCCTTTTTTTAGTGACCCACAGCTGGGCACGGGCCTCCCCTCAATGCGAGGGGGAATTAGGCCATAGTCTACCACGCTGGCCTAGTGCGGGTTGGCGGACATCACACATCTTTCGAGGGTTTCTCTCAGATATGCATGTTTCCTCCCGCTGTTTTCCTTCACCGTCTAGCAAGTGATAATCTTGGTTGAAAATGAGATTCGCACATGAAAAATCTCAGAGGTGCGAGCCGGGGTTTGAATCTGCAAACCTCGTTACCGAGGCAAGCGTTCTACCAACTTGGCTATCACTGCTTTTAGCAGCCGAATAGCAGAAAAACTATTAATATATGGTTAAAAACACCCAAAAAATATTAATAAATATAATTACTTGTCACATTTGATTTCGCCGGGACAGTTAGTTAGGTATAGTTAAGATAAAGTTCCTAGCTCACATCCAATTAAGATCTTGGCCCGCTATTGAGCCGAGACTGTCGTGAGATTTCCTTAACGGAACCTTGAATAAAGAATTCATTCAAATCAAGTCTAATTATCCAAACAGCCATTTAAAAACCCCATTACATTGCGCCTATCCAAATCACGAACAGGTTTGGAGAAACATAAAACAATTTATTAAGTTATATAATAATAATATTTAATAACTTAATTACCAACGGATAATTACAATTCATCTAAAACTATACCAGAGAGCAATTATTGTAACCTGTCTGTGTGATGTGTACCTACAGCATATCAACGAAGGCTAACTAAAGTTTTTAAATGTAATAAAAAAAAAAACAGTACGACCTAGGGTTGCCAACCCTCTGTCGGAACAGCGCTGCGAATGCACAAGCGAAGAAGGGACACCAGGGGTTTTTAGTCCGGGCAGATCAGACATAACCCCCCCCCACCGCCGCCGTGCCCTCGAAAGGGCATTTTCCCCTGAAAAAAAAGGCTTGCCAACCCTACTATAATAGTTTTCTACAACTTTATTGACCTGACTACCTACCTGACCTGACTACCTAGTATATAGGTATAGGTATACCTATATACTAACTTATTGAATACTAGCCGCGCCCCGCGGTGTTACCCGCTATTAAAAAGTTTTCCTCTACGCCCGCGATGGGCTATGGGAGGCCCGTGTCCAACAGTGGGACATTAAATGGGCTGGAATTATCTATACTAATATTATAAATGTGAAAGTTTGGATGGATGTTTGTTACTCTTTCACGCCCGAACGGCTAAACGGATCTGGATGAAATTTGGCACAGAGATAGATTATAGTCTGGAATAGCACATAGGCTACTTTTTATCCCGGTAAAATGTATGGTTCCCGTGGGATAGATGTTTTAATTTTTCATCGCGGGTCACACCGCCGGGCGCTGCTATATTATTATATATGCTATATTTAAGTTGGCAACCCTAGTGCGACCTGACCAGGATTCGAATGGAAAAATGAAATAAAAATATGCACACGGAAACGTTGGTAATCAAAGTTCTGTTTGGTTGTCATGGTTATTATACGAGGTACGTCCAACCATCCAGAGATTGTTGGAAAGACATCAAAAGAATTAACTTAATTTTTTTTTGCGAGGCCGTCTATTGACGCATGAAAACGGATTTTATTCTTTACCTTTATTTTTGGTAATGTACATTTTATATCCATGAAAAGTTTTGTTAAATCTAAATCCTAAATATATTTTGAGGATTCAGATTTAACCAAACTTTTCATGGATAAAAAGACAGGAAGACGTAGTGTAGGACGGCCCCCACAACGTGGACCGATGATATCACACGCGTCGCAGGAAGCCGGTGCATGCGAGTGGCGGAGGACCGGGATGTGTGGAAGTCGTTGGGGGAGGCCTATGTCGAGCAGTGGACGTCCTTCGGCTCATAGACAGATATAAATATATATATATTATTTTTTTATTACATTATAGGCAAGTATTTGATCTCGATCTCACCTGATGGTGAGTGATGATGAGATCTACGATGGAGCATACTTGCCTAGGTAGGAAGGCGGCAGTAGATCGAGACGCTACATTCACTAGGCACATGCAGCGCAACTGATCTGACCCGCCATCCATGAATGGTAACACCGAACGTCATGCCGGAACACGGCTAGGCCGTATTATTCTAAATTAAACAATGTTGCATTGGTAGGTATACCTTCGAAGCTCAAAGCCGTTCGGATCACGAGGCCGTGGGCAGTGGCCCACGATACCCACAAAACGGCAAAATCTCATTAAAAAGAGTCACCTTAAAAGAAGACTCACTATACCTAAAAGCAGGAGTAAAATACAATACAAGAATTGACTGATGCAAATGGATTTTCTTTGTGCGTCCACTCGGTCTGTTGATCATATACATGAAGCTGTATGCGATGACGCTGATCCAAACAATATCAAGACCTATTAAGGTAGGTAATTACAGTTATTACATTGTAGGTGCAAAAACATTAAATACTCGTAAAAGGTCGTTTAGTGACTAAGTACTCTTTGATATGGTTAAAGATCAAATAAAATTGATGTTAGTCACTACCATAGGTATCAAACGGATAAATAAATAAATAAATATCGCCATACGAACACACCAACTATACGGTCCCACATTAAGCAACACCTGTGTTATGGGTACCGTACAATGAACTGAGGGCGAACCCAGTATAATACTTATATAATTCCAGCCCTTTTTTTATGTCCCACTGCTGGGCACGGGCCTCCCCTCAATGCGAGGGGGGATTTAGGCCATAGTCCACCACGCTGGCCCAGTGCGGGTTGGCAGACTTCACACATCTTTCGAGGGGTTCTCTCAGACATGCAGGTTTCCTCACGATGTTTTCCTTCACCGTTTAGCAAGTGATAATCTTGGTTGAAAATGAGATTTGCACATGAAAAATCCCAGAGGTGCGAGCCGGGGTTTGAACCTGCAATCCTCGTTACCGAGGCAAGCGTTCTACCAACTTGGCTATCACTGCTTCGTATAATACTTATATACATATTAAACATCCATGACCCGGGTACAAATGTGCTCATCACACGAAGCTTGTCCCTACCACCATCCGAACCCGGGACCCTCGGCGCAGAAAGCAGAATCACTACCACTGCGCTAATCAGGCCGTCCAAAATACTCTCACCCATAAGACTCAACATAATACAAGTAACATTTTGCAGCTGGAATTCGCGAATATAGCTGCACTACTCTCTTAATGTGTCAAAGTAAAATGCAGGAAGCGTATTAACAACTCATTTTATGTATGCCTGTATATGTGTCTGTCCGTAGTATTGTAGTACCCAATCGCGTGGACCGATCAACGCACTTTTTGATGCGTAAGCTGGTTTAATCGGGATGATTCTAAGTTTAAAAAAAAGACTAACCACGAATGGCATTACAAACGGTTGGTAAAGTAGTAGCATAGTCTTTTGTAACTGTTGACGATTCATAAGTACTGTACTTAATGATTTACGTGAATAAAAAATATTCTGATTCTGATTCTTCGTTTGGTGAAAATCTTTTCAGCCGTTCCGAGATCATCATCAGGCCTTTTCCTTATCGATGTCTTCGGTGACACTGTCGTTGGTGTCCTCGTCCAATCGACTTGAAATTTCGCACTCTCTATAAATTTGATGACACTGTAAGCATATGCAGACCCTGACCTGATGCTGCAATCAAACAGTCTGCAGACTATCCAACTCTTGGCAAACTTACAGCAAGTTTATAGTGTATGACTTTTTAAGTTTTATTATTCGTTTTGTCTTCAAACTAGGCTGGCCCAACGTTGTAAGCCGTATATTTTGAGTAATTTTATTCTCTTACTCTACTTACTTGTATTGTACTGTGTTTAAGAAATATTATAATACATCACGTATAACAAATATAAACATCGCAGGTACCTTATTATTCAACGTTTATGTTACAAACAATACGTGACACCTCATAACGAATGGTCAATTTATTCTAGCAACTATGTATAAATGTTATTTACATATCGCAAAAAATACATTATCAAAAAACTCTATGGAGTTATGTAGTGATTAAATACTTTACCTACTTGATTATGTAACTTACAATAAATATATTAGAAAACATTCGATCTTGACTTCAGTAATAAAATGCCAGCTCTCAACTATTTCCCGGCACACTTTTTTACTAAGCTGTTACTTACGAATCATCAGACAAAAATTCCAAATGACATGTCAGACTCATGACAGACAGGCTACGCTTCCAACGATTCAGAAGTGAATTATACTAATAACTACATCTAAATTTTATCAGCCGTTAAAATAACCCTAAGTTTATCACATCACACCAACGAAGGCTCTCCATAAACACCAGAGAACAATATAGCGTTGCACTTTCTCAATATAATGAGGAATACGAATTCTTTATTGGCTTCAAATCGTTGCCCTAAAAGCCTATCTTCCAAACCGACAACAGTAGATGCTGCAGCCACTGTACCCTCCTCTGTCACTTCAACAGCAACGTTCTGTACTGCAGAAGACACAAACAATGGCCTATCACTGACACCAGGCAATTGTGATTTCTCCCTACTAAATATCGAATGAATCCCACCGTACTGCATCGGTGTAATCAAATCTAACCTCGACGACAACGCGAATCGTGGTATATAAGTATCAATTTCCGGTAAACTGCCATCGATTCGGAATTCAGTCATCCAGTTCAAAGGTTTTGTTGCTAAGTTGTTTAACAGCTTCTTTACCGGTATCCCGTCGTATGGCAACAGTACAAGCATTGAGAATTGCTCTTTGTTGCCGTAAGTCATTTCCAAAACCTGAGCTTCTAGTTCATCGACATCTCCAATATAATGTGGTGCTTTATGGTACATCATGTTCACAGATCCAATCATCTTTCCTTGATTGTTATAGAAGGCTTCCTCCTTAGTTTCCGTAGGGTCGAAAGGGTAAGTCCAATTCGCTTTGAAGTAAATGGAGTCCAGCAATATCATCCGCAAGTTCTCTAAGTCTTGTGGTTTTACCGCGTTTAAGATATGCCCATCAGTCGAGTAGCAAATTAAGTAGTTTATATCACTGGCTAGTTTGGTTGTGTTGCTAGTTTCAACTCTATAGACACTGGTGTCGTAGAGTTCGGCGGATTCACAGAATTCTTTGTGAACTTCGATCTCGCACGCCGCGTACATAGTGGTAAAAGATTTTAAAGTTACATCTCCATAGTTTGATTTGAGCAAACTGTTCGTTGCTGTGTGCAAACATTGCGTCGATCTCAAGTCTTCAGGAAGCTGTAGCCCTTTCACTAATTCAGTCAACGTATCGCCCGAAGATCCTTCAGCCAATAACGAGAACAAACTCCAAACGGACGGCGGCGCTAACGCAATATTTTTAACGCCAAAATTCTCTTGAAACGCGTAAGTGTTATCCAATAACTTCAACGAGAACTGATTCACTGGTGTAAAATCTATTAGACTGGACGGTGCGGCGGCAACCGCACTCATCAGCGCGATAATAGCCCACATCTCGGTGTGTTAAGTGTGAAAATGGCGTGGTATATTCGCGCGTGTGTCGCGGGCAATGGCTATAGATTAACTGGTTGGGTAACGATACTGTGGCTGTATTATACTGACATGACTAACATGAGAAGCTGTAGAGCGGTAGAGGGATGCGATACCTAATGGATTGTTTGAGGTCGCCGCCTGCGTTATAGTCGGCAACAAGTGTAATGTTTATGTGGAATGCAATTTGCATGCAATTTAGATTAGTATACAAACAAATCTAGTTAGTAACACGCACAACTATAGGACGGGTATGTCATTTCAAAGTGACGAAGTGACGACGACGAAGTGATTAGTTCAGTGGGTAGTGACCCTGCGTTCTGTGCTGCGGGTCCCGGGCTCAAATCCTGGTAGGGACCAAATTTGTGTGATGAGCACGAATGTTTGTACCCGTATTAGGGATGTTTAATATCCATATAAGTATTATATACTGGGTTCGCCCGCAGTCTATAATTGCGGTTAGTTAGGGTGTTCGTCTGGCGATATTCATTTATTTATTTTAAGTTTATTGGATTGCTGAAATAAGACATAAGGCCCGAGTGGGCATATTAATAGTATCTGTTGGCATCACAATTTAGAGTTTTGACAGATTTTGACCATGTACTTCAATTGTGAGTTCATTGTGTTCATACTCTGACCTCCTTAGAAGATGTTTGTCTCAATGTCATAATAACATCTTAGGCAGTAATTACGAGCAGTCAAAAGCTCGAATTAGCTCTGAGTGACGACCTTGTTAGCTCAGTTTAGTGACTCTGCTTTTGAGGGTCTTGAATTCAATTCCTGGTTGGCAAAATCTTGAGGTGATTAGCACGAATGTTTGTACTCGAGTCATGGTTGTTTAATATCTATATAAGTTTATATACTGAGTTCTCCCCCAGTCCATTGTACGGTACCCATAATACAAGCGTTGCTTAGTGTGCGACCGTATAGTTGGTGTGTTCGTCTGTTGAAAAAAGACGATCCCACTTTTACATAATTACAAGCGGATCTCAAAACGACGTTATAAAATTTAACTTGCATGGTTTTTATACACCGTTTGAATGACGGCATCCAAACATTTTTATAACATGTCAATGATTGTGGGTTTTTTTTTTGGTGGTTATTATGTTTTCGTGGAACGATAGAAAAAAAATATGGTAAATCGTGCATTCATATTATGTAAATATTGGTAATTCAAGTGTGTTTAATTGGGGAAATATGCGGAACTGTTCGTTTGGGAGGTATATGATAATTGACAAGTAGAATATGGAATTTAGTTGTCATAAACATATATTTAATGTAAGTATTATTATTATTTTTTTTTGTATACATTATAGGCAAGTATTTGATCTCGATCTCACCTGATGGTATGTGAAGATGAGATCTACGATGGAGAATACTTGCCTAGGTAGGAAGGCGGCAGTAGATCGAGACGCTACATTCACTAGGCACATGCAGCGCAACTGATCTGACCCGCCATCCATGAATGGCAACACCGAACATCATGCCGGAACACGGCTAGGCCGCTTGGCGACATGGCTTTGTTCAGTGGGTGGTGACTAACCACGGCCGAAGCCTACCACCAGTAGAGTTGTCACCTGGTTGGCACCACCCAGGGTCACGTGTAGGGTATCTCGAGGGTACTTAATTCTCCTACGGACGAAGGTGACTCGACCCCAAAATACAAGCGTTGCTTAGTGTGGGACCGTATAGTTGGTGTGTTTGTCTGGCGATATTATTATTATTTAAAAGGTCTTCTATCTTCACAACTGTAGCTCACGCGGCGGTAATCGAACCCGAGTTTGAATTGCCAGACGACCTCACAACCGTTGAACTTAAACCGTTTAATTGTAACCTTTGCAAGTTCAAGTCATTATGTTAATCTAAATATAAACATATTCGCAAGACCATGTGAACGTGCGAAGGTCACGCAGAGTAGAAAGGGAAGCTGTTGCCATCAAATACAGCTTTGTGTGTCACGGACCGTTGCCGGAACTGCGCATCTGGGTTAATACCTTAATCTCGTAGAGATAAGGACGATTGTGGTTGAGCGGTCATAGGGAATTGTTATACATATGCCGTTGTTGGCTAACCAACACATAACGATTTTTGTAGTAGATTTTGTAGTGCAACACTGAATAAATCCCTTCGCCTTGGACGCCGTTGAGATCGGACTTGCTCTGTTTTTTTTTATTTCAAATCCAGCGACAGTGTTGCACTACGAAATCTACTACAAAACTTGTGGCGCCCTGTCCGCCACCATTTATTTGATGTAGCAACATTTTGTATTTAGGAGGAAAGTAGAATATAGATGTGGCAACACATGTAATTCGGGAGAGTACAAGGAGACAAGTGTTAATTATCATGTTCTTATGATTCGTATATCTTTACATTAATTTTGACCTGATTAGTAATAATATGTGATGTGTGTGAACCGATGTTGGTGAAATAAAAGAGAAGTGATTCAAACGAGCTGTATTTTAATACCACCGGGAGCAACAAACCCCTAAAACTCATTATCGATTTCAGGTGCAAAATCTCATTTTCAACCACGATTATCACTTGCTAAACGGTGATGGAAAACATCCCGGGGAAACATGCATGTCTGAGGGAGCCCCTCAAAAGACGTGTGAAGTGCACCGCACTGGGCCAGCGTGGTGGACTATGGTCTAATCCCCCTCTCATTGAGGGGAGGCCCGTGCCCAACAGTGGGACATTAAAAGGGCTAGCATTATTATTATTATGGCCCTCAAACTTTGGACCCTCAGCAAATAATCGATTCATAATCGAACAACAACAGCATAGTTAACTGTCATTTTTTACAGATATCCCATAAAATATCCGTCAAAGGTGACTCTTACTATGCTGTTGCTGTTCGATTATGAATCAATTGTGTTAGCAGACTTGGGGCCCTTAAATCTTCAACAACGGTACAACAACGCAGGCAGAGGATAATGACGGCATATCATCCCGCTTGTCATCTTAACAATGTCATTATCATACCTTGAACCGGTGTCCTGCGGATTCATCATTCATACAGGATTTTCCTTAACACCTTTTCCTGCAAAAAAAAACCGGTAACGTCCGAGGGAAAATTTAATATTCAATGAACAACTTGTTTGTTTATAAATTGGAGTTTAATTGGTTATTAACACAAGGTCTATTCAGATATTATATGGATTACGGTCTCCTAGATTGTAGTACACCCAAATATAACTTATGATCGCAATTGGATGGATGGTAACGTAAATGAGATAGAATACGGGACAAAAAAAAGAATTTAAAAAAAAATTTTTTTTGAATAAGTATGTGGTATTTATTGAAAACATCGGTAATGTAAAATCAAAATATAAACGCGATAAAATCCTAAAAAAAAATAGTTTTATTTCAATATGTAGCATTTATGCATAAATTCCTTTTTTTAAAATATAGAAGTTAAAAAGAGAATAGAAAAACTTACTGCCAACTTTTAATATTTACAAAAGGTTATTGATTTTGTATTGGACAATTTTGTGGAACAAATATGATTGTAGCTAAACCTAGACGATTGCAGACGTATAAAAAAACATACACAAACAGAAAAAAAAACTAACAACACTGTGTAGCGCCCACTTTAACCACACCACAAGCTACGCAGATGGCGCTGCAGACACGCATTCAGAACAATAGACAATGACGTCACAATCCTGAATCGCGCTATTAGAGTTCTCGGAACAAGTAACATATATACAAGATCCCGACAATAACCGTTGGGGCATAGCGGCCGCCCCGCCAGGCATACCACCCGCCTGGCTGGAAGATCTTCCCTTTTCCGCTAAAAATTATTGACGAGAAAAGTGATGGGCGCATAAAGAAAAGTATGCACTCAATAAAAAAAAATACTCAACATAATTATTGAACTATTCTCATTGTGTTATTATTGTGCGTGTCCTGTTAATAAATTGCACATGGCAGTGCGGCCAGCCAAGTCATTTGAAGCAAAAAAAAAATTGTTATTTTTTTTACTTAATCAATTGCTATATTGCTTTATTCAAGAGTATCTAAGCCTATAAATTTTACGAGATTATTCGACCTTGTCCTTTGGAACGATAATTGCACCGTGGGAGTATTATTTTATAGTAAGTAATAATTAAGTCTTATCAAATGCTAATTATATGTATTGGAGGTAGCGTATAAGGTTCCATAAAAATATCGCATGAACCACACTTCTCTAATAGAATTGAGAATTCATCTATTATTAAAACATCATTTCACAGAATTTGTCACTCCTACTCACTCTCATATATCCGTAACTTATAAGAGAGGGAGGTACACAACAATGTTTTGTTTTACTATGGCTATCCATGCTAGACCTAAGCTTAAGTGTCTGCTTTGCTGCTCAAGTCCAAGTTTAAAATCCCAAATGAGACAATTTTTTTTGTGCTCAATACTATCAAAATAAAAGCAATGTCTTTTTGTTTGAAAAACTATATAACCGCTAGGATAAACAATACAAATATGTATGTACACTATTCTCGGTCCCTTTGATTCATATATACGCGATGTTATTTCAAGATAAGCCTACAAGTCATATTATAATGAGCAAATTTTACAAGCCTCTAACCTTTAGTATTTTTTTCTCTGTCCCGGTACCAACTAAACACATCGATAAAAGCTACGATTGATGATTTAACGAGCTCTCCACAACACATATGAGGTCGAATGTCATTATATCGGTTGCCCAACTTGATGGATTGCGGTTCTACTAAATACGATACGACCTTTTCAACACTTAAAAATAACACAGACTACCATTTGTATTGAGACTTGGAGCTTTGTCAACACTCACCTCGAAATAATTAGGCCTAGATTTAGCGCGTTTTATTTTGACGACTTGGTTGTAGCACTTCCATCTTTTATTGTGATTCCTTGTGACTTCGGAGCGAATGTTTTTTTTTTATTACAATATAGACGAGTATTTGATCTCTTGATTGATTGAAGTGACGATGAGATCTACGATGTAGCATACTTGCCTAGAAGGTACCTGTTCACTCTCGACTTGAAAACACCCAGATTATAGTCATGTTAACACAACGAAACACCTACAACAGTCATCAGATGCGGTATTTTTAGTACAACTGGTCCAACGATAAGGTTACAACAAGTTGGCTCACGGAAGTGAGTACGTCATGTGTGAGATTATTCGTAAGCTATAATACTATACAGTTATAGTTTTCGTATTTCTACACATTAAATGGCAATTTAAAAATACTGCATCCGATGGCTAGGCTTGCCACCCACTCCCACCCCTGCTACTCCTGTAAGCCAAGATCTACAGTGGTGTCCCATGATGACACCGAGGTTTGACCCTCGGCGAGACCCGATATAAAGTTAATTGTGTTTGAACCCGCACGAATTAATCGAGAGATAAAAATAGGAGGAGTTGGAAGAAAATTATCCAGTGCCCTCCATTAAAAAGCAAGAGACATCTGATGACTGTTGTAAGTATTTTGTAGTGTTAAAGTTCGCACCGAATAGTTACAAGGAATCACAATAAAAGATGGAAGTGTTGAAACCAAGTCGTCAAAATAAAACACACTAAGTCCAATCCTAATTTATAGAGTCGTTAAATTGGCAACCTAAGAAGCCAATTTCAATCTGAGAAGCGGCTTGAAAGATCCATTTGTTTCGTAACATTCACACCCTCTTACCATTAAGTGTATCCGAACGTTTTAAGCATACATCTTAGTCACCACGAGATGAGACGTGTGGTTGAATCTTTACACACTGTTTATCGATTGCCAATAAACATTTTGTTAAATTTAATTTAATCAATCGATGACCCCTATTACCGGTTCAGTTTTGCAATGATTTGGCGGCAACATCCACCTTGATGTTAGGCAACTGTGCGCGTGATTCGATTGGACATCGCTGTAGTAATTTGAATTACTTACTATCAGAGATTTTGGAGAGACTATCCAAACCACAGATATATGAGAGGAGATATGTTATGAAAGCGGCGGGCTTGCGCACACAAGTTGCCAAAATTAGGCTAACATAGAGTTTTCGCCGTCAGTCGACTGCAACTGCACGTCGGTATCGGAGCTCTAGCTTTTTTTAAAATGCCGTGTTATTCCGTGGTTGTGTGCAAAAATACTAGCAGCAAAGTGAACTACGCGAAAGATGGAATCTCATTTCACCAGCCAGTATTAAGTATTTTATTTATTCGTCTTTAAAATCATTAAAAACAACAAATCAAAAAATATTTGATGCCTTTATTATGTTATTTACCCTAATGGGTTTTGTACGCAGACATTCACACCAATAGTTAATGATGATTACTTGGCTTGTAAGTGTTATTTTAGTTTTTATGTAGCACAACGACTTTTTTATTTTTGTACAAAATACATGGCTATTTAAGTACCACCTATGTTCGCTACTGAGTGAATGTTCGAGGCAATGGACAGATCGCCTAACGGTCGCTGGTAGAATTGCAAGTTTTTCGCGGCGAGTGGTGGGGAACGAAACGGAGACAGCGAGTTCCCATACATTTTGAACCGCACGGCATATCTATCATGATCTGTGATCCAAACCCACGGAACACGGAAAATCCATGATTCAACAAAGCATTTGGTTTCTATTAGATGTTTCAATGGGTTGTGTGTGGCCAATTGTTATCACGATTACTCGCAGTGAAACATTGTTTTTTTTTAGAAAATGGCCTCACCCATCACTGGGTAGGTATTTTGCCAACGTCAAGTGGAATGATCATTTTTCATATCAAATATGGGATTCTACGAAGACCCAATGCTTAGACTAGGCCTAATAAACCCCCCCTAACCCTATCAGTAAAGTTGTTGATACTTTACTGACCAATCACCGAACTTTATGGGAGAAATGGAAAATTCGTGTTTAGTATTTCGTTTTATGTGCCTATACTCGTGCACGTTTATGCACACTGGTTAATATTCCACCAAAATTACACATTATGAAGTGCGAGCCGGGGTTTGAGCCTGGGTTCCTCATTACCGAGGCAAGCGTTCTACCAACTTGGCTATCACTGCTTAGTACTAAAACTAAAGTAAATGTTTGAGTTTGAGTTGAGTTTGAGTACTATACGACCATAAACACAGGGAAGTGGGCTCATAATCTGGCCTCAGTTCCTTACCTTTAGGTATATACCCACCACTCATTATGCCGTCATTATGTTGTGCATCGCAATGCCCAATGTCACGGTTAACTATAGTCCATAATGAATGCATAATCACGCGAATAACTGGCAAATTGCTCGTCCATCCGCCTCCAGAATCAGGTTTTGAATGACGCAACCAGAATTAACTATGATAGCGGTTTAGAGGGCAAGTTAAGAGTCTACCATGGTTCATTTGACGGCCTGAAAATTTTTAAAAATGTTGTTTTGTATATGTACAGTGTACATCCAAATGCACTTAGTAAAAAGCGGTTATTTAAATATTACAAACAGACACTCCAATTTTATTTATTTGTATAGATAAGCTATGAGTATACTATTAGATATAGTCTGACGTTGCTGTTTAAAAAATGTCCCCGTACGTCAACTATGACGTAATACCCGTTGTTTACCCATTCACGGATGCAACTCACCCTTGACACGGAATCTTAAAAAAATAATTTACATGTATAACTCCCGCTCGGATTTGAATTTTAAAATGTATCGCCACAGTAAAACCATTTACTTTGCAAAACAAATAAAAATATAAATAAAAAAGAAATGAAATAAAATGAATTTTAAGGATTTTTTACGTGCGTCCCCACGTTACAGCAGCAACGATTGCAAGACCTCAAGACACAGTAAGCTCTTTCTGTGTAGATCGGACCGCAAGCAAAAACCAAATACGAGGGTACCCCGGTCAAACTATGACACTAGGACGTCAACCACCTCAGTCCTCCCGTGACCGTGGTTGCTGTGAAGCAGCCGGAACGTCGGGAACGTAAAATCAAAATTATAACGCGATAAAATCCTTAAAATTAGTTTTATTTAAAAATTAACTATCTTAATGTATACATCATTTTAATTCCAATTTATCTATTCGGTCTCAGTCAGTTTTGTATCGGTTTTAATTCAGGTATATATATATATATGGATAAGGGGAGCCGCGTGCAAAACAGATAACGTTCTAAATACCTTAATATAGCATGTCAAAGCGTCCATTACGTAATGACGCGAAAAGAATAACTTTCTGACAATTGATTTGCATAAATATTTGGATATACGGGTGCCATTTAATATTCTGAGGCTATTGACACACATAGAAGTATGCATATAGCTTAGTAATATGTATCAACTGAAACACGACTTTTTTTTTTCCAGCTGGAGAACCTTTTTTTCTGGAGAACTTGGCGCTTTTTTCACATTGGTAATTTTTACTTTAATGGGTTATTGCATTATAATAAGGCCTCTGTTTAATATTCTGAGGCCTTTGACACAAATAGAAGTATGGTTTGGATGTATATTGCTTAGTAATATGTACCTATCACCTGAAACACGACTTTTTTTTTCACGCTGGAGAACCTTTTTTTCTGGAGAACTTGGCCCTTTTTTCACATTGGTAATTTTCACATCAATGGGTTATTAATATGTATCACCTGAAACACGACTTCTTTTTCACGCTGGAGACCTTTTTTCTGGAGAACTTGGCCCTTTTTTCACATAGGTAATTTTTAATTCAATGGATTATTGCATTATAATAATACCTCTCTCGTGCTTTTGAAAGAACGTTTGTAGAGTAAGCACAAAAAGGTCAGCACGAAGAAATATACCAAACCCTCTATCTCTACATTTTGTCACATTCTGAATAATTTTATCAGTAATTTTCAGTACTGGCCGTCTTATATGGGCAGGCTACGTGTTTTATTTATACACAATAAAAAAAAATACAACCGAATTGAGAACCTCCTCCTTTTTGAAGTCGGTTAAAAATATATAATTACTGCAGTAATTGTTTGTTATGTATCGCCATCTAGCTACCTACGCAACACCAAATATACTAATTTTCAGATGGATGCACTATTAAAATTCTGCTTATGTGAATTATATTTAGTTCTAAACTATATGTATAGATGGCGCGGTTACCAATTTGTTGATTTTTTAATTTTATTCTATGTGTCTAAGCTAATGGGGGGAAGGAGCCCACGACTGACACTCTGCTTATCGACATGTCCACCAAGCATCGCCTAGTTCTATCAATTGTCTGCCTGTCTGTGTGTTCACGCATCCCGGGAAAACGACTAGACGGATTTTTGTAAAATTTGGTGTGTTAATAAAGTACACAGTGGTAATGTACCAGAAACTGGAAGGGCTTTCCGGGTATAGCCAGAAACTTAATTTTACAAATACGAAGTCGCAGGAAAAACTAGTGTTTAATATTATATTCATAATAGATGTTAGCATAGAATAACAAAATTACGTGCGGGCACACTGCCTGTGTTATCAATGCTATGTAGGCACAACAACATCGCGGTTAATTAAACCTACAATATGTAACAGCTAGTTACCGCGGTAAACATACGGAAAGCAATTGCGAAGAGCGCGATATTTAATTAATACAATATATTCAAGCGTAAAAGATTTTGTCTGATTAATAATATTACTAAATCAGGTCTGTAGACAAAGAAATATGAAAAAAGTTGTAAGCTAAATTAGAGAATGCGTGGAAAACTAGAACGGCAACGTCCGCCGGGACAGCTAGTATTACAAGAAATATTCATCATATATTTTTTTAAAACATCCTTGATATACCATTATGTAAGATGAAGTGACATCTAGCATTTATATAAGTAAAAAGTCGTATTAATCAGTCTTCTATCTATTAAATATGTAGATAGATCATAATTGATATAATGTATCTACTGATATATATTATGATATCTCCGCCCGGCTCCGCCCGTTCCGGTCCGTTCAACTCCACCCCGGTCAGCCCTGCTTGGCTCTGCCCCGCTTTGCCCCACTCCGCCCATTTCAACTCCGCTCCGTTCATCAAATTCATCAAACCCTGTTTAATAGTGATGTTATCCCTCTTTCCGTCCCGCTTTGCTCCGCCCCATTCCGTACCGCTCCACTCAACTCCGTTCCGCTCCACTCAAGTCCGTTCCGCTCCGCTCTACCCGTTCCACTCATCAAAATCATCAAACCCTATTTAATAGTGATCGTATTTCTCCTAACGCTCTGCCGCCAAACTTCAAAAAGGATGATGATCATGATGATGAAATCCCATACAATATCTGTCAAAAGTGACAGTTACCATGCCGCTGCTGTACGTTTATGAATCGATTGTGTTAGCAGACTTGGGGCCCGGCAGTGGACGTATTTCGGCTGATAGATAGATAGTATTTACCGATAACAGTATTGATCAAGGAGCTATAATAATGAGCGTACTGTTATGTTTTAATTAACCATCATGCGCGGTCGACAGTTCGGTATTACATGTAGTATTACGTCACTTGAAAGATACGGGTTGAAATTCGCACGGACTGATGCAAAATCCGTATTCATCTTTTTTGAAGTTTGGTGGCAGAGCGTTAGGAGGAATACGATCACTATTAAACAGGGTTTGATGATTTTGATGAGTGGAACGGGTAGAGCCGAACGGTTAGAGCGGAACGGGGCGGAGCGGAGTTAAGTGGAGCGGGGCGGAGTGGACCGTGATGTGTGGTAATCATTGGGGGAGGCCTATGTCCTGGGCCCCAAATTTGCTAACACAATCGATTCATAATCGTACAGCAACGGCATAGTAACTGTCGCATTTGACAGATATCCCATACAATATCTGTCAAAAGTGACAGTTACTATGCCGTTGCTGTACGATTATGAATCGATTGTGTTAGTAGACTTGGGGCCCAGGACATAGGCCTCCCCCAATGGTTTCCACACATCACGGTCCCCCGCCACTCGCATCCACCGGCTTCCTGCAACGCGTGTGATATCATCGCTCCACCTTGTGGGGGGCCGTCCTACACTACGTCTTCCAGAACCCTTCTGCCCCGGTATGGGTAAGTAAGAGGGGACTTGACTGGCTCACTCACCTGTGATTGAGCAGAGTTGGTAATGAGCCTGCTTTCTGTATGCAGGGTTCAAATACAATTCGATCCGAGTACCAGCGTTTTGAGCACGAATGTTTATATTTAAGTCATGGATAAGATTCATATATCGAGTGCTAGACGAGCTGTCAAGTTTGCCATACAAATACGCAGACTATGAAGTACACGTTACGTATACGAACAACTTCTCACTCGAAGCTCAGACACACAGGCAAGAACTCGAATTTCGTTAAAGTACAAAGACTGAGGAACGGTCGATGCTCTTTGTGTGGATTTGGGCTTATCATTTTATAGAAATGTTACCGCCGAAACCAGCCGTATACCCCTTACTATTTGTTAACTATATGGTGCCCGTGAGTTTTGAGTGACTTTAATATACACGAGCAGTGATAGCCAAGTTGGTAGAACGCTTGCCTCGATTCCGAGCATCGCAGGTTCAAATGCCGGCTCGCGCCTCTGGGAGTTCTAGATTTCATGTGCGATTTTCATTTTCATACACGATTATCACTTGCTAAACGGTGAAGGAAAACATCGCGAGGAAACCTGCATCCATCCTCTAAAGACGTGTGAAGTGCGCCAACCCGCACTGGGCCAGCGTGGTGGACTATGGCCTAATCCCCCTCGCATTGAGGGGAGGCCCGTGACCGACAGTGGGACATTAAAAAGGCTGGTGTTATTAATATACACTAGATTATGCCTACGGCTCCGCCCGCGGTACGTCGATGAAACGTAGCCTATAGCACTCATGGGTAATGTAATTTCCCATTAATAAATTAAATTTCGGAATCGGCTCAGTGGTTCCGTAGATTACCCCCTACATTCAAACTCACCGACTAACCAAACTATAGATGGCTCACATCTCGTACACACGGTATAGCTACACTGCCGTAGCAAGCTATTGAGCTAGAGCTCAGTGTTGCCATGCAAAAGTGACCTAAAGCTATGTATGGTAATCAAGAAAACATTGCAAACTACGAATAAATATATTGATTTCTTATATTTACGCGAATACTACACATTTTAATAAAATAAATAAATAAGCAACAATTAAATATGAGGGTATCCCGTCTCAAACTATGACACCAGGACGTCAACCACCTCAGTCCTCCCGTGACCATGGTTGCTGTAAAGCAGCCGAAACGTCGGGAATGTAAAAAACATAAAATAAACGCGATAAAATCCGTAAAATTCGTTTTATTTTATTTCAATCCGAATAAATATTGCATACCTATCTCGTTGATTGCAAATAGTTGAATGGAAAGAAATTGCTCTGAGCGACTCCATTGTACGGTACCCATAATACAAGCGTTGCTTAGTGTGGGACCGTATAGTTGGTGGGTTCGTCTGGCAATAATAGATTTGGACAGGACATTGTCTGTTGGGTCAGCTAGTTATGATAATTTTATATATGATGTTGGATAAATTGTTATAGAGTTTCAGTAGTATTCGTTGTCTTACAGCCTTAACGGCCGTGAGAAAATATCAGGTGTTCTGTCAAATTAAACTCGCATCAGGATGTACGAGCTTATCATCTTATACAGGATGTAGCAAAATTATCAAATTAAACTTTACCCGATGATTGTACTTATAAAACCTAACAACTTTCCTCAAGGAACATAGGGCGAATATTAAAAAAAAATATATCAAAAACAAGTTTAAAAAATATATATTTTGGTTGCATGTTCTCGGAAACACCACTGCGGTGTAAATCATGCGTATGTGTGTACCCCGCTACAACCCCCTCGCGTCCCTCAAAGTTTTTACATCCTGTATAAAGCAATGTCTCCAAATATAACTGTGGGAGGCTGTGGCTCCCAAGTCTTGAAAGTGCGTTGTAAGTGAAACGAGTTCAGAGAGAAATACCAATAATTTAATAAACTAAAAAACATATATACATTTAAAACTTATGGGTCACAACTAGTAGTGGAGTAACGCAGTGATAATAATGGCAAGTACGAATCAAAATAAATAATATGAATAATTAAAACTAAAGGGTTACAACTAGTACCGTATAAACGCAGTGATAAAAAATAGTGTAGCGAGGTAGGTACGCTACAGTACTCCCCCTCTAGCGAAGCGTACATTCGGTTTCACTGCACGGCCGGACCGTGTGACGTATTGTTCACTCGGCGCCGGCGTCGACTGCGTTGGTCCAGTAGCTCTCAGCTGGATAGTTGAACTCGTAGTTGAAGCGTGCGGCGTAGATGCAGTGGTTCCTGGTGTCACTTCGTTATCTTCACTGAACAGATGTGCGGGTTTGATTCTGTCTATTGATACCACTGTTGTGCGCAGTGGTAGCTGGATTTTGAAGGTCTTGCTGTCACGATCCAGGACTTAGTATGGCCCGTCATACGGTGGGGTCAGTGGGCTCCGAACGGTATCGTTGCGAAGAAACACATGACTGCACGTTGCTAAGTCCTTGTAGACGAATGTGTCCTTGTTACACACGCGTGTCTTCTGGACCGGGGAGTAAGCTGCCATTGTTTCGGTCAGCTGACGGACGAACTCGCTATCTTCGATTTTTGGCTTTGTAGGCACGAAAAAATCGGAAGGCAGTCGCAAGGTAGATCCGTAAGTCATGAGGGCCGGGCTGACGTTAGTATCTTCACGTAGAGCGGTGCGTAGGCCGAGTAGAACGGTGGGTAGTTCTTGACTCCAGCTGGCGCCAGCGCCCTTGGCCATGAGTGCTGCTTTGAGTGAGCGATGCCATCTTTCAACTTGGCCGTTGGCTTGAGGATGGAAAGCGGTGGTACGTATTCTTGTGATGCCGAACCTCTTCATCAGTGCGTTAAAAAGTGCCGACTCGAACTGACGGCCTTGGTCTGACGTGATGCGTAATGGACATCCAAATCGTGCGATCCATCCCTCGTACAGAGCTTGCGCGACAGTCTCGGCAGTTATATCGCGTGTAGGTATTGCTTCGGGCCACTTGGTTCTGCGGTCGATCATCGTCACGCAGTATCTGTAGTCGTTTGATGGCGGCAACGGTCCGACTATATCTATGTGGATGTGTTCGAAACGTTCCGATGCGGGGAACTCGCCGAGAGGACTGACGACGTGACGATGGATTTTAGCACGTTGGCATCCGATGCATGATTTTGTCCAAATGCCGACGTCTTTGTTCATCGAAGGCCAGAAAAACTTGGTTCGCATGATCTTCCTCGTTGTTCTCACCCCGGGATGACTAAGTTCGTGTTGCGCTTTGAATGCTGCAACACGATAAGTCACGGGTAGATACGGCCGAACGTTGTTTGTAGATACCTCGCACGTGATTGGTCGCCGACAGCCGGGTAGGGTAATTGACGTGAACTTTAAATTTGTTTTTGTTCGCAGCTGTGTCAGTTCATCGTCGCTCTCTTGATCTTCCGCCAACTTTTCGTAGTCGATGTTTGCCGGACATTGAATTTCGTTAATTCGTGATAACGCGTCGGCAACTTGGTTTTGTTGGCCGTGGAGGTGCTTGATGGTAGTGCAGAACTGGCTGATGAAATGAAGTTGACGTTCTCGTCGCGGCGTATCGGTACTGTTTGGGCCTCTTGTAAGCGCGTATGTAAGCGGCTTGTGGTCAGTGCATATGGTGAGGTCATTGCCCTCTATCAGTCGACGAAGATGTTTTACAGCTGTGTACATTGCAAGTAATTCGCGATCGTACACACTGTAGCGGCGTTGCGTCTCACTCATGGACTTGGAGAAGAAAGCCAGTGGTTTCCAAACATTATTGATCTTCTGTTGGAGTACGGCGCCCAAACTTGTATCCGATGCGTCGGTGAGTAGACACAACGGGGCGTTGTGTACCGGATGCGTGAGTAGAGTCGCCCCGAGTATGCTTTGTCGGCATGTCTCAAAGGCGGTTTCAGCTTGCGGCGTCCACGTTATAGGAGTTTTATCATTCTTCTTAGTATTGTGTAAATACTTGTTCAGTTCGTGTTGATGTTCTGCGTGGTGAGGAAGGCAGCTCCGGTAAAAATTTAGCATGCCGAGGAATCTTCTTAATTCTTGTATGTTCTGTGGTTTAGGATAATTAGATATTGCTTGAATTCTTTCTTCTGTAGGTTTGATGCCTTCGCTTGAAACTTCATATCCTAGGAAAGTGATATTTTCTCTTCCGAACTCGCATTTATCGATGTTAAGAGTAACGCCGTAGGAGTTTAGGCGTTGTAGAACTTGGTCGAGGTGGTGCTGATGATCTTCAGGGTTGGAAGAGTAGACCAGGAGGTCGTCCACAAAACAGAAAACGAAGTCGTCTAGACCCCTCAGTACCTCGTGCATGAAGCGTTGGAACGTTTGGCCCGAGTTTCGTAAACCAAACGTCATGCAATTAAATTCGAAGAGGCCAAAAGGTGTTATAATGGCAGTCTTCGGTGCATCTTCTTTTTCAATTGGTATCCAAAAGTAGGCCATCTTCATATCGAGCTTCGAAAATATTGTTTTCCCGTGTAGTTGGTACGTAAAATCTTGAATTCGTGGAATAGGATAGCGATCGGGTACAGACGCGGCGTTAAGTCGGCGGTAGTCGCCGCAAACACGTAGTGATCCATCCTTCTTCTTGACTACGTGCAGCGGGCTGGCCCATGGGCTGTTCGAAGGTTTACATATTCCCATCTCCATCATTCGTTCGAATTCGAGTTTGGCCGCTTTGTGTTTATCGGGCGGAAGTGGGCGTGGCCGCGAGTATATGGGCGGGCCGGTTGTTTCAATGTGGTGAGTTACATTGTGCTTCGCCGGAGTCTTCAATGACATGGGCCGGAGTACATCTGGATACCGCATGAGGATGTCGTGGTATTCGTGGTTGCGGCTTAGCAGGAACACAGCTGGTTCGTCGTTGTGGATTTTTATGGCGTTAACGGTGATGTCTGTCGTGCTATCCGATAGCTTACGGCGATGAAGGTCGACAAGTAGCTTGAAATGACGTAGAAAATCTGCACCCAGTATTGATGTTTTGACATCGGCGATGATGAATGTCCATTTGAATTTTCTACGTAAGCCTAGGTCGAGCTCGAGTGTACGCTCTCCGTAGGTACGTATCGGTGTGTTGTTTGCGGCAAACAGATTGTACGTTGTGTTGTCAATGTTGCGAGGATTTTTTCTTTTTGCCGCCAACACTGATATGTCGGCTCCGGTATCGACGAGGAATCTCTCTCTGGTTGCTATGTCGACGACGCATAGGCGGTGGCTGGTATTAAAAACATCGATGCCCGCCAATGTCGATGTTCGTTTTAGTTTTCCTGCTTCTTTAAACACGGAGACTCGCAGCGACGCGCAGAATCACCAAACTTGTAGTGGTACCAACACAATCGGTCGTCGTCGAGCCTGCGGTGGCCACGGGTGGGGGCCGGCGTCGGTGTTCTTGAACGCACGCGGGAGTGGTGTGCGAATGGAGATTGTCCACGGTTGGTACCTCGACGAGACCGTTGGTGATGGCTGCGTAGCTCGGCGATTTCCAATGACATCTTTTCGAGCTGCTTGGATAGCAACCCGAATTCTGTACTGGTCGAGGTGTTGGTGTTTGTGGTGCTCGTGTGTTCTTTTTTCGCTGTGACTGCGGCGATGCTCGGACTGAACAGGTGCTCTATCATTTTGTCGGCCATGGCAGCGAGCTCGTCATTGGTCGACGTTGAGTTGATGGAGAGCACGGCGCGGACTTGTGCGGGCATTTGATTAAGCCACATAACTCCTAACGCTTCCTCGGTGACGAGGTTGTTGCCCAGCTCGCGCATTCTTCTGAGCAGTTGAGTGGGCTTCTGGTCGCCGAGTTCGATGCCGTTGAGGAGTTTTTGGAGCTGCTGGTGTTTTGACTCTGCGTATACCGAGATGAGTCGATCCTTCAGAGCAGCGTAACTTCCCGTAGCTGGTGGGTTGGCGATGAGGTCGCTGACTTTATCCACGTCGCATTTCTGCAGTTTAGTGACAGCTATGTTGAATTTTTGCTTGTCAGCGATCTTCTGAGCGGCGATGGCAGCTTCGTATTGTAGAAACCAGTGCCTGGGTCTGTCACGCCAGAATAGCGGAATGGTGCCTTGGAGTGACACGGTGAAGACATCGATGGTTTTGGTTTCTTCATGAGCGGGCGCTGGTTTGTCTTCCATAGTGATGATTGATAGTGTTCTTTCTTCGGGGTCACCAATGTGGGAGGCTGTGGCTCCCAAGTCTTGAAAGTGCGTTGTAAGTGAAACGAGTTCAGAGAGAAATACCAATAATTTAATAAACTAAAAAACATATATACATTTAAAACTTATGGGTCACAACTAGTAGTGGAGTAACGCAGTGATAATAATGGCAAGTACGAATCAAAATAAATAATATGAATAATTAAAACTAAAGGGTTACAACTAGTACCGTATAAACGCAGTGATAAAAAATAGTGTAGCGAGGTAGGTACGCTACATAACTATATACAGCGTGATTTCGAAGACCTTTGAGCCTGCGCTTCTTTAGTACATATTTAATTATGATGTTAATTCAGAATTTCGACATGTATATTTTTTTTTGATCGATCACGAAATTACAAAATTTACGTTTTTGGTGAAAAGTGTATTTTTTTTTATCAACATAATCATCAAATTCTAACTTCATATAATGATTACAAAAGCGCTAAAGAAGCGCGCACGTCCAAACGCTTGTATACCTGTTCTGAATCACGTTGTACATCATTATATAACACGTTGCAAGGCCAGGAAATTCATGATTGGTAGTCAATCCATGCAACTATTCGGCCGCTGGTCTCTATTCATATTAAATATTACCAGAGATTCTCAAAAATATTAAAGTTTCAATTTTCCAAGCGATTCTCAAATATTAACATTTTTGCGAATGCACTTTGGGCAAGTATGGAAGGAGGATTTTATATGCTTAATATCGCGTCATGTAAAATGCGCGGTGAATTTGTTGTCAGTTGGCAGATAAGCGGCTCGCTTCCTGAATGAGGCGGCTGGGGTGCCCACAGTGCACAAATCCTCAGAGGATTTCCATTTTAATAAACAATGTTTCATGGAAGAAATCTATTACACATAAATAACATTGCTGTGTCTCACTGTAATATTAAAATAGTAGCTTTTAACTAACTGCATTTGGATGTATACACGGTACCTATACCAAAACTTTTTTTTTTTTAATTTGTCTGTCTGTCTGTTTGTTCCAGGTAATCTCTGAAATGGCTGGACCGATTTTGACGGGACTTTCACTGGTAGATAGCTGATATAACAATGAGTAACTAAGGCTACATTGCTTTTAGAAAAAAAATAGAATCACACGAAAAGAAAATAAAACCACTGTTGCAGCGCTGCGCCTGATTAAGTTTGATAGCAACAACCTGCAATGCGTCCTGCGGCCTCAGAACGCGCGAGCAGGCTGTTGCCAACAGTTGTGTCTTTGTTAAATACCACGCGGATGACGTCGCGGGTAACAGCTAGTTATCTATAAGTTTCAGGTAAGATATTGATTTCATATATTTACGCGAATACTACACATTGAAATTAAAATAAACCTACACATTTTATCGCGTTTATTTTATGTTTATACGTTCCCGACGCTTCGGCTGCTCTACAGCAACCATGGTAACGACAGTCAGTGCGTATTCTGGAACTGCAAGAAAATACCGAAATACGAAAGACCTATCGGGGAATATCCGAAACTATCCAAATAAACCTCAAGCTACTTACCCAAAACTATTCGAAATACTTGAAACTATCGTACACAACCTGCAGTACCCTTAACATCCTCAAAATACATTAAATAAAACTTGAGAGGTGTCAAGGGACACCCGGATGGAACGAAGTTCCTTTATTATTTTTGGAACGAAGTTCCTTATCGCGCGTTACGAAAGGGGGCCAGACGGAAAAAAATCATACGAAAAATTAAGCAGAAAAGTTGTAACGACCAATTGTAAGCATTTTTATAAACGAAAGTATAGTTTACTATTTTAAACCCATGAACATAACGATACCTCGATAAAAATAATAAAGGAACTTCGTTCCATCCGGGTGTCCCTTGACACCTCTCAAGTTTTTTTTATTATTTATTATGTACAAAAAATCAATAATTTTGGGAAACAAAAATATATCGCCCCCGGGTGGGCTTGAAACACCAATATTTCGGTTAACAGCCGAACGCGCTAGCCAATTGCGCCACGGATGCACTTGTGCAATGTCTCGAAAATACTGACCATTATGTAAATGCAAACGACAAAGATAACAATTATTTTTGTCAGCGATAGATGTCGCTGGCATGTTTTTGAACGAGGTAGGTATCGTTATGTTTTTGGGTTTTATATAGTAAACTATTATTTCGTTTATAAAAATGCTTACAATTGGTCGTTACAACTTTTCATCTTAATTTTTCGTCTGAATTTTTTCCGTCTAGCCCCCTTTCGTAACGCGCGATAAGGAACTTCGTTCCAACAATGGGACACTATAGGTTACCATGAGATTAATTGTCATCGTAATTTATTTAGCAGTCTACTCTGTGCTTGGGCGGTCTCTATGTGTAGGGAGCGAGATATATCTCGTTTAAATAGCGCCCCAGACGCGATTATAGCGTTCTACAAAGAACATGTCTCTAGAATGGTTTATTATATAACATAACAAGCTGCGTCCCGCGGTGTTACCCGCGATTAAAATTTATGTATGATACTATATTAATCTATTCCACGGGAACCATACATTACACCGGGATAAAAAGTATATACTTGATGCTATTCCAGACTATAATCTATCTCTGTGCCAAATTTCATCCAGATCCGTTCTGGCTAGTAACAAACATCTATCCATCCATCCAAACATTCACATTTATAATATTAGTATAGTATTAGTATAGTATTAGTATAGTATTAGTATAGTATTAGTATAGTATTAGTATAGTATTAGTATAGTATTAGTATAGTATTAGTATAGTATTAGTATAGTATTAGTATAGTATAGATACTCGCCTTTTTTTAATGTCACACGGTTGTGCACGGGCCACTCTTCGATGCGAGGGAGATAAGACTATACACCACGCTGGGCAAGTACGGGCTAGCAGACTTCACACGACTTTCGAGTGATGCTGTCAGTTTAGTTATCTGTGGTTTTACGTTACATAAAGCAGCCGGATTGTAGAATCGTAGCGACCTCTTCAACCGCGCCACAAGCTACACAAATATCGTTGCAGACGACATTCAGAACAATTGGCAATTCACAATACAATCCTGAAACGCGCTATGAGAGTTTTCGGAGCACGTAACATATATATAAGATCGCGACAATAACCGTCGGGACATAGCGGCCGCCCCGCCAGCCATACCACCATGCTAACAGATCTTTTCTATTCGGCTAAACGCATTTTCACAAAACGGCTAGGTGCTTTACAAAACGCGTCAATTAACCTAGTCAAAGACAGCCCATTTTCATTTCATCATGTCACATCCATTATTTTATTGATAACTAGCTGTTGCCCGCGACTTCGTCCGCGTGGTATTTAACAAAGACTCAGCCGTTGGCAACAGCCTGCTCGCGTTCTGATCCCGCGGGACGCATTGCAGATTGTTGCTATCGAACTTTAATCATGCGCAGCGCTGCAACATTGGTTTTAATTTTTTTTCGAGAGATCCAATTTTTTATTTCTAAAATAAAAGTAGCCTATGTTACTCCTTGTTACATCAGCTATCTGCCAGTAAAATTCCCGTCAAAATCGGTCCAGCCATTTCAAAGATTACCCGGAACAAACAGACAGACAGACAGACAGACAGACAGACAGACGGACAGACAGACAGACAGACAGACAAAAATTGTAAAAAATGTTGTTTCGGTATAGGTACCGTGTATACATCCAAATGCACTTAGTAAAAAGCGGTTATTTTAATATTACAAACAGACACTCCAATTTTATTTATATGTATAGATGTATAGACTAGCTGTTGCCCGCGACTTCGCGTGGTATTTAACAAAGACAACCGTTGACAACAGCCTGCTCGCCCATTCTGAGCCCCCGGGACGCATTGCAGGTTGTTGCTATCAAACTTAATCAGGCGCTGCGCTGCAACATTGGTTTTTATTTTTTTTTGTGAGATCCTATTTTTTTTTCTAAAATAAAAGTAGCCTACGTTACTCCTTGTTATATCAGCTATCTGCCAGTGAAAGTCCCGTCAAAATCGGTCCAGCCATTTCAGAGATTACCCGGAACAAACAGACAGACAGACAGACAGACAGACAGACAGACAGACAGACAGACAGACAGACAGACAGACAGACAGACAGACAGACAGACAGACAGACAGACAGACAGACAGACAGACAGACAGACAGACAGACAGACAGACAGACAGACAGACAGACAGACAGACAGACAGACAGACAGACAGACAGACAGACAGACAGACAGACAGACAGACAGACAGACAGACAGACAGACAGACAGACAGACAGACAGACAGACAGACAGACAGACAGACAGACAGACAGACAGACAGACAGACAGACAGACAGACAGACAGACAGACAGACAGACAGACAGACAGACAGACAGACAGACAGACAGACAGACAGACAGACAGACAGACAGACAGACAGACAGACAGACAGACAGACAGACAGACAGACAGACAGACAGACAGACAGACAGACAGACAGACAGACAGACAGACAGACAGACAGACAGACAGACAGACAGACAGACAGACAGACAGACAGACAGACAGACAGACAGACAGACAGACAGACAGACAGACAGACAGACAGACAGACAGACAGACAGACAGACAGACAGACAGACAGACAGACAGACAGACAGACAGACAGACAGACAGACAGACAGACAGACAGACAGACAGACAGACAGACAGACAGACAGACAGACAGACAGACAGACAGACAGACAGACAGACAGACAGACAGACAGACAGACAGACAGACAGACAGACAGACAGACAGACAGACAGACAGACAGACAGACAGACAGACAGACAGACAGACAGACAGACAGACAGACAGACAGACAGACAGACAGACAGACAGACAGACAGACAGACAGACAGACAGACAGACAGACAGACAGACAGACAGACAGACAGACAGACAGACAGACAGACAGACAGACAGACAGACAGACAGACAGACAGACAGACAGACAGACAGACAGACAGACAGACAGACAGACAGACAGACAGACAGACAGACAGACAGACAGACAGACAGACAGACAGACAGACAGACAGACAGACAGACAGACAGACAGACAGACAGACAGACAGACAGACAGACAGACAGACAGACAGACAGACAGACAGACAGACAGACAGACAGACAGACAGACAGACAGACAGACAGACAGACAGACAGACAGACAGACAGACAGACAGACAGACAGACAGACAGACAGACAGACAAAAAATGTAAAAAATGTTGTTTCGGTATAGGTAACGTGTCTACATCGAAATGCACTTAGTAAAAAGCGGTTATTTTAATATTACAAACAGACACTCCAATTTTATTTATATGTATAGACTAGCTGTTGCCCGCGACTTCGTCTGCGTGGTATTTAACAAAGACACAACCGTTGGCAACAGCCTGCTCGCGCGTTCTGATCCCGCGGGACGCATTGTTGCTATCAAAACTTAATCAGGCGCAGCGCTGCAACATTGGTTTTAATTTTTTTTCGAGAGATCCAATTTTTTTTTCTAAAATAAAAGTAGCCTAAGTTACTCCTTGTTACATCAGCTATCTGCCAGTGAAATTCCCGTCAAAATCGGTCCAGCCATTTCAGAGATTACCCGGAACAAACAGACAGACAGACAGACAGACGGACAGACAGACAGACAGACAGACAGACAGACAAAAATTGTAAAAAATGTTGTTTCGGTATAGGTAACGTGTATACATCCAAATGCACTTAGTAAAAAGCGGTTATTTTAATATTACAAACAGACACTCCAATTTTATTTATATGTATAGATGTGTATTTATTGAATGTGTTAATGCTATTAATTACTTGACATTGGCAAACCACCCGCTAAGTTGTGGGTGAGGTCATTTGCATATCCATTTTATTTCATCGCATTTCATTTTGTAAAAAAGAAAAAGAAGAACCTAGTCAACCCGCTTAGCCGTTTTGTAAAAGAACGGATTTTACAACCCGGCGGTGACGTATATGTGCCATGCAGGTAACACCGTTTGCTCTGTCCCACCCAAGCGTGAATGAATGCTCGCGCGAGCACGCACATGCCTCGCTTAGCTCCGCCTCTACGAAAAAACGTGCGATATTAAATGTGAAATTTAAAAGCTGTATTTAAATGTGATAGTCAATTTCACGGATTACATACGAGTCATATAAATATCTCCTATACGACGTGATTTAAAAACGGTATACTAAATCTTAAACCTGCATTTGTATTTATTATGTGAAGTCAGACATACGATTGGAATCATAGTTTTTGAAATCGATGTGTAGACATTTCGAAGTTTTTTAATGTCATAGTTAAATTACACTAGAATGGTTACCGTTAACTATCTATCTTCGAAAATACTTCAGAGAACTACTACGTTATATACAGCTACAGAAAGGCGTCTTTATTTTCGTCGAAGCTTCTTCTTGTCGCGATGATCCATCTTTTCGCTTAGTCATCTTTTCGTCGCGACGAGCCATCTTTTCGTTGAGTCATCTTTTCGTTGCGACGAGCCATCTTTTCGTTGCGTCGAGCTATCTTTTAGCTTTGTCACCTTATCGTCGCATCGAGCTTTTCTTTTGTTGAGTCATCTTTTTGTCAAATCGTCTTTTCGTCGAGTTATATTTTATTTGAACATAGCGGACCTATGATATTACACACATGGCAGAAAGCCGGTGCATGCGAGTGGCTGAGGAGCGTGATGTGTGGAAGTCATTGGGGGAGGCCTGTGTCCAGCAGTGGACGTATTCGGCTGATGGATAGATGGATTTCAGGCCTAAAATTTAAAATCTTTACGATACGTCGTTGTTATACACTGTTTCATCTACAAAGTATTATATCTATCGTTCCCAGTTGAAACATCAATGCTGTGCAAATTACATGCCAGTATCTGACGCTTGTTGCAATAGTTATTATTGGATCTGGCCCCGAGGGGATTGTGCCTAGTAGGGATGCGACGTATGGACGTTACCCGGTCTTAAAACTAGGGCTTCGCTGCAAAGAAGGGCCCTGGTACGGGTGAATACTTGCAAGTGTGAAAGTACTTGCTAGTCGCGTGGTAGACCCGGCTTCCAGGGTTGAAAATACTTGCATTGGATAGAGATCCTTATCTTTGTAGTCAAATAAGGAGCAGAATCGTATTTACGAAAAAAATATATTATTTGAACTTTCAAGTATGTTTTTGTAAACATTTATTTATATTACTATAAGGCTGTGTCCCCAGTAGGCAAACTGTTAGCGGCCGACTGAGTTAGCGGCGTATCGGTTTAGTACGCCCTTCCATATATTTGAAATGGAGTGTTCACAGTTTGCTAGTTTGCGCTCACTCTACACAGTTTGCTGTGTTGCGCGCGCCGATTGATTCAGTGAGCGGCCGACTCACGGCATAAACCGGTTCCAGTTGGCGGCGGCGATATGCTTGTTCGCCGGGCGTAGTGAGTCCGTTTGCCGCAAACTGTCATGTGGACAGTTGACAGTGAAAATATAGTCGGTCGGTCGACCTAAATAAGCGGCTAACACATAACAGTTTGCTTGCGACGCACGCAAATTGATCTGAGTTTGCAGCTAACTCGAATTTCAGTTCGCCACAAATTTGCAGCTCACTCAGTCGGCCGCTGACAGTTTGCCGACTGGGGACACAGCCTTAGCCTTAACAAAAATAGTGTAAAATATTTGAAGGGGTTAACAAGTAGGTGATAACGATCATGTCTATATATATAATGTATGTGTATACAGTGTTTTAATTTTCAGTGAGGAAGCGAGACAGTACCGTTAATCACGGACTTAGTATGTAGCACATTAAAAACTTTAAATATTTTTTTTTTTTTTTTCGGGCATATGACGTTTGTTATCTACCGATGGACCGTTTCAAATGTTGTACACTATTATTACCGATTTACCGAACCACTATTATCGATGCTAGGATCGGTTTCCAATGCAAGTATTTTTACCGTTAGAAGTCAAGCCAAGCGCACGGCGCCGCCGACGCTGGCGCAAGTATCTAAATCATGAAAGTATGTTAAGCGTAAAGGGCTACATCAAAGCCCGTTATAGTTTCAGAGATGGTGTACCGACAGACAGGTTAATTGGAGTGCTGTATCTGTGCCACTAATGACGTCATCTGATCTGAGCCGAGCCCTTGATACCGTATCTGAGAGTATTGCGGTGTTTGTAAAAAGGAATTCTGTATTGATTGTGGTTTTAATTACAGAGTTTGAAGTGCAATTTTTTTTCCTGTGACCCGGCGAGGGTCAAACCTCTGCATGTTTATTGGTCACGACTGTGGATACTAAAGTAAGAGAGAATAGAGAGTCATAAGAAAAGATAATACATGAAAGAAGATTACTTATATTTTACCAGCCGCAAGTTACACAGATGGCGCTGCAGACGATATTCAGAACAATTGACAATTCTCCATAAAATCCTGCAACGCGCTATGAGAGTTTTCGGAGCACGTAACATATATACAAGATCCCGATAATAAACGTTGGGGCATACCACCCGCCTCGCTGGAAAATCTTCCCTTTTCTGCTAAACTCTCAAATGTATAAGAAATTCTCGTCCATTTAAAACTTAATAGACTTTATATTAAGTTCGAATACTTATTTGATTCGCTTCGTATCTCGAGGAATGGCATATTAATTGGGCTCCCGACACTCGTGACAGACAGGTTGTAGACTAAATTCTTAGAAGAGTTCGGTTTTTTGGCTTCTTTTAAAATCAATCAACTTGTTTGGTTTATAATGGGAAGTTGACAAGCCGAGGGTCAGTGATGGGTCCCTCTTCCCCAATATGTTTAACATAACATAACACATTTCTACTGAAAAAACTTATTGTTTTAAACACAACGTTCGTCTTATATACACTGGATAATGAGGGCTTATTTATGATGATTTCAAAGGTTCCTAAAGGTCTTGTTATCTAAGTAAATCATTTGTGTACTTACACCAAATAAGTAATCTTATTTACCTTTATTAATAAGTTTTCCTCTTTTGTTTAGCAATAAATTGCCAAGTTCGGGTGGAGACGGCCCAAGTTTTGGAATATCATTAATTTTAACGAACCTCCGAGTGGAGGATCTGAACTCAATCTCCGAGTATTAATCAGAGTTATAATGTTATCGTGTATTTCATCTTAAAGTAACTACATACAGCTTACAATTATATTAACCCACGATAAAACAATACTTGGAAAAATAACGCCAAGTCTTAGGTAAATCGCAAAAAAAATGTGAAATCTGTTGGAAACAAGTCCAACGTTTCCATGCAGAGCGCATCTTGAGAAGATTTTCATAGTATTTGCCATTACACTAGATGTGGCATCGGATGATCCGCTTTTAAATCGCTCTCTGGGAAAAGTCTTAGCTCAATAGTAATACAGATTTGATAAATAAGATTGACTGCGACAGCATTCGACTTCTCCAGTCCAGGGGAGGGGTGAAGGAGGAGTTGCCTCGTATGGACAACCATCGTAAGGGTAAAGGTGTTCCTTTGACTCCGCTATCAATCTTTTAGTTCACACTGAGAAGAACTGACTCCGTGCTTTATAAAATATAAACATGAAGAATGATATCTAATTTAGACAACCGAAAATCTAGCATGAACATGTTGACATATCGTTCCGTCGGGCTCGATTTACGTTTTACAACTACTAGTTAACGTGAATGTAATGATTCGATTTAAAGTTGATGTTTATTGGTGAAGCCAATTCATGTTAAATTGTTAGTTTTTACGCACAAAGTGTCCGTAACAACTCTTGGTCCTTTTTTAACAGGAATACGGATAAAAGTTGCAGAATACCTTATAAATTATTCGTAATCATGTAAGGTATTTTCCTCAGTGCAGGATGCTTTAAGTTTGTTTTTTTTAAGGATTTTTTTCAGTAATCATCACAGAGTACCTTTATGCCGTCATAAATGACGTCAAATCGAACAATCCTATTCGGATCACGTGTATCGCACGCGAACCGAACACGTGACCTGGGTGTGCGTAGTTTATTTGCGATCCGCGCCGTACGTGCTGAGGTAAAACCAAATTGTGGGTGTGAAGTTCCTTGAGAAATCTTTGTAAAATGGATACAGCACGTGGCTGACTTAAGTGCATTTTTTTGTGGACCGCTTTTTTTTGGCTGACTTGGCCGCTTACAATTTATGCAAAAAAAATATCGACTGAAATAAAGTCGCGGACCTAACTTATGGTCTCTATCCATTACATATCTAACAGATGACACGTACATATTCGGGCAGACAAGTCCGTGATGGGGAGATTTCTCCTATCTGGGACCTAGAATCCTAGAACTAAAATAAAGGTAAAACGTGTGAGAACTTTAGCAAATTCGTATCATAAAAATAATCATCAGGTGTGACAGACAGACGGACATTATCGTACCATAAAGATTTCTGTTATTATTTTCTAGCTGCGCCCGCGGTGTTATCCGCAATTAAAAAGTATATATATTTTACCGGGATAAAAAGTAGCCTATGTGCTATTCCAGAGTATAATCTATCTCTGTACCAAGTTTCATCCAGATCCGTTCAGCCGTTCTAGCGTGATTGAGTTACAAACATCCATCCATCCAAACATTCACATTTATAATATTAGTGAGATAGTGAGATGTACGGCAGTCTAACTACATCGTAACCCGGTTATTTCTTTAGGACCGCATCCTGTACGTCAAGTGCGACATTACTCGTAAGCTAACCGTATAGTGTACCGTATTTAGACATTTTGTATGGAGACTCGAAAGCTTTAAATACCGTCCGCTAGAGGCGCTTTACAACTCTCCATACAAAATGTCTAAATACGGTAGACTATAAAGTATACGGTTAGCTACAAACACGGCTGTCTGTCTATTCAAGCGGTATTGAGAAAATTCTGAACGATTTGCAATGAGGTTTTTAATATTAGATTGCTTATGCTTCAAGATAATATAATATATTAGTATTAGCACGTTTGTACTATTGACGGACCGAGCCGCGGGCCAAAGCTAGTAGTTACCATAGTATAATTCAAAACAGCAGTTCCAATCTGGAGACCAGTTTATGCTAAAATAGCAGTGCTTTAAATCTATAGAATGGCTGCTCGTTGGCTGTCACGAACCAATTTTCAATATCGTTGAGGTCACAATGCTTACGGAACGGGACAGGACATTCTTAAAAAGATCCTTAAAGACGAACGACACAACATGGCACTCAATCAGTTGGGGCAATTCGTAGGGTCCCTACAAACTGGTATATTAGGAGGCAAGTTGGTTAGTGATTGACTTTCCAAATGGTAGGGACCCTATAGATTGAGTTTTGGTACTCGTAGAGGGACTTAAGACACAATAAACATACTTTATTGTTAAAAGTATTTCGTTCCATGTTATTAAACAGTTTCAAAGAAAAAATAAATAGGATTTTTGTATTGTTGCCTTCCGTTAGTTAGCAAATTCATATTGCAAATTCGGTCTACTAATTGCAAGTTCTTGTGTTTAATGGCGAGGTCGTGCAAAGTGTTATTGAGGTTATTTAAAAAATATTAATCAACAGCTCACAGTATAATATACCTTCTTATATTTACGCGAATACTACAATTGAAATTAAACAAATTTATAGGATTTTATCGCGTTAAATTTTGATTTTACGTTCCCGACGTTTCAGCTGCTTTACAGCAACCATGGTCACGGGAGGACTGAGGTCGTTGACGTCCTGGTGTCATAGTTTAAGACGGGGTACCCTCATATTTAATTGTTGCTTGTATTGTTAGTTTGTTTACTTGTATAGTTTTTTTTGTGATATCGCAGAAACGATTTCTTTTAATTCTTTCCATACATACAAATATCTCTCACTATACTGTGTGTTGTTTGTAACAATTAATCTCCTACAATCAATTTAATAAAATTTCAACAAAGTAGTTCAACTAGGTTGATCAATCTGATTGGTCCTCACCAATCCTGTTAAACACCAAACTTACGGTGTCACCGTTAATCGCAGACGTGACTCCGCCGCCCGATATTCAATTTCCTAGAGTTTTCGCGATACAACGATAGTATTTTTAAAATGTTTGAGTTTGGAACGCGGCTCGTGACGTGTACGTGACTGTACCGACCCGATGACAGCTCTGTTTATGTTGGTTCCCAAACATGACATACTTAAAACGACCGCGACCCTGTCATGATCCGCGAAGGGTAGTTGCAAGCCTTTATTATTTGGCACATCCCTATTACAGGTGATTCAAGAAAGGTATCTAACCTTTACAGCAGTGATAGCCAATTTGGTAGAACACTTGCCTCGGTAACGAGGATCGCAGGCCAAACCACGGCTCGCACCTCTGGGATTTCTGAATGTGTGAATATCATTTTCAATCATGATTATCACTTGCTAAACGGTGAAGGAAAACATCGCGAGGAAACGTGCATGTCTGAGAGAATACCTTGAAAGATGTGTGAAGTCCGCCAACCCGCACTGGGCTACCTTGTGTGGACTATGGCCTAATCCCCTTCGCATTGAGGAAAGGCCCATGCCCAACAGTGGGAAATTGAAAGGGCTGGTATTGTTATATGCTAACCTTATAATTCATTCAGTCACCATTGCTTGTGAAGCAGCCGTAACGTCGGGAACGTAAAAACATAAAATAAACGCTATAACATCCGTAAAATTAGTTTTATTTCAAAAAGTTATATACACAAGTTGTTTATATAAAAATATATATAATACTAGTTGTTTTTTTTTATTTTTTTATTACATTATAGGCAAGTATTTGATCTCGATCTCACCTGATGGTGACGATGAGATCTACGATGGAGCATACTTGCCTAGGTAGGAAGGCGGCAGTAAATCGAGACGCTACATTCACTAGGCACATGCAGCGCAGCTGATCTGATCCGCCATCCATGAATGGCAACACCGAACATCATGCCGAAACACGGCTAGGCCGCTTGGCGACATGGGTTTGTTCAGTAGGTGGTGACTAGCCACGGCCGAAGCCTACCACCAGTATACAATCGAGTTGTTACCCGCGACTTCGGACGCATGGTATTTAACAAAAAAAAAACTAAAATTAAAGTAGCCTAAGTTACTCCTTGTTACATCAGCTATCTTCCAGTGAAAGTCCCGTCAAAATCGGTCCACCCGCTAAATAAATATAATTTCACGAATTATTCGCATAATTTCGCGTGTCAATGCGACAGTAATGTTCGCGGAACGAACGCGAAATTAGTTGGGCACGCGTCGCCGCCTGTAATTTCGCAACTGAATAGAGTACAATTTGTGACGTCACACGCAGATATTTTCATAACACAGAGCTCTGTGAATGGAAGTGACAATGTGTAGGATTCCTTCTTCTTTTTTACATAGGCAATCGGCTACAAAATAATGCCATTTTGCCGGTGTCGAGTAAATTATTACATTCGTTTTTAAAGTATTTATTATGATAATGATGATACTGATGGTGAAATGAATGCTCTATTTCTATCAGTAAAGCTGTGGATACTTACTGAAAATTTACTGGACACCCTGGGAGAACTTGAAATGTCAAAATTACTTATATTATTTCATTTTAATTTCCTTCAATCGTGCACGTTTATGAACACACAGCGGATAATATACCACAGATATTACACATAATATATTAACGGAATACATTATTTAAAAAAAAAACATAATTGACAATTGCAGTATGCAACTTTCCGCCAAAAATCCAACACGGGGATTTTATTGAATAATTTTCAAATGTTGTGATTTTTTGGTTAATTCGTAACATGTTACAACTCCCGGATCATCAAAATCAAAGTAAAATAATATACATTCCATCCTACTCCTACAAATGCGCTTACAAATTTTACAAGCGGATCGGAACGCAATTTCAACTGAGAAGATTCGTCAAAAAACTCAGCAGGCTTATCTTTTTAATTTACAAAACTTTTTATCGCCATGCAGTGTGTTATATATTTTTAGCTTCAGTGTGTCGCCTCGCGTGGCGTACACACGAATCTCTTAAGTTGAGATCGCATTTCAATATGGTTAGAAAAAAAAATATACAATTTGTAACCGCCCCATAGTTATTTGTTGTACAAAATAAATAATTTGACATTGCTACATGACCTAGAAATTTAATTATCTATGCAAGATGACGAGAGAGAACTGATTATATTTAATCACTGATAATTCTATATTACAATAACAATTCAATCTAAGACTATAAGTTTCATTCAACATTCACCACGTCAAGATACCCTACATTATTACTTCTATCAAGGGGTTAGAAACAAAAGAGAAGCGTTTTCATTTTGTGTTGGTATCTCTTATAAATACAACGCAATGCCGCTTCTATTAAAACTATGCTTGGGTTTATTGTTTGGTTGAATTCCACACATAATTATTTCTGGCCACAGAACAATATGTTCCCGGACTGTATATGACAGTGAATACGACGAGGGAATTAGGTCACATCGGACTTGCGTACCAATTTCGTTGTTTAATATCGACTCGGAATAAGGGTAAGGTCGATGAGGGCAAGTTCGCCCATGGGGCAAGCCCATACATCTTTTATATCTACTCAATTTGTAACGTTATTTTGATGATATTTTGCCAGTGTCAAGTATTATAAATTATTTCTGTTTTTGAGCATATACACAGGCCCAAGTGCCTGGCCCAAGTAAAATACCCCCCCATCCCTCAATTAGTAAAGTGCTGGATACTTTACTGAAAGATTTGTAATGGGTTTTTGAGAGAAACTGAAAAGCCATGTTTCGTCACTCTGTTTCAATTACTTACACTTGTGCCCTTTAGCGAACGCATAATGGTTAATATTCCACTTCTATCACTCACTATAAATCGCAGGAACACTAGTTTTAGAAATTAAAACATAACTGACGCCATGACTTTTCAGTTTACCGCCAAAAAAAAAACAATGCGAAGGTTCGTCAGTTTTCATATTGGTCAAGATCTTTATTTTTTTTCTTAGCTTACGGTTTGACCAGCCATTCATTTAATATTTTTAACCTACTTCAAAAAGGCGGAGGAACTCAATTCGGGTGTATTTTTTTTTCTTTAATGGTTGTTACTCACTAATTAAACCGATGGCAAACAAACGCCAGCCTGCCTGATGTTGCTTTGCCATCGATTTCAATGAGGCGTTATACCAACTCGTTCTTCATTTAAAAATAGCTGCTCCGGCGAACTTCACACTCAGAATCAAATGTATGTGAAAATGAATTATCTCAAATATTATTTATTTAGTGAACTCTTCCCATGTTTCAATAGTTGTTCTCCTATTCGGGGCGGAGAAAAAATACAAAATAAAAGATCATTAAAATCAGCCAACCGTTCTTGAGTTTTAAACGGGTTTATTTTATATATATAAATGGAAGAGCATTCTTCAGTGTGCACAAATTTGAACCGCATTATTTTCATTATTATTTATAGAAAATACATGACAGCTCAATTATGCTCCAACAACACAACAACCAAACAGTAACTTTAGCACGTACTACATTTTCAGCTTTCAGTATCATAAAACGTAGCTATTTCCCTGTGAAAGCGATATTTTGCAGCACTTTTACTGTCCCGTCCGACATGTCCCACCGACGATAACGTCAAGCTAACAGTTCTGGGAATAAACGGTGGTTCTATTTCATTCGGTGAAGCTTAACTTTGCTTCAGGTACTCTGATATTATTTTATGCTTCACGTACATATAAATAACTAGCTGTCCCGGCGAACTTCGTAGCAAGGAATCAAATGTATGAGAATATGAATTATCTTTATTTTTATTCTTTTTAATTGATTTTTTCCCATGAACACTGCTACAATAGTTTTAGCTCATGATTTTGGACCTCAACAGAGTTGAAATTTTCCATCGACCTTTCATGAATATACGATTTTTATTTCTGTAATTTTAATCTATTTTATTATTAAATCATAGCAAAATACAAATATTGATGGTGATATTACATTAAAAAAAAACAACATTGTTACTAAACTAGACCTAAAACTGCAATGTAAATAAAAACTAAATACACTCGAGCGTATTCGTCACTCGCACGCGTCGGGTCTAACGCGGAGCGTCGTGTTGTGTACACATAGTTTACGATACATTGCGCGCTCAAAAATAACAAAATATGTAAACCATTACTTTCGACATAAACCATTTCTATATTATTTTATTATAGTGTACCTTACTACCTACCTTACCCATAGTTTTATTCCCATACATTATACCCTATATGAATGGGGAATTCCCCTACAAGGAATTAAGTGTCATTGTAAGTACCTACTTATATTTCAAAAAAATATTCCGTTCCTATAATAACTTTTATACAATCTCGTAATATTCAAATAGAGTTGTTGAGATATCGGAATGAATCAGGGCTGGGGCGGGGCGCGGGGCGCGGGGCGGCATCGTTCTCTCGTTCGATTCGACAAGACAAGCAGACGTCTAATCTACATAATGCCGACGTTGGTATAAAGGTCAGGATTTAGTAATAGGAGAAGCGATTTTGTGCTCACTTACATTTTTAATTTTTTTTTTTTAAACGCACCAAATCGTTTTCATAATTTAGCGGTCTATGTGTGTCTGTCCATAGCACCGTAGCTCCTAAACGCTTGGATCTATGTGACAGTAGTTTTTTTTATTAATATTTGCAAAGAACGAACGAAACGGTAGTTATATATTCGGCCAATGTCATGTTATTAAATAGCAATAACAAATAACATGAATAAATAAAAACAAATTGTAGAAGTACGGTATTGCGAACAACATTCCCAAGCTATTGATCAGACTACATGTGATATGGTTTGTAAGATTATTCGTAAGCTAACCGTATACAGCGCCTCTAGCGGACGGTATTTCAAACTTTCAACTCTCCATACAAAATATCTAAATACGGTAGACTATAAAGTATACAGTTAGCTTACGAATAATCTCGCACTCGACGTACTGTTCAATATAATAATAACAATAATACCAGCCCTTTTTAATGTCCCACTGCTGGGCACGGGCCTCCCCTCAACTCGAGGGGGATTAGGCCATAGTCCATCACGCTGGCCCAGCGCGGGTTGGCGGGCTTCACACATCTTTCGAGGAGTTCTCTCAAACATGCGAGTTTCCTCGCGATGTTTTCCATCACCGCTTAGCAAGTGATAATCGTGGTTAAAATGAGATTCGCACATGAAATCCAGAAATCCCAGAGATGCGAGCCGGGGTTTGCATCTGCGCTTACCGAGGGCAAGCGTTCTACCAACTTGGCTATCACTGCTGTTCAATATACTGGCTGGTATTAAATGTTCAGAATACGTCCTAGACTTGGTCATAGTTGTATTTCTCTGGCGATTTGTCAGTCGAGTTCAACAATAAGACCACATCCTTATTTACACAGACCAGTCGTAGCTCGTAATCCTCATAATGGATGAGATTCGACGAGCGTCTTCGGCGAAATTGCAACAGATTTTTGTTCAATTATCAATTGATTTCGTATGCCGCGAATGCGAATTCCCCATTATTTTTGCCCCATTTTCAATTATGCTAGTGCAAGAATGTTATTGAGTTTCTGTTTGTTTCAGTTTGTTATTTTCAAGTTACGAAGATAACAGGCGTTTCGCGTATATATGTGTGGGGTAACTTCATTGAGCGGTTATAAGGAGTGATTCAGAAATGGTATAGTACCTGTTTCAAAACTCTGACATCTCATAATGATTACAAATGCAATATAAAGGGCAAGATTAATCAATGACTCGGGTACAAACATTCGTGCTCATCACATAAAGTGCGTCCCAACCAGAATTCGAACACGGTACCTTCGGAACACAAAGCAGGGTACACCACCAACTGCGCAAATCGGACCATCGAATTTATTTTGTGCAAGCTATATCAGTACCCGTTGTCTCGTCAAAAAAAACTTTTTAGAAAACATTCCAATGTTTTCACTTTGGATTTTTTCTTTCTCTATACCATAACGACCGAACCATAAAAAAAATATGATATGGTTTTAAAGAAACTAATCTAATAGAAGACCAATATCTATAAAAAAAACTTTTAGGGTGGCCACGATTTAAAGCTTATTTTTCAGACAGTCAAACACCCTATCATCAGCTGTTTCAGCATGATGAAATATTATCCTAAAAATAGTCCTAGATGTCTCGCACAATCCTTTCTGCATGGTGTCAACATAGCCTTTGACGGCGCGGCGTGCACTCTGTAATATTGAACGAATGACCCAGAAACTGCATTTTCAATTAAACAGCGCTGTAACAGTGTGGTAACATTACCATAAGGCAGAAAGTTGTTTGGACGGACATGTGAATAATATTCTAATACACACATTATAATTCCAGCCTTTTAATTTCCCACTGCTGGGCACGGGCCTCCCCTCAATGCGAGGGGGATTAGGCTTTAGTCCACCACGCTGGACCAGTGCGAATTGGCGGACTTCACACATCTTTCGAGGGGTTCTCTCAGACATGCAGGTTTCCTCACGATGTTTTCCTTCACCGATTAGCAAGTGATAATCATGGTTGAAAATGAGATTCGCACATGAAAAATCCCAGAGGTGCGAGCCGTAGTTTGAACCTGCAATCCTCGTTACCGAGGCAAGCGTTCTACCAACTTGGCTATCACTGTACCCACATTAACAATTAGCTTTTCTCCCTCGACTGCGTTCGCGTAAAATAGTAAAAAAAAAAGTAAAATAAAAAGAAATTAAGAAAAAATGTAAATATCACATTTTTTTTGGCGGAAAACTGAAAAGTCATGGCGTTAGTTATGTTTTAATTTCTAAAACTAGTGTTCCTGCGAGTTATAGTCAGTGATATAAGTGGAATATTAACCATTATGGGTTCGGTGAAGTGCACAAGTGTAGGTAATTGAGTGACGAAACATGGCCTTTTAGTTTCTGACAAAAAATCCATGAAAAATCATTCAGTAAAGTATCCATCACATTACTATTGAGGGATGGGGTGGTATTTTACTTGGGCCTAGCCTTTGGGCCTGTGCATATGCTCAAAAACAGAAATAATTTATATTACTTTACAGTGGCAAAATACCTATGGTGATGCCAAGTTAAAAAAAAAGTATCACACAGCTGTTTGGCGGGAAGTTAAATAGTGAAGTTATCAATTTTGTGTTATTTTCAAAAAAAAATATTTCTTTGATATATCATCTGTGATTTACCATTGTGTGTGCATATATGCACAAGTGAAGGAAATTAAAATGAAATACTATATAGCTTGACTTTTCAAGTTCACCCAAGGTGTCCGGTAAATTTTCAAGTATTCACAGTTTTTCTGATAGGGTTAGGGGGTTCATGGCCAAAATGGTTCGGTTTTGTAGCCGATTGACAACATAAAAAAAAAGAAGTATCAAATTATGAGCAACAAATTAAATCGTTTCATTTCATACATTCTATATAATCGGATTAAACAATTATGTAAACAGATAACATTAGGACCACGTTGCTTTAAGATAATGATGATAAGATACCAACAACACAGAAACTAAGTAGTCAATTTTAAACACTCGTTAAAATCAGTGTTGGATATGGGTAAAAAAGATAAGGGAAAAGAAAAAGATGTTAAAAAAGAAAGCAAAAATAATGTTGAAGAAACAAAAAGTGGTGGTTTTGGTGTAAGTCTGTATTTTTACTCTATTTGTTTACACACTTTGAACAATTAAAATAATTAAAAAATAATCTCGTACATATAAATGCAATGGAGAAACCTGCGTGCTTGAGAGAATTTAGTCAGTTTTAGACAGACGTGTGTAGTTCACCATCTACTTGCTTGTAGAACTGTTCATTCCGCGACAGATAGCCGGATGTAAGGCAATGTTTTAAGAGTTCAGCATATTTCTTTGGCATGTTGTTCTCTGCTCTGCTTCTTCGAAACTATTGTGATGCAGTCTGCTACACGCACTCAGGGATGTATAGATGCCTATTAGTGAAATTATTTTTAGAATCAGATCCCTACACCCAAACTCACAAAACAACAAACTTTAGCCCATCATAATAACATACTGCGTTAGCCCCCAGTCAATTGTAAGGTACCCAAAATACTAGCGTTGCTTAGTATGGGACCGCAGAGTTGGTGTGTTCCTCTGACAGATTTTTATGATGAGCTATTTCTCAGATGTTGGTATGCAATTAAATCTTATAAGGCACATAGTGTGGCCTAGAAGTTTATAATTAAACGCTTCAACATTATCTTCCAAGATTCGTTTTTAGCCATTATACTCAAGAATAGTTAACAAGTTTACATAAATTTATTGCTCCGCAATTAATTGAAATGTTCTTAGAAATTTGTATAGCTTTCTAGATTTTAATAAAGTTACTCATCAGATAAACTAACTTGTAATTGTTTTCAAAATAATAGAGCTGGCGAAATTAATGTTATTCGTTGTATAAGTACTATTTTCGACAATGATAATAATAATATAGTTATGAATGCTACAGAGAGTCGGTCAGAGCCCCCATCTCGGGATGTTTTCTTCTCGGGGGCCCGCAGGACTCCCAGCTCTGTCTTGCCTTTGTTGGCTGTCCAGAGAGGGATCGTTAGAGCTATATGCTCCAGGGGTTGAAATGTTAAGGGGCCTAAAGCCGCGAGTAACCACGGAGAAAGCGCAGCACACCTCTCTACAACCCTGAGCCGCTCACGCCAGTGTTGCCCCTCTCGTTTCATATGTCGGCTTTTTTAAGGGGGGCCCCTTAAAAAAGCCGACGAACACCGACTATACGGTCTCACACTAAGCAACGCTTGTATTATGAGTACCGTACAATGGACTGAGGGTGAACTTAGTATACAATACTTAATAGATACTAAACTATTACTACTAAAGTATTAAATACCGGGATCGCATACAATACCTATTATGAAAGCGTTGCTTAGTTTGGGACCGTACAGTAAGTTCTTCTGGCAATATTATTATTATTATTTATCTTCACATCACATGCTCTTCTTGTTATTATCTCCAAACTTATTAGCCCACTTTTTAGGTACATATTCAACGTGTCTACGTTCAGATAATATTTCTCATGACGCTGTCATTTCCAGGTACCATCTCTTATACTGCCATTATTAGCTATACTTATATCTGTAGGAGCTTTCAAAGTATATCAAGCAGTAACATTTGTGCCTGAACTGCCGAAGGTGGATTTGAACAAGTGGTGGGGACCCAATACAACAGAACCACAGGACACGTCCATAAGACCCTATAGAATTATATTTTCTGATGCTGTAAGTACTTAATCTTATCCCACTAATATAATAAATGTGAAAGTTTGGATGGATGGATGTTTGTAACTCAATCACGCCAGAACGGCTGAACGGATCTGGATGAAATTTGGCTCAGAGATAGATTATAGTCTGGAATAGCGCATGGGCTATGATTCTCGTGGGATAGATTTGTTTTAATTTTTCATAACGCAAAGGATCGACATGATTTTTGCATAAGTAGAGGTAGATTAGGGGTCAGAAAATGACATAGGCTAATTTTTATCCCGAAAAGATGCACGGTTTCTATGGGATAGACATACTTTTCAATCGCGGGTAACGCCGCGGGGCACAGCTATTCAAATATATAAACGTGAAAAGGTTTGTAAAGAAAAATACGAGAAGAATAATAACAGTCTTCTTGACTGAAATTCGGTCACGGCGGCCAATCTCAACGGAGACTAGGACACTGCGCAGGAGATGTTATAATGCACAAATGTGTGCGCAAGCACATGTGCACTCGCCCAATCTTCAATATCACAGTCCAATGGGATGCTTTGACGCTTTAAGTATTCTTCGAGCTATGAGCAAGTGATAATGATTAAATGCTGAAATACCATAAGTGTGAGACAGGGTTTGAACCTGACTCTAGTGGCTAAGGCTATCGTTCTACCGCCTTGGCTATCCCTGCTTAAAAGAAGTAGAAGAAAAGGCTATACCCAAAAAATAGTTTCAAAATGATTTAGACGTAACGGCTGCTAAATCCAAAATATTAGAGTTAACAAATAAGTAAGAACCTTCGACCAAGATTTAAATTTCTGATTGAAGCCAAGAACGAGATGATTAATTATGAATGAAACTTTGCCAATCACACGATTATCAAGGCAATTGCGTCCAACAGCCTCAGTCATATCTATCTTTAGCAACGATAAAAATACCCATTTTCAGATGGAATCAGAAATTCGTTGGATGTTTGAAGTTTACCGCCGTGGCGTCAAGCCGAAGAGTTTCGAAGACCTGGGCTGGGAGTACGGCGTCCACTCAGAAGCTTTCGCACAGTTCTTCTCGTACTGGATCTTCAAATACAGATTCCGAGGACGGGCGAAGTTCTTGAATCAGTTTGACCACTTCAAGACCAACATCCAGGGCTTGGATATACATTATATTCACGTGAAACCGATGGTTAAAAATAATGTTAAGGTAAAAAGACACTATTGATATCTCAAATAGTTGAGGCCCTTATGCTTGAACTCCATCGTTAAGCCCATGTAGTGTCAACAAAATGGTCCTTACAGCCCCCAAGGTACCTACGGACACATAAAATTCCTTTAGAATGCCCTGAAGCTGCCACGGACACTCAAATTTATCTTAAGAGCCCCTGGGGAACCTACAGACACTTTTGTGTTAAGAGACAACAGTGCCTGTTAATAACAAAACTCCTAATTATTGTAATCTAACGGTCGTCTAACAGTCGTCAAATGGTCTTCTAACAGCGTAAAAGTAACATTAGCCTAGAGTTTGTTCAAGCGGTCATACTGATTTGCTAGTTTTGTAACATACAAAATTCACCAAATATATGTACGACACAGAAGAACTGCTCCGAAGAATGTTTTTGACCGGCCATGATATTATAGAAGGTATTCTAGTATTTATGAAGTCTAAGGATTCTGTTAATGTCAAGGATGAACAAAAATATCTAGAGATTTATTCAAAGCAGTAGCTTATTATGACAGTTTGTTGCGATAGGTGATTGATTTAATTTCTTTTTCAGGTGGTACCCCTATTACTTCTGCATGGATGGCCCGGTTCTATTAGAGAATTCTATGAAGCTATACCTGTTCTTACTAAGCCGAGGCCAGGTTATGATTTCGTCTTTGAGATCGTTGCTCCAAGTTTGCCCGGATTTATTTTCTCCGAGGTAATTATCGTCACAGATACAGTGGATCTGTAATATTGTTTTATTTCACTTACACCAACTAAGGAAGATAACTCTTACCTTCTATGGATACTGTAGTGCATGATATAATATTGGGTTGACCAGGAAATGAGTCATATCGACCTATCAACATCCTTTTGCAAATTTTGTAAGAAATTACTATTGCTATGACTATACTATATTTTTCAAATACAAGTTCGATTGTGATCAACTTACGACGCTAAAGTCTCGTACGTTATAGCTCAAAATCGTCTACTGTACACCTAGATCAGAGGTACCTGTAACTTAGTAACAAATGCTGTATATGTTCTAAATGCGTTGCTCAATATTTTCCAGGCTCCTATCCGACCAGGACTAACACCACTAAATATAGCAGTAATCATGAGGAATCTAATGCAACGACTTGGCTTCAAACAATACTACGTCCAAGGTGGAGATTTTGGCCATTCCATTGGCTCCAATATCGCCACAGTCTTCCCGAACGAAGTCCTCGGCTTCCATACCAATTTACCTGTAAACTTCTCGAAGATGGCATTTGTAACGTGGCTACTTGGAGCTGTCTGGCCAACATTGGCGGCCAATGAGCTTGCAGATAAAATGTACCCGTTCGGAGAGAAAGCTAAGTTTTATTTGGAGGAGTTTGGGTACTTGCATTTACAGGGGACGAAGCCCGACACTATTGGTAAGGGTTAATTTCTTATGTTGGAAAATGTGAAGTAGGTGTAGATTTCCCCGTATGCGGATTATGGTTACAAAGATTTTTGACTGAATGAATTGAATGTTGACAAAGATTTTTTTCAAATTTCGTAAGAACGACCTTAGATTTAGTATGTTAAGTTAAAAGCAGCCTAGACCCGTTATAACATGGGTAGTTATATAGTGCATGTAGACAATACATTTAATAGCGACAAGTACTTTGAACTTGCTTTAACATACCCAACAGATGACATACACAACCCAGGAAACCAAAAACCCTCATTTGTAATCGCCAGAGATTAAAGTCAGGGAAATTTTAGGTACGACACCAAGCAAAGATCAATGGTACCGACTACCAGAGCACACATGTTTAACGATACAGATAATAACACACCTATACATCTTGTGATAAAAGTCATTTTAGAACAATCACATGTCGATTCTTCTTACGGCACACCACCACGTATAAAATACGTTTGGATACAGTATTGCGGTGTTTTTTAGAAAAGTACCTTCTTTGCCATACAATAACACTATAGGTCCCAAACTAAGCATCGTTTGTATTATGGGTACCGTACAACGGACTGGGGGCGATCCCAGTTCAGGGTCACCAATTTAGCGGAAAAGTGAAGATCTTCTAGCTAGCCGGATGGTATGGCTGGCGGGGTGGCCGCTATGCCCCGACGGTTATTGTCGGGATCTTGTATATATGTTACGTGCTCCGAAAATTCTCAAAGCGCGTTTCAGGATTTTGTGGAGCCTCGTCATTTGTTCTAACTGTCGTCTGCGGCGCCATCTGTGTATATAAGTATATAATACTTATATAGAAGAAGCATCCATGACTTGGGTTCAAACATTGATGCTCATCACACAAAGTCTGCCGTTGGTACCCTCGTCAAAATATTCAGGGTCACTACCAACTGAGCTAATTCGGTCATCTTTAATATACTTTTTCATTTCAGGAATCGCTCTCCAAGATTCTCCTGTTGGTCTTGCAGCATACCTGCTCGACAAATTCATGATCTTCACAAACCCTAACAATAAATTCCAGCCTGAAGGTGGTTTGGATAAATACTTTACGAAGGATCAGCTGTTGGATAATATCATGCTGTACTGGATAAGTGGCAGCATAATGACTTCTATGAGGCTTTATAAGGAGACTATTGTTAATGCTGATCAAGAGCAGCTATTGGCTCAGTAAGTTTCTCTAGCTAAATAACTAGCTATTGTAGTCAAGTTGAAAAGATACTTAAATCTTTGATAGCCAATTTAGCCGATGGTATTGAAGCCAAGATAGTCTTGGAGTTAGCTAGCGTAGTCAAAGCAGTAATAACTTATTTAGGCGAAACAGTCGACGCAGTGATACGTTAGCAAAACAGCGATATCCATGTTATTTAAGGGAGTGTTAGCCAAAGTCCAAGCGGTGTTAGATAATCAGTGCAGTGTTAAATTTGAGTTTGGATCAATGTATGTCTAGTCAGTCACTGTTTTAAATAAAACCATAAATCCACAGCACAGGCAGGTTATCAATATCTGTCATCAGTCAATATTTATCAAATAATTTTGAGTTCTCAAATGTGATTATTAATTCCAGAATTCCAACGTCAGTTCCAACCTGGGGTTTAAGATTTAATCATGAGACATCGTATAGTCCAGATTATGTGTTGCGATGGAAGTATCCTAACCTGTTGGGTACAACGACCTTCGATTTTGGAGGCCATTTTGCAGCGTTTGAAAGACCCGAAGAGTTTACGGCCGATGTATTTAAAGCTGTGAAGGAGTTTTTGAAGTTTCGGAAGTAAATGATAATTGTTAGTTTTGTTTTTAATTTAAAAATAGCCAAATCTTTTATGGAGCAGATAGCCATTTTTTTTTTGCTTTTTATACTATTGTGATCAACCTCCAATGATCTTGATTTGATTTGATGTTATCTAAAAATATTTTAGAAATATTCAGATTTCTATTTGCCATGCCTGCATGAAACAGTATATTTTCTAAAATGGAACGAGCAGTAGTTGCGAATTAAAAAAAGGGAAATAAAAAAAGTAACAGGCGCAGGCAAGTTGCGGACGAACGACGGCTCAAATAATTCGATTTAACGTGGCTGACTCGATTGCAAGCGATTACGGAGCACATCGAGTTGGGAGTTGTTTATTTGTTTTCTCGATTCGAGAAATTTCGATGATTGAAATGTAATGAGGTTATGATGGTTAGAAAGTTTTTTTTAAATTTGGAATTGGAACGTAGACTACGTTCCAACTCCAATAGACGTAATGCCAGTGAATATTCTATATCTCTTAAATAACTCTATGGTGATTAAGATCGTACGTATGAAACTACACAAATCGTTGCCTATTCGCTAACACGTCTTTAAATATCTTAATTGAAGTATTAAACTAGTGATAGGCCCCAAAAGGCTAGCACCCATTGCCGTAAACCAAATAAAAGAAAAATACGAAAAGGAATAAAATAAGAATTCTGCTATCTACCGTGCAAAGTTACATACGAATAAAAAAAAAATACCCGACGCGACTCCAGCGCGGTTTCCTCAGTGAAACTCGATTCCGCAGCGCTGGTTGCTTCCCTCGCGAGGGGAATTAACATTTTTTTTTATTACTATTCGCTGTATGAATTTGCGTCTTCATATTTACGGGGGCAATTTCAATTTAAGCTTAAAAAGATGTTCTCAAATATATAATTTGAACTCTAGGTACAATATAAATAAGCGGTACCTAATAGTCAAGTCAGTAGAACCCTTGCGATGTAAGTGAAGGTTGCAGGTTAAAACCTCTGGGATTTATGGATTGAATGTGTGAATGTCATTTACAAACATGATTGGTCGTTTATTTTTGTTCTAACTACTACTATTCCATATTCAAAAACTACAAGACATAGACAATAAACCTAAAAGTTGTATATGTCCAACACATACAATGTGATTCATCTTTTTCACAGAACTTGAAACATTCAAACAAAAGCATAAGGGTTCCATATTGTTTATGAGATACGGAGCCCTAAGAACTAGTTACCAAACACTCGATGCCACAGCGATAGCATTGCGACTATGCAGCATTTACTTTACAATTCAAAAACCTCTCCCACTCTGTAGGGGAGACACCTCATCTGTTTCACAAAGTAGGTACTTTCAAACACTTTGCATTCTGTCCTTAAAATAACAAGACATTTTTTCGATCAATTCTACAAATCTGTTTGTTGGGTTTTCAACATTACTTGCAAGGAAATGGTTTGCTTTTATTTTTATTTTGAACCGACTTCAAAGAGGAGAACGTTCTCAATTCGGTTGTATTTTTTGTATGTTTGTTACCTCAGATCTCCGTTATTTATGAACCGATTTGGAAAATCCTTTTTTTATTGATTGGTCCAATTCTTTTTAAAAATTGTTCTTATGATGGGATCCATGAGGAATTGAGAGGACTCCTCAAATTTTATAGGCATACCTATAGCGATTTTGGTATTTTCATCAAGAAGTCATGCAGTCCACAAAGTATCATTTGGTGAAGTGGAAGTGATGAAAATAAGACTTTATTTGTTAAATATTTGATTTAGTTAGACAAGGAACATTTCAAGATTAGTTTTTTTTGTCAAAAAGTTTTTTTTTTAATTTATTTGATAATACCAATAATAGCCATGCTTATAGAATCCTCTACCGTGACCTCCGAAAGTTCTAGACGTACGGAATTGAAAAATGGTATACACTTTCTCCCAGCCAATTATTATAATTTACACACTCAAATGTCTTCATAAATTCAACTCATCAATGTATCTCAAATAATATTACACGAAAACTTTTTTTTTAATAAGTTCTCAAAGTCCATCGACGCAAAGCTTTATATAAATGTAAATAAAATGAACCTACCGCGGTACAAAGATGATCCTGTAATCCGTCTACGCGGAGTTTTGTCGGTCTTGTAATGTTACTAAGATCGTTATATATGGATAAGAATACCCAACGACGTCTATTTACTTTGAGAATGCTGACTGTAATCACGATTTGTTTTGTTTTTTTTTATGGATTAACTGACCTCATTAAGTGTACAATGTTTATAATTTTGATATAACATTTGGGTATATCTGTTGAGACAGTTTGAAATACTTAGTATATTTATAAGCCTTATTGTTAAAATTTAAGTAATATTTATACAAACTTTAAGTACTAGAATTTATCCTCGACGAGCTTGACTATTTAAAGTTATACATAGTGACCTAAAAAGGACATCAAATATATAAGTGTGTGAGGTCTGACTAACAGACACTTGGACGCATTTGGAGGTAGTTTTTTCTTTGGTTCACGGTGTATATTTAATGTATACCTAGGCACTTAGCAAATAGATAAAAAACTTGAGAGGTGTCAAGGGACACCCGGATGGAACGAAGTTTCTTTATTATTTATTATGTACAAAAAATCAATAATTTTGGGAAACAAAAGTATATCGCCCCGGGTGGGCTCGAACCACCAACATTTCGGTTGACAGCCGAACGCGCTAGCCAATTGCACCACGGATGCACTTGTGCAATGTCTCGAAAATACTGACCATTATGTAAATGCAAACGACAAAGATAACAATTATTTTTGTCAGCGATAGATGTCGCTAGCATGTTTTTGAACGAGGTATCGTTATGTTCATGGGTTTTATATAGTAAACTATACTTTCGTATATAAAAATGCTTACAATTGGTCGTTACAACTTTTCTGCTTAATTTTTCGTAATATTTTTTTCCGTCTAGCCCGCTTTTTTTTTTTTTTTTTCAAGGGGAAATGCGTTACGCAATACCTAATAAAAATTGCGTTGAAAGATAATAGTTTCCTATCCTTTTAAATAAAACTAATTAACGGACTTCAATAAGGAGAGGTTTTTTATTTTTTATTTTTTACGGATTTTATCGCGTTTATTTTTGTTTTTACGTTCCCGACGTGTAATCCGTAAAATTGGTTTTATTTAAATGTGTAGTTTTCGCGTAAATATAAGAAATCAATAAGTTTCCTATCCAGCCATCCCTTAATCCGTACGTATCGTCTTCCAAGGTCGCTTCGAGCCACCGCTGAAAAATGAATACGGGAATTAATTCGGGAAAATTAAAATTCTTTAACGGCACCCACTTTTTATTAAGATTATTCTTCAGCGACTCTTAATGAGGACGGGCTTGGATTTACTACGCGGGACCGTAATTATTTATGATGGATGGGTAAGTTTATCATTTGGAAGTAACCACTTATTTAACTTAAACTTTTCTGTGCCATCTTTTCTCAGTTCTCTGCTAGACATAAGCATTAACCATCAACTTATTAATTTATTAACCTAAGGGTTTCTAAAATAAAATTAGCCTAAGTTACTCCTTGTTACATGAGCTATCTGCCACTGAAAGTCCCATCAAAATCGGTCCAGCCATTTCAGAGATTAACCGGAACAAACAGACAGACAGACAAAAAATGTAAAAAAAATTGTTTTGGTATAGGTGCCGTGTATACATCCAAATGCACATAGAAAAAAGCGGTTATTTTAATATTACAAACAGACACTCCAATTTTATTTATTTGTATAGATGTATGTATATCATCTCCGAGCGACTCGGTATATTAATGTAGGTACTTGAATATGTTTATGGGTAAGTCGAGTTGGGTTGTGATAACACTTAAGCGCAGGCTCACACCATATCCGAGACTCGTGAATAATCTGTATAATTCGCATCGCTTACGGCCGACTCGATATAATTCATCGAGATACGGTCGATTGATGCATTCCTGGTAAGGATGATGAATTTGATCCGTTCTTATATTATCTGACTAGCTGTTGCCCGCGACTTCGTCCGCGTGGTATTTAACAAAGACAACCGTTGACAACAGCCTGCCCGCCCATTCTGAGCCCGCGGGAACCATTGCAGGTGTTGCTATCAAACTTAATCACGCGCTGCGCTGCAACATTAGTTTTCATTTTTTTTCGTGAGATCTTATTTTTTTTTTCTAAAATAAAAGTAGCCTAAGTTACTCCTTGTTACATCAGCTATCTGCCAGTGAAAGTCCCGTCAAAATCGGTCCAGCCATTACAGAGATTAGCCGGAACAAACAGACAGACAGACAGACAGACAGACAGACGGACAGACGGACAGACAGACAGACAGACAGACAGACAAAAATTGTAAAAAATGTTGTTTCGGTATAGGTAACGTGTATACATCCAAATGCACTTAGTAAAAAGCGGTTATTTTAATATTACAAACAGACACTCCAATTTTATTTATATGTATAGATGTATAGATGTATAGATTAAGGGGGAAGCTCAGGGTCAGGGCGCGAAATTCAAAATGTCAATGGTTTTTATTTTTTTACGAAAAATTTGGACATCTTAACGATGTAATTTAGTGCTTTGCGATATTAGCATTCTGCATTGGATGTCTCGATGTATTAAGTTTGCTTAAAAAAATACCTAAAGCGATACAACACCATAAAGTTAGTAAAAGTAGCGGTTTTTACAAACCTAATGGTATTGTATCGGATTAGGTACTACATTAATAACAAAAATAGTATACCTATCCACTATCTAAAATATTATCATATTTTCTTCTACCTTTTTTATTTGGTTGGCAAATGGCTACAAAGTCATGCCAGTTTTGCCAGTGTCAAGTATTTTTTGATAATAATCGTTTTAAAATTAAAAGTACTACTAAGTAGACTATAAACAGTGTTAATAAAATGAGCTACTCTTTATTTTTTCACAAAATTTGCCTTCTATTTTTGCTTTAGGCTGTGTCCCCAGTAGGCAAACTGTTAGCGGCCGATTGAGTTAGCGGCGTATCGGTTTAGTACGCCCTTCCATATATTTGAAATGGAGTGTTCACAGTTTGCTAGTTTGCGCTCACTCTACGCAGTTTGCTGTGTTGCGATTGATTCAGTGAGCGGCCGACTCACAGCAAAACCGGTTCCAGTCGGCGGCGGCGATATGCCTGTTCGCCGGGCGTATGTGAGCCCGTTTGCCGCAAACTGTCATGTGGACAGTTGACAGTGAAAATTCAGTCGGTCGGTCGACCTAACTAAGCGGCTAACACATAACAGTTTGCTTGCGACGCACGCATTTTGATCTGAGTTTGCAGCTAACTCGAATTTCAGTTCGCCACAAATTTGCGGCTCACTCAGTCGGTCGCTGACAGTTTGCCGACTGGGGACACAGCCTTATAGACGCTATAATAGCGTAAGAGGGCATGCTACAACACTTGTGTTTAGTTAATATTGCTTTGTTGTCTGTTCATAGGTCTGTCGTATGGCGAATGACCTTACATGCCTCTTCTAGCAAGTAATTATTATTTATTCCATGGTTTAAACCTAGATCTGATTGTGTTACAACAGTTGCGCAAATAAATTATTAGCGTTTGAATTGATACAATCGCGATTTCAACTTACCTTTATGTTATAAAGTCTCTCTCTCTCTCTCAACAAGAAAGTTCCTTTTATATTTGACTACTTGATTACCGCATTTAGTGGTGACTCTGCTGTCTGTGCCGAGGGTCCCGGGCTAAATTCCTGGTAGGGACAATCTTTGTGTGATGAGCACGAGTGTTCGTACCCGAGACTTGGAGTTTTATCACACTAATATTATAAATGTGAAAGTTTGGATGGATAGATGTTTGTTACTCAATCACGCCAGAACGGATGAACTTTGGCACATAGATAGATTATAGTCTGGAATAGCACATAGGCTACTTTTTATCCCGGTAAAAAGGAGATATTTTTTAATCGCGGGTAACTCCGTGGGGCGCAGCTAGTTATCTATATAATTATTATATACTGAGTTCGCCCTCAGTTCATTGTACGGTATCCATAACACAAGCGTTGCTTAGTTTGAGATCGTATAGTTAGTGTGTATAGATACCACATAAGGAAGCTCAAGGTTGCTCAACGCGCAATGGAGATAGCTATGCTCGGTGTTTCGCTACGCGATAGAATCAGAAATGAGCAGATCCGTAGACGAACTAAAGTAACCGACATAACTTAAAGAATTTCAAAGTTGAAGTGGCAGTGGGCGGCACATAGCTCGCAGAACCGATGGCCGTTAAGGCAGAAAGGTTCTAGAATGACGACCACGAACCAAAAGACGTAGTGTAGGATGGCCCCCACAAGGTGGACCGATGATATCACACGCGTCGCAGGAAGCCGGTGGATGCGAGTGGCGGAGGACCGTGATGTGTGGAAATCATTGGGGGAGGCCTGTGTCCAGCAGTGGACGTCTTTCGGCTTATAGATATACCAATATGGGTTGAAATCAATGACATTAATGAGAGTGTGTCGCCGTCCATGACACCATCACATTACATATTCGACGGTGTTCAATATTAATGCGAATGCTCCAGTATGTAAATTGATTGATAAACGAATATTACTACGACGTGGAGGCAACAGCGAGCTTAAGATGCAAAGCTTTCGTGCTTCTTCTTTTTTTGCAGGTTGACAATCGGCTACAAAATACAGCCGTTTATGCCAGTGTCGAGTATGTCTTGATAATTGTTTTCTATACATATAAATAAAATTGGAGTGTCTGTTTGTAATATTAAAATAACCGCTTTTTACTAAGTGCATTTGGATGTATACACGTTACCTATACCGAAACAACATTTTTTACAATTTTTGTCTGTCTGTCCGTCTGTCTGTCTGTCTGTCTGTCCATCTGTCTGTCTGTCTGTCTGTCTGTTTGTCCCGGCTAATCTCTGAAATGGCTGGACCGATTTTGACGGGACTTTCACTGGCAGATAGCTGATGTAACAAGGAGTAACTTAGGCTACTTTTATTTTAGAAAAAAAAAATAGGATCTCTCGAAAAAAAATTAAAACCAATGTTGCAGCGCAGCGCCTGATTAAGTTTGATAGCAACAACCTGCAATGCGTCCCGCGGGCTCGGAATGGGCGAGCAGGCTGTTGTCAACGGCTGTCTTTGTTAAATACCACGCGGACGAAGTCGCGGGCAACAGCTAGTTAAATTATAAAAAGTATACAGTTAGCTCGCACTAACGTGCAGTACGCACGTCAAGTGCGAGCTAACTGTATACTTTATATAGTCTACCGTATTTAGATATTTTGCATGGAGAATTGAAAAGCGCCTCTAGCGGACAGTATTTCAAACTTTCAATTCTCCATACATTGTGTCTAAATACATAGACTATGAAGTATACAGTTAGTTTAAGAATACTCTCGCACTTGACGTACTGGATTGCATGTAAAATCGTCATTTGTTTTTGGACTTTGTATGAAACCTTTTTATTAACCGACTTCAACACGAAGGAAGTTTTCAATTTTGTAGCAAATAATTTTCAATTTAAACTATGGCATTTCACCGCAGATGGATAAGTTTGGATTGGTTCTCGTATCTCGACGGTGATTGCCGAGGATCTGATCTCAACACGAGTTTGTTACCAAACTATTGCTCTTAGGAACGGGGTAATATCGATACTTACGAGTTTGCGCGTACGTCCCTAGTTAGTTCTGATAAAGTTGAATTGAGACCATAATGGACTATTTCTGGTGGTAGGCTTCGGCCGTGTCTAGTCACCACCCACTGAACATAGCCATGTCGCCAAGCGGCCTAGCCGTGTTCCGGCATGATGTTCGGTGCTGCCATTCATGGATGGCGGGTCAGATCAGTTGCGCTGCATGTGCCTAGTGAATGTAGCGTCTCGATCTACTGCCGCCTTCCTACCTAGGCAAGTATGCTCCATCGTAGATCTCATCGTCACTTGCCATCAGGTGAGATCGGGATCAAATACTTGCCTATAATGTAATAAAAAAAAAAAAAAAATTGATGTTTTTTTTAAATTATGTAAAATATTTTTTTTAAATTTATTACAGTTATAACAATATACAAGTTGTGTTTGGCTGTGTATTTTAAACTGATACTATGGATTCAGCTCATGATTATAGACCCACCTCTCCGATCATATTTTCCGTCAATCTTTTCACGAATATGCCGATTTTTTTTATTGGTTTTAGCATTAAATCATAATAGATGACTGTGTCAATGTGATTTATAAATAAAAAAAAAACAGAATTATAAAACTTAGTTCCAAAACTGCAATGTATATTGAAACTCGATACGCTTGAGCGCGCTCGTCACTCGCACGATTCGGGTATCGCGCTGCGGAATGTTGCTGTGATCGCGTGTTTACGATACATTGCGCTCTCAAAAATGACTAAATTTGTAACCTATGACTTTTGATATAAATTATTTCGATAATTTTTATATAGGCATTAAGTATAACCTTTACCCAAAGTTTTCGTTACCATACATGTTACATACTGTATAATTCTTGAAATTACTCTAAATTAACATTAATATTTAAACATCGAAATTTGGAATGTTGCAGGGCTGTGACGTAACTGCCATAAGTCAGTGCTCATACAAAAGAGAAGGATACCACTCTCCCCACTACTTGTTTTAAGATTAATACCCAACTACCCCAAACATAAAAATTTACATCTATTCTGTGTAATGGTAAACAGCATCAAAAAGAGAAAGAGTATATCTGTGAAGAGTACATCTCTACATCTGCAGAGAGCGGGACAACACTTGACTCTCTAATAAACCGACTAATTAACGAGGTGCATTCAGTGAGCCCTAGTATGGTAACCATGTTGGAAGTACGGAAAATACGGACTTGTTAAAAGTTTATTTAAATGGCTTAAAAACGAAACTATGCTTCTTGAAGTGCCTATTACAATAATCTGCTTCTTTACTGCTTTGCGTTACTTGTGGAGCATCTAAGATGCTCTAATTCTGTTCCAGCGATTTTGCTCATCAAGAATTATGTCAATGGCTTATCAAGTACCTACCTGTTTCACTTTCTAGATTTTTGGTGTCAAGTCACCTTCGTCCGTAGGAGAATTAAATACCCTCGAGATACCCTACACGTGACCCTGGGTGGTGCCAACTAGGTGACAACTCTACTGGTGGTAGGCTTCGGCCGTGGTTAGTCACCACCCACTGAACAAAGCCATGTCGCCAAGCGGCCTAGCCGTGTTCCGGCATGATGTTCGGTGTTGCCATTCATGGATGGCGGGTCAGATCGGCTGCGCTGCATGTGCCTAGTGAATGAAGCGTCTCGATCTACTGCCGCCTTCCTACTTAGGCACGTATGCTCCAACGTAGATCTCATCATCACTTACCATCAGGTGAGATCGAGATCAAATACTTGCCTAGGTATAATGTAATAATAAAAAAAAATCCGAATGAACTAGATTCTTGACTGGTGAGTTTCTATTACACAAATTCATCAGGTTATTCTCAAAATACTCCTTAGAATATTTAAAGTATGCGACGGTTTGACGACCTGAGTATAGCATAGTTGTATAGTTGGTGTGGTAGTGTCAAAAGAGAAAAATATAAAAAAAATCTCTTCCAATATAGACAAGATTTTTTTTAAACAAATAGTTTGTGTAACAAAACTCCCATTACGTCATCGAGTGGAATGGAGACATCTGGATCTAAAGCCTTTTATCCAAATTGAAGTGCCACTGCCTTCGGTTTGGGAACTATCTTCTTTTTGAGAGATTGAAACGAAATTGGTACCTTCATCACTATATTGACTTGACTATAGCTATTTTATGACTTGTCTAGAAGTCGTAAGTACGGTTGAAATTATGAGATTATAGATAGACATTTGTCGAAAAAGTGTAAAAATATTGATTTCTTATATTCACGCGAATACTACACACTGAAATAAAACGAATCTTACGGATTTTATCGCATTTATTGTTTATTTTTACGTCCGCCCGTGACTATGGTTGCTGTAAAGTAGCCGAAACGTCGGGAACGTAAAGAAATACAATAAACACGATAAAATCCGTAAGATTAGTTTAATTTCAAAGTGCTAAGGATGTATGGCATTTAATCACTTAAGTATAATATACTCAGCGATAATATGTAAGAGTACTATTAATTCATTTCCTCCTTCTCCTTTGCAGGACTGAAACATAATATTAAAAAAAGTGTATCAAAATCAACAACTCATATCCACCCTACAATACAAACCGAGTATGCAATTACCGGGTGCTTGTTGACAGATTATGACTGCTACCCTTCTCTTTCTAACTCACGTCTACATGCATGTTAGAGAGAGACAAACATATAGCGGAGGATGTGTTAATGCATTTCTATGCCCCGCCGCCCGCGAGCATTGCCTGTAATGGTTGAAATTAGTAAGTTATTCTTTTGAATGTATGATTAAAATAATAGAGAAAAGAGGAAAAGTTTATATCGTCAGCCTGTTGCAATGTTAAAAATCTCTTTAGTGGATTTTTAAAGCTGGTCCATCCAAAGACTAATTAATTATAAAGGCTAATACAGAACGTATAGACTAACTCTAGAACTTACGCTTCTTTAGCGCAATTATAATCATTTGAATTATATTAATAATAATTAGAATTATAATATAGCAATTAAACAAAAATCTTCAAAAACATAAAATAAAAAATAAACGCGATAGAATCCTTAAAAATAGTTTTATTTCAATGTGTAGTATTCGCGTAAATATAAGAAATCAATATCTTCAAAAAATTTAAAAACCAAAAAATATGTAGTCTTCGAGTCTACCTTGTCTAACTAAATCAAATATTTAACGAATGTAAACTCGATGCCAAACAAACAACCGAGTCGAGTATTGCCGGTCCGCGCCAAAGACTATACCTACAAATCGGTCCGCGCATCTCGTTACTGAGTATACTTTTTATTCTTCATCGATTGCTTCTTTGGCACCGACTTCTATTATGATTTCATGCTAAAATCAATGTAAAAAAAAATCATGAAATGATCGAAAAAAAAATCCAACGGGGGTTCAGAATCATTACTTTAATCCGTGGTATGGTATCTTACACCCTGTAAAGCGCATGCTTCTAAACATAGTAATTAACAAGTAATTAATCCTTTTCTGTATCCACTCCCCATCAAAGCGTGGTTGATCGAACAAGCGGCAACCGTTGTACAACAATGAGCTATTGTCTCAGCTCTGATATCTCTTAATGCATCATACTGTTTATACGATATACGACCATTTGATGTGCAACCTTTCTAATTACTTTAGACATATTATTAGCAATAAAAAAAAAAATCGAGTCACTGATGTTAAGTATCTATGTAAGTATATTATACTGGGATTGCCCCAGTCCAGTGTTTGGTATCCGTAGTGCAGTTTGGGACCCGCTTAGTTGTTGTTAGTTGTTATTATTATTATATTCAACAAATATTTGTAGGCTATGCCGATGACGTTGACGTATAAAATAATAGTGTTTGATTATTTTCTTAATAGCACAACAGGATTGGCACGCAACCCAACAGAAGAGATCCGGCATGAAACTCATAGAACTTTCTTAATTTATATTTCATTGCCACATGCAACACAATTGTTTGTTTTTGATGTTATTGTCTACTAGCTGTTACCCGCGACTTCGTCCGCGTGGTATTTAACAAAGACACAACCGTTAACAATCGCCCGTTCTGAGCCCGCGACCGGCAGCCTTTGTGATATTAATTCGTTGGCGGGGGCTGGAGGGAGGGGGTTCTAAAATAAAAGTAGCCTAAGTTACTCCTTCTCGGTACCTCCTCGGCAGCTATCTGCCAGTGAAAGTCCCGTCGAAATCGGTCGAGTATGTGATCGCTTTCGTTGACAGACCAAACCAAACCAACCAAACCAACCAAAGAAAACTTTCTCCAGAGTGCACCCTTATTTTGCGTGTGAGCACTGCAGCTTAGCGCTAAGGGAGTTGAATGAATGAACGAACAGCCATATTGTGTAAGGGTTGAAACTTGGGCGCGCAACAAACGACTATTGTTCTTCATCCCTTAGTGTCTACGCTGCTTTACAGAACAAGCAGCAGGCTGTGATAGCCGAGTAGGTAGTTTGATCACCTTGGAAACAAGGCGTGTAAGTTCAAACCCGTTCTCGCATTTTCAGGATTTTTCGATTTTCAATAATGATGATTATCACTTGCTGGACGGTGAAGAACAGTGTGAGGAAACCTGCATGTCTGTCGTGTGAATTTCACCCAACTGCAGTGAGCGAGCGTGATAGACTATAGGCCTAAGTTTTTCTCATATTGAGGAGGTATATTGCAATAGGCTCGCTTTCTATTATATTAGGACTAAATCCTATTGGCGAAATATGGATGCACAGCGAATCTCTACCTAGGCCTTTGAGCTGGTCTCTACGCAACCGTTAGGAGGGTTAAACAATGTTACGCAACGCGTAGGTCGTTTTTTTTGCATAGGGAGTGGTAGTTTAGGGGTCAGAAAATGACATAGGCTAAATTACTTTAATCGTGGGTAACACCGCGGGGCGCAGCTAGTTGATCATTTATACACCCAGTTTACTAAAGCGTACAGAATATAGAGACATTGCAGGGACGCGCTTTTAAATCGGAATCGAATCCGCATTGAATCGAGTCTGCATTCGACCGAGGCGTCGCGCGCTCATTCGATTTGTTGCTAGTACGAGATTTGAGTTCGTAAGACTACACGCAGTTGTGAAAACTATAGCCAGATTTGGAGGAGGCGGTTTTATAAACCAATTGTACGGCCGGACGATAACGAACGCATAGACCAATTATAACCGAACCATAGAGCTATATGAGTATTTATTTTTTTAGAAACTGACCTCACCCACCTTTAGGTAGGTATTTTGCCAACGTCAAGTGGTATGGTTTTTTTAAATATCAAACATGGGAGATTCTATGCAGGCCTAATCCGTAGACTAGGCCTAATAAACCCTTATCTGTGAAGTTGAGGATACTTTTATGACAAATAACCGAACTTCTTGGGAGAACTGAAAACGTCGTGTTTTACTATTTAGTTTCATTGACCTTGTCATATACTCGAGCACATTTATGAACACATCACGGTTAATATTCCACTAAGATCACACATTATATTTCATTGAAATATATTTTTCACAAAATAAAACGAAATTGATAACCTTTTTCTTGGACTACCCCCTCATTCTTCTTTCTTTACGAAATGAGATGCGATGAAATAAAATGGATATGAATATGGCCTCACCCGCAACTTAGCGGGTATTTTGCCAGTGTCAAGTAATTAATAGCAATATTAAATTCAATAAATACACATTATAAATAAAATAATGGATGTGACATGATGAAATGAAAATGGCGTCCGACTACCCCCTCATTCATCATTGAACCGAACCTACATGAGTGTCGCGATGACAGCTGTCATTCTGACGTTTGTTTTACTTTTATTCTTATGCTCGCCATGACAGGGTAAGCTTCCTTTCATCAACTGAAAGACGTTCACTCCTGGACATAGGCATCCTCAACTCCTATTTCACCAGCTTCCACTAGTATTATACTAACTGAGTGGAGAATGGAATGGTAACGGAATGGTAATAGTGTAGCGACCACTTCAACACACCACAAGCTACACAGATGGCGCTTCAGACGCATTCAGAACAATAGACAATTCTCGATACAATCCTGTATCGCGCTTTGAGTGTTTTCGGAGCATGTAACATATTATATACAAGATTACGACAATGCCCGTCGGGGCATAGCGGCCGTCCCGCCAGGCATACCACCCGCCTGGATGGAAGATCTTCGTAGGAGGTCAGTGCTACAGGTTTGCCACCCATCCAAAGTCGTACCGAGACATATATGGCGACATCGGACGGTTTACCTAACTACAACATGTTAATGCTACATCTGGTTAAAATTTATTTTCTTAGCTCAACTGTACCACAAAACCCTGTCTCCAGAGGAAACTATTGAATAGCGGGAACTTCGTTACTGGATATACGAAAGTGAACTTTCAAACAAGTGGATTAATTGATCAATTTGCCCCAGCATGCCCACTGTGGGGATTAAAGAAAACTACAGTAGCTAGTACAAGTTTACAACTTGGAAGCTAGTTCGTTGATACTTTATGTGTACGATGTATAGTAATGTTGTAGTTTGTTTGTTCTTGTTCACAATATGCCGAACTATATTCACAACTTATTTAAAACATCGTCTATCAAACGTCATCTGGAAAATAAGTTTCGGATATTAGGGTCTGTTACACAAAAAAACTATGGCCAAATATTTATTGCTTACTCATTACAAAAACTCTAAAACTAAAATGATTCGCATGTACTACACAAATTACGGATTACTGTTATGTCTCTACCTGCCTGTTTCAATGCATCGTCTGTGATATATAAAATATCCTGTAGCAAGCTCAGCATCATGTCGTACAATTTCCAATAATGAAAGTCAGAGCACCGCCGGCGGCGCGGGCGCGAAGTTTGGACAGTTGAAAACGTCACAGATAACAGCCATTGACGGGCTCTGGGCTTTGTGTTATCTTCTTCAGGCGCAATGCTTCTGTCTCAGTCAGGTTAAGTTGGTTAGTGTACGGGATTGACAAGAAAGAGATAACAATACTATAAGTAACTACAGCGTCGATTGCGAGATTATTTGTGAGCTAGATAGCCAGGCTACATATATATAGACCCTTGGTATTGACAGTTGAAAGTTTTGAATACCATCCGCTAGAGGCGCTGTTGTATTCTCGATACAAAATTTGTGAATACGTAGACTATGAAGTATACGGTTAGCGCTAATAATCTCGCGCTTGACGTACTGTTGTATCAAAATAAAATAAATATTAACCAAATATTTTTGTTTTACAATCAATATGGACCACAATTAGCCTGAACACTCCAAGTGCGAGCTAACCGTATACTTTATATTCTACCATATGTAGACATTTTGTATGAAGAATTGAAAAGCGCCTCTAGCGGACGGTATTTAAAACTTTCAATTCTCCATACAAAATGTCTAAATACGGTTAGTTTACAAATAATCTCGCACTTGACGTGCAGATCAACTTTCTTGACTGCTATACGATCCAAAGAGTCTGTGTTACAATAAAAAAATCAAGCGTGAACAGGCAACCTTCTAGGCAAGTATGCTCCATCGTAGATCTCATCGTCACTTACCATCAGGTGAGATCGAGATCAAATAATTGCCTATAATGTAATAAAAAAAAAATCTAAGATGTCGTCGAATAAAACCAACCCAGCCAAGCCCTTATTGAGCCGAATAGCTTTCTCTTAAGTAACAAATTTAGGCTCCTAACAGAATCCGCCTGAAGACAAACGCAACAAACCTTTTACGTAAATTGTTAGCGATTTACACTAAGTGGGACGGACTGGCAGCATTCTGAGGCTATTGTAAGCGTTTATGACGCTATCATCGTTTGCCAAACGATTTTGAATCCTACCACTCAGTTGTTTAAGTTTACGAGGACGACAAAAAAATAGTGCCGTTCTGAATTTTTCGCTTTAGAAATTTTGTGGCGGCATTTCGTGCTGAAATGCGGTCTTGTGCGGTCTGGGATACGACTATAATGTTTTTAGTTTATCAAAACGTTGTAGCGACCTCTTTAACCTCGCCACAAGTTACACAGATGGCGCTGCAGACGCATTCAGAACAATTGACGATTCTCAAGACAATCCTGAATCGCGCTATGAGAGTTTTCGGAGCATGTAAGACATAAACAAGATTACGACAAGAATCGTCGGGGCATAGCGGCCGCCCCGCCAGCCATACCACCCGCCTGGCTGGAAGATAATTAACTTTATTTCAATAAAGCAGATTTAAAAGCAAGATTTAAACTTCATTTAAATATAGTTTTGTTGATAAACCAGATTTTACTGGCATCATTATTTAATTTTATCATAAAATTATAGCTGGTTCAACCAAAAGGCCCAAAATGGCCGAGCCATTAATTTTCAATTTGCAGTCAATAGGACGAAGATATAATGTTATTTGTTGTTTATGGAAGCGCCCAGAATCATAATTGCTTACGAGTCACTTTCCGTTCAGACAATAAGACTTTCTGAATGGAAATGCTTGACTTGTTGATGAAAATACTAAAATCGCTATAAATAAGCCTACAATATTTAAGGAGTTCTCTCAATTCCTAATAGATCCCATTATAATTTTTTTTTTTAAATGGGACCAATCTGTTAGCATATTTTTTCTGTAAGCCTTTCAAAAATATTTCCAAATTGGTTCATAAATGATGGAGATCTGAGGTAACAAACATTAAAAAAAAATACAACCGAATCGAGAACCTCCTCCTTTTTGAAGTCGGTTAACAAAATAATATTGTTTTTACACGGTGGCCAGACAATATATATCAACATTATTATGCCAGAAGTGACTATTCCTATGCCGTTAATTAATAATGATTATTAAATTTTTATTCAAATAAATGTTTTTCTTTCGTTCTTTCTTGCCGCAATTATGAACTCTATATCAAGGTGCAAAGCGAAATTACCGTTGTCGGGATAATTCTCGCGACCAATTCCAATATTCGGTAAATAGGCCTTGTACTCGCGCCAATTCAATGATTCACGTTGAAATTACCAAAAGTTTAACACGTAGGTGGATGGATAGGATTTCTATAATTTTATTATAAGCATCTATACATATAAATAAAATTGGAGTGTCTGTTTGTAACATTAAAATAACCGCTTTTTACTAATTGCATTTGGATGTATACACGGTACCTATACCAAAACAACATTTTTTAAATTTTTTGTCTGTCTGTCGGTCTGTCTGTCTGTCTGTTTGTTCCGGGTAATCTCTGAAATGGCTGGACCGATTTTGACGGGAATTTCACTGGCAGATAGCTGATGTAACATGGAGTAACTTAGGCTACTTTTATTTTAGAAAAAAAAACATAGGATCTCACGAAAAAATATTAAAACCAATTTTGCAGCGCTGCGCCTGATTAAGTTTGATAGCCACAATCTGCAATGCGTCCCCCGGGATCAGAACGTGCGAGCAGGCTGTTGCCAACGGTTGAGTCTTTGTTAAATACCACGCCGACGAAGTCGCGGGCAACAGCTAGTTAAGAAATAAAATTTACCGAATGTTTTCGACGCCATTCCCCTTCCACGCTGTATATAAGATGTAACAAAAATTGTGTAAAAGTTTTAAACAGATGAATCAGTAACTTATATGGAATACGTTGATGTATAAAAAAAATGTATAATAGATATTTGTTTTGTAGCGTTTCGCCATGCCTTCAGTACAGGTTGCTATTTTTTTAATGTCTAATAATATGATTTAGTTCTTTGGCAATGATTTTCTGTATAAGCTACTGTTGGCCATGTTATAATATTTTACACTATTATTATTACACCTTGTATATGTAACCGTTGGGACCACAATTCACGGTTGCACCGGGAGAACTTAGGGTGCGCAGGGACTCCTTTTTTTCTTCCTTTCTTTATGATTTTCTTTACTGGTGGTAGGCTTCGGCCGTGGCTAGTCACCACCCACTGAACAAAGCCATGTCGCCAAACGGCCTAGCCGTGTTCCGGCATGATGTTCGGTGTTGCCATTCATGGATGGCGGGTCAGATCAGTTGCGCTGCAAGTGCCTAATGAATGTAGCGTCTCGGTCTACTGCCGCATTCTTACCTAGGCAAGTATGCTCCATCGTAGATCTCATCGTCACTTACCTTCAGGTGAGATCGAGATCAAATACTTGCCTATAATGTAATAAAAAAAAAAATGAGATGCGATGAAATAAAATGGATATGTATATGGCCTCACTCACAACTTAGCGGGTATTTTGCCAACGTCAAGTAATTTATAGCAATAACACATTCAATAAATACACATTATAAATAAAATAATGGATGTGACATGATGATATGAGAATGGCGTCCATATAAATTTTCGGGGCCTCCTAATGTAATAGTAACATCATTGAGAAAACATGTTACTGTTATACTTATTTAAGAAATCTGTGGTGCGAGAGGGAGGGACGACGCTTAGGTACCGAGCCGGTACAAAAACATGATTGTAATAATAATAAAATAAAAATAATTCCAGCACATTTTTAATGTCCCACTGCTGGGTACGGGCCTCCCCTCGATGCGAGGGGGATTAGGCCATAGTCTACCACGCTAGCCCAGTGCGGGTTGGCGGACTTCACACATCTTTCGAGGGGTTCTCTCAGACATGCAGGTTTCCTCACGATTTTTTCAAAACATGATTGTGCTTGGATATAGTGGGTAAATGCTTGTTGCATTATATAGCTAGATGAAACTTGCAATATAGCAAAATTCATACCCATGTAGGTATTATTGGGTATTAAATAAATATTGACTGACATATGCGAAGCAACAATGGGGCCTCTTAACAAAGACATCACAGCCCTGCGCAAGATAATACAAGTATTATTAAGTCGCAGCTGTAGTTGTTAGTAAATAATATCGTTATTATAGTCTGTTGGTTCCGTATATGTTTTTTTATATAAATATAAATATCCGTTTATTTTTTATTTGTTTTTATTTTTTTATTGCAATATAGGCAAGTATTTGATCTCGATCTCACCTGATGGTAAGTGACGATGAGATCTACGATGTAGCATACTTGCCTAGAAGGTACCTGTTCACTCTCGACTTAACGACTTTAAAACTGTAGTAGAGGCATGAGGTGTCTATCTTCTATCATCTCGTTGTAGAGTTTAAAAAAAAATGTTAATGACAATTTGTATGTGCCCCCGTAGGCCTATACGAAATAAACGATTCGACTTGGACATCTATATTTATAATAGCTGCGCCCCGCGGTGTTGCCCGCGATTAAAAAGTACGTCCTTTTCCTTTATGTTCTTTTGCAAATGCATGGTTCCTGTGTGCTATCTCATTCGAACAGTGCATTTTTCTGAGACAAAAATTAGCCTATGTCATTTTCTGACCCCTAAACTACCACTACCTATGCAAAAAATCAAGTCGATCCTTTGCTCTATTAAAACAAATCTATCCCACGGGAACCATACCTTATACCCGGATAAAAACTAGCCTATGTGCTATTACAGACTATAATCTAACTCTGTGCCAAATTTCATCCAGATCCGACGAGCCGTTCTGGCGTGATTGAGTAACAAACATCCATCTATCCATCCCTCTATCCAAACTTTCACATTTATAATATTAGTGGGATCTCTCACTTGACGTACAGACCACTAGCACGGATTGTATGTAACTATACCACACTATCTATAAGCATAGTACGGAATACGGAACCCTATTTCAATTTAACTACGACAATACAATAAATAAAGGTTAACAACTGCATTACGAGTTCAGTGTGTGTTTTTATTCCTGTAACTGCAATAATATATTTTCATAATATGAAGAATTAAAAAAAAATCTAAGTAAATAGTTTATACATGCAACCTATAAAGTAATTTAACGAAAATAGTACGATAACAAAAAAACCTATATGTAGATTAAATAATCTATTGCTTGTTTTGGAATAGAATGTAAAATAAATTACTAGAACCTGCATGTTTGTAAATGATAAAATTCTAATAGAGTCACTTCACAGTTGAATTTGAACCACAACTAATTTGCTATAAAGTGTCCATAAAAGTTTGCCTTAAAGTATAAACAATCAATATTTGATTAACAATAATAAGTTATTCGTATAAACCAACAGGCAACAATTGTAATATAACATCTAAAACTTGTAAAATAATCACAAATCATGGATATGTCACCATTTTTGAGACAAGTAAGTGATACAATAATGCATAGCATAATACCAGCCCGTTTGAATACGGGCCTCCCCTCCATGCAAGGGGGATTACGCCATAGTCAACCACGCTGGCCCAGTGCGGGTCGACGGACGACACACATCTTTCGAGGGGTTCTCTCAGACATGCAGGTCTCCTCACGATGTTTTCCTTCACCGTTTAGCAAGTGATAATCGTGGTTGAAAATGAGATTCGCACAAGAAATACAGAAATCCCAGAGGTGCAAGCCGGGGTTTGAACCTGCGATCCTCGTTACCGAGGCAAGCGTTCTACCAACTTGGCTATCACTACTCAAAGCATTCATTTACAGTAAAAACTATTCATGAAAAATTATAAAACAAAAAACGAACTAGAATAAAATTCCATACCAAATAGAAGAAGAGAGAAAATGATATGACCTCTCATACGATATAACCTACCTACCTAAGCGAGGAGTAGGAAGACCAAGAATAAGCTTCATGAGCCTCACCAGCTAAACTAACAAGAGGTAGAAGAAGAAGACAAAAATAATAATTTAAATCACCCATCTCAGTCTGTTTAATTCATATCCTATGAAGTAAGACAAAGAAGTCAGTTAATCCGATGATAATCTTGCAGATATTTGTGTTAGCATCGTCGCAATTGGCCGCAACGTCGATGGGAGGATCCGTTGGGTACCCGTGCGTGCTGTTACACCAATTTCAATCAAATGATAGCAGCATAAGACCGGATTTGGATACAACAACATGGATTGGTAAGGACTATGATAGTTAGACATCTTCAGGGTTTCGCTTCGGTGGTCATGTTAAGTCTAAATCCTCATTCTTATATGTATGATAGTTGTGAGAAGCGTGAAAACATCTGTTAACTGGTCAGGCACTAATTAACTTCCAATATAATCATTAGTGTCGTACTCGGATGACCTTTGTCTGAAGACTATCATAATGATTATGTTTTGAAATAAAACTTATTTTACAGATTTTATTGCGTTTATTTTATGTTTTTACGTTCCCGACATTTCGGCTGGTTTACAGCAACCATGGTCACGGGAGGACTGAGGTGTTTGACGTCCTAGTGTCATAGTTTGAACTGGGGTACCCTCATATTTAGTTGTCGCTTGCGGTCCGATCTACGCAGAAAGTGCTCACAGTGTCTTGAGGTCTTGCAAAGATGCCCTTCAATTTGGATTTCATTATATTAACTACTGGCTCCCAACATGTAACAACATAAAATAAATGCGATGTAATCCGAAAAAATAGTTTGATTTAAATTCGACCATACACTCAAAAACATTAAACATCTATTAACTTTTCAGTATCAACGTACGGCACAGCGGGAATCTTCAGCATTTTCATGCCAACAGTAATGCAACTGAAGGGTCGGAAGTTCGCTTTCATAATCAGCTGCCTCCTTCTCACCATCGGATGGGCTTTAGACTACGCTGCACTGGACCCCGTTGCACTTCTGGTTTCCGAAGCATTCGCGGGCTTGGGAAGCAACTGCATCATCATCGTTAATCTAATGACTGTCAGTGAAATGATAGCACCTAAATATCGGGCAGTATCACTGATGTTATTAGGTGTCAACCAAGCTATCGGAATGGCTGGCAGTACGGTGATAGGAAATTTCGTGTATTGGAAGACTCTTTCCTTGATAATGTGTTGTCCTATAATCGCTGCGTTATTGTTGGTCTTCACATGGCCAGAATCACCTTCGTGGTTGGCTTACAAGGGTGAATTTGATGCGTGTGAAAAAGCTTTTATTTGGCTGAGAGGGACAGACGATGACGCTATGAAGGAGTTGCATCAATTGATCACAGCGCAGAAGGAGAACAGAAGGAAGGCTACCAAGTCAATAATAAAGGATCTACTTGCAAAATTTTCTAAGAAAGACTTTTACGTGCCAAATCTCCATATGCTGTTGATTTTGTGTAATTTCTACTTATCCGGTTCGTTTAGTATGTATTTGTACACTCAGCAGATTTTAGAGGAAGGCACTAGAAATGTGGAAGCTGCGTTTTACGGGTATTTGTATCGAGATGTGTCTTTGGTTGTAGGAGCGTGTGGCGCTTTGATTTTAGTACGATATTTCAAAAATAAAACTGTTTTATTATCTTCAACTTTTGGATGTGTATTTTCTATTATATGTTGTTTTGTAGTGACGTATCTGCAAAGCATAAGTTATCTAGCAAAAGATTCACTGTTGCTCATTTATTTCTTTTCTTTGTATATGACTTTCTGTAACTGTGGTTTTAATTTTATAACCTTCGCCTTGTCAACTGAACTGATGCCAGTTAAGCATCGAGGAGTAGGTGGTGGATTGTTCATTGTATATTCATGTACCTTACATTCCATATCGGCTAAATGTTTCCCATATATATCGGCATCCTTGAATTTATGGGGTACATTTTTGATTTTCGCTGTGAACGGAATTGTTACAGGCATTTTGGTGTGGAAATTGATTCCTGAAACTAAAAATAGGACGTTGCAGGAGATAGAAGATTATTATAACTACGGTTCGTTTGAAAGGCGTTGTAATGTAGTTGATAATGTGCATATACGTTTAAGTATTGTTAAGGATAAGGATTGTAATTAAATGAGTGTTTATAAATTGGTATTTTATTATAAAAAAAAAAAATAAGAGTTTAGACAACGATTTAAGACAAAATAGATTTAAATGCGATTACGCACAGATGCTAATGTTCCTTGCTTATAACGTTGAAAGCGAACATTCTGAGGAAATCAACATGTTCCAGAGCATCTCAGATTTCAAAAGATTATGGCACTACCATGGAATAATAGGCTTAAGAATAATACTAATAATGATAAAAGCTGATTATGGCAGGTGTCCGCAACCCAATATTCCCATCGCATATCCATCCAATACTCAATCCATAGTCCCAGTAATCTTTCCATATTTCTGCAATAGTTGCTCCGCCTGCTGAGTTCAATTCACTGATTATGTTTATCCTTTACAGCAATTGACCCGAACAAGTGGCTAACATTTCATATTTTTTTTCAAATCATCTACGTATTAGACCCATGTCCCCGCGCAAGCCTTCCAAAGATTCGGGTAAAGCACGTGTAGAGAGAGACATAATACTAATAATTATTATGATGATATTATATGGTTACTACTAGCTGTTGCCCGCGACTTCTTCCGCGTGGTATTTAACAAAGACAACCGTTGACAACAGCCTGCTCGCCCATTCTGAGCCCGCGGGACGCATTGCAGGTTGTTGCTATCAAACTTAATCAGGCGCTGCGCTGCAACATTGGTTTTAATTTTTTTTCGTAAGATCCTATGTTTTTTCTAAAATAAAAGTAGCCTAAGTAACTCCTTGTTACATCAGCTATCTGCCAGTGAAAGTCCCGTCAAAATCGGTCCAGCCATTTCAGAGATTAGCCGGAACAAACAGACAGACAGACAGACAGACAGACGGACAGACAGACAGAAAAAAATTGTAAAAAATGTTGTTTCGGTATAGGTAACGTGTATACATCCAAATGCACTTAGTAAAAAGCGGTTATTTTAATATTACAAACAGACACTCCAATTTTATTTATATGTATAGATATAGATATATAGAGCTATATATACTATATATAGACCGTACAGTTACTATACGGTCCCACACTAAGCAACGCTTATATTATGTGTGAAACCTACAGTAAAAACCCTTCCTGTTTAATATCTATGTTATATACTGGGTTCGCCCGCAGTCGGTACCCATAATACAAGCGTTGCCTAGTCTGGGTGGGATCGTGTAGCTAGTGTGTTCGTCTGGCGATACTATTAATTTTATAACAAAATGTCACTACTAAGCATCGCAAACATAATATTTATAAATAAGGTTAAAGAGTAACGTTTAAAGGACAGACATTGTTATTACAACTGCGATCGCACCACAAATGTGGAACAATTACTAAGTATATATATTTAATTAACATATTGTTTAAATACAAGCAAGCCGGTTACAATCGTTTTAAAGGGTTCTGTATATCTACATGGTATAAGGGCCATGAATACTTAGGCGAGTAGTAGTCACGGATTCAAATGATGTAATTTGTGAGCGCGCAATGTATCGTAAACGACGCGATCGCAACACAAAGCTCCGCGCGATACCCGACGCGAGTGACGATGAGCGCGGTTGAGCGTATCGAGTTTATATTTACATTGCAGTTTTATAATATTTTTAATCACGTTGAGATAAACTTCTATTTAAAAAAAATAGGAAACATGCTGTCAATGTCATGTCATATTGATTTCTTATATTTACGCGAATACTACACATTGAAATAAAACTATTTTTTAAGGATTTTATCGCGTTTATTTTTCGTTTTTACGTTCCTAACGTTTCTAACTATGACACCAGGACGTCAACCACCTCAGTCCTCCCGTGACCATGGTTGCTGTAAAGCAGCCGAAACGTCGGGAACGTAAAAACGAAAAATAAACGCGATAAAATCCTTAAAAAATAGTTTTATTTCAATGTCATGTCATTTACGAACTCCATGGTGTGAGCGAGACGGAATACACTTATGCTACAGACACGCTACGTAAAAAGAACACGCCAGTAAGTTAAGTGCGAGATTATTGGCAAGCTAACCATATACTTTATAGTCTACCGTATTTAGACATTTTCTATGGATACTACAATGTTTTAAATACGTTCCCCTAGAGGCGCTGTTCATTTCTCCACACAAAATGTCCAAATACGGTAGACTATAGACGATACAGCACGTCAAGTGCGAATTAACCGTATACTTTATACCCTCCCGTATTTAGACTTTTTGTATGGAGAATTGAAAAGCGCCTCTAGCGGGCAGTATTTAAAACGTTCAATTCTCCATACAAAATGTCTAAATACGGTAGACTATAAAGTATACGGTTAGCTTACGAATAATCTTGCACTTGACGCACTGAGCCGCTGAACCCCAAAACATGGTTTCAGCAATAACACATGCTGGCCTGAATAAACTTTATAATCAAGTAATTGTAATGATTGTATATTATAGACCTACCTACCGATAACGCTCGTGATACACCTTCGTATTTTCTTTGATTTCAAGCGAATGAACAAGTATTTTCACAGTTGATTAAAGCTCGTTTGGTTAATTAGTTGTTAACGGTTTATAATTAGTGTTCGATAGTATTATTGTATTGTCACAGTTAGGTATATTTGGTGTTACTGAATAGCCGTCATTCATGCATATATTTAACAAAAAGATACGAGACAGTTCACTCTAGAGATTATTTTAAAAATAATCTTTTGTTTCAAGTTATTTTTTTTATCGTGTTGTTTAAATTTAATATGATTTCTTAGGACTAAATGCAGTACCTACTGATGGGATGGGATTAATGGGACAGTTTTGGGCAAGACGGTTTCTTCCATATATATTATTAAATGACGTTGTATCCTTTGTGGTACGCATAAGTGTATGAAAAATAAAAATAAATTAAACAACGAATACAAAGAAGAACCGTTATGTAATTTAAAAATAAAAAGTGTGTAATAAATAGGCTGAAATATATATTTATATGAATTTACATAAGTTACGTGACACATTTACGTGAATTTATATAATTATAAAAGTAAAAAAGAAAGAAAACAAAACGTGACTATGCTCTTATCGAAGTATCTTTCAATTATGATCTTTAAATTAACCTAAGCTAAGTCGTTTATGGTATTCCAATCGTTGTTTTATGTAAATAAAATTATCACAATAGATACATCAGAGGAAGGTTATTACAATGAGTTTTTCACCGTTCGTTAGACAGGTGAGTTACTTTTAATCTATACACATAAATAAAATTGGAGTGTCTGATTGTAATATTAAAATAACCGCTTTTTACTAAGAGAAATTTGGATGTATACACGTTACCTATACCGAAACAACATTTTTTTAAATTTTTGTCTGTCTGTCTGTCCGTCTGTCTGTCTGTCCGTCTGTCTGTCTGTCTGTCTGTCTGTTTGTTCCTGGTAATCTCTGAATTGGCTGGACCGATTTTGACGGGAATTTCACTGGCAGATAGCTGATGTAACAAGGAGTAACATAGGCTACTTTTATTTTAGAAAAAAAAATGGATCTCTCGAAAAAAAAATAAAACCAATGTTGCAGCGCTGCGCCTGATTAAAGTTTGATAGCAACAATCTGCAAAGGGTCCCGCGGGATCAGAACGCGAGCAGGCTGTTGCCAACGGCTGAGTCTTTGTTAAATACCACGCGGACGAAGTCGCGGGCAACAGCTAGTTTATAATATAAGTATAGAAGTATAGATATAACTTTATATAAAAATAACGCCAGACGAACGCAATATATTCCCTAACGAAGCAACATGTATTACGGGTAGGTACCGTACAATAGACTGGGGTTAATCCGAGTACTACCCAATCGTGGGCAAATTTTGACTAACACTAGAACCATTATTATAACGCAATTGCTAATGCCTTAGATGCTCGTGGGAACATCGTTCCAGCTAGCATCGATGTCCGTGGGGGGTTCGCTGTCCTACTCCTGTGTGTTACTGCAGCAATTCAAAGCAGACGACGGCGATATACGACCAGACCTGGATACGTCTACCTGGATAGGTAAGACTGAGAACAGTTTTTTTTTTATTACATTATAGGCAAGTATTTGATCTCGATCTCACCTGATGGTAAGTGATGATGAGATCTACGATGAAGCATACTTGCCTAGGTAGGAAGGCGGCAGTAGATCGAGACGCTACATTCACTAGGCAAATGCAGCGCAGCTGATCTGACCCGCCATCCATGAATGGCAACACCGAACATCATGCCGGAACACGGCTAGGCCGCATGGCGACATGGCTTTGTTCAGTGTGTGGTGACTAACCACGGCCGAAGCCTACCACCAGTGCTGTTGTTACATTATCATACATTTTTAATACACACACACACACACACACATACACACACACACACACACACACACACACACACACACAGACACACTACAGATCTTGAATAATTTATGTGGCCAGGAGGAAAATATTTGAATGCCTAGTAAATTAAGTATAAGAGATTCCATTAAAAATATTAAACTTCGACGAATCGGGTACAAATGTATGCTTATCAGACCAAGTCTGCCCCTATCGGGATTCACACCAAAAGCAGCGTCACTAACGACTGAGCTCATTTAATTATCTATACATCTATACATATAAATAAAATTGGAGTGTCTGTTTGTAATAGTAAAATGACCGCTTTTTACTAAGTGCATTTGGATGTATACACGGTACCTATACCAAAACAACATTTTTTACAATTTTTGTCTGTCTGTCTGTCTGTTTGTTCCGGCTAATCTCTGAAATGGCTGGACCGATTTTGACGGGACTTTCACTGACAAATAGCTGAAGTAACAAGGAGTAACTTAGGCTACTTTTATTTTAGAAAAAAAAATAGGCTCTCACGAAAAAAAATTAAAACCAATGTTGCAGCGCTGCGCCTGATTAAGTTTGATAGAAACAACCTGCAGCAATGTGTCCCGCGGGCTCAGAACGTGCAAGCAGGCTGTTGCCAACGGTTGTCTTTGTTAAATACCACGCGGACGAAGTCGCGTGCAACAGCTAGTCAAATATAAAATTTCAGGAAGTGAGCGTTCAGTACATCCGTCATCTTATTACTACTCTGTTAATTTCTTATGAAAAGCTTTCCATAGTATAGGACTAAGCAAATGGTGCATTTTATCTAAGGATTTCTTTTCAGCCTCAATCCATGGCTTCGCTGGTATCCCCAGCGTTCTAATGCCAACTATAATGCAATGGAAGGGAAGAAAATTCGCCTTCATCATCAGCTGCCTCCTTCTAACTATTGGATGGATTGTAACAATCACAGCAATAGATCCTCGAACACTTATCATCTCTGAATCATTTTTAGGCTTAGGAAGCAATTGTGTAGCAGTTGTCAACTTTATGACGGTGAGCGAAATGTTAGCTCCAAAATACAGAAATACTTTTATGGTATTCCTTTGTGTTAATCAGACAGTTGGATTGTTTTCTGGTGTAATGATAGGACTCTTTGTGCATTGGAAGACGGTTGCAAAAATATTGGGCACTCCGTTGCTGTTGGGATTGCTAAGTGTTTTTATATGGCCGGAATCACCAGCTTGGCTCGCCTACAAAGGACATTTTGAAGAATGTGAAAAAGCGTTCATATGGTTAAGAGGTACGGATGAAGATTCCATCAAAGAGTTGAATACATTAATCGCAGCTCATAAGGGGGTTACGAGAAATAGACGATCCGTGCCAAATGAAATGTTCAGGAATATATTGCGAAAAGATTTCTACATCCCGAGTTTCCTGATGCTACTATTACTTTCGACTTTCTATGCAACTGGTGGAGTGTCTTGGTACATATACGCTAACGATACAATAGAACTGGCAACGGGTGATGTAAATTTAGCTAGATATGGATATTTAATTATTAACTGTCTAATACTGATCGGTGCATTCAACTGCATGATCTTAGTAAGAAACTTCAATGCGAAATCCTTAATTCTATGGACAGGTTCTGGAGTTATATTTTGCCATTTATGTTCTTCTATAGTAATATATTTACAAACGATCGGTATTGTAACTAGAGGTTCTTGGCTCTTCATGTTCACTTTCATAGGTTATTTCTGCTTTGGCGTATCAGGCCTGAATATGATTTGCTTTGCTATGTCAACGGAATTGATGCCCGTTAAACATAAAGGTATAGGAGGAGCCATATTTATAATATTAACGTGTAGTTTACATACTCTGACTGCGAAATTGTTGCCATATTTATTATTGTTATTAAATTTATGGGTAATATTCTTGATGAGTGCAATCAGTGGACTTATAGGTCTCTTGTTGATATGGAGGTTTGTGCCTATAACCAAAAATAGGACTTTGCAGCAGATCGAAGATTATTATAACTACGGTACGTTTGTAGCCGATAGAGTAATAGATGATATAGATGTAATTATGCCTATTGTTGATAATAAAGATAAGAAATGAAAATGATTAGTGATTAGCTAAACGAGGGTTAGTCAGTATATAATAATAATCATATAACCAGCCCTTTTAATGTTCCACTGTTGAGAACCGGCCTCCCCTCAATGCGGGCGGGATTAGGCCATAGTCTATACCATGCTGGCCCAGTGCGGGTTGGCGGACTTCCTTCGAAGAGTTCCCTTAGACATGCAGGTTTTCTCGCGATGTTTTCCTTCGCCGTTTAGCAAGTGATGATCATGGTTGTAAATCAGATTCGCACATGAAATCCAGAAATCTCAGAGGTGCCAGGCGGGTTTGAACCACGATCCTCGTTACCGGGGCAATTGTTCTACCAACTTGGCTATCACTGCTTATCAGTCAGTGTCAGGTCAGTAAGTGGCTTCGGTTATTCCAGTAAGGAAATGCGGTACATCTTGTGTACGCTACCGCATGGGGAAATCTTTTACACTTTTGTATACATTGAGTAGGTAGTACAAATAAGTGGTTAAGTAGTAATACAACGTGCTGGAACAATGTAACTCTTCCAATTCCAATTATTCAAGGTTTATCTGAAGGCATCGAGAACACCGATTTCGATTATCCCACGAATCAGGAGAAGGATCCAGCGACTTAATAGTACTTAGATAAGGTGTTGAGTACGCTTCGCTCTTGAAATGTTTAAAAGCTTTCGATTGCGAAAATATTTTTTGTTCATTTTTACTTTTATCATTGAGTAATCATTTGGTTCAAATATCTGTTATATAGTCTATACATATAAATAAAATTGGAGTGTCTGTTTGTAATATTAAAATAACCGCTTTTTACTAAATGCATTTGGATGTATACACGGTACCTATACCGAAACAACAATTTTTACAATTTTTGTCTGTCTGTCTGTCTGTCTGTCCGTCTGTCTGTCTGTCCGTCTGTCTGTCTGTCTGTCTGTCTGTTTGTTCCGGGTAATCTCTGCAATGGCTGGACCGATTTTGACGGGAATTTCACTGGCAGATAGCTGATGTAACAAGGAGTAACTTAGGCTACTTTTATTTTAGAAAAAAAAATAGGATCTCTCGAAAAAAAATTAAAACCAATGTTGCAGCGCTGCGCCTGACTAAAGTTTGATAGCAACAATCTGCAATGCGTCCCGCGGGATCAGAACGCGAGCAGGCTGTTACCAACGGCGGAGTCTTTGTTAAATACCACGCGGACGAAGTCGCGGGCAACAGCTAGTTACACCATATAACTGAAGAACATGGGAAAGAAACACTAAAAATTGTATAATAAAGGTAATCCATTTTCAAATTCAAAATGATTTTAAGTGGTTTTTCTTTGAAGTTTTAACACGTGTAAATCAATAAATATGTGCAACAGAAACATATATGACAAATAAACAATACCTAAATAATATACAAGCACCAACTTATTCTACAACCAATGAGTGTTGCCAGTGACGACATATGGTACTGAGACGTGGTCGCTTACTATGGGCCGTATAAGAAAGCTTAAGGTCGCTCAACGCGCAATGGAGAGAGCTATGCTCGGGGTTTCGCTACGCGAAAGAATCAGAAATGAGGAGATCCGTAGATGAACTAAATTAACCGACAAAGCACAAAGAATTTCAAAGTTGAAGTGACAGTGGACGGCACATAGCTCGCAGAACGGATGGCTGTTGGGGCAGAAAGGTTCTAGAATGGCGACCACGAACTGGAAAACGCTGTGTAGGACGGCTCCCCACAAGTAGACCAACGATATCTACAACTACACAAATGCACACAAACACACTCACACACATCTGGGAATATTGTATAAATTCTGCAATATCTTTTATCGTACTAAGGTCTGCACTTACGATAAGTAGAAAGAATATTAGTTCCTTATATCCGCAGAATGCGATAGGTCTCCCAAGGGGACAGCAATGCCGTGTGCTACGGGAGCACCAGCCGTGGCCTGGATCAGACTAAATTGATATGTCTACATGTGATAATAGAACTTATCTTACATGATCATGTTCCAAAAAATATTTTGTTAATAGTTAAAGCTACATTGTCGCTGAGTGCTAAAGGCTAGTAACGCAATGAAAAAACTAGGTTTTTTTTAATGACCGGGTTCTATTCCCGATTCATGTCGAGTTTATTTTTTATGTGTGAATGCAGTTTCTCTTAACTAAATCGATAGTACGGTTCCTAATGTGGCATCATGTAAATAATAAAATTTAAATCCCATTTCAAAGTTTCCTATTAATTATCCTATTAATTATCATAAGATAAATCTATTAAATTAATTGAATCAATAATCCATCATAATTCAACTTCAAGTGCTCAAGTAATGAGATCTCCATTCAACTCAACTCAAAATTCTTTACCCATCATTAACATTCCACGATTGGGATGAGAATCAATTAATTTAAGATTAAACGAAGTTTGCAAAATAAAACCGATCAAAATTATAGCAATACCAACACAAGAAATCGTATTTGCTTCAATATTTTGTACTGTAGATAGAATGGAAGGGGGGTAAGTTACGTAATGTAAATGGGGTAAACCACGTAATATTTATTAATGTACTTGCCCCATACAAAAATTGATTCTATCAAGTAATGTCAAGCAACCTTTGCTGAGATAACTGAAAACATATATATATACTAGCTGTTGGCCGCGACTTCGTCCGCGTGGTATTTAACAATGACAACCGTTGTCAACAGCCTGCCCGCCCATTCTGAGCCCGCGGGAACCATTGCAGGTGTTGCTATCAAACTTAATCAGGCGCTGCGCTGCAACATTGGTTTTCATTTTTTTTCGTGAGATCCTATTTTTTTTCTAAAATAAAAGTAGCCTAAGTTACTCCTTGTTACATCAGCTATCTGCCAGTGAAAGTCCCGTCAAAATCGGTCCAGCCATTACAGAGATTAGCCGGAACAAACAGACAGACAGACAGACAGACAGACGGACAGACAGACAGACAGACAGACAGACAGACAGACAGACGGACAGACAGACAGACAGACGGACAGACAGACAGACAGACAAAAATTGTAAAAATTGTTGTTTCGGTATAGGTAACGTGTATACATCCAAATGCACTTAGTAAAAAGCGGTTATTTTAATATTACAAACAGACACTCCAATTTTATTTATATGTATAGATATACTGAGATTGCGCTCAGCCCACTGTAAGGCACCTATAATATAAGCGTTGCTTAGTGTTGGACCGTATAGTTGGTGTGTTTGTCTGGCGATTTTATATATATATATATATATATATATAAATACTTAATATCATAAAGGGGTAAAGTTAATTAGTTTGGAAGTGTGTTTGTAGGGGGTAATCTCCGGAACTACTGGTCCGATTCAGGAAATTATCATTGAGTGCTATAAGGCTCCGTTCTTGAGGTACTGCAGCAAAAACGGATAAACTTCGCCATTACACCAAGAAATAAGCACACCAAGTTTCCTATTTAATATTTTTCTCAGCCCGCAGCAGCGAAACAAACTTGGATTTGTAATTCATGAATTTTATTAACAAGCTTTTGCCCAAGTTAAATTGAGTTTTGGTGTCCTTGAGATGAGATAGCGATGTCCGGCTACGGAAACTTCCGGCAACGTGAAACGCTCGACCGCGTTTTGTGCTAACTATAATTTTACAATATCTTCATCAATATATAGATCCATCTATCCACCGAAAGCAGTGATAGCCAAGTTGGTAGAACGCTTGCCTCGGTAACGGGAATCGCAGTGTCGAACCCCGGCTCGCACCTCTGGGAATTCGTGTGCGAATCTCATTTTCAACCACGATTATCACTTGCTAAACGGTGAAGGAAAATATCGTGGGGAAACATACATGTCTGAGAGAACTGCTGGAAAGATGTGTGAAATCCGCCAACCCGCACTGAACTAGCGTGGTGGACTATGGCCTAATCCCCCTCGCATTGAGGGGAGGCCCGTGCCCAGCAGTTGGATATTAAAAAGGGCTGGTATTATATATCCACCGAGAGATGTCCACCGCTGGACACAGGCCCCCAATGACTTCCATACGTCTTAGTTGCAACGAATCTGATATAAACGGTCCACCTTGTGTTGGGTCCTACACTACGACATCCGGCTCGTGGTCGCTATTTTAGAACCTTTCTGCCCCAACGACCATCGGTTCTGCGAGCTATGTGCCGCCCACTGCCACTTCAACTTTGAAATTCCTTGAGCTATGTCGATTACTTTTGTTGGTCTACGGATTTCCCCATTTCTGATTCTAACGCGTACCGGTACTCCAAGCAGAGCGATGTCCATTGCGCGCTGAGCGACCTTTAGCTGTCCCACGATGAGTATTGTAAGCAACCACGTCTCGGCTCGTCGTGACAAATAAATAGATGGATAACATCAAAGTCCAGCTTAAAGCTTAGCTTGTGCGTACTGCCAAGGAATGGAACACGCTACCGGCGTCTTTGTTCCCCGTTGACTACAATCTGGGTGTTTTCAAGTCGAGAGTGAACAGGTACCTTCTAGGCAAGTATGCTACATCGTAGATCTCATCGTCACTTACCATCAGGTGAGATCGAGATCAAATACTTGCCTATACTGCAATAAAAAAAAAAAATCCAACTGCTATAATAATCTGGTCTCACTTTAAATGTTATATTTACACTAAACCAGACGTACCTATGCAAATCAAACTAAAATTTGTCGCGGCAAGATCTCTGAAATTGAAAATGTAATAATGTTACATGTATCAGACACTGGTGTTAAGCTTCCCACAGACTCAGCTTAATGAAATATGTGTATATATATAATACCAGCCCTTTTTCAATGTAAAAAGATAAATAAACTAAGGCAAAATAAATAAATAAACTAAGGCTAATAATAGGCAAGTATGCTACATCGTAGATCTCATCGTCACTTACCATCAGGTGAGATCGAGATCAAATACTTGGCTATATCGTAATAAAAATAAAAAAAAAAAAAACTAGAGCGATCTTGTAGTATTACTAGGAGCGATTATAATGATAAAGAAACGTGAAACAATGAAATAAACATTCCGGGATTTGACCGTACGAGAATCAAACTCGCAACCTCCTAGTGGAGTGGCCCGAGATACCTACGCTCCCACCATTATACTATGTTCTCAACAATCAATTCTAATAAATACCTACATTATTTTTTTATGAATACAAATGCATTTTGGTGCAAAGTAGATATTATCACACTCATATTATAAATATGAAAGTTTGGATGGATGGATGTTTGTTACTCAATCACGCCAGAACGGCTAAACGAATCTGGATCTGAAATTTGGCACAGAGATAGATTATAGTCTGGAATAGCACATAGGCTAATTTTTATACCGGTAAAAAGGACATACTTTTTAAACGGGTAACACCGCCGGGCGCAGCTAGTTGGAAATATATTAAAAAGTTTAAATGTATCTCTGAACACCTTTCGGGGATTACAGCCGCGAATCTAAGTACTCACGTTCTAGGTGAATTATTCAGCAACGTTTATTGTGAGTTGAAATTTTATAATCTCGTGTGTAATCCGCTTAAGCCCCGTCATGTACGGTTGTGTAGCAAACGCTAATAATTCGTCAGACCGAGTTAATTCTCATCTCGCGCAAATCAAATGTTTAGCTAAGACGGGATAGGACATATCTAATATCAAATATGATGCGATGGCTACGGTTAGAACACAATTTTAGATATTATATAATAACTAGCTGCACCCCGCGGTGTTACCCGCGATTAAAAAGTTGTGTTTAAAAAAACACGGGTCCTGTATGCTATCCCATAGGAACCGTGCATTTTTTCGGGATAAAAACTAGCCTGTTTGTTTTGACCCCTAATCTACCACTACCCATGCAAAAAATGTCGATCCTTTGCTCTATGAAAAATTAAAAGAAATCTATCCCTCGGGAACCATACATTTTACCGGGATTAAAAGTAATATATGTGATATTCCAGACTATAATCTATCTCTGTGCTAAATTTCGTCCAGATCCGTTCAGCCGTTCTGGCGTGATTGAGTAACAAACATCCATCCATCCAGACTTTCACATTTATAATATTAGTGGGATAATAATTGTGTTGACTTAAACTTAAGCTTAAACTTAAATAACCTAACCTTATTTCAATGTCTCCATGCAAAGTGGATGAATACGCAGACTTAAAAGTATACGATTAGCTGACGAATAAACTCGCACTGGAGCTACACGAGACACGTCAGCGGAACTCAGCTCGCGCAACTTTGATTTGTAATTCATGAAATCATTATGAAGTTGCCGCCAAACTTAAATCGACTTCCCTTGTAGTTGCCGACAAATTTGTATCTACAGCCAGTACTTGATCTTATCAATCTACTTTCAACTCTATGTGGTTTGATATAGGAGCTTTGTTATCAAGGGTTGGTTTATTATTAAGTGCATTAATAACTTGGTCAGTAATTCTGACATGGCAAACTTTCCGGCCAATGACAATTTGTTAAATGTCGGCTTTTTAAGTTTTTTTTTTTCGTGGATGCTCACGAGCCGTGATTTATTTTAATGTAGATATATAAAGACATAAGGAAGGATCTGTCTTTTTAAAAGATTTTGTATTAACTATGCTATTACGAACTTGCGTTGCCTTTATAATACCTATATATACCTTCTTACCAACAGATCTTACAACTTTTTAGTGCTCCGCCATTCTAAGACTTGGCCTCTTTATACAAGAATTGTTTTTCGTGGGATATATGTTTTATGTAGCGACATTGACGAGGTCGCTACAATTAATATCGGTAGTTTTATGGATAAAATGGGAACGCAACCGTATTTTAGTAAGTAAGTAGTAACATGTAACATCCCTATTATAAGTTTTTAATTGTCTTTGCCTCAGCTCTCTGGTCGGTTCATCCATTTTACACTTTTTTTTTTCAATTATAACGCCCGATACTTACATAGTCCGGGGTTTACACAATCCACGTATTAAAATTATTTATTTATTTATGTCAAATATTATAGTGAATTAGGAATAAATTGGTGTTCGAAATTCGTAATTCAATGAACGCCTGGACCGCGCGAAAACGCGGTCACGTGGTAATAGGGTGGGGACATAGTGATGACGTGTTTATTTATATATCTCTATTTCATTAGACTCTGCGAGTTCTAATAGTAGTGGTAGTATAGTCTAGTTTAATTGCGAAATCCCTTTTTTTGGATTTACATGACCATCTGTTTAGGTCACATCCATTTTATTCAGAGACTATTAAGACTACCAAAATTTGGCACATTTATAGATATTTATTGTACATGTATGCATATTACAATGTAATAATAATGGAGAATAAAAATGTTTATTTTTTTCGGGAATATGATCCTCATAGCCTACTGATGAACCGCTTAAAAATATTTTACCCTATTATTGTTAAGCCAAATATACAAGGTACTCTGTGGTCATCTTGTAGTAATCTCATATACTTAGAGATAAAAATATCCGAGATCGATAGGTCCTAATTTATAAAGATAAACAAAAAAAAACAAGTTTTATGAGTATTCATAGAAATCTATTTTGAATTCGAATCGCTTCGCCTCCCTTCCATCAATAAAACACCACCCTTAAGATTTCAAACTCCGAACATGCCTATCATTTGCAGCTTCCACTTGCACCGCGCTGGCCAGTTACTCTCGATCTGCTGCAGGGGGAGGTCGCGTCTCGCTCTCTCTTGGCGGGAAATCATTGTGACAGTTATTTTTCGAAAGTATTTTTTTCATCTATGGCTCCATTCTAAGGACTTAATTGTGTGTTATTTTGGGTGCAAAATTGGATTTTTGTTGGTAAGTAGAATTTGAATATGGATTATCATTATGGCTCGTGTACCGTAAAGGGCGAATAATTAGCCGAATTATTCGTGGACGAATACGACGTTTTTGTAAGGCGATTTTTTCATGTTTTTTCATGTTTTGGCGATTTTTTCGATGTTTGCCTTCACCGCGTGGCAAGTCATCATAACTATTTATTAAGAAACCCACGTGAAATAAAAATAAATCTCAGAGTTTAATGGCGAACTATGAATTCTTAGATAAACAAATACACACAAAATTGTATGATAGGTACCCATTGGGTATTCATACAAGAATTAGAATTGTTACTCTCACTCTCTCTATGGTCGTTCCCTCATGTCTGAGGATCGCGATCATCGTTGGATAGTCCACACTTGGATCGAACGATTAGCCTCCATCGGTCTCTGTTCATGGCGTCCGACCACCGAGCTGAATGTGGTTGAAGATGAGCCCTGTACTTGATCGGTCCATCTGGTTGGGGACCGACCTCGAGCTTTCTTGCCCTCGGTGTTCCCAACTATACCGATAACATATCATCTTTTCGAGGTTCTCATGTCCTCTCCGTAAGAGTAAAGAATTGTTACAGTAATATAATTACCTACATGTCACAAATTCAAATAACAAGAAAATATAACTACGATCAAACTCGGATATAAAAACGTGTAAAAATATTTGTTCCAACTACCCATAATTTCGTGTGGCCACTAGACTCGCTATATTTCGCATATAAGGTGTAACAATAATATAATAAAATATTCTAACAGGACCAATAGTTGGGTATAAAGATAATATTCCCAAAGAAATAAATCTAATTGTTAGAAATTAGAAAAAAATTGCATCCGTATTGAGTGCATAACCAAACACTACGTGATAGCCTGTTAAAAAAAAAACAAACGTCACTTACACAATTATTATCTACATCAACGTGGTCCATATAACTTACTGATTCGTCTGTTATTATATTTTTCACTATTTTGTTACACTGTGCCAATCGGTGGCACAGTCGGTAGTGACTTTGCTGACTCCCGGGTTCAAAATCCAGTAAGGGCAAATTTTGTGCGATGAGCTCGAATGTTTGTACCCGAGCCTTGAATGTTATATATACATACGTAATGATATACTGAAATCGCCCCCAGCCCATTGTACGGTACCCATAATACAAGCGCCCGTCAGGGACCGTACAGTTCGTGTGTTAATATAGCGATATTAAAAACAAAGCCACCGCTTATGCTATTCGCTGTTTTAGCGGCCACAAAGGTACAATCTTGATACTGCGCTGGCAGACAAGATAATACCCGCATTATATGCTTTGACAGGCACATATGATGTAACAGGCCATTTGCTCATAATATCTTTGGCAGAATTGTATTGGCATAGACCAGGGGTCGGCCCACATACGGCTCTTTGGATGTGAAGCTGCGACTCTTTGGTTCCATACCCAAATATTATTTTCTAGCTGCGCCCCGCGGTGTTACCCGCGATTAAAAAGTATGTTGGTATTGTCATTTTCTGACCCCTAAACCACCACTACCTATGCAAAAAATCATGTCGATCCTTTGTTCTATGAAAAATTAAAACAAATCTATCCCACGGGAACCATACATTTTACCGGGATTAAAAGTAACCTATGTGCTATTCCAGAGTATAATCTATTTCTGTGTCAAATTTCATCCAGATCCGTTCAACCGTTCAGGCGTGACTGAGTAACAAACATCCATCCATCCAAACTTTCACATTTATAATATTAGTGGGATTGTATAAAAAAAAACATTGAAAAATCCAAGCAATGGAACCCCAAAATACAAAATTCCTGAAGTCTAATAAAAATCAATTTTCGTGTTGTATATTTTTCTGCACAAACAATTTCCTATATGAATTCTTTAGTATGCACCGGGTTGGATGCTCAGACGGAAGTTTGGGATCTGTTATAGACATCCAACTTCGGGACTTCCGGTTTGGATGTAAATAAATAAATACTATCACGGCTGTTGTGATTCCCCGAAGGGGTAGGCTGAGATAGTCATTACTAAGGGAGTTCCTAGCTGCTTTATAATAATAAAATTCCAGCCCTTTTTAATGTCCCACGGCTGGGCACGGGCCTCCCCTCGATGCGAGGGGGATTATGCCATATTCCACCACGCTGGCCCAGTGCGGGTTGGCGGACTTCACACATCTTTCGAGGGGTTCTCTCAGACATGCTCAGGTTTCCTCGCGATGTTTTCCTTCACCGTTTAGCAAGTGATAATCGTGGTGGAAGATGAGATCCGCACATGAAATGAAATCCCAGAGGTGCGAGCCGGGGTTTGAACCTGCGATTCTCGTTGCTGAGGCAAGCGTTCTACCAACTTGGCTATCGCTGTTAGCTGCTTTAGTAAACGTTATATTTTCAAAGGCAAGCGTTCTTCCAATATGGTTATCACTGTTGATTTCATATTACGCGAATACTACACATTGAATAAAACTCATTTGAAGGAACGAATTCATTTTAAGCAAGCAACAACTTGGATCAGTTGGACAGAAAAAGTAACTAATGAGGATGTATTAAAGAGAGTGCAAGAAAGAAGATCATTAATGGAAACCGTACGGAATAGAAGGGGGAAGATGATAGGCCATCTCATACGAATGATACCTTCATAAAGAACATCATAGAGGGAAAGATCGATGGAAAGCGTGGACGAGGAAGACCAAGAATAAGCTACATGAGTCAGTTAAAAGAAAGGATCGGTGTCATGTCGTATAAGCGGTGAAAGAAGCTGCTCTTGATAGATACAGGTTGACAGAGCTTAATCAGCTACACTGACAAGGGTCTAACCCTTAAATTAAAAGAAGAAGCAACAACTAATTACGAGGGTACCCCGGTCAAACTATGACACTAGGACGTCAACCACCTCAGTCCTCCCGTGACCATGGTCGCTGTAAAGCAGCCCAAATGTCGAGGACGTAAAAATCATAATATAAACGCGATAACATCCTTAAAAATTGTTTTATTTCAATTGTTATCACTGCTTCTCGATACATAACATGGACTCTTAAACATAATTTCGGAAAGGCTACTTATTCATACAACTCGAAATTAAAGAAGTGCCCCTCGGTTGTCAGTGTAACAAGCGCGCACCCACATCAAAAACCCTGACAACTGACAATCCGACAAATTGGGGAACGCGAAATAATAAACTGTCATATTTAGAGTTATGTCGTTTTATGTTATATACCGAAACTAGCTGCGCCACGCGGTGTTACTCGCGGTTAAAAAGTATGTCCTTGTCCTCTATGTCCTTTTTCAAATGCACGGTTCCTGTATGTTATCCCACAGGGACCGCGCATTTTTTCGGGATTAAATTGGGATAAAAAGTAGCTTATCTGCTATTCCAGACGATGAGAGATCTATCTCTATGCCAAATTTCGTCCAGATACGTTCAGCCGTTCTAGCGTGATTGAGTAACAAACATCCATCCATCCATCCAAAGTTTCACATTAATAATATTAGTATAGAAGTATAGATAACGAAATGCTCTCTGTTGTTACTTTATATATTACTAGCTGTTGCCCGCGACTTCGTCCGCGTGGTATTTAACAAAGACTCAGCCGTTGGCAACAGCCTGCTCGCGTTCTGATCCCGCGAGACGCATTGCAGATTGTTGCTATCAAACTTTAATCAGGCGCAGCGCTGCAACATTGGTTTTAATTTTTTTTCGAGAGATCCAATTTTTTTTTCTAAAATAAAAGTAGCCTATGTTACTCCTTGTTACATCAGCTATCTGCCAGTGAAATTCCCGTCAAAATCGGTCCAGCCATTTCAGAGATTACCCGGAACAAACAGACAGACAGACAGACAGACGGACAGACAGACAGACAGACAGACAGACAGACAGACAGACAGACAGACGGACAGACAGACAGACAGACAGACAAAAATTGTAAAAAAATTTGTTTCGGTATAGGTAACGTGTATACATCCAAATGCACTTAGTAAAAAGCGGTTATTTTAATATTACAAACAGACACTCCAATTTTATTTATATGTATAGATGTTTACAGAATATAATATACTTACTTCTGCCAGCGGCTCCGCCCGCGGTACCTCGATGCAACAGAGCCTATAGCACTCAGGGATAATATAGCTTCCTATTGTTCAAAGATTTTTAAAATCGGATCAGTGGTTCGGGAGACACTAGGATGTCTAACGCCTCAATCCTCCCGTGACCATGGTTGCTGTAAAGCAGCCGAAACGTCGAGAACGTAAAAACATAAAATAAACGCTATAAAATCCGCAAAATTAGTTCTTTTTAACCGACTCCAAATAGGAGGAGGTTCTCAATTCGGTAGTATTTTTTCTTTCAATGTCAAAGTCAAAGTCAAAGTCAAATCATTTATTTCGTATAGGCCTACGGGGGCACTTACAAATTTACATTTTTTCCTTAACTCTACAACCGGATCGGAACGCGACCTCAACTGAGAAGATCCGGCAAGAAACTCAGCGGGCTTGTCTTTTTTTATCCATTATTTTTACAAAAAAAAATATTGTCTATTAAATGTGTCTTGTTCTCGTAAATGTAAGAAATCAATAAAATGTCGTAGGTACGTGATTTTTTTTCGATTTTTTTTTTATTTTTTTTTTTATTACATTATAGGCAAGTATTTGATCTCGATCTCACCTGATGGTAAGTGACGATGAGATCTACGATGGAGCATACTTGCCTAGGTAGGAAGGCGGCAGTAGATAGAGACGCTACATTCACTAGGCACATGCAGCGCAACTGATCTGACCCGCCATCCATGAATGGCAACACCGAACATCATGCCGGAACACGGCTAGGCCGCTTGGCGACATGGCTTTGTTCAGTGGGTGGTGGTATGTTTTTAACTGACATAGCTACCGAAATTATTACTGTAATGACTACAAATAGGACTAGGAAGATCGGTTATAGTCGTTAGTATACCTTTTTTGGATTACTCTGTATATATACTTAAAATAGCTGCAAATAGAGAACTCCAGGCCTTTGATAGCCCCGTACACAATGTTATTTTTCTCTCACAACATTCCTATTATTGTTTGGTACATTTGAAATTGCGAAAATCGTGAGCTCTGATGTATTCGGAGCAAAGTGGAAGCGAAAAAATACCCGATCAGTTGTTCAGATAGGAAAAAGTTATGGAAACATTTCAACTGCCTACGACTTCGATTGATTTGAAAACTGATTTTCAGTTTGTATTTTTTGAATAGCATTGCAGCTTAGACCTTGTCCAGAAGGGGCGAATTCGTCGCGAATCGTATCGCGCGAATTCATTCGCGCGTTGTCGAGGTACTAGACATCAATACATCGCGTCCACAAGCATCGCGCGAATTCAAAATACGCGCGTAAATCGCGTGCACTACGCCACACTCTCGATTCGCGCTTGATTCGCGCGTACTGCGCGCGAGTCGAGATACTAGGGACGCCTTGTTGCGTCCAGTTAACGCGCGAACTCTAGAGATACGTACCTCGATACGTGCACTGGGCACGTATCGAGGGAAATGGAGCGCCAACATTTTGACACGGAATTGTTTATAGACGAAATAGAATCGCGCGTTGGTACGGACCTTGTGGACGCAACGGTCGCGCGTGATACGCGTGAGAGAATCGCGGCGAATTCGCCCTTTCTGGACAAGCTCTGTGACTGCGCACGTCGGGCGCGGGATTAAAAATAACATGGAGAATAAAGCTATAGGATGCGTTCACGAAATAATTAACCGGGTAATTGCGTAAAACTTACATAAATGGGGGTTCACTGATCGGTGTCATAGCTTTTTTTTTTAGTAAACGGCCTCACCCACCGTTGGTTAGGTATTTTGCCAACGTTAAGTGGAATGATTATTTTTCATATCAAATATGGGAGATTTTATGCAGGCCTAATCCGTAGACTAGGCTTAATAAATCCCCCCTAACCCTATTAGTAATGTTGTGGATACTTTACTGACCGATTATCGAACTTTTTGGGAGAACTGGAAAAGTCGTGTTTTACTATTTAGTTTTATTTTCCTACACTGGTGCACGTCCCTAGTGAATGTAGCGTCTCGATCTACTGCCGCCTTCCTACCTAGGCAAGTATGCTCCATCGTAGATCTCATCGTCACTTACCATCAGGTGAGAGCGAGATCAAATACTTGCTTATAATGTATAAAAAAAAAAAAGTTTATGAACACACAATGGTTAATATTCCGCCAAAATTTTCAAAGAAACACATTTTTCACAAAATAAAACACAATTGATAAACTGCCTCTTCGACTATCCCCAAAATAACCTAGCTATGTCATAAACCAGACTTTTTGTTTCAGATAACTAATGAAGATGCATTACATTTGGACGTTTATTGTTGCAGCTGCGTTTGTTAATACATGTAAGTAATTTGTTAACACACGAAATGGAATTTTATAATTATAATAATAATATCGCCTTGCAAACACACCAACTATTCGGTCCCACTGTAAGCAACGCTTGTATTATGGGTACCGTATATTGGACTGAGGGCGAACTCAGTATTCTTATATAGATACTAAACATCCATGACTCGGGTACAAAGATTAGTGCTCATCACACAAAGTTTGTCCCTACCAGGATTTGAACCCGGAACCTTCGGCGCAGAAAGCAGGGTCCCTACCCACTGCACTAATCAGGTCGATAAATTTTTGGTCCAATTATTATGTTACGGTAAAAATCCGTTTTTAGTTCAAGCCTGTTATCCCTAGTTGAAAACTACCGAATGCCTTCGTTAGGGGACAGAATTAAAATAAAACATTGGGCAACTTTCCTGGCAGGTTTAAATAACAATTGAGTCTACACTAATCGTCCTTTAAACACAAAACAAAAGCTCTCCAAAAACTTTTGTTTCCACACACGAACCCGCGATATAATTACGTGAATACGCTCAGTTACTCCCATTCATTTGTTCGTTCGTTTCGGTCATTCACTCGTTCGCTCATTCTTTACAGTTTTATTCATTAAAAATGAGGGCGAACTTTTTGACGTTACAACGGGTGTTGGGAATCCGTGGTTGGTATGAATACTTTTAGGAAATCTTACCAAGAATGTGAAATATTTCAGGCGTTTTTCTGGTGTTATGAAGTATTTTGAAGGGACCGGGACAGTTGTACCATAATTATACTTAAGGGTTTAAGCGAATCATATCAAATTTTGGACATACGACTTTACAAACTCCTGTCCCTACAGTGACTCAAGCAAGCACAATCTTAAGGAAAAAATATGGGGCATAGTGTTTCTTTGAGATGGGAATCTTCGGTCTATATTCGTATTAAACGTCAAACCAACATTCAGGATGAATTAAGATCCTATACAAAGATTCCATTAACCTATGGGGAAAGAGGACCCACCACTGACCTTCCCTGACTGACTACCTCGGCTTGTCAACTTCTTCGATTATAAACCAAACAATTTTGATCGATAAAAAAAGAAGCCAACAACACCCGAACTCCTCTAAGATGTTAATCGAGAAACTATCTATCACGAGTGACGGGACCTCAAATAAAATGCAATTCTCCGCGACACTAAGCGAATCTATAAAAGTATTCGACACGTGTTTCGCCTCTAAACGAGGCATCCTCAGGACCGCTGGGCTACGAATGAGCATTCGTTTCGATGGATAGTTTCTCGATTAACATCTTAGAGGAGTTCGGGTGTTGTTGGCTTCTTTTATTATCGATCAAACTTGTTTGGTTAACAATCGAAGAAGTTGACAAGCCGAGGGTCAGTGGTGGGTCCTCTTTCCCCATAGGTTAACAATGGATTTCCGCCAAGTATCGCCTAGTTCTATCAATTATAAAGATTCCATTTATAACATTATGATAAGTCAGTGATTAATCCAATAAAAACCTTGATACTCACTGGCAATATGTTGTCTTCGACGTTAGGCTAAGGCTGGCAATACTGCGGCAATCACTAGTGAAGTTGCTAATTATAATAATGATTCCAGCCCTTTTTTTTAATGTCCCACTGCTGGGCACGGGCCTCCCCTCAATGCGAGGGGGATTAGGCCATATTCCACCACCCTGGCCCAATGCAAGTTGACGGACTTCACACGTCTTTCGAGGGGTTCTCTCAGACATGCAGGTTTCCTCACGATGGTTTCCTTCATCGTTTAGCAAGTGATAATCATGGTTGTAAATGAGATGTGTACATGAAATGCCAGAGATGCAAGCCGGGGTTTGAATCTGCAATCCTGGTTACCGAGGCAAGCGTTCTACCATTTTGGCTATCACTGCTTACTGAAGTTGGTAAGGACTAAAATATATTTTCGTCCTACAAACTAATTCAGGGCAATAGTGTTCAGTATGGTCGACTTCAGAAATGGAGTCAAATTTATTAAGTCCATAAACAGTCTATCCACGAACCTACTTCTGCTGACAGCTACGTAATTGGTTTGTTATTTAAGAATAAATGTTTTTTTTTCGGATGAATCTAGAAAGAATGGAAATGAGTTCGATTGTGGCAAGAAAAGGAGCGGCAATCTAAGCGTTACTTGAGAGAACATACTTTTGTATTTTTAATCGAACAAGTTGAAGTATTTTTATATAATGCTGATATTTGAGAATAATTTTATATTTCGGATTTAAACTATGATGCTTATAAACTTAATTGGGTAGATTACAAAATTAAGTCTTAACCCGAAAATAAAATATCGTAAAAATACTGCAGTGATATAATTCTATTACAATTTTTGTTATTATGTCTCACAAAATGTAATAATAAATATATCTTTATCTTTATCTAATGCAATGATTTGTCTCAACAAGTATTCTGGCGTGTTTCGTGGCTCCAATGTTGAAGGAAATGAAACGTCAATTCCCGAACAAATTGCTTCGGAATTTAAAATAAGTATTGGAACTCTTACATTGATTGCAAGTCTTATTAAATCCATTCGTTCTTTTCCATTCAGTGACTCGTTCAATTGTAGTTCATTTATCCCAATACTGCCTCGGTGCAGTTCGCTCAAACTTAATTAATGATGAATTTGTACGTTTATTTTAACTTCTACTTAGCTAAGGATTGCTGTTACGATTGAATGGTAGACAATGTTTATTGTATGAACCCAGATATATTTCAATGTATTTGTGTGTCTGTGTGTGTGTGGTGGGGGTGTTTATCTTAGACACTATACACACACACACACACACACACACACACACACACACTCACATATCTCATCTTTCTCCCCCGCGCGGGTAGAGGGCGGCCGGGTACGATCATCTGCTTTTTTTTTTTTTTATACATTATAGGCACGTATTTGATCTCGATCTGACCTGATGGTAAGTGACGATGAGATCTACGATGGAGCATACTTGCCTAGGTAGGAAGAAGGCAGTAGATCGAGACGCTACATTCACTAGGCACATGCAGCGCAACTGATCTGACCCGCCATCCATGAATGGCAACACCGAACATCATGCCGGAACACGGCTAGGCCGCTTGGCGACATGGCTTTGTTCAGTGGGTGGTGACTAACCACGGCCGAAGCCTACCACTAGTAGAGTGGTCACCTGGTTGGCACCACCCAGGGTCACGTGTAGGGTTTCTCGAGGGTACTTAATTCTCCTACGGATGAGGGTGACTCGACCCCAAAATCAAATGCTTTATCAAAACACACCTCTACCATCAGTAAAATGTAAGGTACCCCTATCTCTCTCCCCTCCCCTCCCGCACACCCCCTCGGGGAATACAAACATACAGGTACAACCGCAACACGAAATACACTAACATATTTTTCAATATCAAAATATGTAATCCCTGTTATATTAAGGTTTGGAACTAAATTCGGGCCGTGTTGTGCCTACGGCGAGTGCCACATTCGCCGCAAAATGAAACAATAATTCATGCTCATCTATATCTGTCTCGCTTTCTCTATCTATACTAATATTATAAAGAGGTAACGTTTGTTAGTCAGTGAGTTTGGATATAGGGAGACGTATTGATCCAATTCTGAATATTCTTTTTCTGACTGATACTGAGGTGTCTCGGTGTTCACCGGGACATTTATTCACTACTAGCTGCGTCCTGTGGTGTTACCCGCGCAAAAAATCATGTCGATCATTTGCGCTATGAGAAATTTAAACAAATCTATCCCACGGGAACCATACATTTTACCGGGATAAAAAGTAGCCTGTGTGCTATTCCAGACTATATTCTATCTCTGTGCCAAATTTCATCTAGATCCGTTTAGTCGTTCTGGCGTGATTGAGTAACAAACATCCATCCAAACTTTCACATTTATAATATTAGTGGGATTAAAATCATGTTTCACTTTGTCACCATACAATTTCCGTGTTTATCAAATTCACTAACAAACTCGGAACTCGATAATTCGCATCTCCATATCTTTGAAAGTTTCAACCAATCAATGTTTCGCCATCAATGTTGAATTTATCTAGTTCAAACCTCGTCAAAGTGTAACAAGTTCTGCACGAAGTTAGGAGGCAGCCGCTAGCTAATGAAGCAACCACGGACTGAGTAATTATAGCGGTTACTACCTACTTGGATTTATATACATTACTAGCTTTGCCTGTAGCTCCGCCCGCGGTATCACCATGAAAAATTGCCTGTACCACGCAGGAATGATGTAGCTTCTTATTGGTGAAAGAATTTTTACAATCGGATCAGTAGTTCCGAAAGTAACCTGCTACATGCAATCTCACAATTTCGCAAAGTTCGCGTCTTCATACTATTAGTATAAACAACAATTGAGCTTGCTAATTTGTTTATATGTTGAGCTGTGTTGTTTCATTGTGCAATATGGCCAGGAAATATCCACTCGAGCTTGCTCATAAATGTTGAGCTAAGATAGTTATATTTTGCAATGTGATCAGGTCATTGCCACTTGAGCTTGTTTATATGTTGAGCTGTGTTATTTCATTGTGCAATGCGGCCAAGTAATTTCCACTCGAGCTTGCTCATAAATGTTGAGCTGAGATAGTTATATTTTGCAATGTGATCAGGTCATTGCCACTTGAGCTTGTTTATATGTTGAGCTGTGTTGTTTCATTGTGCAATGTGGCCAAGTAATTTCCACTCGAGCTTACTCATAAATGTTGAGCTGTGTTAGTTCGATTTTGCAATGTGATCAGGTCATTACCACTTGAGTTTGTTTATAGGTTCAGCTGTGTTGTTTCATTGTGCAATGTGGCCAAGGAATTTCCACTCGAGCTTGCTCATAAATGTTGAGCTGAGTTAGTTATATTTTGCAATGTGATCATGTCATTGCCACTTGAGTTTGTTTATATATTGAGCTGTGTTGTTTCATTGTGCAATGTGGCCAAGTAATTTCCACTCGAGCTTGCTCATAAATGTTGAGCTGAGTTAGTTATATTTTGCAATGTGATCCGGTCATTGCCACTTGATCGTGCTTATATGTTGAGCTGTGTTGTTTCAGTGTGCAATATGACCAAGTCATTGCCGCTTGAGCGATTTGTTGGTGCATTTGGCATCGTGTGCTGATCACTGGTACTTTAGTTTTCTTATGTTATGAGATTTATTTTTTAGGCTAATCACTTCTTTATGAATATTGTTCTTCAGAGCAACGATACAATAATCATGATTGTTTAGTATTTTCATCATAGGAATCAAGTAAAGTTACCGCACAGCGCAAATAAAGCGGTGATTAGAGGAAATGCGTTCTCAGATTGCTAGTAAATTGATATTGGTTAGATAACTTATATGTGACCGTAGCTTGTCGTCTAAAACGACCGAAGATACAATTTGTTGATTGGCAAGCTACTAACTTAAATAAAGATGTTTGATATTAATACAGTCATAAAATGTTGGTAAATTATTAAGAAAAAAAAATATGTCAAATTTGTTGTATAAGTGCTTTCAAATATGGCTTTACAGGAGACCACATAACTTTTGGCAACGGAACGATTGCGTTGACATGACATTTTCGTATGTGTTATGTTTTTAATGAGAATTTATAATGATACGATCAAAATTCAAAGTAGCTTGCTACGTTCGCAGCGATATATCCGAACGCAGTGCCTACTATACAACCAATGGTTACATTCGTTAGGGCGCCTTTGTTACAGTCACCCACATATCGTGGGTGCACCGCCAATTTGGCTGAATTCACGTTCGCTCTGTAATACTAGGGTATTTTAGATTTGTATTTTGCGGCAAGCGAATATGGATTTAATTTATATTCTATAAAAAAACTAATAGCATGGATTCATTTCGTGGCTCTGGGCCCCAAGTCTGCTAACACAATCGATTCATAATCGATCAGCAACCGCATAGTAACTGTCACTATTGACAGATATCCCATACAATATCCGTCAAAAGTGACAGTTACTATGCGGTTGCTGATCGATTATGAATCGATTGTGTTAGCAGACTTGGGGCCCTGGTAGCCCGAGTTGGAATTTACCGTCAATCTTTGCATGAACTAAACGCATTTTTTCAATATCTTCAAATTGATTGGGCGTAAAATCATAATAGAAGTCTACCTCATCGCGATATTAAATTATAAAAAATATTATTTCTAGTTTAGATATTAAAACTGCAATGTAAATTGAAACTTGATACGATTGAGCGCTCTCCCCACTCGTACGCGACGACCATTGCGGGAAACGTTGTGTTCTGTTTACGATACATCGCTCGCTGATAAATTATAATTTTTTTACCCATGACCTTCGACTTGATTGATTTCTTATATTTACGCGAATACTACACATTGCAATAAAACAATTTTTTCGAATATTATCGCGTTTATTTTATGTTTTTACGTTCCCGACGTTACGGCTGCTTTACAGCAACCATGGTCGCGGGAGCACTGAGCTGGTTGACGTCCTAGTGTCATATAGTTTGAACTGGGGTACCCTCATATTTAGTTGTTCCTAACGGTCCGATCTACGCAGAAGGTGCTCACAGTGCCTTGAGGTCTTGCAATGGTGCGCTTGGTTTTGGATTTAATTATATTAATTACTGCATCCCAAGTCGGTGTAGCCACCATCATCCCTATTGAAAAGAGGATATTTTTTAAAAATTTCAATGCCCACACGAATCATCCTTGGTCGGAATCGAACATAAAATAAACGCGATAAAATTCGAAAAATTAGTTTTATTTCTATCATTTTATTATAGGCATATAGTGTAACCTTTATCTAATGTTTTCGTCACCGTGACCACAGCCTGTATATCATACTTAAGCTGCTTGTATAGAAGCGAGATTCTTTCTGAATGCGGCTTGTTACTTGGCAGTGTTCATTAGAGTTATATTGTGTTCTCGCTCTTTTGATATTGAGTTACCGAACGCGCCACGAGTCACACGTCTACCCTCAAACGTTGTTGCCCTATTTTTATATTTGGGAGATAAGATACAAAGGCAAAGAAAAAGTAACATTACGGATGGGAGTTAAAGTAGTTTTTTTATTGACAAGTTGTGAATTAACAAATAAAACAAGACGTTAGGTCTTGTTTTATTAACCGACTTCAAAATGGAGGAGGGTCACAATTCACTTTTTTTTTTATTTGTAATACAAGAACGATTTACTTGCTTTTAATTATCGTGGTGATAATATTTTTAGTCAGGTGAACCTAATAACTGTTTATGATATACCTTATGCGCAACTTAACTGACGGATGCTCTATTCAAATTCAGTTGTATACGTTGCTGATTGGGTTTATCAGTACGGACATGGTGACTTCGGCACTGGAGCAATAATTTTCACCTCAGTTTCGAATATAAAATTGAACAGCCTTCAATTTTTTTTAACTACTGTTACTTATTCATACTTATGGATTTCTTTATTTCTCTCTTTATTGATTTCTCTGTGGATTTTAATGAAACTAGGCATGATGATAGCTTATATTCTCGCCGAAAATTCAAACTATTTTTATTTCGACCAATTAAACGGTATTATGGGGAAGTCAAACGAACTAAGTTGCAGGCAAGTGTCCCATAAAACTCAGTGAACATGGTCACCACACGTCTTGGTAGTGGTTGCAAAATGTATGAGCGGGTGCTGCTCTTTATCGCCGTAATAGCGTAAATAGCTTCGGGTGGATCGCTTTGTGTAGCGCAATTCATGGTCACCCTATATCGCTCCTTTTTTTTATACGAACAAAAGATTGTTCGTTTAATGAAAAGAGATTCTAATCTGTGAAGTTTATATGACTGGTCGCAAGATGTGAGTGGTTTGACTTTATGATACAATGTGTCTAAGGAGGCCTATATAATACCGACGACCTCGAATTGTGAATAATATGTCCTTAATTATTGTATAAGTCTATGTCAAAGTTGTTTATAATAAAAGAAAGCATAATCACTAGTTTTGACCTAAAACTGCAATGTATATTAAAACTCGATGCGGTCGAGCGTGCTCGTCACTCGGACGAGTCGGGTATCGCGTGGAGCGTTGTGTTATGATCGTGTGGTTTACGATTCATTGCGCGCTCAAAAATTATAACACTTGTAACTCGTGACTTTCGACAAAAATGATTTGTATAATTTTATTATATGCATTAAGAGTAACGTTTACCCAAAGTTTTCGTTGCCATTGCATATACTTAGAGTAAGTACTTTTTGACAGGCCTCTCAAGTCTGCCTAGCCGTTCCTACATTGTTTTACATACCGATAACAATGTACTGCTCAAAAATGTAAAAGATATATTTTAAAAGACCAACCATGGAGTTTCTTGCCCATTCTCCTCCATAGGAACGGCAGTCCGAACGGGTGGTAAAGTTGTAGCTTAGCATTTTGTAACTATTTTGACGATTCATAAGCACTGTAAGTAATGGTTTACTTACATGAATAAAAAATTGATTGTTTTTTTTTTTTTTTTTATAACATTATAGGCAAGTATTTGATCTCGATCTCACCTGATGGTAAGTGACGATGAGATCTACGATGGAGCATACTTGCCTAGGTAGGAAGGCGGCAGTGGATCGAGACGCTACATTCACTAGGCACATGCAGCGCAACTGATCTGACCCGCCATCCATGAATGGCAGCACCGAACATCATGCCGGAACACGGCTAGGCGGCTTGGCGACATGGCGTTAATAAATAAATATAATATCGCCAGGCGAACACACCAACTATACGGCCCCACACTAAGCAACGCTTGTATTGTAGGTACCGTACAATGGACTGGGGACGAACCCAGTAAATATTACTTATATAGATATTAAACATCCATGACTACAACAAACATTCGTGCTCATCACACAAAGTATATCCCTACCAGGATTAGAACCTGGGACCACCGGCACAGAAAGCAGGGTCACCAACTGCACTAATCAGGCTGACATATCTGATTCACTTGTTGTACAATCTATACTATACTATAATATTATAAATGTGAAAGTTTGGATGGATGGATGGATGGATGTTTGTTACTCTTTCACGCCCGAACGGCTGAACGGATCTGGATGAAATTTGGCACAGAGATAGATTATAGTCTGGAATAGCAAATGGAATGGAATTTTTATACTTTTTATCGCGGGTAGCACCGCCGGGCGCAGCTAGTCTACTATATTTCCAACATAGATCATTTTAATATCCTCTGAGCCGTCTCTGCAAACTGATATGCCAGTATTGTCGCGTTAATATTCATGAGGTGAGCTCGCGGCCACGTCTCAAGTGCGCGACAAACATCTCCCCATTATCAAGCGCTCGCGCAGTTTGTTTAGTTTTAAAACTTGTAAAATTATGGTAAACGCGTCTTTTGGGATTCATTTTTAGTTTCCACACGATGTTTATGTTTTGTTTTATTTGGCACAAAGGAATTTTTAAGGCTTTAAAAGTATCATCATCTTGTTCAACAACGTAGTTGTATTAAAAGCTTTTATGTAACTCAATGTGTTATTAAAGAGAAAAGTTCACAATGACTCCTTTTACTAAGGCTGTGTCCCCAGTCGGCAAATTGTCAGCGGCCGACTGAGTGAGCCGCAAATTTGTGGCGGACTGAAATTCGAGTTAACTGCAAACTCAGATCAATTTGCGTGCGTCGCGTCGCAAGCAAACCGTTATGTGTTAGCCGCTTATTTAGGTCGACCGACCGACTGAATGTTCACTGTCAACTGTCCACATGACAGTTTGCGACAAACGGACTCACTACGCCCGGCGAACAAGCATATCGCCGCCGCCGACTGGAACCGGTTTTGCTGTGATTCGGCCGCTCACTGAATCAATCGGCGCGCGCAACACAGCAAACTGCGTAGAGTGAGCGCAAACTAGCAAACTGTGAACACTCCATTTCAAATATATGGAAGGGCGTACTAAACCGATACGCCGCTAACTCAGTCGGCCGCTGACAGTTTGCCGACTGGGGACACAGCCTTAGTGTAAGAAAACAGCACGCGTAGTCTCGTAGTCGCTCGTAGCACTGCTACGACACGTAGCCAAATATCGTAAACAACGTACATTCGACTCGTACCGCGGTCTACCTCATTCGAAGATAAGTCGACTGCACTGACCACATTGTACACTCACAAGGGAAATATACCTCTTACTGTATTGAAATATGTTTTCTATTTCTATGTAAATAAAGTATCTATTAGCATGTATAGGTGTTCGTGGATATTGAGAGACCTTATCCTATTTACTGTCAACTCACAGTAGAGTGTATACCTACAATTATGTTCACATTAAAATATGATAGGATAACATAATACAATGGATATAGTAGTATGGCATAATATCGTCGAGCAAATGAATGAAAAACAAAAAATCTGATTAAATTTGTCAACTCGGACCGCGGCCCCAGTTGACGGCGGTTCGAGTCGACTCAACTTTCTTTGCAAACCTATTTTCATTTCGATTAAATTTATTGCGCGTTCTAAGACAACAAGCTCTTCCCCGGGAATCAAACCACGGCGTCTGTTCATCGCCGCTATGGATCTTGAATAAAACCAAAAAAAAAATAACAAAAAATAAACAGCCTTCAAACAACCAAGCCACCCATCCTTTTCTCGCACACACATAATAGCTATATTTATCTCATACACTCTAAACGGGTTGGGGTACGGCGTTCTAATGACGGGAAGCGTTCTGCCGCTTCCGATGTCCTTAGATAGCTTAATGATACTGTACAAAGAAATTCGCAGAGTGATGTATTACGGAAACCTTTTTTTTCTAGTTTTTGTGCGTTGCCAGATATTTTTGTCAAATTCTTTGTACTATTCGTGGTAAGTGCGACTATGATGTCATAATTCTCATATTACGAGTCAATTGAACTAGTGGACTTACATCTTGATTACACGTAACCAGTAAAAAGGGCAAGACAGTGCTCTCGGCCGGGTAAACAAGACTAGTACATTGAAATAAAACATTTTTGTACGGATTTTATCGTGTTTATTTTATGTTTTTACGCACCCGACGTTTCGGCTGCTTTACAACAACCATGGTCACGAGAGGACTGAGGTGTTTGACGTCCTAGTGACATAGTTTGAACTGGGGTACAGTCATGTTTAGTCGTTGTTTGCGGTCCGATCTATGCAGAAAGTGTTCAGTGTCATGAGGTCTTGCAATTGTGTGGAATGTAAAAAAAAACGCGATAAAATCCGTATAGTTAGATTTATCTCATGTACTCTACTCCTTTATTTCAACGTCACAATTAAAAAGGTCGATGTATATAATAATAGAATACAAGCCCTTTTCATGTCCCACTGTTGGGCACAGACCTCCTCTTAATGCGAGGGGGACCAGGCCATAGTCCACCACGCTGGCCCAGTGCGGGTTGGCGAACTTCACGAGTCCTTCGAGGGGTTCTCTCAGACATGCAGGTTTCCTCCGTACCTACCGTTATATCATATAATAGCAAGCGAGCGATCAAATTCAATCACTGAGCGGTAGTGCATTGTTACATAATTAACGCAAAGCTATACGGGTCGGAAAAAAACAAAAAAAGTTAGTTTAAGTTCATCGAAATTGGCCTTAAGACTCCTTTAAGCATTTGCGCCATTCCTTATTGTTTCTGACTTTGTCATTCTCACCCACTCGCATCTCGCCACAAAATAATACAGAAATGGAAGCTATCATTATTAAAGCCCATCAGCCAGCCAACAGTAATAGCCGCGGTCAGACCAGCCGATCAGCGTCGCGTAACTGGCTCTGTACAGACATTAGAATAGCCATTAAGCTCAGTTTATTGCACAAACCACTTTGCTTAAGATATTTTGGGTGGTTAAACTTACATTACTTTTTTGTTCTCCTCTAAATAAGATATTCTCGGTCTGATTTTTATTGGTGGATAACAATAGCAGCTTTTATAGAATCCAAGCCTTATCGTGATTTCACTATACCACCGCAATAGACCTTAAAGCTGTAAAATAAGGTGCAATTGTCTTATATGTGTTAGTTGCGAGACTGGCTGTCACGAAATGCGGTCGCTGAAAGACGGATGTTTGAGGTTAAATTCGGTCACCGACTATCGGTGAACTATAAATTTAGTCACCGACTGTCGGCTGTCATTAGGAATTTTGGTCATTCAGTCACCGACAATCACTATCTATACATACATACAAATAAATAAAATTGGAGTGTCTGTTTGTAATATTTATATAACCGCTTTTTACTAAGTGCATTTGGATGTATACACGGAACATATACCAAAACAATTATTTTTACAATTTTTGTCTGTCTGCCTGTCTGTCTGTTTGTTCCGGATAAACTCTGAAATGGCGGAACCGATTTTGACGTGACTTTCACTGGCAGATAGCTGATGAAACAAGGAGTAACTTAGGCTACTTTTATTTTAGACTAGCTGTTACCCGCGATTTCGTCCGCAATTTGTTAAATACCACGCGAAAGAAGTCTCGGGTAAAAGCTAGTTATTCATAAAAAAATATTAAATCGTTGGCTATATATACTTCGCAAATACGTTATCCAGTTGCGCGTACAATCACCATCAATTATAATCCATCATTCGCTTCGAACCCATAACTCTTTGTTAATTGGATAATAATAATTAGTGCGACACTATTTATGAGCGGCTTCCCGGAATGTACATTGAATTATTACAAGGAAAGTCAGTGCTTTTGGGCTTTAACAACACTGCAATGGAACTGATCGCTGTCTTCTACTCGGGCAGCTCGCATTATCATTGGTGTACGTAGCAATATACCTTGTAAATAGCATTATGGGAGCTGTGTAAGTGAGACATGCATATATATTGTGTCTGTGTGCGAAGAGCACAACAGTAGTTCGCTTGCTACGCTCGCTCACTAATCGCCGTCACATCCTCGGACCTGAACCAGCCAAGTCGTAGTGCCTGGAATCCCAGAGCTCGCTTTAAACTATATTCCAACTAATTATGTAGTTATACAAAGTGATTCAGAGAGGGTAAACTAAACCTTGAACATGCACTCACAAAAAAAAACACAAAGATGCACGGTTCCTGTATGCTATCCCATAGGAACCGTGAATTTTTCCGGGTTAAAAATTAGTCTATGTTATTTTCTCACCCCTAAACTACCACTACCTATGCAAAAAATCATGTCGATCCTTTGCTCTATGAAAAGCTATCCCACGCGAACCATACATTTTACCGGGATAAAAAGTAGCCTATGTGCTATTCCAGACTATAATCTATCTCGTTGCCAAATTTCATCCGGATCCGTTCAGCCGTTCTGGCGTGTTTAAGTAACAAATATCCATCCATGCATTAAAACTTTCACATTTATAATATTAGTGGGATTGTGTAAATTATGTTTGATTTTTTCAAAACAAGGCGTACCGCTAGCGGTTTTACGCTCAGTACAGAGTGTGTGTTTGTAATATTAAAATAACCGCTTTCTACTAAGTGCATTTGGATGTATACTCGGTACCTATACCAAAACAACATTTTTTACTATTTTTGTCTGTCTGTCTGTCTGTCTGTTTGTTCCGGGTAATCTCTGAAATGGCTGGACCGATTTTGACGGGACTTTCACTGGCAGATAGCTGATGTAACAAGGAGTAACTTAGGCTACTTTAATTTTATAAAAAAAAATAGGATCTCTCGAAAAAAAATTAAAACCAATGTTGCAGCGCTGCGCCTGATAAGTTTGATAGCAACAACCTGCAATACGTCCCGCGGGCTCAGAACGCGCGAGCAGGCTGTTCCCAACGGTTATGTCTTTGTTAAATACCACGCGGACGAAGTCGCGGGTAACAGCTAGTGTCTTATAATATGTTTTTTTTTTTTTGGTAAAATTATCTTTTTAACCTACTGTTGGCTCTGTTCAAATATTTTACACTTATTTTACACTATTATTGTTACACATTATATAATCCCACGTCAAAATATTGGCGCGTTGCTCCTCTCTATAACAATATACGATGCTAACGACAGCCGCATGTGTGTGTAACTGGAATTCAATTAACGAGCGCTAATTACTGTTGTATTGTGCACAATGTGAATTTATATCAGCCTTTCGTTCCCGGGACCGGGGAATCGGGAGTTCCCGGGAATAACGTTGTTCCCAAAGTCGGGATAAAAATCTCGTTTGCGTTATATCAGGGTTTTGTTCCCGGGACCCGGATAGCGGGAATAATGTCGGGATTTTTTTTCGATGACCGGGAATTTCCGGGTACGATTTTGTTTGGTGATTTTTTAATACACATAACAAGACAAGCCAAACTTTTATCCCGTTGGGGTAGGCAGACTACAGTTTTCCATATGCTACGCTCCCTAACACAGCACAAATCTTAAACATATAAATAAAATTGGAGTGTCTGTTTGTAATATTAAAATAACAGCTTTTTACTAAGTGCATTTGGATGTATACACGTTACCTATACCAAAACAAAAATTTTTTAAAATTTTGTCTGTCTGTCTGTCTGTCCGTCCGTCCGTCTGTCTGTCTGTCTGTCTGTCTGTCCGTCTGTCTGTCTGTCTGTCTGTCTGTTTGTTCCGGCTAATCTCTGAAATGGCTGGACCGATTTTGACGGGACTTTCACTGGCAGATAGCTGATGTAACAGGGAGTAACTTAGGCTACTTTTATTTTAGAAAAAAAAATAGGATCTCACGAAAAAAAATTAATACCAATGTTGCAGCGCAGCGCCTGATTAAGTTTGATAGCAACCTGCAATGCGTCCCGCGGGCTCAGAATGGGCGAGCAGGCTGTTGTCAACGGTTGTCTTTGTTAAATACCACGCGGACGAAGTCGCGGGCAACGGCTAGTCTTAACTAAAAGAATATCAACAATAACTAAGTTGATATTAATTATTAGCGGTCTTCAACCTCGCTAGTAGATACACAGATGGCGCTGACGATTCTTCATACAATCTTGAAACGCGCTATGACAGTTTTCGGAGCATCGGACATATACAGGATGGAAGTGGCTTTGTGACGAAAACTAATACCATGGATTCATCCCAAGATTCTAGACACCCCAGATTTGGAGTTAACCGTCGATCTTTCTATTATACGCATTTGTTTACTATTTTAAAATTAATATAGTATGGCTTTATAATAGAAGTCTATCTCAACGTGATTTTAAATTAAAAAAAACAATGTTAATAATTTAGACCTAACACGGCAATATAAATCAAAACTAGATACGCTCAAGCGCGCTTTCCACTCAAACGCGTGGAATATCGCGCGGAGTGTTGTGTTGTGATCGCATAGATTACGTCAGTAAACCACGCGCTTCTCTTTTTATCGCGTAACTCTATCTCTTGCAAGCGCGTTGTGAGCGCCGACCCCCGGGGTACAGAGCGCTGTAGGCATTTATCGCGATAGGATATGAGTGACGGATGCCTGACTATTCCACTATCCCACTAATATTATAAATGTGAAAGTTTGTTTGGATGGATGGATATTTGTTACTCAATCACGCCAGAACGGCTGACCGGATCTGGATGAAATTTGGCAAAGAAATAGATTATAGTAGGCTACTTTATCCCGGTAAAATGTATGGTTCCCGTAGGATAGATTAATATGATAGCATACGTACTTTTTAATTACGGGTAACACCGCGGTGCGCAGCTAGTGTATCCATAACACAAGCGTTGCTTAGTGTGGGACCGTATAGTTGGTGTGTTCATCTGGCGATATTTATTTATTTATTTTACACTATTTTTGTTAAACCTTATATAATTGCAATATAATGGCAACACTGTTCCCACATGCTGTGGTACATCCCTAACTCACGGTGCATAATCAAAACAACATTATTTATAAAATCTTAAAAGGATTCCGTAGGACTTTTATAAGAGCCAAGTTAACAAGTTGTATTCACCCCAAACTTCGTACCATAATAAACGTTCTCTCATTAAATGTTGCCATCATTTCCTTATCCTTCAAAATATGGTCCTTGTAACCCTATCTAGTAGAGCTCTAAGTATGAATTCTAAACCCTATTTACTGCTGCAGAAACTTGACTTTTGTGTAACAGGTTTAGCAGTGACAACATTAACGATGAAGCTACGTTGCCCGATATTCGACTTTATTAGTTCGTGATACGGTGGAATAGGTCGGTATTGGTATGTTTGCGATCTGATACCACCGAAATTGTAGGCGATCATTACTGATGTGCTGAGGTCTGACTCGATTTATTTGTTCGCTGCATTTATGATGAAAAAGTTTGTCAGAGGAGGCTATTAAAAAAAAGAGGTAGAAAAAACATTTTTTTAGAAAAGACAAGCCCGTTGAGTTTCTAGCCGGATCTTCTCAGTTGAGGTCGCGTTCCAATCCGGTTGTAGAGTTAAAAAAATGTCAATTTGTAAGTGCCCCCGTAATCTTATTAACTAAATATGAGGCCTATTAACTAAATACGAGGGTACCCCGGTTCAAACTATGACACTAGGACGTCAACCACCTCAGTCCTCCCGTGACCATGGTTGCTGTAAAGCAGCCGAAACGTCGGGAACGTAAAAAACTAATAATAAACTCGATAAAATCCGTAAGATTAGTTTTATTTAAATAGTATAGTCGACTATAATCACTTCACAATGACGACGTCCAGACGAATATTTGGGTTCCACCAAATCAAAAACGTAACAAAACTTCTCAATCGTAATTTCAACCGTGCGTGTCTCCCTTAACGACCATCCCCAATGAAATGATAATTATATCCAATTAATTATACTTCAGTGAAGCCCCGGTACAGTATAAACAGAATTATTATAAACGTATTAAAGTTTAAATTTGTATTACGACCGCGCACACGAGCGGTTCCTTTGTTTAGAACTGTGACGAGCAGAGATAGCATAGATTGTGTTCGAATACGTGAAACCCAAGAAAGGGATAAAATATATTATCTGTCTCCGCTTTCTCCATAGTTTGCTAGGAATAACCGAATTAGCATATACAAAACTTACTTAATAAGACTCTTTAAGTCTTGCTTTAGAAGCATGTACTAAATTGGTGTTCTAAACGATTACAATATTTTAATAGTAACAGTATTCCGTCTCGTTCACACCACAGATTTTTTAAGTAAGTGTGATTGACAATATGCTTTTTCGATGACATAACGAAACACAGTTCTCCGCGTTAAAAGTTTGATATTTTGAACGCATTAACTCGTAACCTTAAGAAAATGCGATTATTGAAAAGGTTCGCGAAAAAAATAAAACACCTTTTTATTTGACACTTAGGTCTCATGTTTTTTTTTATTAATTGAAAAAATAATTTTATTCAACTCTTCAATCTAATCACGAAGTGTCACGTTCTGACAGTAAAAGATTTCTACAATCTTCCATATGTCTATCCTTTAGTTTTCACTCCATTACCGGCCCACACAGTAGTCCCTTTGTCCTATGCACAGATATATGAGAGGAGATATGTTATGAAAGCGGTGGGCTTGCGCTCACATTTAGCCAAAATTACGCTAACATAGAGTTCTCGCCGTCAGTCGACTGCAACTGCACGTCGGTATCGGAGCTCTAACTTTTTTTTTAAATGCCGTGTTATTCCGTGGTTGTGTGCAAAAATACTAGCAGCAAAGTGAACTACGCGAAAGATGGAATCTCATTTCACCAGCCAGTATTAAGTATTTTATTTATCCGTCTTTAAAATCATTAAAAACAACAAATCAAAAAATATTTAATGCCTTTATTATGTTATTTTAGGTTTCATGTAGCACAACGACTTTTTTATTTTTGTACAAAATACATGGCTCTTTAAGTACCACCTATGTTCGCTACTGAGTGAATGTACGAGGCAATGTATAGATCGTCTAACGATACTTTGAATAAACTGGTGCGTCGCGTGGTACGGCCGCTGTATACGGCGACGACGCAGCACGCACCGAGGAGACTTCGTATTGGTTGGTTTTAGCGAGTGGTTGGGAACAAAACGGAGACAGCGAGTTCCCATACATTTTGAACCGCACGGCATATCTCTCGTGATCTGTGGTCCTATGTATAATTTACTAACATAATAACTTTGTTGCTGTGTTTGTGTCGTATACTATGATATACATATTGCTTTATTACTCTGAATGTGTGGGTGTTTTAATAGTGACGTCATCTGTCGTCGAGATTAAATTTAAAGAGCAATTTAAAAGCCAAGTCCATACAGTTTAATTCTGTTTTTTTTTACTTCGTTCTGGGGTCAGATTTAATAAATCCCTGCCTTGTTATGGCGGCCGTGTAATACGTGCCTATAATGTAATAAAAAAAAAGAAATAAGAACTATTGTGTGGTATATCCGAGTATTGTTTTGGTCGTAAACGAGCAAGTCTATGTACCTCATTAGGAGGCCACGTTTGCTAATTATAGATCTGCGGAGTTAGTCTAAACCAGTGGTACTCAACCTTTTTTTCTTAGAGGCCGCAACCTGTTAGTCATGGTGCCGCGGGCTGCAAAAAAAATAAAAAAATAGGTATTGATTTCTTAAGCTTTCGCTATTGTTACAAACCGAATTAAACAACTATGAAAGGATTAATCGCAGCTCGGTAGTGTTATGTAGAACCTATTTACTCAGGGTTCTATGAATTTTTCTTTTGGGCGCGAAATTCAAAATTGTTCAAAATAAAGTAACACCAGATAGGTCAAATACAAAAGCCCATAAGAGGCCTGGCCACAACTCAACTGTCACTTTTGACAGATATCCCATGCAATATCTGCCAAAAGTGACAGTTACTATGCGGTTGTTGTGCGATTATGATTCGATTGTTTTCGGGGCCCAGATTAGCATGCCTTCCATGGCACGAAGCAGCTCAGTGATAATTAAAAAAGAAATTTCACAAGTCCCCAAATAAACAAGTTCGTTCAAGCGTAACCTTTAAGTCCATTAACGTAGGTATGATATTGAGTTACAATGGAATCGATACAAAACTATAAGCAATTTGCTACGTTCAGGGAATTCTCGTGTTTCCTTAGAAGGGTTTGCGATCTGGCACTCGGTAGTGCTACACCAAGTTCACGGCCAGGATAATGTTCTCATTCTAAATGTAGGTACGTGTTGTCATCCATAAAATCTTCTTTTATGTGGATACAATTATATTGTTTCCATGGCAAGCCAAGGGATTTATTAAATCTGTCCCAAGAACGAAGTAAAAAAAACCGAATGAAACTGTATGGCCTTGGCTTTAAAATTGCTTTTCAAATTTAATTAAACACTTCCGAGCCCATACTGGGTTCTCACAAAACAATTTCTTCACGGTTACCCCAAAAATACAGACTTATTTTTTTAAATTACTACCTAACATCGACCTCTCCATCCGATGGCCTTTTAACCCCCCTTTTTTTCACTTAACAAGAAAATTACGGACTTGCGATAACAGAGCGAGTCATAAAGTCAGTGAAATGTGCATATTTTTTTCAGGGCAGGCTTTCATCAGTATTATGAAAAGAAAGGCGGCCCGAGAAGTACTTATATACGATGTGTAGGGCGGATGAAGTGCGAAGGGAGGCTTGTTTATGTATTATAAAGTATTAATGAGAAAATATTTTACAGGAAAAGGCCACCAACATTTCCAGTACCGTGAAATGAAAAAATAAGCTCTTATTCAGTACGTTTATCATGTGTAAGAGGATTCTCGAATACCAATGCATGAATTTCGAATGAATTTAGTTTCATTATCATTGAGGAGGTTTGCCATAGTCACCGCGCCTGGCAAGGACGAAGTGGTGAGCGTAGTGTGTTGTTGATTAAACACGGGGGGGGGGACGCTGCTGCCCGTCCCCTGGTCTGTCCCTTAGTCGCCTCTTACGACACCCACGGGAAGAGATATAGTGGTGCTATACTAAGACGGCATCACACGGCGTTTAAAAGTTCAGAAATTCAAAGTTGAAGTGACAGTGGGCGGGGCACATAGCTCGCAGAACCGATGGCCGTTGGGGCAGAAAGGTTCTAGAATGGCGACCACGAAGCGGAAGACGTAGTGTAGGACGGCCCCCCACAAGGTGGACCGATGATATCACACGCGTAGCAGGAAGCCGGTGGATGTGAGTGGCGGTGGACCGGGATGTGTGGAAGTCATTGGGGGAGGCCTATGTCTAGCAGTGGACGTCTTTCGGCTGATAGTATAGAAAAAAAATTAATAGTTTAATTATGTTCTCACCTTGCAAACAAGGTTCGTAGCTGTCCACACTGATTTCCAGATATCCCGATCTCATTGTCAAATATATTATTATTTACTAAGAGTGAAAAAAAAACATGACACAAAAGGATACTTTACTTTCTCAGAAAATTACAGGGTCTTTAAAAAAAATGTTAACGCCATCGTTAAAGAATCCAGATTTTGGCCAGGCCTGCTTCTCAAAATACAAGTTGTTATTTCTCCGGCGCGAATTGAATATTTTCAGCGTGAAATTTCAGCCGGGGCGGGTTTCAATGGGCGCTCATTAAAGCGCGGTGTCCACCCACAAATTGCAGTTTATTGTCCTAGAGATGACACAAATTTATTTCGGTCAATGGTTTTCGTTTATTTTTTTAAACAATAATCACTTGCTACATTTTAGATTAAATATAATGCTCTATAGAGCTTGAAGGCACATGTAATTTTTTCACTTGTAGATTGAGTTCTTAGTGTGCGAGTGAAACAGAGGTATGATGTCGTTCGCTCATTAGCTTTATATATAACAGCAGTCTATTGTGCCAATTCATCTATGTAGCAGTGATAGCCAAGTTCGTAGAACGCTTGCCCCGGTCACGAGGATCGCAGGTTGAAGCCCAGACTCGCACTGCTGGGATTTCTGGATTTCATGTGCGAATCTCATTTTCAACCATGATTATCACTTGCTAAACGGTGAAGGAAAACATCGCGAGGAAACCTGCATGTCTGAGAGAATCCCTCAAAAGACGTGTGAAGTCCGCCAACCCGCACCGGGCCAGCGTGATGGACTATGGCCTAATCCCCGTCACATTGAGGGGAGGCCCGTGCCCAACAGTGGGACATTAAAAGGAATGGTATTATTATTATTTTATTGAGTTCTTAGTGTGCGAGTGAAACAGACGTAGGCTTCCTTTGGCTCATTATCTATACATATAAATAAAATTGGAGTGTCTGTTTGTAATATTAAAATAACCGCTTTTTACTAAGTGCATTTGGATGTATACACGTTACCTATACCGAAACAACATTTTTTACAATTTTTGTCTGTCTGTCTGTCTGTCTGTCTGTCCGTCTGTCTGTCTGTCTGTCTGTCTGTCTGTCTGTCTGTCTGTTTGTTCCGGGTAATCTCTGAAATGGCTGGACCGATTTTGACGGGAATTTCACTGGCAGATAGCTGATGTAACAAGGAGTAACATAGGCTACTTTTATTTTAGAAAAAAAAATTGGTCTCTCGAAAAAAAAAAAAAAACCAATGTTGCAGCGCTGCGCCTGATTAAAGTTTGATAGCAACAATCTGCAATGCGTCCCGCGGGATCAGAACGCGAGCAGGCTGTTGCCAACGGCTGAGTCTTTGTTAAATACCACGCGGACGAAGTCGCGGGCAACAGCTAGTCTTTATATATGAGCAGTCTAGTTGTGTAATGCGAATTTCGTTCTTACCTACAGGCGAGTTCGCGTGTACTACACAAATCGGCTTAGTTTTTTGTGCCTCAATATGTTGCTCGCGACACTCCGTATTTATTATTACTTCGTCTGAGCAGAGACACAAGAAATGACGTATGAGATGGCCAAGTCACTAGTGATTATACTAACATCAATATTATTTTGGTATGCACTAAGTACGGACTTGTCTTCATACGATCTCATAACTTTTTACTGCTGCACCGTTATCAAACTTGGCCCTATTTTTAACCGACTCCAAAAACGGAGGAGGTTCTCAATTTGGTTGTATTTTTTTGTACGTTTGTCACCTCTGAACTCCGTAATTTACGAACCGATTTGGAAAATTATTTTTTCCATTCGAAAGAATATACTGCAGATTGGTCCCATTGTTATTATTGGTCACTTTACATTCGTTAAATATTTGATTTAGTTACACAAGGTATATTTCAAGATTAGATTTTTTTTTTAAAACGATTTTTTTTGTTTTTTTTTTTTAGTTTTGCTTTCGGTAAAGCTTATAATTATCCACTAGATCTTTCATCCAGAACAACCGCCCCCATGTTTGATTATGTTCGAAGCGAAAACTAAAATCTATACCTCACTCCAACCGCCCTCCCCTCGAACAAGTGAATGGCTAAAAAAAGCCTCAAAGAGCGAAATATCTCCGCCATTAAGCTAATGATGCGTGCACATTAGCGCGCTAACATTCCCCGAGTACATGAGCATGAGGTCTTTTTAAGTGGTCTGAGCTTATAGGATTCCTTGGGATGAAGTGGTAAACATGAAATAAAATTATATGCTTCCCGAACGGATAGGTCTTTGGTGGGTCTACGTTATTATAGCCGTGTTCTTGTGGACACCTTCCTGATCCTAACAGCCCTAGCCACGTTTGAGCCAACATGGTAGTTGGGACCTGGACAAATCTCGGGGGCTCTTCAAATGAAACAGCCGTGTTCCCGTGCCCATATTCCTACGCTATCATCCGGTCCTGGTCACGTAGTGTGTGAGCCAACTGTTCATTTTGAGCTATGTCATGAGTCCCATCTCGATGGCTCCACGATTGAATTAGCTGTGTTCCTATGACAACCATTTTCCAGACGTCTAAACATGTAACGTTTGGCCGTGCTCTCAGTACAGTGTGTCATTTTAATTTTATCAACTAGCTGTTGCCCGCAACTTCGTCCGCGTGGTATTTAACAAAGACAACCGTTGACAATAGCCTGCTCGCCCATTCTGAGCCCGCGGGACGTATTGCAGGTTGTTGCTATCAAACTTAATCAGGCGCTGCGCTGCAACATTGGTTTTAATTTTTTTTCGTGAGATCCTATTTTTTTTTCTAAAATAAAAGTAGCCTAAGTTACTCCTTGTTACATCAGCTATCTGCTAGTGAAAGTCCCGTCAAAATCGGTCCAGCCATTTCAGAGATTAGCCGGAATAAACAGACAGACAGACAGACAAAAATTGTAAAAAATTTGGTTTCGGTATAGGTAACGTGTATACATCCAAATGCAATTAGTAAAAAGCTGTTATTTTAATATTACAAACAGACACTCCAATTTTATTTATATGTATAGATGTCTAATAATTTGATTTATTTGTTTGGGGAATCTTATCTTTATTACGTACTGTGGGCTCTGTTAACATATATTACACTACTAGCTGCGCCTTGCGCTGTTACCCGCGATTAAAATGTATATACATTTTACCGGGATAAAAGTAGCCTATGTGCTATTCCAGACTATATCTGTGCCCAATTTAATCCAGATCCGTTCAGCCATTCTGGCGTGATTGAGTAACAAATATCCATCCATCCATCCAAACTTTCACATTTATAATTTTAGTATAGACTAGCTGTTGCCCGCGACTTCGTCCGCGTGGTATTTAACAAAGACAACCGTTGAAAACAGCCTGCTCGCGCGTTCTGAGCCCGCGGGATGCAATGCAGGTTGTTGCTATCAAACTTAATCAGGCGCAGCGCTGCAACATTGGTTTTAATTTTTTTTCGTGAGATCCTATTTTTTTTTCTAAAATACAAGTAGCCTAAGTTACTCCTTGTTACATCAGCTATCTGCCAGTGAAAGTCCCGTCAAAATCGGTCAGGCCATTTCAGAGATTAGCCGGAACAAACAGACAGGCAGACAGACAGACAGACAGACAGACCGACAGACAGACAGACAGACAGACAGACAGACAGACCGACAGACAGACATACGTTGTTTCGGTATAGGTACCGTGTATACATCCAAATGCACTTAGTAAAAACCGGTTATTTTAATATTACAAACAGACACTCCAATTTTATTTATATGTATGTATAGAGTATAGAAGAATAGATTATTGTTTCACATTATATAGATACAACTTTGAGCTATAAATAATATATGTACGGAACCACATAAGAAGCACATACATCGTACACACGGCCCATCCTTTTTGCGAGGAAGCTAGTTAGCGGAATAGACTTTTTCCATCTGACTACACGTCGACTAATTATACGGAATGTACAGACAGCCTTATTGTGTTAAAGTTACTTACTGTTTCTCTTTGTAAACGCAAATAAAGTGTGCCTAGTTAATTATCTTTACAACGAGAATGAATTAATTAGTATACTCGTATAAACGAGAATGAAACTACTATAATTGTTTGAGAATTTCATATGTTGGTTATAATGGGGGAAAAGGAACCACACCGAACTCCTCTAAGATGATATACTGGCTTCTTTAATTATCGATCAACTTGTTTGGTTTATAATTGGAAGAGTTGACAAGCCGATGGTCAGTGGTGGGTTCCCCTTCCAACAGTTGTTTAACAATGGATTTTCTCCAAGTATCGTCTAGTTCTATCAATTATAGTCTTGGGAGAGTCTATTATTGAACTTGCCCATGTGTTTTTCAGTGTTGTAATCGTACGTTGTTGCAATTTAATAACAAATGATTAGTTATTATGTCTCTCTCCACACGGGCGGATATTTGGAAGGCTTGCGCGGGGACATGGGTCTAACACGTAGAGGCTCTTTTTGAGAATTTTAATGTTATGTTAGCCACCTCCAAGGATCACCTGCTGAAAATGATAGAATAAAGAGCGAATTGACCTCAGCAGGCGGAGGACCTATTGCAGGAATGTGGAAAGATAATTGGGACTATGGATTGAGGTTTTGATGAACATGAGATAGGACTATTTGAAGGGTTGCGGACACTTGCCATAATCAGCTCTTATCTAATGACTATTGAGAGGTAGCCACTCGCTGCTCTTTAGATGGGCCCCTTAAAAAGGCCGTCATATAAGTCGATAAGGAGCAACACTTATTATGATTCCACTACATATAACTATTCAGTTGTGTAATTTAATTATTTTGCGTGAGTTAATCTTATTCAAGCAAGTGCCAATGTGATTCTAAACAAGGTGTGGTTCCGGATCCTCAGTTCAGTGGAACACAGTGATTGTTTCGAGAGCGAGAGAGAACATTGTCGCACTTACTCAAAATCGAAACGTTCTCGTATTGTACGTATAACGCAACGTTACTGTAACGACCGTAGTACAAGCCGTAATTAGTGGATGTAGTACAAGTTACGAGAAGCTACGGCGGGCCATAAGGCTAATGGAGTAGAAACAGCCATTATCCAGTACAACATTTGGTCTTAAGGAACAACGCACAGAAAACGCTGCAAATATAAGGAACTTGGCGGTGAAATCTTTGGAATCAAGGTGTGTTCGTTCAAATGGTTGGCAAGTGGTTCTGCGATATGGGTCCCGGGTTTGAATCCGGGTAGGGAAAAACTTTGTGTGATGAGCACGAATGTATGTACCCGAGTCATGGATGTTGAATATCTGCATAAGTTGGGTTCGCCCCCAGTCCATTGTACGGTACTCATAATACAAGCATTGCTTAGTGTGGGACCGAATAATATCTGTAAGACAGTGAGACACAACAAAGTAATAAACATTTTAAAAATAATAAAAACATAAGTATTATAGACTTACCTAATAAAAGAAAGTCCAATTACCCACAAACTCTATGGTTGCTTTTATAAAAACACCTTATAAATAAAAAAAAAATAAGCCTAGTGAACGCCGCCCCTAAAACAACATTTGCCAGTAACGATGTGCCTTACATTAGTGATATTATTGCTGCAGTGGAAGGCACACCTTATTGCTCAGACAACGACCTGTGTGGTTAATTAACTACTGTATTATGTAGGTGTACGACCCGGCTTAACGAGATAAAGGGTGTGGCAAGTCCGCTATGAACCGGTATACAGAATGTTTGAGAAATGAAATACTAACCTGCGCTTCTTTAGCGCACTTGTAATCATTGTGCGAAGTCAGAATTTCGATACCTATTTTATAGACTTACCCCCAAATTTATAGACGTTCTATAACTCTATCAAAAGTCATATAGTACATCTTCTTCTTCTTTCTTTACGAAATCAGATGCGATGAAATAAAATGGATATGAATATGGACTCACGCACAACGTAGCGGGTATTTTGCCAGTGTCAAGTAATTAATAGCAATAACACATTCAATAAGTGCATTTGGATGTATACACGTTACCTATACCGAAACAATTTTTTTTTAAATTTTTGTCTGTCTGTCTGTTTGTTCCTGGTAATCTCTAAATGGTTGGACCGATTTTGACGGGCCTTTCACTGGCAGATAGCTGATGTAACAAGGAGTAACTTTGGCTACTTTTATTTTAGAAAAAAAAATATCTCTAGAAAAAAAATTAATATCAATGTTGCAGTGCTGCGCCTGATTAAGTTGATTAAGCAGGCTGTTGCCAACGGTTGAGTCTTTGATAATACCACGCAGACGAAGTCGCGGGTAACATCTAGTTTTAAATAAAATAATGGATGTGACATGATGATATGAAAATGGCGTGTCCCATATAGTACATATTTCACGAAGAAAGTGACATTATACGTGTGTGAAAGTCAATTTCAATATGACGTCAGAACCTATTCGCTGTCACGTTAGCAGACACTCTCGATATTGCGCCGGCATTTTTTAAAATATTACACATTGACGGTTTATAGCTGTGCTGGAATATTCCGATATTATATGTAAGGAAGGGTTCACAATAGACAGGACAACATAGTACTGAATGTGAATAAGTATATCAGAATCAGAATATTTTTTATTCAAGTAAACCATTAAGTTACAGTACTTATGAATCGTCAAAATAGTTACAAAATGCTAAGCTACTACTTTACCACCCGTTCGGAATGCCGTTCCTATGGAGGAGAACAGTCAAGAAAAACCATGGTTGCTCTTTTAAAAAAAAATCCGTTACATTTTTGAGCAGTACATTGTTATATATATGTGAGAACAATGTAGGAACGGCTAGGCAGACTTTAGCAGCTGGTCAAAAAAAAACGAACGCTAAGTATATCATTACAAGTTAATGGCTACATGGTTTCTACATTTACAAATTACTTTTGTAAATGAAAATTAAATAAATAAAGCTAGTTTTTCGAATATTATCATCATCTATATACATACATACATATAAATAAAATTGGAGTGTCTGTTTGTAATATTAAAATAACCGCTTTTTACTAAATGCATTTGGATGTATACACGTTACCAATGCCAAAACAACATTTTTTACAATTTTTGTCTGTCTGTCTGTCCGTCTGTCTGTCTGTCTGTCTGTTTGTTCCGGCTAATCTCTGAAATGGCTGGACCGATTTTGACGGGACTTTCACTGGCAGATAGCTGATGTAACAAGGAGTAACTTAGGCTACTTGTATTTTAGAAAAGAAAATAGGATCTCACGAAAAAAAATTAAAACCAATGTTGCAGCGCAGCGCCTGATTAAGTTTGATAGCAACAACCTGCAATGCGTCCCGCGGGCTCAGAATGAGCGAGCAGGTTGTTGTCAACGGTTGTCTTTGTTAAATACCACGCAGACGAAGTCGCGGGCAACAGCTAGTTAAGAATAAAATAATTAAAGTATACCTCCCGTTTCTAAGGGAGTTTTCCATTCCTAGAACGTTGTACGCTCTCCTAAGTTCAGGATCTCAGAAGATCTTTATCTCGTCTAGTCTCATACAATTATGTCTGGGATTTCGACCAATCCGAACTAAGCAAAGTTAGCTTCGGCGTGTGAGTGTAATTATAGCTTAGCCCTGGAGCGATTCCGACCAGAATTAACCGGATGAAGCAAGATTGTGAGCAATATTGCTGGCCAGGATTTGGCCGCAATCTGAGCCGCCGTGTCGTTAAGCGCCTGAAGAATAGTTCGTTTCGTTGCTTGGATGCGGTATATTGCCCGTGTTTTTTTTTACATCTTTATCATAATATTGTATACAACTAATTTTAAGGATTTGATCGCGTTTATTTTCTGTTTTTACGTTCCCGACGTTTCGGCTGGTACAGCAACTATGGTGATGGGAGAACTGAGGTGGTTGACGTCCTAGTGTCATAGTTTGAACTCGGGTAGCCTCATATTTAGTTGTTGTTTGCGGTCCGATCTATGTAGAAAGTTCTCACTGACTTGAGATCTTGCAATGGTGTGCTTGGTTTTGGATTTATTGTATTAACTCCTGAATTCCAAGTTGGTGGCAGCACCCAGCTATCTTCCCTATTGAAATAAGGATGTTTTTTAATTTCAATGGCTTCACGTGTCATCTTTGGCTGGAATATCTGTGGTTAATCAAATCTCATATAATAGCTTAAAATAAGTTTTATTACAATGTGTACTATTCGCGTAAATATAAAAAATCGTGATGAATCGTGCAATATGACGTGACTTTGTTATATTATATTATATACATGTAAGGTGCACAGTGCACACTCAAATGCCTTATCCAAGTGTTACCACATCCAGGACCGGGTGTAGGCGTCTCAGGCGTTTGTTTTCTTCTTATATTTCAATTATCCGAGTCCCCCCTCCACGACGGAATTTCGTCTTCTACTCAAATATTCTTTATTTTTAGGAACGTAATTACGTTTTTTTGTTGGAGATAGGTATTACATTGACACCTGATCAGTGAATTTGTTTAGTAAATTCAATTCAGCGATGCGAAGGTAAGTCTGACACAGAAAGAATGGTTCAGATCTGATTCAGAATCTGGTCGTAATCGCATTTCTAAAGACTATGTAAAGTCAGAATTTCGATATGACGATTTAAAAAAAATCCAATTTGTTTCCAACTTAATGTATTTTTTTGACGGCTGGTAAAGATGTAGCTTAGCATTTTGTAACTATTTTGACGATTCACAAGTACTGTACTTAATTGTTTATATTAATAAAATATAATCGGATTCTCATTCTGAATCAATTTAAACGTTGATATTATTTGTTGGGAACTGCCTATTTCTAGTAACTTAAAGATCCTTGATATTTTTGAATATGATTGGCTAAGAGGGATAGCATTGGTGCCGTTCATTTTCAAATGACTACCTTAAATTCAAAACAATTTGAATGTAAGGTAGGCGTTTGTTTTACGCATGTCGTAAAGGTTTAATTTGTTTTACGCGTTATAAACTTTCATTGCGGCCGTCACTAGAGATTGTTATAGCGTATATGATGCGAAAGATCGTGTGATAAGCGAAGAATTATGATAAAAAAAAATACCAGGCCTTTTCTAATGTCCCACTGTTGGGCACGGGCCTCCCTTCAATGCGAGGGGGATTAAGCCATAGTCCACCACGCTGGCCCAGTACGGGTTGGCGGACTTCACACGTCTTTCGAGGGGTTCTCACAGACATACAGGTTTCCTCGCGATGTTTTCCTTCACCGTTTGGCAAGTGATAATCATGGTTGAAAATGAGATTCGCACATAATAAACTAGAAATCCTAGTGATGCGAGCCGGGGTTTAAACCTGCGATCCTCGTTACCGAGGCAATCGCTCTACCAACTTGGTTATCACTGCTATTTTATTATATGTGTTGATCAAAATAATTATAATGTGTAATATTTTGTTTCAGTGGCTGCCGTTACAGTGATAGTTCAGAAGAAAGAAGAACATACTCACATTCTCGGGCAATATAGAAGGTAACCGTGATCATTTCTATGTTATATAGTTATATATATGTAAGGGGCAGGTTAACGAAAACTTAGGGTAAAGGATACACTTAACGCCTATAATAAATTTATAGAAAGCATTTATAACGAAATTCAGAGGTTAAAAATGTTGTAAATTTTCAGCGTGCAATGTATGGTAAACAACGCGATCACAGCACAACGCTGACCGCGACATCCGACTCGTGCGGGTGACGAGCGCGCTCAAGCGTATCGGGTTTTTATTTACATTGCAGCTTTACGGCCAAATTAGTAACTAGGTATTTTTTTTATTTATAATCATGTTGAGATGATCTTCTATTATGATTTCATGCTGCAATCAATTTAAAGAGAACCGAAAAATATGCGTAAAATTCATGAAAGATTGACGAAAAATTCTAAATTTGGGGGGTCCAGAATCACGAGATGAATCCATGGTGTAAGTTTTTGTTACGAAGACACCTACATCCTGTATAATTCAAAAACAATACTCAGACTTTAACACAAGCAAGCACGGCTTAAAAAGTTTGGTAAAACTTTTCTTTAAGAATTTTAAATATCATCTCAATAAATTCTTTTTTTTTTTTTTATACATTATAGCCAAGTATTTGATCTCGATCTCACCTGATGGTAAGTGCCGATGAGATCTACGATGGAGCATACATGCCTAGGTAGGAAGGCGGCAGTAGATCGATACGCTACATTCACTAGGCACATGCAGCGCAGCTGATCTGACCCGCCATCCATGAATGGCAGCACCGAACATCATGCCGGAACACGGCTAGGCCGCTTGGCGACATGGCTTTGTTCAGTGGGTGGTGACTAACCGCGGCGGAAGCCTACCACCAGTAGAGTTGTCACCTAGTTGGCACCACCCAGGGTCACGTGTAGGGTATCTCGAGGGTATTTAATTCTCCTACGGACGAAGGTGACTCGACCCCAAAACTCGATTTCATTCTCTCCTTATCAGAGAGAGAGAGAGACGTTGTTTTGAAATGAAATTCAAATAAATGAATGACAATCCATTGTTCAAAATTTGTTCACTAAATACTCGTAAAAAAGTACTTTTGACCTATTAAAAACAAAAGCATTGTCATTCCGAATGTTCGCTTCGCGAATGTCGTATCGGGTACAAGCTTAAATTCGGTGAGTACAGTTAAATAAAAAAGCGCTTATCAGCTACGCTCTGGAGATGGCTCGGTTTATTGGCTTTAAAGTTTTATGTCGCTCACTGTACATGGTAATGGTAGGGGCGCGAATCGCGATGAGTGTAAGGAAATGTAAAGTAATTATTATGAGGGTTATTAAACATATTTGTTGATAACCTATGGGCAAAGAAGACCCACCACTGACCCTCGGCTTGTCAACTTCTTCAATTATAAACCAAACTAGTTTGATCGATAATAAAAGAAGCCAACAACAACCGAACTCCTCTAAGATGTTAATCGAGAAACTACCTATCACGAGTGACGGGACCTCAAATAAAATGCAATTCTCCGCGACACATAGCGAATCTAAAAAAGTATTCGACACGTGTTTCGCCTCTAAACGAGGCATCCTCTGGACCGCTGGGCTACGAATGAGCTCATAACAATGGATTTCCGCCATGTATCGCCTAGTTCTATCAATTATATTTGTTGATAATAAAAGAAAATGCTAAAGTAAAGGTATAGCGTTCCACAGCTGGGAACAAGCCTCTACCCAATTCAAGGGGGATTTGGACACTACACTGGCGCAGCTCAATTTGGCGGACTTCTCACATATTTCAAGAGCTGTGGCTCAAATTAGCATCTTCTGTCCCGCCCACACCGCAGATTTCATATATAAGAATGAAAGTGATAGTATGCGTCCTCGAGCTTATTTGGAGTTCCTGCTTACCCTACAGGGTTCTCTCAGACATACAGATTTCCTCCCCATGATTTTCTTCACCGTTCGGGCAAGTGATACTCAGTTTTTTTTTTTTTTTTTTTTTATGTGTAGCGTGGAGCTTTTCCATTATATAGTCACATTGAATCGCTCTCATTGCACCCCCAACCCGTTTGGTTGACCAGACACTGACAAAGTAACAACTCAGTAACGTTCCGGGTCGACTCGGATATCGGGTGTTTACAGTGGCGAGTTCATACAGAAGAGCGTTCCGCGTTCTTTGAACGAAATATATATACATCTATTTAATAAAAATCAATTGTTGTTCGTTTGTCTCGCTAAAATTCGAGAACGGCTGGGCCGATTTAGCTGATGTTGGTTTTGAAATGTTTGTCGTAGTCCAGGGAAGGTTTACACGTTGAGAAAATATGGAAAAGTTGCGAGGACGAAAAATAAGTCTTTATTGTGCTTTATTTTTTCTGACTGTCAGTTGGTGTGTCCAACGTCAGACGCAAGGTAATCTGTCATTATGTCACCATTATACGTTAGGTACGGTAGACTCGGGTCTACTCGAATTGAGAAAGCAGAAGAAGAAACACGATCAACATTTTCAGCCATTTTTAGCGAAGGAAGAGTTTTAATGTCGTTAGGATAGGTGGTACGGAGTACACCGGGTCATCGAGTATATATATATATCCCGGATTTATTCGTGACATTATGAACACTTGAAATAAAACTCATAGTTCCCAGTAACAGCACATCACTAGTCATAGAATCGATTTAACCATAGACCTCACAAGTAAATACGTTTATCGATTCAACAAGATTACGTGAACTTCCAACCCTAATTACGTGTCTATTATAATTAGTTGCTAATGAACAAACCATTGTTTTAGTGGAAGGCGTGCAACGTCAGCATCGCGGTCCCGCGGGATTAGCCCGGGCGCCCCGGACGAGTCCGGGTATTACGGTGAGTAATGAACACAGTTACAAATGCGGCCCCCGGGACTTTAGTACGGTTCTGAGGCGATTAGATGATTGGCAAATTGCTAGAATTGAAAATGGAACAATTTGGAACATTATTTTCTGAATTTCTCATCGTCAATTACCATCAGGTGAGATCGAGATCGAATAGTACGTTCGCCTATATCGTAATAAAAAAAAAACGAAACGAACATAGGGAAGATACCTTTTTTTTGGACTATGCCCGCCACACACTCCCACCACTGCTACTCCTGTAGGCCAGGATCTACAGTGGTGTCCAATGAAGACTCGAGGTTTGACCTTCAGCAAGTCCCGGGATAAAGTTAATTGTCCTGGAACCCGCACGAAATTAATCGCAAGATAAAAATAGGAGGAGTTGGAAGAAAATTATCCACTTCCCTCCATTACAAAGCGGGAGACAAAAAAGATCTGGTAGACAAATTTCCACAGGAGCGAGACTCTTACAGCTGGACTAATTCCAGGTGTAAGGCACCACGGTAAGATACCCATGAATTTTATTGATGCTCGTCTGATCCCTAAGTTTCTTATATTTCTTGAATGCTTTCTGGATCTCTACGCAGTTGGCAATGTCATTACAATTTGTATCGATAATCTAACGAAACAAAATATAAAAAAAAAATGAGACTTGGATATATTGATTTCCTATACGCGAATACTACACACATTTACACTACATACACAAATTTTAAGGATTTTATCGCGTTTATACTATGTTTTTTACGTTCCCGACGTTCCCGTGACTGTGGTTGCTGTAAAGCAGCCAAATAGTCGGGAATGCAAAAGCATAATATACACGCGATAAAATCCTTGAAATTACTTTTATTTTAATGAGACTTGGATATATTGTTATATGCTATCACCATGTAAAGTCAGAATGTCGATTTGTCAATTGTTAAACAAATAAATTTTGTTTCTTTTTTCTTTGAAACAGGCATACGGAAATTCTTAATTCACATCTATACATATAAATAAAATTGGAGTGTCTGTTTGTAATATTAAAATAACCGCTTTTTACTAAGTGCATTTGGATGTATACACGTTACCTATACCGAAACAACATTTTTTACAATTTTTGTCTGTCTGTCTGTCCGTCTGTCTGTCTGTCTGTCTGTCTGTCTGTCTGTCTGTCTGTTTGTTCCGGGTAATCTCTGAAATGGCTGGACCGATTTTGACGGGAATTTCACTGGCAGATAGCTGATGTAACAAGGAGTAACATAGGCTACTTTTATTTTAGAAAAAAAAAATTTATCTCTCGAAAAAAAATTAAAACCAATGTTGCAGCGCTGCGCCTGATTAAAGTTTGATAGCAACAATCTGCAATGCGTCCCGCGGGATCAGAACGCGAGCAGGCTGTTGCCAACGGCTGAGTCTTTGTTAAATACCACGCGGACGAAGTCGCGGGCAACAGCTAGTAATTAATATAAATGCACTTAGTAAAAAGCGGTTGTTTTAATATTACCAACAGACACTGCAATTTTATTTATTTGTATGAATGCAGCAAGTGTATTAATTGAACCTCTCAGATTGAACCTACATAGTTAACTGCAGGATATTAGTTCGCCTACCCCACACGAATAGTTATACGCAGAATTTAAGTTCATTTTGGTACGGGTAACTAAAGTTCCGGGACGGGCTCCACCCCTAACCATGTTTTGTGGCTCCAAACAGTGAGGTCTGCAGTGGCTTGCAATGAAAAGTGCCCACTTTTTTTTTATTTTTTTTTATTACATTATAGGCAAGTATTTGATCTCGATCTCACCTAATGGTAAGTGACGATGAGATCTACGATGGAGCATACTTGCCTAGGTAGGAAGGCGGCAGTAGATAGAGACGCTACATTCACTAGGCACATGCAGCGCAACTGATCTGACCCGCCATCCATGAATGGCAGCACCGAACATCATGCCGGAACACGGCTAGGCCGCTTGGCGACATGGCTTTGTTCAGTGGGTGGTGACTAGCCACGGCCGAAGCCTACCACCATTAGAGTTGTCACCTGGTTGGCACCACCCAGGGTCACGTGTAGGGTATCTCGAGGGTACTTAATTCTCCTACGGACGAAGGTGACTCGACCCCACACTATTAATTATAAAATTATACCTCCAAAGTTCTTTTTTACCGTCTAGAAAAAAATATCGCGTGTGATCGCTAAATAGACTAGAATCCAATGAAATAGTTACTCAGATATTGGTTTCTTATACTCACGCGAATACTACACATTTATATGATACGTTGAAATAAAAAAAAACATCCTAGTTTCACTAGGGAAGACGGCTGGGTGCTACCACTGACTTGGGATCCAGTAATTAATATAATTGAATCCAAAACCAAACGCACCATTGCAAGACCTCAAGTCACTGTGAGTATTTTCTGCGTCGATCTGACCACAAAAAACAACTAAATATGAGGAGATAGGATATGTCCCAAGATTCTGTGGAGAAGCAATGAAAAGGTCTTTGCCCAGAAGTGGGACACACAATGTACTATTAAAATATTGATACACATAGAATGAATGAATGAAAAGATTTACTCGACGCTGGTAGATACAAGCATGGGGTCGAGTCACCTTCGTCCGTAGGAGAATTAAGTACCCTCGAGATATCCTACACGTGACCCTGGGTGGTGCCAACCAGGTGACAACTCTACTGGTGGTAGGCTTCGGCCGTGGCTAGTCACCACCCACTGAACAAAGCCATGTCGCCAAGCGGCCTAGCCGTGTTCCGGCATGATGTTCGGTGTTGCCATTCATGGATGGCGGGTCAGATCAATTGCGCTGCATGTGCCTAGTGAATGTAGCGTTTCTATCTAGTGCCGCTTTCCTATCTAGGCAAGTATGCTCCATCGTAGATCTCATCATCACTTACCATCAGGTGAGATCGAGATCAAATACTTGCCTATAATGTAATAAAAAAATGAAATAAAAAAAGCACATATTTAGTTAACAAATTATGAAGTTAACGAAATAACGGGCATATGTGTAACATTAAATAGAGATGACTTAAGTTAACCTCGGTGTGACCTTTACCAAAACGTGTTTAGCTCAGCATAGATCAAGATCCTGCTCCAGAGCTGATTTTCAGCCAAAGCCTACACCTAAATAGGTAGGTACACATAACGATAATTATGTCACTGAATACATATTTCGTGTAGTATATAAATTTTCAGCTAATAAATTACAAGCGATAGAAATTTCAGCGCTCACCAAGAGCTCATAAATCATCAACTTAATGGCCATTCTGGGGACAATAAATATTATAACAATTTATCGGTATTACGAGTTAAATTGAGAAAGAGGGTCGTTATTTATTTCGTTTACATTAAACTTCAGTTACTTGAATACTCCTTAATAACTGTACGTCAGGTGCGTGAATACGTGAGCTAACCGTATACTTCATAGTCTACGTATGCAGACAGTTTGTATGGAGAATTGATAAGAGCCTCTATAGTAATAATAATACCAGCCCTTTTCAATGTCCCACGTTTGGGCACGGGCCTTCCTTCAATGCGATTAGGCCATATTCCACCACGCTGGCCCAGTTCGGGTTGGCGGACTTCACACGTCTTTCGAAGGGTTTTCTCACACATGCAGGTTTCCTCGCGATGTTTTCCTTCACCGTTTGAATGTGAACAATGGTTCAATGGTTCAAAATGAGATTCGCACATGAATTCCAGAGATCCCAGAGGTGCGAGCCGGGGTTTGAACTTGCGATCCTCGTTGCAGAGGCGAGCGTTCTACCCACTTGGCGATCACTGCTAGATAGATAAGAGTCTCTAGACCCACCGTTTGATACATAGGTTTAGTTTGTTGTTGTAAATGTTACTTGAAAAATTAACTATTCTTATTCTTACTTATTGATTTCTTATATTTACGCGAATACTACACATTGAAATAAAACTAATTTTAAGAATTTTATCGCGGTTTATTTTTGATTTTACGTTCCCGACGTTTCGGCTGCTTTACAGCAACCATGGTCACGGGAGGACTGAGGTGGTTGACGTCCTAGTGTCATAGTTTGACGGGGATACCCTCATATTTAGTTGTTACTTGCGGTCCGATCTACGCAGAAAGAGCTCACTGTGTCTTGAGGTCTTGAGGTCGGGAACGTAAAATCAAAAATAAACCGCGATAAAATTCTTAAAATTAGTTTTATTTCAATCTTATTCTTACTTACTAATGTTTCTGGTCAAAGCTCGACACCCCCCCCCCCCTGAAGTGAAAAAAAAATAAGTACACTTCAATTCGCGTAAGAGTATATCTTACATTGGCCTCCATTGCACAAAACTTATTCGTTCCCCGGCTCGGCCGGTGAAATTGTAGAGTAGATTGTCCGGAAATAGGGAACAGGCACGAGCCAGCGATTCCCGGGAGCTCTCTTATTTTTTAGTTAATTAATAGAGCCAGGAAGGAGCATTGTTCGGTATTAATTAAATCAGTCGGTTGGAAAAAAATATACGAGGCCTCAGCCGCTTTATTTGAGGCTGGCTTTTCTTGCTATTTGTATCGGTAGAGACTTATGATAGAGTTGATAAGACCTGTGTTTTGTAGCTAGGGAATACAATGTGCATCTCTGCGCAGTGAATCAAAAAGAGATAGCGTGTATTACTTCCGCATGTCATAAACAGTGACGGAGATAGTGCTTGCGCACTTACACCGTGATTAAGAAAGGGTACACTAAAATTTAAACCAGGGCCCCAAGTCCGCTAACACAATCGATTCATAATCGCATAGCATCTGAGTAGTAACTGTCACTTTTGACGGATATTGTATGGGATATCTGTCAAAAGTGACACTTACTATGCGGATGCTGTTCGATTATGAATCGATTGTGTTAGCAGACTTGGGGCCCTGGGCTTCGATAGCGCATTTGGAATCAGTATGTAGAGATTTAAAAGATAATTTGCTCACAACAAACGGTGTATTTGTCTAGGCCTACTAAAAAGCAAAAATCATTAAAAAAAAATTGAGGGTTTCCTAGATCTGATATAAAAACGCATCAGAAACAAAGTAGTTATACTTTTTTTTTTATATAATCAGCCCAATTAGGTTAGACTGGCAGTCGAACCTAATACAAAAAAAGAAAGGCTTAGTATAAAAGAAATACACTCGAATTGAGAATCTCCTCTTTTTGGAACTGTGTTAAAAAGACGTTATAATTTGTATGAGAAAATTTGTGTGCTTGTACCTTAGACAAAGAAATGATATTTTCGCCCGCGAACAATACATAACTAAAACATCCATAACCAAGCCGATTGAGTAATCAGCTTAGTTTTTGTGCTTGATGAGTTATTCGCGACACTCCGCCTACATTATTTTCTCATCAGAGTCTCAAACAAGTAAAGCTGTTATTCAGAACTTCCTTACGATCAGCCGCTCACTAATTTCACGGCTGTAGTTCGCAAACTCGACAACTGCATGTGACAAGCCAATGAACTAAACTCAGTGGATGGAAATTAATACTTTGTCTTCGTATCCTGAATATAAATGTATCCCGAGTTTGGGACACAAAAAATAGTGGTTTATAGTTATCTATCTATCTATACTAATATATATGTGAAAGTTTGGATGGATGGATAGATGTATGGATGGATGTTTGTTACTCTTTCACGCCAGTACGGCTGAACGGATCCAGGTGAAATTTGGCATAGAGATAGATTATAGTCTATTTTTAAACCGGTAAAACGTATGGTTCCCGTACGGTAGATTTGTTAATTTTTTTCATAGAATACACTAATTTCATTTTCACATTTGATTCTGAGGCGGTTTCGTACCGCCTCAGAATCAAATGTATTTCCCATGTCATAATAGTTATTCTGCTATTCGGGGTGGGAACAAATTAAAAACCTAGCCGTGTTCCGGCATGATGTTCGGTGTTGCCATTCGTGGATGGCGGGTCAGATCAGCAGCGCTGCATGTGCCTAGTGAATGTAGCGTCTCGACCTACTGCCGCCTTCCTACCTAGGCAAGTATGCTCCATCGTAGATCTCATCATCACTTACCATCAGGTGAGATCGAAATCAATAACTTGCCTATAATGTAATAATAAAAAAAAAGTCTGATTGTTGAGCACAGGCCTCCCATCAATGCCAGAGGGATTAAACTATAGTCCATCACGCTGATCCAGTACGAGTACGCTGATATAACACGTCTTTCGAGAGGTCCACTCAGACATGTGAAATTTCTCACGATATTTTCATTCACCAACACATGAAATCCAGAATGACTAGAGCCGAGGTTTGAACCTGCGACCCTCGTCACCAAGGCGAGTGTACTATCATGTTGGCTGTCACGGCTTTTGGGTATTTATAACGCAACTTTAAGTCAACAAAATGAGAAACTCAATTAAGGCAAGGACCAAATAAAATACTTTTCCAAAAAAAAATAGAACATAAAAACTTATTTTCCGACGCAAATCGAAAAATAAAAAACAGCAAAAAACCTTTGAATAAGCGATTTCCTAAAAATATTTTAATCCTGAACCATTAAAGGACTGAACAATTCACTCGTTCAGAAGTTTTCCGAACGTAACTCGGTACAAAAAAGTTTATTTAACATCATTTGTTTTTTTGCTAAACCAAATGCGCTTTATTGCTAAGAGCCTACAGTTGAAATTGGTCTGGTCTATTAACAAAGTTTAGTATGGATTAGTGGTTCGGATGCGAGAACTTTACCGTGGGAAAAAGGGATGGGGGAAATCTTATCGACAAAAACGTCGGGCAATTTTTTTTTTTTATATTCTTTTTCGCATCGCATCTTTCTATAGAAAGGTATAACATGTAGCTATACCGTATATTATAAGGAATCATTATTCAAATAGGAATACTTATCAATACTATAATATTATAAATGTGAAAGTTTGGATGGATGGATGTTTGTTCCTCTTTCACGCCCGAACGGCTGAACGGATCTAAATGAAATTTGGCACAGAGTTAGATTATAGTCTGGAATAGCACATAGGCTACTTTTTATCCCGGTAAAATGTATGGTTCCCGTGGGATAGATGTTTTAATTTTTCATACTTTTTATCGCGGGTAACACCGCCGGGCGCAGCTAGTGTTGTAATATGTTACAAAAAAGCGAATATCGAAGCTATACAGTCAGAGGCGATGGCAATTTTTTTTGTCAATATTTAATCGTATAAATATACGATCACGCCAGTAATCACCGAAGGGGAAGGCAGAGCTGTACTGCAGTACAGCTACATTAGGCTCAGGTAGATCCGAATGTAATAGTGGGGGGGGGGGGGGGGGAATTGCTATTATACCGGGCACCTTCGTCCTCAATGTGAACAAGATTTAGTCCACCCACCACACTTGTCCAGTGTACTTTGGAGAACTTCACATGACTTTCGACATACGGGGCTGTAGGCCCCACACGATTTTGTCTTAACCGAAATAATATTTAATCGCAGTCGATAAAATATCGATACATAAAAATAAGACCCGGTCTTAATAATTTGTCCCATCACTATTTGAAAACCGCAACCAACGGAAAGTTTCTAGTGCATTGAGAGTTAGTTCGCTAGTGCGGGGCGTACTTTAAAACTAAACCGGTTGGAAATGGCGCGATCACAGTTTTAATAGTTTTTTTTTTTGCTCACTATAAACTCTGCACTGGTGTTTTTTTTTTTTCGAATGGTACACTTTGGATGAATGTAGTTTTAAACATTGCGCGGTACTTAGCATAAAATGTTGTGGTAGTTGTGGAATTTTCTGTAGTTCATTGATAATGTGTGCTTAGTTGGATACTCAGATGAAAATACATGGTGACCCAGAAAGACAATTGAGTTTTTCTTTATTGACTTTACGTAATACTCTCTCTGAATGACAGGCGGGGCGTCGTGAACAATTATTGAAGCACAAAAACCAACCCGATTTGTGTTTTTAAGTATTATTTCTTCGTTTAAAGTTGGATATGATTTTGTTTGTTCTTGAAAAAAATTTTTTTTTTCATAACAATTTTCTGTTTCAGGTACTTCAGTTTATAATGACCGTGTATCCAACACGCAATGGTAAGCATATATGTATTTAATCTACAATGAAATAAAAGCCAAATCCTCCATTTTTTTATGACTACGAAAGATGACCTCCTACCTCGCCTTTGTCAACTTCAACTGTCGAATGATCTAAATCGTGAAGATCTAATCCTATGACTTTTACCTTAACCTTAACCTTGGTCGCATACTTTTACACTGATTAGAATAGTTACGTTTACGCTGATAAGAATGGTTAAGTTTACACGCACCGTAATAGTTATGTTTACACAGACCGGAATGGTTAAGTTTTCACTGACTGGAATGGTTAAGTTTGCACTGACCGGAATGGTTAAGTTTGCACTGACCGGAATGGTTATTACTTACATAAATATTTTGTTGCTCTAGCTTTGAAATTGGGTATTTACTACACTCAAGTTGCAATCATTCAAAGTCAAATCATTTATTAGTACACAGGCCTATGGGCCTTACAAATTGACATAAAAATATTTTTTTCTTAACTCTATAACCGAATCGAACCGCGATCTAAACTGAAGAGATCCGCCAAAAACTCACCAGCTTGTCTTTTTTTAATCTTTTGTTAACTTTTTTTTCCGCCATGTTTATAACAATTTTTTCTTTATGCTTCAGTGTTCCAGTGTGTTGCCATGTTGCCATGCGAGGCTCACACACTTTGACATTGACATTTGACACAGTCGCAGTCGCAGGCTGCTTTTTTATCCAAATACTCTAAGATTCTGTAACCCTTTATCATAGCCTAGTTTTGTCAATTGTTTTAAACTTATTAATGGAAAAATCTCGGATTTCTTTGGGAAGTTTATTGTAGAAGCGTATATACATTGCCCCATAAAATAATTATTTATTCTTTGGAGACGAGAGTTACATGCACGGATAGTTTCGTTCATTATGCGAGAGCACGAAAATTCCGAGCGGTTTATTTAAGCCGTCGAGCAAAGAGTTTTTAAGCAAAACAGTATTTTGTTTTACCAAGTTGGGAGCACGCTCGTTTTGCAAACACTGTGTGCGCATTCAAAAATATTCAAAATTATGTTCAATAATTATTATAACTTGCTTTTTTTTTTTTAGGGACTAGGCCCGCCACACACTCCCACCACTGCTACTCCTGTAAGCCAGGATCTACAGGAGTAGCAGTGGTGGGAGTGTGTGGCGGGCCTAGTTATAACTTGCTGCTATAGACTTGTTACAATATTCAAAACACCCAAGGCGTGCTGTACAAGTGTAGGTCAAACAACTCTTGTCTAGCAACCATACTGACTGCGTACACATAACAAAAGCTATGACCGGAACTTCTTAGTCTATGCCACCATTTACTAGGAACGTTTTGTGTGTGGTTACATTTACCACTTCACTTAACGTTGCGTCTGAACATCTAAACAAGTCTGTGCTTGCTGCACGGTAAAGGCAAATATCGTGATGAAACCAGGTCATCTCTTGAATGCCGTGTGTAGTTTTCCAATCCAAACCTGACCAATATGGTAGACATTTTCCCCTAGCACTGAGAGCCCAGTATAATTGCATAGGTTCCTCCATTACATTGGGACCAATAACAATGTTCAGGAGTTATATGTGATGGTATAATTGATAGACCTAACCATACGTGGCGAAAATCCAACTTAGGAACCAACCACTGACCCTCGGCTTGTTAACTATTCCAATTATAAACCAAAAAAGTTGATCGATAATTAAAGAAGCCAGCAACACCGATCTCCTCTAAGATGTTAGTCGACAAGCTATCTGTCACGAGTTATTATTTTGGTTGGGACCCCAATTATTATCATTATCATCAGGGGTACTTATAATTTAATAACAATTAATAATAATTACTCGACACTGGCAACACTGGCACTATTTTGTAGCCGATTGCCAACCAGAAAAACAAAGAAGAAGAGAATCATTTTGAAATCCGACGAAGCTTTTACTCCGCTACTGACACCCTATTATTGTTACAAGTAACACCGTTTTCTCTTCATTTTTTACGAAATGAAATGCGATGAAATAAAATGGACATGCAAATGGTCTCACCCACAACTTAGCGGGTATTTTGCCAATGTCAAATAATGAATAGCAATAAAATATTCAATAAATACACATTATAAATAAAAAAACTTGAGAGGTGTCAAGGGACACCCGGATGGAACGAAGTTCCTTTATTATTTTTTATTATTTATTATGTACAAAAAATCAATAATTTTGGGAAACAAAAATATATCGCCCCCGGGTGGGCTCGAACCACCAACATTTCGGTTAACAGCCGAACGCGCTAGCTAATTGCGCCACGGATGCACTTGTGTAATGTCTTGAAAATACTGACCATTATGTAAATGCAAACGACAAAGATAGCATAAAGTGTCGTTACAACTTTTCGTCCGATTTTTTTCCGTCTAGCCCCCTTTCGTAACGCGCGATAAGGAACTTCGTTCCAACAATGGATGTGACATGATGATATGAAAATGGCGTCCCCGTATCCCCTTTCAGGATCACGCCAAGTAATACCTTATATAAACTAGAATACTAGACGTAATGTATCCGAAGCATAGACAAAAACTTAGCGCAAACTATAATTTCAACACGAGCTCTCCTAACCATTTTTCCTTATGAAAATACAAATAGAAAACTCAAGCATTTGTCCGTAGCAAATTAATTTTCCAACGAATAAACATAGCTTAATTACTAACAGTGCAGCATCGCTAACACCCACGCGACTATCTTGTTAAAATCTACTGCATATAAATTAGAGTTAGATTAATGAAATGGGCGCCAGCGAGCCATGCCGCTGCATAATGTGGATATCAATTTGAATTTATGGCTCGACGCATTCCAAAATCGCTGTTAGAGAGAATATTATTGTTCTTGAATAAACACACTGCACACTATAGATGAGTCTATATCCATTCAGAGAGAGAAAATCGTGAGGCCATTTAAATTTAATATGAACATCGTCCTTATATCTATCTTAGAATAATATAATAATACCAGCCCTTTTTAATATCTCACTGCTGAGCACGGACGTCCACTCAATTCGAAGGGATTGGGCCAAAGACCACCATGCTGGCCAAGTGCGGGTTAGCGGACTTCGCATTTCTTTTGAAGGGCTCTCTCAGACATGCAGGTTTCCTCACGGTGTTTACCTTCACAGTTTAGCAAGTGATAATCGTGGTTGAAAATGAGATTCGCACATGAAATCCAGAAATCCCAGAGTTGCGGAGCCGGGGTTTGAACCAGCGATCCTCGTTACCGAGGCAAGCGGTCTACCCACTTGGCTATCACTGCTCATCTTACTACTATCTTAGAATGATACTATGAAAAACATTCAAATTTCTTTGATTTCCTTTACAGGTCCACGACACACAGAAAGTTGAGGAGAAGACCAAAAACATATAATAATTTGGAAATTAATTGTAAGTTCACAAGACTACCTTATGAGCACAGTCCACCCTTAAAGGTCAAATTCCGGTAAATGACTCCTTAGCATACTCAGAAGCCACTAGGAACCAACATACTATGTTTCTCATTCGTAGGCATTATTGTTATCTATATTTTCAGATGATTGAATGACTTACGTGATATTTTACTCTAGCTACTATCAAAGTATACGTATAGCCAATAAACCCAAATAATAATAATATCACCAGATCGACAATCATATCAGCTGTAGGGTCACAAACTGAGCAACAGTTGTAAAATAGACGGAGGGGGGGGGCGATCCTAGTATCGCTCTAATTTCTAATTTATAACCTTTGAAAGGATGATAAGCCGAAGATAAGTGGTGGGCTCTACTCTTTGATTATTTAAATTTTTGACACCTGATTCCATCAATTAATTTCGATTGTATGTGTGTGTTTTAGATATTCAGTTCATCAGACATCGAAGGGATGTTTCCAACATAATTATTACACAGCACTTCAGTGAGAAGATCGCCAGCCCTGGTGAAGAAGTAAGTTAATTTTGTGTCGCTCATACGGTCTTCCAATCATTTTGATAGGAATAATAAAGGGGTTACGACGTGTCAGATGGAAGTCTTGGCTCAGAAATTTGTGATGCCCAAAATTTAACCAGTTCCTTGCCACGAAATAGTTATGCGACTCAAATCAGGACCTTAAGTCTTCTGGTACAAATTTGAGATGTAGATCAATAAGTTGAGGTCCTGATTTGAGCCATATTAATTGCTCATGGTAAACCCCCTGATCTCGATCTTGCATTTTCAGAATACCAAGACAGGAACAAGACTTATTCAAATTTTAGCATTTTTTAAATTATGTTCAAAGTCTACGACAGGCAGTTTATTGTTGCCTATAATTAGGTGGTCTTGACTGTGGTCTTGCCAAAATACGACTAAGATTAAGACTTCAAAATCAAGACTGATTTTAGGCAACGCTTTCTCAGATTATATAAAGATGGTGCTGAAGCCAGAATAGCCCTTTTAACTTTTTTTCATATAATCTGCCTACTCGTGCTCGGACTCTGCTCTCTCGAGAGGTGTGGGGAATCAGTTTCGGGGCTTCTTTAGTCCCCTGTGAGAGGTCCACACGCCAGCCTTTTTGTATGGCTGCATTAAAAAACAGAGTGTTGATAAGCATACATATAAATTCACGGTGTTTATTGTAGGTTTGCTTCGATTTTCAGATCAGTCTGCAATGCACTGCGACAGCCGTCAGACCTCCAAGGTTTATATGGGAGAGAGATGGAGTTGTTATATCCTCAAATACTGATCAGAGGTAATTCACATTAGAGTAATTTACTTTTCTTGGGTTACGTGGGCATGGATATATAAGAAATTGGATTCCATATTTTTTTCATTTCTAGGATAGCCTTTTGTTTATTTAATGGTACTTAAACAAGCGCTGGATTATTTAACATACATCTGTCACTAACTTGTTTGACTATTCTATGAAAAATATAGCACAACTAGAGGGCCATTGAAAAACACTATGAAGGAAGGTTTTGAACATGGCTGAAAAGTATCCTAAGTACTATCTTTTTCCGAAGCGTTGGACGAGTTAAAGTAAAACATAAAAAGACAGTGACAGCATTCTTCATTGATATAGATGCGATGACTCCAGGAAATGATGTTACTCAAATTGATTTCCAATTTGAAGTATCAGATACTTTTTCTTAAGTAAATCATTGTCTTTTAGGTACACCCTGGGCCAAATGATGGCACCGTTAGGTTCAGGGGTTGTGTCGCAGTTAAATATTTCAAGGGCAAGAGTTGAAGACGGTGGTTTATACTCATGCTTGGCTTTTGAAGGCGATACCAATGTAGGACACTCAGCTAGAATTGATGTTTATGGTGAGTTTGGTTGAATCAACAATGATTTCAAATATAATTCTTTGATCTAAGGATCTGTTTTTAATATTCTTTAAGGTCTCTTGGCAACTAAAGATATCACTAACATATAAGTAATAGCACATATTGCAACAGTGTAACTAGCAAATAAGCGTTTAATTCGTCCCCTATAAGCACCATTGGGGAATATGAGTTCCAACTTAAGCTTTTATTTATTTAATTTCCTGATCTAGTCAAAGGCAAAGCTGGAAACCTTTTCAGACCAAATTGAGCTCCTGTGAATGTTTCAGGCCCACCATATATCAGAACATTACCACCGATCAAAGTACAAAGTGGAGATTCATTAAAATTAAGATGCCCTTACTACGGATATCCTACCAGGTGATAAGCAATTTCATATCAACTTATGCACTTAAACAGTTGCTGCTCATAATTTATTCTATGACGTTAGTTAAGTTTTTCAACGCAGACGGTAGTCACTTAATGCTATCGATAAATATTCAAGTTAGGGCAGACTGGGAGCCGGTGGATGCGAGTGGCGGAGGTCCGTGATGTGTGGAAGTCATTGGAGAAGGCCTATGTCTAGCAGTGGACGTCTTTCGGCTGATAGAATAGAATAGAGACTGGAAGCTGGCGCTATTGTTGTAGCAAAACGCTACAGGGAAGATTGAACTGCTACCTTTTATCAAATAACCTCTTATAACGACTTTTCAGTAAACTAGAATGGGAACACAAAAGTAAGAAGATCATCAGCACCAGTCTTCCCCAACACTCTCGCTACAAACGAACATACACAACAACTTCAGACAATAGCAAGAACACACGAAGGAAACGCAAGAGACGACAGCTTTTTGAGCCTGGTGAGGATGGGGTGCTGAGTATACCGAGAGTTGTTAAGGATGAGAATGGAGAAACGTATACTTGTATTGTTTATAGCCCTTCCGGAGAGATGGCGAGGAGGTAAGAGAAAATTGAGGTTTTTTGAATATTTTAGAACTTGTAAAAAAAGTCTCTCTAAGAAATTGCTCCGAATCTTGATTTATAAAAAAATGTCCTGCAATAATAAAATTGCATTTATAGAATATATGCATTACCTTCATTGATTTTGCCAGTAATCTTTTCTGCTCCTGTATTTTCTTATTCCTGAAATCTGTTAAATTTATACTTCGAAATGATCTACGCCGCCCTCCTTTTAGCTCTTCCAGCAAAGCTTTTCTGAAAGCTAAACATATCAGTATGGAGAAAACCACGAATGAATCCTATCAAGTTATATTGATTACTGAAATTATGTTTTCCAGGTCATTTGAAATCCAAGTGGTAGAGGCACCAGAACTAGATGAACTTCGTGTTGGCTCCGGGCTCAAAGAAGGGCAGATTGTACAAATCACTTGTAATATAATCAGCGGGGATCCACCCATCTATTTCTCATGGTTAAAGGATGGAAAGAAACTACCAGCGAGTTTAAAGGTGCAATAAATTGAATTGCCTCAAATGTTCCAACGAGACGGTGATATTGAATTTACTAGAAAATATTTTTTTGCTAGCTGATTAAAAAGTATGTCCCTATGTCATTTTCTGACCCCTAAACTACCACTACCTAGGCAAAAAATCATCTTTTTTTTTATTTTTTATTACATTATAGGCAAGTATTTGATCTCGATCTCACCTGATGGTAAGTGATGATGAGATCTACGATGGAGCATACTTGCCTAGGTAGGAAGGCGGCAGTAGATCGCTGACCCGCCATCCATGAACGGCAACACCGAACATCATGCCGGAACACGGCTAGGCCGCTTGGCGACATGGCTTTGTTCAGTGGGTGGTGACTAACCACGGCCGAAGCATACCACCAGTAGAGTTGTCACCTAGTTGGCACCACCCAGGCTCACGTGTAGGATATCTCGAGGGTATTTAATTCTCCTACGGACGAAGGTGACTCGACCCCAAAAATCTCGATCCTTTGCTCTATGAAAAATTAAAACAAATCTATCCCACGGGAACCATACATTTTACCGGGATAAAAAGTAGCCTATGTGCTATTCTAGACTATAATCTATCTCTGTGCCAAATTCATCCAAATCCATCCAACCGTTCCGGCGTGGCTAACAAACATCCATCCATCCAAACTTTCACATTTATAATATTATTGGGATCTCCATCATTTAATGTTTATTCTAGTTATGATCAACGAAAAATAATATAGCTGTGACGCTGTGACCTTATTTAGTTAAACGATTTTGTGAGGAATATTTTAGGACCTAGCAGTGACCCCTGAGGTACACCACTCTAATTTTACAGATTACTGAAAGAAGCTCGGACTTGTTCAGCGTGCTTATCATCAAAAGAGTGTCTTTGGAGCACTGTGGGAAGTACATATGCATTGCGACGAACCATGTCGGTAAAGTCAACCAGACTGCAGACCTTTATATAAATGGTAAGTTTATCAAAAGCTCATGATCCCACTGTCGGGCACGCGGCTCCCCTCAATGCGAGAGGGATTAGGCCATAGTCCACCACGCTGGCCCAGTGCGGGTTGGCGGACTTCACACGTCTTTCGAGGGGTTCTCTCAGACATGCAGGTTTCCTTGCGATGTTTTCCTTTACCGTTTGAAAAGTCATTATTTAAATCTAATATTAGGTTTTACTAATTACTATCGAATTATTTTCTTTACCTAAAGTATTTGATAACATTCTTTGTAACTTTGACCATTACCGTTTATGTGTAACTTTCTGTTTTCTTATTCACAGTCGCACCGAAATGGATAGAGGAGCCCACAAACACGTCGTTACTTTTAGGGCAACGAGGCGTCGTGTATTGCAATGCTAATGGCTATCCTATGCCACAAATTCATTGGATGAAAAGAGATGGTAATATATATATTTTTATATAAATCCTAAGTGTCAAATTAAATTTCTTATATTTACGCGAATACTACACATTGAAATAAAAAAATTTTTTCGGATTCGGACCACCGACTTGGGATCCAGTAATTAATATCATTAAATCCAAAACTAAGCGCACCATTACAAGACCTCAAGACACTGTGAGCACTTTCAGCGTTAATCGGACCGCAAGCAACAACTAAATATGAGGGTACCCCGGTTCTAACTATGACACTAGGACGTCAAACACCTCAGTCCTCCCGTGACCATGGTTGCTGTAAAGCAGCCAAAACGTCGGGAACGTCAAAACATAAAATAAACGCGATAAAATCCGAAAAATTATTTTAATTTCGATGTCAAATTTAATTTCAATTTTATGTTACAAGGATCTTGTTGTGCCCTAAGTCGTTATAGGAGTTGAAAATATTAATAAACATAAATTACGTGTCACGGTGTTTGTCTGCTTTGGACTCCTAAACTACTAAACCGATTTAAGTAAAATTTTGCACAATATGTGCAGTTTTATCTAACTTTAAAGATCAATTTATAATCGCAAATATCTATATATATATAAATCTCGTGTCACAATGTTTGTCCTCAATGGACTCCTAAACCACTTAACCGATTATAATAAAATTCGCACACCATGTGCAGTTCGATCCAACTTGAGAGATAGGATAGTTTAAATCTCAAATTATAGTCGCAATTTTAATTTATTGCTAATTATTTGTCTGTTATTATTTGACAGTCACAATTATCTGTTAACTCCAAATGATTCTAACAGATGTCGATACCTTTCGACTGGGTTGAGTAAGTAATCAATAGATGGCGCTGCTATGGTAAATCTACGAACGTGTCATATAAGCTACATTTTAACAGCATAATTACCACGTGTTGTTGCCGCTATAAAATTAATTAAATTTATTTTGTAGTGAACGAAATACCGTATAATTCAATTATTTCCACTTTTTAAATTTTTGGAGTTAGCCACAGCAACGCGTGGCCGGGTCAGCTAGTTTAACTATAAAAATATTTCCTAGAAATAATGTGTATGGCAAAACAACGTTTGCCGGGTCAGCTAGTTTGAATATATATTCTCCTTTCCAGCAACTCTAGGTATCTGGCGACCAGTCTTAGACTTAGCTGGTGGTGGGATCACGAGCTACCCAAACGGCACCCTCAGCATTGAGGTCGTGTCCCTCTCCGATGAGGGGATGTACGCATGCAACGTCGAGAACGGGGTCGGTGATGCATTGAATAAGAATCTGTGGATCAGTGTTAATAGTAAGTTCTTTTTATTCTAGTTTGATATCTCTGTTTTTTGGACTAGGCCCGCCACACACTCCCACCACTGCTACTGCACAGGAGTACTCCTGTAAGCCAGGATCTACAGTGGTGTCCAATGATGTCACCGAGGTTTGACCCTCGGCGAGTTCCGGGATAAAGTTAATTGTCTTAGAACCCGCACGAATTTAATCGAAAGACAGAAATAGGAGGAGTTGGAAGTACTAATAATATCCCTGTTATTAATGTTTATCAATGGAACTTATCATGTCTTTCTTTATTAAGATTATCTTAAATTTCACCATCTTTATTAGTTAGCATTAATTAAGACTACTTCTCTAACCCATTGCGATTAACTATTTGATGCGGTTCAAGTCTGTATATCAACTAATCTACTCCGCAAATTGAAGGTTAACGCCAAATCAAGAATTGTTTTATTAGATGACCGTCTTGAATATAAATTTGTACCAATATGAACCTTATGCCACCTTAATCACGTCTATCAACATGCTTCTTTCTTTACGAAATGAAATGCGATGAAATAAATTGTTATTAATAGCAATGAAACATTCAATAAACACACACTATAAATAAAATAATGGATGTGACATGATGATATGAAAATGGCGTGTCCTATCAACATGCTATGGTACGAATTTGTGGAGTACGTCAATTGAGACACAGACTTAACAGACAAGATTTTATCTGACTACAAAATTATTTCTAGAGCCGGTGCACTTCGAGTCAGTGGGTTCAAATTCGACGACCAAAATGGGGTTACATGTCACGATGACCTGCAGGCCTTTGGGTGATAATCCTATCAGGGTTAAATGGTCATTGGAAGGGAAACCTATCGATTTTACTTCGTCCAGGTAATTGACTAAACGATTCTAATATTGAAGACGAGTACTCGATTGGAGGGTTCGATTAAGCAAACTAACATGGAGTGCCTTTGGCTAGGTGGATTGACTACCTGATAATATTGGCTGATAGAATCTGAATGCAGAAACATAAAGGTCGAGGTCAGTTGCGTCATTGGGGAGGCATATGTCCAGCAGTGAACGACAATATAGCTGATGGATGATGATGAAACAATTCTCCTAAGACCCTTATTTCTCAATAATCCCGACTCTATTTTCTAAGTAAAGTAACAAACATGATTATTGTTCATTGAAATTGTCATTTATTGATACAGTATCGCTGTTTAAGATACCTATAATATGTCTGTACGCAAAATCTCTGAACTCACATGTACGTGAAAAGCTATAATGGCTTGTTTATATTCTGTTGGATTAAATAATAAAATGTATCTAACGAAGCTAAAATGTATATAAAGCTGAATATATTGTAAATGTTAATATCTCGCCCTCTCTTAAATTATATTTGTACCAAAATGAAAGTTGTTTGGCTTAGTGTAATGTTAGAAAGAAATTCAGTGCGATGGAACGCTGAGTCAGCTAGTTAATGAACAATATACACACTAGATGGCGTTATTGACAATAACAATCCCTATAATATATTTTTCTAATATTTTATTTTATGGCATGGTTTTGGGTGCGCTCAACAATGTTTAATTAAATTTTAACATAATATAAAAGAATAAAATGTGAAAGCAATGGCATAAGTGAGTCTCTTATAAGCAATACACAAACATTACTTAGGAACCCGCTACTGGCGTCTTTGTTCCCCGTTGATTTCAATCTGGGTGTTTTCAAGTCGAGAGTGAACAGGTACCTTCTAGGCAAGTATGCTCCATCGTAGATCTCATCGTCACTTACCATCAGGTGAGATCGAGATCAAATACTTGTCTACAATGTAAAAAAAAAACGGTTTACTAACGCCTATTCTTGCACGGACGGCCGCCATTTTGGGTTCAGCTATGCTCCGGGTGCTACCATATTACTTAACTCTACCATTTTCCATTTTCAGGATCACAATATCAGAGACCATGTCCCATAACGGTTTGAACAGTATCATCAGCATCAATTACGTGGAGAGTAGAGACGGCGGTACTTACGAGTGTAGAGCCAGCAACCCTTACGGAGTCGCTACTTTCAATATTCATCTTACTATACTCGGTAAGTTCTCATTTCTTTACAAATAAACCTAGGACTGCTAGCTTTAAGGAACTCCCGATATGATCAATTGCCAATAATTTATGATTACGTGATTTAACTTGGGTGAATTTAATGGTGAAGGAAAACATCGTGAGGAAATCTGCATGTCTCAGAGAGCCCCTCGAAAGATGTGTGAAGTCCGCCAACCCGCACTGGGCCAGCGTGGTGGACTATGGCCTAATCCCCCTCGCATTGAAGGGAGGCCCGTGCCCAGCAGTGGGACATTAAAAAAGCATTTAAACCATATTCGTAATACAGATGGCGTTGAATAAATTCTTCATAATATAATTGGAGAATATCCATAAACGGCTGAAACACGGTATCAGAGTCTAACCGTTTGTTTCATATATATAATATTTTAATCATCTTCACCCATGTCATCTATGACCATCATTCTCCGCGCATCTGTTACGACAAATAACAATCACACTTATATTATAAATGCGAAAGTTTGGATGGATAACGGCTAACGGATCTGGATGAAATTTGGCACAGAGATCGATTATAGTCTGGATAGCACATAGGCTACTTTTTATCCCGGTAAAAATGACATACTTTTTAATCGTTGGTAACACCGCGGGGCGCAGATAGTATTTCATAATTTGCCTTCAATCACTTAGATATGGTTGCTAGTTACAATCGCTGCACTAAACAATATTTTGGATCACAATGACTTGATGAAATATAATAATAATATTGATGCATATGTAATGTATGTATATGTTAAAATTATTATACACCAATATCATGTTGTTTCAACACTATACAAGCTACTAGCTGTCTCGGGGAATATCATACCGCCTCAGAATCAAATGTATTAGAAAATAAATTTATTGGTATTCTATGACAAAATTAAAGAAATTTATCCCGCGGGAACCATAAATTCTACCGGGATAAAAAGCAGCCTATATGCTATTCCAGACTATAATCTATCTCTTTGCCGAATTTCATCCAGATCCGTGCAACCGTTCTGGCGTGAAAGAGTACGAGTAACAAACATCCATCCATCCAAACTTTCACATTTATAATATTAGTATAGATGGCACTGTGTTAGAGAGAGACACTAAGCGATCCTCGTAGGTATAACAGAGAACGTGTCTGATTTGTCAGAACCCCCGACCCCACCTCTGGATCTCCAAGTGGACTCGGTAACCAGCAGCTCCGTGAAGCTGTCGTGGCGGGACACCATCAGTGCCCACGTGCAGTACTACACCATGCAGTACATGACACACGACTTCATGATGTGGGACAGCGCTAAAAGCATTAATATTACCAGGTAAATAAATTTCGCCGGACAAACGCACTAACCGTGTGGCCGTAAACTGTACAAACATTATATTATGGGGAATGTGGTACAACAGATGTGGGTATAGTACTAAAACATCAAATTAGTAAGTTTGCCCAGGTGGAAATTGAGCTACCTATGTTCAAACCTCTAGACCTTGCAAGACAAGGCAAACTTGTTTTTTTTTATATACCTTATAGGCAAGTATTTGATCTCGATCTCACCTGATGGTAAGTGACGATGAGATCTACGATGGAGCATACTTGCCTAGGTAGGAAGGCGGCAGTAGATCGAGACGCTACATTCACTAGGCACATGCAGCGCAACTGATCCGACCCGCCATCCATGAATGGCAGCACCGAACATCATGCCGGAACACGGCTAGGCCGCTTGGCGACATGGCTTTGTTCAGTGGGTTGTGACTAACCACGGCCGAAGCCTACCATCAGTAGAGTTGTCACCTGGTTGGCACCACCCAGGGTCACGTGTAGGGTATCTCGAGGGTACTTCATTCTCCTACGGACGAAGGTGACACGACCCCAAAAAAATCTTGAATGTAATAGTTGTCATAACCACGATGATTACGAGATATCTCAGTAACCGTTGAAAAAACTAGTTGGGTGTAGGAGGGCACACATCAATTATATCAAGTCAAAATATATCATGAACCCCCCGACCCGGCCCGAGACGGGCCCCCATAAGGGGCGAGGCACAACAGGGGCACCGGTGCGTTCCGTTTGGAGATCCCGGAGCCCCTCCAACATGTGTCGAAGGCGGCCACCGGGGGGGTTTTAGTGGGTAAGAATCCCACATCACCCGGCCCTCTCCCACACAGAGGCCGGGTATCTATCGAAGATTTCCCCCCCGTCAACAAAAAAAAAAAAAAAGTCTAAAAGCCTACGTAAACACAGTATTAATAAGAGACCAGGAAGAAGGAAATACTGGTTATGAATAAGATTACAAATAGGGTTGAATTTATTTTCAGACAAGACAACGATGTACGTCAGAGCATCGAACTGAGAGATCTCCAGCCAGCAATAGACTACAGAGTTAGAATAGCTTCAGGGAACCAAGTAGACTTGAGTCCTTATACTCAGCAAGTTCATTTTACTACTCAGCAAGAAGGTACAGCTTTTAATACTTTACCATCCAATTTTAGAATTAGATTGTTAAAACCCTCGCTGACATTTAAAGATCTTTATTCGCGGCTCTTACTCATAGAAGCTCCATACATCCGCTTGTCAGCCGAAAGACGTCCACCATTAGATATAGACCCCTCCCAAGGGCTAGACAATGTGCTACAGGAGAGAATAAGCATCGATGAAATCCATAGTGGACCAAAATAGTTGAATAGGATTGAAGAACTGATTGCCGTTGGGGCAGATAATGACGGTGAAGCTGACAACGTAGTGTAAAATTGAGCCAACAAGTAGTACGATGACGTCACGCGTGTTGCAGAAAGCCAATAGATGCGTTTGGTAGAGCACCGTGATGTGTGGAAGTTTATGAGGGAGGTCAAAATAAGCTATATTGGCTAGAAGCTTCTAAACAGAGCAATGCTAGTCAGCTATGCTATTAGCTCTCTGAATGCTCGCTAAATGCTAATGCTATGTAATATTATTTGATGACAGTTCCTTTTAACTCCTTGTAGCTCCATCATCAACTCCGCTAGGAGTTCAAGTGCAAGCTACGGATAATCCAGGGGAGCTGACCGTGTCCTGGCTCCCACCACCTCGGGAGAGCCACAATGGACAACTGCAGGGCTATCACGTGAAAGCTGTTCCAAGAACTAGCGGTGAACCAGGCTAGTAATTTTTAACATCCTCAAAGGCGTATGGAGTTGTTTGTGTGGAATGAAATAGGAACGCTTTAGCTTGGAACGCATTTTTGGGAATAAAAATATAGTAAACGTGAAAATATTTTAGGTAGAAGTTTAAGTATAGGTAAGTAAACATAGTAAGTTATGGGAATTTGCAAATAAAGATGCATAAAAATGCTGGCCATCTAAACCGGAACCGTATAGGCATCACTAACGGACGAGATCCTGGGAGAGATTGCTAATTGTGATTTTTTGAAATATGTCATTTTAAGAGTTGATTTTAAGACTGGTAGTTATGTTTCGTTAGAAGATAGATTAAAGTTTTGCCTTCAATTGGTTCTTATTTGTTTTAGTTGCAATATTTTTCTCAGAATAAGTCTTTAAAAAAGCTATGGTCATCTTCTCCAGACTTAGAGCTACAAACATTTTATAAGTATTAAAGCGAGAATTTTTGGTGTTGAAATAAATGACCGATAATAATACTATTATCTAGTATCGTGACCATGATCTTGATGATCCTATGTTTGTTTCATTAATTTTTTTGACGAATCATCTCAGTAGGACCAATACTCCGAACCGGTGGCTTAAACCTTCATTGTATCTGTTCATATTAAGATGCTTTTTCAGTGCCCAATGATACGCAGACTAAAATGGTGAAAGTTATTTCGAGGACTGGGAAACAGGAGACCACACTTGCCGGTCTTTTGAAGAACATAAGGTGAGCCTTCGTTTGATTAACGTAGTCGGTTATTGTAGAATTTCCCAAATTTGGTCTTAGACTTGCACTCTTGGTCTGCGTTTTGCATTTTCGCTAAAGTTAGACCAACTCATTATAGAAAGTACTAGACTTTTTCTGCGGACTCTTTCGTATCGCAGTTACGTCAAACTAGTTTTTTTTAGAATGCTTTAGTTCCTAAATTTATAATATAGAATAGCAATACTTATATCTATCTATCTATCTATATCTTTCAGGTATGCAGTATCAGTATGTGCCTTCAATTCGGCGGGTAATGGGCCATTTTCTTTGCCAGTTTACCAAACCACTAGAGAAGGAGGTTAGTAATACATCAACCAATAATTACAGTTTTCAAATTTAACTGTGCGCTGACGCCATAGTTTGTAACCCTCAATGTGCAATTTGGTCTTGAACCCTAGTTTTACTAAAACTATAACCGAGTACGGTAAAAGTGGTAAGCTTATCACTATATGGGTGCTTCGTAATGCTTCGACGACCTGATTGGCTCAGTTGGTAGTGGACCCTGCTGTCTATGCCAACGGTCCCAAGTTGTAAACCACGATAGGGTAACCCCTTGTGTGATATGTTTGTACTGGAGTCATGAACGTTGAAATATAAGCAATGATATACTGAGATCTCTCCCAGTACGGTGTAAGGTGTCCATCAATATGGGACATTCCAGGTCTCCAAGTCTGCTAACACAATCGATTTATAATCGAAAAGCAACCGCATAGTAGTCACTTTTGACAGATATTGAATGGGAAATCTGTCAAAAGTGACAGTTACTATGCGGTTGCTGTTCGATTATAAAACGATTGTGTTAGCAGACTTGGGGCCCAGTTAGTGTGATAATCTGGTGATTTTTTTTTTAAATGGGCATCAAATTACTAAAGTTTGACCAATACTGCTGTACACCGCCCACCACGCCCCGCATTCCTAGGGCGCGCCACAGCGGTAGTTGTCAAACTATAATGGCAGAATCAGTTGGAGGAGTACAACTAAGATAAGGCTTTGAAGAAGTATTCTCAGGGCTCTTTTCTTTATTTCAGCTCCAGAACAACCCCCATCTGGAGTGGAGTGCAGAGGGGTGTCGTCATCATCATTACGCATCGCGTGGCAGCCAATTTCAGCACAAGGAACTTCACTACTTGGATACTCTGTCTATTATAGCACTGATGGTAAATTACTTAGAAGTTTTCACATAAAAAAAAAACAATGAAGAAGCCAATAAAACTGAGCTCCGCTAAGATGTCAAACTCCTCAAGAGGCAAAAGTCTGTTTGTCATGCATGAGTGTTGGTACTTAAGTAGTATTTCAGCAAATCAGCTCACGGTGGCTGTTGCGATAGGATTTTTTTGGCATGGCGAATCTCGAGCCGTAAAACGATGTATGGGAAGACCTCGCACAAGATGGACTGATGATATTACAGGTGTCGCAAGAGCTCATACCCTGTATCTAATCTCAGCTTCCTTTGGCTTAGGCTCATGGTATATGGAAGTTTTTGAAAGAAACCTAGAACTAGCAGTGGACGTCTCCCAACTTATTAGATGATAGACAGAATAAGATATAGATGATATCAACAAATACTATGTTGAAAAAAAAACGAACAGTAGTGACATACCAAAAAATTAATAGAGAAAGATAGAGAAAGTAGTAGCCTAACTAATGATGAATGATGTTTGATTATGTAGCTAGAGCCATTCCTTAACGAACTAAATTAGGCATACTAGAAGGTCAGGCAGAAGAAAATAATCGAATTGATTTTGAAGTCCTAGTCTAAAATTTGGACTTTCGTAGGAAATCATTTTAATCTCTTTCTTGTGATCTTATTTCAGATGGCCCATTTCAGAATATTAGCTCTCCACACACAGAATTGTATCTTCAAGCTCTAATGAAATATACTAATTACACAGTAAAAGTAGCTGGATTCTCCAACTACGGCATCGGACCGTTTTCTATTTCTATTGTCTGCACCACATTGCAAGATGGTTGGTATTTAACTTGATGTAGAGTTACCTAAGAAAATCCTTTATCACCTTAAGATCTAATATCATTTGCTCATCATAGAATAGTATGGTCTTTTTTCGACAGTTGATATTAATTGGGATTAAGACCATTTCAAATAACAGCCTTAGTGAATTTCTCACTAACTAAGAGTTGTTCTCAGAACTGATAAACTTTCATGGCTGATTCGAGTATTTTTGAAAACAAAATTCTATGCTAATGTTTTTGTTCTTATTCTTCATTTTCAATTCAGAGGCGTATTTTGCATATTTTGCAATGTTTGTGCTGCCTCCACAAAACTCCTTGACGGATTTTGATGAAACTCGGCTTGGTGATGGCTAATAACCCGGGTCATATTCTTGTTTCGGGAAATAAATAGGACCACCGAGATAACCAAAAAACTAAAGTTTAAGCGCACGAAGTCGCAGGCACTGCTAGCGTATCAAATACAAATTGTAAAGCTTACTGTTGCTTGAAGGTATCTTAATCCGCTTACGCGATTTTGGTCTCTAATCTCTCAGTACTTACTATTTCATTTACAGTGCCCGGTCCACCTCCATCAATAAAAGTATTAGTATCATCGGCCACTTCTCTGCTAGTTAGTTGGAAGAGGCCACAGCAGCCTAATGGAGATATCACACATTATACCGTATATGCTAAACCTATATCTAGGTAAGTCATATAGCGAGCTACATATTCTTCTTTTGATTTGAAAGAATAGAGCAAGCAGAGACGTGCATTGTCATCTACAAGAAGGAAATATTCTTGTTTGATAGACTAATAAAATCAATGGAGATGCCGTCTATCAAGGATGAAAAAATTCGCAGAGCATACGGCATTTGAATTGAATAACATGAGTAATTTGATACTTACATATTCAATTGAACTAAATAAACGGGAATATCTAACATAATGAAACGACTTGTCTTGAGTGGGGCAGCTGCTGCTCATGAAGTCGAAAGAAAAATATAAGAGCGTACCCTACTGATGTCAAGACATTATGTGCCTGTAGCAGGGCTTCCCAAACTTATTTTAATTGTGACGCCTTGGGAAGTTGCCATATTTTTGCGACGACCAGGCGCCCTGGCCCTGGCCTTCTTTCCATACATTTACCTACTATTTGTAGTTCTAGCCTAATAACAATTTGCCAGAAAAGCTCCAAATAGCATCTACATTAAAATAAAGAACAAAATAATAAAACAAATGAAAGTAAACAAAAAAGATAAAAAGCAAGCACACCCTTTTTTCATCTCTTTTCGTTGGGTATTAATGAGAAGGATGTGCTTGCTTGCTCGACACAGCCGCCCGGGGATGACACCGCGGCCCCCCGCGACGTCACGGCGCAGTTAGGGAAGCCCTACTCTTTAGTATATCGGTAGATAAGAGCAGTGATATATCAGAGTTTCTGGGGAAGAAATGATGATGGTTCAAAGTCAAAGTCAAAGTCAAAGTCAAATCATTTATTTCGTATAGGCCTACAGGGGCACTTACAAATTGTCATTACATTTTTTTTTCTTAAGTCTACAACCGGATCGGAACGCGACCTCAACTGAGAAGATCCGGCAAGAAACTCAGCGGGCTTGTCTTTTTTTAAATTCATTATTTTTACAAAATAGAATATAAAAGTAAGCTCCAGTGTGTTGCCATGCGGGGCGCACACACGCTACACTTTAACATTATATAAATATTCAATTCGCGATTCCATGTTGTGCTCCACCCTTAAGGAAACCCTGGCTACACTTATTCTTATCTTACTCAATAAGACGATGACAGCAATCAGCACTTAACTGATTCTATGCTTTTAAGTTTTGTTTTATTAATTCTTAGTCGGGTTAAAGTTTTTTAAACGATTTCTTTTTTAGTAGTTTTCTTTTTAAATCGCCACCGTGTGTTGCAAGCTCAAATGTTCTTCCATTTCTAGCACAAATTCACCACAAAACTATCGAGTGGAGGTGTCACAAGATTCTAGCGTATCCAAACATCTCACATATCCACTCACAGGCTTGATCTCTGGTAGACAGTACGAAGTGTTCGTAAGAGCGCATACTGTTGTTGGCGAAGGAGTGCCTAGCAATAGAGTGCATATTGAACTGTCATCAAAAGGTCAGTTGAGTTAGGATAATCTTTAAATAAAATACAATACTAAGCAACGCTTGCACAACAGATAGAAGGCGATCCTATTACTGAGATGGGGTGTAGGCCATAAACAACCACGCTGCCCTAGTGCGTGATGGCAGACTGAACATTTTTAAGCACTAGATGTACAGGTTTCCACATGGTGTTTCCCTTCACCGTTCAGCAAAAATCGTGGTTGAAAATAGGATTCGCACATAAATTCTTGAAATCTCAGAAATGCCAACCGTGGTTTGAGCTTGCGACCTTTGTTTCCCAGGCAGCATTCTACCAAGTTGGCTAGCACTGCATTTTCCCAGTATATAATTACTTGTTCAGATATTAAACGTCCATGACTTGGTAATATTCGCGTTCATCACACAAAGCTTTTCTATACCAAGATTCGGCCTGAAGTCCTTGGCACAGAAACCACTGCGCCATTCTGTTCGACAATCATATTTTTTAAAATTTCAGTGGTAGCTGGCGTAGCATCACTGGGTGGTCCTATATCCGTAGGAGTAGGCAATTCCTTGCTACTTGTGTGCCAGTGTGTGGGAGTACCGCCTCCCAGGACCGTGTGGTACCACAAGCACAACATCATCACACATCATCCGAGGTTCACCAGGAACCATGATGATAGCCTGCTCATAAATAGTAAGTACTTGTTGTGCCAAAGTCAATCTTGACTTATCCAATAATTGGGAAAAAAAAATCATATGTATTGACCTGGCATATATTAGGTAGACTGCGTAGTAGATTTCAAGGTACTGGTTTATGACTCCCCTGCCTGGCTGGAACCCATCTATTTCCCAGGATCAAAAGTATAATACTGTTGAATTGAAGGTTTCGTAAATGACAAGTTTAATCAAAATTTGTCAACTACATATTTTGTATTCGTCGCTTAAATCGTGTTCGGACACGAAAGTTTTCAAAAATGTAGGATTGCATCAGTTTCAAAAATAATGTCTTCCACGATGATTTTAAGGATCCCAAATTCTGAGATCTTAGGGTAAGTATAAATAGGACCAATGATCCGTGATACTCTGTCGACAAACATTAAAACAAAATTTACTGCAACCAAGTTTCTTAGCGGATCCGATCAGGCAACTGCTGATGGAGAACTGCGCTGGCTGATATCTCAAAGTTTTCGCATACGTGGTCCTCCCATCGCTTCAGGTTTCGTTTACGGGGCCTTTCATCTTCAACATTCTTGTAACCACCACTTTTATTTTAATTAAATTTCTTGCAGACATCGATCAATCGTTAAGTGGAAACTACACATGCCTAGCAAAAAATCTATATGGTTCAGACTCCGTATCATATGAGGTGTCCGTGTTGCCGACTCCAGAGCCACCAAGCTTGAGGGTGACAGCGCATAAGAACGCTATACATTTACAATGGGATATGCCTAGAAAGATTGCTGGAAAGAATCAGAAAATTAGTAAGTAATAAATATAGTGTACTCTCGGCAATATATTTTGTTAAAACATTTAGATGAAACAGATCAGACGTTATGTTATGTTATCCTTGCAGTTCTTCTTCTTCTAATTTAAGGGTCAGCTGATGAAGCCTTTACCATTCATCTCTATCTAGAGCAGCCTGTTTCACCTCTTTCTACGACAAGGCTACGCACTTTTATTTTATCTGACTTATGTAGCTTATTCTGTCGGTCTTTCTATGAGAAAGACCGACAGAATACACACTTACCTTCTATCATCTCCTTCATGATGTTCTTTATGAAGGTATCATGTCATTTGAGATGGCTTATTATCTTCTCTTTTCGATTTCGTATCCTTTCCATTAACGATATTCTTTCTTGTACTATCTTTAGTACATCCTCATTATTCACCATTTTCATCCAACTGATCCATCTCATTCTCCTCTAAGAATACATTTTGTAGTTAAGATAACAAAAATGTTGATGGATATTTATAAGGTCTTTTAAAAAGTGGAGATGTCACAATCAATTGTACACTGTGATCTAAAGCAGAGTTCTATTTGATCTTCTTCTTCTGATGATTCTTCTTCTTTAGTCTGTGGCTAATCATTACGTAAGTACCAAAGATATTTTCCATATTATAGGTTACAATCTCACATGGAAAGAAGCGAATGGTTCCTGGCAAGACACCTGGTCCAGTAAAGGCACATCACTCCAAGGCGTTCAGGAGTATACTCTCCAAGGTCTAAAATGCGGTACTAAGTACTCATTGCGCATGACAGCAGCTAATACTGTTGGTGCATCACAACCTACTTATATTGATGCTACTACTTTGGGTGGGGGTAAGTTTCCGTTATCAAAGTTAAAAGTTAGACGACCTATACACAGACCTGTACCACAGTTGGTGATGACCTTGCTTTCTGTGCCAGAGTTCCGGGCTCGAATCTTTGTGCCCGAGTCATGGATGTTTACCATCAATAACTTTATTCCATCCTTTCATGTACACGCAATATTCAGCCTTAGCGTGATGATGAAATTTCTTGGCGGACTTTATAATCAGGACCAAGTTACAGCCTATTACTTCCCACTTATATTAAAAATGTGAAAGTTTGAATGGATGGATGGATGGATGGATGGATGTTTGTAACTTAATCACGCCAGAACGGCTGAACGGATCTGGATGCAATTTAGAACAGAGAAAGATTATAGTCTGGATTAGTTTTATAGAAAAAGTAGCCCATGTGCTATCATAGGCTACTTTTTATCCCGGTAAAATGTATGGTTCCCGTGGGATAGATTTGTTTAAATCTTTCATAGAGCAAAGGATAGTCATGATTTACAGAAAAGGACATAGAGGAAAAGGACTTTTTAATCGCTGGTAACACCGCGGGGCACAGCTGGTATACATATATGTTAATTTTCAGTGCCAATATCTCCAACTACAACAGAGTGGTTCTGGAGTAACGCAACCCACGTTTACGTCCAGCTCAGTGGATGGGACGACAATGGCTGTCAGATAACTCGTTTTGATGTCGACTACAGAGAGTATGGAAACAAGGCGTGGAAGAAAGCTGATAATAAAATTGTAAGATTAGATACTGTTCATATGTCAGTCAGACTCTCCCCCTTGAATAAAATGATGTACTACGTCCGACTAGATGTAAAATAATTAAGAAAATATAATCTTGATGCTATAGGCTTTGTCCTTTGGGTTTCAATACATTTGATCTTAATGTTTCTTACAAAATCAACTGTGTTTAATAAATCAAAACATCATACCTATCCACAAATTATTTGACCAAATGTGTTTGGGCCATCAGTCAAATAAGCCTTGGATATAGTTTATCAGTAGTGAATAAGGCTTTTACAGAGCTTGCAAAGTTTTCCAATTTCCTTGCGCAGTTCAGCTAATAATGAGTCCAATTTCAGTCACAACTAGACCAAACCTGGAACCATTACGTGTCTACATCAATACTGAATCAACCCAACTCCTTCGTGATAGCAGACTTGGTTCCAGCGCAGTGGTACCAAATACGTATCACCGCTGAAAACACCGCCGGCATAGCTACATCATTGTACACTTATGCTACAACGACTGTGCAAGGAGGTATGATTGAGCTTTATTTCTATAGTTTACTATTTAAGCAGATTACTCAAACAGAACGCAAATTTGAGACATGCTTAATTTGAATCCTTCATAAAAATCCAGCTACAAAAATCTAAACTGTGGAAAGTGGATGCGGAAATGACAGAAACCTAATGAAGTCGCATTTGGCTCCTTTGGTGAGCTTATATAGAGTACTAGCTACTACTACTACTACTCAAGTAATATGCTATACACACACTAGGTAGTCCCATACCTGCTCTAACGATAGCAAAGCTTATACTAGGAGTGGGCGTAGCACATTACATTGCTTTAATAGCTAAGAGGTTAAAGAGGCTACCCTCGCAACGATCTTACTTGGGCCAGTAAACTATTGACGTGAAGCCATTCCTTGCATAAGGGCTTAGTTGCTAATAAGACTCAGTATATTTAAAAATATTCAGACTTTTGCGTAATTTTCGCTCATAAACCTTGGACTACTCAAATTCATATGTTACTAATAATAGCTCCCGATTTAAGGTTATAATATTTGCACCTTTATTTGCAGAATCGATAGGACCACCATCAGAGTTTTTCGATTTAAACATGCTTGTCATCATTTGCAGTTCCATTTTATTAATGATTTGTTCGCTAACCTGCGTTTATATACTTGTTAAAAGACACAAGTAAGTGCTTAATATCTTATTTTAGACCTACTTATTACTTAGATCGTGAATATTGTTCCAAAAAACAGGCCCGTCTCTAGCTTATCTTATCTGGGCGTTAGGCAGCGGACCCAGTTCAGGCGCCCTCAGCATCCCGCTCCGTGGATGTGGTGGTGTCTGCTGCGTCTCCTTATCGCCGTGTCGCCCCATGATCCCTCAGAGCCCGGGTGTCTTGCACCCTTCGCCACACTGGGTGGAAAGAAACTGCGCTGCTAAAAAAACAAATTCTCATAACTTTCTCGATGGATTCGACAATAATATTCCTCAAATCTCAACTTTGCACCAAAGAACTTAATTAACAAAACATCAAGCACTTAACATAAATCTCTTGCCTTCCAGTCATCAACATCTAACAGAATACAGGAATTCATTAACAACGGAATGCAAGTCTGAACGAAGCAACGTGACCGCGAACACGCCCCAGAGCGTCCCTAGCGACGTTAATAACAGGGTTTATAGCACGCCCGTACATCTTACGGCTGACAGTAAACATGGTGAGAATTCACTTGGAATAACATGACTAAGTTTAAACGTCTTATTAGTTTTCGTATTTTATGTTGCCCTATCTTGTCTACATAATACGTTATTAAATATTGTATTATTTTCTTCTGCTCATAGTTTCCTCCTAAATACTTTCAAGTGCAACCTATGATTGAGTTTTCGCGATACAATAAAAAGTCAGGAGATCCAGAGATAAGTTAGAGTAACTGACTTAGCTCAAAGTTTTTGAATGTTAATGTGCGGTGAGCGGTGCATATAGCTCGGGAACAGATAGCCGTTGAAAAAAAAAGCTTCTAAAATGGTGATCATGATCTAGAAGAAGTAGTAAGGACGGTCCCCCATATATTACACCCGTCGCTGGAAGCTCAAATTTGTTTGATTATTTTACAGAATTATACGAAATAAGTCCATACGCGCAGTTCGCAATAGGATTTCGAACATTCGGACATGTTGACAACCAAGAGGTACCGAGTAGAATACATCTACCGGGTAACAGCAAATCCCGGTACGACAGTGGTAAGTGCAAAATTGCGTTCCCACCATCTTTATTCAATAAAAATGTTAATCATCTTTACCCCTTTGAAGTTAAAAATGCCCGTATAAATTAATAACCATCAAGATTTAAAAATAATAACTTTTATAGCAGAAACTTAATTTTTAACTATTATATAGATGACATCATAACATATTGTCGCCAACTTGCCTCAATTTAAAATCCCTATACGCTTATTTGTACAAGAACCTAATTTCCGTAGTAATATGCTATCCCTACGTACTTATATCCAATCTATCGTTCACTTTTAAGCGTACAACCAAAGCTCATATTTCAATGTATATTTCAGAAACTAGTTTTCAAATGAGATCAGAGTCTGAGGATAGCGATTGTGTATCGCGAACAACTACACTAAAAAGCGCACCAAAAAGTGAGTATCGATAAAATAGTCATCGATAAAGATAACGTCATTCATACATCACTTGCAGTTTTTCAGTGAATAACTTATGAAGGTATTAACATCAAAGACCATGCAAAAGGAGCTACACTACTACTGTGGTAGCTACTATCTGTTTTTCGATGTAGCATTTTTATGAAATTTCGATGAGTGATTTTGAAAACATCTTTTACACTCAAGCTTCAATAATATTTTTTTTACAGAATCGTGCAGACTACCACATCACAGGTAGCTGTAACGAGTGAAAACTTGGCTACAAATCATATTTACATGGTTGTGTTCATATCAACTGATTCAATTCTATCAACTTATGCAATTAATTAAGCTGTTACAAGGAAATGCAATTTTTGTGGAGGTTTTATATTATCGGTTCTTAAAAACCCTATCGATTTAGTTCCATCCTCTATGATTATAGCGCTATACTTGATAATTATCATTTCAACACATCGTTAGGGTCCTTTAAGTTTAACTATACGCTGTCAACTAGTAATTGAAAAAAAAAATGTAGTAAGTGAGACGCCAAATTAGATCTACTGTTTTAACAAGTACATTTAACAGAACTGTTGCATCATTTATCATAAATCATGATCAACACAACAATCACTGTTGGGCACAGGCCTCCCCTCAATGTGAGGGGGATAAGGCCATAGTCCATCACGCTGGCCCAGTGCGGGTTGCCAACTTTACACATCTTTCGAGGGGTTCTCTCAGACATGCAAGTTTCCTCGCGATGTTTTCCATCACCGTTTAGCAAGTGATAATCATGGTTGAAAATGAGATTAGCATATAAAATCCAGAAATCCCAGAGGTGCAAGCCGGGGTTTATACCTACGATCCTCGTTACCAAGGCAAGCGTTCTACCATCTCGGCTATCACTGCTGCTACTTACTTACCATACCAAATAATTATTTGAATACCTTATTTATCAAACCGAGTTTGTGGACATTTTAGTTAAATAAGTTTATGTGGGTAAAAAGTCGTTATACAATTACTACTAAGTCAATAATAATATACACTTTTTGTTTGTATTATAGGTCATTCTTAGCTCAACGCAAATATATTATACGAATTTGAACAGTTGAAAATATCAAAAAATTGTGTTTCGCCAACGTTTTTTACAAAATTAATGTATTTTCTACTCAGTATTTAAATGATAAACGTCTTTAATGTTAAGTAATTTATTGAATTCTTTTTTACTATCTTCAATTAAATTAATTTATTGGTTGAATTTAAGGTGATTTTAAGATACCAATTCGTAATTAATTATCAAAATCATCACCGCAAGGCCGTAGGCAGGGTTTGCAGTAGTTTCAAACCAAAGAAAAAAAATATTCATGTTAAATTGGAGATAGTAGAACAGAATTAGCGGTAAAAATAAATTGAAATTAATTATCTTCAAAAAGACTGATTGTTTAATGTTTATTTTGTACTTTAATGATTGTAAATCTTCGAGTTAATATAGAAATTAAATTTCGAAAATGAAATATGAATGTTAGAATATGATATTGTTGTTTTATTTAATTACTAGCTGCGCCCGGCGGTGTTACCCGCGATAAAAAGTATGAAAAATTCAAACATCTATCCCACGAAAACCATACATTTTACTGAGATAAAAAGTAGCCTATGTGCTATTCCAGACTATAATCTATCTCTGTGCCAAATTTCATCCAGATCCGTTCAGCCGTTCGGGCGTGAAAGAGTAACAAACATCCATCCAAACTTTCACATTTATAATATTAGTATAGTATAGATGTGCACCTAGTGACTACCCGAAATATCTACAATTTCCATGACCAACCTCTGAGTAACAATAGTATCAATTCGTAGGTTGAAAAGCAGAAGAACGCTTATACAACTCTTTTAAACACATCCTAAAAAATAGGACATATCATTAAAACTAACACACACCTAAATTTCAATTAATTTATTGAAATCAGGTTGTCAATCTGCAGACATTGCGCCAGAGACCAACCCATCAAAGTTGCCAAACTTATAACAAATATCTTAGCGAGCGTTCAATTATTACGTAACGAATTTGGGGGGGGGGGGTCTTCTGAAAAGTTACGATGCGTTACAGGGGCGGGAGGGGGGTTTGAACTACGCGTTACGTAACATTGTTTTAACCCTTCAGAACGGTCGCGAAGAGACTACGTTTTACTAGGGGGAGTAAAGGAAAACGTTACGGCGCGTTACATGAGGGGGAGGGGCGGTCAAAAATCTCCAAAAATAGCGTTACGTAATACTTGACCGCTGCCTTAGTGTTGCGTCATTAATGTACACACTTAAAACACATACCTACCACTATCAATAAAACAAGTTTATTAAAACCAAGGGTCGAGTCACCTTCGTCCGTAGGAGAATTAAGTACCCTCGAGATACCCTACACGTGACCCTGGGTGGTGCCAACCAGGTGACAACTCTACTGGTGGTAGGCTTCGGCCGTGGCTAGTCACCACCCACTGAACAAAGCCATGTCGCCAAGCGGCCTAGCCGTGTTCCGGCATGATGTTCGGTGTTGCCATTCATGGATGGCGGGTCGGATCAGTTGCGCTGCATGTGCCTAGTGAATGTAGCGTCTCGATCTACTGCCGCCTTCCTACCTATGCAAGTATGCTCCATCGTAGATCTCATCGTCACTCGCCATCAGGTGAGATCGAGATCAAATACTTGCCTATAATGAATATAAAAAAAAGGAACACTAGAGAGGGTTTCGCAGCCCACGTTTCAGTATACGTTCTCTTCGGGCAGTCATCCGAAAAATTGCTGAATAACTTTCTCTCGGTGAGGATGCAGAAGTTTTGTAGCAACGAAGCACCCATGTGTTGAGGCTGAGTATAACAAAATAATTAAGTAGATAAAAAAATGGGGGCAGAGGGACCCACCACTGACCATCGGTTTTTGACTTTGAAAAAAAAAAAACTTGGGTATTCAATTAGAAAACACTAGCTGTCCCGGCAAACTTCGTACCGCCACAGAATCAAATGTATCAGAAAATGAATTTATTGGTACTCTATGAAAAATTTAAACAAAGCTATCCCACGGGAACCTTACATTTTACCGGAATTAAAAGTAGCCTATGTGCCATTCCAGAATATAATCTATCTCTGTGCCAAATTTCATCCAGATCCGTTCAGCCGTTCTGGCGGGAAAGAGTAACAAACATCCATGCATCCATCCAAACTTTCACATTTATAATATTAGTGGCATAAAAATGCATCTACATCGTTGTCAAGTTGATAATTTTAGTTAGTATGGAAGTCAACAGATATGACTTTGAGATTCTAAAATTCCAAAATAACAAATACATTGAATCCCCAATCCAACCCCTGGTAGATGGGAAACCTGTTGTAAATGTGGGGTGTATAAAACCTATCTTTTAACATGAGCCCGTTGTAAATTAGGTCATCGATTTAAAGCAGGCTGGGGATCCAATTTTACACTCTAGCGCTTCTGCCCTGGCGGGAATGGAAAGAATCTCGTATTGAACGCAACTTTTTTTTATGTAGTAGTTTTTTATGTTGGTCATTCTGTCTGACGTTGTTGGATGTTGGAATCTTGTTTTTAGAATCAGAATATTTTTTATACAGTACTTATCAATCGTCAAAATAGTTACCGAATGCTAAGCTACAACTTAACCACCCGTTCAGAATGCCATTCCTATGGAGAAAAACGGGCAAAAGAACGGGCAAAAGACTCCATGGTTGCTCTTTTAAAAAGATCTCATACATTTTTGAGCAGCACATTGTTATGGGTATGTGAGAACAATGTAGGAACGGCTAGGCAGACTTAGCAGCTGTTCAAAATAAAAGTACTAACTCTAAGTATATCAGTACAAGCTAATGGCTACATGGTTCCCACATTTAAAAATTACTTTTGTAAATGAAAATAAGAAGGAAGCGGAGAAAAATAAAATCTAAATAGCCTGTAGTAGGTAGGTAGTATCATTATTTACCTATTTTTTTTATATGCAAAGCCTATGACCTCAGTTCAAAACAACCTTTCAACTTGCACTTTTTCAGCACATTTAATAATATTATGAAAAGCTAGAAGTCCGAAGTAAATTTTTATAAAAAAAATATAACAAAATGTAAATTGCAATTTTTGGTTAGCGAATAAAAAAAAAGGCTTAATGTAATTCTGACTTTACCATAATGATCGGCCACAGTGGTGCAGGTTGAAAGGTTCGTAGCTATCCTCCTTTCTGAATCAGCCTATAAAACGGTTATAGCTGGTAGCCATAGCAGATGCTATAGCCACCATAACTATGGTATTAGGACAAAACTATGCAGCAAGCAATATCAACAATAGCATACCGCAGTAAATTATTGTGGCAGCAATCGCAAACCAATTGTTCCACTTCGAACACGAACACTTTCAACGCCACCGCGACAACTTGCGAACTACAATAATATAAAGTTGAACCAGGAATTTGTGGGGAGCGCTGGAATAGAGAGATACCATTTGTTTCATATCTCGAATGTAAAAACAGCAGATTTATGGTTTGTATGATGATAATAACAAATATCGCCAGACGAACACACTAACTATACAGTCCCATACTAAGCAACGCTTGTATTATAGGTACCGTACAATGGGCTGAGGGCGCACTCATTATATAATACTTATATTGGTTTTAAACATCCCTGACTCGGATATAAACATTCGTGCTCATCACACAAAGATTGTCCCTACCAGGTTTCGAAGCCGGGATCCTCGGCTCAGAAAGCAGGGTCACTACCAACTGTGCTAATCAAGAGTCAGGAGAATTTGTGGACCACCAGGGAACTCCGAACAAATATACTTCCAAACTTCAGCCGTGGTTCATTAATTACCAGTTAAACTATGCTCAAACTCAAAAGATAGTCATTTAAGCTAGCAATCTTGCAAGTATTTAAGTAATATGCAATAGAAACTGAACCTTCAATCAACATAATATATGAAACAAAGTCGCGTTAGTTACACCATTCATAACTGAAGAACGGGTTGGTCGATTTGTATGATTTTTAACTTATAGAATTTGTCGCCGCCCCTAATAGCAGGATAATAATGTATACAGTGCACTAACAGAATAATTATAAAGATAAATAATTTTCTAATACATTTGATTCCGAGGCGGTACGAAGTATACAGCTAGCTTAATTCTAAATACATTTAGATTTTTTATATTTACGCGAATACTACACATTGTAATAAAACTATTTAAGGTGGAAGCTCAGGGTCAGGGCGCGAAATTCAAAATGCCAATGGATTTTATTTTTTTACGAAAGATTTGGACATCTTTACGATGTAATTTAGTGTTTTGCGATATTAACATTCTGCACTGGATGTCTCGATGTATACTAAATTACATCGTAAAGATGTCCAATTTTTTCGTAAAAAAAATAAAAACCATTGACATTTTGAATTTCGCGCCCTGACCCTGAGCTTCCCCCTTAAACGGATATTACCGCGCACCATTGCAAGACCTCAAAAGACTGAGCACTTTCTACATAGATCGGACTACTACGAGGGCAACTAAATATGAGGGTACCCCAGTTCAAACTATGACACTAGGACGTCGAACACCACAGTCCTCCCGTGACCATGGTTGCTGTAAAGCAGCCGAAACGTTTGGAACGTAAAAACATAAAACAAGCGCGATAAAATCCGTTAAAATTGTTTTTTCAATCTAAATATATTGTTCGACTTTCGTTCTAGTTTATGACCTTATAGTAGACCTCCCCAATTCCGTTCGGTTTGTCGGCCAAACAAATAATTAATCTACAGAGGCTTTAATTGCTTGTTTGAGTTTAGTCTTGTTCTAGGACGGTTTTAGTTGATGTTCAGCCTCTGAGATCACTCAAAGATCATTAGGAGTTTGTACATAGCATGTAAGTTCGGCCACGAAGTTTTGCCTACTCAATAAAAAATCTACTAAGGTTCATATTTGATACGTTCTACGTTCAAATAAATAACAGACGACAAAATTAGACCTTGCGATTCTACGATGTGCAAATGATATTCAACCTTAAAGTGATAAAACTTGCGAGGAATATGAAATTTGAGGAATAATCCATATTGCGTGCGAGGAGTGTCTAGTTCGCATGTTGTACATTTCGGAGAACGCCCAAATAGCGGGCTGTCCTGATCACATCGTATCCAAAATTCAAAATAATGTTTAGTGCCTATTTAAAGACAGCAAAGTTATACTGGTATATTCCGATGTATACCATTTAAAATACACAACTATAATATCTTAACGGTCCTGTATTCAAGATGGCTTTGATTTGGCACATGTATTTTTCTAACCTTAATATTTCAAGTGATGTTCAAATAAGACTAATTATTTGAAAAATTAACAATTATGGGTGAGTGTGCTCTGATTTGTTGGTGTGTGGTAAATAAACGATGATGTTTCAAATCTTTCTTAAATCAATTAAGTATCTTACATCCAAATCATTTCTTTTTCAATTTACGAAGCTACATTCTGAATTTATTAAATTATTCTATTAATGTACGGGGATTGGCATCCAAGAAAGCACAGGGGCTGAATGCGTTGATTTAAAAAAAAAAATAACATCTACAGCTCAGAAACCAATTTCTTCTTTTTTTTTCATGTTTGATTTCCTTGAAATTTGTCCATTTAAATTACGCCTCATGTTGGAGCAGATAAAAAGTTTATTTAACTTAAAAATGTTGTCTACATTATGTCTGCGTCATTAAGTATGTTTCTCCAAAAAATCTGGCATAATGTAATTGTAATAAATAGACACACTTGTGATCTTATAAGTCTTCAGCAGATTTTCCTCGTCTAAATACAGAATCAGTTGAAAATCTGATAAATGTATATTTGCATTAGCTGCGCCCCGCGGTGTTACCGGCGATTAAAAATTATGTCCTTTTTACCGGGATAAAAAGTAGCCTATGTGCTATTCCAGACTATAATCTATCTCTGTTTCAAATTTTATCCAGATCTGTTGAGCCGTTCTGGCGTGATTGAGTAACAAACATCCATCCATCCAAACTTTCACATTTATAATATTAGTCTGATTGTATTGAACAGGTTGCTACAGCATAATATATCTTATTCAAGTTAATATAGTGAATATTATTTGTACACAAGGATTGAATTGTTCTTGCGAAGAACCATGCTACAACCGTAGATCCTGGTCTAACCTCAGAACGAAGCTTCGAACTTCAGCCAGTAACAGAAGACTGAGAAGTAGGTGCAGATGTATCAGAAGACCAAAGTGCTTGATGATAAGGAGACGTGTTGAAGAAATGGTAAGCTAATTTCTATTTGACTCTTTTGTCTATTTCTTTTAGACTCTCTTGTCTTTTTATATAAACCTCTCATTACTATTTCTATTAGACTCTCTTTTCTATTTCTATTAGACTCTCTTGTATGTTGTTATTAGACTCTAAGCTAAAGATACTCTAAGACGCCCGATATCTAGTACCTTGTGACAAAGACTCTCCTCGAAGATGACCTGGCTAGAAATACTAATAAAACTTGTATTGCTCTTAGATAATTCAACATTTTTTTTTTTATTACAATATAGTCAAGTATTTGATCTCGATCTCACCTATTAGTAAGTGACGATGAGATCTACGATGTAGTATTCTTGCCTAGAAGGTACCTGTTCACTCTCGACTTGAAAATGTATTTATTCTTACTTGAAAATTTGGTTTCTTTCAGAAATGCACGTGTACCCCTCACAGATGCTGCTCCGAAACTGGCTCTCCCAAAAACTTGGAACAATCCCCGCGCGTCAAGAATTTATGCCGCTTCACTGTCGACGCTTATTTTACTTGAATTAAACATATTATTGCTTTGGAAGAAGCTATTTTCATTCCCTTGTGGTGTATTTTTCACTCCCAGGCTTCGTGAGAATTACATAGGTAATTAACTGTATCAATGATTTATAATATCGCCAGACGAAAACACCAACTATATGGTCCCACAGTAAGCAACGCTTGTATTATGGGTAACGTGCTGTGAACTGGAGACGAACCCAGTATATAATACTTATATAGATATTAAACAACTCATCACACAAAGTTTGTCCCCTACCAAGTCGAATCCGGGAGCCTCGACACAGAAGGCAGGTTCACTAACAAAAGAGGTAATCAAAACGTAAAAAAAAAATTATAGAAACCAAAATTTGGTTAATGCTGGTGGTGTGCTCACCACCAAGTGCAAGGTTTTTGTACCCTGTAGTGAAGGCTGAATACCCGCCCAAGGGAAACCCGAAAACAGCCTACCTGTGAGTACACAAACTCATACTCAACGTGGATTAAAGATATTTATGGAATATCTTACTACGTTGCGTTCCAGAAAAAAATAGTTAAAAATAAGTTCTAATAAGAAATCAATATATAACTTTATTCTGCAGTTCTGCAAAAAATGGTTTAAAAGCAAGCAGGTGCCTATCCAATTAATTTCAGGATCAGTGCTCAAACACAGAAAGAACCCTGGTAGTCCTTACTCTTCTTATATAGTGTCACATTATCTGGTTAACACATCCAATACCTTAACTTTTCAGACAGCTTTATTTAAATGGTGAACCTACCCACATCACCAGTAATTTCATTTCAAATAAATTCTATATAGTTCGTATCCCTCAGCCGAGATTAATTTATATTCCTTCGCAAGTAAACCGCGAAATTATATTTGAGAAAGGCTTAAACAAATAAATTATGGAAGATTACCCCCGCTCGTGAGGTATAATTAAAATTAATTAAATCTCAAATATTATTCGTGTCGGCGCCATTTTGTGTTAGAAGAGTTTAGTTGTTTTTTTAAATATTGATTTCTTAAATTTACGCGAATATTACACTGAATAAAACTAATTTTACGGATTTTATTGCGTTTATTATACTTTTTTACGTTCCTGACGTTTCAGCTGGTTTACAGCAACCATGGGCACGGGAGGACTGAGGTGGTTGACGTCCTAGTGTCATAGTTTGAGACGGGTACCCTCATATTTAACGTAAAAAAGTATAATGAACGCGATAATTTTATTCAATGATTTTTTTATGTTAAAAAAATTACTTGTCTTTTCAAAAAGTTCAATAGTTTCCAGAAGCCTGCTGAGTTTTGAGTTTAGCGACCTGATAAGCTCAGATAGTAGAGACTCTGCGTTCTACGCCGAGAGGTCCTGGGTCCGAATCCTGGTAGAGACAAACTTTGTGTGATGAGCATCATTCGATTTTTGAATGAATATTTTCCTCAAGCAGAAATTGAACCTCTTGTTGGTTTGATTTAAGTAATTATATTGCTTAATAATTAATATACAGGAATGTGTGCTAACTATACTGTTATCTCCTCAGGCGCGTCTCCTCACATCGATTGATTATGTGATCAGCTCAGTAGGTAGTGAGTAGTGACCCTAGTTCTATGGTATAAAGGGACTTTGGGTGATAAGCACTAATGTTTGTACCCGAGTCATGGATGTTTAATATCTATATAAATCCCACTAATATTCTGAATGTGAAAGTTTGGATGGATGGATGTTTGTTATTCTTTCACGCCAGAACGGCAGAACGGATCTGGATAGATTATAGTCTGGAATAGCACAAAGGCTACTTTTGATCCCGGTAAAATGTATGGTTCCCGTGGGATAGATTTGTTATTTTTTTTCATAGAGTACCAATAAATTCATTTTCTCATACATTTGATTCTTAGGCGGTACGAAATTCGCCGGGACAGCCAGTATGTAAGTAAGTATATAATGAGTTCGCCCCCAGTCCATTGCATTAGTGTGAGGCCATATAGTTAGTGTCTTCGTCTGGCGTATAAAATAAGGTAGTAGGGCAATAGCGTCCATTGCAACCTCCCCCCCCCCCCTGTATCCGCGCCTTGACCTCCATTATTTCGCAACTAACAAACAGTAAATTAGTTACAACAGTTCAAGAAGTTTATGTTGATCTTAGTTCATCGTTAGTTTTCTCATTAGGAACAAGATGATCAAGGGCTCCGAAGAGTTATCAAAGTTCACGTTGTGTGCGAGCGAGATGGAATATGTTGAGTTGTGTTCACACTGTCCTGCGCAGATAAGACCATGGTATAATAATATTCTATGCCTGGTATTCTCTTCCCGTGACAGCGCGGTCACGTGGTTGGCCCAAGAATACGTCATCAGCCATCACTATGTACATACCTTTATACAACTATCGTACTGAGCGACCCAACTTAGATTAGTTGGTGTGTTTGCTTCCTTCCACGGTAATTACTTGCGTAACGTGACTGTTGATAGTTAGTTAACCGACGGTTCAAGACATTTAATATACTTTTCTTACTTATATGTACGCGAATACTACACATTGATATTAAACTAATCTTAAGGATTTTATCGCTTTTTATTTTATGTGACCTCCCATAACCATGGTTGCTGTAAAGTAGCCGAAACGTCTGGAACGTGTAAACATAACATAAAACGCTATAGAATCCTTACAATTCGCTTCATTTCAATTAATATACTTTGCTATGTTGGATATGTTAAGTGTTGGGCTTATATTTATTATTGCATTAAGAAATTAAATGCGATGACATAAAATATAAGAATTGGGTATTGATTTCCTATATTTACGCGAACACTACACATTGAAATAAAACTACAGAATCGTTCGGATTTTATCGCGTTTATTTTACGTTCCCGACGTTTCGGCTGCTTTACAGCAACCATGGTCACTGGAGGACCAATGTGTTAGGCATCCTAGTGTCATAGTTTGTACTGGGGTACCCTCATATTTAGTTGTTGCTTGTATAATATTAGTGGGTAGTAAATAATGTCTCAAAACTTTCTTAAGAATGTGTTTCTTAAAGGACGTCTCCGCAAGGTCTTGGATATTACTTCAATTACGCGTGGTAATATTTAAAACCTCGCGCGAGCCACATTAGAGCTTGGAACGAGTAATTAAATTAATTTGCATAAAGCCATAATAAAGGGAATTTATTTCACGAGATGTCTTCTTTAACACATTGTGTAGTTATTTTATGTGTGAAATTAACATTCTCTTTTAAAGTTAGTTTATTATAGTGGTACTATAAAATTACGTAGTTTTATAATTCTAATAATTTTGTATAAGACCAGCAAATGGTAAGCAATGCTACAATATTGATTTCTTACATTTACGCGAATACAACACATTGAGTACTATCTGACGTTAGAGTAAGTACTAAAACGTCTATAAATTCGGGGGAAAGACTATTTAGAGATATTATATTACACCAGCTGCGCCCCGCGGTGTTACCCGCGATTAAAAAGTATGAAAAATTAAGCAAATCTATCCCACAAGAAACATACATTTTACCGGGATAAATCGTAGCCTATGTGCTATTCCAAACTATAAGCTATCTCTGTGCCAAATTTCATCCGGATCCGTTCAGCAGTTCTGGCGTGATTGAGTAACAAACATCCATCCATCCATCCAAACTTTCACATTTATAATATTTGTGGGATTAGTGGGATTTCAAGCCCAAAATGACGTCATTTTGATGCAATAACAGTGTCAGACGTTTTACCGAAACATCTCAAGTTTAAATCAAAAAATTATGTTTTTGAATAAAAGGTGAATATATGATATGTAAGCAGTGATAGCCAAGTTGGTAGAACGCTTGCCTCGGTAACGAGGATCGCAGGTTCAAACCCTGGCTCGCCCCTCTGGGATTTTTCAAGTGCGAATCTCATTTTCAACCATGATTATCACTTGCTAAAACGGTGAAGGAAAACATCTTGAGGAAACCTGCATGTGTGAGAGAACCCCGCGAAAGATGTGTGAAGTCCGCCAATCCGCACTGGTCCAGCGTGGTAGACTATGGCCTAATCCCCCCTCGCATTGAGGGGAGACCCGTGCCCAGCAGTGGGACATTAAAAAAAAAAGGGCTGGAATTATCTGTACATATAAATAAAATTGGAGTGTCTGTTTGTAATATTAAAATAACCGCTTTTTACCAAGTGCATTTGGATGTATACACGTTACCTATACCGAAACAACATTTTTTACAATTTTTGTCTGTCTGTCTGTCTGTCTGTCTGTCCGTCTGTCTGTCTGTCTGTCTGTCTGTCTGTTTGTTCCGGGTAATCTCTGAAATGGCTGGACCGATTTTGACGGGAATTTCACTGGCAGATAGCTGATGTAACAAGGAGTAACATAGGCTACTTTTATTTTAGAAAAAAAAAATTGGATGTCTCGAAAAAAAATTAAAATCAATGGTGCAGCGCTGCGCCTGATTAAAGTTTGATAGCAACAATCTGCAATGCGTCCCGCGGGATCAGAACGCGAGCAGGCTGTTGCCAACGGCTGAGTCTTTGTTAAATACCACGCGGACGAAGTCGCGGGCAACAGCTAGTATATTATATATGAAATGTAACAAATGAACTTTGTCCGTTTAGGTTTATTAGCTGCAGATGAATAACATTTTGGAAAATGTATATCCGACCTTATTACAATGTGCTACCGTCCAATGTACTATCGTCGACTTACGTCCTAACATGAATAATGTGTTTCGTATGTGCATCACAGCTAGATCTTTTGTGCGCGAACACAATGCCCATCAGATGCAAACTTTTTAGTCTGTTTCATATGAAAACAACTCTATTGTATGTTTTCAGCTTTATTTTTTAAATATATTTTTTTGTTCCATAAAAAAAAATGGTGGAGTGGATTTTATATACCACTAGCTGCGCCCCGCGGTGTTACCCGCGATTAAAGAGTATGCCCCTATGTTATTTTCTGACCCCTAAGGGAGAGTTCAAGTATTTTTGGAGATTTTTGACCCCACCTCCCCCCATGTAACGCGCCGCAACATTTTTCTTAACGAAACGTTTCAAAAGACCCCCCTCCCCCCTCCCCCCATATTCGTTACGTAATACTTGAACGCCCCCTAAACTACCACTACCTATGCAAAAATCATGTCGATCCTTTGCTCTATGAAAAATTAAAACATCTATCCCACGGGAACCATACATTGTACCGGGATAAAAAGCCTATGTGCTATTCCAGACTATAATCTATCTCTGTGCCAAATTTCATCCAGATCCGTTCAGCCGTTCTAGCGTGAAAGAGTAACAAACATCCATCCATCTACCCATCCATCCATTCTTTCACATTTATAATATTAGTATAGATGTAAATGTTTTTGTAGGAGTTTATTATGAGTGTACAAATTATTATAATATGGTGTAGTCCCTTTTAAGTACAATGGGCACTATGGCGCACGATATAGAGTCAAAAATGCGAAGTTTTTAGAGCTGAAACTTCCTCTGACTAAGACTGTTTTAGGTATTTTTAGCGATAAAAATATTATCAAAATACCATACAATTACTTTTTATTATTACTCATAATAATAGCTACAACTTTTAAATAAGTTGCAGGGGCACACCGCTCTAACTGAATAAAAACTAAAACAAAACTAGAGAAATAGGGTCATATGTTAATATCTAGGGTGGAGATCGAACCCGGCACAAGAGGTACCAGGTTCGACCACAAAAACTATGTTATTAATACTTAATTATACCTCTGCATAATCTTCTCTGGTTCTCTAATTACATTGTGAGATAATTATGTTTTGAAATAATTAGTCCACGAATTTCATTCCATTTCACATGTAATTTTTTTTGGGGTCGAGTCACCTTCGTCCGTAGGAGAATTAAGTACCCTCGAGATACCCTACACGTAACCCTGGGTGGTGCCAACCAGGTGACAACTCTACTGGTGGTAGGCTTCGGCCGTGGCTAGTCACCACCCACTGAACAAAGCCATGTCGCCAAGCGGCCTAGCCGTGTTCCGGCATGATGTTCGGTGCTGCCATTCATGGATGGCGGGTCAGATCAGTTGCGCTGCATGTGCCTAGTGAATGTAGCGTCTCGATCTACTGCCGCCTTCCTACCTAGGCAAGTATGCTCCATCGTAGATCTCATCGTCACTTACCATCAGGTGAGATCGAGATCAAATACTTGCCTATAAAGTAATAAAAAAAAAAAATAAAAAAAAATAATTATACAACATTACATTTTATTAAGGTATGTAATCACGGCGCATGTTCGTTTGGACTGCCGAATGACGTCATTATTATACTTTATACAGGGTACGGTTACACCAAAATTAACCCATTTATTCACTAGCTAGTCGAGAGTGAACAGGTACCTTCTAGGCAAGTATGCGCCATAGTAGATCTCATCGTCACTTACCATCAGGTGAGATCGAGATCAAATACTTGTCTAGGTATAATGTAATCATAATAAAAAACTAGGCAACAGTAAAATTGTTTTATGCTTTTGGAATGTTGAGCTAATGTGTTACCATGGGAAGAGTTCCGAGTTCATAGGAACAGCCTTCGTGAAGTGTTATGGTGGTGGGCAATTATTGTTGCCATTCCATGAGCCACCAAGGAGGGATGTAGAAGACTGATACTTACGGAGTATACAGGGTTATTCAGAAAGAGAACACTAAGCGTCGAATCTACGCTCCATGAGCGCATTCAAGAATGTGAAGTCAGAATTTCGAAGCGTATATAAAAAAAAATCTTCGCTACCAAAGTGGTCATATATTTTTTTTTAATTGACGTATCAAAGTTGTGACATAACATAATAATTATAAATTTAATGCGCTAAAGAAGCCCAGGTGTAGAGCAGTAACATTAGAACAGAATAATAAACTAGGATGCAAGCACGAGCGAGCTGTTCAAAGGGCGACCGCTGACTGACCGAGGCCACGCCCACAGTGATGACGTCAGGACTTAATTGAACATCACAGTGCACAGTTATTATATATTATTATACTCTATAGTGGTATTAGTTTGACCTCGCAGCATATAAGGAATCCCAACAAACATCTTATGCATATATTCAAAAGCAATCTCACCGTCCCCTCGAGGGAACATTTAAAACTAAAATCAAGTACATTAAGCATAGTACAGTACTATCTCTGCTATCTTCAAAGAGAACTCAAACTGACTGGAACGACCAACTTACACTAGCGTTCAACACAATCAAATTAAACCTTGCTAGCTTGGTAATAAGAGTGCAAGAGATAGCATAAACAACTTTGCCACTTATCTTAAAACACTCGCGAATGCAAATAAGCCGCAATCTGGGATGCATTCAAGAAAAACTTTGCAAAGATTTTTGGGTTAAAGACTGTCTGAGCCCGTTTTAATATGGAATTAATCCCACTAATATTATAAATGTGAAGGTTTGGATGGATGGATGAATGGATCACGTTATATTCTGTTTTTTTACGTTATGACGTATGAGGGTACCCCGGTTCAAACTATGACACTAGGACGTCAACCACCTCAGTCCTCCCATGACCGTGGTTGCTGTAAAGCAGCCGAAACGTCGGGAACGTAAAAAACATAACATAACGCGAGAAAATTCGTAAATCTAGTTTTATTTCAAAACTCCAAACAGTTTCATCCACCGCAAATGTTTGTCCAATATACCGTAACATTAATCGTTAATCCCCCAACCGGCTTAAAGTTTGCCCAACACAACCGAACCGCCAGCTGTTTGAACCCTCACAATCAGAATAGGTAATACCGTTATCTGTATTTAGATCTCGATTCCCTTTGATTTCGTCTGATCGTAGTTGTAGTGCTGAGACCTATTCAACTGGATTTTAAATTGGACTTTATTGAGTGCAGAAAGTCAAAGTCAAAGTCAAATCGTTTATTTCGTATAGGCCTACGGGGCCACTGACAAATTGAAATTAACTTAAATTGTGTTGTTGTGTGCAAATTGTCATTAAATTAGAATCCTTTATTGGAACAGTTAGAACAAAATAAAAAGCGATAGTCATATTGGTAGAACGCTTGCCTCTGTCACGAGGATCGCTGGTTCAAACCCCGGCTCGCACCTCTGGGATTTCTGGATTTTATTTGCGATCTCATTTTCAACCACGATTGATTATTCAGTTGTTAAACGGTGAAATAAAACATCGCGAGGAAACCTGCATGTCTGAAAGAACCCCTCGAAATACGTGTGAAGTCCGCCAACCCGCACTGGGCCAGTGTGGATCTCTTCATTTCTGATTCTATCGCGTAGTGAAACCCCGAGCATAGCTCTCTCCGTTGCACGTTGAGCGACCTTGAGCCTTCTCATGAGGCCCATAGTAAGCGACCACGCCTCGGTACCATATGTCAACACACCATCACTCTATGACTATTGGAGATAGAGCAGTACCTAGAGCAAAACTGAGAATTGCGACGGGCGAGCCGTGGGAAAAAGCTATTTAATTATAATATTAGTTTACAATGATCATTTACATGTGTGACCTAGCATACAAATAAAGGTTCCAACATTTGTCAAATCTGATTCAACATCACATACGTACATAGGAAGATAAGCATGTAATTACATAGAATCTGTTCAAAGTCAAAACTCAAACTGTGTCTGGGATCGCAGGTAGAATATATTAATGTGGAGACACTGGAAACGCGTCACTAAGTCCTGAATGTAAGAATCATAGACTTTGCTGATACGGTAGACGAAGAATAAAAAATGTTAATTAAAACTCGCTTTATTGATTTCTTATATTTCAGCGAATGCTACACATTGTATACTATTTGTATGACAAGCTATGACACTAGGATGTCACCCAACTCTTCTTCTTCTTTCATTATGAAATGAGATGCGATGAAATAAAATGGATATAAATATGGCCTCACCCGCAACTTAGCGGGTATTTTGCCAATGTCAAGTAATGAATAACAATTAAAATTCAATAAATACACATTATAAATAAAATAATGGATGTGACATGAAGAAATGAAAATGGCGTGTCTCGTCAACCAACTCAGTCCTCCCGTGACCATGGCTGCTGTTAAACAGCCGAAACGTCGCGAACGTAATAATGTTACCCGCGATTAAAAAGTATGTCTATCCTACGGGAACCATACATTTTACCGGGATAAAAAGTAGCCTATGTGCTATTCTAGACTCTATCTATCTCTGTGCCAAATATCATCCAGATCCGTTCAGCCGTTCTGGCGTGATTGAGTAACAAACATCCATCCATCCATCCAATCTTTCACATTTATAATATTATTATATTATATAGTGGGATTTTGACACTAAATAGATAGCCGAGCTGGTCGCGCTTCCTAAATGAAATCCCAAAATTACCGACTCCAACGTTTCCTAGCTCCCAAACCCTCGCCCTCCTACCATATTGCGGGCTTAATCTGCATGTCGTTACGAGCCGTGTCTCGCCTCATCCATAATTCACATAATGAGGACAAGCCGAGCACCATGGAGACGAAGTAACTTATACAACATGCAAGTGCGAATTTATCATGTTGCCAGAGATATTCATGATATGCAAGACTTGCAGAGCAGTGATAGCCAAGTTGGTAGAAGGCTTGCCTCGGTAACGAGGATCGCAGGTTCAAACCATGGCTTGCACCTCTGGGATTTCTGGATTTCATATGCGAATCTCATTTTCACTTGCTAAACGGTGACGGAAAATATCGCGAGGAAACCTGCATGTCTGAGAGAGTCTATCGAAAGATGTGTGAAGTCCGCCAACCTGCACTGGGCCAGCGTGGTGGACTATGACCTAATCCCGCTCGCATTAAGGGGAGGCCGGTGCTCAAACAGTGGGATATTAAAAATGGGTGTTATCATTATTAAGACTTGCATGCAACACCTTTTTACGATGGGGCGTAAGTTATTGCCAAAAACACATATAGGATTAATATTTTTAGCTTCTTAAGCCTTTTGTAACCTACCCACAAATCCAGTAACTAATATTATTAAATCACCATTTTAAGACCTCAAGACACTGTGAGCACTTTCTGTGTAGATCGGACCGCAAGCAACAACTACATATGAGTGTACCCCAGCTCCAACCATGACACTAGGACGTCTAACACCTCAGTCCCCCCATGGCCATGGTTGCTGTAATTTTATTAGTATTAGTTTGTCAGATCCTTTTATGATTATTATACTTTGATTCACAGACTCCTATTTTCATTACGCTACCACGCGGCACGCTACCACTCACCAAAGGCCACCCGGACACGCTAAAATATAATTTATATGGTCATTATAGCATCTATGATCATAAGTATTAAGGCTACATATTATAAGTTGATTATTTACAAAGGGTCTTTACAAAGTTTTTCATTTTTCCAAGCTTTAGAGCGCCCTTGAGTGTGATTGAAAACGTTCATGTTGAAGTCATTACACGGTCTGTTGATTTCACTTGTATAAATAATTGTTTTTGTTTTGTTTTACTTGTTTAGTGAACATACTTATGGCAGGGACATATAAAGGATCTTTTTAACTGCCTCTTCATACTTATGATCACCATCAACATTGCTTTTCTCTTTTCCTACGCTAGTATCAGAATCAGAATATTTTTTTTACTCCTGTAACCTCTGGTTTTCCCAGACTATTTTTCTCATAGAGCACTTTTCAAATTTAGGTGGCTCCGATAGACCCCTGCGGCTACGTTTCTACCATATTCCCAAAACTCGACAAAAAATTTGAAGATTAGATCTAACTATGGAAATAACGAAAACCCCCGTCGAGTATCCCGTGGACCACTGGGGGTCCATCTGGACTACTTTGGGAATTCATGGTGTAAACCATTAAGAACAGTACTTAGGAATCGTCAAAACAATACAAAATGCTAAGCTACAACTTTACCACCCGTTTCTATAGTGAAGATCGGGCAAGAAACTCCACTATTGCTCTTATTAAAAAAATCTTTTAAGTTTTTGAGCAGTACATTGTTATAGGTGTGTGAGAACAATGTAAGAACGGCTATATCGTGAGTATACTTGCTTTTGGATTATAATCCAGTATCCTCTCCAGCGTTTGATCGATAACAAGTAGAGGCCCTTTTAGAGAATGTTAATTTATTATTATTTTTAACTAGACTTATATTAGTCAACTCATTTCATTTCTGTATTCCTTTGCAAATAGGAGGAGACAAATCAAAGGCGTTTGTATTGCGGCGGGGATGCATACATTATTAAGCAGAACTCTGATAAACCGAACAATTCGTATAATACCGCCAATCCATATTTGGGACTCTAAAATTACGTTATTAAATATATAGACCTTAACTTCTTTGTTATAAAGACCGCTTCCATTTGATTCGAGTTTACAAACTGTAAATTTAAATTTGTCTCCTTCATTTGCGCTCAAAGTTACACTGCTATCAGAAAACTATTTACTTAATTCTTATGTCTCAGCAATAAAGTCTAAATTCGAATGGGGAGCTTTGTTTAAAATAGCAAAGAGTATACTCCAATGAGTATTTCGTCAAGTTTGCTTAAAATGTTGATATTTCAAATTCCAAGTTGTTAATGGGGCAAGTGTTTGTACTCTAAAGATTGTTAGCATTTGTCGAGTTTAACTTTGTTGAATCCGCGTGATATAATTTCAAACTGAGTTTTCGTTGATTCTGATCGCTTTATTAAGGGAAAATAATTCTGATTTCGGTTTAATCTTAATTGATGGCCTGATTGGCGCAGTTGGTAGTGAACCTAGTTTCTGTGCCGAGGGTCCTGGACTCGAATCCTGGTATGGAAAAACTGCGTGTTGAGCACGAATGTTTGTACCCAAGTCATGGATGTTTAATATATATAAGTATTATATACTAGGTTCACCCTCGGTCCATTGTACGGTACCCATAATACAAGCGTTGCTTAGTGTGGGACCGTATAGGTGGTGTTTTTGTCCGGCGAGATCATTTTAATTTAAAATCTTAAATCAATATTTCAAGGCACGGATTTTGTATTTTACCGTCTCTATTTCTCTCCACAGCATACATTTCTTTTACTAGTTTCCTTTTTATACCTTTTTCCTATTGCGTTAATTGATGAAAATTACTGATCCTTCATCTAACTCTCTATCATCTTCGTAATAACTCTACCCTTTTAACTCTATTTCCATCGTTATCTTTTTCATGAATGTGCTGTGTCGTTAATGGCTCATCATTTTTCCCATTCCATTAATTCACACACATGTTTTTTATTAGATTATACGAGTTCTCTAAACTGTAGTATCAGTATGTAATTTTGATATTAGCCTTAAAGTTGATCTAATATGAGATAGTTTACGACTGTACCTTTACTGGAATACAAGTTTAATTGAGTCGTAGGACGTAATGTTAAGGTAAGAACTTTCATGACAATATTACTCAATTTGGTACAGGAAATGCTTCCAAGAGACGACGGGATAGATGCTCGCTCACGAACGCATTATAAATTATGAGTCTTGCATTCGCAAGACCAAGGCTGCAAGACCAAGACCGATAATAGGCAACATTAATGTTTAAAGAAATTGGACCGCTAAAGTAAAAGCTTCAAACGGAATAACGAAATGGACTTATTTAAAATGAGAACACGGCTCCTGGCGTGACACACTGATGCCAAAAAGGTCCAAGAAATCAATCTTATTTTCCAAGTTGCAACATTTTTCTTGAGCATATTGTGGACGAGATGCATCGTATTTTTTCTTTACAATATGCCATCACCAGTAATGAGGTATTTAGCCAGTGTCATGTGAGAATAACTGATGCGCTCGAGTGCGCTGATCAATCGCACGCGTCGGGTATTGCGTGGAGCGTTGTGTTGTGATCGCGATGTTTACGACACATTGCGCGCTCAAAAATTACAACATTTGTAACGTATTACTTTCGTCATAAATGAATTATATAATTGTATTATAGGCATAAATATTTATAATATGATATGAGATTAAATATACGCCGTCATTTATACTAATATTATAAATTTGAAAGTTAGGATGGATGGATGGATGTTTGTTACTCTTCCACGCCAGAACGGCTGAACGGATCTGGATGAAATTTGGAGCAGATATAGATTATAGTCTGGAATTTCATTCATTAGTCATTGGCTACTTTTTATCCCGGTCAAACGTTTGGTTCCCGTAGGATATATTTGTTTTAATTTTGCATAGAGCAAACGATCGACATGATTTTTTGCATAGGTAGTGGTAGTTTAGGGGCCAGAAATGGCATAGGCTAATGTTTAACCCGAAAAAATGCACGGTGCCTATGGGATAGCATACAGGAACCGTGTTTTTTAAACTTAACTTTTTAATCGCCGGTGACACCGCGCGGCGCAGCTAGTAATTCCATATTTGAAAGATTCGAACTATGCAGCAATATACCAAAACAATGCCAAGCGTTTTTCAAACTCCTCCCCCGTATGTCACAAGCAATTCAATGAAACTAGGGCGTTTTTGTCCGCACTCAGTTTTGAGATCACAGCAGTGTTTTTTTTTTAACTAGCTTTGAAAAAGCCCCGTCTGTGCTTTGAAATACCCCTTCTGCTTCCCCCTGTGCCCCCGTATTTGAATTCTGAACAACATTGAGCTCAGTACTGGGTTTTGAAAAACTCCATAAGGGCCCGATAATGTAGGGTGTTAAGAGACAATTCAACAGCGATTGGAGTACTTTTTATTGTTAGCAGTAAAAGCGCCATCTGGCTCAACGATATTAATGTACTACAAACTAGATTGAGTGATCGAGACAATCACTGTGTCCCACTGAAGTGAGGTTCCGGAACCACATCATGTTCTGCATTACTTTAACACTTGGAAAAGCGGAACGGAGCTTGACTTACACAAAATAATTAAGTTACCTAACCAAAAAGTAATTTTGCAGTGGAATGGACATTAAGAAGGGCTTTTTTTATTACATTATAGGCAAGTATTTGATCTCGATCTCACCTGATGGTAAGTGATGATGAGATCTACGATGGAGCATACTTGCCTAGGTAGGAAGGCGGCAGTAGATCGAGACGCTACATTCACTAGGCACATGCAGCGCAGCTGATCTGACCCGCCATCCATGAATGGCAACACCGAACATCATGCCGGAACACGGCTAGGCCGCTTGGCGACATGGCTTTGTTCAGTGGGTGGTGACTAACCACGGCCCGGGCCTACCACCAGTAGAATTGTCACCTAGTTGGCACCACCCAGGGTCACGTGTAGGGTATCTCGAGGGTATTTAATTCTCCTACGGACGAAGGTGACTCGACCCCACGGGCACCCCACGGGCTGATATTATTATATTGCAAAAAGATTGAATTCCATATATTTTTCGAATACCCAACAACAATCCTCAATCCTTTTTGCTATCACAATGCAAATAACAGCCGCCATAATCGTACCAGGTAAACCCATAATGGGCTGTTTAAATTCCATTGTGCCGGTGATAACGAAAGCAATAAAATTGGCTTTGCAGACGTCAAACGGTATGGTAATGTAAGGAGTGCCTCGTTTATATTCCGGCCGCGTTACCGATATTTCACGGACAGACTCCGATTCAGATAGAGGCGCTTGTGGCACTATGGAAAAGGATCTTTATTTTGTTAACCGACTTCAAAAAGGAGGAGCACGACGGAGGGCACCGACTTCACATTAGTTAAATATTTGATTTAGTTAGACAAGGTAGAGTTCAAGATTAGATTATTTTTTGTTTTTTAGTTTTTTGAAGACTGTGTTTACTTTGTTTAAAAGTTTATTTATTTAGTTAATAATAGCAGTTATAGCTAAGTTAGTAGAACGCTTGTTCCGGTAACGAGGAACGCAGATTCAAACTCCGACTCGGACCACTGGGATTTTATGTGCGATTCCTATTTTTAGGACCAACCATGATTATCACTTGCTAAAGACGACAGCTTGGTCTAGTGGTTTGAGTGTAGGCCGGCCGGGTCACTGCACAGGGTAGTTGCGGGTTCCATTCCCGCCTGGGCAAATTTTGGAAACGATCTTTTCGAAAGTTGCCCCGGTGTGGGTGTTACTGGGTTCGCTCCCAGTCCATTGTACTGTATGTATATTACAAGCGCTACTTAATTTGGGGCCATACAGTCGGTGTGTTCGTCTGGTGATATTTATATTTTATATTTATGAACGGAGAAGGGAAACTTCGTGAGGAAGCCTGCATATCTGGTAGGAGACCTCGAAATACGTTTGAAGTCCGCCAACCCGCACAGGGTGATCGTGGTGGACTATGGCCCCTAAATCCCCCTTGCATTGAAGGGGGGCCCGTGCCCAACAGCGGGTCATTTGAACGGGTTTTTATTCCTTAATAATAATAATAGTACTCCTGACCGAATTTCGGTCATGGTAATTAATACCAATGGAAACTGGCCAACTACACATATAATAGGCCTTTATGAGAATATTTTTTCCGTTACTAGTTTGGGTAGGGTAGTTTTACTAATTTCAGCAATTGCTTTCAAATATTTTAAAACGAATAATTAGCGAAACAACTTTATTCTCTAGTACTCGGAAAAACACAAATTCAAGTTTGCACTCAAATTATGCTCAAATATGAAATTGCAAAAAACGAGAAGCAAATTCCATCGTAATCTGAAATGTTATACACCTGAGAGTCGGCAGATTGCGGCTTACTAATAATACTAAGCGTGTCGGTTGCCCTAACTTTCTGAGCTTAGTTTCAAACTAAGCCCAATTTTCTACACGTTACAGTGCTTAGTTTCCACACGTAGATATTCGCTTACGCACTTTTCATGTGTGTAAATTTAAGCAAATATGATTTTTGTGTATACATTATAAAGATGAGAATCGCTTGCCAAAAATTCAAAACAGCATTGATAAGTTTTATTGAAAATTACGATTCGATGAGATTGTCAACTTTTGTGAAGGAAATATAAAATTATTTGAAGATGAATTTAGCTTAACAATTTATGAAATACATTGATGGCATATCGAATGAAAAGAGGTATGAATTATTTACATAAACATCTATCTATCTATCAGCCGATATACACGTCCACTGCTGGACATAGGCCTCCCCCAACGACTTCCTCACATCACGGTCCTCCGCCACTCGCATCCACCGGCTTCCTGCGACGCGTGTGATGTCATCAGTCCACCTTGTGGGGGCCGTCCTACACTTCGTCTTCCGATTCGTGGTCGCCATTCTAGAACCTTTCTGCCCCATCGGTTCTGCGAGCTATGTGCCCTGCCCACTGCCACTTCAACTTAGCAATTCTTTGAGCTATGTCGGTTACTCCAGTTCGTCTACGGATCTCTTCATTTCTGATTCTATTGCGTAGTGAAACCCCGAGCATAGCTCTCTCCATTGCGCGTTGAGCGACCTTGAGCCTTCTTATGCGGCCCATAGTCAGCGACCACGTCTCGGCACCATATGTCATTACTGGCAGCACACATAAACATACACAGTATAAAATAAACGGATTAGACTTTTCTGGAAGCCGCCGCGTACTGACTAAGCGCGCAGCAACGTTGCCTTGCTTTAACCGTCTGTATACATACAGTTTGTAAGTGGCTTGGTAACGAAAATGGATACCATGGATACCACTCATAATTCTGGACCTCTCCTGAGCTGGACTTTCCGTCGTTCCTTTCATGATCGTCGTTTATACGTTCCCACGTTTCGGCTGCTTTACGGCAACCATGGTCACGGGAGTACTGAGGTGGTTGACGATCTAATGTCATAGTTTGAACTGGGGTACCCTCATCTATAGTTGTTGCTGGCGGTCCGAAAAATAAGTTTTATTTTAATGTGTAGTATTCGCGTAAATATAAGTAATCAATATTTCAGTCATTTATAAAGATCGTTATTGCTATGTAGATGAATAAATGCGAGCACTATTAAGTCTGTGTAGACTTGCGTTTTAGTTGGATACACAAATAAAAATATATCCTACCTTCAACATGGGTTCAAAAATATACTTGACTCAAATTTTTGATAAAATTTTCAGCACCAAACAGTACTACTGTAGATTTTGTTAAAAGCGTTGTCTAAGCTTTGCTTTTGCTCGCTTTGTACAAGAGTCTTTAAGGGAATTATTAATAACCTGTATTTACCTTTTCCTTTCGCCTTTGAATGTGTGTCTTTATGTGGATTATATTTATGAAACGAGCTTTTTACAAATCCTTTTTACTGTAGAGTTTATAATAGAGACATATACTGGGGTCAAGCCCGGTACATTTTTATGAGCATGTTAATAAGCGCAAATGCTGAGTTATTTTGTTCAAAATTAAGATTACAATCTGGTGCATTGCCTTTAATTATAATTCATGTTTTTTTATGTTAATATAGAATAACTTGCTGCGCCCCGCAGTGTTACCCGCGATTAAAAAGTATGAAAAATTAAAACTTAGCTATCCCACGGGAACCATACATTAAATAGGGATAAAAAGCTTATGAGTTATTCCAGACTAAAATCTATCTCTATGCCTAATTTTATCCAGATCCGTTCAGCCGTTCTGGCGTGACTGAGTAACAAACATCCATCCATCCAAACTTTCACTTTTATAATATTAGTGGGATTGTAGTTATTAATTGATTAAACATAATATTAAAATGTGCTTCAACAATGCATTATAAAATAATTGATTATGCTCATTTAAATTAGACCTTAACAACAACTGAAAAACCGTTGAGCATAAAATTAACTGGAGTTAGGCTATAAGGCCAATAGAAAGTAATAATAACAATATCACCAGTCGATCACAACAACTGTATGGTCCCAGACTATGAGTCGTTTCTATGATGAGTATACCGTACAATGGACTGGTAGTAATGCCAGTTTATCAATACGTGTAAAGCTATATTAAACTTCAACATGTATACATGTTACAAACATGTGCCTAGTGAATGTAGCGTCTCTATCTACTGCCGCCTTCCTACCTAGGCAAGTATGCTCCATCATAGATCTCATCGTCACTTACCATCAGGTGAGATCGAGTTCAAATACTTGCCTATAATGTATTAAAAAAAAATAAAGAAAAAAAAATCGTGCTCATCACTCAAAGATGTTCCCTACAGGTATTCCAATCTGGGACCCTCGGTACAAAAAGCAGGGTCACTATCTAGTGCTATTTGGGTTATCAAAGTTCTGTGATTAGTTTTGATACTAGGAGACTCCCGTCCAACCCTGCCTACTCCTAGAACAAGCTCTCGCATAGTAGCTGGGGTTAAGGTACTAGTGTTTTTTCTTTAAAAAAATACTTCTATCAATAATGCAAAAGACGTTCTGAAAACGTACATCGTTTCTTGTTCACTGAATGATTCAGGATAATTGCCCGTTCCTACATTTGGAATTCATTGGAGTCAGCCATGTTAGCTCCTCAGGGACGGCAAGTAATCAACGTCTGAATTACTTGCTCGCAATAATTGCAGTAATTTAACGTTTAATTATAAGTGTGTACCGCCCTATTATACCTTTTTAATTTAATGCGGTCGTTCACAAAGTATTAGGAATTTGACCGTGATCTTAATTTATGGGTATTTCTATATTATATAGACGTCTAGTTTGCGATTTTGTTAGTTTGTCCCACAACTGGGCACGGGCCTCCCCTCAATGCGAGGGGGATTAGGTCATAGTCCACCACGCTGGCCCAGTGCGAGTTGGCGGACTTCACACATCGTTCGAGGGGATCTCTCAGACATGCAGGTTTGCTCGCGATGTTTCCTTCACCGTTAACAAGTTATAATCGTGGTTGAAAAGGAGATTCGCGTATGTAATCCAGGAATCCTAGAGGTGCGAGCTGGGGTTTGAACCTGCGATTCTTGGCACCGAGGCAAGCGCTCTACCAACTTGGCTATCACTGCATACTTACTCGACTTATTCACACTATCATTAATTACAATCATATCAAAAACACCCAAACGGATCTCCCCATATCAGCGGAAAATTTGCAGTAACACATTAAATCCTGCACCCCACAGCATTTCCACTTTGGCGACGGGCCAAATGGCATTGGTTTTTAAATTTTTAAGTCATCCGAGGAAGGCGGGCCGAATGTGATGGCAACATTAATATTTCATTTGCATGCACGAGACGGAAAACTATGTTGCCAGTTGCTGCATTTGGTGTACGTTCACTCTGACGTTTTTTGACGTTTGACGTTTGTTTAAGATTAATGAATTGAACACCTGATTAGCTCAGTTGGTAGTGACCCTGGCTTGCATCCCGAGGGTCGCGGGTTCGAATCTTGGTAGGGGACCAACTTTGGATGTTGAGAGATGTTTGTATCCGTGGATGTTTAATATCTATATAAGTATTATATAGTGGGTTCGCCCTCAGTCCACAGTACGGTACCCATAATACAAGCGTAGTCTATTTTGGGACCGTACAGTTGTGTTCGTGTGTGTTCGTCTGGCGACATTATATTATTATTAATCATGGTATAATAATATGCTACGCGTGGTATTTTCTTGCGAGGATGGCCCAAGGCTAAGTCACCATCAGTGCTGCCATTAATAGTCATCTGTACTAGTATTAAAAATAGGTAAAGCTTGTTAGTCTGTGAGTTTGTTTGTAAGGGGTAATGTCCGGATCTAGAGATCCGATTCAAAAAAATATTTTGTTATAAGAAAGCTATATCGAGAATTGAAAAGCGCCTCTATCGGACGGTATTTGAAACATTGAATTCTCCATACAAAATGTCTAAATACGGTAGACTATAAAGTATACAGTTAGCTTACGAATAATTTCCCACTTGACGTACAGGTGATCATTTCGCAAATTACAAAGCGTTGCAAAAATATTTGCACACCAAAAAAGATTGACAAAACCCCCTCGGAGTTTGTAGGGACGCACACCGAATCTGGTATTCTGTGCAGTTATAAAAAACTCCTTTGTGCACCGAAAAAACTGGGTCATCCTATTCGACAATACACTGCAGTGCATGAAAATGGAAGAATTCGGCATTAAAAAGTTTTGCTTTGTACAATCATTTAGCATTGTAATATTTTCTTATTTCCATGATCTATATTGAAATAAACAGCCGTGGTACAAAGGACCAAATTCAAATTCAAATTTTGTATTAATAATGGTCGCACAGTAAATGGAGTTTAGCGGTAAAGGGAAGATCTTCCAGCCAGGCGGTTGGTATGCCTGGCGGGGCGGCCGCTATGCCCCGACGGTTAATGTCGGGATCTTGTATATATGCTACTTGCTCCGAGAACTCTGATAGCGCGATTCAGGATTGTGACGTCGCTTGTCTATTGTTCTGAATGCGTCTGTAGTGCCATCTGCGTAGCTTGTGATGCGGTTGAAGTAGTCGCTACAGTACTCCCCCCCAAGACCGGAGGTCGATATCTTTTTTTTGAGTGGCAGTGTCTTGTGTGCAAGGGCCAGGAAGCTAGCTCGAAGGTCTGCAGTGAGTCGAGACCGAGCTGTGCGCGTCGCAGAACCAGGAGCGCGGTGAGTCGGCTGTGATGGTCCTGAGTGACGACTGGCTTGCTGTGGGACTGACTGCTTTGCTTGCTGTTGGATGTCGATGTTGATGTCTTGGTATGGAGTGGTGATGACGTTGGTGCTTGAGTCTTCACAGAAGGATGTTGTTCATTGTCAGGGGTCACCAATTTAGCGGTAAAGGGAAGATCTTCCAGCCAGGCGGTTGGTATGCCTGGCGGGGCGGCCGCTATGCCCCGACGGTTAATGTCGGGATCTTGTATATATGCTACTTGCTCCGAGAACTCTGATAGCGCGATTCAGGATTGTGACGTCGCTTGTCTATTGTTCTGAATGCGTCTGTAGTGCCATCTGCGTAGCTTGTGATGCGGTTGAAGTAGTCGCTACAGAGTCTTATAATTTATCAGTAAAAAAAAAACCTAAATAGGCATGCAATAGGTTCAAACTAAGGCACGCTTGTCGATTTGTAAATTATATTAAAAATAAATCAGAATTTTCATTTTGTTGGTAACATTTTTATTAATTCGACATCAACATTTTGACGTGACCAAATGGTAATAAAAATAAAGAAATGCAGGGCTGCGTAAAACCTTTCTGAAATACCTTGTACTGATATTAAACGTCCATAGCTCGGTAGCAAACATTCGTGCTCATCACACAATTTTTGCATCTACTCGAATTCGAACCCTGGACCCACCGTGCAGTAGGGTACGCAGGAACTTCTAATATGTCATAACGGCATTAAGAAAACATGCTGTCTCTGTCATACTTATTTAGGAATTTTGTGGTTTGACAGTTATGAAAGACGTAACGTTACCGAAACGGTACGTAAAACAGATTACCCTCCTTCTTGCGCAGTGGAGTAAAAGTATTGTACTTGAGGTACAGAAAGCAGTATGATACTCCAATATAGGGTCAGTATGAAACTCCAAATACCGTCAAAAAGTCCAATCACTTGTTCTTCTTCTTTCTTTACGAAATGAGATGCGATGAAATAAAATGGATATGAAAATGGCCTCACCTGCAACTTAGCGGGTACTTTGCCAATGTCAAGTAATTAATAGCAATAACACATTCAATAAATACACATCTATACATATATAAATAAAATTGGAGTGTCTGTTTGTAATATTAAAATAACCGCTTTTTACTAAGTGTATTTGGATGTATACACGTTACCTATACTGAAACAACATTTTTTTACAATTTTTGTCTGTCTGTCTGTCCGTCTGTCTGTCTGTCCGTCTGTCTGTCTGTCTGTCTGTCTGTCTATCTGTCTGTCTGTCTGTTTGTTCCGGCTAATCTCTGAAATGGCTGGACCGATTTTGACGGGACTTTCAGTGGCAGATAGCTGATGTAACAAGGAGTAACTTAGGCTACTTTTATTTTAGAAAAAACATAGGATCTCACGAAAAAAAATTAAAACCCATGTTGCAACGCAGCGCCTGATTAAGTTTGATAGCAACAACCTGCAATGCGGTCGAGCAGGCTGTTGTCAACGGTTGTCTTTGTTAAATACCACGCGTACGAAGTCGCGGGCAACAGCTAGTTATAAATAAAATAATGGATGATGACATGAAAAGATGAAAAACGGTATCTAACAGAATCAGATGTGTCGAACCCACTGTCCTTAAGTGTATAATGTCAAGTTTATTGAACACTAGTTTTGACATTGCGAAGCTTCCAATTAGCGCGGCTTTGTGTGTTGCCCCGGGGCTGACAGCGTGCCTCTACATTCGGCTCGGTGACAGTAACCAAGGTACGTATACCCTATCCAACTAACCCACTTCCCACTAATATTATAAATGTGAAAGTTTGGATGGATGGATGTTTGTTACTCAATCACGCCAGAACGGCTGAACGGATCTGGATGTAATTCGGCACAGAGATAGATTATAGTCCGGAATAGCACATAGGCTACTTTTTATCCCGGAAAAATGTACACATTTTATACGCGGGTAACAGCGCGGCGCGCAGCTAGTAATATTATAAATGTGAAAGTTTGGATGGATGGATGTTTGTTACTCAATCACGCCAGAACGGCTGAACGGATCTGGATAAAGTTTGGCACAGAGATAGAGTATAGTCTGGAAAAGCACATAGGCTACTTTTCATCCCGGTAAAATGTATGGTTCCCGTGGAATGGATATGTTTTAACTATTCATAGAGCAAACGATCGACATGAATTACAGAAAATGAAATGAGGAAAAAGATATACTTTTTAATAGCGGGTAACACCGCGGGGCGTAGCTAGTTTTATTATACACTATCACACTTACACTTGTAATCCCTGGAGGTAAGGTAATTAGGTAATTAAGCGGTACGCTTCGTGGACTGAGTCGTTTGACGTCCTAGTGTCATAGTTTGTACTGGGGTACCCTCATATTTAGTAGAAACGTCGGGAACGTAAAAACAAAATAAACGCGATAAAATCTATAAAATAAGTTTTCTTTCAATGTGCAGTATTCGCGTAAATATAATAAATCAATATATCAATAAAAAATAAAATAAAGTGATAAGTATGTAATAAGTATACACTATATTTTATTTAGTTTGCCTTCCTTTTAAGGGGGAAGCTCAGGGTCAGGGCGCAAAATTCAAAATGTCAATGGTTTTTATTTTTTTACGAAAATTTTGGACATTTTTACGATGTAATTTAGTGTTTTGCGATATTAACATTCTGCATTGGATCCGATACAATACCATAAGGTTTGTAAAAACCGCTACTTTTACTAACTACATGGTGTTGTATCGCTTTAGGTATTTTTTAAGCAAACTTAATACATCGAAACATCCAATGCAGAATGTTAACATCGCAAAACACTAAATTACATCGTAAAGATGTCCAAATTTTTCGTAAAAACATAAAAACCATTGACATTTTGAATTTCGCGCCCTGACCCTGAGCTTCCACCTTAAGCTGTTGTGAAATGGTTAATATACATATTTATTTATAACATAAAATTCTTAATTCAAATTAGTAAACACTACTATTCGCTTCGCCAAAACACAAACATTATACGGCTTTCATCTCCAAAAATGTAAGCTAGCTCGTACAGCTAGAATAGCTTGCAACTCAAGCCGTCCGTGGAAATTCATTCCGTTGCGAACGCTTGACCGCACTAGCTAGATAACATGTTGTTACAGCGCTGTGCTGCGTTCAGTACGTGGTAGTTACTTGCGCTAGTATGTTGTTGTTAAGAGCAACCATGGAGATTCTCGCCCGTTCTTCTCCATAGGAACGGCATTCCGAACGGGTGGTAAAGCAGTAGGATAATATTTTGTAACTTTTGACGATTCATAAGTACTGTACTTAATGGTCTACGTGAATAAAAAATATTCTGTTATCGTTGTCTATGAAGAAAGATTAGCAGTTGAGGCAGAAATGTTTAAGATAGGAAACGTAGAGCCGGAAGTTGTGGGATTTTCTTTTTTTAAGATAACTAGTAATGTGTGACAAACACATAACTAGTACTCTCGTTAGCTTTGAACTAAATTCTTCTAATTCTTGAAATAAAACTAATTTTACGGATTTTAATGCGTTTCTTTTACGTTCCCGATGTTTCGGCTGCTTTACAGCAACCATGGTCACGGGAGGACTGAGGTGGTTGACGTCCTAGTATCCTGGCGTATATTTTCTTATTGTTTGCGGTCTTATCTACGCAGAAAGTGCTAACAGTGTCTTGAGGTCTTGCAATGGGGCGCTTGGTTGTGGATTTAATTATACTAATTACTGGATCCCAAGTCCGTGGTAGCACGCAGCCATCTTCCCTATTGAAATTAGGATGATTTTCAATTTCAATGGCCTCACGTATCATCCTTGGTCAGAATCAGTGTTCTTTTGTGAGGACCGGTGATCAAATCTCATATAATGGCGGGTGCGTTCGTGTACATGTTCACAGATGGTAGACTTCGTAGAGCGCCGGTGTTTCACGACAGCTTGTGTGACTTCAATGTGTAGTATTCGCTTACATATAAGACAGGGGCTCCCAAACTTATTTTGTCTACTGCCCACTTTGAGAATGAATAATTTTTTAGCGCCCCCATTTTTGCGCCTACTTAAAAACCACTATAACTTCAAATTAAATTAATTATTGTAAGCCTCTACCTACACAACGCCCCTATTTCATTCTGGGTCTCTTATCGCCCAATTTGGGAAAGGCTGATGTAAGACATCAATACAGATCTCCTGTTTAAATTGTTCTTTATCTTAATAAACACACAGTTCAATGTTCAAGTGCACTAAACACTAGTAAACACACACTTCTCGTAGCCGTATCATTGGGAATATCGGGTGGCCCGCATGTCGGGCACCGAGCGATACCGGCCTCAATTCGGTTAGCGAAATTACTACCACTTGGTATATACTCGTCGCCGTTTTATTGAACTAGACCAATGTACTAGGATCTAGCAATATGTATGTGTGTCGTAATAGTATATATATGTAAAGAAAACCTCCATTATGTTTAATACGTGTTTTTTTAAAGTAGCTTTTCTTTATTTTTAAATATTACCGCTATTGCGACACAGCCTCAAAGTGACAGATCCTATACTTGACATCTGACAGCTGACAGGATTCGAAAGGTGCTATGTGGCCAAGGAGCCATGTGTATTTGAGGTTAGGATTTAGAAATTGTGAATTCATATTAATATCAAGAAGTAACAAATTCCGAAATAAAGGCTTTAAATGTTGTTTCTTGTATTTTCAGGTAAATATCTTTGTTTGTCTACTGCTAATGTTACTAATTATATTAAGTTGTAAGTGTTTAATTTAAATAAAACTTGTATTTTCAGAGAAACGCAATTACGTCTTTTTTTATTTATTCGAAACGAATAATACTATTATATATATAGTAACTAGCCGCGCCCCGCGGTGTTACCTGCGATTAACAAGCATGTCCTTATGTCATTTTCTGACCCCTAAACTACCTCTAGCTATGCAAAATATCATGTCGATCCTTTGCTCTATGAATAAATAAAACAAATCTATCCCACGGGAACCATACATTTACCGGGATAAAAAGAAAAGAAGAGCCTAAATACTATGCTAGACTATAATCTATCTCTGTGCCAAATTTCATCCGGATCCGTTCAGCCGTTCTGGCATGATTGAGTAACAAACATCCATCCATCTATCCAAACATTCACATTTATAATATTAGTGGGATGGGATAGTATATAGTATATATGAATCTCGTAAAATGTATCTATCTAGTTACTACTACTACACTAGTTAGATATATTTTGGCTCTATATTGTATAAACAGGCTTTATGGTTATTACAAAAAAGCCTGCAACTGAAATGACATACTAAGCTAATGGCTCCACTTTACAGTGGGGAAATGGCTAAAATCTTTGTAATATATAATAACCAAAACCTACAAATATATAACCAACAAGCCAAGCAAGCCAATAGCTAAGAATATTATTATATTTTAAATTTGAAAGCCATAAAATTTGGCTTTTAGATAATGCTCACGGATTTAGCTCTTTCCCTACTGTAAAAGCCAGCTCAGTATTCCATTTCAAACACAAAACAAATTTAGCTATAAATATCACTCTAAAGCAATTTTGTGAAACTTAAGAAAACTTAACAATATTTTAACAGTAGTAACCAAACAGTAATTGGAAACGATAAATCTAGCTAGATGTAGCTCGTTAGCAGCAGTAAAGCAGCTTACGGTGGCATCACAAAAGATTTGCATAAAGCTTTGAGTGCTACAAGCTGTCGTTAGACGCCCATTCACGACTGAGGCTAGTTTAAGTTTAGTACCTTTTTAAATTATTTGAATAGACCTTCATGATACTTATCCGAGGATACGCTACGAGAAACCGACGGCGCTACGAAGGGCTACGAGATATGATCGTAGCAAAATCGGGATTCACTACGCTCATATTTCGTAGCCTTTCGTAGTCCAAATGAACTAGTACGTACAGCTTTGTTCGCCTGGATTTTGAAAACATTTAATAGTCTATGCGTTACTCTGGATGGTAACTTACCTATTGTACATGACGTACATGTCACTATTGACATTAGGTAGATTGACATTTATTATCTATATTTTTGTTTTGTGATTATCTTTGGTCTACCTCCGTTGTGTGTGTATGTGTTCTGTGTGCCCTTTTTTTTGCTGCTAAGAATAAAGTCAATTAACGTTAAAAATGTTTTCTTACAATATATAAATTAAAATCACCAACCCATGTGCTGTGAAATAAACATGGTGCCGAAAATTTGTTCTAATGCTTTTTAAGTAAGCTATTTCGCATGTGCATACAAACTTTGAAGTGTTTAAAGCAAATCTCTTCGATCTTAGATGTCGAAGTAGCCATTTTGCATGCACCGGCATTTTTCTTGTTGCCGCATGTTTGTTGCACAATTTACATTTCAGATAATTTTCATAGCAATTGGGTAAAAGTGATACAAGAGTCAACAAGATGGTTGATAAAGAGTTAAAAAAGTTGACTATCGCTAGAGGACAATGCAGAGGCTCGGTTACTCGAGCTGAAAGTTTTATTACTAATCCCCCCGAGAAAATTACATCAGAAGATATTATTGTTCGTACCAACCAGTTAAAGGAAGTTTTCAGTAAGCATCAAGATATAATGGTACAAATAATGGCCTTGGATGATAAAGTCGAAGAGGATGACTTGGAAGACCGCGTCATGAAATGTCTGTCTAAAATGGAGGGATTAGCTAAACGGTTCGACACGAAATCTTCAAGTAATGGCGAAGGTCGCAGTGCCAAATTACCGCATCTGGACATTCCAACCTTTGATGGAAAAAATATGGCTGAATACAAACCGTTTATGGAGATGTTTCAAGCTGTTGTTCACAAAGATTTTCACATCTCAGATGTTCAGCGACTATGTTTCCTTAAGAAATATTTGAAGAATGAACCACTACAAATAATTGATAGTCTTCCCATCGTTGGTGATTCATATACTACAGCTCTAGGTCTGTTGAAAAAGCGCTATGATAATCCTGTTTTATTAATCAACGGGCATGTGAGCAGCCTACTGGACCTTCCTAGTCTTCACAGGGGTACAGCACAGCAATTAAGAGAACTTGTGGCCCAAGTTCGTCAACAAATAGCAGCCTTACAGAATCTTTCCCAACCAGTTCAGCATTGGGACACAATTTTATTCTGTATTATAACTAGAAAGCTTGACCCGTTGACTGTTAGGTTATATTATTCAGAGAAGGACCTGGCAACCTTACCCACAATGGATGGTTTGTTGGAGTATCTAGATAAGCGGGCATCCTCTCTTGAAGCAAGTCCTATGACTGACAAATGTAGAGTTAAGGTTGTTAATGTAGCTACAGATTATAAAAGTGAACAAAAGGTATATTCATGTAAACTGTGTTCCCAGAATCATAAGCTGTATAAGTGTCCTAAGTTTCTTATGATGACTGTTGACAAGCGGTTTGATTTTATTTGTAAAAACAATTTATGCAAAATATGTTTATGTTTCCATGATAAAAGGTGTCGTTTGCATCTCAAGTGTTCCATTTGCCATGCTACAAGTCACAATGGTCTTATCCATACTGAGCAAAGCCATGGGGGTGCAACTGCCTTACCTTTATCTAAGCCATCAAATGTTTCTTCAGATCACAAAGAGAGCAGGCAAGGCTCAGAAGATCAGGTAAATTTTCATTCTACCAAGTTTCAATCAGATGTTTTATTACCAACTGCTAAGGTTTTAGTTTCAGATAGTATGAACAACAAGTTTATTGTGCGAGCCTTACTTGACTGTGGCAGCCAAACATCATTTTGCACAACAAGTTTGGCATCAAAGTTGCATGTACACTCATTTGATTCTTGTAAACAAATATTCACATTAGGTGAAAATATTAATAAAATTGACAAAGCTGTCAATTTAAAATTACATTCTCTTACTGAGCATTTTAATATTAATGTTACATGTTCTCTTGTTGAAAAAATTACAGTGAATTTGCCACAAAGAAATTTCAGCTCTAATAAGTTTATAATTCCCAAGTCTATTGCCTTAGCTGATAATGAATACAATGTTTCAGGGGAAATATCACTTCTCCTAGCTGCAGACATATTCTTTCGAGTAGTGTGTGATGGAAAAATAGAAAGTGGCCCCGAAGATCCTATTCTATTGAATACAAGGTTTGGCTACATTGTTTCTGGTGATATCCATTCAAGCTCCAATTGTGGTATGTCAGTGGTTATGCATGCAATTGAAGGTAACAACTTAGATTTTTATGTTAAAAAGTTTTGGGAAACTGAGAAGGTTCCAGAAGTTGTTCTAGAGTCTATACCTGAACATGATTACAGTGAAAAAGTTTTTAAAGAGTCTATATATAATCGTTTTGAAGTCAAGTTACCAATTAAATTAAATAAGGAGGATCTCAATGTCTCTGATTCCTTTTCTTTAGCTTTGCGTCGATTTTATAGTTTAGAAAAACGATTTAAAAAAGAACCTTTATATCATTCCTTATATATAAATTTTATAAATGAGTATCTAGCATTAGGACATGCTAAGGTCATTGACATTTCAAGTTGCCATTCTAATGAGCAACCATTGTATTATTTACCGCATCATGCTGTATTGCGTATGGACAAAACAACCAACAAATTAAGGGTTGTATTTGATGGCAGTGCAAAGACAAAGAATAATCCTAGTTTAAATGACATTCTTTGCAATGGGCCTGTAGTTCAAAAAACATTGTTTGAAATATTATTGTTTTTTCGCACCCATAAATATATAATTATTTGTGACATTCGACACATGTACCGTCAGATTAATCTAAGCCCAGAGGATAGGGTTCTGCAGAATATTCTATGGCGAGAGCGCCCGGAGGACCCGGTGCAGTGCCTTCAGTTAAAAACAGTTACATATGGGCTCACAAGTTCTGCGTTTTTAGCCACTCGTTGTCTTGTCGAACTGGCAACTAAACATAAGGAACAATTTCCATTAGCTAGTGAAGCCATCTTAAATATGAGTTACTGTGATGACGTTTTGTGTGGAAGTAATACTCTTGAGAATGCGATACAATTGAAAAAAGAACTTGTATCTCTTATGGAACTTGGTAGCTTTCAGTTGCATAAGTGGAGCTCAAATAATCCATGCATTCTTGCTGATTTGCCACAAAAGGAGCTTGATTTTAAACAAAAAGATTTTGATGAAGGTCAAATTTTAATTAAAACACTAGGGCTGTCTTATGACACCAGAAGTGATGTATTCAAAATGAGTGGAAATGTTATTACTGCACCAGCAATACCGACCAAACGCTCAATATTGAGTTCGGTGAGTAGGTTCTTTGACCCCCTTGGCTTTGCTGGTCCTGTAACGGTAAGAGCAAAACTTATTTTACAGCAAATATGGGAACGTAACTTGGAATGGGACACACCTCTCCCTCCTGAAATACTTAATATTTGGAATGATTTTTATATTTCATTGTCAAACATGTCAGACATAATTATACCACGTGACATAAGATTAAGTGAAGCCTGTGATGCTGAATTAATTGGGTATTGTGATGCATCATCTGCAGCCTACGGTTGTTGCATATATTTAAAAGTGAAACTGCAAGACAAATGTGTTGTAAATATTTTAACTTCAAAATCTAGGGTTGCCCCTTTAGGATCTAAATTAACCATTCCTAAACTTGAATTGAATGGTGCTCTAATCTTAGCAAAACTTCTACATAAAGTTTCACACATATTGTTTCAAATTAAAAAGATCACCCTGTTTTGTGATTCTAAAATTGTTTTAAGTTGGTTGGCCTGTGACCCTATTAAGTTACCAGCTTATATTTCCAATAGAGTCAGAGAAATTAAGAAATTTACTGATCATATGTTGTGGCGTTACACTCCAAGCTTGGCCAATCCAGCTGACATTTTATCTAGAGGAGAAAATCCTAGTGAAATTATTAAAAACCATATGTGGTGGCATGGCCCGGATTACCTCTTGGAGAGTAGTTCCTACAATTTTTATTTGTCTGAGATTGAGTTACCTTTGGTAGATGTAACTTGTCATCAAGTTGCTAATGTAATTAAAGAAAAGGAGTTGTTACCCTTTTTAACTAATGTTTCAAATTTAAATAAGTTACAGAGAATTATGTGCTATGTACTGAGATTTATACATATAAAGTGTAAAAGACAACCTAACCCTGCTGGTAATTTAACTGTAAAAGAATTGAATAATGCCTTGCACACTATTATAAGATGTTATCAGCTTAGTATTTTTGCACTAGAAATACATTGTATTAAAAACAACAAACCAATTAAGACTGTAAACTGTTCCTATGTAAGGTCATTAAATCCCTTTATTGATGAGTTCGGACTGCTTAGAGTGGGTGGGAGGCTGGACAAGGCCGACCTTCCCTACACAAAAAAGTTTCCTATTATCTTACCGAAAAAATGTCACTTAACGCGTTTAATTATATTATGGGAGCATTTAGTGACTTTACATGGCGGATTAAAGTTATTATTAAGTAGTCTGTCTCAACGTTATTATATTGTAAACTCGATTAGAGAAGTAAAATCAGTGATTTATAAATGTACCGTATGTTGTAGGCTCAAGGCTGAAGGTGCTCAGCAGCTGATGGGATGTCTTCCAAAAGAAAGGGTCACGCCTGCTCGTCCATTTGAAAGGGTGGGGGTTGACTATTGTGGTCCATTTGAGATGAAGGAATCTAAGATCCGTCGAAGTGTGGTAAGCAAAGGATATGTTGTAGTGTTTGTTTGTTTTGCCTCCAAGGCCACGCATTTGGAAGTAGTATCAGACATGTCATCAGCTTCGTTTATGGCTGCGCTTAAGCGATTTATATCGAGGCGTGGTCTTCCAAGTAATATATACTGCGATAACGCAAAAACATTTAAAGGTGCCGACAATGATCTGAAGGCCATGTATAAAAAATTAGGCAGTTCTGATTTTCAGAATGCCATTACTGATTATGCATCAATGAGAGGTATTCAGTTTCATTATATTCCAGCATATAGCCCTAATCATGGCGGCCTGTGGGAGGCGGCCGTGAAATCGGCCAAATACCATTTTAAGAGAACTGTAGGAGCTAGAGTATTTACTTATGAACAATTAGCTACTATAATAATTGAAATAGAGGGTATTCTTAATTCACGCCCCATCTCACCTATGTCTCAAGATCTATCTGATTTCTCATATTTAACGCCTGGCCATTTTTTAATTGGTTGTGCTATAAATTCATATCCCCAGCCAAACCTGACTGATATTCCTTCCAATCGCTTAAAGTTTTGGAGGTGTTGCGAACAGATACGGCAACATTTCTGGCGCGCGTGGTCGAAAGACTATCTATCCTCTTTAAATACGCGTTATAAGTGGCAGCAATCGCACCCCAACTTACAGGAGGGTATGGTCGTACTGTTAAAGAATCTTAACATCCCACCCCTTCAATGGCCTTTAGGAAGGATTTGTGAAGTATTTAAAGGCTCCGATGGTAGAGTTCGTGTCATATCTATAAGAACAGCTGATCGTAAAATTCATTCTAGGGCAGTAAGTAAAATTGTTGTACTACCTATTGAAATTTAGAATAAGTAAGTAAAAAAAAAATGATAATTTGTTTTGTATAATTTTTATTAGTGATTGAAGACTGGCATTGTTGCCCCCCGCAGTTATGTACATGACGTACATGTCACTATTGACATTAGGTAGATTGACATTTATTATCTATATTTTTGTTTTGTGATTATCTTTGGTCTACCTCCGTTGTGTGTGTATGTGTTCTGTGTGCCCTTTTTTTTGCTGCTAAGAATAAAGTCAATTAACGTTAAAAATGTTTTCTTACAATATATAAATTAAAATCACCAACCCATGTGCTGTGAAATAAACACCTATATAACACATTTTATTAATCTATTCGTTTTTGCGTGGTCTACTTTCAAACTTTACTTATCTGTAGTTAGTAGATATAACAATGGATAGATAGATCTCCAAGCAAGTAGGTATCAAAGAGGCCAACACAAAGACGAAATGGCGGCCTGATTAGCGCAGTGGTAGAGACTCTGTATTCTGCGCCGAGGGTCCCGGGTTCGAATCCTGATAGGGACAAGCTTGGTGTGATGAGCACGAATGTTTGTACTAGCTGCGCCCCGCGATGTTAACCGCGATTAAAAAGTATGTCCTATTCCTCTATGCCCTTTTCTGTAAATCATGTTGATCCTTTGCTCTATGAATAATTAACACAAATTTATCCCACGGGAATCATACATTTTACTGGCATAAAAAGTAGCCTATGTGCTATTCCACACTATAGTCTATATTTGTGCCAAATTTAATCCAGATCCGTTCAGCCGTTCTGGCGTGATTGAGTAATCCATCCATCTATCCAAACTTATATTAGTGGGATTATATACTGAGTTCACCCTCAGTCCATTGTATGATACCCATAACACAAGCGTTGCTTAATGTGGGACCGCATAGTTGGTGTGTTCGTATGGCGATATTTATTTATTTATATTTATTAAAGACGTGGAAATATTTATATTTTAGATGTTAATTTAAATAATAAATCCGTACCTAACCGAACGCATAGAATTCGGTAACATAATATTATGTATAGGATTCCACAAAGTTGCCAGAATCTAGTAATTTACATAAGATACGGTATTTCGTATCTCATAGGTACCAAAGTAATACGAGATACGGATTACGACAGTAATGGGTGGGAATCGGTAGCCCAGTCGGCCGCAGCTGTGCTCAACGCAATTTGCATCTATATAGGATTGCACGAATGCGTATCGGAAGCGACGAGATACACTCGGTAGCAGTGAACTCGGGTCACCAATACAAACCTTAATATCTAAAAGAACTCTTATACATTCTTCGGGTGATTTACGCTACATATACAAAAATGTTGTGTCATATCTTTTACCCGCAAAAATCATAAATTTCTCTATAATTACAAATTGAATGGGTATACTCTGGATAGGAAAAATACTGTCAACGACCTTGGGATAATATTTGACGAAAAACTCAACTTTCATTCTCATTATGATCACATTATTGGCAAAAGCTCTAGACTTCTCGGATTCATAATTAGAATTACTAAGGAATTTGTTAAACCTCATAGCCTTCTGTATTTGTTCCAAACCTTAATCCGTAGTATCTTAGAATACAACTCTTCGATTTGGTCTCCCTATTACGCTGTTCACACAAAACGCATCGAAAGAATCCAAAAATCCTGCCTCAGAGTACTTTGTTACAGATTTGGGCTTAGCAGAATGCTACAATCATACCATGAGAGACTTAATAGATTTAATGTGTTCCCTTTGGAGACACGCCGCAAATGTGCTGACCTTTTATATCTTCATAAGATTGTGCACTCTTATATTGATTGTCCGGATTTGCTATCCCTTATAAATTTCAACACTAGATTTAGATCACGCCACCCTCATCTTAATAGTTTTAGTTTAAGGTTACATGCAAATAACACGTCTTTCCACAACCCAGTGGAGAGGATGTGTCGTTTGTATAATGATTTAATGCCTGAACATGCTGATATCCTGGACCTATGTGAACCTGGCAACCGAGTATAAAATATGTATTTTTTATGATGCGCATTCGATTGTACCGGGTTTGTACCGGATTGTACCGTTTTTTAAATCGTTTGTACCCTAAGGGTGTAAGAGTTATAGGGGTGGGAAAATTTGGTCAGCAACGGGGTACGAGATAATTAAATTCTATGATTCGCATTCGATTGTACCGCGTACGTACTGGATTGTACCGCTTTTAGAATCGTTCTAACCCTAAGGGGTCAGGAGATACAGGGGTTGGAAAATTTTGGTCACCAAATCGGTAAAAAACGGAAATGGCACATGATAATGAAATTCTATGATTTGCATTCGATTGTACCGCGTTCGTACCGGATTGTACCGCTTTTAAAATATTTCTAACCCAAAGGAGTTCGGAGATATAAGGGTTGGAAAATTTTTGGTCATCAAATCGGTAAAAAACGGAAATGGCACAAGATAATTAAATTCTGTGATACGCATTCGATTGTACCGCGTTCGTACCGGATTTTACCGCTTTTTACATCGTTCTAACCCCACGGGGTCGAGAGAAATAAGGGTTGGAAAATTTGGGTGAATCGGTAAAATCGGAAAGTTCAAGATAATTGAATTCTGTGATACGCATTCGATTGTACCGCGTTCGTACCGGATTGTACCGCTTTTAAAATATTTCTAACCCCAAGGAGTTCGGAGATATAAGCGTTGGAAAATTTTTGGTAACCGATTCGGTAAAAGACGGAAAAGCATAAGATAATTAAATTCTGTGATACGCATTCGATTGTACCGCGTTCGTACCGGATTGTACCGCTTTTTACATCGTTCTAACCCCACGGGGTCGAGAGATATAAGGGTTGGAAAATTTGGTTGAATCGGTAAAATCGGTAAGTTCAAGATAATTAAATTCTATGATTCGCATTCGATTGTACCGCGTTCGTACCGGATTGTACCGCTTTTAAAATCGTTCTTACCCCAAGGAGTTCGGAGATATAAGCGTTGGAAAATTTTTGGTGACCAAATCGGTAAAAAACGGAAATGGCACAAGATAATTAAATTCTGTGATACGCATTCGATTGTACCGCGTTCGTACCGGATTGTACCGCTTTTAAAATATTTCTAACTCCAAGGAGTTCGGAGATATAAGCGTTGGAAATTTTTTGGTAACTGATTCGGTAAAAATCGGAAAAGCATAAGATAATTAAATTCTGTGATACGCATTCGATTGTACCGCGTTCGTACCGGATTGTACCGCTTTTGAAATATTTCTAACCCCAAGGAGTTCGGAGATATAAGCGTTGCAAAATTTTTGGTCACCAAATCGGTAAAAAACGGAAAAGGCACAAGATAATTAAATTCTATGATTCGCATTCGATTGTACCTCGTTCGTACCGGATTGTACCGCTTTTAAAATCGTTCTTACCCCAAGGAGTTCGGAGATATAAGCGTTGGAAATTTTTTGGTGACCAAATCGGTAAAAAACGGAAATAGCACAAGATAATTAAATTCTGTGAAACGCATTCGATTGTACCGCGTTCGTACCGGATTGTACCGCTGTTTACTTCGTTCTAACCCCAAGGAGTTCGGAGATATAAGCGTTGGAAAATTTTTGGTAACCGATTCGGTAAAAAACGGAAAAGCATAAGATAATTAAATTCTGCGGTACAATCGAATGCGTATCACAGAATTTAATTATCTTATGCTTTTCCGTTTTTTACCGAATCGGTTACCAAAAATTTTCCAACGCTTATATCTCCGAACTCCTTGGGGTTAGAAATATTTTAAAAGCGGTACAATCCGGTACGAACGCGGTACAATCGAATGCATATCACAGAATTTAATTATCTTATGCTTTTCCGTTTTTTACCGAATCGGTTACCAAAAATTTTCAAACGCTTATATCTCCGAACTCCTTGGGGCTAGAAATATTTTAAAAGCGGTACAATCCGGTACGAACGCGGTACAATCGAATGCGTATCACAGAATTTAATTATCTTATGCTTTTCCGTTTTTTACCGAATCGGTTACCAAAAATTTTCCAACGCTTATATCTCCGAACTCCTTGGGGTTAGAAATATTTTAAAAGCGGTACAATCCGGTACGAACGCGGTACAATCGAATGCGTATCACAGAATTTAATTATCTTATGCTTTTCCGTTTTTTACCGAATCGGTTACCAAAAATTTTCAAACGCTTATATCTCCGAACTCCTTGGGGTTAGAACGATTCTAAAAGCGGTACAATCCGGTACGAACGCGGTACAATCGAATGCGTATCACAGAATTTAATTATCTTATGCTTTTCCGTCTTTTACCGAATCGGTTACCAAAAATTTTCCAACGCTTATATCTCCGAACTCCTTGGGGTTAGAAATATTTTAAAAGCGGTACAATCCGGTACGAACGCGGTACAATCGAATGCGTATCACAGAATTCAATTATCTTGAACTTTCCGATTTTACCGATACACCCAAATTTTCCAACCCTTATTTCTCTCGACCCCGTGGGGTTAGAACGATGTAAAAAGCGGTAAAATCCGGTACGAACGCGGTACAATCGAATGCGTATCACAGAATTTAATTATCTTGTGCCATTTCCGTTTTTTACCGATTTGATGACCAAAAATTTTCCAACCCTTATATCTCCGAACTCCTTTGGGTTAGAAATATTTTAAAAGCGGTACAATCCGGTACGAACGCGGTACAATCGAATGCAAATCATAGAATTTCATTATCATGTGCCATTTCCGTTTTTTACCGATTTGGTGACCAAAATTTTCCAACCCCTGTATCTCCTGACCCCTTAGGGTTAGAACGATTCTAAAAGCGGTACAATCCAGTACGTACGCGGTACAATCGAATGCGAATCATAGAATTTAATTATCTCGTACCCCGTTGCTGACCAAATTTTCCCACCCCTATAACTCTTACACCCTTAGGGTACAAACGATTTAAAAAACGGTACAATCCGGTACAAACCCGGTACAATCGAATGCGCATCATAAAAAATACATATTTTATACTCGGTTGCCAGGTTCACGTAGGTATATCCTGGATGTGTTTAACAATAATTTCCCTAAATTTAAGAGCAGCGTTGGGCGCATTGAGTCATTGTTATAGGAACATAAGTGTTGATCAATGTTACTTCAAATCAAGCTTACTGGTTTCTATTTCTATTTTTATCATGTAAAATTTAGCTGTCCAATTTATATTTTACTTTAAGTTTATAATTTTTAGCTATTGTTTTTATTTTACAACTTAGTCCTGTGAATTTCTTTTTGATCATGTTGTGTACACATATTTAGGAGCATGGTTTACAACTAAATTTTAAAATTGTGTCTTTTCTGAATTGTTTATTATAACTATGTTCTGTTTTGTGTGCCTTAATAATAAATAAATATAGGTATGAATAGAAACAAATGCAGAGCATTTGGCGTTCGATTTTCAAATATAACATTCATTTTTAGCCCGTTTAATGGATCAATGTTATTTGGTACCATTAAATATTAAACCGAGGATAACCTTTCACGACCAGATAAATGGTCTGTTCGAGAAAGGGCAAGTCTGTAGTACATTCAACCGACGGAAGTGTATGAAAAGATTTATGAATGTGGATGGAGCAAAAATGGTATGCCAGGATCGTAGCATATGGCATTATGTGGTCTCTGCCTACCCCCATGGGATACAGGCGTGAGTATTTGTATGTATGTATGTATTAAATATTAATAAGTATTGTGTATTAAATTGTCTATAACATATTGTTTAGTTATTCCATGTAGCATTTACAGTTATTAATATATTAAGGTTTATTAGATGACCCAAATTTATTGCTACTAAGTGTAGGCTTAACTCGATGTGCTCGGACATAAGTTCACGCATTTACCAAGCGTCACGCGCGTGCTTCACGCATGCGTGAAACTTAGTTGAATGCGTGAAATAGCTATGATGACCAGTAAAATACTATTAAAATGTCTGACTGAGAAAGCTTAGTGAGGTCTCGCTCTTTCATTACAAAGCTCGACCGAGGCACACATCCGAACTGACTCACCTCAGCATATCTGTTATTTGCCTACCTAAGTTACACCTTGTTACATCAGCTATCTGCCAATGAAAGTCCCGTCAAAATCGGTCCAGCCATTTCAGAGATAAGCCGAAACAAACAGACAGACAGACAGACAAAAATGGTAAAAAATGTTGTTTTGGTATATGTACCGTGTATACATCCAAATGCACTTAGTAAAAAGCGGTTATTTTAATATTACAAACAGACACTCCAATTTTATTTATTTTTATGTATAGATATTATCTTCGAGTGCAACTGAGTCTGCCATGTGCGAGGCTGCCTTGCGTGGCTGTGCGTCTAGTCAAAACACGGTTATTACTATAGGTAACTACTTATCTAGTGACATCTCACGTTAACGTAGAACCATCCAACCAAAACATCGAACCGCTCATCGCAAAACTACTAATTCAAACCGCAGACTTTTCGCAACAAAAACCTTCTGAAAAACCCGGAACTAGTCTGAAAAAACGATGCAAAAAACCCTTTACACATTAATTCCGCCACGAATCGCTGGCTCGTGACAGTGCGGGGCAAACAATATGGGAGCTGTACGTTGCATATGAATTTCAGTTTAGGTGTGAGGACCGTTTGAACGGGCGAGTCGACTGGTATGAGAGACTGGTATAATAATATGCTACGCCAGTACGTCAAGTGCGAGATTATTCGTAAGCTAACCGTATACTTTATAGTCTAACGTATTTAGACATTTTATATGGAGAATTGACAGTTTTAAATACAGTCCGCTAGAGGCGCTTTTCAATTCTCCATACAAAATGTCGAAATACGGTAGACTATAGAGTATACGGTTAGCTCGCTCTTCCAGTGTTGGCATTCTCTTTCCGTGACAGATAGATCACGTGATAGGCCCAAGGCTACGTCATCGGCTTTGGTGGGGTATTACTAACCGACTTCAAAAAGTAGGAGGCTTCAGTTGTTTGTTTGACACCGACTTCAGATTAGTTAAATATTTGATTTTGTTAAACAAGGTAGATTTAAAGATTAGATTATTTCTTGCTTTTTTGTTTTTTGAAGACGGTTTTTATTTTGTTAAAAGGTTTTTTTATTTTTATTAAAGTTGTCAATAATTGATAACAGTCTCGAAGTCTTAACCCATCGCATCGTGGAAAGAACATACCTTGCGTAGGATATTATTATACCATGGTTGCACTTATAGACTTACAGTTAGGTTTTTTTATACATTTATTATCTACTCTCTCAAATGCTCGCAGTATTTGGTTGAAATGTCGAATACACTGAGAAAAAAATCTGGAATAAGTTACGACAACATTTTTACTATCTACCCAAAATATCCTAAATCCTAAACCGGATTTATCAATCTAAATGTGTCGCGTGATTTGTACACTGGCAATGACAAATTTCAAATTTTTTAATGGATGGCTCTGTAAAATGGTTATAGGCCACCGCGCTCAATTTTTTTTAAATACAGAGTTTTATTTTTATTTTTTTATTACATTATAGGTAAGTATTTGATCTCGATCTCACCTGATGGTAAGTGATGATGAGATCTACGATGGAGCATACTTGCCTAGGTAGGAAGGCGGCAGTAGATCGAGGCGCTACATTCACTAGGCACATGCAGCGCAGCTGATCTGACCCGCCATTCACAAATGGCAACACCGAACATCATGCCGGAACACGGCTAGGCCGCTTGGCGACATGGCTTTGTTCAGTGGGTGGTGACTAACCACGGCCGAAGCCAACCACCAGTAGAGTTGTCACCTAGTTGGCACCACCCAGGGTCACGTGAAGGGTATCTCGAGGGCACTTAATTCTCCTACGGACGAAGGTGACTCGACCCCAAAAAAGAGTTCCGTTGTGATTGTGTTTAAATATAATATATTGCACAGAAGTAACTTGCCAGTCCAGTTGACTCATCAAATGTAAACGCAGCTCGGTGTGCAACCGTTGCAACAAATTAGGGTTACTCCCTGACCAACCCAGATTGCAATCAACGTCATATCACTACACTTTTCAAACTTAATTATAAAGGAAATATATAATAAGGAAATATATACAATAGTCCAAATCATGATCATGAACTTCAGATGTAGCCATCACAATATATTATGCATTCAAAATGGTATTAATGAGTATTTCATTTTTTGCGCCGCCGCGAGTGCGGTGAGCTCTGGATGGTAGCCAAGACATGCTTCGCTTAACGACCTGCATGTAATTGTTTCGCCGTCTCGAACTTTTTTTTTTTTTTTTTTTTATTACATTATAGGCAAGTATTTGATCTCGATCTCACCTGATGGTAAGTGACGATGAGATCTACGATGGAGCATACTCGCCTAGGTAGGAAGGCGGCAGTAGATCGAGACGCTACATTCACTAGGCACATGCAGCGCAACTGATCTGACCCGCCATCCATGAATGGCAGCACCGAACATCATGCCGGAACACGGCTAGGCCGCTTGGCGACATGGCTTTGTTCTGTGGGTGGTGACTAACCACGGCCGAAGCCTACCACCAGTAGAGTTGTCACCTAGTTGGCACCACCCAGGGTCACGTGAAGGGTATCTCGAGGGCACTTAATTCTCCCACGGACGAAGGTGACTCGACCCCAAAAAAGAGTTCCGTTGTGATTGTGTTTAAATATAATATATTGCACAGAAGTAACTTGCCGGTCCAGTTGACTCATCATATGTAAATGCAGCTCGGTGTGCAACCGTTGCAACAAATTAGGGTTACTCCCTGACCAACCCAGATTGCAATCACCGTCATATCACTACACTTTTCAAACTTAATTATAAAGGTAGTCCAAATCATGATCATGAACTTCAGATGTAGCCATCACAATATATTATGCATTCAAAATGGTATTAATGAGTATTTCATTTTTTGCGCCGCCGCGAGTGCGGTGAGCTCTGGATGGTAGCCAAGACATGCTTCGCTTAACGACCTGCATGTAATTGTTTCACTGTCTCGAACATTGTGGTTGGAATTAGATTTTAATAACATCATAGGGATTGCATGTTAATTGGAGTCTCCACACTCGTGAGAGACAGTTTCTCGACCAACATCTTGGAGGAGTTCGGTGTTGCTTGCTTCTTTAATTATCGATCAACTTGTTTGGTTTATAATTGTAAACGTTGACAAGTCGAGGGTCAGTGGTGGGTTCCTCTTCCCCTATTTGTTTAACAATGTATGTCTGCATGACAACAAGCTCTGAGTCCTGCGCCGTCTGCCTGCTGTACTAACATACATAAGAAGAGTCACAGATAAGATTGGCTACATCTTGAAGCGCGCTGCAATAAAACTGTTTTTCATGCCGCCGAAGATTAGTCAGTTCTTACCATCTGTCAAGAGTCACATTCCTCTCCAAGATGCAGGGGTATACAAACTTGATTGTGAATGTGGGTTCTCCTACATCGGGCAAAGTAAAGATCAATAAGAACCCGGCTAAAAGAACACATCGCTGATGTGAAACACCGGCGCTCCACGAAGTCTGGAATCTGTGAACACGTACAGGATCGCACCCGCCATTAAATCAGATTTGATAAGCCACAGATCCTCGCAAAAGAACATCGATTCCGACCAAGGATGATGCGTGAGTCTATTGAAATTTAAAAACATTCTAATTTCAATAAGAAACATGGTTGAGTGCTACCACCGACTTGGGGTCCAGTAATTCATAAATTTCAATCCAAAACCAAGCGCACCATTGCAAGATCTCAAGACACTGAAGCACTTTCTGCGTAGAGAAAACAATAAGTACGAGTAAATATGAGGATATACTATGACACTAGGACGACTAACACCGCAGTCCTCCCGTGACCATGGTTACTAAAAAGCACCCTAAACGTTCGGGAACATAAAAAACATAAAACTAAAATTAGTTTTATTTCCAAGCTAGTACTATAATAATGAACTTAAATACACGTGTAAATTCTATTAAACCAACATTAATATCACGGTAAGTACATGGAATTCAATTTGTAACGATCCCTACAAGTGTTGGGGCGCACTCGATGATCGGAATCGTGTTAATCGCCTTATCGAAATCGAATCGATTATTTTTGCGAGTGGTAGGCAAATGGAATAAGTTTCGATGAGACGGCTGTTATTTGAAGTGCTTGATTTCATCTTGATACAAGGATTGAATTCAGTGTTGCCCAATATTGGTCTTGTACTTGGTCTTGTAAGAATAAGACCAAGACTTAAGACCACCTAACCACAGCAAGAACAAGACTGATTCTGCGAGAATATTGCATTTGTCATCATCATAAATTTCATAAATTTTGCATTTTCTTTAGTTAATAACGATCAAAAGAACAGCTCGTCAAGTGCGAGCTAACCGTATACTTTATAGTCTACCGTATTTAGACATTTTGTATGGAGAATTGAAAAGCGCCTCTAGCGGACGGTATTAAAAACTTTCATTTTCCATAAAAAATGTCTAAATGCGGTAGTACGAATAATCTAGCACTTGACATACAGTAGTACTGCTAGCCAGCAGGTCGGGAGAAATCTATGTCATATTATAAGTTTTTTTTTTCTAATTTAACAAATTTTACGTGTTTTATCGCGTTTATTTTTTTTGTTAATATTAAAAGTTGAAATTTTGGATTTCGCGTCCTGACCTAGGGCTTGCACCTACAGTTAGGACATAGTATTATAATAGCATACATAGTAGAGCATTAATTTTGTAGGTTATTATTAGCGCAAAACAATTTGTAAATAAAATATCTCCAAAGTTAATTGCCTCCACAGGTGACAGGAGGGCTGGCTCTTTTTTTTTTTTTTTATTACATTATAGGCAAGTATTTGATCTCGATCTCACCTGATGGTAAGTGACGATGAGATCTACGATGGAGCACACTTGCCTAGGTAGGAAGGCGGCAGTAGATCGAGACGCTACATTCACTAGGAACATGCAGCGCAACTGATCTGACCCGCCATCCATGAATGGCAACACCGAACATCATGCCGGAACACGGCTAGGCCGCTTGGCGACATGGCTTTGTTCAGTGGGTGGTGACTAGCCACGGCCGAAGCCTACCACCAGTAAACATTTAACAGTCAACAGTCAACAGTCTTTCCTCGCTCAAAGAATTAGTTTGATAATACAGCGAGGAAATGCAGCCAGCATTCTTGCCACCATTCCACGCGGACAAGGTCTCTTTGATTCATAGTTTGTTTTCATATAATTTTTAAGTTTTTTTTTTATTTTTCTCTCGTAAATATTTAGTGAGATTTTAAAAATAAAGTACTACAATTATCACAAAACACCTCCGTAAAGAATAGTTTATGGATTTTGTAATAAATATGTTTATTATTCCTCAACATTACTCCGTAATCTTTAGGAACAGATGATTGAGATGAAATAGCGCGTGAAACACAGCGGGCTCCGGTTTGAGTGGCCGCGGAAATCCGCCCCGAGCCTCGCCCTTGCTATAATCTCGTATTATTTTTTCCTTTCATTGGCCGAACAATACGGATCGTAAAGTTTTATCGCGCAAGGCCGGTGGCACCGTCGTTAAGCGTGCAAAAGATTAATCGAATGGTTTCCTGGATTTTGTGTTGTGTTTATTGGAAAATAAAGGAATATTTTAGCGCGACGGCTGAAGGTAGAATCTTTTAGTTAGAACACCAGCCGCTACGCTGCGGTGATAATTGTCAATGTATTTTTTTGCATTACGTTATAGGCAAGTATTTGATCTTGATCTCACCTGATGGTAAGTGATGATGAGATCAACGATGGAGCATACTTGCCTAGAAGGTACCTGTTCACTCTCGACTTGAAAACACCCAGATTGTAGGCGAATGCAGTTCCAATGGAAAAGAACGTGCAAGAAACTCCATGGTTGCTCTTTTTAAACAGATCCGCTACATTTTTGAGCAGTACATTGTTATGAGTATGTAACAATTGTACCATCCTTGTATTATGGATAACATACAATGGACTGGGACGTCGCAGTATATAATATCTATATAGATATTAAGCATCCATAACTCGAGTGCAAACATTCGTGTTCATCACACAAAGATCAACCAACCAGGATTCGAACAAGGCATTCTCGGCATAGAAAGCAGCGTCACCACCAACTGAACTAATCAGGTCGTGAAAAAGATATCAATTATCGCAAAAAAAAATAGACAAAATGGACTTTACAAACGCGCCGTGTGAACCCGAAACGTCAAACGTAAGTTTAAATGCTGATTAATAAACTGGCAATACTATGTGCAACCCGTCGCCATACAGCACCGATCTTCCCTTTCACGGATTAGCAAGGAAAGCACTTAAGATTTTATTTTTGCTCGTTTCTCTTATATGTCGTAAAGCTTGTACGTGGCCATTAGGTCGAAGCCTGCGGGTGAAGAGTGGGCATGGAGAACTTAGGAGTTTTACCTTGAAACTTTATGACGTAACCTACATGATAAATGTGGAGAGGATGCTCACCATCACATATGCCTATACGAAACTAGCTTTTTTTATTACATTATAGGCAAGTATTTGATCGCGATCTCACCTGATGGTAAGTGACTATGAGATCTACGATGGAGCATACTTGCCTAGAAGGTACCTGTTCCAGATTGAAGTCAACGGGGAACAAAGACGCCGGTAGCGTGTTCCATTCCTTGGCAGTTCGCACGATGAAAGTAGAAGCAAAACGCTTAGTACGTACCGAAGGAATGTCAACAGTGTACGGATGACACTTGTCCGTGCGTCTTGTGACCACGGACTGACCATTTTCAACACACAATACAGAGTTTGCCAACAATTTGTGAACCAATCTAAGCTGCCCTGAAGCAATGTGATCGAAGCTCAACCGTAGATTGGAATCTGGTCTGTTTCTGATACGGACTTTGATTCATTTGGTACATTTAATAAAATATTGGTGCTGGGTTACGATAATTTCCTAAAGTCTTTTTGTACGAAGGTAGCCTATGTGTTATTGTAGATATAGTCTCCCTCGTAACAAAATTTCATTGAAATCCGTTCAGCCGTTTTTGCGTGCTGTCATTGTTTTTTTTTTTTTTTTTTTTTTATTGCAGTATAGGCAAGTATTTGATCTCGATCTCACCTGATGTTAAGTGACGATGAGATCTACGATGTAGCATACTTGCCTAGAAGGTACCTGTTCACTCTCGACTTGAAAACACCCAGATTGTAGTCAACGGGGAACAAAGACGCCGGTAGCGTGTTCCATTCCTTGGCAGTACGCACGATGAAAGTAGAAGCAAAACGCTTAGTGCGTACCGCAGGAATGTCCACAGTGTACGGATGACACTTATCCGTGCGTCTTGTCGACCGACGATAGAATGGAGATGGGGGATGAAGCGAACGAATGTGGACTGTATATAATAATAATGAAACGAAGATGTGAATAGTGAATATTTATATAATTAGAAACAAGAACAAACCTCTCTTACCAAAACTTCCATCAATCTGTCAAACTTATAATTCAAAATATATAAAAAGAACATCAAAATAAAAAAGGAATAAAACTACTAACAAAAGAGTTTGCAACATCCTGCCCCTCGTGCAGCAATGCACAAACTGGTTCCACTGGCCAAGGTCAGCTGTGGACCTTAAGTGACCAGCTTCACCAGTTTCTTTATGGGCCGACGTAGCAAACCTCCTGCTGTGGCAACGTCCACCACCCTGGTCACTCCATCGTTACCGGGGAACATTTTGTGTACACGACCGCGTGGCCATGTCCCTCTGGGTAGCCTCTCATCCACAACTATGACCACGTCACCTATTTGCAGGTTTCTTCCGTCGTGGGGTGTTGTACGGTCGCGGGGTTGCATCGTCGGGAGAACTTCGCGAACCCAACGGTGCCAAAAATGATCCGAGAGCCTTATTGCTTTTTTCCACTCAGACCGGCTAGCCAAATCCCGATCATCTAAGATTTGAGGCAGAGTTTGATTTGATGACGAGCCGATTAAAAAATGAAATGGAGTCAATGTTGTTGGATCTTCGGAATCCGTAGACACATGAGTTAATGGGCGAGAGTTAACGATGGCTTCTGCTTCCGCTAATAGCGTGATCAGGGTTTCTTCTTTAGGGGCTTTTTCTTGAAGAGTTGCCTTTAAGGCTACTTTAACTGTTCGTACCAAGCGCTCCCAACATCCGCCAAAGCTTGGTGCAGCAGCTGGGATGAAACTCCACGTGATTCCCTTTGTGGCAGCAAAATCCTGTACTTTAGTGGCATAAAATTCCTTTAAGATACGGTTTGCACCGACGAAAGCAGTTCCGTTGTCGGAATAGACAATAGCTGGAGAACCACGTCTGGATATGAATCGTCTTAGCCCCATGATTGCCGAATCCGCAGACAGACTGTGGACCAATTCCAAATGAAGCGCTCTCGACGTAAGACACGTAAAGAGCGCTACGTAGCGTTTTTCACGACGCCGTCCAATTGTGATATTAATCGGTCCAAAGTAATCTACACCAGTGTATGTAAATGGCCGCTGATGATGAGATAACCTTTGCTTTGGAAGGTTTCCGGTAACAGGGTTCATCGGCAAACTTTTTCGGATCCTGCAGAAAAGACATTGGTTCGCTACAGTTCTCACAGTGTTTCGAAGTCTCAACAGCCAGAATTTCTGTCTTATTTCGTTAATCACCAACTCATGGTTTGCGTGGCCTGCCCGTCGATGGTAAAACTCCACTAATAAGCGTACCACTGGATGACGACCGTCGAGTAAAGCTGGGAAACGGGTGTCAGGGTCGATGCACTCCACAGCTTTGATTCGTCCGGCTAAGTGCAGTAAATTATCTTCTCCTAGTACGGGTGACAGCTTGTTGAGGCGACTCTTTGTTGGGATTGGTTTTGAGTTGAGGATGCAGAGAAATTCTTCCGAAAAACAGTCGAGCTGGGTTTGTTGCAGAACGTGCCTTTCAGCGGTTTTCATCAGATCGGCGGTAAGAGGCATTAGGGTAGTGGACGTTGGCAAATGGTGAGAACGACGAGGTTTGCAATCTGATTTGGAATTTCGAAAACGAGCCAAAATTTTGCCAAAATTTGCCACAGCTTGATGTACCCGAGCTGTGGCGCGTAACAAGCGTACCCAGTCACTGAAGTACCCCAAATTTGTCGTGACTGGGGTTGGCAAAGCCAACAAAACAGATGTAAGTCGCACCAGTTCATTCGGTTGGCTTTTACACTCTTCACGAACTGGTGCGACACCAGCTGGTTCCACAGGCCAGTCCTCCGGGAATTTAAAAAGAAATGATGGACCAACGAACCATCTGTGTGACCGATCAAGTTTGATTGGATGTATTCTAGTTGCATCATCAGCTACGTTCAAGTCCGTTGGTACCCATCGCCAGTCGGTGACAGAAGAATTTTCCAAAATCTCACCTAGCCTATGGGCAACAAAGGGCTTATAAGAGCGTGTATCACTACGCAGCCACTGAAGGACAGTCATCGAGTCGGCTCGAAGGACCAAAATGAAGCGAACGAATGTGGACTGTATATAATAATAATGAAACGAAGATGTGAATAGTGAATATTTATATAATTAGAAACAAGAACAAACCTCTCTTACCAAAACTTCCATCAATCTGTCAAACTTATAATTCAAAATATATAAAAAGAACATCAAAATAAAAAAGGAATAAAACTAGTAACAAAAGAGTTTGCAACAGGGGAATTAACTCGTGTAATTCCGTCGCACACTCTCCGAAATGTATTCTGTAGAAAACTGATAGGCTGGCAACCCTACGTCGGTGTTCCAGGCTCTGTAGCTTGGCCTGCACTAGGGTCTCGTTGCCAATGAGCTTTCTAGCCCGCCTGTCTATGGAGTCCAAAGCCTCCAGCTGATACTTAGCAGACCCATCCCAGAGATGGCTGCAGTATTCCATGCACGATCGGACTTGAGCTTGATATAAATTTAGAAGCTGTCCCGGCGTGAAATACCGCCTGACCTTCCCCAGGATGCCCAACTTCATAGCAGCTAGTTTGGCTTTGGACTCAATGAAGGAACCGAAATTGAGCTTGGAACTGAGAGTCCCACCCAGTAGCTCTAGGTGGTCCTTCACGGGCACAGATACATTACGGAAAGTCGGAGTCAGGTGAAATGGACTCCGTTTCGCGGAGAACAGACACGCTTGGGTCTTAGAAGCATTGAATTTGACCAGGTTGGCATCGCCCCATTCGGAGACTGCCTGCAAGGACAAATTCAAGCTGTCGACTATGGTCTCTCGATTGGACTGTATCAGCGCTGCTCCGGCACGTGCGTCAGACATGTATCTCTCTGATACTGTGCTGTCATCTGCATACCCAAAGATACCGGGTCCAAGCAGGTCGTTTATATGCAGCAAGAAAAGAGTAGGAAAAGATCATTGAATCCTAGGAAGACATATTTGTATTTTATTACTAAAGACAACTGTATTTTTTTTCTTGAATATTATATAGTAGTTACCAAACAACATATTTATCGAATTAGTATTAAACCAAGTAATTCCCGACTAAATAGCTATTCGCAGCACAAATACTTCTAGGATTTCTCAAATGTTTGATCAATTTGGTGACAAAAGAATCTCTGTTGCCAAACATTTGTACCAAGTTTGATGTTTAAAATTGTTTAGGGATAAAGTTTCTGGTACCTATTGAAATAAAACTTATTTTAAGGATTTTATCGCGTTTATTTTCTGATTTTACGTTCCAAAAAAATGTACTCTTTACTATATATATATTTACTATATTATAAAGAGTACATGTTTTTTCAATTCTCCGAACAACTTTTTTAAAAAATTTCTTTACCTACAAACCTGATTCTGATGAAAAAAAAATACCAAATTAATTCAACCGTTCACAAGTGATACGTTTACCTATGAACTGCATATTTTTTTATTAATTTAGGCCAAAAAAAATATAGTTATGTATAGTCAGAAGCGATCACTAGAAACTACTTGACAGTAAGCCTAAACATCGACTGAACGTTTTAAAAAACGGCGCCATTTATAAAGCGCCTAGACTTTATTTAAAATGTCGTATTACACTATATACCTGCGACATACATAAGCAATAGCATATACTATAACCCTTTTTTTTACTGGTGGTAGGCTTCGGCCGTGGTTAGTCACCACCCACTGAACAAAGCCATGTCGCCAAGCGGCCTAGCCGTGTTCCGGCATGATGTTCGGTGTTGCCATTCATGGATGGCGGGTCAGATCAGCTGCGCTGCATGTGCCTAGTGAATGTAGCGTCTCGATCTACTGCCGCCTTCCTACCTAGGCAAGTATGCTCCATTCGTAGATCTCATCGTCACTTACCATCAGGTGAGATCGAGATCAAATACTTGCCTATAATGTAATAAAAAAAAAAAAAACCTACTTGAAGATGTACGAAATGTTTTCCCGCTTATCTTCCACTACATTAAACGGAAACAATCCAAGATGATACAACGCAAACATTAAAATTCCAGACGCTTTTCTTGCGAGCTTACTTTCCTTGCAAAGCATACGGCAGAAGATCAACTCCATACAAGACTCACAGCATCTTAACGCAAAGTGCGTAAACAATACTGTTTCAGTACGTTAAGTGCGAAATTATTCGTAAGCTAACCGTATACGATAGCAATGATAGCCAAGTTGGTAGATCGCTTGCGTTGGTAACGAGGATTGCAGGTTTAAACCCTGGCTCGCACCTCTGGGCTTACATGTGCGAATCTCATTTTCAACCATGATTATCACTTGCTAAAGAGTGAAGGAGAACATCGCGAGGAAACCTGCTTAGACATGCAGATGGGCTCTCTCAGACGAGAGAGCCCCTCGAAAGATGTGTGAAGTCCACCAACCCGCACTGGGCCAGAGCGTGGTGGACTATGGCCTAATCCCTCTCGCATTGAGGGGAGGCCCGTGCCCAGCAGTGGGACGTTAATAAAAAGGGCTGGAATGATATATATTATGATATAACCGTATACTTTATAGTCTACCGTATTTACACATTTTGTATGGAGAATTGAAAGTTTTAAATACCGTCCGCTAGAGACGCTTGTCAGTTCTTATACCGTAGACTATAAAGTATAAGGTTAGCTCGCACTTGACGAGCCGTATACGAACCAAAGCCTGTGTATGTTTCTCTCTGCTTTCATTCGTAATATATTATTGCTCATATACTTATTACGATATAAAATATATATATCACACTAATATTATAAATTTGAATCTTTGGATGGATGGATGTTTGTTACCCAAGTACGCCAGAACGGCTAAACGGATCTGGATGAAATTTGGCACAGAGATAGATTATAGTCTGAATAGCACATAGGCTACTTTTTACTTTACCGGTAAAATGTATGGTTCCCGTGGGATAAATTTGTTTAAATTTTTCATAGAATACCAATAAATAAATTTTCTCATACATTTGATTCTGAGGCGGTGCGAAGTTCGCCGGGACAGCTGTTGCTCATATATTACGATATAATATATATATATATATATATATAAAAGAGTACTCTATATATCTATAATAGAACGATAGATAGAGTAACTTTATTTCATATATTTAAAAAGCTAGCTGACCTGACTGACGATATCCTGTCTACATTCTATAGAAAAAAATATTTTCAGTTCTGCCCGAGTTTCCCGTTTCCCGGATAATTTTTCAGGTTTTTCTCCCTCACAAACCATATTCGGATTTTTACGAAATTACAAAAAAAAAACAGCAAATCGGTTCGACCGTTCTCAAGACACCATTCCATTTTTATTTATATAGTTAGAGATTATTGAATGGTATATCTTCTGTCCATGACTATTTGATGGCGTTCACGCGAAATATATGTCCGTATGAAGATGTTCTAACCCCGCCAAAATCTCCATTGCCAACTTATCGTTACACTCCTTAAAATCAAAGCCTATCCGAAAGTGACGCTTACTCCTTCGTAATAAAGATACTAGGAATTGTAAATGAGTTTCTATGCCTGCAAAGTATAGGGTTGTATTTTCACGCTGGGGATGGTACGGTTCAGTACAAACGCTGATGTACTCCGGGACGGACGTACATTGTTCTTAATTCGAATTCCGCGATCTAAAGTTCGGTGAATTAAAAAGTTTATGTACGCTATGCTGGACACATTGGATTTTTTGTGAATGTGCGTGCCGTGTTGAAGCTGATTAGTTTTTGTTTATTTTTTTTTGTCTCATACGATCGGATATTTGGAGAATGTAAAGGGACTTGCATTGTTTATGGTAAGAATTTTGAAATAGATACGTTCATAGATGATTATAATAAACTTGCTGTCGCGTAGGACTTCGTACCGCCTACACCATTTATAACTCAAAAACTGGTGGGCCGATTTTTATGAAGTTTGATTTTTTTAAATTTTGCTTTAGCCAGAGTAACTGTTAAAAAACGAAATTAAATTTCTCGCAGTCATAGTTATAGTACACCACGCTGAGCCAGTGTGGGTTTCACACGCCTATCGATGGGTTCTCTCAGGCAAGCAGGTTTCCTCACGATGTTTCCCTTCACCGTTGAGCAAGTGATAATCTCAGTAAAAATTATATTCGCACATGAAGTCCAGAGACCCCAGAGTACCGATTCGGGGCTTGAACCTGCGATTCTCGTTACCAACGCGATGTTCTACCAACTTGATAATAGAAGGCCTTTTTATAATCCACCCTGGCCCAGTGCCGAGTTTGCATTTAATTCATCACAACAATTATTTCATACACCAATTCATCAGTATAATAGACTTCTTGAACTAATTCCACAATTAACCAGCTCATAAACTTGAAATACTAAAATTATTATGCAAACATAATATTATAAGGTGTTCTAAAAATTTATTATGGAGTTATTTTAACTGTCGGACAGTAAAATGTGATGAGTTATAATTATTAAGTTATATTATACCTCCAGTACTTGTATTTACCCTTGTAACTCATTGCAGGGTATAAGTGTACCCAATTTCCCTATATTAATAGTAAGTCAAGTCAAGTAGAAGCATTGATAACCAAGTTGGTAGAACGCTTGCCTCGGTAACGAGGATCGCAGGTAGAAACCCCGGGTCGCACCTCTGGGATTTCTGGATTTCACGGTGATGGAAAACATCGCGAGGAAACCGGCATGCCTAAGAGAACCCCTCGGAAGATGTGTGAAGTCCGCCAACCCGTACTGGGCCAGCGTGGTGGACTATGGCCCAATAAACCACCCAAACCTTATCAGTAAAGTGGAGGAGACTTTATTGATAAACTATCGAACTTCTTAGAAGGACTTGAAAAGTCGAGTTTTACCATTTTCCTACACTCGTCCACGTTTATTAACAATTGAATTAAAACTTGTCAGTTTTCTTATACAAAACCAGTCAAGTGACGTTAACGATGGCATTGCCATTCCATGGCGAGTCAATTTTCTTTAAAGTCTTGAAGCAGAGAGTTATAATTTCTTGGATAACATTTTATGTAATGATTATGGAACTCTGACACAATACAAACGAACTCTTCTTTAAAAAACAGCTAAACGTCAAAACTACAAATGGAATCCCTTTAACATCCAATGTGAGGCTGAACGCCGATTGAATAGGCATGATGAGCATTACATTGAACGGTTTGGACGCACGTGCCAAAGGGAACACGTATAGAGTCGGTGATGTATGGTAATTGGTTAGATCCTATCTAGATAGCAATGCTGCACAAACGGTAGGACGTTAATGGCGCCGTGTATAGAGGCTTTCAAAGCATTGGGCCAAAATTGGCACCTAACCGAGAGGTTCCGGGTCCCTCACCCTCGACATTCAACTTTAGACCTTAGATTTATAATACACAAGCTTTAGTTTAGTTGAAGGGGCTAAGGGGACAACAGTACGTCAAGTGCGAGATTATTCGTAAGCTAACCGTATAACTTTATTGTCTATTAAGAAATTTTGTATGGAGAATTGAAAGTTTTAAATACCGCCCGCTAGAGGCCATGTTCCATTCTCCATACAAAACGTCAAAATACGGTAGACTATTAACTATACGGTTAGCTCCTACTGAGTGTTTTTGATCACGTGAACTAACCAAAAACACATTGTTTTGTTTTATGATATTAAAGAAAATAATGATATTTTTTTTGCTGAAAAATTAAGACTAACAGTTTTACAAAGCTATATTCTTTTAGGATGGCCACAATTTAAAGCTTATTTTTCTTACACTCAAACACGCTATTGGTAATCCTATAAGTGTAGAACGGTCCCCCACAAGGTGGACTGATGACATCACACGCGTCGCAGGAAGCCGGTGGATGCGAGTTGCGGAGGGCCGTGATGTGTGGAAGTCGTTGGGGGGCCTATGTCCATCAGTGGACGTCTATCGGCTGGTAGATAGATAGATAGAAACACGTTATTACGTGTGGTACTGAGATTTGCCCCCGACCTTAGACAGAAGAGATTCGGGGTGACACGCGTTAAGAGCGAGGATTAGTATTGTCATTTGGGGTGGCAAGCCTCGGCGACTTTGGGAGGCTTTAGATGATAAGGGTTTGGGTACACACGAAGTCAACACACAACAATGTAACCGTACGTCTTTCTATTACTTTGATAGGTAAAAATACTAGTCTCTACTAAAACCTTAAAGAGGTGACGTTTGTTAGTTTGTGTGTTTGGATGTAGTGGGTAATCCCAGAATTTAGTTTACTAATTTGAAAAAAATATTTTACTATTCCTAATAAGAAACCTACATTATCTTAGAGTGTTATCGGCTTTGTTTCATTGAGGTACCGTAAGCAGAAGCTAGTTCAATTCTAAAGTGGTAAACTTTGTTAGTTAGTTAGTTTGGATGATGGGAGTAATCTCCGGAAATACTGATCCGATAAGAGAATTTGTATTTTGTATGATGAATGTGTATTTTGTATGAAGAATTGAAAAGCGCCTCTAGCGGGCGGTATTTAAAACTTTCAATTCTCCATACAAAATGTCTTGACCATGGTTGCTGTAAAGCACCTGAAATGTCGGGACCGTAAACACATAAAATAAACGCGATAAAAACCATAAGATTAGCTTTACTTCAAATAAAATAAAAATAACAGAAATTCCATATAATATCCACGGTTGTTTTGTCAAGAGAATCACTACTTAGAAGAACTTGCATTTTAGTACTGCATTTCTTAAACCATCTGAGACGATGAAGCTCTTAATTAGGAGGATAACTGTGGGCCGTTGTCTAACGCCGGCTTCAGATTAAATCCTGTAAAATCTCCAATTCAAATGCCGCAGTGGAATTCTAATGAAGGCTCCGCTCCTAATACACGTCGAAGCAAAATCCAATAGTGTTTTTACTGCTATTTGTGGGAGTTTTGGTGTCGCTGAAAAATTGTAGCTGTATTTCCCAGCAGTAATAGCATATGTAGCAGTAACTAAACTTTACTCAATATATACAGCTGAGATCCATTGTGATTTGCGGTCTTAGTATGAGCATAGAGTACGATATTTGGAACCCTGAACACATAATCTTACAACAGAACGGCTGAACGGATCTGGATGAAATTGAAGGTCTGGAATGGCACATAGGCTACTTTTTATCTCGGTAAAAAGGACATACTTTTTATCGCGGGTAACACCGCGGGGCGCAGCTAGTGATAAATAAATAAAAATACATTGTTGCCCACAAATTGTTAAACCAACAAAGTTATTTTAAATAGATTTTTGGTTTAATAGGTACCAATTAAATCAAAAATCCATTAAAAATATTTGAATGATAAAATTAGATTTCAGTATGTGAGTAGGTACTGCAATCTAAAGCCGGAAGTCATAAGCACTATTTCCGTAACTGTGTAATGCACGCGAAATTTCACAGACTGACTTTTTCCCTTTTTCACCGTCTTCAAAAAGGAGGTAGTTTGTTTGGCACCGACATCAGATTAGTTGATTAGTTAGATATTTGATTTAGTTAAACGAGATAGATTTCAAGATTTCAGTTTTTTGAAGACGGTTTTTATTTTGTTAAAAAAGTTTTTTTTTTCAATCCCGCTGCGATGCACGTGACGGGGGGGGGGGGGGGGGGTCTTAACATACCAACATGAGACAGTCATACATAGCCAACTGCTATATGCCTTTAAGGTACTCCAATAAACACAGTCTTTGCTCCTATTCATTAACTACCCCACACCAATAGTCATTTCATCAGTAGTTCCCACAATTTGCGTGATGACTTGACTACAATCTGGGTGTTTTCAAGTCGAGAGTAAACAGGTACCTTCTAGGCAAGTATGCTCCATCGTAGATCTCATCGTCACTTACCATCAGGTGAGATCGAGATCAAATACTTGCCTATAACGTAATAAAAAAAAAAAGATGAAGCTTCTAATTAGTAGGATAACCGTCCACATTCCAGACGCTATCCAACGACGGTTTTAGATTAAAGCCTGTAAAATCTCCAATTCAAATGCCACCGTGGAATTCAAATGAAGGATTTGGTGCCTACTATTTGTCGAGTTGCACTCGCAAATGTTTTTTTTTGTCTTTTGTATTCTGGATACTACCGTTCCGTGTTTATTTGATTGTCTAAACTGTCTACTACGTTTTCCAAATGATTCCATCGCGTGCTAGACACTTAATGAATGTCTTAGGAGTTCTCTGTGAAATAAGAGAAGTGTAACAGTAAAGAAACATGTCATAAGAAACAGCTAATACTTATATTATTTGTTGATCATTTTATTTTGGTTGCTCACTAAATTAATAAACTAAATCTAAGATGCAAGTTACTTTATGTAACGAACTAGTACGATGCATTGCTGTTTGCTTGTAAAACTTATCGTAGGTATTTGATTGCAAAAAGTGCATAATTATTTATAGATTCGCTTAGTGTCGCGGAGAATTGCATTTTATTTGAGGTCCCGTCAGTCGTGGTAGATAGTTTCTCGATTAACATCTTAGAGGAGTTCGGGTGTTGTTGACTTCTTTTATTATCGATCAAACTTGTTTGGTTTATTATCGAAGAAGTTGATAAGCCGAGGGTCAGTGGTGGGTCCTCTTTCCCCATAGGTTCATAATTATTTCGTGAATAAATAAAGCCAAAAAATATATACTTTAAATTATACTTTATCGTATATAATTTCAAAAAGTGCATAATTATTTCGTGACTATGTAAATAAACCAAAAAATAGCTACTTACTTCGAACGTCAGGATATCCAAAAAAAAACCAAAGACACAGTCACTCCCAAATCGATTGTAAATCAAATATAGATTTATATTCCCACTCGATTTTAAATCGAGAATCATTAGTGCAGTAACAAATTCACCCCGAATTACGGGGTGCGGTAGAATTTTAAATGAGCCGCCCCTCACGAATCGGTTCACCGTCTTGCTGAGAAATTTATTTCGGCTTTTGCATTTCCCACTCTTTTGTTATAGCTCAGGAGGCGGGAGTTATTTGATAACTAATGTTCAGACCTCGTACGATTCCAGTGGGAAACAATACTACGCGAACATGTATTGAATAAAATTCTTATTGACTGACTGCCGGAAAACGCACATCCTAAGCCATGGACCTATAGTTCCATGGCTTAGTTTGTCCCTATAAGGTTTCGAAACCGAGACCCTCGGCACAGACAGCAGGGTCTCTACTGACTGCACTAATCAGATCTTCAATATTCCTTGAGCACATCTCTAGAAGCGCACTAACGAGGGAATTCAATCCATAACGTCACATGAGGGATAAAAAATTGTGGAGAGAATCTTTATTTTTCGATCAGGCGCATGGTTTTAGTTCGTCCGCCGGGGGAATGCGTTCCAAAGTTGAATGAAATGTAGGTCGCCTAAATCGTTTTTTTTATTGTAAATAGACATACTAATATAATTTTTAATGAAATTTTGTGTATGTAGTGCATATACATAAACGATAAAAATACTACAAGATCATTATCGCACGAAAGAAATACGATGAAACACGACCTGTCCGGAACACATTCTCTCGGCTGCCGAACTTTATAGTCTAAAATAAATACTTTGATTGGCTAACTCCTAAACTATAGACAGCTTTGTTCCGTACGAATCCCTTGGCGTCAATTAGTACGATAAAAACGCAAACGGAACTGTTCCACTATTCTCAGTTTAAAATGAAACGAATTATTTATACTGTTCATTGTATTATCTATTGCAATACAGTCTTAAGGGGGACGCTCAGGGTCAGGGCGCGAAATTCAAAATGTCAATGGTTTTGTATCGCTTTATAGTGTTGTATCGCTTTAGGTATTTTTTAAGCAAACTTAATATATCGAGACATCCAATGCAGAATGCTAATATCGCAACACTAAATTACATCGTAAAGATGTCCAATTTTTTCTAAAAAATTAAAACCATTGACATTTTGAATTTCGCGCCCTGACCCTGAGCTTCCACCTTAAGTAAGTAGTACCCTATATATTACTCTTTTAAGTCAACATTTTTGGCATGGTCGATGAGCTGATTGTGATTTAAATGAGTTCTGAGTATTATGATGAGATTAACTGTTATTATGCTTTAGCGGAAAAGGGAAGATTTCAGATGCCTGGCGGGGCGGCCGCTATGCCCCGACGGCTATTGTCGGCATTTTGTATATATGTTACATGCTCCAAAAACTCTCATACCGCGTTTCAGGATTGTATGGAGAATTGTCATTTGTTCTGAATGTCCGTCTGCAGCGCCATCTGTGAATCTTGTGGCGAGATGGAAGAGGTCGGTATAATGCTAATAATATTCCCCAATGGTAGCACAAATAATAAAACCACATTTTTTAGGAAGTAGATCTCTGAAGAAGGAGACGCAGGTATTTATGGTGGGAGACTTTTGAAATTACAGGAAGGTTAATCCATGGTACAATAATATGCTACGCCTGGTACTCTGACCGTGACAACCAGGTCACGTGAATGGCTCAAGACTACGTCATCGGCCATCTTCAACCAATGAGCGGTGATAATTCTATTGAAGATGTGAATAAATGGCAAACTGATCCTGACGTAGTTGGAAGAATATATATTTTGTAGGGTATTATTATACCATGGGTTAAACCACATCAGTTGAGCCACCGATGAATCTAAACGATTGCTGAGTTTGTCTTACGCTATTTTATCACTGTTTCAAGAAATAAAATTTAACCAATGCCATTATTTAAAAAAAAAACAAACAACAAGCAATCGACTATCTCGATTAAAAACTCGTAACAAAAACATTTATAAGTCTTTTGTTTTATTCAAGCACTTTTGTGCAAATAAAAAAATACTTTGACAGTCAATAAAAGAGAAGTTTCTGTACGAGAATCTTTTATTTTTGTTTCAAACAAAACTCTTTGAGTGAGGGCTGTTTTTTGTAATTTATTTCTTTTGTTTCGTTGGGTAATGTCAGAGGGTTGATTTAAGGGGGCCCAGAGGTTGTTGGCCAATTTTTTGTGAGGAGTCTTGAGACTGTCGAGAGAGTACTCAACTTTGTGTGCAACTTATCTATCCTCTCCCTCGGAAATCTTAAATATGTATGATCAATCAACAAATACGAAGGACTTGTTGATCGATTAGTTTTCCAACAAATATAATATATATTTTTGTAATTATATTTATGAAAAGTTAAGATGTATCTTGTATACGTTCTGCAATACTGTTAAACAGTTTTTTGTCAATATTTCTTATTAATAAATGTTAACGTATATAAACATATAATAATACCAGCCCTTTTCAATGTCCCACTAGTGGGCACGGGCCTCCCCTGAATGCGAGGTGGATTAGGCCATAGTCCACTACGCTGGCCCAATGCGGACTTCACACATCTTTCGAAGGGTTCGCTCAGACATGCAGGTTTGCTCGGGATGTTTTCCTTCACCGTTTAGCAAGCGATAATCGTGGTTGAAAATGAGATTCGCACATGAAGTCCAGAAATCCCAGAGGTGCGAGCCGAGGTTTGAATCTGCGATCTTTGTTACTGAGGCAAGTGTTCTACCAACTTGGCTATCACTGCTATTGCTATAATGTTACCGTAACTTATTATAATTTTTAGCATAACTCACATAGAAAATTCTATGTTTTGTATACTCCATTTCACATAATCTTTCATCCTAAAATACATAGGAGACCTTGCCCCAAAACATCCATACGTACGAACAATATAAAAGCCGTGCTTACATAAACAAATTTCCTCAACCAAACTCGGTAACATCAGTGAGAAACTCTGTAATGCCTGTTCGAAAATATTCAATTGTTATGACAACTTTTAATAATATTTTTCGGTTGAATAAATCGAGATACTTTTGGTGTAAAAAGTACCTGCAAATGGTGATGTTCTTTAACATTTGTTTGAGCGGCTTATGTGCTCCAAAAACTCTCATAGCGTGTTCCAGGATTGTATGGGGAATTGTTAATTGTTCTGAATGCGTCCAGAGCACCATCTATGTAGCTTGTGGTGAATTTGAAGAGCTCGCTACAATATCCAGAAGATGCTGTCTCTATATGGTTTTGTTTATTACATTACCTACCCTCTTTTTTAACATTATGTATTTTGAAAAGCAAAAACTCCAAGGCAAAGGAAGTAGCCTCTATTCGGTATAAAGGCATAACTTTCACCCGAAATTTCGGGGCAATAAACACAACCTTTCCGTAGTGCGTTCAGGAATTTCCAATGTTTTTGCTGTCGATATCACTTCGTAGATTCTCTACAATACGTTTTTATGAGAATACGAGCACCACTATTTTTGGTCTCAAACTCAAAGTCAATTTTTCATCGCTGGTTGTTTATTTTTTTTTGGCACTGACTCTATAATTGTTACTTATTAGATTAAGTTACACTAAATAGATTTTTATATTCGATTATTTCTTGTAATTTTTTAAAATATAAATATTTATGTTGATAAAATTAAATGTTTATTTATCATATATGAACTAACACAATTTATTTAATCATAATATAGTTTGTTTATGAGACTTTTAAAATTTAAGGTGTAATCAAAAATAGTGTAAAATATTTATCAGTAACTATATAAGTTACTGATAAATGATCTCGATCTCGAATCTCGTTGATGTATAAAATAATTGTGTAAATGAGGTTTGATTTTTTTAAACAAGGTGAACCAGTAGCGTTTGGCCATGCTTTCAGTACTACGTGTATTTTTTTAAATGTCTATTAATTTGTTTTATTCCTATAGGCACGTGGTCTTTATAACCTACTGTGGTCCTGTTAGAATATTGTACACTATTTCTTTTACACCTTATATATCTGTTTTGGAAACAAAACACAACAAGAACAAAAACTTTTTTGCCGAGATTAAAAAAGATGAGAAGTTTAAAACCCTAATGCGTTAATCATATGTATATACAAAAAAGCACGCGTGTATAATAGTATGGATTATAAACCTAAAGGCAGTAGAAATAAGAGCAACATTACAAGCAAGAGTGTTGAAAAAAAATCGTATCTCGAAATAGCTTTCCAGTATCAACTTCCAAGCTTACAGAACTTAAAGTTGCTTAATTAGCGGGCGGTGTCGCTTATACCCGACTACGGCCGGTAAACTGGGGTAATGAGTTTGCGAAACTTTACCCAGATGCATCAGTTAGGCTCCGCTTTTATAGCTTTCTAGGACGTGACGGCTTTGTGGTATGTAGGTGTCTGCGGTGGACTCTTGGTATGATAGTTCCGCGTGTCTGATCGTAAGTATTATCAAGTTCAGATAAGAATATTCCCAGACGAACACACAGTACTGAGCTCAAAAAGTATAATTTGTTGTGGGAACCATGGTGCTATTCACTTGTAATTATATACTTAGAGTTAGTAGTTTTTTTCTGACCAGTTGCTAAAGTCTGCCTAGCCGTTCCTACATTGTTCTCACATACCTATAACATGTACTACTCAAAAATGTAAAAGATCTTTTTACAAAAGAGCAACCATGGAGTTTCTTGCCCGTAATAGTGTCTACTGGTACTTGCGTTCTATAAAAAAAAATAACTTGATTCTGTTGGCTAATAAGGTTTGAAATGGCGCACCGTACATTGCTAATATTTGGATTAAACTTCGCTAATTAGTAAAGTTTGTGCGATATCCCCGGCACATCTGCGTTTAATAGTTTGCCAAGGGATTTTGAACCTTAAAGCAGATTACACGCTTGCAATGTTGACAGTATAGTATTTCGAAATAAGATTGCTCGTTTAGGTGGAATTTATTGGTATTATTAAGAATTAATTTAATCTTGACGACCTGATTAGCGCAGGTGGTAGTAACCCTGCTTTCTGTGCCGAGGGTCCCGGGCTCGTATCCTGGTAGGGACAAACTTTGTGTGATGAGCACGAATGTTGGTACCCAGGAAATGGATGTTTAATATTTATATCTATCTATATAATAAAAATCAATTGCTGTTCGTTTGTCTCGCTAAAACTCGAGAACGGCTGAGCCGATTTAGCTGATTTTGGTCTTGAAATGTTTGCCGTAGTCCAGGGAAGGTTTACACTTTGAGAAAATATGGAAAAGTTGCGAGGACGAAAAATAAGTCTTTATTGTGCTTAATTTTTTCTTACTGTCAGTTGTTCTGTCGAACGTCAGACGAAGGGAGAGTTTTAATGTCGTTAGGATAGGTGATACGAAGTACAGCGGGTCATCTAGTGAGTAATATAAACCGAATTCGCTCTCAGTCCATTGTCCGGTACCCATAATACAAGCTTGGCTTAGTATGGGTCCGTATAGTTGGTGTGTTCGTCTGGCTATATTAATTACAACAAAAAAATATACAAATTAATTGATTATTTTAAATATTATGCTAAGCATGTATTATTTAAAATATATATACTTACAACCAAGATTCCGTGCTATTTATAGGTAATTAAATACCTAAAAATACTGTCGTTGTCTTATACATGCTATATGATACCATTTTAAACAGATCCATCTATAAATTGTCGGTAAATATATAACGTCAGCACACTACCGCCATCTATCGCTAATCCCCGAACGTTTGACGCTCCGTTATTGATGTGGGAGCAATTAATCTTGATCAGTTGTCCACGCTGAAGGGTTAGGCTTTCACTTTACGCTTCCATTTTGTTTTTGCGGCTCATTGCGCGCGCTCGCGTTATTTTAGTATGTAACAGGCATTGGATGAGGCATTGGATGTGTTGTTCTGGTAGTCACGTATATCATTACGGCAATATTCTCTGAAGATGTGATCGAAGATAATTTAAAACGGTTGAAGTTTGAGGTAACCATTAAAATAAAAATAAAAAATTACCGTGAAAAATATGCTATCACCTAAGTTGGTTGTGAACCTGCTTCTTGTACCGAGGGCTCCGGGTTCCAAATCTGGTAGGGACAAACTGTGTTTTTTGAGCACGACTGTAGTTATGGATGTTTAATCTATACATCTATACATATAAATAAAATTGGAGTGTCTGTTTGTAATATTAAAATAACCGCTTATTACTAAGTGCATTTGGATGTATACACGGTAACTATAACAAAATATTTTTTTTTACAATTTTTGTCTGTGTGTCTGTCCGTCTGTCTGTCTGACTGTCTGTCTGTTTGTTCCGGGTAATCTCTGAAATGGCTGGACCGATTTTGACGGGACTTTCACTGGCAGATAGCTGATGTAACAAGGAGTAACTTAGGCTACTTTTATTTTAGAAAAAAACATAGGATGTCACGAAAAAAAAACCAATGTTGCAGCGTTGCGCCTGATTAAGTTTGATAGCAACAACCTGAAATGCGTTCCGCGGGTTCAGAAAGCGCGAGCAGGCTGTTGCCAACGGTTGTGTCTTTGTTAAATACCACGCGAACGAAGTCGCGGGTAACAGCTAGTATCTATATAAATCTGGTAGGAATAAACTGTGTTCTTTGAGCACGAATGTTTGTACCCGAGTTATGGATGTTTAATATCTATAATATAATTATTATAATAAATTTAATGGGATCGTCCCTAAATATAACCGTAACCAAAATACAAGCGTTGCTGTTTTATATATTGAAGTTCGCACGACCAATGCATCGCAGCGCGTACGAATTAAAAAGAGATAGCGTGAACTACGTATGTATGTAATGAACAGTGACGGAGAGTGTTTGTGCGCTTAGATTGAAACGAATTAATTTTATTTTAGCCGCCTTTCCCGATATCCACCGTTGGGTTCTTTTTTTTAAATGGCTTCACCCGCCTTTGGGTAGGTATTTTGCCAACGTCAAGTGGAATGATTATTTTTCATATCAAATATGGGAGATTCTATCAGAATCAGAATCAGAATATTTTTTATTCATGTACACCATTAAGTACAGCACTTATGAATCGTCAAAAGTTACAAAATATTATGCTACTACTTTACCACCCGTTCGGAATGCCGTTCCGATGGAGGTCTAATCCATAGACTAGGCCTAATAACCCCCACCTAACCGGCCCCCTGATTACGTATCTTGCCTAGCCTAACGATAGCAAAGCGACAGCAATAATCTCGCAATAATTGCTTTCAAATCGCAGATTTGTATGGCGTCGCAGCGCTACGTAATACGAATTAGCGATTTAAATGCAAATATTGCGCGATTACTGCTATCGCTAGGCTATTGCAAGTTACGTAATCAGGGGGCCTATCAGTAGTAGGGATTGGTGCTACGGCGCAAATATAAATTGACGGATAAATTTGCAAATGTTTGTCAAAGCATAAGCCAGCGCCATCTATTGCTAATTGCCCAACGTTTGACGTACGGTTATTGATGGGCCAGCAATTAATCTTGATCTAATGCCCACGGCTGAAAGGTTTTCAATTTCAATTAGCCATCGTTTTATATTAGAATGATGATCTGGCCTTGGGGATATAACATTAGCATCATATTTTTCGTTTGTTTAATGTAATTTGTGGAACTAGGCGATACTTGGCGGAAATCCGTTGTTAGATAAATAATAATAATAATTAATATCGCCATACGAACACACCAACTATGCGGTCCCACTTTAAGCTTAACGCTTGTGTTATGGGTACCGTACAATGGACTGAGGGCGAACTCAGTATATAATACTTATATACATATTAAACATCCATGACTCGGGTACAAACATTCGTGCTCATCACACAAAGCTTGTGTCCCTACCAGGATTCGAACCCGGGACCCTCGGCGCAGAAAGCAGAGTCACTACCACTGCGCTAATGAGGCCGTAAATGGGGGATTAGGCCCCACTACTGACTCTCGGCTAGTATACTTTTCCAATTTTAAACCAAACAAGTTGATGGATCGATCGAGTTTTTCATTAACTATTACAATCCAAGAAAATACTGGTGGGGTGGGTTTTTTTTACAAAGATTATATACCACTCTGATGTGATTTTTAAAGTGCATTAATCTAGCCATTTCAAATGATACCTTGTTACGTGGGTCATAAAATCTAAATATATATTCAAGGATGCCTAAAGCAGCTTTTTTAAAAATAGGCAAAAAAAGTTCCCATATTTAATTCCAGTTTCTACGTCTTACGGTTTTCGAGGTAAACGTCGAGAGACGCAAGAATAATCTTATAAGGACTTCTATTTTATTTTTATTTTGAAGTAAGCTACCCAAAAAACAGCTTCTGACTGCATATTTGTAATAGATGTTACAATTAACCTCGACCAGTTCAACCTTACCTCAGGGCCGCAAGTCTGCTAACACAATCGATTCATAATCGAACAGCAACCGCATAGTAACTGTCATCTGTCAATCTGTCAAAAGTGACAGTTACTATGCGGTTGCTGTTCGATTCTGAATCGATTGTGTTAGCAGACTTATGGCCCTGAAGCATAGTAGAAGTTAAGTAAGACCATACAAAAGAAATTACTTCGAAAAGATCCACAGCTTCCGTGAAAGCTCTCAAATATATGACACAAGATTCCCATGACACAGCACTCGGTATTATTAACGAACCGGCCATGCGTGTGGACCGCATCCAACCGGAAACTTTGGTCGATATTAATCCGCGAATCATTTCGAACGCGATGCAACGGTTTTTTTTTCAATTTATTTGTTAGCGAAAATTCCGGTGCGTGCTCGCGATACAAAATAATTGAATTTCACAAGCTGTTCGGGTTTTGTCATATATTCTTTGTTTCGGGTATGAATACAAATACTTTGTTTATTGTAGTGTTTTGAATGATAAAACAAATCATCTTCCTTCATCTCCGCCTCCTCCTCCAAGGACCGTGTGGTACCATCAGCACAACATCATCACTCACCATCCGAGGTTTACCAGAAACCATGATGATAGTCTGCTTATAAATAGTGAGTGATTTTATCAACTTTGTATCGAGCCCTTAATAATAATAGCCCTTTTTAATATCCCACTGTTGGACACGAGCCTCCCATCAATGCGAGGGGGGCCCAGGGCATAGTCCGCCACGCTGGCCCAGTGCGAGTTGCCGGACCAGGTTGCCTCACGATGTTTTCCTTCACCGTTTAGCAAGTGATAATCATTGTTGAAAATGAGATTCGCACATGAAATCCAGAAATCCCAGATGTGCGAGCCGGGGTTTAAACCTGCGATCCTCGTTACCGAGACAACCGTTCTACCAACTTGGCTATCACTGCTCTCAACAGTTCTTAATTCATTCCAAAGATAGGAATATAATTGATATTTCCCTCATTAATGTATTTGTCCAGCGACTCTACATATTATAATTATGAATTTCTACATTTCTACATACATCTCTATATACACAACAATAACATAATGTGTCCTCATCCTCGCCTCAAATAAAGATAAAATGAAACATAAAAATATAACGTCGTAAAATCAGGTGACCCCTAGCACAACCGCCATTCAGTTTTATGTTTTATCAGATGACATAGTTTTATGTGTTGGCCGACTGTTAGTGTGGTATAAGGTAGGAGAGAGCACGAAATCAAAGAGTTATTAAAACAAAGAAAAGCAATTTGTAATGTCAATAAATCAGACGAACGGTCGGTACTCAAGCCATCCAATCTTATCCCACTAATATTATAAAAGTTAAAGTTTGGATGGATGGATGGATGTTTGATACTCAATCACGCCAGAACGGCTGAACGGATCTGAATGAAATTTGGCACAGAGATAGATTATAGTCTGGAATAGCACATAGGCTTACTTTTCATCCCAGTAAAATGTATGGTTCCTGAGGGATAGATGTGTTTTAATTTTTCATAGCGCAGAGGATCGATATATTTTTTTGCGCGGTAACGCCGCAGGGCGCAGCTAGTATCTAATATAATTGATTCAACTTCGTAAATATACTACATGAGTAAAAGATCATTTCTATTTAAACTTCCCCATTGTTATTTATAAGAATTACCTGGCTATGAGTTACAAAAGAATCGTATCAAATCAAATCGCATTACATTTTAAAATAATCTGGTCCCAAATACGAGCCTTGCGGAACTCCATAGAAAAATAACGAACATCACCATAATTATGAACAAATTTATGCAGCTATTCAACTTCCAAGCCCATTTTCATCCAGTACCCTCAAAACTCTGACAATCGAAGGACACTAGTGAAATCGCTTTCGAGAACCGGCCATCATTACTTGATCTAAAGCTTTAGCGAAATCAAAGATAAACTTTTTGGTAAACGTCCAAGTGGCGGGTCAGCTTATTCGGTCACATCTGGTCTTGAAACTTATATGTAGGCGTTATGTTATATTTGAAGCAACAGCGGGAAGGAACGTAAAAGGGATTGGGTCGCTTGATACGAAATTGTTAGTACCAAAGTTCTATGTAGATGTCCGATTTGTTATTTTGAATATAATATGATCTCAGTGAAGACATTTGGAGACATTTGAATTGATGTGAAATGAAAAATATTTATTTAAAATGGCTAAAAAAAATTAACAAACAAAAACCGCCTTCAAATAATTAAAAAGCAAACATTTATCTAATCTTGAAATGTCGAATATAAAGTTAAGATGGTAATTTCATCATCACAAACATTTTTTGTAATGTGTGAAAGTCATTGGGGGAGGCCAGCAGTGGAAATCTTTCGGCTGATAGAATAGAATTAAAAATAGAATCAACTAAAAAAAAATCTACTAATATTTTTTCAAGAAGAAGAGAACCACTTCTCTTCTCATTTGTTTCTTCCTCAAGTTGTAAGGATCGATCAAGACAAATGGATTACCCCGACACTCGAAAACGACAGCCAATACTCAGCCGTTATTATACTCATTAATCAACTTTTGAACTTTGGTCTCTCGTATGGTGTAAGTATTAATCTATATTTATATATTAAAACAAAGTCGTGTTAGTTACACCATTTATAACTCATGAATGGATGGGCCGATTTTAATAATCTTAGATTTCTAAGCATACAACAACTTAAACAGAACACAATTGGCATGGTATTTTAGTCTGTCAAATTTGATTAAGGCTGTGTCCCCAGTCGGCAAACTGTCAGCGGCTGACTGAGTTAGCGGCGTATCGGTTTAGTCCGTTTGTCGCAAACTGTCAGTTCTGACAGTTGACAGTGAAAATTCAGTCGGTCGGTCGACCTAAATAAGCGGCTAACACATAACAGTTTGCTTGCGACGCACGCAAATTGATCTGAGTTTGCAGCTAACTCGAATTTCAGTTCGCCTCAAATTTGCGGCTCACTCAGTCGGCCGCTGACAGATGGCTGACTGGGGACACAGCCTAAGTCTGTTTAGAAAACATGCGGAATAGTTGTCATAATCACTTTTATTTTCCTTAAATAAAAAAACAGATTTCAATTTTAATGATGCTTCACTTAAAAGAATATTCCACGCCTTCCTATATTTTACTTTCAGAGATCCTGTCCCATTAACTCAAGTTATATCAAGTGCTAAACGCATCCCACCGTGATGTCGGCTAAGTGTCACTTAAGTGCGGTTTGAAGTGTACCTTAAGCGGCTTAAGGCTTCTCTTGAATTTCTAAGACCATTTCTCAAAGTTGCCTTACTTTGAAATATTCATTAAGGAGAAGTTAATGTGGATTATAAAGTCAAGCTTTTACGAAACTTTTATCAAGTGATATAATATACAAGGTGTAACAATAATAGTGTAAAATAATTTAACAAGGCCAACAGTAGGTTATAAAGATAATACTGTAAAAGAAATCAATCAAATTATTACATTTAAAAAAAAACACACATCCTGTACTAAGTGCACGCTCAAACTGGTTCGCCTTGTCTAAATAAAACAAACATCATTTACAAAGTTTTTTTTAATACATTATAGGCAACTATTTGATCTCGATCTCATCTGATGGTAAGTGACGATGAGATCTACGATGGAGCATACTTGCCTAGAATGTACCTGTTCACTCTCGACTTGAAAACACCCAGATTATAGTCAACTGGGAACAAAGACGCCGGCAGCGTGTTCCATTCCTTGGCAGTTCGCGCGATGAAAGTAGAAGCAAATCGCTTAGTACGTACCGAAGGAATGTCCACAGTATACGGATGACACTTGTCCGTGCGTCTTGTCGACCGACGATAGAATGGAGATGGGGGAATTAATTCATGTAATTCCATCGCACACTCTCCGAAATGCATTCTGTAGAAGACTGATAGGCTGGCAACCCTACGTCGGTGTTCCAGGCTCTGTAGCTTGGCCTGCACTAGGGTCTCGTTGTTAACCCGCCTGTCTACGGAGTCCAAAGCCTCCAGCTGATACTTAGCAGACCCATCCCAGAGATGGAAGTTATTTTATATCAACGTGATCCGTTATAATAGTTAAGTTATTTTATATAACTAACTGATTCAACTGTTCAAATACTTTACTCACTATATTTGTTCAACATTTTATATTAATACTAGGTGCGCCGCGCGGTGTTACCCGCGATCAAAATGTTAAGTTTAAAAAACACGGTTCCTGTATGCTATCCCATAGGAACCATACATTTTACCGGGATAAAAAGTAGCCTATGTGCTATTCCAGACTATAATCTATCTCTGTGCCAAGTTTCATCCAGATCCGTTCTGCCGTTTTGGCGTGAAAGAGTAACAAACATCCATCCATCCAAACTTTCACATTTATAATATTAGTATAGATTAATTTTATTAGTGCAAATGTCGCTTAAATAAAACAATTACTTAAATAAGTATTCATAGTTTATTCTCATTTGTTTCAGAGTCATCCATCATGCGCGGGAGAGCGTTGTTTCTGTTAGCTTCAATATCAGCATTCAACATTGGTAAGTCATTAACAATGTCTGCATTTTGTTACACAAACACAATGATCCACTGAACGAAACGCGCATAAAACAGCTGAACAGATACCAAATATAAAACCTGTAAAAAATAGTAAACACCTAAAGGGAATTAAAATAAAACTAATTTTAAGAATTTTATCGCGATTATATTATGATTTTTACGTTCCCGACGTTTCGTCTGCTTTACAGCAACCGTGGTCACAGGAGGGCTGAGGTGATTGACGCCGAGCCTGAACGTGCCGTGAACTTGCACTCCGTAGACACCCTACTAAGTGTGACCCCTTCAAAATGTATATATATATATATATATATATATATTTATTACATCATAGGCAAGTATTTGATCTCGATCTCACTTGATGGTGAGTGATGATGAGATCTACGATGGAGCATACTTGCCTAGGTAGGAAGGCGGCAGTAGATCGAGACGCTACATTCACTAGGCACATGCAGCGCAGCTGATCTGACCCGCCATCCATATGAAATGTATGTTCGTTAATAAAGCACGATCATACGACCGACGATTACTACATCGATCACGACTCGACCATTACAACGATCTTTTACTAAACTCCATTTTGAAGAGAACCCGAACACACAAGACCTATCCACAACACTTAAATGTAACTGTATAATAAGAAGATAAAAATTGTACTATAGCGTCCGGTGGGCGCTCAATGTAGATAATTATTTTTAGTAACTACCAATTTTAACAAATCTGAATAAGCATAAAACACCAACTTTTCACTCAACAATCAGGTAAACATAGAAAAATATTTATTCACGAAATAATTTACATAACGGTCCGAGAGTCGTCGGTATGACAGCATTTCAATTTTGGCGAGCCGTTCAAAAGTTTTAATTACGCCGCGAAATTAATTCGGGATTAAGTTTGCAATGACTGTTTATATTTTGAGCTTTTTATGGGGAACCCAACCTATTTTGTATGATTATTTGTTGGTATATAATTTATTTAACAGCCTTTTAATATGTTAGTTAGATATGGAGTACAACTTACGAGTCGATTTGAACAACATTATTTGAAGATGAAATTTTCATACACTTATATTTCTGAAGTCAACACAATATTAAGGTACCGTTGAGCCAGTCTAAGCAGAGGAAACGAACCTATTCAAAAGAAAACCAAAGATTTTGTCGCGTTTATTATACGTTCTTCCTGTGACCATGGTTGCTGTAAAGCATTCGAAACGCGGGAACGTATAAAACGTATAATAAACGCGTTAAAATCCGTAAGATTAGTTTTATTTCAATGTGTAGTTTTCACGTAACTATAAGAAATCAATAAGTACTACATCTGAATCGAGAACCTCCTCCTATTTTAAGTCGATTAAAAAAGATGCAGCGGTACTTAGTAAAACAAAGATAGCAATATTATTGCAAGCTACGTCATACCGAAAGGGAACATAACCAACGCTATTATGGATTTTATTTTAACGTGTTTTGTTTTTATTATGGCATTAACTGACATATCTATACAACCACAACATCTATGGTCGTTGGTAGAAAAAGAGATAGCAATACTGTACTGTAGTGTAGTCTCATTAAAATTGGTTCGGACCGATGGGTTTCCGAGGATTTTTGTAAACAAAGGTTCGTGTTTTTGTGCGGTTCGAGTTTTACTTTTAATTGTACAAGTTGAGATTATTTTTTTGGTGTCTGTTTGCTGACGGTTTCTGTTTCAGTTAATTTCTACTATAACATACAATAAATTGCCATATTCTAAAAATATGATTAACCGACTTCGCAAAGGACTTTGTTTGTTACCTCAGATATATGTCATTTATGGACCGATTGAGGACACCATTGTCATAACTTCAGGTCACATCCATTATTTTATTAATAATGTGTATTTATTAATGTGCTACTGCTCTTAAATTAGTTGACATTGGCAAAATACCCGCTGTCAAAAAATGACACAGGCATCGACATACTTTTTAGTCGCTGGTAACATCGCGGGCCGCAGCTAGTAATGCTTAAATACAAATTGATGATTACATCCAAAATTACCTCGCGAGGCTTCATATTATGAATACCAAGCACCAATTTAGCGCTACATCAAAGGGAATGTACACAAAGATCATATAATTTTGCGTAGCGAACGCCGAATTCTCCTGAAAATTTTATCAACTTTAATTACAGTGTTGAAATTAATTACATACCGCGAATTTATGTCAGTTTTTTTTTTATTTTTTTTTATTACCTTATAGGCAAGTATTTGATCTCGATCTCACCTGATGGTAAGTGACGATGAGATCTACGATGGAGCATACTTGCCTAGGTAGGAAGGCGGCAGTAGATAGAGACGCTACATTCACTAGGCACATGCAGCGCAACTGATCTGACCCGCCATCCATGAATGGCAGCACCGAACATCATGCCGGAACACGGCTAGGCCGCTTGGCGACATGGCTTTGTTCAGTGGGTGGTGACTAGCCACGGCCGAAGCCTACCACCAGTAGAGTTGTCACCTGGTTGGCACCACCCAGGGTCACGTGTAGGGTATCTCGAGGGTACTTAATTCTCCTACGGACGAAGGTGACTCGACCCCAAGTTTTATTTTCCTGAAAAATATAGTTTTCCCAGTACCGATAGCTACACTTAAATAAATTGTCAAAGCTATGTACTGACTAACCGAACGGCCTCGCATAGCTGGCTCGTCAGTTGTGGCTCGTGACAGTTTTAATCCGAGCTATTAATAATGATACGAAGTTAATCGACCTGAGAGTGAGACCTTATAGCTCGCGAGGTTTGCTTCAACTGAGCCATGTATTTGATTGATCCTGGCAAGGCTACGCGGTCAGTCAGTACATGGCTATTTAAGAACCAATTTAATAGTATCAAAGTCACAGTCAAAGTCAAATCGTTTATTTCGTATATGCCTACGGGGGCACTTACAAATTGTCATTACATTTATTTTCTTATCTCTACAACCGGATCGGAACGCGACCTCAACTGAGAAGATCCGGCGAGAAACTCAGCGGGTTTTTATATTTTTTGAAATCCATTATTTAAGAAAAAAAAAGTAAGCTCCAGTGTGTTGCCATGCGAGGCGCACACACGCTACACTTTAACATTATAAATATTGATATTTGAGCGATCAGTCCCAGGCTGCTTTATCATCCAAATAATCCAAGATCCTGTAATAACCCATACGACATAGATTACTTTTCGCAGTTGTTTTAAACATACTAATGGGCAAATCTCGGGTTCCTTCCTTCGATCGATACAGTATGTAAAGAAAGATAAATTGATATCACATCAATCACAAAATCAATTTTCTCAAAACGATCTGGGATATTAGATTAATATATAATATAAAGTGTTAGAGGAATATATTATATTGCTCCAATATGTCAACGCCGGTTCGCGAACTCAAGAAATATGAAAACGAATTGGCATGAAAAATGGTGAGCATTTATCATAGAAGGAAAATAATACTTATTGTATTTTTAGAACACACTGTATATCTATACATACATTCATACAAATAAATAAAATTGGAGTGTCTGTTTGTAATATTAAAATAATCGCTTTTTACTAAGTGCATTTGGATGTATACACGGTACCTATACCAAAACAATATTCTTTACAATTTTTGTCTGTCTGTCTGTCTGTCGGTTTGTTCCGGCTAATCTCTGAAATGGCTGGACTGATTTTGACGGGACTTTCACTGGCCGATAGCTGATATAACAAGGAGTAACATAGGCTACTTATATTTTTGAAAAAAAAGGATCTCACGAAAAAATATTAAAACCAATATTGCAGCGCTGCGCCTAATTAAGTTTGAAAGCAGCAACCCGCAATGCGTCCCGCGGGCTCAGAACGCGCGAGCAGCTGTTGCCAACGGTTGTGGCTTTGTTAAATACCACGCGGACGAAGTCGCAGGTAACAGCTAGTATTGAAATAAAACGAATCTTTCGGATTTTATCGCGTTTATTACTTGTTTTTTAACTTTCCACCATTATTACGTTGCGCCATTGCAAGACCTCAAGACCCTGTGAGCACTTTCTGCGTAGATCTGACCGCAAGCAACAACTAAATATGAGGTACCCCAGTTCAAACTATGACATCAGGTAGTCAACCACTTCAGTCCTCCCGTGACCATGGTTGCTGTATTTAGACATTTTGTATGGACAATTGAAAAGCGCCTCTAGCGGACGGTATTTAAAGCTTTCAATTCTCCATACAAAATGTCTAAATACGGTAGACAATAAAGTATATAGGTTAGCTTACGAATAATCTCGCACTTGACGTACATTTTTTTATTTTTTTTGTTGACGGGGGGGGAAATCTTCTATAGATACCCGGCCTCTGTGTGGGAGAGGGCCGGGTTATGTGGGATTCTTACCCACTAAAACCCCCCCGGTGGCCGCCTTCGACACATGTTGGAGGGGCTCCGGGATCTCCAAACGGAACGCACTGGTGCCCCTCTTGTGCCTCGCCCCCTAATGGGGGCCCGTCTCGGGGAGTAGATGTTTGCTCCCCCTGCGCCCTCGCTGCGCACGGCGGCGGGGAGCCACGCCCGCCGCCGTCCTCCTCAGGAGTCGTCATCGTCACCGGACGTCCGGGGCCCACACCCCAGTCGTCCTCGACCCCGAGGGTAGCCCGTTATTTAAGGCCCTGGGCATCAGAAGCCCGGTATACATGTGCTAACCGATATTAACTGGATCGAGACAACTAATTTGAATTACAATCAGTAACTTATTACCCCAATAACCAATAGCTAGCATAGCGGCTCCATCAAAGGATCTAAGGATTCATAGCACACTGATTAATTTGTAACTGTATGTTATGCAAAGGTAATTAATTTGCTAAGTATATACGTACTTGCTGCGCCTCGCGGTGTTACCTGCGATTAAAAAGTATGTCCTTTTCCTCTGTCTTTTTTTTTTTTATTACATTATAGGCAAGTATTTGATATCTATCTCACCTGATGGTAAGTGATGATGAGATCTACGATGGAGCATACTTGCCTAGGTAGGAAGGCGGCAGTAGATCGAGACCATCCATGAATCGCAACACCGAACATCATGCCGGAACACGGCTAGGCCGCTTGGCGACATGGCTTTGTTCAGTGGGTGGTGACTAACCACGGCCGAAGCCTACCACCGTGCATTTTTCCGGGATAAAAATTAGCCTATATCATTTTGTGACCCCTAAACTACCACTACCTAAAAATCATGTCGATCCTTTGCTCTATAAAAAATTTAAACAAATCATAGGATCGACATAGTCTAATTTGTGTCCCGTAAAAAGGACATAGAGGAATAGGAAATAGTTTTTAATTGCGGGCACCTCCGCGGAGCGCAGCTAGTAAGACAATTAAACAAATAATACCATGCGAATATTTAATAGTATGTTTTTGCTTTCGCAAATATCCTCTTTACTGTGAGTCGTAAGAGTATCCCATAGCATGTATGATGAAGCGCACCGATCATAGGTCAATATAGAAAGACGGGTTACTTGTTTGATATGTTACTAGAACTGTACCTACTAACGATTGATCTATACTTACAAATAAATAAAATTGGAGTGTCTGTTTGTAATATTAAAATAACCGCTTTTTACTTAGTGCATTTGGATGTATACACGTTACATATACCAAAACAACATTTTTTTTTATTTTTTGTCTGTCTGTCTTCGTGGGGCGCCGGTATTTCACGTCATTCATGTGGTATTTAACCAGGGTTATTATTAATCTTTTAGTTTGTTCTATGTAAGAGAGCGGGAACGTAAAAAAAAAACATAAAATAAACACGATATTTTTTTTTAATTTAATTTTTTTTTTTTGACAACATTAAAAAAATATTTACATATCCGATCTCTGCCTCACTGAGACCAACGTGCAGTAGGTAGAGCACTCTCAGCAACTCTATGAATCTAAACGACGTCATCTCATGCATTTTAATGAACAGAACATCGCTCGTATGCAAACAGTGGACTGAATGCGTCGCCCCGCCATTTTGTAGAGCGGGAACTTTTTTATGGATTCATGCTTTTTGGTACGAGAGTACTATTGGACGTCCTCAATTCGTACCGTTAATTTATGCTGAAGTTTTTGTAGAGTCATTTTTTTTCGTCTTAAGGCGCCGCACAGCCAATAGCAGTGCAATAAGCAGTGATAGCCAAGTTGGTAGAACGCTTGCCTCGGTAATGAGGATCGCAAGTTCAAACCCCGGCTCGCACATCTGGGGTTTCTGGACTTCATGCGCGAATCTCATTTTCAACCATCACTTGCTAAACGGTAAAGGAAAACATCGCGAGGAAACCTGCATATCTGGGAGAACCCTCGAAAGACATGTGAAGTCCGCCATCCCGCACTGGGCCAGCGTGGTGGACTATGGCCTAATCCCCCTCACATTGAGGGGAGGCCCGTGCCCAACAGTGGGACATTAAACGGGCTGGTATTATTATTATTAAACAGGCAGTAGAGTGTTGAGCTTACTGACTTTAGTTATAAAAAAACATGGGTATTACAAAAAAAAACTGAAAATTGTGTGACTTAGATTGTTGCGCTTCAAGGAATGCTTCAAACGACCACCCACCCTATTTCAAACCTCAACAAACATTGCTTCGCCACGTCAAAGGCTCTATATGTCTCGTCTATCTATATGTAACACGATCTCTCTGTTTGCAGACTCCCTGCTTGTCTCCAGCACACACGACTTCAATGTTGATGTGGGAACAAAAAATCCATCAAACAAGTAAGTATAATTTTCAACCTTATTTACATAGCTGCAAAACAAATATTTGAGCGTAAAATTTGCGATATCAGCTTTGGATTTTCCATTTTCTTTCCGGTGGTGTTCCAATGAAATTTCAACTTTGTTTGCTTGTTGTTAAGACTGTATTTCTATTGTGCTTTGAGATGGAATGTGCTCAAAATTTCCGGATTTTTTCTATCTTTCAATTCTGTATCTTAACATTGTCGAATCAGAGTTGGTGTTGCATTGTGGCATTGATAGAGTAGTTTTAATATTATAATGAGAATGTGAAGAGAACATAAAAGATGATGGAATTTGGTTGCTGTAAAGCAGCCGAAAAGTCGGGAACGAAAAAAAACAAAAAATAAACGCGATAAAATCCGTAAAATTAATTTTATTTCAATGTGTAGTATTCGCTTAAAGATAAGAAATCAATTTATAAATGGTCTATAAATTTGGGGGCTAGGTTTTACATAGCAAACAACTTGGAAAAATTCAAAAGTTTTCAAACATTTCAAATAACAGTACTAAGCTAAGTCCGAGACATTTGTCTGAGATGGTATTGACCTGGGCTTGCCAACTAGAGCTAAGAGGCAGTATGTACAGTGAAACAGAAAAGGTTTTACAGTAAATAATATTCGTTCAATATTAAAAATCTTTTTAACAAAAAAAACTGTCTTCAAAAAACTAAAAAGCAAATAATAATCTAATCTTGAAATCTTACTTGTCTAACTAAATCAAATATTTTACGAATGTGAAGTCGGAACAAATATTAAAAGAAATACAGGCAAATTGGGAACCTTCTCTTTTTTGATGTCAGTTAAAAAGATATGACAGTGGTCCTCATACTAGGCGCTAGCCTGTGTCATGAGTAAGCCCGATACTTATTATTAACAACTAGGTTGGTAACAAGTACATGCTTTAATTTTAATTATGATGTTCGCTGTTGCCATTCATGGATGGCGGGTCAGATCAGCTGCGCTGCATGTGCCTAGTGAATGTAGCGTCTCGATCTACTGCCGCCTTCCTACCTAGGCAAGTATGCTCCATCGTAGATCTCATCGTCACTTACCATCAGGTGAGATCGAGATCAAATACTTGCCTATAATGCAATAAAAATATACAACTATATTAATTTATACGGAGTACTGATTTGAAATCCTAAATAAATAATAGTACCCTTTTGAGTATGGAATAGATTATGTTGAATGCTTAAACGATGAAATAATATGGACGTAGGGTCTCAAAAAAAAAATCGAAGCCCAAGAAACCAAGCCGATTTGTGTGGTACACGCGAATTACGTACTTATGTACACGAGACTTCTACACAAATTGGCTTGGATTTGTGATTTAATGTAATTTTAATGTAACTTTTTTTCGTCGTTTGCAAAAAAAAATGAACCTCTTTACTTCACAACTGTAGCCAGCAACTTTAAGCGGATTGGAGAATGTTGCAAACTCGACCTCAGCGGTAATAGGATTTACCTAGCGCAAAGATTGTGATTCCCCACTGTTTATTTGGAACACAGGTCGACCAACAGACTTTTTATAATGTTGGTACCAACATCGACTATTCTAGAATTTGTAGACGAGACTCCTGCAGTTACTGATCCTGATCTTGATGGTCTCAGTTGAGGTCGCGTTCCGAACCGGTTGTAGAGTTAAGAAATAAAATTGTAATGACAATTTGTAAGTGCCCCCGTAGGCCTAAACGAAATAAACGATTTGACTTAGACTTTGACTATTCTGAAAAAAGATAAATCATCTCAAAAGTCACATTCTCGATTCGGCGGGCGGATTTTTTTTCGACTACCAAATCTTATTGATAAACGTCAAAACACTCACTCAAAGAACCCTTACTCTGAGACAACCCACACACTTGGCTTGAAGAGCCGATAGCCGTTGGGGCAGAATGATTCTAGAATGGCGACCATAGCCCCGAAGACGTAGCGTAGGATTTCTTTGTGAGTGGTTTCAATATTAAGTCTGTATTTTTTTTTTTCAGGTCACGGAGTCATTCGAATTCAATAACTAATGGTAAGTAAAATAATGATACTAGAAACATTTGTCCTTAACTGTACCACGGTAAAAAAAAACATAAGGCTTGCCTTATTTTAGTAGATACGTATTTTGGTAAATTCTAAGCGTAAATAACATGTACGCTATGTTAGTAGGCATATAAAACATTTGATCTTAAGAATAACATTAAGGCTTCAGCCTCGAATTTAGAGGGCAGCGGGGCTCGATGGCCGCCCCACGCCGCTACCACGCCTGTCCTGTTTTCGAGAACCGGTTCATTTGATTTTACGCATAAGATCCTGCCGCTCCCGCACCGCCGCCGCCGCCGCCCCGCTGCCCGCTAAATTCGAGGCTGAGGCCCAAGGATGACTGAATGCCGAGGTGAGCTTCTCGCAATTAAAGATTTTACGAACTGAGATTCTATAAACTTAGATGTAAGTTATATATTTGTAGAGATAGCGTATGCCTATCCATTGCACACCTTTCGCCTTGAAAAACGACTTAGAAAAACATCAATCCATCTTATCACTCCCTCTATCGTATCTACCCTCCCCCTCTAACACCCAAAGTGGATGAACGTTAAAGAGATCAGCATAAAACTCAAACAATTCCGTCCGCTGATCTATCTTTAAGTCCGCATTTGCATTTTCGTACGACTTCAAAGCCGGTTCGAACCGGTTGGAACTGCATAAATCCGGTTCGAGGCGGCGCGCGCCGGATTCCGATACCTAAGTAACCGCATGAATGGGAGGGGGAGGGAGTCGTAGAGCAGTTTATTGGGCTGAATTTTCATGTGTATAGTAATTTTGATGGCGATTATTGTTTCTGTGATCTTTGACCTTTAGAGCGGAGCAGTGGCGAAGACTCTATGCAAACTGATTTCTACCTCTCCTTTCGCAAGATGACAGCCACTCTTCTATATATCCAAATAATATCATCACATACACTAGTTGGCTAACCTTTTACAAAGATGTTGCCTTCGCCACTGAAGTGGAGGATATACCGTACCTACCTAAGTTAGATTTTGCTCTAAGGAGTTATTTTTTCGAAGGCACCTGGTTCTAACAGACAAATTGAGTTATTTACATTTCCCTTACAAGTTCAGTTTCGTTTTATTCTAATAGTACTTACCTGCTTAACTATAGTAAAAAGTTAGTTGGAAGTAAGAAAAGATAGATATATGAGGAGCAAAAATAATTATTTATACAATTCATATCGTGTAGATATTAAAACTTAACTGTCATAATATGGCGAACTATAAGATCGTATTTAAACGATACATTACCCAAATCAATATTTACATAAAGTTACGAACTAACTTAATCCGGGAATTTATGTTGAACTGCGCTAATCCGGATTTGGGTGGACGTAACTGGCTGCCGACCAATCGGAGGTGACTAATCTCAGTTAGTTAGATTAAACTGTGTGTTTTGAACCTCCGACGCGCTCGTCGTGGTGTTAAAAGTGTTAGGCCTATGTCTGTCTGTCTGTATGTGCTAAGGGCTCATTAGTAATAAGCAGGTATTAAACCTTTTTCGTTATTGAAGCAAAAGATGACATATAAGAGAAAAAAACATAGCTGTCAAAATGTAAGCAAATAGAAAGTGAAAATTTGTAAAATCAAAACCTATCCTCAAAAAACGATATAATATATATATATATATATAATAATACCAGCCCTTTTAATGTCCCACTGTTGGGCACGGGCCCAGTGCGGGTTGGCAGACTTCACACGTCTTTTGAGGGGTTCTCTCAGAGATGCCGGTTTCCTCGCGATGTTTTCCTTCACCGTTTAGCAAGTGATAATCATGGTTGAAATTGAGATTCGCACATGAAATCCAGAAATCCCAGAGGCGGGAGCCGGGGTTTGCACCTGTGATCCTCGTTACCGAAGCAAGCGTTCTATCAACTTTGCTATCGCTGCTTTAATAACTGGTTTTTGGCCCTAGTATTTTTAATTACGTGTATTTAAAAATACTAGGTTTTCTAAATACCTGGAAACCTTGGTATTGAAGTATATCTCATCCCTAGTTCGTAATACGCCCTGTGATGTAAATCATGATTTATGAATGCATCATTCCTCTCTCCACGGCTGAATATGGTACAGCATTTTCTGCATCGCAATGCTATAGATCACCTGGCTGTGGCGTTTCGCCGCACCCTGTCAGGTCCACTGACATGGCTGTATTCAGTTATACAGGCTGATTCAGGAATGGTATACTAAGCCATTAACTTGCCCACCTTCGGCGACTTTTTAATCATCATGTGAAATTAGAATATCGATATAATGTTTTTTTTTTCTATATTTCCAACAAAAAATATTTTGAGATCTAGTTTATTGTTTTATTATGTATCGAAAATCTGATTTCGCGCAATGATTACAAATGCTCAAAAGAAGCGCAGATTATACTCTTTCTGATTCAGCCTGTTTATGATTGTTAGGACTTATGACTGCGTTCTTAGTTGCATGGGAGCATAGGATTCTGGGAGTTTGCCACAACAGGAGACGGTAGAGTAAAACATATTTTTTGCTCGCTACAAAAGCACGATTGTGTATTTTTAAGCGCAATTCAAGTGGGGTCGAGTCACCTTCGTGCTTAGGAGAATTAAGTACCCTCGAGATACCCTACACGTGACCCTGGGTGGTGCCAACCAGGTGACAACTCTACTGGTTAGTCACCACCCACTGAACAAAGCCATGTCGCCAAGCGGCCTAGTCGTGTTCCGGCATGATGTTCGGTGTTGCCATTTATGGATGGCGGGTCAGATCAGTTGCGCTACATGTGCATAGTGAATGTAGCATCTCGATCTACTGCCGCCTTCCTTCCTAGGCAAGTATGCTCCATCGTAGATCTCATCGTCACTTACCATCAGGTGAGATCGAGATCAAATACTTGCGTATGTATAAAAAAAAAGAAAATTAAACATAATCTAAATATATCGCCAGACGTACACACCAACTGTAAGGTCCCACACTAAGCAACGCTTGTATTATGGATATTGTATATAATGCTATTCTAAGCCGACACTAAAATTATACAGTATTCATTACAGTGTAATGCAATACACAAGTCCATTGTAAAAACTCCGCACAAAAAGCAATGTGCACACCAGGGATTTAGCACAATAAATTCCAGGCTTACGTCTACGAGAGCCAGATTTAACTGTAAGCCCGCAGTTTTGGCTAATGGCTTGCATCTTTTGGATGCCCAACGGAAATAGTCTTTAGGTATTGTGGATTCTAGGTTCAATTTAGTACGTTTTTTTTCTTCTTTCTTTACGAAATGAGATGCGATGAAATAAAATGAATATGAATATGACCTCACCCACAATTTTGCGGGTATTTTGCTAATGTCAAGTAATTAATAGCAATAACACATTCAATAAATACATATAAATAAAATTGGAGTGTCTGTTTGTAATATTAAAATAACCGCTTTTTACTAAGTGCATTTGGATGTATACACGTTAACTATACCGAAACAAAATTTTTTTAAATTTTTGTCTGTCTGTCTGTCTGTTCGTCTGTCTGTCTGTCTGTCTGTCTGCCTGTTTGTTCCGGCTAATCTCTGAAATGGCTGGACCGATTTTGACGGGGCTTTCAGTGGCAGATAGCTGATGTAACAAGGAGTAACTTAGGCTACTTTTATTTTAGAAAAAAATAGGATCTCACGAAAAAAAATTAAAACCAATGTTGCAGCGCAGCGCCTGATTAAGTTTGATAGCAACAACCTGCAATGCGTCCCGCGGGCTCAGAATTGGCGAGCAGGCTGTTGTCAACGGTTGTCTTTGTTAAATACCACGCGGGCGAAGTTGCGGGCAACAGCTAGTGATAAATAAAATAATGGATGTGACATGATGATATGAAAATGGCGTGACATTTTAGTACGTAATACTTGGTATCTTTAACTCATTTTATAAAATATATTTATTAATATTTCAAACAATCATTACACTTTGAAATAAAACTTTTTTTTCGGATTTGATCACGTTTATTTTATGTTTTTAACATTCCCGAAGTATCGGCTGTTTTACAGTAACCATGGTCACGGGAGGACTGAGGTGGTTGACGTCCTAGTGTCATGTCAGTTTGAGGGTACCCTCATATTTTGTTGTAACTCGCGGTCCAACCTACGCAGAAAGTGGTCACCGTGTCTTGAAGTCTTGTAATGGTGCCCTTGGTTTTGAATTTAATTATATTAGTTTCTGGATCCCAAGTCGGTGGTAGCACCCAAACATCTTCCCTATTGATATTTGGATTAGTTTTTAATTTGAATGGCCTCGCGTATCATCCTTGGTCGGAATCGGTGTTCTTTTCTGCTTTGGTAGCTTCGTAGGGTTTAAGCTGTTTATTCAAAAGTATACTGACAAATTCAGAAATAACTAAAGTAATAACCTACTCATTAACTTAATCCAAAGTCCCTGAAAAAAGGTCTCAGAATCGACAAAATCTGTAGCCAAAAGTCTGTCACGACTCTGCCAATATTTGCTTCAAAAAAACATCCTCAATTCCTTTCAAAATTCCTGCCCAGATTATACGACGCCTAATAAATATACTAACCAAACATTTTTATGGCTTGTGATGTAGACAGGAGAGGACAAACAGGCGATAAAGTTGTTTTTATCTATTGAAATAAGGCACATTATGCTGTAATCTGAAAAGGATGAGTAGGACATCAAAAGTGCGGTATAAAGGAATGAAGTCTCATAATGAAAGGAGTTCATGTCTGTATAGGAACTAACTTTTTTTTTGGAATAGGATAGTAGATAGAGATCGTAGAGCAAGCATAAAGAAGAGGATATTAAGGGCACTGGAACCAGGGCTAATGATGGAATGTATATGCGAACGATATGCCCCGACATATATTGTCAGGGTCACGTATAACGAAAACTCTCATAGCACGTTTCAGGATTGCATGGAGAATCGTCATTTGTTCTGAGTGTCATTGGCAGCGCCATCTGTGTATCTTGTGGTCAGGTTGAAGAGGTCGCTACAGTATTCCCCCCAAGACCGGAGGTCGACAATCTTCAATAGCAATATTAAGGTTTGCAATAATTGGAGAAATACATGATACTTCGTTTGTAATTCTCGAAGAGCTGTAAAGTAGTGCACCCACATAACACCGATTGTTTTGTCCCAATTTAATAGGTATTAGCCTCTTGTCATATTACCGGGCACACTCCCCCTTGATGTGAGAGGGGTTGGGCAGTCGCCACCGAATGTCAAGGGGTAGTTTTGAGTTTTGTGGTTTGGATTTTTGTACTAATCCGAAATAACATACCTATCACATTATCATTAGAATGTTCCAGCATATATTAATATACTAGCTGCGCCCGGCGGTGTTACCCGCGATAAAAAGTATGAAAAATTAAAACATCTATCCCACGGGAACCATACATTTTACCGGGATAAAAAGTAGCCTATGTGCTATTCCAGACTATAATCTATATCTGTGCCAAATTTCATCCAGATCCGTTCAGCCGTTCGGGCGTGAAAGAGTAACAAACATCCATCCATCCATCCAAACTTTCACATTTATAATATTAGTATAGATTATCGCGATTTTTTTGCAAATTGTTAATCTTTTGGAAGATACGTTATCGGCCTACGAGAGAGATGCCTCTTGGCTCTACATAAAAAAAATACTTAGAATTATATTATTTTTTTCACTCAGTAAATTCAAGTAGGCAAGTATTAAGTACCTGCTGATCTTTCGCTCGAGAGGGACAAAGATATAGGGGATTATGTTAGCTGACGGTGTATCTCGACTTTCAGTTGATTAGGTAGAGCCCTTAATTCCGTATTTGAAATGCGACATCACTATTCACCTGCACAGCTGCAGTGTAGAGATTTGGCTGCGAAATCCTATTGCATTTGCCTAATTCCTTGCTTAATATATATATATATTAGTTGGCCTATATCGTCTCTAGAATTAGTATCTGCTTAATGAACATTTCGGATGATATATGCCTTCAGAGAGAGCCAGACTAATTAATAAATTATCGATTATAGGATATACACTTCTATATATAAAACAAGGTCGTGTTAGTTACACTATTTCTTGCCGGATCCTCTCAGTTGAGGTCGCGTTCCGATCCGGTTGTAGACTAAAGAAAAAAAAATGTAATGACAATTTGTAAGTGCCCCCGTAGGCCTATACGAAATAAATGATTTGACTTTGACTTATTTATAACTTGGGGTCGAGTCACCTTCGTCCGTAGGAGAATTAAGTACCCTCGAGATACCCTACACGTGACCCTGGGTGGTGCCAACCAGGTGACAACTCTACTGGTGGTAGGCTTCGGCCGTGGCTAGTCACCACCCACTGAACAAAGCCATGTCGCCAAGCGGCCTAGCCGTGTTCCGGCATGATGTTCGGTGTTGCCATTCATGGATGGCGGGTCAGATCAGTTGCGCTGCATGTGCCTAGTGAATGTAGCGTCTCGATCTACTGCCGCCTTCCTACCTAGGCAAGTATGCTTTATCGTAGATCTCATCGTCACTTACCATCAGGTGAGATCGAGATCAAATACTTGCCTATAATGTAATAAAAAAAAAAAAAATTATAACTCAAGAACGAGTGGCCGATTTATGATCTTTTTTTGAGTTTGTATCCGCCGCATATAGCAGAATAACTATTAAAATCATGGGAAAAAAATCACAAAAAAAATATAATTAATTCATTTTCTCATACAACTAATTCTGAGGCGGTACGAAGTTCGACGGGACAGCTAGTAAATCCTAAATTATATGCACCATCACGCCTGTAATCCCCGAAGGATAGGCAGAGGTGCATTGGAGTGCACCCACAATTCGTCGATGGTATTTGATTAATTCTGGGGGGCAGCCTATTGCCATTATACCGGTCACGCTCCTCTTCAATAATCGAACTCAGAACCTCTTGGCTACGAGGGCATCCCCAATATCCAGAAAGCTATTGACGATAATGTAGAGCTATTAAAATTTCCCAAGCAGTGATAGCCAAGTTGGTAGAACGCTTGCCTCGGTTACGAAAATCACAGGTTTAAACCCCGGCCCGCACCTCTGGGATTTCTAGATTTCATGCGCGAATCTCATTTTCAACCATGATTATCACTTGCTAAACGGTGAAGGAAAACATCGCGAGGAAATCTACATATCTGAGAGATGCCCTCGAAAGACGAGTGGAGTTCGCCAACCTGCACCCAGCCTGTAGCTCCCTCGCATTGAGGGAATCCCGTGCCCAACAGTGGGACCTTAATAGGGCTGGTATTATTATTAAAATTTGCCAAACGTCCGCTCGAAGAAAATCAAAGTTGAAAATTCTTTCAAATTGTTTCACGCGAACAATGTCCCAGCAGAGGGCGCTAGGTTGTTAACAAGTTTGATAATGACGAAGTTGGTGTTAACAGGAGTTGTGATAAGCGAGATTGTCTTTTGTAATGGAAACCGAAGTTTCTCCGAGCTAGAAACGTATTGTTGTCTGTTGACGTAAGATGGGGCGCTTTTGATTTTGTTTCACAAAGTTTTCTAAGTACCGGTATACATCAAAGTGGCGATATTAATTATGCGCCCCGCGTTTAAAAATATGTCATTTTTACCGGGATCAAAAGTAGCCTATGTGCTACAGACTATAATCTATCTGTGCCAAATTTAATCCAGATCCGTTCAACCGTTCTGGCGTGATTGAGTAAGAAACATCCATCCATCCAAACTTTCACATTTATAATATGAGTGTGATAATAAAATCGCCCGACAAACTCATCAACCAGGTCCCAAAGCAACGCTTATATTATAGGTACCGTACAATGAACTGGAGGCTGACATGACGCTTGGTTCAAGGTTCACATGGTAGTTTTGCTAGCTGTGTAGCTTGTGGCGAGGTCAAAGAAGTCGCTACATTAGTATACCCTTTGTGAAATACGCTGTATATCTATACTTTTATCATGTCCCACTGCGGGGCACGGGCTTCCCCTCAATGCGAGGGAGGATTAGGCCATAGTCCACCACGCTGGCCCAGTGCAGGTTGGCGGACTTCACACATCTTTCGTTTTGTTAGTGTGTATGTAGGGGTAATCTGCGGTACTGCTACTGCGATTCTAGAAAGATCTCTCACGAATAGTAAGGTACATTATCGCTGAGCGCTATAGGCTACGTTATACCAAGGTACCGCGGCCGTTGGTTTTTTTTTTATTATTACATTATAGGCAAGTATTTGATCTCGATCTCACCTGATGGTAAGTGACGATGAGATCTACGATGGAGCATACTTGCCTAGGTCGGAAGGCGGCAGTAGATCGAGATGCTACACTCACTAGGCACATGCAGCGCAGCTGATCTGACCCGCCATCCATGAATGGCAACACCGAACATCATGCCGGCACCCGGCTAGGCCGCTTGGCGACATGGCTTTGTTCAGTGGGTGGTGACTAACCACGACCGAAGCCTACCACCAGTAGAGTTGTCACCTAGTTGGCACCACCCAGGGTTACGTGTAGGGCATCTCGAGGGTATTTAATTCTCCTACGGACGAAAGTGACTCGACCCCAAAAAAGCCTCGTTATTCAGAAATGAATATTGACAGTAGGATAATTCCCTGCAAATCTACTCAGTCGCAATCACATATGTAGCCATGTTTTATTTACCGGCGAATAAATGTACATACCTACTATTAATCGTATATAAAAGTCGGAACGAGACGATGTTTCGTGGGTAACAATCTATGAGCGGCAAACGGGGATAATAAATAAATAAACATCGCCAGACGAACACATCAAATTTACGGCCCCAAACGATGCAACGTTTGGGTAACGTACCGTGGATTGGGTGCAATCTCAGTAAATAATTACTTATAAAATATTTAATGGCCATAAATCGAGTACAAATATTCGTGCTCGTCCCACCGAGTTTGCCCATACCAGGAGTCGAACGAGGGACCCTTGGTACAGAAAACGGGGTTACTATTGACTGTGCCTACGTCAGCGGTTTTACTTTAAGAAATACCGGCCCGTTTCGGAGCACGTATAATAATATAGATATAATAATGTAGCGACCACTTTAACCACACCACAAGCTACGCAGATGGCACTTCAGACACGCATTCAAAACAATAGACATGACGTCACAATCCTGAATCGCGCTATTAGATTTCTCGGAGCAAGTAACATATATACAAGATCCCGACAATAACCGTCGGGGCATAGCGGCCGCTCCGCCAGGCATACCACCCGCCTGGCTGGAAGATCTTCCCTTTTCCGCAAAAATAAAGTCAGCTATGAAAATACTTCATCAGTTTTTATAACAACTGGGTAATGCAAATTTTACTAAAATTTAGATTAGGAACGTTCAATTTTTAAATGAATAACATTCGATGCAAATAGACCTTGCTGCTCTAGGCTGTGCAAAAACATTTTTTTAAATCAATTTTTTTTTTTTATTACATTATAGGCAAGTATTTGATCTCGATCTCACCTGATGGTAAGTGACGATGAGATCTACGATGGAGCATACTTGCCCAGGTAGGAAGGCGGAAGTAGATCGAGACGCTACATTCACTAGGCACATGCAGCGCAACTGATCTGACCCGCCATCCATGAATGGCAACACCGAACATCATGCCGGAACACGGCTAGGCCGCTTGGCGACATGGCTTTGTTCAGTGGGTGGTGACTAGCCACGGCCGAAGCCTACCACCAGTAAAATTAATTACCAGTGTAATTTTGACATCACTAAATCACACTATATACAATTTCTCACAAAGAGCAATACAAAACGCTACGCTCTCACAAATTGCACCACACTGATACATAATTCAAGCGGCCTTATACAGTCTAATGTATTAGATCCAACGTTAAATTATTTATATGTTACCAATCTGCTAATGAATTTTAGTGCGGCGAATAATTGTTGCATGTTGTGCCTTCAGGAATGACGTCACTGTGAATGAGTGAACAATTTTGGGGTTTCGCTGTTTAGTTGTTTGTGTATTTTTTTTAAATAGTACCCCGGGGCGATACCCCGAGGTACTACCCGGAACTGTCTCTCAAAATCCACAAGGCGGATTTTAATAAAATCTCTGCATGGAAAAGCTTACAGCAAGATGAACATCTTCAAGAATTTGTATTTTGGGATTTCCCGGGGCGGGACGATATCCGGGAACCATTTCGAAATAGAAGAGGTGATGTAGAAAAAGTTAATATATTTAAAAGCTCTGATGTCGAAGCGAAAAAAATGTTCCATGTTTCTTTGGATTGTCAAGAGGAAGGCAGACACACACACACTTAGGGAATTCTATATCACATAGGGGTTTAAAATCTTCTTTTTTTTCATTGTATTTAAATAACGCCCCGCCAAAGCATATTCATAGTTAATTCTACAAAAATTCCTTACACAAAAATCTACTTAAGAAATCAACATCAAAAGAGAATTCTCGCTTCCGCAAACTTTTCATAAAATACCTTTTTAAAAATATAACAGCTACGCAGCGTCTACGAAAATGCTACGAAGATGCTACGGCGCTACGAGGGTCTACGATGAGATTACGTTCTCAGCTGGGAGTGGGGTGCCAGTAATTGGAGCGGGCAGCAAAACTAAATTGACCAATGGGATTCCTTCATTATAAAGTTATATGAAAATGACGCGATTTCGAAGCGGTAACATTGGTTGATTTTTCTATCGTTCTGGAAAAATGTATTTTAATATATTTGTAACATTATTTTATGAAAATTTTGCACATGATACAATATAAATTGCTTGTCTCGCTGATTGATTGCTCGAGAAAAAATATTTTTCGCTGAAAATACTATATAACGTTATCCCTATCAATCACTCACATTGGCTTACCTTATTTTAGGTGGGAAGTCGTATTTTTATTTTAAACATGAACACGTATTTTCTCTACTTTCAAACTATTTTGCCGTACTAAATCTGTCAAAAGGAATATCAATAAGACACAATTTCGTTCCATTTGTTATTCCATTGCGATTCCATTGTGTTTGGAGTGGCCTACGGGAGTACTTGCTTTTGTTATTTTACGTTTTTTTCTTAACTCTACAATCTTAACTCTACCACCAGTATTTTGTGTCAATAGCCGCGTACGGACCAATCGCGCAGACTTGCGCCATGCCGCTCGCGGTCTCAGAGCATGGTAAAGACATCTCCCTGGCGAGGTAATAAGAGCAATTGACTTAGGAGATCGCTGTCATTTATCATTCGCCTTGCGCATTCGCGGTCAGTCTGTACACGACCAATTAGGGAGGTTTACGTGAACTGTCAAACGAAGCTTACACACACGAGTTGTGTACGGAATTACTTGGATTACGATGTCAATACTGCTTCGAGCTCAGAGTTTTATTGCGAGTTGGCAACCCTGTAAGCCCATGTAAGAGCCGTGACGTATAATAAAACAAGAACTGTACTATGAAAGTCTGGCCAAATATTCGCCGTACATTGCGCCTGTAGCAACCTCTTGTAAACCTCGCTACAAGGAACATGTTCACCGGGCGGATACATAGATGGCGCTGCATACAACGATCGGAACAAATTATAATTTTCCATACAATCCTGAAACGCACTATCAGAGTTTTCGGAAATGAAAGATGTAAGATCCCGATAATAATCCTTGGGGGCATATTGGCTAGCTCCGCCAGGCATACCTCTACCCACGCTCCAGGCTGGAAGATCATCCCTTTTCTCAATTCCATACCACTGATGACGTCATGGCGTCCTGGTTCCAAAGAATATATCCACACAGACTATGAATATTCGACGCAGTTAGCACAGTTTTATTTCAACAACCTAAGTCTAAGTCTCTACCATAGCAAAATCATTGGGAAAAATAAGAGGTTTACTGCACACAAAGGCCAATTTTGCCTGTCCACTTTAAGCTCGGATCACGTCGGATCGTACCGACATGTTGGATAAAACCGACGAGGGTCGTACGATATTTTCTGACAGGTCAGCTGTCATAATTATAGTGGGATACTCGATTGGATTATTGTTTTTGTAGCAACATCTGGGGTTTGAAGGGATTTTAACCCACTAATATTATAAATGTGAAGGTTAAGATGGATGGATGTTTGTTACTCAATCACGCCAGAACAGCTGAACTGATCTGGATGACATTTGGCACAGAGATAGACAGATTATAGTCTGGAATACATAGGCTACTATTTATCCAAGGGATAGCATACAGGACCCGTGTATTTGTAAAAGGACATAGAGGAAAAGGGCATACTTTTTAATCGCGGGTAACACCGCGCGGCGCAACTAGATGTAAAATAGGCCGGCATATTGAATTCGGAAACTTATTCTGCGTGTGAAATTCTCTTGCGCGGTTCGGATTTGTACGGTGAACCGCCATATTTGCACTAGCATCGTCGATAATTGTTGAGCGCCATCTATCAAGGTGCGATGTAAGTATGTTATTTAATTATTGAAGTTAATCTGCTTTCATACAAGAAGTTCTCTACTGGACCACCAGCTGTCGTTCTCTTTAATATCTAATTTATTGTAATGTCGGGTCGGGTAATGTAAGGGGTCGAGTCACCTTCGTCCGTAGGAGAATTAAATACCCTCGAGATACCCTATACGTGACCCTGGGTGGTGCCAACTAGGTGACAACTCTACTGGTGGTAGGCTTCGGCCGTGGTTAGTCACCACCCACTGAACAAAGCCATGTCGCTCAGCGGCCTAGCCGTGTTCCGGCATGATGTTCGGTGTTGCCATTAATGGATGGCGGGTCAGATCAGCTGCGCTGCATGTGCCTAGTGAATGTAGCGTCTCGATCTACTGCCGCCTTCCTACCTAGGCAAGTATGCTCCATCGAAGATCTCATCATCACTTACCATCAGGTGAGATCGAGATCAAATACTTGCCTATAATGTAATTAAAAAAAATTGTTTTATTTATTACGTTAGTTGAAGTTATTGCGTTAGTGTTCAATTTATATACATTACAAGCTATCTACTTTGTTTGTAAATAAGTTGTAAGTTTTATTAAGAATTATTATATCCGCAAGTATATACTTACGTATTACTTACTTACAACATCAAGCTGATATCAACCTACCTACAATTACAGATGTGTTATCTTTGTTACAGGCGCAGTCTCTCATGAAAATATAGATGAAGTACCACCAACTGAAATGCAATCGTAAGTATCATCTTAAAATTAGTAGTATTTTTTTAATAGTTATTATATCGCCAGACGAGCAAACCAAACGTACGGTGCCAAACCTAGCAACGCTTGTATTATAGGTACCATAATAATACCAGCCCTTTAAATGTCCCACTGTTGGGCACGGGCCTCACTTCAATGCGAGGGGATTATGCCATAGTCCACCACGCTGGCCCAGTATGGGTTGGCGGACATCACACATCTTTCGAGGGGTTCTCTCAGACATGCAGGTTTCCTCGCGATGTTTTCCTTCACCGTTTAGCAATTGATCATCATGGTTGAAAACGAGATTCGTACATGAAATCCAGAAATCCCAGAGGTGCGAGCCGGGGTTTGAACCCGCGATCCTCGTTACCGAGGCAAGGGTTCTACCAACTTGACTATTACTGCTTAGGTAGCATACAATTGAATAATTCAGAAACGGTATTACAAGCAACAACAACATGAAAATGCGCTTCGGACTTTATCATAAAAATCATAATTATTATTTTAATAATTATGTAGAGTCAGAAGATTTAAATGCGCTAAAGAAGCACACTTTCAGAGCTTAGTATATACTTACTGAAACACCCTGTATATATATTAAACATCCATGACACGATCGTAAACACTTTGTTCTCATCGAGCAAAGTATGACTCTACCGGGATTTGAACCCAGAACTCTCGTGCAGAAATCATTGTCACTACCAACTGTGCACATGCAGCCTGACTCTATTGACTGAACTATGAAAAACCCTCTCACAATGCTTTACGCTAAGTCAGTACGCGGCTATTAACAGCGATAAAATAAATACAACTCCCATTTCATCTCATTCCACATAATATAAAGATCGAGGAAGGAAAATATTTTGTATGTTTATTCCTGAATCCAAGAACGTTATTTTCTCATAAGCCAGATCTTAACCTTGCTCAACTGACGTCTGCTATATGTGCTGTTGTACTAACAATAACGTAGGCTTATCACACAAAAGCAACCAATTGCTTTTTATACTCAGATTGTTCTAGCTGTTCCTGTGAACTTCGTACTTCGTAAATCTAATGCGTGTAAAATTGAATTATCTTGATAATTATTTTTTTGGTGAATATTTCCCATGTTTTAATAGTTATTCTGCTATTTGGGGCGGAGAAATTAAAAATAAAAGTCGTAAAAATCAGCCCACCCGTTTTCGAGATATAAATGGTGTAACTAACATATAAATATCGGGAAGAAGCTAGCGCATGGGGCTTCTCTATGTTATTTTAGTTTGCTATTATTTTGATCGTTAAATTTCTACCAGTTTTAACTGTCTAAAAGAAATAACTTATAGTCATAAGATCAGCTTTTTATACATTCCCAATCTTCTCAATTACAATGAAAAACAAAACCTTTAATCATTAAGAAAATACATATACGTACAAAAAAATTTTTTACTTACCTTCTGGGGCTTACAGAATGAATTAAAAAAAAGACATTAGACATCCGAATGTAATATAGGAGTGTATTTTTAAATATGGGCAATGCTATCAAGTCCACCTTGTATACGAGCAATTTTAGAGCAACCGTCACATAGCTGCGACCTACCGCTATTTACATGATAAAGCTGCATAGCCGAGTCACGTCTCCTCGCAATATCGCAAAGTGCTCGCTCTCGTCTCGTCAGCTTAGATGTTTATAATATACAGTAATGTGTAAATAATGTGTGTTGATATTATTTGCAAGTCGCAATTGCAAATCTATACATATAAATAAAATTGGAGTGTCTGTTTGTAATATTAAAATAACCGCTTTTTACTAATTGCATTTGGATGTATACACGTTACCTATACCGAAACTACATTTTTTAAAATTTTTGTCTGTCTGTCTGTCTGTCCGTCTGTCTGTCTGTCTGTCTGTCTGTCGGTCTGTCTGTCTGTCTGTTTGTTCCGACTAATCTCTGAAATGGCTGGACCTATTTTGACGGGACTTTCACTGGCAGATAGCTGATGTAACAAGGAGTAACTTAGGCTACTTTTATTTAGAAAAAAAAATAGGATCTCACGAAAAAAAATTAAGACCAATGTTGCAGCGCAGCCTGATTAAGTTTGATAGCAACTACCTGCAATGCGTCCCGCGGGCTCAGAATTCGCGAGCAGGCTGTTGCCAACGGTTGTCTTTGTTAAATACCACGCGGACGAAGTCGCGGGCAACAGCTAGTTACACAATAAGTCTATATTAACCAGTAATTGTTGATAAATATTTTTTTTATTGATTTACTCTTTATACAATAGATAAATGGTTATTTTAGTAAAAATCGTGAACTGTTGGTACGATAAAGTCCTAGAAAATAGACGGCCTATGGTACTATACTAATGTTTAGCGAACCGTTAAAAAAAGAGACTAAGCACATAGAAATAGAGTTCCTTATGTAGTGGACACTTTTGGTGCGATAAATTTACGTTACCGACAAATGGCTTAAACGATAAAAAAAAATTATATTCTGATATCCAACAAGCAATATTGAGTTTTTCATATCGTAACATCACAAACACATGAAAATGAATAAGAGTTGTCTTAATCTTTTTTATGACATGGCTATTGTCAAACATGGCTATTCAAAAAAAGAGTTAAAAAATAATAATTTTATGCGGACCAGCCCGCTTTGCGTCTCGTCGGATTTTCTCAGTTGAGGTCGCGTTCCGATCCGGTTGTACAGTTAAGAAGTTAAGAAAAAAAATGTAAATGACAATGCCACCGTCAGCTTATCACACTAATATTATAAATGTGAAAGTTTGGATGGATGTTACTCAATCACGCCAGAACAGCTGAACGGATCTGGATGAAATTTGACACAGAGATAGATTATAGTCTGGAATATCACGTAGGCTACTTTTTATCCCGGTAAAAAGGACATACTTTTTAATTGCGGGTAACACCGCGGGGCGCAGCTAGTACGAAACAAATGATTTGACTTTGACAAAATAGTGTCATAGTTCGTTGGCATGATTTAATCTGACCCAATTTCCAAGTAATCCTTAGTGTACCGGGAAACGCCTTTCTTAGCGTGTATCCTCGAGGCGTCCCCTCATCAATCAAATCTAATGTTCCCATATGGCCCTATTTCAAAAGGGCTCCGAGCCTTTGAAACTTACACGTACAAAGGGAACTAGCTAATCAAGATAAAAGTGACCGGTTTGTGTAAAGCATATATCAGAAATGTAGAGTAATATTTTAGGTAATTATAAGCTAGCTTTAGAATAAGCGGGGACTCCTATTTTTTTTTTTTTTTTTTTATTACATTATAGGCAAGTATTTGATCTCGATCTCACCTGATGGTAAGTGACGATGAGATCTACGATGGAGCATACTTGCCTAGGTAGGAAGGCGGCAGTAGATAGAGACGCTACATTTACTAGGCACATGCAGCGCAGCTGATCTGACCCGCCATCCATGAATGGCAACACCGAACATCATGCCGGAACACGGCTAGGCCGCTTGGCGACATGGCTTTGTTCAGTGGGTGGTGACTAACCACGGCCGAAGCCTACCACCAGTAGAGTTGTCACCTAGTTGGCACCAACCAGGGTCACGTGTAGGGTATCTCGAGGGTACTTAATTCTCCTACGGACGAAGGTGACTCGACCCCAAAAATCGTAATGTAATCGTGACGTCATCAAGAAAACATGGTGTCTCTGTCATATTTATTTATGTGATCTGTGGTGTGAGAGGGATGGAAGACGAAACGTTACTGAAGCAGTACGTAACTAGAATTATGCTTGTGGCATAAGTTTTTAAAGGCTAAGTGAAGATCTACAGAACGTCAGTAACCTACATTCGGAGGTACAATATTTTGAATATTTATCATAATGTTTGTGTTGCCAATTCAAAAAATTAAAAATGTGCATTTGGTAGATTTTTTTTCCAATTATTGCTTTGACTGACCGACTAACATCTTACAGGAGTTATGGGTGATGCTGGCTTCTTTAATTATCGACCAACTTGTTTGGTTTATAATTAGAAAAGTTGTCAAGCCGAGGGTCAGTGGGCGGTTCCTGTTCCCCCATTTGATTAACAATGGATGTCCGCCAAGTAACGCCTAGTTCTATCAACTATTTTAAATGTATGTGAGATCAATGTAGGAACGGCTAGACAGGCTTCGGTAGCTAGTTAAAAGTACTTTAGCGGAAAAGGGAAGATCTTCCAGCGAGGCGGGTGGTATGGCTGGCGGGGCGGCCGCTATGTCCTGACGGCTATTGTCGCGATCTTGTATATATGTTACATGCTCTGAAAACTCTCATAGCGCGTTTTAGGATTGTATGTAGAATTGTCAATTGTTCTGAATGCGTCTGCAGCGCCATCTGTCCACCTTGTGGCGAGGTTAAAGAGGTCGCTACAGTACTAACACTAAGAACTAAGAACCCGTAAGACGCACAAGTCTTAAGTATATTAAAATAAATTGTATAGAAGCTAGATACAAGAAACAATATAAACATTATGCTATACTAGCTGCGCCCGGCGGTGTTACCCGCGATAAAAAGTATGAAAAATTAAAACATCTATCCCACGGGAACCATACATTTTACCGGGATAAAAAGTAGCCTATGTGCTATTCCAGACTATAATCTATCTCTGTGCCAAATTTCATCCAGATCCGTTCAGCCGTTCGGGCGTGAAAGAGTAACAAACATCCATCCATCCATCCATCCATCTATCCATCCATCCTAACTTTCACATTTATAATATTAGTATAGAAGTATAGATAAAAGATACAATATAAACAAGAAAGCTTAGATATTAAAATTGAAAGCAAACAGCAGTCTTCTTTATAACGTTTCGAAGAAAATGTATGTTTTACTTTCAAAATACAGAATTCCACGTATCACACCCACTCTATAACAAGACATTATAATATTCTTAGCTTGTGTTTTTGTTTTGATAAAATGTCCATACCATTAGCTAGAGGTTGTCGACTGGGTACTAGTTGAATAGTTTTTTTTTTCTTATAAAACAGCCATATAGAGTTTCCTGCACCTGTCTTTTTTTTTCTTATAAAAGAGCCCATATTGAGTTTCTTGCCCCTGTCTTTTTTTTTCTTATAAAAGAGCCCATATTGAGTTTCTTGCCCCTGTCTTTTTTTTTCTTATAAAAGAGCCCATATTGAGTTTCTTGCCCCTGTCTTTTTTTTTCTTATAAAAGAGCCCATATTGAGTTTCTTGCCCCTGTCTTTTTTTTGTTATAAAAGAGCCCATATTGAGTTTCTTGCCCCTGTCTTTTTTTTCTTATAAAAGAACCCATATAGAGTTTCCTGCCCCTGTGTTTTTTTTTTCTTATAAAAGAGCCCATATTGAGTTTCCTGCCCCTGACTCTACATAGCAACGGTATTCCGAACGAGCGATACAATCGTATTATAACATTTTTGAACATTCAAAAGTACTCTAATGGTTACATCTATACATATAAATAAAATTGGAGTGTCTGTTTGTAATATTAAAATAACCGCTTTTTACTAAGTGCATTTGGATGTATACACGTTACCTATACCGAAACAACATTTTTTACAATTTTTGTCTGTCTGTCTGTCTGTCTGTCCGTCTGTCTGTCTGTCCGTCTGTCTGTCTGTCTGTCTGTCTGTCTGTTTGTTCCGGGTAATCTCTGAAATGGCTGGACCGATTTTGACGGGAATTTCACTGGCAGATAGCTGATGTAACAAGGAGTAACTTAGGCTACTTTTATTTTAGAAAAAAAAATTGGATCTCTCGAAAAAAAATTAAAACCAAAAACCAATGTTGCAGCGCTGCGCCTGCTTAAAGTTTGATAGCAACAATCTGCAATGCGTCCCGCGGGATCAGAACGCGAGCAGGCTGTTGCCAACGGTTGAGACGTTGTTAAATACCACGCGGACGAAGTCGCGGGCAACAGCTAGTGAATAATAAAAAACGTTATTTTTTAAAACATTCAAAAATTGATTTAATAAAAAATATTATATAAATTCCAATTTTAAAAGCACAGTTTATTTTTTATGCTAACAAATCATTTTGGTAGCGTGTGTTCCTTTGATAATTAATTAAAGATATTAATGCCATTGAGCAAGTCCTACTCCAGTAGGACCGTTTTGAGCCATATTCCAACATAATAGGCTAGTACGGATTTGTGAAATTCACATAGCTTTTCGACGACGACGTTGACGCGGTCCTTTCAATATCCAGCTTCACTGTACTGCAAGTGATAATCATTATTTCAAACGAAATTCGCACAAGAATTATAAAAAAAAAACTGTTCTACAAGCTGAAGCTAGAACCTTGTTTCCATATCAAGCATATGATCAACTCGACTGTCAATATTTTTTTTATACATCCAAACAGTTCGTTTCTTATGTGTGTTACGCTACGGTGTGATCAACAGCCGTGTATAAATTGGTACGACGCGACGTATTGAGGCGTCTTGCCTCAATACTGAATATTGAAGGTTATATAGTAAACTAGCTGTTGCCCGCGACTTCGTCCGCGTGGTATTTAACAACGTCTCAACCGTTGGCAACAGCCTGCTCGCGTTCTGATCCCGCGGGACGCATTGCAGATTGTTGCTATCAAACTTTAAGCAGGCGCAGCGCTGCAACATTGGTTTTAATTTTTTTTCGAGAGATCCTATTTTTTTTTCTAAAATAAAAGTAGCCTAAGTTACTCCTTGTTACATCAGCTATCTGCCAGTGAAATTCCCGTCAAAATCGGTCCAGCCATTTCAGAGATTACCCGGAACAAACAGACAGACAGACAGACAGACAGACAGACGGACAGACAGACAGACGGACAGACAGACAGACAGACAGACAGACAGACAAAAATTTTAAAAAATGTTGTTTCGGTATAGGTAACGTGTATACATCCAAATGCACTTAGTAAAAAGCGGGTATTTTAATATTACAAACAGACACTCCAATTTTATTTATATGTATAGACTAGCTGTTGCCCGCGACTTCATCCGCGTGGTATTTAACAAAGACTCAGCCGTTGGCAACAGCCTGCTCGCGTTCTGATCCCGCGGGACGCATTGCAGATTGTTGCTATCAAACTTTAATCAGGCGCAGCGCTGCAACATTGGTTTTAATTTGTTTTCGAGAGATCCATTTTTTTTTCTCAAATAAAAGTAGCCTATGTTACTCCTTGTTACATCAGCTATCTGCCAGTGAAATTCCCGTCAAAATCGGTTCAGCCATTTCAGAGATTACCCGGAACAAACAGACAGACAGACAGACAGACAGACAGACGGACAGACAGACAGACAGACGGACAGACAGACAGACAGACAGACAAAAATTGTAAAAAATGTTGTTTCGGTATAGGTAACGTGTATACATCCAAATGCACTTAGTAAAAAGCGGTTATTTTAATATTACAAACAGACACTCCAATTTTATTTATATGTATAGATGTATAGATTTATCTCTGATTTAGTGCAATTTAGATATAGAAAATGCTGCATAGAGACAACACCGTTATCTCCTGATACTATTAGCATAGATAAAGCTAGAACTGGATGCGAAACATCTTATAATCTGTATTTATTGCGGTTACCTGCACAAATAGCTTTCAGAGAACAAACGTAATAAATTCAGCTGAATGCATTTCTCACTACACGGAACTCCACTTAGCACTATGCGTTGGACAAAGAAAAATATCCGCAAACTGGGGAATATTTTAATAAAGAAAATGTGTGTTTATTTTTGTATATATAGGGTAAGTCAAAGACTATATGTCACAGACTTTATGTGGGGTAAGTCAGGCTATATGTAGTGTAAGTCACAGACTATATGTAGGATAAGTTACAGACTATCCCCCGAATTTATAGACGTTGTATAACTTTATCAAATGTCATATAGTACTGCGCAAAGCAAAACTCTTGTGCGCAATACTATATGACGTTTGATAAAATGATATAACGATTATACATTCGGGGGTTAATGTGGAGTCAGTCACAGACTATATGTAGGGCAAGTCACGGACTATTCGTAGGGTAAGTCACGGACTATTCGTAGGGTAAGTCACAGACTATATGTGGGGTAAGTTACAGACTATATGTAGGGTAAGTCACAGGCTATATGTAGGTAAGTCACAGACTATATGTAGAGTAAGTTACAGACTATATGTAGGGTAAGTTACAGGCTTTATGTAGGGTAAGCCACAGACTATATGTAGAGTAAGTTACAGGCTATATGTAGATAAGCCACAGACTGTATGTACAGTAAGTCACAGACTATATGTACAGTAAGTTACAGACTATATGTAGGGTAAGTAATAACAAAATTGTAAACCTTTTTTTTCCATAAAACGTCTTTACTTCGCGAAGCTTAAACAGCTTTACAGCACTCGAAACGTCGAGAACGTAAAAATATAAACGTGCTAAAATCTTTAAGATTAGTTTAATTTCAATTCCACTAATATTATCAATGTAAAAGTTAGGATGGATGGATGTTTGTTACTCAATCACGCCAGAACGGCTGAACGGATCTGGATGAAATTTGGCACAGAGATAGATTATAGTCTGCAATAGCACATAGGCTCCTTTATATAGGTTATAGGTGGGTTCATTGAGATACCACGGGTGGAGCCGCTGGAAAAATCTAGTTAATTATATTTTCTATGAGTTGCTAAGATCGAATAACAATTAACCCTCCTTTGTTGCAGATCAGTCAACGGTATTCACGGAAACATTGCAGGTAAGATAATATTAATAAGGCATAATTATTGATAGCTAAAAATGTTTTTTTAAATACATAGTTATTTGTAAGTAAACGATGATACTAAACTAACAACATTCATTTAAACGTTCACATATAAAATTTAAACAATCAGAAATTGAATGCAAACAACAACCGTTAACTTTCAAACACCAAACAACATTTACAACAACACACCTACTGAGATCCGATACCTCAAAACTTCAGGCGCAAATTCTTCCATAATGAAAATTTGATCCGTAAAAGGGTTGTAAAAGTTAAAGGGCCGATTGTCACCTTTTATGCCTCTATAGTAGTACCGAAGGAGGTTCAAAGGGTAAATTCCTCAAATGATATCCCTCTAAGACGTCTTTGGGGCGTGCTTCGAAAATCATAAACACCTGGAATTATTGCGTTTTTAAGGAGACGAAATTCTTCGGGTGCTTTCGTGCAAAAATTGTGCGTGTTTTGTTTTATTTTGCCCAGAAAAGGGATTTCGTTGGCAACCAAATTTTTGGCTCGGAAAGAATCCGATATGGAATTTGTTATTCCGCCAATTTGACAGTTTGAAGGGTTCTAGAATAGCGATCATGTCTCAGAAGGCAAAAGTAGTGTAGGATATGGCTCCACACAAGTTGGATTGATGCATATCAATATACCGCCGATTAATTATGGTATCTGTGAATTGAAATAAAACTAATTTAAAAGATTTTATCTCGTTTATTTCATGTGTTTTACGTTCCCGACGAAAACACATAAAATAAACGAAATACTTAAAGAAATATCTGTTTATCTATGAAATTGATAGCAAGAACGACTGGACACATTGTAGGTAAACTAAAACAAGTAAAAATATTTTTTTTTAGATTTTTTTAAGAAACTAACAAATTTCTGGCAATGGCGTTAAAGCAATGAAAATTTGTTAATCCTGCAAATATATCTAATAATTCCAGCCCTTTTTTTATGTCCCACTGCTGGGCACGGGCCTCCCCTCAATGCGAGGGGGGTTTAGGCCATAGTCCACCATGCTGGCCAAGTGCGGGTTGGCAGACTTCACACATCTTTCGAGGGGTTCTCTCAGACATGCAGGTTTCCTCACGATGTTTTCCTTCACCGTTATATATCTAATAAAAATTCTATATCTACATTTTGTAACCTTCTACTAACGCATTAATAAATATATTTACAGTCTAATACACTATTTACCAACGTCCGTACCACGAAAAAAATCACAAATATTCCCAGTAAACTCATACCCGACAACAAGAGCTCTATGTACCTAGCGACCTTCAAAAAGCCTCTACCTGTTATTTACTCTGTACTCGGAACTCAATTCGGTAGTTCAAACTTAGCTTATTTCCTATGGGAAATTTCTTGCGAGCCGTACGCTGGTACCGTACGCAATTGGAAGCTGGAGGTAAATTGATTCGGCAAAAAGTTGGTGTTTGCTGTGTTGATATTGAGTAGTTTATACAGGATGATACAGAAAGGGCATACTATGCCTTAAAGCTGTTCTTCTTTAGCGCATTGGTATTAGTCGATACGTCAAGTAAAAAAAATATAGCTCACAAGAAGAGATACAAAATCGACTTTTGTATCGAAATTGTAATTTCACACAGCGCCGCCGGTTCAAATATTCGTATTCCCTTTCTGAATCATGTTGTATACAGGGTGTTACAGAAAGGGTATACTAAGCCTTGGACCTCAGCTTCTTTAGTGCATTTGTAAACACTTTATGCAGTCAGAATCGTAATATGTTTATTTTTAATAAATAGTTTTGTACCCAACACAATGATTATTCTGATTTATTAAGAACAATAGTTTTTTTTTTAAATGGACATTCTCCACATTCTAACTTCAAATAGTGTTTACAAATGCGCTGAAGAAGCCCAGGTTCCAGGCTTAGTATACCCTTTCTGAAACACCCTGTATAGATGGTGAAACGGCACCGTCGAATGATATCTATAAACCAACAACGAAATGCTAAGATCTATCGTGGGCCATGTTCAGACCGACTGCGTGGCCTCGCGAGGCAGCCTCACACGAGTGCTGTAATCTGACACTTGCCTCGTCTAAAAGGGTAGTAACTTGAAACCAAAAATCAAATCCATGTATATACGTTTTCAACATTTTGTTGCTCAGATTATATCCCAACCTTGCCCCAAACTTCAGCCAATTCAAAAAAGGCCCCATTAATTAATCCGAAACTTTAGACCGGCGAACACACGCCAAAACAAGTTTAGCAATATATTGTACGTATATAGCATTAATTAACAGACACTGAGTGGTTGGGGGTACTCTTAATTAGCAAAGTTTTGGACGGCGGTCACCTAATCCGGGCGTTGGGTCATACAAACAAGATACATACATACATAACATATGTAATCCCACTAATATTATAAATGTGAAAGTTTGTATGGATGGATGCATGTTTGTTACTTAATCACGCCAGAACGGCTGAACGGATCTGAATGAAATTTGGCACAGAGATAGATTATAGTCTGGAATAGTACATAAGCTACTTTTTATCCCTGTAAAATGTATGGTTCCCATGGGATAGATATCTTTAAATTTTTCATAGAGCAAAAGATCGCCATGATTTACAGAAAAGGTAATAGAGGAAAAGGACATACTTTTTAATCGCGGGTAATACCGCGGGGCGCAGCTAGTATGTATTATATGCACGAACCTATGTACACGTCTGAGAACGCAAAACAGTGTCAAACATTGTCACTGTTGCGTTCCAATTTGAATTCGAATCGTAAAGTAATACGGCTCTATTTTCGGAGAAGTGCTTTCAGTGATTGGTACATTGTTGTGAAATTTTTGGGATACAGGGTTCTATTTTGATTTTAAGTACCTACTAAAGTTTGGGAATTTTGCAAGTTTTGGGTTTAGTGCTATTTTAAGATATCTCATCATATAAGATTCGAGAACAATATTGGAGATTTAATGTAACAATTATTCTCGGCTAAATCCCTATATCCAGTCGTTTCGTAATAATGAAACATTTACAACCTTATGTATCGACCGATTGAGTTCATTATCGTGTAACAATCGCTGATCACGTGACATGTTTTTGTCGATATCGACATCGAGCCCAAAAAACGTTTTATCGTACGATAATGAGACGCTAAGAATTAGCTTACACGTGGGCTATTCAAAAAACGCCTTTGCCTCGGGTGAGCCATGTACTGACTGAGCGAGCAGAGACAGCATTGCTAACTTACTCGATCAGTCATTCAGTAGACGGCAAATTATTTCTACGTTTGTAGTGGTCAAAAGATTTTTGAATATATACATACTACAAATAAATAAAATTGGAGTGTCTGTTTGTAATATTAAAATAACCGCTTTTTACTAAGTGCATTTGGATGTGTACACGGTACATATACCAAAACAATATGTTTTACAATTTTTGTCTGTCTCTCTGTCGGTCTGTCTGTCTGTCTGTTTGTTCCGGCTAATCTCTGAAACTGCTGGACCGATTTTGACGGGACTTTGACTGGCAGATAGCTGACGTAACAAGGAGTAACTTAGGCTACTTTTATTTTAGACTAGCTGTTTCTCGCGACTTCGTGCGCTTTTTGTTAAATACCACGCGGACGAAGTCGCGGGTAACAGTTAGTTATAAATATAGTCCAAATATTTCGTACTACTAAATACGTACATTTCATATACTTTTCTATTATAAAACAAACTATAGACATAACATCTAGAATCCCCGTTTGTTGATCGTAAAGTTTTAATTTTGCTCACAGAAGTTTGTCTGCTCTTTTATGGAGTCTACTTTTTGAATATTAAATCCTACAGTACAAAAAGTCTTTGCGCTTTTTGCTGTTTGTGATGATAATTTTTTAATAAAAATTGGGGTGGAATAACTAGTTTTAAAGCCAATATTATCAGATGGGATATTTATATAAAATACATGTTTGAGTATTAGAATCTGCTAAATAACATAAACAATCGAGACGACATCAAGGAAAATGGCAGAAGACATCGCTCGGGCTAGGTGTGAATGTATGTCTCGTGCGAGCCATGTTTTGATTGAGCCAGAAGAGGCAGCCTCGCGAGGCTACGTGGTCAGTTTGTACACGGCTATTAAGTTACGGCGATAATATATCTACGACTATATTTACATTTTTACGTAATTTAGACTAATTACATTTTGTCATAATTGCCGGCAGTTTTATAAATTTATCGTTAATCTTATATATGATCAAAGATGTATTTCATACATATATGATAATATGTAGATATTCCCTATTAAATTCCTCCTAGTAATCGTATGGTGTAAGACTATCAAACTAGATTACAAAACAGTTGCCGACATAATAGCCCCTCCATAAGCCAGTGGTATTAAACTTGTGCAATTATTAAGTCGCCAGCGGTACTCAAAGTTTGTTAAATGGCCCACTCCAGAGATTTATTAGCGCGCCGCGTTGATTAGGGATTTATAGAGCAATACTTTGCCATGTAATTAGTTCTTAATTAACAAATTGTGGCTGAAAACTAATTACTTGATCTTTATATCTTCCAATCAGTGTGAATAATTGTGGTCATTTTATTTTACTTAAATAGACGAAAAAATTGAAATAAAACTAATTCTATGGATTTTATTGCGTTTATTTTATGTTTTTTTTTACGTTGCCGGCGTTTCTGTTGCATTACAGCAACCATGGTTACGCAAACAACAACTCAATATGAGGGTACCCCAGTTCAAACTATGACACTAGGACGCCAAACACCTTAGTCCTCCCGTGACTATGGTTGTTTTAAAGCAACCCAAAACGTTGGAAACGTAAAAAAATAAAAATTTCACGAAATTAAATCTGTAAAATTACTTTTATTTCAATGTGTAGTATTAGCGTAAATTTAATAAATCAATAGAAGAAAAAGAAAATCTATATTATCGTTTGTATGGCGGTAACTATTTTTTATATTTACAAAGGCTAAAAAAAAACACAACATTCTTTCAAGAGACAAATTAAAACCACAAAACATGTCACAAAATGCTAATAATACTAAAACTTTACCGCCTGTTCGGAATACCGTTCGGAGACGAATGAACAAGAAACTCCATGGCTGCTCTATTTAAAAAGATCTTATACATTTTTAAGCATTACATTGTTTTCAGTATCGGTAGCTATCTTACATCAATTCAATGAAATTTAAATATATATATATATATATATATCACTATCAGAACCGATGGCCGTTGGGGCAGAAAGGTTCTAGAATGGCGACCACGAATCGGAAGACGAAGTATAGGATGGCCCCCCACAAGGTGGACTGATGACATCACACGCGTCGCGGGAAGCCGGTGGATGCGAGTGGCGGAGGACCGTGATGTGTGGAAGTCGTTGGGGGAGGCCTATGTCCAGCAGTGGACGTGTATATCGGCTGATAGATAGATAGATAGATATCACTAATACACACGCAGACATGACATTGCTAAAAGTCTAACCCCACACGTCCTCATTAAAAGCTACGAACAATCAGAGAATCGTTGGGATCATTAGTGAACAAAAGAATGCGATATGTAGTATTGTGATGAATAATGAGCGGTCTGTGTGAGGTGAATGACACGAGGTTTAATTTTAAAATGTTTGAGAAACGTTGGATCTTTTTAATTTGATTGTAAATCAGACACTTCGAACCTCGGCTCGCACCTCTGGGATTTCATGATTTCACGTGCGCATCTCATTTTTTGCCATAGTTATGACTTGCTAAGCGGTGAAGGAAAATATAGCGAGGAAAACTGCAAGTCTGAGAGAAACCCTTGAAAGAAGAGTGAAATCCATCAACCCGCATTGGAACAGCGTGGTGGACTAAGGACTAATCCCCTTCACATTGAGGGGAGGCACGTGCCTAATAGTAGGACATTAAGAAGGGATAATGTTATAATCTTACATCGTAAACATTTAGAATATTTTCTTTAACGATCTATCTATCTATCTATACATTTTTTTTGTAATTATAATAGTAGTGACATTAAAGCATGGATAGTTTAGGGGGTGGGGGGGGGGAGGAGTAAGATATAGGTCAAAAAATCCATTCTGCGGATTGCACTGAAATTTGTCATCATTAAGGGTTCAACATTCAAGCAATTCTCTATAACAGACTTTCCCAAAGTGGGCGATAACGCCCCCTTGTGGGCGCTGCAGGCCTAAAGGGGGCGGTAAGAGACCCAGAAAAAATAGGGCCGTTGTGTATAGACTTACAATAATTAATTTACGTTGAAGTTGAAGTAGTGGTTTTTATGTAGGTGAAAAAATGGGGGCGCTAAAAAATAATTCTTTCTCAAGGTGGGCAGTAGACAAAATAAGTTTGGGAACCCCTGCTCTATAACAATTCAAGTACAAAACTGTATAATAGCTGTGTCTTGACTGAGCGTGCGGCCTTGAGAGGTCTGCATGGAAACCATAGAGCCAAATGAAACAGGTGACAGCGTTAGAGCGTGTAAGCACGAGCGTTTGCCTCGGACGAGCTTTCTACCAGCCTCGTAAGGCGGCACGTTCAGTCAGTGCGCAGCTAATGAAAAAAACAGCAAATCTATATGCAAAATACGAATAAATAATCTATTAAAATTCATTCAATCATATTTGTATGCAAATTGTGTAGAGAAAAAGAATCTTAGCTCCATTGCACGATCGGCGATTGCTTTGAACGTTTTCAATTTCCTGTGTATTTCCTTCTGTTCGTTCTGATATTCATGTTAATATTCTTAACAATGAGTACTGCTCTATTCATTATTGGTCCGACGTCAGAGAGGAAATCTAATTTATGTGGAAACATGCTGAGCGCGGTTTTTTTATTATTACATTATAGGCAAGTATTTGATCTCGATCTCACCTGATGGTAAGTGACGATGAGATCTACGATGGAGCATACTTGCCTAGAAGAGTACCTGTTCACTCTCGAATTGACATATGTTGTGAGTGTGAACAGGTAGCAAGGCGGCAGTAGATCGAGACGCTACATTCACTAGGCACATGCAGCGCAGCTGATCTGACCCGCCATCCATGAATGGCAACACCGAACATCATGCCGGAACACGGCTAGGCCGCTTGACGACTTGGCTTTGTTCAGTGGGTGGTGACTAACCACGGCCGAAGCCTACCAACAGTAGAGTTGTCACCTAGTTGGCACCACCCAGGGTCACGTGTAGGGTACCTCGAGGGTATTTAATTCTCCTACGGACGAAGGTGACTCGACCCCAAAAAGGTGAGGTGATCACGAATGTTGGTACCCGAGTCATAAATATCTGTGTTATAAGTGTTATATACTGAGTCCGCTCTCAGCCCATTGTACGGTACCCATAATAGTTGCTTAGTTTGGGACCGTACGGTTGACGTGTCCGTCTGTCAATATTATTATTATAATTGTGTGCGATATTTAAATACTAGGCTAGATTTAAAAGTATATTTTGTCCACATAACTACAACGTTCTTAACTGTCAAGAAAACATTCCCAGATGTATTATACCTAGCGAAAAATAATTGATAAAAAAAAACTTGAGAGGTGTCAAGGGACACCCGGATGGAACGAAGATCCTTTATTATTTTTTATTATTTATTATGTACAAAAAATCAATAATTTTGGGAAAAAAAAATATATCGCCCCCGGGTGGGCTCGTACCACCAATATTTCGGTTAACAGCCGAACGCGCTAGCCAATTGCGCCACGGATGCACTCGTGCAATGTCTCGAAAATACTGACCATTATGTAAATGCAAACGACAAAGATAACAATTATTTTTGTCAGCGATAGATGTCGCTGGCATGTTTTTTAACGAGGTATCGTTATGTTTTTGGGTTTTATATAGTAAACTATACTTTCGTTTATAAAAATGATTACAATTGGTCGTTACAACTTTTCATCTTAATTTTTCGTCTGAATTTTTTCCGTCAAGCCCCCTTTCGTAACGCGCGATAAGGAACTTCGTTCCAAAAAACTCACTCAATTATATTGCTACCATACCATATAAACCCAGTATAATTTCTTAATTAAAATGTTTAGTTTACCAAATTTGAATTTCTAAATTAATTGTATTGTTTACTCGTACCAAATTTGTAAGCAGGTCGCCGAGACCTATATTATTTTAATAAAAACACAACTGAGTACTTTAAAAAAGTAATATTGCATGGGGCACCCATTTCCACTTCTCCCAGTGTAGCTGGTATTTGCCACTTGTCGTAAATTGTCACTTTACAACTGTTCACCATAACAAGCTGCTGTACACTGGCGTGCATATAAATTGGAGATTTAATTTTATATTAATTTACTGCGGAAATGTGGCCTGAGCACGGAAAGAAAATGAGATGTTCACTTTATGTTTTATTTTTTAGATATTTTTGGAGAAACAACGATATATATACTAAGGTTACATAAAACTAGTTAGACACTGAAAATGGGACAATAAAAATAAGATAAAACCAATAATAATTCTATTATATTAAAAAAACTAACCAAGATTTTCAGGTTTTTTAAATTATATTATCATTTCGTAGTTCTTAACGTACATAATACAATATCAGATAATTGTCCTCTTCAATCTTCAATTTTATTCGGTCAAGGTTACAGATTTAATTTTAAGTAAAATATACCTCCAATGTTGCCAATCCTAAAAGTTGACAAAATATCAGAACGAACTATAAATTATACTACTCAAATCAGGACCTCAATTGGAAATATATCTTACTAGCTTCGCCCTGCGGTGTTACCCGCGCAAAAAATCATGTCGATCCTTTGTGCTATGAAAAATTAAAAAAATCGATCCCACGGGAACCATACATTTTACCGGGATAAAAAGCAGCCCATGTGTTATTCCAGACTATAATCTATCTCTGTGCCAAATTTAATCCAGATCCGTTCAGCCGTTCTGGCGTGATTGAGTAACAAACATCCATCCATCTATTCATCCATCCAAACTTTGACATTTATAATATTAGTATATATATAATAGTAGTATATATATGATATATTAATCAATTGAGGTCCTGATTAGAGTTGATAATAGTTCATAATAAGCCCTCAGATAACTAAAAACGAATTCTCTACTACCACTTCAACATTCAATTTAACATCCCCAGTGTGCACTTTTAACTGTCTTCCCCTGTAATAGGCTCGTTACTCAGTAAGGGTCGAGCAAACATATGGAACCCTGTTTTTATAAGAGATCCGTTTAAACTTCAGCAGTATTCTCTTCATATAATATCATCATCATCTAGAAGACGTTCACCACTGAACACAGGCCTTCCCCATATCAGTCAAAGTACGCAATATGCCCAGGCGCAGCAATGTAATAGCGACTTAATAGACAAATAACTAAGAGTCAGTTTCTATCATAGCGGAGAGGGGAGTAGATATTATATGGAATAGACCAATCAGATTGCTTGGAAACACTGCCATCTACCGAGCGCATAATCTCAAACAATCTGATTGGTCTATTCCACACAGCCCTCTTGGCTTAGGTGGAAATTGCGGCTCGGTTCGGTCGTGGCGCGCGTTGACGGATACGACCAATATCTGAACACGCCTGGAGAGATCTCAATTTAAAGTGCCACTGTCTGGGCATATACATACACACTATTATTTGAAAGCTTTTCTTTATTAGGAGTGTACGTTTTGTGAATATCGTCACGACTTTATCTCTAAAGAGGTTGACAGAGACACTTGTGGTTGCTATGGGATCGGGTTCTAGGCAACCATGATTTGGCTTATCTGTTATTACTATAAATATTATGTAGTGGCAAGGTTTGTTAGTATCTATCTATCAGCCGAAAGACGTCCACTGCTGGACATAGGCCTCCCCCAATAATTTCCACACATCGCGGTCCTCCGCCACTCGCATCCACGGGCTCCGCCACTCGCATCTACCGGCTCCGCCACTCGCTTCCACCGGCCCGCTACTCGCATCCACCGGCTCCGCTACTCGCATCCACCGGCTTCGCCACTCGCATCCACCGGCTCCGCCACTCGCATCCACCGGCTCCGCCACTCGCATCCACGGGTTTGTTAGTATAAGAGTTTGGATGGAGGATGTAATCTGCGTTTTTATTGAACCGATTATAAAAGTTCTTTCACTAATAAAAATTCACATTATCCTTGAGTAATTTACACTCGAATGATTTCGTTATTTACTTAGTAACGAATTTCATGATTAATACAATAAAATGTACCTCTCTCTACGATCGAATAAACCCTTTGTCCCTTACAAATATCCAATATTACATTTTACCTTAAGAGATTCCGACTATCACACCGTACCGTCTTTTTTCGGGAATGTCAGGTCACAGTCACGCTATTAAACTTCGTATCGTATGATTTAACAAATATAAATGTAGTCGATAGAATTAGGGATACTTGGTGGAAATCCAATGCCAAAGAAATGGGGGAAGACGGACCCATCACTAACCCTCAGCTTGTCAAATTTCCAAATTATAAACCAAACAAGTTTAACGTTAATTAAAGAAGTCAACAAAACCGAACTCCTCTGAGATGTCAATTGAGAATCTGTCGATAAGGAATATTGGGACCCTAATAAATATCCACAGGACGGCTGGGCTACAAATGAGCATCATTCATAGTCCAGTTGTCCTGAGGATGCCTTATTTTGGGGCGAAACACGTATCGAATACTTTTTTAGATTCGCTTTTTTAACTTCAATCTGGGTGTTTTCAAGTCCAGAGTGAATAGGTACCATCTAGGCAAGTATGCTCCATCGTAGATCTCATCGTCACTTACCATCAGGTGAGATCGAGATCAAATACTTGCCTATAATGTGATAAAAATAAAAATAAATCGCTTCGTTCCGCGGAGAATAACGAAAATAATTTAGAGAAAATATCTCAGAATAAGGTGATACAATTAAAAAAAACTGTGTCCATTATAAGCGTCGCTTTAACCCTCATATTGTTCTTGAAATCCGTTGCGTAACATGGACATCTTTGCTCGCAACGGTGTGACTGTCGGATTGTTTATACCAATTTGTTTCTCGGCTTATTAACATCTATATCGAGGTAGAAGAGGGTTATTAAATGTTATCGACGGGACAACCCTTCCACATGGCAACCAGTTTACAAAATTAACAACTAAATGTAGTAAAAAAAAATCCCGGAGTAAAAAAGGCCTCTCAGTAAAGGCCGTCATATAAGACGATGGCGGGGCAACACTGGCGTAAGCGGCTCGGGGATATAGAGAGGTGCTGCGCTTTCTCCCGTGGTTACTCGGGGCGTTATGCCCTTTAACACTTCCACCCCCGGAGGATATAGCTCTAACGACCCTCTCTGAACAGACAACTAAGGTAAGATAGAGCTGAGAGTCGTGCGGGCCCCCATCGGTTTTCACTCGGCTGACGAAGAAACGCCGAGGTGAAGGCTCCTACCGACTCTCTGGGACACTCGGGTCCGTGGTGTCGCTAATCACCAGCTCGCCACAACCTGCCCTGCGGTTGCCATATTATTATTGTTATTACTATTCATACACACTCATTTATATATACTACTAGCTGCGCCCTGCGGTGTTACCCGCGCAAAAAATCATGTCGTACTTTGCGCTATGAAAAATTTAAACAAATCTATCCCACGGAAACCATACATTTTTACCGGGATAAAAAGTATATATCTATCTCTGTGCCAAATTTCATCCAGATCCGTTCAGCCGTTCTGGCGTGATTGAGTAACAAACATCCATCCATCATCATCAAATTTGGCGCAGAGATAGATTATAGTCTGGAATAGCACATAGGCTACTTTTTATCCCGGTAAAAAGGATTTTTTTTTTTCGCGGGTAACCCCGCAGGTCGCAGCTAGTAATTATATATAAGTACTTGCTGCGCCCCGCGGTGTTACCCGCGATTAAAAAGTATGGCCTTTATCCCTCGGGAACCATACATTTCACCAGGATAAAAAGTAGCCTATGTGCTATTCCAGACTATATTCTATATGTGTTCCAAATTTCATCCAGATCCGTTCAGCCGTTCTGGCTTGATTGAGTAACAAACATCCATCCATCCATCCAAACTTTCACATTTATAATATTAGTGGGATAAGTATATAAGTATAGATATCTATGTACTCTCCAATTTCAATGTTGTCTCACAGTTATCAACGCCAAAGTGTCCTCCAAAAATCAGTTTTAATTACGATCCCCTACTGTCGAATGTCACCGGGGCGCCGTCGGAACCGTGTCGGAACCGACGGAAGTTTCAGGGAAATTTCAATATTCACAGCGATGTTACAACGATGTAGAGTCGTGCTGGGTTGGGCTATTGTGACATCCATTTTATTAAAACATCTAGTTTGTTAGTAAAGCAGTGATAGCCCAGTTGGGAGAACGCTTGCGTCAGTACGAGGATTGCAGGTTCAAACCCCGGCTCGCACCTCTGGGATTTCATGTGCGAATCTCATTTACAATCAAGATTATCACTTGCTAAACGGTGAAGGAAAATATCGTGAGAAAACCTGCATGTCTGAGAGAACCCCTCGAAAGATGTGTGAAGTCCGCCAACTCGCACTGGGCCAGCGTGGTGGACTATGGCCTAATCCCCCTCGCATTGAGGGGAGGCCCGTGCCCTTGTGTGAATTATTATATATACAGAGTGGCATGGTAACTATAATTTTGGTTAAAGGTTACACACTTTATGCCTATAATAAAATGATAGAAATCATTTATGTGACAAAATTTGAGCGCGCAATGTATCGTACACAACGCGTTCACAACACAACGCGCCGCGCGACACCAGTCACGTGCGAGTGACGAACGCGCTCGAGCGTATCCCGCTTTAATTTACATTGCCGATTTAGTTATTTAGTTATTTTATGTCAAATCATGTTAAGATAGACTTTTATTATAATTTGATGCTGAATTAAATTTAAAAATATTGAAAAAAATGATCCGCGGGAAATTCCAGGCTTAGTATACGTTTTCCGATTCAGAAGAGATGGGATCAATCTGTATAGATATTACAAGCCCAGAATCAGAATATTTTTTATTCACGTAGACCATTAAGTACAGTACTTATGAATCGTCAAAAGTTACAAAATACTATGCTACAACTTTACCACCCGTTCGGAATGCCGTTCCTATGAAGAAGTACGGGCAAGAAACTGGTTGCTCTTTTTTTAAAAAGATCTTTTACATTTTTGAGCCCATTTAAGAACCACATCCAGTTAGTCTTTAATTTCTGTCAGAATTGAAAAGTGACTTGAGTTGAAAAGCCTTTAAGTCTTGCGACATTAATTTTATGAATTAAACATTTTTCAAATTTATTTCAGCTCCACTGAAAGCGAGGTTGGGGGCGCGTGTCGGACAAAAGATTCCCTGAAAAGATGGGGACTGATTTCTTTAGGATTTCGTATTAATTCGATAAAGATTTCGGACCCAAAACTTTAAGCTACTAATTATTAATTTCGGTGTTTGAATCCTAATTTAGAACCAAGAAGCAGTGATAGCCAAGTTGGTATAACGCTTGCCTCGGTAACGAGGATTGCAGGTTCAAACCCCGGCTTGCACCTCTGGGATTTTTCATGTGCGTATCTCATTTTCAACTAAGATTATCACTTGCTAAAACGGTGAAGGAAAACATCGTGAGGAAACCTGCATGTCTGAGAGAACCTCTCGAAAGATGTGTGAAGTCTGCCAACCCGCACTGGGCCAGCATGGTGGACTATGGCCTAAACCCCCCCTCGCATTGGTGGGAGGCCCGTGCCCAGCAGTGGGACATAAAAAAGGGCTGGAATTATTATTAGAACCAAGTAAAAATGTTACTAAAAAAAAACCCGAATTAAAAACCTCCTCCTTTTCGAAGTCGGTTAAAAATGCTTGTTAAATTTGGTATTTATTTTGACAGCCTTCTTTGAACAAAGTCGAATTTTCTAGCCACTTGAATGGGTGCTAGCAAGTTTGTATGGAATTTCATTGCTAGTGTATTTCAGCCACCAGAAATTTGCACAAAACATCCATTAGTTTTTACATTCCCGACGTTTAGGCTGCTTTACGATAACCATTGTCACGGGAAGACAAAGGTGTCCGACTTAAAATTAGTTTTATTTCAATGTGTAGTATTTGCGTGAATATAAGAGATCAATATAAAATCCATTGTTGTTGAGTTTTGTAGCAGAAAATCAGATGTTAAATATTTAATTCTGAATTTGGCTGTATAGTTATCATATCTATACATACATACAAATAAATAAAATTGGAGTGTCTGTTTGTAATATTAAAATAACCGCTTTTTACTAAGTGCATTTGGATGTATACACGGTACCTATACCAAAACAACATTTTTTACAATTTTTGTCTGTCTGACTGTCTGTTTGTTCCGGGTAATCTCTGAAATGGCTGGACCGATTTTGACGGGACTTTCACTGGCAGATAGCTGATGTTACAAGGAGTAACTTAGGCTACTTTTATTTTAGAAAAAAATAGGATCTCACGAAAAAAAATTAAAACCAATGTTGCAGCGCTGCGCTTGATTAAGTTTGATAGCAACAACCTGCAATGCGTCCCGCGGGATCAGAACGCGCGAGCAGGCTGTTGCCAACGGCTGTGTCTTTGTTAAATATCACGTGGACGAAGTCGCGGGTAACAGCTAGTATTATCATAAAACCGCTCCACCCGCTCTTGAGTTATAAATGGTGAAAGTATGAAAGTACAAGTAAACCATATATATGTATAAATATATATTGGATTGGACGAGGATTGGCTAGATGTAATTTTAGCCTATTAATCAAGGCTAAAACTAATAAACAAGATAGCATCATAAATTGCTATAGCAGAACTTCGGCTTTTAACCGTACGTAACCCATTTTAAAAGAGTACATCACAACATAAGCGCTATATTACGCTCAGGTAACAACCCGAGGCACGAGGCAAGAGGCACTTTCTCTGATTGCAGGTACCTATTTGACCCGGCACGGCGCGGGTTTCGATTCGCTCCCAGAGGCCACCCACCGCCTTTTTGTTCCCGCAGACCATCTCCTTGGAGAATACACTGGGATTTAATACCTTAAGTGCATGGGTTTTATGTAGACAAATGTGAGCAAATACTGGAGGGATAATATATACTTTTTTAAGTATAAAGAGATAGATATAGACCTTTGTATTTACGATTTTGACTACGCTTTTATTGACAAGAAGAAATATATTGCTTTTTTTTTGGATACTCTGACGTGGGCTAATAATATTGATTTCTTATATTTACGTGAATACTACACATAGAAATAAAACTAATCTTACGAATTTAAAAACGTATAATAAATGCGATAAAATCCGTAACATTAATAATTTTAACCCAAGGGTTTTTCAATAATAATCGTACCATTCAAGGTGAGAATATACAGACAGAAAAGATAGGATTAAATTTTCTTCCAGATAATATAAAACTCTTAACCCTTAATAGCCTAGAGTTTCAATTTTGATACCAATCATTTAAACCGAATGTTCACATTACTATTCGTTTTTTTTATAGGTTGGCTGTACGTATTTTACTGCTGTATAATATTCTTTCCAACGAAATTAAAAAAAAAAACAAATGTCATTATTATTAATCACAGTAACATTAAACACAGTAATATTAAAAATAAATCACTTTCGTAAATCAGGCTACTAAGGGTTAACAATGCTCAACTGACAGACAACGGACATCTAAACGGTCGACCTAGAGATTTAAAATTTGGGACATTTATTCCTTGACTATCCTAGAGGTGCACGAAAGAGGGACTCAATTTCTATCATTTTTTCCCGTGAGATGGTTTCTCCAGGATACTCTAAAAACTAAAGTCCGCGCGTAAGTCGCCGGCGCAGCTATTAACATTAAACAATCCCTTTCAAGCCTCCATTTGTTCAGGATTTTCCTCTCACAGCTTTACGACAGGTGTTTTCTTCCCGTGAGTGCCTCCTGAAAAATTCAGGTAGCTAAGTGCCTTTGGAAATTTTAAACCATACTCAAGATGGCGATGTAATATCAAGAGTGGTGTCTTTATTGAGTTGTTTTTAATGAGAGAATACTGATTAAAATGTTCATTCGCTGGTATTATTTATACAAAATTAAACAAGATCAAGTTCAATTTCAAAGCGATTGTGTCATGTCAGAGCGATTTGCATTTTTATATTTTTTGGGGTCGAGTCACCTTCGTCCGTAGGAGAACTAAGTACCCTCGAGATACCCTACACGTGACCCTGGGTGGTGCCAACCAGGTGACAACTCTACTGGTGGTAGGCTTTGGCCGTGGCTAATCACCACCCACTGAAAAAAGCCATGTCGCCAAGCGGCCTAGCCGTGTTCCGGCATGATGTTCGGTGCTGCCATTCATGGATGGCGGGTCAGATCAGTTGCGCTGCATGTGCCTAGTGAATTTAGCGTCTCTATCTACTGCCGCCTTCCTACCTAGGCAAGTATGCTCCATCGTAGATCTCATCGTCACTTACCATCAGGTGAGATCGAGATCAAATACTTGCCTATAATGTAATAAAAAAAAATTGATTTTTAGATATTGATTCTAAGTCGGTACTAAGTGCACTGAAGAAATGAAGAAGAAAATGTATTATTAACCATGTATGTTGTTTACTATTGAAGATACTTTGCGAACACATAAACAGGGATATATTGGACTGTATCCAAACACGGGAAGCGATCCTACCGGGAAATTAAGATGTTATTTACGATACGGAAACTATGTTATCTACAACGTATTATAATTTATCCAACATTTATTAATATCAGACCGACCGACGAAAACAACTGTATTATATTTTTTTATAATTATGATTTATTTTAAATTACACAGCTTGCGAAACACTTGTTTGCTTCAATAATTAATATGTATCTTCATAATTACTGAATATAATTACGTTTATTCAAATTTATGTTTATATTCGACGTTAAACTGTGGGAAATAGGGTTGCCAGTGTAGATAATTGAAACATTGTTTTTATTAACCGACTTCAACAAGGTGGATTTTTTTTTATGTTTGTTGCCTCAGATCTCCGTCATTTATGAACTGATTTGGAAAATTATTTTTTATAACATTCTAGGTTATAATTATGAGGTCTCTTTCATAAAGGCTGCTTCCAAAAACAGCTGACAATGTGTTCACGACAGTGATATTGAATTTTGGGGTCTACTTTTTTTTACGTTCCATGTGTGCCCCTAACTTTTGTGTACCCAAGGCCCCTACATGGCTTAAGACCGTCCTGCTCCCAACCCTGTTTGGTACCTATAATAAAAGCGTTACATAGTTTGGTATCATAGTTTAGCGGAAATGGGAAGATCTTCCAGCCAGGCGGGTGCCCTATGCCACGATGGTTATTGTCGGGATCTTGTATATATGTTACTTGCTTCGAAAACTCTTATAGCGCGATTCAGGATTGTGATGAGAATTGTCTATTATGCTGAATGCGTCTGCAGTGCCATCTGTGTAGCTTGTGGTGCAGTTGAAGTGGTCGCTATAATAGGATTGGTGTTTCTGCTTGTCGTATTTTTTTTATATTTATTTATTTTAAAGTCGTCTGGCAGCCCTAAACAAGCTCGTATATTCGGCAAACAAACAACAGACCTGTCTTCTCATATTATGTCGGCAATATTTCTCCTGCCCCTTGTGTTTCCAACGAAATCCCCGTCAGACGTAGAAACGTCTTGTAACCGACCAAGTGGAAAATTCATTTTTAACACCCCAAAATAGCGGTGATTTTCCTTCGAAGCATATCGGTGTGGGTGTTCCATATGAAATGTAACATTGTTATTTCGTTGTTAAAGTTGAAATTCGGTTGTAGGATTGTAGTGCATGTTATGCGTCCCCCGTAAATTGAAACGGCTACTTGAACGGTTTAACAAATCTGTTTGGACTTGCACTAAATTGTTTTGTGTCTGTGGTTAGAATCTTTGTTTTGTTTACAAAGGAGAAAAAAATCCTTTGTTTTCTTATATTTACGCGAATACTACACATTGAAATAAAACTATTTTTTAAGGATTTTATCGCGTTTATTTTTCGTTTTTAAAATAAACGCGATGAAATCCCTAAAAAATTGTTTTTTTTCAAAATCCTTTGTATCAAAACCAAATATTGATTTCTCATATTTACGCGAATACTACACATTGAAATAAATCTAATCTTACAGATATTATCGCGTTGATTATACGTTTTTTACGTTCCCTACGATTCGGCTGCTTTACAGCAACCATGGTCACGGGAGGACTGATGTGGTTCGCCACAGTAGTATGCCAAGTGCGATCCTGTGGCGCCCCGCTCAAAGGCGGTGAAGGCGGACCGTGGGGTTTTAGCCGGTAAGAGTCCGGCATAACCACATCGTCACCCCCGTGGCGGTGGGGTATCCATGAGGATTTCCCCACGTTAAAAAAAAAAAAAAAAAGAGGACTGATGTGGTTGACGTCCTAGCGAAACGTCAGGAACGTAAAAAACGCGATAAAGTCCGTAAGATTAGTTTTATTTCAAAACCAAAATAATTTAACTTAATGTAATGTATCCACAGCTTTACTGATAGGGTTTCATTTCATCATCACCATTATCACGGCACCGTCACTATCATCCTTACATTTGAAACCATTTACTCGACACTGGCATAAATGGCACTATTTTCTAGTCGATTGCCAGCCTAAAAAAATAAGACGAATATTATGTAGACACTTTTCTTAACTCAAGGTAGGGGCCAACTTTTTGTGATGAGCGCGAGTCATGGATGTTCAATACCTATATAAATATTATATACTGGGGTCGCCCCCAGTCCTTCGTACGGTACCCATAAACCCTACTCATACACGTTGCTAAGTTTGGAACCGTACAGTTGGTGTGTCAGTCTGGCGATATCGTTAATATTACTTCTAAAAGTTTAAGCCTAAGCCATAAAATACCGCAAGTAATCTTCTACTCACAAAACGCCTTCAAGTAAATCCGTTTATAATATTGATTGACACGCTGAGCTCACATCTCAGAACAAAGCGGTCATCAATCATTGAACTATCGCCGGGTTAAAGATGCTGTATCATTGGAGAAAATTGACTCGATACGCTGACGGCCGGTCTGAGGTGGTTGATAGATAGCCTAGTTTAGTCATTTTATTTAAAGCAGTGATAGCCAAGTGGGTAGAACGCTTGCCTCGGTAACGGTGATCGCAGGCTCAAACCCCTGCTCGCACCTATGGGATTTCTGGATTTCATGTGCGAATCTCATTTTCAACCACGATTATCACTTGCTAAACGATAAAGGAAAACATTGTGAGGAAACCGGCACGTCTGAGAGAATCCCTCGAAAGACGTGTGAAGTCCGCCAACCCGCACTGGGCCAGCGTGGACAACGTGGCACGCAGCTCGCATTGAGGGGAGGCCCGTGCCCAACAGTGGGACATTAAAAGGGTTGGTATTATTATACGCACTAAACTGTTACTGGTTTGTTTTTTTTTTGGGACTAGGCCCGCCACACAATCCCACCACTGCTACTCCTGTAAGCCAGGATCTACAGTGGTGTCCAATGAAGACACCGAGGTTTGACCCTCGGCGAGTCCCGGGATAAAGTTAATTGTCTTGGAACCCGCACGAAATTAATCGAAAGATAAATAGGAGGACTGTTACTGGTTGCGGAGCATTCCTTGAAGATCACCCCATGTGAATCGCACCTATTCTATGCGACATAGTGCACGAAAGGTCTTTAGATAACCATAGATCTGTAGGTATACACATAATATGGGTATTGCTTAGTTGTGTCTGTACCTATATTTAAGGTTTAAAACAAGTCAGCGTTAGGGACATTATTATGGATATTGTAGCGACCTCTTCAACCGCGCCACAAGCTACTCAGATGGCGCTGCAGACGCATTCAGAACAAATGTCAATTCTTAATACAATCCTGAAACGCGCTATGAGAGTTTTCGGAGCACGTAACATATGTACGACGTAAGACGTCAACCACCTCAGTCCTCCCGTGACCATGGTTGCTGTAAAGCAGCCGAAACGTCGACAAAGTACAAATCATAAAATAAACGCGATCAAATCCTTATAATTAATTTTATTTCAATCATTTCACTTATTTGTATCGCCCCGTCATTTCAGTAGATAAATAACATGACACGGTTCAATAGAGCTGAAAATTGCTGTACAACCGTTGGGTTTCATTTGCAGGAATAATCTTTTCGGGCCAAATATACATTTCGAAATTATTGCTGTCTTCTTCTAATTTAAGGGTTAGACCCTTGTCGATGTAGCTGATGAAGCTCTTTCCATCTGTCTCTATCTAGAGCAGCTTCTTTCACCTCCCTATACGACATGACACCGATCCTTTCCTTTATCTGACTCATGTAGTTTATTCTTGGTCTTCCTCGTCCACGCTTTCCTTCGATCTTTCCCTCTATGATGTTCTTTATGAAGGTATCATGTCGTATGAGATGGCATATCATCTTCCTCCTTCTATTCCGGATGGTTTCCATTAATGATCTTCTTTCCTGCACTATTTTTTTTTTCTCTTTCTCTTTATTTCTGTCTTGCGCTGACGAAATCGTCATCGAAATCGATTATAGACAATTCGATTGAAAAAGTATTCCAGACTATAATATATCTATCAAAATCGGTATTGAGAGTTCTCTAAGCATTTGTCGCTATTCCCTACGGATGTAGATCTAGCCATCCATGCTCACTCGAATATGTACTCTATATACAGGTTGTAAGTGTCTTTCTAACGAAAACTGATACCACGGATTCAAACGTAACGTAACGAGAATTGCAGGTTCAAACCCCGGCTCGCACCTCTGGGATTTCATGTGTGCGAATCTCATTTTCAACCATTATTATCACTTGCTAAACGGTAAAGTAAGGAAGAAATCGTGAGGAAACCTGCATATCTGAGAGAACCCCTCGAAAGACGTGTGAAGTCCGCCAACCCGCACTGGGCCAGCGTGGTGGACTATGGCCTAATCCCCCTCGCATTGAGGGGAGGCCCGTGCCCAGCAGTTGGACATTAAAAAGGCCTGGAATTATACACCCTGTATAACGCAACATATACATATCAAAAGCTTTACTCACGCGAGCGGATTGTTCGTTAGTGTTCGTTACATATTTGATGCGTCCGTCCATTGGCCAAACGGAATACTAAATGTATGGTACCAAAGTAATAATGTGAGTGCTGTGTAGGATTTAATTTGAAAGGTCTGGCGTTGTGTTGTGTGTTTAACATTACATACAACATATCTATACACATAAAACGTAGGGGTGCCAGCCTATCAGTCTTCTACAGAATACATTTCGGAGAGTGTGCGACGGAATTACACGAATTAATTCCCCCATCTCCATTCTATCGTCGGTCGACAAGACGCACGGACAAGTGTCATCCGTACACTGTGGACATTCCTGCGGTACGCACTAAGCGTTTTGCTTCTACTTTCATCGTGCGTACTGCCAAGGAATGGAACACGCTACGTCTACGTCTTTGTTCCCCGTTGACTACAATCTGGGTGTTTTCAAGTCGAGAGTGAACAGGTGCCTTCTAGGCAAGTATGCTCCATCGTAGATCTCATCGTCACTTACCATCAGGTGAGATCGAGATCAAATAGTTACCTATACTGCAATAAAAAAAAAAACATAGTCGTGTTAGTTACACCATTTATTACTCATGAACAGGTGGTCCGATTTTTATGATCATTGTGTTTTTTTTTATTTGTCTCCGCCCCGTATAACATAATAGCTATTAAACTTTGGGAAAAAATCACAAGAATATTATAATATAATTCGTTTACTTATACATTTGATTGTGAGGCGGTACGAAGTTCGCCGGGACTGCTAGTTAGTGAAATAAGACTAAGCCCCAACTGATTTTAACTAAATTAAATTTATTTTCTGAGTGAGTACATATACAAGTTTATTTAATCAAAACAAAATTATAACATATTCCTTGTATTGAAATAAAACTAATTTTACGGATTTTATCGCGTTTATTTTATGTTTTTCACGTAAAATTTGTTTTGTGATGTGTGGAAATCATTGCGGGAGGTCGATGTCCAGCAGTGGACGTCTTTCGGCTGATAGATAGATAGATTAAATAATGCGGTGGCCTGTGACCAGTATACTATACTAGCTGCGCCCCGTGGTCTTACCCGCGATTAAAAAGTATGTCCTTTTTACCGGGATAGAAAGTAGCCTATGTGCTATTCCAGACTATAATCTATCGCTGTGCCAAATTTCATCGAGATCCGTTCAGCCGTTCTGGCGTGAATGAGTAACAGACATTCATCCCAACTTTCACATTTATAATACTATTGGGATTTCACATAGCACACGATACTAGACGCCTAAACATCGCATCACATAGCGTTGCGGTCGACGCGCGCTTCCAAAACAGTAAACCGCAAACGCGGTCGCCTCTATACGAAATTTGTGACGCAAGGCTGATAATGCCTTGTACGGAACAAGCGAACCAAGAAATAAACAACAACTAAATATACCCCGGTACCCCGATTCAAACTATGACACTAGGTCGTCAACCACCTCAGTCCTCCCGTGACCATAGTTGCTGTAAAGCAGCCAAAACATTGGTATCATAAAAATTTAAAATTCATTAAATTGAGTTTTATTTCAATGTGTAGTTTCCCGTAAATATAAGAAATCAACTCATGATAGTAACAATAAAGTAATCAGATTAGATAATAAACATCCAAGACTCGGACAACAAAGATTCGTGCTCATTACACCAAGTTGCTAACCAGAATTCGAATCCCTTGATACAAAATATAGTGTAAATTGGAAAATAGCTAAAAATACGATATTGAAAGTCTAAATTCTAAGATTTCCCTATCTCCAAATGACATTACTAATCGATATTAATCTGGGCAATCCACATGCTATCAACACATCAACGACATACACAACACACTTTTGCAGTATAACCATAGATCGTATATGCTATTAACTCGACTGTGACGCTGTCTCCGAATCATCGGACCAGTGGCGTGGAAAATGGCAGATGTGACGAACCGACAGATCGTATACATATTGAATTTTAATATGTTTATCTCGGAAATTTCATATCGCTGAAGGCGACAGCTTGGTCTAGTAGGGTTCAGTGCAGGTCGCTCGTTCACAGTGTTGGAACGGTTACAAATAATCTGTTACAAATATAGATTGGTAAGTATAAAACATTCCGGCCCTTTTTAAGTCCCACTATTGGCCCGAGTCTCCCGTATTTTTTTTTATACATTATAGGCAAGTATTTGATCTCGATCTCACCTGATGGTAAGTGACGATGAGATCTACGATGGAGCATACTTGCCTAGGTAGGAAGGCGGCAGTAGATCGAGACGCTACATTCTTTAGGAACATGCAGCGCAACTGATCTGACCCGCCATCTATGAATGGCAACACTGAACATTATGCCGGAACACGGCTAGGCCGCTTGGCGACATGGCTTTGTTCAGTGGGTGGTGACTAACCACGGCCGAAGCCTACCAACAGTAGAGTTGTCACCTGGTTGGCACCACCCAGGGTTACGTGTAGGGTATCTCGAGGGTACTTAATTCTCCTACGGACGAAGGTGACTCGACCCCAATGCGAGGGGAATTAGCTATAGTTCACCGTAGCCTGGCTATAAACTACTTGCCCTTTTAATGTCCCACTGCAGGGCCGAGTCTCCCGTAAATACGAGGGGGATTAGGCCATAGTCCACCATTGCCTAGCCCAGTGCGGGTTGGCGGACTACACTTGCTTTCGAGGGGCTCTTTCAGACATGTAGGTTCCTCACGATGTTTTCCTTCCGTGTTTAGCAAGTGATAATCATTGAAGAAAACTACCGCAAAGTACATGGCTTACTAGATATGGCTATAAATCGCAGTGATAGACAAGTTGGTATAACGCTTGCCTTGGTAACGAGGATTGCAGGTTCAAACCCCGGCTCACACCTCTGGGATCTCATGTGCGAATCTCATTTTCAACTATGATTATCACTTGCTAAACAATTAAGGAAAACATCGTGAGGAAACCTGCATATCTGAGAGAACCCCTCGAAATATGTGTGAAGTCCGCCCACCCGCACTGGGCCAGCGTGGTGGACTTTGGCCTAATCTCCCTCGCATTGAGGGGAGGTCCGTGCCCAGCAGTGGGACATTAAAAAAAGGGCTGGTATTATTACTATGTATATGGCTTAGGTTTATTAATAAAAGCGTTATACTCCGATTCCGACGGTTTCCTTCGAGTGTTCCTCGCAGACCGATAAAGCTCTGCTTATAATAGAAGCCACAGAAGCGTGAAGTGTAAAAATATCTAGACAGGATTTCCGCTCTGCTGAACCTGAAGCGGCGTGTATCGATGACACAGCCAGGATGTAAAAGGCTGTAACTGTAGTTTCGTAAAATATACCTTTGATGCTACAACATATGTGTTTAAACCTCAAAGCTCACCCACTATATAATACCACATATTATGGTAATAATTATAATAGCAATTTGAATTTATTATTCTGCTATTCGAGGCGGATATAAATTGAAATAAAAAACTTTTTAACAAAATAAAAACCGTCTTCAAAAAACTAAAAAGCCAAAAATAATCTGATCTTGAAATGTACCTTGTTTAACTAAATCAAATATTTAACTAATCTGAAGTCGGTTCCAAACAAACTACTGAGTCGAGTATTGCCGGTCTGCGCCAAAGACTATACCTACAAATTGGTTCGCGCATCTCGCTACTGGAGTATACTTTTGCTATTCTTCGTTGGTTGTTTATTTGGTACCTTATTCTGTAAAAAAAACAATAATCCAAATCGGAACATCAACGAAAAAGTTTTATTTATAGCCAAAGTGCATCCCATAACAATTTCAATAAGCCCAAACACGGCTTGGATACATTGTTTTATTACAATGTTCCAGTTCCTCTTGGGTTTATAATCAGATCAGTTCGATGGTACCATAGTCCTCAGAACCAATTCTTTAAATTTGCTGTGTCATAGTCGCTTAACGAACATAATCGAGATTATCTTGGCGCAACCCGTGAAATACGTATCACTGACAAGTTCCGGTGGCCATTTGTGGTCTTCTTTATCACTTTCACTTCAGCAAATGATACTTTCTGAATGCAAATGCTTGAGTTCTTGATGAAAATACCAAAATCGCTATAGGTTTCCCTATAAAATTTGAGGAGTCCTCTCAATTCCTCATGGATCCAATGATCTGAACAATTTTTTGAAAAAAATGGGACCAATCTGTAAGCATATCCTTTCATATAAAAAAATAATTTTCCAAATCGGCTCATAAATGACGGAGATCTGAGGTAACAAACATAAAAAAAAAAAAAAAAAAAAAAAAAAAAAAAAAAAATACAACCGAATTGAGAACCTCCTCCTTTTTTTTGAAGTCGGTTAAAAACAAAACTTCTTAACAAAATAAAACCGTCTTCAAAAAACTGAAAAGCAAAAAATAACCTAATCTTGAAATCTACCTGGTCTAACTAAATCAGATTTTTTTAATCACTAATAATTTGATTTATTTCTTTGGGAACGGTATCTGTATAACCTACTGTTGGCACTGTTAAAATATTTCACACTATCAACATTAAACCTTATATGTAGATTATGTCGAAAACTAAATACTGATAGTATATTTCTGTTCTTTCAGGTACAGTATCCACAGCACATCTATGACAGACACAATAATAGGTAATACCCAATATTGGTGATATTAGTTTTTCAGTTCAGCGAGCTGTGAAGGGCCTTTATACTCGTGGGAGGACGTTTCCTTGCGTCGATACATTGCTTTCGAAATATTGATATGGTATATGAAGATTATATGTTTTGAAAGCGGATCCGTTGCGTGGTGGACAACACAAAAATAACAACTTAATTGTGTTATTGTTAATTGTTTATTATTAGCTGTCCCGGCGAACTTCGTACCGCCTCAGAATCAAATGTACGAGAAAATGAATTATGTTTTTTTATTAAAATAAAACTTATTTCAAGAAAAATATCGCGTTTATTTTATGTAGCATCCGTAACGCCGAAAACATAAAATAAACCCGATAAAATCTGTAAAATAAGTTTTATTTCAAAAGTAATTATTTTCAAAATATTTTTTACGACCTACTATACAGTATGCTGATAAACTTTATTCACAACTTGTTTGACTGAATATGTATAAGCTATGTGTTATATAAGATATGAATAGGGTCTATTGTCTACTCTGAAACAGGCCCTAAAATAAAGACTGACACCACAGACTTTTGAATTTGAATACCTTTAGACGTCCCTTAGGTAAAAGGTACTGACAGACAGACGTAAGAGCAACGAAGTGATCCAATAAGGGTTTATTACATGGTACGGAATCGTTAAAAATATATACATAACATTATAAAACACTAGCTGCGCCCCGCGGGGTTAGCCGCGATTAAAAAGTATAAAAGTAATCAAAACAAATCTATTCCACGGGAACCATACATTTTACCTAGATAAAAAGTGCAAAAGCCTATGTGCTATTCCAGACTACAATATAACTCTGTGCCAAATTCCATCCAGATCTTTTCAGCCGTTCTGGCGTGATTGAGTAACAAACATCCATCCATCCAAACTTTCACATTTATAATATTAGTGGGATTGAAGGTACAACATAAATCAATAGAATGCTACATGTGGACACTGGAACAAAACAAATAAAGTACATCAGTTGAAAACAATAGCTTATGGCCCGAGACCGCGTGTTACACCGCACAGAACAATAAAGAAACTGTAATGGCTATGCCATCTATGTGATTGCGGATTTTATCGCGTTTATTTTATGTTTTTTACGTTTCCGACGTTTAGGCTGCTTTACAGCAAACATGGTAACCATAATTAATAAAATTAAATCCAAGCGTACCATTGTAAAACCAAAGACACTGTGCACTATCTGCATAGATCGGACCGCAGACAACAACTAGATATGGGGTACCCCAGTTCACAAATGACACTGGGACGCCAAACACCTCAGCCGGAACATTTTGGGGGTAGTCGAAGAGGTAGGAGGTAGTGGGGGTATCAATTTTGTTTTATTTTGTGAAAAATGTGTTTGCTTGAAATATAACGTTTAATTTTGGTGGAATATTAACCATTTGTGTTCATATAGAAAAAAAACTTTTTAACAAAATAAAAACCGTCTTCAAAAAACTAAAAAGCAAAAAATAATCTAATCTTGAAATCTACCTTGTCTAACCACATCAAATATTTAACTAATCTGAAGTCGGTGCCAAACAAACAACTGAGTCGAGTATTGCCGGTCTGCGCCAAAGACTATACCTACAAATTGGTCCGCGCATCTCGTTACTGAGTATACTTTTGTTATTCTTCGTCGGTTGTTTATTTGGCACCGACTTCAGATTAGTTAAATATTTGATGTGGTTAGACAAGGTAGATTTCAAGATTAGATTATTTTTTGCTTTTTAGTTTTTTGAAGACGGTTTTTATTTTGTTAAAAAGTTTTTTATTTTAAACTTTTTAGTGGATATATTTACTATTCTTTGTCACTAAAAAGATTTGTATATCAATCTTTTTACTGGATAATAGGTATACCAATAATCGAGATTATCTTGGCGCAACCCGTGAAATACGTATCACTGACAAGTTCCGGTGGCCATTTGTGGCCTTCTTCATCACTTCCACTTCAGCAAATGATACTTTCTGAATGCAAATGCTTGACTTCTTGATGAAAATACCAAAATTGCTATCGGTATGCCTATAAAATTTGAGGAGTCCTCTCAATTCCTCATGGATCCCATGATCAGAACATTTTTTTGAAAAAAATGGGACCAATCTGTAAACATATCCTTTCATATAAAAAAATAATTTTCCAAATCGGTTCATAAATGACGGAGATATGAGGTAACAAACATAAAAAAAAAAATAAAAAAAAATAAAAAAAAAAAAAAAAAAAATACAACCGAATTGAGAACCTCCTCCTTTTTGAAGTCGGTTAAAAATAAAACTAAATTGACAAACATGATGTTTGCAGTTCGCCCAAGAAGTCCGGTAATTTGTCAGTAAAGTATCCTCAACTTTACTGATAGGGTTAGAGGGGGGTGGTTATTAGGCCTAGTCTACGGATATGGCCTGCATAAAATCTCCCATATTTGATATTAAAGAAAACATTCCACTTGACGTTGGCAAAATATCTACCCAAAGGTGAGTGAGGCCATTTTCGAAAAAAAGAACACCTCAGTCCTCCCGTGACCATGCGCCCCCATAGAACAAAATTATGAGATAGACATCTTAATCTTTGTCTTATTTGGAAACGACGAGCCGCATGGGACTTGGCGCTTGGAGCCACCGCTGCTCTCGCGCTATGGTAGAGCCTGCTGTGGTAGTCCTACATCCTATTTCCTACTAATATTATAAATGTGAAAGTTTGGATGGATGGATGTTTGTTACACAATCACGCCAGAACGGCTGAACGGATCTGCATGAAATTTGGCACAGAGATAGATTATAGTCTGGAATAGCACATGGGCTACTTTTTAACCCGGTAAAATGTACACTTTTTAATCGCGGGTACCACCGCGGGGCGCAGCTAGTAATATTATAAATGTGAAAGTTTGGATGGATGGATGTTTGGTGACTCAATCACGCCAGAACGGCTGAACGGATCTGGATGAAATTTGGTACAGCGATAGATTATAGTCTGGAATAGCACATATGCTACTTTTTAATCCGGTAAAATATATGGTTCCCGTGGAAGAGATTTGTTTTAATTTTTCATACTTTTTAATCGCGGGTTACACCGCGGGGCGCAGCTAGTAATATATATATATATATATATATATACAATAAAACTAATCATATTACACGTCTATGTAAAAATGGCATCCCAAATTGTTGACGCGGCGTAAAGCCTACTTCACACGGCCGGTGTCAGACTCAGATTATTTATTGCCATTATTTATCTGTGCCCCGCCATCTGTTAAGTCTGGCTCTAGTGCTATGTGCGGATGGTTTAACTCTTTGTTTGTTTGGCTATGGTTTATGGAGGTTTTAGGTTATGGCGGTTTGTTTTAAGGCGCTTGTATACAGACTATTTACATATTTTTTTTCTTTGTTCAACGTTAATTAGTATTTTTAACCGACTTCAAAAAGGAGTAGGACGGAGGAGGAGGACTTCAGATTAGTTAAATATTTGATTTAGTTAGACGAGGTAGATTTCAAGATTAGATTATTTTTTGCTTTTTAGTTTTTTGAAGACGGTTTTTATTTTGTTAAAAAGTTTTGTATTATCATTTTTATCCAGAATGTTCCGGAAGAGAAACAAACTTACACTGAGGCTTATTAATACGAGTCGATATTTCGAATCAAGGGTAGTTAGCCAGCCGAAGACACATTTCGCTGCCAATTAAATACTGATAATTACACTTGAGGCCGATGATATTTGGCCACCTTCTCGCATGTCACCAGTTTGTATTGAAGTGGAACACGTGAAGGTAGTCATGATGGAACGACGACGGGGGTCGCAAGCTTAACGTGCTCGCCGAGGCGGAGGGGGGGGGGGAGGAGGAGAGCTGTGAGTGGAGGAGATTGAGTGTTGTAGGCAATGGAAAATCCTCCTTAGATCCTCATTAGATTATATAATGGTATGTTTATAACGTATAAAATGTTCCACAATTGCAAACGTGTTTATACAAAACTAGCTGTTGCCCGCGACTTCGTCCGCGTGGTATTTAACAACGTCTCAACCGTTGGCAACAGCCTGCTCGCGTTCTGATCCCGCGGGACGCATTGCAGATTGTTGCTATCAAATTTTAAGCAGGCGCAGCGCTGCAACATTGGTTTTAATTTTTTTTCGAGAGATCCAATTTTTTTTTCTAAAATAAAAGTAGCCTAAGTTACTCCTTGTTACATCAGCCATCTGCCAGTGAAATTCCCGTCAAAATCGGTCCAGCCATTTCAGAGATTACCCGGAACAAACAGACAGACAGACAGACAGACAGACAGACAGACAGACGGACAGACAAACAGACGGACAGACAGACAGACAAAAATTGTAAAAAATGTTGTTTCGGTATAGGTACCGTGTATACATCCAAATGCACTTGGTAAAAAGCGGTTATTTTAATATTACAAACAGACACTCCAATTTTATTTATATGTATGTTATATATTATATATGTATATATGTTAAAAATAATATTGTATGTTGTGGCAGTACCTTTTTTATCTCTGTATTTTTTTTCTCACTTCTAAAATGTTATTGTTAAGATCGTTGCGCGTATCTCGTAATAAAATTTACTTAAATATCTGACTTTCAACTTAAAAGCAAGTACAATACTAACGCATGACAGCAAGTACTTTTTTATTGTATCTGTTAAATATATATAATTACGTTACTAGTAAATTTATTTATTTTATAATAATGACAAGTTCATACAAGACATTTACCAAAATAATTTTCTTTTAATTCACGAAGGAGTATATATAAGGCTGTGTCATATTCAAATGCACCCACTGTAATATATAATTTTGCAGAGCTACGCCATGGAGTGCTTCTAATCAACGCTTTCACGGTCTGCCGTCCTATATCGACGCCATATTGATGACGTCACCGTTGCCAAGCAACCGCCCGCCCTAACCAGACCCTTCAATTAGTTAGTTACCAGAGTAAATTACTATAAATCGTCGCGTTAATTTGGCCAAGTTTTAGTGGAGTTATTGGCAAGACTAATTGTAAATAAGTACCTTTATTTATGTGCGGCAAAGCTCGTGATTATAGTTTTTTTAATTTGCCGCGGATACTTTATCACTTCCAGGGATGAAAAATGTTTACCTTATTTGAACTCTGAATCCGAGTGCTCTTCTATACAAATAAATAAAATTGGAGTGTCTGTTAAAATAACTATATATTAAAATAACCGCTTTTTACTAAGTGAATTTGGATGTATACACGGTACCCATACCAAAACATTTTTTTTTTTTAATTTGTCTGTCTGTTTTTCTGTTTGTCTGTCTGTCTGTTTGTTCCGGCTAATCTCTGAAATGGCTGGACCAATTTTTACGGGACTTTCACTGGCAGATAGCTGATGTAACAAGGAGTAACTTAGGCTACTTTTATTTTAGAAAAAAAAATAGGATCTCATGAAAAAAAAAATTCAAACCAATGTTGCAGCGCTGCGCCTGATTAAGTTTGATAGCAACAACCTGCAATGCGTCCCGCGTGCTCAGAACGCGCGAGCAGGCTGTTGCCAACGGTTTTTCCTTTTTTAAATACCACGCGGACGAAGTCGCGGGTAACCGCTTGTATTAACTACAATCCTTTTTATTTTGTTACCATAAAAAACGAAACTTAGCCAAAACATTGATTTAGTATCTAAAATTATACTTGTTTTCTTGTTTTCAGGATTGGATAGAAGAAAAAGATTGACCGACAACCACGTGGTCATTACTCAACATTTCACTGAAAAAACAGTCACCCCGGTTGGTGATGTAAGTATGTTATAATATATGATCCAATGTATCACACAAAATTGTTTAAGTACCATTTAAAAAAAGGCTACCATGGAGTTTCTTGCCAGCTCTTCTCCATAGGAACGACATTCCGAACGGGTGGTAAAGACATTGCTTCGACGAAGAAATTATAGAGACGAAAAATATTTTGAAGCACAAAAAATCTAAGCCGATTGTGTGAAGACGTTAATTCGCGTGTAGTACAGAAATTGGCTTAGTTTTTTGCGCTTCAATACCTTCAATGTGATATTAGTTTTTTTTTAATATATATATTGTAAATTATGTCAGTAATCTGTTACTCCTAAGATATCAAACATATGACTCGTAAATAATATAATTTTAGATCAGTATGCAATGCGCGGCGACAGGCAACAGGCCGCCTCAGTTCGTGTGGGAGAGAGATGGAATACTCGTGACTAGTAACACAGATCCTAGGTGAGTCTACTCTTTGCATATTGTTTATACTCCTGGTTCTATACATCTATACAAATAAATAGAGTGTCTGTTTGCAATATTAAAATAACCGCTTTTTACTAAGTGCATTTGAATGTATACACGGTATATATACCAAAAAAACATTTTTTTCAATTTTTGTCGGTCTGTCTGTTTGTTCCGGCTAATCTCTGAAATGGCTGGACCGTTTTTGACGGGACATTCACTGGCAGATAGCTGATGTACCAAGGAGTAACTTAGGATACATTTATTTTAGACTACCTGTTACCCGCGACTTCGTCCGCTTTTTTTAAATACCACGCGGACGAAGTCGCGGGTAACAGCTAGTTTATACATAAAATCCAAAAATCTTAGGCTCCGAGCTGCGAGCTGGATTGACCTGCACATAAAGTTTTCAAGTTGAGCGATTTAATAACTTAATTATCACTAAACAAACGGGGAAAGAGGAACCCACCACTGACCCTCGGCTTGTCAACTTTTCCAATTATAAACCAAACAAGTTTGATCGATAATTAAAGAAGCCAGCAACACCGAACTCCTCTAAGATGTTAGTCGAGAAACGATCTATCACGAGTGACCCCAAACAAAATCTCCACTAAGATGTTAGTCGAGAAACTATCTACCACGAGTGACCCCAAATAAAATCTCCTCTAAGATGATAGTCGAGAAACTATCTATCACGAGTGACCCCAAATAAAATCTCCTCTAAGATGATAGTCGAGAAACTATCTATCACGAGTGAACCGAAATAAAATGCAATTCTCCGCGAAACGAAGCTAATTTAAAAATGTTGTAAGTATTTAGTTATCACTGCTCATCATTAAAATAACTTTGTTCTCCAGATACGCTCTAGGGCAAGTGATGACGTCAGATAACTCAGTGGCAACCCAGCTGAACATTACAAGAGTGAGGGTGGAAGATGGTGGGCTATATACCTGCATTGCCAGGGAGGGCGACCACGTGGCAAGCCACGAGAACAGACTCGACGTTTATGGTGAGCTTTCTGTAGCTTTGTATTTGTATTTTGCTTAGCTTTTGTATTTTACTTTGTATTTGTATTCTACATCAACAGTTGAAGTAGTTCAATTATTTCAATCAATACTTTTTCTTCCTGCATCTTGTCGTAGATGCCTAGAGATAAGATAATGCTTATTCCTCTGGAAAATATCACATTATAATTTGAATTTTAAAATCACTTAGAAACATACAAAATGTATTAATTAAAACATTATTTGCCTACTAAGACTATTATTTTAAGGTCCACCTTACATCAGATCCTTGCCACCAATCAAAGTTCAAAGCGGAGAGTCGGTCAACTTAAGATGTCCTTTTTACGGATATCCTATAAGGTAATACAACTTTAAGTATACTTCTTATCGTCAATAATAAATATTCGCTTTCATTCGATTCCGAACTCTTTCGACAATACTACATAAAACTGATTTTTTTTTATGTTGACCAGCTGCTAAAGTCTGTTTAGCCGTTCCTACAATATACTGCTCAAAATTTTTAAAGATCTTTTTAAAAAGAGCAACCATGGTGTTTCTTGCCCGTTGTTCTCCATAGAAACGGCATTCCAAACGTGTGGTAAAGTAGTAGCTTAGCGCTTTGTAACTTTTGACGATTGATAAGTACTGTACTTAATGGTTTACATGAATAAAAAATATTCTGGTTCTGATTCTGCCTAACTATAAATCTATCTCTTTTTCTATTAGCATTGCCCAAAGCGTAAGTCTTGTAATTTTATTTCCGCAAGACCCAAGGATCTCGTATCTTTTGCTTAACCTAAAACTTTGGGCAACCCTAAGTATTTCCTATTACCTTTCAGCAAAATCGACTGGGAACACAAAGGGAAAATTTTAACTTCCAACCAGCTCTTCCAATCTCGCTACAAAAGATCCCACCGAAAGCCCAAGATCAGACGTAACGCTCCAAGTTTAAACATGAACGGAGTCCTTTCGATACCTGAAATCACTAAAGAACTAAACGGCGCTATATATACATGTATAGTCACAAGTCCATCTGGTGAGATGGCAAGACGAACATTCGAGATACACGTGATAGAAGCGCCGGTTCTTGATGATTTGTTGCTTGGAAGCAATCTGCAGGAAGGCCAGATTGTTAATATCTACTGCAATTTACGGACTGGTGACCTGCCGATACACTTTGAGTGGCTAAAGGACGGGAAAAGGATTGCACCTAGCTTAAAGGTAAGTGTAACTTTAAGTAGTAGTTAGTGTAACTATATACAGAAAATAGTCTTGAAATAAAATTAATTTTACCGATTTTATCGTGTTTATTTCACGGGAGGACTGAGGTGTTAGATGTCCTAGTGTTATAGTGATCATGGTTGCTGTAAAGCAGCCGAAACGACGGGCACATAAAAACTTATAATAAATGCGATAAAATCCGTAAACATAGTTTTATTTCAATATGTAGTATATGCGTCTTTTTAATAAATTACCACCACATCAGGATTTCTCAACTTCAGGTAGGAACGAACAACTTTTATATATGGGAAATTCTAAGCAAGCCCATTTCGTGGACTCGTCATAATAATCCCGTAGTGAAGTATAGGGCTCTACACTTAAAAAATACTAGACATCTCAAGAGGAAATATTTTATTATATCACGATAAATTCATAGCTATCAATTTATGGAACGTGAAGATTTTTGCGTATATAAGGTTCAACAAAAAAAAGTGTACAATATGATAATTTTAAATTTAATTTTAATGTCTGTGAAAATACCTCGATTTATTTAAAACTGAAATAAAGTGAGAAGCTTTAGCTATTCAGCGAGGAGATGCGGCCAGCATCTTGGGCACGCTACCGCGTGGGCCAATTTTTTTACACTTTTTGTAAATATTAAGTAGCTTTTCTATACACTTTTTAATTTATATTATCTTTGTATAATAAGTTAATTTTCTTTATATCTTTTGTTTATAAATAATTTTTAGCAAAGTATTTTTCAGAAACTTATTTTATACTCATATTGTTTTACAGGTAGTTGAAAAAAACTCAGAGTTATTCAGTGCGTTGGTGATTAAGAAGGTGTCTTTAGAACATTGCGGTACCTACACATGCGTTGCTTCTAACCATGTGGCGAAAGTGAATCGATCAACAGAGCTTTACATCAAAGGTATATTCAGGAAAAGCTTAGCATTAAAACTGCTTCGTTATTTTGCAATAAGTTTTTTTTCTACTTACAAAGTTTTTGCTTGCAAAGTCGGAGCCAAATTATTTAGGCCGAGCACTTACAAATTTTCATTTTTTTTCTTAACTGTACAACTGGATTGCAACGCGATATCAACTGGGAAGATTCAGCAAGAAACTTTGCGAGAATGTCTTTTATTGAAAATGCAACCTCTAAATTGGGGGGTCAACGATTGTATGAAGATTTTTTACACACACCCGGACTCTTGACTATTAATGTAAATAAAACGGATTTTATCACATTTATTTTATGTAAATATGAGGGTACCCCAGTTCAAACTATGACACTAGGACGCCAAACACCTCAGTCCTCCCGTGACCATGGTTGCTGTAAAGCAGCCGAAACGTCGGGAATGTGAAAACATAAAATAAACGCGATAAAATCCGTTTTATTTCAATGTATGTATAATATTCGCGTAAATATCACAATATCAACATATCAATAAGTTATAAGTATAGTAAATGAAAGGTTTGACAAATATATTTTCCTGGTCTGCAGTTGCACCAAAATGGTTGGAAGAGCCGTCGAATTCCTCTCTACTTCTTGGTAGAAAAGGATCTGTGTCATGCAGCGCCAACGGTTACCCACAACCTCAAGTGCATTGGATGAAGAAAGATGGTAATTTTACATTACTGTACACCCACCGTTGTCTTAAAGATCCTCTACCGTAGTACTTAGCTATAGTATTTGCTAGGATATATATTTGATGATATATTGTTGCAAATGTCCTTAGGTACACCCATTGGCAGCCCAAATCGCAGGTCAAGTGCGAGACAACTGTATACTTCATAGTCTACCGTATTTAAACAATATGTATGGAGAATTGAAAAGTGGCTCCAGCGGACGGTATTCAAAACTTTCCAGTATCCATACAAAATGTCTAAATACGGTATACTATAAAGTATACAGTTAGCTAACGAATAATCTCACGGCTATCGTAAAGAGCTGTAAGCGAGAATAATTGTTCTAATATAAATAAATAAATATCGCCAGACAATCACACCAATTATACGGTCCCGCACTAAGCAACGCTAGTATTATGTGTACCGTACAATGGACTGAGGGTGAACTCAGTATACTCGTATTATACTTATATAGATATTAAACATCCATGATTTGGGTACAAACATTGAACACGAAGATCCCTATTAGGATTCAAACCTGAGACCCACGGCACATAAAGTAGGGTCTCTACCAACTGCGCCAATCAGGTCGTCCATAATTTATAATGTCCAGTATTTTTTTTAAACATGTTTCCGTTGTCCAATTCAGATTGTAGACTCTCAAAAATCTACCCACACCATATAAAACAACTCATTATTTCCAACAGCTCTTCTGGGAACTTGGCAACCAGTTCTCGAACTAGCTGGTGGTGGAATTCTGAGTCTTCCGAACGGGACGCTCATCATTGGCGAGGTGTCTCTCACTGACGAGGGCTTGTACTCTTGCAACGTGGAGAACGGGGTCGGTCAGCCGCTCAGCAAGACTGTGTGGATGAACGTGAAAAGTAAGTATAAATTTAAGCAACAAGCAGGCGGAGGAACTATTGCAGGAATATGGAAAGATGATTGGGACTATAGATTGAAGTTTGGATGGACATGGGATTGGACTATTGGAAGGGTTGCGGATACCACCTGCGGGAAATGGCGACTTAATTTTATTATCTTCATATATAGTTCATCCCAATACTAGTGTTCCAAACAAGTCATCAGAATCTCCCAGGTCTTGTAACTGTGTCTTTATTATTACATACCTTTAAACAACATAAGATAAATGGTTTTTTTTCTTTAGAGCCTGTCCACTTTGAGACGTCATCGGCAAACGTGACGTCACGACTGGGCAACCCAGTCACATTGGAGTGTCGATTGTTGGGCGACGAACCGATTAGAGTGACATGGATTCATGATGGAAATGTTGTGGACTATCAGAATCAAAGGTGAGAACATACAATAGCTCTTGATACAATAGTTCTTGTCACAATAGTTCGTGATACAATAGGTCCCCATAGAATAGTACTTGATACAATAATTCATGATACAATAGGTCTCCATAGAATAGTACTTGATACAATAATTCATGATACAATAGGTCTCCATAGAATAGTACTTGATACAATAATTCATGATACAATAGGTCTCCATAGAATAGTACTTGATACAATAGGTCTCCATAGAATAGTTCTTGTTGCAATGTTTCATGATACAATATTTCCTGTCGCAATAGTTCGTGATGCAATAGGTCCCCATATAATAGTTCTTGATGCAATAGTTCATGATACAATAGGTCCCCATAGAACAGTTCTTGTCACAATAGTTAATGATGCAATAAGTCTTGATACAGTGGTCTTTGATACAATAATTCGTGATAGAATAGTCCTTACCACTATAGGTCTTGATAGAATAGTTCTTGAGACAATGGTTATTGTCACAATAGTTATTGACTAAATAGTTCGCAATACAATAGATATTTGAAAAAAATACTGGAATAATTAATGTCGATATAATAGTTTGTACTTTTTCTAGTTAAAAGTAATCCCGTAGCTTTCATTATGTAATATTTCATATCGTTACAGAATAAAGCATTCTGAAACTAAAACGACTCTAGGAGTAATTAGCACGATCAGCGTCCAGTATTCAGAGACGGGTGACGCCGGACTCTATCAGTGTAGAGCAAGCAATCCGTACGGAACTGCTAGTTTTAATATACAACTTACTATATTGGGTAAGTCCGTTATATCTTCATACTTTTGGGCAGTGTATTATGCAAACTTCGCTCCTCATAACCCTCAATATTAGGGTGAGAATGGTATCTATTTGAAAACGTCGACCTTGTCGTATTTATTAATATCGATAATACTGGTTGATGAAGGAGCGATCAATCGACCACGAAATTTGAAGAAACTACCGACATATACAAACATGTTCAATACGTTATAAGGAATAGCGTCTATTATCATAAGATCATCACAAAAACGAACTAAGCATTAAAACTGTCCATCATTAACGTCAAATGGTTCGCTATTCACAGAACCACCAACCCCGCCTACAGACGTCCGCCTAGAGTCCGTACGGTCTCGTACAGCAGCTGTCTCTTGGCATGACACTCTGCGGTCCCACGCGCGACACTACAGGCTACAATACTCCAATATGCTCTACAATGACGCTGTTTGGGACCACGCTAGTAGTGTTAATGTTACCAGGTTTGTCCATCCATACATCAACTATATGTCTCCCACAATGACTTGCAGCCATCACGGTGCACCACTTACCTCGACCGAGTCCACCTTGCGGGAGGCCGTCCTACACTACGTTTTCCGGCTCATGGTCGCCATTTTAGAACCATTCTGCTCCATGTGTTATCGGTTCTTTGAGGTTGGTAAGAGCCTTAAACAATTAGCAGTGGTTGTATTTAAAGAAAAAACTATGAAGCTGTTCTGTTTGATTGCTAGGAAAGACCCTCCCTTTACAAGGGCCGTTGCTAGCTTTTCCTCCTTCCTCGCTCTAGCCTCCTAGCATCAGGCATCCTCTGGTTATTTTAACAACCCCCTCCAGACATGGCTTTGGTGATTTATGGCTAAATTTGTTAAAATATTTTTCTGTCTACTTTAAGCTGAGTAAAGTAATTATTCAGGCCTTGGCATCGTTCATAGATGCCATGGACTCCAACCTCAAAGGAGCGGCAGGGTCCCTGATACCTCAGCGCCTGGGTGCCGTGTACCATGGTCTGAAACGGCGCTGCCTCTTCTTATATCTTTCTCTAACCTGAGCCATTGTAGACCACTCTCTCGCGTATGTATCAGGTGGTAGAATCAAAAAGAGACTGATGGGCCATCACCTCCCCTGTTTTCGGTTGAGGATTGGATTCTTAAGTTCCAGTCCCATTTCAGACTATGTGTAATGCCTAATTGATTGGATATTTTCAGAAAGGACTCAGACGTCCGTCAACTAGTGGAACTTCAAAATCTCCGTCCAGCGACGCCATATGCAGTGCGAGTGGCCACCGGCAACCAAGTAGGGATTAGCATGTACACCGCCCCAGTACACTTCACGACACATGAGGAAGGTACGGCATATGAAACAATAAATACTATCCTATGGTTTTTACTGTGAGAAACATAACCAAAGCAAAGCCACTATAAATCTTAATTAGCAATAAACCCTGGTCGGGCCGGACTATTACAGCTGTTAAGCCCTGTCGGAAGCCTTTTGGCGGCCTTAAAACTCCATCACCAGAGTTGACTACTAACTCATACAAACTTACTTGATCGGTAGGATCTTCAAAAAACCAAAGAGAACATCGTTTTAGTTTATTTGAGAATTTGATATTTTTTTAATCATTTTATGGGCTAATATAAATAGTATAACGACTGGTTGTTAGATTGGGTTCCCTAACCCGTCGCATTAGGCTCTTAGTGCATCAGAACTTTTCCATTTACTTCTAGCACCATCATCATCTCCAATCAATCTACAAGTGGACCAAACAGAGAACCCTGGGGAACTCCACGTGTCTTGGTCACCGCCTATCAAAGAAGCACACAATGGACTTATCATAGGATATCACGTCAAAGCCGTCGCCCAGGGTATTGGGACAGGTAGGTTATCTCCAGAAATAGACGATTTGCATGTGTGGCAGTGCGGTTTCAGTGCTACTACATATTTAAGACGTCACAACAGCGCTGTATCCGATGACGATCCGATGACGATCCGATGGTTCTCTAAACTTAGAGGCAAAGTGATTAACATTTCTTGTAGTCCAGTTAGCACTTGCAAATAAGATAAACACTAGAGTTCAGTTCACATCAATAGCTGTCTACTGACTGGGAAAATAGCCTCGAATCTGGCTCGCAGTCACAGCTTTGATTTGAGGAAAAAATACGCTTGGACGATACAACGCGAGCACTTACCACGAGTACGACACATACTGAATCCTCAAAAAGCTTCACACTACGTCTTGGCTATTAGTGCACGGTCATTTGTAAGAATTGCCTCTGCTCCCTGATTACGTATCTTTCAATAGCCTAGCAATAACAATAATCACGCAATATTTGCTTTCAAATCGCAAAATCATAGTAGGGCTGGTACAAATTTGCGATTTAAAAGCATATTTTGCTGTTACTTTGCTATCGAGTCTATTTCGAGATACGCATTAACCGTACCAGCTGTTAGCGTATCTTCACAACAGAAAGTAGTAAAAAGTATGAATGACAAAACCATTCAGTATTATTTTCTTGAACAATACTCCAAGCTCGAAGAATACTTGAAACTATGAATGATCAGTTGCAGATGACGGGGATACGAGGACCATCAAAGTTTCCCAACTGTCTGGCAAACAGGAGACCCTGTTGAGTGGACTTCTCAAGAACACGAGGTTGGTATTAATATTGATTCTTGTACGATTCAGATAGGAATTAGAACATTATTGATGTAGGAGCTAACATTCGAAAGCACTCCTATCCGATTCGATCCGATCCGTCCGATTTAAAAAAAATCTTTCACTAATGCTCCGGCCACATTTGGGTTCACGTTAAACTTATTAGTTGAAACTTTTTTTCAGATATGCCGTATCAGTTTCAGCATTTACAAACGCTGGCTCGGGGCCTTTCTCCTTACCTGTCTTCCAAGATACCAGAGAAGGAGGTACGAATCCATTCCACGAATTATAGTTATGATTTATTTCTAGGGAGTTGAAAAGGACAGTATTGTTAGACTACTCTGTGAGTTAGACCTATAGCAACCTGGCCATAAGGCATGGGCCCTAAGTACGAGTTTAAACGTTTTCAAATCGCGATCGCGAGATTGAATGTTTCGATATATTAATCTAAAACAACGCTTCAAGTTAAAATGCACAGAAATGGTGATAAGGTCTTGGGTATGAGACTATTCCCAATCCTACTCTTGAATTCTTCTGCCAAGGAATGGAACACGCTACCGGCGTCTTTGTTCCCCGTTGACTTCAATCTGGATGTTTTCAAGTCGATAGTGAACAAGTACCTTCTAGGCAAGTATGCTACATCGTAGATCTCATCGTCACTTACCATCAGGTGAGATCGAGATCAAATACTTGCCTATAATGTAATAAAAAAAAGAATATTGTAGATCGATATAGAATGATCGCTACGTTCTTGCCCCAGCTCCCGAACAAGTTCCATCATCTGTGGAATGCACAGCTGTATCGGCGACGTCTCTGCGAGTTGGTTGGCAGCCGATAGTACCACCTGGACAAGGCAGTTCTCTGGTTGGATATACCGTACTCTATGCTACTGAAGGTACAAGAAACTATTTAAATTAGTTTCAACACAACACAGAATCGTATGCACATACACAGATATAGACGCACATATACACACAAAACACCCGCACTCACACACACGCACATATACATAATCATGATGGACCGTGTGACTGGGTGTCATGATAGATTATTTTTGCTGATCATGACCTCAGATGAACTTTGGAATTTTAGTAAGGCGCTAACATTTTCAGTCAATTTCAGAATGTGCCTGGCACAATCAAACGTCTCTCCACACGGAACTCTACCTGCAAAGCCTGCTGAAGTACACGAACTACACGGTGAAAGTCGCCGGCTTCTCCAACTTTGGCGCAGGACCGTACTCCTATCCCATTGTTTGTGCCACATTGCAGGATGGTGAGTCCCACAGCATAAATTATTAGGTCTCATGTGGCCGCCTAGAAAACAAGGTTTCAATCCGAGTAGTAGGCCGTTGACTTCGGGTGAGACACGTCTTGAGGGAGAAAAGTTGGCCTAGGGCGAGACACGTCTGGAGGGAGAAAGAGTGGCCTCGCGAGGCAAGCTTGGGCACATACCACACTCGGGTTGACAGCAAGGCAAATGACAAATGGCAGCGCTGGAGGCAAACGCTCTTCTTGCCTTGAGACACATGCCATAAAATCAAAAAAAAGTTAGAAAGCCTATCAGAATATAAGACACAATTTTTTTTAAGTAATGCAGTTTCATACACTTATAGCTATTGTATGATAGACAGTCAGATGCAAGAGTGATTATATAGCCAAACTCGCAAAAGAGCGTTCTGTGTTCTTTGTACGCCATATAATAATACCAGCCCTTTTTAATGTCCCACTGCTGGACACGGGCCTCTCCTCAATGCGAGGGGATTAGGCCATAGTCCACCACGCTGGCCTAGTGCGAGTTGGTGGACCTCACACGTCTTTCGAGGGGTTCTCTCAGACATGCAGGATTCCTCACGATGTTTTCCTTCACCGTTGTACGCCATATGGAAGTTAGCAAGCCATTCATATATTACAAGGAACGCTGAACGCTGGTTTTTGTTTGGAGTCATAAGGGTTCTGTTAATCATTTTGAGATCCAGAACTCCAAACACATTTGGACCTAAGTTGAGAACTCCAAACACACACCTAATGTTTCCAGTCCCGGGTCCACCAGCTGACGTCAAAGTGCTGGTGGTTTCCGCATCCTCACTGCTTGTTAGCTGGAAGAAGCCCTTACATCCCAATGGAGATCTGGTGTACTACACTGTATATGTGAAGCCTACATCTAGGTCAGTTTTAACTTATTACTATTTATTATATATAATTACAATTTGACGGTATTATTTAACAATTTATTTATATAAATAAAAAAAAAGACAAGCCCGCTGACTTTCTTGCCGGATCTTCTCAGTTGAGGTCGCGTTCCGATCCGGTTGTAGTTAAGTAAAAAAAATGCAATGACAATTTATAAGTGCCCCCGTAGGCCTATACGAAATAAACGATTTGACTTTGACTAAGTTGGCATGATAGTCACATATGGAGAAAATCTTGAAGTTCAGGACATAAACCAGGGTATACGTTTGAATATGGTTTGAATTCATTCCCTAATTGCCAAACTTCAAAAATCCAAAAAGGGAGGGGGGTAGTGGAGAGTTGTCATATTGTATCTACGTATTATTACGTAGGGTGTGCTCTAAAACCAAATACAAGATGATCAAATTACCACAGCAATGGTCCACCACAGACGATCCGAGTGGAAGCCGAGGGTCGATTGTGGGTTGAAGTGAAAGACCTCACGGCTGGAAGGACGTACGAAGCATGGGTCACTGCTAGTACCAGCGCTGGGGAAGGGGCTTCCACCAGAAGAGTGACTCACACTCCGACACATAGAGGTAAGATTTATTTGAAGTAAATGATATATATGTAACGTAGAGTCCTCTTGATATATGTACAGACACAAATTATGATGTCTGAAATGTTCAGACAAAGTTAACAAGCACCAGACAAATTTAAGTCGGACTTGGTTTCAAAAATCTCAAAGCAATCTTAAAGATTTCATCTAAATACGGTGGGCGCAATGTTCAATAATCGTCACGAATGATAGAGTATCAAGCATTGAGAATCTCGTGTCCATCCTTCAGCCTGACTTAGTTCACTGCTGGAGTTAAATCTGCCATTAAGTGACCTAACAATTTCTTAGGAGTCGCGTAAAGCCATGTTTCTATGTTTTTTTTTCATACTCCTGCATGATATTTTCAGTTGGCTAATCACACTGTATAATTAGGTTTCTTTTTGACCCGCTACTAATGTTTGCTTAGCCGTTCCTACATTGTTCTCACATACTTATAACAATGTATTGCTCAAAAATGCAAAGAATCATAAAAAAAAAGAGCAACCATGGAGTTTCTTGCCCGTTCTTCTCCATTGCAACGGCATTCCGAACGGATGGCAAAGTAGTAGCGTAGCATTTTGTAACTTTGACGATACATAAGTACTGTACTTAATGGTCTACGTGAATAAACATATTCTGATTCTGATCCTGTTTTATGTTTCCAGTCGTAGCTGGTGTGGCATCCTTGGGAGGTACAGTGTCAGTTGGAGTAGGAAGTTCTTTACTGCTGGTCTGCCACTGCGTCGGGTCTCCTCCTCCAAGAACCGTGTGGTACCATAAGCAAAACATCATCACTCACCATCCGAGGTTTACCAGAAACCATGATGATAGTTTGCTTATAAATAGTGAGTGATTTTATCGACTTTCTATGGAACCCTGAATGTATATTAGCCCTTTTAATGTCGGGCTGTTGGGCACGGGCCTCTCCTTAATGCGAGGGCGATTAGATCATAGTTGCTCAGCCACATTTGCCCTGTGTAAATATTCGTGCTCATCACACAAAGATTGTATCTACCAGGATTTGAACCCGGAACCCTCGGCGTAGAAGGCAGATTCACTACTAACTGAGCTAATTAGGTCGTCAAATTGGGTTGTAGCCGAATATGGTCGAACGGGAAAGTATAAATGCAGCATAAGCTGTATTCTACAAATTACCAATTAAGGTGGACATCGTTTCTTCTCAATAAAAAAGGAATCAGTCCCACTCTACCAATAAGAGTGACAGCATTATTAGAACTAATTTCATCGCAGCAAGACCGCCAAAGCAACCCTATCACATTAATTTTACGGTGCGTATTTCTTTACAGACATCGACCAGTCGTTGAGCGGTAACTACACCTGCTTAGCCAAAAACCTTTACGGCTCAGACTCAGCAGAGTATACTGTGATAGTGTTGCCTCTCCCCGAAGCGCCGATACTCAGAGCAACTCCATACAAAGACTCGATATTAGTGGAATGGGAGCAACCATACTATAGTATTAGTAATAGGAGTTCCAGTCAGAAGATTAGTAAGTTTTTTCTTCCCTTTACCAATTTATTTTCGGATCAGCCTCATGTTTTTCCCGGATTCTCTTGATCACAGATACACAGAGCAAATACCGTCTGTCTTCCAAAATCCAACTAGTGGAAATACCACCAATAATAATAATGGTTCGACCAATTGTCAGATGCTGTCAGGCTTCTGACTGTCAGAACTGATATTTACATTAATGATATATTTTGGTATGCTAGACCCAGCTAGTTATAGGACTACTAGTAAAAGAAAGCCAAACAACCAGGCCAGATACTTGGCAGAATCTTTCTGGGATAACCAGCTTAAGATGCCCTCTGAATAATAAGGCTCAGATGGATTTGTGAGCCCATTCTAGAACTTCATGGACTTCTTAAAATGTAAAGCAAAACGTTTATTGAGAACTAACACATATGTAAGAACAGGCCAAATTATGTATAAAAAATAGACCACAGCACGTGATTTCAGTGTGACCTGTACTGAAAGTGCTTTTCCTTCAGCGCTGGAGGGAGATTTTCAGCCAAAGCCTCTTCAATTGTTTATTTCCACATAAGTATGGGGAACCCAAATAAAGGCGCAATCGCATATTGGCAGCTACATAATATCATTCATATTTCCTTAGCCTACAGTCTAACATGGAAGGAAGCCAACAGTCCATGGCGAGAGGCATGGCCACCCAACAAGTTGCCGAACTTGTCCGGCGTACAAAAACACGCCTTAACTGGTCTTAAGTGCGGCACGAAATATTCTTTACGGATTACTGCGACGAACAAAGTTGGGGTTTCCCAACCTGCGTACATGGATGTCAGCACTTTAGGGGGAAGTGAGTAAATAGCTTTGTCTCTTTTCTTTCCGTCCTTTCGTCTTAAAACGATAATGGTTAGCGTCTCTCCCTTGCAGTATTTACGCTCCAACGAGTCATGCTGCATCTTTGCTTAATAACCTCGTTTCTCAGCCACAAGTAGATATTGATGTGATTGTATACTAATTTGGTGCTCAAATCTGTAGGGAATCAAAAAGAGTGGACTTATGACATAAACGGTGCTTTCATATTCAGTTCCAATTCCGCCATTAACCAACGAGTGGCTTTGGAGTAACTCCAGCCACATGTACGTGCAACTAGCGGACTGGGATCACGGAGGATGTGCTCTGAGAGCATTGGATGTAGAATATCGACAGTTAGGAGCCAGAACTTGGACTAGAGCACAGCATAATATCGTGAGTACATGACAGTAAATAAATAAATATCGTCATACGAACACACCAACTATACGGTCCCACTTTAATCGTAACGCTCGTGTGATGGGTACCGTACAATGGACTGAGGGCGAACTCAGTATATAATACTTATACACATACTAGCTGTTACCCGCGACTTCGTCCGCGTGGTATTTAACAAAGACAACCGTTGATAACAGCCTGCTCGCGCGTTCTGAGCCCGCGGGACGCATTTCAGGTTGTTGCTTTCAAACTTAATCAGGCGCAACGCTGCAACATTGGTTTTTTTTTTTTTGTGAGCTCCAATTGTTTTTTCTAAAATAAAAGTAGCCTAAGTTACTCCTTGTTACATCAGCTATCTGCCAGTGAAAGTCCCTTCAAAATCGGTCTAGCCATTTCAGAGATTACCCGGAACAAACAGACAGACAGACAGACAGACAGACAGACAGACAGACAGACAGACAGACAGACGGACAGACAGACAGACAGACGGACAGACAGACAGACAGACAGACAAAAATTGTAAAAAATGTTGTTTTGGTATAGGTAACATGTATACATCCGAATGCACTTAGTAAAAAGCGGTTATTTTAATATTACAAACAGACACTCCAATTTTATTTATATGTATAGATTAAACATCCATGACTCGGGTACAAACATTCGTGCTCATCAAACAAAGCTTGTATCCCTACCAGGATTCGTACCCGGGACCCTCGGCGCAGAAAGCAGAGTCACTACCACTGCGCTAATCAGGCCGTCACACTATATTTCTTCCTTAAAAAATACGTCTCAGGGAGCGTTCAAGTATTACGTAACGCAATTTTTGACCGTGGATCACCTTATCCCTGAAAAAGCAGCACACGGATTAAGGATTTGAAAAAAAATAATATTTTTATTCACAGCCCTACACAGATCCCTCATCCTGGAGTCTCCCGTCCCTGTACCAAGCGAACATCCCTACATACGCTATATCAGGGTTGTCACCAGGCTCGTGGTACCAGGTCCGAGTGACTGCGACCAATGAGGCTGGCAGTGTCACCACTACTTATAGTTATGCTACGAAGAATGAAGATGGTAGTAAGTGTCTATCTTCTATTCATCCATCTACTAGTTCTGGATATAATAATAATAATACCAGCCCTTTTTTTAATGTCCCACTACTGGGCACGGGCCTCCCCACAATTCGAGGGCGATTAGGCCATAGTCCACAACGCTGGCCCAGTGCGGGTTGGCGGACTTCACACATCTCTCGAGGGGTTCTCTCAGATATGCAGGTTTCCTCACGATGTTTTCCTTCACCGTACTGGATGTCCACTGCTAGACTTAGATCTTTCTAAAGATTTCCACGCTTTACGACCCTTCACCATTTATATGTCAAAGATGTATGGTCACATGTAGTCCAGGAAATTGGCATCTAATAAGGTTATTAGTCAATGGCCTCACTGCTGAACTAAGAGAAACCTTTGTACACTACTCTATCATCCATCTCGTGAACCCTTATACCCCAAAAGCTTCTGTTTCTGCTAGCCACGTCCCTTTAGAGCTATTCTTCGAGCTATGTCGGATACTCCTGTTTGTCTTGCTTTTGGGATTTCAACAAATGTTATTTTCCAGCTGAAGTCGGACCTCCATCAGAGCTTTTCGACCTCAATATGCTGGTGATCGTCTGCAGTTCTATATTGCTGACGATATGCCTGCTAAGCTGCATTTATATTCTTATTAAGAGACAAAGGTAAGTTGGCTTATGCTGTATATAGAGAAAAATCACGTTGTCATATAATAATCGTGTCAATGATGTTTTTTTTTTTTTCATCAAAGTAAACAAGTAGCCTTTGACCATGCGCTCAGGGCCCCAAGTCTGCTAACACAATCGATTCATAATCGAACAGCAACCGCATAGTAACTGCCCCTTTTGACAGATATCCCATACAATATCTGTCAAAAGTGACAGTTACTATGCGGTTGTTGTTCGATTATGAATCGATTGTGTCAGCAGACTTGAGGCTCAGTACAGGGTATATCTGGGAATGTAATCTTTAAAACGTACTGCTGGCTGTGTTAAAAGAATTTGACACTTTTATCGTTACGCCTTATATATCTCGCTCTCCGTTTTTCTGAAGTATTTCCTACTGGTGGTAGGCTTCGGCCGTGGCTAGTCACCACCCACTGAACAAAGCCATGTCGCCAAGCGGCCTAGCCGTGTTCCGGCATGATGTTCGGTGTTGCCATTCATGGATGGCGGGTCAGATCAGTTGCGCTGCATGTGCCTAGTGAATGTAGCGTCTCGATCTACTGCCGCCTTCCTACCTAGGCAAGTATGCTCCATCGTAGATCTCATCGTCACTTACCATCAGGTGAGATCGAGATCAAATACTTGCCTAAAATGTAATAAAAAAATAAATAAAAAAAATTATTGTTTGATATGTTTAATATTTATTTATTCATAACATAATTGGCTATCAGCATACGCCAAAACACCAATATGCTAATTAATATGTCGCTTAACAAAAAGATGCTGCTATATGGGTGAAGTCACAACAATGGGACAAATAAAGCAATATTTTGTGTCCTATTCAGTTTGATTCTCTTGTAAAAAAGCGTGCCCCAAATTTTGGTTTATCCAAATTACGTTTCAACCTAGATTATCATCATATATAGCATAAGATCTTTGATATAATGCATTTTCAGAAGCGGCAACTTAACCGAATACCGAGATTCTATAACCGTTGACAACAAATCAGAAAGTGGCAACCTTACAGCCAACACGTCAAACACGAACCTCGCTAATGTAAAGGAGAACGCAATGAACGCTCAGAACAGGATATATAGTGCCCCTATACATATGAGGAATAACAGTAAACACGGTAAGGGGAAACCCTATTCAATGAATGAGATACCATTAATAATTGAAATAAAACTAATCTTACGGATTTTATCCCGTTTATTTTATGTTTTTACGTTCCTGATGTTACGGCTGTAAAAGAGCCGAAATATCAGGAAAAAAGTATAATAAACGCGATAAAATCCGTAAGATTAGTTTTATTTCAATGAGTAGTATTCGCGTAAAGATAAAAAATCAATATGTGATTTTAACGATAAAAAAAACGTTTAATAAAAAACAACAACTTTTCACTAGCGATCAAACAAAACACTTGGCAATTGTCCACGCATTGCTTAGCAGTGCACCGCTATTAATATTTTTGTGTTTATCCTTTTCAGAACTGTACGAAATAAGTCCGTACGCCCAATTCGCTGTGGGGTTCAGGACCTTTGGGCACGTGGAGAACCAGGACCTGCCGAGCCGCCACAGCAAACGTAGATATGACACTGGTAATCCCATACATCTTGTTAGTATCTTAGACGAAGAAATAACACAGAGAGGAGTGCGCGAATGACGTACTGAAGTACAAAACACCAAGACCTTTTGTGTAGTGTAGAGTCTGCCAAGAATGTCTTCGACCACCTTAAGGCTGCAGATCATTTGCACATCATTACTTGGCATTGAAAATATGTGAGTGAAGTGATAACCAAGTTGGTAGAACGCTTGCCTCGGTAACAAAAATCGCAGTTTCACCCCGGCTCGCATCTCTGAGATTTCTGGATTCCATATGCGAATCTCATTTTCAAGCATGATTATCACTTGCTAAACTGTGAAGGGAAACATCGCGTGGAAACCTGCACGTCTGAGAGAACCTCTGGAAAGACGTGTTTAGTCCGCCCACCCGCACTGGCCTAGAGTGGTGGACTATGGCCTAATCCCCCTCGCATTGAGGCGAGGTCCGTGCCTAGCAGTGGGACATTAAAAGGGCTGATATTATTATTCATATATTTATGTTATAATTTTTCAGAAACCAGTTTCCAAGTGTGTTCAGAGTCAGAAGACAGTGATAGTATATCAAAATCAACATTGAAGAGCGTCCCCAGAAGTAAGACACTTAATTAACGAAATTGAATTCTGACCTACCAATAATATAATTCATTTGGTACCTACAACAACTAAACACGACTCAAGTAATGTATCACCGTCCTTCTCATGGCCATAAGCTGTGAGCGAGACGGCAATATTTTTGTTTGATCGAACCCGTAAGTCATTCGTGATAATTTATTAGCTTTAGGTAGCTTCAGTTTTGAATGGTTTTCTTTTTTTCAGAGATATGCAGGACGCCGCATCACAGGTAACTAAACATGGAAGAACTTTAGTTTTAGGCAATTCAAAACAATCTATCTTTAGTGAAACTTCCAGTAGCAAGCCCTCGACACTGTACAATTCAATCCAATTTAGACTCTATATATATATAGATACAGCGACTACTTTTTAAAACTCATTTACTTATATAGCGTTCACACTAAAATCAGGCTAAGAATTCTGGACAATTTATTATTCTTGATAAGCATTCTCGGCAAGTATTTGCCCACACTCTGAAGAGCGTCTCCTACAGTAAAGATACTGTAATATTGTATCTCAAGATATCTTAAGAGTTAGCATGTTTGTAATCATTACTCAAAGCCAGTTTTGATGTAGATAAAATAAAATGGTCCGAACAAAACGACTGTTTTTACCCTTTCTGAAAGAATATAATAATAAATATATATGTATACATCTGTATAATAAACAGATTATCTTAAGATACATTTAGATATCGCACGATGGATCAAATATACCTATTAATAATCTTCGCCGTATGTGATGACCCTAAGGAATTAGTGGTGAGCTTCATATGTAATTAGAATATATTTTATATTGTCTTCACCATCATCTGTGACTCGTATGTTACTTGACGTCAGTGGGTCACGCCTCTCTGTTTAAGTTTATAGTCTATGGTCACGCTTGCACGGAACGCTTGACCGACGACCGCCCCTCCCACCCCTCCCACCCGCGTCTCGCTCCTCGTAATGTTAATGACGCGATGAATGCGCAAGCGGCGGAACTGGGAGGGGCAACCTTAGACCAACCTTCTGCGCAGGCGTGCAGGCAATTTAGACACATAAATAATATGAACGGAGTGTAGCAATATAATTTTTTTTTTTTTTTTTTTTATTACATTATAGGCAAGTATTTGATCTCGATCTCACCTGATGGTAAGTGACGATGAGATCTACGGTGGAGCATACCTGCCTAGGTAGGAAGGCGGCAGTAGATAAGAGACGCTACATTCACTAGGCACATGCAGCGCAACTGATCTGACCCGCCATCCATGAATGGCAACACCGAACATCATGCCGGAACACGGCTAGGCCGCTTGGCGACATGGCTTTGTTCAGTGGGTGGTGACTAGCCACGGCCGAAGCCCACCACCAGTAGAGTTGTCACCTGGTTGGCACCACCCAGGGTCACGTGTAGGGTATCTCGAGGGTACTTAATTCTCCTACGGACGAAGGTGACTCGACCCCACGGACGAAGGTGACTCGACCCCAAATCGAATATTTGAAGCACTAAACACTTGGCCGATTTGTGTGTACGCAAATAATTATTTTTTCATCTTAAGTCGAACAACTAATGTCATCTACACCTAAAGAATACCTTTTGACAGCTAGAAGTTAAGCATGATTCGAATTTTAATGAGTGTTTATGAAAACACATTGCAATAAATATACAAATAACCAAGGTCGTAGCCAGAAATTCACTTTAGGGTGGGGAGGTTTACTTCGGGGGAGTTGAATTCCCTTTGGCGGGTTCCAGCTCACTTCGGCGGGAATCCAATTCCCTTCGGGGGAGTCGAGTTTACTTCGGGGGGAGTCGTGTTCACTTTGGCGGGTTCCAGCTCACTTCGGGGGGAATCGAGTCCAAGTTGGGGGAGTCGAGTTCACTTTGGCGGGTTCCAGCTCACTCCGGGGGGAATCGAGTTCACTTCGGGGTCTAAGGAATTTCGGGAGCAGGTTGAACCCTCAACCCCGCCTACGGCCTTGCAAATGACTTCATGATTCCCTGGCTAAATGGCATTTGGTTGCTTAAAATCGTTGGAAGAGAGTCATTGTTATCGTAGTACTTATCGATATCGATCCCCTGTTAAGTTTCCTAAATACTTTAATTTTGTTAACCATTTACAAATACTACTGAATACTGTACTGAGTACTGAGGTACTGATACCTAAATATTTCAAATGAATGAGCGACTGCATGAATCAATTGTGTACATACCAATAAATCTCTGACATACCAATTCTTACATAATTATATATTATGGTATATACGCCTCAACAATATGTCATTTAAATTTAAAACTTACTTCCACAAGTTAAGGTTACTTATTATTCAATCGTCGAACTTTAATTTGACTATTGACAAATTGGTTAAACCCAAAAATAAGTGTATTATGGCGTTAACATTATTGTTTTATTGCAAAAAAAGCTTCGTAATCTGTTTTTAAAACGATGTACATAAATAAACAGCTATTTTGTCCTACTTACTAATGTCCGTTCTACACTTTTTACTGATTAATGTAAATATTTGTCGATATATCGGAATTGTGACAACTTAGTCAAGTAATATAATTAAACGTAGGTTCGTCGTTAAAACGACCACCAAGAAATACTAAAATACACTTTGATAATATTTTATTTGAAAATAATAAAATATTACAACTGGCAGCAATAACACAAATCTTGCGCATTTTTCAACCACGATTATCACTTGCTAAACGGTGAAGGACAACATCGTGAGGAAACCTGCATGTCTGAGAGAACCCCTTGAAAGATGTGCGAAGTCCGCCAACCCGCAGTTGGCCAGCGTGATGGACTATGGCCTTATCCCCCTCGCATTGAGGAGAGGCCCGTGCCCAGCAGTGGGGCATTAACATGGCTGGTATTATTATTATATAGGAAATTTAATGATGAGTGTGTCAGTGCGATTGCGGCTTTTATATAAATGTTCTTATATGATGGTGGTTTTATAGACGAACCGTCTTAAGTACCTATCTTAAGTTCGATTTAATAGAATCGTAGCGAGGAAATGCTAAAAAAAATATCTACAAAAAAGACTGATTATGTAATTCAACTTAAACGAATGTTGTTCTGTATCTATAAGTACAATTTTGTTCTAAGTATAAAAACAAATAAATGTTAGATAATAATGATACCGTCGTTTTTTTATATATATATATATATAAATATCGGCAGAAAAGACACCAACTATACGGTCCCACACTAAGCGACGCTTGTATTATGGGTACCGTACAATGGACGGGGGGCGAACCCAGTATAAATTACTTATTTTAATATTAAACGTACAAAAATTCGTGCTCATCACACAAAGTTTGTCCCCACCAGGTTTCGAACCTGGGACCCCCGGCACAGAAAGCAGGGTCACTACCAACTGCGCTAATCAGGCCGTCGATTCAATTCGTCGTTTCAATTAATAGATCAGCCAAGTTGGTAGAACGCTTGCCTCAGTCACGGGGATCCCAGGCTCAAACCCCGGCAGCACTTCTGTGATTTCATGTGCGGATCATATTTTCAACCATAATTATCGCTTGCGATGAAACCTGCATGTCTGGGAAAACCCCTCGAAAGACGTGTGAAGTCCGCCAACCCGCACTGGGCAAGCGCGGTGGACTGCATAATCCCTCACGTATAAAGGGAAGGCCCGTGCCCAACAGTGGGACATTTAAAAGGGCTATTTTTATTATTAAATAAACAGCTAATCTCGTGATGACGCAATAAAGTGCAATTCAGCTTGCTCAGCCCTGTATGCCTTAAATTCAATTCACCAACAAAACCGTATCTCTTTCTATCGCGTACTTATCGTGAGTAAAAAAAATAGACATCAATGAACCATATTTATTTGAAACAAAATTGCTACACCACAAGTCAATCACAATTTCTTCATAACACCTAAAATATATCTTCACGTATATTTTATCTTCTTCACTCCTTTGTCTTCACGTATATTGTATCTTCTTCACTCCTCATACAGCCTTTTCATCTCCATTTCGACGCCCTCCATAACTTGACGATCCTCCAAATATAATCAATCAATCAATTTTATAATCCTGACTTTCTGCCAAAACCATCACAGCATGAATCCAATCCAAATACATCTGAACATCTGTGTACATTCCAGGCGAGTTCTCCGAGCCACAGTGAGCGTTCCCAGCGCTCGTGACACCCCACAACTCGATCCTGTCACGAATGAGGGTCAAAGGACCTCCGGAGTCGCCCTCGCAAGTATCGATGCCATTCTGGCCGCCAGCGCAGATCACGTTATCTGGTACATTGTAGTGTTTATACGTGGATCTGCAGTCAGTTTTCTTCCAGTACGGTAGGATGACGATCTTTTTGATTGTGCTGTAGATCCCTTCGTGTGGTATTTCGCCCCAGCCTGTGGCGACGAAGTGTGCATCTTGCGGTAGACGGCCTGACGGCAGGCAGATAGGGCGGATAAAATCTGTTGGAGATATATTTTTGAGTCAGTGAATGTATTTTAAAGACGTTTATACAGTTTAGTATTTCATACAGTCAAACAATCTATACATCTATAATCTATAAATAAATATAAATAAAATTGGAGTGTCTGTTTGTAATATTAAAATAACCGCTTTTTACTAAGTGCATTTGGATGTATACACGTTACCTATACCGAAACAACATTTTTTAAAATTTTTGTCTGTCGGTCTGTCCGTCTGTCTGTCTTTCTGTCTGTCTGTTTGTTCCGGCTAATCTCTGAAATGGCTGGACCGATTTTGAAGGGAATTTCACTGGCAGATAGCTGATGTAACAAGGAGTAACTTAGGCTACTTTTATTTTACAAAAAAAAATAGGATCTCACGAAAAAAAATTAAAACCAATGCTGCAGCGCTGCGTCTAATTAAGTTTGATAGCAACAACCTGCAATGCGTCCCGCGGGCTCAGAACGCGCGAGCAGGCTGTTGTCAACGGTTGTCTTTGTTAAATACCACGCGGACGAAGTCGCGGGCAACAGCTAGTCTATTATATAATTTATATTGCATACTATTATTTCCTCTTCGATAACATCATAACAATTACAGCTTCATAATAATTATAAGATACGTATTTCCCTAATAATTAAAATGGTACATAATTATTATTGATAAGAAGGCTTACCAGTATAGGGCGCCTCGACTTCGAGCCTCAACAACGCGATGTCGTGTTGCCGGTTGTCATAGGCCGGATGAACCGTGACGTCACTGACGTCGATCCTCACTATTGGATCTGCGCACGCGCCACCGAGGCAGTCGATTTCATTCGTTAAATCGTACTCTCCGAGACGGGCCACTAACCTGAAACAGGAATTCACAAGTAGAGCAACAGGCTCGTGAAGCTGAAACACCTATGTCCGGTGTTCCTTCTTATTATCATTTACATAAGTAATTTGTAAATGTGGGAACCATGTAGCCATTAACTATAATTGTATACTGAGTACTTTATGTTTTTGTGACCTGCTGCTAAAGTCTGATTAGCCGTTCCTCATTGTTCTCACATACCTATAACAATGTATTGCTTGCAACCATGGAGTTTCTTGCCCGTTCTTCTCCATAGGAACGGCATTCCGAACGAGTGGTAAAGCAGTAGCATAATGTTTTTGTAACTTTTGACGATTCATAAGTACTGTACAATAATGGTCTACGTGAATAAAAAATATTCTGATTCACACTCAACTTGGTCCATTACAACAAACTCATAAGTCATTACTTGTATTTGTTGTTCTTTTTCTTTTTTTTCGAAATGAAATGCGATGAAATAAAATGGATATGAATATGGCTTCACCCGCAACTTAGCGGGTACTTTGCTAGTGTCAAGTAATTAATAGCAATAATGCATTCAATAAATACACATTATAAATAAAATAATGGATGTGACATGATGATATGAAAATGTCGTGTCCCGTGAAATACAATGGAAAGGCAAGCTTCATTGTGTTTGTTAATAAGCTTACTTCGAGATTTTTAAATGTGACTTAGTTAAAAAAATGCGCGCCAAAAAGGTGCTTTGCTGGTTTTTTTTTCGACGTGCTTGCCATGATAGGCAGTTAAAGATAACTTAGGGAGAGGACTTTGAGATTTCCGAATATCACGATTTTTTCCCCGCTATTTTGCCTCGGGAATAATGTTACCATGTTTTTCCCATAACCGCATTAGTCCTGGTTTAATAGATATCAATGGAAATTCCAAAATTGAATGATGTTATTTCATTGTGTATCATAACGTAATGGGGATTCCATACAAATGTGTAGGTACGGTTATTATAACAAATTTACCACGCGTCAGAATATTTGTAAAAGGTGACTAAACGAAATAGTATAAAGACCATTTAAGGAACTATATTTTCGACGAAGACCTGACACGGATATAACAATGTATAAGTATTTTAATTTTGGAGAAAAGTTGAGGTTGCATAATATAAGTCGCATCACGTAAAATGATCAAAGATGGCGGCTCTTCGCATGCTGAATTCATACAAAAAGGCATTAGCAGAGCCGCCATCTTGAATCATTTTACGGAATGCGACCTATAAATCAGTATATCATTTAGTTAATTTATCTGTTTTATATGCTACATTCTTTCGGTTATTTCAGCTACCCATTTTAGCCCGTCTAGCTATTCCTACATTGTTCTCACATACCCATAACAATTAACTGCCCAAAAATGTAACGGATCTTTTTAAAAAAAGAGCAACCATGGAGTTTCTTGCCCGTTCTCCTCCATAGGAACGGCATTCCGAACGGGCGGTAAAGTAGCTTAGCATTTTGTAACCATTTAGACAATTCATAAGAACGGCACTTAATGGTTTACATCAGCCTTTTCCAAAGTGGGCTATAACGCCCCCTTGCGGGCGCTGCAGGCCTAAAGGGCGGTAAGAGACCCAGAAAAAAATGGGGCACTGTGTAGAGGCTTACAATAATTAATTTAATTTGAAGTTATAGTGGTTTTTAAGTAGGTGAAAAAATGGGGGCGATAAAAAATTATTCATTCTCAAAGTGGGCAGTAGACAAAAATAGTTTGGGAACCCCTGGTTTACATGAATAATCTCCCAGACATGGTAAAGTTGTAGATTAGCATTTTGTTACTACGATGTAACGATTCTTAAGTACTGTACTTAATGGTTTACATGAATAAAAACTATTCCGATTCTGATTCCCAGACAGCGGAGTCTGGGGCTGGGATGTAAATCTTACCGTGTGAACTTCGGTGTTCTGATGCAATGGGCCGCTGTGACCACGAATGTTGATTTAATTAGTGTACCAGCACACCTGATCTCCGATCTTCGTTCTTCTCTGTAATACTCCAGGAAGACCAACCATGGGTTATGGTGGAGTAGGTTGGAGCTCGCTTCAATACCGCAACTAGGCTCTGAAGATATAACAAAAATAAATTCTTATACAAGTTCCTTAGTAAAAACTTAAGAATAGTTTAGATCGTTTCAACGACTAAAGTAGGGTGACCGTGATGATAATAATAATACCAGCCCTTTTTAATGTCCCACTGCTGGGCACAGGCCTCCCCTCAATGCGAGGGGGATTAGGCCATAGTACACCACGCTGGCCCAGTGCGGGTTGGCGGACTTCACACGTCTATCGAGGGGCTCTCTCAGACAAGCAGGTCTCCTCGCGATGTTTTCCTTCACCGTTTAGCAAGTGATAATCATGGTTGAGAATGAGATTCGCACATGAAATCCAGAAATCTCGGAGGTGCGAGCCGGGGTCTGAATCTGCGATCCTCGTTACCGAGGCAAGCTAACCCACTTGGCTATCACTGCTTTGTGGTGTCTTGTGTCTAGTAAGCATCTTTCGGATGATTAAAAGTGTGGTCTCTTTTTGACGTAACAGCCGGTGGATGAAAATGGTTCCTAACAGTTATATCTTTAAGTGCTTGGGGAAGACTTATGTGCAGTGGACATCTTCGAGCTCCCATAGGTGTCTTAAGGGGGTAAAAGGGATTTGCAGATGCTGAGGTGGATTTCTTTTAAACTGGTCCAATTCTTCCAAACGTGCAGGATGCCTTACGATACATGAAAAACTCTCTGTTTTATTCATTCACTTAACTTTTTTTTTTAATCTAATTAGCTAATTATCTAACGCCAAAATTATTTAAAATACTTAAGTAATATATTTTAAAAAAACTTACCACTTCTAATGAACGTTTTTACGCCACTTATACACAGTAATAATAGTAATGAAATCATAGAATCTAAATTTATTTACTGAAGTTATTAATATTTAGTGAATATATGCGGTTAATAAATCGCCAAAATTATATCCCATACAATACGTGTGATCACTTGAAACTATTGAAATATAATGTGAAGTATGAATACTGAAAGTATACTTATATAGAGCGCACAAGGAAATTATTATGTCTAATACCATAATATGGGATTATGTACGAGTGTACGTAATAGCGTGGGATTGCGTTGGTAAAGTCAAGTTCGGTAAATCCAGCCGGCCAAAGGTTATGGCTTTACCGATTTGTAATGAAAATTATGTGGAACTTTCGCGTTCAGCACTGAACAATAGCCGTTGGGTGCTTCGGTATACCGACCTAGAGCCGATTACTCAGAAAAACACAACATCGGGATCGACAATCGTTGAACCCAAATTGGATGGGCAACATTCGGAAAATAGCGTGACGATATTCTCTCATTTCTCAAGTGCCTGAAAACAGGTTTCCAAGTTTATGCTGCCGCATACTGCTACATACCTCATAAGATAATTATTCATGGTTAGAGAGTGGTAGAGTGGTCTACACTCAGTCTTTCTTTAGGACAACAGACTATATCTATACGTCTATACTAATATTATAAATGTGAAAGTTTGGATAGATGGATAGATGGATGGATGTTTGTTACTATTTCACGCCAGAACGGCTGAACGGATCTGGATGAAATTTGGCACAAAGATAGATTATAGTCTGGAATAGCACATAGGCTACTTTTTATCCCGGTAAAATGTATGGTTCCCGTGGGATAGATTTGTTTTAATTTTTCATAGAATACCAACAAATTCATTTTGTCATACATTTGATGCTGAGGCGGTACGAAGTTCGACGGGACAGCTATATACGGTAATCCTCAAAATTTTCGGTTGCTGGCCGAATGCGCTATTATTTAGATAAGGGAAAACTAAATACCTTCTTAATTATATTTTTTTTCGCGAGTCGTGAAACATATACGTAGGCATTTAACTGAGTCGCACAGTTGTTAGTGATCGTGGCTTTCTCTAACGAGGGTTCCGGGCTCAAATTCCGGTAGGGGCATAATGTTTATACCCGAGATTAAAATGCTGTTTGTAATTATATGGTACTGATCAGAATAATACAAGCGTCGCTCAATTTGGGACCGTACGGTTGGCAGGGGCAGATACAGGGGGCAATGGGTGCATCCCCCCCACTGATTCACGACTGATGTTCTATCGACTGTGCCACTCAGTTAAATGCCTACCTAAATATTTCACTACTCGCAAAAAATGGTATAATTAGGAAGGTGTTTAGTCTTCCCTAACCTAACTAATAGCTCATTTGGACAGCTCCGATAAAATTGAGGATAATATTATGCATGGTCTGTTGCTAAGTCACGAAAATCTGCTTATTCCTGAACAAAACTAATTTAAGCCACCCACGATACGTCAGTTATACGTTGTAATGTTCGTTGTAGTGGCGTTTTTAATCTATACTATCTACTATCTATACATACATACATATAAATAAAATTGGAGTGTCTGTTTGTAATATTAAAATAACCGCTTTTTACTAAATGCATTTGGATGTATACACGGTACCTATACCAAAACAACCTTTTTTTAAATGTTTGTCTGTCTGTCTGTCTGTTTGTTCCGGGTAATCTCTGAAATGGCTGGACCGATTTTGACGGGACTTTCACTGGCAGATAGCTGATGTAACAAGGAGTAACTTAGGCTACTTTTATTTTAGAAAAAAACATAGGACCTCATGAAAAAAAATTAAAACCAATGTTGCAGCGTTGCGCCTGATTAAGTTTGATAGTAACAACCTGAAATGCGTCCCGCGGGCTCAGAAAGCGCGAGCAGGCTGTTACCAACGGTTGTGTCTTTGTTAAATACTACGCGAACGAAGTCGCGGGTAACAGCTAGTGAAAAATAAAAACATTTTATTACGAAAAACAAATTGTTTTAATAAATATATCACACTATTTTGGTATTTTCATGCTATTGCATCACTCACGGAACATTTTTCTTATAAAAATGTACAAAAATATTTTTCTTACTTTCTACGAGTATACAAGTATCAACTCAGAATGCAACTTATAACTTAAAAATTGTGAACGCGACTTATAGGTCGGTAAGAATCTCTGAGAGTTGGTTTTGGCACATAATTTGGCATCGATTTGGCCCTGAGAACCTATTTACTCTTAGCTATCTTATACTTAAAAACTCTAAATGATGCTTAGCTAACCTTAAGTAGTAAGTACAAAATTAAAATCACTAAATTAATTTGTAAATGATATGGAATGTCAATATGAAAGTGATATATTTACTCACCATTTTTAAGTATCTATAATAAATAAATAAATATTTATCGCCAGACGAACACACCAACTATACGGTCCCACACAAAGCAACGCTTGTATTATGGGTACTGTACAATAGACTGAGGGCGAACTCAGTATATATTACTTATATTAATATTACAAAGTATTTATTTATTATATGATAGTACTTATACAATGTTTATATAATAGTAAAATTATTAATTTACTGGTGGTAGGCTTCGGCCGTGGCTAGTCGCCACCCACTGAACAAAGCCATGTCGCCAAGCGGCCTAGCCGTGTTCCGGCATAATGTTCGGTGTTGCCATTCATGGATGGCGGGTCAGATCAGTTGCGCTGCATGTGCCTAGTGAATGTAGCGTCTCGATCTACTGCCGCCTTCCTACCTAGGCAAGTATGCTCCATCGTAGATCTCATCGTCACTTACCATCAGGTAAGATCGAGATCAAATACTTACCTATAATGTAATAAAAAAAATCTATAATTGACTAAAACATGTCTGACTCAGTGATTATCGTTGGTCAACTAAGTTGTAATGTAAAAAAGTATCTTTAATAAATTATTATTTTCTATAATAGTTATTACTAATTTGTACTCGTACAACATTTTCGTCACATACGAAATTGAATTATGTGTTCCACATTTTGTTAAAAATTAACTTAAATATATTTGGTCCTTTTATAAAATGCTACTTAAGTACTGAAGTGTCACAATTATATTTTAAATAAATAAATAAATATCGCCATACGAACACACCAACTATACGGTCCCACATTACGCAACGCTTATGTTATGGGTACCGTACAATGGACTGAGGGCGAACTCAGTATATAATACTTATATACATATTAAACATCCATGACTCGGGTACAAACATTCGTGCTCATCACACAAAGCTTGTCCCTACCAGGATTCGAACCCGGGACGCTCGGGGCGGAAAGCAGAGTCACTACCACTGCGCTAATCAGGCCGTCAAATTTTACAATATGGAATACCGTAATTCAAAATCAAATGAACGGAAATTACAATAAGTATCACAAATTCTTAAAAATCGCCGAGGTCGTCAGTATCGGCTCAAGCAATTATAGTTTTAATCCACTCCATATGATGGGCCACATTTGTGTAAAATCCTGGAGAGTTTTTGGTGCCACAGTGGGTATTACCAGCGCTGGTCACGCCCCATAGCTCTGTTGTGGCCTTTATGAGGGTCAAAGGACCTCCTGAATCTCCTCTGCAGGTGTCGACACGTTCGGCGCCTCCAGCACATATGACATGTTCCGGAACAACATTGTTTTTATAAGACGCCTGACATCGGTCCTTGGTCCAGTAAGGGAGTGGGATTATTTTCTTGATGTGGCTATAGATCCCTTGCTCTGGTATTTCTCCCCATCCAGCCGCTGAGAATACTGTATCTTCCGCAAGCTCGCCAGCAGGCAAGCATATGGGTCGGATGAAATCTATAAAAAGAAATAAAAATATAATGGTATTTTATTCTATATTCTGGACGGCTGTTTCATTAGGAGTTGTAAAATGTACAGAGTGATTCAGAAAAGGTATACGTACTAACTGTTGAACCTGCGGTTCTTTAGCGATGTCATAAATTGTATGTTTCGATTTTAAAAAAAACTACAAAATGAAAATTGTTGTGATATTTGGTGATCATTGTTTTTCTTATTGAACCCTATGAACATTCTGCTTTACAAATACACTAAAGAAGTACAGGTTCAGAGGTAAGTATACCCTTTGTAAATAATCTATAAATACATTATTATTTGTGGGGTCGTGTCACCTTCGTCCGTAGGAGAATTAAGTACCCTCGAGATACCCTACACGTGACCCTGGGTGGTGCCAACCAGGTGACAACTCTACTGGTGGTAGGCTTCGGCCGTGGCTAGTCACCACCCACTGAACAAAGCCATATCGCCAAGCGGCCTAGCCGTGTTCCGGCATGATGTTCGGTGTTGCCATTCATGGATGGCGGGTCAGATCAGCTGCGCTGCATGTGCCTAGTGAATGTAGCGTCTCGATCTACTGCCGCCTTCCTACCTAGGCAAGTATGCTCCATCGTAGATCTCATCGTCACTTACCATCAGGTGAGATCGAGATCAAATACTTGCCTATAATGTAATAAAAAAAAATAAAAAATTCTTGTTTACCTCAGATAGATAGTAATTATAAGCTAAGTAACCTAAGCCATTCTTAAAGTTGATAAATATCCTAGCTAATAATTTCTTAATAATGTATTTTTCCGTAAAAACCTAAGCGAACGGAATCTTTCCTTCGCTCCATTAAATTGTGGGTTGGTAGCTACTTGTGACCTTTGGTTCGTGGTTTATGAACCGCAATTCACTGTATAAGAATGATAATTCTGTCCGTTTTTTGTCTATATAGTATGTATGTATGTATGTATAGATAGATAGGATTTTGATCCAGGTAATTATAATATTTTTTATAATAATTCCAGCCCTTTTCTAATATCCTACTGCTGGGCACGTGCCTCCCCTCAATGCGAGGGGGATTAGGCCATAGTCCACCACGCTGGCCCAGTGCAGGTTGGCGGACAGGGTAATTACACTCTACAATAATAACTAAAGCTTGGATTTCCTAGCAAAGCGGATATTGCTATTCTGAATCAGCCGTCATGTAAATGTACCGCTATCTGTCTGTCTATGTTTGTTAATGGTTTCTAAGAAACCACAAAAGGCTTTATAGCTTTACTAGGCTAGATAAGCTATACTGCAGTGTTATGACTAATCTATATAGCTTTGAAAATACTGACCAGTATAGGGGGCTCGTTCCTTCAACGTCAAAATCGCAATGTCGTGTTCGCTCCCATCGTAACTCGGGTGGATTGTGACCTTAGCCACGTCGATGTGCACCGTAGGATCAGCACACACGCCTTGAACGCAGTCGACTTTGGTGTATACGTCGTATTCGCCGAGACGAGCGACTAAACTGTTGACAATAAAAAACAATATTATTTAAATGTTAAGAAAGAGAAAAATGGTGAACACCAAGTTGGTAGAACGCTTGCTTCAGTAACCAGGAGCGCAGGTTCAAACCCCCGCTCTCCCGCCTACCACCAGTAGAGTTGTCACCTAGTTGGCACCACCCAGGGTCACGTGTAGGGTATCTCGAGGGTATTTAATTCTCCTACGGACGAAGGTGACTCGACCCCAAAACCTATGTCCAGCAGTGGACGTCTTTCGGCTGATAGAATATCTATTCTATCTAGAAGACTTCTGGACTATCTAGTCCAGAAGTACGATTACGATAAACGATTCTTACCGACTAAATCGAGGCTTCACACAATGCGCAGCGGTGATCGCATGTCGGTCGCTGATCAGTGTGGCTGCGCAAACGATCTCCCATTGGCTATCGTCACGGTAGTACTCCAGATATACAAGCCATGGGTTGTGGTGAATGAGATTTGAACTCGCTTCTATTCCACATTTGTGTGCTGTGAAAAATAATAAAAAAAATATTTTGAACACCTTTCGGGAATTACATATTTTGATATTATCTAAACTCATAAATAAATAAATGCAAAATAAATATCGCCGTACGAACACACCAACTATACGGTCCCACTTTAAGCTTAACGCTTGTGTTATGAGTGCCGTACAATGGACTGAGGGCGAACTCAGTATATAATATTCCTATACTTATTAAACATCCATGACTCGGGTACAAACATTCGTAATAAAATAAAACATAAAATATTAATATATAATATTTAATTATGGACCCGATAAAATGCTATGCTAATAAAATTCCCGTAAGCACTGAATTCCTTTATTCTATTTTGAATACCAGGATAATTATTTAATTATGGTAACAATTACTAATTACTGATATATATTAAACTAGCTGTTGCCCGCGACTTCGTCCGCGTGGTATTTAACAAAGACACCCGTTGACAACAGCCTGCTCGCCCATTCTGAGCCCGCGGGACGCATTGCAGGTTGTTGCTATCAAACTTAATCAGGCGCTGCGCTGCAACATTGGTTTTAATTTCTTTTCGTGAGATCCTATTTTTTTTTCTAAAATAAAAGTAGCCTAAGTTACTCCTTGTTACATCAGCTATCTGCCAGTGAAAGTCCCGTCAAAATCGGTCCAGCCATTTCAGAGATTAGCCGGAACAAACAGACAGACAGACAGACAGACAGACAGACAGACAGACGGACGGACAGACAGACAGACAAAAATTTTAATAAATGTTGTTTCGGTATAGGTAACGTGTATACATCCAAATGCACTTAGTAAAAAGCGGTTATTTTAATATTACAAACAGACCCTCCAATTTTATTTATATGTATAGATTGGCATTAGCATATCAAGTTTGTATTATGGAAAATACAAGCTTTTATAATGACGTACGCTTTTTGATACAACAGTGTGTGGGATAAATATTTGTATGGATTTATTTAAACAATTTAAAATACAACAACTCGCTATTCAGCGCGGAAACGCGGCCAGCCTGCTGGGCACTTTTGGCATCGACGACGATGTGGAGGCATTTTTGTGTATATAATTTTATTTTTATTTTATTTTTCAATGTCCTAGTAATAAGTATTTTTTAGTTTTTTGTTTTTCCATGTACATAACTATTGTATATAATTTATTGAAATAAAAATTAAATTTAAAAGTCTTGCAAGTGGCGTTACATTGAAGTTAGCCAAAAATATTTTAAGATCTCAACTGATATTATACCCATTCAGTTCGACTTAATTAACTTTGCGATAGCTAAAAGTGCAGTTACGTAAACTGTTTATTGAAATCAAGATAACGTAAATTGACTAAATCCCTTACTCATTTTCAACCCTGATTATCACTTGGTAAACTTGGTTGGTGGAGGAAAACATCGTGAGGAAACTTGCATGTCTAAGGGACCTCTCGAAAGACGTGTGAAGTCCGCCAACACGCTCTTTTTTTTTTTTTTTTTATTACATTTTAGGCAAGTATTTGATCTCGATCTCACCTGATGGTAAGTGACGATGAGATCTACGATGAAGCACACTTGCCTAGGTAGGAAGGCGGCAGTAGATAGAGACGCTACATTCACTAGGCACATGCAGCGCAACTGATCCGACCCCCCATCCATGAATGGCAACACCGAACATCATGCCGGAACACGGCTAGGCCGCTTGGCGACATGGCTTTGTTCAGTGGGTGGTGACTAGCCACGGCCGAAGCCTACCACCAGCTCTGGGCCGGCGTGGTGGACTATAGCCTAATGCTCCTCTTATTGTTGGGAGGCTCGTGTCTAACAGAGGCCCATTAAACAGTTTAGTATTATTTTATGTAGGTAAATGTTCCAATAATTAAGTGTAAAGATAATGAACACCCTGTATTTTTAGTGAAACACAATAAACATTGAAAAAAAACATTTTTTGGGATGCTATCGCGTTTATTTTACTACTACTAAATATTAGGGTCTTTAAACTATGACACTAGGACGTCAACCACCTCAGTCCTCCCGTGACCATGGTTGCTTTAAATCAGCCGAAACGTTCGGAACGTAAAAACATAAACTAAACGAAAATTTGTAAAGCCGATTTGTGATAAATATTTGAACGTCTGCCTAAAGTGATGCACAAAGATAGGTTATATTATATTAGTGTTGTTCAAATGTATTTGTCATAAATAAAAGGAGTGTGGAGTTTGTTTTTTTAAATTAAAAAAAAATCTCACCATCGTCTCTTGTGAATATCGCTGCGTTTGCCACCAAGACACTCACGCACAAAAGCACAATCGAAAACACGGAAAACATTTTTTTGACACAGACAATTAGGAACTTTGGGGTAATCCTGGACCTACAGAATAGGTTATATGGATTTGAATGGACGGACCAACTGCCAAGGTTACCCTTGACTTCGAGTTGACCGTTCGATCCAGAGGAACTGACGCGAATGAGCCGACCACGATGCCCACATTCATATATACCGAGCGGTTATTTTAAACAATTGTCCTTATTCTGTGAGTTCATAATAATTTAATGATAATATCCTCACGTATTAATTGCAACATTCGGGTCGATGACATTATTCTTTAGGGACAAATCATGTATTATTAAAATGTATAATTACAGTTAAATTAAATTGGAAAAAGAAAACTTTAAAATATAAAATAGTATGACAAACTATTTTGAATTCTTCGAAAGTTGAATGACTTTTATATAATATTATTATTGTAACGATATAGTGCATCGCAAGACATCTACACGATGCGATATCGACGCTTGCAGTCTTGCACGTTACTGGCTACTGCAAAGGTGGTGATGAAATTTTATAATAAAACTAGCTGCGCCCTGCGGGTTTACCCGCGCAAAAAATCATGTCGATCCTATGCGGTATCAAAAATTAAAACAAATCTATCCCACGTTAAATATACATTTTACCGGGATAAAAGGATTCCAGACTATAATCTATCTCTGTGCCAAATTTCATCCAGATACTTTCAGCGGTTCTGGCGTGATTGAGTAACAAACATCCATCCATCCATCCATCCAAACTTTCACATTTATAATATGAGTATAGATACACTGCATGCAGTGATAGCCAAGTTGAAGCAGTGATAGTCAAGTTGGTAGAACGCCTTGCCTCGGTAACGAGGATTGCAGGTTCAAACCCCGGCTCGCACCTCTGGGATTTTTCATGTGCGAATCTCATTTTCAACCAAGATTATCACTTGCTAAACGGTGAAGGAAAACATCGCGAGGAAACCTGCATGTCTGAGAGAACCCCTCGAAAGATGTGTGAAGTCCGCCAACCCGCACTGGGCCAGCGTGGTGGACTATGGCCTAAGCCCCCCTCGCATTGAGGGGAGGCCCGTGCCCAGCAGTGGGACATAAAAAAGGGCTGGAATTATTATTATTACAGTTAATATAGTGAAAGTAAATCCAAAGCGTACGCTATATCAGAAGGCGTACTATACACTTAATGCGTCTTTGTTCCCCGTTGACTATAATCTGGGTGTTTTCAAGTCGAAAGTGAACAGGTACCTTCTAGGCAAGTATGCTACATCGTATATCTCATCGCCACTTACCATCAGGTGAGATCGAGATCAAATACTTGCCTATAATCTATACATATAAATAAAATTGGATTGTCTGTTTGTAATATTAAAATAACCGCTTTTTACTAAATGCATTTGGATGTATACACGGTACCTATACCAAAACAATCTTTTTTAAATTTTTTGTCTGTCTGTCTGTCCGTCTGTCTGTCTGTCTGTCTGTTTGTTCCGGCTAATCTCTGAAATGGCTGTACCGATTTTGACGGGACTTTCACTGGCAGATAGCTGATGTAACAAGGAGTAACTTAGGCTACTTTTATTTTAGAAAAAAAATAGGATCTCTCGTAAAAAAATTAAAACCAATGTTGCGGCGCTGCGCCTGATTAAGTTTGATAGCAAAAACCCTGCAATGTGTCCCGCGGGCTCAGAACGCGCGAGCAGGCTGTTGTGTCTGTTAAATACCACGCGGACGGAGTCGCGGGTTACAGCTAGTGTAATAATAAAAAAATGCTTATCTACAGGATAAAAATGCTTGGTTTGATGCTGGTTCGGCTCCTCAGGAGTATAAATGACCTTATTCGAGCAGACTTTTGAGATTTTGTTTTCCTCCTCTTTCTTCTTATTTTCATTTACAAAAGTAATTTCTAAATGTGGGGACCATGTAGCCATTAACTTTTAATTATATACTTAGAGTTAGTACTTTTTTTTATCAGCTGCTAAAGTCTGCCCAGCCGTTCCTACATTGTTATCACATATGGCTGGACCGATTTTGACGGGACTTTCACTGCCTCACTGGCAGATAGCTGATGTAACAAGGAGTAACTTAGGCTACTAAAAACTGTTTTTATAAATGGGGACGAAGTCGCGGGTAGCAGCTAGTGTGCAATAAAAAAAACATATCAATTTTTCACATGTCTTTACGTAGGTACGTACGGACCGTCGATTTCATTTAAAACAGTGACGAACCGGGGATTGTAGATGACTAGAATGACTACTTTCATTAAGCGCCAATGACGAATGAAACTGACGACGCATACCTGGTGTTGAGGTCATATAAATATGGAAATCCTTCAAAAAATTACCGTAAACAATAATAATAACCGCAGGTGAGCTGTTGGTGAGTAGCGACACCACGGACCCGAGTGCCACAGAGAGTCGGTCAGGGCCCCAACTCGGCGTGTCTTCATCGGTCGAGTGGAAACCGACGGGGGCCCGCAGGACTCTCAGCTCTGTCTTGCCTTAATTGGCTGTCCAGAGAGCGGTCGTTAGAGTTACATGCTCCAGGGGCGGAAGTGTTAAAGGGCATAACGCCGCGAGTAACCACGGGAGAAAGCGCAGCACACCTCTATACACCTCCGAGCCGCTCACGCCAGTGTTACTCCTGATCATCTTATATGACGACCTTTTAAGGGGCCCACCTAAACAGCCACCTGCCAATAGTAATTAGATAAAAGCTGATAATGGGAGGTATCCCCGCAATCCTTCCAATATTCCCATCCCATATCCATCCAATACTCAATCCATAGTCCCAGTTATCTTTCCATATTCCTGCAATAGTACCTCCGCCTGCTGCGGCAATGCTATCATTTTCAGCAGTTAATCCCAGCAGATGGCTAACATAACATTAAAATTCTCAAAAAGAGCCTCTACCGGTACCTAAAGGGTTTCTATCATAAAAGTATACATCCAAATGCACTTAGTAAAAAACGGTTATTTTAATATTACAAACAGACATTCCAATTTAATTTATTTGTATGTATAGATTGGTCCAATAAACAACTACATAAATTGGTCTTAAACTATGGAATCACATAAGAGAATAGAAAAATCTATATACATACAAAAAAATAAAATTGGAGTGTCTGTTTGTAATATTAAAATAACCGCTTTTGACTAAGTGCATTTGGATGTATACACATCACATGTATACACATCACTCACATCGTGTGTGTGTCTGTGTCCATATGCCCATAAGCCATGTCTATTACTGGGTCAAGTACCTATATCAAACACCGTCACCACTCCATACCCTGACCTTGTCCGTCACCGCTTCGTTATCTTAAAGCTCTGCCCCCGAAGCGAGCTCAATTGTGAATAATTTACCTCATACGAGCGACTGATTACATTGATGACGTAATAACATACAGCTGAGCGGTACGCCATCATCTCGTCATAGGTGACGCCATACGTGTCACAACACATAATTGAATAATTATAAATTACCTGCCATTCCATCATTTCAAAATAGTATACGTGATATTTTACATGTGGTATATTTAACTTGGGTACGTATTCATAGTCAAATTGTTTATTTCGTATAGGCCTACGGGGGCACTTACAAATTGTCATTAAATATTTTTTTTCTTAACTCTACAACCGGATCGAAACGCGATCTCAACTGAGAAGATCCGGCAAAAATCTCAGCGGGCTTGTCTTTTTTTTTAAATCCATTATTTTTGGTTACCTCCGTCCAACGTAGGCACTTAATATATTTTACAACTAGCTTTTACCCGCGACTTCGTCCGCGTGGTAACTGACAAAAAGTTTGTCTAAAATAAAAGAAGCCTGAGTTACTCCTTGTCTATCAGCTATCGGCCAGTGAAAGTCCCGTCGAAATCGGTCCAGCCATTTCAGAGATTAGCCGAAACAAACAGACAGACAGACAAAAAATGTAAAAAAAAATGTTTTGGTATATTTACCGTGTATACATCCAAATGCACTTAGTAAAAGCGGTAATGTTAATATTACAAACAGACACTCCAATTTTATTTGTTTGTATAGTGTAAAGAGTATGGAGTTCATCTTAGTACTCTTTGCTGATAATGTTGCGGTTGCTTAGCAACATGTTATATATTGTTTGTGTCAAAATGGTTCGTTCTTGTAATTTGTAACTTTTGTCGTGTCTAAAATATATGTTCTACATTCTAACTGTTCCTGATATTATTTCTCATAGTCTCGACTCCACATTTAAAACTTAACATATAGATAAGTGCGAATCAGGGATTCCCAAACTATTTTGGCCAAGATACCCCTTTTCCGATATGAACTGATATCTCAGACCCCCATAGCCAAAAACAAAGCGCTAAACTATTGATGCAAAATAATCATTTCATCTCGTACGAACTTGTGCACGCTTATCGACTCTTTTGAAAGTACAACTATGATACTTCCTACTAAAATATTAGTCATTCTGATAACAAGTTGGTGCCAAACCTGTGGTGACAGTAGTTAGCTTTAAGGTAAATTCGAAACCTTATCTGCATGGGTTTTCATAATGGCATCATTGTAGGTAACAACGCATTTTTAAAGTATGTCGTAACAGTGACTTTGATGCCGTTCTGCTTCATTCTGTTAGAAATTAAATGCGATTAAATAAAATGGTCGCAAAAATTGCTTGTTCAAACCCCAGTTCGCACCTCTGGGACTTCTGGATCTCATGTGCGAATCTCATTTACAACCACGATTATCACTTGCTAAACGGTGAAGGAAACTATTGTGAGGAAACCTGCATGTCGGAGAGAACCACTCGAAAGATGCGTGAAGTCCGCCAACTCGCACGGGGCCAGCGTGGTGGTCTATGGCCTAATCCCCCTCGTATTGAGGGCAGGCCCGTGCCCAGCAGTGGGACATTAAAAGGGCTGATACTTATCAATAAATTGGATATGAATATAGCCTCATCCACAACTTAGTGGGTATTTTGCCAATGTCAAGTAAACAATAACACACATTATAAATAAAATAATGGATGTGTCATGAAGGTATGGAAATGGCGCTCACTTTCCGCCGTTAGGTCATCGGAATCGCTTCATGTGAGTATTCAATTGGTACACCGGTGGCTATCTAGGAATAATTTATATAACATCTCGTTGGTGACCAGTGGCGTAGCATAGGTCATTAGCACCCGGTGCGGATTTCAAATTTGTCGCCCTCTTATTTTTGCTATTCATTATAAAAAAATTGGGGCATGGTAGCGACAAAAAAAATGACGAAAAAAACACTGATATATTTTTTTTATATCTTATTTTTTTTTCTCTAATCGCCACCTGTGAAATGCCGGTCCCGGCAAAGGGCCGCCCGGTGCGGATCGCACCCTCCACCCCCCCCCCCCCCCCCCCCATGCTACGCCACTGTTGGTGACTATGGTATGAAGGCACGTCAATACTAAATGGTTGGTTAATTATACCGCTATGTTCCTCAATATATGTCAAAACTTTTTTTAGGTCTAATTTATTTTATCTATATTTTTTACAGCGTACACCATATTTGGGGCACATTATATGGCTGGTATTATCTATAACAGTTGCAATTATACATCAGGGTACTCACCATGAACTCATCAAGAAGCGCTTATAGCCAAGATTACTGATGGTAGGCTTCGGCCGTGGCTAGTCACCATCCACTGAACAAAGCCATGTCGCCAAGCGGCCTAGCCGTGTTCCGGCATGATGTTCGGTGTTCATGGATGGCGGGTCAGATCAGCTGCGCAGCATGTACCTAGTGAATGTAGCGTCTCGATCTACTGCCGCCTTCCTACCTAGGCAAGTATGCTCCATCGTGGATCTCATCGTCACTTACCATCAGGTGAGATCGAGACCAAATACTTGCCTATAATATAATAAAAAAAAAAAGTTGGTAGAACACTTGCCTCGGTAACGAGAACCGCAAGTTCAAACCAACCAAGTGCAAATCTCATTTGCAAACATGATAATCACTTGTTAAACGGTGCAAGGAAACATCGGGTGGAAACCTGCATTCTCGTATCCGAGAGAACTCCTCGAAAAAAATCAGCCAACGTGGTTAGCGTGGTGGACGATGGCCCAATCCCCCTCGCATTGAAGGAAGGCCGTGCCTAACAGTGGGATGTTACAAAGAAAGCAGGCTAGTATTATAATTAGGAGCTTAGGAACTGGATCAATTAAAACCACCATTATACGGGGACATATCGATTTAATTTTCACCATTTATATAATCATTACATTACAATACGCATTCTCTGCTTAACTTAATAGTTTAGTAAATCGGAAGTCTCTAGTGGATAACGGTTTAGTGGAAATTACTAAAATAATTTGTCTCATGAACGCTTTTACTAGGAGTGGGCTCTCGTAAATACAATAGGCCACTAATGTTTGGTGAAATTGATTCCTGGGAAGTGTCGCAGTAACCGCATTTGAAGTCATAATTAATAATAATAATGCTTACAAGTATTTTTTATTTAGTTCATAAGGTCTTCCGCTGTTAGTAACGGGTTTGTATATCCGTTAAATTGGGAAGACAACTTGTCAATTAGTTACATCTAGAGGGCGCTACATGTTGGTTACACGAAAATTTACAAAATCGATCGATTTGAATTTTGTTGTTCTTAGCCAATTAAGTGAAAATAAGGCTCCAGCATCTGGGTGTTAAGAAATGACTGAAGTCCCGAGATATGCATTATTAAAAAGAAAACTGGTAAAAGCTTCAAAATTAATAAAATCAGAGGCCATATTATTAGTTGGTGGTGCTGTAGTACTAAACTATGCGCTTCGGCAGACTTCGTTTATCTTCGGAAACACGAAATATGACAGTCTTACCACAAATAAGAATTAAACACGGTTCGAATCCCTGATTAGTTATAAACAGTGTCTTATACTATTTTATCACTATGAAGTTAACATCTAAATAGTGACCGTTCTCATGGTTTTGTAGTAAGAAACGTTGTATGGGCAACACATGTTTATTTTGTGTAAAGATATTTAAATTTAGATCGATCAGTAGTGGTCTTCATTATTACTATGCAGTTAGGTCCAATTTCAAATGATAAATATATTAATGTTCTGTGTCTTCCTAGGTTGTGCTGATCTTTAGTAATTTCCACTGAGAATATGCGGGGTAGATTAGGTTAATTCGGCAACATTCAATGGACATCCATGCACGTTTAGTATCAAGATTAATATCAGATATGCAAGAACACCTACTAACTACATCTATAAACACACTTAGTACTATTTTTTTTTATATATATATAAGTATACTTATATTACCTAGCGCTCAGTACCGCTCGTTGCAAAACAGACAATAAAAAAAAACTATTAAAAAGTAACGAGCATATATCGTAGTCATCTAAGCAAGGATGATATACAAATCTATTTTTAATTTTTCAATAAAATAAAAAAATAGCCTCAGTATTTACCTAGCCATCTCCGCTACAATATTGAACTATAAAAATGCTAGATATATATATTTAAATATATATATTATAATCATTATAATATGTATGCAAAGATATCGGCGACTTATCCCTAAATTAATTAAAAGTTTACAACCATTTTAAACGGATTTACAAAACACTTTTCTTCTGAAAAATGCTTTTAAAGTATAGCCATTAAAAATGAATTGAAACTTTTTGTAAATCATGCATTAAGGTTTGGTTCACTTAGTGCGACTAAGTATTTAATAACTTATATACGTCGACTGCCAAAACTATTAAATATTAAATTAGTTATTTAACTAAACTTGTGATGGCATGGTGAATATATTTTTTAAACTGTCCTCAAAGGTAATTTAGTTATTTACTAAGTAGTACGAGTGCAGGCAGTAGAGAGTAGGAAGTGAGAATGAGTTAGAACAAGAAATAGAGAGAGATATAAGATAGTTACAGATAGAAGAGAAAGTGAGACAAGAAAATATACTATTTACTAAGTACTGCACTATAATCGTAGACGGAATATTGAAACAAGTGCTTCGTGGACACAGAATGTAGAAAAGGTGGAAAAGTTATCATAAATAATTAGAATATATCAACAAATGTGGGTGCACTATTATGCACCCACATTGTGCTGACGGTATTAAGGCCTTATATAATACTAGCTGTCCCGGCGAACTTCGTACCGCCTCAGAACCAAATGTATGAGAAAATGAATTTATTGGTACTCTATGTAAAATTAAAACAAATCTATCCCACGGGAACCATACATATTACCGAGATATAATGTATATAATCTACGTATGTGCCAAATTTCATCCAGATCCGTTCAGCCGTTCTGGCGTTATTGAGTAACAAACATCCATCCATCCATTCAAACTTTCACATTTATAATATTAATGGGAAGTGGGATGGGCGAGCATTGCAGGGCATATTTCATGTATTGATACCATAGTCCATGCATATCTTTATTAATGGTACTTATTGGAAATGAACTATAAAATTACAAGTATTATTATTATTGGTTTTGATAACAAGCAATGTTCAGGACAATTTTATTATTTAAAGTTGTGGCATGCAACATCAAATGCCCGGCCGTATTAAGTTGTCGATAAGTCGGATTTAGGGAACCAAACCTTAAGTAATCGATTTAAGTTAAAAGATATGTTTACAAGTGTATATTTGTCGAAGAATTCACAGTATACTTACACCTACTACAAACATTTTAGAAATAATGACAAATTTAAGAGCGCCAATTTTGATTGTCAATTATTTTGACAGTGGCAAACATTGACACAACAATGATTGACACTTAATATGCATCGGTAATCGGTGCCATCTGACATAGAAACTTATCGACGCTAATATAAATTGACAATAAAAATTAATGCCTCGGCTATTTTAAACATTTACACATCCAACGAATTAAGTTAATCCTATCGAACCAGTAGATTTAAAACGTCTCATTTGCTTAAAAACAAAACGTGTTTACACATACTTTTTTTTTTATAACCATGAATATTATTTATCTTTAAAAACTATAAATTTTATGTTTCGAAAAATCTTACATGCTATTTTGTCCGTAGATTATGACTGTTTAATGGGTCGACGGCCGATGAGCAGGCAAAACGACATAGTATACCTAATGGGACTTTTAAATCCTAATTTAGCAGGAATTAGGAATTAACTTGGTTATTATAAAATAACTTCAAACACCTCCAAATTAGGCATAGTTTAGCATTCCCTTTCGTCATTTTAATGCGTACATTACCTACTGATCGCGAGTCATCAATGGTAGCAGTCTTAACCAGAAACATGATATTTGTATTATGTTGCAAAAAACAAGTTTAATAACATGTTTCATAAAATTGTTTCTCTCGATCGAACGCTGGAAATCTAAATTATTTTTGAACAAATTTCTATTATATTTATCACTGCAACATGTTGTTTGTCAATGCAACACAGTACTTTACATGAGTAGTATTAAAGTACATTATTGAATGAAAATACAGGTAAGAATATATATATTCTGTTGAGTGACAGCTAGGTCACGTGATTGGCTCAAGACTACGTCATCGACCATCTTCGACTAATGACAGTTGTTATTTCTATTGGTGTTGCCAATTAATGACAGGACTGATCGTGACGAAGTCTCGACCATTGAAAGGACAGCATTAGTAGCTCAGCCGGCTATGGCAACACAACATGTGAGACACATCGACTTTGTCTCTTTCCCTCGTATGAATTACGAAATACACAATCCGTGACATAGGTTTTGACACACAACACATGTCATGTTATCTCTGCAAGCCACAGATTGATTGATTAATTGTCAATTTCATCAGTATTGTCATTATTGAGTGTAAAGCACTCCAATGAATTATCGCGTGGACGGCCTTGGAACAATAGAAAAATCGTAAAAAAACAGATTTTCGGGTATAATCGATCGATAACGTACAGTAAGTTATTCTAATACATCGATAAACATATTGACCTATACCTAATACAATATAAGAGTAAGCCCATTATCGTGATGGAGCATACCGACCAATCAAACAATCGCGAAGTGCACAGATCTCAATGTAATATACTTACAATATTTTAAATTTCGAACCAATTTACACTATGACGTAATAGAACGGACGAATTTCAAATTTCGAATTGAAACAGTCGCATGTCGCATTAGCCGTGACGTCACACGGCGACCATGTTACACGAAATAGCCTACAAACATTCGTTTGACTGTAGCTGTTACAATGAACGACTCTCGTATCAGTTTGTAGCATTGTATTAGGTTTACAAACGTCTTGTAATTATGTACCTAGCTATACAACTATTAGTCAAAAGCTCAGCACGTCAAGTGCGAGCTAACCGTATACTTTATAGTTTACCGTATTTAGTCATTTGTATGGAGAATTGAAAAGCTCCTAGAGGAGCTTTTCAAGCGGAAGCGGAGCGGACGGTATTTAAAACTTTCAATTGTCCATACGAAACGTCTACAATACGGTAGACTATAAAGTATACGGTTAACTTACGAATAATCTCGTACTTGATTTACAGGAGTGCGTCCATGTCTATATAGTTTCTTAATTTCATTACGTTTGGGTTTAATGTAGCATTCCGCTCGCTACAGCGACATATTACGAAAAAAGGCGACGGGGACGAGTGTGATTTGGGGACAGCGACAATACCAGTTCATATTATTTATCGTGTATAAGTAGCGGTAAGTAAACTTGTCCAAACCTACCTATCACATTTAGCCGTCGCCTGTCGTTGTAGCAACCACTTCGTAGCCTTGTTTAAATATAGGTTAAATACTACACGTGTTGGAAAATTCCATCGTTATCTGACCACCTATTGACGCAAATACAACGTGTTGAATAAATAAAAAAAATATTTCCGTAACCTAAAATGAACTCTAACGTCAAATTTCATTGAAACAATCAATTTTGAACTTTAACATCAATGGTGTACAGTTGATATTATTTATGGAAACATTAGAAATATATTTCGAAAAAAAGACGGTTAGTTGAATATTATAAGTTGATTCATTGAAGCTAATGAACAATCCTATATTTGAATGAAATCTCTACCTACCTACTACATGATGATTTCATACAATTGTTATGAATGTTTTATATGGCATCGTTTCGTTCATTGATATGTATACATTGATGTGTATATGTAGTAAGTGAATTGGTTAATTAATGAAATTGTTGCCAACCTACATATATGTTATAACTAGCTGCGCCCGCGGTGTTACCCGCGATAAAAAAGTATGCCCTTTATCCCATGGGAACCATACATTTTACCGGGATAAAAATTAGCCTATGTGCTATTCTATACTATAATCTATCTCTGTGCCAAATTTTAACCAGATCCGTTCGGCCGTTCTAGCGTTATTGAGTAACAAACATCCATCCATCCATCCAAACTTTCACATTTATAATATCACAGTGTGATTAGTGTGATTTTGCGGGTCTAAAATAAGAACAAATTACATAATTATGTTAACTCCAATCATACACAGTGTTGCCAGATCTGCCCCCTTATTCTCAAAACTGTCGGTGTTTGATTGAAAGTTGAACTACAATGTTGGGTACTTACTCATAGCGAATAATACAATCGCTGATTGGGACCGTAAAGGGCGCCAAGTCTGCTAACACAATCAAACAGCAACCGCATAGTAACTGTCAGTTTTGACAGATATCCCATACAATATCTGTCAAAAGTGACAGTTACTATGCGGTTGCTGTTCGATTATGAATCGATTGTTTTAGCAGACTTGGGGCCCAGTTGATGGGTTCGTCTGGCGATCATATAATTAGTAGGCGCTATTATTGCTATAAAGAGTACCTAGATAAACATGTAGTTCTAATGGTACAAGATTCAAGAATAAGGTGGTTGTAAAAACAAATCTGACTTGGTATTATTTGGCCGTAGGTATATGATACCCAAAAAAAAACTGTTTCGTACCAACTATTTGTGAAGTACCTCTACCTTGTAGTGTAAACCTTATTTTTCTTTACTTTACGGATTAAGTAAACAATCTAGGCACGTCTTCTTAATTTAATACGTCATTCAAAATTATTAACAGCTGTTTTAATTACGATTTTACATATTTATTAACATTTTTTAATATATTTGCGTTTTATTTTTTACCATTCCTTTAACCTTACCTAAAAAAGATAAAATCTGTGCGTTTTTCAAGCCCCCCTTAGGCCTCAGCCTCGAATTTAGCGGGCAGCGGGGCGGCGGCGGCGGCGGCGGCGCGGTAGCGGCAGGATCTTATGCGTAAAATCAAATGGCCGGTTCTCGAAAACAGCGGCGTGGCAGCGGCGCGGGGCGGCCAACGAGGTCCGCTCCCGCGCCGCCGCTGCCGCCGCCCCGCTAAATTCGAGGCTGAGGCCTTAGAGTATGTCTCTCAATTGACAATGACGAGGCTATGAGATGAACGTGAATTTCCGATTATGACAGCGATATAAAACAAACCGCATTCCAAACTTTACCTGTAACTATATGTTGTAAAAAACACAAACAGAGATCGCGAGCCAATGGCAGCAATATCGATATAATATGACGGTTTGATAAGCGCAGTTGGTAGTGACCCTGCTTTCTGTGCCGGGGGTCCCGGGTTCGAAAGGTAGGGATATACTTTGTGTGATGACATGGATGTTAAATATCTATATAAGTACATACTGAGTTCGCCCCCGGTACATTGCACGGTACCCATAATACAAGCGTTGCTTAGTGTGGAACCGAATAAGTCGGTGTGTTCGACTGGCAATATTTAATTAATCAATTCATATAATATAACAGTCGTGTTAGTTACACTATTTATAACACAAGAACGGATGGGACAATTTTTATAATCTTTAATTTTTAAATTTGTCTTCGCCCCAAATAGCAGAATAGCTATTAAAAAATGAAAAAAAAACCTATTTTCATTCATTTGATTCTGAGGCGGTACGATGTTCGCCTAGACAGCAAGTTATCTGAAGTCTGGTTCTTATCTGAAATCTGAATGTTGTTCGTTGGCAAGCGCATCACTCGAGAACGGCTGGACGGATTTGGGTAATTGTATATTGGTTACTGATTACCGACAGGGTTCTTTTTTTTTAAAGATTTTTTTGGGGTCGAGTCACCTTGTCCGTAGGAGAATTAAATACCCTCGAGATACCCTACACGAGACCCTGGGTGGTGCCAACTAGGTGACAACTCTACTGGCGGTAGACTTCGGCCGTGGTTAGTCACCACCCACTGAACAAAGCCATGTCTCCAAGCGGCCTAGCCGTGTTCCGGCATGATGTTCGGTGTTGACATTCATGGATGGCGGGTCAGATCAGCTGCGCTGCATGTGCCTAGTGAATGTAGCGTCTCGCTCTACTGCCGCCTTCCTACCTAGGCAAGTATGCTCCATCGCAGATCTCATCATCACTTACCATCGGGTGAGATCGAGATCAAATACTTGCCTATAATGTAATAAAAAAAATGATGGACCAACCAGTTACTATATACATATATATGTACCTACGTATAGTCACAATGGGAATACCGGACACAAATAGTAAAACTACGGAAAAATTCACACGCGTCAATATATACTATAACAGGGCTATAAATAAACATGGAATTAATTTAATGTTGAATTAAACTCATACACCGTGCATACGTCACTAGTTGTCGCTGTGACATTTCAATTTCAACTTTAACCGCAAATATTTTAAGTTAAATTTGCAATGCAACTTTTATGATGGTAGACTTGTTGTTGCAAAACGTTAATTTTATTGTGAAAGTTGTTCACCGTTTTAGGTATTTTTCTATAGGAATGACTGGACAGATAGCGATGAAATTTATAAACACTGGTAGTTTCCGATTTGTCATTACTTTATTATAGTTTATTACGAGTAATTGCGTCAACATGAAAAATGTACTTACTTGTGGGTATTTTAAATTACTTATCATATCATATACCTATGACATAGATTGAGTGTACAATATTTAAAGGGCTCCTTTGAAGTTGATCTAATTGATAATGATAATGATCGAATTGTAAACAAATTATTAAGAATTAAAAAAAATAACACCACATACCAAGTACGCAATGAAACGATACATTAATTTTTAATAAAAAAACTTTTTTTAACAAAATAAAAACCGTCTTCAAAAAACTAAAACACAAAACTAAATTTAGTTAGACAAGGTAGATTTCAACAATAGATTATTTAATCTAATCTTGAAATCTACTTCGTGTAACTAAATCAATTATTTAACGAATGTGAAGTCGAACCTACTCCTTTTTGAGTCGGTTAAAATAGACAAAAATCACGCACACATCAATTTTATACATAAAACGTGATCAGTAGGGAAAATAGAAACTTCAAATCGTAACGTCATCGAGAAGACATGCTGTCACTGTCACACTTATTCCTGAAATCCGTGGTATGAGAGGGATGGACGATGGGCATTCACGTACGGTATGTCCTTGAAAATATATTACACAATTTCTTTTTACCAACATATACAGGATGTAAGTGGCCTCGTAACAAAAATTAATATGGATTCTGGACTTCCCAGAGTTGGAATTTTCCATGAACCGATACATGAAAAGATAATATGCATATTTCTTCAAAACTTTAAAATGGATTTTAACATGAACTCATAGTAGAAACCTAACTCAACGGAATTCAAAATAAATAAATTACCATAAAACAACTATAGACTTAAAACTGCAATGTGAATCAAAACTCGATACGCTCGAACGCGTTCGTAAATCAGCCGTTTCATTTGCAAGTCTGGTATCGCTCGGATCGTCGCGTTGTGATCGCGTGGTTATCTATACATTGCGCGCACAAAAATTACAATATATATTACCCATGACTTCCGACAGAAATCATTTCTATCATTTTATTATGTATATTTCCTAAAGTATATTTTAGTTTTTTTTTTTTCATGTAGATCTCTTTGTAAATAAGGGGCCATCCATAAATTACGTCACACGAATTTCATGAATTTTTGACAATGACGGGGGCGTCCTTGTAACAACTGGTCACATTTGTGAGACCCCCCCCCCCCTAACTAGTGTCACATGTCACATATTTTGCAATTTGACATTTAGAAATTTACGAAATTAAAACAGCTGTGTTCGGAAATTGTTTTTATTTCCATTTAAATTATTTTAAAATAAAATCAATAGTTGTAATACTTAGATATAAAATATTATAATTTGAAAAAAATGTGATGTCACAAAATTTGGGAACCCTCCCCACCCCTTATCAATGTCACACTTCGTCGACCCCCTCCCACCCCCTTAACGTGTCACGTAATTTATGGATGGCCCCTAACTATTGTACATAATTTATAACACATAACTACGTACATAATTAAATAAATGAATAAAAAAAAAATAGGCATTAAATGTAACCTTTTAGTCAAAATCTGCGTCACCGCGCCGCTTACACCCTGTATAGTGTAATGATTGATCAAAATCAATAATTAGTCGATCGAGTTGTCATAATTAGCGTATCTTAGGTGCTGATCGATCGTTGCAGTGCTTATTGCGGCGTAGTGTTGCGCCTCGCTTGATCTGCTCCATCAGCGATGTGTGGCACACCCGGGGGTCCGGCTGTGACCAAAACAATACGGTTACAAAATATACAAAGCGATTCAGAAATGGTATACTTACATTTGAATCTACGCTTCTTTAGCGTATTTGTATTCGTTGAGTCAGAATTTCATATGTCAATTTAAAAAAAGAACCCACAAAAGCCTTACAATTATTGGAGACAAAAAATATTTTTTTAAAATCCACATTTCGTTATTTCGAGATCACATAATGTTTACAAATGCGTTAAAGAACGCAGGTTCAATGGTTAGCATACCTTTTCTGAACCATATTGTATAACATGGTAACACAAAACAATTACAATTATCATAGAAAACATATAAAAGTTCGAAGACTTTGGATCGCGTAAAGATGGTGTGCACTCATAATAGCGGAATTGCGGAAATCCGTCTCGGAAATCGTATCGATTCCGTTTCCGATATCCATTTCAAACGCTATTAGAATAGCGTCGCAGGCGCCTGCTGTCCTCACCTGCGCGTGCGCATTGATGATGTCTCGCACCGAGCTGGCGCGCGGCGAGTCCAGCTGCCGCCGCTGCTGCTGTATAGTCGCCGACAGCTTGTCTAAGAACCCCGGTTGGACGGCCGTCGGCATGACACCTGTGCCGAAATAATATAATATAAAAAATATACAATCGAATTGGGAACCCCCTCCTTTTTGAAGTCGGTTATAATTATAATCTATACAAATAAACAAAATTGGAGTGTCTGTTTGTAATATTTAAATAACCGCTTTTTACTAAGTGCATTCGGAGGTATACACGGTACATATACCAAAAGAACATGGTTTACAATTTTTGTCTGTCTGTCTGTTCCGGCTAATCTCTGAAATGGCTGGACCGATTTTGACGGGACTTTCACTGGCAGATAGCTGATGTAACAAGGAGTAACTTAGGCTACTTTTATTTTAGAAAAAAAAATAGGATCTCACGAAAAAAAATTAAAACCAATGTTGCAGCGCAGCGCCTGATTAAGTTTGATAGCAACAACCTGCAATGCGTCCCGCGGGCTCAGAATGGGCGAGCAGGCTGTTGTCAACGGTTGTCTTTGTTAAATACCACGCGGACGAAGTCGCGGGCAACAGCTAGTCGGTTATATAATAATATAATATCAAACAACAAAGTCTCACAACGGCTCTCTGCGTGTTGGACCCATGTCCCCGCGCAAGCCTTCCAACGAGTGGTGAGACACATAATAATAATAATATCACCAGACGAACACACAACTGTACGGTTCCAAACTAAGCAACACTTGTTTAATGGGTACCGTACAAGGAACTGGGAATGTACCGTATAATGGACTGGGACTGGGCTTGACAATTGTGATTTTTTGTTATATTTTCATTTTAAATTGTCCCATCGAAATTCTGACTTCACAATATAATGTAAATACGTTATAGAACTGTAGGTTCAAAGTTTAGAATACTCTTTCAGGATCACGCTCTACAGAGATATTTGTTTTGTTAATCACATTTTTATACTCGCCAGAAGTCAGACGTTGGCAACATCCTTGGGTATTTAAATGAGTTTCCACTATAGCATGATTGATATAAGGTACCTTTTCCTTTAGGCGGTGAGTCGGCCGGTGTGATTGTGGATATAGCTCGCCTAGTCGTGCGCGGTGACAGCTGAGGCGCTAGCTTAGCGCTCAAACTCGCTATAAGACCGCGTTCTGTAATAAAATTTGAGCCTTCAATATCATGAAACAGAGTTCAAAATCTTTTTTGTTTTTCTTGAATAGTCAGGAATTGCATCTTGATTGAACCATATTTTTTTTATCAATACAATGACAAATGATTAAAAAAAATGTCCTATATACAGAGTGTACTTTGGGAAAAAATATTTTCGGAGATGAATGTACTCTATAATGTATGTATAAATCCGTACAAGTTTCCCAAATGGACATAGTTTGAAATATGATAAAAACAAAACATAAAAACTTATAAAAAAGGTTTCATTGCAAAAGTTTAGACAACCCTACGTTGTCTATGTATGTTTATGAGTCTCGCCGCGCTCCTGGTTACTACTGCATTTTTTTTTCATGATTCAATGGCATATGTAAAGGCTTTTTGGCGTGAAGTTGATCAGAGAAGTTGTCAATGTTGTTTTGTTTTCCAAAAATATTTGGAATTGGGCTATTAACCATTTTGTGTTGATATACGTGCACGAGTGAAGAAAATTAAAATTATATAGAATAACTTGACATCCAAGCTCAACCAAGATGTCCGGTAAATTCCACAGCTTTACCAATAGAGGTAGGGGATTAATTTTAATGATCATTATCTATCTTAATAATTTTTATAAAAATAATACAGACTCTGATGTTAATCATTATCATCAGTCTGTATTATTTTTATAAAAATTATCAAAAAATACTCGACCCTGGTATAAAATGGTTTTATTCTGTAGCCGATTGCCAACCTAAAAAAATAAGAAGACACAAGTCTTTTTTTTTTTTTTTTTATTACATTATAGGCACGTATTTGATCTCGATCTCACCTGATGGTAAGTGACGATGAGATCTACGATGGAGCATACTTGCCTAGGTGGGAAGGTGGCAGTAGATCGAGACGCTACATTCACTAGGCACATGCAGCGCAACTGATCTGACCCGCCATCCATGAATGGCAACACCGAACATCATGCCGGAACACGGCTAGGCCGCTTGGCGACATGGCTTTGTTCAGTGGGTGGTGACTAGCCACGGCCGAAGCCTACCACCAGTAGAGTTGTCACCTGGTTGGCACCACCCAGGGTCACGTGTAGGGTATCTCGAGGGTACTTAATTCTCCTACGGACGAAGGTGACTCGACCCCGAAGTAAAGTAAAGTAAAGTAAAGTAAAGTAGAGATGAAGTAGAGATGAGAGAGTAGTAGAGCCGGCGGCGGCGGCGGCGGCGGCGGGTACTCACGGTCGGCGTGGCGGCGGTCGGCGCTGTGCGCGCGCGCGGCGCTGTCCCGGCGCAGCGCCAGCGGGCTGCGCGCGCCGGCCCGCGCCACGCTGTTGAACCCCGCGATGATCTCCGACGGCTGCGCGTATATCGCGCTCTGCGAGTACTTCTTGTCTTGCTGCAGCTTGAAGCCTGCGACATTTATACAGGCTCGTTCAGAAAGAGTATGCTAAGCCTTGAAATGGCGGTTCCATAGCGCATTTGTCATCACAATGTGTACTCAGTGAGTGTGAAGTGTCGATTTTGAAAACAAATATTTAGTTTCCGACAAAATGAAAATTATAATTTTTACTGAGCTTAATAAATAATAATAAAATACATATAAATAAAATTGGAGTGTCTGTTTGTAATATTAAAATAACCGCTTTTTACTAAATGCATTTGGATGTATACACGGTAACAACCTTTTTTAAATTTTTTGTCTGTCTGTCTGTCTATCTGTCTGTCTGTCTGTCTGTCTGTTTGTTCCAGCTAATTTCTGAAATGGCTGGACCGATTTTGACGGGACTTTCACTGGCAGATAGCTGATGTAACAAGGAGTAACTTAGGCTACTTTTATTTTAGAAAAAAACATATGATCTCACGAAAAAAAATTAAAACCAATGTTGCAGCGTTGCGCCTGATTAAGTTTGATAGCAACAACCTGAAATGCGTCCCGCGGGCTCAGAATCCGCGAGCAGGCTGTTGCCAACGGTTGTGTCTTTGTTAAATACCACGCGGACGAAGTCGCGGGCAACAGCTAGTTTTTATATATTACTAGCTGTCCCGGCGAACTTCGTACCGCCTCAGAAGCAAAATAATTATTTTTAAGTGGTTTTTTCCCATGTCCATTTAATAGTTATTCCGCTATTCGAGACAATATACGCTATAAAAATGGGGGTTGGTGATAGAAGGGTGAAAATTTAGGGTTGTATGTATTGTTTTGTCACAAAAAAAATTACCAAAAAATAAAAATAAAATGTTAGGGATGGACCACCCTATCACTTAGGAGTATGAAAAATAGATAGTAGCCGATTCTCAGACCTACTGAATATGCATATAAAATTTCATAACAATCGGTCAAGCCGTTCCGGAGGAGTATGGTAGCTAACATTGTGACACGAGAATTTTATATACAAGATTTTTATGTACTAAAATGGTGTTTCTATTAAAGTGCACGATCCTCACGTTAAGAAGGGGGCTTGGTACGAGTTTAGGGAAGTGGTCAGTACACGTATTAGTTATGTATCTCACCGGTCTGCCCGTAATGTGATTCGTTAGACACTCTCGGCCCGAAGCTGGTGAAGGAATTGTTCTCGCCGTAGCTGGGCGTGGACGGACTCGAGCCGTGCGGGGACATCTTGCTGTCCCCGTATATGCTGCCTGCTGACAATTTAATGATTTAAGTTTGAGTTGAGTCAACTTCGTCCGTAGGAGAATTAAGTACCCTCGAGATACCCTACACGTGACCCTGGGTGGTGCCAACCAGATGACAACTCTACTGGTGGTAGGCTTCGGCCGTGGTTAGTCACCACCCACTGAACAAAGGCATGTCGCCAAGCGGCCCAGCCGTGTTCCGGCATGATGTTCGGTGTTGTCATTCATGGATGGCGGGTCAGATCAGCTGCGCTGCATGTGTGAATGTGAGTGAATGTAGCGTCTCGATCTACTGCCGCCTTCCTACCTAGGCAAGTATGCTCCATCGTAGATCTCATCGTCACTTACCATCAGGTGAGATCGAGATCAAATACTTGCCTATAATGTATAAAAAAAAAAGTTGATTGAAGTGAGTTCGTGTGGTCGCTGACTATGGGCCGCATAAGAAGGTTCAAGGTCGCTCAACGCGCAATGGAGAGAGCTATGCTCGGGGTTTCGCTACGCGATAGAATCAGAAATGAAGAGATCCGTAGACGAACAGGAGTAACCGACATAGCTCAAAGAATTTCCAAGTTGAAGTGGCAGTGGGCGGCACCTAGCTCGCAGAACCGATGGTCGTTGGGGCAGAAAGGTTCTAGAATGGCGGCCACGAATCGGAAGACGAAGTGTAGGACGGCCCCTACAAGGTGGACTGATGACATCACACGCGTCGCAGGAAGCCAGTGGATGCGAGTGGCGGAGGACCGTGATGTGTGGAAGTCGTTGGGGGAGGCCTATGTCCAGCAGTGGACGTCTATCGGCTGATAGATTAGATTAGAAGTGAGTTCGCCCTCAGTCCATTGCACGGTACCCATATAATTCAAGCGTTGCTTAGTGTGGAACCGTATAGTTGGTGTGTTCGTCTGGCGATATTATATAATCAGGGACTTTACGATCATGAGAAGGGAAAACATTAATATTATATTGATTTCTTATATTTACGCGAATACTACACATTGAAATAAAACTTATTTCACAAATTTTCTCCCTTACCATAATATAATCTATACATATAAATAAAATTGGAGTGTCTGTTTGTAATATTAAAATAACCGCTTTTTACTAAGTGCATTTGGATGTATACACGTTACCTATACCGAAACAACATTTTTTACAATTTTGTCTGTCCGTCTGTCTGTCTGTCTGTCTGTTTGTTCCGGGTAATCTCTGAAATGGCTGGACCGATTTTGACGGGAATTTCACTGGCAGATAGCTGATGTAACAAGGAGTAACTTAGGCTACTTTTATTTTAGAAAAAAAAATTGGATCTCTCGAAAAAAAATTAAAACCAATGTTGCAGCGCTGCGCCTGCTTAAAGTTTGATAGCAACAATCTGCAATGCGTCCCGCGGGATCAGAATGCGAGCAGGCTGTTGCCAACGGTTGAGACGTTGTTAAATACCACGCGGACGAAGTCGCGGGCAACAGCTAGTATATATATATATATATATTAGCTCGCACTCACCAGTCTCCCTGTATATATCCGAGTGCACGCTGTTATTGTGCATCGCGTGCGCATAAATAGGGTTCAGATTCGAGCTGTTCAAGCTGGTGGTCGAGGAATAGTTGCTCTTGGCTTGCTGGAAGCTGGACAACGCCGGCTGGCCGCCCACTGGTGGGCTGTTGACGTTCTGCAGTTGCTGCAGGCTGCGGCGGACGAGGCCGGGGGACGCGGGCATGTGCTTCAGCTCTGTTAGCTGCTTGACGGTTTCCGCTACGTTCGTTTGGTGGCCTGAAATTAATGACTCACTTGATACACATCATTAAGCCTTATAAATATTATAGAACAGGTACAGTTTGTCTGTTTGGATGTAGGGAGTACGGGAGCGGTCAAGTATTACGTAACGGATTTGGGGGGTGGGGGGGTCTTCTGAAACGTTACGATGCGTTACTGGGGCTGGAACTGGTGGGGTTTTAACTACGCGTTACGTAACATTGTTTTAACCCCGGTTGTGTAGACTACGTTTTACTAGGGGGTTAAAGAAAAAAGTTACGGCGCGTTACATGAGGGGGGAGGGGGAGGGGGGGGCGGGGGTCAAAAATCTCCTGCGTTACGTAATACTTGAACGCTCCCTAATCTCCGGATCTACTAGTCCGATACTGAAAATTCTTTCACTAATACGAAGCTAAATTATTCCTGAGTGCTACTGGCTATATTCCATGGAGGCACCGCGGGCGGAGCCGCGGACCCAAGCTAGTGTACTATATACCTGGATTAGCCATCGTCTCGTTGTCGGGTTGCAGTAGAAAGGCTGGCGGCGGCGGCAAATTGTCCGCGTCTGTCGGTCCCATCTGTGGGCTCTGAGAGTTGCTCTACAACAATAATTTTCGTTTTATAGCAAATATTTTTTTAACAACCTTTAAAAACAAAATGGATGTTTTCAAGTCGAGAGTGAACAGGTACCGTCTACGCAACTATGTTCCATTGTAGATCTCATCGTCACGTACTATCAGGTGAGATCGAGATCAAATACTTGCCTATAATTTAATAAAAAAAAATGCGTCCAATGGCTGTATTACGAATTCTCAAACAATTCACTTCCAAGTCTTTTTTTTTATTTTTTATTACATTATAGGCAAGTATTTGGTCTCGATCTCACCTGATGGTAAGTGACGAAGAGATCTACGATGGAGCATACTTGCCTAGGTAGGAAGGCGGCAGTAGATAGAGACGCTACATTCACTAGGCACATGCAGCGCAGCTGATCTGACCCGCCATCCATGAATGGCAACACCGAACATCATGCCGGAACACGGCCAGGCCGCTTGGCGACATGGCTTTGTTCAGTGGGTGGTGACTAGCCACGGCCGAAGCCTACCACCAGTAGAGTTGTCACCTGGTTGGCACCACCCAGGGTCACGTGTAGGGTATCTCGAGGGTACTTAATTCTCCTACGGACGAAGGTGACTTGACCCCAAAAAAGTCTTAAACGTTTCATATGTATCATGGTTAAGGACCGAGAGCGGACTCAGTAAAGTAGTTTTTATAGACTACAGTATTTTTGTCTTCACGTGTAGCTCACGTGTGGTGTCTGAATATTCTAACAAGTCTGTGTACAAGCGTTGCCACCAACAAAGTGAAGTGTACAATGTACTGATCAAAAATGCAAGAGATCTTTTTAAGAAAAGTGCAACCATGGAGTTTCTCGCCCGTTCTTCTCCATAGGAACGGCATTCCGAACGGGTGGTGAAGTAGTAGCATAGTATTTTTTAACTTTTGACGATATATAAGTCCAGTACTTAATGATCCACGTGAATAAAAAACAACTTGAGAGGTGTCAAGGGACACCCGGATGGAACGAAGTTCGTTTATTATTTTTTATTATTTATTATGTACAAAAAATCAATAATTTTGGGAAACAAAAATATATCGACCCCAGGTGGGCTCGAAACACCAACATTTCGGTTAACAGCCGAACGCGCTAGCCAATAGCGCCGCAGATGCACTTGTGCAATGTCTCGAAAATACTGACCATGATGTAAATGCAAACGACAAAGATAACAATTATTTTTGTCAGCGATAGATGTCGTTAGCATGTTTTTGAACGAGGTATCGTTATGTTCTTGGGTTTTATATAGTAAACTATACTTTCGTTTATAAAAATGCTTACAATTGGTCGTTACAACTTTTCTGCTTAATTGTTCGTATGAATTTTTTTCCGTCTAGCCCCCTTTCGTAACGCGCGATAAGGAACTTCGTTCCAAAAATCTGATTCTGATTCTAAAAAGTCACTTTTTTAATGCATTTCAGTGGTAAATGTTCCATACACAAAAAAAAATACCTGGTCAATAGTCCGCAGTGTTGCCAACCCCAAGAAACTAAAAAACAGCAGCTCACCAATAAAAAACAGGAGAAAACAGTAGGTAAAGTAAAAAAGGGCAGATTTCACAGTTTCCTGATATTATTAAAACAATCAACTACTTTTATTAGTTACCAGAACTCACATACATTGTTATATTATGATATTGATAACAACACATTAAAAAAAAATTCAAAGTAAAATTATTGTCCACTTTCATCCTCTATTGCCTCATCTTCAGTATTTTCAGATTCATTTTCCTTATTAAAATCATACATATTTTTGTTAAATTTCTTCATTTGCCTTTCTGTGACTTAAAATGAGTAGCACTAGGTTATTTCGGATTTAGTGTGCAATAAGTCGATATTCTGTTGCGTAATTTAGTTTTCATATTATTTATAGCTGAAAATAATCTTTCCACGGTGGCGCTCGCTGCTATGTGGTAGCCACAAAAGTTTCTTCAGCAATTCACACAATGTGGGAAATCCCTTGAATCTCGACAAGAGTAGATACTGCCGTCTAGTGTCCTTGCGTTTTATTACATAGTGGTTATAAAAAAATATTTTCATAGTTCAGGTATAATATAACGCTAATTGAAAAACAGTAAAAATTAGGAATGAAACAGAAAACAGGGGGATAAATGTGAAAACAGCAAATCTACTGTTAAAACAGTAGGGTTGGTAACACTGATAGTCCGGTATATACCAAAAAGTTCCGAGCATAGTATTTTATAGACCAGAGTTTTTAAGGCTCCACTTGTAGCGTACGTGTGGTGTCTGAACATGCTATAGTTTGACCACTACCGCTGTGGCGCCCACTAGGAATGCGGGGCGGGGTGGGGGGCGGGGCGGCGGTGGTCACACTATAGCCAGTGTGTGCCCACGATGGGGGTACTCACCGGTCCGTACGCGGGACGCTGCGGTCTTGATATGGAGGAGGAGCGGCGCACCGGCGGCGGCGGCTTGCCCAGCGAGCTGGACGAGCCGCGGCGAGACCACACAGCCGCTGTATCACAAACAACACTCGGGATATACAGGCATATCTATACAAATAAATAAAATTGGAGTGTCTGTTTGTAATATTAAAATAACCGCTTTTTACTAAGTGCATTTGGATGTATACACGGTACATATACCAAAAAATCATTTTTTAAATTTTTGTCTGTCTGTCTATCTGTTTGTTTGTTTCGGGTAATCTCTGAAATGGCTGGATCGATTTTGACGGGACTTTCAGTGGCTGATAGCTGATGTAACAAGGAGTAACTTAGGTTACTTTTATTTTAGACAAGCCGTTACGCGCGACTTCGTCCGCTTTTTGTTAAAAACAACGCAGACGAAGTCGCGAATAACTTGATAAATTTCTTTCGGAACGTTCTTTAAAACCCACTGCTGGCCTTGTTAAAATAATTTACACTATCATTGTTACACCTTATATAGTTGTATAAGGTGTTTTTTTATAGTTGTATTATAAATAGGTTAATTTTGTTAGTTTGTGAGTTTGGATGTAAGGCGGTAAATTAATTTATGTTATTTTATTTAAGTACTACTGAGACTTAGTATTGCTAAGCATTGTCATCCACGATATGCCACTTGTTAACCTGCATTCCTATTATGACTTTTCACAGCATTCCAAGCAACAAAATACAATAGAAAGCCAAGCTCAATATACGGGAAACTAAAAATTAACTATAATATTCTAGTATTATTCAACTCAATCTAACGGATTCTGAAAACTGTTTCAGTAATAGGCCGCTACACATTATACAATTTGTAGAATTTGTCCTCATTAGTGACAAAAGACTTACTTCATTTCCAACCTAACAAATCATCTAAAGGATTTCCGGATTCGAATCTTGGTAGTGAGAGGCTTTTTGTAATGAACAGGAATCTTTGCACCCGAGTCATTAACGTTTAATATTTAGTTACATAATATATACTGAGATAGCCCCTAGTACAATTTACCGTACCCATAACACAAGCGTTGCTAAGTATGGGCCAGTATACAAAAACAATTGAAGACAAACAAAACAGTATTCTAAATCGAGCTCTCCTACATTCATTATAACGCCAAACTTGTCGTTCAATGAAATGGTGCTATTAAAGTAATTAAGGCACCAAACTTTTCAGAGACTTTTCACTACCGCACATCGATCCCATCACCGCGGCCTTACCGGTCATCGATACCGGCCTTCGCTTCGGCACGGCCGGCTTCTTGCCGATGGTCGCGAACGCCGGCGTTTCGGTCGCCTCGTCGAGCGAGCGCACCGCCTCCTCCAGACTCCCCAGCGATATGGAGAAGTTCTCGCGGGCGGCGGCGACGGACGCGTCACTGTCACGACGCAGCGTCACGATTTCCGACTCGACTGTACGTGTGTGGGGCACGCGAAACAAATGCATGCAAAGCGTTAAACAGATAAAACAAAAAGCTAACAAAAAAACAAAAAGTGTGAATGGGGGTGTCTTTGGGTTGCGGACTGTCGCGAGTTGTCAAACCAACTCTATAGAGTGATTCAGAAAGAGTAAACTAAGCCTCAGACCTAAGCCTCAGACCTAGGCCTCAGACCTAAGCCTCAGACCTAAGCCTCAGACCTAAGCTTCAGACCTAAGCCAAAGACCTCAGCCGCAGCCCAGGGGCTTCTTTAGCGTAAACATTATTTGAAGACAGAATTTCAATGACCAATAAAAAAAAATTGTCGACAACAAAAAAAAATTTGTAAAAAATCGACATATCCAAATTCTGACTTCACAAAATGATTAAAAATGGGCTTAAGAGGCGCAGGTTTATGTTTAGTATATCCTTTCTGAATGAACCTGTATAGGAATTAAGAATGAGAACAAGCGACTCGGAGTGACAAAACGTTGTCGCATTGAAGTCCTTGAAATGTGTTGGAATCACTTACATGCACTTAAGAAACAAAATCACACCTTAAAAAAACCGGACAGAGTCCAAATTCATACGGGACGTTGAACTTTAATGCTACAAACATCTACCATACAAACCTTAAACAACACATAAATCAGTCTAAATTTAACTCTTACTATACCAATACAGAGTCTAATTTAAGTCATCTCAAGAGTTACGCTACAAACTTCTATATAACACACATCAATCTAAATCATTCACTAACGATAACAGAATTAGGTCTGTTCTCACGTACCATCAGGGTGTTGGACATGCTGGTGCTGGTGTGCGTGATCCTCGGCGGCAAAAGCGCCCTGACTTCCGTATCCGCTGGAAGACTCCAGGGAAGATTCGCTCGCACTACTCTCAGAACACACCTACAAACAAACACACATGGGCATTGAAATAAAACTTATTTTACACACTTTATCGCGTTTATTTTACGTTTTTTCGACGTTTCGGCTGCTTTACAGCAACCATGGTCACGGGAGGACTGATGTGTTTGACGTCGACGATAATGATAAAATAAACGCGATAAAATCTGTCAAAATAAGTTTTTTTTTTAAATGTGTTGTATTCGCGTAAATATAACAAATCAACAGATGGAAATATTATACCATTATGTACAAATTAGTAAGATCATGGCCCCAACACTGTCTGCGAACATAATCGATTCATAGTCGAACAGCAACGGCATAGTAACTGTCACTTTTGACAGATATCCCATACAATATCTGTCAAAAGTGACAGTTACTATGCCGTTGCTGTTCGATTATGAATCGATTGTGTTAGCAGACTTGGGGCCCTGTGATAGTGCCTTTAGATGAAATGAGCCGCACATTGTCGTGAAGGATTACAATGTAGCATCGCACGTAACGTAATACAGACTTCGCGGCAGAATCAGATTTGCGCAAATCTGTACACGAATTTAGATCAAATCATTGCAAATTTAAGTGCAGCTGAGTACGTAGCTCGCTTAGTCAGCCGGCTTTCTAGAGCTAGGAAGTTCTATTAAAAGCCACAGTGGAAAAGCCACCATGGAAAAGCTACCATTGAATACCATAGTGGAAAAGCTAAAGTAGAAAAGCCACCGAGGAAAAGTCACAGTGGAAAAACCAGTGGAAAAACCACAGTGGAAAAGACACAGTGGAAAAGCTATCATAGAAAAACACAGTGGAAAAGCTACAGTAGAAAAGCCACCGAGGAAAAGCCACATTGGAAAAGCCACTGTGGAAAATCCAAAGTGGAAAAGCCACCGTGGAAAAGCTACCATGGAATACCATAGTGGAAAAGCTACATTAGAAAAGCCACCGAGGAAAAGCTACAGTGGAAAAACCAGTGGAAAAACCACAGTGGAAAAGACACAGTGGAAAAGCTATCATAGAAAAACACAGTGGAAAAGCTACAGTAGAAAAGCCACCGAGGAAAAGCCACATTGGAAAAGCCACCGTGGAAAATCCAACGTGGAAAAGCCACAGTGGAAAAGTCCTCATAACGTATACCGATGACACCACATGCGTCACAAGAAGCCGGTGGATGCGGATGGACCGTTATCTGTGAATATAATTGGAGGACGATTTCCAGCTGCAGAACGGGATGTAAAAGATTGTAGTATAACCCCAAAATTATAGAAAGTTATAATGGATTATAAAGCTATTGTATCGCACTCTTTCCTATGATTGAAGTTCGTTGTAATGCCATTATAATCCATTATTACTGTCCATAAATTTGGGGGTACGTATGCAACGCGCATGGAGGTGCAGGCAAAGGGTAGAATTATAGGTAACTTTTCAGTTCTTTCTTTGCAATGATTAACGGCAAAGACAACATTGTTTCACATAAACAGTTATATAAACAAACGCAACGAAATAAACAGTTATATAAACAAACGCAACAAAATAAACAGTTATATAAACAAACGCAACAAAATAATATTGTGTTACACAATGTGCATGAGAACGTTTCGGATATTATGTGAAGCCACGTATCAAGCTTAGCGTTACATTGTGCGAACAATGGACTGTGTATATTGTACTGCGACGTGTCGAGTGATCGCAAGTTTTGATACTCGCGGTGATAAAAGTAGCCCAACCCAATTTATATGTACTAACTAGTGCGTCAAGCGCGAGATTATTCGTAAGCTTACCATATAATTTATAAGCGCCTCTAGCGGACGGTATTTAAAACTTTTAATTCTCCATAAAGAATGTCTAAATACGGACTACAAAGTATACGGTTTGCTCGCACTTGCCGTACCCTAACGCAACTGAAATTGATTCGGATAAAATTAATAGACACCGCGAAATAAGATTCGCTTTTTTTTTCTAATAACAGGAGGTACTGTGAGCGGGCATATAGCTTGCAGAGACCACGACCACTGATGCAGAAATAATGGCAACTTGGAGTCAGAATAATTAGAGGGGAAAATAGACTCAAAGGTTGAAAAATAAAATGTCCTGACCGAGTTTCCAGAGTGCCAAATTTCATGTCTGGAATAGCAAATAGGCTACTTTTTATACCGGTAAAAAGGACATACTTTTTGATCGCGGGTAAGACCGTAGGGCGCAGCTAGTATTATAAATGTGAAAGTTTGGATGGATGTTTGTCACTCAATCACGCCAGAACGACTAAACGGATCTGGATGAAATTTGGCACAGAGATAGATTATAGTCTGGAATACCACATAGGCTATTTTTATCCCGGTAAAATGTACGGTTCCCATGGGATAGATTTGTTTGAATTTTTCATACTTTTAATCGCGACTAACACCGCGGGGCGCAGCTCGTAGCCAATAAATATTTTACAGTATCAAGATCTTTCATGCCACTTATACTTCAATCGATCAATGGCCGATCGACGTACATTTAACGACACGTAACGAATGTATTACCAGTCGCGCTGTACAACCCGAGCAGTGAACAGGTCGCGTAGTGTTTTGATAGTGAATATAACAATGGTGTCAGCTATGATAACATTGATTGGTGTGATGTAGGTATTATTTAATACTAGTAATTACTACCACGTGCCCGATCGTACCGTTAAAAAATAAGTCTCATACAATCTTTGACCCGTTAGAAGTCGTATTCCAAAATAACCCTCCTAAGTACATCTTTAGTCGTACTTAGGTACAGCGGTTTGAGCTGTGTGTTTTCTGCCAGCCAGTTATATAGATACAGGTTTTTTGACAGTGTATTATAAGGGTTTCTTAGCCTCTTTAGGTAACCTGTAGTCTCTTTGGTTATGTATCAAACGACAGGCGAGTACCACAATACATAATAATACAGAAAAACCATAACAAACTCAAGCAAGCGGACGGAAACCATTTACATAGAAATGTTATCGTACATAGATATACAACCATTATAATACTATTAGGTATGGGTTCTTTCGTGAACTAGCATCGTGTAGTTATCGCACGGTTAGATTCCACGAAAATCGTATTTCTACGCGTATTTAACGGTCGATACGATAAACTATATCGAACAAATATTACTTTCCGCCAATTAGAAATACCAATTAAAAGTATGTTATTAGATGGAGGCTATAATTTGGCAACTAGAGTCATACCTTTAGGTTTTCGTAAGTCCTAATAAATGGGTGTCGGAGGGCAAACGAAAATTACTCTAGTCAACAAACTCAAGCTAGACTTGGAATTAAGACGCAAAGAAAATTACAGAAAGGCTAGTTTGCGTCAAAGCTCGGATGAGTACAAATGTTATAAATACATTTTCTACATGTCATTAAAGTCCGAGATCGTCCGGCATGCTATAACCTATCGGCCTGCGCGCGACCAAGTTATAATCTCAGCCATCACAACAATTTAAATCATTAATGTTATCTTATTATTTCAGAATAGCTGTACACGTTCAATATTGTACGCAATGGTGAGTAAGCCTGACCCATAATTCATAAAGTCAAACAAGTTTTTCATACCGCACAATGCTCGCTTTACACCGTAAATTACGCTCGCCTTTAAGGTACTTATATTCCTAACAGTGTTCAAACTGTAGTATAAGGAAACTCAAAAGGTAAAGCCACAGCTTTCACAAAAAAATAACTTCAACAAACAAATGACAGTCGTGCTCATTTATTGTGGGCCTCAAAGACAACGAACACTCAACGCGCCATGGAGAGAGCTAATTTCGGGGTTTTGCTATGTGATAGAATCAGAAATGAGGAAATCCGTAGATGAACTATAGGAAGAAACAGCTCTAAGAATTGCAAAGTTGAAGTAGCAGCAGTGGGCGGGGCTCATAGAATAGTCCTAGAATGGAGACTATGAGATGAAAGACGTAGAGTAGGATTCTACATGGATACGAGCGGCGAAGAACCGTGGTGTGTCTAAGTCATTAGGGGAGGCCTTTCAGCTTATGAATGACATGGATGGAATCTTCACACATTAAAATCCATCTTTATTACGTATATAGCATTAGAATATTAATTTTCAGCCCAATAGACGGAGAGGACGAGAAAGCCGCGTACAAATCGGGCGAGATTCCAGACCAGACGATGCCTATAACGCTTGACAAAATCAAAGCGCGCCTGAGAGAGAGGGGAATATTCAACTGGGACGACCCCTCGCTCAATGAGAGAGAGAGAAAAGAACTAAGCAAGCTGTTGAGTGCTGTGGAGATCATGGTAGGTTAATATATCTGAGAACTTCCTTGTTATCCCACTAATATTATAAATGAGTAAGTTTGGATGTTTGTTACTCAATCACGCCAGAACGGCTGTAAGGATCTGAGTGAAATTTGGCACAGAGATAGATTATAATCTGGAATAGCACATAGGTTACTTTTCATCCCGGTAAAATGTATGGTTCCCGTGGTATAGATTTGTTTTAATTTTTCATAGAGCAAAGGATCGACATGATTTTTTGCATAAGTAGTGGTAGTTTAGGGGTCAGAAAATGGCATAGGCATCGACATACATTTTAATCGCGGGTAACACCGCGGGGCGCAGCTAGTAAGACTATATTTTAAAGGAAGCCCCGATCTTAATTTTGGATTAGGCTCGGGATCTAGTTTACCCAGATTTGGCCCCGTGCCCTCGAAACATTATCGACTTAAAAGCATTTCCAATAATTTGTATACCGTCCTATTGTTATTACAGACATCCCGCAACCGGCAGCCTTCCAACGTGCAGAACATGTTCTCGTCGCTTCGGCTGGTGGAGCGAGCGCTCAAGAAACAAGTGAAGGAGGGCCAGATATCCGAGACGCTGGCGGCCAAATTTCATTGGGAGAAATTGTAAGGTTATACTATTATAAATAAAGATCGCCATACGAACACACCAACTATACGGTCCCACTTTAAGCTTAACGCTTGTGTTATATAATAGTTATGGGTACCGTACAATGGACTGAGGGCGAACTCAGTATATAATACTTATATACAGTAAGCGCCACGGTTCTTTGTGTCTCGGAACTTAGCTGCAGATTAATGTGCGCGCATTGTACTGTCGCGTCGAAAAGGGTTTGATTTATTAATTAATTATTATAGGGTTTTTGGTAATTAAGGGGTCATACGGTTGGTACATCTTTTTATTTTATGTGAGAACTAAATAGTATATAAAAAAATATATGTTAACAAGCTAGCATTCTGAATGTTTTCGAGATATTACGTTTTATTTGGTGAGGTGACCCGGATTAATTGCTCCCGAGTGTAGATCAACCTAAACCATTATCATTAAATTCATTTAATGGTAATGGTTTAGGAATGTACTGTGAGTATTAATTCCATAGCCCATAGTCCATTGCAAGGTACCCATTAGGCGTCTCTTTGTCTGGAACCGTATAGTTGGTGTGTTCGTCTGGCGATGTTATTATAATTGACAGGCATATGATAGAAGATGCACACGTTAACTGGTTTTATAATAGATGAAACTAGGCGATACTCGGAGGAAATCCATTGATAAAAAATGGGGGAAGAGGAACCCTCCACTGACCCTCGGCTTGTCAACTTTTCCAATTATAAACCAAACAAGTTGATCGATAATTAAAGAAGCGAGCAACACCGAACTCCTCTGAGATGTCAGTCGAGAAACTATCTATCACAAGTGTCGATTTTTTTAGTGTTTTTTTTTTTACAGAGCGAATCGGCAAAGACGAGAGGGGCCGACATACGTCTTCGATAAAACTACCAACATGAGGATATTTAAATTAGATTAATCGTTCTCATAGTTATGTTGAACCGGTGAACTAACTACATATATCTATACAACATAAATATTTAAAGCTATGTTTTGTGCGCGACTCAGCCCATCAATTTTCATGGTAAGTATGTGTATCTTTCGAGTCTAGACTTTTATGATTATGAAAACACAAACCAGAAATTAAAAAAATATAAGACCCTACCCTATTTTTTACAATAATTTAAATCGTACGGATATTTGCATATTAATTAAGTTCCCGACAGTCATGACAGACATATTCTCATCTCTCTCTCTCTCAATGCTTCACTCATTTGACTTCTTAGAGGAGTTCGGTTCTGTTGACTTCTTTAATTATCGATCAACTTGTTTGGTTTATAATTGGAAAAGTTGACAAGCCGAGGGTCAGTGGTGGGTCCCTCTTCCCCCATTTGTTTAACAATGTTTTTTTTTCGAAATAAAACACAAATAATGTATGTTGTTTATAAGTAGGTACTATGAGATAGTAGCTTGTTGATAGATAACTGAAGTTTGTGTATAAATTTTGACTGATGTGTAATTAATTAGTATTATGTGTGATGGGGAATAAATTATTTTTACAAATAATTTTATAATTTCATCGAATGAAACCAAACCTTAACTTACCAACTATATTGATCCTGCTTAAAGCTATTGAATTTTAGCGTGAGCCGTGATTTGCCACTTTGCAACTTATGACCGATCACATAAAGATCACATTCCCAAAAATAAATTGAAATGATTAGAACATTTGAAATAGTACCATATACTGTGAGAGCGGTGAGCCGTTAAATGTTCGGTTTAAAAAGAAAAAAATAATATTTTATACCATTAAACTACCTTCCGTGGGTATGTGAGAAACAGGGAGTGAGCGAGTGAGCAAGTGAGCGAGTAAGCGAGTCAGTGTGAGTGAGAGAGTGTGTGTGTGAGTGTGTGTGTGTGTGTGTGAGTGAGTGAGTGAGTGAGTGTGTGAGTGCGTGTGTGTGAGTATGTGTGAGTGTGTGTTTGTGAGTGAGTGTGTGTTTGTGAGTGAGTGTGTGTTTGTGAGTGAGTGTGTGTTATATATTATTCCGTTCTTCTCCATAGGAACGGCATTCCGAACGGGTGGTAAAGCAGTAGTATAATGTTTATGTAACTTGACGATTCATAAGTACTGTACAATAATGGTTTACATTAATAAAAAATACTCTGATTCTGATTCTGTGCACTTACATTTCCTAAAATCGCAGAAATGAGTCGAATATTGTGTATCACAATAATCTCTAGCTGAGGTAGAGTGCTTCAAGCAGGACATACCTTCTCCTGCTGCGGGTGGTCGGCGGCGTGCTGGTGCTGCGCGCGCGACGCCGCCAGCGTCGCCAGCTCCGACATGTTCACGTACAGCGCTTGAGGCATTTCTGTACGACATTAGAGTGGTTGAGTATCTAGCATTAGAGTCGTTGAGAGATTTTTTGTGCCCGTTCTCGAGAGAGGGGTGGTGAACACTCGTAAAAAACTTGTCTACATACACACACACACACACACACACACACACACACACACACACACACACACACACACACACACACAGACATACATATACTGAGGAGAAATGTACACACAGTCACTACTTCAAATATCGAGTATGATTATATACGCTTATATTAATGACGTCAAAGTGTAGCGTGTGTGCGCCTCGCATGGCAACACACTGGAGCTTATTATGATTTCATTTTTCGTAATACACATGGTAGTTAAAAAAAAAATAGACAAGCCCGCTGAGTTTCTCGTCGGATATTCTCAGTTTGAGGTCGCGTTCCGAACCGGTTGTAGGGTAAAGAAAAAAAAATGTAAATAACAATTTGGAACTGCCCCCGTAGGCCTATAAGAAATAAATGATTCCACTTAGACTTTCATTTACCCATAAGACCAGGGTAGATGGGTACACTTTGGGAAGCCAAGTCCAGGCTAATTCATCTGACACCATATAGATCGCTTATAATTTTACGAATCTTATAAAATATAGAAATAATTTTGGAATCGTGACCTTTTCTAAGTCAAATAAATTTACTCTATATACCTACTACAGGGCACATTGTCATTTTTGATTTCGTAAATCGAACAGATTCAATTTAGTTTGGGATCACGTTCTTTTAACATGCATTTGAAATAAGTACGGAAGGTAGGTGTGGAAACAGTAAGTACCTTTAGTGAGATGGTGCGGCAGACAGGACGGCTTGGCCGGCTTGTGCTCGTGCTGGCTCGTGTTGGCGCTCGCCTTCAGCGGCACCGCCGGTCGCTCCAGCGACGAGCACCGCTGCCGAGACGAATGCACACGATTATAAACATTGCAAACGAACAAATATTTGGCGGCGCCGCACCGAACTGACACACCTAAAGGCCACTACCAACGGAACGAATTCAATTGAACGATCCAATGATGATTATTATGATGAATTATATAATGAGTTGTTGAGTGGGGAATGAGTTATTTAAAAAAAATCAAAAAAAAAAATGACAAGCCCGCAGAGTTTCTTGCCGGGTCTTCTCAGTTCAGATCGCGTTCCGATCCGGATGTGTTGTGTGTGTGTGTGGATATAATGATGACAATTTGTAAGTGCCCCCGTAGGCCTATACATGATTTGACTTTGACTTTATGACGATGGTGATGATGATAATGAATCCCTCTACCCCTATCAGTAATGCCGTGGATACTTTACTGAAAAATCGACAAGTCACGCTAAACCTACTGTTAAATTTTAATTTCTTTGCCTCGAGCACGTTTATGATCACACGGCTGTTAATATCCCATTACTAATATTACACATTATATACGGTGTATTAATAATAATGTTGCCCCATTATCGTCTCATATGATGGCCTTTTTAGGGGGCCCACCAAACGAGCGGCGAGTCGCCACCTGCCAATCATAATTGTATAAGAGCTGATTATGGCAGGTGTCCGCTACCCTTCCAATAGCCCTATCTCATGTCCATCCACACCTCAATCCATAGTCCCAATTATCATTCCATATTCCTGTAATAGCTCCGCCGCCTGCTGAGGTCAATTCGCTATTTATGCTATTTTCCAGCAGTTGACCTCAGCAGGTGGCTAACATAACATTAAAATTCTCAAAAAGGGCCTCTACGTGTTTCACCCATGTCCCCGCGCCAGCCTCCCAAAGATCCGGGTATAGCCCGTGTGGAGAGAGATGTAAAATAATGTAACAGATGAATCAGTTACATTTGTCAAAGAGTCATAATAGCCGCGTTTTACCTGAAATAAAACGCATATTAAACTACTTACCCTTATTAGAAGCTTATTATATTGAGATAGGCATATCCGTTTCCCGTTGGTTCTTACTTCTCTTTCTACCATATATTGCCGTCTCTTTCGCACCTACTTCCTGTCACCAGGCGTGGTGGGGGCACGCCGCTGCCCAGAGGCAGCGCAGCGCCCTGTTCTTCATTGTGTCGAAATATACACCAGGCAGCGATAAAAACTAAGCTTCTAATAAGGGTAAGTAGTTTAATATGCGTTTTATTTCAGGTAAAACGCGGCTATTAAACCACTTGACCGTTATTAGAAGCTTATTATATTGAGACCTGTTTGTTATCGCCTGGTGAAAAATGCCAATGTGATTGAGTAGGTAGGTAGGTAATTGCAAATAAGATATGTTATCAGGTGCGAAAACTATTTGATTTATTTATACTAAAAATGAACCTATAATCTTTAATACATAGGCAGTTATTAAAGAGGTAATAAAGGACCCATAGTCAGTTAGTAAGTAGGGGTACATATCTGAAACATAATAGATGTAACCTCCTATCAAACAGAAAAATTACGTATTTTCTACAATGTAAATAGATTCGGAACAATTATATAATTAAATCACAGGATTAAAAAGGGCACTAATGGTTGAACTATTTACCGAGGAAACTAAAACTTCACGGCGATAGAATTTTTGGAAAGTTTTAACAGATTTCCAGTTCCCTCTTGCTAAAATTTCATCAAGAGGGAAATTATTTATCCAATTTCTAGACGCTACGGCGGAACGCACACTTCCCGGTGTGGCTGTAATGCCAGCTTCTTTTAAAAGTGATTTGATCCATCCTGCAATGACTGTGCGGGATGCAGGTGATGGTGAACCACGCAACGTTGTAAACAAATTAGATGATCCAGAGCTACCACGCCTTTCAGCTAAGAGAGTTATCGTTTTATTAATCCAATACACTGGGTTCAAATTTTGATCTAGCGGATTAGACAACAGCTTCCAACCGGATTGTCTATATTCTCTACAATCCGTTTTGGACCCAAACAGAGGCCACAAAATAATAAAATCATCATTTATTGTACATTGATCACTATTTACACTCAACAAGGTAAGGTCATGAATTCTGCGACCTGAACAAAGAATCAATGGCTGCTGTATGCCGGACCGTCTGAAAAACATTTTCACTGTCCACCGAATAATTACTCATATATGTAGTGAGGATGTTAGTGTCCCAAACAGGTGGCTTAGGAGTTTTAGGATTCTTTATGGATATGGATTTTAAAATATGCTTAACTAGTACATTCTCACTTAATTTACCAGACATGTCCACATTGCATAGCGTGGAAACTACAGACTTGTGAAGAAGAATAGTATTATAAGATAAGTTATAAATGAGGTACAGATCTGCTAAGAATCTAGCCAAGTCGGCTCCTTCAGGATTCAATGGATTTATTCTAATCTGTCTTGCCCAGTCTAGCCAACGATTCCATGCGACTCTATATGTTTTCCATGTGGAGGGACGCCAGGACGATTTGAGCAATGATATCTGGTTGCTACTCTATGATCTTATTTTCCCTGACCACCCACACATTTCCAGATTTCCAGAATCATGTCCTGAACTCTGGGAGGTGGTAGCCCTGTTGTCGTATCGACCAGAAACCGTTTCAAATTCGTTAGTGTGAACGGGGGTGCCACTGCTCGGGATTTGAGATCCGCTCTCCAAAAAACTTTTTCCCAACGAGGGACCACAATCAGATATACACCTTTGGCTTGATTGAGGTGCATTAGTACACGAGGGACAAGAAACGGCGGTGGAAAAACCCACGCCATCGGAAAATTCCACCACACGCTGAACGCATCGTGGAACATCGCGTCGTGATCGTTGAGGTCCAAGGTTGCATAGTTTGCTACCACTCAAGCAGTCTTGGATGCAAACAGGTCTATCACGGGTGTTCCCATCTTCGGAAAAATTATCTCCGTGCATTTCGGAAGCAAATGCCATTCTGGGGTTAGGCGATGTCTCGATAGGCAATCCGCCTGATTGTTGAACTTCCCGGGAATGTAATAAATTTTGAACTGGATCTGATGATTGTCCAGGATACGAAGTATTTGGTGTGTTATGTCCATGAGTTTCCGAGATTTGGTCCCGCCCTCGTTGCGGAGATAAGCTACCGCTGTACGGTTGTCGGACTGAATCAGGACTGATCCTTGTGCCATACTCGACGCGTGGAGTTCTAGAGCTTTCAGGATAGCTAGCAACTCTTTCAGGTTGCAGTGCTGGTACTGTTCTTTCAGTTTCCAAGTTCCAGACATCGTGAAATCGTTGAGTTGTGCCCCCCACGCTATGTCCGAGGCATCGGTCGCTAAGAAGTGTGTTGTTGGGGGCACCTGTATTAGTGTCGGCAGACGGCAATTTTGTATCCACCAACGCAATTCCTCTTTTACTTTGTCCGGCAAAAGGTAACTGGTTGAGGTTATGTGTATGGGTAGGGTGTTTAGAAAATCGAGGGCAGCTCTGTGATTTATCCTCCCCCGGGGAACAACAAAGCTGGCGAAATTTAATAACCCTACCAGGCTTTGAAGTTCCTTCAGTGATATCTTGCCGTTTTTTAACACATGTGAGGTCTTTTTTATGACAGCATCCGACTTTTCTGTAGGTAGATACTTCTGATTCGCCCAGGGGTCCCAGACTATTCCTAGGTAGGTAATTATTTTTTGCGGTATGAGAACCGATTTTCCGTAATTTACTTGGAAACCAAGAAACTCCAGAGTATCTACCAGTAGGGCAACATGCACAGTTAAAACACTCGGATCTTGATGTGCAAGTAGGAAATCGTCGAGATAAACGATGAGTCTTACATTTTTTTCTCTCAGAATTTGCGCTATCCAGTTTGTTAGGCACGCGAAAACCTTCGGTGCTGTACTCAGACCAAACGGAAGGCAGGTCATTTCTAGTATTTCGTCTTTGTAGAGAATGCGCAGAAATCGCCTGTGTGGCCGAGCTATTGGAAGATTGAAATAGGCCTGAGACAGGTCCACCTTGCACATCCAATCCATAGGCTGGAGAAAGTCGGGGACACGATACATATTTATGAGCCGAAAACGCTCTGTTAGCACAAATCGATTTAGTTGTCTCAGGTTGAAAATAGGGCGGCTCGAGCCGTCGCTCTTTGGGACGAGAAACAGTGGAGAAATAAAGCTCGGAGAAAGAGCTGCATTTTCCAGAACACCCTGCTGTTTCATTTGTTTGACGATTGACGTCATTTTGTCCGACTCTACAGTACAACGACGATTGCTTGTCAGATCTGGTGTTCTCAGAGGCGGTTTTTGTCGAAAGGGTATGCGATACCCCTCTATTATCCGCAGAACAAATTCTGGAGCAGCCATTTCTTTCCAACGTTCGACATACTGTGTTAGCTGTCCCGCCCGAAATGATTGAGAGTCATTGTCTTTGTCTTTTATTGCCCCTAGTGCCGGAGGGCGAAAAGGAGCGTTTTTGTCCTCTTTGTGATGACTGTTTTGTCCTTGATCCGCGAGATCGAAAGGAGTATCCTCTATTATTAGAGTTTACATTACGGTGGCCCTGGTTTTGTCCAGAGTTATTATGCCCTTTGATCTGACAAAAAGATTGGTAACCACCCTGCGAGGGCTGGTTATGATGGCAGTGTGTATTACCCTGGGAAGGGCCACAGTCATAGCCAGATGTACCACGCGATGGTACGTTATGGCGTGCTTGCCCATGCGAGGGGAGCCGTGCAGCATTAGAGAGTTTTGCTCGCGAAGCATTCCCGCTGCTGGACCGATCTATTGGCCAGAAAGTTTTTCTTACCCCGCCAGCCTTCTCCAATGCAGCTGTGAGGGCCTCAGGGTTGAAAATATAAGAGTTGGTTGGAGGAATTTTATTTAAGGTGCTCTTAACTAATGGGTCGCGAACATACTTCAGAACACCATCCCTCCTCATCTCTATAGCCTCAGCTCTATGGCCGCAAACCATTTGCAAAAGATCAGTAGATACCTTATGAAAGTCGCCTTTTAGGAAAATGTCTTCAATTTTTTCATTAAGGTTAGCAGTTGAAGAGTCAGGTGCTCTAGACCACGCTAATAAACTACGTAAACATTCTATAAAAACTTCTTTTTGCTTTAAAATACAAAAAGTTATAGCAGCATATGCTTTATCAGAGTACGCTAAGTGGCGTATATTGTCATACGCCTTCACCTCCTCGTTTGTTTCGAGCTCTGTAAAGCCCGGTGAATAATTGTATAATTTTTGAGTTTCACAATATCTCACGTCAGACCATGTACTTCCACCGAATCGTTGTACCTCATTTAACATCTTTAAATACTCCTGAGGGGTTGTAGGTACAGCAGGATCTTTGAGTTTAGTTTCAATATCAAATGTTAAATTAGGCTCCACGACAGGGTTCGAATTAGACGGAAGAGGAGATACCGGCGAGACACAGCAATTATTGTAAAGTTCGCGACTAGCATCAGAAATAAACGAGTCATTATCATTATCGCAGCAACGATTATTGTTATCGTAATTGACAATATTTTTTCGTAATTCACCCACTTCATTTGACAATGATTGTAAAAGCCGACGGTCATGCTTGTGCTTTTTGGATCGACGACGACGACGTGTTCTCTTTTTCTTTTTCATCTCTCGTGGAGATGCCGAAGAGCTAGACGAAGAAGACGAGCTACTGCTTTTGCTACTCGTGGATGTCGACCGCTGCTCACGTAAACGCGATTTACTGCGCTGCGGTATGATTATTGTCGGGGTACCCACATTAGTGATATTCGTTTTATCGGCATTCATTGTATAACCAAATTTAACGACAATTCAACCACAATACGACAATACGCGTATCATATATTCACATACCTAGAAGGTAACAAAAAACGCTACTGATACACAGCACACAAAATACACATATAAAAATTGAAGGTAGAAAGAAATAAAGTTTTTATTCTGATTAAAGCTACCCCGATTATTTTTTATAATCATGTAGGTAGAAATAATCAACGAACGGTAATACCGTTATAGATATTCATCATTAAAATATTTGTGCAACTTACGTGCTTGGTTGAGAATTGAACACTTTGTAAAATAAAACTAATTATATAGAGGTGATTTTTGTCACCGACAGCACTTTAGGAGCACAAGTTATCCCAACGGGAAATTTAACGCCAATGAAGAACAGGGCGCTGCGCTGCCTCTGGGCAGCGGCGTGCCCCCACCACGCCTGGTGACAGGAAGTAGGTGCGAAAGAGACGGCAATATATGGTAGAAAGAGAAGTAAGAACCAACGGGAAACGGATATGCCTATCTCAATATAATAAGCTTCTAATAACGGTCAAGTGGTTTAATGAAACAACATCGACAACTTCACTGTCCAAAATTTGCGCCAAAAAGTAATTTAAAAGAGAAAAAAATCTTTTGGAATAAATTTTGTTGAAATATTTTTTTGGATATTTGAAATAAATTGCAGTAAATCTGCGAAAAAAACAAAATGTATACATTTACACATAGTAGAAGTGAAGCTTCAGCGGACAAGTGGAAAAATGAATCGTACATCGATACATTTTTTCACTTGTCCGTTGCGATAAATTTTTTCACTTGTCCGTTGCGATTCATTTTTTCACTTGTCCGTTGCGATTCATTTTTTCACTTGTCCGTTGCGATTCGTTTTTTTTTTAATAAGTGTGAGGTGTACTCACGGTGGGCAGCGGCGGGCGCGCGTATATCCCCGTATCCCGCGGCGCCGCGTCCAGCTGCGCGGCAGAGAACGTGAGCGCGCTCAGCGCCGGCCGCGGGTGCCCGCGCTCGTACGCTGGCCACCAACACTCTCATGATAACATCGCCAGGCGACACCGACTGTACGGTCCCACGCTAGGCAACGTGTACCGTACAATGCACTGGGGGCGAACTCAGAATCCCACTAATATTACAAATGTGAAAGTTTGGATGGACGGTTGGATGTTTGTTACTCAATCACGCCAGAACGACTGAACGGATCTGGATGAAATTTGGCACAGAGATAGATTATAGTCTGGAATAGCACTTACTTAGGCTACTTTTTATCCCGGTAAAAAGGTTTTTTTTCGTGGGTAACACCGCGGGAAATATATATATGACAAAGTCGATTTAGTTACATCATTTAATACTCAAGAACGGGTGGACCAATTTTTAATTAGATTTTTTTAATGTCCCCATATGGCAGAATTCCTATCAAAACATGTAAAAAAACATATGGATTTTCTTATACATCTGAGGCGGTACGAAGTTCACCGGTACAGCTCATCACACAAAGTTTGTCCCAACCAGGATTCGAACCCGGGACCCTCAGCACAGAAATCAGGGTCACTGCCAACTAAACGGTAAAATGTATGGTTCCCGTGGGATAGATTTGTTTTAATTTTGCATAGAGTACTAATAAATTCATTTTCTCATACATTTGATTCTGAGGCGGTACGAAGTTCGCCGAGACTGCTAGTAGGATATATTTTATCCCAGGAAATACAGGGTTTCTGAGATGTTTACACATCCACCTGTTCCATGGTGATACTGACCAGCAGATATGGTGTGCGGTCTACCGCCCATGATGGCGGTCGCGGCTCTTTCAAATTGCGCTGTGTCCTTCAGATCAGGCCATGTTGCTGATGCTGTAATGAGATAACACTGAGATAACACTACGAACACATGAAACCGCGATTTTTAACCAATCATAAAACAATTACAATAATTTGTCTGACTTTTTCATTAGTTAAATTTCATAACATTTCTGCTCCAAAGTTAAGACTCCATCTGTCCATCGCAGCGTGATTGAGATAGCGATATTTACAATATCTCAGAGTTTCCTAGATGTAACCACAAACGTGTGAGAAACAGGGACATTCCTTTATGTGTCCAGATTTGTTATAAATCGCTATTTATTCTTTACATCAGTTTTAAGATTATAAGTTCAGCCTTCATGGATTCAAATATAAAACTCTTAACCCCCAAATTTATAGACGTTTTATGACTTTATCAAACGTCTATAAATTTATAGACGTTTTATGACTTTATCAAACGTCTATAATTTTATAGACGTTTTATGACTTTATCAAACGTCTATAAATTTATAGACGTTTTATGACTTTATCAAACGTCTATAAATTCGGGGGTTAGAGTTTGATATTGGAATCTATGAAGCCTGAATTCTAGAATGGGATGGGATTATGGAGTGATTGGATGGATATGGGATAGGACTATTGGGAGGGTTGCGGACACCTGCCATAATGAGCATTTATCTAATTAGCATAGTGTAGTATTATTCTTGTGGTACTCACCGGCGTTTCCTTTGCCGATGACGTCATGCGAGTCATCAGAGTTTTCGTCTTCGACGATGCTCTTCGCCGGCGTCACGCACTCGCTACTCACGCTCTGGTTGTCCGAACCCTGGGACATTCAGAATCAGAATCACAATATTTTTTATTCACGTACACCATTAAGAACAAGTAATTATGAATCGTCAAAAGTTACAAAAATATTATGCTACTGCAAGCTTTGTTTGCACCCGAACCATGAACGTTTAGTATATATATAAGTTACTAGCTGTCCCGGCGTACTTCGTGCCGCCTCAGAATCAAATGTATGAGAAAATTAATTATCTGTATAATTATTTTTAGTGAAATTTTCCCATGCTTTAATCGTTTTTTTAGCTTTCTGCTAATCGAGGCAGAGACAAATAAAAAAAATAAAGATCATACAAATCGGCCCACCCGTTCTGGAGTTATAAATGGTGTAACTAACACGGGGTTGTGTGTAGGATTGTGTGTAGAACACTGGGATCAGTCCAAGTCCATTGAACGGTACCCATAAAACAAGCGTTGCTTAGTATGGGACCGTAAAGTTGGTATGTTCGCCTAGCGATATTTATTTCATTTATTAATTTACAAATTGAGCAATTATCTATTTATCTTTACCAGTTTTATATATATATATTAACAAAGATACCTAGGGACCGTATTTAACCTATTGCAGGCCCTCCGCACTTAGAGATAGTTACCGTTTGATTTTCAGAAAATAAATATTTAACTATCGGTAAAATTCGGTTGATGACCTATCAAGGGGCCCCATGGATCTCGGGGCCCTGGCGACACCCCGAGTGAGTCCACTAAGTGTATTCATTATTTTCACTATTACAGTACGCGACAATAGGAATAGCACATGAAGCTTTAGCGGTATAGGGTTGTCGGAGTCTTTGTATATATGTTACGTGCTCCGAAAACTCTCATAGCGCGTTTCAGTATTTTATGACCAATCGTCATTTGTTCTGAAATATTGTTTGCAGCGCCATCTGTGTAGCTTGTAGCGAGGCTGAAGTGGTCGCAAGAAACCCATTCATAAATTGTGCTACTAACAGCGGGCATCGTATAATAACTATAGCTACACTATACTGTGGCCTGATATTAATTTAATTAATTTGTAATAATATATATTACTGGCTTGAAAAAAATAAAAAGCAAAAAAAAAAGTTTACATTGTCAACGTAGAGCGAGCGGCGCAAGTGCAACGCGTCCTGTGAACGGAAACCAGAGTCGGCGCTGCACACACTTGACAGACGGCACGCCGACTGTTTGAGATAAAATAAAATATATAAAATAATAAGCCAAAATAACTAAACAAAAAAGCAATATAACATAAAAAGTCAACATTAAAAAGCTATACACACGACTGGATCTCATTTCCAACTGACAATGATAAAGCTATCTTCACTCCGAATTATTTTAAATACAAAAAAAATAATTCGAAATCTATAATCGCTATCGAAAACGGAATCGAAAACATCCCGATACGGATTATACAACCTTTTTTCCACTACCTCAGGTTTTCAAGCTGTCATTTGATCATTATTTAAAATAACTTTTTGCCAGAGCGATATAAACATTGGAATATTTCCGAATCCCTTTCCGAATGATTCTAAATAACCCCGCAGGACATTAAACATTATTTTCCCGTAGCCTGCAAGTTCTACGGCACGACACAAAACTGCTCTTATGTGTAGGTGTACACAGTCTATATTGGCACGTACCTGCGAGTGCTGGGAGTCGTTGCCGGGCGCAGGGATGGTGCCGGCGGAGGAAGCGTTGGATATCGGCGTAGAGCAGCTCACGGTAGAGCCGGACACGCCTGGAATTAATATAAAATCTATGTAGATATACACTGGAGAGCAATAAAATTGACCCAAGAAGGGCACGCCTACTTAGGCGTCTGTTAAAAAAATTTACAGCATTTTAAAAGAACAAGCCTTCTAGGCAAGTATGCTACATCGTAGATCTCATCGTCACTTACCATCAGGTGTGATCGAGATCAAATACTGCCTATATTGTAATAAAAAAATAAATTAAAAAATAAGCCCTAGCTAATAATAATATAGCGATACTAAATTAGTTAGTGGTGGAGGACCGTGATGTGTAGAAATCATTGGGTGAGGCCTATGTCCAGCTGTGAATGTCTTTCGACGGATAGAGTAGAGCAGAGAAATTCGTTTTTATTCCAGGATCGGAGTTGCTCAGGGTTTTAGGGGATAGATTCTTAATAAAAAAACAGTAATACATCGTCTCCATCCGATATAAACTATGAGGTATTTTTTATGAATTTCTCGAAAAAGTTTTTGACTCAAAAGGAACCATTGGTTTTCTACACGAAATCATCCCGAGTGAATTAGAATCACCCCCATGAACGAGTTATTCACTTGGACCGGACGGCACTGCCTCTCATTTGCGTGTGGTTAGTTGTAGTACCAACACTGACCGTGCTGGTTGTCCGAGCACTGGCTGTTGAGCGAGGATATGGATGTGAGCGAGGACTTGCGGCTGCCGAGTCGCGACGCGGCCGGCGAGTGTGGCGCCGATCCATCCTCTGCCCAGCCGCTGTAGCACGACTTGACGTCGCAGATCACCTGCGAATACACACACATCATAAACCCAAGGCGCACGAAATACAAAACTATGGACGTGGTGCTAATGAATATGACAGAAAGAACTGCACACTCAAGTGACTATTACTGACTTACTAAAACTAACTAAACTACTAACAAAAAACCCCAACATAGTCACATAGTAGAGGTTGGAGCGAATGTAAATGGAAAAGACAGATTAGAACCCAAACCTGAATCAGTTTGAATCAGTGACAGACATAGATTTGCTAGATCTATGAAAATTTGAAACCATAACACTGGTAGGAAGGATCTTCGCCAAACCGCAGACACGGTGCTTGGCTGTAGAATACACCTTCCAGATCATAATCACCAACTGGAATATAGTTTGCCTCCTCTAAAATGAATACGATTCACATTCATACCATTGAAAACGAGTACAACGTAATAAGATCCTAACGACGTATTTGAAAAGTCATGTTGAGAAAATCGTCAAAGTATGAAAATATTAGCTTCTGCCCGCGGTTCCTTTAAACAAAACAACTCTAAGGGATAATATGACTTCCTATTAGTGAAAGCACATCCTTCATTCGACGAGCAATCTTTAACTCTTTATAATATTAGGATATGTAGATTAAATGTAACAACTAATCTATACGACAACGCTTCAGATGGCCTAATGTCATCACGGCTTAAAAGTACGGTACCTGTAGACTGGCAGCAGGTAGAGTCCTGGGTTCAGCAGTATGCCGCATAAGCTGCTCGCTACCTTCCTGTAGATGTCCCACCTCCGCTAGCATTGCCACTTCACACTCCTGGAACAAACCATGCACAGGTCCTATCAGAATTTTATTTTGGGTAGTTCTGTGGGAGACGTCGAACCATTGGTTTGCGTGCGCAAGTTAACGGGCTTTATGTCTTTAACAATATTGATAATAGATGTGTAAAGTACATTAGGGTGATAGAAAAATGAGTAAGTAAGTTGGTGGTCCATCGCTGGTGTCTGCGACCAAACACTTTTTTTGGTATAATGAAGAAGTCATAGAGGGCGGACTCGTTTTTGAGACGTTGGCGGATAAGACATGGTCGATATCACTGAGCAATTAAAGTTACACTTGTAAAAGATTTACAAAAAGGTTACAGGTAATTATAAAATGTTATCAAAGCAAAAACCTCCCTCATTAAAATTAAATTTATACACACGTCAAAACTTCCGAAAATGGCACTCGTAAATTCGAGCTGCTATATTTTTTTATAGCATGATCAGGGTCTCCATGTTACCGCATGCTTGACTTATTGCTTACTTATTTTTGAACCTGTAATTCGACAGTTCAGTTGGTTTCGATAGAATGGGACGGCCAGGTGGCACTTACCACCACAGGGTTGAGCAGCGACACGAAGTGGCAGAAGCGGCTCCGCTCCTCGATGAGTGCGGCCTTCACCGCCTTCTCTTCCATCTCCTCCAGCTGTTGTTTGCGCTCCTGAATATCCTGGGGGCGCAAAGTTATACGTACATGATACCTGCTGATTCTCTTTGTGAGTCTGACCACCTTTTGTGTTTTACGCGAATACGTCATGTGCATAACATTTAAGCTCAATAACCGAGCTTCTCTTCTTAATTATTAGACTTATGTTTTTTTTTGTTTGTAGCCCATACTGCAATATTTTTTTTGAAGTAATATTAATGTTGGATCACAATGTAATAGCGGCGCGACTATTTTAATCGACCTCAAGTCTCTTGATGGCCTTCTTAAAGTCCAAACAGACGGAAGGCATTCAGCGATTGCGTTCCATGTTCTGCATTCCGCGTTGATACAGTACCGACTTCAGTGTCTTCAGGCCTTAACATATCTAACGGCATCATACTCCTATGATGTAGTTCAGTTCAAGTTCACTCCTAAAGTTCGTACCTGCATGCAAACATCAACACGTCGTTTAGCATCTGGAGGTGCTCTCCTGGCCTTCCTGGCATGTCTCTGCGCCTCCGTCACCCTTCGCCTGAGTTCGGCTCGTGCTCGCTTGCACTCGCGCGCGTGCTCGCGGCTCAATGCGCCCGTGGTGCACGAACCACGACGCCACTCGTCGGCACGTTCCGAAAGCGGTGTTACTAGCGTGTCCATTAGTGCGCTGGAAAAATAAATTATTGCATTTTAGCAATTAGAATTTGGCCCAAATGTAACATCAGATCGTCTACGTAGATATTTATATAGATGACTTAATTATGGCCTGTAGAAAATACATTCCACTTCTTCTAATTTCTTTCCTGTCAGAGGTCGAACAGCATCATGTCAATTTAACCACCGATGGGAGCGTCGTGGAAGTTATAAGTTTGAGGGCTATGTCTGTCTGTATGTATGTGTGTCTGTAAACGCGAACATAGAATTCCTACGCCGTTTTATCTACAGAAGTCGCTGTACGAAACAATGAGGTGGTGATATTCTAGCTAAACCAGTCATAAACGGTATTTTAACCAATAGTGTCGCCTTCTGCTACAAGGCTTTCCCTCAATTTTGTCTCATGTGATTAGCTACACATACGTAGCACACGTGTTCTAGAACACAAAAGCATTATCCCGGGATAGTAAAAAAGTAAAGTCAAATTATTAAAGCCTGGTGGCAAAACCATGCACGCTACGAAATACACAAATCTAGTTTTTCCCGTGACCTTCAGTCGGATCACTTTATAACATTACATCATTTCTTATATTGAGGCAAATTATAATCTTTGGGAATTTACACTGGCAAAATAGGTGGATAATTTAATGGACAAGTTATTAAAAGCAAAAGTCAGATTGTCGTTGAGTAATAAAAAAAGGTTCGCTCGGTTCATACGAATCCAGATACCTGCAATAAAAGTGATTGTAGACATCACAACAGACATAACTTCACATCTATACAAATAAATAAAATTGGAGTGTCTGTTATATATTAAAACAACCGCTTTTTACTAAGTGCATTTGGATGTATACACGGTACCTATACCAAAACAATTTTTTTCTAATTTTTGTCTGCCTGTCTGTCTGTCTGTTTGTTTGTTCCGGCTAATCTCTGAAATGGCTGAACCGATTTTGACGGGACTTTCACTGGTAGATAGCTGATGTAACCAGGAGTTACTTAGGCTACTTTTATTTTAGAAAAAAATAGGATCTCCCGAAAAAAATGAAAACCAATGTTGCAGCGCTGCGCCTGATCAAGTTTGATAGCAACAACCTGCAATGCGTCCCGCAGGCTCAGAACGCGCGAGTAGGCTGTTGCGTCTTTGTTGAATACCACGCGGACGAAGTCGCGGGTTACAGCTGGTATTATTATATGTTACCGTCTTTCAATAACGGCCCGAGGTCGCCAGGTCGATAGGACCTTAAAGACGATATGATTGTATTGTTGTGTAGATTATTACATACATAAAATAAAAGAAGGAAAATGTCTAAGTTTCAATGGGTTGTGAATAAAATTTCACCATTGATGCAATTGGGTTATATTAGGTATTTCGAAAATTCCTTCGGAGCTTGTATTGTGTTCCGGCATGATGTTCGGTGTTGCCATTCATGGATGGCGGGTCAGATCAGCTGCGCTGCATGTGCCTAGTGAATGTAGCGTCTCGATCTACTGCCGCCTTCCTACCTAGGCAAGTATGCTCCATCGTAGATCTCATCGTCACTTACCATCAGGTGAGATCGAGATCAAATACTTGCCTATAATGTATAAAAAAAAAACAAAAAGAAAACTTAAGTATTTGTTTACATGTATCCGCGATCGGCACGAGTCTGTCCCGAGTGCGGTTTGTTAGGGAATTTGCGGTTTTGAGACCATTTTGCGTGTTCCAATTATGTGATTCATGTTTATAGGCCATTGCTGCAAATGTAGTAGGTATGGCACTGACGTATAATCAGACCAAGGCGAGTGAGTATTCTTTGATGGTTTCAACGCTTTCAAGCTTCATCCGACGAGACGAAATGTCATTAGCCGGATCCGAACCGACTGCACAGCCTCTCTCTCGTCTGCCACACGCTCGTGGTGCGCCTAAGCGAGTCTAATTAAACTGCGAGGCTAGTCTGGATCCGGCTATTGGCCATGTGTAGGCTGACTGAGAAGCGCTTCGACGCTCAGTCGTTAACTGGTTCGCCAGAGGCATTCGTACTCCCTCACCCGAGCGCAGTCATTTATAATTTTCTTCACTATCATTGTCAACATATATGTCGACTTCACGTGAAACGTTTGCAATGGTGATTCCATCATTCTCATCTATTTTACTAGAATATTTGATTGTTAATGATTAGCTACTAATAGAAGGACCCTATGTACTGTGTCTAGGAGGGTGAGGCCATTTAAAGAATAAAAACGACATTCTTTCTTACTTTACAAAAAAAAAGTTTAGGACGGGCAAATCTGCTGCAGCCGCGTCCGGCATATAGGCAGCATCGCAAGCCTGGTAAATCAGTCTAGTCATAGCTTATATCACTCTTTGATCAGAAACCTCTTTATTAGGGCTTCAGCTGTTTTCCTATACGACTCACCTCAGGAATGTCTTCACTCTGGTCTCGATAGCTCTATGCCGCAAGCAGACTCGCGTCAGAGCGGTACCGATCTCCTTAGTAGCACCTGCAACAAGGAAATAAAACTATCATTATGTATACTTACGTGAACCGGTAAAAAAGCCTGTTAAGATTAGTCGCATATGAGTCATATAACGTGCCCGGCGGGGTTATTTTAAATCTTTCGACATCAATATAACATCGAAAACGGATTCGAAAACTTTCCGATGTAGATGTCGCTAGCGACCAGCTGTCAAAGGGCTATTTTCTTCTTCTTTTTTTGCGTTCGGAATTGGCTAAAAAATAAAGCCACATTTGCCAGTGTCGATAATGTGTTAAAATAAAACTAATGTCAAGGATATGAAATAATATTTTTAATGTTAGCACAAATATCATATAAGACAAATATCGTAGTGGTAGAACGAGGCGTAGATAGTGCGAAGATTTGGACACCTTTATAGGCAAAACGTGGCCAAAACAAGCCCAGGATGGGGTTCAATGGAGAAAGAATGGGGAGGCCTTTACCAAGCAGTGGGACAGAAAATAGGCTATTTAAAAACAATAAAACACTAATATAAAACACTAATACCGATGGAATAGTGTCTCCGGATGCGTATCACCCACCTCTGGACATTGAGGTAAGAGTCGACGCGGGCCACTGTTCAGAGTTAATCGAGCCCAGTAATATAGATCCAGCAAAAGATTGGAATTTTGCGAAATGTGATTATGAACATCTATTTATTTTACTATCTGCGAATCCTTGGGGTAGAGTTGTGGAGGCGATCGATGTGCACACCGCTACCCAATACTTCTATGATACTATTTATGATTTATTTAATTCTTGTGTACCGAAGAAGCGTCGGTCTAAGGTTTCCGGCAGACGCTATCCAACTTGGTTCTCGAAAGACATTATACACGACACTCGTCTTAAAATTAAACTACACGCCATCTGGAAACGCACACGTCTAGACTGCGATTATAAATCATTCTCAGACCTTAGAGCATCCTTAAGGGCCCGAACAAGAGACGCCTACACCAGTTATTTAAGTCGCATTGAAAATAACATCATAATAAACCCTCGGGAGTTTTGGCAACACATCTCAAACATGCGTTCTAAAGGAGGGTTCGAACCAAATGTGACGTATAGCGGTAATATCTTCTCCGGAATACAGGCTGCTGAGGCCTTTGCAGGTTTTTTCTCAAGTGTTTTTCTTCCCGACATTCCACATCTGAATGTTGAACAAATCAATGCTCAGGATACCTCCAATAATTCAAATTACATACATTTACTTGATATCTCACCGTCTGACGTATTATATGGCATACAAAAATTGAAAACCAATAGTTCCACAGGTCCTGATCACATTCCTCCAAGTTTGCTCAAGTATACCAAAAAATATTTAATCGAGCCCCTCTGTCACATCCTCAACCTAGCCATAAAGACGGGAGTGTACCCCTCTCAGTGGAAACTTTCAAGGGTTACCCCAATACCTAAAAGTTCTAACAAAACAGCTGTCGAAGAACACCGTCCTATTGCTATATTATCCTCACCCGCTAAAGTTTTCGAAAGCATATTACATAAAAGCATTAATACACAAGTGGTCAATCACCTGTGTAATGAACAGCACGGCTTTAGAACTAAGAGATCAGTTAATAGTAACCTGCTGACTCTTGTTGACTACATTTCCACTCAACTAGACCACGGGCACCAAGTTGATGTCCTATACTTTGACTTCCGTAAGGCGTTTGATAGGGTTAATAATGATATTTTGCTGTCGAAACTCGGTTCCATAGGCTTTGCTCCTGGACTCCTTAGTCTTCTCGCGGATTATCTACGTGATCGCCAGCAATTTGTCAGGTTGGGTATCTTTGAATCTAGCCCCTATCATACGCGTTCTGGTGTAAGTCAGGGCTCAATTCTAGGGCCTTTATTATTTCTATTGATGGTCAATGACCTTCCTACAGTCTTGACCCACGCGAAGTGTTTACTGTATGCAGATGACTTAAAGCTGTATGCCGAAGTTAAAACTGAAGCAGACTGCTTAACACTTCAGCGAGATATTGATGCGGTGTACAAATGGAGCGTTGACAATAAAATGGAATTTAACCTGGACAAATGCCGTGCAATGTCCTTTGGTCGAAAGCGGCACCCAGTACAGTTTGACTATAAGCTAAATCACTCACTCATATCCAGATCAACAACTATGAAGGATCTGGGCGTCACCTTCGACCAAAAATTAACATTCCATGATCACATGATTACAGTCACTAAGGAGTCTTTCAAGAGGTTAGGTTTTGTCTTGAGAAATGCATGCGGTTTTCGAAATCATTCTGTCATCCGAACTATATACAACGCGTTGGTCCGAAGCAAGTTGGAAACCAGTGCGTCTGTCTGGAACCCGCACGAGAGTAAATACGCCCTTTTACTTGAAAAGGTACAAAAAGCCTTCCTTAGATTTCTTTACAAGCGTGTCCATGGATACTATCCATACCTTTACCCTACCAAATTCTTACTGGGCTGTCTAGGCTATAACTCGCTTGAAGCCAGGAGAGCACTGGACCAAATTATTACGTCTTGCAAAATTATTTCCGGAAGAATCGATGCGCCTGATCTGCACAGTGTACTCTGTCGACTCTTCACCCCTGACAATTACTGTCGCGGCAGGAAACATAAGTTGTTCGCTGTCCCCACTTGCCGTACTGCCGCCCGAGCTAAATCGCCTGTACCACGCACCCTCACTGCACTTAACAATCTCCTGGATTCCAGTCCAAGTTTAGATTTGTTTGCGGATGTATGGACGAGGATTTTGTTGGAATGTTCGAAGTTCTGCGAGAAAGACGCATGATTGGTCTATCTTCCTGTATTGTACCTACCCATTGTTTAGTTAGTATAATTGGCCTGCGGCCGTTCTAATTAAACTAAAACTAAATAAATAAATAAATAAATAAAATATAAATTTAACTTATTATCTTTTTTTGTTGAGTTGAATAGTCATACGGAAACATTAAAAGCATATCCGACATCTAGTGCACAATGTTATTGTGAAGAAATGAGTGATTAATCGCTACCAAATCTCTATTTTTACAGCCCCAGCGATTTACATTATAACAACGTTTAACGTTACCGAATCGCTAGTTTACAACCTCAGCTATTCAAATTACTACAACGTCTATTCGCTACCCAAAACGTTATTTTACAGCCCCAGCGATTTCGATAATAAGGTACCTATGTGTTCTTCTTTCTTTACGACATAAAATGCCATGAAATTAAATGGACGTGAATAGGGCCTCACATACAACTTAGTAGATATTACGCCAATGTAAAGTAATTAACAGCGATAACAGATTATATAAATACATATTATAAAAAAAATAACTACATAGGACTTACTAGTCCACTGTAGAACAAAGGATCTATTAACTGTCCATCAAGATAACATTATTATTACACTGTAGTAGACCAATTAAAATACTATAACTAGTTTTTTTTTCCAGACTCGGTGTTTATAGACTGGCTGTTATTCTTAATAGCTTGGTAGGAGGCAATAGGCGCCATTTGTAGATTGCGTGGGCATAGAGAATTCCCGCACGGATTTTCCAAAATATAAAATTGATTTGCATCATTGGAAAATTTTCATCTTTTATGTTGCTTGCTTTTAACTTTATTTATTCATAGTTTAAGGATAAGTAAATATACGATGTATTATCTGCGTGATAAACTGTGAAATAAAAAAACCCAAAAATCTCCCATATTTTTGGGTTTTAACTATAAAGACTTATTAATTACTTTTTAATGACTTTAACAAGGCAGTGACCTCATCTTCATTGATTATATTGTCTCTCCAAAAAATAAATTCACCGGGCCTGTCTTCAACATATAAGGCTGTGTCCCCAGTAGGCAAACGTCAAACGGACACGGCAGTAGCTTCTTTCCAACGGTCCACTTGAACAGTTTGCGGCAAAACGGACTCACTACGCCCGGCGAACAAGCATATCGCCGGCGCCGCCCGACTGGGACCGGTTTTGCTGAGTCAGCCGCTCACTGAATCAGTCGGCGCGCGTAACGCTGCAGACTGCGTAGAGTGAGCGCAAACTAGCAAATTGTGAACACTCCATTTCAAATATATGGAAGGGCGTACTAAACCGATACGCCGCATACTGAGTCAGCCGCTAACAGTTTGCTTACTGGGGACACAGCGTTACAAGGTCATAAAAAATTACATTGCAAGACAAGGAGATCAACACTGGGGAATAACCTGTTGGAGCAAGTATCTTCAAGTTATAACAGGTTGTATAGGCAATGAAATTGCGTGACTAAGAATTATAATGACGGTGCGTATGCAATTATTGAAGCGAAAATTCTTAAGAAACCTTATTAATATGAGGAAGGGTCTTTACCGACGTAAAGGCTATAGGCCCGCCACACACTCCCACCACTGCTACTCCTGTAAGCCAGGATCTACAGTAGTGTCCAATGAAGACACCGAGGTTTGACCCTCGGCGAGTCCCGGGATAAAGTTAATTGTCTTGGCGACGTAAAATTAAAACACATTGAAATAAAACAATTTTACGTTTTTACGTTCCCGAAGTTTCGGCTGCTTTACAGCAACTATAGTCACGGCAGGACTGAGGTGTATGACGTCCTAGTGTCATAGTAAGAACCGGGGTACCCTCACATTTAGTTGTTGCTATCAGTGCGATCTACGCAGAAAGTGCTGTGCGCTTGGTTTTGGATATAATTATAATAATTACTGGTTTCCAAGTCGGTTATAGCAGATGTTTTTTTAATCTCTTTTCAGATATGATGAGGTATTATGAATCTTAGAACCGTATTAACCACACCTCGTATAGAATGACAAAGGATAGATGAGGGTGATGCAATTCTTAAGCCGGGCACCCAAGGTATTTAGAATAGAGTCAGTAGAGTAATACACATTTTTAGGTCAGGCATCCCACGCATCTGAAACACCTTCACAGACAATGAGGAGATACATTTCTTTTAACGTTTTCCTCCACATCTATACACATTTTATAAAGGGGTAAACACTGCTGGTTTGTGTGTTTGGATGCAGGGGGTAATCTCCGGATTGACAGATTCGATTCTTAAGAAATATTTAACCATTATCAAGCTATTATCTGTGAGCGCTGTAGGTCTTCATCGAGGTACCGCGAACGAGGCTGCGGGCAGAAGCTACTAAATTATTTATTATGCAAATATTTACCTTAAGTATTGAAGTTACAGTGATTGCCGTCATTATAGCGTGAATTCACGCTTGAGATATTAAAAGGAAAATACACAGTTTTGCTCAATTAATGTTCTTGTTGAGCAAGGAGTGTATATTTTACAGTAAGAGAAATAAATATTTGTCATCAATAGGCGATGAGGAAAAATCAAACGGCAGCTTGCAAAGTGTTAGGGATGTGTTCTTTGGTAATTCATCTTCTAGAGTTACATTACTTAGGTAATAACATTATTGATACAAGTTAGGTAGTAGCGGTGTATGAGCAAGCTAAATAATGTTTTGAATGAGTGATAGCCCTACGAGTAAGTGCAAGTCTTTACGACCTTTTCCACTCAAGTTTCAGCCTCACAATTAGGGACTAATACACACACGGAAAAAGGTCGTCAAAATAGAAGTACCTACCTATATTCTCAACATCGCTCTATTAATCTCTTCAAAAAAGGGATTTTGGTGTCAAGTCAGAATCAGAATATTTTTTATTCACGTAGGCCATTAAGTACTCTCTGTATAAGTTATGTTTTTGTAATTTTGTATTCATTTTATGTGGTGGATCAATAAAGTGTTATCTATCTATCTAAGTACAGTACTTATGAATCGTCAAAAGTCACAAACTACTATGCTACAACTTTACCACCCGTTCGGAATGCCGTTCCTATGGAGAAGAACGGGCAAGAAACTCCATGGTTGCTCTTTTTTTTTAAGATATTTTACATTTTTGAGCAGTACTACAGTACATTGTACACAACAATGTAGGAACGGCTAATCAGACATTAGCAGCGAGTCACATCTGATTCCAGCTTTATATGTATCAAGTCAATGCATGTGAGCAAACACGCGGAGCAAATAAACCTTTGATTAGCTGAATAGATATAATTAGTACGTAACAGGAATATCAGCTTTGCAATCAATTTTAATGGCATAACTCCCGTATTATGAAACTAGCTGCGCCCGGCGGTGTTACCCGCGATAAAAAGTATGAAAAATTAAAACATCTATCCCACGGGAACCATACATTTTACCGGGATAAAAAGTAGCATATGTGCTATTCCAGACTATAATCTATTTAAGTGCCAAATTTCATCCAGATCCGTTCAGCCGTTCGGACATGAAAGAGTAACAAACATCCATCCATCTATCCATCCAAACTTTCACATTTATAATATTACTAGCTGCGCCCGGCGGTGTTACCCGCCATATAAAGTATGAACAATTAAAACATCTATCCCACGGGAACCATACATTTTACCGGGATAAAAAGTAGCCTATGTGCTATTCCAGACTCTAATCTATCTCTGTGCCAAATTTCATCCAGATCCGTTCAGTCGTTCGGGCATGAAAGAGTAACAAACATCCATCCATCCATCCATCCAAACTTTCACATTTATAATATTAGTATAGATAGTATAGATAGATAGATAATAATATATATATATCTATCTATCTATACTAATATTATAAATTGTGAGATGTTAAATAACTGTTATCATATGCATTATAAGAGCAATGTATGTGTTTACCTAACCGACAGGAGGGGTTCTAGTACAGCAGGATAACCAGGAACTTCTATTGTAATCGTGACATCATCGAGAAAACATGCTGTCACTGTTATACTTATTTATGGAATCTGTGGTGTGAAAGGGATGGGAGACGTCACGTTACCGAATCGGAACGTGTTGAATATGCAAGTACAATGCAATAGCACTAAACTTAATTTAGTCACATGTGTTCTGTAGGATAAGTGTTACAACATCACCAAATTCCTGCGTAGATAGTCTAGACTATCAAAAACATAAACTAAATAAATGTTGAAATAAAACTAATTTTAAGAATTTTATCGCGGTTTATTTTTGATTTTACGTTCCCGACGTTTCGGCTGCTTTACAACAACCATGGTCACGGGAGGACTGAGGTGGTTGACGTCCTAGTGTCATAGTTTGACGGGGGTACCCTCATATTTAGTTTCAATGTGTAGTATTCGCGTAAATATAAGAAATCAATATAAATAAATGTTACCAACATTTTGATGTACCTACAAAAAAGGATTTAATTTGCGTAACCTACGCAAATTTATAAATTGCAGGCAGGGTTACGATGCATCAAAGTCTTGCAAGCAACGTAGGTCCTTAATTTTTCCTTATTCTGAGGTCAATCATAAAAAATCCACCTACAAGTCACTCCTTAGCTAAAAAAACTCATTAAAAATCTTGCAATAACAATAATGCATATTGATACCAACTACAGTTAGGTATCGTTCAAAAGCTCATATCTCAACTCGTTTTAAAGAGCATACTTAAATCAAATTATATCATAGAGAAAATGATAGCATAAAATGAACCAATTAACAGCCGAATGAATTAGGAGGAATCTGAATGCTTAGCCATCTATCAATAGATAATCACTCACATACACACTTATCAAAATGGCCTCAACATTAGGAGCAATGGACGCTTGGATGCGATACGGTGGCCTTTATGTAGCTGCTTTGAATAAGTAAATAGGGTGGAAAAAATGCGAAGGACAAAAGAACGCAATGTAACAATTTTAGTGCATCATAACAAAATATTTAAATGCAAAAACGATACTAAAATAATTCAAAGAGCAATCATCTACTCACACGTTATGACATGAAATTAAAAAAGTGACCCGATCATACCATAAACATTAGGTATAATAATACTAGACGGGGGCATTCCAAGAAACAAAATTAATTCACTAAACGAGATACCAGTTCGGTGCCGAAACATATTGCATTTTTTCAATACAAACAAACAAACTATAATAGCCATAAAGGTATCAATATAAAGTCTACATTATCGTAAGAGGGATGTGTGGAGTTGACACGGTCACTTGTGCCGATGTTCAGAATTTGTTAATAAACATATCGAGCATTGGTCTCGGCGTTCATAGTTCGACCGGACTCTGCCCGGGACGGACGTTTCCATACGTAAATAAAACGTTAGTGTTTAAGTGTACCATGCTGTGATAATAAATAAATAAAAAATGCATTCTTTAATATTCGCATCGGCTGTATTTGCGACTTACGTTTGCTTTGTTGAAGGACGTAAGTTATTTTTTATACTCTTTTTGTTATGGACTTTGCTAGCGTTTAAGATACTATTAAAAATGAAGGTTATGTTAAAATCAATTTTATGTAGAAGACATTATTTGAGATTAACCTCCGAGCGTTGTTTTGTTTGCTAATAAACCCGCAAGGAGTTTATGTGGGAAGAATGCTTATGAAATAGCAGGTCATGGAAAAAATAGTTTAGGAGAATTCGTATATTTGTTGTTGATTTGTATGAATATTCAAAGATATAGAAACAATAAGCAATAAAAGTGGACCAAAAGCATCTCCCTGGGGAACACCTAACTATGCGTTACGCGAACTTCATAAAACATTCGATGCTGTAGGGACAATTATCAAAAGGGAAATAATGTGCATGTATAATATTATACAACTGGCTTCCATATTCTTTGAACCAAAAACCAGCATTACCTACTATATCAAGAAACTTTTATATCAATGATCGGTTAGAAATACAGAGAACATTGTATTGTGATCGTACTATAGGTAGGTTCATTCTGATTTCTTAACTACTTCAGATTATGATGATTAGTTTGATGACGACATAACATAAACCGGTTTGCTTTATAATTATATGTTCAGGTTGTGATGACTTCTTATTACATTATACTTCTACGCCGGCCGGCCGCCGGCATATGCCATTTAAATTTGATCGCTTTTTTTTGGACGATACTAAACCACTTTTTTGGATGATGTGAACGTATTATTGCTCATCTAGGAATTTGGAGATTGTTTGTGACTAGAAGCTTTTATGGATAAAATAAATAAAAACACTTTGACCTTTTTACTTGTTATTGTATTGTTTTTTAAAATACAAATCCTGTTTATGAGAATCAGCTTAGAACAAACATTTAGAAGTTTGTGAATATGACTAATTTTGTTTATACCTAATGCGGTGCAAAGGAAACTTAAACAATTCGACATTGAAGGTATTATGAGTCAAGTATTTACAACAAAAACAACAAAAACAGGTACTTAATTATATTCTTATAATACTGCATATCTATATACATATATATAAAACTTATTCGTAGTAGTTACACCATTTATATCAAGAGTGGGTAGATTTTTATGAACTTAGTTTTTTTTTTTAATTGGGTCCGTCTCGAATAGCAGACTAACTATAAAAAACATGAAAACAAATCACATAATCATAATAATACAGATAATACATTTGATTCTGAAACGGTAAAAAGTACGCCGGGATAAATGGTAGAAAATCACGGGAAGTGTTTTCACAAGCCTCTAACAGTGCCTGCACCAGCTATGAACAGTTCGCTATAAATACCCCAAAATTTGCAATGGGTGACCCCAGCAGGTAGCCTACATAACATACAAACTCATATAAAGGTCTCTTAAGTGCTATGAGCAAACCAAATAAAAGATCGAGTTGATCCTTTTGCTACCTTAGGGGCAAAGAAATTGTTGACATAGATTTGACCAGAAGCAAACGTGAATGTAAGCAGAGGATATTCCAATCCTGAGGATGATGAGGAGAATGAAGTGCATATTGCAAAAAGGATGATTTGGTAGGGAAAGGGCGGGAAGAAGGTCATTCCAAGTTCTTTATTGTTTAACCCTTAGTAGCCTGATTTACGAAAGTGATTTATTTTTAATATTACTGTGTTTAATAATAATGACATTTGATTTTTTTTAATTTCGTTGGAAAGAATATTATACAACAGTAAAATACGTACAGCCAACCTATAAAAAAAAAACTAATAGTAATGTGAACATTCGGTTTAAAAGATTGGTATCAAAATTGAAACTCTAGGCTATTAAATATTAGGTAAATATGTATATAAATGTTGTTGTTTGTCGCCTTATCTGGATGCGCTATATTTGGATATGACTTACAACATAGGATTTTTTTTTTTTTTTTATTACATTATAGGCAAGTATTTGATCTCGATCTCACCTGATGGTAAGTGACGATGAGATCTACGATGGAGCATACTTGCCTAGGTAGGAAGGCGGCAGTAGATAAGAGACGCTACATTCACTAGGCACATGCAGCGCAACTGATCTGACTCGCCATCCATGAATGGCAACACCGAACATCATGCCGGAACACGGCTAGGCCGCTTGGCGACATGGCTTTGTTCAGTGGGTGGTGACTAGCCACGGCCGAAGCCTACCACCAGTAGTAAACTGCTGCGTTTGCTGAGACAATTTAAGACGTTAGTTACATATACGGAAAAGTTAAAACCAAAATTTATTATAATCAATAAAAATTGCACAACATTAAAATGGATCATGAATCTGTTTAATATAAATTTAGAGTGCATAATGATACACATTGTCAAGGGAATCCGATAGTGAATCAAACCGAAATCCCAAATATGGAGGGAGAGGATGTCGTAGTGTGAACGCTCGGGCATAGAGATATAGTACACAGATTAAAATAGGTGAAATACTATAACTAACTGCAGAACTTAAAAGTAAAATAAACGTTCAATTAATTAATACAATCAGTAATGAATATAAGAATAACAACACACTTATTCAATTAACTAGTTTATGAGGAAAATTTTAATTTAATTGTCGCCTACATAATACATATGGTTTTCCTGTAAGATGCACGATTTTGTTCAGGGAATTTCAATTGAAAACAGAATGTAATCTATATTTACCTTGTGCAACTATTTATTTATTTATTTATTATAAAATGCTTGTTGTGCTTACAGCAATGCCAAGACGCACAACAAGCTAATAAGGTACAGTGGCTTATATTTAGCTATGCACCTACGACTTCGATATGTGTACCTACCTCAAGCTTATAACATTATGTGTTTCCACGCTGGCCTAGCAAGGGTTGTCGAACTTGACACGGCTTTCAAGAACCGGTTTGGTTTACTGAGGTACTTACTGTACGTAGAGTTACTTCACAATATATTCCTTTATAGCGATAATCGAATTCAATTTGCATTGACAACGCTGATGCATACATTTACAATGAATATTTACGGTTACATGTAAAATGCTAGGAGTATTCATACTTTAAGACCTTCATCGTCCTTAAAAACCCTGTAATTCTAGATGGAGAAGGAAATAATTATTGCCAAAATGTTTGATGTCTAACTGTGAATCTGCTTAGTATACGCTAAAGCTTGAAAAGCATATGAACATCACGCCAATTCATAAGGTGACAATAGTTTTAAAGATGCCATTAACAATTGCTGTAAAAATCGTTTCCAAAATTGGTATTGCGACCCTGATTCAACCTTTAAAAGACGACACTGGTCACAAGCTTAATATCTTTGCCCTTTCGATGCACAAGGTGAAAATCTTATTGACAGAAATACACTTTATTTTTCGTAGACTTACTTCGAATGTAACATTCAAATGACAAGCTTATTGAACCTCTTACAAAACAAAGTTTGAGGTCGCCATTTTCATATCTTCATGTCACATCCATTGTTTTATTTATAATGTGTGTTTATTAATGTGTTATTGCTATTAATTACTTGACATTGGCAAAATACCCGCTAAGTTGTGGGTGAGGCAATTTTCATATCCATTTCGTTTCGTAAAGAAAGAAGAAAACAAAGGTTTAAATATATTAATGATCCAAATTATAAAAATTAGTATAAACGAGTATAACTAAGTTCATCGCCAAAGCCACCCAATGCTTTTATCGAACAACGAAGTCAGGTCAATGTTTACAAACACGAACGAGATAACAACACTCATAAATAAAATGCGATACTTACTAGATTACTAGTTGACCCGCTGTACTTCGTATCACCTATCCTAACGACATTAAAACTCTCCCTTCGTCTGACGTTCGACAGACCAACTGACAGTAAGAAAAAATAAAACACAATAAAGACTTATTTTTCGTCCTCGCAACTTTTCCATATTTTCTCACCGTGTAAGCCTTTCCTGGACTACGGCAAACATTTCAAGACCAAAATCAGCTAAATCGGCCCAGCCGTTCTCGAGTTTTAGCGAGACAAACGAACAGCAATTGAAATGCGGTCAAACTTCAAATCAAAAGTCCTTCCAACTGTTTGCAATGCCATCATCATGATGTACTACATAATGAATGACACAAATGACACAGTCTTTATGTCTTTACAGAATCGGCATGTACTAATCCAAACAAAGTTTCTGGCACGTGCAAATCGATACTTGACTGCAAAGCCCTATTGGATATAGTGAACAATGAATCCAAATCACCTACGGAAGTGGAGTTTCTGCAGAAGTCTAAGTGTGGATTCGATGGGACTGTACCAAAAGTAAGTTAGCCTACCTTCCCTTGTCTAGCGTTTTCTTCTTCATAGCTCTTTCCCCGTTAATAGTAACTGTGTTCACCTAACAGTTTCCCCTGACTTGATTGGACCTAGGGACCCAACTAGTGTAACTAACGATAACCTGCGGGTAATACCATTTTTAAGAAGTTTTAAAGGCTTCAGACTGCTTGTAACGACTGTCAAAGATGCTAGAACGATAATTAGAACCGCTAGATTAACGTACCCTTCTAATTACAAACGACTTACAACGCTTTATAAGGCGTTTTTGCAAACTAGGATATGACATCTCATCTAAAGTCCCTTTTCTTGAACGTTATGTACCTTGTCTTATATTTTAAGGTAAAATATCGATGTATAATAATGGCAAAAAGGGTTCATCAAAACATGACTATTCAGGCCACAATCTCCATTTTGTATGAGTAATTATATGTCTCGGTCGTGCAATTATCAGAAAAGTCCAAGTCAATCTTACAAGGGTCTTAATTTCTCCAAGATTTAATGTAACTTTATCGCATCGCATTCAAACCTAATAAATGTCGGTCACCTTTTGTACCTATCTGATAGAGTTTTCAAAGATAGAATTTATATATGTACACGACATATTTAGACATGTAATCACACTATCCCACTAATCCCACTAATATTATAAATGTCAAAGTTTGGATGGATGGATGATTGTTACTCAATCACGCCAGAACGGCTGAACGGATCTGGATGAAATTTAGCACGGAAATAGATTATAGTCTGGAATAGCACATATACACTCTTTATAGGTTATAGGTGGGTTTATTGAGGTGCCGCGGCCGACCCGCTGGAAAAGGCTAGTACTTAGATAATTTTATTTCCCTAGGTATGTTGTCCACTTGAAGACAATATATCCACATCCAACGGCTGCACCACACCTGACGGTAATTCGGGAAAATGCGTCGACATCTACCAATGCAAGCACCTCTCCGATATGCTGAGCCCGCCAGTTCCACAGGAGCAAATCACTTTCATTCAAAATTCAAAGTAAGCTCGCTAAATCTCGGAAAGATAGGATAAGTACTTTTTTTTTCTTCCGTTGCTCCAGCCAGTGCCGTAAGGCATAAGGGGATGAGCGTAATCCGAATAATAAAAGTAATTGGGCTGATATAATTACTACCTAAACAGGGAACCGTCTAACTCTTAAACATCTCAATTTAACATCTTAAACATCTTAAAACTTAGTAGACTTGAAGCAATATTTTTTATTCCACTACTGAGCAGCGTGCCGTAGGAAATTATATGAAGTTTTTTTCGTGATAAAAATCTTAGCTCCTTCATTCTTTATAGAAAGGAAATCCAATATCATGAAACGGAATAAGATGAGATATGGCTCACCCCCAAATTTGTGCATATTTTGCGAGCGTAAAGTGTTTGAGTAGCAATAACATATTCAATAAAAACACATTACAAATAATAAATGGATGACGATATGAAAATGGTTATTGTAATGCCATCTAGAGAAGCCTTTGTCAAGCGATGACATAACGTAACCCATACAATGTTCCATCCATACAATGTTATACAATTTAGAATACAAGGAAATCTCAGTGAACTAGCGCCTGTACAGGAAACCCGTTAAGGTAACCTGTACCCAGAATGTCAAGGACTTGGAACTAATGATACTACTCTAAAGCTGGTTTAGATTATATTCGATTTTTTGCGTTATACGGTTGCTTAATTCATATAATAATTGTAATTATTTCGCCTAAGAACACTGTATGTAGTTATAAGGTAAATGATAAGATAATTTCTGGACAGAAAAATTAATTATTTTTTGTGCGGTTGAGGAAAATAGAACGCTGTTTCAATAAGACTGGCCATTTACAATATAAGAACCTACTTAAGATATAGAAACATTGAAATCTCGTAAAGTTGCTAACATATTTTAGGTGCCAGATTTTTCTTGGAGCTTGGATCTCCAGTCTTCCCTTATCGTTCCATAATCTGTATCTGTTGTCATTTGATGTTTACAGATGTTTGGGCCCAACACAATACAGTGTTTGCTGCGGTCCAGCGCCAACCAAGACAGTAACTGTGCTGGGCGCTGCTAGCTGTAAGACCATGGTCTCAGCTTACCCGCCCGATCCTGCGACGGAGTGTTGCGGCGTAGACAGTATAGTTGGCAACAAAATTGTAGGTAAGGACGACAGAACTATTAAAGGTTCATAAAAAGTATTGAATGCAGTGTCGGATATACGTCCAAAAGTCTATAGCGCGTCCCGTGCGAATAGATAATAAGATTTAGAAAGTTGATTAAACGCTAACAATGTATTCCCTAGCAAAGTCTTCTAGCTCTTAGTAATAATTATTTTCCAGGTGGGACAGCAACCAGAGTAGACCAGTATCCGTGGTTGGCTCTCATCGACTATTACAAGGATGGCGTTGAGAAGCATCTGTGCGGTGGAGGTTTGATCAGCGGCAGATACGTACTTACTGCCGCTCATTGTGTCATCGGCGACGTTCTGAAGCTGGGAACACCGTGAGTTAATATTAACTGCACACATTTTATCTTATGATCTGCAAGGATTTTTCTTTGTAAAAGTTTCTCAGCAGTTAGGAATGAAATTTTGCAGAGTTCCTAGGAGTTTAGCAGAAGCAGTTCTAATTATGAATGCAAAACACATATAAATTATACAAGGAAACCACCTCCAGGAATCAGCCTAAGCTACATATGTAGAACCATCGTATCGTCAAATCGGAATTGATCTTATTTGTAATATTACATGCAGCCGTATCGTTCGTCTGGGCGAGTACGACGTATCAAAGGATGGGCCGGACTGCGCTCAAGTCGAGGCCGGGGGCATGGACTGCACGGAAGATGTACTGAGGATCCCCATTGAAAGCACTTTACCTCATCCCGGATACAACCCCAGCAACTCACTGAGGAGGAACGACATCGCGTTGATCCGGCTTAGGAACTTGGCTCCTTTCACTGGTTAGTAAAACTCATGATATTATAATTGTGAACGCTTGGATGGATGGATAGATGGATGTATGGATGGATGTTTGTTGCTCAATCACGCTAGAACGGCTGAACGGATTTCGATGAAATTTGGCACAGATATAGATTATAGTCTGGAATAGCATAATGACTTCATACATTTTTTTTGGATCACATCAGGTTGACTTGATATCATAAGGGCAGATGGATAGTAAAATAAGAATGCAATCGATCTTGAGTGAGCTGTACATCCAACAGTAGAATAATATAAGCTAACTTAAAAAGATACTGAAACACTTGAATTAGTATCCATATAGAATTATTATATCATCCATGTAGACTATATACCTAGACAGGCTACTCTCTACATTAAAATTATTTTTGGTGTGAATTAATAACTAAAGTCTCAGAACTAAGTCATTGGTAATGTTTTATGGAATTTAGTTTTAAGAGTTTATAGTACAGTATTTTTAATGAACCCTGTACAATCTACTAAGCTTGTCAGAATGAGTCATGATTCTTAATGAATTTCTAAACTTGATTATTCCAGATTTCATTCGCCCCATCTGCCTACCGCGAACGGATCTGACATTAGCGCCACCTGTTACCTTCACGATGTTCGTGGCCGGATGGGGGGCAGTTAACTCGAGGCAGTCAAGCAGTGCTGTGAAGCTACACGTAGAAGTACCATTTGTGAATGCACAGGTAAATATCAGCATCGAGAAGTATCTTTACAAACTCTCCCAGCAATGGTATGGTATGAGATACTTGGCGGAAATCCGTTGTTAAACAAATGGGGGAAGAGGAACCCACCCACCCTCGGCTTGTCAATATTCATGCCCTCATGATGACAAGGTTACGGTTGCCAACTACATATATTTTTCATAGCTTGTCTACAAACAACTTCAGCTACTTCTCAAGTACTCTATTCCAATTGGGGTCCCATATCCAATTAGCCAAACGGCATGACAAGAAGTAGATAACGTAAAAGATAGTCTTCGACATAATTAATAATAGTATCATAATAGGCATGAACACCGAGGAGCTGTGAAAGCAAAAGGTGGCCATTGCCCAGCAGTAGGACAATACAGGCTGAAGAAAATAATAAATTGCCTACATTTAAGGAGCAAAATTATACCGATTTGCTCTTAAAGGTAGGGTGATACAATTGTTAGAAGTATATAACAATTGTATCAAGAATAGCTGGATGTCATGACCAGACAGGTTCATATTTACGCTCAGCAGAAGTTGTTGAATTTTCTACCATCTTCTCTTCAAACAAGTTATATATTAGAATGTAACTATTCAACTCTAGTACATAGAAAATTGGATCAACACAACTGCTATCTACAAGATGGATGAAAGTATTAAATAATATTTACGCGTGTACTTTTTTTACAGCAATGCCAAGTTGTCTACACCCAGCCTGGTCTCAGGACGGAATTGTGGAACAAGCAGCTATGCGCCGGAGGTGATAAAGACAAGGACTCCTGCAAAGGAGACTCGGGCGGGCCTCTGATGTACGAGAATGGAAGGATCTTCGAAGCCATCGGCGTGGTCAGCTTCGGCCCGAATCCATGTGGGAAAGCGGACATTCCGGGAGTGTACACCAAAGTAGTCGATTACAAAGATTGGATAATGAGTAATATTAAACCTTAGATCATTTAAAATAAGATGTTATTCAAATTGTTCTGAATCGTGTAGCGGCGCAAAATGAGAAGTAAGTTGCAGATTGTATATCGTTCCAATATTTTTAGACACCCTCTAAAAAACCATGTTTTCGAAGAATAAATTTTTGTTAAGACTTGCTTGTTGATCATTAATAAGTTCGCTCCATTTCCACCGCCGCTTGCGTTTTCTTCGTTTTTTAATTCTATAAATATAACGACGAATGTTATCGAAAATAACGCACGCAACAATGATAAAATTCAATATTATTAGTGCAAATATATGCAATGTTTCATAGTAAGTAACCTCTAATTTCCATTTGCAGAGGAGCGGTTCACTATCAGCTAGATTTCCTAATCTAAATGGCCAGTTAACCAAATTCAACTATTAAAATTTCAAGTGATTTTCCGAAATAATCACCATGATGTTGAGATCTCACATCTCATTTAAATCTGAATAGTTGTACTTACCTTTAGTTAAGTTAAGAGACGAGAGAGCGAGAGAAGAGAGAGTTAAACTTAAGTTAAGAGAGATTATTAAAATGTGTCCATTTTTACAATTCTTTCTTTTATTTCTACTATTACAATCACATTTGTATTTCCGAACGCGTAAAGAGGTTATATACAGATAAGTAATTTAAGATCTACTGCGGATTCACCTATGAGAACTGCTAGAATAAATAGTCGTTGTATCCACCACGCTGCCGGTGTACGATTCGAGGATAAGGAGTAGCCTATATGTTACACTAGCTGTGCCCCACGATGTTACCCGCGATTAAAAAGTATGTCCTTTTCCTCTATGTCTTTTTTACAAATGCACGGTTCCTGTTTGCTATCCCATGGGAACCGTGCATTTTCCGGGATAAAAATGTGCCTATGTAATTTTCTGACCCCTAAACTACCACTGCCTATGCAAAAAATCATGTCGATGGAAAACAATCTTCGGGAATTTATATCTGACAGTATATGTGAACACGCACAGCATATACACTGATAGTATTTTAATTTAACTTGGCACATAAGATGGCTTAAAAGCAATTAATGATAATCAGAATCAACTACCGGAACGTTCGTTCCACTACGAGAACCGGCAAAGATTTTAGTGGTAAATCTCTAAAAAAAATAGCCGGTATAAGAGTACGCGGTTATTATACCACGCCAGATATGCTACGCTAGATTTTCTCTTCTATCGATGGCCAAAGACTATGCGCATCTACCAGTGGTTTGGGTGACAGTGATTCGCTTTGATTGAGTGACATCTATACTTCTATACTAATACTATACTATGCTATATTAATATTATAAATGTTAAAGTTTAGATGGATGGAAGGATTTTTGTTACTCAATCACGCCAGAACGGTTGAACGGATCTGGATGAAATTTGGCACAGAGATAGATTATAGTCTGGAATAGCACATAGGCTACTTTTTTTACCGGTAAAATATATGGTTCTCGTGGGATAGATTTGTTTTAATTTTCATAGAGCAAATGATCGACATGATTTTTTGCATAGGTAGTGGTAGTTTAGGGGTCAGAAATGACATAGGGACATACTTTTGAATCGCGGGTAACACCGCGGGGCGCAGCTAGTCTTCTATATGATTAAAACCGCTGATTGGTCGAAGATACCGACGAGGCAGTCTTGGGCCAATCACGTGACCTCGCTGTCACGGCAAGTGATTACCTGCCGTAGCATATAATTATACCATGTAGGTATATACATTTCCATGCACGTCAACGCCATTTGAAGAGGCAACACTACAAGAAACTAATCCTCAATGAGCACTTTAGTCATTAGATTAGAACTCACTCAGAAACGATTGAGTGAGGGGTGCATGAATAATCCTATTTACAGAATGACATGAAAGATAGGCCTATGCTAAATATCTTTTTTTTTTTTTTTTATTACATTATAGGCAAGTATTTGATCTCGATCTCACCTGATGGTAAGTGACGATGAGATCTACGATGGAGCATACTTGCCTAGGTAGGAAGGCGGCAGTAGATCGAGACGCTACATTCACTAGGCACATGCAGCGCAACTGATCTGACCCGCCATCCATGAATGGCAACACCGAACATCACGCCGGAACACGGCTAGGCCGCTTGGCGACATGGCTTTGTTCAGTGGGTGGTGACTAGCCACGGCCGAAGCCTACCACCAGTAGAGTTGTCACCTGGTTGGCACCACCCAGGGTCACGTGTAGGGTATCTCGAGGGTACTTAATTCTCCTACGGACGAAGGTGACTCGACCCCACCCTTCTCCCTTGCGAACTGGTGGATGACGAGGTGCAGTTACCGAGACTAAAGTAGAAATAAGCAGGGCACTTGATGAGGCGACGACAAATGACCCAGGTCGGTAACCAAGTAGGGGTCTAGAAGGGGTTGTAAAAAGAGGCTGATTACCAGACAGATGGTCCGAAGATATCAGGAAGGTAGCCGGCGCGTGTTAGCGTGGCGTGGAAGAGGAGAGGCTATACCCAGTAGTGGATTGACTCAGGTAGGAAAGTAGAAGATGATAGATTTATAAATAAACTAGCTGCGCCCGGCGGTGTTACCCGCGATAAAAAGTATGAAAAATTAAAACATCTATCCCACGGGAACCATACATTTTACCGGGATAAAAAGTAGCCTATGTGTGATTCCAGACTATAATCTAACTCTGTGCCAAATTTCATCCAGATCCGTTCAGCCGTTCGGGCGTGAAAGAGGAACAAACATCCATCCATCCATCCATCCATCCATCCATCCATCCAAACTTTCACATTTATAATATTAGTATAGAGTATAGATAGTATAGATAAATATGGCTAAACGAACACACCAACTATACGATCCCACACTAAGCAACGCTTGTATTATGGGCACCGTGCAATGGTCTTGGGTAAGGATAATATATATAAATATTAAACATCCATGACTTGGGTACAAACATCCGCGCTCATCACTCAAAAGGTTGTCGAACCCGAGACCATCGATACAGAAAGCAGAGTCACTACCAGCTGCGCTAATCAGGCCGTCAAAAGATATATAACCTACAACATGATAGATTTGGAGAATGATTGCTTTGGTGTGATGCCTTTCGTTGGATACAATGACCCGGAGTATATGGCAAATGTAAAAACATTACTCAGGACATATAAAAAAGACTACACGTACTCGTATGACGTCGCGTACACGGATAATTCATAAATCATAATTTTATAATATTTCCAGCCCTTTTTTTAATGTCCCACTGTTAGGCACGAGTTAGGCACGGGCCTCCCCTCAATGCGAGGGGGATTAGGCCATAGTCCACCACGCTGGCCCAGTGCGGATTGGCGGACTTCACACATCTTTCGAGGGGTTCCCTCAGACATGCAGGTTTCCTCACGATGTTTTCCTTCACCGTTTAGCAAGTGATAATCATGGTTGAAAATGAGATTCGCACATGAAAAATCCCAGAGGTGCGAGCCGGGGTTTGAACCTGCAATCCTCGTTACCGAGGCAAGCGCTCTACCAACTTGGCCATCACTACTTCAATTCATAACTAATTAAAGTTTTAAATTTCGACAAAAACCTAAATAGGTATTAAATGAAGTCATTCGAGAACTTGAGATACTGGTTTGCAGAAACATGTTTCCAATATTTATTACGAATCTAACCTTTAACATCTACAATCATGTTTACTCATAATAAAGGTTTAACGGGGTCGTGCCAAAACTAACATTTTTGTTTTTTTTTGTACCTGCCCAACTTGCGTCTCACTGATTTCCAATTAAACTTGGCATATAATAATAATATAGCCTTCCAAAAGTCCTATCTCATGTCCATCCAAGACTCAATCCATAGTCTCAATTGTCTTTCCATATTCCTGCAATAGATCCTCCACCTGCTGTGGTCAATTCGCTGTTTATGCTATCATTTTCAGCAGTTGACCCTAGCAGGTGGCTAACATAACATTAACTTTCTCAAAAAGGGCGTCCACGAGTTGGACCTATGTCCCCGCGCAAGCCTTCCAAAAATCTGGCAATAGCCCGTCTGGTGAGACCAGACGAACACACCAACTATGCGGTCCCGCACTAAGCAATCGCTAGTATTATGGGTATCGTGCAATGGACTGAGGACTATCTCAATTTACTCGTATAATACTTATAATTTATAGATATTAAACATCCATGACTCGGGCACAAACAGTTATGCTCATCATACAAAGTTTGTCCCTGCCAAGATTCGAACCCAGGACTCTCGGCACAGAAAGCAATAATTTCCAACTGCGCCAATCAGGTCGTCACGTCACGTCATGCATGATCATGACTTATAATAAATATCTGGTCTGAATAAACTTTTTATCTCGGAAAAATAAAGTTTCCCACGGGATATCCAACTATCGAAATGTTAAAGAATTTCCGTTGTCTGTTTCCCAAGACCTACAATATTGCAGTCTAGAAAAGTGAACAGTAGGGTAAGTGCTTGTACACGTTGACTCGCGGGCGCGGTGGCGGGCGCGGTCACGAAATATCAAACATATGACGTGATTTCCAAGTGTTCACGTTCAAAACGCACGTGCGGTCTAAGTAGCGAGCTAACTAGCGACTGGCGCGTGCGGCGCGCTCGCGGCAATTTCAAACGCGTGAGACGTTTTTGTGTGTTCATGTCAAACTAGCGGCGGCGCGCGCGATTCACTCGCGACGTCAGGTAAGTTCAATCATTTTGAACTTGTCGCTAGAAACGATAGCACGTTTTCATCGTTTTCAACACGTCACACTCGCGCAAACGCCTGGCGGCCAATGTGAACACGACCTCGCAACATCTGCCGCGCCCGCGCGTTCCTATGTGAACAAGCACTATAGCAGGAACTCCTAAAGTAATCGTTACGTCTCCGAGAAAACAAGCCATCACTGTCATACTAATTTATACCATCTGTTGCGTGAGAAGGAAGGACGACGCTTACGTACCGAAAAGCTACGTAAAAAGGATTGTAGGCTAATGTAGGTACACGTATCTTTCGATCGTCGTCACTTACCATCAAGTGATAGTGAGGTCAAATACTAGCCTATGATGAATTTTAAAAAGCAAACTAATTGCGCTCGAGGTTAAGTTCAAAGAACTAAAAAAGCTTAGATATACATCCATCAAAATTCCACCGAACCGCTTCGTCGCTTCTGATGTTGTACATATGAAAGCACAACTCCTTTAAAGTAAGTGCCTAGCTCATCACAGCCAACGGTAAACCATTTAAAAAACCCAGCAATTCGGAATATACGTAAGATTATTGAAAGATGATATCAGGATGGGATTTTTGTTTATTACATTTCTATTTTAATACCCTATATGGGCTCGAGGTTTGTTTATAATAACATGAACAGGATTGGTCATTTAAGATTGCCGTGTATTGGTCCCAGCGCTCACAGTTCGACCGAGCACTGGCCGAAGTGGACGCGTGATACGTGTACGACAATCTTAGTGATTAAGTGTAATGATGTGATATTGTTTTTAATAAAAAAAAAATGCATTCTTTAATTTTTGCATCAGTTGTATTCGCGACTTATTTGTGCTATGCTAGCGGCCGTAAGTATTTATTGTTCTACTAATAGTTTGAATAGCAGTGATAGCCAAGTTAAGGTAACGAGGATTGCAGGTTGAAACCCCGGCTCCCACCTCTGGGATTTAATTTCATGTGCGGATCTCACTATCAACCACGATTATCACTTGCTAAACGGCGAAGGAAAAACATCGTGAGGAAACCTGCATGCCTGAGAGAACCCCTCGAAAGATGTGTGAAGTCCGCCAACCCGCACTAGGCCAGCGTGGTGGACTATGGCCTAATCCCCCTCGCATTGAGGGGAGGCCCGTGCCCAGCAGTGGGAAATTAAAGAGGGCTGGAATTATTATAATAGTCTGAACAACTTTTGATGCTATTGGAAACATTATTTTGCACAATGTCAAGTAATTAATATCAATAACACATTCAACAAATACACATTATAAATAAAATAATGGATGTGACATGATGATATGAAAATGGCGTGTCCTTTCTCTACATCGAAATCACATTATTCCATACGTTTAATGGAAATAATGTCAATGTCAACGGAATGAGAGCATACTTGCTGTGTCAATTTTAATGTTTTCACCAGTGTAGAGCGCTTGGTATGTTTATTAAACGCAAAGTCGTTTCCGCAAATAACCTGTGACAGTCAGGTGGACCAGATTGGAGACCATACCTACGGGCGAGTGATCTTATCCTTATTTTCCTTAATTAACGAGCCGTATCATCAAATCATCCAACCAATTCATATAAGGAAAACACATATCATTTGACATAAAAACTTAGCTTTATGTTTATGCATTTTTAGGATATTTAGTGTGCGCGTTAGGTACTTTACCCTTTTGATCATATTTCTACCTGATTGCATTAAAAATAATATTAACATTGCGTCCGAATAAAATAAGTATAGGTACAATGTTTGGCTTACAATTATTTCGATGCATCGCCTTCAAAAATTCAAAGATTGGGTCATAATAATAAATTAGTATACTTATTGCATATTCTTGAAGTAGAAATTAGATTAGTAGAAGTAAAAATTTTTACTGGTGGTAGGCTTCGGCCGTGGTTAGTCACCACCCACTGAACAAAGCCATGTCGCCAAGCGGCCTAGCCGTGTTCCGGCATGATGTTCGGTGTTGCCATTCATGGATGGCGGGTCAGATCAGTTGCGCTGCATGTGCCCAGTGAATGTAGCGTCTCGATCTACTGCCGCCTTCCTACCTGTTCACACTCACACAATATGTCAATTCGAGAGTGAACAGGTACCTTCTAGGCAAGTATGCTCCATCGTAGATATCATCGTCACTTCGAGATCAAATACTTGCCTATAATGTAATAACAAAATAAATTAAAAATAAATGTCTCGTATTTATGTTATTCTCTGGCTAGATCTTTTTCAGGAAGGTACATCTACAGATCTACAGCTACACTTAACACTATTAACTAATCTATCTATACATATAAATAAAATTGGAGTGTCTGTTTGTAATATTAAAATAACCGCTTTTTACTAAGTGCATTTGGATGTATACACGTTACCTATACCGAAACACACATAACATAACATAGGCTACTTTTATTTTAGAAAAAAAAATTGGATCTCTCGAAAAAAAATTAAAACCAATGTTGCAGCGCTATGCCTGATTAAAGTTTGATAGCAACAATCTGCAATGCGTCCCGCGGGATCAGAACGCGAGCAGGCTGTTGCCAACGGCTGAGTCTTTGTTAAATACCACGCGGACGAAGTCGCGGGCAACAGCTAGTATATATATATAAAACAAAGTCGTGTAAGTTATACCGTAACTGACAAGCTGCGCCCCGCGGTGTCACCCGCGATTAAAAAGTATGTCCTTTCCCTCTATGTCCTATGTCATTTTCTGACCCCTAAACTACCACTACTCTATGAAAAGGTAAAACAAATTTATCCCGCGCGAACCATAAATTTTACCGGCATACAATGTAGCCTATGTGCTATTCCTCACTATAATCTATCTCTGTGCCAAATTTCATCGAAATCCGTTCATCCGTTCTGGCGTGATTGAGTAACAAACATCCATCCATCCAAACTTTCACATTTATAATATTAATTATTAATAATAATAATAATTAATAGTGGAATTATATTATTTTTATATACTTATTTACAGAAACGTGTACAACTCCGAATAGAGTGGCCGGTACATGCAAGGGTGTGTACGAATGCCCCCCTCTGGCTGCCATAGTGAACAGCAATAACATAAGTCCAGCAGATGTGGAATTTCTGAAGAATTCGCAATGCGGGTTCCGTGGGACCACCCCGACTGTAAGTTCAACAAAGTAGAGTCGACCGACAAAGTGCATCACCAACTTGAGATCAAATATCATTACCTAATGGGGAAAGAGCCACCACTGACCCTCGGCTTGTCAACTTTTTCGATTATAAACCAAACAAGTTTGATCGATAATGAAAGAAGCCAGCAACACCGAACTGCTCTAAGATGTTAATCGAGAAACCATCTATCACGAGTGACGGGACCTCAAATAAGATGGAATTCTCCGCGACACTAAGCGTATCTAAAAAAGTATTCGACACGTGTTTCGCCTCTAAACGAGGCATCCTCAGGACTGCTGGGCTACGAATGAGCCTCAATCAATATATATCAAATGTCATTGGCACATCATAGGATCGAGAGGCCTATTTCGTTTTGCTGTGCTGCTTCTTGTGTGATCAATGTGACAACGAGGTGACAATGTACCTTACATTGTCACCTCGTAACAAAATATGTGTAAAATATTTTAAGCGACGCATCAGTAAGTGGATCCCGCTGACTGAAGCATAAAATAATTGTGTAAATTATATTAAATTTGTTTTTAAAAAGGCGCTCCAGTAGCTTTTGGCCGTGCGCTCGGTACGGGGTGTAATTTTTTAAACGTCAAAAATTTGATTTATTGGGGTTGTTATTTTTATAACCTACCGTCGGCCTTGTTAAAATATTTAACACTATTGTTGTTACACCTTATCGCAGTGATAATTCAAATTGTTTTACAAATTTTCCCCCTCCATAGTGGTGGGTGGGTTTGTTGGGTGCTTTTTGATAGACACTAATTTAATTTAATTTCATCTTTAATCTTCTATTCTTAACCAGCTTAATATGTCCCGACGAACTTGGTACCGGCTCAGAATCAAATTTATGACAAAATTAATGTAGCTTTGTAGTGATTTTTTCCATGTTTTGATAGTTATTCTGCTTTTCGGGGCGGGAGACATTAAACAATCCCACCTGTTCTTTCGTTATACATATTGTACCCAACACGACTTCGTTTTAGTATATATAGATATAGATGACAAAAAAATATGTTAAGATAATGTCACACGGCACGCATCTTCACTAGATGTGTGTAAAAGAGAGACAAACAAAGTATTTATCAAACAAGTTTGCCATAAGGAAAACGTTGTTAGTACTTATAAAGGCAAACTAATGGCAGCTATGGTCGCAAACCATACACAGATGGGTGATAAATATTAACAATTCCAAATATTTAAATAGCTATTATGGTCGATCATTATTATGTATTCAATGGATGCACATTATCAAGAACTAAATTGATTTTTAACGACAAATAAGATATGCAAAAGATAACCTGGAATAGGTTATCTTGTTGTTGAATTTTAAACTAAATCGCATTTATCACCAAGACTCCAGCAGTACTATAATCAATCTTGTATCTTGCATCTTCATCCATTTCCAACTTCACATTTAACACGTAAAGGACATTATGTGACTTGGCTGTTTTACACACAACTCCATGATAGTACTACTCTTTTTTTACAGCGTGATACCAAAAGGGTATACTAGTAACCCTTAGGTCGCGTTCCGATCCGGTTTTAGAGTTAAGGAAAAAATGTAATGGCAATTTGTAAGTGCCGCCGTAGGTCTATACGAAATAAATGATTTGACTTTGACTTATATCTGCAACAGAATGACAATTATAAAACTGGGAGCAAATTTAAAAAATAAAATACATGTCGAAATTCTGACTTCACATAATGATTACGAGTGCGCTAAAGAAGCATCGATGTAAGGGTTAGTATACCCTTTTAGTATCACGCTGTAAAGAAGGGGTGGTACCAACACGCTGTGAGCATTTGTGCTGAAGCAGCAGAGCAAAGTCAATGATTGCGCAGGCGGAGCCTCGGGCAAAAGCATTTACGTGCCAAGTCTGATGAGCGTGAAGCGAGAAAAAGTTTTAACGTCAAAAAAGCCAAGTCCAACTTAACAGTTTATGCAAATTTCTCAGGTATGCTGTCCAGTAGACAATAATGGTGCATCACAGAACAACTGCTTCACTCCCGACGGTGCCTCGGGCAAGTGCATCGATATTTATCAATGCAAGCATATCGCTGACCTGCTGAACCCACCTGTGTCACAGCAGAACATCCAGATAATTCAAAATTCACAGTAAGTTTGCAAAGCCGGCCTTTTAAGTATATTTATTCTAATCTTAGGTATATATTCCACTGAGTCGTACAGCAATTCCAGATTAAAATGTCATTAAATGCTGTAGAATTGCTGCGAGTCGACTAGCAATGTTAGACTAAAATGTCATGAAATGATACATAATTACTACGATTCGACTAGCAATGTTAGACCAAAATGTCATGAAATGATACATAATTACTACGATTCGACTAGCAATGTTAGACCAAAATGTCATGAAATGATACATAATTACTCCGAGTCGACTAGCAATGTTAGACCAAAATGTCATGAAATGATACATAATTCCTCCAAGTCGGTAAGTAACGCTAGACTAAAATGCCTTTAAATGATATAGAACTCCTCCGAGTCAGCCAGCAGTACGAGACTATATATGTCTTAGAGCCCAAATGCAGAGTAGGATCAATGGTTGCAAGGGCGGCTGCTTGGCACAACTACGTGTCTAGGACTCTCATAGCGCGTTTCAGGATTGTATGTAGAATCGTCAGCGCCATCTGTGTATCGTTGCGTTGTGATTCAAGTTACTTGTAGCGAGGTTGAGGAGGTCGCTACACTCAACTTACCCCCAAATTTATAAACGTTTTATAACTTTATCAAACGGCTATAAATTTAGGGGTTTCAATACATAAACTATTACAAATCGTTTAGTTACATACAATGGGGATAATTCTTTGTCTAGTAATTACGTAGCTTCTAATACATCTAAGTGTATCAAGTTATACAAGCGTTTATTATGAGGAAATCTTTATGCACAAGCATCAATGCAGGAAACATTATTATGTAACCTGTTTGGAATGCCAAGGACTAATGGAGATGATACTCTAAGGGGCTATTTAAATAGTTAGGTATTATTTTTCTCACATGATTAATTGCAGTGGTTAAAAAAGCTTCATTTAATGGTCGCAGTGGGTGGGTGGTCTAAGGCCCAGCTTCTACCAAAGCGGAGAGAAATGGACCAATCAGATTGTTTAAAATCTTTCGCTCGTTACTGAGCGGTGTTTTTTATATATTGTGATTGGAATATTTTGCGTTTAAGATATTTTTTTATATTTGTTAAATGAAATCATAAGAACTTAATTCCTTTATGACATATTGGTGATAAAAATAATTATGATCAGTATATAAATATTGGCTAGTTTAGCAAAATCAATTTGTGTGTGAGAGAGTGGCCCGTGCTGTTTCTCTGTCGCAACAATACTTAATAATGGCGATGACGTCACTTGACACGCCAATGTATGCCTTTCCTTTTTTTTTATCAAATCGGCTGTATATATGTATTTTTTTTAGATTTACTACAAACATTGTTTCACTTTAAATACTCATAACAAATGGTCTAAGCGCTTTGGATTGACCATAAACTAAGGCAGAGAGCTTTATAAAACTCTCTGCCTTAAAAAATATTCTTTATAGTAGCTATATAACTAACTATATCGTCACAATATATATATTCTAGGTTTTCCTCTTAAGTTTACGTTTATAACGTTTAAATTATTGCAAAAAAACATACAGTCGGATCGTTTAGCCAATTAAAAACCGGGTCTCTAATGAGGTTTTTTTTTAACTTAGACACTGGATGTTGGCTTCCTCCAATAGGCGAGAAGAAGCCACTTAATTATTCCTAAAATTAAAAATTTCTGTAGCTAATTATCTTGAAGTCACCAATGTTATTTTATAAATATAATTTTCTTTTAAAAATAATTTATGACATTCTGATTTAATATGACGAAATTTTTACAAGTATCTGTATTCTAAGGCTGTGTCCCCAGTCGGCAAACTGTCAGCGCCGACTGAGTGAGCCACAAATTTGTGGTGAACTGAAATTCGAGTTAACTGCAAACTCAGATCAATTTCGTGCGATTGTCGCAAGAAAACTGTTATTGTTAGCCGCTTATTTAGGTCGACCGACCGACCGAATTTTCACTGTCAAGTGTCCACATGACAGTTTGCGGCTCACGGACTCACTACGCCCGGCGAACAAGCATATCGCTGCCCCGCCGACTGGTACCGGTTTTGCTGTGAGTCGGCCGCTCACTGAATGAATCGGCGATCGCAACACAGCAAACTGCGTAGAGTGAGCGCAAACTAGCAAACTGTGAACACTACATTTCAAATATATGTAAGGGCGTACTAAACCGATACGCCGCTAACTCAGTCGGCCACTAACAGTTTGCCGACTGGGGACACAGCCTTAAGTGTGCAGAACTGCTCCATTGGCCTACATACATAAATGAGTGTATCTAAGCCAAAATTTACTAAATATTGACTTGAATGTTCATTGTTATTACTTTTTTTTCAGATGCCCGGGACCATCACAATACAGCGTATGCTGCGGACCAGCGCCAACCAGCCAAGTAATAAAACGAATTTAGACAAAATTAATTTAATACAATGAATCGCGATCGTGGTAAAACGATTTGAATCGCAACATTCTAACAATGCGCGATTCACACGAAGGCAGTCTGCAAGTAGCACATAGACAACTTAGAAATGAATTGGAATCTATTCCGGACGAATATAAACTAGGTAGTTGCCGAGTTGCATGCGTTGCACACTTGGTTCTTGCTTGCCGTCCTCGTGTAAAACCGTACTAAGTATATTCTTCAATTTAGATTTTACAACTGTCCAGTACCTCAAGCACATTCCCTTGTACCCACCGTCTCGGTAACGTAACGTCTTCCATCGCTCTCATACCACAGAATTCATAAATAAGTACGACAGTGACGGGATGTTTTCTCGATAACGTTACGAGTACGATTACATTAGAAGTTCCTGCTTAACCTACTGTACTTACAATTCATGGATGGCGGGTCAGATCAGTTGCGCTGCATGTGCCTAGTGAATGTAGCGTCTCTATCTACTGCCGCCTTCCTACCTAGGCAAGTATGCTCCATCGTAGATCTCATCGTCACTTACCATCAGGTGAGATCGAGATCAAATACTTGCCTATAATGTAATTAAAACAAAAAAAAACAAGTCAATGGATTTTACAAAATAATCCCAAACAATTCCCTCAACAGAATCCGGTCACAGCTGCACAAAACAGTTGCTACACACCCGAAGGTAGTTTAGGCAAATGCGTCGACATCTACCAGTGCAATCACATTGCTGCATTGCTGAACCCACCCGTTTCACAGCAGAGCATTAATACTATTCAAAATTCACAGTAAGTTCGCATAACTCAGCATATTTGATGTAACTACACTACCCAAATATACCCATAGTATATTTGGGACTTGGCCGTGCACTTCCAGTAGTGTTATTCCTGTTCAGAAAAACAGTTGGCTAACGATGTTACCGAGCCTCAACCTTCGTGGACAAGGAATCGGATTACCTATAATCTCCTATAGAATCCTCAACTCAATACCCTTTTGTTTATCCTCAGGTGTCCAGGCCCAACACAATACAGTGTGTGCTGTGGACCACCACCGGTCACCAAGTTGACTGCCCCGGGCCCTCAAAGATGTCAGGACACTGTTTCGGCCTACCCGCCAGATCCATCCACTGAATGTTGTGGCATAGATAGCGTGGCTGGCAATAAAATCGTAGGTAAGGAAGAAGGAATTACACTAACTCTGTAATGTATATTTAGATCTATTAAGCCAGTTTTACGTGACGCAGTTATTACGCGCCTCGACAGATGGCGCTCAATCAATTTCTAAAATCCCTCTAATATTATAAATGTGAATGGATGGATGTATGTTTGTTACTCAATCACGCCAGAACGGCTGAAGGGATCTGGATGAAATTTGGCACTGAGGTAGATTATAGGCTGGAATAGCACATAGGCTACTTTTTATCCCGGTAAAATGTATGGTTCCCATGGGATAGATTTGTTTTAATATTTCATAGAGCAAAAGATTGACATGATTTTTTGCATAGGTAATGGTAGGTAGAGTAGGGGTCAGAAAATGACATAGGCTAAATAATTTTAATCGCGGGTAACACCGCGGGGCGCAGCTAATTACTTCTATAAAAATGTTAATTTTCCACATAAATATCTAAATCACACTAGAGAAGCTTACACCAAGCGTTGAGATATTATAATAGGTTTTAACACATTTGTAAAATTAAGCACATTTAATGGAACTATTCCAGGCGGCACGGAGACCAGAATAGACCAGTACCCATGGCTGGCTCTTATTAACTACTACAGGAATGGCGCGGAGGTGCCTAAACTTTTGTGTGGCGGAGCCCTCATAAGTGGTAGATACGTACTCACTGCCGCTCATTGCCTTATTGGAAACTTTCTCAAACTTGGTACACCGTGAGTTCCCACAAACTATCTAACATCTTAAACGGTCTCAATGTTTGCCTGGTAGAGATCAATATTAGTGTTAAGTCGGCCCAGTGTTTCTTGTTCTTCGTCGTAAAATATCCGTCGCCCATCCTTAAGAACTTTTGCCATTCTGTAACACTCAAACGGCCATTAGGGCAGAAAGGTACAAGTAATTTAGGACAGTGTGGGCCGGATTCCCTATAAAAATCGAATCTCCTCATTTGCGTAGCAGGATACGAAGCCAAAGGCCTATGAGGTGTGAGAGTCGTTACGGGAGGTATATGTCCAACAGTGAGCCTTCCGGCTGATAGATGAATGACCCGACGATGATGAATCAAGTCTCAATAATATACATAACAATGTAGCTTGCTTGTTTAGCAACGAAAATGATATATTAAGTTGGAAGCGCAAGGTCAGGGCACGAAATTCAAAATCTTAAAGATGTCCAAATTTTTCGTAAAAAAAATAAAAACCATTGACATTTTGAATTTCGCGCCCTGACCTTGCGCTTCCCCTTTAATCTCAGATAGTAATTAGTCCTTTGGTGTCCCACTGCCATTCACGTCAATGTGATGTGTGACGTCACCTAATCATTTTGAGTTTTCAAATATAATTTCCAGTCGTATGGTTCGTCTGGGTGAATACGACACATCGAACGAGGGGCCGGACTGCGCTCAGGTCGAGGCCGGGGGCATGGACTGCACGGAAGGCGTAATGAGGATCCCGATAGAAAGCACCGTACTCCACGAGGATTACCGCTCTAATTCTGATAATAAGAATGACATTGCCTTGATTCGGCTTAGAAACACGGCACCATACACTGGTATGCTCCATGATAATTATAAATGAGTTTCTTGTTAACAGATGGTTATATACCTTTAAACGAAAACGCGACCAGACTATAAAGTATACGGTTAGCTTACGAATAATCTCGTACTTGACGTACTGGTTTTTATCCACATTTCGAAATGTGATAAGTTAATTGGATGACTAAATAACTGCGGCTCAGTCATGATCTGTTTACGTAATGTTCTGGTTCACTTAAGTTACTTCCGTCCCGCTCTCACCACTAACTATATAAAAACATATGATAGAGACAGCATGCTTTCTCGATAACGTTTGGATTACTTTAGAAGTATCTGTTAGGATACGAAACTGAATCAGCTTTGACGAATCTTCTATAATTTCATTACAGATTTCATTCGTCCCATTTGCCTGCCGCAAATCGATCTGACGTTGAACCCTCCGGCCAACTTCTCCTTGTACGCTGCGGGATGGGGGGCGGTCAACCCGAGACAGCCCACCAGCGCTGTGAAGCTGCATGTAGAGTTACCCTTTGTAGGTCTGGAGGTAATAATAGTTTTGCTATATTTTTAAATTTTACTAGAAGTAAGCATTACCAAAAAAGTTCAGAGTGTAATTGGATAGATATAGAACGCCAGAAGGTCCTAGAAAATATGGGGAGATTTAAATTAAGAGTAAGAAACTTGATGATCGAAATGTAAAAAACATAAGTACTGCGCTGACTTCCCACATAATGAGGGGGGAAAACTCTCAATATTCTCAATTTACAGCAATGCCAAGTGAAATACACTCAGCCCGGACGAGCACCATTATTATGGGACAAGCAGTTATGCGCTGGAGGTGAAAAAGACAAGGACACCTGCAAAGGAGACTCGGGCGGGCCTCTCATGTACGAGAATGGAAAGTACTTCGAAGCCATCGGCGTGGTCAGCTTCGGCCTGAAAGTATGTGGAACGGAGAATACCCCGGCAGTTTACACCAAAGTAATACAATACAAAGACTGGATAATGAGCAATATTAAACCATGATATGTTTAGAATAAGATATCACTTGATGTGACTGAGTAAATGTTGTTGAAGTATCAATTTGTTTTTATAAAGACCATGGATGATGATTTCATTTTTAACCAACAAAAGATAATTAAACGCCTAGCCGAACAAACGTTTTTATAGATCGATGGGTGTCATACATTATATTATAAGTAGATTGAGTGAATATTCAGAAGTGTGAGAAGATGGCCAAATCCGAAACTATAGACTTTCGAAAAATGCTTAACAAGGACTCTCGAGACCGATATTGATGAAAACTAAAACAGCATCATTTGATTTTTGAAAAAACAATTTCCCTAGCTAAGGGTGTACCCGTTTCGAGATTCCATTAAGCATTTTTCGGTATTACCTATAGTTTCGGATTTTGAAAAATTCCATGGTCAAATTCAAAGTCCAATTCCAAAACCATGCCATAAGCGCACATCGAGCCTAACGTATGATTTGTACTCCCCTTTACCCCAATACTCTTATTAACTTTTATCGTGCGAACTGCCAAGGAATGGAACACGCTACCGGCGTCTTTGTTCCCCGTTGACTTTAATCTGGGTGTTTTCAAGTCGAGAGTGAACACCTTCTAGGCAAGTATGCTCCATCGTAGATCTCATCGTCACTTACCATCAGGTGAGATCGAGATCAAAATCATTCAAGATCAAAATACTTGCCTATAATGTAAAAAAAAAATGCTCATTGAGTTCTCCAAATGCTCCTTTTACCAGTTAGCAGATCTAAATCCTATACACCATACCGTATCGATTTGTGCCAACTCTTTTATCCGACAACTTTCATTTTTTTGTGCAAATTTTAATATATTACTAAATATAGGTCGCTCAATAATTATGCACATGAGAAAAACGCATGGAACATATAAGTACGCTGCTTTGTCTTCTAACCCTCTCCATATATATTTGAGGTGGGCTCCCCTAATCGTCCATCACCAGAGATCTTTCTTCTGGCCCGTCATCGGGTCTTGGCTGCAATTTTTTATAGTTCTTAAGGTAAGTAGACCTATATAGCCGTTCCTAAAAAAACAAAAGCAACATTCTGTGAGCCCGAGTCCCATTTGACCGGTTTTTCATGTTAATTTTTTTTAGGTTGGCAATCGGCAACAAAATAGTGTCATTTTTGCCAGTGTATTTGAGTATTACTTACAAAATTCTAAATAATCATAATTACAATGGCGATGATGATGATGAAATGAATCATCTACCCCTATCAGTATAGGTGTGAATACTTATCAAAAAATACCGGACAACTTGCGAGACCTTGGTAGGTTATACTATTTATTTTCAATTTCACAATTCACACAATTCACAATTTCACGTCAATGAACACGCAATGGTTAATATCCAACGATTATTACTTACACACAATTTATCAAAACAACACATTTTTTGGAAAGGAAAACAAAATTGACAACTTCACGATTCAACCTTCCCGTTTAATCGTAACCCTTAAAAATTAAACGAAATAAAAAATATTGCAATGGGCTATTTACCATTAACAAAATCATCAACATAAATAATACAGTAGGTAATCCCGTAGGTCCCTATTCTTTTAATGCACTAGCAAAAGGCTCCTATCAATATTGGTAGGTAGGTGGTATTTGGACTCACAAATGTGTGTATACGCTTGACCTTAAGTTTTTGACGATCCTGTATATAGTATAAATGGATTATCAGCTACCACCATGACTAAGTTATATCGAAATCCGTCCAGTAGTTCTTCTGTAATGCGCATTCAGACAGAGCAAAATTTTAATGGCCGTTTCGAATTTTTGTATCGAAAATTGTGTGGCCTACAATATTTTTCCCTAAAGAAACAGTCTTACTTGGAACAGTAGCGAAATAAAAAGGTTCGTCAGTTTTCAAATCAATTCAATTAATATTCGCGAGCACACATGTTACCTTTTTAACCTGTGCCACAGAAAAAACTGTTCAACAACAAAGTTCAAATTTGATCAAACTTGTTTATTTTTTCTGGTCTAATGGTTTGACCTGCCATTTATATTTAAATATAAACTTAATGTTTATATCTTCTTTGTTTCTGATGATTAAGTAAAACTTATGGTCCCAGTGTCTGTTGATGACATCATGGCATTCTTCTTTTCTTTTCTTTTTTTAGGCTGGCAATCTGCTAAAATTAGAGCCACTTCTGCCAGTGTCGATATTATTCAATATTTTACAATTGACAGAATGGAGTAAGCAAAATCATTCTTCCCTAGATTTTAAAGTCAACGCGTCAAAACGCTAGCATAGTTGACAGTCTTAGCAGTACTGTTTCTTGCACTGGAACGTTGGCACTACGGTTCTTGGACTCTTGCAAGCAAAAGTCGACTTTAAGGTGAGTAGCCTTTTCATTTCGCGACTGTACATGTATAGTTTGGTTCCGCGCCCGCGCCGGTCATTTACCATAGTTCCACCTAACTCTGATCGCAACGGACGCGACCAAACGTAGCTATTGGGAAATTATAAAAAAATTGTGGTGATGTGTATACATTCTTAATATTCTGTGATATATTTATAAAAAAAATGCGTCATTTCATTTTAAAGTTGGCTGTGATTGGGATCTACGTGTGCTTTGTTGAAGGGGGCAAGTAATTTTTTATATAACAACGAAAAAGGATGGCAATAATGGCTGTATACATTTATTCTGATGTATTAAACAAGTTCAGTCGCCGTAAATAACCCAGCCTCTTTCCATGCATGTCGTAAAAGGCAAATGGTAACAAATCTAAAATCTAAAAAAACTATTTTTTTACGCGAATTGATGATTGAGCTTTATTTTATTTCTAACTAGCTGTTGCCCGCGACTTCGTCCGCGTGGTATTTAACAAAGACAACCGTTGACAACAGCCTGCTCGCCCATTCTGAGCCCGCGGGACGCATTGCAGGATGTTGCTATCAAACTTAATCAGGCGCTGCGCTGCAACATTGGTTTTAATTTTTTTTCGAGAGATCCTATTTTTTTTCTAAAATAAAATTAGCCTAAGTTACTCCTTGTTACATCAGCTATCTGCCAGTGAAAGTCCCGTCAAAATCGGTCCAGCCATTTCAGAGATTAGCCGGAACAAACAGACAGACAGACAGACAGACAGACAGACAGACAGACAGACGGACAGACAGACAGACAGACAGACAAAAATTGTGAAAAAAATTGTTTCGGTATAGGTAACGTGTATACATCCAAATGCACTTAGTAAAAAGCGGGTATTTTAATATTACAAACAGACACTCCAATTTTATTTATATGTATAGATTTAGGTGTTGACTCGAATCGTGAGGGACCGTGAATCGAACAGGTTTAACCACATATTAATAGCAAAACTACGATTGTTTGAAGGCAAGGTTGTGCGTCTGCTAAGTTGAACTTGAGGAGCTCCTCTTCATTTCTCAAAACTATTCGGCGTTATTTATAATGGATGTGTCGATACGGCTTCCAATGTATTTATCAATATAAAGTCGCATAGCTAACTGTAATACTATCATACCGGCATATTGCTAGACCAGTTTTATGATCCGATAAATACACCCGGACTATACTTAAGTAATTAAGGTTGCATTGACTTGTGTGTCTCATGGATGCTCCATTCACCACGTAATATTTTGTAAATGATTTTAAACAATAGATTCGGCTGGGTACATAGTAAGCACCTAAATACAGAAAAAAAATGTAAACTTTAACTTTACTTTTACTTTACAGAATCATCGTGTGTAGCTCCAAATGGGATTCCCGGAACATGCAAACCTCTTCATCAGTGCAAGTCCCTGTTGAATTTGGTCCACAAGAATTTCATCACTGATTCAGAAATGGAATTCCTGAACACAACTCAGTGCTTATCGCAGCATACCACACCGACAGTAAGTTGTTAAGAAAATAATAATAATGCTAGCCTGTTTTACCGTCCCACAGTTGAGCACGGGTCTCCCCTCAATGTTAGGGGGATTAACCCAAGGTCCACCACGCTGGTTGGAGGATGACTTTCGAGGGGTTCTTTTAAACATGCAGATTTCGTCACGATGTTTCCCTACACCGTATAGCAAGTGATATCATCGTTAAAAAAAGATTCGGACATCAAATCCGGAAATCCCCGAGGTACGACTTAGGGTTTGAACCGGCGATACTTGTTTCCGAGCAAGCGTAGCGCTAGTTAGCAGTGACAGCCAAGTTGGTTATCACTTACTAGCGCTACTCAAGTTGCAAAGAATAAGCATTCGTGAAGAACTGGCATTTAGTCTGCGGGTCAAGACATAAAACGGTCGCCAAAGGAATTTGATGAGAAAGAAAAAGTAAAAAGGTCGTCAAATGTCTGAGATGATACCAAAAATTCAGGTGAAAATTGTTAAAGCCAACAACAAAACACCTTGAAGCTTTTCCAATAATTTGAAATCGGTGCCAATCTAAGTCCAAACAAAATGTCATGTGAGTACTTCTAAATTACTGAATATGACTGGTGATTTAGACCGACTACATATGATAGAAAATTATTTCTAGCTCCTAAGCGCCATCAAGCGGCGACTAAACCACATTTCCGCTGTTCTCCGCCCCTCTCCACTTAGGTGAATTATAGGCCTAAAGCAGACGACATGATCTGTTGTATGCATGCCTTAATAAGTTTTGCAGAATGGAGCCATGTTAAATACATGTTTTTTAGCTGCTAGCAAACTTGTTTTCACAAGTTTGCTGCAAAGTTAAAAGTAATATGAGGAAAATGTTGTTAGGCATTATTATGTTCATCGCATCAAACACTTGTGAATAGGAACTAAATCTCGTGATTCTCATATTCAACGTTCTTATATTCGTAATAAATCTAGCAAGCTAATTATAACACCGAAATATGTTTACGGGTTAGGCATTTAAGAAGAATAAAGTCTTTATGACGATGATGATGTATTATCCAACGCGCATAACTATGCGTATTTTAACTAGTTAATGTCTCGGCTTGTTTTTTAATGGTTTCAAGCCGAAAGATGTCCACTGTTTGCTGGAGATAGACCTGCCTCAAAGACTTTCAGATATCACGGTCCTTCGCGACTTGGATTCACTGACTTCCTGACACGCGTGTGAGGTCACCACTCAGCCTTGTTTGTTCCACTTCCACTGGTTACCATTCTAAAGCATTTCTGCCTTATCGACTGTCAGTTCTGTAAGCTGTATGACTCGCCCTCGGTCATAATAACTTGGCGATTCTTCGAGTTATGTTTGCAACATTAGCTCCTCTATAATTGTTGCTCAATCTGAGACCGGAAGCCAACGTCTTCGTATTATTATTTGAATTGACGATACTAACGGCAATTTTATTACCTCAGGTGTGCTGTCCGCCGTACTTGGGGACCTCGTCCAACACTGACCGAGGCGTATGCACGACTCCAGACGGCAACATGGGCAAATGCGTGGATATCTATAAATGTAGACACATCTCCCAGTTGCTCATCCCACCCATCTCCCTAGACAGACTGACGTTCATAAAAAACTCAAAGTAAGTGTACAAGCAGATGATATGGACGCTTATACAGACACACCGGTGGCAAGTAATGACGCATTATTTGATCCGGTTTTCAAAAACTGTGTCTACTTAGATATTCTAAATACAACACCCAAAACGTTCAGACTACGGACGGAATAAAGTTTATTGCATACTTGTAAGGATAAGGGTACTTGTAGAATGACGAACGTGTTGCCGGCAATGTCGGCATAAAAAATGCGGTTAATACAAAAAAAGCATTACAAGTATGTCTTAAGTGTAGTTTGCAAGTAGATCTGTCTTAAGACTAGTCACCAGACAAACACATCCAAGCATTCCTCCGCACTCGTGTAGAGATTTACATAACATTACAATCATCGTTTCCATCGAAAATAAATGTATATGTGTTTTAGCAGGAGACGCGGCTAGACAACTTGTGTATAAACTATATCTGTCACTTACGTTGATGCTGTAATAATAAGTTTATAGTACTATTTCCATATAATATAGGTATTTTATTTAAACATGGATTGCACAACTGCTTCTATATAGATGATTCCATTATTTTCAGATGCAACGGCAAGGCTCAATACAGCGTCTGCTGTGGTTCATACAATGATAACATCTGCAAAATGACAGTTTCGGCTTATCCGCCAGATCCTTCGACCGAATGCTGCGGTGTAGTCAGCACGGATGACAACATAGGTAAATGATGAAATATTTACTTTTGCAAGTCTTTTGAACAATCTTAAGGAGATATATTTATATTAAAGCCTCAACAAACAGAACAGTCTGACTTGGAAGTCAAATTGGATCCAAACGAATTGGCATTTCAATAGGTAAGTTGGTTAGTAATTGACATGCCAATTGGTCGGGTCCGACTGATCGGCCCCTAAGCTCCGGAGGAGGCAAGCGGGTTATGTCAGACTCTTAACGACTCAAACCCTACGAGATGGTCCTACTTCCATGTCCTTTTTTTAAAAAAATGGCGACACGTAGATCAATTGTAAAATGAATATTGAATATTTGAAGTATCCCGTGACCAGTGTATGAGGTTTTACGTTAATCTGTGATTTTTTTTATAGACTGACAGATTTAAAGAGGTTTAGAAACCAGAATCTCCACCCATACTGACGTTATATGAGTTTAATGAAACTCGATATTGCTTAGAGTAAAAGAGCTCACCGCTTTTAGGCTGACCTTGGCGGAGGCACAGCCGTGCAACCAGACTGCGAAAGTCACTACGTTGTGATGCTTATATATTAATGGTGTCCATGAGGATGAAACAGACAGGAGTAGAGAAAGGCCGTGCTATGTGTGTAGTTTCCTGAGAGGGACCTATATCTAGCAGTGGACGTGAAAACATCCATCCATCAGAGTGAAGATCCGGATGAACGGATCCCAGTTCAGGTACCCATATGATAGGACTTCCTAAACGATTGCATAATTATTCCAGGTGGTACCGCGACGAGAGCCAACCAGTATCCCTGGCTGGCACTTATAGAATATCAAAAGGACGGCGCTAAGAAGCATCTCTGCAGCGGAGCGCTGATCAGCGGCAGATACTTGCTCACCGCCGCCCACTGTGTCGCCGGGGACATTGTCAAATATGCCACGCCGTGAGTCTTTATCTTATTCCGTTTGAGAACTAGCAATTGCTCCATTGAACACTCTGATCTTCCAAATGACGGTATGTAACTAAGCAGTGAATATTAGTTTAGCAGTGCCTGCGACGTCGTAAGCGGTGGATCGCAAAAGGAATGGTTAATGAATTAGGTTTGTAAAAAAACTAACATTACAAATATATCTTCTTCTAGCAATATCTTCTATATATATATATATATATAAAACAAAGTCGTGTGAGTTATATCATTTATAAATCAAGAACGAGTGGTCAGATTTTTATGATCTTTGTTTTTTTTAATTTGATTCGCTCCGAATAGCCAAATAACTGTTAAATACTGGAAAAAAATCCCAAATAAAAATAATTAAAGACAATTCATTTTCTTATACATTTGATTCCGGGTGGAGTGAAGTTCGCGGTGTCAGCTGGTAAGGTCTATAGCTAATAAATATACTAAACATTAACATTATTTTAAAGGTTAACGAGTAGGTCATACCGATCAGGTTTAAGTGCAAAGTTGATATATTGATTTCTTATATTTACGCGAACACTATACATTGAAATAAAACTAATTTTACGGATTTTATCGTATCGTATCCGTAAAATTAGTTTTATTTCAATGCAAAGTTGATGCGAAAATCGTGTCAATTTTAGACAATTCTCGTAGGCACGAAACTTACCTGAAAAACATATCAATGAAACACCTTTAACTTTTTAAGATACTTGGCTTACACTAAATTATTTTCAGTCGTAAGGTCATACTGAGCGAAAACTTCTTGACAAAGGAGAGGGTGGATTGCGCTGCGGCCAAGGCCGTCGGTGGAAATTGCACAGACACCGTATTGAGAATACCAATAGAGAGCATCATACCGCACCCGGAATACAATTCCAACAAAACTGTGCAAAGGAACGACATCGCCCTGATCCGACTTTGGAACTGGGCTCCTTACACTGGTACGTCAGATTTCGGGAAGTTTCGAACCATTTATGTTAAGTTAAAGGGCTCACAAGGTCACCGATTGACAGAGCAAGATTGAATTTAAACAATGCATACAAATTCTAGGGTGAGCTTGAGTGTATGTCCAAATTTATTTCTAGCCTTTGTGCCAAATTCATTGGAGATGCTTCCCAGTCTACCCTGATTCGACTACTAATATCTGAATACTGTCGGATTTATTCCAAAACTCAACTGGTTATACTCGCTTACATAAAATTGACAGAAATTCTTGGATTTGCTAGCATGAACTTTACTACACAGTAAAAGCTGGGACCACTAGCTGAAAAGAGCCTTCTTAAACATGAAAGAAATCAGAATATGAATGAATGAATGAATAGAATATATAATAACTAGACGACTACACCAACTGTCCAGTCTCAAACTAAAGCCACGAACTTACTAATCACGATTCGTTGTGCTCATCACACAAAGTTTGCCCCAACTAGGATTCGAGGCCGTGACCCTTGGCACGAAAAGCAGGGTCACTACCGCCGTCGATATTATGCAAACAGATGTAATGAGTAATGTATTCCAACACGAATAGACCATGAGACTTTTGACAAGTACCTTCACATTTCTTTTCCAGAACACATCCGTCCAATATGCCTGCCACAAACGGACATCACCCTAAACCCACCGGTGGACTTCAAAATGGTCTCAGCTGGCTGGTACAACGACAAAAACAACGAGCCCAATGATATATCTCTTGCTGTTAGATCGAAAGCCAATTTGCCGTATGTGAAACCGAAGGTATATACATAAATATTACCAGACAAACATACCAAGTGTATGGTCCCAAATTAAGAAAAAAACGCTTGTATTTGTGAGTCGCTGGCGGTTGCAATGGACTGATCTCGATGCGACACTTCTTGTTCCTTTCCTTGTATAATATGCTTCTTTTAAGTGAGTCGGTACTGTGGAATAACACTATTACTCTTTATACATAGGGAATGATTTCGGAGTATGCCTTGTTGGTTGTCAAAATAAATATATAAATCTCAAGTGATCAATGGAATTCGAAGATCCATCGGGATTGGTTTCGGGGTGGGTACTGTCAGTATACTACAGTCTATTCTGTAGCCCCCTGACTATACAGACACGATTCGCAATTCATAAGCCCATTATTTACCAGAACGGTTGGAACTTACTGGAAACAATGTTTAACTTACCTCCAGGATTAAAAGAAAACAAATTTCGCGTTTATTTTCTACTAGCTGTTGCCCGCGACTTCGTCCGCGTGGTATTTAAGAAAGACAACCGTTGACAACAACCTGCTCGCATGTTCTGAGCCCGCGGGACGCATTGCAGGTTGTTGCTACCAAACTTAATCAGGCCCTGCGCTGCAACATTGGTTATAATTTTTTTTAGTGAGATCCTATTTTTTTTTTCTAAAATAAAAGTAGCCTAAGTTACTCCTTGTTACATCAGCTATCTGCCAGTGAAAGTCCCGTCAAAATCGGTCCAGCCATTTCAAAGATTAGCCGGAACAAACAGACAGACAGACAAAAATTGTAAAAAATGTTGTTTCGGTATAGGTAAGGTGTATACATCCAAATACACTTAGTAAAAAGCTGTTATTTTAATATTACAAACAGACACTACAATTTTATTTATATGTATAGATGTATAGATTATTCACGTTCCCGACGTTTCGGTTGCTTTACAGAAACCTTACCTCGATCTCAACACACTGAGAGCACTTTCTGCTTTCTAACAACAACTAAATATGAGGGTAACCCAGTTAAAACTATAACACTAGGACGTCCAATACCTCAGTCCTCCCGTGACCATGTTCGCTGTAAAGCAGCCGAAACGTCGCGAACGGAAAGCACAAAACATAAACACGTTAAAATTCGTTTAATTTCAATGTGTAGTAGTATTCCCGTTAGTATAAGAAATCAATTGCTTCCAGGATTGTAAAATGGCTTACGGAAAGCCAGGCGGGATCCAATTGTCGAACAAGCAAATGTGCGCCGGCGGCAAAGCCGACTCTTGCGTCGGCGGCGCGGGCAGCCCTTTGGCGTACGAAAACGAACGGGTGTTCGAGGCGATCGGCGTGTTCAACTTTGGCCCCGTTCCATGCGGCAACAGGAACACTCCAGAAGTATTCACCAAAGTTATCGATTACAAAGATTGGATATTAAGTAATATAAAACCTTAGAACTTTAAATAAGTATTTTTTTTTGGTAGTTTTGATTTTGAATGAACTGATGTATCAACTGTGAACATATACCTAAACCTTAAATAAATATCTTCCTTTTTACTGCACTTTTTATATACAAATCCCTGCTTGATTTTGATGAAGTATCAATAACTTAAGTGTTCATAGTCGGCTGCCATTGAAACCGAGAGTTGCCGGGTTCTATCCCGACCCTGGTTAATAAGCTATTACCTTACCTACCTACTTACTATTAGCTTATTATAAAAAAAAATGATCATAAAAATCACAATTGACATACATATTAGGACGGCCGATTAGCGCAGTGGTAGTGACTCTGCTTTCTGCGCCGAGGGTCTCGGGTTCGAATCCTGGTACGGACACAAGCTTTGTGTGATGAGCACGAATGTTTGTACCCGAGTCATGGATGTTTAATGTGTATATAAGTATTATATGCTGAGTTCGCCCTCAGTCCATTGTACGGTACCCATAACACAAGCGTTAAGCTTAAAATGGGACCGTATAGTTGGTGTGTTCGTATGGCGATATTTATTTTATTTATTTATATTGTTGGGAACACATTTTTTAAAACAGCATATCAAAAATTGTACTTCACATAATGATAACAAATGCGCTAAATTAACGCAACTGCAAGGCTTAGCATGCTAAGCCCTGAAGCCTTATTAGATAACTAGCTGTTACACGCGACTTCGTTCGCGTGGTGTTGAATAAAAAGCGGACGAAGACGCGGGTAACAGTTAGTCTAAAATAAAAGTAGCCTAAGTTACTCCTTGTTACATCAGCTATCTGCCCATGAAAGTCCCGTCAAAATCGGTCCGGCCATTTCAGAGATTAGCCGGAACAAACAGACAGACAGACAAAAATTGTAAAAAAATGTTGTTTTGGTATATGTACCGTGTATTGTTACATCAGCTATCTGCCCATGAAATTCCCGTCAAAATCGGTCCGGCCATTTCAGAGATTAGCCGGAACAAACAGACAGACAGACAAAAATTGTAAAAAAATGTTGTTTTGGTATAGGTTCCGTGTATACATCCAAATGCACTTAGTAAAAAGCGGTTATTTTAATATTACAAACAGACACTCCCAATTTACTAATTCGTATAGATGTATAGATGACTAATGGGGAAAAATAAAATAATACTGCTTAGACTGGGGTAAAATAAAAACAAAATGATATCACCCGAGATACCGGTTCGCGACATGTACCAACACAACAATTTTTTTTTTCCAAAAATATATCTTGAGAATATCATCTGGTTATCGGTTCTGTCTTTTTATTTTATTACATTACTAGCTGTTGCCCGCGACTTCATCCGCGTGGTATTTAACAACGTCTCAACCGTTGGCAACAGCCTGCTCGCGTTCTGATCCCGCGGGACGCATTGCAGATTGTTGCTATCAAACTTTAAGCAGGCGCAGCGCTGCAACATTGGTTTAAATTTTTTTTCGAGAGATCCAATTTTTTTTTCTAAAATAAAAGTTGCCTAAGTTACTCCTTGTTACATCAGCTATCTGCCAGTGAAATTCCCGTCAAAATCGGTACAGCCATTTCAGAGATTACCCGGAACAAACAGACAGACAGACAGACAGACAGACAGACAGACGGACAGACAGACAGACAGACAGACGGACAGACAGACAGACAGACAAAAATTGTAAAAAATGTTGTTTCGGTACAGGTAACGTGTATACATCCAAATGCACTTAGTAAAAAGCGGTTATTTTAATATTACAAACAGACACTCCAATTTTATTTATATGTATAGATGTATAGATAGGCAAGTATTTGATCTCACCTGATGGTAAGTGACGATGAGATCTACGATGTAGCATACTTGCCTAGAAGGTACCTGTTCACTCTCGACTTGAAAACACCCAGATTGAAGTCAACGGGGAACAAAGACGCCGGTAGCGTGTTCCATTCCCTGCATTCCATCCACTTTCGAAGAGCAGTACAACATTGATCATTAAATATAGTTACCTAGCATGGGTGTTAGCGTTCATTGTTCGACCGGACTCCGATCAGAGCGGACTGGTCCGGCCAGTTCCACACACGTTTAACAACCTCAGTATTCAGTATAACATGTTGTGATATATATAAGAAATAATAAAAATGAATTGTATAAGTTTTGTATCGCTTGTATTTGCGGTTTACGCGCGTTTTGTCGAAGGCCGTGAGTATCTTTAGTAATATTATAAAGAGATAGTGTGTGTATGTAGGGAGTCATATTCGGAACTAATGGTCAGATTCTAAAAAAGATTTCCCCAAGGGAGCGTTCAAGTATTACGTAACGTAAAGAAAAACGTTACGGCGCGTTACATGGGGGGGGGGGGGTCGAAAATCTCCAAAAATTGTGTTACGTAATACTTGAACGTTCCCTAATAGAAAGCTTCATTATAATAATAATAATTCCAGCCCTTTTTTTTAAATTTCCCACTGCTGGGCACGGGCCTCCCCTCAGAGCGAGGGGGAATAGGCCATAGTCCACCACGCTGGCCCAGTGCGGGTTGGCGGACTTCACACATCTTTTGAGGGGTTCTCACAGACATGCAGGTTTCCTCACGATGTTTTCCTTCACCGTTTAGCAAGTGATAATCATGTTTGAAAATGAGATTCGCACATGAAAAATCCCAGAGGTGCGAGCCGGGGTTTGAACCTGCAATCGTCGTTACCGAGGCAAGCGTTCTACCAACTTGGCTATCACTGCTATGCTATGCTTCATTATTGCTGAGTGCTAAAGGTTTTTTTTTTATTGAGTACCACGGGCGGAGCGGCGGGCAGAAGCTAGTACTTTGTTACTTCATAACATAGTTTTATCGCGTTAAACGTGAATGGCATCAGTTTTTTTTTTCAATTTTGAACCATTTCCGTCTTGTCTGCTATTTCATAGTCATTAAAATTTTCTAGCAAAAAAAAACAGCATTGGATAAGATAGGTACCATTATTTTTGAAATCTTTACAGATTTGTCGTGTTACACCCCAGACGGAGTTGCAGGAACATGTAAATCTATATATGACTGTAAACCACTTATAGCTGTTGTGAATAAGAAGAATAGGACGCTCACAGAAGTGGAGTTTTTGCGGAAGTCCCAGTGCGGATTTGAAGGGACCACACCCGCAGTAAGTTTAAGATAATGGATAATCCCACTAATATTATAAATTTGGACGGATGGATGGATGTTTGTTACTCAATCACTCCGGAACGGCTGAACGGATCTGGATGAAATTTGACACAGAGATAGATTATAGTCTGGAATAGCATAGGCTACTTTTTATCCCGGTAAAATGTATGGTTCCCGTGGGATAGATTTGTTTTAATTTTGCATACAGCAAAAGATCGACATGATTTTTTGCATAGGTAGTGGCAGTTTAGGGGTCAGAAAATGACATAGGCTAATTTTTATCCCGGAAAAATTCACGGTTCCATAGGATAGCATACAGGAACCGTGCATTTGCAAAAGGACATAGAGTAAAAGGGCATACTTTTTAATCGCGCTAAATAAATCTTTAGGTGTGCTGTCCAGTGGAGAGCGTCAGTCAACCAGGGAGCGACAAAGTCGCACAGAACGACTGCACCACACCCCACGGTGAATCTGCTAAATGCATTGAAATCCACCAGTGCAGCCATATCATAGAAATGATAAAAGCACATTTGTCACCGGAGAACAAGAGTTTCATTCAAAAGTCTAGGTAAGTTCACAAATTTCGCACCCTAACTCCACCTCGGGAGCAATGACATATTTTTCTTGGTAGTTTATTTAAAAAAAAATGCATTGGAGAATGCTGTTTAGCAAGTAATAACAATATAATTATGTTTTTTTTAATGGTTAATACAGTTAAGTGAGAAAAACCATCTTAGTCTTAAATATTAATCTTACGGAAGTCTACTTTAATATAATATTACGAGCCAAACACACTTACTTAAGGACTGTAACAAGATTTAAACCCCGTTTTCATTCTATTTTGATTAGCATGCCACTGTCCAAAATAAATGTTTTAACACTAAGGACACGCTAATTGGATATCATTGTCTTGGGGTTTTTCAACGGCAATAACTCAATAAGAATCTCAGGAACCATCTCGGAGGATCTGGGAGAAACCAATGCCAAGTAATTACGTCAGTCACATGACTTGTTAGGAAGATCGCATAAGGAAACAGCTACTGCTAATAAATATAAGAATCCTGCAGCAGATAGGAATCCTGTTTGACTCTCGAAGCTGGTTTACATAACATTCGAATTCATTAGATGTATGCGATTTTATATTAAACGATATTTTTGTTAGGATCGAACAACATTAAAAAACAGACATAAATGCTAAGTTATATAAACAAGATATTTTGGGACAAACCATTTTAAACAATAAAAAACTTTTTAACAAAATAAAAACCGTCTTCAAAAAACTAAAAAGCCAAAAATAATCTGATCTTGAAATGTACCTTGTTTAACTAAATCAAATATTTAACTAATCTGAAGTCGGTGCCAAACAAACTACTGAGTCGAGTATTGCCGGTCTGCGCCAAAGACTATACCTACAAATTGGTCCGCGCATCTCGCTACTGGAGTATACTTTTGCTATTCTTCGTTGGTTGTTTATTTGGCACCGACTTCAGATTAGTTAAATATTTGATTTAGTTAAACAAGGTACATTTCAAGATCAGATTATTTTTGGCTTTTTAGTTTTTTGAAGACGGTTTTTATTTTGTTAAAAAGTTTTTTATTTTACACTTTTTAGTGGATGTATTTATTATTCTTTGTCACTAAAAAGTATTTTATATCAGTAATTTTACTGGATAATAGGTATACCAAATACAACATCATCGCGAGATAAATATAGATTCAAAGAAATCAAGATAAAACAAAAACCATTGAATCAATCTCGTTGAATTTTAAAAGGTTAAGTATACCTTATTCTGTAAAAAAAACAATAATCCAAATCGGAACATCAACGAAAAAGTTTTATTTATAGCCAATGTGCATCCCATAACAATTTCAATAAGCCCAAACACGGCTTGGATACATTGTTTTATTACAATGTTCCAGTTCCTCTTGGGTTTATCATCAGATCAGTTCGATGGTACCATAGTCCTCAGAACCAATTCTTTAAATTTGCTGTGTCATAGTCGCTTAACGAACATAATCGAGATTATCTTGGCGCAACCCGTGAAATACGTATCACTGACAAGTTCCGGTGGCCATTTGTGGTCTTCTTTATCACTTTCACTTCAGCAAATGATACTTTCTGAATGCAAATGCTTGAGTTCTTGATGAAAATACCAAAATCGCTATAGGTTTCCCTATAAAATTTGAGGAGTCCTCTCAATTCCTCATGGATCCAATGATCTGAACAATTTTTTGAAAAAAATGGGACCAATCTGTAAGCATATCCTTTCATATAATAAAATAATTTTCCAAATCGGCTCATAAATGACGGAGATCTGAGGTAACAAACATAAAAAAAAAAAAAAAAAAAAAAAAAATACAACCGAATTGAGAACCTCCTCCTTTTTTTTGAAGTCGGTTAAAAAAAATCTAGTATTTTGAAAGTAATTTTGGTTCTTCTACTCCTCATACAGATGTTCAGGTCCAGCAAAGTACAGCGTTTGCTGCGGTACAAAGCCAAGCGCCGGGATGAGTACACAGGGTGGTGGAAGCTGTAAGAACACGATCTCGGCTTACCCGCCAGACCCATCGACTGGATGCTGCGGCGTGGACTCTCAAATCAACAATAAACGTATCATCTACGGTAATATGGGAGGGTGACAGACAGACTGCATCCTGAATGCAATGCACCTATTGATTTGTTATTTTAACGCGAATACTACACAATGAAATAAAACTTATTAGACAGGTTTTATCGCGTTCATTTTATGTTTTTACGTTCCCGACGTTTCGGCTGATTTGCAGCAACCATGGTCACGGGAGGACTGAGGTGTTTGGCGCCCTAGTATCATAGTTGTACTGGGGCACCCGCATATTGGATGTTGCTTGCGGTCCGATCTACACGAACGGGAACGTAAAAACATAAAAAAAAAACTTGAGAGGTGTCAAGGGACACCCGGATGGAACGAAGTTCCTTTATTATTTTTTATTATTTATTATGTACAAAAAATTAATAATTCTGGGAAACAAAAATATATCGCCCCCGGGTGGGCTCGAACCACCAAAATTTCGGTTGACAGCCGAACGCGCTAGCCAATTGCGCCACGGATGCACTTGTGCAATGTCTCGAAAATACTGACCATTATGTAAATGCAAACGACAAAGATAACAATTATTTTTGTGAGCGATAGATGTCGCTAGCATGTTTTTGAACGAGGTATCGTTATGTTCATGGGTTTTATATAGTAAACTATACTTTCGTTTATAAAAATGCTTACAATTGGTCGTTACAACTTTTCTGCTTAATTTTTCGTATGATTGTTTTCCGTCTAGCCCCCTTTCGTAACGCGCGATAAGGAACTTCGTTCCAATAAACGCATTTAAAATATGTTTTATTTCAATGCAACGCACCTGCCAAATTGCAGTTTGAGAGGAATTTGAAAGTTCAATCATAGGGCTCGGTACCGTGTACCGTGCACCATGAGGATGGTCTCCAACAGACAACTCATACTGCACATATTATACATCTATTATCTTACTGATTTATTATGAAATCGCCAGAAAAGACCTACGAACATGTAGGAACTTTATCATACTCTTGGGCTCTTGATTCTAACCAGGACAAATGTTTCAATATTCGAACCTGGTATATCGTGGGCACCGAGTTGTGGCTAACAGCTACGTGCATGAACGTTTTTTTTTAACCGACTTCAAAAAGGAGGAGGTTATACTCAGTGAGGAGATGCGCGGACCAATTTGTAGGTATAGGTCTTTGGCGCGGACCGACAATACTCGACTCAGTTCTTTGTTTGGCACCGACTTCAGATTAATTAAATATTTGATTTAGTCAGACAAGGTAGATTTCAATATTAGATTATTTTTTTCCTTTTTAGTTTTTTGAAGACGGTTTTAATTTTGTTAGAAGGTTTTTATGAATAAATATTTTTTTTATTATATTCCAGGTGGTGCCGTGACGGATATAGATTGGTACCCGTGGTTGGTCCTCATCGCCTACCACAAGGATGGCGTGGACAAGCATCTGTGCGGCGGAGTCCTGATAAGCGGTAGATACGTGCTCACCGCCGCTCACTGCGTTACTGGGATCATTTTACAACATGGCACACCGTAAGTATTTTGAGTTATTTTTTGGCGGGCCTCAATTTTGGCGATACGGTCTTGTCGAATCGCTAACTTGATCAAGACCGTTTGTAATAATAGTTTAAGATATGGCACCATCAAACCCTATAGCCGATCTGAATCAGATAGCTCTCTATAATTCATCGTTTTTTTCTTACATAATAATGGCTTGCCTTCTAGGCAAGTATGCTCCATCGTAGATCTCATCGTCACTTACCATCAGGTGAGATCGAGATCAAATACTTGTATATAATGAAATAAAAAAAATGCCTAACATGCCAATATATAAAAAACCAATAACCCGCTATCTCTATTATGGTCTCCTCATGTCTAGATCACGTATTTCATCATAAAGTAGTTCATCAGATCATGACGCTTACTAAAAAAAATCACAGATTGATGAGTATACGACTATTTTAATCAACCTGTACTTAACGGCCAATCATAATCTTGCCTCTCGCTTAAGGAGAAGGCCTGTTTCCAACAGTACGACATCAAAATGGCTCATTACTATGTTTTAGGGTTGTTGATGAGTCGAACACACCTACTGCACGGTCCCAAACTAAGCAACGCTCATGAGTACCGTACAATGGACTAGGGGGGCCTAGTGTATAATCTATACTAATATTATAAATGTGAAAGTTTGGATGGATGTTTGTTACTCTTTCGCGCCCGAACGGCTGAACGGATCTGGATGAAATTTGGCACAGAGATAGTTTATAGTCTGGAATAGCACATAGGCTACTTTTTATCCCGGTAAAATGTATGGTTCCCGTGGGATAATGTATTAATTTTTCATACTTTTTATCGCGGGTAACACCGCCGGGCGCAGCTAGTTACTCATATAACATTAAACATCCATGATTCAAATACAATTATTCATGCTCATCACGCAATGATTGCCTCTCCGGGATCGAGACCAGGACCCTGGTTACAAAAATCAGGAACAATACCAATTGTCGTCAACAAACAATCGTCATTGCAATATTTATAACAATAGGGTTTAGGCCTACTAAATTTCCAATATTGTTTCCAGTCGTATCGTCCGTCTTGGCGAGTTCGATGTAAGCCGGGATGGACCCGACTGCGTGGCAGACTATAGCGGTGGGTTGGACTGCACTGATGACGTATTAAACATCCCGATCGAAAGTGTCACACCGCACCCGGAATACGAACCAGATAGTCCATGGAGAAGGAATGACATTGCTCTAATACGACTAAAGAACTTGGCTCCTTACACCGGTACGTAGAGTTAATATTAGGGGTATCTCGTTCTATCATTATCATCACCATTAGGGGGACTAAATGCTTATACCACCTGGACAAGTTCCTAAACACCAGTTGAGTGGCCAGCTAGTGGTAGATCTGTTTTCTTTGGATCGTGGGAACCGACTTGGGATTACAATCCAGTGTCATTTTCAATCCGGCCCGATCCATAATAATTTTGATACTTTGGAAGTATCACGGTGGTACGGGCAATCTCGAATTCAACAAATTGAATCAACGGTTTAAATTTGAAATCGGTAGCCACTTTCAGCGTGGATCGACTCGCACGCACACGCATGGTGATTGGCATTACCGGATCCGGTATATTGGTACCGGATCCTTTAATTGTTTAGTGATGCCGGATCCACCGGAACTGACGAGCCACCTCGGCGTCGTGATAAAAATTCCGCCAGTTACCCGGATCACTGTTGCCAGGAACTAGGCTACATACCTAACCAAATACTACCCGATCAACAAGGAGGATACTGGCAACAGTGGCTCAACCTTGGAAACTTTTTAGAATGGAGAATGTCTGAATATTTTTTTTAATTAACACTTGACATACATTGTGCGGGTTACTGAACTAGTTATCGGTCCAGGGCTGGTTGCCGGTCATCTTTCGAAAACTATAGCCTGAACCCCCTGTGAATTGAAAGGAAGCCCGTGCCCAACATTGTGACATCAATGATTAACAAACTCTTGATAACGTTCATTCCAGATTTCATCAAGCCCATCTGTCTGCCGCAAGTCGACCTGACGCTGAACTTTACATCTAACGACTACTTGTTCGTAGCCGGCTGGGGACTTAGCACGACACATTCTAGCAGTGATGTAAAAGTACACGTGGTTTTGCCATTTGTCAGTGCAGAGGTAAATATTGGATCATCATTCTATTGATTATCCACTAGCAGTGCCTACGAGTTTATACCCGTGGACTTTAATTGTGTATCACGGTGGAACCCTTCCAATTCCCGGAATATATTGACGGATACCAAATTTCAAGAAGATAAGCTTATTGGATTACATTAAGATTTATTCAATTAATTTCCTGTAAGACGAGTTTCGGATAGACTTACAAAAAATATAAAAGTAGTGGACTTGGACTTTGTATCGAAAATTATGTCCTTTACCTACGATAAGTTCATTCCAAAAACAAGTTTCGCAGACGCAACTAAGTTGTAGGCTCATATACCATGGCTTTACAATGGATTTTAATGATAAACTACTTTGACACGACAATTTTACTACGAAATCAATGATTAACGTGAAAAAATGTGCTTAAATAAAACATTTAAAATTACAGCAATGTCAAGTGGCATACGACGCGCCAGGCCGAAAGATACAATTATGGGATAAACAGGTGTGCGCCGGAGGTGTCAAAGGCAAAGACTCTTGCAAAGGAGACTTTGGAGGCCCTCTGATGTTCGAACACACAAGGTTCTATGAAGCCATCGGCGTGGTCAGCTTCGGTCCGACATTATGTGGGACAGACGGTGTACCCGGGATATACACAAAAGTATTCGACTACAAAGATTGGATATTGAGTAACATTAAGCCTTAACCCGTTAACAATAAGATTTTAGATGACCTAGCTCAGGATACAGATTTAAAAAAAGTTTAAATCTGAGTAAGTATTGTGTAGGTAAAAGTCCATTTGGCGTATTGGGCAAATTGATAACGATTCAAAGCTTCTAACGAGGCTAGTCAAGTTGGTAGGCTAAGAAATATTTTCTGAACCGAGTTTCTGTTCTTGCCACAATAAAATATTCTGAAGTCAATCAAAAAGTTTTTACTATTAAGAAAGGGTAAGACGTATTTACGCTACCAGATGTTAAATCTAGTGCTTCGCTTCGAAGTAAGGCGCCCTGGTACGCGCGAGAAATACTTGCAGGTATGCAAGAACTTACTAATCGCGCGCGAGCCCCCGGCTAGAATACTTACATTTGGAAATTGATCCTTTTCTTCATATAAATAAGGAGCACAATCTTATTTACGTAAAAAAAAAACTTTGTACTTCCAAGTATGTTTATCGTATACACTTTGTGCTCATTATTTCCATGAACATAAGGATCGATTTCCAATGCAAGTATTATCAACGCTTGAAGGCGGGGCTCGCGCGCGACTAGCAAGTACCCGCCAAATGATTTCAAGTATTTTAAAACCTGGTATTTTTACATGCTCGCACCTGGTAGCCCTTGTATTGATTTTTGTAAGACGACCACATCCCTACTATTAAGTAACACGTTCAGAGATGATTTAAAAAAAAAGAGCAGTTCACTCACCCCTAGCGTTGGTGGCTGCGTCTGCAATCTTCTGGAACGCGTCCAGAAATGCAGCTATCGCCACTAGCGCTGACCTGCAAAACGAATAACGTAGTAAGTTACTGAGTTTGCAAAGAGGTTACATTACAACACATTCAAGCAGATACTGAAGGGACTATTGATTCTGGAATCAAATTAATTTCAACTGTCATCAAAATTATACAAATTTAGTCAGTTATTGTTTTCTTTTACTTTTTGTTTGGTAATCAATCGGAATTACTTCATTCATTGTTATAATACCTATTCATATTCCGTCTTCATTCTTATCCCTTCTTGATAACAACATACAATGGAAATATCTTAAATATATTCATGGCCTATTTCTAAGTTAGTTTAATGATCTTTTCAAAAAGTTGCTAAAAATCAATTATCCAATATCAGTGTGGCAATGAATCCTGACGAAAAATTCGTTACTATATTCATACTAATAAAATTCATTGACGACAGTTTATCTTATGACGGCTATGTTCACCATGGTGTAATGAAAAGGAATTGTAAATAACAATTTCAACCTTCGATGGCGGAATTGTATTAATTTAATACACGACACAATACAATGGGGTATCAGAGTCAATTTTCGAGTCAATAGCCAAGTCAATTGTCCTCTAACGACAACCGTCGCTCGGGTGTCGCGATACAGACGTTGGAATGTGTTTACACTACACACTGTCAAGCCCAACATAATTTTCATATTCATTCTGTAAAGACATCAAACAGCCCGCTTCTTTTTAAACTCGGGAGAAGAAAAAAAACTTTTAAATATGGAAACCAAAATACCGTTCTGAAATGCGTAGTATACGTGAATTATGAATACACACATTGAAGTATTTTCGATTGCGTTCTGTTTATAAGCAACGCTTTCAAACTGTACGCAATGAAACTAAAAAAAAATCTTAGCCTCTGGACGGACATAATTGGAAAAGGACAAATCGCGTCGGGAGAAGAAAGTCTTGGCTCAGGAGTGAAAGAGAGTGGACATCGCTATGGTGGACCATCTAAGAGAAGGCACCGCAAGAGTAATTGTGATAATATTGTGTGTAACTTACTTTAGCGCCGAGTGGAGTTTCGTCGCCTTCGATATAAACTCCTCCCACATCGGCGTGCTGTTCTGTAAATAATAGAAGATTGAGATTAATTATATTATTAGCCATTAAATCCCATTTCTTAAACTTAAATGAAGTTTCAGAATGTTATTTTAGAAGCCTGCCTAAAACATATCTTTAGATCCTTTCCATCGAAAGCTTGCCTAATAGTGATTGACAATCACAAGTAGTAACTATTGTAAAGCTGTGTAAATTTGAAAAAAAAAAACAATATGTAGTGAATAATGAAACCATTTTCTGTCAACACAAATCTTCAGATTGCATATTCTATTGATTAAACCAACGGTGGATTTAGCCACACAAAAGCGTAATATACATATAACAAAATATTTAAGACCACAATCATAACAATGATAGTATATAGCCACCTTTATACTATTCAAATTGGCATATCAATGACACACCATAGACCTAAAAACTACTTCACATCTGAAACTGTTGGTTCTGTTTTTAATTTTAAAGACGATAATCCTACAGCTGTCGCATACAAAAGCAAGCGATGTCTCAAGGTGGACGATGCACGAGCAACAGACGGACGGCGGCAATTTGTTAGATATCTGTTAAGTACAGGTGAACGAATAAGTGTGATTGTTCATCATGAAGGATGGACTCGTTTAGTGCTGTAGCTAATTTCAATGCCAATTTGTGAGTATTTTAAGCACATTCAATGTCAGTTAAAAGAAATATCGCTACTTTCGATCTATGCCGAATAATAATCGGGAAAATATCGTTTGCTTTCGACAACGCCACTGAACTTTTTGTCGCAACTAAATCATCAACATTGATGGCCGCAGAATTATACACAAATTATAATAATACCAGCCCTTTTAATGCCCCTCTGCTGGGCACGGGCCTCCCCTCAATGCGAGGTAGATTAGGCCATAGTCCACCACGCTGGCCCAGTGCGGGTTGGTGGGCTTCACACATCTTTCGAGGGGTTCTCTCGAACATGCGGGTTTCCTCACGATATTTTCCTTCACCGTTTAGCAAGTGATAATCGTGGTTGAAAATGAGATTCGCACATGAAATCCAGAAATCCCAGAGGTGCGAGCCGGGGTTTGAACCTGCAATCCTCGTTACCGAGGCAAGCGTTCTACCAACTTCGCTATCACTGCTTTACACTACTTACATAGCTATTAAGATGATACAAAGCTGATTTTTAATTCTTAGAAAGCCGAAAAGGAAGTAATCTTTTAGTAATCAAAAACAAGGATCAACAACGATAATGATAAATGAGAAACAACAATAAATTCATTAACCTAATTGAAGTCTAACGCTAAATTAAAATTCAAATAACAAGGTGACGTGATCGTTCACGAATCTAGTCACGTTTTAATTAATGTGTTTATCACATAACGAACGAGTGGCCGCAATCAATTTCGCGTATCACTTTAACGAAGACGAACCAAACAATACCGGTCAGTGCCGCTGGCAATTTCGTAAATAACGATTGAATTACAACAAATGAATAGTAATGACCTCGCAAGGCAATATTAAAGCAAATTGGCGAGATAATGAATTGATTGCGACCGTTATATTGTAGACCAAAGCACTTAAGAATTTGTTACGTTAATGTAATGCCTGTGGACCAGTATTTTTTTTGTGCAGTAATTGAGACTGAACCATTAAATATGAGGAAAATCATTGCTAATTATGCACGTGGACCAAAGAATAATATCAACCAATACATAGCAATGGTAAGGCAAACATTTACTTGCTCACTAATCTGTTATTGGTGAATCTAACTCATAGCCCAGTTCCTCGTTGGTATCGCTTGTGCCAGGATTGAGAAGATCAATACGCGGCAATAAATGCCTATTTTCCATAAATCTATCAGTTGGAAGTCGTCCACTGCTAGGTAATGGTGACCATCATTGACTTCAACTTACCCATTTAAATGTTATCCTATACTGGAATGATATTATTGGTAAAACTGATAATTATAATGTGAGTTGTGACTCAAAGACCACACAGAAGCCAGTGCACAAATCTAAGGTTTACAATTTATTCAACACTAACTGTCCCGGCGATCTTCGTACCGTCTCAGAATCAAATGTATGAGAAAATGAATTAGCATTACTAATATTTCTTTGGCGAATTTTCCCATGTTTTAATAGTTATTCTGCTATTCGGGGCGGGGACACAATCAAAACTCTAAGATGATAAAAAACGGCCCACCCGTTTTTGAGTATAAATGGTGTCATTCATGGATGGCGGGTCGGATCAGCTGCGCTGCATGTGCCTAGTGAATGTAGCGTCTCGATCCACTGCCGCCTTCCTACCTAGGCAAGTATGCTCCATCGTAGATCTCATCATCACTTACCATCAGGTGAGATAGAGATCAAATACTTGCCTAAAATGTAATAAAAAAAAAAAGTGTCACTAACACAACTTTGTTTTATATGTATAGATAACCTCCTCAAGTAACACAGTACCTTTGGTAATGTAACATAAGGTGTAACATATGTCATTTTAGATTGACATAAAAAATGATGACAGAATGATTTGCTGAGCCCCGTAAAGTGACCGACACTGACAACAGATGGTCATGTGAACCTCTTGGGAAACGTAAATATGGTAGTATTGAGTAGTTTGACGTTATCTATGGCATGTTTGACGATTGATTTCAATGTTTGATAACCTAACCTTCGTAAACGTTAAAAGATTCATGAGCAATCAGGGTCCGTTGTCCAGCCTGTACGGCCTGCCGTCCGCCGCTGTTTAGGCTGTACCAAACAGCGAAAATGAAATCTTATCGAATCTAGCTAGCAAGTGTGTTTGATCAAGTTCAATTGAATCATCTTTCTCGAGTTCAATCAATCATTTTGACATCCACAACGGAAACCTGACTGAGAAATGAATAAACAGCTTGGGGAGCGTTCAAGTACGTAACGAATTTGGGGGGGGGGGGGGTATCTTCTGAAACGTAACGATGCGTTACAGGGGCCGGAGGGCGGGTTTGAACTACGCCTTACGTAACATTGTTTGAACCCCTCAGAACGGTCGCGTAGAGATTTTATGTTTAACGGGGGGAGCGGGAAGGGGGGAAGGTAAAGAAAAACGTTGCGTTACGTAACGTTAAGTAGTACCAAAAATTGCGTTACGCAATACTTGAACGCTCCCTTACTGCCAGTTCAACAGGTGCCAGAAACATTACACCCTTAACTCCGCTCTGTTATAAAACCATTCTATTTTTAGCCCGTGCAATTAAGCCACTCAACGCCAGAAGGATGTACCGTTCCAACCCCAAACGACTTGACGCTCCGAGAACTTTGGGTCGAAATTCCGTGCCCGTCAATAATCTGCCGAGCGTGATAATGTCTACGTGACACGAAACCTTAGTTAATGATGACGTGACGACCACAATGCTACCAAAAAATACTGATCGCCTTACGATTTAAGTCAATGGCTGTTTAGCGGAAAAGGGAAGATCTTCCAGCCAGGCGGGTGGTATGCCTGGCGGGGCGGCCGCTATGCCCCAACGGTTATTGTCGGAATCTTGTATATATGTTACTTGCACCGAAAACTCTGATAGCGCGATTCAGGATTGTGACGTCACTTGTCTATTGTTCTGAATGCGTCTGTAGTGCCATCTGCGTAGCTTGTGATGCGGTTGAAGTAGTCGCTACAGCTGTGTCAATAACGATCACGCTAGCTAGCAAGCCTGGTTCAGGCACGTGCTCCGTGTTAGCTGACTACAAAGCAAACGACAAATGACAGTGGTAGGGCAAGGCAGGACGAACGTTTACCTTGCCAGCATGCCTTGCAGCACGCCAACGCAACGCCACGCACGCCAATGCCAACCTTGGCAGCACGGCGAATGACGAGTCAGCATTTAAAATGTCACTTAACAATTTACTATTAGACACATTTCGAATTAGCGATCTAATCTATACATATAAATAAAATTGGAGTGTCTGTTTGTAATATTAAAATAACCGCTTTTTACTAAGTGCATTTGGATGTATACACGTTACCTATACCGAAACAACATTTTTTACAATTTTTGTCTGTCTGTCTGTCTGTCTGTCTGTCTGTCCGTCTGTCTGTCTGTCTGTCCGTCTGTCTGTCTGTCTGTCTGTCTGTCTGTCTGTCTGTTTGTTCCGGGTAATCTCTGAAATGGCTGGACCGATTTTGACGGGAATTTCACTGGCAGATAGCTGATGTAACAAGGAGTAACTTAGGCTACTTTTATTTTAGAAAAAAAAATTGGATCTCTCGAAAAAAAATTAAAACCAATGTTGCAGCGCTGCGCCTGCTTAAAGTTTGATAGCAACAATCTGCAATGCGTCCCGCGTGATCAGAACGCGAGCAGGCTGTTGCCAACGGTTGAGACGTTGTTAAATACCACGCGGACGAAGTCGCGGGCAACAGCTAGTTTTTAATAAGTTCATTCACGTTTAGTTCCTTTCAGGGAACAGAGCCAATACACTTTATTTGTTAAATCGCAAGAGTCTTTTTCTTCCAAGTCCTTATCCCATTATTTTATTAATTTGGGTATGAACCGACATTAACACGGATCGATGGTCCTCAGACCTGAGAGACCCAACTAGTGAGACTACCAGCCCACTCGTAACAATATCGTACCATATAGCCACACTAAAAATCAACGACCCTTGCGAAACCTTATTAGGGAAATCTGTGTGCCCAGGGCACCGGGAAACGAGAGCGCATAAGACGATATAAGGCCTATTTCGACAGGGAAAGCTTTAAGCGAAACGTGTTGTGGATATGGTTTATTAGGGGTTACTTACGATTTACGGTTTTGTCTTCTACAAATCTAGAGAATATGACGTCACGTTAGTTAATTTATTATCATCGTCCATCTTGTGCAAGTCCTCATAACGGAAGGCTTTCGTGTTTTCAAACGGATGTTAAGAAGGGTTAAGGTCGTCAAGAGCGAGATTATTCGTAAGCTCACAGTATACTTCATAGTCTACCGTATTAAGACACTTTGTATGGTGAATTGAAAGTTACAATGTTTCTAAATACATTAACTAAACCGTTGGCTTACAAATAACTTCACACTTGACGTACCGAGGGTTTAACCGCAACTTCAATGCTATCCCTAAACACTTTTATATACCGCATAGAATGTTTATACTCCTGGCTCCAATTTAATCCCAATACGTGGTCATAAATTGCCATCGTGTCAAAACCAATATGGAAAGGTAAATTCCGCATTTACCCAAATATTTGCCCAAACATTCGACCACATCGCCACACCGCTCGCTTTAACGGTTAACGTGGCCCAGTAAATGATTTTATGAACTGGCTACATAAAACCCGGTAAATATTTCGTACTGACCTCTTTCGTATGCTGTTTATAAGCATAGCGCAAGCAGCAAGACTTTGATGTTGAGCGACTTGGAAATTGAGTAACCCATGTTTAGTAGAGTAATAATTGTAACATGGACGTAACTGGATGTTCCGTGTTCGGCACCGAAATTATTCACCTCCGAATGGCATGTTCAAGTTAATGGGACATTGCTGGAATATTTTCCTAGTTCATATGTGACACCTGAGGTAAATTTGGGTTTACTATATCCTAGGGTATATCACAGATACAACACAAACCGGGGATTCCATTCGGACTTCTGAAATGTAACTTGGCTTACACTTCCAACCCTCGAACTCTTAAAAAAAAATAACCCAATTGGATCCTGCATAATACCCAATCCTTTAGATGCATCCTCCATTTTTTGAGTCGTGTATCTGAGCCACTATTTATCGAGTCGAGTATCAGCCTTGAAATTGACGGCCTTAAATCCTGATGGTAATTAAAAATATTTTTACAATTTAATCATGTCGAGTTAGAATGCACCGCTAGCTTCAAACCAGTAGCTCTTCTTTTCTTCCTCCTTTGAGTGTAATTAGTCCCACTATTTAATATTCTGTAATCGGTATAGTGCTGAGTAACCAATGTTTTGATAAACGGTCAAGTACCGAGTCGTGCGTATTCAATTAACACGCGGTAATTATGTGCTACCTCATTACGAGCTATATTTGAGCAAACAGAATTTTCGGAGTCGTATTTACAATTAGATAACTAATGACTGAGACAGTTAGCCCATGTTTTGTTATTACATTCAGATAGCCGTTGTATCACTCTCTTTTAAGAGATAAATCATGTTTAATATGCGTTGTATCGGACCATGTTACGTCTTTTAGGAAACAAAAGCAAAAAAAAACTAATTTGTCATTTCACATAGACCATTTTAATAAATGCTAGACAGTCTTTACTTTATATTTGCGACTAGCTTTTTCCAGCGGCTCCACCCGCGGTAAACAAGCCCACCTATAACCTATTAAAAGTAGCCTATGATCTATTCCAGACTATAATCTATCTCTGTGCCAAATTTCATCCAGTTCCGTTCAGCCGTTCTGGCGTGATTGAGTAACAAACATCCATCCATCCAAACTTTCACATTTATATTAGTGAGAAGTGAGATTATCAATTCTTCTACTCTCTCAATCCGACTAAAAGCTATACCCACGAAGGATTTAAGAGCTTGATTTAGTAATTTAAAATTTAGAGGAGTTCCCTTAGGCCTTATCGACGTCATAACACGCAACATTCGTGTTTATAACATAACGCGTGATATAAACACGTGTTCATTCAACCCTGCGCTGTGTGACGTGACAATAATACGAACAGACCAGGAACTCCGCTTTTTAACGTAAACTAAAATATAGGGCTGTGCGAAGAAGCAACTACATTTTGGGAATTGGATACTTGTTGGATACAATCAAAGAATACACGCACTAGATATAAAGAAGGTTGTAAATACAAATGTTATAAATTGAATTACCAAGAAACTAGGATTGAAGACACAAAAAGAAGAACTGTTGGTCAAGCAAAATTTGTTTACGCGGCGTTACAGTAACGTAAGCGCCCAATAGGGCATGGAGGAACTTCCAATGTAATCGCAATGACATCTAGAAAGCATGTGGTCACTCTCATACTTACATATTGTTACGTGCGGGGGTAATCAAATGCCGATTCTCGTGAAAATGAATTTAATTGCTCTCCACACAGAAGGCAAAAATAGTACACACCAGTACACTAACTATTTAACACTTAAACAACAATACACCAAATCACTTTGTAACACAGTTGTCCACAGTATTCGCTAGAGTCGCCGGTATCGTCTTCTTAGTTCGCTTCCGAGAGATGTGTTCACAATCGCTTTCAAATAGAAACTGTCTCGTCGCTGGTCCTGCACACTATTTATAATCCGAAAATAGCGAGGGTGGATCTTTCCAGAAAGGTGTCGATAAAAACCCACTAAACAGAAATGTTCCATAAGGAAAATGAACCTTATGTACACGGTAATAAGGAGGCGCTAGAATGTTCTAGTGTACGTAGCTGTATTCGTCTAATCGGTATTATTCCGAGAACTCGTAGTTCCAGGAATTGCATTGTCCTCGCCTTTTGTTTACTAATAATAATTTTAATAAAAATAATATGAGATATATTCCGGAAGCCGGTTGCGACATTGTTGACGATTCTAGATCTTTCTTCACAGATCGATAGGGGACCTTGGACCCAACAATGCGTTTTTGTTTCTAGAAGCTTCGATGACTATTTCTCGAGTTATCGATACCTCTTTTATACGCATCGTAACATTACCCCCCTCTTAGTCATGCTCGTCCCGAGCATTATTTGAGCCATGATATCGCGCTAACCGGTCCACATGGACTACCTTTGGTTTTCCTCTAAGTCCCTTCTTGATGCGGAAGGTAACATCATTGATCCTTGTAATGACGGTGTACGGTCCTTCCCAGCGAGCTTGAAGTTTCGGAGACTTTCCCTTTTTGCGAAGCGGATTATGAAGCCACACTAGTGTTCCCTCCTCAAACCCGTTGGTGTTCGAATTCCGATCGTACCGGGTCTTCATCCTTGTACTAGTCTTAAGATTATTCTCCCGTACTCTTCTGTGTACTTCATCCAGCTGGTTTTGAAGTTCACTCACATAGTCTGTAACAGGCTTAGGACTATCGGGTGGCGTGCCTGTTATTGCATCCACTGGGAGCCTTATTTCTCGGCCGAAATTTACCTTGGCCGGAGTATGTCCCGTACTATCATGTACCGCAGATCGATAGGACATCAGGAACAGCGGAATGTATTGGTCCCAATCTCTTTGATGATCGTCCACGACTTTAGCCAAGTGGTTCTCTAAGGTCTGGTTGAACCTCTCGACCATTCCATCTGACTGCGGATGCGCTGGCGTTGTACGGGTCTTATTGATTCCCAGCAGTTTGCACATTTCCTGAAATAGAGCAGACTCAAAATTCCGCCCTTGGTCTGAGTGAAGCTCCATGGGTACGCCATATCGACAGACCACTTCCTGGACCAGTTTCTTCGCCACAGTTATGGCTTCTTGATTGGGTGTCGCAAAGACTTCGGGCCACTTAGTGAAGTAATCTTGCACTACTATGATGTACTTGTTCCCATCATCTGTCATAGGAAAAGGTCCAGCAACATCAATAGCGATGCGCTCCCATGGCGCTCCAACGTTGTACGTCTTTAACTTTCCCCTGCTTCTTGTCTGCGGGCCTTTCACTGAAGCACAAGCAGTGCACTTACGGCACCAATCCTCGACATCTTCCCGACAATGAACCCAGTAGAACCGTTGTCGCACTTTAACCAGGGTCTTCTTGACTCCAAGATGCCCACCAGAAATACCGTCGTGAATGTGCCGCAGAAGAGGGGCCACCTTACTCCTAGGTACTACGACTTGCATGGTTACTTCCTTTCCATCGTTGGATTCCCATTTTCTACATAGTACACTGTCTTCCAGAGTCAAGCTGTCCCACTGAGCCCAATAGCTTTTGGTGGTCGAACTATGAGCAGACACATCACTCCATTGGGGTTTGTTCCCAAGTCGTTTCCAGTCCAATATAGGTCGAAGGTCATCGTCTTCTTCCTGGGCCTTCTTCATGCTGATTCCAGTCCACTCGTCATCAAGTCCGTGTGTCCTGATGACTTTAACCTCTTCTCGTATTTCATTCTTCTGACAGTGCTTGCAGTCTTCGGCACATGGTCTTCGTGACAAAGCGTCGGCGTTGCTATGTCCTTTTCCACTTCGGTGTTCTATTACAAAGATAAATTCCTGTAATTGCTCGAGCCATCTAGCTACTTGACCTTCTGGGTTCTTGAATTGTAACAACCATTTTAACGCAGCATGATCTGTTCTTATAGTAAACTCCCTTCCTATAAGATACTTCTGAAAATGTTGTAGGGTCTTCACCACAGCAAGTAGTTCACGGCGAGTAACACAGTAATTTCTTTCTGGTTTGGATAGTGACTTACTGAAATAGGCGATAACAACTTGACGATCGCCCTGCATCTGAGATAAAACACCACCTATTCCTGTGTTACTGGCGTCTGTGTCCACGATGAATCTTCCTTCTCTATTTGGGTAACCCAAAATAGGGGCTTCACATAACCGTTGCTTGAGCTCACCGAAGGCTTCCTCACATGTCAGGTCCCAGATAAAATCGCGTTTCTCTTCTGTGAGTCGATGCAACGGTTTTGCAATGTCCGAGAAGTTCTTAATGAATCGTCTGTAATATGCGCATAATCCCAGAAAGGCGCGCACATCTGTTTTATTTCTTGGAACAGGCCATTCTTGAACAGCTTTTATCTTCTCAGAGTCGGTTTGGACTCCTTCCGTTGAGATGACGTGTCCAAGGTAACTGACTTCCTTTTTAAATAGAGCGCACTTCTTTGGGCTAAGTTTTAGATTAGCCTCACGGATCCGGGTGAACACTCGTTCTAGATTCTTCAGGTTCTCCTTGAAGCTACGACCCATAACAATCACGTCATCAAGGTAGACCAGGCATACGTCTCCGAGTAAACCCACCATCACTCTTTCCATAAGGCGCTCAAATGTGGCTGGCGCATTACATAACCCAAAAGGCATAACATTAAACTGCCATAATCCGTTTCCAATTCCAGTGCTGAAGGCCGTCTTCTCTTTGTCTTCTGGGCTTAGTTCAACCTGCCAATAGCCACTTTTTAAGTCGATAGTTGAGAACCACTTCATACCACTGAGCATGTCCAGTGTGTCGTCGATCCGAGGTAAGGGATAGCTGTCTTTCTTTGTGACGTTATTCAACATCCGGTAATCCACACAAAACCTTGTACTGCCATCCTTCTTCTTCACCAGCACCACGGGTGATGACCATGGACTCGTAGAAGGTTCAATTATTCCGTTATCAGCCATATCCTTAATCATATCTGTCACCTCCTTTTCTCTTGCCCATGGTATGCGTCGTGGCCTTTGTTTTATAGGCCTGGCGTCGCCTGTGTCGATCCGATGTTTTACGAGCCCCGTCCTTCCACAGTCATTTCCAGTGGCAAAGATGTCGCTGAATTTCAGCAAGAGCTCTTTGGCTTGCTGTAGTTCTGTTGCCGATAAATTCTCCTTAGAAGATTCCAGTAGTTGCTGGATGTGATCCTCCTTTATGTGGGTACCATTCTGTTTAACTGTATCACTATTTAATCGTCTGAGGTACTTTACTTCCTCACATCTTCCAACCACACTATTCTTCTTCAAGTGAACTTCTTCGGTACCAAGGTTAAGGATTCTTACCTTAGTAATTCCGTTCGACATTAGTAAAGTCCTTGCCGTAATTAAATGTTGGTAATATCCAGAGTCTTCGACGATGAGACATCTTCTTTGTTTAATATTACGAGGAAATTTCACTATTACCAAGTTTTCTGATCTCGGCGCCAGTGTAGTGTCCTTCAGGCAATAAATATTGCACGGGCGTGATCCTTGCAAACAAACTTCTTGGTCAGGAAACCTTAACACTCCTTTAGCAACATCCAAAACACACTGCTGATTCTTCAAGAAATCCAGTCCCAAAATACAATCGTCGGTAATATTAGCAATCAGCACTGCCTGTAGATACACTCGGTCACCAATTCTAAACTTTACGTCTGTTTCGCCGAGGACGGAAACTGGCTGGCCGGTGGCTGTCTGAAGATGACATTTTGGAGATCGTCTATTCCATATTATGGTGCGTCTTAGTAGCTCTGGTCTCACAATGGTACGCGATGCACCGGTGTCCACTGTCAAACTACAAGATTTATTATCTATGGTGCCCTCGAGGATCAGACTATTCCCATTAAAAACTTGAGTTATGGTTACTGTAGGGGCTTTATGTTGACCAGCCAGCGCCCGCCCCGCGGCCCTGGCGACCTTTAGTTTAACGGAATGTCTTGATCTTCTTGGGTCGCGGAGTCCTTGACCCTTCTCTTTTTCTTAGGGCATTCAAGCCGAATGTGCCCTTTTTCTCCACACTCATAGCACGTGGGGACAAACCGAGACTTTTTCTCTTCAGGAATCATCGCTCTAACTTTATGTAGCCTCGTGTCTTGTTGCACAGCTTCCACCTCAAGAGCATGTGCGAGTGCGTTTTTCAAGGACTGGTGATGTCCCAGTTTCACAGCCCCTCGAACCTCTGAGTTTCTAATGCCATCGACAAATGCCTGCAACAGGGTCACTTCGATGACTTCTGGTGCCGATGAGTAAGCTCGACGAACCAACCTTTCGATTTCCTGGGCCCACTGCTGGAGGCTTTCACCAGCCTTCTGTGATCGCTCACGGAGTTGCACTCGGTAGACATGTTCCAGGTGCTTATCACTGTAGCGCGTGTCTAACGCTTCCATTAATATCTCCAGGGTCCTTCTTTCAGGCGGCAGGTTTTCGAGAATTGTTAAAGCATCCCCTCGTAGAGCAAGCGTAAGAGCCATGAAAGACTGCTCGTTGCTCCAGCCATTGCCACTTGCAAGTACCTCGAACTGGTACTTGAACGCTGACCACGATGAAGTCCCATCGAAGCGTGGTAGGTCAAGTTTTGCAGAAGATGGCGAAGCTACTGCAATAGGTCCACTTACTCTCAGTTTTATGACCTCCTTATTTAGTTCCTGCACGCGGTCTTCCAAAGTCTCATTCTTCAGAGTTACTTCTTGTAAGCGGTCTTCGAGGTTCCCTGTCTTCATGGTAACTTCTTTGTCAAGCACTTCCACACGGTCTTCAAGAGACTTTACTTTTTCTCCAAGAGCTATTATGCCAGCATCGATTTTTCCTACTACAGCTTCCTGGTTGGCCATCATCATTTCCTTCATGGAGGCCAGCAGTGCTGACATGTTTATGTCCGGTGAGCTAACTCCTGGTGCTGCCACAGTTCTAGCTGGAATCTCAGCATCAGCCCGAGGCTCTTCCTCTTCAAGGCTACGTTGACGTGCAGCATCCATCTCCACTTGCCGTCTGGTTCGTGGGGTACGCCCTTCGTCTTCACGTGGTAGTAACGGCATTCCGCTTCTGACACCAATTGTTACGTGCGGGGGTAATCAAATGCCGATTCTCGTGAAAATGAATTTAATTGCTCTCCACACAGAAGGCAAAAATAGTACACACCAGTACACTAACTATTTAACACTTAAACAACAATACACCAAATCACTTTGTAACACAGTTGTCCACAGTATTCGCTAGAGTCGCCGGTATCGTCTTCTTAGTTCGCTTCCGAGAGATGTGTTCACAATCGCTTTCAAATAGAAACTGTCTCGTCGCTGGTCCTGCACACTATTTATAATCCGAAAATAGCGAGGGTGGATCTTTCCAGAAAGGTGTCGATAAAAACCCACTAAACAGAAATGTTCCATAAGGAAAATGAACCTTATGTACACGGTAATAAGGAGGCGCTAGAATGTTCTAGTGTACGTAGCTGTATTCGTCTAATCGGTATTATTCCGAGAACTCGTAGTTCCAGGAATTGCATTGTCCTCGCCTTTTGTTTACTAATAATAATTTTAATAAAAATAATATGAGATATATTCCGGAAGCCGGTTGCGACATTGTTGACGATTCTAGATCTTTCTTCACAGATCGATAGGGGACCTTGGACCCAACAATGCGTTTTTGTTTCTAGAAGCTTCGATGACTATTTCTCGAGTTATCGATACCTCTTTTATACGCATCGTAACAATATGAAATTTGTGATGCTTGAGAGGTGGAAGACGCTTACGTTACCGAAACGACACGTAAAAAAGATTGTGCTTGGGATACTGCTCACACCGCAAATTCATAAATAATTATGACAGTGACAGTATGCTTTCTCGATGACGTTACGATAATATTACTAGTGCCTGCTTACGCTACTCGAATTAAAAATACTAATAGAATAGAAATAAAGGTAAACTTCGCAAGATAACATGACCTTTATTAAAGAAAAAAAATATCCAACAACAAATTCACTATTGAATTGATATTATGCTGTAACTTAAGAAGTTTATGTGCAAAAGCAAATGTAAACTGGTCTTCGGAAAAAGAAAATAAATTTCAAAAGCTTTTAAGGAAACCATAAAACCACGTCTAAATCATGTGTTTTTATTTCATGATAAAAGGAAAGAGTTGCTCGAATTTATTTTACTTGTAGCATCGTCAAACGTACTTCGTATGAAAGTAGGTATTGCTAAACAAGACATTTGAATGGCACAGTCAATATAAACATTGGTCTAGTCAAATATTAAAAAGCAACAATTTAAAATATCCTGTCATTACAGTTGCTCTTTTGAGAATATTTATTAAAATAACATTCAATAGATATTAATTCTAATGATTCCATAAAGCAATTCATAAACTATTAAATGTTACATCGGTCAATAATGCAACTGACCATCTTAGAATAAAATAACGACATAAAAACTAAACGATTACACGAACTATTACGAAAATTGTGTTAAACACCGAATAAACTTCAAAACGGAGTAACGAGAGCATTGGCTAACCCTACAACTTGACCGATGTAGATACACAAACTAGACGTTATAAAAACGGATTACTACATGCGCGTTGATAGAACGATGCAAGATTAGCTGCGCGTGCGCCTTGTTTATAACACCGGTCATGAGCGGACAATGGCTCAATCAACGGTTTATTGATCTAATCGTTTCGTATATTCAAAAGGAAAAGTCTGTGTGTAGTGAATTATTATTAGATGTTAACAATAGAATTATATTTACGATTTTTTTTATTGAATCAATTGTAGAAATTAATGTGAGTGTAATAGAAGTCCTGCCGACTGATAACGATCCGTATTTTAACTGTTGATTACGAGTACCTACTCTATCTGATGACCGTCCTTCAAGAAGTGCTTAAAACACAGCTCAGGTATGAACTTAGTATATCTTAGATACAGTTTTTAAAGATTAACTCCTTATTGTTACACATACTATGACTTATTCATATATAGCATCTACCTACTTGTAGTAATTTCGATATGATTGTTGTCAGTAAATATTGATAAATCAAAGTAAAAAATTATATTGATTAGCCTTACAGGGGCATTTATAATTAGAGGATCCACAATAAACTCAGCGAACTAGCCTATCGTGAGTATATTAAGGGGGAAGCTCAGGGTCAGGGCGCGAAATTCAAAATGTCAATGGTTTTTATTTTTTTACGAAAAATTCGGACATTTTTACGATGTAATTTAGTGTTTTGCGATATTAGCATTCTGGATTGGATGTCTCGATGTATTAAGTTTGCTTTAAAAAGTACCTGATCCGATACAATACCATAAGGTTTGTAAAAACCGCTACTTTTACTAACTTCATGGTGTTGTATCGCTTTAGGTATTATTTTAAGCAAACTTAATACATCGAGACATCCAATGCAGAAAGCTAATATCGCAAAACACTAAATTACATCGTAAAGATGTCCAAATTCTTCGTAAAAAAATTAAAACCATTGACATTTTGAATTTCGCGCCCTGACCCTGAGCTTCCACCTTAATGAAACATTTCATTTGTTATCTATAATGAATGTATAATTAGCATAATGAAAAAGCCACTGAAATATTAACAGACAATTTCATAAAAGGCCAAAATATAGTTACGGAAACACTTTCATGTCTACAAACAATTTGGTGGAAGTGATCAAAAATTTGATCAATGAAACCGGCACGTAAACATAGATCAACTAGTGTGACGTATGCGTGACACAGCGCAGTTAATTCTTATCAGATGCATAGTGCTAAGTTATTATTACAATCATGACAGGATAGAAAGACAGAAAATTTGGGAGCATGCGAGCCGTATTATATAATGCTAAATTATATGTACAGCCCTCTACACTACTTTATGTTAGTCATGTTGTTCAATTACCATAAGTACATATCCCTCTTTATAGCTTTCAACCATAAAAAACTTATGAATAACACCAAAGTCAACGAAATAAAATAATGGTCCTAGAAATATACCCTGAGAAAGACCGATACCTATTTAAAAATGTATATCAACATAAAAATCACGTTCTAGTAACATTTGAGGAGACAATTAGAGGTTTTTTGGTCCTATTTTAGGCACATAATTAGCTCAGACGTCGAAAGCAATCATGAAGACGCAATCAGAGGCGGCTACTAAAATAGACGAACAGTGTGAGTTGAAGGGAATGTTAAAGAGAACGGTGAAAAATGTTTTTTACGTTAGAAAGTACTTCCAAATCAGGAATATACAAAAACAGTCCGTAGTTTCATTAGACACGTATAATTTTAGAAGATCCTTATAAAACATTTGAATTACAAAAACTTAACAAGCTAATTTACATATTATTAGAGCCTGTTTCACTAAGTGCTGATCCACCTTATCCACAACTTACTTGACAGAAATTGTATTGGCCATCTGTCACATAGGTTGTGAACAGGGTTTTCACAGCACATTGTGAAACAGGCCCAGATTTCTTGCCACCCATATTGTTCTCCAAAGACCTGTGAAGTCAACTAACTCTCACTGGGCCAGTGTGGCTTAAGCCCCTTATGCATTGACGGGAGGACCATGCTGGCCAATTCTGACCCGGGTAACACGAAAACACGATGTCCAATACATAAAGACATAATTCACAAAATATATGTTAATTATTATAACACTTTCAAAGCACATCTAATACAACATGCAGTAGCATATCTTAGTTTGTTTAGATGCTTTATCACTGCAATCACGGCGTAATCGGCTGGCAACGGCTTAAATGGGACGAAACAGCTTTCCATCATTCCGTATCTTGGCGATAAAGTGAAAAATTGTGTCAACTGCACACTTCCTACAAATTCCTGTGTTTTGAACCAATTCCATTGACCAAAAATGCTATGCCAATTTGAGAGAACTTACTTACGATTTTTATATTCGAATAACGAACTAAATAATTTTGGTATTTGGCTTAAATACACATGCAATTTTCAGATATGAAAACGCAATAGAAGAGAAATCGCTTACAAAGACACATCTAACGTATATGCCAGTTCTAATACAACTGACCTCAAGGTGCAAAATGTAGATAGGTGTTCCCTTGCATCAGAACGGTGGTACTGGATATAAAGTACAACACGCTTTAGTAGTCAATACATCATCTTGTAAACTATCTTCTTGGAAGCTCATATTGAAATATTCCATTGCAATCAATTAACATATAAAGATTCAAAACAAAAATCTTCATTGTATGCGAAATGGAACACGGTAGGATTGATCACAACGCTATCCCATTACACATCTCATTATATCAATCAGTGATAGTAAAAGCTACATATTCTGGAAAGATTCATACGCTCTGTTTGTCCGTTGACACACTTGAGTTGATTCTGGGTTTAATCCGGTGGTCAAGTAATGATTCAGTCAAGATTTACTTTTGTGAACATGTAACCGGAATTTTATCATTGGAGTATGTTTCGAGTCATTTAAAAAATATTGTGCAGAGTGCATATTATAGCAGAAAGGTAGGGACAGAGAAAAGTTTCAAGAACGTATTATATTTCTATTAATGTTGTGTGTCATTCTCTGTATTTCAAATAATCCAACGCACAACAACGAGATTAAATGTAAGAACATTAAAAGTAATAGCTTAAAACAATACATTCTGAAATTGCCTAGTTCAATATGAACACAGCAAAATCAACTTGAGAGTTAGAAAGTGAGGAGTTATTGCTTGATTTTAACTGCTAGTACAAAACAGACTTTGTTTAACAACTATGTTAAACAATAAGTTAAGAAAAACCGATTTCGTTATTTATGAATTACCATGATTGTACACGACGTATTCGTACCGCTCGTAACTCAGATATATCCGCGAAATAAAATCTCGTCAACGATGGATGTTCACAATCTCCAACCCAGAATCAAAATCAGATTTTCAAAGCAAACACGAAGTTGTTATCCCACATGTTGAATGTCAAAGCTATCCACAATACAACCCGGAATTTCCATTTGAAACATCAAAAACACCTGGCACCTACATCAAAAATGTCGTTTGTGGACAGAGAAAACATAACCACCGTTTACATTTAATCCCGCTGGGCCTCATACCGCGAGAGGCACTCGAGTTAAACGGGAAACCTTCGCTTCAATTATAAACAAAAACAGTTAGGACACAAGACTGGTGAACAATTTGATAGATTGACATTTTACAAGGAAATTATTGTGTGAAGGAGTAATTAACATGATGGTACAACAGAAATAGAGAATACTGGAAGTCATCTAACAAATTGTAGATAATATTACCAATATATAATACCTAATACCGGCCCTTTTAATTCGGGGGGGACTAGGCCATAGCCCACCACGCTGGCCCAGTGCGGGTTGGCGGACTTCACATGTCTTTCGAGGGGTTCTCTCAGACATGCAGGTTTTCTTCACCGTTTGAAATGAGATTCGTACATGAAATCCACAAATCGCAGAGGTGCGAGCCGGGGTTTGAACCTGCTAGCCTCATTACCGAGGCAAGCGTTCCACCAACTTGGCTACCACTGCTATACACATTTTTTTTTTAATATTACAACAAATATTAATACATATGTCACATAATAGCCCTCACCTATTTTTTGCGTGGGGAAATCCTCGTGGATACGACCGACTGCAAGCCAGTCGGTCGCCAGATATATGACTTCTTTAACTGAGTTTTTTACTGAAAGACCCAGACAAAAAGCACTGAGGGTAGTACCGTTGACTCTCCAGAAGCCCCTTACAAACGATATAACAACCTCTCCCTTTATCTTAATAACCATAATCCAAGTTCCCTTTGATCATGGCCCGCTTGGGCGTCCCCCAAAATATTCCCAATTTCACATTCAAAAACCAATTAAAAAGTTCTATTATTGTTCAAGACTTTCCACGTGGCGTGAATCGAAATCGTTTTAGCGGGTGATGGAAACCAATATCCATAACAGTTAACGGAGAAACATCTTGATGTCACTGAAAATAAAGTCCAGTATTCTTTGCATGATTCATGGAATGAATAAAACGTAGGCCGGGGCGGGTAGTGTTGTGAACGTGATCAGGGTATCGATGTGCGACATTTGTTTCGGAGATACCGCATGGCACGTATTTCGTGTGTGGAATGGGGATTTTCCTTATTATTAAGGCAAATTCGTTTTACAATGTGGCACGTATCTAGGTTATTGGAAATCATCTTTTGTTTTCTATGGGAATGGAATCCACCGAGCCCATATTGTTTGTGTGTCCATATAAATTTCTTCAAGTATCTGCGTTTATTTATTTACATACAAGCAAATGGTAATATTGTAGTAGGAATAATCTTTAAATTATTAAATCATTGACATTCCCAAGTATAATAGTAAAAAAAAGTGTGATTTGTGTCGATCGTGGTGAAATATGCAGCACGAAAAGGGACACTCCAGTCAAGTATCGACTGTGCAGCGTACAAAAAAACAGCTTTTCTACATTTCCATTATAAAAGAAGTACTGTGTCAGTAGTCCAATCTTAACCATAGTGATTGCACTGACTATTCTATTCAAATCATCATAACTCTCTCCCATCGATAATCGATAAAACAATTCCACCATGGAGAAACATCACTAGTCGTCCTACAACGAGAGCGTAGGTCGCGTATTGTGAAATTCGGGCCATACTTTATAGATCGCGCGATAGGCCATTATTAAGAAACCGCAAAGCTGCTTAAGATATTTATAATTTCTGATAAGTTTATATAATAAAGGCGTTCAAAACATCTGGACATTAAACACGTTTCAGGGTGAAATAGGCTGGTTACACCACATTTATTTCTCAGCTTCGTAAACAGGTTATACTCAAATTCAAATTAATCTCTATACAATTACTCTGTAACTTGGTCGTGTCTTGGTTTTTGAAAAAAAAATCGCAGTTGCCATTATTTATGGTAACTGACGGATTTTGATTGAACTTGGCATGGTTATAACTTATTGCCCACATCAACTAAATGGGATAGTTTTTATCCTAGTGGACGTGTTGCCGGTGGATAGCTAAAAAAACTATACCTCAATATCCAGAAATTAGACTTTAATTAAACCTGGCAACGAAATTTAAATCAAAATTGATTTTATCCGGCCGCGTACTCGCCATTGAATTAAAATTAGCCAGAAGGGCTTCTTATACAGAAAACTAGTCTAAAATAAACGCTTCTATCAATTCAGTCTTCGCGAAGCCTACGAATCTTATCATCTAATCATGCATTACGTACAAGACTTTGCATCACACTCGTGAGCTCTCTAATCGTATCAATATGTTATGAAACAACATCAGCAACCCACTTTCATTCATCTGCGTTGACCTTGAGCGCTCTGGCGACACCAACGCACCAACGCTGATAGTGCCGGAGCTTCTATCGCCTCCATTCATAGTGACAGCTATGTTGATAAAGACACTGGGTTCAAAACGAAGGACGTGATAGTCATTTGATCGATCCTCGCTTTAGAAAATAATGTGTAAGTTCAAACCATGGCTCGCGTCACTGGAATTATCGGAAGTCATGTGCAAATCGTCATTTATAACATTAATTATCAATGACAAATATCGTGATTGTCGAAAGGCGTGTGGAATTGTACAACACGCACTGGGCCACAGGGAGACCTGGGTCCCTCTCACATTAAGGGGGACCCGTGTGAATAATTATTGCCAAATCTTCTATTTACCTGAGCGACTGACTCACAGCAAACGCACAGATTTAACCGGTGCACCTCGACATTTAAAATTTGGAGGAGATATGGATATACCTTAGACGTGCACTAAGAAGGGACTTTTTGGACTTTTCGGACCCCTAGGTGAGTCAAATTCATATGAATATTTTTTTTGAAGTTTCGATCATACAATTTCAATACCTACAAGGTGTCACAAATACGGTTGCCAGATGTCCGGGATTTCCGGGAATGTCCCGGCATTTTACGTCTTGTCCCGTGTCGAGTTATGCGATCTATTGTCCCGGATTCCGAAAAACTTAATAATTAAAAAAAAATAACAACAAATGACACGGCTAGGCTAGGCGGCGAGCAGCAAGTGGGTTTACTTCACTCACCCCGAGGGCCAGAGCCCCGGCTCCATCCAAATTAGATATCTTTGTTTTGTAGCTGTTAACACGGCCTGACATGGATTTGTCCCGGACTAGGGTAAGTTCCGATCTGGCAAGCCTAGTCACAAACCATGTAGTAACACGGTAAAATACATACTACTTAGCGATAGTCTATCCAAATATACAGTGACCAAAACACCATGGTTTATGTGTAGCGTCGCCTGTTCTTCCGTTGGCATTATGCCAGAACTATCAGACACAAGGTCCCGTATAGGAAGTATAAATTTGGACGTCTTGACCTGGTTGATATTATAGGCCCGCGCTGTAGCCCATTGAATAACGTTTTTTTTTTTTTTGGCAGCGACATGGTTAATCCTACTGAAAGGGTTTTTAACATTTAACGCTTAACTGGTAAGTACAAAGTTTATCAGATACATATTTATATGCATGAGATAGAAGGAGGTGAATTTGATCAATGAGCCTGGATAGGGATGTCTATTGACTTGCTAATTGCTAGGGGCCCTACCCATCGGTCTGGATTCTACCAATAAACAAAGCTCTTTGGGTGTAAATTCCTTAAGCAGACACGATGGGGTCTCAATATATTACTTGAATTTATATATGGGAAGTAGTCGTTTCTGTGTTTACTGGGATTTGTTAGAATGTATCTCTTCGCTAATGTTATAAGTACTTAAAGTTATGAGAGAGTTTTGAATTTTTCTCCAGATGTCTACATATTCACTGATTGGTGCTGGATGATGACGTCAGTAATTGCTGCAGTAGAGCTCTAGCATAAGGTGACTGAAGGTAATCGAAATGCCAAAGATCATAAAGCAATAGTCAATAAATATTCAATGACGTCAGTTTAATAGTGTTATTGCGGCTAAAGGACTCGTTCTGAACAATGATCTAATAAATGACGGTCATTTGACCGAAGTGAATCAGGTATGCAAGGTCGAAGCAAAATAACTTTGGAGGTTTATAACCAAGACGTTTAAATTGAATCTCTTGGTGTGAGTGTCTGAAGCCTGGATTTTAAAGAACACAAACTGATACACTGGAGCCCATTAAGTATTTAGTGTCTGGACCTTTAAAGTAAAGATACATTTATGCACAATTTAGCTTTGAAATCATATAAGTAACCAGGCCGGGAAAAAAATGTTAGTAAGATTTTAAAATAATCCAGAAAGAAATGGGCTTTTATCCGAAATGCATCGACAAAGCTGGCACTTTAGGAATTCAAAAAAACTAATAATACTCTGAGGTATATTAAAAAAAACTAAACTCTGAGATACCGGCCCTATAGTCCTGGGTGTATTGTCATACAAGAAGCTGTAAAACTTGTTCAACGATGTCAAAAGTACACATGAATATTCAATGGCATGCCACGCGGCTACTTAACAAAAGAATGTACAACAACTTAACACATACGACACGATTGCGACACGACGTTTAATCTAAACAGTTTAAAACTAGAACCAATTTCATATAAAATAACATAAACCTTAATGTTTAGCGTTTATAGAACACTAGATACGCCCTGCGGTGTTACCCGCGCAAAAAAAATCATGTCGATCCTTTGCGCTATGAAAAATTAAAACAAATCTATCCCACGGGAACCATACATTTTACCGGGATAAAAAGCCGATGTGCTATTCCAGACTATAATCTGTCTCTGTGCCAAATTTCATCCAGATCCGTTCAGCCGTTCTGGCGTGATTGAGTAACAAACATCTATCCATCCATACAAACTTTCACATTTATAATATTAGTATAGATTATAAGTAAGTATAGAAGTATAGAATCAGAATCAGAATCAGAATCAGAATCAGAATATTTTTTATTCACGTAGACCATTATTGTACAGTACTTATGAATCGTCAAGTTACAAAAATATTATGCTACTGCTTTACCACCCGTTCGGAATGCCGTTCCTATGGAGAAGAACGGGCAAGAAACTCCATGGTTGCTCTTTTTTTTTTAAAATAGATCTTTTACATTTTTGAGCAATACATTGTTATAGGTATGTGAGAACAATGTAGGAACGGCTAATCAAACTTTAGCAGCAGGTCAAAAAAAAACAAAAAGTACTAACTAAGTATAAAATTACAGTTAATGGCTACATGGTTCCCACATTTACAAATTACTTATGTAAATGAAAATAAAAAGGAAGAAGAGAAATACAAAATCTTAATAGTCTGCTCAAACAAGGTCATTTATATTCCTGAGGAGCCGGACCAGCATCCAACCAAGCATTTTTATCCTTAAGATAAGCATCTAGTGTATAGTATGCCTTCTTACATAGCGTACGTTTTATGCACGCTTTGAATTTATTTTCAATAAGTTCGGTAATGTCAGAGTGTATTTTATTATAAAATTTAACACAATACCCCATGAAAGATGTGTGAATCCTTGCTAGTCGAAAGTGTGGTTGATCTAATTTGTATCTATTTCTTGTATTATAACGATGTTGATCACCGAGCCTTTTAAAGAGAAATAAATTTTTCCTAACATACATAATGTTTTCATAAATATATTGGCATGGTACTGTCAAAATATTAGTTTCCTTAAATAATTCTCTTAGGGATTCGCGACTGCCCAAATTATAGATGGCCCTAATAGCCCGCTTTTGTAAAATGATGATGTATAGATTCATTGTTCCATCAAATTACGGCTTAAAGAAACAATAAGAACAAAATTTTTAAACAATTTCATAAAGGAATCAGTCCCAATAATGAAATCACAAAGATGACTTTCAAATAATATTCTTACACACTACTGAAATGATTACAAGACGCAACCTTGACACAGATGAATGGGAAATATACTTGAAACACGTGAACCATGAAGACTTGATGACACCGAGGACTGTTGGCAGTTTGATGGTAAGGAATGGAGTGACACATGTTTAAATAAATAATAATTACATGTTGTATGGCAAATATTACCAGAAAATTTTGGCCCTGTAAACAATCAAACGCACACGGGCTACAAAAAGTAGAGACAATTTTAATCTATACATATAAATAAAATTGGAGTGTCTGTTTGTAATATTAAAATAACAGCTTTTTACTAAGTGCATTTGGATGTATACACGTTACCTATACCGAAACAATTTTTTTTTAAATTTTTGTCTGTCTGTCTGTCCGTCTGTCTGTCTGTCTGTCTGTCTGTCTGTCTGTCTGTCTGTCCGTACGTCTGTCTGTCTGTCTGTCTGTCTGTTTGTTCCGGCTAATCTCTAAAATGGCTGGACCGATTTTGACGGGACTTTCACTGGCAGATAGCTGATGTAACAAGGAGTAACTTAGGCTACTTTTATTTTAGAAAAATAATAGGATCTCACGAAAAAAATAATAATACCAATGTTGCAGCGCAGCGCCTGATTAGGTTTGATAGCAACCTGCAATGCGTCCCGCGGGCTCAGAATGGGCGAGCAGGCTGTTGTCAACGGTTGTCTTTGTTTAAATACCACGCGGACGAAGTCGCGGGCAACAGCTAGTACACCATAAAGTAAAATACTATAAGGGTTATAAACGGCTGATTCTATAGATCAAGTCAAGTCCCAAACATAGTTACAGATAGTACTCGACGTAGACACTTTCTTCTATGATGTCTGTATATTTATTGCTGTCAAAAGTCGTATACTCTAAAAAAAACTCAACATTACGGGAATGTTGAGTGAGAATTCCAGGCGCATCCGTACGGAATAAAGAAACAACATATTTGGGGCGGTATTGTTACTATAATTATTGATACAGATGTACCACACACAGGTGACAGTGGGGGTTTACGTTTGTATTAACAAATGTGATACCAATAATGGGCAAGTTTAGGTATGACGTAAGATTAAATGATAATGTAATTTGACTGCTCAAGTTTTATATTTTTGTTTGTTGTATGCACGCAAAGAAACTCCACAGTGAATGTATTTATTTCACTGATTTTAAACGTGTATTTTGACAACGTCAAAATATCTAGAGAACTTTTCTTTATCTCAAATAGGTACCCGATATGGAGCAAATACAAGCCGCAACACAATATGTAGTTACAATCAAGTAACTATTTGTTTTATTCCACTTGCGTTTTGTAGTGTTTACTCAAGTGTAACCAACCTAGTAATAGTTGTTACTGTCCTACTAAAGTCTGTTATGTTTCGTGTTGAACAATTTTGAAAAATCTATAGCATACCTACAGATAAACAAACAGATCTATCATCAGTCTTACTCAGCTAATTACAAGACACGAACCTTCAAATGTGTTTATTGAGCAATCTTTTTTAACACTGATTGCAACCTAGCAGTGCGTCACTCCACCATCGCTTCATTTTATCAAAGCTCTGATAAATGTCAGTGATTTCTTGCAATGAAGAAACCAAATAGTTGCCAGCAATTTCTTGCAATGAAGAAACCTAAAGTGAAACTACTACAACACGAACAGAAAAAAACAAACCATCCTTTATGATGAAACTGATACTTCAAAGGAAACTATGACGTGAGGATGTTCAGTCAGCGTAATCATACAAATTGCATACATCGAATTTAAATTCGTTGCAATTATAGGATGTGAAACATCGATTACGGCCATAAGTGAATAACTAAATGATATGCGCATTGACAAACGAGTTTTAATCGGTTCATGTGTTGAAAATAATCGAGAACTCCTTACAAAATGTTGAATTAATTAATCATATGAATGATAGGACCAATTACTATACCCTGAGAGAGTCCTTTCTTGAGTCGTATACGTTGTATACACTGAACATACATCCTTAGCCAAAAATCTACACTTAATACTTAATACTTAATAATAATTAATATTAATATTATAAATGTGAAAGTTTGGATGGATGGATGTATGGATAGATGGATGGATGTTTGTTACTCTTTCACGCCCGAACGGCTGAACGGATCTGGATGAAATTTGGTACAGAGATACATTATAGTCTGGAATAGCACATAGGCTACTTTTTATTCCGGTAAAATGTATGGTTCCCGTGGGATAGATGTTTTCATTTTTCATACTTTCTATCGCGGGTAACACCGCCGGGCGCAGCTAGTCTAGTATATTTGAGTGCACTAGTCTCTTCTGTGCCACGTCTACCATTTTTCTTAACTTCATGGATATGGTTTAAATATATTATTGACTGGGAATAGGAATTCTGTCTACAGTAACAACCAAAAATTGTCTAGTACTTTAATCGATGATACTCAGTGGTTCTATAATTGTAATTCCATGGAGAATTTTAACCTCGAGCCGTAAGACAGGCAACCTTCGCGGAACCCACTATAAACATTCGTAGAAAGCACGTTTATTAGCGGTGTTCGTATTTATGACGAACATTAAAATAAAATAAGCAACGGCCGTTACCAAACCTCAAATTGTGTACAATTACGTTCGTTATGATTGGTGCAAATCGGATAGTAACAGCGAGCTTCAAATTGTATGTCATAAACGTTTGTTTTTTAAATTAAGAAGTTTTATTTCGAAGCTTCCTCGTGTCTGTACACTGAATATACTTGGAAACAATAGCTGAACTGAACAGAAGCTGAACAAGAAGTACACTGCGCCCTAAGACACGAATTTAACGAAGTTCAAAAATCTGCCAAGCTAAAATGAGATCAACCTGCACACATCGGCCGCATGTCAGAAGAGAAATAGGCAAAAAATAACTACAGAAAGTATCACTGAAAATGCCAGACGACATAGCGACAAATCCAGAAGGAGACGGGGTGTACGAAATGGACTTGTATCTCATGAATTGGTCCATCATAGCTCCAGATAGAAAGGACTGGAAGGAAGGCCTTTATTCAGCAGTAAGACAGTAACTGTCATAACAAATTCAAGCTTGACAATAAAGGCTACCAGCAGAATTTAAGCTGACTATTAAGCATCAAACTACTCTATCATAACAAGCTTCACATTCATGTGGGTAGTAACAGTGCGTATCCAAACGTCAGCCATTTAGCCAATCAACACCGAACCAGTTAATAGATACTATAGTAAAATTTAACAACTTTATCAGCCGTCCCCGCGCTTCACTCTCAACTCGGTCCGCATTCGCACAGAAAGGGTCAGGGTACCGCTACGCTAGCCTCGCCGGCGCCTGCGCAGCCCGACGCGCGACGATAATGAATGCGAACTGTACCGTTACAGTTATAATGATTTGGGGTTACACAATCAATCGTGACGTGATTTGTATTATGCTGTCTAATTAAATTGTGAATTGTAACCCTTCTAACAACGTTTGTGTACCTACTCACCTGTCTTCGATTCGTATCGTTTAACGTTAAGCATTCGATCTATCTGATTCCTTGTTATAAGCTTTGGCCGGTTTTAAAGACTCTAGATAATCAAGTGAAATATTCACATCGTTAAAAAGTTTAAACTACAAAATCAGCCTATCGAGTCGAGGAAATTTTGATGTGTTATGTGTAAAGGTCTTTTTTTATTGCTATCACCGTTGTATAGCGTAGAAGCTCTGTTTATAAATACATCGGTTCTTAGGTCAAACGAAACAAACAACCTACTGTCAACGTCCCCTATACAATTACAATTCAATATGACGGTGCAAGTTCCAAATGAACTCTTTCGACATCTATTTGTATAACAAGCGATTGAAGCGCTTCAATAAAGTTTTTGTAATCAGTATTCGTGATGGGAGCTGTCCATGCGATTCTCTAACAATGCAGCGGAGCGAAAAGGTATTTGATAAAAAGGGAAAATAAATTAACGAAAATGTGGTTTGTACTCCACAGCTGTATTTTACACTTTTATTTTGGAGTCTTATATTTCATGATATTGGTAGTACTGATTTGTAAACGTGGTTTTATTGTTACACTCGCTGTTGCCCGCGTGGAAAAGAAGAACATTATAATTATCCACAGAATAATATTAAAAAAAAAACGCTCCCCCCCTCCCCCCCTCCAGGGGTAAAATTTCGGAAATGTCTTTCTTAGCGAGTACCACCTACAGGATCTCGCGTGCCAAATTTCAAGTCCATAGGTCTCATGGTTTCGGAGATATTTTTATGAGTGACGTAGACAGTCAGTGAATTTCGCTTATACAAATACATTGGCGTTCCTGGAATTCTTAACTCTACGAGATACGGGCGATTTTTATCCTCTTTAAATAACAGAAGAACGAAGACCAGTTCATGGGAGAAACATCTACGCCACGTCTTAACATATGGTCAATAGAGGCTAAAAAGAACGCAGGCTATTTAAAGTAAATAAAATTCTAGTAGCTATCTCAAATGGCTCTCGCTCGATCCGTTAGAATTGCGACGTGTCTATACATGGATTGACCATACGGCTAATACAGTTGTGGCGAGCAATTAGCTCACAGACGATCGACGCTCTTACAGAGTAGGTAGTAGTTCAAGTAATCTAAATTACTATTTAAGTTTAATGCATCATACTTAGAATAATAAACTGAAATACAATGCGAAAGGCTACTAAATTGTTAATCACCGCTGTTATAAGATATTTCTGAATATTTGCACCTTAGTTGGTAGGCCAACAGAAAATAACAGAGCCATCCTAGTTATCATACATCGTTTAGCTTAATATTTCTTTCCCGATTTGGTCAGAGATCTTCTAGCGGCTTCGTAAATTCTCCTGTCACCAGATTGGTTATTAACAAAACGCAAGTTAGTGAGTCTTTCCACTCCATTCCACCGAGTAGATACATAAGTACAGTCAACAACGAAAACCTACTGACACGATGAAGAGAAATGTGGGGTCGTGGCGTGGTCTGAATAATAAATGCACATTATCATAGGGAACATAAAAGCTCGTCTCGTATTTTATCATCGTACCGACTTCTTTCGGTGAAATGATGGACAAAGGGATCTACATAGGGTTACATGGACACACTATTATAAAAACAATGTTTTCTTTAAAGACGTTGTCTTATATTGAGTTAATAGGATAACTGAGGAGATTTTGGGCACAGAACTTAAAATAATGAGTGTTCATTAACATTCATGTAAAAAACGCGATCCATATCCAATCCTACCGAATTCGATATCGAATCGAAACTCATTTATATCGATAAATTAGCTGTCCCGGCGAACTTCATACCTACCGCCACAGAATCAAATTTATGAGAAAATGATTTTTCTTTATTATTATTTTTTTGTGATTTTTTTCCCATGTTTCGGAGTTTGATCTCCTATTCGGGGCGGAGACAAATTCAAAATACCCGTTCTAGAGCTATAAATGTTGTAACTAACACGACATTGTAGTATATATATAAGATAATGATAATAAGACGTTATCGACCGGTATCATCCTATAAAGCTACTCAGAATGCAAATCTCAAAATATATTTAACGCACATCCAACAATTCTCAATGGCTCAAAAAGAGATTTACGTCATTAGAAGAGTATCCAAATGTTTTAAATCAAGGAGCAGAGGACACAAAAAGCAATGATATCCATTATTCTCTGATTTCAAAATGAGAACATCATCGCAAAAATCTAGTATAACTTCTAGTCATAAGTCGAAAATTGATCACACCTGAACTCTTACATTGAGACCTAGCCATAATCGTACACAGATATTAGGCATTTATTTTGCTTATCATAAACACAAAGTTTGTGTTCAAACTATAACCAAATGTATTAGCTAGTGATGTGATCAATAAAGCACTCGTATTGTCGCGGTGGACCTTTGTGTGCCCATCTCAGACTCCGTTCAACTCTAGATTGGCCCGTGAATGGAACTTGGGAGCGCAAAACACGACAGCTGTTCTTTTGTATATGGGGTATGTGAAGTGAGGAGACCTTTGTGGACTTATAATACCCGTCTGAACTTGGAATGACCTTCAAGATTTGCTATATAACAAGTTCAATGTGACTTTACTATAATAGACTGCATATACGCAAAACTCAAGATGTAGTAAAATCGAATTTATTAATAAGACTGAAATATTCCTTGTCATCAATGTTCTATCGGTTTTATTTACGACTAGCTGTTGCCCGCGACTTCGTCCGCGTGGTATTTAACAAAGACAACCGTTGACAACAGCCTGCTCGCCAATTCTGAGCCCGCGGGACGCATTGCAGGTTATTGCTATCAAACTTAATCAGGCGCTGCGCTGCAACATTGGTTTTCATTTTTTTTCGTGAGATCCTATTTTTTTTTCTAAAATAAAAGTAGCCTAAGTTACTCCTTGTTACATCAGCTATCTGCCAGTGAAAGTCCCGTCAAAATCGGTCCAGCCATTACAGAGATTAGCCGGAACAAACAGACAGACAGACAGACAGACAGACAGACAGACAGACAGACAGACAGACAGACAGACAGACAGACGGACAGACAGACAGACAGACAAAAATTGTAAAAAATGTTGTTTCGGTATAGGTAACGTGTATACATCCAAATGCACTTAGTAAAAAGCGGTTATTTTAATATTACAAACAGACACTCCAATTTTATTTATATGTATAGATGTATAGATTATCGATCAGGTGACAAACATTACCCAAACATTTCACCTGAAGAGTAAACAAATCAATTTCACATTGACCTCGAACGGCACGACTGGTGGCAATTAACCTAAATTGATGTGCGCCCATTAATAGACCTTTATCTATGGTTGAATGACATAATTCACTTGTAGACAGTATGCCAGTGTGTTGAGATGAACGGTCCTGTGTGTAGCTGCATACAAGGGGATTATACTCATAGTCTTGCTATTAAGTATGATTGTCTATACATATAAATAAAATTGGAGTGTCTGTTTGTAATATTAAAATAACCGCTTTTTACTAAGTGCATTTGGATGTATACACGGTACCTATACCAAAACAATTTTTTTTTCAATTTTTGTCTGTCTGTCTGTCTGTTTGTTCCGGGTAATCTCTGAAATGGCTGGACCGATTTTGACGGGGCTTTCACTGACAGATAGCTGATATAACAAGGAGTAACTTAGGCTACTTTTATTTTAGAAAAACAACATAGGATCTCACGAAAAAAAAATTCAAACCAATGTTGCAGCGTTGCGCCTGATTAAGTTTGATAGCAACAACCTGAAATGCGTCCCGCGGGCTCAGAATGGGCGAGCAGGCTGTTGTCAACGGTTATATTTGTTAAATACCGCGCGGACGAAGTCGCGGGCAACAGCTAGTTTTAATAATATCTGTGTTGTTGCATGGAGCCGAGCTGCTTTTATTCCGCAAACGACGTTTATCGAAATATTAAAAAAAATATTATTTGCCAACATTATTAACTTAAGCACAATTAGCATGTATTACTACGTTCAACAAAATACGATAACAAGTATATAATATAGTGCTAATTAAATTGAGTGTTGTATTTAGCACATTGGATCCAACAAAAGCTTTGGCTACAGATAAACACACTGCATATCTTGACGTAAAGCAGTCATAATGGTTGTTGTAAGTTAGGTGCTATGTTCTTTTAAACCGTCGAATAGACTTCATATCTTAAATGAATATGAACGAAGGCAGCAGTAGTTTATAGCAGGTTTAACAAAAAAAAGTGTAAAATGTTTTAACAGATGAATCAGTAGGTTATATGGATCTCGTTGATGTATAAAATAATTTTGTAAATGATGTTAGATTTTCTGTTAAACAAGGCGAACCAGTAGCGTTTGGCCCAGTGTTGCCAGATGTGATTTTCTATTTATACCCAAATTTGAAATTATTTATCTCCAAAATGATACAATTTGCTTGAGTTTTACCCAAAGGCAAAAAGTTAATAATATCGGCTTAGCTTTTTGCCTTTTTCTTATTTTTTCCTTGAAATACTGTTCTAATTTCCAAACTGAAGCAGCGGAATGACCTTTTTTTTTTTTTTACGTTACGTATCCCCACTGAGCGAGATGGTTAAACGCGTGCGTTCGTAACATGCGTTGTGGTAATCCCACTGAAACTAAAAATTACCCAAAATTCTCCATGTTATTTTTTTTTTCTCCAAATTTTTCTCCAAGAATTTCATGTCTCCAAAATTTCTCCAGAGCCAAAATTTTTACCCAGAATTGCGAAAAAAATACCCAATCTGGCAACACTGGTTTGGCCATGCGCTCAGTACAGGGTCATTTGTGAAACGTCTAATAATTTGATTGATTTCATTGGAATTGTTAACTTTATAGCCTATGTTGGTCCTGTTTAAATATTTTACACTATTATTGTTAAACCTTACATATGGTTACAAGCATTGTTAAGACGTAAAAATTACTGTTTATATTTAGTTTGTAAGTCAGCGATACATGCCGCTGGCATGGTTTTGAACAAGGTATTGTTATGTTTTTGGTTTTTATAATGGTACACTATACTTTCCTCATTATATATCCTCGTCCTGAACCGGGTGTTTTATTTGGCTTAATACCTGGTACAAGCTCCAAAAAGGTCCCGCAGTCTACTGCGGGACTTTTTTGGAGCTTGTTCAATCATTGAAATACAACTCTATTGTCAACTTCCCGCCATTGCGAAACCCCCAAAGCAAATATTTCCCTAGAAATTTTCATCGTAACACCTTACTACTGTTTGACAAGTTGCCAAGTTGGCGCCGGGTCGTTGGGTCGTGTATTGCGAGTGTGACGTCACGCGTCGCTTTGAGGAGGTAATGGCACTTGGTGTTTGGAACGAGCCGTGGTGTAGGTCAACGATCTGTTCTGGCTCGATTGTTAAAGTCTGGATCATTTAAGTTATAGTTTCCTTCATAATTCTGTAGCACTAATTGTTTGATCATTAATGGAGCATGCTCCGAAGATACCAAAAAGCATTTTGAAAATCAGAGTGGCTAGTTTTCTGAATCACCGCTACCAAATAAAACGTTCAGCAAAAAACACCAAAAAACTTAGTAACCGAAGACATGAATGCCCAAAATCTGGTTTCACTAAAAAAAAACTCAATACTTTAAGTAAATTTGTCCAACTTCCAAATTAATAATGGTTTTAAAGAAAGCTACAGCATAGATGTTGCAGCTTCTACGCCAGATTACTTTAGAGACACACCTACAATGGTCTAACGATGAAACATACCCCACGGATACAGCCAAAACAAACTCCAGCAAGCAACAAATATTGGCTTACAATCTGAGTACTACTCGTATTACCCTCTAGCTACCGTTTGACTACTTGCCAAGCTTGCATGCCGACGTCAAATGCCTTTGAAGACGTAAAGATACTTGACGCTTGAGCGAGGTTAGTGGAAGCCAACGGCTTTGTGCCTTGAAACTTAGGTCTGGCATATGAAAAAGAACCTCTTACGTTTTCAGCCTTGTGCACAAGAGCAAAAATATTATTTTGATTTGTTCTCCCTTGCTGTGAGTACTATATGATATCGATTCAATTCCAAGAATCAATGAAATAATAAATAGTGTCATAGTATTTAATATCGCCTTACAAAACTTTAATCTTACGTCAGATGAGTAATAGCGTACTGATATAGACGCTTCTCTTATTATACTTTACCGTATCCTTAAACATTAATTACTTTCCTGAATTCTCTCGAAACTGTACGCTTTCATCACTCTCAATATCCCCGCGTACATTCTACCAAAAAGACTCTCCCGATATATGTTTTCTTTTAAAAAACAAAAGGTCTGTGTACAGGCCAATGCACCGGCACAAAGGGTGCATTCCCATGCGTTCCCTGCATTGTCCCTCTGCAGTTTGAATCACATGTTTTCGGAAGGGCCACTCCTGATTATGCTTTCTTTCATTGTGAACAGCTTTTTGGGAATGTTGAAATGATATTGAATGGGGGGAGTGTGTTATCACTAGCTACCTTTGTATATTGATGTTCAGTGCGCTATGCTTCGATGGGTAAGTTCAGCTGTCAGTCCCGTTTTACATTTACGCCCCTATTGCAGTTGTTACGGTCGGTACGTAGGGCTCATAAGCCTGCCAAATTCAGACAACTGGTCTGACCATACAAATCAGTGCAGCCAAATCCAGGAAGAATCAAGTAGTACGCACAAATTGGAAAAAGTTATAGAAATGAAACTGTATGTGTGTTAGTGCATAAGGACAACCGTTTCAAGATTAATTCTGCCAAATAGAAGGATCTTTAAAGTAGACTATACGCTAAATATAGACCAATAAATCCATAAAAAAACAATTATGTTTCTATATTGTGCAATATCGTTAACCCAATTAATGCCAAATCGGTTAATTATCATCATAATCCCCAGTACGTGTGAATTGTGCCGTGTCTGGACACAGTCCAATGCGTTGAGATCGTGGGCTGTGCTGTCACGCACCGGCCGTTTCGCTAGTGATGGGTTTAAGAAATAATAAACGATCAACATCGATAAATATATCACCAGACTTGGCGCGACGAAATGACAGCATAACATAAACTCCAAAATGATATGTGGCGTTATTGAATATAATTTAAAAATAGAAATATTAGCGAGATAATACTTATTATTGTCAAGTCTATTTTTGTGACATATTTGCTGAGCGCGATAAATGTCACACAATTTTCTGTCACTTCTCTGTGTCACGCTTCCAAGTTTCCAGTATTAAAATCAAATGAAAGTTACTACTGAACATCAGGCGGAACTTAGTCATCATTAACATGCTGTATATTAGTAGCTAATGCACCTATGAAACAATTACAATATTGTTTCAAAATAAAACCAACCACCGAACTGAACCAACGTTTAAAAACTATCGATATCGTCGTCCAATATAGCGCATCACTACAATCCACCGTGCTATCCGGGTCGTCGACACGAGCGAGAGTTTTTGCGCCGAACGACCCTATTCGCTTCCTGTCAATGACGGGATGCAGCATCCTATGAGTTTTAAGACGTGTTGCGTCTTTAAATCTTTGAACATAACTTCCTTAAACACACTGTAATTGTTTGAAGACATGCAGTAATCGAATTAAACTTGGTCCATATCTTTATCCCAATGTTAATCGATCCAAAAGTCTGATCTTCGCAAGTGTGTCAAATGCATGTACTAATCAGATCCGAGTATCAGGCAGCCAGAACCCGAGGAAGGCGATTGAACGAAATAGCGGAAAAAAGCAATCAATCAAGAATTCCCTCCCTAGAACAAATAACTCCTCTTGCCATCATAAATTCCTTAAACGATCTATTCTCGTCTGCATCAAACGACAATTCGAAACGGATCACGATCCACGCTCCAGCAACAATAGAAACCACTTGGATATTGCGAGTAAATCTCCAGCAATGTATACTGCGAACGTCGACAAATCACTCCGAGGTCAATTGGTTATATGGTGACAAGCAATCGCATTGTGTGGTATTAGGAACGGCGAAAGATTATCGATGACTTATCATGAATTTGATATTCATTTGTTTTGACAATGTTTCCGAGTCGTAAAATGAAGTAGAATTTATAGCATCAATGAATAATAAACGAGGTCACCGGTACTACTTAAACGGTATCCAAAACAGTTTCCTATGGCAAGCTTGAGCTATTACAATCCTGAGTAAGACTGTGGTAATACTACCTTAATCATACAAAACATCCAAAGTCTACATCCAATAAAACTGGGAAAGAAAACCATTCAGAGGTCATAGCTCTGTAATACGATAGAGATAAAGGACAAATTTAAACACTTGATAATCATTTCGACCGCTATGTATACCAACTAGAATCTTTGGATTCAACAATTAAATAATTGAAAACGATATAATAAATAAGTGTTAACGTAAAGAAACAATTATTTAGAACTGTACAACATTCGCTAATACACACCAGACGATGGATATAAAAAAAACATTAACGAAAATTGTTATGGTTTCCAAACAAAATAGTTTGGAGTTCATTCACACGAGAGTAATGAGATTAATGGCGCTGGGTTAATTTTATTACAAAGCCAACGTTTGTCGATAACCTCGAGCTAGTAGTAATGAATGTTTTTGTCAAATTACTTTATTGTTAAGTCATATTGATCTCTGTCTAGAGTTTGAGTTACTAAGCGTTTTGCTTCTACTTCCATCGTGCGTTCCCCGTTGACTTCAATCTGGATGTTTTCAAGTCGAGAGTGAACAGGTACCTTGTAGGCAAGTATGCTCCATCGTAGATCTCATCGTCACTTACCATCAGCTGAGATCGAGATCAAATACTTGCCTATAATGTAATAAAAAAGTCAGCTCTCTAAGACGCAATTATGATCTTTACAATCGTGTTACAAGCACACTACGCAATCTTAATTTCGCCAATTTTTGTTTTATCTATAGACATAAAAAGTGCTTAACTAATTGTAATCGGATCTTGTAACCAAATCGTATCACGGGGAATCCACTACAAATATATGAAACTACGAGTACCTACAAGTACGAATTCATATACATATCTCAACATGGCAAGTGTCCAAACCAAATTTCAATTCTCTTCACAATGTTTTAATCAACTTCAGTGCCTACATATTCTGTTGTTTCCATAGCGTCTCCGTTGATTAAAAGCCAATCCAATTTCGTTACTTTAACAAAATCGTCTTGTTATTTTTCGTTGAAATTCGTAAAGGTCAAACGGATATTCAAACAAAAGATGGTTTGTTTGTAAGCGTTGTTTTTTCTCGCGTTCGGTAGATGGAGAATTTGCCTGGGAACGCAGGCCAAATAATGTAATTAAAATAATGTAAATCGCCTATTAGCTTGGTATTGTATGTGTAGCTGTAAAATTCGTTTAAGGGGGAAGCTCTGGGTTTCATAAGGTTTGTAAAAACCGCTACTTTTACTAACTTTATGGTATTGTATCGCTTTAGGTACTTTTTTAAGCAAACTTATTACATCGAGACATCCAATGCAGAATGTTAATATCGCAAAACACTAAATTACATCGTAAAGATGTCCATATTTTTCGTAAAAAAATTAAAACCATTTACATTTTGAATTTCGCGCCCTGACCCTGAGCTTCCACCTTAAATAAAAAAATTATTAGATCGGTTTTTGTTTTCTGGCTTCGTGTGTGCTTAGTTATTATTTATAAATGGTATTTGGATTAATACATATTTAAACAATTATATACAATCCTGCTCTACAAGTTTATAATTGCGTATGTTATTTGAATAAGACCTTGCTCTAGCATATATTTGATGTCAGGGTTACTAATTAAAGGACAAAGGAAACATGCTACAAGATCAAATTTATTTTTTTAATCTATTCACAAAGGAATGTAGGTTTCGAATAAGGAATTTTATCTTAACAATACAAAGTTGTTCAATTATCCCCGCTCCTTAGCTACGTTCGATTAAAGTCGTATTCCTAAAGCATCAAAGATTATTAAAATTCGTTTTTATGTTAAGAAATGTAATCCGCTATCAGGCATTATTTCGAAGAAGTGGTAGATGTGTTTTTATAACCCCGAAAACCCGAATTTATTTTTAAGAAAATAATACTCAGTGTATTGTAAGGATATTCCGTGTAAAGTGTTCTTTTCAGCCATTTCTTTTTTTTCTGGAGGAGGTAGACACAGATGCACTACTACATCTAAAACGTAGCCATTTAAAAAAATCCATACTTTCACCCTTTATCAAACCATACATTTTGAACATAGCGACCAGCATCGAAAATACATAGACCGATAAGGTGACATGACGACATATGCAGGTTCCTAAAAAAAAAACAATTGTCCTACTTTATCTATACTTATTTAAATTTCAAATTCGGTGTTGGATGACGTGTACGCCAAGTCCGCGGTGGTACTTTAGCGGTTTGCGGTTTAGACTTGGGCCAATAGTTTCATACTACTGTTACTCTGTCTTCAATTACTTTTCCACTATCTGCGTTTAGAACGTGAGCCGTGTATAACCGTGTACAGACCAAACGTATTACCTCGCAAAACTGGCTAGGGCACATGTCACGGGTAGAGTCACACCGAGGCAATTTACAGACGGCAGCGCGAGCAATTGTCTTGGGCCTTGGGCGACCGAGCGATCGGTTACCAACTTCCCAAATAACATATATTATATGCTTCTTCCACATAAAAGGCGCAAAATAGGGCAACACAAGACATTTTGGGTTTTAAACTTATTTAAGCCAAATTTACGGACCCAGAAAAAGTTAATCCACACATTTCCGCCCTGAATTTGGTGCTAAAAACCACTCAGTTGGGAAGTCTCTATCATCCGTTATTTGCCTGACATTCAACTGGGCAGTTAAGGGAGTTATGCGATATCTTGATCCGCGCACGGCGTCTGCCTGAGCTAGCCTCGCAAAGCTGCACGGTCGGTCTAGACATGGCCTATTTGTAGATCATTTAAGTTTAAAATATTTGTAATTGCAAGCATAAATAACGCGTGACTAACATCAATTACCCAATTATGTACATTTGAAAATCTGAAAAATATTGCTTTACATAATTAAATAAACACTCAATCAATATCAGACCGACTGATAGATGCTCTCATATCCGTATCAAATGCTCTATCAATATGACGCCGGCTGACAGATGCTCTTATAACCTTCTGATAGGCCCCTAGAGTCAAATAAATCCCACTTAGTAAATCGCAATTTACCGCTAAAGACACATTACCAGCGCGTCATCGGATTCATTTCCTCACTAACCGCTTTCCCCGTCCGCCGATCGAATTACCAATCAAGGAAAGTGGGCTACGCTCCCAGACGGGTCTTATATTCGGCGAAGGTATTCGCTATGGGAATATAAGTTCTATCGCTTAAGTTTATAATACATATTTGTGTAACCGCAATGCTACATTTTATAGGAGTGATATATTTACACAAGGATAAGTTACGGGCCCTCACCAATTATACAGAAGAAAAGTACGAATTAACCAAAGACATGGTGTCGAAAGTAGGTGTGAGAGAGAGAAAGGATGATTATTTTGAAACATGAATAATATAAGGGCCTCCACCAGGCATGTTTGAGCACTCATCAGAAAAGAAGGTCTACAAACAAAATGTTATTCCAGCTAAGGAACTAAACCATTAATGTAATTTAAAGTAAGTATACTTACTTCGTGACCAGAAATAGGAAAGGTTTCAGATGAGATGTCGGCCGGGACAGACTAATTTACTTTTATTACTAGAAGAATACAACAAAATCTAAACATCCGTGGGAAACAGTTGGTGCCGTTGGCATTGATTCAGATGAGATTGCGTGTTCACGTAATGACAATATTTAAAGACAATGTCAACTATAGAAATTAATTTAGAGTAAATGATTTAATAAACTGAAACTAGTATGACAGACATACTCCTGGCGTAAAGGACAATCAAACATTTAGAAAATATATGCATTTCAGGTCTGTTCAGATTTCAAGGCGATAGACCTGCCAGATGTGAGTGATGTAACTGACATTTTTAATATAACGCCATTCATATTTTAAAAAGGTTAGAAACATCTGGCAGAGCTATTCACACACGACGATATCGTTTAACATTCATACCAAACAAACTAATAATCAGTTTGTAAATTAAGAACTTGTAGATAATAGAAATACTATTACCTTTTGCTGTTTATCCTCAATGAATCCAAATACATATAGGTATATGACTCACATAATAACACACGATGATAACGTAGCAATGGAAAATGTTTTACCTGAAAAAGAAGAAACAATCATTAAATCCGATGAAAAATGATGACTCAATACAATTGACAAGTGCGTAGGTGGCATTTATCACGTACATGATTAAAATATCAGGAAATAAATCTGAGGTAGCCGCTAGGTCTTCGTGAAGCTGCATAGTCAATTATTATTCCGCAATTTTATCACAAGAATGGTAGTAATTAGGGCAATTCAAGCATCATCTCTCTAGAGATCATCTAACCAGAGCAAATTATCAAAAAGGTCAGGTCAATAAATTGCGCACATTTTTAGAGCAAAAATCGCTATGTTCTTCATCTTTGTCCCCGATTAAGCTGCCCTTTCATGAACATGCATAATATATTTAATTTATCATTATATTTTCCAGCAGCACCCATACCAACGCTTCTAAAATTGAGGCCCCCACCCTTAATATTATCTTAATTACGTCTAAATTGCCACTTTGTCTCGTGCCACTTCTGCGAATGAGAAATTCTAAGTAATTAAGTTCGAAGCAGTAATAGCCAAGTTGGTGGAGCGCTTGCCTCGATAACGAGGATCGCAGGTTTAAACCCTGGCTCGCACCTCTGGGATTTCTAGATTTCGTGTGCAAATCTCATTATCAACTATGATAATCATTTGCTAAACGGTGAAGGAAAACATCGTGAGGTAACCTGCATGTGTGAGAGAACCAACCATTCAAAATATGTGTTAAGACCGCCAGCCAACACTTGGCCAGCTAATCCCCCTAGCATTGATGCGTAGCTCTTGCCTAACATTGGGACATTAAAAGAGCTATTATTATTATTATATTGGTATAGAGAACCAACAAGATCCCTCCACCAAATACAAGCTAGGGGGTTTTTGGGGTCGAGTCACCTTCGTCCGTAGGAGAATTAAGTACCCTCGAGATACCCTACACGTGACCCTGGGTGGTGCCAACCAGGTGACAACTCTACTGGTGGTAGGCTTCGGCCGTGGCTAGTCACCACCCACTGAACTAAGCCATGTCGCCAAGCGGCCTAGCCGTGTTCCGGCATGATGTTCGGTGTTGCCATTCATGGATGGCGGGTCAGATCAGTTGCGCTGCATGTGCCTAGTGAATGTAGCGTCTCTATCTACTGCCGCCTTCCTACCTAGGCAAGTATGCTCTATCGTAGATCTCATCGTCACTTACCATCAGGTGAGATCGAGATCAAATACTTGCCTATAATCTAATAAAAAGAAAAGCAAAATAGATATTGCTACTTATCGTATCAACGGCAAACTATTTTCAAAATGTCTGTCTACCCAGCAGCTCATAATGACTATTTGATTTGAGCAAGGATATAGTGGTCCCAACTTAAACACCAACGTTTCTGTAAAAACTGCTATATATTATTTAGCTAATTAATTATCAAATACGTATATTTATAAAACAAACAATGCTTGTTTATAACAGAACTTATCCAATTAACCCACTCTAGAAACAATGGCCTTCAAATACAAATAGATACCAGTTAGAAGGAAAGTAATAACAAGCCAAAGTTTGGCGGATCAAGTAATTATATTCGAAGAATAAAATAGCATTATTGATATTGAAACAATTATTATTCTAGTGTATGCTAGTTAGAAGAAGAAATGTAACTAATACCCTACAGAAAAGTAACTAATAATATATTATATGCGCTTTTAAACATTTCATTACAGTCGCGATCTAGTTTTCTTCATCTTTCGTCATTGTAGATATCTGACCAGTCCTTTACACATGTATCAAGAATTCCATGTTACTGGTGGTAGGCTTCGGCCGTGGCTAGTCACCACCCACTGAACAAAGCCATGTCGCCAAGCGGCCTAGCCGTGTTCCGGCATGATGTTCGGTGTTGCCATTCATGGATGGTGGGTCAGATCAGCTGCGCTGCATGTGCCTAGTTAATGTAGCGTCTCGATCTACTGCCGCCTTCCTACCTAGGCAAGTAAGCTCCATCGTAGATCTCATCGTCACTTACCATCAGGTGAGGTCGAGATCAAATACTTGCCTATAATGTAGTAAAAAAAAAACTGAAATAAATTATAACATAAAACTTTTCTATTTCACCAAATCTACTTCAACGATGCCTATTTATGTGTAGTATACCGGAAATCCCGAACGTTGTGTTTACTTATACGCTTTTTGAGTTGTTCTAAAAATAGTAAGTGTGTTTTGTGTTCTCCTCGATTAGATTATTGATCACGATTTTTAAATGCCTCGGGTAAATCTCTTGCGATGCGATAAGATTTATTTGATTCGTAAACTGATTCGGTTTGACTTTGATGTAGTGGAGTGTATAACGTACATATTGTACGACAGAGCTTTGCATTCAATTTAATTTGCCTTAAAACGTTCAGATTTTGGGATCAATACAAAATCATCCAGCTAATGTAAAATCTACCTTTGGACACATCTTGGAAGACAGAAGAAGGAATGTGATAATAAATGTAATAAACACTGTCCTCAGAAAATGAACTAAAAGGTGACAGTAAAACCCAGTGAAATGCAGCAACATTAATTTGTAGACGACTCTGGCCCTGGATGTGCTTTAGACGGCCGCGTGGAGCTAATTTTGGAAATTGCATTTTCCCAATTTGCCGTGGACTGAGTGTTACTGGAATTACCCCAGTGCCTTAATGGTACTCATACTATAAGTGGTTTAATTAAGGACGATCGAAACCGTTGGTATATTTGGCTAGCTATATTTATTAAAAAATAACTACACTCAAGTTACACATATTATTTTAGGTAGAAGTAAAATTGTGCATTCAAGTGTTGAAACGCCAACCAATCATAGTGTGAAGTCAGGAACCTTACCTTCCCATAGTTGACCGTTCAGTACAGCCGTTTCAGCAGTTAGGGCCACTTATTCAATAATAGATAATGAGATGAGTCCTTGTAAGCGATGGACTAGGAACTTGCCACATCGTACCCTACCCTCATTATTATGATTTATGCAGGTATCTCCAGTTCTGATGTTTTTGCTTCAACTTTCATATTTTGCAGAAAACTACGTATATATAGTAGTGTATTTATCACATTAAGATCGAATAGCCATCGTACATCATAGGATTTCACGGTCTATTTTCGTATTTTATTATTAACTAGCAAACCCAGCGAACTCCGTTTCGCCACCAGATGGCTTCGTTTTATGTAACATTTCGTTTGGTTTTTCCTGAATTTTCTTTGCTATAAACCTCACGGAGCCCGAGACCTTTCCAACGAATGCAAAACCGTGGAAATCGGTTCGTGCGTTCTGGAGTTATAGCGTCAGGAAGGAAAACCCGACTTATTTTTATATAGTAGATTTTAACATAGAATATTCCAAATCTTAGCCTTAGTGAAAAATTTTATAACCAGGAGTTGTTGTCGTAATTAATAAACCAATTTCATGGCTACCTTTACATCGCCATCAATATATGCTCAAACCGACGTGTAGAATGTTCGGGAATTTATATAGACGACCTTATTAATTTAAATTGGTGTATTTACAGAGTTAGCTAAGTATAACAAGCTTTCAGTAGGTTTTTTTGAATTGGTTGGTTACCCCTAAATATATTTAAATTTACATGGGCATTGTAAAGCACCTCTCTTCTAAAAGAATGCTTTGTATAATAAGTAGGTAAGGTAAATGGTATGGTATTCATATGATGCGGACAAATTACAAGTTTGTTTGTTTTTCCACCACAGATACGCGGTTTGTAGTACATTTTACCTTACCTCTGACCTGAAAAGTCAGAGTTATAGCTTAAGAAGACACGAAGAACGGCCAATTCTTCACAATGTGCGTGCAAGAATATATATTTTGGGACTAAATGAGTCGATTAAGCTACATCACTAACATCGACATCTCAGTAGGGTAAACAGGAACTTCTAATGTAATCGTAAAGTTATTTAGAAAACACATGGTATCTGTCATACTTATTTATAAAATCTTTGGGATGAAACGGTGATGAACTGTGGTGGACGGCGCTTATGTTTTCGGTTCGTAAGCGTAAAAGGAAAATGCTTGAAGCACTGATAACAGGACAGTTATACGAAAGGCGACAAATGATGTTCAAATCACACTATTCACACTAATATTATAAATGTGAAAGTTTGGATGGATGGATGTTTGTTACTCAATCATGCCAGAACGGCTGAACGGATGTAGATGAAATTTGACACAGAGATATATTACAGTCTGGAATAGCACATAGGCTACTTTTTATCCCGGTAAAAAGGACACACTTTTTAATCGCGGGTAACACCGCGGGGCGCAGCTAGTAAGACATAAATACTTAAATGATACTACCATTTCCACAAGGTTATAGCCGTTGAAAACAAACGTTTCTATCAAATACTTAATGCAAACCCAGTACCGAGCTCAACTAAAGGTGGTGACACTAAATCATCTCCCGGCTCAACTAATGCAATAATAAAGCAATTCCAGTCTCGGAGCGAGCCGCCACCCACCAACAAACATTCATCCAGAACGACCTACACAAGTTACAGTTCGATTATTTTAAATATTGATCTAACTTCAATAAAGAATAATCTAGTAAGTCAATATTTTAAAATGAACCAGCATATTAATGTTAATCACAAAATAATTGTTCACAATCGATTTTTAAATATATATAAAAAATCACGTCATGACAAAGCTAACGATGACCCAAATAATCGTGCAATCCATATATTAGGCATCTATAACACTATCATCGCTCTAATTAACCAACCTATCACTAGAATAATAACTAAACTAATATATTATGTTTTAATAAATTATTGCTTTTTCTAGATACAAAAAAGATAACTCAAAAACACCTTCGCATTATTGATTACTCTAATTATTGATACGAAACACTTTCAGATTCATATAATAAGTTTGTAACATCAATTCCTTGAACGATATTTGCAAGGTAGAGTGACGAGGCAATTAGAATAGGAGCTTACTGTGACGTGCGACTTAAGGTAGGGGACGATGTTTTAATTACAGATCATGTTCTATCTTAGTGTAGTGTATTATTTAATACGTAGGGGACTTGTTTGATGTTCATTAATAAAAGTACAAGCGTACTTATTAAACACGATAACAATGTTTAACATTCAAGTCATATCATACAATGTTGACTTTACATCACTTAAAACTTTGTTTATGGTTAGCGATATCTTTACCTTGCTGATACTTTTATCCATTACTTTCAACTTACTTTCTAATACTTTGATAACAGCTTTGAATTATGTCAAGTCATCAAACCAAAAATTGACTACCTATTTACTTAACCAACTTCCGATAAAGACGAGTAATCACTCGTTAACTCGAACAAAACATATTAAAATCGAATCAATCAATTCACAAAATCAAACTAAAGACGGTAAACTTAAGCAATACGTCGAACGCACGCAACGTGCAAAGTTTTCCAGCTACACGAATGTAACAGCCGAATCAGCTGAAAACGACAGCACCCCCATCCCTTCGGGCCCTCGACCTACTTCAAGTGCACCGACCCGGGCTATTATTGAGTCGGTTCACGGAGACGTAGGAGCCTAACACGACGGTGAGCGTTATCTCGTAATAGGTTACGTTCGTGAAGAATCCCTTGAGGGCTTTATAAGGGATTAGGTTTAAGATTGAAAAATGTCGCTAGACAGATTGGTTGTGGTAGTGTCGCCAAATTGCAAGTGACATCGTACCATTCATGGATTCATTAGCCAGATGTCCCCAGCTAGAAATAGGCCTCCACCAATGACGTCCACACATCATGGTCCTCTGACAATCTCTTGTCATAGGCCACCCTGTGGGAGAACCTCCTACTATACGCCTCCTGGCTTGTGGTGGCAATTCTAGAAACTTTCCACCCCAACTACGATGCCATTACCATTCTATTTCCTGACCCACACAATGGGAAAAGGTCATTTAAGTCCATCAGTAGACATTAATGTAGAACAAAATAAAGAAAAACATTGATTTAGTTCAGGCGTAATTTTAAATATATTACCAATTTAAATTGTCACTTCCTGAGTCTGACCTTGATTTGATAGGTGAGACCAAACCAAATGCTGATCTCATTTATATATACCGCTTATCGGGTTTTCCGCCTATAATACCTACCATGAACACATCCTTTCACACCCACATTATAATAACATGATTAACTCAGAAAGTATTTTTATTGAACGGTAAATAATACAGTTTAGTGGCAGAAAGTATGAGTAGATGGTAAACTCGCCCGATATAAAAAAATAATTAAGTAATATCTGTCCCAAATATCCTGCCAATAGTTAATAGCCTCTTCTTATGATAAGCAGGAGAACAGAGGCACTTGAACCGCACAGAAAACATACAAACAACAATTATTAAACCGGAGTTATTAGCTCATATAATATTTAGTTTTCTCCAGCTCAAATACCCCTATTTTGGTCTAATTTTATTCAAACGAAAACTGTAACAATATCCCCATGTTTTGAACACTAAATTTAACTCCCAATAATAAACCAATCTAGGGCTTCATCATGGCGCCATGCCACGCTATCAGGGAAATGTACATTGTAATCGATTTGTAAACGCTTTGCATTTAGGATTTAATTTGGATTGTTTTATATTACGTTACATAAGAGATGTACTAAATGTGAAAAAGAGGTTTTAATGATTCTTTGGCCGACCACTGGTGGGTCACTGGTCGACCGTGGAATGCAAGACAATTCCAGTGCCAATGCCATTCCATAGATAGACGATGGTGCAAGTGTACTTGAGGCCCAACAAACATATGCGATGATTTCCATCCAACCATTCATACCCTATGTATCTGTTTTGAAAAATGCACTCACATAACCATCTCGCTATGTTCAAGTTCTGTCCGAAAATAAGCGACGCTTTACCGGACGCTGGATACATGTCAACGTATCATTTTCAAATACGTGTGCGTGCAACCATTACACAAGCGTGGATAATTACCGCAACATGGAGTAACGGGACTTGGGTCGTAGAAAAAGATTTTATTTTAAGCTTGTATACTGTTTGTTGAAGATGGTGCAAGAGGGCTTATAAGCATCACGGAGTATCTTCATAGTTCTGTGTTCTTTGTAATGTAGAAACCTCATAGATCGCGCAAAGAATAAGCGGGTCAGCAACCCATAGGTATTTTAAGGAACGCAGAAATTTGAATGAAGTCGGGAAGTTACAATTAGAGTTGTCAAATGAGTCTTCACTCATCTAGCCTAGATTAAATTATGTGAAACAAGAACTGGTTAGCCAGATAACGATTGTCTACTGCCGTTTTTCTTAATTAACTCGCAAGTAAAAATAAATGCTGCGTAAGCGGTCAACTTAAAACGACATTACGATAGCTTTAAATCATATTACTGGGAAGGGAAACTTTATCTTGTCAAATCAATGAAATCATCAATATAAACTATCGTTGTGATGAAAACGAGGTGTAGCAAATGAATGTAGCCTATCTGTCGTTATTTAACGTTTAAATGTTTACCACGAAGTTACGGCCTTGGTAAACTATAAAGTAGTACCACGCTTGAAATAAACTTAAATCCATATAGGCGCAGGACGGACTCCAATATGTAGCCCATGCAGGCAGTTTGGCAATGATTTCACTCAAGTATTTGCTGAGTCATACGTAACATTGGCTGGCCTACCAGTATGCTTCGGGCAACGGTATTGTTTTCTTACGTTATTTTATACTTCGGAATCAATTAAGTATTCCTTTAATAACTGTATACAGTATATTTTATACCTAAAAATAACATTCGACAAACGAGTTTTGGCAACCTTGAGTATCAATCAATTCACACCTATATGCTATGTTCCGAACTACAGCTATTATGTATACAATTAGCATATATAAAGATACTTTTAGAGCTTTGGATGAATTATTATGTCATCCTACACAATGATTAACACGTGTATTTCTTTAAGTGAGTGTGTCCTAGTGCTGGATAAATTAATTTCACTAAATACAATTTTAAATTATGTTTTTCTTGGGTTTAAATACGCGATCAAATCCGGGAAGTCTCATATTGAATCATTAGTCTAAAATGTTTGACGACTTTATAAACTAACTTGGTAGTGAGCGTGCCTTCTGCGCTAAGGGTCCCTGGTCCGAATCCTGGTAGAGACAAACTTTGTGTGATGAACACAAATGTTTGTGAAAATCTATATAAGTATTATATACTGAGTCCGTCGGCAGTCCATTGTACGGTACCTATAATACAAGCATTGCTCTGTGTGGGATAGGATAGTGAGTGTATTCGTCTGGCGTAATATTTTTTTTAAATATATTTTTCGTCTTCACGCTTATCTAAATATACTCGACTTACAATTGTGGCAAATACTTTAGCTCTAGGGGAATAAGTATCAGCGCCTTCCAATTGTCAGCTCATGTCTTAATTGTCATTAATCATTAAATACATTTAATAAATGACGCTAAAGAAAATACCGGGGCCAATAATAAATCCTAGCGCCGTTACTCACAATACAGTAGTTTGTTAAGAAACGGTCCCATTCTCATTAATTCTTGCGTGATAACGGTGGACCGATATCCCACGGGGCCGTCAGCCATTGTAGACGATACGTAGGTGTATTAAAATTGAATTAAGGACAGCTTGGAGTAAATAATTCTGATGTCCCAATTGGAACAGTAGCTAAAGACCCTTCGTTCTGTACCTAACGTCCCGGTTTTTACCCGGTACACTTTGAGTGATGAGCACGAATGTTTGCACCCGAGTGATGAACGTTTAATATTAGTTATTTGTTACTGGGACCACTTCCAGGCCATTTTGTGGTACCGTACATAGTACAATAGTGCCGCTTAGTTTGGAACCGTACAGTTCTGTCGTTTTTCTTTTGTCTGGAGGTATTATTTTTATTGAATCTAAAATACGCCTCAACAAAGGTCACTGGCCAGCCAAATGGTTCTGTGTTGCTAGCCTTTTAAGCTAATGCTAAACAATAAAGTTAACTTTTTTGGAAAGATTAACGACCGACGACGATTTTAAGAGCACCGCCAAAGTCACAAGATTCAAGGCCCAAATATACAACTTTCTTAAATCAAGTTTCCATAATAGATAAATGAAGACTAGACATATGAATCAACCCTAATTGCTTTAAATACTTAATTATTTATAAAGCTGACAGAAGTGTAATAATCAATTTTAAAATGGCCTCAAAGGGCAGTTATCTTCCATAAAATACTGAAAACGAATTCTAGATTTTCTATTGTATTTTATTTTATTAATCACATATGTTTTGTAATAACCGACTCAAATCCTCGAACGCGTTCATGGAAATTACGAACGAGAGCGACAAAGAAAGCAAATGAACTAAATAATTGCACAAAAAACGAAGACCTAAACAAAATAAGGCCATTAATGTCAGCAGATCGTCGGCCGTCTCGTCGCCGCTGACTCGAACAACAATATTATTGCACTTCACGCTTGTTGAAATATTATGTAACAACTTTATAATTCGTTCGGTTGTTACTGCGAGTTATTATGAAATTGACTTTTTGCTCATGGCTTTGGGTTCTCTTGTTTGTAGCCAAAAATAATTGGACCGATGGCAATAAGACGACTAAAATAAACAGACGATAATGATACAAGGTCATCAGAATAGCTTACAGAAGTAAAGCTACTTGATATACGCGGGACAAAACAAGGCCGTACTGGCATTATGTCCCATCGAGTTCATAGGTGAGAATGAGACAAATGCGACAGCAGAGAGACCTACAGTGCCTACATAGTTTGTATCTACTAAGTCAATGGCGAAATGGTTAAATTCTTGCCATCCTTTAGATGACCATGATCATCTAAAGGGTGAACAAAACTTGAACGAAGACTTTGCTATAAACCGTTCCATAGTTTCTTCATTTCCACTAACATACACATTTGGACTTTTGGACTCACTTTTACATCTCCATCAATAATTACTTATGGTTCACAGAGCTCCATTCATCATCCAAAGACCATCGCAGCGTTGGGCACACAGGCCCATCTATTCTCAATTTAATCATTGCACAATGAGCCTATTATTATGGCATTATCTTAATGTCATGCCGTGTAAATATAATGACACTTTCTTTGTAACGCTTATGTATGAGCACTTTCTATGTAGCTAGAGCGGCACACGCTTATAATATAAGTGAAATACATTTAGCAATGTAAAACGGATTGAAACGTTGCGGTAGGGTTCACCCAATTTTGAATTCTGTTTAAGAGCATTGAAAGGCTAAAGGTGATTGGCAAAATCAACGCCTTACGCAACATATTAGATTTTATGCTACACCCTTCTATTATGTTACCTATTCCTTGCCCCTTTATAGCTTTTTACGTAACCACTGCTCAAGTATTTTGACTCCTTTCAACTGTCACCTTGCACTTTGCGTATTAGGCGTTAAAATTAATTTGCCATAAAATTTGAGATGCCTTTGCTGATTAAGATGTTCATTTATAAAATAAAAGCTAGTTTTGATTAGACATTCATGACTATTACGCTGTATAATGGTAGACAATGGCCATTTAGCTAGTGCAAACCAGTAACGTAATAACCAAACGTCTTATGAAAGTGCTGATACAAAATTCCATTGGGGCCACCTATCTTCCGTTACAGTCTATAATTCTACAAGATTAACGGTTTTGCTAGCCACCAGTAATCATGTCGACATCGTAGCATTATCGACGTAGGTAGCGTAATTGCTAATTGCTGAAGAAAAGTGAATGCTAAGTTGTTTTACTAAGTTTCCTGAAATTGAAATAACGAAGAATTGCTCTAATAAAGCCTAGCTACATAGTACCAGTCTTCATCTATATAGCTATAGTAGGTGTCGCGCTGGGAATAAGGCATTGGGAAATGTTAAGGACTATATCCAGAAACGGGAGGCGCCTTTCTTTTTTTGTAGTTATTTAACAAAATGTTTAATTCGAGTAATGTTTTCTACATTGGGTCAAGGTAGATATTGACTATCCTTCAACAGGTTTTTTTGTCGCCTACCTAAAATCTCATCAATAAGTGGCAATTATAAATACAGCACTTAAAGTCAACTAGAGTAATGACCTGCTCAAGGTGTTAAACACTTCCCTGTATTAAGAGATTCCGTGTACAAACAATGCTCCCCATGAACTCAAACGAGTATGGTTCACATTAGAAGCTAACGCTCTACCATGGGCTTCATAAGGATCACGGAATGAGTCAAATCAATTCAGTCTATACAGAAATTATAACACAAAACCAGCGGTAGCAAAATTACTCCAATATGAAATTTCTTGACAACTTTAACTACAACTTAAGCTGTATTCATTTCAGTCTTTTCATCTCTACCCTCGACGACTTCAATATCACCACATATAATGTAGTCATGGTAGTTTCTTCTAGGCTGGGTTTTTTAAGTGTACCCTCGACTACATTTCTGACGAGACATATATTATAATTATACATACTCCTATTTAATGATACATCAGCAAAGGATACCAGAGTTTGTCGGAAACAGAATTTATGGAAAACAAAGCAAATAATATCTCTGGAAACACACCAAGCGGAAAGAAATATGATCTTACTTTCAAAATGCAAATTAATTGACATTCTCAACTATATTGCTCCTAATTTCATGTGTGCTTAATGTAGAACTAAGATAAGTTAATGTAGAAATGTAATGTTCTGTAAATAGAATAGGTCCCCGGACATTTTGTCCGGAGACTTTTACTATCGTCGATGGAGATTCGTTAAGGTCGGTTTATTAGTATGGGCTAAACTAAATGTAGGTACTTAATTATTAATTAGGTCAGGTAATTATTATTAAGGTAGTTAATGCATTAAATTTTGAATATTGATGATAGCAATAAGCGCGTCGAACTAATCGCAAGTTTCACGCTTTCTGAGCACATTGTAATGAACATGATCAGCAAAACACTCTGGCGATTTCAGCAGAATTATCGCCAACTATTCTACATAGGGACAATACTTGTTTTGTGCAACATTTTTTTTATCTTACGTGATGCATATAACTGTATCGATATAACTCTATGAGCAATAGATCAAGAAGAAAATTTGAATCCTCTATGTAATGACCTCAAAATCCAGATACAAAAACATTCAAATCGTCAAACAGATCACGTATACCGTGTCGAAATCGTAACCCTAACCTTGTATAGTGAAAATCAATACGCACCCCTGCACATCGCACCCCAAAACGGGGGTTGTAACATTATTGCGTCCAATAGACTTATCTATGGCCGTAAAACTCCTGGTGAATTTATAATAGCGATGGCACTGGGCTAGTACGAATTGTTTCAGGTGTGCAGCGTCATTGATGGTAAGGACGATAGGCTATTAACGACCCGGCAACACATACACTGATCGCTACAATCTGAGTTCATTCCCCAAACGAAGAACTTCCACCACAAAAACAATATGACAAAGAAAAACCGTCATTTCAATCTCCTTTCACACTCCAATCCTACTAAACAATCGAGTAACGCATACAGATATAACTGATAATATCAGCACTGAGTTTACTGACCATTTAACAGCTAATGTGCTTTCAGAAAAATAATTAAGCAAAATAATATATAATTTACTCACCTGTTACCCAACATGACTTTCAAACGCTGACGTAAATGCTTTGTTCGACTTATCTTCAATAAATTAAAAAATAATTCCAATTAAAAAAACAGGTTTTGGAATTAGCTGATGTACAGCAAGCGCCCGATACCGATCCGTGGATGGAGTCTACATGCATTTTATACCTTGAGTGATTATAGAATGAATAAGTAACTGTCTCAAACCATATCCTTGTTTTTAATCCTTCGATTTTTCTGAGATTGCTATTCGCAATAATAAAGAAGTTATTAGTACTAAATGTATCCACCATGTCTATTTCCTCACTTATCGGTAAAATAAAATGGCTGACATAAAAACATTGTATAGCGATGTTTAAGCGTTTTTGAATCACGAAACCTTATAAACAAGTCAGGTCGATTTTCGCAAACGGTCCAATTAACCGTATTACACACATCTTGCAACACATTACATACAGTGTGGCAAGTGATGCGAGACTCGGTAGCAAAAAGATGGGTCTAATTCAAGTCATGGGCGCATGAATACCCAGTTGTTAGGCTCCGATAACCGTCCGGCCGGTCGTTGATAAATTTATGGTGAAACAGTAACTTACCTGCTTAACTTCTCGAGCTTTTTCAGTAATAAATCACTCCTCTGTTTTCTTAGACGTTGTGTTACACATTATAACTTCCTTCATAGACGATCTAATAAATATAGAAACGGTATGTTCGTTTTTACTACTCAAGCTGCAACATGCACCTTGGAGCGACTTATCGTTAAAAAAGGATGTTTAAAATCAATTCAACTGAATAGAACTAACCCTTTGGCGATCAGAGTCGCGATGATAACTAGACTAGATGACATTTTTTTTAACATTTTGCTTTGCAGGCACGGAGGATAGATTCCTCATCTGTGCATTTCAAATTGTTTGTTACCAAAAAGATAGTTCTAATCATTCCTATTTAAAAGGTAAACACTCATAAACTTACCATACTTACCGATGATGATTTACGACTATAGGTGTATAGGAAACTCCAAAGACGAAGTAACCTATTTCAATTGTCTACTGTAGACACGGCGAAGGCGTCCCAGATACGGGCCACGCGAAAACCGGTGCTTCGCACGCGCTAAGTAGGTCCCCTAACAGGTTCAAGCAGTCTTGCAAACTCATTTAATAATCGTATACGAGAGTAGCGAACTGATGTACTGAGGAGAGGTGTGAATATTGAGATGATCGCTAAAGCCAATCGCGATGGAAAACGTTCGGAGTGTTCAGTTTTGTGCATCGACCTTTTGTACTTGGCGATAAATCGCACGATACAGCGTACATCGCAGTTTTGAACTTCGCGTGCACTCATAATTTTCTTGGGGTAAGACACCACTGTAGGGTCTTTACAAGTTGGAAGCAAAACTGAGTACCTATTTGATGTAGCGAAACTTGATGATATATTTCCAAATTAACATAAAACCACAGACCTTTTGATGGATTAATATTCACTCAATTCTCTCAAAGACAACTAATACAATAGACAGTGGAACTATTCAGATACTTCCACTGTCTATTAGTTGTCACAGCAACAATTTACAATATTCCATAAAATCCTGCAACGCGCTATAAGAGTTTTCGGATGACGTAACGTATATATACAAGATCCCGACAACAGATACTTTGAAACAACCCCGTGAACAGTTCAAGTATACCTTTAAAAAAATAATGCTGAAAGTAGTGCAAGCTTGAAGCTTGTTCAATAAGATAATATTTGAGGAGACTGAAAATACATAAAATATATGCATTGACAACTCTTACATCTAAAATAGAAATACATTTTTAGGTATTAAACCTGTAGATTCTAAAAATAAGTTGTAGGTGTATACGCTATAAGTATACTTTTCAAATTCCATTTCATGCATCAATAATTAAAGTCATTCACAAATATGAAATACCAAATAATGAAAATAAGTTTCACAAATCACAATGGATCAAGAAACTACCCGAGCTTCGACCCTCTAAGCGTTGTGTGACCTTTTGGCTTACGAGTCACCTTTCAAAGGTCAAAATGACTGGATAAAAAAATATTTTCGCAATAAAAGCTTTTAATACTAAAGTTATAACGATTGGACGAATGGAGGAAAAAAATTAGACGTTTTTGGAGTTTATATAACTCGTCTGGAAAGTTAAGGCTACTTCTGTTTGTACAAACCCCAACACAGTTTGTTTGTAATGAGTTCACGACTGCTTTTGGGTCACAATAAATTGAAAAAGGATATTGATGGTAATTCTGTTGGTAAACAAGTTATTGCAAATATACTCCCTTTATAATAAGGTGTAATGGACCCATACATAATATTACTCTTCTTCAGGGTAATTGTTTTCATCGGCTCCGCTTCCTGACAATACAAGATTCCTGCAGGCAAAAATTCTGCTTCAAAGAAGACGGTCTTGTACTTCACCGGAATTTTGAACATACGGACTTCAAATTTGTAAAAGATTTGAATAATGACAAAAATATTATTATTATTGTATTGAATGTAAATTGATTACTTCACAGTTGTTCATTGTATATGGATTAAATCAAATTAAAAGAAATTACAAATCCTTTTTAACATCCTTCCTGATTAGATCAAATCAGAGGGTTTAATCGCTCCCTGAGGTTGGACACTGCACGCACTTCCTTGAATCAATAATTCCATCAAAAAGCCAATCAGTTTCAATTAGGTATCTCTGTTCATTGCACTTTTAAAAGTGCTATGCCACAGAACCCAATCGCTCGCGTGTTCGACTCGTTTTTTTAATGACACCCGTTTCAACAGTAATGCATCGACAATAAGTTCAGTTTCGTGCTATTCACGCAGGAAGTTTTTCATCGCTTAACAGAGCGTGCGCCCCACAAATTGTTCTCTGGTAAGCAATGCATGTGGCAAATGCTGCTCGGTGATCTAAATATATAAAGTGGTAGGTTACAGTACATTTTCCATAAAAAAGATATATGTTTCGCATATACAGAGATAACGTTACTGATGAATTTTTGATTTATGTCTAACAAGCTGTGCCCCGCGGTGTTATCCGCGATTCAAAAGTATGATCTTTTCCTCTACGTCCTTTTGCAAATGCACGGTTCCTGTATGTTATCTCATAGGAACCGTGCATTTTGTCGGGATAAAAATTTGTCTATGTCATTTTCTGTACCCTTAAACTACCACTACCTATGCAAAAATCCTGTCGATCCTTTGCTCTATGAAAAATTAAAACACTTCTATCCCACGGGAACCATACATATTACCGGGATAAAAGTCTATGTGCTATTCCAAACTATAATCTATCTCTGTGCCTAATTTCATCCAGATCCGTACAGCCATTCCAGCGTGATTCGAGTAACAAAATCCATCCATCCGGCTTTTTATCCCGGTAAAATGCACGGTTCCTATGGGATAGACATAATATTTAATCGCGGGTAATACCGCGGGGCGCAGCTAGTGTACATATAAAACAAAACAACATCCGTATTACGCCATACGTATCTATTACATTTTATAGAACTCACTCAACGATACAATTGTTAACATTCACATTTTCAAAGCAAATTCATCAAATAAGAACAATACCGGGCGGTAAAATCTTTTGTATTCGTTGTGTAAGATTAAATTAACTGCCTCGTTAGAATAGAGAATCATTTCAACAGGAACATACCTATTCTAGTATGATTGTTTACCAACCAACCAACCTTGCAAGTGTTTATGTCCGTTACTCCGAATTCTTCAATTCAGTTCTTCGCCATAAAGTCTGATTTAATTTAAACAGTTTACGTTGCAAATGCACGGCATTTCACACTCCAGTTTGTATTAGAAAGCAGACGATACGCAGTTGGAACATATTCCGTGAATATACTACAACTAAGCGAAACGATTATCTATTCCTATACATTTGATGTTAAAAGTTGAAGTGGCAGTGGGCGGCACATAGCTCGCAGAACCGATGGCCGTTGGGGCAGAAAGGTTCTAGAATGGCGACCACGAATCGGAAGACGTAGTGTAGGACGGCCCCCTCAGGTGGACCGATGATATCACACGTGTCGCAGGAAGCCGGTGGATGCAAGTGGCGGAGGACCGTGATGTGTGGAAATCATTGGGGGAGGTCATGTCGAGGTGACGCCATAGATGAGATTTTGGGGTCGAGTCACCTTCGTCCGTAGGAGAATTAAGTACCCTCGAGATACCCTACACGTGACCCTGGGTGGTGCCAACCAGGTGTCAACTCTACTGGTGGTAGGCTTCGGCCGTGGCTAGTCACCACCCACTGAACAAAGCCATGTCGCCAAGCGGCCTAGCCGTGTTCCGGCATGATGTTCGGTGCTGCCATTCATGGATGGCGGGTGAATGTAGCGTCTCTATCTACTGCCGCCTTCCTACCTAGGCAAGTATGCTCCGTCGTAGATCTCATCGTCACTTACCATCAGGTGAAATCGAGATCAAATACTTGCCTATAACGTAATAAAAAAAAAAAAAAATGAGAAAGAGAAAACCATAGAGAACATTATGTATAGAGCATTTTGTAGTAGTCTTACCAAAGTTTACAATAAGCCTAACCCATTCTTTGTTCTATGCATCCAAATTCCAGACGCTACTCTACTAGGCGTGGCAAAACACCTACCGCTAGCATATGCAAACGGCGTTTTGCATATGTTAGCGGTAGGACTTATGCTATGATTTGTCATGGTATGCTTATGCTATGGCATCTGATGTATGATTGCGTAGGTTGATAGCAACAACATGCATTAAGATGTTAGTCCTCTTATTGTTCCATCGTTCTAACTCACTTTCTCTTTCAAACCTAGTAGAAGTAGAATTCAGCTGATCTGGGTCTTTTGACTTACGTCTTTGTCTCTCTCGTCTGATTGAAGGTTCATTTAAATACTAATGATGGTCAAAAATTAGACCCGTTACAGTCGATTCTAATTATGAGCGGACTATTTAAAATTCAAAGGGAAGTAGATATCCGGCATGGGTACAGCTGTCATTTAACGAAGCGATAATTATTCTAGCGTTTGTATTGGCTGGTATTAGTAGGTACATACTGAGCAATATATATGTTTTTAAATATGTGTCGATTTGTCGACACCAATAATCAAACGATCACCTGGCTTATTGATGGCTTTTGTGATAATAATTGTCTGGAGTGATGTGACCCCTCAAATGATTACTATCGCTACTGTAGGTAAAGCTTAGGTCATCCAGCTAGCCAGACTTTTTCGGATATCTCATTACCCTTGAAATAAAACTTATTTTACAGATTTTATCGCATTTATTGCCATTGTAAGACCTCATGACACTGTGAGCACGTTCTGCGTAGATCAGACCGCAAGCAACATATAAATATAAGGGTACCTCAGTTCAAACTATGACACTAGGACGTCAAACACCTCAGCCCTCCCGTGACTATGGTTGCTGTAAAGCAGCCGAAACGTCAGGAACATAAAATAAACGCGATAAATTCTGTTAAATAAGTTTTATTTCAATGTGTAGTATTCGCGTAAATATAAGAAATCAATATTCTCACTACCCTGTCCGTTTTATAGATATGAAGAACCCCACCCCTTTATATGTTAGATCATCTCTCAATACTGGGCAATCTTAAGTTGTCTTTAGACCTCTAAGAACGGCACAACTTAGCGCCCAATATGCAGAAGCCAATTTGTAGGGTGCCTACAAATGGGCATTTCAAATGGCAAGATAGCCATTGACTTGCAAATTGGTAGGGACCCTACATATCGTCCATACAGACTGGGTGCCAAGTTATGCCGTTGTAAAGTCCTATAGACAACTTCAGATCGTCTCATGTGAAGGCACTCTTAACGTGCCCTTGGAGGCCACGATGGTCATATATGTTAGACCCATTTCACACACACACACAGCCGCACGGTTTTCGTATAAAGGATCGAATGCACACACAGGCGTAGACCTTTCGCATTTCCACGTTCGCTGGTGCCTGTACCAACCATGCGTTCGGTACAGTTCAATCACAGAACGGTTTTGCTCGAAGATGGAGCCGGTGCCGTTTGTGTGTGAGACGAGCCTTATAAGTACGGTACAATCATCGACAAAATAAAACAATGATATCACATCTGCTATCGCAATAATAACGAGTGCTATTGGTATAAAAAATATACTTAAAAAGCTGTATAAACTTGACCTTAGCGATAGCCTTGTGGTGATGATAAAAATATTGCAAATGACTTATGAGAATTTTCTGACTTCATCATGCCACTTATATGATATTTTTTTAAAGCTAGCTAGCGTCACACAGATGAAGTGGCTAGCATGATCAATTTTGAGAACCTGTTTGAGGATACCGGCGCTGAGAGGCCGGGACCGCCTCCTGATAGGAACAAACTTTGGGAGCGTTCAAGTTTTACGTAACGCAATTTATGGAGATTTTTGACCCCCCTCCCCGCCCCATGTAACACGCCATAACGTTTTTCTTTCCCGTAACATATATACAAAATGCCGACAATAACCGTTGGAGCATAGCGGCTGCCCTGCCAGGCATACCACCCGCCTGGCTGGAAGATCATCCCTTTTCCGCTAAAGAACCATCACACCTTGGCCATCGCCTCTCACCGTAGGTATATCAATGTTTTTTTTATTTTATGCTTCATTAGAGAAATAGGCAAATAGACAGGCAGGTATCTAAGTAACACAACACCACTGTACTTATTTTATCTTAAGTCAATGCATGTTTTATACACACATGTGTTGCAAAATAAACGTATCTGACATTAGAAATACTACGAATTAGCAATCAAACAGATAATTAATATGCAGACGGCATTATTTATATGCATTCCGATCAGGCAAAGGACATTGTTTACAGGCATGATATTGTTTTTGGGCACTCAATAATTGTTCTTTTTTTTATCAAGTTGAAATGGCTAGGTAGGTAGTTTGAATAGAATACTGAGGAGCCAAGTTAATAATATGTTTTGGTTGAGTAGTTTTTGAGTTTAACTCTCACATATTAAGCAAAAAAAACAGTAGTTAAGATATTGTAGGTAACTGTGCGCCTGTGAAATAGAATAACCATCTCCAGAAAATAAAAAATAGTAATATAGAACAAGCTTCATAAATACTTTATTACAAAATGAAGTGAACTTCACACAGCGGAATCCCAAATTTTAATTACTGTTCTTCTGCAATTGAAAACTGTTTAAAAATTCCATAAATTGGAGAGTAACTCATAAGCAATTTAACCCTAGTTAATATCGATATACCAGCACAAAATTAATGCCTGGACATTAAAATCATTTTCATATGGCAAGGCAAGGCTCTAGCATTATAACTTGTTACTACCTAACATTGTAATTAAAAGAATTCTACAGTAGATAGTAGTAGCAGTTTGTTATATATTCTACAAAACATAGTATAATATAAGCAAAACCAAGAACAAAAGCTAGCTAAGTTCAATTAAGCATGCCACTCATATCCAACGCATCTGTAGGTCATTTATATTTAGTAATTACTTAAGTAATGCTAAGCATACTACGTCTTAAAGTAACATACTTGATGATGACTTAGTATTGCATGCTGTGAATCTAAATTACTTAAATTAAATATGATATATCAAGAGACAAACAACAACAGTATTGTCCCAAGATAAGCAAAGCATTTATTGTCAATAGGTACAGTACAAAGGATGGAGGATGATCCAAGTATATAATAACTTATGTAAATATTTTATAGAATAAAAAAAATCAATGACTCTGGAACTACTGGTATTAATTAGAGTTAAATATGATAATGAATAATATTCATTTAAGTACTACATGGTCTGACATGATATGCAGGAAAAAATACTTTGTGTCAACTACATAATGCCTATAATAATATTTTGTAATCATCTAAATATAAAGGTATGAGGTAATGGGTAGTAGTGGGCTATGTAGTTATGTATAGCTTTGTTTATAGAACTACCTACATTCACTAATAGTTTCAGTGGGCTTATGGTGCGTGGTAATTAATAATTGAGCGTCTAATATAGATGATAGCATTCACCTTGAGGGAATACTGAGCAACGAAATCTACCATAAGTGTACCGCGTAACACATAATTTATAAAGAAAATTTAAAAATATGACATACCTTCATATCCGAAACGACTTGCTGATATAGATTCCATAATGGTGAACAATCCTTCTCTGTAGTCCCCTCCATTATAAAAAAATAAACACGAAAAAATATCTCCAACTAAACACGGCGTTACATCGATCGCGTCAACTGGCTCTGTTTCAGTTGCATTTCTCGTTTTCACCACATATTATGTCATGTAAAATAACAATCACCTACATTTTAATTCACATTTCGGACACAACAGATCGTTGGAAAACACAATATGCAACAAATCAATATTTATAAACATGTAATAGGCACAGGGGGAAAACGATGTTAACACATGAACTTCACTGAAAATACGAATTTCGCAAGGATTTTTAACTAAAATGTGCCTTTAAAGCGCACAATCGTTAAAGATTTGATATGTTTTTAATAGTTTTCATACAGAAACATCCGAATAAAAGATAATGCACGAGACGCGGCAATCTATCTATCGAAAGGCGACAGACGAACACGTCGAAGTCCGACGAACGAAATCGGTTTGTTTCGTGCGTTTTGTTGGTTGGTGTTCGGTCAGTTTGCTAAAGTTCGCCTAACACGGGGCTGCGATTCGTCGATTTGCTGCACGGGTTGCTACTGTTAAAAAACATACAAAAGCTTATGCATGCATTATAACAAAACGTAGCCTGGAATAACCTTTATTTTTGCTGGGATCATGTGAATATTTTTAGAAGGTGTGTAATGTTTTTTATTCTTGAATTTGAGAGTCTTAACTACTACAGGTATTATAACTAAATTGTCGTCAACCAACATAAAACTGAACGTAGTATTTCATTGTGAGCAACCCATGTGTTTATTTGTCAAAGTGACATTCGGGTGGATAGAAAAACGCATGGAGTAGTGATGTCCATTTTTTCTAATCGATATTTAAGCCTTGTGCCGATATAAAGCCTTGTGTATTGCCTTTTTCATATCATCATGTCACATCCATTATTATATTTATAATGTGTATTTATTGAATGTTTTATTGCTATTAATTACTTGACATTGGCAAAATACCCGCTTAGTTGTGGGTGAGGCCATTTTCATATCAATTTTATTTCATCGTATTGCATTTCATAAAGAAAGAAGAAGCAGCCTTGTGTAGTAATGAGTATTTTTTTATAATAACATATTTCTATAGATTTTCAAAACCTCAATATTTTAAGGCCAATGAGTTCCTGAAATTTCAATTTTAGACGGTTGATGTTAGAATACTGCAAACCGGCTGTATTGCGCTGTGCAGGCTGAAATTGGACGACTGTTTTTACTTACACATTTCACAGCAGTCTAATCTAATACGATGCAAGAGCGAACAGTCCATAGCCAAGCTTACTGCAGTAGGAACGATCCACAGGTTTGTTAATAAGAATTATGATAATTATAATCCTTATAAATTTATTTAATTACTAGCTGCGCCCCGCGGTGTTATTCGCGATTTTAAAGTTTGTCCTCTTTACCGGGACAAAAAGTAGCCTATAAGCTATTCCAGACTATAATCTATCTCTGTGCCAAATGTCATCCAGATCCGTTTAGCTGTTCTGGCGTGATTGAGTAACAAACATCCATCCATCCAAACATTCACTATTATAATATTAGTGTGAAGTGTGACAATTTATGCATAAATAAAATAATAATAGTTTTATTTGCAGACCTTAAAACCACCGCAGCGCAGCAAAATTGTAGCCGTCCGACAAACAATACTAAGTTATTTTTTTTAATTTGAATAAATTATTATATATCTATCCATCAACAAATATTTTATAGTCTGGACCAAATTTAGGACACGTTTCATGATGCGCTATTAAGCCTTATTCGCATATAACATTTGTAATAGGGTTTATCCGTCCGATGTTATTTATCAGACGAATAAAATCGATATTGTTATTCACCTACACCCGATTTTGCATGCTGTACAACACTATACAAAGAATTAAATATGTATGTACCGACCGAGTATGTAATATGTGCGTACTGATTATATATGGCGGCAAATACTTGTTTTTCAGCCGTTATTATTTGTTTTTTCATTATTTATATACTCTCCATATGATTATGTGTATATTTTAAAGTGAGAAATGTCTAAAGTCGTGAATACAGAAGGCGTACGAGCCGGCTGTATCTACAGAATCGCTCTAGAGAACTTTGTGTAAGTTTGCTTTACCTCTTATTTAGGGGCATATTACTGTACCGTATTTATATGACATACATCTATACAATCTATACGATTAGCAGTCAAATGTTACCGGTCACATCATTATAAAATCATGATGTCCTAGACATATGATATAACAAATTATAGTATCATTTAGATACTATAATTTGCCACTTTGCTATTGAAGGAAGATAGTACAATAATTGGTATACAATAAACATGTTTCTTTTGTTTATAGAACATACAAAAAGGTGGAATTGTATCCTGGAAAGTCTTTGAACTTGATAATTGGTCCTAACGGCACTGGAAAATCGACATTTGTGTGTGCGATTATCCTTGGGCTGTGCGGAAAGACCAGTGTTATAGGTCGTGCCAAGAAGGTGAGCTCATTAATACACTCGGGAGCAATGTATCCCACCCACCAAATAAACCTTAATATAATGGAAAATAAGAATACTTATTCTAATATGAAGTGTTCCATAGATAACCTATTTAATGTTATCTACCTAAATAAAATTACTAAAAGTCTACAGTTGCTGTGATTGTGTAAATGCCAGTAAAAAGGCTACAATAATTAGTTTGTTTTTGTCATATTTTTTTGGTTTTGTTTCTAATTGTTCACAAAAAACGAGCAATCCTGTTAATTTGGTAATCAAGTCACTTAAACCCTGAAGGATGTATGTGAATTCTCATACATTTATTAAGGTTTGTGTTGGATGGAGACCCAGATTCATTGCTACTGAGTGTAGTACCCATAACAAACTAGAAATGATACTTATTAGAAGTAAAGGGATATCTCTCTTATATACCAAAAATTGGTCAGAGATCTAACTACATAGAACTCCCAATAATACACCTTGACCACCTGAACAGTTGAAATATTAGAGTTGAACATACTTAAAACTTCTACTAATTGAAATAAACTAATCTTACGGATTTTATCGCATTTAATATACTTTTTTAGTTAACCATGTTTTGGCTGCTTTACAGCAACCAGGGTCATGGGAGGACTGAGGTGGTTGACATCTACTAATATTAGATTTAAGAGAACCAAATCAATATATATCTTTATTATCTGAACTATGTGTTAAACTGTTGACCATAACAGAAACAGGAACGGGGACGGGACGGGACACTGGCAGATAGCTGATGTAACAAGGAGTAACTTAGGATACTTTTATTTTAGGAAAAAAAATAGGATCTCACGAAAAAAAATTAAAACCAATGTTGCAGCGCAGCGCCTGATTAAGTTTGATAGCAACACCTGCAATGCTTTCCGCGGGCTCAGAATGGGCTTGCAGGCTGTTGTCAATGGTTGTCTTTGTTAAATACCACGCGGACGAAGTCGCGGGCAACAGCTAGTATTTTATAAAAATACAAGCTGACCCGGCAAACGTTGTTTTGCCATATACATTATTTCTAGGAAATATTTTTATAGTTAAATATTTGCCATTATAAATTGAGATATAAACTATCCCATCTTTCAAGTTGAATAAAACTGCACACAGTGTGCAAATTTTTTTTATTTTTTTTTATTACATTATAGGCAAGTATTTGATCTCGACCTCACCTGATGGTAAGTGACGATGAGATCTACGATGGAGCATACTTGCCTAGGTAAGAAGGCGGCAGTAGATAGAGACGCTACATTCACTAGGCACATGCAGCGCAACTGATCTGACCCGCCATCCATGAATGGCAACACCGAACATCATGCCGGAACACGGCTAGGCCGCTTGGCGACATGGCTTTGTTCAGTGGGTGGTGACTAGCCACGGCCGAAGCCTACCACCAGTAGAGTTGTTTATTTAAATGGGTTTAGTAGTTTAGGAGTCCATAGCGGACAAACACCGTGACACGTAATTTATATATATTAAGATGGAGACCCAGATTCATTGGTCCCGAATATCTATACATATATAGATTTATTTATTGCAGATATCAGAGTATGTACGCAGCGGGTGCGAGGAATCAGCAATAGAGATAGAGTTGTACCAGCAGCGCGACAAGAGGAATGTGATTATCACCCGGACCTTCGACCTAGCAGACTCGTCTACATGGCGCATAGACCACACAGCAGTCAAAGAGAGACAAGTGCAGGAGCTGATCGCGTCCTTGAATATACAGGTCAGTTTATCCACTTGATGTCTAGCTGAAGGTGGAAGGGAAGCATTGATTTTGTTTCCTAGGACCTCATCATCTATCTACGAACTTACACTCCATGTCAGAAAAAAAAATTAAACTCTGAAACAAAAGATAGTTAAAATCCTTCTTTATTCAAATTAGATTCACTAGTTATCATAGTAAATCATAATCATACATGTTATGCATTCCCTTTAAATTCTGTTTAAAACAAAATGAGTTCTGTAGATCTATTTCCCACAATGATAACCCTTTGGGTAAAAGTGAATGTGATGACCATGAATGTTTGTTCCTAGTCATAGATGATTAATCTATACTAATATTATAAATGTGAAAGTTTGGATGCATGGATGGATGTTTGTTACTCAATCGTGCCAGAAGGGCTGAACAGATCGGGATGAAATTTGGCACATAAATAGATTATAGTCTGTAATAGTGCCCATTGTACGCTCACCCCCCTCCCTGTATCCGCCCCTGTCACAATAGCCGATTCAACAGGTCGACAACCTCTGCCAACTGCTGCCCCAAGACCGCGTACAAGACTTCTCGAAGATGGACCCAGAGGAGCTGCTTCGCAGCACCCTCTCCGCAGTTGGCGGTCAGACGAGGGTGGGCCAGCTGGACGAGCTGATAGAGTGCAGGTCACAACAGCGCGGCTTGTCCACGAGACTGGAGAACAATTCGCAGCTGATGCAAGAACAAATAAGATTGAATGCAAGGTATGATACTGAGACGGCAAGTTGGTAGAACGCTATTTGTTTTTATTACATAACAGGCTAGTATTTGATCTCGATCTCACCTGATGGTAAGTGACGATGAGATCTTCGATGGAGCATACTTGCCTAGAAGGTACCCGTTCTCTCTCGAATTGACATATTGTGTGAGTGTGAACAGGTAGGAAGGCGGCAGTAGATCGAGACGCTACATTCACTAGGCACATGCAGCGCAACTGATCTGACCCGCCATCCATGAATGGCAACACCGAACATCATGCCGGGATACGGCTAGGCCGCTTGGCGACATGGCTTTGTTCAGTGGGTGGTGACTAACCACGGCCGAAGCCTACCACAAAAAAAAACTGTCAAAAGTGACAGTTACTATGCGGTTGATGTTCGATTATGAATCGATTGTGTTTGCAGACGTGGGGCCCTGGATCTTAGCTGCAACCCTGGTTCTGGATTTCATGTGCTCATCTTTTCCCATGATTATCACTTGCTAAACGGTGAAGGAAAATATCGTATGGAAACATGCATGTCTGATAGAACCTCTCGAAAACTGTGTGGAATCCGCTAACCTGCACTGGGCCAGCGTGGTGAACTATGCACAAATCCCTTTTGCATTACTTAAGAAGTTCTTAAAAAACTGCTCTAGAATGTAATCCACTCACGCACACAAAAAAAAAAATGCCCAGAACTTCATAGTGTATGCTAGGCAAAACATTTTGTGTGTGGTAACATTTACAACTAAAAATGCATTTTGCTAGCGGCAACCGTACGTCTGAACTTTTAAACAATTTTGCACCACACTATTTACTAGGCAAATCGTTTTGTGGGTAACATTTACCACTACATATGCATTGAAAAGGTCCTTTCTCTTTGCTAGTGGCAATGTTACCTCTAAACTCATTAAGGGGGAAGCTCAGGGTCAGGGCGCGAAATTCAAAATGTCAATGGTTTTTATTTTTTTAAGAAAAAATTAGACATCTTTACGATAGTTAAAGTAGCGGTTTTTACAAACCTTATGGCATTGTATCTGATTAGGTACTTTTATAAGCAAATTTAAAACATCGAGACATCCAATGCAGAATGTTAATATCGCAAAACACTAAATTACATCGTAGAGACGTCAAAATTTTTCGTAAAAAAATAAAAACCATTGACATTTTGAATTTCGCGCCCTGACCCTGAGCTTCCACCTTAACAAGTTTCCTTTAAAAATTAATAAAATATATATATTTTTTAAACCAACCCTGTTTTCATACTTGGTTCTGAACGAACTAATTGCACGTGTTGCGCTAACACAATAACACATTGTATATTTTCCAGATTAAAAGTAGTCATAGACGCGATGCAACAACGCAAGGAGATTGAGAAGCAAATAGATGTGTGCGAGAAAAAAAAACTATGGTTGGAGTACGAGGAGTTGAGGTTGAAGGTTGTGGAGTACACGAGGGACAAGAAGGAGGCCGCGAAGCTGGTGGAGAAGCACAGGAAGAAGGTGGACCCGTTGGAGAGTGTGATAGCGGGAGCCAAGAGTGAGATCAATCAGCTGGAGCAGAAGAAATTAGCGGCTGTAAGTATTATTTTCACTACAGTTGCGCCGGCGCATCCATCGAATTTTCTATGCTGATACCCAATGCCTGTGACTTTAATTGATGCGGAACCAACTGTACGGTCCCAACTTAAGCAACGCGTGTATTATGGGTACCGTACAATGGACTGGGGGCGATCCCAGTTTATAATACGTATATAGATAATAAACATCCATGACTCTGGTATGAACATGTAAGCTCACCACAAGAATTTTGTCCCTACCGGGTCGAACTCGGGACCCCCTCGGTACACAAAGCAGGGTCAATATTCACTGAGCTAATAAATAATAATATATATAATAATAAATATGATCGTAATATCTAATGAATATGGTAATTTCAAGCAAACTAACCAGGTTTCCAAGATGAAATATATATTTTTTTATTTGAATATTTTTTATTCACGTAGACCATTATGTACAGTACTTATGAATCGTCAAAAGTTACAAAATACTATGCCACTACTTCACCACCCGTTCGGAATGCCGTTCCTATGGAGAAGAATGGGCAAGAAACTCCATGGTTGCTCTTTTTTTTTAAAGTTCTTTTGCATTTTTGAGCAGTACATTGTGATAGGTATGTGAGAACAATGTAGGAACGGCTAATCAGACTTTAGCAGCTGGTCAAAAATGAGTACTAACTAAGTATAAAATTACAGTTAATGGCTACATGGTTCCCACATTTACTTTACTTTATTTCTTTCTAGAACAGAAAAGTGTACTCAACGAAAGAACAAGCCAAGGAAACGATGGATGCTGTGAACGCGTTGGAATACAAACTCAAAGAGATCGAGGGCTCGTTCCAAGAGAAGATGGAGAGGCACAGGAATAGGGAGAGAGAGCTGCAAGAGTCTAAAGCGAAATTGGAGAAATTGACGCTGGATAAGAGTAGATTAGTGGAGACTGTAGGAGATGGTGAGTGATTTTTGATATGTTAACTCTTAAACTCCAGATACCTATTTGGTACAATCATAAGACCTAATATAAGCTAGGTAGCACAACTAACTGGCTAATATGTAACAACCTTTACTTACAATTTTCTCATCTATACATATAAATAAAATTGGAGTGTCTGTTTGTAATATTAAAATAACCGCTTTTTACTAAGTGCATTTGGATGTATACACGTTACCTATACCGAAACAACATTTTTTACAATTTTTGTCTGTCTGTCTGTCTGTCTGTCCGTCTGTCTGTCTGTCCGTCTGTCTGTCTGTCTGTCTGTCTGTCTGTTTGTTCCGGGTAATCTCTGAAATGGCTGGACCGATTTTGACGGGAATTTCATTGGCAGATAGCTGATGTAACAAGGAGTAACTTAGGCTACTTTTATTTTAGAAAAAAAAATTGGATCTCTCGAAAAAAAATTAAAACCAATGTTGCAGCGCTGCGCCTGCTTAAAGTTTGATAGCAACAATCTGCAATGCGTCCCGCGGGATCAGAACGCGAGCAGGCTGTTGCCAACGGTTGTCTTAGTTAAATACCACGCGGACGAAGTCGCGGGCAACAGCTAGTTCTCAATATAAATAATAATTAATTGCTGTTTTATGGTACGTGCTCCGATAACTCTCATAGCGCGTTTCAGGATTGTATTGAGGCACGACTGCAGCGTTAACCGTGTAGCTTGTGGCGAAGTTAAAGTAGTTGCTACATATTGAATGTAAAACAAGGTTTTACAAAGAATTCATCCACTACATCGTGACGCAACCTGCATGTCTGAGAGAACCCCTCGAAAGACAGACAAAGAAAGTGTGGACTATGGGGCCCATGCCCAGCAGTGGGACATTAAAAAGGTCTGGTATTATTATATATATTTTTTTGTATTTAGAGACCAAAGTGAAAATGGACTTGGCAGAGCTGCAGAAGCCCATAATGAGAACGAATGCGGCGATAGACAACCTGAAGAAACAGAAGTTAGAAGTGCAGTACGATTTGGAGAACAACATAATGCCGCAGATCAGACTGTACCAGAACAAGTGAGCCATGAATTTTTACATAACTAGCTGCGCCCCGCGGTGTTACCCGCGATTAAAAAGTATGTCCTTATCCTGTATGTCCTTTTGCGAATGCACGGTTCCTGTATGCCAGCCTTTCCCAAAGTGGGCAATAACGCCCCCTTGTGCGCTGCGGGCCTAAAGGGGGGCAAGGGGGGGTAAGAGACCCAGAAAAAAATGGGGGCGTTGTGTAGAGGCTTACGATAATTAATTAAATTTAAGTTATAGTGGTTTTTAAGTAGGTGAAAAAATGGGGGCGCTAATAAATAATTCATTCTCAAAGTGGGCAGTAGACAAAATAAGTTTGGGAACCCCTGGGGTATGCTATCCGATAGGAACAGTGAATTTTCCGGGATAAAAAATTGCCTATGTCATTTTCTGACCCCTGAACTACCATTACCTATGCAAAGTCATGTCGATCCTTTGCTCTATGAAACATTAAAACAAATCTATCCCACGGGAACCATACATTTTACCGGGATACAAAGTAGCCTTTGTGCTATTCCAGACTATAATCTATCTCTGTGCCAAATTCCATACAGAACGGTTCAGCTGTTCTGGCGTGTTGAGTAACAAACATCCATCCATCCAAACTTTCACACATTCCAGGATAGAAGGACATATTGCAATTAAAAATTACCAAACCAACTATTGCACGATTAAACGAATTCTGATTTTTGAAATTTTAATATCACTTTAAAACTATTTTTCGCGTAACTTTACTTTCCCAGGATACGTAACCTGGAAGACGTAGATGTTAAGCGTCTAGAAGCGCTGCGCAACTATAGTGAGGACACTTATAAAGCTGTTCTGTGGCTGAGAGAGAACCAAGATCTATTCCAACACGCGGTCTACGAGCCTATGATGCTTGAGGTGTGTATTGACCCTTGATTACCTACCTACTTACCCATCTACCTACCTACCTACCTGCCTATCTACCTACCTACCTAGCTATCAACCTACCTACCTACCTGCCTATCTACCTACCTACCTAGCTATCAACCTACCTACCTACCTACCTACCTACCTAGCTATCAACCTACCTACCTACCTGCCTATCTACCTACCTACCTAGCTATCAACCTACCTACCTATCTATATACCTACTTACCCATCTACCTACCTACCTACCTGCCTATCTACCTACCTACCTAGCTATCAACCTACCTACCTACCTACCTATCTATATACCTACTTACCCATCTACCTACCTACCTATCTATATACCTACTTACCCATCTACCTACCTACCTACCTGCCTATCTACCTACCTACCTAGCTATCAACCTACCTACCTACCTATCTATATACCTACTTACCCATCTACCTACCTACCTATCTATATACCTACTTACCCATCTACCTACCTACCTACCTGCCTATTTACCTACCTACCTAGCTATCAACCTACCTACCTACCTACCTATCTATATACCTACTTACCCATCTACCTACCTACCTATCTATATACCTACTTACCCATCTACCTACCTACCTACCTGCCTATCTACCTACCTACCTAGCTATCAACCTACCTACCTACCTATCTATATACCTACTTACCCATCTACCTACCTACTTATCTATATACCTACTTACCCATCTACCTACCTACCTACCTGCCTATCTACCTACCTACCATTTCAGAGATTACCCGGAACAAACAGACAGACTGACAGACAAAAATTTTAAAAAATGTTGTTTTGGTATAGGTACCGTGTATACATCCAAATGCACTTAGTAAAAAGCGGTTATTTTAATATTACAAACAGACACTCCAATTTTATTTATTTGTATAGATAAAAGGATGTCCCAACACTGATTTAAAATTATGTACACTTTGCAAAATAATAAACTGTTTTAAATTTTCAATTTTCGTATGTATTTCAGATAAAATTCACGGACCCCAAATTCGCTCGTTACCTAGAAGCCACGGTGTCGGCTCGCGACCTGGTCGCGTTCACGTTCGAGTCCAGCTCGGATATGAACCTGTTCCTGCAGCGAGTGCGAGTACAGGGCGGGTTGAAGCGAGTCAACGCTATATGCAGTCAAGGGGGGGGGAGGGAGTACGCGAATACTAATATACAGCAGCTCAGGTGAGATATATGTGCTTCTAGCACCGAGTTTATAAGACTCGTTAGGGTAGCGAGTTCCAACATGGTCATACCACTGTTGGATAATTAGTGAGGTTTTATTCCATCAATTCCAAGGTACAATCCAATAAATCCCACTAATATTATGAATGTCAAAGTTTAGATTGATGTTTGTTACTCAATCACGCCAGAACGGAGCACATAGGCATTATACCGGGATAAAAAAGGGAAAGGGAAAGGGGAAAGAAAGGGAAAGTAGCCTATGTGCTATTCCAGACTATAATCTATCTCTGTGCCAAATTTCATCCAGATCCGTTTAGCCGTTCTGGCGTGATTGAGTAACAAACATCCATCCAAACTTTCATATGTATAATATTAGTATAGATTAAACATCCATGACTTGGGTACAAACATTCGTGCTCATCACACAAAGTTTGTCCCTACCAGGATTCGGACCCGGTACTCTCGGCACAGAAAGCAGGGTCACTACCAACTGCGCTGGTATTATTATTATAAGAGGAAGAAGGTTTCTCGATGACGTGACGATAACATTATCAGTTGCTGCCTACCCCTTAACAAGTTACAAAAGTTTAATTAATTTCCATTCCATCGCTCCATTTGTTCCAGGTACCTCGGTTTCTATACCTACGTAGTGGACACGATATCCGCGCCGGAACCGATCGTCCGGTACCTGTGCAAGCAGTACCACATACACCGTATACCGATCGGCAACGAACACACATACAAGAATAGTGACAGCGTGCCCGCTAACATCACATTCTTCTTCACTGGTAAGATTATATTTCGTTGTCTCACCCTCCCCTTTCCTCTCACTATCTCTTATCCATCCCCCTATATATCCAGTTCTCGTCGCTATCTCTTGTTCCCCCCTTCATTATCATTTGCCCATATACTATCACATGTGAAGGACATTACATTATCATTATATATGACATTCAGCTAGCACGTTCCACGGGTGAACGACATTAAAAGGAAATTTGTGTACGGTACTAATAAACAGGACTTCCGCCGCATAAATAGCAACACGGGCACTCGTCACTTAAATAGCAACGGGCATTCGCCACTTAATTAGCAACAGGCATAGGCCACTTAATTAGCAACATACACACGCCACTTAATTAACAACGGGCACACGTTAAATAGCAACGGGCACACGCCACTTAAATGGCAACGGGCACTCATCACTTAAATAGCAACGGGCATACGTAAATGAAATAACAACAGGCACACGCCACTTAAATAGCAACGGGCACTCGTCACTTAAATAGCAACGGTCACTCGTCACTTAAATAGCAACGGGCACTCGTCACTTAAATAGCAACGGGCACACGCCACTTAAATAGCAACGGGCACATGCCACTTAAACAGCAACAGCATAAGTCAATGTGTGTATATTATATTACAGAAAATCACAGGTTCTCAGTGCGTGTATCAGCGTACAGCGGCGAAAAGTCGAGCTCAACGATCGAGATACGACCGGCCACACTGTTAGCGAACACAGTGGACGTCGAACTAATCAACAATTTTAATACACAGTAAGTAAAATTTACTCGGGCCTCAACTATCTACTCTATCTATTTTACTGGTGGTAGGCTTCGGCCGTGGCTAGTCACCACCCACTGAACAAAGCCATGTCGCCAAGCGGCCTAGCCGTGTTCCGGCATGATGTTCGGTGTTGCCATTCATGGATGGCGGGTCAGATCAGCTGCGCTGCATGTGCCTAGTGAATGTAGCGTCTCGATCTACTGCCGCCTTCCTACCTAGGCAAGTATGCTCCATCGTAGATCTCATCGTCACTTACCATCAGGTGAGATCGAGATCAAATACTTGCCTATAATGTAATAAAAAAAAAAAACACTATGAACACTTATTTCCGTACAATTTTTTTGCAGACCTAAAACTTATTATTTACATCCTATTAACGACATAAGTTCACGTGGTGTGGAAGGGTTGAGACGAAAATATTAACAGGATATGTATTTGTCCGTTTGACTGAGCGTCACGCGAAAACGGCTGGACAGAGAGTTAGAAATTTTAAAAACAACTGACTGACACGGTTCTATAATAAATACCAGCCCTTCTTCATGTCCCACTGCTGGCCACGAGCCTCCCCTCAATGCGAGAGGGATTAGGCCATAATCCTCCACGCTGGACCAGTGCGGGCTAGCGGACGTCACACATCTATCGAGGGGTTCTCTCAGACGTGCAGGTTTCCTCGCGATGTTTTCCTTCACCGTTTAGCACGTGATAATCATGGTTGAAAATTCGAGATTCGCACATGAAATCCAGAAATCCCAGAAGTGCGAGCCGGGGATTGAACGCGGTTCTAGTTCGCTCATATAAAAAAAAATTCATTTGATTGGTAATTTACACAATTTTTGTTAGGCCTTATATTTTTTTCACAGGCTGTCAGGATTCGAGCAATCGTCACAAAGTCACAGGATCACAATGCAAGAGCTTGATGCCAAAGTGGCTACTCTGGAAGGCAACTTGAACAGCTTGAACATGCGACGGAAAGCTATATCCGAGGGTGTTGATAAGGTACGTCTAATCCCATAGCCCACTTAGCACACTTTGAATATCTTGTCGTGTGTCACGGAGATGTCCGGAAACGCACGATAACGCACGAAAACGCACGAAAGCACGAAAGTCGAGAGTGAACAGGTCCCTTCTAGGCAAGTATGCTCCATCGTAGATCTCATCGTCACTTACCATCAGGTGAGATCGAGATCAAATACTTGCCTATAATGTAATTAAAAAAAAATAAAAAAAAGTTACCGATTCTCGAAATTACTGGCAACATTTAATGTTAATTGATGAATATTTTTTTATAGATTTTTCCACGATATTGAAATTGGGATGTTTTTACATTTCAATGGCCTCACGTATCATCCTTGGTCGTAATCGGTGTTCTTTCACGAGGATCTGTGGTTGATCAAATGTTATATAATGGCAGGTGCGGGTCCTGTACATGTTCACAGATTGCAGACTTAGTTGATTTTGGTTTGAGAAATTTTGATCTATTTTCCGCCTTTTCGTATGTGCATATTAACCAGGGACTCTTTTTTTTATTTTTTTTTATTACAGTATAAGCAAGTATTTGATCTCGATCTCACCTGATGGTAAGTGACGATGAGATCTACGATGTAGCATACTTGCCTAGAAGGTACCTGTTCGCTCTCGAAATGAAAACACCCAGATTGTAGTCAACGGGGAACAAAGACGCCGGTAGCGTGGTCCATTCCCTGGCAGTTCGCGCGATGCAAGTAGAAGCGTCACGCTTAGTGCGTACCGCAGGAATGTCCACAGTGTACGGATGACACTTGTCCGTGCTACACTCTGTATACTCTAAAACTCCATTTTACCCCTAGGTCCGAACAATATCAGCCCAAATCCGCCTTCAAAACAAGAAAGTCCAAGACATTGAGAACGAACCCGCATTCGACATACAGCAAGAGAAAGAGAGATGTCGGAAGAAACAGAAGGAGAGTGTGTTGAAACAGTGCAAGTTGCAGGCGGAGTTGAAGGGAATAGTTGCTGTATTGCAGGAAGAAATGTTTAATGGGGAAGTTTGTAAGGTAATTAATAAAATTTTGAAGGTTTTTTTTAATTTCAAAGGTAATAAAAAAAAACGCCAACCCGCACTGGGCCAGCGTGGTGGACTTTGGCCTAATCCCCCTTGCATTTAGGGGAGGCCCGTGCCCAGCAGTGGGACATTAAAAGGGCTGGTATTATTAAAAAAAAACAGTTTAAGCAGTGATAGCCAAGTTGGTAGAGCGCTTGCCTCGGTAACGTGGATCGCAGATTCAAACCCCGGCTCGCACCTCTGGTATTTCTGGGCTTCATGTGCGAATCTCATTTTCAACCACGATTATCACTTGCTAAACGGTGCAGGAAAATATCGCGAGGAAACCTGCAAGTCTGAGAGAACCCCTCGAAAGATGTGTGAATGCCGCCAACCCGCACTGGGCCAGCGTGGTGGACTATGGCCTAATCCCCCTCGCATTGAGGGGAGGCCCGTGCCAACAGTGGGACATTAAAAGGGCTGGTATTTAATAAAAATGATGAATATTAACCATTATGTGTTCATAAACGTGCACTAGTGTAGGTAAATAAAACTAAATAGTAAAAAAATACTTTTCCAGTTCTCCCAAGAAGTCCGGTAATTTGTAAGTAAAGTATCCTCAACTTTACTGATAGGGTTTAGTAGGCCTAGTCTACGGTTTAGGCCTGCACAGAATCTCCCATGTTTGATATTTATAAAAAAATATTCCACTTGACGTTGACAAAATTCCTACCAAAAGGCTATTTAAAAAAAAAATGTTATATTGCCATATGTGTGTAGTTTGTTAGATTACGGAACGAATGTTTAAGAAAAAGTGTGGTTTGTCTGTGTAATTTTTAGACTATGGTACGGAAAAAAAAGGAAGAAGCCATCGTATCTATAATGTGAACGTAATAAATAAGACAATAAAAAATGAGATTGTTGCGGTGGAAGCTCAGGGTCAGGGGGCGAAAAAAGTACCTAATCCGATACAATACCATAAGGTTTGTAAAAACCGCTACTTTTACTAACTTTATGGTGTAGTATCGATTAGGGTACTTTTTTAAGCAAACTTAATACATCGAGACATCCAATGCAGAACGCTAATATCGCAAAACACTAAAATTACATCGTAAAAATGTCCAAATTTTTCGTAAAAAAATAAAAACCATTGACATTTTGAATTTCGCGCCCTGACCCTGAGCTTCCCCCTTAATCCATAATTATAAGAAAAGGAGCGATAAAATTACAACAGAACATAGTTAATTACTGGTGGTGGAATTTTAGCAGTGCTACCATATTCTGTGTTATCGTTACAGGCGAAGCTGGACTTCAGCAGAAACGCGATAGTTCAACAAGAGTCACAACTTAGAGAACTCAGAAATGAACTCAACAATGTTCAGGTAAGAATCCCACTAATCCCACTATCCCACTAATATTATAAATGTGAAAGTTTGGATGGATGGATGTTTGTTACTCAATCACGCCTGAACGGCTGAACGGATCTGGATGAAATTTGGCTCAGAGATAGATTATAGTCTGGTATAGCACATAGGCTATTTTGTATCCCCGTAAAATGTATGGTTCCCGTGGGATAGATTTGTTTTAATTTTTCACAGAGCAAAGGATCGACATGATTTTTTGCATAGGTAGTGGTAGTTTAGGGGTCTGAAAATGACATAGGCTAATGTTTATCCCGGAAAATGCAAGGCTCCCATGGGATAGCATACAGGAACCGTGTTTTTTAAACTTAACTTTTTAATCGCGGGTAACACCGCGAGGCGCAGCGTAGGCTACATCACTGGCAACATGGCTGGTAGTAAATAAAAAAAATATCCCAGCTTATTATTAGGCTATCGAAAATACTAGTCAGACGTTTATAATTAAACCAATGTTGTTCATTCAAAGGCGACCCTAGACAACATAGACACCCTGCTGAATCGTTCAAGATCGAACGCCAAAGACAAGCTGACGGAAGCTAAAAGGAGCTGCAACAACATGCTGCCGGAAAACCCGAGATTCCCGCACAAGGAGGACTTCGCAGTGCTGCCCAGTGACGTCACGGCCCTGCAGGAACACTGCTACGAGCTGCAGACCAGGATAGACTGTATGACGCAGGGGGATGAACAGGTAACGCGACCTATTTGACTGGATCAGGGTTTCCCAACCGTTTTTGCATGGTGCCGCCCCGGATTAAAAGAAAAATATTCACGCCCCCTTATATTTTTCTTCATTGGTTCAATAAAATCGCTAATTATTTTTACGATATTTATTTCACACGATTTATTATTTATTATAATGGGATGTTTGCGCCTGCATTTTTTGCACCAGTTGGTCAATATCAGGTTCTGTTTTTGACAGAGCTATCATCAAATCATACACTTCATGCCCCCCCTAAGATCTCTGTACGCCCCCTCCCTCCGGGTGGGGCGCGCCCCGCCTATTGGGAAGTCCTGGACTAGATTAACACAGTGATCCTGCTTTCTGTAGTCACACTATGATGGCGTCAGGACCTAACTGAAATTTCAGTAAATAAATAAATATCGCCATACGAACACACCAACTATACGGTCCCACTTTTAGCAACGCTTGTTGTTATACAAGTACCGTACAATGGACTGAGGGCGAACTCAGTATATAATACTTATATACATATTAGACATCCATGACTCGGGTACAAACATTCGTGCTCATCACACGAAGCTTGTGTCCCTACCAGGATTCGAACCCGGGACCCTCGGCGCAGAAAGCAGAGTCACTACCACTGCGCTGATCAGGCCGTCAGTGCATAATTAGGGCATATCCTGCTTTGTTTTTAATCCGTGGCTGCGACTTAATGAGTGCAACGTTTGCAGGTGATCAAAGAGTACGAGGAAAGAGAGAGAATGATCGACAGATTGAAATCCGAAGTGGACACTTCGAGTGACACGAACAAGTTGCTGGAAATCAAGATGAACAAAATCAGGTATAAAATCCATCACAAACATTCATGTGGAAATTAAAATGGGTTGGAATTGACGTGTCTGGGGATTATAATTTGTAATAACACACTGAAACCGGTCCTGTGGCCTCACAAACTCAATCAAAGACCTCGTCATCTTCCTGGATGTGCTCGCTCAAATATCTTCCTACACTATCTCTTGGTTTCACACTGCATGCAAACCTGTCACTCATTCTCATTTTTTTTGCAAAAATAACAGCCACAAATACACCAACACACGCAACTGCACACAAACACACACACACACAACAGCATACTAACACACAACAGCATACTAACACACAACAGCATACTAACACACAACAGCATACTAACACAACAGCATACTAACACAACAGCATACTAACACACAACAGCATACTAACACAACAGCATACTAACACAACAGCATACTAACACAACAGCATACTAACACACAACAGCATACTAACACACAACAGCATACTAACACACAACAGCATACTAACACACAACAGCATACTAACACACAACAACATACTAACACACAACAGCATACTAACACACAACAGCATACTATCACACAACAGCATACTAACACACAACAGCATACTAACACACAACAGCATACTAACACAACAGCATACTAACACAACAGCATACTAACACACAACAGCATACTAACACACAACAGCATACTAACACACAACAGCATACTAACACACAACAGCATACTAACACACAACAGCATACTAACACACAACAGCATACTAACACACAACTGCATACTAACACAACAGCATACTAACACAACAGCATACTAACACACAACAGCATACTAACACACAGCAGCATACTAACACACAACAGCATACTATCACACAACAGCATACTAACACACAACAGCATACTAACACACAACAGCATACTAACACACAACAGCATACTAACACACAACAGCATACTAAAACACAACAGCATACTAAAACACACACAACTACAGACTAAAACACGCGCACGCACAACTACACACTAGTACACTACACAATAACAATCTAAAACACAACAATACACTAAAACACACACACATGACACTAAGTGACTAACGCATACATAAGTACACACTAAAATCCACACACAAACACCCACTAAAACACACACAACACTGGAATATACACTGATACACACACATTAACTCCCTATACACGCGCCCGCGCACAATATAAACTACATTGAACCCACTCCAACTACGCACATACTTTAGTTCAGTTAAAGGGCCTAAAGGGACCACTAGAACCTAGTATATTAATGATTCCAGCCCTTTTTAATGTCCCACTGCTGGGCACGGGCCTCCCCTCAATGCGAGGGGGATGAGGCCATAGTCCACCAAGCTGGCCCAGTGCGGGTTGGCGGACTTCACACAGACATGCAGGTTTCCTACCTAATATATTTATCGAATATTACTAATCTGTTTTAAATTAATTGACAGGACAAAATGGCTGCCACCTTTGGAGAATTTGATACGCCAAATCGACAAAGGTTTCGGAGATATGTTCTCCAAACTGGGATGCGCCGGTGAAATTAAACTGGAGAAGAGAGGCAGTGAAGTGAGTCACGCTATTTAGATAACTAGACATTATTGAATACGGCTTTGATATCGCCATTTTCATACCATCATGTCACATCCTATATTTTATTTATAACTAGCTGTTACCCGCGACTTCGTTGGCGTGGTATTTAACAAAGTCACAACTGTTAGCAACAGCCTGCTCGCGCGACCGGCAGCCTTTGTGATATTAAGTCCTTGCGTTCTCGCGTTTATTTTATGTTTATACATTCCCGACGTTTCGGCTGCTTTACAGCAACCATGGTCACGGGAGGACTGAGGTTGTCGAAGTCCTAGTGTCATAGGTTGAACCGGGTACCCTCATATTTAGTTGTTACTTGCGGTCCGATCTACGCAGAAAGAGCTCACTGTGTCTTGAGGTCTTGCAATGGTACGCTTGGTTTTGGATTTTATGATGTTTACTACTGGATCCCAAGTCGGTGGTAGCACCCAGCCATCTTCCCTATTGAAATCAGGATTTTTTTTTAAATTTGAATGGCCTCACGCATCATCCTTGGGCCCGAAACGTCGGGCCCGTAAAACACATCAAATAAACGCGATAAAATCCGAAAAAAAATGTTTTATATCAATTTAAGACGATTGATAAAGTTATAAAACGTCATTACATGAATTAATTTCCCCATCTCCATTCTATCGTCGGTCGACAAGACGCACGGACAAGTGTCATCCGTACACTGTGGACATTCTTCGGTACGCACTAAGCGGTTTGCTTCTACTTTCATCGTGCGAACCGCCAAGGAATGGAACACGCTGCCGGCGTCTTTGTTCCCCGTTGACTCCTCCTGTATGCCTCCTTATGTTTTATAACAAACTAGCTGTTGCCCGCGACTTCGTCCGCGTGGTATTTAACAACGTCTCAACCGTTGGCAACAGCCTGCTCGCGTTCTGATCCCGCGGGACGCATTGCAGATTGTTGCTATCAAATTTTAAGCAGGCGCAGCGCTGCAACATTGGTTTTAATTTTTTTTCGAGAGATCCAATTTTTTTTTCTAAAATTAAAGTAGCCTAAGTTACTCCTTGTTACATCAGCTATCTGCCAGTGAAATTCCCGTCAAAATCGGTCCAGCCATTTCAGAGATTACCCGGAACAAACAGACAGACAGACAGACAAAAATTGTAAAAAATGTTGTTTCGGTATAGGTAACGTGTATACATCCAAATGCACTTAGTAAAAAGCGGTTATTTTAATATTACAAACAGACACTCCAATTTTATTTATATGTATAGATATATGTTTATATTTGTTCAGGAGGACTACGATAAGTATGGTATATCGATAATGGTTCGGTTCCGCGCTTCGGAGGAGCTGCAGCAGCTGACGCGCCACGCGCAGTCCGGCGGCGAGCGCGCGCTCTCCACCGCCGTCTACCTCATGGCGCTGCAGACCCTCACCACCGTGCCCTTCAGGTGGGCTAGTTTAACCATTATCAGCCAAAGTTATAAAAAAAAATCATAAATAACATAATTAGCATGTAAGAATAGCATATAGTACTCATAATAATAATGTAATATAATACTTGGTAAGTAAGCAAGCCATAAAAAGTGTAAGAATAGCATAAAATACTTTAAATAATAATACTTATAATAATATAATACCCAGTAATAAAGAAAATAATAAAAATACTAAAGTTGTGAATAAATCTAGCTGTGAACAGAATAAAAAAGTCACAGTTACATAATAAAACAAAGACTAAACCGTTACAATATAAATAGTGACGACAATATAAATAAAACCTTAAAAAAAAAACCCTTATCAGCCTAGAGTTTCATATTTGATACCAATCTTTTAAACCGAATGTTCACATTACTATTAGTTTTTTTTTATAGGTTGGCTTTTTTTTTTATTACGATATAGGCAAGTATTTGATCTCGATCTCACCTGATGGTAAGTGACGATGAAATCTACGATGGAGCATACTTGCCTAGGTAAGAAGGCGGCAGTAGATCGAGACGCTACATTCACTAGGCACATGCAGCGCAGCTGATCTGACCCGCCATCCATGAACTGGCTGTACGTATTTTACTGTTGTATAATATTCTTTCCAACGTAATTTAAAAAAAAATCAAATGTCATTATTATTAAACACAGTAATATTAAAAATAAATCACTTTCGTAAATCAGGCTACTAAGGGTTAAATCATTCGGAATCCACATCGGAAACGGATTGGAAGCTTTCCGAGGTGGGTGTCGCTTCCGACGGAAACTTTTGAAAAAACGATTTGGTATTGTCATCAAGATACATAGAAGATAATCAAATTCGGAAATGTTAATAGCGATTGCGGTAATCCAGTTTGGAAGTCTCGTCGCTGGTCGTGCACACTATGTAAATAATGTTCCATAAGGAAAATGAACCTTATTTATACGGCAATAAGAAGGGGCTAGAATGTTCTAGTGTACGTAGCTGGCTTTCCTTGATTCGGTATTAATCCGGGAATTGAGAATAGTTCATTGCCCTCGCCGTTTGTTCACAAGTTATTTTAATTAAAATACTACGAGGTACATTCCGGTAGCTGGTTGCAACATTGTTGACGATTCTAGATCTTTCTTCACAGATCGATAGGGGACCATAGACTCGACAATGCATTTTTGTTTCGAGAAGCTTCGATGACTATTTCACAAGTTATCGATATCTCTTTTACGCATCGCAACAATACATTTAAAAAATAGTCCGTAAATTGGGGCAAAACTGAAAGTGCCTTTCTTCTATGGGATTTGGAGGACGACGTGTGTCGGGACAGGTCGTTCAATATTTTACCGATCCACAGATGCGTCGACGAGATAAACCAAGGCATGGACCCGATAAACGAACGCAAAATGTTCGAGCTACTCGTCAAAGTCACAACGGAGTACGAGAACGCCCAATACTTTCTACTGACGCCTAAAGTAAGTAATATATACTTAATTCAATTTTGTACTGGGTGTTGTGTACTCGCCCGGTTTTTATCCTTCAATATGTTATATTTTATCTATGTATTTAACTAGGTCTTGACGTCATCGCGGTGGGCGTGGCCTTGGTCTGATGGTCTTCCTTTGAACCACACGCTCGCGTTACATCTAATCTATCAGCCGATAGAAGTCCACTGCTGGACATAGGCCTCCCCCAACGACTTTCACACATCACGGTCCTCCGCCACTCGCATCCCCCGGCTTCCTGCGACGCGTGTGATGTCATCGCTCCACCTTGTGGGGGGCCGTCCTGCAGTTCGTTTTCCGATTCGTGGTCGCCATTCTAGAACCTTCGCGTTACGTAATAGTTATAATATCGCCAGACCTACAGGACTGACTGAGAACTGTCACTTAACAGTTTTGTCTGCCAGACATTTTTCTGGGGCCATATTTAAATTTCGAACTATTTTTAATCTTATTTGAGTCGATATGAATATCGCCAGACTAACACACTAATTGTACGGTCCCAAACTAAGCAATTTTTGTTTTATGACGTGACGAACATTCGTGATCATCACACAAAGTTTGCCTTTACCAAGATTCGAACCCGGGACCCTCAGATCAGTTCGTCAATTTGAATTGATACCTATATCGACAACTTTTCATTGACTAACACACAAATAATTTATTTCAGAATATATTTTTTTTAAACTTTTTTTTTAATCTTCCAGCTACTATCGAACCTGGAATACAACGATAAAATAATGGTTCACACAATCATGAACGGCGCGAAGATTATGAACTACAAAAAATGGAATTACACTAAATTTTTAGAGAAGGCACATAATTATGTTATGTGACACCATTGTTATAATGTTTTATTTTTTATCTCTACAAGTACAAAGTTCAATATGGGTATTTATTTAATTAATTTTAGCACCTAATTGTTTGTTTTTTTTTTTAGTTTCAGTCATATAGGTAATAGAAATATATCAAGAATACTCAGTAGCTCATCTCATTCGTATGTGCCCTTTTAATGTCCCACTGTTGGGCACGGGCCTCCCCTCAATGCGAGGGGGATTAGGCCATAGTCCACCACGCTGGCACAGTCTGAGTTGGCGGACTTCACACGTCTTTGCAGGTGCTCTCACTGATATGCAGGTTTCCTCACTTCATTGTTTAGCAAGTGTTAGTCATTGTTGAAAATGAGATTCGACATCCAGAAATCACAGACGTGCGAGCCGGGGTTTGAACCTGCGATTCTCGATACCGAGGCAAGCGTTCTACCAACTTGGCTTTCACTGCTTTTTTAAAACTGAATTAGTTAGTAGTGGTTTTTTTTTATCTGATCCATCATCTCATTTGTCGCCCTATAGGTTTGTCCGACTACGGCAAAATGTGGTCTATGTATGTTTGTATTAACGTATGTTCCACCGTAGCGCCTAAACTACTGATCCGATTTTGATGAATGAAGTCTCAATCTATTCATGCATATAGTACGAATGATAAACAAAACCATTGCTGCAATAAGTACTGAGTACAATTTACAAAAATCATCAAATTCAGATATCCGTTGGCTATGATATTGCTATTAAACTTACAGCTTTAATAAATCTGTTATGTGTCTGTTATATTACCATGTTATCGTGTCTTAGACGCTTGTTATCAATGTGTGTGTATTTAAGCTATCGTCTAGATACTAAGGCTGTGTCCCCAGTCGGCAAACTGTCAGCGGCCGACTGAGTGAGCCGCAAATTTGTGGCGAACTGAAATACGAGTTAGCTGCAAACTCAGATCAATTTGCGTGCGTCGCAAGCAAACTGTTATGTGTTAGCTGCTTATTTAGGTCAACCGACCGACTGAATTTTCACTATCAACTGTCCACATGACAGTTTGCGGCAAACGGACTCACTACGCCCGGCGAACAAGCATATCGCCGCCGCCGACTGGAACCGGTTTTGCTGTGAGTCGGCCGCTCACTGAATCAATCGCAACAGTGCAGCAAGCACAAGCAACAGTGCACAAGCAGTGAGCGCAAACTAGCAAACTGTGAACACTCCATTTCAAATATATGGAAGGGCGTACTAAACCGATACGCCGCTAACAGTTTGCCGACTGGGGACATAGCCTTAGACGCTTGTTATCAATGTGTTTGTTTAAGCTATTGTAGATACTTAGGATAGTTTACACGTCGTTCATCAATCGATTGACGACCCACTATCGTTCCTCTTTTAGTCGCCTAGGTCATCGACTGTATTTTGAGGCGACTAATATCGACGGAACGACGTCAATCGTCCGCAACTTAGTGTGTACGTTGACTCAGTTGACTATAGTCGCTCGAATAGATAAGATGTCGATCGACCGTCATTGTTTTACGTCGACTGGAATCATCGACATTAAGTATTGATAATCGACGTCAATCGTCGTGCTACACACGTTCAATGTCATCGATCGATGGCAGTTTAGTCTGAGTATGGAAGTTCGTAACGCATACAATGGTTTTGACCTTATCAAATCTCTTGTAAATAAGAATTTGTGTGATAGATGGATATAGTGCCTTTTATGTATGTGAAGTCGTCCAAGATACTCCTTCATCGCCTTAAGGTTGAATATCATTTGCACATCGTTGAATCGCAAGGCCTATTTTTGTCATTTGTTATTTATTTAAACTTAGAACGTATCAAATATGAACCTTAATAGGTTTTTTATTTACGGAGTTTTTGTCAAAATTGATAAAGCACTTTCATGATCGACCTTATAATCGTTCGATTTTATCAATATTTTTATCTATTTAAATAATTACGATATTATTTTCGTATGATATTTTTATCGTCTACGTACTGTATATAATCTCGAGACAGATGGGCCTAATGATGTTGGTACACAAATTAAATTTGAATAGTTAATGTCGAAATTAGCCGTATCCCCGCACCTTTAGAGTAGCTATTGCTCTGTGCGGTGCAGAAACCATGAGATGCTATTCAAATGAAGTATTAGATTGTTAACATTTATCAATCTATGCTAATCTTTTGTTGGAGAAGAGTCCGCTAGGTTCCAATTTCAATGCTTCCTTGTTGGTGGACTTTCAACTTGAAGATCTATTTATAGTTTCAAATTGTTTATACCCACTTATCTACAGGTAGTATAAACTGTAACCTACTTTTAAAAATTGGCGTCTCCATCCTAGATTGCCAGTCTATAAGACGGCGAACATTGAATCACACTTATAATGCAATAAGGTCGTATATCTGAGAGCAGTTGCCCCTAGTAACCTTAACCAAAACCAAATAGCTCTTAAGGTATACGAGTGCTGTTCGATATTGAACCTTAAATGGGTACCAAATTAAAGCTTGCGACTACCTCCGAAGTTATATGATAAAGATGAAATTTTGAGTTTGGATGTAGGGTGTAATCTCCGGATCGACTGATCTGATTCCGAAAATTCTTTCACTAATGGATCGCTTCCCGGAGTGCTATAGGCTATCTTTCATCGAGGTTCAGAAGCTGGTGTTAAATATAAGGTTTTTTTTTTAAATGTTCTTTAGTGCCATTATTTTTGACAGTATTGCATAGACTAGCGACGACGCTCTCTAAGAAACACAAAATGTTAGTCTGTACTCGGTCGTGTTTGTACATTAACCCCCAAATTTATAGACGAATTATAACTTTATCAAACGTCATATAGTACTGCGCACAAGAGTTTTGCCTTCCGCAGTACTTATATGACGTTTGAAAAAGTTTTATAACGTCTATAATATTTGGGGGTACGTATTTAAAAAAAGTATGAAACCATTCTATTTTTGGTCACAAAATATATATTTTTTTATTTTGTCCGCCTTAAGTCACATCACAGGAGAAAATGCTGTATAGATTTGTGTGAAACTTGGGGGTAGCCAACAACCATTTAGGATTGTTTTTTTTATGTCGGGAATTAAAAGGTTCCAAGGACTTTTGACTAAGTATACTTAGTATACTTAGTCAAAAGAGTAAAGTCCACGTCGCGTGCACAGCTAGTGTTAAGAAATGAAACATCGACGATTGTCTTAATATTTAGTTATTTCAGTGAACAAATGTTACCCAGTTGTATATTTAATTAATAATGTCATTGTTAATAATACAATTATTATAAATAAATATTTTTTTATAATTCAAAGCTTGTTTTTGTCAATCCTAAAAACACATTGTAAATGGAATTTTATTAATTCTGTCATAGTTCAGACCAATAAGCCTGGATATGGCATCGAAAAGCGTATCCGTCTGCTAAGAATATTAACCCATTCGCCCATAAGCTGTTTATAAAAGTAGTTCATTCTAGATCGCTTCCATTTTGAATGCCTTAGAATTTTAACCACCGTCCCCATTCCATAAAGAATTGACAGAAAACTAAAGTACAGTTGTAGGCTGCATTCGTTAAATATTCAAAGTATTATAGCGATTATTTCTGGATATTGTATGAAGAAAAATTTTATATTGCTCAACGATCGTTCAACCAATAGCAATCGCGCATTTTCGAGCCAACGTCACTTGACAGATGGCTTCAATTCAAACATTTTTGGGACTATCAACTGGAGGAGCGTTCAAGTATTACGTAACGAATTTGGGGGATGGAGGGGGGGGGGGGGTCTTCGGAAACGTTACTATGCGTTACAGGGGCGGGGGTGGGCTTTGAACTACGCGTAACGTAACATTGTTTTAACCCTTCAGAACGGTCGCGTAGACTTTACGTTACTAGGGGGGGGGGGGCAAATGTTACGTGGGGGGAGGGAATGTTACGGCGCGTTACGTGGGGGGGGGGGGGGGGGGGGCAAAAATCTCCGAAATTTGCGTTACGTAATACTTGAACGCTCCCTGGAGTGTCGGTAGGTACAATACAACAAATAAACAAGTATAATACAAATTATAAATCATTCATTATTATTCAATTGTATATGCGGGCTCACTAGTATACATTATATCATCAATCAAAATTCGAAGTAGCAGTCGAATGTGCGGATATCAGAATAGCTGCATGTTTTCGGTACAGGCACTGTTGTAAAATGTATGCAAAGATCCGATAACTCAATCGGTATTTCATATCCAAACTTAGTTTAAACTCTGGAGCAATTAAAGTTACTCCATCCATCCACCACAAGACGATCACTGGTAGCCATAGGGCCTCCTCTTCTGACTAATTCAAGCACTAAAAATTGTTAAATAAAATATTTTTGTGTATATAAAAATAAAACAAGAACCGATATTCATAGTAAACATTTTGAATTAGCAGTAATTATTTATAGCATGGCGCCTTTTATAGCCATGCTTGTGATAAAAGCTCCAATTATATTATGTTCCATTAGCTTCCTAAGTTATTCTTCAAGGCCTTTCATTGTTCCATCTGGACCCCTTTCCCGGTCCACTGCTCTTCCAACTTAACGTCACATTCCAAGTCTCTTAGAGCCGATTTGATGTCGAATCCGAAGTCTTCGTTGAACTTATCGTACGCGGCGTTGAGTAATTCGGCGACGCCTAGCGAGTGGTAAGTCGCGTTTTGCTCTCGACTCCGAGCGACCATGTTACGAATGGCCCAGCACGCGTTCTTCTGTAAACAATACGCTGTATTAGCCAGTGCTCTGAATCGGTTAAAATACCGATTATTTAAGTAACCGGTAAAGCACCGGTTATTGAAAAACCCGTAAAATACCGGTTATTAAAAACCGGTAAAATACCGGTTATTTAAAAAAGGTAAAATAACAGCAAACGATCGTATCGGTTTCATCACAATTTGAGGAACAATTGTCGAAGAAAAGGTTTAAGGTGATGATGGTTTGAGATGTCACTTTTGACAGATATTGTATGGCATATCTGTCAAATAAGTGACAGTTACTATACGGGTGCTGTTCGATTATGAATCGATTGTGCTAGCAGACTTGGGGCCCTGAAGTATAATCTATCTTGTTCTTGTTGTTGTTCGCTTAGATTCGGTAATAGACAAACAATCAAAGTACTTTTGAAGTCCGTACACATTTACCTGTACGCAAGCGTCATTAGGGTGCTTATTCATGCAATCCAGTATAACTTCGGGCGCTCCGCTATCGAAAAAGCTTGACCGCCTTGTTACTTGGGCGCTTGATTTCATCTGAAGCGTTCAAGTCAAGTTTGAATGCTGTTTTGTTGTGTGTTGAAGTCTTTTGATTACGCGATTGGATCGTGACGAGAAACCGATTCGGAACCGAGCGCTCAAGTTACGTACGTACCACTGTAGTTGTAAATTTAACTCTACTAGTTAATTGTTATAGTTTAAATTAGAGATGCGCTGACTAATCGGTTTTTAAGATACCGACTACTGGATCGAAAAATCGCCACCGCCGAGATTGCTTGAATATTTTCTTTGTGACATAAATCGAAATATTGTTTGTCAAATTGTTTTTTTTATTCGAATTTGAAAAAAAGGACGTTCTCAATTCGATTGTTTTATTTAATGGTTGTTACCTCAGTATTCCGTTCTTAATAAACCGATTTTTTTTCATACCAAAGCTATAAAGAAATTACTAAAGTATATGAACAAATAATTACCTAGTATCGAAAATGTTTAGGCTAGTTAATCCTGCCTAACACTAATTTTAACCTCCAAATTCATAGAAATTACAACAAAAAAAAACAGAAATTACAACACATTTGCTCCCAAAAAAACGTTGTAAAGCCCTTATATATAAGACGAAGATATCTATATATGGTAGGTAAAGTTACCTGTACCCTAATATAATCCTCCCAAAATTCATACGAACCTGTACAATAAACATACAATTTAAACTATACTCTATTCCAATACAGCTATAGTGCAAACTTATTTACCTGTACGCTAGCGTCATGAGGATGTTTATTCATGCAATCTATGATAGATTCGGGCGCTCCAGTTTCGAAGAACGCCTGGCTGTTATCTGTCTCTCGAAGGGATAAGGCTGCTATACACTTTAACGTAAGCGCGGTCGCTGTGGCGTTGCTCTAAAATAATAATAATACCAGCACTTTTAATGACCCACTGTTGGGCACGCGCCTCGCCTCAATGCGAGGGAGATTAGGCCATAGTCCACCACGATGACCGACTTAAAAAAAAGAGGAGGCTCTCAATTCGATTGTTTTTTTTTTTATAAATTACTATCTCTGCAACCGGATCTACTACGACTATGACTGAGATATATTCCGCAAGAAACTCATCAGGCTAATGAGTGCCATACATACCGCATGTCTGTTCAGCAATGAGACAATGACGGGGGCTATCCCACTTTTGACAAGCTCCCGTTTGACGTCATCATTGCCGGCCAATGCTGTAATCCTGAAAACAGCATGCAGGTATATTGAAACTAATTGATAGAATTCGGCGATACTTGTAGCCATTAACTGTAATTTTATACTTTGTTAGTACTTTTTGTTTTTTTGACCTGCTGCTAAAGTCTGATTAGCCGTTCCTACATTGTTCTCACATACCTATAACAATGTATTGCTCAATAATGTAAAAGATCTATTTAAAATAAAAAGAGCAATCATGGAGTTTCTTGCCCGTTCTTCTCCATAGGAACGGCATTCCGAACGGGTGGTAAAGCAGTAGCATAATGTTTTTGTAACTTGACGATTCATAAGTACTGCACAATAATGGTTTACGTGTATAAAATATATTCTGATTCTGATTCTTGGCGGAAATCCACTGTTAACCTAATGGGGAAAGAGGACCCACCACTGACCCTCGGCTTGTCAACTTTTTCGATTATAAACCAAACAAGTTTGATGGATATTAAAAGAAGCCAGCAACACCGAACTCCTCTAAGATGTTAATCGAGAAACTATCTATCACGAGTAACGGGACCTCAAATAAAATGCAATTCTCTGCGAAACTACAATAGAGTTCGGTGTTGCTGACTTCTTTTATTATCGATCAAACTTGTTTGGTTTATAATCGAAAAAGTTGACAAGCCGAGGGTCAGTGGTGGGTCCTCTGTCCCATTAGGTTTATATTGAAACTACAATAATGTGAAAATACATCTATACAATGTACTAAAATTAAAATTAGGCCGATTACAAAATGCACTCAACAAATCTCCACCACCATCGGCCGGCAGGGTTCCCAGAACGCTGGCAGCATTGCCACGTTGAATGGCAATGCTGATGTGTCGGCCAAAATATGTGCCAGCGTTCTGGTCACCAGATGTCTCCACCAGACGCTTTGAGAGCTCCAATAATGTTATAATCAGAATATAGGTCGTCACTACGACAACCAATTTATTGGCGCGCTTATTATAAGTCTAAACATACATAATCAAACGACAGCAAATCAATGTATCCAAGCAACCTATAAACAATATAGGAGCACTCCCAACTCTAGGAACGGTACAATGTCTCATATAGTAACTGGAGGACGTGAACCAAAATAAAAGTGAAATTTTATTTGAAAATTCAATGATGACATCGGCAGAGAAAGGAGATTACCTATCATTCGGGGACCGCAACTTCGCTCTATCGACGGTCAAGAACTGGCACGAACACAACCTAAAGGTACTCAAGGGAGAAATCATAAATACAACAGATAATAACACAGCCATCACAAAGAACTGCATCGTCAAAGTCAATCAGACATCTTGCGAGGACTTCAGCGATAGTACTGACCAATTAAAACATCGAACCAGACACATTAACTACTGGAAATGTGAACTAGAAAGGGCTATAAGAGACATGGATGCTGAGATTAACGTTTTGGAAGCTCAAAGGCAGCAGCTGAAAAATGCAATGGACACTTTATACATCCCCGAGTATATAAACGAAGAGTGTTTAAATTTAAGAAGGAACAGAATGCAATCCGACTTGGTGTACGACGAACCGCAAGAGGACTTATTTACCGAATCAGCTTTAATAGAAAACGTTAAGAAGCTGCACAGACAGATGTTGAGGGATGTAGAGTATCAGTTGGATACTAATGTAACAGCCAAGACTTGGCTGGAAAGGGATTGGAGCGATAAGTATATGGCGTTTAAGTATGAGAGTGTGAATGCAGATTTGGAGACTAAAGCTGATAATGTTAAGGATTCGGCGGGCGCTACGAGGCTTTCTGAAGGTAGATATCCTAAATACTAGGTCGTTCCTGCTTAGCATAGCACCAATATCCCTCTATAGATGTTGTTAAAAGCTTAATAATATAAATTACACCATGGACCATATAATAGAAACTTTGCAGGATTGGACAGGAGTAGATATTCCAAAACTATTGAACCGTTTGCTGTTATCTGATCCTTAATTCAAATATAACATGAGAGTAATATCCGAATTAAGGGTTTAATATATAATTTCCAGGCCAATCCAATGTACCATCGTGGGAGCAGCACACAATCAACGCATTGAATGAATTCAAAAGCGCAATAGATAAGTCCAAAGCATTGAGAGCCAAAGTCGACGCCGTACTCATTAACACCTCACGAGATCTTCGTTCCCAAGACATCCAAGTAAACAAATCTCTGAGCGAACGCATAGCGCGAACTGAACAAGTGAAAACAGAGTTAGAGAACCAGCTAAAGTTGACTTTAAACAAGATCGTGGAAACGGAGAATATTCTGCAGATGCTGCACGAGGAGATGCTAAAGGTATCCCAAAGGATACAAGTAGCTCAAACGAGATTGAACACTAAGAACTGTAGGCCGAACGTCGAGAATTGCAGGGAAGGGTCATTGGTTGCGTTGATCGAGGAAGTAAGGGATCTCAATGATAGTATGAGTTTGCTGCAGCAGAGGTCATTGGAAACGGAGAAGCTGAGGGCGTCGTTGATTCATGAAAGGTCATTGTTGGAGAATGAGATCATTGTGAAGAAGAAATCACTGTTTATTGATAACCAAAGGTGTTTGTATTTGAGGTCACACTTTCAGAGCGCTGAGAAATTGTGTGGGTTTTAAAATAAATTTCAAACTATTTGTTTCATTGTACTAGTCACACTGTTTTGTCGAAATATAAGTTACTTGCTTCTACCCGCGGTACATCGATAAAAAATAGCCATCAGAGTAAATGTAGCTGTATATCGTTTCTTAGAAACTCACAAACTTTTCCTATTTATAATATTAGCAAGTATGTGTAACAAGATAATTAAAAATATATTAAGTAGTCGTATAATTTTGTGTTTAATTTACCCAACTAAATATGAATACTTAGTTAAAAATATATGCATGAACACATGAAAATGTTGTAGCAAGTTGTACTATTTCCCAAATTTTCCTTGCATTGAAGAAAGTTTAGCGTTTAAATGGCAACCCATCTGGATAATAATATGTGCAACATTCGCTTTATAAATAAGGTTCTCTGTGTTTTTTCTCTTCTCCACTATTTACCACCATCTTGTTGAAAGTTGTGTGGCGTTGGTAATGGTATTATTTTTTGATAGTCACCAGCTGACTCGCCACTGAAAACGCTAGATCCACATCCACTGGGAATGACACTCACAGTTTGTCAGCCTTAATGACCACAGCGACGTCGTCATAGTTGTCAATGAGTACAGCAAATAGTCTGACACCATCGTACACAGCTCGTCGCGTGTCAGCAGACTCGCCATTGCAAACACTAGTTCCACTTCCACTGGCAATGATACTCACAGTTTGTCAGCCTGAATGACCACAGCGACGTTGTCGTAGTTGTCAGTGAGTACAGTGAACAGCACGCTGACTCCGCAGTCTGACACCATCTTGCATAGCTCGTCGCGTACGAGCAGACTCGCCATTGTCAGCATTAGTTCCGACACTAGTGGCGGTTTTGTGTTTTCTGTCAATGGGACATTTAAATGAGATGCATGCACACATCACTAAGCTGGCTTCCTAGTTTAAGTACTACTTGAGTATTTCTATTTAGTATCGTTACAGTTATAGCAGTGATAGCCAAGTTGGTAGAACGCTTGCCTCGGTAACGAGGATCGCAGGTTCAAACCCCGGCTCGCACCTCTGGGATTTCTGGATTTCATGTGCGAATCTCATTTTCAACCACCATTATCACTTGCTGAACGGTGAAGGAAAACATCTCGAGGAAACCTGCATGTCCGAGCGAACCCCTCGAAGGATGTGTGAAGTCCGTCAACCCGCACTGCGCCAGCGTGGTGGACCATGTCCTAATCCCCCTCGCATTGAGGGGAGGCCCGTGCCCAGCAGTGGGACATTAAAAAGGGCTGGTATTATTATAATTATAAGGTAATGGTTTCCCACATCGAGGGTATCTCACCTTTCAGCAAGTCCGTGAGCGGCTCCAGCATCTGCGCGCCGAGCTCGCGCGCGTGCTCGTGCGCCTTGCCGAACTCCATTCGCACATCATCGTCGAGCGTCAGTTTCCTTATCACTTGTAACGTTTCACTTAGGAGCTGGAATTATTTACGTATGATGTGTCATTCGCTCCTGCTACTGCTGTTGATTAACGCGGGAATCGACATACAAGTTGTTATGTCGATTCCCGCGTTAATTAAAGTATTTTATGTCGATTAACGCGGCATTGGCATTGACAATTGACGGCATTCGGCGCAGGTGTGGTTCGTACGTTACAGAAACCGTCAAAATGATTGCCAAGCACGACTCCACGATTCACAGATACAATGTGTTTTAATTAAGTTGAGGACTTTACACAGCCTGAGACTATTTAAAAGCCTGGCCTAGACATACCTCGGTGGTAAGGCCCCTCAATGGCCTGGCACTTATCTGGTACGACTGTTTGAAATCCGCCCCGAATAGCAAAATAACTATTAAAGTATGGGGAAAATTCACTAAAAATAGTATACTAAACATAATTTACTTTCTTATACATTCGATTCTGAGGCAGTACGAAGTTCGCCGGGACAGTCAGTATAAAATAAAATATAGAATTTCTCACCTTATTGTTACCGGCAACTTTTAACAACAATTTCAAATTTTCAGTAATGTTTTTAGCGAATATTTTTTGTCTGTTCATCTCATGTTTTATGCAACACGCCGTGGTCCACTTCAATGCAGATGTTAATATGTCCTCATTTTCAACATTGTCTAAGATACTGTAGAAAGAAAATTAATTAGAATATACTTTTCTGAGAGCATTTGAAAAGATGCAGATAAAACTTGGGGTCAGGCATGGTTACTTTTGTCGGACAGGGATTAAATTTCTTGATTTCTTATATTCAAGCGAATACTACACATTGAAATAAAACTAATTTAACTGATTTTCTTTACAGCAACCATCACGAAGGTACTCCAGTTCAAAATATGACACCAGGACGTCAACCACCTCAGTCCTCCCGTGACCATGGTTGCTGTAAAGCAGCCGAAACGTCGGGAACGTAAAAATAAACGCAGTACAATGCGTGGAATTAGTTTCATTTCAATGGATTCAATTTGTTTGTATATCGATGAAATTTGATCAGGCATCGATAAAATAAAGCCAGAACTCGATCGAGGACCGCATAATGATATACTTTAAGAGGTTTAGTTCAAAATACATGTACATTGAATACATATTTTTTTTCATAATTTTATTAGATTTTATAAAACTCTAGCTGCGCCAACATACGGGTGGATTCATGTTTTTGAGTAGTAAGTATTACGTAACGAATTTGGGGGGGAGGGTCTTCTGAAACGTTACTATGCGTTACAGGGGTGGGAGGGGGGTGGGGGTTGAACTACGCGTTACGTAACATTATTCAAACCCTTCAGAACGGTTGCTTAGACTTTACGTTTTACTAGGGGGGCGTGTTACAAAAAAAGGTTATGGGGCGTTACATAGCGGGAGGGGGGGGTTAAAAATCTCCACTACGTAATACTTGAACGCTCCCTACATTGGGAATTCCTTACACTTTATCGATAGCAAATTGTTAGTAAACATAGATCTATGTTGGTATAGTACCAACATGACTGTATAGATAACAACTTACGTTTTAATCAAATCGATGCCCCTACTATCCAGCAAATCGGGCTGTGTATCCATGAGGGCTGCCAACGTGTCCAATACACTAACGATCAGAGTTGTGTCTTTGTTGCTTAACTGTTGCGTGAACATCTCCTGTTTCCAGTTCAATATATCTGTGAGTATCTTGTACGCGCCTTCCTTGCCGGCTCGCACTCTGTGCGCTAAGCCTTTGTTGCATTCCGACTGGAATAATAATAATTTACATTTTTAATAATGACAATAAATTGTGATCAGCCTTAAGACGCAATTTGACCAGGAAACTCATCTATCACTTTAAGGTTGAATATCATTTGCACATTGTCAATCGCAAAGCCTATTTTTATGTCATTTGAGCTAAGAACATATACATACAAATACAAGTAGATTTTTTATGAACTAGCGAGTTTTTGTCAAAACTGATAAACCACTTCTATGGCCGACCTAACAAGCCCTCGTTGTATTATATCTATACACGGTGTAAGTGGCTTCGTAATGAAAACCGGGAATCAAATCATGATTCTAACCAATAATAAACATTAGCATATAGAACATAATATATTTTTAAATGTGATTTGAGTAAAAAAAACGTAACTAATTTAGAACTGAAATTCCATTTACAGTTGTGTTAGTTACAACATGTAACTCAAGAACCAACAGACAAATTTTTATGTTTTTTTTTAATTTGTCGCTGCCCCGAATAGCTGAATAAAAACATGGAAAAATTCAGAAAAAGGAAATGATTTTGAGTCGGTATGAAGTTCACCAGGACAGCAAGTTATTTATAAAGCTAACCTTCAACACTTCCAGCTCTTTCAGCACAGCATCAATATCACAACCATCAGTTCCGAGTTCCTTTAATTTGATCACAGTATCCGATACTAGGTGGTTGTCACCAGGTCCTAAAGTCAGGTCTTTTATTATGTTTGATAGATCCACACCCTGAAAAAAATATACATTATTGATTAATTACTTATATTCATTGAATATTACACATTGAAATAAAACTAGTTTTAAGGTGGGCACCACTGAGTACTCGAGTATGGTATCATGGCAGGAGTATAGACTAGGTATAGGTCTATTTACAATACATTTTATGACATCATGTTAGTAATTAGAGATGGTGACATCATTCAGAAACATAGGTTAGAGCTATTTTATTTAAAAAAAACTGTTTTCTTTATTTAAAAGAACAATAAAAGTACTAGACACTTCCTATAATTTATAGTTTTCGAAGTCTACTATATCCTGAGAACAAAACAACTAAAACTTGGCCTCGATGACCTTAGAATTTGGGGCTTAGGACTTTAAACAGAACTCATGAAAAACAAGTCAAAACACTGTTTACTATTTAAATAAAAACATTAAAAAGCCTATAGTATGGATCTAGGATGAATAAGAATAAAAAAACAACGAACTTGAGCTTCAAATTGAGCTACGGCCTCATTTATAGCTTCCTCTGGAGACATGTCGAATTCTTCTATATTTTCCTTGACAACTTCGTCGTACGTCTCCTGAGTTATCACACGAACCATTTTTACAGTTTATTCTAAAGGTTTCACACAGATTTTGTGATTAGATTATAGTAATTATTTAGATATTTATTGATAATTTCGCAGGAGGCACACATGAACCGAAATGAAAATGAATGAAAACAATGAAATGTCAAACGAAATTTAAAAGTGATGGATCCGTTCTGATACAGGATCAAACCAATATATTTAATGCATGGGTACATAAATATATCCTTAAGTGTTTGTATTTCATTTAACAAAATAACTCATTACAATGATTAAATATGTCTACATACATTTTTACCTATATCTTCATAATTACTCGTTTGTTAATAACTTGAAAAAAACAGATTTGATATATGCGATTGCTATTCGAACGAGTGTAACCCTACGAAATTGTGACGGCCTATGTATTACAAATAAATTGCCCCGCGCAATACTTCTACGTTATATCGAAGTATACTTCTGACTTTGACAGAAAACAGCTTGTGTCATGGTGCGCTCTGAACATAAAGTAATTCATGTATCGGATCTGAATCATGGCTATTCTAACCAACTGCTTGATGCAAATTGTATTTCAGATCTAGTCAAATCGTGAATTATATTTTTATATAAAAAAATACAATCAGTGCAAAATATTTTTGAAGTTCAATTGTAATTATTTTTTAACATTGGGACAAGAAAATAATTTACTATGTCAATTCATAATAGTTTTCGATTGTCACTTTATCATCTGGATGACGCATATCTCGTAAAAGACCTATGGTAAATGAATTATTTCGTGTTTCCTACACATAACGTAGTGAATCTACGCATCAAGCTGTTGAATTAGCTTTCATTTGTGTTATTGAACGTTAAAAATGAGTTTTCTGGGGAAACTGTTCGGCGGGAAGAAAGAAGAGAAGGGCCCTACGACACACGAAGCGATACAGAAATTGCGTGAAACAGAGGAATTGCTTGTGAAAAAACAGGAGTTTCTAGAAAAAAAGATCGAATTAGAAATCCAAACAGCTAGGAAAAATGGCACCAAGAACAAGAGAGGTAATTTAAAATCACATTTTCGTACCCAAAAATAGTGTAGGTACCACTTTGTAGTCACTTCCCATGTGATGTGATTTTATTTCTTTGCTGATATGTCATGACCTTGTTTCACAATAAATTTCTTAATGAAGTGATTAGGAGGAGTGATAGAAAAATCAAGTATATAAGTAATAACAAAACATAGCTGTAGTGGGAATGTCACTACTACTCCTCTGTTATTTGTCATATTATGACAATAGTTCGTTTTAAAACAAGAAAACTTGATAAAGAAAATTATGCTCATAAATAATTGTACCAAAAAATACATAATACACATTTGAACATACACATGCAAACAAAATTGTCTTGAATTATGTGAAGAGAGGAAATAATTTGAATGTACATACATATCTTGCCGTTCCAAGCAAGGTTTGTCATATAAAGTATATCACCGTTTATTAATCACTAGCACTGCAATTATTCTTTTTCGAAATTGAATTTTATTGTGTACCTACCTATGCAATGTAGATAGGTACTATGAATATATATAATTAATTACTGTATAAGTCTTATTATGATGGAAAGATGATGTAATGAGAAAGAAAGAAAGAAAGTAAAAAAGTTAATGAGAGTAGGATGACAGACGTGGATGAGGAAAGTGAGCTACAGGTCTGAGTGGTGGCGGCTAGAGGAGGTCTATGTTTATAATGATACTCAGATCTAAAAAAATAATAGCATTAGTCCATTTGTAGAAAAATTATGTTGAATATATTGTCTGTATCTAGGTATATGAAACCAAGTCATGTTACTTACACCATTTATAACTCAAGAATGGGTGGACCAATTTTTATGATCTTTGATATTTTGAATTTGCCTCTGTACTGAACAGCAGAATAACTATTAATATTAGGGAGTATTATCACAAAATAAAATTAATTAAGATAATCATTTGATCAGCATCTTAGACGTAGCCGCACAAAGGGTCGATCAATAGAAAATCCAGCATAAATATTAATATAATAATATGCAAAAAAAAATCTAACAAACTCATTGACCTCGAAGTTCACGAGTAATAGCAAAGGTAACAAAATTAAACTATAAAATCTGATTGATAGCTGCAATCGCCGCGCTCAAGCGCAAGAAGCGCTATGAAAAGCAGCTGACACAGATCGACGGGACTCTCACTCAGATAGAAGCGCAGCGGGAAGCGCTGGAGGGCGCCACCACCAACGCGCAGGTTCTCAACACTATGCGCGATGCAGCCAATGCTATGAAACTTGCTCATAAGGATATGTAAGAATTCCTTTATCCTAAACTATCTGTGCCCCTCTGTGCTACCAGCGATAAAAACCGCATTTTACCAGGATAAAAAGTAGCCTATGTGCTATTCCAGACTATAATCTATCTCTGTGCCAAATTTCATCCAGATCCGTTCAGCCGTTCTGGCGTGATTGAGTAACAAACATCCATCCATCCAAACTTTCACATTTATAATATTAGTGAGATCATCGACCAATAATTAGACAACCTGATTAGTGACCCTGAGTGGGTAGGACCCTTGCTTTCTGTGCTGAGGGTCCGAGTTTGATACCTGGCAGGCATACAATATGTGCGATGAGCATAAACGTTTGTACCCGAGACGGATGTTTAATATCTATAAGTATTATATACTAAGTTCACCCCTAGTCCATTGTCTATAACCTTGAATTCCAGCAAACCTTGTATGATCAGCACGAATTTGACGTTTGTACCCGATTTATCGATGTTTCATATCTATCTCAAGTAATTTATGCATATGTAATTATTTATCAATATCTCTGTCTCTCTCTCCCGTAGCGATGTAGACAAGGTCCACGATATTATGGACGACATCGCGGAACAGCACGACATCTCGCGGGAGATCACCGACGCGATCAGCAACAACGTCGCCTTCCCCAACGACATCGACGAGGACGAGCTTGAGAAGGAGCTGGAGGAACTGGAACAGGTGATGGAGTACCACCTTATATACCTTTTGTTCACACTAGTTGTGACCGCGATATGGTGTGGCAGGAACTACCGCGGACTAAGTCAAAGTTCAGCCAACCCGCACTGGGCCAGGCCAATCCGCACTGGGCCAGGCCAACCCGCACTGGGCTAGGCCAACCCGCACTATCTTTCTATCTATCAGCCGATATACACGTCCACTGCTGGACATAGGCCTCCCCCAACGACTTCCACACATCACGGTCCTCCGCCACTCGCATCCACCGGCTTCCTGCGACGCGTGTGATATCATCGCTCCACCTTGTGGGGGGCCGTCCTACACTACGTCTTCCGGTTCGTGGTCGCCATTCTAGATCCTTTCTGCCCCAACGGCCATCGGTTCTGCGAGCTATGTGCCCTGCCCACTGCCACTTCAACTGAACCCGCACTGTGCCAGGCCAACCCGCACTGGGCCAGCGTGGTGGACTATGGCCTAATCCCCCTCGCATTGAGGGGAGGCCCGTGCCTAGCAGTGGGACATTAAAAAAGGCTGGAATTATATATACAAATTATTAAGTCAGAGTTCAATTGTCATTTTTTTTTCTTAACGCAAAGAAACACCACTCTTGGGATTTGGGTCACGTGTGGCCCAAATCGTATATACTTCCGAACGGGTGGTAATGTTGTAGCTTAGCGTTTTGTAACTATTTTAACGATTCATAAGTACTGTACCTAATCTCTTCGGTCGTTCCCTCATGACTGAGGATCGTGATCATCACGGCAGCGCTTTGGATCGAACGAACTGTCTCCATCGGCTCCGGCCTGTGGCCATCTTCACCGCGGCGTAGAAGCGGGATGTTGGTGTTTCTTTAAGTTGGTCAGACCACCTGGTTGAGGAGCTTTTAAGCTAAGCTGCTGTCGCCACGTCTGGCGATGTACGACTGTACTTAATGGTTTACATGAAAAAAAAAATTATCTGATTCTGATTCTATTTTTCAAAGGGTAGTGTTTTTTCACTAGTTGTGTCTTGGAGGCAGATTCCACTTGTAATTATTGCTCATCAACTCAAGAATATAGCCCATTTAATGATGGTACCGATTTGCAGGAGGATCTGGACAAGGAGATGCTGGGCATCAATGTACCAACGGACAAGCTGCCGGACGTGCCGGCCTCAGACCTCGTTCACGACAAACCAAAGCCGAGCAAGTCGAAGCCGAGCGGTGAGTTATATTCTATTAAATTACTAGCCCGCCCCGCCTACCCGCCCGCGCGTTACCCGCGACTTATTCGTGACTTATTCCGACCGCGTGGTATTTAACAAAAAAGTTATTGTTCAGTTCGCAGAGTTGACGATAAGTTATTAATTCTGTATTACGCGTAAAGAATTATTAAATTTTTCATTGGTTTTAATTTTTTTTCGTGAGTACCTATTTTATTTTTCTAAAATAAAAGTAGCCTAAGTTACTCCTTGTTACATCAGCTATCTACCAGTGAAAGTCCCGTCAAAATCGGTCCAGCCATTTCAGAGATTAGCTGGAACAAACCGACAGATAGACAGACAGTATTTTAAAAAAAAATGTTGTTTTTACAGTGTATACATCCAAATGTACTTAGTAAAAAGCGGTTATTTTAATATTACAAACAGACACTCCAATTTTATTTATTTGTATAGATTAACGACGTATACATTTTAACATTTGCGGGGTGGAATTTCGTTACGGGGGTGTGATTTTACCCTATCTTTCAGAAAAAAAAATATTGAAATTGCTCGCAATAAAGTACTTCAGTCGTTTAACAGGGGGCAGGTGGCGTTGCATGTTCATGAAACTTGTAATTTTTAAAGAGCTGCAAAAGAATGATGTGTCAAATAAATGATTAAAACAATTTTTGTTAATTTTTGTTATTATTTGTCCACAGAGGATGACGAAGAATTGGCGCAACTACAGTCCTGGGCCACATAGACAACCCCAGTCCGCTTGGTTTCTGTATAAGCTGTACGTTTGTGATATTCATAGATACTGTATAGCTGCGCATGTTGTGTGAGAGATTTAAAAAAAAATTAAACGCCATATCTTTTCTTTATGGCTGTTGATATTGTTGTATATTTACGTAAACCTTAAATGTGACATAATTCACTGGAACAATGGAGTTAAGGCCACCACACATACTGCGTTTAGTGTAAAAATAAAAATGTATATTTTGCATGACATATTTTTTTAATAGTTTTTGGCGTGTTAACCTTTAAGGGTGTCACACAGCAGCGATAATAGTGATTTGTATTTTTTTTATTTGGCGCGTGTTCTTGTTTTGAATTCTGAGCGTAGCGAGGGATTTAAATGCACGAGACGCAAATAATTTGGAGCCGTGCGAAACACAACTTTTCATCTCACCATAGCGAGGAAAATGTTATGTATAAGAAGTCAAATCAGCGTTTAATTTGTCATAGCATGAAGCCTACCTACAAACCAGAACATATAATTACAGCAGTTTGTCTTATTCGAATTTCGATTAACTTTTTCGCGCTAGCGGATAAAATTACTTCTGCGTGGATTTTGAACGATATATAAAGCCTTTCCAAGCTTGTGAGATAAAAAGTTTATGTCACTGTTGACATATTATGTATATATGAAAACTGTCAAAAATTACACATTTGACATTCGAATGTCGAGAGTCAATTGTGTAAGCACATTTGGGGTTCTCGACTTAAAATCTCTCACACAGCACACTTGTATAAATATGTATTTAAACAATTTGTCAATATATAAGATGTAACAATAATAGTGTAAAATGTTTAAACAGATCCGTCGGTAGGTTGTAAAGATATCATTACTGACAGAAAACAATGCTGGGAAGTACGGCTATTTAACAAATTCACATTTAATTTATACATTAATTAGATGGGTAATTTTACACTATTTTAATTACACTTTATATATAAATTTCGCTTATGTATCTCAATAATTCTGCCTTATATAAAATCTTCTATATTATAGTGAAAATATTGATGGAAAAAAATGGGCTCGGCAGGCTTATAATTATGATTTTGTAAGTATATTATTTTTTTATACAATATAAGTTAGTACACTAATACCGTCTTATGATTCTAAGCATTCATTCAACTAATACTTTTACAAGGTAAAAGGTCAGTTTAATTTAATTTTCTTCAACAGCAAGTCTACTGGTCTTTATAGAAAATCTTACTAATGCCCGGTGTACGATTTATGTTGGCAACTTGACAAATAGTCAGTCAACTTGTCAAGGAGGCAAGTTTACATCATTCAAGTTGGCAAGTTGACAAGCAGCTTTGACAAGTTGGTAATTTGCCGCTTGTATTAATGTCCCTGATAGTACTAGTGTACTTAGCTGCTGGTTCTATCATATTGTAAGTTTAAAATTCGAATTATATTTGAATACGCTAACCTTATTGGCTAATATCCACACACACATACAATATTTGCATGTATAGGTAAGAATAAGAGTCACTCTCGTACATGAAAAAGAGCTATTAAGTACGGTTGCACTGAATAATTAAAGGTACCTCCAACTTTCTTAGTAGTAATAGTAGCAATGTTTTAATATAGTTCTAATTCTATGTTAAAGAAAAAAATACCATCATGCCTGAATTCTCAAAAGGGGTAGGCATAATTGTCGGGTTAGATCATTAATTTTTCATAAGAAAAAATAACCATTTACATGAGAATTTGAAAAAAAAAATTGTTAATATCCACTTTTTGTCGATGGTATTAGACAACTATATTTGTTTCGCGTTTTTAAATGAGAAAATAACTAGGGTTAGTATGAAGCGTACATTTTTTTAAGCTGTAACATTGGATGAATAATAAAATTATTTTAAGAAAAAATGTTTTTTTGTTATATTATAGACCCTCAACACGCGAATATGATTACAGTGGAAGCGTCTATAGTGCAGTGGCTCGAAGGGTCACTATTAAAGCTTATTTTTCATCACTTTACAGATTTACTAAACATTCATGCCACTTCTTTTTAACAGTCTTCAAAAAGGAGGAGGTTCTCAATTCGGTTGATTTAAAAAAAAAAATTGTCATTCAAAGCTATTAAATAATTTTTTTATCTATTTGCGTGTGAGGTACTTACTAGTAATTATATTTTCTAAACAGGTATTTATAAATTATCATCAAAGAGATCTACCAAGATTGTTAATTAAATCCGTAAAGTTTCCGAAAAATAAGGTATACGTAAGCCCACTTGTAGTAAGTAATAGCTTTAGCTTCATTGGAGTGGCTAACGTCTAAGTCTAACGGGACTTTCAGTGATTTGTTTGTCGTTGGCAAAGTAAAGTACTTAGGTTGTGAGTCATGGGGGGGGGGGGGGGGGGGCAATTGCACCCGTTCCTCCCCTACCCTGTTTTTGCACCTAATCGGGCTATAGTCTCAAACGCTGGCCATGTGGGGGTAGGCGGTCTTCTCACGGCTTTCGGGCGACGTGCAGGATTCCTCTTGATTTTTGCCTTTACCATCACTTTAGTGACTATTTCCCAGACAAAACTATTTTATATACTTATGTTGATCACGACACAGACTGCTACCGTGGATTGGTACTCACGTAAAATCCACAGGACTGACATGGTAATCAGTCCTGTGGAATTTACGATAGTTGGGCTATCCGCAGGAGTCTACCCATTTTTCGGAATAAAAGGTCCTATAAGTAGCGAAATTAAGTCCCTGCGATCGTTGTTATTCAATGTACAGACACAACCAAGTAAGGTATTTATAGACGTTCTATAACTTTGCCAAAAGTTGTGTCCACTAGGTATATGACGTTTGATAATAGAAAAGAACATCTATACATTCAGGGATAGATATGTTTATGTAATCCTATGACTAAACTATAATCGTGTTATAATAAAAAAAATCAATTATATAACAATTATTACAAAACGCACGTACCGAGGCGCTATAAATCTTCGTGTCAGTGCGTTTGTCATGCGCGAGGCGACATGGTCCCTTGTGAGTTGAATTTTGATAATTGTTCGCGATGAACAAGGCAGGACGCTTTCCCTTGAAGTGTTATTCTGATGGCGATAGTCGATATCGTATCTCGACCGGGTTAATCGAGTTGGAACTAAGCTAGAAACTAGAAAATCAGATACTAAGTTTACTAAGTATCGTATTGCGTGCGAACTCGCTCGTGTGATTCAAGAATTATGTCTAAGAATCTGTTTAAATACTTCCTGTAGTATACTCTACACTTAATCTATTTTTTTTTATTATTATTATTACTTACACTTTATCTGTGGCACATGATGTGGTTGCCTGTAATTAGAGTGACAATTACCTAATATCATTCATTTTTTTTATTGATTATATCACATGTAACATTGTAAACTTTTGGCAATCTATACATATAAATAAAATTGGAGTGTCTGTTTGTAATATTCAAATAACCGCTTTTTACTAAGTGCATTTGGATGTATACACGTTACCAATACCGAAACAACATTTTTAAAAAATGTTGTCTGTCTGTCTGTCTGTCCGTCTGTCTGTCTGTCTGTCTGTTTGTTCCGGCTAATCTCTGAAATGGCTGGACCGATTTTGACGGGACTTTCACTGGCAGATAGCTGATGTAACAAGGAGTAACTTAGGCTACTTTTATTTTAGAAAAACAAATAGGATCTCACGAAAAAAAAATAAAACCAATGTTGCAGCGCACCGCCTGATTAAGTTTGATAGCAACAACCTGCAATGCGTCCCGCGGGCTCAGAATGGGCGAGCAGGCTGTTGTCAACGGTTGTCTTTGTTAAATACCACGCGGACGAAGTTGCGGGCAACAGCTAGTTCTAAATAAACAAGAATCAGTAGGTAGGAAATAGGCATAGAAACTAGTTAAGTAGGTACGTACCTTCACACCATCAATAAGATTTTAGGGATGAACGTATAACATAGGAAAAGCCGCGCCTACGCTTGGCTCATTTGTTTCAAACAATCCCAGTTGATAATAAGTACCACAATCCTATTCACTTTTTGTCATCGCTATTGCACTGTCATAGGGTTCGGGTACTAGCTGTGAATCGCCAATCTACACGCGACTTGGTCGTTCGAAATCGAGAACGTTTTGCCAACACAGAATAGGGCCGCCAAGATGCTGCAATCATTAGCTTATATCAAGTGGTGGTCACAGGAGCTGGTCAGTTGTTCCTTTGACTGTTGCTGATACTCCATGCTCATCATGAGGTCGATATTACTGGTAAGTGTTTAAATAACTTAAAAAAAAATATTACTAAACATTTGTGGTTATGACATTACCAGTAGCAGTACCTTACCCGATCGACCTACCATATTTGTATGTTTGAGACCTAAGTATATCAAATATGAAGCCCCGTAAGTCTGAATCCTCGCTCAATAGCCAAACTCTTGGATTGAAAAGTGGGTTGTTGACCAAGAGCTTAGGTACGCTTACTCCCCTCAGCTCTCCTAATTCTGGGAGCTCAAGCCTGACCAGTTAAGGCACAATATCCGCCTGGTTGTCTAGCGTTTCCTAAATTTCGTGTTTCCAGTATAAAAGGATTTCTTAAAAGTTTAGCTGCACTAAGCTACTGGGTCTGTCCACCACCTGAGGACACAGCTCATTAATTCTAGGCTTATACTTGGCGTAAGTATTCTTGTGACCTTTAACGCTCAAAAAATAGCTTGTCTTGAATTATCAAACATTATTTCTTCAATTGCAGATCATCCTCATAATCCACACCACAACAGCAACACTGAACCTCCAAAAGTTAAAAGACAACGCGGCAATGAAACTCCAAACACTTCAGGACACAGCTGCATTCGCCATACAGCACATTACAAATAATATAGACTTAGAGAAGATACAGAAATATGATGTCCTAAAACTCCTACCGAAGATAGAGAACACTGGAATGTTGTTAGAGAAAAAAGTACCTGAATACGCGGAGAAGATAAAGGGGTACTTAAAAGTGTTAAAGGGTTTGAAGGGTAAAGATCTGTTGCTGGCGTTTGATGGAAGTGTACCGTATGTTGCGATGCGGAGGATAGACGAGGTAAATCTGCCAGATTATTATGAACACTAAAGGCTTATAGATTAGGTTCATATGACATTCAGATCTTCAATAATATGCATCCATAATGCTGATAGGTCCCTTAAGAACTGTTTAGTTATTTGTTCCCAAAGATGACATCTACTTCATGACATGGTGAAAGGGATATTTAGTCCCTGACAGAAGAGAATACAGTCTATTCTGCCTTGCGACATTAGAAAATATTCAATATATTTTGGGATAACAAATGTATCAAAAAGGTTTCCATGCGTGTCTTGCTACTAATTTATTTGTAAATAAATTATTAACTTTTGTAATTGTCGTATTATTTTACCTAATAGGTACTTAGTAGGGGGTAAATAAACTACAGAAACCACTAAATAAACATACAATATTTATTTATCAATACTCAAATCACTCAACAGCTTATCGAAAATATCATTCTTGTCATCACCACTATCCTTCGGAAGAAACTCATCAAACATTCCATTCTGAAACTCGCCGAAATCATCGGATTCCCCTGTATCAGCTAAACCGAGCTCTGTCAAAAGTGTCAGATTGTCAATATTGTCAGTCGCGTCGATAGTGTCAAAGCCTGGAAGGAGTTGTTCTGATGACTCTGGGTCACTGTCCTTCGTTTGTCGTCTATTAGTTACTTTCGATCGTTGATTATCAACTATATCGCGGTACTCTTGTATTTCTTTCGCGTATTCTATGTCCTCTTCATCTTCTTGGTTGTCCTGTGGAGTTGAGAATACTTTAGTACCACTACTAATCTATTTTATTTGTGGCTGAGAAATGAATTTCAGATTTAGTTTGTCACCTTATGAGCTTACTATCGCTTGAGCCAATTGCTGAATATTTACTGAGACATTTCACCTTACATTTGTTTTGTAGTTGCATGGATGAGTACAGAGTACTTTTTGTATTTATATAGGTACCTAGGCGTCGGTCTTGGACGCTCGGATAGCTCCTTAAAGCGCTCATAATAATACCAGCCCTTTTAATGTCCCACTGTTGGGCACGGGTCTCCCCTCAATGCGAGGAGGATTAGGTCATAGTCCACCAAACTGGCCCGGTTGGCGGACTTCACACGTCTTGCGAGGGGTTCTCTCAAATATGCAGGTTTCCTCGCGATGTTTTCCTTTACCGTTTTAGCAAGTGACTATCATGATTGTAATGAGATCCGCACATGAAATCTAGAAATCCCAGAACCTGCGATCCTCGTTACCGAGGCAAGCGTTCTACCCTCTTGGCTATCACTGCTTCAAGCGCTCATAGACGAGAGAAAATTCATGTCGACAACTGTCGATGGTTGCCACCTGTCAGGGACTTTCGTGTGCGGCTCAACTTACAACACGCTGTAATTTCTCGCGTAGCCTGTTCACTGACCTGTATAATTTGCGCAGTTGATTTATACTGGAAGGCGTTCTGCGAGAGATCCACCTCTACTGGGAATAGAGTGGCGTTTTCTGTCAAATGCCCTACGGTCTCACTGAAATTTTAATGATTTTATAATTGTATAGTTAGGTACATCGTGAATTTATAACTCTTTCTTAGGTACTTTATAATTATTTCAAAAGCTCTTGTCAAGTTGACAACTTGATTGGTGTAAAAAAAATTACACCATTCAAGTTGTCAACTTGACAAGAAGTGAGTAGATGTCTGGTCCAGAGTCAAAGCTTGGTACGACCGCAAGTTGATAAGTAGCCAAGTTGCCACAGGACACGGAGCATAAGAATTTGACTTGCAACTTGTCAACCTTGATGTTGTCGAGGACTTGAGGAGGGTTGAGGAGGGACTGTCATACATATTATAAACAAAAAAAAATATTTGGACCCTAGCTATCCTAAGTATGCGGAAATAAATAGAAAGTACAACGAGTAAGACTTATCCCGTATATCATTGTTTAATAACTCACTTATGATAAACAGCCAACCCCTGTATGAACCTCCTGAGCTGGTAAGCCACGTCCTGAGTCTTCTTGTTCTCTAGAAGTTCCAACTTAACGAGAACGTCAGATCTGAGCCGAGCGAACCGCGCCCTCGCGTCTTGGCGACAACGAAGAATTAACCTATGAATAAAGAATAAAATATACAATGGGCTAGGACTCCTGAATATCAGGTGCGAATCTAAGTTTTAACCATGATAAACCCTTGCCATAATAAGATAATCTTTTTAAAGACGTGTGTAGTCCGCCAACCCGCACTGGGCCAGCGTGGTGGACAATGCCTAAATCCCCTCGCATCGAGTGCAATCTCGTACCCAATAATAGGACATTAAAAGGCTACTAAAAAAGTATGAAACATCGTAGAAGCATTTACAAACGGTATTTGACAAGTCAATGATTAGCCAACTTGTCTAAATTTTACATGCCAATTTATAGTCTAGTCTACCGATTATGAGCCAGGACACGCCATTTTCAGATCATCATGTCACATTCATTATTTTATTTATAACTAGCTGTTGCCCGTGACTTCGTCCGCGTGGTATTTAACAAAGACAACCGTTGACAACAGCCTGCTCGCCCATTCTGAGCCCGCGGGACACATTGCAGGTTGCTATCAAACCTAATCAGGCGCTGCGCTGCAACATTGGTATTAATTTTTTTTTCGTGGATTCCTATTTTTTTTTCTAAAATATAAGTAGCCTTAGTTACTCCTTGTTACATCAGCTATCTGCCAGTGAAAGTCCCGTCAAAATCGGTCCAGCCATTTCAGAGATTAGCCGGAACAAACAGACAGACAGACAGACAGACAGACGGACAGACAGTCAGACAGACAGACAGACAGACAGACAGACAGACAGACAGACGGACAGACAGACAGACAGACAGACAAAAATTTTAAAATAAATTGTTTCGGTATAGGTAACGTGTATACATCCAAATGCACTTAGTAAAAAGCTGTTATTTTAATATTACAAACAGACACTCCAATTTTATTTATATGTATAGATGTGTATTTATTGAATGTGTTAGTGCTATTAATTACTTGACATTGGCAAAATACCCGCTATGTTGTGGGTGAGGCCATATTCATATCCATTTTATTTCATCGCATCTCATTTCGTAAAGAATTTATTGGGGTCGAGTCACCTTCGGCCGTGGTTAGTCACCACCCACTGAACAAAGCCATGTCGCGGTCGCCAAGCGGCCTAGCCGTGTTCCGGCATGATGTTCGGTGTTGCCATTCATGGATGGCGGGTCAGATCAGCTGCGCTGCATGTGCCTAGTGAATGTAGCGTCTCGATCTACTGCCGCCTTCCTACCTAGGCAAGTATGCTCCATCGTAGATCTCATCGTCACTTACCATCAGGTGAGATCGAGATCAAATACTTGCCTATAATGTAATAAAATAAAAAGAAAGAAGAGTGCAGGGGAGCCGCTTCACGTAATTGGTTGATCGATACCTACAGACTTACCGATATTCATAGTTGCCAGTTTCGACCCTGTACAAGGGTTCTTGCAGTGCATTGTACCCGTACTCTTCATCGTCCATCTCTTTCACTTTTAAACAGTACGATAAGTACTCGAACTTAGTATCCGCGTACTTGCGTATCGTTAGCTTAGTATCAGGTATGGCCTTCGTGAGGTATGTGCCCATGTCTGCGAGGATCTGATAACAAAGGAAACTTGTACTAGTATGGTAACTTAACGAGTATTATACTCATACTCGTACTGGTATCTATTAATATTCCTGCATATACTCATATTATAAGTAGTTTAGTGGATAAGATTTATTCTCGTACGTCCGTAATGTAACCTATCCACTAGTAAATACTCATACTAGTAAGTATTTAACGGATAAGGGATGATCTTCCAGCCAGGCGGGTGGTATGGCTGGCGGGGCGGCCGCTATGCCCCGACGGTTATTGTCGGCATCTTGTATATATGTTACGTGCTCCGAAAACTCTCATAGCGCGATTCAGGATTGTATAGAGAATTGTCATTGGTTCTGAATGCGTCTGCAGCGCCATCTGTGTAGCTTGCGGCGCGGTTGAAGAGGTCGCTACAAGTACTTACTTAAACTAGTACTCATACATTCAGTAATAATGTTCTTCTCCATAGGAACAGCTTTCTTAACGGGTGGTAAAGCAGTAGCATAATGTTTTTGTAACTTAACGATTCATAAGTACTGTACAATAATGGTTTACGTGAATAAAAAATATTCTGATTCTGATTCTATACTTATCCTCCCTATAGAAACTATAAATACTCGCACGTTCTTATACTAGTACTAGGTAGGTACTTGCTTCCTTATACTACGTACTCACCGGTTTCAGAGCCTTCAACATTTTAATGCCATCTCTCTCTAACATTCTATGGTACTGTCCGAATTTTGTGAACGCCTCAGACGCCCTCGCCTGAGGTTCCCGCACTCCGATACCAGAGAAAATGTCACCCAACGATTTGTACGTTTGGAGTAGATCGAAGTAGGATTTTAACATTCTGAAATTAGGAAAGAAGTATCTACTTAGTATCTCATACATACTATAGCAAGCTAGTACTATCTAGTACATACCCGTGCACTAGTCTATACTTATATCATAACTAGCTGTTGCCCGCGACTTCGTCCGCGTGGTATTTAACAAAGACTCAACCGTTGGCAACAGCCTGCTCGCGCGTTCTGATCCCGCGGGACGCATTGCAGATTATTGCTACCAAACATAATCAGGCGCAGCGCTGCAACATTGGTTTTAATGTTTTTTCGAGAGATGCTATTTTTTTTCTGAAATAAAAGTAGCCTAAGTTACTCCTTGTTACATCAGGTATCTGCCAGTGAAATTCCCGTCAAAATCGGTACAGCCATTTCAGAGATTACCCGGAACAAACAGACAGACAGACATACAACATTTTTACAAAAGGTTGTTTTGTTATAGGTACCGTGTATACATCCAAATGCATTTAGTAAAAAGCGGTTATTTTAATATTACAAACAGACACTCCAATTTAATTTATATGTATAGAAGAGGTAAAGTTTGTTACATACCTACTTATTGTTTTTATCTTACAACTTTTCGTGGTATCGTGGTAATCGGAGGCTCGCATGCTGGCTGATGAATCTAAACCTAACCTAACTTCATTACGTAATACCTACGTAAACAGTGATTATTCATGTATAATAATATGCTACGCCAGATTCTCTACCCACGATGGCCCAAGACTACGTCACGAACACGATCAGCGCTGCCATTGACTGATATCTTCGATAGAATGAACACCGCTCATCGGTCGGACACAGCCGATGACGTAGTCTGCGACCTGATTAGCGCAGTGGAGTGACTCTGCTTTCTGCGCCGAGGGTCCCGGGTTCGAATCCTGGTAGGGAACAAACAAGCTTTGTGTGATGAGCACGAATATTTTTACCCGAGTCATGGATGTTTAATATGTATCTAAGTATTATATACAGAGTTCGCGCTCAGTCCATTGTACGGTACCCATAACACAAGCGTTGCTTAAAGTGGGACCGTATAGTTGGTGTGTTCGTATGGCGATATTTATTTATTTATAATCACGTGGCTGTCACGGAAGAGTTACCTGGCGTGGCATATGATTGTACCATGTCATTACCTACCTTTTGGCGTGTTCCACGAGCCTTTTATACGTGGTCTCTGTCTCTCTCAGCTCGTTCAGCTTCGCCACGAGCGTGTCGTTGCACAGTATCGCCCGAGACAAGCCGAGCGCGTCGGCCGCGCCCGAAGACATGTTCTCTACCAGCCTGTGCTTCATCTTTTTCATTACGATGTCCAAGCACTTGCCTTGCTTCGGGTCCGCGTGAAGCTTATTGTAGTTTATCGTCACTTCGTCCTAGCACAGAAGTAATACTAAGAAATATCGCCAAACGATGGCCACCGTACAAAACACTTAGAGCGAATCCTTGGCCCCAAGTCTACTAACACAATCGACTTATAATCGAACAGCAACCGTATAGTTACTGTCACTTTTGACAGATATACCATACAATATCTGTCAAAAGTGACAGTTACTATGCGGTTGCTGTTCGATTATAAATCGATTGTGTCAGCAGACTTGGGGCCCTGTATACTGGGTGAACTTTGAGGACGTGGATAGCGAAAGCCGAAACTATAGGGAATACCGTAAAATGATTCGAGAACTCGCAAGACAGATTTGATGGAAAATAAAAGTAAAAATATACAAGAGCACGGCTCCAAGTTTAGCATATCCTTGCTATATCACCCAGTATTCAGATTCCGCGTATTGGCTACAGCATTTGCTACAGGCCCCGCGCACTGGCTACAGGCCCTGCACATTTGCTACAGGCCCCGCGCACTGGCTACAGGCCCTGCACATTTGCTACAGGCCCCGCGCACTGGCTACAGGCCCTGCACATTTGCTACAGGCCCCGCGCACTGGCTACAGGCCCTGCACATTTGCTACAGGCCCCGCGCTAGCACGGTAGCATCTTCAAGTCACGCCTACCTTCGCTGATTGTATCATCTTTGCGACTTCAACTTTAGTCTTTCCTTTGACAGTTTGCCCGTTGACTCCGACGAGCTCGTCGCCGCTCTGCAATGTTCCATCCTTCGATGCTGGCGTGTTGTCGAATATCTGCAGAACACAGACATAGTAAATAAATAAATAAATAAATATCGCCATACGAACACACTAACTATACGGTCCCACATTAAGCAACGCTTGTGTTATGGGTACCGTACAATGGACTGAGGGCGAACTCAGTATACAATACTTATATACATATTAAACATCCATGACTTGGGTACAAACATTCGTGCTCATCACACAAAGCTTGTCCCTACCAGGATTCGAAGCCGGCACCCTCGCCGCAGAAAGCAGAATCATTACCACTGCGCTAATCAGACAGTCAAATAGTAGGATGTATAGTTGAAGAGGCAGCGCAATTACCCACTCAGGGGGACCTTGCAATTTAGGGGGCGCTTCACGATCAAGCGGGTCTCGTTTTTTTTTTTACCCTACTGCGTCTAAGCGAAATAGGAAGGGTTATGATATTAGCAGAGTATGTATGTATGTATGTTTGTATTTACTTATGTTCTACCGGATTGAATTACATCGTGAATGACAGGAATCAACAGCAGTTAACCGCTAATCCCTAGTCGGTTTTTTTTTCTTGTGTTTGTTCCGTTCAGTTTAGTTTTGTTTTTTTAAGGTGCGTCTGAATGAACATGTAAACTCACTAAGCGGATCCCGGCGCAAATATCATGAATAATCATTTGAAAAATATATAATTTTTGACTTTTTAAATGTTTTTTTTTTTGTGTCGGGGGTTTTCACATCCGTGACTCGGAGAAAAACATTCGTGCTCAGTACAACACATAGTTTGTCCCTACCAGGATTTGCACTACGCTAGTCAGGTCGCAATAAAAAGCTCTGGTCTAGCATGTAAACACACGCACTCACGCACACATATACAAAAAAACTATGTTCACAACTCCTCAGTCTATTTACTAGGCAAAAAGTAATGTATGCGGTAACGATACCCAAAAATGTATTTTAAAAATCTCTTCACTATGCTAATGGCAACGTTACGTAGTCTGTGATCTCACCTGCACAATATACAAGCAGGGGCATAGAGGTGCCCCTCCTCCGATGCTGATGCCAATAAGATTTTTATCATCTTTGCTCAGAGCGACGCTGCCCGAGGTTACTGTCATGCCCCTGAAAATTACAGCAGTTTTAATACCTATTCTACATGTTTGGCAAAGGTCTGTGAAGTGTGGACATCCTTGGGGAAGCAGTGTTGCCAACTAAGTGCTTACGTCCCCTGACAGCGCCTTTAAAAAAAACAACATTGCACTGACCACCTATTCTGAATTCCGCCAAAAATTTGTTGTGTAGTTTCTGTTAAAAAACGTCTTTAAAACTTAATCACGTAAGAATTCCACGAACCCAGAATGCAACGGTATGTAAATATGTAGATACACTTAATCACGTAAGAATTCCACGAACCCAGAATGCAACGGTATGTAAATATGTAGATACACTTAATCACGTAAGAATTCCACGAACCCAGAATGCAACGGTATGTAAATATGTAGATACACTTCACACGAGTCAGACTCCAAATCGGTCGTGGTTATTACGAGGTCATAAATATGGTGTAAAGTATTTTAAGGGCTCCATTGGTAGGCTATAAAGGTCACATTACAAAAAAAGCAAGTTGTTTGAAAATTTTAAAATGCCACTGGGAACTAAGTGCGCGGTGAAACTGTACTGTCTCGCTTGCTCACAGAAAAATCATACACTGTATAAACATATATTTTATACTAGCTGTTACCCGCGACTTCGTCCGCGTGGTATTTAACAAAGACTCAGCCGTTGGCAACAGCCTGCTCGCGTTCTGATCCCGCGGGACGCATTGCAGGTTGTTGCTATCAAACTTTAATCAGGCGCAGTGCTGCAGCATTGGTTTTAATTTTTTTTCGAGAGATCCATTTTTTTTTCTCAAATAAAAGTAGCCTATGTTACTCCTTGTTACATCAGCTATCTGCCAGTGAAATTCCCGTCAAAATCGGTTCAGCCATTTCAGAGATTACCCGGAACAAACAGACAGACAGACAGACAGACAGACAGACAGACGGACAGACAGACAGACAGACAAAAATTGTAAAAAATGTTGTTTCGGTATAGATAACGTGTACACATCCAAATGCATTTAGTAAAAAGCGGTTATTTTAATATTACAAACAGACACTCCAATTTTATTTATATGTATAGATATATAAAATAGTCGGTATAACCTACTTGTAAACCTCTTAAAATATTTTACACTATTTTTGTTAAACCATATGCGTATTTAAATAAAAAAGTATGTAAGTAGGTACCTATAAAAATCTAAAGAATTTTATTAGCAACACGGGGAGGCCTATGTTCAGCGGTTGACGGATTCTTATCTAGCAAATCTCCATGAAAAACAGAAATGACTAGGGTTTATGAAATTGATCTAAGTAAGGTATGGCATATAGTAAATATTTCAAATATTTCTAGCAAAGTGAGCCAATTGTTGGGTACTACGGTACATACGTGTATAACTTGCTATAAATAAATACCTGTACGTGGGTACCCACTTTCTTAAATATTATACAAATATACCTAAATACAGGTGATTCAGAAAGTCTCAATAACTATTGACAATTAAAAAAAAAGAAAATGGTAGCTATAATATATAGGTTTGATATATATAGGTTGTCATTTTATTTGTGTTATTTTTTTTAAATCGTCATTTTCAAAATTCAGACTTCACATAATAATTAGAAATTCGCTAAAGAAACGCAAGTTCAAAGGTTAGTATACCCTTTCTGAATCACATGCCTGTACATCTCATACATTAGGTACACACAGCCGGGTTTCAATAAAAAAAACTTATTCGATTAGCTGGTAAGTATAATTTATTAATACAAAAGTGTAACAATAGCCTACTTAGCAAAATATGCTTAACACAAACGTGACAATTAACAATCATGCTATAACTAAGTAAATCCCACTAATATTATAAATATGAAAGTTTGGATGGATGGATGTTTGTTACTCAATCACGCCAGAACGTCTGAACGGATCTGGATGAACTTCGGCTCGGAGTTAAATTATAGTCTGGAATAGCATATAGACTACTTTTTATCCCAGTAAAATATATGGTTCCCGTGGGATAGATTTGTTTTAATTTTTCATATTGCAAAGGATCGACATGATTTTTTGCATAGGTAGTGGTAGTTTAGGGGTCAGAAAACGACATAGGCTAATTTTTATCCCGAAAAAATGCACGGTTCCTATGGGATATCCATACAGGAACCGTGTTTTTGAATTGTTCTGTAAAACTTTTTAATCGCGGGTAACGCCGCGGGGCGCAGCTAGTAGTATATAAAATGAACATAGATCTGTTTTTAACACAGATATATGAGAGGAGATATGTTATGAAAGCGGTGGGCTTGCGCTCACCTTTAGCCAAAATTACGCTAACATAGAGTTTTCGCCGTCAGTCGACTGCAACTGCACGTCGGTATCGGAGCTCTAACTTTTTTTTTAAATGCCGTGTTATTCCGTGGTTGTGTGCAAAAATACTAGCAGCAAAGTGAACTACGCGAAAGATGGAATCTCATTTCACCAGCCAGAATTAAGTATTTTATTTATTCGTCTTTAAAATCATTAAAAACAACAAATCAAAAAATATTTAATGCCTTTATTATGTTATTTTAGTTTTCATGTAGCACAACGACTTTTTTATTTTTGTACAAAATACATGGCTCTTTAAGTACCACCTATGTTCGCTACTGAGTGAATGTACGAGGCAATGTATAGATCGTCTAACGATACTTTGAATAAACTGGTGCGTCGCGTGGTACGGCCGCTGTATACGGCGGCGACGCAGCACGCACCGAAGAGACTTCGTATTGGTTGGTTTTAGAGAGTGGTGGGGAACAAAGCGGAGGCAGCGAGTTCCCATACATTTTGAACCGCACGGCATATCTCTCGTGATCTGTGGTTTTTAAAATACATCCCATTACACACATAGCAATCTGGCATGGCAACCAAATTGTCTACACATAATCATAACTCGACAACACCACAGCTGCGCATGTCGTCGACCGAACGACTAAAGTGAAGTTCGCGCCAGTCGTGCCCACATTTATCTCAAGGTCATTGCACTGCGCCTGCTCGACGCGACACACTCCGCGTTGATTCGGTCGCGTCCGATCGAATCGTATCTCAATGTCAGTTTCGTCACCACGCAACAACGACGCGCACGCCAAAATGGCGGAAAAAATTGTTGTCTCCGAGCGCGATGTTATGAGTGAAATTCTAGATTTATACAAGAACCTACCGTGCCTGTGGGACACAACGCACGAGTGGTACAAAAACAAAAGGGTCAGACAAGAGGCGATGACTATACTGTTGAACAAATGGAAGATATTCGATCACGACGCCACACTTAATACGGTTAGAAAGAAAATCGAGAATATGCGCGCTTCTTTTTCTCGGGAGTGGAAAAAGGTGCGTATCTACGTGTACTATCAAATAACTGATAATGTAAGTTAAAAACCAACAATATTGTTGTTGCGGTGGCGAAAATTGGAACTAACATTGTTATTACGATAATTTCATTAATTTTGACAGTCTCGTGAAGATAGTAGCGACGCTGTCAGGTGATAGGATAAGTTGGCGGTAATTTAGGGTCACGATGTGGCGCTTACGCGGTTCTCGGGAAAGCAACCAAATCAAAGAAGGTTGGTCGCCACCTGCAGAGCCCAATATAACAAAAAAAAAAGGTTAGGAAGGACTATAAACTTGTAACAGACGTTCCAATTTGGCTGGATCCGACAAATATTTATTGAAATAAAACTATATTTGCCTGATCGCCTCGAAGTACAATTTGGATGGATCGCATGTCAAAGTCAATGTTATTATAAGCTACTAAATATAGATTGTTTGTACATACTAAGCCTTGTCTTTGGTCTGTGACCAAGCCAGCGATCGCTTGGATGCCTCGTCGGCGCCGGTCCCGTTTCGTGGATTCAAGCGAAGTAACAAGTTATGGCGCATCCAGCTATTTATAAACGATAATAGTGCCAACATTGTTTGATTAATTTCGCGTCTAGGTGAACTCTGTACTTATCTGTAATAAGTAGGTACCTACGTATACCTAAATAGTTTTATTGTAAAGGGTCAAAGATTATGACTTTAGATGTAGGGGGCTGATTCAGCTCTACTGTTCTGATTCTGTTTTTTTTATTGATAGAGCTTGTATGAGCTTGTTTTGAGGTGCCGCCACTGACCTCTATGGTATACATTGTATCATGGACGTCAGTGGGTGCCGCGGACTTAGATGTGGGCAGCAGCTAGAGAAATATTATTTTTGGTACAGAATTCGGAATTTGTGGTGTTCTTTTTCTCGCGGTAAATATAATGTTTCTTTGTTTATTCCGTAGCTATACGTATACCTATATATCATTGAACTGATAGCCATGAAATATGGACGAGAGTTCGCCTGAGATGGATTCTGTGGCATAGCAACTCATACCGGGTACAGCTTGATCATACCGGGTACCTACTTACTTATAACAAAGTAAGTAAATCAATGTGTCTACGGTTTGTTTTCAGATTCAAATATGCTTGGATATAGACGGAGGCCACGAAGCGGTCCACAAGCCGAAATTGTGGTATTTCGACAAGCTGCTATTCTTGGTGGACGCCGAAAACACAATAGCAAGATTCAACAATACTACAAGCCAATCGAATGAAAACTCAAGGGACAGTAATTGTGATGGAGATGTACGTATTTTTTTTTATTTACGCAATGCTAAAGCCCATCTCATCATTATTCGTACAAATTACATGGTAATACGAATAATGTTACCGTCCTAAATTTGGTTGACCAGAAATTCTATCCAGTTTAGTTCAAGTTCATATCTTTTTTATTTAACAGTATTACAACGTGTCTGTTCCATTGAAGTGGTACAGATGGCACTACTAGCGACTAGGGATTAGTTGTCTAGACTTTATACCAAAATGGTACCTAATTTTTTGAATATAGTCATATATATTTTTGCGAAGTAACGCGACTTCCAGCCAAGTAACAATAACTTAAAATTAATGTTGCCAACAACATTTTGAAGCTAAGAAAACAATGTGTAAAGTCTTCCAGAATTGACTCACCAAAGCGAACTTTAAGCAGTTAATTTATCTCGTTACGAAGATGCTTTCTCAAAATCCGTAGCTGAAATTATTTCGGTTTTTAATCAATCGCCGAAATTGGTTGGTTGATTGAAACCGACCGAACCGATTGAAACCAAATTGGATGGTTGATTGAAACCGAGCGATCCTATCGAAACGAATTGTCTGGTTGAAACCAATGTCGCTTACTGTCCGCATTTCGCAGTACCGTTCAAAATTGCACCTTAAACGAACAGACTATATGTATTTAAGTAGGTAATCATTGTATTACAGGCTCCAGAACATTCAGAGCAGCAATCAGAGGAAGAGGCAATAGCAACACAACCGAAAGGAGTTAAGAGACGTCACACAGAGATCAAACCTGACGACGAACCGTTCGTGGAACCGGTCGAGGAAGTCACGTTCGATCAGGAAACACTTGTACAGGAAGACTCCACGGAGAGCTTCTCCAGGACTGTGTGCTTACAACTGAGAGAGATGTCGAAGAGGCAAAGGTGCATCGCTGAGAAATTGATCTCGGAGATTGTGTGTCATGGAAAATTGGACCAACTCTCAATGCAATCTAGTTTAAATTTGAAGTAACCAGAATCTAGAACGAGTACGGTAACTCGAGAACCCTCATGAAAATGATTGAAATTCGCATCATGACTGCACTCGTTGGCCAGAAATAGTGACCGCTATGCTCTTGTAGAGCATTAATTGGTAGAAGTAGGCGATACTTGACGGAAATCCATGGTTAAACAAATGGGGAAAGAACCAACCACTGACCCTCGGCTTGTCGTCTTTTCCAATTATAAACCAAACAGGTTGATCGATAAAATTAAAGAAGCCAGCAACACCTCTAAGAACAAGACAACAAGAACCTCTAAGACGTTAGTCGAGAAACTGTCAGTCACGAGTGTCTTGTAGTGCACGTGAGAAGTAAGCCTATACAGGCAATCCAGAAACGGTATACTAAAGCTTGAATCTGGGTTTCTTTACTGCATTTTTAAATATAGAATTTGGATATGTGAAATGGCGTGAAATTCAAATTTCGATCGTATTTTTTTAAGAAAAATTGGGACATCATTGCGATGTTATTTAGTTTTTTTTGCGACATTGGCATTAGATGCTTCGATGCATTAAGTTTCAAAGTTTGAAACATCCGCAAACTTTACTAACTTTGGAGTGTTACTTCAATTGAAATTAATTGTGAAGCTAATTTAATAGACAAATAAATGCATTACCATATGTCGTGGCTGTCAACAAAATAATATGACCCAGATACGTTTCAAATTTGGGTAAAAAAAAATTAACCCGTCGAAATTTGAATTTTGAATTTCGCGCCGTGACAAAAAAAATTAAAGCTATTTTTTTTTTGGAACGTGGTCTATAATGACCTACTGATTGATGTCGTAACATAAATAAACACACCAACTATTGTTGCTATTTACACCTTTCATAATAAACACACTAGACCTTTTATTTTCCCACTGTTGGGCACGGGCCTCCCATCAATGCAAGGGAAATTAGGCCTAGTCCATTACGCTGGCCTAGTGCGGGTCGGACTTGTATAATACCCGTTCAAATAAGTTCAAAGTGATTGATGAATTAACTATGTAATGTCTTAGGTAAGTATAAGTCCCTAAGTTAGCTTAGACTAATAAGATATTTTATAATTTAAGTACAATAAAGAAGTTTATGTTAATACTTTATGAGTGATGTTGTTTTTTAAATAAAAAAAAACCTACTTATAAATATCTCCTTCGAAATTGAGGATGGTCCTGCATCTTGCTCATTCGACGGGTGTGTGACAGAAACGCAAATATACATTTATTTTATGGAAGATTAGCATAGAAAACAATACTAGCTTATATACTTACTACCTAGGTAAACTCAGCTCTGAATGTTGTTTATCAGTTAGTAGTAGTATCAACAACTAGGAAGAAAAAGAGTCATTATGGTCAGCCCTAGTGTTTTTTTTTCTTACTAGTTCTTTTTAAAACTGATACAATCAGAATCTCTGGATTTGTGATTTTTTAAAAAACAAATCTCAGGATCGTTCCAAATTGAAATTATTGTTTTATTTTATTTTTATTTTTAACATTTAGGTCTACTGACGACTTTTACAATAGATCTTACAAACTAAGTGCGTATAAAGTAGCTTGCTGAATGCATAGCCAATTAAAGGTAAACTAAAGGTATTAGCAACATATAGGATAAAGCCCTTACCATCCTATGATGTGAAAATGATATTGAATCTTAAGGTGATAAAGGAATTTCTTAGCGGAGCTATAGCGAGCTTATACACTAAACACACTGTAGACATATACAGCGTGAAGTCGAAATATGTTGATTTAAAAAAAAACCAACCAAATGGCAATTCAGATTTTTTGTGATTTTTTTTTATTGACTTCGAAATTCTGAATTCCCATGCTAATGAGTTTATATGTTCTTTCTGAATCACGCTATATAATAGGATTTTATAGATATAAAATTAGCTCCAATTCTTAGTTCAAGCTCAAATTGCAACTTCATTGTTTAGCTGGAAGTCTCAAACGAACTCACATCAAATCATGATTGTGTATCATGTATCTTTCGTATCTCATATCGTTGAAGATACAGTTAGTATTCTGCGTATCTTGACAGTCTTCTTTAGGTAGTCTGTAACAAATAAAGAGGAGAATATTTTTTTGATTATTTCTGATTTAGAATTTTACATTGAGAAAATATACTTAAGTAGGTAATAATATTAAGTATGAGATCCTTAGTCATATTATGATACGTAGTTCCAAATCTCAATACGTGATTATATTGAGTAATAACTCAAAAACAACAACAACAATATAACAACACCTATCGCCATTTACAAATTTTGAAAACACACACACAGCAAGAAAGCGGCGATTTTCATAAAACATCTTTAAAAGCTTACTCGATCCTGTCTCTGACAAGGATCAAAAGGCTATGTACCAAGTTTGGTTAGGTTACTAGAAATGTCACTAATCGAAAAAAAAAACTTTCTCATACATTATACGGCAACAAGAAAGATAGTTGGACTTCTTGGCGGGAAACTGAAAAGTCATGGCGTCTGTTATGATTTAATTTCTAAAACTAGTGTAACCTGCGAGTTATAGTGAGTGATATAAGTGGAAAATTAACCATTATGGGTTCGGTAAAGTGCACAAGTGTAGGTAATTGAAACAGTGACGAAACTTAGCTTTCAGGTTCTCACAAAAAATCCATAAAAAATCTTTCAGTAAAGTATCCATCACTTTACTGATTGAGGGATGGGGGGGGGGGGGGTATTTTACTTGGGCCTAGCCTTTGGGCCTGTGCATATGCTCGAAAACTGAAATAATTTATATGACTTGATACTGGCAAAATATCTATGGTGATGCCAAATTAAAAAAAATAAAGATTCTCGTTACATTACTGTAGGAATATATTGCTATAGGTATGCTTCTTATATTTTTTTCGATACATAATTACAGGATCTTCTTTTACCTATTTGAGGCCATGGGCACTTAAGGTTACTTATCGTTTGATTTTGGAATAATAAATAAGTAAATAATTGTCATAGAGCACTTACTCTTCGGACATCTCGCGATCCGGGGGTCCATCTTTGATTATATCTTGCACACTAATGTTTTCACTATGAAAATAAAAGAATATAAGACTACTTACGTACCTACTAAGTAATAAATAAAACGTAGGTACGAGCTAACAACGAAAATAACCGCATTAGGTACTTACTTTTTTCGCCTGGCAATAACAAAGAACCCGTAATATAGCCATCGAATTTGATACATAAACATAGAAATAAATAAATGAATTTAAAAAAAAATACAAAAAAAAGATTGGTTTATCAAACGCACTTAGTCCGATATTTTTCGTTCGTTAAACTTGCTGAATTAAATTTTGTAATATTTTATTCGTGTATTTTTTATTTTTTAACCCTTAATAGCCTAGAGTTTCAATTTTGATACCAATCTTTTAAACCGAATGTTCACATTACTATTAGTTTTTTTTTATAGGTTGGCTGTACGTATTTTACTGTTGTATAATATTCTTTCCAACGAAATTAAAAAAAAATCAAATGTCATTATTATTAAACACAGTAACATTAAACACAGTAATATTAAAAATACATCACTTTCGTAAATAAGGCTACTAAGGGTTACATTGTTTGATGACTTACGCGAACATGGCCGTTGTATAAATAACACCTATCCTTACAAAAAAACTAAATTACACCAAATACAAAAAAAAAACAAAAACTTACGCGAATACTACAAATTGTTATAAAACTAATTGCACGTATTTTATCGCCTCCCGTGACCATGGTTGCTGTAAAGCAGCCGAAACGTGAGGAACATAAAAAAACATAAAATAAACGCTATAAAATCCGCAAAATTAGTTTTATTTCAATAATAATATAATGAAAAAGAAAAGTGTTTACATTTTATCTTCAAACATGCTGCGAAGTAGGGACGAGTGGAGCGGATATATCCTCGGATCGTGGAAAATGTAAAACTGACTATTCTGTTGCCACATTTGACAATATTAAAACACAATAAAACAAAAAATAATCTTCACAAAATTATTGATACACTTTCAAACGCTCTGTGATTGCTAAATACTGAAAAAAAAACATTTAGCAATATTGAAATAGTTAAAAGGTACTTGTTAGGCATCTACCTACTTATTTAACAATGAACTAGAGTGAGATATTACTTGCTATTCATATTGACTCGATAATAACATGGAACATTCCGAATGTGGTTAAAAACCTCTTGAAAAATGGAACATCAAGTACCACTTTTAAATAACCGAATGGAACGTTCCACGTTCAAACACGTCCGTATAGTTCAAACGACTGATAAAAGGCTGCACCATAAAGGATGAGATAACAAAAGGATATTCCGATAAGAGCACAACATACTACTATAATATAACAGCTATAAGTAGTATTTTTTCCGAAATTTTCCTTGAAAACACACAAATACCTAGCTATATACGCTAGTTTTTTAATTATAAGTATTTTCGAATTATAAAAGAGTAATTAATAAGTGCGTACCTACAATAAACGTCGTTTTACTTAAGTAGGTACCTAATGCTGGTTGGTATGCACTTTTATTAACAATTTTTGTTTCGTAAAGTAATGTAGTTTAGTTTTCATTTACTAGATGGCAGGAACCACCGATTACATTTGAACAAATAGGTCATAATCTTGGCCTTAGGCCACTAAGTTCAGAATCAGAATTACAATATTTTTTATTCATGTAAACCATTAAGTACAGTACTTATGAATCGTCAAAATTTTTAGCTTAGCTAAAGCTAAGCTACAATTTTACCACCCGTTGGGAATACAGTTCCTAAGGAGAAGAGCGGGCGAGAAACTCCATGGTTGCTCTTTTAAAAATATATTTTCTCTGTTCTATCAGGACACATTTCACAACAATCAAATTAAACGTAATTTTTGTCATTATTTATTTACCAAAAGCATTTTTTATTGTTGCATAAAACGTGATACAAGATATTATATTCACGAAGAATGAAAATAACAATAATATATCAAGTAGATATTTAATAAGTATTACTCACATTTTGTCCTCCTCAAAAAAGAAATCATCGTCATATTCCTGCATCATTTTGCTATTTAATATTAAAGAAATCTTGATGTTTATGCTACTACCAAACGTCAAGGCGTATTGTTGTCGAAAATATTGATTTTTTCGCGGGCGATACACGTGTGGGCTGTCTGTCGGTAAAACAGGGTGTAATAGGGATGAGATCTAACCACTGACGTCCATGATACAAGTACGCTAGACTAATGATACCCTTTAAAATGACAGCTATCTATTTTGCCTATTTGAAGCGCCCCCATCGTGGGGGAAAGGAACTAAATCTGACGTAAATTGCAAATGGCCGTTGTTTTGTTTACATTGTCTCCGTGTTTATAAAGTGATTTTGATGGTTTAACGCGATTAAACTTGTTTGTTGTGTCGTATTAATATAGTTAATACATAAATAAGTGGTGTTAGTTAATAGGTAAACCATGAAAGAGTGCGTGTTATGCAAAACTCTTTACCAGAAGGGAAGTGGGGTTACATTCCACAAGTAAGTGAATTTACGGCTAATATTCAAGAAATTAAAACTTCTATTGATACTATAGGCACTTAAAAATATGTTACTAATCTTATTTATACGTGATTACAACGCATTTGTCTTTGTATTATCGGTTTTTTATAAACAATAAAATTTTATAGTGCTGTTAAAGTTCCTTGTCGATAAAATTTATCGATATTTTTTCTATCAATATCTTAAATAGATAGAACATTCAAGAACGTAAAAATCGCCGAAGACAGATTTGTATTATCAAATACATATTATTTTAAAACAATGTTTACTAATTCACAGGTTTCCGACTGACAAAAGAAGACTAGAATTATGGCTCAAAAACATTGAAAAGCCTAGTTGGCGTCCGAAAAAATATGATTACATCTGTTCAAAACACTTCTCTGATGACTTTTATTAAACATAACTCATGTACTACTTTGATGATTTTTATTTTCTATTAATACCTTACCTACTCCATTGCTTCCCTAACAACATTACATTACCTCATTTCTAATTAAAAAACAATCCTTATTTAAGTAGGATCTAGCTAGTCACACACCACCCTTTAGTCCGGTTTCGGCTTATCGTAAGATTACCTACCCTACCCATGAGCGATTCGGCTAATCATTATCATTATTTGCTTCATCTTAGTATTAACCACTCGACTATTTTGGACATTAGCCATTGTTAAAGCAATGGATCATAATTATTTTCATTTTACTGCATGGGTAGGTTTAAGCATAAACATTTTTATCGATGTATCATATCACTGTCCCATCTCTATTATTAGTTCCATTCCCCCTCACTGCCGCTATCAGCGCCAAAATGGCGAAAATCAAATAGGCACACGATAACCGGGCTTATGATTAGTCCAGCGATGTATACCATAGAGGTCAGTGGATCTAACGTAAATAAAATATTTTTTCTTGTCTATGTCTCTTCTTGTGTACTACCAGTGGATTCCAACATGTAGATAGGCTTTTTGGCGGGAAGTTCAACCGTGAAGTTGTCAATTTTGTTTTATTTTCAAAAAATGTGTTTCTTTGATCAATAATGTCCAATTTTAGTGAGATATTTACCTGTGTGTGTTCATAAACGTGCACCAACATGCCAACCTAAAAAAAGAAGAAGAAGAAGGACATGTTTATACTTACCCCCTAATTTATAGACGGTCTATTATAACTTTGAGAAATGTCATATAGTATCACGCAAAGCACCACCCTTGTGCGGAGGTCTATATGACATTTGATCATCGTTTAAGATTACAGTTTCAAAAACGTCTACTTTCACTTTTATGCACAACGTCCGTGTAATAAAAGGAAAGCGGGATATACATCAAAATATTTATAGCCGCCTTATAAAGCAGTTATAGCCAAGTTGGTAGAACGCTTGCCTTGGTAACGAGGTTTGCAGGTTCAAACCCCGGCTCACACCTCTGGGATTTCATGTGCGAATTTAATTTTCAACTATGATTATCACTTGCTAAACGGTGAAGGAAAACATCGTGAGGAAACCTGCATGTCTGAAAAACCCCTCGAAAGATGTGTGAAGTCCGCCAACCCGCACTGGGCCAGCGTGGTGGACTATGGCCTAATCCCCCTCGCATTGAAGGGAGGCCCGTGCCCAGCAGTGGGACATTAAAAAGGGCTGGAATTATTAGTATAGCTTATAGGCTGAATATAAAGTGGTTATCATGGGAAAACAAATTTATAATTTGAATAACTTCAAGCCTTCAAAAAACCTGCAGCTTTAGAATAGAACAGAAAGGACCTCATAATAAGTCAACTTCATAACCATTAAAACAAAGGGAGAATTAAAGAAATTACTAGGATCTTACTTCTTCTTCATAGGAACGGCATTCCGAACGGGTGGTAAAGCAGTAGCATAATATTTTTGTAACTTTTGACGATTCATAAGTACTATACATAACGGTCTACGTGAATAAAAAATATTCTGATTCTGATTCTGTTTCTGATACTTTACTACACTGATTACCCAATTCTTAATGATGTAACGATACCACTCCGCTCAACGTCATTATGCTCTGTTGGGCAAGAACTGGCAATTCGAACTGCTTTATATGTAAAAGTTGCATTTTAAAACGTGCTCGGTTACGCCAGTGTTTGCTTGTGCGTCCGGTGCGGTGGTCATTAACAAAACAATGAAAACAGTTATCGTGAGTATTTTTTGCTTCGTCAATATATTGTTGACATCAGTTTTGGCGGGGTTTTGTGGTTGAAGTGTTTTTTTTTTAATCTAAAGGGTAGCACAGTTGGGCGGGCCGCATTGCATTAAATATTTTGCACGACTCTATAGCACACTTTAATAAAATTATTCAAAATGAAACACGAATTCGCATTAGACAATGTGACAGTTCATTGTACAGTGAATTAACGGATCGCAATTAGCGAGTTTATTTATAACTAGCTGTTGCCCGCGACTTCGTCCGCGTGGTATTTAACAAAGACAACCGTTGACAACAGCCTGCTCGCGCTTTCTGAGCCCGCGGGACGCATTGCAGGTTGTTGCTATCAAACTTAATCAGGCGCTGCGCTGTAACTGCGCTGGTTTTAATTTTTTTTCGTGAGATCCTATTTTTCTTTCTAAAATAAAAGTAGCCTAAGTTACTCCTTGTTACATCAGCTATCTGCCAGTGAAAGTCCCGTCAAAATCGGTCCAGCCATTTCAGAGATTAGCCCGAACAAACAGACAGACAGACAGACAGACAGACAGACAGACGGACAGACAGACAAATTTTTTTCAAAAATGTTGTTTCGGTATAGATAACGTGTATACATCCAAATGCACTTAGTAAAAAGCGGTTATTTTAATATTACAAACAGACACTCCAATTTTATTTATATGTATAGATATTTAGAGAATATTATGTATGTTATAGAATGTTTTTTTTATAAAAACTAAAAAAAAAAAAATATCTACATAATGCGACGCGGTCTGCCCAAATGTACGCTAGCTTGTATTGTGTTAAATATATGTGTTTACATTTCTGTGTACAACACTTTAAATCCATGTTTTTTAGTTCGTGTACTGATCATTCTTTCCCCTTTTGCCAATATAGTCGGCTCCAACTTGTTTAGGATATTAATACAAAGTGACTGCCCTTTGCTCTCCGAGACCAGACTAGTGAGGCTACTACTAAGTCCGACCAGATTATCAGAACTTTTCAGCATTCAGACAACCCGTAATAGTTTGTTTGTTTGTTTCAGCTATTACTAAGCATAGTCCTGCTTTACCGACAGGTAAATACGCAAGGGCCAATAGCAGGATTTATCCGGACGAACTTGATTGGTTATCCCGTCATCCATGACAAGGTTTCTTGGATTTTCGATCCGGAAATCAGTATGAAGAGAAGGCGGCAGTTTATCGAATTGAACGGGGACAAAGGGGACAAACTGATTGAGAGATTAGGCTTAGGTATCGATGGGAATGATCAAGAAAGGTTGGAGGAACAGAGACAACGAGATGAGGGTCATTTGGGTGGTTTAAATTATGGTTTGCCTTAGATTTTTTTAATTATGTGATTAGTCAAATAAATTATACCTAATTAGTAATCATGGTCTATTTATTGTTGTATCTCTGTAATAGACTATTTGACTGTTTGAAAAATGTTCTTAAGTTGTTGATTAGTTTAATATGTTCCTAAGCATATATAGTTCTTGAATTGTGAACTCTAGTATTTTCCCTATTATTTCGATCATAAAGTTCCTCTGGGTTACGAGCCGCTTGTAAAAAAACGGCTGACAACATTAAAATCCCAAATATAAATAAACTTGTATTGACAGCCTGACACTGATTACGAGGATGTGAAGTCACAACGCATCAACCAACAATCCAGAGCCCCGAGTCTGCTAATACAATCGATTCATAATCCAACAGCAACCGCATATTAACTGTCACTTTTGACAGATATCCCATACATATTTGAATTTCAAGCAATAGTGTTTTTGCTTATTTTATTATGATTAGATATTTACTTACCAATATTTTTGATCACATTCGTTTGACGGCAGACATGAATGCCGCGTCTTTATTGGTCGATCTTTACCCACAAAAAACAATTTCACAATTTCTTCTAACTTTGAAAGTATACGCCGTAAGGTCATCAATTACATTCTTACTATGCGATCTATACTTGCATAACTGTTGCCACTATAACCGTTATACGATCCTTGACCTGAATCCTGTTGGACATTATAATGCTATACCAACAAGCACCGCAATTTCTATCTTGTCTACGAAGGACTAACCTACGTTTGATTATTTTTTCATTTATATAAGTAGAAAATTTTATGATAAAATTAAACAAACATAATCAATATCATTTCGTTTATTTATATCGTAAAGTAGGTATTACAATATCGATCGATGCTTCATAACATTGGAAACTTACTTACTACAGATACTTAATAAAAAATATCCTAGGAATCATGAAAAAGGGGCCTAGCTAACTAATAAAATTGAGGGCCATTGTTGAACCTACCATTTATATCAACCAATGGGATGCTGAAGAAGCCATCATATTGTTTGAGTTCCTATGCATCCACAACATAACTCTTGATAAGTTTTATTCATTAAAATATAGATGGCTCTGCTGTGCCACAGACTTATTTGTGTGGTGGCCAAAATTGGAACCAATTATGTTAAAATGAGAATATTACATTATTATACAGTGTGACTCAGAAAGAGTATACTAATCCTTGAACCTGCGCTTCTTTAGCGCTTTGGTAAAAAACACAGTTTTCATTTTGTTACGGACAATTTCTTTTAAAATCAACATACTCTGTCATTGTGACGTCATATCATGATGAAAAGCGCGCTAAAGAAGCGCAAATCTAGGTTTAGTATACCCTTTCTGAATAACCGTCCTGTCCGTATATCTATGACACAAGTCTAGGACCATAATATTTCACTGATTTGGAAACTTATCTTCAATGTATATGACGTCCTAAATCTTTGTCATAGATATTATATGTATGATAAATGCAATTAATGAATTCTGATAAATTGACTGCTTATTATAAAATGTGATGGTTGGTTTAAACTTATCTGGGCCCCAAGTCTGCTAACACTGATATTATTGTATGGGATATCTGTCAAAAGTGACAGTTACTATGCGGTTGCTGTTCGATTATGAATCGATTGTGTTAGCAGACTTGGGGCCCTGGACTTGAGAGATATTACACCGTTATATATCTATGACGAAGATCAAGGGCGTCATATTTATATTATGATAATAATTCAGACAATGATTCTAATTAAGATAACATTCACGATCCTATTTCTATGTCATAGATATATGGCCACGTTTAGTGAAAGAAGCCCAAGGAAAAGCCCTGTACTATTCATATTTAAAATACAAAATATACATTCAAACGATAAATCTATCGAAATATCGAAAAACATATTCGAAATTCCAAGAGGTTTATCAGTAAAGTGTTATTCCTAAATAGCTGTGCTGTAGTAGTAGACTTTTATTTAATTTATATTGCAACACTTAGCTCGAATAGTACTTGGAGCCAATACAGAGATGTCGTTGTATTAAAAATAACAAGATACACTTTTTATATCTATGTGTAATTTTGACAGATATTTGTTTTTTTATAACAACTAGTTGCAGTATTTGAATAAGAAAATAAACCTACAGGTAGTATTAAAAGCTACGGTACTGTCAGCGTCTAAAAGCGTTTTATTTGAGTCTGAAAGTGCATGTTAAAAAATTCTCAATTTTCTCAAACCCACACGGGAATCGGCAATCTTAAAAATAACTAATGAGTTGTGTAAGTACTTAACAAAATAATACATTGTAGGGTGTATTGATTTCTTATAATTACGCGAGTACTACACATTGAAATAATACTAATTTCTGCGTAGATCGGACCGCAAACAACAACCAAATATGAGGATACCCCAGTTCTAACTAAGTCACTGGGACTTCAAACACCCCCTCCCGTGACCATGATTGCTGTAAAGCAGCTGAAATATCGGGAATGTAAAAACATAAAATAAACGCGATAAAATCCTTAAAATTAGTTTTATTTCAAAATTGTTGCAGTGGATTGGTAATTGTATGTAGGTAGTTTTATTTATAGATACAGTCCAAAATTGTCTGTACGGACATCTATTACACTGAGCTCATTGAACGTCACCGACTTGGCAGTTTTCAAAAAAATCGCTTTAGACGCTGCAACCCGCAATCGAACTACATAACCTATGACTGTAACATATTGTATGAGTACCAAAAATTGCATAATACTAAAACTAAAAAAACCTCAAACTTTGTGACTATTTCTCTTAGTACTAAAATTTAATCTATTATTACAAAGTTTTTTTTGAACGAAGCATATTAAGGCACCTTGCGTTTTTGGTTTGCATCAACTGAATAATTAGATTACCTAATAATTAGTTTAATAGATGTTAAAAACCATTAATTATAATGGACCCATTATTAATGCATGGTTGAATTATGAATTTCCGGCTGTTATGATAATAATTAAAAACCGATTTAAAGGCTCACACTATATCAGATTGATTTAATTATGACTGTGAGTCCAATTAATAATTGGTTTCCAATTCAAATCCAATTTATCCATTATCCACATGATAAGTATTATTAATATTCTTTATTTTATTAAATTACTTAACAATTTGTAGGGTTAGATAAGTATTTGGAAATATCATAAACCGAATATTTAATTCTCAGAATAGATAACTATTAAACTATGCATTAAATTACTGAGTCCCTTCAGAGTCTTCCATCAATAACTGGCAGCAAAATTTCAAGTAATTTTAGCTTAGATAGTAACAAAACAATGACTATGCACGCCTGCATCTTCTTTAGTTAGTTTTTATTAAGCTAGATGGCGTTAGTAGCCAAATGTTTCTCGTATTTGTATCTAGATGGCGCTACTAGTACGTATTATTCACACGAAGGTTTGCTTCAGATTAGATGAAAGACCCCACTTACTTACCATCTAATATTACGTAGGTACACCATAAGTGTTACACCTTAATATGGCTTTACAATCATAAATATTATCCATTAAGAGATCAAAAATAAGTTCTTTTTTAAAATGTCGTTGTAAAAACGTAAGTTTTATCTTTTCAATCTTTTTTATAAGCGGTAACATTAATTCGATTATTTTCGCAACTAAATCCGTGGTCTTTTTCTCACAATGTAACTATGAAAGAGATGGTAATAACTTTAGGTGTGATCATTTTAATTTGATATTTATTTGAATAGAAATAGAACTCTGTTATGAATAGTAATGTTACCGCCTAAATTAATAACAATAGTTTGTGGACTAACATCGGCTGATAGGAATTTTCGTTTTAGAATAGGCAAATGTTTCATTTGACAAATTCATACCAGATTAATAAATTTCACATAATATTTAGACTGAAATGAAAATGTCAATATTTCAATACTAATTCTTTTCCCCACATTTGGAACTGATAGTTTGGTGGGAGGCACGGCTTTTTAGTCGACTCGGACCGTTAACAACCGCGGTCCCAGTTAATTATTTTTCTATGATTGATGAGGACCCCTTAATACATAAACAAACTTGTTTATTTGAATGTCACTTAAGTAAAGTTAGGTACCTAATAGTTACTGCATTTACTAAGTAATATGTTTTTCAAGACGCTTGATTAAAAATTGGCTCTTATTGCGTCGATGTTAGGTTCATAATGCAGCTTATTATACTATTGACTTCGTAACTTGTCAACCCGTGAATACCACTTAGGTATTTAACAAAATGTGTTGTAATTGAAAAAAATATTTATTAACGTAAGTATCATCGTTTTTCTTTGCGAGTGTACAATTCAAGCAATCTCAAGGAATGTGACAAGTGGATCCAGTCGATAAATACAAAACATGGAGTTAATTAACTGGGACCGCGGTCCGAGTCGACTTAAGTGGCACACATTTAAAATTTTTTTAGCTCGAACCATGTCCCTTCCTCAACGAAAACTCCCGAACGTCAGCCGAAGATTCTCGAATAATGGAATGGAATTATTAGTATCAAAATTGTGTATAATATTGTTTTTTATAGTGTCGTGAGTTTGTCGCAGTGTCGTCGTGGCGCTGTGTGGTCCCACACGACTGTCGCATGGGACATCGTGGACCTGGAAATGAGAAAAAAAACATGAATTAATGGCTACTTTATTTATGGCTAGACGACCCGCCCCCTGATTACGTATCTTGCCTAGCCTAACGATAGCAAAGCGAGACCAATAATCTCGAAATAATTACTTTCAAATCGCAGATTTGTTTGACGTCGCAGCACTACGTAATACGAATTAGTAATTTAAAAGCAAATATTGCGCGATTACTTCTATCGCTAGGCTATTGCAAGTTACGTAATCAGGGGCTGATTAGATCAGTGGGTACACCCTGCTTTCTGTGCTGCCGGTCCCGGGTTTGAATTATGGTAGGGACAATCTTTGTGTGATGAGGGCGAATGTTTGTACATGACTCATGGATGTTTATCATTTATTAAAGTATTATATACTGAGTTCGCCCTCAGTCCATTGTACGGCACACATAATACAAGCGTTGCTTAGTGTGGGACCGTATAGTTGGTGTGTTCGTCTAGCGCAGGGGTTCCCAAACTTATTTTGTCTACTGCCCACTTTGAGAATTAATAATTTTTTTGCGCTCCCATTTTTCACCTACTTAAAAACCACTATAACTTCAAATTATATTAATAATTGTAAGCCTCTACACAACGCCCCCATTTTTTTCTCGGTCTCTTACCGCCCCCTTTACGCCTGCAGCGGCACACAAGGGGGCGTTATCGTCCACTTTGGGAAAGGCAGGTCTAGCGATAGTATATAGCAATTTTTATAGGCATTCCCTGCGAGTGACTAATATTCTTAATTCGATCTTCAAACCTTCCTTCGCCTCGCCAAATTTAGGCCTTAGATTATGCACATAAGTAAACAATAAACATATCTCAATGCTGACGCCTCGTGCATTTTATTTGCCGTATTTAGAAAAAAACAACCATTTCTTAAAACATTATTTCTGTTACAGTTAGCGGCGCCTTTGTGTTGTGACATAAACGAATTCCACCGCATCCGTGATTTATGGTCATACAACCAAACAAACCGTTTGGATACGCGCTTCGACATGAAACATTTGACTTTTATGCAAACGACTGGGACAAAGAGAAAAAAAAACTAGACCAAAGTCGCTAGTAACATTTTGAAGCCATAAACGCCGTGCCTATTTGCATTCCGTGAACGCGACTTTTTTGTTGGGTTCAAAATGTTGGTACCGTCGTTTGGTTTGTAATATCAGCTTATAGTATTTATTAGCAGCCGGTGGAACTTGGTACAGGCTGGGCCACGAATTTGGTCTGCTCTATAGTGTAAGTATTGTTCGTCCGTACCGTAAGTACCGGCTGACTACTCTCCAGACGGCAGTACGTCAGTGGCAAGATAAGCTAACAATACTTTATAATTTACGTAGCTAGTTTGTCCAATCAGTGTTTTTTGTATGGAGAGTTCAATGTTTTAAATACTGTCCGCTAGGGGCGTTGTTCAATTCTCCATACAAAGTATACGGTTAGCTTACGAATAATCTCGCACTTGACGTACAGGAACTTCTAATATAATCGTAATGTTATCGAGAAAACATGCCGTCACTGTAATTATTTTTAAAATCTGTCGTGTGAGAGGGATGTAGGCCACTTAGGCACCGAAAGGCTATGTAAAAACATTAAAAAAACAACCGAATTGGGAACTTCCTCCTTTTTCAGTCGGTTAGTAAGGATTGTACTTGAGGTACTGTGTTTGACGGTATCTAGTAAGTGAGGGGTCAGAGATGCGCGTATCTCCGCCACAGATCACTATGACGTAAGCACATTCGATACAAGATGTATCTTAAGATTAAAATACGTTGAACCTGCCGACGTACGAACTATTACATTAGGCCGGTTCCTGATATACGGTGCGATTCAGAAGGAGTATACTAAGCTTTAAACCAGCGCTTATATAATCATATCCATGACTCGGGTACAAACATTGATGCTCATCACACAAAACTTGTCCCTACCAGGATTCGAACCCGGTACCCTGGCCCAGAAAGCAGGGTCACTACCGACTGCGCTAATACGGTAGTCAATCAATCTCATTTCACTTAAAATAAACGATTCTATTCTTAAGTTTAATAAATAATGTATCAGTCGGACACCGAACTCGCACCTGCTTGCTCAACACTACTCCATATTGAAAAGGAGCTATAAACTTTTTAGTTCTTGTAACGTTTTTTGTTTATGTTCACTGAACCCTAGAGTGCGAGGGTTTTGCACTGTAAAGGTTAGTGCAGACTTGCAATATTCATTTAAGTACTAAGCGATACTACGTCTAGCACCTAGTATATACTATATAAAATAAACAATTACTTATGGCTTCTAAGTTACAACTACCAAAATATATTGTGTGGACTAGCTGTCCCGGCGAACTTCATACGGCCTCAGAATTAAATGTATGAGAAAATGAATAATCTTTGTTTACGTTTATAAATTTAAGGTGTATAAATGATTTGTAGCCTAGAAAGGCTCTATATGATTGATCTTGATTGTAAATGTCAAAACTGTATTCTCTGTATGCATACTCATGATTCCACACCCATAATAATTATACTTATGTACTAGAATAGCAGTAATAACCTAGTTTGCAAAACGTTCGCTGTAAACTCATGTATGGCAGGTTTAAACTCCAACTTACACCTAGCTCTGGCATTTTCGGATTTCACGTGCAAATTTTCAACTATGATTAGATGATGAAAGATATCATCTTGAGGAAAACTGCATGTCTGGAAAGGTAAGTAAATTCTGGTAGATTTTTAGTGAGCTTTCACGCGTACGCGTACGCGCAGGTAACAGTAGCCAGTATCAGAAATATCAGTTACAAAATATCGCAGTCTCCCGAGTCTCGTACTCGTTAATGTGCACTGTGCTTTACAGAGCTCAATACATACATAATTCAAGCCTTATTTATAGCCCGCACGCTGGATATACCAGATCTCAGTACAAAAACTAGAAATAGACCTTTTTCTAATACAGATAGGATAAGATAATATATCTTATACGAGTATATAAATATCTTCTATGTATAAAACAAAGTCGTGTTAGTTACACCGTTTATAACTCAAGAACGAGTGGGCCGATTTTCATGATCTTTGATTTTTTGAACTTGTCCCCGCCCGAATAGCAGAATAACTATTAACATGGGTAAGTTTCTCAAAATAATAATAATGAAGTTATTGTTACCGTGGCCCATACACAACGAATACCGTGGTAAGTAACTAAATAACCCATAATTCATATACATTGCAGTAATAAAAATGAAAATGTCACGGGAGCGGCATTCGTGCGAAAACTGGGCGCGCCGCCACACCCCTCCATTAGCAAGGGGGCATTAGGCGTCAATTAGCGAAACTGCTGTATTAAATGACAAACGCCATTAGGTTCGGGTACGGTCGACCTTGAGGTAAATTATGTTGTACAAAATTTATCTTAATTCATGGGTCTTTATCATTATAAACCACAAAACCGACCCACATTGCGTACACCGAGTTTGTTTTACCGTACGCGAGCACAATGTTTTGTGACTATCTCCCGGGATTCCAAATAATTCCCCGGCAAATAAAGGATCGTAAATATCAACCCGGGTTATATATAGCTTGCTCCATGCAAAGTTTATTCAAAATTCGTCTAGTGGTTTTTCTGTTATGTGCGCTAACACCGATTTTTTTTTATACATTATAGGCAAGTATTTGATCTCGATCTCACCTGATGGTAAGTGACGATGAGATCTACGATGGAGCATACTTGCCTAGGTCTGACCCGCCATCCATGAATGGCAACACCGAATATCATGCCGGAACACGGCTAGGCCGCTTGGCGACATGGCTTTGTTCAGTGGGTGGTGACTAACCACGGCCGAAGCCTACCACCAGTAGAGTTGTCACCTAGTTGGCACCACCCAGGGTTACGTGTAGGGTATCTCGAGGGTACTTAATTCTCCTACGGACGAAGGTGACTCGACCCCACCGATAGGCCGGAAAAGATTTAGAAACGGCGAAGTTGACTTTTGTGTCCACAACTGTAATGTAAATTATATTCCATTTCAATTATTATATTTCCCAAAGCAGGCTTTTGGCATTAATCATGTTCTTTTTCGCGTTTGACCTATGTATTAAAAATCAAAAAAATCTGATTTCTTATCTTTAAAATAAAAAATAAATAAAAAAAACAGAATTGAGAACCTCCTCCTTTTTGAAGTCGATTAATAAACTTACCCTTAATAAAAAATTGTCATCTTTAACATTAACGGTATTTGTATTTCGCCGGGCGTGTTAAAAAAAAAGTAATTATAGATTATTTTAACTACATACATGATGTCTGCACATCTGTCTGCCTTGGAAAAAAAAATATACATATTAATTCTGCGCACCTACCTGGTGCGTGTTAAAAAGCTATTATTTCATATCTAGATGATGTTTTTGCTTCAACAAAATGCTGTTGACCCGTACATAGCCGCGGGATGCGATTATCTGTACGTATGTATGGGTCTTCGATAATATAATAATCAATGGGCTATACCATGACGGCTGTTCTATAAATGGCTTGATAAATATGTGGTACATCGACATTTCACCATTGAATTGTTTACAAACGAACGACAACAGTCGACTGAAAATAATCGCTAAAATTAAAATCTAAGGCTATTTAGTTGATTCGGACCACTCAACTCGGGCTACTATTAACTCGGACCACTATTAACTCGGACCACTCGGCCCACTATTAACTCGGACCGCGGTACCAGTTGACTAATTTAATACAATTCACGTCAGTTGTCTCGGACCGGTTTCTATACCCATAAAACAATCTATAGTCTGAATCCAAGCAGTTGCAGTTACTAGAGAGAGTATCCCCTTGAATTTTAGTGAAGTCTTGTGTCATAAAAAACATTTGACAAATGATCATTTTACAAAAAAACTTTGAAAAGCTATTTAGTCTACAAATAGTGTATTCCATAAATATAATCATTTTATAAAAGATCATTAAACAAATACTCAAATCGGAAATGTTTTACTTTGCAAATGTGCTTAATGTTATTGCTGTGTCTTTTATATATTCTTTTTCAGCAATCTATTTATTTGTCAAATTGTCAACTTTACAAAAGTAAAGCGGTTTAAAGAGTGGTTTTAAAAATAACAGAACCTAATCTAACCATGTGATGTTGGCCACCTAACCTAAACTAACGAGTAGGATTAAGCCTCTAAGCCGTTATACTGCATGCTGTATAAAACCAGGAGTTTGTGTAAATATCAAGTTATAATTAATCATTTTATAATATTATCATTTGTCAAAAGTTATTTGTGAAACGATACCGGTTGGTACGACATAAAAATGCATCCACATCGTGAAACTTATAATTAAAAAAAAATCCTCGGCCTTGTATTAATTGCGAAATATGCAAATCTATTAATCAAATTATCTATTAATTGGATCAATTGGATCATCGTGACATTTTCGTTTTGTATCTTCATAATTTTTTATTAGTGAAAAAATGTGATTAGTAAATCGATCGATTTGAATGGACACATAATTGAAACTGATTTGGTTTGGGGTGTAGATGCGCAGATTGGATTATTTTTTGCTTTTTAGTTTATTATAGCCGGTTTCTTTTATGTTAAAAAGCTTTTTAGTTTATTTAAGCCATCCAGAATAGTGTGACTATATTACTACTACTACAACTATTTTGTTAAACGTCATCAAATTAACAAATCGATATTTTAGGTCGTATATCACACAATACTGTACCAGATATATTTAAATTTAAGTTAGTATCATCAGTGGCGTAGCATGGGGGGGGGGGGGGGGTGCGGTCCGCACCGGGCGGCACTTGACAGGTGGCGGTTAGAGAAAAAAAATTAAGTAGATAAAATTATAATAATTTCTTTCAGTGTTTTTTTCGTATTTTTTTTTGTCAAAAATATGAGGGCGTTAAATTTGAATTACGCATCGGGTGCTAATGACCTATGCTACGCCACTGAGTATCATTCTCGCTAGCAGTGGCACCAACACTCAAGAATCTGTTAATCGCTTGCAAATCTCTTTGCAAATTGTTATTGTTTTAATGTTAATTCAGTTCTACATAATCGTTTCAAGATTGTCCATTTGATTGAATTGGAATTTCAGTGTTTGGAACAGTTTATCGTAATCACTTAACTACACAATTAACATGATTTTTATGTATTTCTGATATGTAAATAACTTTGGAGTAGTTGGTCTTATGTCTGAAAACTAGCCACAAGCCTCCCTTCAATGTGGAGATTTAGTCCCCTGCACCTTTATAGTAAAACTAGCTGTTGCCCGCGACTTCGTCCGCGTGGTCAAAGACAACCGTTGACAACAGCCTGCTCGCGTGTTCTGAGCCCGCGGGACGCATTGCAGGTTGTTGCTATAAAACTTAATCAGGCGCTGCGCTGCAACATTGGTTTTAATTTTTTTTCGTGAGATCATATTTTTTTTTCTAAAATAAAAGTAGCCTAAGTTACTCCTTGTTACATCAGCTATCTGCCAGTGAAAGTCCCGTCAAAATCGGCCCAGCCATTTCAGAGATTACCCGGAACAAACAGACAGACAGACAGACAGACAGACAGACATACAGACAGACAGACAGACAGACAGACAGACAGACGGACAGACAGACAGACAGACAAAATTTTAAAAAAATGTTGTTTCGGTATAGGTAACGTGTATACATCCAAATGCACTTAGTAAAAAGCGGTTATTTTAATATTACAAACAGACACTCCAATTTTATTTATATGTATAGATGTTGGATACTTTTACTGAAAATTTACCGGTCATATTGGGATACCTTAAAAAGTTATTTTATACAATTTTATTTTGCTTTTCATTACCCGTGGACACACAATGGTGGATATTCAACAAATCTAATATTATATTAATTACTTTAAAAGTCAATGTATATTTCATTGATCAAATTTTAATTTAGGTATTTGACTAAAGATATACTTAATAATAAAATATAATTTCCTCCCCCTCGCATTGAGGGGAGGCCCGTGACCAGCAGTGGGACATTAAAAGGACTGGTATTATATATTATACATTATATTTATAATAATAATAAATTATTATATGTATTTTACAATAACCAAAAGTAAGGTAATGGACGAAATTAATCCAATCGTACAATCCTATGATAAATTCTACTTGTTTAGCAGATATTCAGATGCGTTGGCTAATGTTTTGCAACTGGCCCCATCCAACCCGACATCGTGATATGCCATCGACGCTGTGAGTTTCCAATATATTGTGAAAATGGAAATGAAGGATCAATGTTGCCGTAATGCTAAATTGATTTTGATGGTTGATAAGTTTGTGATTGATATAATGTTGATTTGAGTAATGTTTGTTTATTTTGTAACTTTGCTATGAGTTCTTTGGTAATTGTGCGGGCTTTTATGTTTTAAACGGGCTCGTTTTGAGGCAATTCTTAGGTACAATTGTATAGTTGTCGAGTTAAGTCTATATTGCACTTATGCACACTTGCATTGGTCAACATTGCAGCAATGAGAGTGTCGCTGGCAATATTGCTGAGCTATACTGCTCAACTATATTGCTGAGCTATAGTGCTTACCAAGATTTCTAGCAAGATGCAAATTTTATAGCCCGTTTGAGGGCCCCAAATAGTGCACCATTTATAGTGTTCCTTTTATTGCCAGCAAGCATAATAAAAGGGCTCTTAAGAGTTTTATTTTGAGCAATTTTTTTTATTGTCGTCAAATTTCGGCCTTGACTTACCTAATAATAACAAATGCGTTCAAGAACACAACGATAAAATTTCTTTCCTTTCTGAATCACCTTGTATAATTTGGGAGAAAGGATAATTAGAATCATCACTAATAACGCGTAATTAGCTACTACATAAGTGAAGATGAGAAAAGCAGATACAAACACTTACCAAAATTCAAAGATACAGCGTCGGCACCCTCTTCGTAGCTCCCAAAGACAATTTGTTACCAATCTTCTTGTAGCCTTCATTTTTAACTCTACATTTTGGTTTATCTGGTTCCGGACACCCTTTTAGCTCCCAGACAAGATTCGTGAGCGATTTTGGCCTGCTCAGCTTCCTAGACCTTTTCTCAGGTAACTTAGGACCATTACCCGAATCTCCCGATGTCCTGCCTCCCGAATGGCTTGAATCTAAAGTACCATCAAGCTCCATAGCTTGGTGAATGTTTGACAGACTTTTGTATCTTATATTAAAGATCGGAGAGTCTCCTTTTATTGGTCTGATTGGACTAGCTATCGGACTAGGCGACTCTTTGATTGGCGACGTGCTTTTTTGCCGAAATACCGCCTTATTTCTGTTATTATTCACACCGTTCTTGATGTAAAGCTTCGGCAGGTTTGGCGCTGGCGCGATAGAGCACTTTTCTTTGTAAACGATCACTGGAGGTTCTTTAGCTGGTATTGTTGATTTTCGCGTTCTTTTCTCAGCTTTTTGGATGTTCAATGGCTTTTTTGTTGGTATGGTCTCTATAGGAGGTGGTTCTGGTTTGATTTCAGTGATTAATGGCATGTGAATAGGAGTAGCAGCCGGGGAGGATGGCGCAGACTCGTGCCTTAATGTCGGCTCGTTGGAATATGAAGCTTTTATGTTCTTAGGAAGCGGAGCAAAACCTCTCACGTAATCGTAAATTTGATCAATCTCATCATACTCATCTGGAATGCTATTTTCGTCTCTATGACTGCTGTAAATATGGTTGTGGCGTGACATATGCTTGTGCTGGTTCGCCGAGTCTGATGATACGCTGCGTCGCAAGAAATACCCTGTTTTGACTAACGGTGGCGCATGTAAGGGACCGTTTAATAGTCGTTTAGGATCACCCAATTTGCCGTCCAAAACATGTATTCGATCTACAACATCGATAAGCAAACGATTGCACTTTTCAACTAGTCTAGAGAATTCCATGAAGTTTTTTATCTGATCATCGTTCTTGCATCGCTGCATTTTGAGAGGTGCAGCTAAAGGTAGAGCTACTAGTGCATTCCCTTCTTTCGGTAGAGGTAGGGCAAACACATGATCTTCTTCGAACATCGATAGCAATCTTAATTCCGGCACAAAATGGCTGGTGCTTTTGAGCCCTCTTGGTGGAGTCCCATGCACTAGCCTCACAGTAATCGGTAGACGTTTAGTCAGCAAAGTTTTTGCTGTATGTACGCCGCTAATATTCTCTTCTTTAGCGACAGCTGAAAACTTCCCCCTCTGGTCTAAGCTTAGCAGAATCATATCGCCTTTTGTATCAGTACATTTCAAGTACTTATTCTTTCCAAGAAATGTTTCCCCTCGTGGCATTATTATTTCTCCAGCCGGTAAATTTCTTGCTCCATCGGCTGTTATATTACCATCTAAGTCTATTTTAGCGCAAATAACTCTGACTGGCTCTCTTACTAGACAGCCATCGTCTAGTTTTCTTCTTGCAAGCTCTGAAACAGATTCTATGCATCTTACAGCTCTGCCTTCTTCACTGAGTAGCTCAAAATACCCTTTATAAGTATCTGGAATAGCAATCCTTGGTCCTACACTGACCATTCGTCTCCCTTCTTTAAGTTTAATAGCCTGTGCTATTATCTTCTTTCTCTTTCCAACGGATACTAAGAGTGCTGTGCTTTGAAGGCCGGGGCTTGGCAGCGTTGGCACGCCAAGTCCTCCATATTGGCCTTTTATGATCTTGGCGACGCTCGGCAATCGGTTTTTAACGACGAACTCTCTCAAGTAGCTGCCCTCATCGGACCAGCGCGATGCTGCGACGACAACTTGGCCGTCAGTGGCTGCCATTGCGGCTTTAGTCACATCTGGAAAAGAAGAAATGAGATGTTAAGAATACGAAGTGTAGAAAAAAAAATTGGATGGAATGTTTGAATAGCTGCAAAGCGTAAATTAAAATGAAACGGTCAAGGAAAACATCGTGAGGAAACCTGCATGTCTGAGAGAACCCCTCGAAAGATGTGTGAAGTCCGCCAACCCGCCCTGGGCCAGCGTGGTGGACTATGGCCTAATCTCCCTCTAATTGAGGGGAGGCCCGTGCCCATCAGTGGGACTTAAAAAAGGGCTGCTATTATTAATATTGAATTAAAATGCCTGTAAGGGTCAATTTCATTCGCCAATGCTACTCAAAGAGGTTTAAACTCTTGAATATGTATGTGGCATTGTAGCATCAGAACGGTTGAGCCGATTTCATCGCTAAGACACCCATTAGCCGGCACAGTCGTCTACTGGTCTACTGGAGGATATAGGTCACCTGCAATGAATGCTGCCTTCGCCATTCGACACGTTCGGCTCCCACCGTACAATCGTAATAAGTAGTAAAGCTTAATAGCATTGGTTAACTAAAGTCCGCAATGTATTTGATCTTTGGAACTCCAGACCATAAATAACGCCAGACGAACACGCCAACTATACGGTCCCACACTAAACAACGCATGTATTATGGGTACCGTACAAAGGATACTATAGGTCTACTGGTGGTAGGCTTCGGCCGTGGCTAGTCACCACCCACTGAACAAAGCCATGTCGCCAAGCGGCCTAGCCGTGTTCCGGCATGATGCTCGGTGTTGCCATTCATGGATGGCGGGTCAGATCAGTTGCGCTGCATGTTCCTAGTGAATGTAGCGTCTCTATCTACTGCTGCCTTCCTACCTAGGCAAGTATGCTCCATCGTAGATCTCATCGTCACTTACAATCAGGTGAGATCGAGATCAAATACTTGCCTATAATGTAATAAAAAAAAAAAAAAAAAAAAAAAGATTGGGGCGAACCCAGCATATATTACTTCTATAGATATAAAACATTCATGGCTTGGGTACGAACATTCGTGCTCAACACACAAGGTTTGTCCCTACCAGGATTGGAAAACAGAACCCTCGGCACAAAAAGCAGGGTCACTACCAACTGCGCTAATCAGGCCGTCATAAAATATATTAAATTATACGTATTGAGGTATGTACGTGCACACTTAAACCGTTAAGTTGGCAATTGGAAAACGATAGAGTCACGTTCAAAAATCGAATGCGTTAAACCAATGGTGCCATCATTACAATAAATTGACTTTGTGTAGTGGCAACACAAGGCAAGTTGCACATAGAAAGGGACGCGATGCTCAACGATAAAATGATGTCATAATCTAGAGTAATTTTTCAGTAAATCGTTCATAGCTTCTCTGATCGAGGTGTTACACTTTGATCATTATTATAAACTAGCTGTTGCCCGCGACTTCGTCCGCGTGGTATTTAACAAAGACAACCGTTGACAACAGCCTGCTCGCCCATTCTGAGCCCGCGGGACGCATTGCAGGTTGTTGCTATCAAACTTAATCAGGCGCTGCGCTGCAACATTGGTCTAATTTTTTTTTCGAGAGATCCCATTTTTTTTTCTAAAATAAAAGTAGCCTAAGTTACTCCTTGTTACATCAGCTAGGTATCTGCCAATGAAATTCCCGTCAAAATCGGTCCAGCCATTTCAGAGATTACCCGGAACAAACAGACAGACAGACAGACAGACAGACAGATAGACAGACAGACAGACAGACAAAAATTGTAAAAAATGTTGTTTCGGTATAGGTATCGTGTATACATCCAAATGCACTTAGTAAAAAGCGGTTATTTTAATATTACAAACAGACACTCCAATTTTATTTATATGTATAGATTGGGGGAGTAAAATATTGTAAAAATGTCGAGTTTGTAGCGACCTCTTCGACCTCGCCACAAGCGACACAGATAGTGCTGCAGACGCATTCAGAACAATGCAATCCTGAATCGCGCTATGAGAGTTTTCGGAGCCTGTAACATATATACAAGATCCCGACAATAACCGTCGGGGCATAGCGGCCGGCGCCAGCCATACCACCCGCCTGGCTGAAAAATCTTCCCTTTTCCGCTAAAAAATATTTTTTAAATAGTGCTGACACTATTCAGCCAGGGTTAAAAATAAAAAATGTAACATAAGAAAAATGCGCTAGCAATAGCATAAGAAACGCAGCTAGTCGGTGCGTGCGACTCCCAAGCGGTCCATTATCAGTTGCGACCGCAAAACGTACCAATATCTGTGGTACTCTCTTTCTGGGGGAAAGGGGGGGATAAAAACAACCGTTACGCAATAAACGTGTAGTAATTCTATGCTAAAAACTATACAGATTACGTGTTGGAAGGTGTGAGGTACACTGCGTTCCGTATGAGAGCTTTGAGTGACTTTGGCGTAGAGGCTGCATTTTAAAGTTCCTTGGTAGATGTGCTAGTGTTTGCTCACGTGCTGCCATCTTCGGAGAAGTTTCACTATTTCATTTTAATTTCATACACAATCAATATAGTGGTTACCAATATTAGACTTTATAACATAAACATAAACTAAATTGTTTGCAATATAGACAAAATTGACAAAGCCCTGTGTCCCAAAAAGCACCTAAATTGATGTGTGCCTATTTTTGAATTTAGAACCAATGTTGTTTAATCAAATCCTTGGTCGTAGACGAACAAGCTGCTTTTTTTCAATTTAAAATGTAAAAGGAGTAGTGGATACATGCAAAATGAGCAGCGATTTTTTCTTCTGTTTTTTTTCTTTTTTAATTAACAAGTATACTGTCCCCGTCTTCTCTGAATGTATTTTATAATTCATTATCATGTCGTGATCATTACCTTTGATAAAGTTATAACAATTGTCCATGCCCTTGCACCCATTGCGCCACCGTCCTACTGTAGGCGCACGCGCAACTGCGCCGGCGCGTAACGTAGTGTTATTCGGCATTACATCAACACACCGCCCATTGTTCGTGTACGTTGACCTTAAACGCCGATACACTTTGTTCTAACCGTGCGTTATACGTTAATTAGTAACGTCGTTAACGGTTACCAGTAATTGGGTAGTCAGTTTTACTGATCTTTTAAGTAAATATAAATTACGCACGTTGGTTTTTTATATTTACGCGAATAGTACACGTTGAAATTAGACATATTTTACAGATTTTATCGCGTTTATTTATTTTTACGTTCCCGACGTTTCGGCTGCTTTACAGCAACCATGGTCACGGGAGGACTGAGGTGTTTGACGTTCTAGTGTCGGGAACGTAAAAACATAAAATAAACGCGATAAAATCTGTAAAATAAGTTTTATTTAAATACATTACGTATGTTGAGTAAGGTTGTGCTATACATCATGATTCAGAAAGGGTATTCTAAGACTGGACTTATTTAGTGCATTTGTAATCATTATGAGAAGTTGGAACTTCGATAAAAAAAATAAAATTACAAGAAATCACAATTGTCTCCGCGAAACACGTTTCGTTTGCGTTTTATAATTGCATTTTATTTGGGGTCCCGTCACTCGTGATAGATAGTTTCTCGACTAATATCTTAGAGGAGTTCGGTGTTGCTGGCTTCTTTAATTATCGATCAAACTTGTATCGTTTATAATTGTAAAAGTTGACAAGCCGAGGGTCAGTGCTGGATTCCTCTTCCCACATTTGTTTAAATATTTCACATTTTTATTGTACTTCTATTTTAATATTTCACAATGTAACAATGCCGGAATCACAAAACACGTCTGCAGATTCAGAATATGATGATTGAAGCTGCTAATTATAGACCACTGATTATAGTGTAGCTATCAGACGACCCAGCGATGTATCATTTGTATGGAAATACAATCTCATTTCGTGGTATTTGAACAAAGAGAATTATATATTCACATAGCTTGAGAACTTTGAAATAAATTCGTGGCTATGTTACATAGATGTGGCGACCTATATATATATATATATATTATCGTAGTTCGTAGGGACACTACCTCTGTGCCGAGGGTCTTAGGTTCAAATCCTGGTACGGACAAACTCTCTGTGATGAGCACGAATGTTTGTACCCGTGACTTGAATGTTTAATATCTATCTATATTCTGTAAGCTTATTAATTTTGTTTGAAATTAATTTTTGCGTGTAAATAAGCTACCTTATTTTTTTTCCAAGCATTCTATACGTTGATTTATATCTAGTTAAGTGCATATTTGAACCATGCAACGAAAATCGTGCTCACAACTTAATATTTCTTGAGACCCCTCGAACTAATCGTAGACAGTTTAAAAACGAACCGCAAAAACCCCAGACAGACACAGCTTAGGTTAAAAATACTATACAATGACGGATGGTAAAGAATCTTGAAAAAAAAACTGTAAATTAAAAAAGTTTCGAAACTTGTTAGCCAGTATCTGATCAAACAGAATCATGTAAAAGATGATTGGGTAAAAAGTTTAGGTACCTAATCGTTGGATAAACATCTATTTTAGTCTCTAACTTCAAAGATATAAGGTACTTTGCGTGATCAACAAGGATTGGTACTTGGTTATTATGGATTGATTTAATTCCATAGTCAAAAAGGAGTCAGAACATTATTTTTTTTCAGTGCTAATCAGTGTTTGAAAGAACGCTTGCTTTGAAGTTACGGTGTGTAGATTCAAACCCCGACTCGCGCCTTTTGGGATTTTCGGATTTGCCTGTACGAATCTCGTTTTCAACCATGATGATTACTTGCTAAACGGTGAAGGAAAACATCGCGAGGAAACCTGCATATCTGAGAGAGTCCCTCGAAAGACGCGTGAAGCCCGCCAACCTGCACTGGGCCAGCGAGGTGGACTATGGCCTAATCCCCCAAGCATTAAAGGGAGGCCCGTGCCCAACAGTGGGACATTAAAATGGGCTGGTATTATATTATATATCTCGTTTTCAATAATGATTATCGCTGCGGTGTAGGCAAACATCGTGAGGAAATTATTACGTCAGTCGAAAGTTGTGTGAAGTTCACTGGGTGAGCGCGGTGGCCTATGGTCTAAATACTCCTCATATTGAAGAGGCTCCCTCAGCTGTTACATTAGGACCAACATATCATCATGTCACCCACCACGTGCAGTAACCCGAGCGGCAACCACTGACCACATAGACCGAGCGGCCTTCATGCTGAAATTGAACGACGTCAGATCAGTACGTCAAGTGCGAGATTATTCGTAAGCTAACCGTATACTTTATAGTCTACCGTATTCAGACATTTTGTATGGACAATTGATTTTTTTTAAATACCGTCCGCTAGAGGCGTTTTTCAATTCTCCATACATTATGTTTAAATGCGATAGACTATGAAGTATACAGTAAGCTCGCACTTGACATGAGGTCCTATTTTTAATTTCATAATAACAAAATTAACATCTAGGTATTGATTTCTTATATTTACGCGAATACTACACACTGAAATAAAACTTATTTTACTGATTTAATTGCGATTGACTTGGGATCAAGTAATTAACATAATTAAATCCAAAACCAAGCACACCATTGCAAGACCTCAACACATTGTTAGCACTTTCTGAGTAGATTGGAGCGCAAGCAACAACTAAATATGAGGGTACCCCAGTTCTAACTATGACACTATGCCGTCAAACGCCTCAGTCCTCCCGTGACCATGTTTGCTGTAAAGCAGCCGAAACGTCGGGAACGTAAAAACATCAAATAAACGCGATAAAATCTGTAAAATAAGTTTCATTTTGACATCTAGGATTTTTTTGCGGGAAATTTGTAAGTTCTCGCGGTATAACCGATTCATAGATGTCACTTGAAATGATGCTAGTTTACACACCGGGTCAAAGTTAACTATACATTTTATCCCGGAGTGTCCTCCCGTTGTCCGGGAAAGAAACCTAAATAGTTGGGAGCATTAATACCTTTTAAAAAAACGAAAGCATACGCCTTCGAAGTCTCGCACATAATTAGTAAAATAATATTATGGATAGTACTTTATACGTAAAGATAAAGATAGTTTATTTGTGAACATAGGTAAAAGGGTGGTAGGTACATAAAGTTAATGTTCGCTATGATCTGCCAATTATTGGCGTACAAATATTAGTGGCATAGTGTTACAAAAAAAATATAAATGAAGATAGGTAAGTATAATAAGTTTACAATATTAGTCTAGATAAGACATAAGACTTCTTATACAGACTCTTGGGAGCAAACGTTCCCGGGACAGATCTAGTTGCAGTAAATCAGTTCGTGGTACATGGGAACCTTGTTGCCGCGTCCGTCAGACGGGGTTTAAGTGTTTGTGGCCAGAGAAACAGCGGTAAAAGAGCGGAGCGGAGAGCGTATATGGGCCGATTAGTTGCTGTCAAATATTATGACACATAATCGCTATTGGATGGTTCAAGATTTTTGTTATAGCAACATAGTAAATATTTATTTTTATATGTGACAACACTGTCTTTCCTTCCTCTTCCACCAATAAATATGATGTATAGTGCTCGCGTACTAGGTACTAGATCTAAAACAATGGCTGTATAGTCGACTCAGACCGCTGGACATCTACTGGGACTGTGGTCCGAGTTTTTTTTTCTACAGGTGACTTGGACCGCTTGCAAATCACGCTAAAAATGTTTTGTTCGGCGTTCTTTGAGGTACAGTCATGTACATAAACGGCTATTCCATTCCTTTTTTCCTATTCCTGGCTTCCATTTTATGTTACTTATGCAAAAAACATACAACTGAATTGGGAACCTCCTCCCTTTTTAAGTCGTATAAAAATGTTTTTCCATCCATCCATCGACCAGCTAATTGACGCCCCCTGCTTGACATACGACTCCCCAATGTATTTGTATTATATTTTTTAAGTGTTCGTAACAATCTGAATAAGGAATGTAAATTTGAAAAGTCAGGCGGGTCAGCTAATATAATAAAACACTTATCCGTAGACACATAAGGGCAGTTATAGCGCGAAGTGAAATTAAAAAAAATGCGTCACATTGAGAGCTTCTTCTTTTTTTTTCAACGGCTCATAAAAGTTGTGTTGCGATTCAGATTACTTTTTTTTTTATTTTTTTTATTACATTATAGGCCAGTATTTGATCTCGATCTCACCTGATGGTAAGTGACGATGAGATCTACGATGGAGCATACTTAACTAGGTAGGAAGGCGGCAGTAGACCGAGACGCTACATTCACTAGGCACATGCAGCGCAACTGATCTGACCCGCCATCCATGAATGGCAACACCGAACATCATGCGGTCCGAGAAACGCACCGCTATTACTATGGCCCCACGTCTCTCTCCTTATTTGTCTACAAGCGATCGGGTACAGTTACCCGCAATATTATCTCGAGCCACAATAGGTTTAATCGTGGCATACAGTCGTGATGTACACTCGGGAACACTGGTGCTTTGAAAAATAACATTTTTGTTATAGATATCGAATCGTGATGACGGCGCGACTATTTTTTTTTTGGTAAATCTCTTTGTGATTGTTTAATCAGATATCTTTTTTTATGCTCAGAGTTCTGTATCAGATAAAGATGAAAGGACCGGAGATTACTAGGGCGTTGTTCTGTCTGCCTGGCACTGGCATTATTCTCGAAAACATTAAAATAGGATCTTCTTAGTGCCAAGCACTGCACTAGTATTTCTTTTTATAATCGGTATAAACAGTATTTCTAGAAGCATAATTATTTATAGTAAATTATATTTTGAAAGAGGTACTCTTATGAAAAATAAAATACGTATTTGCAATACTTATTTTCAATTTTTTTTAAATGGTCTCACCGACCTTTGGGTAGGTATTTTGCCAACGTCAAGTGGGATGATGATTTTTATATCAAACTAGCAAACCTGGCGAACTCCGTTTCGCCACCAGATGAATGAATTTTCTTTGCTATAAACCTCACGGAGCCCGAGACCTTTCCAACGAATGCAAAACCGTGGAAATCGGTTCGTGCGTTCTGGAGTTATAGCGTCAGGAAGGAAAACCCGACTTATTTTTATATAGTAGATATGGGAGATTCTATGCAGGCCTAATCCGAAGACTAGGCCTAATAAACCCCCCATACCCTATCAGTAAAGTTGTGGATACTTTACTGACAGATTACCGAACTTTTTGGGAGAACTGGAAAAGTCGTGTTTTACTTTCCTACACTCGTGCACGTTTATGAACAGTGGTTAATATTCCACCAACATTACACATTATATTTAAAATAAACATATTTTTCACAAAATAGAACAAAATTGATAACCTTTCCCTTCGACTACCCCCAAAAAGTCGTTTTTAAATTTAGAATAGCCTATGTTTTCCACCATTTTTATTGATTAAAATATTAAATCCTAATTCTATGTTATAGATAATTTTAATGATGATCTGATCACCATAAAACTATACCACCAGAACCTCGCAGTCTTTAGGTATCATTTTCCCATAGCTCGTATACTACAATGGTTAAGTTATATAGATTCCCATGCCGTAATGGTATTAACTAACGTAGATTACGTGAACGTCATAATTTATTTATTTACCGGTGGTTTGCGATCGCAAGGAATGAGGCCATTTTGAATTTCCCAGATCATTACATTCAGTTCCGATGTTTCGAGTTGATATACTTATAAGCTTTGTATACACTGATCAGAATTGTTATTTTGATATACCGTCAACTGCCCTAACTTTTCACGGATTTCGATGTCATTGGGCTATATCTTTTAATAAAATTTTAAATTTGGACGATTTGCATATTGTGTACACATTTTATCATAGAAAAAACCCAGGAATTCTGTAAATTTCATTCATTTCACTCAACTTTCGTATGTGAATAATTTTTTAGAGGTATTTTAGAAAAATAGGCAATGTTATGTCTCATATTCCTAAAATTGCCTGATGCATTTACTCAAAAATAAACATTAAGATTGTATCCTGGCACAACCGCAAATGTAGCTTAATCTTTAAAGAATATAAACCAATTTAGAATGACTAATTTTAGGAGTATTTTGGTAGTTACAATTAAGTAGGCAATGTTTGGATACAATTTTATACAATCTCCATACATTGACAAAGAATGGGTAGGGTTGTCTCATAGTACCGAATATGACAAAATGAAACAAAATGTTAATCATATTTTTCTATTAGGTAATTATTTTAATTATAGTATAAACTCAATCAGTCATTGCGAGTAGGCGGTAGGTATTAGGAAACAATCGGTCTATGAAAAAAAATATTTGGTAGGTAAGTACCTAACGATTAAATTAATAATCTACAAAAATCTGAATAATAATACAAGAGAGACTTTTAATTAATTCTATCTTATCTTCCATTTAGCAAAAAACAACTTGTGTTATGCAGTAACTAATCAATTATTATCGCTTATTAATAACGCATATTAAACTATGCTATAAATCACAGGATCACGTAATTATATTGCCGAATATCAAAGTTAAAGTTACTCTATTACAAAAACTGACCCGCAGTACAAAACAACAAACATGTTTCACACATATTATCTCAAAAAATCTTCTAAAAATCTTCAAAAGTTATCATTCTTAAAAAACCAAAAAATAACATGTTTCAATATATTTTTGATAAATCAACACTTAAATTATCTAACTCAAACTTCAATATCCCTCGACGACCAACTTGTGGATTTGGTAAGGTTTTTTCTATATCTAGTAAGGTTATCTCTGAGACATCATCTACTACTGGCCAGTAAAATGTACCTTTAGAATTCTTTCTCAAGTATTTTATGGCATAAACGCGCTCCAAATCGTTGTACTTGGTTACTATACCAATATAATATTTAAGTAACTTTGATGTTGTAAATTTAACAAGAACATATCTACCTACACCAATTTCAAAATCATTATTCTCTGTTTCAGTATCTTGTTCCATTTCTTCCAGGTAAGTTTCCGTGTCACTATTGGATGGAAGAAAATGTTCATCACAAGACGAATCATGAGTAGTATACATCCCTGAGCTTTCTGAACTCGACCATCTATTGTTCCTACTTTTTGGAATTTGATTTATTTGCTTAACATGGCTCTGTAAAGAGCTATCGTCAAATGAAACTCTATCTGGAGACTTGATAGTAATATTAGAGAGGATCCGGTTTTTCGTCATAATATCTTCAGTTGGTATAGTTGCATCAACGTTAGTCTTATCCTTAAATAAACTCCGGTCATTTGATAGACGTAAATTTTTATCGACTTTTACAATAACGCCTGGTTGAATCTTCGAAATAGTGCTGTTGGTATGTGTCCGGTAAGATAAATCCATCTCCTCATGTCGTTCATGTACTTCGGCACTAACTACTACATTTGTCATATGTTCGTTATCGTCTGTATCGGATGAATTTCGTCTGATATTTAATAAGGCATTGTTAAAATTACAATCTGCAATAGCAGTAGAAGTGTCTTCTACGTCCTGATGTAATTGGATCTCTTCAATGACAGTACTTTTCTTTCGGAGATTAGGTTTGTTTTTTTTATTGAGCTTACTAACAGAGTTGTCTGATACTTTTAGTTTTTTTGCGTTTTTATCCAGCAAATCATTAAGACTAACTGATTTCCCAGGTTCTATACATAGCTTTTTATTTGCATTTCTCTTTTGCTGGTTAGATGGTGTTCTCAAATTTTTCAAAAAATTGACAAATGTCTCGTCATAACTGACGTTTGTTTGAGGCCTATGATAATCTGGCAATTTCTTTAGTACAGCCTCTGGATTAATGGGGTGTATCCCAGCAGCACGAAATCCACTTATTATATTTTTACTTTGCGTAATTTTTGAGGCTTCGAGTAAATTTTTTAATAATTCCGGGAATATCTGTTTATTTAATGTATTTGCGCTTGGATGTCGAACTTTGTAGTCCATTAAAATTCTTCTCCATTCTCTCTTTAATGGGCCGAAGAAAGCCACATCAAGAGGCTGAGTATGGTGGGTGGAATTGGGTGGCAAGAAAATGAACCTTATATTGTACTCTTGACACTTAGTTATTATGCTTATATTCATATGAGACGATAAATTGTCTCCGATCAAGACCTTAGGATCCGTATTCTTCTCAGCCCATGGGATAATTGTGGTATTAAACCAATCTTCAAAAGTATCCGAATCAAACCAACCAGATTTGGTTTTATTATATCTGGTTCCTTCAGGACCATTGGCACACCAATTTGTCCATAAATTGTCAGCTTTGTAAACTACATATGGAGGGAAAATTTCTCCACTGGCCGTAGCTGAGAACATAACGGATATTGCCGTTTTAGTATTATTTAATGTTTTATTCGGATGTTTAGTGCCTACCTTAAAAATACATTTTTGGGATCCTGGGTTATCAGAAAAATTCGTTTCATCGTAGTTTATTATGTGCTCCGGTTTGACATTAAGCAGTGAAATCTTTAAATTTTCAAAATATGTATTATAGTCCTGTACGCTTTTACTTGCTCGAGATTCTTTTATATTAGTTGTAGAACGCACAGTCAGAACATTTTTGTGTCGTTTTAAAAAGTTTCTTACCCACTTCTCTCCCGGCATTTTGTTATTGAAAATACCACTCATCCCATTTTTTACTAAGTAGTCATATATTATTGATCGCAGTTCTAATGATGAAATGGGATAGCCAAATTCTCCACATAGTATCAAACAACTAGCAATTTTCTGTTCATCAGCTGGTGTCAGTTTGGTGGGACATCCAACCTTTTTTGAATGTTTTTGTTTTACTTTATTTAAAATCGTGCGGCGAGGTATATTGAATTGTTTCTCGGCATCATATGACGTAATATTCTTATTTTCCACGAGACCTACGGCAATTTCTAGTAAGCTCTCATCGTAATCTTTATATCGTCTTCGTGGCTTGTTCATTTTAATCGTCCTTAAAAAAAAAGTATAAGTAGATGGTTATATATCTAATATGTATAAGTAGTTATATAGATAGTTGTCTACATAGTTATATATTTTTAAAGTCTTTACGTACATATATTTTTCAACAAACAAAAACATAAAACAAGTAATTGTTAAGTTGATATATATTTATTAAAAATACAATAAGTAACCAATACATTCCAGTCCACTATAAAATGCAAAATTTATGATGTTCTCTTGGGTTTACGGTTGCGAGTTATCGCATAACATACACACAAAAATACATCTTCCTTTTTTGGTGTCGGTATATCTAAGGTATCAACCCTAGCCTAGGCAAAGTTATATCCACGTGTTCCAAAAAAATGCCTAACTTTGCCTATTCAAACATTTCTCGCTAATTATACGTGATTTTTATCAACAAACAATGAGAAACGATCAAGCTATCAACGTTTTATAGAATAAGTTGTAAAACAAGTTAGAAATATGCATATTTTACGACTTACTTGAAAAGTTTTTCCGTAACTTACAATAACCGCCTTGGCGCAATGTCGTTTGACGCACATCTGTCAAAAATTATGCAGGCTACCAACATAACGTCTCCAATTTAGTGTTGCCAGATAATGATTCTATAAACTGACAAATGTTTTCAAAGACAAACGTATAAATTGATTAAGATATTAGCAATTCTTCATTTTAGGCAAACATAGGACGCGAGGCAAAATTAGGGCAGTTGACGGTACTTCCTTCGTTGTTTGTAGTCGGTTAAAAAATGTTATTCCACTCGAAAATCATCTCGGAGATCAGTGGTGCCATTCTGTAACGACTTCTACTGGTGGTAGGCTTCGGCCGTGGCTAGTCACCACCCACTGAGCAAAGCCATGTCGCCAAGCGGCCTAGCCGTGTTCCGGCATGATGTTCGGTGTTGCCATTCATGGATGGCGGGTCAGATCAGCTGCGCTGCATGTGCCTAGTGAATGTAGCGTCTCGATCTACTGCCGCCTTCCTACCTAGGCAAGTATGCTCCATCGTAGATCTCATTGTCACTTACCATCAGGTGAGATCGAGATCAAATACTTGCCTATAATGTAATAAAAAAAAAAAAAAAAAAAAAAGACAATCTCATATCTCTCGTGTAAGTCCGAAAGTGAATTGTAAAATTTCAATATAAATTTTACATTTTACGCAGACTACAAAGCGTCGCCGCACTCACTATAAAGAGTCTTAATGCGCAGCGCTCACTATAAATATATGATTTGATAATCTTGCAAGTACTGAAAGTTCGGTTAATATTCGGCACATCAACCGAATACCGAACATATAAAACTCTGTTCAATATACTTGAAAATTTTTCGTTATATAACCCAACTAGCTGTTGCCCGCGACTTCGTCCGCGTGGTACTTAACAAAGACAACCGTTGACAACAGCCTGCTCGCCCATTCTGAGCCCGCGGCATTGCAGGTTGTTGCTATCAAAATTAATCAGGCGCTGCGCTGCAACATTGGTTTTAATTTTTTTTCGTGAGATCCTATTTTTTTTTCTAAAATAAAAGTAGCCTAAGTTACTCCTTGTTACATCAGCTATCTGCCAGTGAAAGTCCCGTCAAAATCGGTCCAGCCATTTCAGAGATTAGCCGGAACAAACAGACAGACAGACAGACAGACAGACGGACAGACAGACAGACAGACAGACAAAAATTGAAAAAAATTTTGTTTCGGTATAGGTAACGTGTATACATCCAAATGCACTTAGTAAAAAGCGGTTATTTTAATATTACAAACAGACACTCCAATTTTATTTATATGTATAGATATCGAAAAATTATCGAATAAATAATAGTAAATTCTAGTAACGATAGATAAATATGTATTACCAATATTTTAGGCTAAGATCGTAGTCACCGTCAAAGTGGAATCATTTGTTTTTGGCCTACGGGCTACTTACAAATTGTCATTTTACATTTACATGGCATCAATCGGATCTCACGAGAAGATCCAACAAGAATCTCAGTGGGCTTGTCTTTTTCACCCGACTACGCTAGAAGGAGGGTAATGTATAGACCTTTTAATCGCCATGTATGTCTTCGAATCTGGAACCTCTCAATAACAATACCGACCTCTCCAATCACTAGACACGGCTATTGATGAAGTCATGGGTTCATGACACTATCAAGGATGCAACCATTTTTTTTTGAAGAATATTTTTAAATATTCCAATTAACGTGTGAAATTTATAATTGTTCGTGTTACGATCAATTTTTATTATAGGTGAAATCATGCGATGAGAATTCCGGGTGTAAAAAAAATTATCTATACATATAAATAAAATTGGAGTGTCTGTTTGTAATATTAAAATAACCGCTTTTTACTAAGTGCATTTGGATGTATACATATGTATACGTTACCTATACGCAACAACATTTTTTAAAATTTTTGTCTGTCTGTCTGTCTGTCCGTCTGTCTGTCTGTTTGTTCCGGCTAATCTCTGAAATGGCTGGACCAATTTTGACGGGACTTTCACTGGCAGATAGCTGATGTAACAAGGAGTAATTTAGGCTACTTTTATCTTAGAAAAAAAAATAGGATCTCAAAAAAAAAAAAAAAACAATGTTGCAGCGCAGCGCCTGATTAAGTTTGATAGCAACAACCTGCAATGCGTCCCGCGGACGGCGAATGAATGGGCGAGCAGGCTGTTGTCAACGGTTGTCTTTGTTAAATACCAAGCGGACGAAGTCGCGGGCAACAGCTAGTTAATAATGTAGAAATATGATGCAAATGTATCATTGATTAATTCGCTGGGTATTATACTCGCTAGGTCGTGAGTGACAGTTCCTCGAGTACGAGTTCGTACGAACGCTAACCATTTACAGGACGCCATTTTCATATATTCATGTAACATCCATTATTTGTATAATGTGTATCAATTGAATGTGTTAATGCTATTCATTTCTTGACATTGGCAAAATACCCGCTAAGTTGTTGCCGCCATATTCATTTTCATTTTATTTCATCGCATTTCATTTCGTACAGAAAGAAGAAGAATCAAAAGGATGGATAGATGGATGTTTGTTACTCAATCACGCTAGAACGGCTGAACGGATCTGGATGAAATTTGGCACATAGATAGATTATAGTTTGGAATTGCACATAGGATACTTTTTATCCCGGAAAAAAGGACATACTTTTTAATCGCGGGTAACACCGCAGGGCGCAGCTAGTATATACATATATATTGAATTTAGTATGCTTGTTATATTAAATTGTTCGTAAGATTGATCATTAGATAGTCATGTGTCAGGCGACAGTCAAGTGCATTCGTCGAAGTCGGCCCTACATTTAGTAGGCAGTACTTGTCTGCCTTAAAACAGGCTGACGTACACACATCCGTGGAATTAGGTCCCAGGTACACAGGACATTCACCTTATGACAGGCTGTTGTTGTAAAAGCCATAATACTCGTTACACACGCGGCCACACGAAACGGCGCACAGGAATTTATTTTCAATATTAAATTTCGTAACTAGCTTTTGACACGGGCTCCGCTCGCGTGACCATCGGTTTCGCTATGCAGTTTGAGACCTAATGATCATAGCGTGAGGATGTATATTTTTAGTCCAATATCCAATGCTATCAAATAGAGATATCTCCGTTGAAACTAATTGTGTTGTGTTTTCTAGATTCTCGAATAAACAGACACACAAACAAGATTACTAAACACGTAATTTAATAAATAATAAAAAAAGCCGACTACGTAAAAAAATTAAAGAAAAAAAACAAGTCCAGCAGCGACTTTAAATTTGGTTCGTCGGCAAGTTCGTTCAAGACTTTAAGTTTTCTACAGTCAGACTTTTTGTTTCTTTTTTATAACTTATTTGTGTAGTCACTTAAACGGTCTCCAAACAAACTACAAATCGCCCCTTTAAAAAATATAACACATATTTTGTTCGACTCTGTTTTATTAGAGAAGATAATAAATGTTATAACATGTGTGCGTTCTGCATCGGCCGACAGTGTAGGCAGGTGGTAATAAATCCTGGGCCATCAAGTTTGCGTCAGCTATAACGGTGGTACCAGTACCAGACGGGCGGTTATTAGCACGTGAATACGCATGCGCGCCTACCACACCGCGCGACGAAGAGTCCAGGGCCCCAAGTCTGCTAACACAATCGATTCATAATCGAACAGCAACCGCATAGTATCTGTCACTTTTGACAGATCTTGTATGGGATATCTGTCAAAAGTGATAGTTACTATGCGGTTGCTGTTCGATTATGAATCGATTGTGTTAGGAGACTTGGGGCCCTGATGGCATGCATTTTTGGCGGGAATCTGAATAGTCATGGCGTCAGTTATGATTTAATTTCTAAAGCTAGTGTTCCTGCGAGTTATAGTGAGTGATATGAGTGGAATATCAACCATTATGGGTTCGGTAAGGTGCACGAGTGTAGGTAATTGAAACAGAGTGACGAAACTTGGCTTTTTAATTTCTCACAAAAAAATCTTTCAGTAAAGTATCCATCACTTTATTGATTGTAGGACGGGGGTATTTTACTTGGGGCCTTTGGGCCTATGCGTATGCTCGAAAGCGGAAATAATTTATATTATTTGACACTGGCAAAATACCTATGGGGATGCCAAATTATAGGAAAAAAAAATGACATTATTGTAGGGAGAACTTTTCAGCTGAGAACGTTCCAAGCTGGTACACAAGTCAAGAAAAAAAAATTGTTAAGTATGAGATCTGGCGATTCATAATATAACTTTGGTTTCCATAAAGAATTTGCGACTTGTAAAAAAAGTGCTTAACGAAACATTACACACCGTAAAAACAGAAAATAAACGCGATATAATCCTTTAAAATAAGTTTAATTTCAATGTGTACCTAGTAGGTATTCGCAGTGAAGGAAAACATGGAAAACATCATCAAGGAAATCTCGAAAGAAACCCCCTCCAAAGATGTGTGAAGTCCGCCAATCCGCACTGGACCTGCGTGGTGGACTATGGCCTAATCCCCCCTCGCATTGAGGGGAGGCCCGTGCCCAGCAGTGGAACATTAAAAAAAGAGCTGGAATTATTATAGGTATTCGCGAAAATATAAGAAATCAATATGTGGGCAGACCGTTATTAAATGTGTAGCCACCAATCATAATACAATTTCCAATCCCATAGCTGCACAGTTATTTATTATCAAATAGTTTGATGTTGAAATATTTAAATAGGCGTTTTATACGCAACAGCTTAACACCCAGCTAAACCAGCTGATATAGCTCGAACTAAAGTGCTTGCCCGGACTTAATTTCTTCCGGGATGGATGTAGGGTGCGGTTCAAGTTAAAAGCGAATATAAACTACGGAGTATATTCGTTATTTAACTTTTTTAAGCCATTTGTTGAATAACGACATCTATTGATGGAGTCGGGAACTATTTGGTGGAATACTTATGATCTATTACTATTGTTTTGATTTGGTATCTAGGTTATATTGAAATAAAGCTAATCTTACGGATTTTATCGCGTTTATTAAACGTTTTTTAAGTTCCCCACGTTTCGGCTCCTTTACAGCCACCATGGTCACGGGAAGACTGAGGTGGTTGACGTCCTACCTAGTGTCATAGTTTCAAACTATGACACTAGGTAGGATTTTTTAAACATACTTATTGCAATTCCTTTTTTATACATTTGATTTACAATGCGATGCTATAAATTAATTAATTACTATGCCCGTGATAACTAAAAAAGAGTAAAAAGACCGTGTATAATCAAGAAACAATATTAAGTCATTATAGCGCCGGAAGATTGCGTTAATTACACAATAGATGGCGCTATATTAAAGCAAATTAAAAGCCAATAATTAACAAATATAAAATTAAAATTTCACAAAATGACTAAAGAGTGATTAATTTTGATATACAAATACAACGATAAAATTAGAACTTTAAGTTTTTAATACATATTAGGTATAGCTATTACATAGTATTTTATACCCCAACCGCTTTTACATTACACCACGCCCGAGCACTACTTACAATTGATTGAGACGAGAGTCTAATTCCAAGTTAATTGAACCCTCATTTAACGGGACCTGCACTTAATAACTGCGTTCAATTTAAACCATAATATAAGAGTTCACGTTGACGATAAAACTTTGTTCTTGATACTTTGTTAGCGAATACTTGGAATAGGTAATCTGCATGACCGGCCCTGATGCCCAGGGCCTTAAATAACGGGCTACCCTCGGGGTCGAGGACGACTGGGGTGTGGGCCCCGGACGTCCGGTGACGATGACGACTCCTGAGGAGGACGGCGGCGGGCGTGGCTCCCCGCCGCCGTGCGCAGCGAGGGCGCAGGGGGAGCAAACATCTGCTCCCCTGAGACGGGCCCCCATAAGGGGGCGAGGCACAAGAGGGGCACCGGTGCGTTCCGTTTGGAGATCCCGGAGCCCCTCCAACATGTGTCGAAGGCGGCCACCGGGGGGGTTTTAGTGGGTAAGAATCCCACATAACCCGGCCCTCTCCCACACAGAGCCCGGGTATCTATCGAAGATTTCCCCCGCGTCAACAAAAAAAAAAAAAAAAGGTAATCTGCATGAAGGTGTAAGAATTGTGTGAAAGGTTATCGTGTGGATCACACATGTAGATTATACACGGTTTAATGTCCCACTGTTGGGCACGGGCCTCTCATCAATGCGAGGGGGATTAAGCCATAGTCCACCACGCTGGCCCAGTGCGGGTCGTCGAGTCACCTTCGTCCGTAGGAGAATTAAGTACCCTCGAGATAACCTACACGTGACCCTGGGTGGTGCTAACCAGGTGACAACTCTACTGGTGGTAGGCTTCGGCCGTGGCTAGTCACCACCCACTGAACAAAGCCATGTCGCCAAGCGGCCTAGCCGTGTTCCGGCATGATGTTCGGTGTTGCCATTCATGGATGGCGGGTCAGATCAGTTGCGCTGCATGTGCCTAGTGAATGTAGCGTCTCGATCTACTGCCGCCTTCCTACCTAGGCAAGTATGCTCCATCGTAGATCTCATCGTCACTTACCATCAGGTGAGATCGAGATCAAATACTTGCCTATAATGTAATAAAAAAAAAATAAAAAAAAAATCCCAGAGGTGCGAGCCGGAGTTTGAACATGCGATCCTCGTACCCGAGGCAAGCGTTCTATGAACCTGGCCATCACTGCTTATCATATACACTCGCAATACAATATACAAGAACGATAGTAAAATTTATTTCACAAGGACCACCCACGTTCATCTGATTCATATGATATCAAAAGCGTGTCAACAAAACAACGCACTGTACGTACAAAATGCGATTTATTAACGTTTTACGATCGTTGGTGGACCGTTTTGTAGGCGCCTATACGTGTTATTAAATACAACTATTTATGTACTAGTAAAACTGTCGCAAGTGAGCGGGCATTGTGTTTTATTTTTGCGCAGTAAAACGATAGGGCTTTTGCACGGGCCTTAGGTGCGGTTCACACTGGTAGAGTAGCCAGCTGCGTTTCAATTTATTCTTCTTTCTTTACGCAACGAAATGCGATGAAATATAAGACAATATTAGTGGGTATTTTGTCAGAGTCAAGTATTTAATAGCGATACCAAATTCATCTATACATACAAATAAATAAATTTGGAGTGTCTGTTTGTAATATTAAAATAACCGCTTTTTAATAAATGTGTATACACGGTACAGCACATGTACCGTGTATACATCCAAATGCACGTATTAAAAGGCAGTTATTTTAATTTTGTTTTGGTACATACCAAAACATTTTTTTTTACAATTTTTGTCTGTCTGTCTGTCAGTTTTTTTCGACTAATCTCTGAAATCGCTGGACCGATTTTGACGGGACTTTCACTGGCAGATAGCTGATGTAACAAGGAGTAACTTAGGCTGCTTTTATTTTAGAAAAACATTTTTGTTAAATACCACGCGGAGGAAGTCGCGGGTAACAGCTAGTTATAAATAAAAATCGATGATGACATGAAAAGAAAAGACATGAAAATGGCGAATCCTTGAATTGATTTTCATAATAAGTGTGGTGATTTTTTTATTTTCTACCACTGTGAGTTTGCTTACCAATTTTCGCGGGGAATGATTTAAATCCGCGATGTAGGAACTACAGTAGCCAATAATATACCTTGACTATTCCAGTTCTACCAAGATGTCTGGAAAATTTTCAGTAAAGTATCCACAGCTTTACTGATAGGAGTGTGGGACTCGTTTCATCATAATCATCGTCATCAAAATCATCATTATCATCGAGGGTACTTATAATTTTATAACAATCATTATTAAGGAATACTCGACACTGGCAAAATGAAACCATTATGCAGCCGATTGGCAATCGGCGGCGGCACCTAAAAAAAAGACGTCGAGAACCACCTCTTTTCTTTTTTTGTCGGTTAAAAATAAAACTCATGAAGCATGTTTTTCTTTTTTTGCGTTAGCCGTGCTTTTAGTACTTGGTGTTATTTAAAATTTACCCGTCCGCTAAACTGATGTGAGCCGCGCCTTATTTCAGCTCAATACGCACGTATATTGTCGTAAAAGCAGTTATTTATGATCAATTATTCTGTTATGTTACATACAGTTGAAACGATAGCTATCGCGATTAGTTACACAACTATCTAGCTAAGCTAAGCTAAGCTAAGCTGTGGTCCCGAGGCTAAAATATGGTCTTAAAATATATGAGCGTGTGGTCTAATATTGGTTATCGTTTTATCTGGTTTGAAGCCCCTAGTGTAAGTAAATGACAGATTGTCAGTGATACTGGGCAATATTAAGTTAATTATGGCATAATTGTTGTGTCTTGGTGTGGAGGACTGAGCCCTGGTCCTGGGTCTTTAAATATCTATAGGACGAAATGAAATCATTGTTTTTTTTTTAAACATTTAAAATTATACATCATTCAGATTATTTTAAGACCATTGAAACATAAATCAATTGATTAATAAAAAACAATATCAAAAGCAAAAAATAATCTAATCTTGAAATCTATCTTGTCTAACTAAATCAAATGTTTAACGAATGTGAAGTTGGTGCCAAACAAAGTGGAATCAATCTGGAAGTATATCCTTTCACATAAAAAAATATTTTTCTAAATCGGTTAATAGACGACCGAGTTCTGACGTAACAAATTAAAAAAAAGCACAGTCGAATTGTGAACCTCCTGCATTTTTTGATGTCGATTGATCAAGCTAAAAGGCTAAGAAGATCTTGGTCCACGTGGTCTAATGATCAGGAAAAGGCCGCTCGGTTCACTCGGTCTGGTAGCTCACGTGGCCTGGTCTTTGCATAATTTGCTCTGGTCCGAGTTTCTGTGATCACCTCCAGTCCTTACTTACTAATACCAGCCTTTTTAATGTTCCATTGCTGGGCACGGGCCTCCCCTCAATACGAGGGTGATTAGGCCATAGTCCACCACGCTGGCCCAGTGCGGATTGGCGGACTTCACACATCTTTCGAGGGGTTCTCTCAGACATGCAGGTTTCCTCGCGATGTTTTCCTTCACCGTTTAGCAAGTAATAATCGAGATTGAAAATGAGATTCGCACATGAAATCCAGAAATTCTAGAGGTACGAGCCTGCGATCCTCGTTACCAAGGCAAGTGTTCTACCAACTTGGCTATAACTGCTTATTTATTCAAGCACTATTTTATTAAACATAATGAAGTTGAAGTTTAAGCGTCCATAAAGTATTTCGTTTAACTTTGACCCCGCAATTAATGTTCACTTGAAGCCTATTAGAATACTTTACACATAACGATATAAGTACGAACATACTTGAGTAACAACCGGAGTTACATAAACACAGCGACACTTAGGCCTTTGAACTGGCTGCGGTTTGGTCCAAGTGTTTAAATAATAGCGATTTTACGGATTTTTATTAAAAAATGTATGTTCATCCCAATTTCCGCTAATATTATAAATATGAAAGTTTGGATGGATAGATAGATGGATGGATGGGTGGATGTTTGTAACTCAGTCACGCCAGAACGGCTGAACGGATCTGGATGAAATTTGGCAGAGAGATAGATTATAGTCTCGAATAGCACATAGGCTACTTTTTATCCCGGTAAAATGTATGGTTCCTGTGTTAATTTATCATAGAGCAAAAGATCGATATGATTTTTTGCATAGGTAGTGGTAGTTTAAGGGTCGGAAAATGACATAGGCGTCGACATACTTTTTAATCGCGGCTTACACCGCCAGGCGCAGCTAGTATTATATATATTTTAAATTTTAATGTAGGGATAGTGCAGTTATAATAGACGATTCGAAAGCCCGCTTTCGCTTATAACGTACTCCACAAATACCGTCCCGTTAATGAGATACTGACCGATATGCACGCGAAAGGTCATCCGACTACGCTCATCGACGACGTCCATCGCGATATCAGTCTGAGCACCAAGTAATTGTACACAGCTTCACGCTTGTATAGCCCAGAAGGGCTAACAGAGACGTTTTAACGGGGAAGCTCAGGTCAGGGTAAAAAAATACCTAAAGCGATACAACACCATAAAGTTAGTAAAGGTAGCGGTTTTTACTAACTTTATGGTGTTGTATCGCTTTAGATATTTTTTTAGGCAAACTTAATACATCGAGACATCCAATGCAGAATGCTAATATCGCAAACAAACTAAGTTACATCGTAAAGATGTCCAAATTTTTCGTAAAAAAATAAAAATCATTGACATTTTGAATTTCGCGCCCTGACCTGAGCTTCCCCCTTAATATCTATCAATGAGAGAGAGGGAGAGAGGTAAGGAGGTTCTTCTGTGAGGACGTATTGTCGAAGGAGACAACGAAACGGTCTCGGGACCGTGATCTCCTTTCCGTATTACAAGGACGCGGAGGGTCTGATGCTGCTTTAAAGAGAAGACAACTTTGATCAGCTGTCCCCCTCGCACTTCTTGCGACGCAATAATACTGGCGGTAGGCTTCGGCCGTGGTTAGTCACCACCCACTGAACAAAGCCATGTCGCCAAGCGGCCTAGCCGTGTTCCGGCATGATGTTCGCTGTTGCTATTCATGGATGGCGGGTCAGATCAGCTGCGCTGCATGTGCCTAGTGAATGTAGCGTCTCGATCTACTGCCGCCTTCCTACCTAGGCAAGTATGCTCCATCGTAGATCTCATCGTCACTTACCATCAAGTGAGATCGAGATCAAATACTTGCCTATAATGTAATAAAAAAAAAAAAAGCGTTACTCAGTTTGGGACCGTACAATTGCTGTGTTTGTCTGGCAATATTATTATTTGTATTTGTAGCTTGTAGCTTAATTGGAATAACGTAACCTTAGCCTGCAGCATAAGCAGATAGATAAATATAAAATTATGCGCAGAATCTCAGCTGCTTGCGACACAGCTAACAATCGCCTCAGAAATGACGAAAGTGACAATTGACAGAACATTTGGCAACTCTATTGTATTGTGTTCGTAGACAAATGAAATGCCAGTGTTCAATCGCTGATGGCTTTTTATGCGGAGTATATTGGTGGGATAAAAGACTGGAACTTCTGTTTGTTTATGCTTTACATTAAGGTGGAAGCTCAGGGTCAGGGCGCGAAATTCAAAATGTCAATGGTTTTTATTTTTTTACGAAAAATTTTTACATCTTTACGATGTAAACTTTATGATCTTGTATCGCTTTAGGTATTTCTTTAAGCAAACTTAATACATCGAGACACCCAATGCAGTATGCTAATGTCGCAAAACACTAAATTACATCGTAAAGATGTCAAAATTTTTCGTAAAAAAATAAAAACCATTGACATTTTGAATTTCGCGCCCTGACCCTGAGCTTCCCCCTTAAGACTACATGTGCGTCACACAGAAATTAGTTTTATTTCAATGTACATGTTAAATTAATTTCTTGTTAGATGACCAATAATAGTTCCAAATATAAAATTATTCAATTCAACATATACCATAGACTCATGAAATTCTAAACAGATAAAGCACGGTGTACACCATTGTTTCCGAGATGCGGAAGACAAATATAAACATATCTCTGGATTGATAAAACGTTAGATTTATGGATGGCGTGTCGTGGTAAATCAGCTGCGGGTAGCCGGTTCGATTCCGTTGCGCACCCACGTACATTGTTACGATGGGGACACAATAGCGAAAGTTAGACCAAAAACAATAGCGACAAAATAATGTGGCGTCCGTGTAATTTGAACAAACACTGAACGGAACATGAATGTAATACAAACTTTTATTTGGACTTGGTCTGCTTAACAATTCAGTGGTATGTACAACGAAAGCACAGCAGGTTTGACCAACGGCGGGTCCCCGGGGAAAAATAAATGCATTGGAGCCATAAATTCGTCCATCAGCCGAAAGCGGTCTACTGCTGGACATACGCCTCTTCCAATGACTTCCACACATTACGTTCCTCCGGCAGTCACATCCATCTGCTTTCTGCGACGCATGCCATATCATTGGCCTACCTTGTGGCCCGGTTCGTGGTCACCATTCTATAACCTTTCTACTCCAAGGGCCATCGGTTTTTCGAGCTATATGCTCCGCCCCTGCGCCATTGGAACTTTGCAATTTTTTGAGCTATTTCAGTTGTTCTAGTTTGTCTACGGATCTTTTTAGTTTTGATTCAATCGTGTAACAAAACCCCGAGCATAGCTTCCAATTAGTCGCAATCCAGAAATAGATCGTAAGATCAATTGCATTCGCTGAATTTGGTAATTTTGGGTTTTGTCAATCGTGTGCTCTAGGCTTAAGAATAGCTGCATAAGATATATTCCACAATAGTGTTGATCAAACTATTACATAAATCAATCTTTGAGTACCCATACTATTTACATACTCCGTTAGAAATCTTATGTAGGTACTTATAAATATTGGTCTTAAGTACCTACTTGATGGCGGCTTGACAGTTAGATGCAAATGATTACAATCATCATAAATCATTGCCAATGACTAGTATAAATCATTAAAAATAATCTTTAAATCATTAACCGTGGAGTTTTTTTTATGTTTCTTCAGTACAGTTGGTATAGTTTTGATTTATTAGTTGGGATAGCTTATGGGATTTAATTCATTGGCGCCGTCCACACTATCAATCTGGATAAAAGTAATTTATTTTTAAGCAAGTATTAGATCTCGATCTCACCTGATGGTAAGTGACGATGAGATCTACGAAAAATGGAAATCCCAACTGCTTAAAAATAAAAACTGAAAAGGAAAAAAATATGTCCAGAAGTACTGGTGTCTGGACTAGTTTTCCTTTTCCCGTTTGTTAATCTAACAGTCGGGAGCCATTATTGGGTCAGTTTGGTGAGAAAATGCCCAGATAAAAGCGCGATAGAGACGCACTATTTCAACGATATTTTTTATATTGATTTCTTATTTTTACGCGAATACTGCACATTGAAATAAAACTATTTTTTCGGATTTTATCGCGTTTATTTCGTGTTTTTACGTTCCTGACGTTTCGACTGCTTTTCAGCAACCATGGTCACGGGAGGACTGAGGTGGTTGACGTCCTAGTGTCATAGTTTGAATCAGGGTACCGTCATATTTCATTGTTGCTTGCGGTCCTATCTACGCAGATATTTTAGATTTAGAAGCTTGCTCGCATAATCCTGGCAGCTCAGATTCTTGCATCGAAAAATATTCCGCTTTAAAACAGTTACATATAACTGATCTTACTGATTTCAATATTGTGCACTATGCACTTGGAAAAAGTGACACTCAAATGCCACATAGACTAAAGACTTAAAAAAAAAAGTTGTGTCAGATACACAGAACCGCAGTGTATGCCCGGACATCTATCATAAATTACGGGCAGTAATCGAATACTAATTCCAACACATATTGGATTCCATATACCCACATAGCGGAGTAACGGTCCCTAAATCGATTCCGGGAATGAATCGTTATGGGAATCGAGTATTCGTTCCTTATGCGGTAGCGGTTCGATTACACGACGCGTGTTACTTGTTTGTTTATTGAAATATTTAAAATACTATTCTGTAAGCACTACCCCCTCTCTAAGCCCCTCTTTAAGTATAATTTGCCCTCCTGAATTTCAGAATTTCCATCATCAATGGGGACTAGCCAACTTCGCAGAAGTGAATACAGGAATATGTGCACCAGTGGCGTAGCATTGGGGGGGGGGGGACATTGCCGGGGGCGGCATTTCACAGGTGGCGGTTAGAGAAAAAAAAATAAGATATGAAAAATAATATTAAGTAAAAAAAATAATAATAATTTCTTTCAGTGTTTTTTTCGTCATTTTTTTTGTCGTTACCATGCCCGATTTTTTTTTATAATGAATAGCAAAAATAAGAGGGCGGCAAATTTGAAATCCGCACCGGGTGCTAATGACCTATGCTACGCCACTGACTGATGTGCACTCTCTCTTCCCTGACTCTCACAGTCCGATGGGGCGGCAAACCGACGACGAGAGAGAGATCAGGCACAGGACTGACGGCCTTACATCCTCTCCGAGGCACGAGCGAGTTATTATCATGGTTGAAAATAGATAGGTTGAATGCCGCTCAAAAAATTAGCTTGATAATACAGCGAGGAAATGTAGCCAGCATTCTTACCACCATTCCACACGGCTGGTTCAATTTATGTAGTTGTTATTTGGATCAATTTACTATAAGTCTTGATAATTGTAGGACTGCGACACAGTTTGATAACTTTGCAGATGTAAAAGGTTTTTCGTTCATGTCTTGTTTCTAATAAATTTATTATTATTATATCCCTACATATATGATTATCTTTACCGTTCCACGCGGACAAGGTCTTTTTAACCGACTTGAAAAAGGAGGAGGTTCTCAATTCGGTTGTATATTTTTTATGTTTTTGATACATAATTTGTAGGCATAATCTTTTTTTTATTTTCCTATTTACATAAACTTCAAGTGTCAATACTTAAATTTCAATAAACATAAAGATAGATTCGCACATATTAAATCCCCAAATCCCAGGTGCGAGCCTGAGTTAAAGTCTTCGTTACCATGGCGACCGATCTACCAACTTGACTATCGCTTATACATGCTTACATTCACTGCTACAGCCGGCTCCACGGCCTCATCAGAATCAAACACAGATGACTAATCAATATCCTAATAACGTCTACAGTTATAACAAATTATGCGAAAGTTGATATTAAACGTTTATTAGCTGTCCAATTTATTGCCGCCCCAATCGAACCGTGAGAGTTTTTGCGATAAAACTCGATGTTAAACTGCTTCTTTTTTTAGATTGGCAATCAGCTACAAAATTGTGCCATTTTGCCAGTGTCAAGTAATTCTTTTTTTATTTATTTTTTTATTACATTATAGGCAAGTATTTGATCTCGATCTCACCTGATGGTATGTGACGATGAGATCTGCGAGGGAGCATACTTGCCTGGTAGGAAGGCGGCAGTAGATCGAGACGCTACATTCACTAGGCACATGCAGTGCAACTGATCTGACCCGCCATCGATGAATGGCAACACCGAACATCATGCCGGAACACGGCTAGGCCGCTTGGCGACATGGCTTTGTTCAGTGGGTGGTGACTAGCCACGGCCGAAGCCTACCACCAGTGGAATTCCTGATGTATGTTATTGAATTATATGTACCCCTGATGGTAATGATAATGATTATGATGAAATGAATCCCCTACCCCTGCCAGTAAAGCTGTGTATACTTTACTGAACATTTACCGGACATCTTGGGAGAACTTGAAAAGTCAAGTTAAACTATTTAATATCAATTTACTTCAATTTTATTTTATTGAGTTTTTTTCCACAATATTTAATAACCGACTAATATTACGCAATGTTTATGAAAGAAACACATTTTTTGGAAAATAAAACAAAATTGACAATTTCCAGGTTCATTTTCCCGCCAAAAAGTCGATGTTGAACTGATGTATGAAGGTGTGCACGTCGAGCAAAAAGTCGACGGATCTATTGCCCAACTTGTCCATCTAAAAGTTGTGCTTATAAACAGGTGCTAGTCTGTTATTTATATTAAACTAGCTGTTGCCCGCGACTTCGTCCGCGTGGTATTTAACAAAGACAACCGTTGACAACATCCTGCTCGCATTCTGATCCCGCAGGACGCATTGCAGATTGTTGCTATCAAACTTTAATCAGGCGCAGCGCTGCAACATTGGTTTTAATTTTTTTTTAGTGAGATCCTATTTTTTTTTCTAAAATAAAAGTAGCCTAAGTTACTCCTTGTTATATCAGCTATCTGCCAGTGAAAGTCCCGTCAAAATCGGTCCAGCCATTTCAGAGATTACCCGGAACAAACAGACAGACAGACAGACAGACAGACAGACAGACAGACGGACAGACAGACAGACAGACAGACAAAAATTGTAAAAAATGTTGTTTCGGTATAGGTAACGTGTATACATCCAAATGCACTTAGTAAAAAGCGGTTATTTTAATATTACAAACAGACACTCCAATTTTATTTATATGTATAGATGTTGTTTGGGATCACAGACTTGTTTACATGTTCAGACGTAACGTTGGCGCCAGTACATTATAACCTCTTTTTCAATGCATTTGTAGTGATAAATCTTAATACATACAAAACATTGAAATAAAACAAATTTTGCGGATCTTATCGCGTTTGTTTTATGTTTTTTTACGTTCCCGACGTTTTGGCTGCTTTATAGCAACCGTGGTCACGGGAGGACTGAGGTGGACCCACTGACATTAACCAAGCCAAAAGTCATTTGATTTTTAAAATCCAGGCTACTTTTTCTGGGCGCCTGTACCCCGAGTAAGGTAATACCATTAGTGAGAGATGAGTTGCTCTTGTTACCAGCATCCCGTCCGCGGTATGACGCGAAGGAACCGCTGTAACACGATCAGATGATTGCTCTGCCATCCAGTGTGTTGAAAAAAAAACACTCGAGCAAGCGCGAGTCGGATTTGTGAAAGTGATCTGCACTTGAAAAGCACGATCCCACTAATATTATAAATGTGAAAGTTTGGATGGATGGATGTTTGTTACTCAATCACGGCAGAACGGCTGAACGGATGTGGATGAAATTTGGCACAGAGCTAGATTATAGTCTGGAATAGCACATAGGCTACTTTTTATCCCGGTAAATGTGGGATAGATTTGTTTTAATTTTTCATAGAGCAAAGGATCGACTTGATTTACAGAAAAGGACATAGAGGAAGAGGACATACTTTTTAATCGCGGGTAAAACCGCGGGGCGCAGCAGCTAGTTAAAAATAAAATAAAAATCGCAGGTAAACACAGAATGCAATGCTTCCGAATTTAAAAACCCTCGTGTTATTGGTATAACACAATAGATCAAGGCTATGCCACTTACACCTAGCTTTAAGGTTATATACACGTGAGTTCCATCCCGCTCACACCACAGATATCCGAATTAAGAATGACAGTGACATAGTTGGAAAACTATTTCATAGTTTGTCATAAAATAATCAGTACAAAATATACCTAATCCTATGAGTGTATGAGGCGTGTAACTAGAATGCTCTCAAATTTGAGTAGCGTTAAGTATGAGCGTCTGATTGGTGTACTTACGGACCCCTAAAACTTCAACTGACTGCTGTTTTATTTTTATAGCACGACTATGTTTCTGGCCGCGACTCAACTCGTACTTTGTATAATGAGGCCCTATTTTTAAGAGGCACTTACTTTTTCACCTCATGCTATGCTAATGACGAAGTATTGTTCGTGCGAAATGCCAGTGAATTACTGAACGACACCGTTTAAAAAGTTGGGTGCCTGAATACAAACTCTATGGATGGATAAAAAAATAAAAATAAAAAAAACGACCAGTGCCCGCGCCTTCGTTACGTATATATTTTAGTTTTATTTATAACCCGGGCAACCGGTACATACAAAAGAATTAAAGATGTCGTTCTAGTTATGAGCTATCGACACGCAACGTTTTAATCAAATCCGCCTAGTAGATTTTGAGATACACCCAGTAGTTTTTTGGTCCATCCCGCGCGAACTCATTAATTTCTCGGGATAAAAATGACTATATACTTGCCAAGTATCATCGAAATCCGATACGCGAACAGACAGACACACATTCAAAATGGTGGATAATTCAATAAACAGACAGGATCAAGTACCTTACTGTCTTAATAATACCAGCCCTTTTTAATATCCCACTGCTGGGCACGGGCCTCCCCTCAATGCGAGGGGGATTAGGCCATAGTCCACCACGCTGGCCCAGTACGGTTTGGCGGACTTCACACATCTTTCGGGGGGTTCTCTCAGACATGCAGGTTTCCTCACGATGTTTTCCTTCACCGTTTAGCACCCCTGCTGTGCCTGCTATGCCTGCTATACCTGCTATGCCTTACTGTCTTATTATTGTGGAAAACTAGTATTTTCTTACGAGTCAATACGCAAAGTCGTATAAAAAAATCTTCAACGTTACAATTAAGGCAGATTATCCAGATCAAAATGAGCCTTAGGCTGTGTCCCCAGTCGGCAAACTGTCAGCGGCCGAATGAGTTAGCGGCGTATCGGCTTAGTACACCCTTCCATATATTTGAAATGGAGTGTTCACAGTTTGCTAGTTTGCGCTCACTCTACGCAGTTTGCAGGGTTGCGCGCGTCGATTGATTCAGTGAGCGGCCGACTCACAGCAAAACCGGTTCCAGTCGGCGGCGGCGATATGCTTGTTCGCCGGGCGTAGTGAGTCCGTTTGCCGCAAACTGACAGTTCTGACAGTTGACAGTGAAAATTCAGTCGGTCGGTCGACCTAAATAAGCGGCTAACACATAACAGTTTGCTTGCGACGCACGCAAATTGATCTGAGTTTGCAGCTAACTCGAATTTCAGTTCGCCACAAATTTGCGGCTCACTCAGTCGGCCGCTGACAGTTTGCCGACTGGGGACACAGCCTTAGTCGAATATAATATGATTCAACGTTACAATTAAGGCAGATTATCCCGATCAAAATGAGCCTTAAAGCATACGCGAAAGAGCTCCGTAAACAAACCAGCTTATGAATCATCATTTTCTCAATGTCAAGACCGCAGACCATATTAACTAAATATGTATATAAATATACATAATTTACATATTTTCACACGGTTGTACCGTTTCGTTTGAATCTTTTATTATTCAAATAAACTTATTTGGAAAGTGATTTGAATAAATTGTGTGAGATTTTTGTTTCGCGATGACAAGTTAATGTTGGTATTTAAAAAAAACGCGACATTGGGTCCTTGTCTATTAAGCCTATCAGTAGTTAACACAGTTCAGTTGATGGATCACAGTATATGGTTATTTAATAACATTAATTTGTTTGACAGTAAAGTATCCAAAAATTTACTGATAGGATTAGGGGGTTTATTAAGACCTAGTCTACAGATTAGGCCTGCATATAATCTCCTATATTTGATATGAAAAATAATCATTCCACTTGACGTTGGCAAAATACCTACCCAAAGGTGGGTGAGGCCATTTTCTAAAAAAAAAACATTAATTTGACAAAAGATGCGCTAAATAAAACTTGTCAAACTTATCAATCAACTTGCTGTAGGATACATATTTATCTAAAAATGAACCTAACAAAAAGATCAGTTAGGGAACTTCGCCATTTTTGTACACAAAATGTTTTTATGTTATTAAATTTATATTCAGGAATTGAACCCACAACCTTCGCGTCTGAGATCTAAACTTTATATAACTAGTCATTAAAATACACAACATTTTTAGTGATGTGGCCATCGCATAAGACACTTATCGATATTTCACTATCGACGTTAGACGACGAGTCTTAAAGTGTTCTCCCATTTTATGGGCGAATAAAATTTTAACTGGCATTAAATTTATAATGCCATTGCATCTTTATAACGTCGAAGCTGAAATATTGTATAATAGGAGCCGGGTTTAATGCTCTTGCCATTATCGTGGTATCAATTTTGTGTTTTATGTTTCAACTAGCTGTTGCCCGCGAATTCGTCCGCGTGGTATATAACAAAGACTCAACCGTTGGCAACAGCCTGCTCGCGCGTTCTGAGCCCGCGGGACGCATTGCAGGTTGTTGCTATGAAACTTAATCAGGCGCAGCGCTGCAACATTGCTTTTATTTTTTTTCGAGTGATCCTATTTTTTTTTCTAAAATAAAAGTAGCCTAAGTTACTCCTTGTTACATCAGCTATCTGCCAGTGAAAGTTCTGTCAAAATCGGTCCAGCCATTTCAGAGATTACCCGGAACAAATAGACAGACAGACAGACGCAAAAATTTTAAAAAATGTTGTTTCGGTATAGGTAACGTGTATACATCCAAAAGAACTTAGTAAAAAGCGGTTATTTTAATATTACAAACAGACACTCCAATTTTATTTATATGTGTATAGATGATCGTGTTTGAGTTCAAATCGGTTTGAGATTGGTAAGTTTATGTTGATTGGTTTTTTGTGTTACGACTTTTAGTGATTGCAGAGCTTCACGACACACATAGGAATATGGGTAGTTATACGAAAACTATCTACATATGATGCATCTATATGTTTCCCGCTTGGCTTTGCTCCCATATACTTGGCCAACACTCGCGTGTTTTCTTCCCGGTGACGACGCAATTTTTTTTTTGGAAATTAGGTATGTAAACGGTAGGCTTTTTAAATACAAAAATTCATTAGATATCAAAGTGTTTGTTATCTTGAAAATACAAAACCTGGAACTTCGGGATATTCCACTATCACTGGTAATATCCAAACATTCTGTAACCCAATAATATTTGAGGATACAACCAAAAGCAACTGCTTATTTTCGCATGAACTCCACGATTACTTGTTTCGAAACAAATGTTGTCAATGTTTCATTGTAGTAGTGTATGTAGTTATGATTTATCGATATTGCAGTATGTAATGGTTCCCATCACTACAGCATATCATTACGGTGACAAGGCATCGCCTACGCAGATTCCAAGCTTCGAAACAATCCTTGAGCGTATGACCTGAATACTCTAGACTTTTAGGCATTGTGTTTAGATATTTTGTAGTTAGTGTTAAATCTATACATATAAATAAAATTGAAATTGAAAATTTCTAAAATAAAAGTAGCCTAAGTTACTCCTTGTTACATCAGCTATCTGCCAGTGAAAGTCCCGTCAAAATCGGTCCAGCCATTTCAGAGATTAGCCGGAACAAACAGACAGACAAAAATTGTAAAAAATGTTGTTTCGGTATAGGTAACGTGTATACATCCAAATGCACTTAGTAAAAAGCGGTTATTTTAATATTACAAACAGACACTCCAATTTTATTTATTTTTATGTACAGATAAACTTATGTAGGAAATAATATTTGAAATTTAAACTTTAATACACAAGTATTCTAGTTGAAATTCCTGTAGCTATGCTCCATAACTGTTGTCCCTAACTGTACTGCCATATAAATAATATGCTATGTTTTAAAAAATCCACTTGTCGCACTTACTTGACCATTTACAATGATGCAAAGATTGCTATCATGTTACTGCTAAACTTTGAAATCGGGATTTTTGGAAAATATCTGGAAATATACATAAGGGTGGGTTTACACAATATTTTTTTTCTCTAAACGAATAAGAAGTAGTAGTGTATTATATTTGTTGCACATTACGGGAGTCGTAATTAGTCTATGATATTTTTTTATTTAGTGTTGCCATTGGCTTCCGACAATTCTTTCAATATTTGGGTACCCGTTGAAATTTTAGTCGGGTCTGGTATTCAGATAAGGGCAGATTAGAAACTTAATAAACAATTTAATTACGGCAACACAGAAGAGCTTCACAAGACAGAAACATCTTTGGGTTACTTATTTTTTTTAATTCTTCCGCCGGTTTTTTTATTCCTTTGAATATGTATAAAGTATCCTCCATTTTATAAACCTTTGCTAAGTCCTTCTATTGTAATCCATTTAGTCGTTCATACAAATTGTGTTATATCAACAGATACGTACAGAAATCCTAGGCAGGGCTAAATTATGTTATTTAATTGGTCGTCTCCCCGTCATTCCCTCGTTATCCCCCTCGCACTGATGGGATGCCCGTGCCCAACAGTGGGACAATATATTTGGTCGTTTGGGTAGAAGTCTTATTTGACATTGTGACGGTGACATACACTTTAGCTGGGACTCGCTGGACTGGTCCAACAACACTCGTCCGTACCTATTTTGGGATCAGATACCTTCGGATCCTGTTATATGGGTGCATTCATATTTTATATTATAAAACACTACGATGTTTACCGTTGGTGTTCGCGGATTTTATGTTGTTTATCCATATTTTATAAGGGACGCTACATAATTGGCAAAATAGAGGTTGTAAGGCGCATGGCACCGAAAACTTTGGGTAAGGCTACACTTAATGCCTCTAATAAAACAGTAATGGGTTACGAATACTGTAATTTTTGAGCGCGCAATGTATCTTACACAACGCGATCACCACACAACGCCCCGCGCGATATACGACGCGTGCGAGTGACGACCGTGGTCAAGCGTATCAAGTTTTAATTTGCATTGCAGTTTTATTTACTCACTTCTGTTGAGTTCTGCAGCCCATCCAAGACCTGGAACAATAAAGCATATGTCACTGGCAAAATAATTATACATCTATACATATAAATAAAATTGGAGTGTCTGTTTATAATATTAAAATAACCGCTTTTAACTAAGTGCATTTGGATGTATACACGTTACCTATACCGAAACAACATTTTTTAAATTTTTTGTCTGTCTGTCTGTCTGTCTGTCTGTTTGTTCCGGGTAATCTCTGAAATGGCTGGCCCGATTTTGACGGGACTTTCACTGGCAGATAGCTGATGTAACAAGGAGTAACTTAGGCTACTTTTATTTTAGAAAAAAAAATAGGATCTCACTAAAAAAATATTAAAACCAATGTTGCAGCGCAGCGCCTGATTAAATTTGATAGCAACAACCTGCAATGCGTCCCGGGGGCTCAGAATGGGCGAGCAGGCTGTTGTCAACGGTTGTCTTTGTTAAATACCACGCGGACGAAGTCGCGGGCAACAGCTAGTATTAAAATAAAAATGTTACTTATTAGTTACTTTAAAGTTACAGTAACATTTTTGGCGGAGGAGCGAAGATCTTCGTATTGTCGGAATCTTGTATATATGTTGCTTGTTCCGAAAACTCTCATAGCGCGTTTCAGGATCGTATGAACGTTAGTTATTTGTTCTGAATGTCGTCTACAGCGCCATCTGTGTAGCTGGTGGCATGGTTGAAGGGTTGCTACACATTCATCCTGCCATTTCGTTCTAACGCGATGTCGTCTCGCATTTTAGGAAAGATTTGGCATTGTTTTTTTTTCTGATGTGATTAAGCTGATGGGTTATTGATCTAAGTGTATTCCACTGATGTGATTCCACTATTTGATGTCGTATAATAGTCTAGATTACTAGTGATATTTTATACGTTTCAAATAATAAGAGTCGCGATGAAAAATTATTTATAATTTTCAATGTCATTATCATTTCATTCGGTTCATTGACCTACAAATTGCGCCAATCGCTCATATGTTCCATTCTTTCATTCGGACCGAATTAAATGACGTCACGGTTCCCTTACCACCCTAACCGAGAACCAAGAACCTCACACCCAATTTCCAACACTATTCCCTTCGCAATGAGCCTCATTTTCCATTGAAATTATTCTGTACAAGTGAACTAAAGTATCGACATCGGACTTGGCACTATAATACTAGATATGTAAGGTTGAAAATAGCATATTTTATGTGTTTCACAGTTCAGTACAGCGTGACGAAACGTCAGTTGTTAAATGAGATATTTTCGCAAAGAAAATAGCAGATTTGTTGGGGGGGAAATGTAATTTGTGTGTTTAAAATACCATCACGCTATAATAATTGACAGGTAGCATTGAGAAGAGGCGATAAGTGAGCGGAAGGTCCTTTTTCCGTGTTCGGATCGCTGTTAACTGTAAATGGAACTAATGCACCCTATTTAGTTAGACACTTAATGGTCTTTGCATGCGGCTCTGAAGACTTGTTTAAAACGGTAAAGCCTTGATTTAAATTCTTTTTTAACCGACTTCAAAAAGGAGAAGAAACAACCGACGAAGAATAACAAAAGTATACTCAGTAACGAGATGCGCGGACCAATTTGTAGGTATATATTTGGCGCAGATCGGAAATACTCGACTCAGTTGTTTGTTTGGCACCGACTTCAAATAAATTTAATATTTGATTTAGTTAGACAAGATAGATTTCAAGATTAGATAATTGTTTGCATTTTAGTTTTTTGAAGACGGTTTTTATTTTGTTTAAAAAGTTTTTTATTATATTGATCCTTCGCCATTGATTCGACTGTACGATCGATTCATCTCTGTAGTCTGTACTTTACATATGTCCAGAGTCGAATTGATTTTACTATTTGGTCAATCAGCTAAAAATGTTGCCATTTTCTCCAGAGTCGAGTAATTCTTGTTAGTTGTTATTGAATAAAATGTACCCCTGACGATGATAATATTGATGGTGAAATTCATCCCCTACCCCTATCAGTAAAGCTGTGGATACTTTACTGAAAAATTGCCGTACAACTTGGGAGGACTTGAAAAGTCAAGTTATACTATTTAATTTCTTATATTTACGCGAAGACTACACATTGAAATAAACCTATTTTTGCGGATTCTATCGCGTTTATTTTTTGTTTTTACGTTCCCGACGTTTCGGCTGCTTTACAGCAACCATGGTCACGGGAGGACTGAGGTGGTTGACGTCCTGGTGTCATAGTTTGAGACGGGGTACTCTCATATTTAGTTGTTACTTGCGGTTGTTAATATACTATTTAATTTCCGTCATTCGTGCATGTTTATGAACACACAGTGGTTAATATCCCACTAATATTACACATATTTTTTCTTAGAAACACATTTTTTGGAAAATGAAATAAAATTGACAGCTTCACGGTTCAAATTCCCGCCAAAAAGTCCCCTTTCGGCTTCTCAGTCCAAATTTAAATTTGTATTCGAACCTATTTGTTTGAATTTTTTTTTTTTGCATTATTCCTACTAGAGCCTTGGCTTGAGCAGAAATATCTGCTGAATAAATATTAATAGGAGATCTAGACTATCTTCAGTGGGTACGAGGGTTCTTTTATGGTTTTCTTTTACATTGACAGGTAAAGTTTTTTTCGGATTTCCACGTGCGAATATTCATCATTAACCGCTGGTGCTCATCTATACATACATATAAATAAAATTGGAGTGTCTGTTTGTAATATTAAAATAACCGCTTTTTACTAAGTGCATTTGGATGTATACACGTTACCTATACCGAAACAACATTTTTTAAAAATTTTGTGTCTGTCTGTCTGTCTGTCTGTTTGTTCCGGGTAATCTCTGAAATGGCTGGACCGATTTTGACGGGACTTTCACTGGCAGATAGCTGATGTAACAAGGAGTAACTTAGGCTACTTTTATTTTAGAAAAAAAATAGGCTATCACGAAAAAAAATTAAAACCAATGTTGCAGCGCAGCGCTTGATTAAGTTTGATAGCAACAACCTGCAATGCATCCCGCGGGCTCAGAATGCGCGAGCAGGCTGTTGTCAACGGTTATCTTTGTTAAATACCGCGCGGACGAAGTCGTGGGCAACAGCTAGTGTCATATAAGTAGCATGATTAAAAACTTTCTTTTTGAAATCCACCATATTACATTAAAATGCGCGCACGCACGTCTACTTCCTTTTAAGGGCGACGCACAACGCGCGGACGTCCTGCCGCTGTGTACACTGCGCACATATTAATAGCCACAATATTGGAAAACTAGTATTAAAGTGTTAGGGTTGTCTAAAACTACTGTTTTTCTGTTTTGTAAATAATCTAATGTAATGGTGAAGTATGGTGGTATATGTAGTAATAGTGAAGGAAAACATCGTGAGGAAACCTGCATGTCTGAGAGAACCCCTCGAAAGATATGTGAAGTCCGCCAACCCGCACTGGGCCAACGTGGTGGACTATGGCCTAATCCCACCTCGCATTGAGGGGAGGCCCGTGCCCAGCAGTGGGACATTAAAAAGGGCTGGTATTATTATTATTATATTATAAATAATCTAATTTCTTTGTGTAAATTAGTGAATTATTTGTAATTGGAGCACTAGGTTTTTTATTTGTTGACCACTTGAACGAGTTTGACGGTCTGATTAGAGCAGTTGGTAGTGATCCTGCTGCTTTCCGTGCCGAGGGTCCCGGGTTCGAATCCGGGTAAGCATAAACTTTATGTGATAAGCACGAAAGTTTGTACCTAAGACATATATATGAGTAATATCTACTGGGTTTGACCCCAGACCATTGTATAGTACCCATAATTGGTTGGATGATAAAGCAGCCTGGGACTGATCGCTCACATATCAATATTTATAATGTTAAAGTGTAGCGTGTGTGCGCTTCGCATGGCAACACACTGGAGCTTACTTTTTATAATATTTTTTTTGTAAAAATAATGGATAAAAAAAAAGACAAGCCCGCTGAGTTTCTTGCCGGATCTTCTCAGTTGAGGTCGCGTTCCGATCCGGTTGTAGAGTTAAGGAAAAAAATTAATGACAATTTGTAAGTGCCCCCGTAGGCCTATACGAAATAAATGATTTGACTTTGACTTAATACAAGCGTTGCTTAGTGTGGGACCGTATAGTTGGTGTGTTCGTCTGGCGATATTTATGTTTTTATAGTTTTCTGTGCGAAGGTGTCACATGTTTGATGATATTTGAGGTTTATTTGGGAATCAATCCTTAGTTAATTTGCTCTGATCTGGGTGTTACTAAGGATAGCATCCAGTTCATTGCATGGATAGAATCCGTACTAGATGCGTAGTCTGTACTCGTGTGAGCTATTATTTCGTGAATAAGAGTGTTGGTCGTATAATTTGTCCCTCTCAATATCACTGTTATACTTAAATAAGTATTATCCAATTGTTTGTTGTACTGAAGAAATAAAAATAATAAATACTTTTTAAATCCCACTAATATTATACGTGAAAGTTTGGATGGATGGATGGATGTTTGTTACACAATCACGCCAGAACGGCTGAACGGATCTGGATGAAATTTTCAAAGAGATAGATTATAGTCTGGAATAGCACATAAGCTACTTTTTATCCCGGTAAAAAGGACATAATTTTTAAGTGCGGGTATAACCGCGGGGCGCATCTAGTCACTAAATAAATATACCGTCCATTCCGAAGAGGTGCGTAGTGCATCGACAATTGGCTGATTAAAACAATGTAAATAAAAAAAAAAGTTCGTGACGTGACAGCCCTAGTTAATCTACGGTAGCTAAGGAAACGTGATGTCAACTAAGCGATTATAAATCCAAGTGTGCGTCACTCCTTACTCCTTACGTGCGGACGCGGTTTTTAATGATAATGTATGCGATGTGCCTTATTTTCAAGCTTAACTTTTTTAATAATAGTTTTACTTCAAATAAATAAAATAATATATGATACTCGTATTATCAATGAATATTTTTAATTAAAAAATCTAAACTCAATTAAGAATTTTAATTTTTTTCTGACAGCAAATTAACTTGGTATTAAACATCCATGACTTGGGTGCAAACATTCGTGATAATAACACAACTTTTGTCGCTACCAGGATTCGAGCCCGGGACCCTGGGCACAGAAGGCCCAGGGTCCCTACCAAGTGCGCTAATTAAGCCGTAAAGGCGTACTATATTGTCATATTTTTTTCTATCATTTAGACCAGTGATTCCCAAAGTGGTCTATATCGACCCCTAGGGGTCTATGACTACCTGCAAGGGGTCTACGTCAGCGAAAAAAAATTTGGGGGTCCATGAAATGAAAATGGGGGTCCACGATAGTGGATCTCAACACATACACTGATAGTACCTATTTACTTACATCATACTATCTTATAATATCAAAACATATACATTATTTATAAAAGTACCTATGAAGTAAAAAAAATATTATATATGTTTATAAAATTGTGTAAGTTGTAGGATGTTGGTATTCGCTTTGTGGTCGCAATACATTTTATTTTGAGTAGTTTTAATTTAAATTCAATTAATAAATGTATAAATTAACATGTGTTTATACTTTAAGTTTTTAACACTAAACTTCACTACAGTTAGAAATTTACAGGAAATCAATATCAGGTAAGTAGGGGGTCTACCCAACACGGAAAAACATGGCAAGGGGTCTACGACACAAAAAAGTTTGGGGAACTCTGATTTAGACCGACGATGGTTTGGGAAGATGGTTGACGTTGAACGTCGTTGCCACTGAAAAGAGCCGGCAAGACACTCAAAGAATGAATGTAAAAATGGTAGTAAGATTTGGAAAATAATTGGATTTGTTGTGATTTCGTTCAAGGAACGAAGAATATTGTCAACAGGAAAATCGGCGCACCAGTCCCCGCAAGTAGCACCGACATATGCCATTAGGAGTAGCCATCGCTCTTCTCAATATAATAATAATAAGTCCAGCCTTTTAATGTCCCACTGCTGGGCACGAACCGCCCCTCAATGCGCCCACCATAGTCCACCACACTGGCCCAGTGCGGGTTGGCGGACTTCACACGTCTTTCTAGGGGCTCTCTCAGACATGCAGGTTTCCTCGCGATGTTTTACTTCACTGTTTGGCAAGTAATAATCATGGTTGTAAATGAGATTCGCACATGAAATCCAGAAATGCCAGAGGTGCGAGCCGAGTTTTGACCCTGCGATCCTCGTTACCGAGGCAAGCGTTCTACCAACTTGGCTATCACTGGTTATCACTTGGCTTTCACTGGTAACTATTTGGCTATCACTGGTAATCACTTGGCTATCACTGGTAAACACTTGGCTATCACTGGTAATCACTTGGCTATCACTGGTAATCTTCTGAATCTGCTTGAGTGGAATGTTATAGTTATGTGCATTTGGTACATCAAAACAAAGGGATATCCCTGCGTTTTGGTGTACCAAAGCCACATAACTATAATTTTCCACTCAAGCAGATTGAGAAGATTACCAGTGATAGCCAAATGATTGTATGCACCATTCTCGAAAGTAAAATGCTTGTGTTACATATATGCACCACACATAATCTCACTAAATGAAAGTGGACCGACCCTAAAAGGTAATGTTTGCTCACACGCGAGGAATCCCTTTTAAAATTATGTTTACTTTTACATTTATACTTCAAAAGGTTGTGTGCTCCAAATACCATTGTGAATGGGATTGTGTGAAATTGTTTAGTCACACAACACACATGTATTTACTTGCAACTATGTGGGCTGATGTTAGTATTATGCTGTGTTGATTTCTTATATTTTACGTGCGTACTATACATTGAAATAAGACTAATCTTACGGATTTTATCGCGTTTTTATACGTTCTCAACTTTCGGCTGCTTTACAGCAACCATGGTCACGGGAGGACTGAGGTGGTTGACGTATGAATGTTGGTACCCGAGTCATGGATGTTTAATATCTATATAAGTATTACATGCTCACTTCGCCCCCAGGCCATTGAACGGGACCAATAATACAAGCGTTGCTTAGTGTGGGACCTTATAGCGACATTATTATTAATAAATAATGAGACTACAAGACTTGGTATCAAAATTACGTGCAACTATTATTCGCGAAAGAGAATTGAAGACTGTTATTAAAAAAAATCTCCCGCTCGTAAAATTTTATATTTCCGTACGACTTTATCACGAGCCCATTAAGGCACCAATGACATCATGGGAACTTGAACCTTTCGCTAGCGAGAATTACTATCTCCTAATTAATATGCGAGCCTGGTATATTATGAACAATAGCTGGTGCATTGCGTATGCGCACACACGCCAGCAGCACAGCGCCATCTATCAAAGACGTGGGCGAAATCATGATATAATTACGTCGGCGTCTGCTACGACTTGTAATGAGAAAAGTGTATCTTTTGACCAATCTCTTATAATAATACGAGAATTATTGTGATATCCAGCTAAAAAAAAAATGTGCAAAAAGGTGCCAAGTTCCTTTGCCGCACAACGAGGCACAGCAGGAAACTTTGTCAAGAAAATAATTGAGACCTACATGCTTGCAAAATTTCCATGCATGAGATATAAAATAGCCAAGTCCAGGACTTAGACTTCATACTTAATTACCTTCAATATACGTTAAGATCTAATACATTAAAATTAAACAGGTATCAGAATGCACTCAGCAAATCCCACCCAGCGAACCCACCACGGTCGGCCGCCAGAGTTCCCAGAACGCTGGCAGCATTGCCACGTTGAATGGCAATGCTGATGTGTTGGCCAAAATAAGTGCCAGCCTTCTAGTCACCAGATGTCTCCACGAGACGTTTTGAAAGCTCTTCGAATATCGGATAGGTACCCGGTCCTCACGGACCCAACGCCTACCCCGAAAGCCTCAAATTTATACTTACTTATTACAAATCCATTAATTTGTAATCCTGACGATGATTGATATAAATCAAACGGTAATGTAATTATGAATGGTTAAAAACAAAATTACACTGTCGTTAGTACTCACGAGGCAATGGAATTTGCTTACTTACACTGCTTTGTAATCCGTGACATTTAAATTGCGAACATTATAATAAGTTAACACAAGTGCTACGAAGAATGTTATATAGGGATGTACCGTGTTAGGATTATGATGCGGGCTTACCAAAGAGTTAGTGAGATGAAGCCCATCCCAATCAATGGACGAGAAGAATGATAACAAGACTCTAATAAGCACAGTACAAAGGACAGTATAAATGAATTGTAGCGACCTCTTCAACTGCGCACAAGCTACACAGATGGCGCTGCAGACGCATTCAGAACAATTGACAATTCTCAATACAATCCTGAATCGCGCTATGAGAGTTTTCGGCTCACTTAGTATATATACATGGTCCCGATAATCACCGTCGGGGCATAGCGGCCAGCCTGTCAGGCAAACCACCCGCCCGGCTGCAAGATCTTCCTCTCTCCAACACCTTATGCGGGCTCGTGTAAAATTAAAGAGAAAGAATTTAAAAAAAGAGCGTTAAGTCGACTAAATTGGAGCTGCTTGATGGTCCCTTTATGAGTATATCTGAAGAACAACAGTGTGCATGGAATGGAGTCATTCGCTAGGAATGGAGATAGATTCTCTAGCGTGCAACCAACCCTTAATGATGACAACTGATATGCTATGGGTATGGGTGTGTAAAGAATTGGAGTTATAAAACAATTATCTAGGCCCGGCTATTAGATAACGGTGAAGGAAAACATTGTGAGGAAACCTGCATATCTGAGAGAACCCCTCGAAAGAGCCGTGAAGTCCGCTAACCCGCACTGGGCCAGCGTAGTGCACTTATGGCCTAAACCCCCTCGAATTGAAGGGAGGCCCGTGCCCAGCAGTGGGACATTAAAAAGGGCTGGTATTGTTATATATATTATTATGATATTTGCTTGGTTTGATAGAGCACATCCCTGCTAGCCCTATGCCTGTGCAATGTTGGCTCGCACAACAGAATGTGCAGTTTAAGTGAAAAATTCACTTCTCGGAATATGAGAAATTAACATGTCGAGCTTCGACTTAATGACAATATAATGGGTGCCTCTATGCTGTTAGGGATTGTTATCCCTGTTGTTTAAGAGTCCTGGCAAACCTCATTTAGAGGCAGGGAACAGTCATCCTACTATCTCCCTAATATTATAAATGTGAAGGTATGGATGATTGTTACTCAATCACGCCAGAACGGCTTAACGGATCTAGATGACATTTGGCACAGAGCTACTTTTTATCCCGGTATATGTTTGGTTCCCGTGGGATAGATTTGTTAAAATTTTTCATATGGCAAAGGATCGATATGATTTTTTGCATAGGTAGTGGTAGTTAAGGGGTCAGAAAATTACATAGGCTAATCTTTATCCCGGAAAAATGCACGGTACCTATGGGATAGCATATAGGAACCGTGTTTTTTTAAACTTAACTTTTTAATCGCGGGTAACAACGCGAGGCGCAGCTAGTGTATCTATATGTACTGTAATTTGATAGTGTCAATACTTTGATGGAATTGTCATAAAAATATTTTGAAAACAGAAGCCAACCGAATTTCTTGCTGGAAATTTAGTTTGTCTATCGACATGCGCACGACTAGAAAACCTCTTGATGAATTTTGATTGAATTTGGCATGATGATAGGTTAGGTGTCGATTATTGCGTATACGTACGTACGCGTACGAAATCGCGGACACAGCTATTTAAAACCAAACGAATAATTATTTATGGTTAAGGTGCTTGCAGAAAAGACGATAAATTTACAACAATAGAATTATTAAACTTGGCGTGAGCACTACCGAGTTCTCAAGTAAAAAAATATTTCATCATGCACACACCGTAGGTAGGTATAGGACCATTTTTTACCTCTCATACCATAACGACTCACTCGACTTTACCATGATAGATCGACCACCATTATTCAGCCATAACAAATCGACCCGAAGGATACTTTTAAATGCAACTTTTTACGCTTCTCAAAGGATGGTGTTCCAGTTATTTTTTTGTGTAACAAAACTGTTTTCAAAGTTGATGCGTTGCTAATGATAATTGAATTTTAAATATCTCGTCGTTATTCTCGTCCTTGGACGTTTACTTCATTTTATTCTTTTAATGTCATATTAATGGTTTCCGGAATACTTTAAAGGCATCACGACGTGGGCGGGGGGATATCGCAATATCATATATCTATGACTAAGATCTAGGATCCTGTACGTAAACATATAAATAGTGTATTGTCATATACTTAATATTCTAGCTTAATATACCAGCCCTTTTAATGTCCCACTGTTGGGCTCGGGCCTCCCCTCATTGCGACGGGGATTAGGCCATACTCCACCACGCTGGCCTAGTGCGGGTTGGCGGACTACACACGTGATTCGAGGGGTTCTCTTAGACAGGTTTCCTCGCGATGCTTTCCTTTACCGTTTAGCAAGTGATAATTATTGAAAATTAGATTCGCACATAAAATCCCAGAGGTGCGAGCCGGGGTTTGAACCTTCGATCCTCGTTACCGAGGCAAGCGCTCTACCAACATGGCTATCACTGCTTGATATCTAATGACAAAGATAAATAATAATGTAATGTTGAGTACTACAATAGAGGAATATTTTCTAATCCTAGTTTTTCATCTCGGTTGTAATCTCCGAAGGGGAGCCAGAGGTACCACTTTAGTCCAGTGGTATTTGGTCCCAACAGGGGCGGGCGAGCCCTTTGTCAGTATACCGGGCACACTTTCCATCAAAGTAAGGGGAATTTGGGCCATATAATATTTCTTATTACACATCCAGTGCCGGGAATGATCCCTGTACGGAACGTAAAAGTACTAATAATTCATTTATTTAACCAAACTTTGAGTATATTTGTCTAAGTAAATGAAGGCAGTATATATGCAGGATATTTTATTTACGACAGAATTTTTTTGTTAAGCCATTTTCCGTAAAAAAGCTTAACACTGACTCATCACTACATTGTCAGTCGGAATTTCTTCTCATATAAATAACAAGATTACATTTACTGTTGCCCAACTGCAGTTTCACACTTAAATATAAATTGTTAAGGCGCATTTTCAAATAGTATTATGTGTTTACGAATGCATTAAACGATTGGTATTCGGATTCCATGTTTCCGAATCATATCCGACTTCAATGACATACCGAGAATCGTAAATACGTGATTTGTCTTTTGGGGTCGAGTCACCTTCGTCCGTAGGAGAATTAAGTACCCTCGAGATACCCTACACGTGACCCCGGGTGGTGCCAACCAGGTGACAACTCTACTGGTGGTAGGCTTCGGCCGTGGCTAGTCACCACCCACTGAACAAAGCCATGTCGCCAAGCGGCCTGGCCGTGTTCCGGCATGATGTTCGGTGTTGCCATTCATGGATGGCGGGTCAGATCAGTTGCGCTGCATGTGCCTAGTGAATGTAGCGTCTCTATCTACTGCCGCCTTCCTACCTAGGAAAGTTTGCTCCATCGTAGATCTCATCGTCACTTACCATCAGGTGAGATCGAGATCAAATACTTGCCTATCATGTAATAAAAAAAAAAAAAAAAAAAATATTTGAAAGAAAAAAATACGGTACAGTCCGATCGGGAATTGCTCGATATGGGTTCGGTACAAATATAAATTTTATTGTTACATATTTTTTAAACTACATAAATTTATTTATTTATCCTACCAAGAAGTATATATTTGTTTTTTTTTGTGAATATCTTTGTAACAAAAACATTATTGTTTTAAAATTAAATGTCACATACTGTTCATTAGCTAAAAACATAGTATAGTTACGTCACCCCACGCTAATCAATAGTGGTCCCACGTGAATGATGTATGGCCTGACTCTTCGTCGCATTTTAGAGAAGATGCTCAGTGTAGACACAATAAACCTGGCCCTTAATTGATAACAAAAAAGCCAAAATTCAGAAAAAAAAGTCCAACCAATTCAATTTATTTTTTTCATTTCGTTCAGTCAAGTAGCGATTTACGCCAACATTTTAATACTCCAGTGAACCCTAAATAGTTTTCAAACACCAACGGTTGAATTATAACGGATTCAACATCGATAAAGCTCAGTCGAGTCTCACGTAGAACTTTACGAGTCTGAAATTTACGCAAATATTACGCGACACGCAATACAATGAGTGGCGAAACATCTTCCATCGACGTATTCGCGTGCGATACTTAAAATATTATCATTCAAGCCACTGTCTCAAACTAAGCAACATTACAGCAGCTATTCTGTAACAACAATGATATGTTATTAGAAGTGAGAACTACGGGTGACCAAATGAGTAAAAACATAGCCGTAAATGTGTAATGGCCTTATCGCCTATTATTTTCAAATAATACCCTACTATTTGAAAATATTACGCGTCCATCCTCCATGACCATGGTTGTTGTAAAGCATCCGAAACGTCGGGAACATAAAACCATAAAATATACACGATAATGCAAAGTCGTCGGGTTTATTTCAAGCATATATTTATTTCGAACTAGCTGTTACCCGCGACTTCGTCCGCGTGGTATTAAAATTTTTTTTTTCAAAATAAAAATTGCCTAAGTTACTCCTTGTTACATCAGCTACCTGCCAGTAAAAGTCCCGTCAAAATCGGTCCAGCCATTTTAGAGATTAGCCGAAACAAACAGACAGATAAAAATTGTAAAAACTGTTGTTTCGGTATATGTAAATGTATCCGTGTTTACATCCAAATGCACTTTGTAAAAAGCGGTTATTTTAATATTACAAACAGACACTCCAATTTTATTTATTTGTATAGATATTAGTGAGAACAATAGACTTGTAGCGTTCATTATAAAATAAATGGGGTATTGTAACGACAAAAAAAAATACGAAAAAAACACTGAAAGTTTTTTTTTTATTTTTTTTCATATCTTTTTTTTTTTCTTTAACCGCCACCTGTGAAATGCAGCCCCCTGCATGGTGCCGCCCGGTGCGGACCGCACCCTCCGCCCTCCCCCATGCTACGCCACTGGTCCTTAAATAATGAGAAGCATGTATAGAGTTATATAGTTCAAGTTACCAACGATTTGGAATTCATTTTGTAGTTATACAATGGATAGTACCGGCCGGTCAGCTCGGCGGTACGGCTTGATAGTATCGGCTAATCTAAGTAACTGCTTATGCCAACGAGCCAGGAATTCGGCTTAGTCATATTATCAAACTTGATTGGTCGGCTATGGTGTGAATGATGAGCGACAGCGGAAATTATAAGGCAAGACATTTAACCCTTAGTAGCCTGATTTACGAAAGTGATTTGTTTTTAATATTACTGTGTTTAATGTTACTGTGTTTAATAATAATGACATTTGATTTTTTTTTAATTTCGTTGGAATGAATATTATACAACAGTAAAATACGTACAGCCAACCTATGAAAAAAACGAATAGTAATGTGAAGATTCGGTTTAAAAGATTGGTATCAAAATTGAAACTCTAGGCTATTAAGGGTTAAAACAAATATCTATGTTCCGTGAAATAATTAATTCATAAATATGGTTATGTAAAATAAATATTTACATAAAATAATATAAGAATGTTGAGTATAAAATGACTAAAAAAGATTACAGTTGTACATTGAAATGCCTCCGCAATATATATAGGAAATAAAAAAAATACAACAAAATTGAGAACCTCCTCCTTTTTGAAGTCGGTTAATAAAAGAGTGTGTTTTTTTTTAATTGTAGTAATAATACGGTAAAATATACAAACTGTTAGTTCCGCGATATTACCGCTAACCGAAGTTTAATTTAATTTAAGGAATATAACTTCAAATGAACCAAATCAGATAGCTTAAATGAAATTCTATATTTGAAACCCATAATCATTGTAAACAATATGAAAAAAACCTAAGTATAGTGGCTTGTTCTTGATCCATTAGACAGATTGGGATTTATCTGACAGAATCATTGGGTAACGTTAATTGGTGCAAATTGAACCAGCAAAATATCCCCCATTTCTATGTAACCAACGTACAAACACGGTACAATAAAATGCAGCCTTTAAATACGGCTTTGAATAACAAGCTACCAAAATCGCTTCCGCTTACAAATTGGACCACACACATCAATGTATGTTGCCTCCATTGATGTCGCCACCGCGGCCACCTTGACCCATCGGTTTAGCGATTTGTTGTCCAACTGCCATTTATCGTACCGATGATTATTTTTCAGTAAATAATGACTAATTGCATTGATTTTATTTACTACTAGCTGTTGCCCGCGACTTCGTCCGCGTGGTATTTAACAAAGACAACCGTTGACAACAGCCTGCTCGCCCATTCTGAGCCCGCGGGACGCATTGCAGGTTGTTGCTATCAACATTAATCAGGCGCTGCGCTGCAACATTGGTTTTAAGTTTTTTTCGAGAGATCCTATTTTTTTTTTCTAAAATAAAAGTAGCCTAAGTTACTCCTTGTTACATAAGCTATCTGCCAGTGAGAGTCCCGTCAAAATCGGTCCAGCCATTTCAGAGATTAGCCGGAAGAAACAGACAGACAGACAGACAGACAGACAGACAGACGGACAGACAGACAGACAAAAATTGTAAAAAAAGTTGTTTCGGTATAGGTAACGTGTATACATCCAAAAGCACTTAGTAAAAAGCGGTTATATATTACAAACAGACACTCCGTCGTTTTCTTAATCTCGCTTCCCCCTAGTTGGGGGGGAGGCGGGGAGACTGGTTCGGGATGAATTTCCTCTTTCCAGTGGATAAGACACTCCAATTTTATTTATATGTATAGAGTATAGATTGCAAAAAAAATATTTTAATATGGGAATATTTTCAACTGTAGCTGTCATGATTCAGATTTATTTAGGGACATTTAAAAACAAATCAATTAATAATTTAAAAAAATAATACACTTTGGATAATAATACGAATACTACACATTGGTATAAAACTAAGATACTAGGACGTCAAACGAAAAAAAATATGATTTTCCCCCGTTCTTAAGTTATAAATAGTGTAGCTCACACGACTTTGTTTTATATATTTAGGTTCACTTTTAATCAATCAATTTATTTTTAAATGGTCCCAGTTATAGTTTAAAATGTTGCCAGTAATTTCAATTTCATTCTGTAGACCAATGATCTAGCGGTAAAAATTATTCTACAATCGATCTTCATTTTATTCTGTCCATGGCAAAATGATGTTACTCAACGAACCCCACACGAAAGAATCGCAATAAAACCGGTGACAGAGACGCTTTAGTAGAATACTTGGCGCCCAAAACTAGAATTACTAGATACCTAGTGAACGCAGACTGGAAAAGTATTGCCTCGATTTATTAGGTTATGTAGATTGGTGCTATTTCTGTGTCGTTCTTACTGTATTCTGTCTTTTATAGAGGGTTACCATACGATTTTTTTTAATGGGATTTAACGAACTAATTTCACAATTAGCCTGAATAAGAAGAACAAACTAGTGATATGTTTATTACACTTTGCTTTTATGCACAAACACTACTAGACTAAAAAAAAAAAGAAATTTATATATTTTTTGACAGTCATGTGTGCTTTACTTTACACTTATTTAATACTGCCTCTTCCCGCACGTGTTGCTGAGTATAATATATCTCGTTTTCGCTCACTCTTATAAGTAGAATTTGTAGGTCACTCACACACACTGATCGTTTTTGATGTTGACCTGTGAGTCTAGTGCGAGATTACTCGTAAGCTCACTGTACAGTTTACGTATTTAGAAACATCGTAAGGTAAGTTGAACAGCGCCTCTAGCGGACAGTATTCAAAACTTTCAATTCTCCCTACAATGTGTCTAAATACGTGTTAGCTTACGAATGATCTTGCATTCGACGTCTTAACCCTCCAGTATTATTATACGGTTTTTTTTACCCATAGAGACCTTTACCAAGAGTTTTCCAGACATTATTCAAACGAGTAAACTTAGTACTTAGTGCAACTACGAGAGAAGTAAGCGTAATTGTAAAATACCCTCGATGGTTGTTTTTAATAGATATTTTCCAAATTAAAGCTTCATTTTTATTCCATTCCTAGGCTATTTTGCTGTCAAAAATTTAGTCGTAAAGGAATATTTGGTCCATGTCCTATTAAACTAGCGTAAGCTGTGACACCCTACTGTGAGTAAAACGATTTCATGTCAGCGTCATAGGGCAAAGTGCCAATAGAGAATCAGCAGCGCAAATCGATTTCGGGATAATTTTTCCAGATACTTATGAAGATTTGTCGTTTATATATTCTAGTCTAAACTCCTCCTTCGGTACGCTCGGGATTCAATATGGCGCCCGTGACGAAAGACAATTGTTTATTCTCTCTATGAACTAGTCAGCTCTCTCTCTCTCTCTCTCTCTCTCTCTTTAGCAGCTATGTCAAGACTCTGAGGGTTTGTGTGAAAGTATGCTGATAAACATATCCCATCAGCTTATTTGCCTGATAACCTATACAAATTTATTTAAATAAAAAATGAAATGATTCCGTTTGTAAACCCATCACTTGAAAACGGCTTAACGATTTCTCAAATTTTTTTTTTTATTGTTCGTAATAGTCCAAATTAGATTTGCAAAGCAAGAAAAAATTTAAAGTTGTCCTAAAGATTTTAAAATTTGGGCAAATTTGGGATTAGTAGGGTAAGCAGGAACTTCTAATGTAATCGCAATGTCATTGAAAAATCACACTGTTCCTGTCACACTTATTTATGAAATCTGTGGTGTGAGAGGGATGGAAGACTTTACGTTACCGAAATAGTACGTAAAAAGGATTGTGCTTATGGTACAGGACAGGATAACGTCTGTAAGGTTAGCCAGCTTTAAATAAAAGACATGAATATCGCCAGACGAACACACCAACTATATGGCCCCAAACTATCCAACGCTTTTATTATAGGTACCGCACAGTAAACTGGGGACGATCCCAGTATATAATTGGGTACTTATGTAGATATTAAATGCCCATGACTCGGATACAAATATTCGTGCTCATCACACAAAACTTGTCCCTACCGAGATTCAGTACATATAGGTGATCGAATAGATCGGACCGCAAGCAACAACTACATATGAGGGTACCCCATTTCAAATGATGACACTAGGACGTCAACCACCTCAGTCCTCCCGTGACCATGGAAGCAGCCGAAACGTCGGGAACGTAAAAAACATAATATAACGCGATAAAATCCGTAAAAAAATTTATATTTTTTTTATTTTTTATCACATTATAGGCAAGTATTTGATCTCGATCTCACCTGATGGTAAGTGACGATGAGATCTACGATGGAGCATACTTGCCTAGGTAGGAAGGCGGCAGTAGATCGAGACGCTACATTCACTAGGCACATGCAGCGCAACTGATCTGACCCGCCATCCATGAATGGCAACACCGAACATCATGCCGGAACACGGCTAGGCCGCTTGGCGACATGGCTTTGTTCAGTGGGTGGTGACTACCCACGGCCGAAGCCTACCACCAGTAGTTGTCACCTGGTTGGCACCACCCAGGGTCACGTGTAGGGTATCTCGAGGGTATTTATTTCTCCTACGGACGAAGGTGACTCGACCCCAATATTATATATTTCATATAAGTGAGTTAACACAAACTGTGAAAATCTTGTCGACAAACTGACAAATAAGTTGTGGATAGAGCTTATCAGCACATTGTGTAAGCCCTAAGTCTCGTTATACAACATTCCCAATGATTCATAGCAACTGAATTGCCGAGCAAATATTTAATTGTTTTGCAACAAATGCTTGTAGATACAACCGATAGTGCTGGACTTAATTATGTGGTTGTCTGATCTGGGACAGATAGACAAATATGTAAAGCAAATTATGTCCTGATTGTGTGTCCATAAGGTCGTATATGTAGGTATATGTGTAGCTCGAATAAGCAACGGTCGTTCGATGGGGCAGAAAGGTTCTAGGATGGAGAATATAAGACAAAAGACGATCGCGGATAAAGTGGACCGATATTATCACACCTATTGCCTAGAGCTAATAAACTAGCAGAATTGTCAAATAAAATTTCATGATAAATAAATAAATATCTCCAGGCGAATACACCCACTACGGTTCCACACTAAGCAACGTTTGTATTATGAGTACCGTACAATAGACTGAGGGCGAACTAAGTATATAATACTTATATACATATTAAATATCCACGACTCGGGTACACACATTCGCGCTCATCACACAAAGATTGACCGTACCTGGATTCGAACACGAGACCCGCAGCGTAGAATGCAGAGTCACTACAAAATGAGCTAATCAGGTCGTCAAAAAAATCATAAAACTGAAAAGGTGACACTTCACAACTCGAACTAGAAAAGTAAATTTCTTACATTTACCCGAACACTCCTCATTGAAATAAAACTAATATTACGTCATAAGAAACGTCGGGAACGTCAAAAACATAAAATAAATGCGATAAAATCTGTAAAATAAGTTTTATTTCAAAATAAAAGTTAAGTCACCGCCGATTTGAATCGCAGACTAGCCTTTGACTTGAATCCTCCCAAATTAAAGTCAGACAGCCCACCGACTCCAACTTATTTCTGCAACTATCCAAGACATAATCCCACCAATTTGAAAACACAATAATTTTCATGCAGTATTTATTCTCTACATCTTTCTAACAACCTAACTACCTAGACTAAAACAAAACTCGTCTATACTATGTAGTTACCGTATCTAAACGTTGAATGACGTCATGTTCGCTACAATTTGGCCGGGAACTAATTGGATTAAGTCATATGTGTAATTGATGTTAAGTAATATTAAAGGCTAGCTGTTACCCGCGACTTCGTCCGCGTGGTATTTAACAAAGACAACCGTTAGCAATAGCCCGCTCGCGCGGCAGCCTTTGTTATATTAAGTCGTTGGCGGGAGTTGGGGGGGGTATTTTTCTAAAATAAAAGCAGCCCAAGTTACTCCTTGTTACATCAGCTATCTGCCAGTGAAAGTCCCGTCAAAATCAGTCCAGCCATTTCAGTAATTAGCCGGAACAAACAGACAGACAGACAGACAAAAAATGTAAAATATATTGTTTTGGTATATGTACCCTGTATACATCCAAATGCACTTAGTAAAAAGCGGTTATTTTAATATTACAAACAGACACTCCAATTTTATTTATTTGCATGTATAGACTCTCGGGGGCATCTCCATGGTCCCCAAGCCCCCCCCCCCCCCCCTTCACAACCTTAAGAAGAGTCTTGTATGTTGACCTATTTGGTTATTTCTTGAACCTTACGTTACGAAAAGTCCACTTACTAGGAACTAATAATGCAACTCAAAACAGGCCTTCAATTGGAACATAATCACCTGAACCAAGTCCGTTGCTACAAATTTGTGGTTCGTTGCCGTTGCCAATCATATACCGTTGCCGTTCATATGTACAAGAGCCGGCAAGAAACTTCATGGTTGCTCTTTTTAAAAAGATCTTTTACATTTTTGAGCGGTACATTGTTATGCGTGTGTGAGAACAATGTAGGAACGGCTAGGCAGACTTTAGCAGCTGGTCAAAAAAAAAGTACCTTAGTATAAAATTGCAAGTTAATGGCTACATGGTACCCACATTTACAGTTTTTTTTTTTTTTTATAACATTGTAGGCAAGTATTTGATCTCGATCTCACCTGATGGTAAGTGACGATGAGATCTACGATGGAGCATACTTATTACTATCAATCATGGTTGAAAATGAGATTTGTACATGAAATTCAGAAATCTCAGAGGTGCAAGCCGCGGTCTGAACCTGCGGCTGTCGTTTCCATGGCGAGTGATCTACCAACTTGGTTCTCATTTCTTATCCCTAAGAGGAACAGGTGGAATGATTTTAGTACGAAGCTTAAGTACTACAAGTACCTCAATACACAAATGGAAGCCATATTTGATTGCCGAAGACTTTTTTGCATAAAAAAATAATAATACATCAATTACTCATTCGATCCTCGTCTTGATGTTAAGGTGTTTGTACATTAAGCTGTAACTTTGTGCGAACATGATAGAAGTGAGGACTGATGTAGAAGACAACATTTCAATTTACAAAAGTAAAATTGTGATTCTTTGAGAGCAATATTTTTTGTAACTACTGTCTAAATCACGATAAATTAAAAGCATAAATTGGACCGAAAATTTTACCGATACTAACCTTGGTTAGTATCAGGTGCTCTCGAAGAATAACAGTTTTCCTTTTGTAAATTGACATGTTGTCTTCTCATAATTATTACAAACTAGCTGCGCCCGGCGGTGTTACCCGCGATAAAAAGTATGAAAAATTAAAACATCTATCCCACGGGAACTATACATTTTACTGGGATAAAAAGTAGCCTATGTGCTATTCCAGACTATAATCTATCTCTGTGCCAAATTTCATCCAGATCCGTGTAGCCGTTCGGGCGTGAAAGAGTAACAAACATCCATCCATCTATCCATCCATCCAAACTTTCACATTTATAATATTAGTATAGATAGTATAGATTAGTATAGATTCATACTAAAAAGCACAGGTGCAGAAGTAAGTATACCCTTTTAATCTATATACAGAGCATACCGTCATGTGATTTGTAGGTATATGTAATTGAACTCTGGAATCTTGACAGATGGTTGGCGAGAATCCGAAAGGAGTTGCATTTTATTTCGTTTACTATTAAAATAGAATGAGAGTGAATGAGAAAGAGAGATGACTTGTTCAAATATTTATTTTAGGTTTTCAATTAGTTTTACGTTTTTATAACAAACTAGCGGCGCCCGGCGGTGTTACCCGCGATAAAAAGTATGAAAAATTAAAACATCTATCCCACGGGAACCATACATTTTACCGGGATAAAAAGTAGCCTATGTGCTATTCCAGACTATAATCTATCTCTGTGCCAAATTTGATCCAGATCGGTTCAGCCGTTCGGGCGTGAAAGAGTAACAAACTTCCTTCCATCTATCCATCCATCCAAACTTTCACATTTATAATATTAGTATAGATTAGTATAGATAAACAATACACTTTTCAACGTTGCCGTATCCATTAAAAATGATTTAACAGCGTAATAAAAAAAAATATCGCTATATCCAGAATATATAGCTGCTATAGTCTGCTGCTGTTATAGTCAGTCGTATTGGGTGTTTGTTTTAACTCCAATGCGCAGCGACCTTAACAGCACGGACTATACAAAAACTAAACGATTAAGGATCACGCCACCGAGGCATCGACCCGACTCGTCTAGGATTCGATCCCGGCCATTATCATACCGACTCAGTATCGGATGAGATGATGTTTATCAGTGAGATATTAATTACTTGCTTGCCAGCGGCTCCACTCGCGAGTGAATCATGCTGGCACTACCGTGTTATACCACGTGATTCAGAAAGGGTATACTAACTTTTAAACCCGCGCTTCTTTAGCACATTAATAATGATTACGACATGTTAGTTAGAATTTGAAAAAAGAAATACACTATGGTACAATTTGGTTGTACAATAGTAAACCCCTGTCTACCCTTTAGGAGTAAAAGAAGCGTGCTGCCAACCTTACCGTAGCGGTATTTTAAATTATTACAAAAAAAAATCAACTCCTCTATTCCCTCGAAAAATCCTTCTTTTTTCTTGAATCGGCTACAAAATAGTGCCATTTTTGACAGTGTCGAGTAATGCTTGATAATTGCTATTGAATTGTATGTAACCCTGATGATAATGTTGATGATGATGAAAAGATCCCCCTAACCCTAGGAGCAAAGCTGTGGATACTTTAGTAAAAAAATACCGGAAGCCTTGGGAGAACTTGAAAAGTCAAGTTATACTATTTTGTTTCAATGGCCTTCACTCGTGCACGTTTATGAACACACAATTGTTAATATCCCACTAATATTACACATTATTTATCAAAGAAACACATTTTTTTGCAAAATAAAACAAAACTTACAACGTCACGGTTCAAATTCCCGCCAAAAAGCCAATCTTTACTCTATTGTTAACTATACCACGGCGGCGGGCGATTCTCAAAATCGATTGAGTCGATACTCGACTATTACGTATGCGAGCCGGCACTTACGATAATCGAGTAATAAGCGATACCGATGTAATGACTTACTATTCGCTGTCGGGTTAATTGCGCAGACCCGATATTTGCATTATACTGCGCATAATTTCTCGGCAGCCATTTAAGTGATAGACATGGGATGGAGCAGAAGTAAAGTCTCCGGCATACCGACGCGGTGGCATTAGCCACGGTGGCGGAGGGGGGGGCCTTGTTCCACTCCCTAGCTGGCCTAGCCTGTCTAGCATCCAGAGTGAATGTCAAGCGAAAAATAAAGTAATACGTCGTGGTCGGAAAATTAATGAGTTTTTTATGGTTTGTTGGATAAAATTGCGCTTCCAATTGCATTATGACTCTCGTTAGAGGTATATATTCCTAAAGGTATCGTCGTGGACTATGGCCTAATACCCCTCGCATTGAGGGGAGGCCCGTGCCCAGCAGCGGGACATTAAAAAGGACTGGATTTTTTATGTATTTATTACTAGCTGTTGCCCGCGACTTCGTCCGCGTGGTATTTAACAAAGACAACCGTTGACAACAGCCTGCTCGCCCATTCTGAGCCCGCGGGAAGCATTGCAGGTATTGCTATCAAACTTAATCAGGCGCTGCGCTTCAACATTGGTTTTCATTTCTTTTTCGTGAGATCCTATTTTTTTTTCTAAAATAAAAGTAGCCTAAGTTACTCCTTGTTACATCAGCTATCTGCCAGTGAAAGTCCCGTCAAAATCGGACCAGCCATTACAGAGATTAGCCGGAACAAACAGACAGACAGACAGACAGACGGACAGACGGACAGACAGACAGACGGACAGACAGACAGACAAAAATTGTAAAAAATGTTGTTTCGGTATAGGTAACGTGTATACATCCAAATGCACTTAGTAAAAAGCGGTTATTTTAATATTACAAACAGACACTCCAATTTTATTTATATGTATAGATTATATAGTAGTCGACGTTTCCCTCTCCACACTATCGACTGACTTAACTATGATCATACAAACTCACACAGGTCTAAATATAAACTCAAATTCATGGAAGCTTAATTTCATTAACATATTGTTTCTTGGGGTTCCGTACCAAAATGGTAAAAATGGAACTCGTATGGTGCGACTTTGCCCGTTTGTTCGTTTGTCTGTTTATGTTAATAATGCAATCGTCAACCAAATAGAACATGGAATTTTACTGCTTGTAATTGGGATAGGTGAAATATTATTTATTTTAAATTAAGTATTAAAATAATTTACTGCCCAAGATGGGAGGTGACAGACAGCTGACTGCGAATAAAATCTTTACTAACACTAATAAACAAGAATTAAAAACAGTAACTTAATTGCAAATAATAAATACTGAAAAAAAAACACTTCCATAAAAAAAAACCATGCAATTTGTATACAGACGATAAGCTTAATAACAACTTCACGACGCGACGCGACATCTCAATGTCTTGAGTACTACTATTGATACTCGAAGTTATTTCCAAACTTGCTTGCTACTTTCGAGTTCTTTTTTTGAATTTTGACACTTCTGGACGTTATCATTATCATTTTACATTAATCGTAGAAATTGATGCATTTTTTTAGCGGATAACTGGCATTGCTAATAGCTCTCGTGCGTGAAGAAGAATACGTAAAAGAGATGAATCTTGGGATTACTGAAATAAGCGTAAATTGTTTGAGCAAACAACAGGTTAACTAGTCCAGTATAAACTATTCCACAATAATACCGTTAAATTTTCATCGGCTACATAAAATTTGAAATAAATCAATACTCGAATGAAATCTATAATCGTGTATCGATAGTAGTTGCTCAATTTTACGTTCCATTCCATAATTATTTATTCTGACCACACCTCCGTCAGTTAGGGGTCAATGTCTCGTTGCGTGTGACAGCGATTTTTTTTTATATTTAAAAAACGAACCTGTCAAAATTGACAACGAAAAAATTCGAATATGGAATGCCTTGACATTTCGATTATCGATTATGAAATCTTGATGCAGTATTAGTTATGAGAATGGACCACATTTTTAAAAGTACTTATAGGAAGTTGGTCTGAATGATGTAAGTACATTATAAGTCCTTATACACTTTCGTTCATTGCACGATATAAGAATTATAACTCAGACAGACAAACAAACATTTGCGAAATACCTACAGAGGAATATTTAAAATACATCGAAAGCCACAAGAATAAGTAGGCGATAAATTGAAACATTCCAGTTTGAGCACATTTGAATATCAGCAATCAAATATCACCAATAGAGCATGCGACGCGACGGGTGCGCTAACAATGTTTTTTTTATTTAATTTAGCACACCAACGGGATGGTAATTCATATAGATATTTTTTATGCATCATGACCGTTGGTAAGCTAAGTGGAATAAAATAAAAATATTTTTAACTAGCTGCGAATTTCATACCGCCTCTAAATCTAATATATGAGAAAATGAATTATTTTTATTGATATTTTTTAGTGAATTTATAGTGTATGTTATAATGGTTATTGTGCTATTCAGGACAGACATATTCATGACATCAAAGATGTTAAAAATCCGCCCACCCGTTCTCGAGTTATAAATGGTGTAACTAACACAACCTTGTTTTATATATCGGGTGCTCTAAGTGGAATACTATTGGTGATATTCAAATCGGTGCTCTAACAGGAATGTCCTTACAATTTTATTCAAGCAAATTGTTACGTTGCAGCCGTTGTAACAAAACGGACTTTCTTCACATTGTCTGTCTTTCTGTTGCGAAATTAATTGTGTTACTATGAATGGGCTTTGAATACAATCAATGTTAATAGTCGGTGTTGACTCAGGGTTCCGTTTTAGAAGCTGAATTTTAAAACGTCATGTAATTATTCTTGCTTGTGGCAATTATAGCGCATGGATATGTTATTACCCTATTTTTTTGGTGTAAAATTGTATGAGAAAAAGAGCCTTTTTGTGTTTAGCTTAAGAGTATTATTATGCTCGTTTTCTATTCTACGTCAAACTTTGCAATTTAATTTTTTTAATACAAATATCGTATAAATGAATTATATTCTTTAACTAGCTGTTGCCCGCGACTTCGTCCGCGTGGTATTTAACAAAGACAACCGTTGACAACAGCCTGCTCGCCCATTCTGAGCCCGCGGGACGCATTGCAGGTTGTTGCTATCAAACTTAATCAGGCGCTGCGCTGCAACATTGGTTTTAATTTTTTTTCGTGAGATCCTATGTTTTTTTCTAAAATAAAAGTAGCCTAAGTTACTCCCTGTTACATCAGCTATCTGACAGCGAAAGTCCCGTCAAAATCGGTCCAGCCATTTCAGAGATTACCCGAAACAAACAGACAGACAGACAAACAGACAAAAAATTTAAAAAAGGTAGTTTTGGTATAGGTACCGTGTATACATCCAAATGCATTTAGTAAAAAGCGGTTATTTTAATATTACAAACAGACACTCCTATTTTATTTATATGTATAGATATTCAAACTAATTGTCCTCTCGTGACCATGGTTGCTTTAACGCAGCCGAAACGCCGGGAACGTAAAACCATAAAATAAGCGCGATAAAATCCTCAAAATTAGTTTTATTTCAATACTCGAGATAATTCAACTCGATCGATGGAATTATTTGAACTACCTACGGAATCGTTTGTGACGTAACTCCGTTACGCACTTGACCACTGCTAGTAGGTTAATTTTTCACTAGGTTATGACCAAGGCAGTAGCGACCATAAAAATTACATAACAAAACCAAATTGTATAACATGATTGTTACAAAATGATTGTGAGCATAGGCCTGGCACAGATGAGCGAATTTAGGATTTATTTTTACTAGCTGCGACCCGCGGTGTTACCCGCGATTGATAAGTATGTCGATGCCTATGTCATTTTCTGACCCCTAAACTACCACTACCTATGCAAAAAATCATGTCGATCCTTTGCTCTATGAAAAATTAAAACAAATCTTTCCCACGGCAACCACACATTTTACCGGGATAAATGGCCTATGTGCTATTCCAGACTATAATCTATCTCTGTGCCAAATTTCATTCAGATCCGTTCAGCCGTTTTGGCTGATTAAGTAACAAACATCCATCCATCAATCCATCCAAACTTTCATATTTGTAATACGAGTATTATTGGGATGGTCAATAGAAAAGTGCGGTCATTACTAGTATTCGAGTTAGCCCGAGTGAGCAAAGGAATATAATTCGGTTGAATTAAGAAAAAAAATAATGACAGGATGAGACGTCTTAGGATGTAAACGGAAAAACCCCAGGATTGATATATTACTTATAATTTGTGATAATCCAAGTCCTAGTGCACCTGAATATTATTGAAAGAGAACTCGCCAATGATGGACATTTAAAGAAGGTTGCCAGAATAATGACCACAAACATTTTTGAGTAAAACATATTTTAGTCGACGCTAGTCGTTTGTGTGCACCAACCTTTATCACAGATCAAATCTGTTAATCTTATTGTATCATTTGACGGAATCAATTATTGATTTACAATATTTTTTTGTAACTATAACATTATCAATTTAACAATTGGTTTTAAATTTATTATTCGATTGACACAGTCAGTTTTGACATTGCATTGTGTTGTTTACTTGTGATTTGACATAACCAAATCGATTCTAATCTTGAGCGCACGCACACAATTAAGAAGATCTTATCAAGGTGGAAGCGCAAGATCAGGGCGCGAAATTCAAAATGTCAATGGTTTTTTTTTTTTATTACATTATAGGCAAGTATTTGATCTCGATCTCACCTGGTGGTAAGTGACGATGAGATCTACGATGGAGCATACTTGCCTAGGTAGGAAGGCGGCAGTAGATCGAGACGCTACATTCACTAGGCACATGCAGCGCAGCTGATCTGACCAGCCATCCATGAATGGCAACACCGAACATCATGCCGGAACACGGCTAGGCCGCTTGGCGACATGGCTTTGTTTAAATTTGGACATCTTTACGATGTAATTTTTAATGACCCACTGCTGGGCACGGGCCTGCCCTCAATGCGAGGGGGATAAGGCCATAGTCCACCATGCTGGCCCAGTGCTGTTTGGCGGACTTCACACATCTTTCGAAAGGTTCTCTCAGATATGCAGGTTTCCTCACAATGTTTTTCTTCATGGTTTAGCAAGTTATAATCGTGGTTGAAAATGAGATTCGCACATGAAATCCCAGAGGTGCGAGCCGGGGTTTGAACCTGCGCTCCCCGTTACCGAGGCAAGCGTTCTATCAACTTGGCTATCACTGCTTTTAACTGTCGCTTATCTGTTAGTTATTGCGCGAATCTTCGGAACTGTTGCGTCCGGGCGCACGACATTTAACTCTCATTGTTTTGTAACTTCGATAGGTTGAAGACTCGACACCTTTTCAACGCAAGTATCAAAACCTGTCTAAGGATTGTTATAATCCCACCAATATTATAAACTAGCTGCGCCCCGCGGTGTTGCCCGCGATTGTAAAGTATGAAAAATTAAAACAAATCTATCCCACGAGAACCATACATTTTAAAGGGATAAAAAGTAGCCTATGTGCTATTCCAGACTATAATCTATCTCTGTGCCAAATTTCATCTCGAGTAACAAACATCCATCCAAACTTTCACATCCTACTAATCCCAGTAATATTATAAATGTGAAAGTTTGGATGGATGGATGTTTGTTACTCAATCACGACAGAACGGCTGAACGGATCTGGATAAAATTTGGCACAGTGGCACTACTCTAGTCCTCCCGTGACCATGGTTGCTGTAAATCAGCCGAAACGTCGGGAACGTAAAAGCATAATGTACTCGAAAAAAATTCTGTAGAATTCGTTTTATTTAAATGTGAAGTATTCGCGTAAATATAAGAAATCAATATTCTGTCGTTGTTAACTATAAATAGCAAGTAACATAAAACAAGATCCCTCTGTGAAATCGTATAGCAATTAAGGGTAAATGAATATAAATATACCTGTTCCTTTTGATGAACAAAAAAAAAGTTGTTTATGATTAGGTTGGTACGGAAAATAACACAAAATTATACCTTATCAAACTGAGGGGCGAATGGCGTTGGATCCTGCAACAAAAAATGATTAAATCAAGTATATTATTAAAGAACAATAATTGATTATTAAATGTTTTTATTAGGTCGGTAGGTAGGTTTATAGGGTAGACATTATCAAAATTAAAACAAATCTATCCCACGGGAACCATACATTTTGGAGGGATAAAAAGTAGCCTACGTGCTATTCCTATCCAACTATAATCTATATCTTTGCCAAATTTCATCCAGATCCGTTCAGCCGTTCTGGCGTGATTGAGTAACAAACATCCATCCATCCATCCAAACTTATACATTTATAATATAAGTGGCATATCAACGTGATCCATATAGCTTACTGATTCATCTGTTAAAATATTTTACACTATTTTTGTAACACCTTATATACAATATACATACTGATCTCGTAAAAATCTTACGCAAAAATAATACTCGTACGATACAACATACAAATTATTTTTTTAATAACTCAATTTCGTTTCTTTTCATACGAAATTATTATCACAGTTATAAGATTGTATATGATTGGGCTATAAATTACTTTTGCAGTTACGTCTTCCCTATTTTATCGGTCGGGTTAATGCTAGCATATACTTCAGTTTAAGTAGCAAGTATGTTGTTGATAGGGTTTATCAGCACATTATGAAACAAGCTCTTAGAATAGCGAAAAGACAGATAAAAATGGGTTAAATAAAATATATAATACTACTAGCTGCGCCCCGCGGTGTTACCCGCGATTAAAAACCGCATTACACCGGGATAAAAAGTAGCCTATGTGCTATTCCAGACTATAATCTATCTCTGTGCCAAATTTCATCCAGATCCCATCAGCCGTTCTGGCGTGATTGAGTAACAAACATCCATCCATCCAAACTTCCACATTTATAATATTAGTGGGATAAGTTTCAATTCTCCATACAAAATATCCAAATACGTAGACTATAAAGTATACGGTTAGCTTAGAATAATCTAGCACTTGACGTACAGTAAATGACAAATGACAGCTCTCAGGATATGAAGCCTCGCAGGCTGCTCGGTCAGTAATGTAATATGAGACACCACAGCCTTGACACCTCAATGACACGACCGGCTTCTCCACCGCACCCACAATTGTTAATGACTTTCACCAATTTTTAATAACTCAACGCACGCATCTAACATATTCGTAAGAACAGAAAGTGAACGTGCCCCACATACGGCTCGTGTATGTCAACGAATCATATGTACAGATAATCTACACTCTATACATATAAATAAAATTGGAGTGTCTGTTTGTAATATTAAAATAACCGCTTTTTACTAAGCGCATTTGGATGTATACACGTTACCTATACCGAAACAAAATTTTTTATAATGTTTGTCTGTCTGTCTGTCTGTTTGTTCAGGGTATTCTCTGAAATGGCTGGACCGATTTTGACGGGACTTTCACTGGCAGATAGCTGATGTAGCAAGGAGTAACCTAGTCTACTTTTATTTTAGAAAAAAAAATAGGATCTCTCGAATAAAAAAAAAACAATGTTGCAGCGCTGCGCCTGATTAAGTTTGATAGCAACAATCTGCAATGCGTCCCGCGGGATCAGAACGCGAGCAGGCTGTTGCCAACGGTTGAGTCTTTATTAAATACCACGCGGACGAAGTCGCGGGTAACAGCTAGTCTATATATATATAAAACAAAGTCGTGTTGGTAACACCATTTATAACTAAAAAACGGGTGGGCCCCTTTATGTGACCTTTAATTTTTTTTTACTGCGCCCCGACTACTACTATTAGAACATGGGAAAAACTCACAAATAAAAGAATAATAAAAATAATTCATCTTCTAATTGCATTGGATTCTTAAAAAAAAACTATATTGTCATTTATTAATTAAATTCTTATGTAAGAGTATGCTATAAAACTATTTGCCTTCGGGAGTTTACATTACAACTACATAAATTTACAAATTATTTTGAAGTTCTTAGTTCCGTGAGTATTCTTCTTAATCTGTAAAGAGGATACCACACTCTTGTCTATGGATTAAAAACAATTGCGTTAAGTAACCCGCCCACTGTATCATATTAACCCATTTCCTTAAGCACGGAAGTTTGGGCTTACGAGACCGAGGCTGGGTTAATCAGCTTATAAGCTTACTCTCTCTAATTCACTTGGCTAATGAATAAGTAGTTGTGGATAGTGCAAAAGGTTCCTTAACCAAGTTACTACACGCCACCAACAGATGGCGCTAAACTAAAACTCTATATATTCTAGAATGTTTCATACAATTCTGAAACACGGTGACATGGTTTACGAAGAAAGACGGCAGTGAGAGTAGATAAGCTGCATGAAGAGATAGAGAGAGAGAGAGAGCTGCATGTAATGACTGAGGAGACAATAGGAAGAAGCGAAAAATGAACTCTGGATTTCGAAGTAGGTGAGTATATTAGGCTGCTGAAAATATTTTACTATTAATTTCTAAATCTTTTTGCTCCAATTGCAAACTATTATCGGCCCACCCGTTCTCGAATTATACATGGTGTAACTAACACGACTTTGTTTATACATGTATATATATATATATACATTTTACCGGGATAAAAAGCCTATGTGCTGTTCCAGACTATAATCTATCTCTGTGCCAAATTTCATCCAGATCCCTTCAGCCGTTCTAGCGTGATTTAGTAACAATATGGATTAATCGTTACGCTTCAATTAAATTGTAAAATATTATTTGCCACATCATTTTCTATTGATAAACTTTTAATTCAAAAACATAATCTCTATAAAACTTTCTACAGTCAATGGGATTGTCTACAAGCAATATTTACATAAACACCAACGCAATTTGATGGGAGCTTTCACCGTGATAACATCCCACCATCCCACCGGGGGGGGGGGGGGGGGGATTTAGAATCATGAGCTGAATCTATGTTATCAATTTTCGGTGCGAAGCCACATACACCCTGTATAAATGGAAATCAAATTTGCAATGCAAATCAAATCTATACATATAAAAAAAATTGGAGTGTCTGTTTGTAATATTAAAATAACCGCTTTTTACTAAGTGCATTTGGATGTATACACGTTACCTATACCGAAACAATTTTTTTTTAAATTTTTGTCTGTCTGTCTGTCTGTCTGTCTGTCCGTCTGTCTGTCTGTCTGTCTGTCTGTCTGTCTGTCTGTCTGTCTGTCTGTCTGTCTGTTTGTTCCGGGTAATCTCTGAAATGGCTGGACCGATTTTGACGGGAATTTCACTGGCAGATAGCTGATGTAACAAGGAGTAACATAGGCTACTTTTATTTTAGAAAAAAAAATTGGATCTCTCGAAAAAAAAATAAAACCAATGTTGCAGCGCTGCGCCTGATTAAAGTTTGATAGCAACAATCTGCAATGCGTCCCGCGGGATCAGAACGCGAGCAGGTTGTTGCCAACGGCTGAGTCTTTGTTAAATAGCACGCGGACGAAGTCGCGGGCAACAGCTAGTTAGTAAATAAAATCGGTCTTAAACGGTTAGTTGACATTTAATATTTGAGTACAGTTTGAGTACTTCCGCGTAGACATCAACGCAAAAAAAGTACCTATCCGATATATTAGCTCGCCATTGTTACCCGAATAACTGGTTCAATTAATTGAGGTCAGTACGACCTCAAACGGACCTTAAGGTCAATAGGGTCCCCAATTAAGATTAGCTGAGACCCCAAGCCATTCATTTGAGCCGCGTGCTATACAGAGACAAGGAATAGGTACAATTACCATCTCTTTTTTTTTGTTAGCTATGAACATTGGAATAGTGTGGATAAGACGCGGTTTGATTTCAAGTATTTACATTTAGATCCATTTAGTTATAGATCGATATATTAATTTCTTAGGGGTTAGAGGGAGACCAAGGATAAACTATGTATCACAAATTAATCCCACTAATATTATAAATGTGAATGTTTGGATGCTTGTTACTCAATCACGCCAGAACGGCTGAACGGCTCTGCATGAAATTTAGCACTGATATAGATTATAGTCTAATAGCACATATGCTACTTTTTATCCCGGAAAAATGTATATTTCCCGTGGGATAGGTTTGTTTTAATGTTCCATAGAGTACCAATAAATTCAATTTCTCATAGGCGGTAGGAAGTTCGCCGGGACAGCTAGTAAGAAGATAATAGTCGTATTGGGAAGGTAACGGCTTTGAACAGGTAAAGATGGAAGGAGTAGCACAACTGAATCTACATGGATGCTGCACAAGAACCTAGCTCTTAAAGCAGCCTGGGACTGATCGCTCAAATATCAATATCTATAATGTTAAAGTGTAGCGTGTGTGCGCCTCGCATGCCAACCCACTGGAGATTACTTTTCCATTTTATTTTGTAAAAATAATGACTTAAAAAAAAAGACAAGCCCGCTGAGTTTCTTGCCGGATCTTCTCAGTTGAGGTCGCGTTCCGATCCGGTTGTAGAGTTAAGAAAAAAAACTTGAGAGGTACACCCGGATGGAACGAAGTACAAAAAATCAATAATTTTGGGAAACAAAATTATATCGCCCCCGGGTGGGCTCGAACCACCAACATTTCGGTTGACAGCCGAACGCGCTAATACTGACCATTATGTAAATGCAAACGACAAAGATAACAATTATTTTTGTCAGCGACAGATGTCGCTAGCATGTTTTTGAACGAGGTATCGTTATGTTCATGGGTTTTATATAGTAAACTATACTTTCGTTTAAAAATATGCTTACAATTGGTCGTTACAACTTTTCTGCTTAATTTTTCGTATGATTCTTTTCCGTCTAGCCCCCTTTCGTAGCGCGCGATAAGGAACTTCATTCCAAAAAAATGTAATGACAATCTGTAAGTAAGTAAGTCGTAGGCCTACACGAAATAAATGCTTTGACTTTGAAACTAAACAAGAATATGTTTTTATTGTTTTTGATAGGTACGTCCACACATATACTAACGTTTGCTCTGATTGGGCGACCCGCTTACTCTGATCGTTGTGGGCGTAAGGCACCGGTAAATACACTGACCTAATGACATATTCCCAGTTCGGTCTGGCCGAGATAGGAAGATGGAGTAGGTACAATAAGATCCTCAATTTTTTCATAGGTACAAAAACATCACCCTATTCTTCTGGCGCAGTCGGTTAATGATACACTATCGCGTTCAGGACAAAACAGTGATGTGAAGCCAGTCAAATCTAGTTTCTAGGTATAGCGCTAAAATTGCTGAAGCGATACCTAAGACAAGACGTTACTAGCCGTGCACTGACTGGCAACCTTACGAGGCTGCCTCTGATCCCTTAGTCAGTACGTACCTCGCAATATAGGGAACGTTCAAGTACTACGTAACGCAACTTTTGACCCCCCTCTACGAGACCGTTCTAAAGGGTTAAAACAATGTCACGTAACGCGTAGTTCAAACCCCCCCCCCCCCCTCCCGCCCCTGTAACGCATCGTGACGTTTCAGTAGCCCCCCCCAAATTTGTTACGTAATACTTGAACGCTCCTATAAGTGTTGCCATGTCATATATCATTCGTCTAGCTGTCAACAGACCTATGTATGTCAACTTCGGCCACAAATACTATCGTTCGCGATCAAAACTGAGGCAGCAAGGCGCGGCAAGCATTCGCTTCGCAAGGCTATGCGATCAGTCTGTACACAGCTCATTCATCAAACTATACACATCCCTCGCACGTCAGACAGACTGTCAGTCACAATTGAAAGGCGATTTACAAACTATTAGAAAGTTTGCTAATACTATTGTCATACAAAAGTGTGTCAAAGCATAATCGATGTAAATGAATATATGTATATACATTATTTAACAATGTGTATACTCGCGTAGAATTAAAACGTGTATACCCACGCTGTCTGTATGTGGAAACGGAACTCATAGCTGGGTTTTGAGATGACAATTGTTTGGTGGATGGTACTTACTTATATCATAGATACATACATATAGACAGGTCTTTATTATTTTATGTACAAATGTTATTAAAAAAGATATTAAATAACTAAATATGGGGGTACCCCAGTTCAAACTATGACACCAGGACGTCAAACACGTCAGTCGTCCCGTGAGCATGGTTGCTGTAAAGCAGCCGAAACGTCGGGACCGTAAAAACATATAATAAACGCGATACGATCTGTAAAATAAGTTTTATTTCAATATGTAGTATTCGTGTAAATATAAAGAAATTAATATCAAAATTTATATTAAAACTAGCTGTTGCCCCCGACTTCGTCCGCGTGGTATTTAACAAAGCGACCGTTGACAACAGCCTGCTCGCCAATTCTGAGCCCGCGGGACGCATTGCAGGTTATTGCTGTCAAACTTAATCAGGCGCTGCGCTGCAACATTGGTTTTAATTTTTTTTTCGTGAGATCCTATTTTTTTTTCTAAATAAAAGTAGCCTAAGTTACATCAGCTATCTACCAGTGAAAGTCCCGTCAAAATCGGTCCAGCCATTTCAGAGATTAGCCGGAACAAACAGACAGACAGACAGACAGACAGACGGACAGACAGACAGACAGACAAAAATTGTAAAAAATGTGCTTTCGGTATAGGTAACGTGTATACATCCAAATGCAATTAGTAAAAAGCTGTTATTTTAATATTACAAACAGACACTCCAATTTTTAACCGACTTCAAAAAAAAGGAGGAGGTTCTCAATTCGGTTGTATTTTTTTTTTTTTTTTTTTTTTTTTTTTTATGTTTGTTACCTCAGATCTCCGTCATTTATGAACCGATTTGGAAAATTATTTTTTTATCTAAAAGGATATGCTTACAGATTGGTCCCATTTTTTTCAAAAAAATGTTCTGATCATGGGATCCATGAGGAATTGAGAGGACTCCTCAAATTTTATAGGCAAACCTATAGCAATTTTGGTATTTTCATCAAGAAGTCAAGCATTTGCATTCAGAAAGTATCATTTGCGGAAGTGAAAGTGATGAAGAAGACCACAAATGGCCACCGGAACTTGTCAGTGATACGTATTTCACGGGTTGCGCCAAGATAATCTCGATTATGATCGTTAAGCGACAATGAAAAAGCAAATTTAATGAAATGGTTCTGATGAATATGGTACCATCGAACTGATCTGATGATAAACCCAGGAGGAACCGGAACATTGTAATAAAACAATGTATCCAAGCCGTGTTTGGGCTAATTGAAATTGTTATGGGATGCACTTTGGCTATAAATAAATCTTTTTCGTGGATGTTCCGATTTGGATTATTCTTTTTTACAGAATAAGGTATACCCTTTTAAAATTCAGCGAGATTGATTCAGTGGTTTTTGTTTTATCTTGATTTCTTTGAATCTATGTTTTTCTCGCGATGATGTTATAATTGGTATACCTATTATCCAGTAAAAAAAGATTGATATTACATTCTTTTTAGTGACAAATAATAGTAAATATATCCACTAAAAAGTGTAAAATAAAAAACTTTTTAACAAAATAAAAACCGTCTTTAAAAAACTAAAAAGCCAAAAATAATCTAATCTTGAAATCTACCTTGTCTAACTAAATCAAATATTTAACTAATCTGAAGTCGGTGCCAAATAAACTAACGATGAAGAATAACAAAAGTATACTCAGTAACGAGATGCGCGGACCAATTTGTAGGTATAGTCTTTGGCTCAGACCGGCAATATTCGACTCAGCTGTTTGTTTGGCACCGACTTCAGATTAGTTAAATATTTGATTTAGTTAGACAAGGTAGATTTCAAGATTAGATTATTTTTGGCTTTTTAGTTTTTTGAAGACGGTTTTTATTTTGTTAAAAAGTTTTTTATATTTATATGTATAGAAGATAGAAAAATTAAACATAATTTATATAAAGTGTACAATGTCGCCCTTAATGCTCTCCACATTTTTAATAAAACAAATATAAAATTAATAAAATGTTACTCATTGGCGTTTGCGTATACACATAAAATGATCAAAATTTAGGACAAGATTTAACCAGGAAAATGTCCTATCGGGCTTGGGACAAAATTAAATTCACGCAGAGCTAAGCAATGCAGCTTATATACAAAACGCCAGTAAACATAATAACAAAAACCAGCTACAGCAAGCTAGTAGAGATATACGAGTTACGAGTATCTAGAGGGCCAGTAGCTTACCATATACAGGCAAGAGTGGGTTAACCAGTTTTAATTATACAAATCATTTGTACTTCATGTTTTTTACAAAGAAATAAGGTAGGTATAAGCATTATTTTTAAGAGTTTATTTATTTATTTGCTTATTCCCCAGAAGCCCATACATTTATAAGTATATTATACGACTAGCTGCGCTCCGCGGTGTTATCCGCGATTACAAAAGTATGAAATATTAAAACAAATCTATCCCATGGGAACCATACATTTTACCGGGTTAAAAGGTGGCCTATGTGCTATTCCAGACTATAATCTATCTCTGTGCCAAATTACATCCAGATTTTCTTAACTCTACAACCGGATCGGAACGCGACCTCAACTGTGAAGATCCGGCGAGATACTCAGCGGGCTTATCTTGTTTTACAAAATATTTTTTTTGAAGTCTTTTTTTTGTAATAAACGTTTAAAAAAATACTGATGACAGATATTGTACTGACTTAGGTCTCTGTGGAGTTCTTATCAATCACTACAATTTGAACTTCACCCACCTATATTCAAAGTTTACATTCGACCCACCCACATAATACGCGAAACTTAACTCAAACACCGCCCCGGCTATTGTCCGCACATCATTTCACAATCGCCAATCGAGTCGAGATAATAATCGATTCTTAAGAAATCGATGTCGCGTATATCGATTCCAAGTCTATTGTTTTGAACCGGTCGCAAGAAAGTCTTTGGGTTAATAGACAATTTGACAAGCGGTCACCTATCGGGATATGAGGGCGTGATGATAAAGACCTTGAATAAAGCTTTTGAGGAGACGGTGATACCATCGATCCGAGTACTCGATCGATTATCGATTAAGTGGAAAACGTTCGAGTCACAAACGCGAACGATCAAGTACCTAATATCGGTGGAGTGTTGCGAACAACATATTAAAGTACAAAATCCATACCAAGCCGATTTGTGCACAAGTCGGTTCGGTGTTTTCTGCTTCCATTTCCTTTCTTCGTCTAGGTCACATATTGAAAAAAAAATATTTATAATGTATCAACCCAAGATGTGTATCAGACTTAACATACATAACTTATTTTTTTAAATGCGCAAATTCCAATGTATCTTACTGTATAATCACGACTTTCAATAACTTCATATGTCAGTAAGAGCAGAAAAATAATCCAAGTATATTGTGAGTTCGAGAACCGATAGTACCACCCTAATGGAAGTTAATTCCAATAATTTGCATAGTTATTCGCCTGCATTTTTAAAATTGTGAAATTCAAACTTAGATGGTAAGTAATCATTTATTTTGTCATTGCACATAAAAGCTTTGTAACGTAGCTTTTGGCCATGGCTCTGTTTTGCGCAACCATCGATTTAGGTTTAGCTTTGCTGCCGACCCCCAATGATCATAGCATGATTATATGTACCCTAAATTTTGAGTATAACCTTAGAATATCCAATAGTGAAAATCCTATTAAAATTGGTCCAGTGATTATCTGTGATACTTGAACAAACAAATGAGCAAGTTTTCTTAAACACTTGTAACATTTTTAATATTTCTAATATATAGACAGACATACCTATAGTTTTATGATAGTGGTAACCACGTGCCTGATAGTGAAGTAACAAAAAAGTTTCCTTTTCACCCAATAGACCCCTGTACGGGTCGAATTTGAAATCCCACCTAAGTGCACCTCTAGGGTACTTGAGGAGTATTTGCTCCAAATTTCAAATCTCTAAGTCAACTATTTAGGACAGGGTTTCCCAACCTTTTTTTGCATGGTGCCCACCTGGATTATAAAAAAAAAATTCATGCCCCCCTATATTTTTCTTCATTGCTTCAATGAAAAACACAAAATATTTTTATGATATTTATTTCACACGATTTATTAATGGGATGTTTGCGCCTGCATTTTTTGAACCAGTTGTTCGATATCAGGTTCTGTTTTTGACAGAGCTATCATCAAATCCTACACTTCATGCCCCCCCTAAGATTTCTCTACGCCCCCCCGGGGGGCACGCCCCACCGGTTGGGAAGTCCTGATTTAGGGTGTGAGTTGTAAAATTCTAAATAAACAAAATAAACTCGAAAAACATAACCCTCCTTCTTGCGCAGTCGGATAAAAAGATACATCGATCACTACCGTATATAGAATACAAAAACCACATTTTTTTTTTCATTTAAACAGGTAAGTAATTACATTCATCATGGTTTCCGAGCGATCGTGAGTCCGTGTCTTAAGTATTGATGCTCAAGTTATGCTTTTAAACTTAGACCTTCGTTTAGCACGAGTCTGCTATTGTAATTATGGGCTCAGCTTCCTCATGGGATAATATTATGCCATGGTTAATTATGAACGTTGTGTTAGGAACGTGATAAGAGCATTTGATATAAATGATTATTAACCAAAAAAGAGAGATTTACAGGCATTATTTACAGCTCGGTTACAATTATATATATCAAATTTATAGGCATTATTTACAGGCATTATTTACAGCTCGGTTACAATTATATATATCAAATTTATAGGCATTATTTACAGGCATTATTTACAGCTCGGTTACAATTATATATATCAAATTTATAGGCATTATTTACAGGCATTATTTACAGCTCGGTTACAATTATATATATCAAATACTAGATGACCCGTTGTACTTCGTACCACCTATCCTGACGACATTAAAACTCTCCCTTCGCTAAAACGCCTGAATATTTTGATGGTTATAGTTATCACTAGCTGCGCCCGGCGGTGTTACCCGCTATAAAAAGTATGAAAAATTAAAACATCTATCCCATGGGAACCATACATTTTACCGGGATAAAAAGTAGTGCTATTCCAGACTATAATCTATCTCTGTGCCAAATTTCATCCAGATCCGTTCAGCCGTTCGAGCGTGAAAGAGTAACAAACATCCATCCATCCAAACTTTCATATTTGTAATATTAGTATAGATTGCCCGCTTTGGGACGCCATTTTTTATTATATAGATTATTTGACGGCCTGATTAGCGCAGTGGTAGTGACTCTGCTTTCTGCGCCAAGGGTCCCGGGTTCGAATCCTGGTAGGGACACAAGCTTTGTGTGATGAGCGCGAATGTTTGTACCCAAGTCATGGATGTTTAATATGTATATAAGTATTATATACTGAGTTCGCCCTCAGTCCATTGTACGGTACCCATAACACAAGCGTTGCTTAAAGTGGGACCGTATAGTTGGTGTGTTCGTATGGCGATATTTATATATTTAAATATATCAAAAAAAATTATTAAACAGTCAGGCACATATAAGTTCCGCCACTGACTTATATTTTCCACAACTGCCTATCTACAGGATTTTTTCCAAAGTGTCTTAAGAAAGCGGTTGTGGTCTGAAAGTTATTTTACTAATAGAAAGCCTCAATATCCCTGAGTGCTATGGGCTATATGTTATCGAAATAACGCAGGCGGAGCCGTGGGCAGAAGCTAGTATAATATATTTCGTATGTATGCTAATGCAATTTTTACATGATAATATATTATATGTATGATCTACCTAATCTAATCTAACTGATGTAATATCGATATTACATCAGTTAGGTGCAATTGATCCAGGATCCAGTCCATCCAGATCCAGATACCAGTTTTGTAGTATACGCTTAAAGGTAAATAAACCCATCGATAGTGACCGAGACGAATCAAAATTAAATTGCTTACCGTGCAATTATTTTTATAAAAGCTTCCTAATTGCAAAAAAATAAATAAATGCTGCCAAAAACAAGAGAACACGCAGTGTTTTTTTTTCTTCAATACTGCCAGTAGGTAGAGAACACCTCTATTATAATACTGAATCGTGATATTTCGTGTTTTTTATACAACTCCCGAGTTTCCGTAATCACGAACGCGCCCCTAACCTTAGCATGCGTTGAAAAACAAAAACGCATGACTAATTTATGCTTGCAACATCTATACATACAATTAATAAAATTGGAGTGTCTGTTTGTAATATTAAAATAACCGCTTTTTACAAAGTGCATTTCGATGTATACACGGTACCTATACCAAAACATTGTTTTTTACAATTTTTGACTGTCTGTGTGTCTGCCTGTTTGTTCCGGCTAATTTCTGAATTGGCTGGACCGATTTTGACGGGACTTTCACTGGCAGATAGCTCATGTAACAAGGAGTAACTTAGGCTACTTTTATTTTAGAAAAAAAAATAGGATCCCACGAAAAAAATAAAACCAATGTTGCACCGCTCCGCCTGCTTAAGTTTGATAGCAACAACCTGCAATGCGTCCCGCGGGCTCAGAACGCGCGAGCAGGCTGTTGCCAACGGTTGTGTCTTTGTTGAATACCACGCGGACGAAGTCGCGGGTAACAGCTAGTTGAAAATATGGTAACATCACTGACATCATCAATATGGCGGGTTCACGGAAGCTTGTGGGGAATCTAGGAGTTTGAGTCGTGATCAGTCGTGTCATTTAAGAATGTGCTGAAGATTAAATGACGTAATTAAATAGCTGTAGTTATTAGGAGGCGTGAAGGATCATATACATTAACAAGACAGGACTTACAGTCCAAATTCTTGTGCCGATATTATTTGTTAAGACATTGTGGGAGGCTGTGGCTCCCAAGTCTTGAAGGTGCGACGAAAGTTAATGTGTCCAGTAAGAAACTACCAATAAAGTAATAAACAAAAAAACATATATACATAATACATTTAAAACTTATGGATCACAACTAGTAGCGTATAAACGCAGTGATAAAAATTACATGTGTAGCGAGGTAGGTACGCTACAATATAATAATAATAATATCGCCACATGAACACACCAACTATAAGATGCCACACTAAGGAACGCTTGTATTATGGGAACCGTATAATAGACTGATGGCGAACTCAGTATATAATACTTATATACAGTACAATTTTGCATTTTTGAACTGGGGGGACACAGGGACCGCAGAGCCCTGGGCACTTTCCTGAAGTGTTCAATGAAAAAGAAGGGCCCCCTTGTGACCAAGGCGATCGTTCAACCAACTATAAGCTATTACGGAACTTAAACCGAGCCATACAAAGACCAGCCCTAACAAAATAACCGCGGTTACGAGGCATTTCGTCAGAGCTAGTACATTACAAGCCGACTGAACTTTCTTTAGTATTGTTCACAGCCATCTGTCGTGCTCACAATGTGATGATTAATTGTTTGTAAGCATTACATCAGGCGGGTAACAATGAAGGGGATAGGCAGGCTTATCTAGCATAACATATACTTTAAACATAATAGTGTTAATATACGGTATTGATTCTGTTATAAATATATACAACCATATTGATTTCTTATATTTACGCGAATACTACACAACCTACAACCTTTAATAACATACAACATACCTGTAATATACAACCTTTAGGTTTATGGTCTATTGCCAGTAGTTTAGCCTATGGTAGAACAAAATGAGCGACTAAGACACAGTTCAATACAAGAGCCATATTTTGTGAAATAAAATTATATTTACGCGAATACTAAACATGTAAAGAAAATTATTCTTCAGATTTTATCGCGTTTATTTTATGTTATTTTATCGGACCGCAAGCAACAAATAAATATGAGGGTAGCCCAGTTCAAACTATGATACTAGAACGAAGGACACCTCGACAGACACCAGTCCTCCCGTAACCATGGTTGCTGTAAAGCAGCCAAAACGTTGGGAACGTAACAACTTAAAATAAACGCGATAAAATGTGTAAAATAAGTTTTGTCTCAAAGCATCTCGACGTATTAAACTTAAACCATAAAGCCATCCGGTCTACGCACACTATACCAAAAAAGTCAAAAATCGCGCTTTTCCTAGACTATAGGGCGAGTAATATATTTTTTTAATGTTAAGCACTACGTCACAGCCTCTTTGAATAGCGCCATAAACAATGATTGTCACTTTCTATTCGGTCATTAGTGAAATGGAAAACAAAACGGTCGCTGCGACGAACTTTCTCCGCGGCCGATTTGTGTAGCCGACTGTACTTTGTCGTACGATTAGTCGCAGCGCAACTAATCGCTCAACAAGTCGGTCCAGTTGTCCAACCTGATTGGCAGTGATCTTCAATTGTGCAACGTGTATCCCGGTTTTGATTAAGTTCATCTATACATACATATAAATAAAATTGGAATGTCTGTTTGTAATATTAAAATAACCGCTTTTTACTGAGCGCATTTGGATGTATACACGGAACATATACCAAAACAACATTTTTTTTCAATTTTTGTCCGTCGGTCTGTCTGTCTGTTTGTTCCGGCTAATCTCTGAAATGGCTGGACCGATTTTGACGGGACTTTCACTGGCAGATAGCTGATGTAACAAGGAGTAACATAGGCTACCTTTATTTTAAACCCCCCCCTCTCCTCCCCAACCCCCGCCAACGACTTAATATCACAAAGGCTGCAAAGAAGTTAACAAAACCGAACTTTTCTAAGATGCCAATCAAGAAACTGTCGGACATGAGTTGGGATCCTAATTAATATGCAATTCTCTGCGAAACGATGCGATCATAAAAAAAATTATGTAAGTAAGTAAAGGTAGGTGTAGGGCGTTGTTGGCTTCATTAATTATCGATCAACTTGTTTGGTTTATAATCGGAAAAGTTGACAAGCCGAGGGTCAGTGGTGGGACCCTCTTCCCCCATTTGTTTAACAATGGATTTCCGCCACGTATCGCCTGGTTCTATCAAATAATGAATCTTTAATTTGTTTTTCCAGAGAATAGATGGATTTCTCTCACTGCAGTCCAAGATCACCAAGTCACGGGTACTGCTTGTACATAATAAAAAAAATAACACGAAGCATCCATGGTTACAATAATATAATACTTATGTCAGTGCCTCAACTGTTTTTTTTTTCACAATACTCATATCAGCAAAAAATATATTTAAATCATTATAGGCATGGCGGAGGCCAAATGAGATCATTTCAAGCATCATCTATCATTGTGCTGTTCGATACATCAATCAATTTGTCTGTGTGTGCGTCCTTGGGTGTGTGTAACGCCCACTGGTGGGCTATTGTTTAAATAATTGTTAACGAGTTTCATCGATATATTCCTTTAGAATTTTTTGGATTAAAAATAATACCAGATTGGTTTTTAATTTTAAATGTCAAATATTTAAATAGTACTCAGTTTTATTAGTTACTAGCTGCGCCCCGCGGTGTTACCCGCGATAAAAAAATATGTACTTTTTACCGGGGTGAAAAGTAGCCTATGTGCTATTCCAGACTATAATCCATCTCTGTGGCAAATTTCATCCAGATCCGTTCAGCCGTTCTGGCGTGATTGAGTAACAAACATCCATCCATCCAAACTTTCACATTTATAATATTAGTATGATTAGTGTGATAGTTCGCCCCCTGTCTATTATATGGTACCCATACTACAAGCGATGCTTAGTGTGGGACTGTATAGTTCGTGTGTCCGTCTGGCGATATTTATATAAAGTTATTAATTACAATAATACCATATAATTGAGAACCTCCACTTTTTTAAAGTTGGTTAAAAAGAAAATATTTTTCATGACAACTTTGCTGAAAAACCGTCGTCGGCTAAAATGCGAGTATAGATCATTTCTAGTTCCTACCTCTTATAGAAAATACAAAAGGAAAAAACACAAAGTTATTCAGTTACATAATTCCGTAATAGCATAGCAGAAACGTTTGTTTAATTATCAAACGTAATTCCGTATAATTAAATGCGCATTTTCCTTATCATCATCTGTCATTGTTACATATCTTAGATCTTGTGCACTTATGTAGGTTGCTGCAGAGAAATGCTGAGCATTCGTTTAAGTAAGCAATGCGACGCCCACTTGTAATGCAGGTACGTGGTCATAGGGAAAACTAATCAGAAGGTCCACAGAAAAAATATTATTTATACTAGCTTACCTTTTTAGACGATGTCCTGTACCGAATTTAACAGTTTTCCGGACAGTATTTCAATTATAATTGATAGAACTAGGCGATACTTGGCGGAAATCCATTGTTAAACAAATGGGGGAAGACAGCTCATTCGTAGCCCAACCGTCCTGAGGATGCCTCGTTTAGAGGCGAAACATGTGTCGAATACTTTTTTAGATTCGCTTCGTTTCGCGGAGAATTGCATTTTATTTGGGGTCCCGACACTCGTGATAGATAGTTTCTCGACCAAAATCTTAGAGGAGTTCGGTGTTGCTGGCTTCTTTAATTATCGATCGAACTTTTTTGGTTTATAATTGGAAAAGTTGACAAGCCGAGGGTCAGCGGTGGGTTCCTCTTCACCCATTTGTTTAATATATCCTTAGTTTTTTCCTAATAAATCTTGTAATTAGTAGTGATATGTTAGTATACAGGATGTAAGTGGCTTCGTAACAAAAACTGATGCCATGGATTCAACTCATGATTGTGGACCCCCCAGAGTTGGAATTTTCCGTCAATATTTTCAGTATTTACAACATATTTAACCCTTACGACATCATTTCTTTAAATTTATTATACGCATTAAGCGTAACCTTTACACAAAGTTTTCGTTACCATGTCCCTAACAGCCTGTATACTTAGACTACGTAATTCGGGGGTGGTCCTCCCGTGACCATTGTTGCTGTGAAGCAGCCGAAACGTCGGGAACGTAAACATATAGAATAAACGCGATAAAATCCGTAACATTAGTTTTATTTCATGAAATGATCGTGTGTAAGTTTTTTGACAGGCATACTGCGGAAGACCATCCGGCGGCGGTACGAAGTTAAATTACCGTTAGCCACTGGCACACTATCAAGTAATTCGAGTTGCATCATATATTGCGTAACTCCGCTCCAGCTCCGGAGCGCACGGTACGTGATATTGATATTAGATTACGCTATACTAACTCTGTGGCACTCGAGTACGGATTAAATGGAAAGTTTGCGCTTTGACGACCTGATTACTGCAGTTGGTAGTGACCCTGCTGTCTTTGGGTCCCGGGTTCGAATGCTGGTAAGGACGACCCGAGTCATATATGAGATATCTAAGTATATAACTATTATATACTGAGTTCGCCCTCAGTCCATTGTAGGGTACTCATAATACAAGCGTTGCTTGGTGTGGGAGTGTATAGTTCGTCTGGCCATATTATGAGCATAGAGCTGGATAACCACTTGGGTTAAAATCCATGAATGGGTGAATCACCCACTGGTTGTTTTGAGCGTTACCCGTCCAAACCATTTTGGAGAAAAATAATTTCAAATTTGGGTAGAAATAGAAAATCACATCCTGGTGGACACCCTTATTTTAAAAGCGTTACTTTTACATATCTGACGATATTTATTAATCCATTAACATTTTAGTCATCCGGGTATTAACATTTGTGAGATTACACACGGCAAATAGTCGCTGTAGTCCGTTGAGTAATGGGGAACGCTGGCAATCCTTAAATGCATTAGCGCAATTAAACTGTCCGGTACAATTGATAGGTTTTAAACACAGTTAGGGGTATAAGTGGAATTCCTTGCGTATACTCAAATGAGTACGGACATAGGTAACTTGCATTGCGGCGACTGTGGTCCCTAAGGGGAAGATGGTGAAGATATGTTGACCAGTTGAATATTGGGAAGATATGTTTGTCAATTTACTATGTAAATTATAACACATTTAACTTAAATTATGTTTTGATTTTTATTAGGTGCTAGATGACCCGCTGTACTTCGTATCACCTATCCTAACGACATTAAAGCTCTCCATTCGTCTGACGTTCGACAGACCAACAGACAGCAAGAAAAAATAAAGCACAATCAAGACTTATTTTTCGTCCTCGCAACTTTTCCATATTTTCTCACCGTGTAAACCTTCCCTGAAAATCAGCTAAATCGGCCCAGCCGTTCTCGAGTTTTAGCGAGACAAACGAACAGCAATTGATTTTTATTATATAGAAGATAAGAGAATACTACACATTGAAATAAATCTAATTTTACAAACGTTATCGCATTTATTTTATGTTTTTACGTTCCCGACGTTTTGGCTGCTTGCTTTACAGCAACCATGGTCACGGGAGCAAAGGATCGACTTGATTTTTTGCATAGGTAGTGATTGGTAGTTTAGGGTTCAGAAAATGACATAGGGAGATACTTTTTAATCGCGGGTAACACCGCGGGGTGCAGCTAGTGGTTTATATGAATAACAAATATTGTGATTCTGATTATGGTAGGTAAACAAAATGTGACCGAAATCAATGTAATAGGTGACCTAGATTCGAAATAAATATCTAGATTTCGGTCAAGTGCTGGAAATTAGCACTTTCTCATGTCGATAGCGTGTATAAACATTCGTATCTATTCGTTATCGGCACGTCCGAATCAGGTTATCTATTGGCACCAATTTAACGTATATGCTGCATTCAGATTGGTATTTAAATACTTTATTCATAAACAAGTGGAGGAATGGAACCCACCACTGACCCTCGACTTGTCAACTTTTCCAATTATAAACCAAACAAGCTGATCGATAAAGAAGCCAGCAACACCGAACTCCTCTAAGATGTTAGTCGAGAATCTGTATGTCACGAGTGTCGGGACCCCAAATAAAAGGCAATTCTCCGCGAAACGAAGCGAATCTAAAAAAGTATTCGACACGTGTTTGGTATCTAAACGAGGCATTCTCAGGAGGATGCCTCGATGATTTCCTTGCCTCATGAGTTCTATCAATTATACTTTATTTAAAACTAGTTGTCCGCGTTTATAAATTGATATAACTTTTTTTATTTATACGTTGATTGAAATAAAACAAACATTAGATTGTATGTGAAGTTTACCACAATACATTAGCGAAAACCACACTCAAATTGGTTATGCCGTTTCAAACGCACTGTCAAATAGTTAAAAAGGCGAAAATTCTTACAGTCATTGTTTTTGGTTGTATTGCGTTGATAAAGGCCTCCAATAATAGTTTTTGTCATATATCTTCTATGTACAGACAGCGATCAGTTACATTTTAATTATATGTACCTATAGATAGATTATGGTTATATACAATATATATAAAGATATTTATATAAAATGGGATCCATTAATTAATATAATTAAATCCAAAACCAAGCGAACCATTGCAAGACCTCAAGAAACTGTGGGCACTTTCTACGTAGATCGGACCGCGAGCAACAACTAAATATGAGGGTACTCCAGTTCTAACTATGACACTAGGACTTCTAACACCTCAGTCCTCCCGTGACCATGGTTGTTGTAAAACAGCCGATACTTCGAGAACGTAAAGGATTTCAAATAAATGCGATAAAAATCGTAAAATTAGTTTTATATGACGGCAGAATAGCGTGGCAAGATATTTACATACCACACATGTATAGTTCTAAGTATAGTAAAGTTGTACATGTATAGTTTACTAACATATCGAGTCTAAGAATATATCGCATCTACATAGATGAAACACATCAAGAGTTATGCCTGGATTACACATAACCAGCAAAATAGAGACAAAGCTCTCGGCCGAATGTTCGGTAGATATAAGCCTTGTTTACACTCAACAAGTACTCGGCCGCGAGCGCTGTCTCGCCATTCAACTAGCTACGTGTAATCCCGGCATTAGTAACAACAAAATCAATTGACATTGAATCTCCTCGACGAACGGCAACGTTTCGAAAGTTACTCTTGCATGCGACTACCGCTATGAAGTCTGCGTTTGCGCACGTTGAATTAGAAAAATAACAGGATTGCTTGGATTCGATAAAGATCCGTGCTCATATAAATTAAGTTAAAATCCATTTTTACTACGAGAGGGTATATCGTCTATATAATAAACATGAAATGATGTTCGTTTGGTAAGCGCATCGCTTGAGAACGGCTGTACCGATTTGGCAAATATATTTTTTTACGTTTGAAGACTTTGGGGCAAGGTAATGCACTCAGGATGATTCTTTATAATCAATGGAACAAACCTAGTACATCTACTTTTGACCAAAATTAAAATGTTATATCAAACTTCGCAATAACTGTACGGTCCCAGACTAACCAGCGCTTGTATTGTGGGTACCGTACAATGGACACGGGGGATCCCATTATGTACCATACTAACAAATTAAAAACAGATCATTGCTGTTATTGACTCCGACGGGAATCGATCCCGCAACCATTCGGTACAATTAGCCATAGTGTAATTTCTATAACCACTTTACGACATTCATAAAATAACTGGGTATAGTGTTGTTCTAATCAGCGCCCAAGCCACACGAAGGACTATAAGATGGCAACGTTATTTTAGTTATTGCTAAACCGTTACGCAACTAACGTAGTTATTTAACGATTGATAACACCAATTAGCGGTTGTTTCGTTACAAATAATTCAGGTATTATGGACGGTAATTGAGCCACTCTTGCGCACACAGATTGCAATCAGGCAAATTGAACCGGCAACCTTTTGTCACCTTTGTTCATGTTATATTTATAATTAGTGTTGTGCAATTGTAAGCCTGTTGTAAAGGTCTATAAGGCTGTGTCCCCAGTTGGCAAACTGTCAGCGGCCGACTGAGTGAGCCGCAAATTTGTGGCGAACTGAAATTCGAGTTAGCTGCAAACTCAGATCAATTTGCGTGCGTCGCAAGCAAACTGTTATGTGTTAGCCGCTTATTTAGGTCGACCGACTGACTGAATTTGCACTGTCAACTGTCAGAACTGACAGTTTGCGGCAAACGGACTCACTACGCTCGGCGAACGAGCATATCGCCGCCGCCGACTTGAACCAGTATTACTGTGAGTCAGCCGCTCACTTAATCAATCGGCGCGCGCAACACAGCAAACTGCGTAGAGTGAGCGCAAACTAGCAAACTGTGAACACTCCATTTCAAATATATGGAAGGGCGTACTAAACCGATACGCCGCTAACTCAGTCGGCCGCTGACAGTTTGCCGACTGGGGACACAGCCTAAGGGACATACTTTTTGTTTTTAAAATCAGATTTTTATTTTGTAAAAATCCATTGGATCATATTTTGCTACTAGCTATTACCCGCGACTTCGTCCGCGTGGTATTTAACAAAAAGCGGACGAAGTCGCGGGTAACAGCTACTCTAAAATAAAAGTAACCTAAGTTACTCCTTGTTACATCAGCTATCTGCCAGTGAAAGTTGATGTTATAATTGGTATATCTATTATGCAGTAGAATTATTGACATAAATTCTTTTTAGTGTCAAAGAATAGTAAATATCCACTAAAAAGTGTAAAATAAAAAACTTTTTAACAAAATAAAAACCGTCTTCAAAAAACTAAATAGCCAAAAATCATCTAATCTTGAAATTTACCTTGTCTAACTAAATCAAATATTTAACTAATCTGAAGTCGGTGCCAAACAAACAGCCGACGAAGAATAACAAAAATATACTCAGTAACGAGATGCGCGGACCAATTTCTAGGTATAGTCTTTGGCGCGGACCGGCAATACTCGAGTCAGTTGTTGGTTTGGCAACGACATCAGATTAGTTAAATATTTGATTTAGATTAGATTATTAAAGTTTTTTAGTATTTTGAAGACGGTTTTTATTTTATTAAAAAGTTTTTTATTTGTTATTGGATAAAGTATTAATACGAATCACGTACCCCGACCAAGTACCCCGTTCTACCATCTTGGTTATCACTGCATTTTATAAATTCAGACAGTACTACTAGGTAGGTATTACTAAACATGCGCAGACGCAGTTTTTTGCCAGTAAATGTAGGTCGAGAGGCTATGTACGTGATTGAGTGATGCTTTCGTTAATTTCGATGACGAAACGTCTTTTTATGTTTTTTTTTTGTCACCCAATTTGAAAATGTAGGTGATATTGGTAAGAGTCTTACGTTATAAAGCATTGTAGAATAAGATTGAATATACAACGTGATTCAGAAAAGGTATACTAAGCTTTGAATATGCGCTTCATTAAAGACCATAAGTCTAGGGTTGATATTTTATTTTCTTATTTTTGTGTTTTTTCTCTTCGATAGATTTTAGCTAGGAAAACGTGTCTTATTGAGTTTTAAATAAAACATAGGATTTGATATGATATAATCATGACTGATTTGAATCATTATTTTTTTTAGTCAACAAAATCAACCTTGACGCTTATAGTTTATGACAAGTTAAAAATTAGGCAAAATGTTTATCACCTCGGGATAGCCAAACAGAATCTCAAGATATATTGCACTAACATTTACAATTTCCCAAACATACCTAAGTATTAAAAGCTTGTTAAAGACCTCCAATAAATGCACTAAGTATAGAAAAACCCAAAATAAATATGGACAAACTTCATAATATACTTGTGTTTAAATAATCAACATAACAAAACAACACCACAAACGTTGAGATGTGTTTAAAGAAACTAAATGTTACAGCAAACATTGCAACAAAAAAATCTCAACCGGGTTGCATACTTCGATAAGCAAATTTGGAATCCGCACGCTTGCAATAGTCAACTTCATTAACCACTGAATAAAATGCAAATTAGCTTAACAATGTTATGTTTAATACAACAAAATATGATGGACAAGCATACTAGAGATTCTTGACCTTTCAACCGTGGAATCTTAATATACTTCCGTCCTACTCTGACGCACCCATATGTTGATCATACAGCCTATAGGTCAAATTAATAATATATATCTATACTAATATTATAAATGTGAAAGTTTGGATGGATGGATGTTTGTTACTCAATCACGCCAAAACGGCTGAACGGATCTGGATGAAATTTGGCACAGAGATAGATTATAGTCTAGAATAGCACATAGGTTCCCATAGGATATATCTGTTTTAATTTTTCATAGCGGACAGGATCGACATATTTTTTTGCGCGGGTAACACCGCAGGGCGCAGCTAGTATATAATAGTACCAAACCTTTAGTGTCCCACTGCTGGGCACTTGCCTGCCCTCAATGCGAGGGGGGATTAGGCCATAGTCCACCACGCTGGCCAATGCGGGTTGGCGGACTTCGCACGTCTTCCGAGGGGTTCTCTCAGACATGCAGGTCTCCTCGCGATGTTTTCCTTCACTGTTTAGCAAGTGTTAAAAGTAGTTGAAAGTATGTATAACCAAGCCTAATGCGACTACGCACCATTTCGTAGAAACGGATTAGACGATTAACTTATCAGTGATAAAGAGAAATTGTCAAGGACTTTTGTTATCAGTCTAAAATGTTGAGTTAGATTTGAATCTTTGGGCCAAAATAAAAAAAATAGTGCAAGAGGCTATGTGGACCACTCTTAAATTAAAACCAGTGTTATTAGAAATCTTGTGTGTGTGTCTGTTTGGAGGAGCAATCACGAAAAACTACTGGAATAATTAAAACGGAATGTCTTCTATTGGATAGTCTATGGTTAGATTAAGAAGATTAGCTAGTTATTTTGTTAAGTCATTCCCTGACCTATAAACAAAGCTACACAATAAAAAACTTAGCTATTTCGTTTTTACAGTATTTATTATAAATATTTGTGGTTTTTTTTTTGGCAAAAGTACCTATGAGTTTTTATTCTTTGTGTTGCAATATTGGCCATTTTCAAATTTGGAATTCATATTTAAATTTATATTAAGCATTTAAGCACGTTTTTAAGCTGGCATCAATTTTGGAAAAACCCAAATCGCCGTTTGATTATATCAGCTATTTTTTATACCTACCGTATAGATGCATTGACCTCCAAACAAAGGGATCAAATAGCTCCATTTGAAGCTACTTCTGAGCATTTTTTTAAATAATGTTGTACATAAACGATGTTCACACCTCGTCCGTTCAGCAAATGATAATCATTATTATGTAGCGACCACTTCAACCTCGCCACAAGCTACACAGATAGTGCTGCAGACCCATTCAGAACAATACACAATTCTCAATACAATCCTGAATCGCGCTATGAGAGTTTTCGGAGCACGTAACATATATACAAGATACCGACAGTAGCCGTTGGGGCATAGCGGCCGCCCCGGCAGGCACACCACCCGTCTGGCTGGAACATTATTCGTTAAAATTAAAACGGGATTCCCATACGAAATCTGAAGCTCCCTGTTTAAATACTAATTCTGTTCATAGTCACCTTTCAAGAAAATGTGTCATTGTCACTGCTTATTCTAGGAACCTAATTGATTAGGTATTGGGTACATTGTTAAGAAGAAGTTACTTTGAATATCGCCAGACAAACACACCAACTATACGTGCCCACACTAAGCAACGCTTATATTATGGGTATATATTACTTATATAGATATTAAATATCCAAGACTTGGGTACAAACATTCGTGCTCACCACACGAAGTTTGTCCCTACCAGGATTCAGCCCCGGGACCCTCGGCACAGAAAGCAGGGGTCACTATCAACGGCGCTAATCGGGCAGTTCTTAATAACAAATTTGAGCTGACACAAGTTTGACATTACAACACACAAAGATGTCAACCATGAACCCATTGCAATCAACGCATGTACATGTCTACAATCACATTTAGATGATTCCAAGTAATTCCGATTCACAGCCGCAGTGGTTGCGTCACGCGATGAGGACCTAGACAGTCTTGACCTCAAAATCGTAGGCAAATCGTGACTGATAAATATTAGTAATTTGTAAATAAAAAAAAAACAATCATTTGCATCTTTATCGAACACCAATGCGGATGTGATGATCGGATGTTTACTAGACTCTTTTTTATTTTATTATATTATAGGCAAGTATTTGATCTCGATGTCACCTGATGGTAAGTGACGATGAGATCTACGATGGAGCATACTTGCCTAGAAGGTACCTGTTCACTATCAAATTGACATATTGTGTGAGTGTGAACAGGTAGGAAGGCGGCAGTACATCGAGACGCTACATTCACTAGGCACATGCAGCGCAACTGATCTGACCCCCCATCCATGAATGGCAACACCGAACATCATGCCGGAACACGGCTAGGCCGCTTGGCGACATGGCTTTGTTCAGTGGGTGGTGACTAACCACGGCCGAAGCCTACCACCAGGAGAGTTGTCACCTAGTTGGCACCACCCAGGGTCACGAGTAGGGTATCCCGAGGGTATTTAATTCTCCTACGGACGAAGGTGACTCGACCCCAAAAACTCCTTGCTGTTACGCGGTTTGAGATTCGTGCTCTTATAATGTACAAACTTGTTTCGGCGGCCCCACCTATGATATAATAATACCAGCCCTTTTTAATGTCCCACTACTGGGCACGGGCCTACCCTCAATGCGAGGGGATTAGGCCATAGTCCACCACGCTGGCCCAGTGCGGGTGGGCGGACTTCGCACGTCTTTCGAGGGGTTCTCTCGGACATGCAGGTTACCTCGCGATGTTTTCCTTCACCGTTTAGCAAGTGATAATTGTGGTTAAAAATGATATTCGCACATGAAATCTAGAAATTTCAGAGGTGCGAGCCGGGGTTTAAACCTACGATCCTCGTTACCGAGGCAAGCGTTCTACCAACTTTTCGTTACATTCACTTCGATCTCAGCTAGTATTTTATCTCCTTCCAAAAAGTAAAAACAAAATTATTCCCCCTCTCGCTCTACATGATTGTTTTAACAAACATACGATTATTTTAATCGATCGATAGAAATCAATATGTTTTCCTAAAATAGTCCAACGAGCAATCAGTCAGTAATTCAATCTGCAGTCGTAACTTTGGTTCCACCGATAAGAAATGGCAAGAAACTCCGAGAATAATTGGAGTATTCACAGAAACTATATGACAGGACTCTGAAGTAAAATAAGAATAATAAAAGTAACCCAAATATACTCAAATCGTATTACCGTTAACGTGTCAAAACAAACAGACAAATTGTGCGAAGCCTAAACAATAAGCTAATCAGCTTATGAATTGAAAACGTCTAATTACTACGAATACCGGCCGGGCCGTTAAAAAACGCAGTTAGCGCAGATATTACCATAATTAACTAATGTCACGGTAAACGGTACTTGCAGGGTTGACAACAAGATTAAATTAAATATTTTTGATTTCTATATCTGTAGGATATGGACTTCGATTTGGTCTTCTTATTCTTCTCCTTATGACTCATCTGATAAGATGAATCATAAAGAGATAAATGACAGCTGAAGATAGAGAGATATCTCTCTATCTTCAGCTGTCTAGAATTGACAAAAAACCAGACCTTTAAAGTATATGATCAGCAAAAAGTATAGCGCTACTGGCATGTGACGTCACAGCCATAAGGCATCCCGCGTGCGAAAGAGAAGGAGCGCGACCTCACTCTCATCACCATTGCTTTAACAAATAATTCTAAGGTTACAATGTGTTGTAAAATAATTTGTGAATATTTAATATAAAGCAAAAGTTAATCCAATAGTTAGTTAAACACCATATTCTGATAACTGGTTAAGCTCTTGTTACCGGTAGCCCTACTAGTTGGAACTCAAAGGATTAATTTCGGTAACAAACCATAACAGGGTACACTAGAAGTTGACCCTAATGGAGTTGGAAAAAATGCTACCGAGAAGAAATTTCGAGCGATAAACAACCTTAAGTTAATGAACAATAAAATCCACAAGGAAGCTCTTAACAAATCGGTCAAGGCGCAGTTTTGAATATTCATTAACGTAATGTTATAATGACTGCGTATTGTCTCTGTCATGTAACGGTACATGCTGATCTCGACAGTACGATCTGGATATAAAATATCATCTTCAAGCAATTATAGTGCTTAAACGCGTGATATAACAGTGCAATTTTTAATAAACACATTTATAGTTGTGGGCCTAAAACTGTTCCTTGAGGAACTCCAACCTTATTTTAGCAGGTATACACAGCAGTGCAACCATATTTCACTGCTGTTATATGGTCCTAATGTAATAGGAGACGAGCTTATTGCCATTTTAAAGAGTACACTCTTTCTCGGTGCAAGGGAGATTTGGGCCATAGAAGTGCACGTGTCTTTGCGATGTTTGCCTCCAGCGTATATTAAGTTTCTTAAGCAAGTGTAGGTACTACCAACCCGGCTAGCACTGCTTAAAATATGAAAGATTATGACGTAGTTCATAAAGCATGCATATTAAGTCGTCATGACCTTCGGAAATTAGGCAAAAAGATAACTTATCTCGTATGATAAAAGATTGGGAATTTAATTTCGTTCTTAATAAATTAAGACTCCATAAAATAGGCAGGTCAACTAATCACTAATATATATGTCTTATTATATACTAACCCCCGAATTTATAGTCGCTTTATAAATTTATCAAACGTCATAATATAGTACTGCGCACAAGTTTTGCTTGCGCAGTAAAAGCATATGACGTTTCATAAAGCTATAAAACGTCTATAAATTGGGGGGTAAATATATAATATATGTTTTATTCTTTATGTATAGATCACTTTACTCATGGTATAGGATGTTCATGGTTATTATTTTCATGTGAAACAAAATTCGGAAATGTTTGTCTTTTGAAAACTATCCAACCATTAGTCCGGTCAATTTAGATCAAAAAATGAGAGTAAGGTTGCATAAAGTCCCAACAAGCTGAATTTCAGTGAAATTGTTCAAAATATAATTATAAACAATGTCTAAAAGTTCCCCATCATTCCCCTGTAAGGAAAAAAAATTATTCAAGGTCAAAGGTCAAAAAAATGAGTTTTCGCGATTTTCAGCAAAACGGTAAGTTTTATCATAAAGTACCTCAGACAAAAATTGTAGATCATAAAATTATCTATAAAAAATGTATCAATACTTTTTTCTTACGAGCCACCGTTTCTGAGATATAACGATTCAAAAAGTTATAAAACGCGCTAAGTACACTACCTCATAGGTGGCGTGGAAACGTGTGCATATTATGACGATAACAACTTTTATAACTTTTTGAATCGTTATATCTCAGAAACGGTGGCTCGTAAGAAAAAAGATACATTTTTTAATAGATAATTTTATGATCTACAATTTTTGTCTGAGGTACTTTATGATAAAACTTACCGTTTTGCTGAAAATCGCGAAAAACTCATTTTTTTGACCTTTGACCTTGAATATTTTTTTTTCCTTACAGGGGAATGATGGGGAACTTCTAGACATTGTTTATAATTATGTTTTGAACAATTTCACAGAAATTCAGCTTGTTGGGACTTTATGCAACCTCGAATGTCTAAATTGACCGGACTACATTATAATTAAAGCAAATGCTGTGAGCAAAACACAGCAATAATTTTAAACTACTAAGAACTAAATAGTTACCCGTTATAACTGATTACAATGTCGCCTTGCATATTTTTAAAGTAGATATTATTTGATAGGCATATATGTATAAGGCAATCGAAGCCTCGGTATGAGCGAGGCCTTCCACTGTTACCTGTTCTGCAGAGCTAGCAACGAGCCATGACAAGACTTATGTCTAGGCTTATGTCACACTGAGTCGCTATCTCTCTCTCTCTCTCTCTCTTAATTCATAAGTGAAAATGAGACAATATCGAGATATCACCTACCTCCAGCAGGCAGAGAACAAAAGTTATCATGATCAAAGTATTCGTTTTTTCAAGCTGCATTGTTGTTATGAAACTTTGGAAATACAAAGACTCAACTAAAATAATATTATGTATGCTTAGCAAATTTACTTATATTTTAAAATACGCGTTTCATAAAACCTCACAACGACTATTAAAGTTTTATTTTTATTTTTATAATATCCTGCAGTATCAAATTGCCAGCTTCTTACGTATACAGGTTTTGTAAACTTGACATTTCTCTATGGACTTTATTATTCAAGCTTGTATTACCAGTATCTCATTTTACTCAATGCATCCATTCCATTCTTATTGTTAAAAAAAAAGATGCTTTCCATTTTTGTTCCTTTTTCAAATATATGAACGCATTTATTTAGGTGCTTATTTAAGTATAAATATAGTGATGCCAAAAAAGAAAAAACAAATATTTTAACGAGTAATTACCACGTGTGAAGGAGAAAAAATATTACTTCTGCCAGACAAATTAGAAGCTGCTATAAATAATGTCGTAACAGAAAAACACTGCCAGACCTTTGGCTTCAATATAGGACTTTAGAATTCAGCATTTCCGAGCTAGGTCAAGAAGGCGGTTTTGTTTGTGTATATAAAACTTACAAATAGAACGTAACGACTTACCGTGCATTAAAAAAAACTTCCGTATAACAGTTCAAAAACCTTAACACAAGCACTGCACAAAACTTGAACACATGCGAACAGCACTTAGATATCTGCCTTGTCAATGCAATACTAACTTTCTACTTGAACTCAACAGGACATGAAACACATAAAAAAACCACTCAATAATCTTTGGAAAAGTTTAAAAAACCACAAACGAGGTGTTTATTTTGTGTTATTAATAAAAAAACATGTTATTTTTTTTAATAATGTGACGTAAAAGTTTTTTTTCACGCTTATCGAGCACCGGCGTGCGCTCGCCTCGATGGCTTTTGAGCATCTGACGGAGACATCTGACCTTCGGGCATAATGAAATGCGACCGACCGAAGTTGGTTGTAGACCGGTTGGCTTTGGGCAAAAGTGGGACTTTTTTTCCCTTTTTTTCTTGGCTCACTCACTCATACTTCAGAGCGTACGGTTTATTTTTTTAATATTTTCATTTTGTGTTTAATGTAATGAGGATTGGCGTTGCTCGGCTTTTATTGATAACGATATTTAATTAGAGCTATGGATATTTTTTTCCTTTCCAAAATGATGAGGATAAAGACGTTTTGGCGGGAACTTAATTTCGTACTTCTTTGTATGTTATGTTTTTAAATGTCAATAAGTTTGTATGTAGGCATTTGTAGATTTACTTACAGAAGAGCTAAATCGTTCCAATGATAACACTAAAAACCGAATATACGTCTACTAATAATAAAAACTTGAGACAATAAAATAAAATCCGCCTAAGGTACCCTATGATTTTCTAGCATTACCTACGTCGGATTGGTGGATGATACCTTTATTGAATGCAACAAAATAACTAAGTAATTAAAACAGGATCTACTAACACTTAGATCATCATTAATTTAAAGTGTTATATTTAACTTAAAAAAAATAACTAAAAAAAATACCATTTACACACTTCGCTTCTTTAGGTCACGATGTACTGACAAGAAATCGTCTTAAAAAAGCTTCACAAACAATAAATGTTATAGTTCAAATTATTGTTTTTGTTTTACTATTATAACAAGCTTTTGAACGAGGCTTTGCTTGTATTTTATTTAGCCATTTTAATGCTCAATAATTTTGAACAAATTAATTCGTTGCTACGCTCAGGATTCTATTTTCGAATCACTCGCTTCGCTCTTGGTTCAATCTTAGAATCCTTTGCTCGGTATTCAATACAAACACTCGCAAATAATAACTTTGCTACCTTGCGTGAGAAATAATCTAAACAAATAAATAAAATTGAAGTGTCTGTTTGTAATATTTGGCATTTGAATGTATTCGCGGTGCCTATACCAAAACAACACTTTTTACAGTCACATTTTGTCTGTTTGTCTGTCTGTTTGTTCCGGCGAATCTTTGAAATGGCTGGACCGATTTTGACGGGACTTTCACTGGCAGATAGCTGATGTAACAAGGAGTAACTTAGGCTACTTTTAATTTGAAAAAAAAATAGGATCTCACGAAAAAAATTAAAACCAATGTTGCAGCGCTGCGCCTGACTATGTTTGATAGCAACAACCTGAAATCCGTCCCGCGGTCTCAGAGCGCACGAGCAGGCTGTTGCCAATGGTTGTGTCTTTGTTAAATACAACGCGGACTAAGTCGCGGGTAACAGCTAGTTATAATATAAAGTATACAATAGTTGCTTCATTACTAGTTCATCTTTATTGATATAAAAATATACCTATTGATTTGTTTTTTTTGTATTATTTTATTTGAATGCCTTCTATAAGGACTGAAATTCGTACCAGGATGCATTTGACTTGTTTGGTTTGGTCATCTACTGCCAAATGACATCATTAGTGTTGCCCAATGTCTTGATCTGGCATTTTCGCCAGAAACCAAAACGAATGCGCAAGAGTCCCGCAGTTTTTCCTTTTAAAATCCTCTTAATATTAGCCCTTTTGTTTATGTTCCACTGTTGCGAAAGAGTCTCCCCACAATGTGACGGGAATGAGGCCATAGTCCACCACGCTGGCCCAGTAACATTTGGTGGACTTCACACTGGGTTCTCCCAGACATGCAGGTTTCCTCACGATATTTTCCTTTACCATTTAGCAAGTGATAGTTATGGTTAACAATGTATGTTATATCCAAAGAAGTAGAGAGACACCTGTAGTGCACCCACACTTCGGCTACGGTACTGAGTCCCAATGCACCGAAAGACATACAGGATTCCTTGAAATGTAATATCTGAGAGAACCCCTCTAAATATGTGTGAAGTCCGCCAACCCGCACTGGGCCAGCGTGGTGGACTATGGCCTGATCCCCCTCGAATTGAGGGGAGGCCCGTGCCCAGCAGTGGGACATTAAAAAAAGGGCTGGAATTATTATTATACACTCTGTATAGGCAATATATTCAATGTTATATGTTATACTATTAACTAGGTGCCAATAGCAAGAATTAAAACTTACAAGGAATAGGTACATAAGCAGGTAATTTTCGAGATTGACGCAAATACTGACACGATTTCTGGAATGCAAAGTGAATCATATATTTATTCCAATTGAGACCAAAACCGATAATCACTTTTAAGAAATAGTCCGTCATATTTGGGTGCAACGCTTATTAAGAGCCTTGCACACGATAACTTTTGCGCGTTCAGTCGATGCGCTTTTCATAAACGCGCGCCAACAGCACTTATTCCATCATCGATGATGTAGGCTCTACATAACTCTGCATGGTAGAGTGATGGCAGATGGCGATGCAGGAAAGCAACACTGTTATAAGGTCGTATTTTAATATTGACGGCCTGATTAACGAGGTGGTAGTGACTCTGCTTTCTGCCGAGGGTCCCGGGTTTGAATTCTGGTAGGGACAAGCTTTGTGTGATGAGCACGAATGTTTGTACCCGAGTCATGGGTGTTTAATACTTATATAAGTATTTTATACTAGCTGCGCCCCGCGGTGTTAGCCGTGATTAAAAAGTATGGCCTTTTCCTCTATGTATACTTTTGCAAATGCACGGTTCCTGTATGCTATCCCATAGGAACCGGGAATTTTTCCAAAATAAAAATAGCCCATGTCATTTTCTGACCCCTAAACTACCACTATCTACGCAAAAAATCATGTTAATCCTTTGCTCTATGAAAAATTAAAACAATTCTATACCACGGGAACCATACATTTTACCAGAATAAAAAGTAGCCTATGTGCTATTCCAGACTATAATCTATCTCTGTGCCAAATTTCATCCAGATCCGTTCAGCCGTTCTGGCGTGATTGAGTAACAAACATTCATCCATCCAAACTTTCACATTTATAATATTAGTGGGATTATCTAAAAGCGGCTTTGCTTGGTTTAGGACCGTACAGAAAGTGTGTTCTAAGCTGTTATCAACCGCAATCACATATTTACAGAACATTATCTTGGCATTTACAGGGACCTTTAAACTCCAAAATCTTATTTCCAGATCAAAAAACCAGCCCATCTCAGGCATTTATAAAAAAAAAACAATTAAGAAATGAAGGCACGCCTTCTGAGAAATTGAGAATGATTCAATGCGTTTGCTTAGCGATGTTGAATTGCTTTTAATTAATGTTTGTAGATGGCATTATATTCAACATATACACAATGTCGACCTGCTTAGCTCAGTTGGTAATGGCTCTACCTTCTGCACCGAGGGTCCCGTCCCGGGTCCGAATCCTGGTGTACAACGACAAATATAGGCCCTTGGGAGGGGATTAAGGCAGACCTATACGGTAATATATACACGAGTATAGGCTTAAAAATCTAGGGTTAATCGAAAATTACCCTTATGAGAACCCACACATACAAAATAACGTTCAATATGATAAACTTCTCAATCTCAAAGGTTACAAAAGTTTATTCACAACAGTAACAACTAAATCAATGTATAATTAAATTAAATCCCGACGAGCAGCGGTTAATCATTAAAACAAAGCTGATACACCGCCCTCGTATGTACGGAGCGATGCAACATAAACTTAATATTATGCACTGACACACGAAGCTTGGGGTTTTCTCGGAAGATGCTAAAGGTATCAGATTTATACCAAGTACAAGCAAGGACCTGCTAATATACAGTTTGGTGTAATAACCAGGAAATCCTTGAACGTTTTCTCTCTTTCGTTTTGGAGTCAGCTTCTTCCCCAAAAAGATATCAGATAAATGATAGAACTAGTCTGCAGAAATCCTTTGTTAAATAACTGGGGGAAGGGACTCCGCCACTGAGCCTCTGCTTTAAATTGAACCGATCACCACCGGTATTTAGTCATCAGTTTCTGACTATGTCTTCATGGTCCGGGCCTTAGGTACGTTTAGACAGATAATAATATCGCCAGACAAACACACCAACTATACGGTCCCACACTAAGCATCGCTTGTATTATGGGTACCGTATAATGGACTGAGGGTGAACTCAGTATTTAAAACTTTTATAGTTATTAAACATCCACGACTTGGATACAAACGTGCATGATCATCACACAAAGCTTATCCCTGCCAGGATTTGAACCCGGGCAGCTCGGCACAGAAAGTAGGAGCACTACCAACCACGCTAATCAGGTCGTAGATATTCTATGATTTTCCATCCGATAACCGTTGGGGCAGAAAGGTTCTAGAATAGCGACCACGAACCGGAAGAAGTAGTGTAGGACGGCTCCCCACAAGGTGGACTGATGACATCACACGCGGAGGACCGTCATGTGTGGAAATCATTGGGGGAGGCCTAAGTCCAGCAGTGGACGTCATTCGGCTGAGAGAGAGAGAGAAAAATAATTTATTCTCAATCGTTTAACACTAAAATAAAAGCAAAGATTTGATTAGGGACTCCACAAAACGGACTATCAAGAGCACAGTGTTTAATCTTTGTGAGAAGCGGAAAAAAAAATAAGATGAAATAACATTTAATGGGTTTGGGTTCCTTACATTGAGATGGTTTGTTATAGAGAATGAAAGAGCAAGATGGTATGATGACGGAAACTTGTGGCAAAAACTATTTGGTATTATCAATAAGATATATCGAAGATAATGAAATTTGGAAATTTTAATAGCGATTGCGGTAATCCAGTTCGGAAGTTTTCGATTCCGTTTCCGATATCGATTTCGAATGGTTTAGAAATTACTCCGCTCATGTAGGACCGACGTCTTTACGTATTCTCCATCAATGTTTATGAACTAGCCTTCTGTAAACGTCATTTGACCTACCCTATTAAAGTATTGAACCATATCATCAGTGGTTTTTCAGCAACAGTACCCAGAATACATTGAACCCTATAACACCCTAACTCAAGTTCATTCCCAGGCTCATCTTACGTCAAATATTTTTTTGTTACGTCAGGTGTTCCGCCGTTATCTTTTTATTTGCATACGGCTCAGGTTGTATCCTCGTTCTCTTTCGGATGTGGGTTGTGTATTGCTTAATGTAGGGGTTACTTATTAGTGGGGCTGTATTTACTTGCTTTGTACGTATCTTATTTGTAATACCAGCATTTTTAATGTCCCACTGTTGGAGACGGGCCTCCTTTCAAAGCGGGGGGATTAGGCTAAAGCCGAATAAATAGCCGTATAAAAACAATATCCCGAAACGTCGGGAACGTATAAAAAAATAATATAAATATAAAATGTTAATGAAATCGGTGTGCAATAAAGAGTTATCAGAATATTTTTTATTCACGTAGACCATTATGTACAGTACTTATGAATCGTCAAAAGTTACAAAATACTATGCCACTACTTTACCATCCGTTCGGAATGCCGTTCCTATGGAGAGGAACGGGCTAATAGGAACGGCTAATCAGACTTTAGCAGCAGATCTATCTATCTATCTATAAACGCGATAAAATCCGTAAAATTAGTTTTATTTCAAGACTAACTATAATCGACTATTGCGACCCAATTAAGTCATTCCGAATAATTATAGATTAATATATTTTAATGTTCTACGATTTTGCGTGTGAGTTTTTGTGTTTTTTATTACTTAAAAACATTATCGTATTTAAGTTCCACCGGATAAGACACTGGAAACAGCCAGTTACGTAAACACAATTTTAAATAATTAATATACTGATTACAACAAAACATACATCCCGTCATATTGTAATGTACACTAGCTGTTACCCGCGACTTCGTCCGCGTGGTATTTAACGAAAAAGAAATATAGACAAATATATAATGTATGTATACAACTTCTCTATTTGAATCGAATATTATTAAATTTTTCATTGGTTTTAATTTTTTTCGTGAAATCCTATTTTTTGTCTAAAATAAAAGTAGCCTAAGTTACTTACATCTGCCAGTGAAAGTCCCACCAAAATCGGTCAAGCCATTGCAGAGATTAGCCAAAACAAACAGACAGACAGACAAAAATTTAAAAAAATGTTTTGGTATATCTACCGTGTATACATTCAAATGCATTTAGTAAAAAGCGGTTATTTTAATATTACAAACAGACACTCCAATTTTATTTATTTGTATAGATTTATGGATATGAAATTTTAAATAATGTTTTTCGACACAATAATAATATCGATACAAATTACACAATACCATCGATTTAATAATCGCACTCACATAATCTAGTGACGGACTGCGCAAGAGTTCAAAAACCCTATATAAACTCAAAACCTTTCTTTAAAAGTGTAAATTTATTCAAATTTAAAGAAAAAAACGACGCCTGCACCACCATCCTTTACACGATACGATGATGAAGTAGGACATCCAATACGAACCCACATTCGCGAAAAAGAGATGTAACTAGTTTTATCTGGTCCTGCTGAAAACCAGTTTAACAATAGCTGGACAGTATAATGCAATAATACATCAACATTTTCAGAAAAAATATTCGAATTCAAAATGTACGTTCCCTGACTTAAAGTCGATATTTCTGCTGTGTTTTCAGGTTTGGTTCATATAATTTTGCATATCAATGTTCATAAGCGTATGATGTGAAGCGGTTCTACTAAAAAGTGTATTTTTTTTTATTTTAGTAAAAGCAATTTATTTTATATATATTTAGAATAGTGCTATTCTGAGATAGACAATTGCATAATTTTAAATGAACTCATTTCAACTAGTTTGACTTATAACTGTATGTAAAAGGCGACTAATAGCTCCAAATACTCTCGGTTTTAGGCAGTAGATTTTTGTTTCACCAAACAATTCGTTTGTCAAATTATCCAATTTACAAAATTTCGGTAAATAATTTGTTATCTTGAAAATTAATATCCACAAACTAATACACAAGGCTGTAGAAAAAGAGTAGCTTTAACATAATGTTATACGCTGCTCTTATCTAGAGCAATAAACAGAAACGCTCCAACCCACTCCACTTTGCTCTATCCCGCTCCACTCCGCTTCACTTGGCTCTACTCCGCTCCACTCCACTCCACCCCGCCCTGCTCTACTCCACTTCGCTTTGCCCCACTCCACCCAGGTCCGCTCTGCTCCGCCCCTCTCCACTCCACTCCACACGACTTCGCTCCGCCCCACTCCGTTTCGCCCCACTCCGCTCCATCACGCTCCACACCACTCTACGCTCCGCTCTATCCCGCTCCACTCAGCTCAGCTCCACCCCACGCAACTAAATCTCAAGTAAACTAAATTTATTAATTAAATCTTTTTTCCTAATTCTTCTCCGCTCCGCTCAGCCCCGCCCCGATCCGCTCGTTTTAGTCTTGGTAAAAACCAGCACTCAAGCAACTTTTGGTTATAAGACTAAGGGTTTGCATTTTACAACGGACCCTTAAAAATTGGCAAATAAAAGAGTGGTCTAGCCGTATTTATATGGTGCGTTTATCAACACAATCTAATTTGTTAGTAAATTTTCATAAAAGTAAATAAATAATAATATATTAAAGCTAATGTCATTCCTCTTTCCTCGTGTAGAGTTGAAGCACGTTTAACTGAAACTTTTACTTAGCACGTTAGAAAATAAAAGGATCGCGCCATTTGCAACATCTATACATTGTGGTTAAACTTTGTCTTTGGTTAGGATAGTGGCACAATGCGAGTGGAAGCACAGCAAAAAAAATAAAACAAAAAAAAAAAGAACTTTCTTTGTCAATAAAAAAAGAGCTACGATTTACTGTCCTTTGCTTCAGAGATGACAATGATTATCTCTATGGATATTGATGGAATAACCTCCCCCCCCACCTTACACCTCAAAGTAGATTGAGGATATGAATTGTAAGTAAAATAAATACATTAAAATAAACAATCTTCCAGTCGTTTCCAGATCGTGTGGAATTATAAATTGGGCAATAAATGACTAGGCATTCTGATAAAAAAAACAATTGTTTAGGGGGAGTCAACCATCCATCCCTGCTCCCTCTTAACGACGCGCTTGGGGTACTTGCTTTAATAGTTGTGTAGCGACCACTTCAACCGCACCATAAGCTACGCAGATGGCACTATAGACGCATCCAGAACAATAGACAATTGACGTCACAATCCTGAATCGCGCTATAAGAGTTTTCGGAGCAAGTAACATATATACAAGCTCCCGACAATAACCGTCGGGGCATAGCGGCCGCCCCGCCAGCCATACCACCCGCCTGGCTGGAATGTCTTCCCTTTTCCGCTAAAGTTGAAAAGTCAAATAAAACTTCAAGTTACTGCAAAGTAAATTATACTAACGCCATCTAGTAACAATATTTGTTATTATATCATATCTGCAAAATACAACATTTAAATGTCATTGCCAAGTAGGTATGCCACCATCCTTACGCTGCGCCTACCATGCTCAAGCGCATTATGCAAACAGTTCTTAGAACTAAAAGTAAAAGGATATTATGAGTGTATCCTAGCCTTCAGTAACGGCTAGATGCGGTCTTCAATTAAATTGGGTAGATTAATTATCTATATTAAATCGAAGACCAAGCGTACCATTGCAAGATCTCAAGACACTGAGCACTTTCTGCGTAGATCGGATTACAAGCCACAATTTAATATGAGGGTACCCCGTCTCAAACTATGGCACCAGGACGTCAACCACCTCAGTCCTTCCGTGACCATGGTTGCTGTAAAGCAGCTGAAACGTCGGGAGCGTAAAAACCAAAAATATACCTCGATAAAATCCTTAAAATTAGTTCTATTTCAATAGATTAATTACTTAGAGTCTTTGGTATTTTTTTACATACATGAAGTCGCCTATAAATATAAAAATAATTTAAGTACCTATGTAGAATGTCATGGGTTACAAAATGTAGTTTTTGAGCGCGCAATGTATCGTAAACCCCGCGACGACAACACAACGTTCCGCGCGATACCCGACTCGTCTGAGTGACGAGCGCGCTCGACCGTATTGAATTTTAGTTTACATTGCAGTTTTAGGTCTGCATTAATTTTTTTTTATACTTATTTAAAATAAAGTTGAGATGCACTTCTATTCTGATTTCATAAATTGATTCCAAAAATATTAAAAAACATGTGTATACATGGAAAGGTCGACGGAAAAATCCAACTTTGGGGTGTTCAGAATCATGACTGGAATTCATGGTTACAGTTTTTGTTACCAAGCTATTTATACCCTGTAATATTATAATATGCAATTCAGTAGAAGGTTTGCTGTTGAGGGATAGCCATCTCTATCGCTCCTACACAAAACGAAAAAGATAGAACTAATATTCGTATGCAGTTCGTCTCCATTATCAAGTCTATGGTGTAAAGTCTTGCACTACCCCTTAAGCTCCCGCTAATTGGTACACTGCGCAGGCGCAACAGAAGAAAATACTCGTTTTATTTCTACAAGTATTGTTTTTAGAAGGAAAATGGTAATGAGCTGTGTTGTTTTTGTCACTCGACAGCAGGTGCTGAGTTTGTAATGGAAGCGTAGGTGAAGACCACTACTTGTATTTAATAGACATTGAATTTAAATACTTAGTAGTTCGGTTCCCTGAAAAGCAACCTATGCGGTCGTTTAGATTTTTTAAGGTCATGGATGGCGGGTCATATCAGTTGCGCTGCATGTGCCTAGTGAATGTAGCGTCTCGATCTACTGCCGCCTTCCTACCTAGGCAAGTATGCTCCATCGTAGATCTCATCGTCACTTACCATCGGGTGAGATCGAGATCAAATACTTGCCTATAAAGGATCGGCATGATTTTTTGCATAGGTAGTGGTAGTTAAGGGGTCAGAAAAGGACATAGGCTAATGTTTATCCCGGAAAAATGCACGGTTCCTATGGGATAGCATACGGGAACCGTGTTTTTTAAAACTTAACATTTAGTCGCAGGTAACACCGCAATACATCGCTACACTCGCCAACACACACATACGATTATCAATTTACTTACATACAATGTTTGCATTCACCGTACAGCAATTGACAATCATTATTGAAAACGAGATTCGCACATGAATCGTTCGTTCTTCTCCATAGGAACGGCATTCCGAACGGGTGGTAAAGTAGCAGCATAGTATTTTGGAACTTTTTACGATTCATAAGTGCTGTACTTAATGGTCTACGTGAATAAAAAATATTCTGATTCTGATTCTGAATGTGCGAAAATCCCATTGGTGCGAGCCGGGGTTTAAAACTGCACACCTTGTTTTCCCAACATGGCTATAACTTACCAACTTAATAAATGGAATCAGAATCAGAATATTTTTTATTCACGTAGACCATTATTACAGTACTTATGACTCGTCAAATGTTAGGAAATAAGTTTTACTAACTTACAAACCGAATAAATGCCAATTAATTTGCTGTAACCTACTATCATAAGAAAAGTATATATCCATGTGTACGGCTAACAAGCGCGCTGACGTCATGACTCCACCCTCCCGGTATCACGCCATCCTTTTATCATTAGGACCGACTACAGTTATTATTAGGTCACGGGGCTACATTTATGGGGTACCTACCTTTTATTACAAGGATTTAAAAAAACGATTTAGACAGTACCGGATTCATGCCTATTGGCAGAGATTATCTACTAGTTTTAATGAACAGATATTCCACTCCGTAAAGACAATTGAATGAAATGCGAGTTTTACTACAAAATAATAAAGTGCACTTCTGCCCGCACACCACTGCATATTACGTAACTATGATCTTCTCTTTTTGTCTCGGAGCTCTATCTCTTGCAAGCGCGTTTCGACGCCGACCGCCGCGGATTACAGCGCGCCATAGGTATTTATCACAGTAGGATTCACAATTGACGGATACTAGCTATTGTATTAGCCCGGCGGCGCCCAGCCTAGGGGCCCCGTAACCCGTGAGCAAATTAGGCTATATTATATATAAATCTTCATCATCGGTTGAGTTAGAGTAAGAGTTACTCACGGGACAAATTAGCAATTTAAAATCAAATAATTTATTTTGGTCGAGTAAAGAATACAAATACAGATTCCAGTTTTAATTATTAAAATTTAGTAAGATTCTGGTTGTAAGTATAAGTGAATAAAACGGTTTCGATACTGTATACCTGAGGGTAGAGGGGCCCCAAGACGTGCATTGCCTAGGGGCTTGCACACGGCTTAATCCGGCCCTGGATAGGCAATTATATATTTAATGTATTTTTTGTTTTTACCCAATATTTTATACAATGAATACTAAGCTATAAAACTTACTAAACAAATACTATAATATATATTCAGTTTCGCGTTTCATATTCGTGTCAACATGGTCGTTTTGTTTGTTCCGTCGTTCTTTTAGGTTAACCTACTCAAGGCCAATATTACAACCACTGGAAACTAAGCCCTATGAACTAAACAATATGGTTATAAGAAACGTACGAATAACATTTGTTTACCAGATAAAAAAAACAGGTATTGCAATAACCGAATCGTTGGATATTAAACCTTAATACGTTTGAATAAGTAGTATTGAAGCGCATTAATAAAATAGTGTAATAAAAAAATTGGGGGTGAAAATGTTGAATGGGAATACATTTGGTTTGATTTAGTGCTTCAGTGTCGTATTTTTGTCTATAAAAACATATATATATATATAAACATATATATATATATATATATATATTAAAGTAAAAAGTACATATTTTATTTCAGTATGTAAATTGTGTAAAAGTCCAAGCTTTTTCGAAAAGAAATAACTGTAATGTAGGTACATAAACATTTTATAAATATAATTTAATTTCGAAATAAAACTAATTTTAAGGGTTTTATCGCGTTTATATTATGTTTTTTACGTTCCCGACGTTCCGGCTGCTTTACAGCAACCATGTTCACATCTTGAAATCTACCTTGTCCAACTAAATCAAATATTTAACTAATCTGAAGTCGGTGCCAAACCAACAACTGAGTCGAATTGTCGTATTGCCGGTCTGCGCCAAAGACTATACCTAGAAATTGGTCAGCGCATCTCGTACTATACTATACTTTTGTTATTCTTCGTCGCTGTTTATTTGGCACCGACTTCAGATTAGTTAAATATTTGATTTAGTTAGAAAAGGTAGATTTCAAGATTAGATAATTTTTTGCTTTTTAGTTTTTTGAAGACGGTTTTTATTTTGTTAAAACGTATTTTTAATGTTAAACCTTGTATATACATCCGTGCACAAGACTGGATGGGTTCAGAGATAAATCAGTGCGAGCAAGAGTGTACCCAATGCCTTTCCCTTCAGAAATCCTACTAATATTATATTCCCACTAATATTATAAATGTGAAAGTTTGGATAGATGGATGTTTGTGACTCAATCACGCCAGAACGGCTGAACGGATCTGGATGAAATTTGGCACAGAGATAGATTATAGTCGGGAATAGCACATAGGCTACTTTTTATCTCGAAAAAAAAATGCACGGTTCCTATGGGATAGCATACAGGAAGCGTGCATTTGCAAAGGACATAGAGGAAAAGGACATACTTTTTAATCGCGGGTAACACCGCGGGGCGCAGCTAGTACAGAATACTTTAACATTATTAGCGAAACGAGTTCAAAAACTAAACTAAAGCTCCCGTAACGTGCTGAAACTTTCAGTATTTATTTGCTACAGTTATAATTAGTGTGTTTCGTGTTAAGACACGATTAAATATATTTATGTCTCGGTTTAGCTGTAAACTTTTTGCTCTAATTCTCATAATATACATAGTTAAAATGGATTGTTTGTTTCTGAAATAACATATATCACCTTAAGGTCGTTTTTAGTGCTTCAAAAACAACTAAGTATCGTTTAGTGGACTATGGCAATGCGTCTTGCGTTAGTTTTGTTCACGCTTGGGCGTGTCTATGTTGGACTTGCCCATGTGCAGAAGTAGTATTTTACAAGTGAGCTAAGTTAGTCATTACATTCAAGGTGCCGAGAGTGTAATGACCGAAAGCTCACGCGTGTCATACGACGTATGCCAACTCACTTTTGAGAAATAATAAGCATAAAAACACACACTATAATATAATTTTATGACCAACCAAATGACCAACTTAGCTCGCTTGTATTAGTTGTTGTAATCGTACGTTAATGCAGTGTAAATAATAATGAGTTGTTATTTACATTCGTTCTATTTGAGTGCGTAACCGAATTATTTTGCGTAAGTCAAGCTCCGCTCCGCTCCGTGTGGTTCCGGAACCTCAGTTCAGTGGAACAAAAATGAAAATTTGGAGCGGAAAATCTATTATATGATACATTGATATCGATGATTAAAGTACTTAATAAACCCAAAAACCGAACACAAATTGTTATCTAGTAAGAAGAGGGGCAACATTGTACTGAACCTGGTTATATTTCATTCTTATCACTGGGACAGTATTATTACAGCCATGACATTGCCACCGACAGTCACGCGATAAGCTCCCTCAATTTCCTTATTTTACTTTAATTGTAAAGGTGACTTTGGCGTGTCGTTTTAGTAATTAGGATGCCGCTAGCGTGCAGGTTGTATATGAAACTACTAGCTGTTACGCGCGACTTCGTCCGCGTGGTATTTAACAAAGACTAAACCGTTGGCAACAGCCTGCTAGGACGTTCTGATCCAGCGGGACGCATTGCAGATTGTTGCTATCAAACTTAATCAGGCGCAGCGCTTTTGCGTGAGATCCTATTTTTTTTTTCTAAAATAAAAGTAGCCTAAGTTACTCCTTGTTACATCACCTATCTGCCAGTGAAAGTCCCGTCAAAATCGGTCCAGCCATTTCAGAGATTACCTGGAACAAACAGACAGACAGATTCGCACATAAAATCCAGATTTCTCAGAGGTGCGAGTCGGTGTTTGAACCTGCGATCCTCGTTACCGAGGCAAGCGTTCTACCAACTTGGCTATCACTGCGATCAAGTACACTTAATTAATTTCAAAATACCGATATAACTATTTTTAGTTCCAATCGCGTGCCTAAAAGCATTGAGATCGGACTAGATTGTCTGCAACGGAACATCGTTACCCATTCATTCATCTGTGCAGAGAGAAGAACACAGTTAACGGTTATTGAAATAACTAACTTTAAACCGTTGCAAACTGAATACTATTTGAAAGCTATAGCTTTCGACACCTAAAAACACCTAAAAACACCTAAAAAATTTTTAAATATTACATATACCCCTTTTTATGTTCAACTGCGAGGCACGGGCCTCTCCTCAATGCGAGGGGGATTAGGCCATTGTCCGCTACGCTGCTTCAGTGCAGGACTTTACACCTCTTAGAAGCGGTTCTCGAAGCGATTTTGACGGGACTTTCACTGGCAGATAGCTGATGTAACAAGGAGTAACTTAGGCTACTTTTATTTTAGAAAAAAATATTGTATCTCACGATAAAAAATAAAACCAATTATGCAACGCAGCGCCTGATTAAGTTTGATAGCAACAACCTGCAATGCGTCCCGCGGGCTCAGAATGGGTGAGCAGGCTGTTGTCAACGGTTGTCTTTGTTAAATACCACTCGGACGAAGTCGCGGGCAACAGCTAGTACTTAATAAAACTATGTAAATATTTGCAACGACGACATTTACATTATGACTGGCAACATTCCGCATCAACTCTTTGTTAAACTAATCCTTTTTCGGCGTGGCAACATGAATTTAAATTGTATTAGTCTAGGCATCCAAAGTATTCTTTTATGGCTGAACAACGAAAATAATAGATGGAATTTTAAACGAATTTCGCGCAAAAACTTTAAGCTATCAATCTTTTGGAGTAAAAAAAAATGCAGGCCCAGAGGTGTTTCGGAGTTTAAGATGGACGGGAAAATAAAGAAACAAAGATAAGGGTCGATGTGAAGCATGTAAATTAATTGTCGACCCGATTTATTCCAATGCTTTGTTTACTAAGGGTCCCAGGAATTTTGCAGGAGCAAATTGTGTGGGATAAGCATAAAATAAGACTGCTAATGAAATTACAAGCTTTCGTCTTATTATATAACCAGGTGTGTGAGACGGACATAGTTGCACATTAAGGATCCCGTTTTTACCATTTCAGTACGACACCCAACAATTTAATAATAATAAATAATATAACGTTAAAATTCTCAAAAGGGACCTCTACGTGTTGGACTCATGTCCCCGCGCAAGCCTTCCAAAGATCCGGGAGATGTGGAGGGAGACAAACATAATAGTAAAAAGCAGACAGTAACTACAAGGCAAAGCAAATTACCACAGAACGGTCCCGAAATTTCAGTTCTGGTCTTGTCGCATTGCCGTCTCATCAGCCTATGTGAGTCAAAGTCATCACTAAGGGGTGTGAGAGTGCATACATGTGCTAGTCTCCGTTGAGTTTGCCACCGTGACTGAAATTCAGCCTTCATTCCATCCATCAGCCGAAAAAAGTCCACTGCTGGAAATATGCCTCCCCAAATGACTTCCACACATCACGGTCCTCCGCCACTCGCATCCACCGGCTTCCTGCGACGCGTGTGATATTATTGGTCAACCTTGTGGTCGGAAGTCTTATACTACGTCTTCTAGCCGGTACTTACGGCTCGTGGTCTCTAGGACCTTTCTGCCCCAACGGCCATCGAGAAATACAGCCAGGAGGATATTATTATTTGGGGCTCAAAACTTTTGTAATAAAGGATGAATACGGCAGTCTGTGATACAACGCGAATCGCCGTCGGACTTAAAATCCTGGAGGCGTTGTCTGTTATTTTCCTTTGTGCGTTTCGTGGAATCGTAAAAGCTCAAACTTTCAACAGTGCGGCTATAAAATTCGCAGACAGTAAGCTGAGATTTATGACTGAATCTCCTCCTTTGCTTCTGTAAATTGATCTTTAAGTTATAAGGCTTTTGAATATTATCCTTGATATTTGAATTGGCTAAATTTATTTGTTCATTTAGTGGCTTCGTGTACGTTCCGATTATGAGATCCTAGGTCTGATCAAGTTGTCCAAAGGGCATACATTCTCAATACCCACAGCTCATAGTCTGGGCGCTAAGCCTACGAGCACTGTTGAATCGTAATGAAATGACGATAGCATCGAAGTTGTTACTTTAGATTGATTTCTACTTATTTACAACATTACTTCTTAGTGTGGATGATCCAAAACCCCTCTTATAATCATCTTATACGCAACAAGTGCTCACAGATCATATCCATCCGCAAACAACAACTAAATATGAAGGTACCCCAGTTCTAATGACACTAGAACGTCTAACACCCCTGTCCTCCCGTAACCATGGTTGCTGTAAAGCAGCCGAAACGTCGGGAACGTAAAGAACATAAAATAAACGCAATAAAATTCGTAAAATTAGTTTTATTTCTATGTGTAGCGTTCGCGTTAAAATAAGGAATAAGTATCCACGTCCGACATTAGCGCCTTCGAATGTTTTGAAGTTTTATCAATGTTTTATTGCGCAGAACTCTTCGTGGCGTGTTTAAACTCGTACAGTATTACATTTTTCGCAAAAGCGTATGCGAAAACTGTAGACTTGAATTAATTTTTTTTCCTCCGATATCTTTAACGGACTTTTTGGACCTGTTTGTGACCTGTTTGAGACGATCAAAGTGGGTCATCGTGGTATGACTCATATTAACAAAGACCTAAGGTACATTTATTTGTACGTATTTTTACCAGATTTGGTTGTCTGGAATAAAATTGCATGTAGCAATAAGACCACTAATCCCACTATCCCACTAATATTATAAATGTGAAAGTTTGGCTTGATGGATGGATGTTTGTTACTCAATCACGCCGAACGGCTGAACGGATCTGGATGACATTTGGCACAGAGATAGATTATAGTCTCGAATCGCACATGGGCAAATTTTTATTCCGGTAAAATGTATGGTTCCCGTGGGATAGATTTGTTTTAATTTTTCATACTTTTTAATCGTAGGTAGTACCGCGGGGCGCAGCTAGGGGTTTATATGAATAAAAAATAATCTGTTTCCGATTCATTATACTTACACTAAAATTCTTGAAAGCCATCAAATAAAGTGGGCAACAAACGACCCTTAGTGGTTATTGATATTCGTGAGGCGATCGCAATGACAATTCAGATGCTTACGGTACAATTGTGGGGATCCGATTCAATTAGAAAGGTCGTCCGATGCTCGGCAGTTCGCCAACTTGTCTGTCAATCAGTCTATCAATCTCGCGTTATACCTAATTTGTATTTCGGTCGGCTGATTACCGATATTCACACGGGTCGACCGCCGTCTGCCGGACACAGCTTGGACAATAATCTATGACAAATGCTCTATATAATGTTCTCTATGGTTTTCTCTCTCTTCTCCATGGCGCCTCCTTGGCATCGTTTGGTTCTAAAAAGTGATCTGAATATTTAAATAAAATTATGATTACATTTCTATCAAGAAGTCTATAATTTCCACCCCAGGTCTCATGGTATATTTACCACAGCTAATATAATAGCTAGCCCGATCATAAAAGGGCTAAACTGAAAACACTTTAGTTGAGTGGAGGGAAGTTTTACAAGAAAAAAGCAAAAACACCCATCGATTAACCTATAATTCATATAATTTCAGCCCCTTTTTTTAATGTCCCACTGCTGGGCACGGCCTCCCCTCAATGCGAGGGGGGACTAGGCCATAGTCCACCACGCTGATCAAGTGCGGGTTGGTGGACTTCACTCATCTTCGAGGGGTTCTCTCAGACATGCAGGTTTCCTCACGATGTTTTCCTTCACCGTTTAGCAAGTGATAATCATGGTCGAAAATGAGATTCGTACATGAAAAATCCCAGAGGTGCGAGCTGGGGTTTGAACCTGCAATCCTCGTTACCGAGGCAAGCGTTCTACCAACTTGGCTATCACTGCTTTTCCAAACCTAAGCAACCGGGGCGCCAAGTCTGCTAACACAATCGATTCATAATCGAACAGCAAACGCATAGTAACTGTCACTTTTGACAGATATTGTACGGGATATCTGTCAAAAGAGACAGTTACTATGCGGTTGCTGTTCGATTATGAATCGATTGTTAGAAGACTTGGGGCCCAGAACTTAAGCTCTCCCGTTACTCCCGCGGTATTGCACCCACAGAACAAGTGACAACAACATAACTATAGCAAGTATATCGCAGTGAAGTCGTGCGTACAGTCGCCAAGATAACGAGCAACCAATATGGCCTCCATAATGAGCATTCGGATACCTTATGTAGAATATATCGAGCGAACAGAGTCGTGGAGTCGGTGTTCGTACTAAAACCTTGCCCGTTCTTGTTCGTTCTTGCCCATTCTTCTACGCAACAGCATTCCGAACGGGTGGTAAAGTAATAGCATAATATATTGTAACTTATGACGATTCATAAGTACTGTAAATAATGGTCTACGTGAATAAAAAATATTCTGATTTTGAAAAATGGAGTATTTTCAAACTGTGGATTATTTTCATATTTATTACAGTATCTTGAAACGGATTAATACCTCGTGGTTTAGTGGACACAAGCGTGCACTTCCGATTAGAGTTCCTGGATTTGATGCTAAGTGTTTATTGTCATAATCATAATTGTTGGTACGGAAAATGCTTTCCTATTTTGGTTTTAGATAAAATATGCAAACAAATGGAAACATAAGTGTCTTAATATTAAAAACAAACTTATGGAAAATTAGGTACCTACTCATAATAATATTTACATCAATATGGCGTTAATATCAATTTACTTGTTATTATAGACTTGTCACAGCGAATATAAAACATATAACACAAAATTTCGCTCACTGGTTTTATAAATGCTTTGTAAACCTTAAAATAGATTCAAACTTCAATAAATTAGTTGTATTTTTTTTTTATGGGTAAAACAATCACCTGATTTTCTTAAGACTTCAAAAAAAATATAAATGTAAGAGCTACTTCATACACGACTGTGTCCTTTTGACAGAGGGGCGCGGTCGTTCACCCCTTATATCGACTGAGCGCAACCCTAACTGTCGGTTGCCGTTCTTCAGATATATATGATAAGGTATATAAGGACTATGATCCTTATGTAAATAGGTAGGTACTTGCCGGCCTGAATACTGCCTGAAGGTTTTATTTATTTCGGTACTAGCTGTCCCGGCGAACTTCGTACCGCCTCGGAATAAAAAGTGTGTGAAAATTAATTGTCTTTATTGTTATTTTTTTAGTGATGTTTGTCACCTGTTTTAATAGGAATTGCACGAATTTGACTCACGATCGAAGCATTTTATTTCGACCAAATTCAAAATTTTGAAGTCTCTGACAGTGTACATACTCCATTTACTGAGAAAATGGAGTTTACAGGTGAGGGGCGCAGTTCTAGACTTAAAAAAATATATTTTCAAAGTTATGTTAAGCGCTATCTAGCGTCACATGTGTAAATCAACAACAAAGTATAAACTATTGCGAATTTACGACAAGGTTTATTTGGCAGCTGCGTTTACTTAGTACATGGAAGTGTAAAGGTCAAAGTATAGATGGCGCTGTTTTAAAAATGAAACTTGGTATTTATTTATGGTTCCAAAATGGTTTTAATACGCCCTGAGCATCATTGAGCCTGAAACTTTTAGCACAACTTAAAATTATACCCTAATTAAATATTCATGGTATTTACCATAAACAGCTTAGTAGGTAGTAACCCTGCTAAGAATACTGGTAGGGACAAATTTTGTGTGATGACCACGAATGTTTGTACCCGTGTAATGGATGTTGTATATAATTACAAGATCGCCATGGATGTTCTATCTTCTATCTATCAAACGTTCGTACCGCCTCAGAATAAAATGTGCATTTTTCCCAAGTTTTAATAGTTATTGTGCAAATTCAAAAAATCCAGGAACACAAAATCGGTCCACCCGTTCTCGAGTTATAAATGGTGTAACAAACACGACTTTGTATTATATACTGGGATCGCCTGAGGTCCATTGTACGGTACCCATAATACAAGCCTTATTTCGTTTGGAACCGTACAGTTGGTTTGTTCGTTTGGGTATTCCTACCGCCTCTGTCCGCGAATACTTCCCTAGGACTAAACAATGCGACAAAATAATGAAAACGGCCGTAAAAATAGCATTAAACCATTTGAAAGGCTATTTGTACAACTCAATTTGAGTTGAGAATTATTATTACACAGGTAAGTGCCTAAAAACATTTATCTTTTATTGCTTGTAAAATTAGATATATACTGTTAAGACTGTAACACTGTCGTGTCTGTGCATTGAATATTAATAATCTATACATATAAATAAAATTGGAGTGTCTGTTTGTAATATTAAAATAACCGCTTTTTACTAAGTGCATTTGGATGTATACACGTTACCTATACCGAAACAACATTTTTTACAATTTTTGTCTGTCTGTCTGTCTGTCTGTCCGTCTGTCTGTCTGTCCGTCTGTCTGTCTGTCTGTCTGTCTGTCTGTTTGTTCCGGGTAATCTCTGAAATGGCTGGACCGATTTTGACGGGAATTTCACTGGCACATAGCTGATGTAACAAGGAGTAACTTAGGCTACTTTTATTTTAGAAAAAAAAATTGGATCTCTCGAAAAAAAAATAAAACCAATGTTGCAGCGCTGCGCCTGCTTAAAGTTTGATAGCGACAATCTGCAATGCGTCCCGCGGGATCAGAACGCGAGCAGGCTGTTGCCAACGGTTGAGACGTTGTTAAATACCACGCGGACGAAGTCGCGGGCAACAGCTAGCAAAAAAATAAATAAATATGAGTCATTATTTTCGTATTGATTTCTTATAATGACGCGAATACTACACATTGAAATAAAATTTATTTTATCGCGTCTATTTTGTGTTTTTACGTTCTCGAAGTTTCGGCTGCTTTACAGCGACCATGGTCACGGGAGGACTCATTCCTCTCTCTCTCTCACTCACTCTCAGTCATTCTCGTTTCGTTGATCAAGAAGGATCATGGAGATTAGAAGAGTTCCCTAATCAACTTCCGTGGAGAGCACCTAGGTATGATTGTAGATTATCTTAACAACTTATATAAAAAGAAATGCTCCCAAGTCCCAACAGACGATCGATTTCTGATAAGCAACTACTTCTTTTTTCAATTTTGACATTTCGACTTTGACATAATGATCAAGGCCATATGCAGGGGGGATTCTAATCTCCCTCCCAATTCCTTTGACAACCCGCCGTTTTATACAGGTAGTTACTAACGTCTCTGGTCCAACCCCCCCCCCCCCCAAATGTGCTATAGATAAGCTTTATATAATATTCACCCTGCATATTCACTATCTCTACCGGGTCGAGAGCGTTCGGGGTCTGGTCACCTTCGTCCGTAGGAGAATTAAGTACCCTCGAGATACCCTACACGTGACCCTGGGTGGTGCCAACTAGGTGACACAACTCTACTGTGAGATCGAGATCAAATACTTGCCTATAAATGACGAAAAAAAAAACCACTCCCGAGTGATTCCGGGACACAAAACTATACTTGCAATAATAATAAAATGTAATAAATTGTACAATTGTAACGATATCCCGCTTTATCGTTGATAATAAACACCGAATTTGTGCCGAAGCGTAATTTATAGACGAACGGACATTTTATGTTTTATAACATAAAATGGCGATCGTAAAAATTATGTTATAACTTTAAATGGGAGGTAATATTGAAAGATCCATTTCATTGTTTTGAGTTTTTGTTTGGCTCTACACTGCACATAAGGCTCTAACCACTGATGACTGAGAAATTATTTCGATATTATAATAATACCAGCCGTTTTTTAATGTCCCACTGTTGGGCACGGGCCTCCCCTCAATGCGAGGAGGATCAGGCCATAGTCCACCCCGCTGGCCCAGTGCCGATTGGCGGACTTCACACATCTTCGAGGGGTTCTCTCAGACGTGCAGGTTTCCTGCACACAATGTTTTCAATGTTTTCTTTCACCGTCTAGCAAGTGATTGATAATCATGGTTGAAAAGGAGATTCGCACATGAAATCCGGGAATCCCAGAGGTGCGAGCCGGGGTATGAACCTGCGATCGTCGTTACCGAGGCAAGCGTTCTACCAACTAGGCTATCACTGCTTTTTATGATTTCGATAATACCTTTTTATTTGTGTCTGTCATTTTTTACATTTTGTTTTATTATTTCGACGACCTGATAAGCGCAGTTGGTAGTGACCCTGCTTTCTGCGCCGAGAGTCCTGGGTTCGAATCCTGGTAGGGACAAACTTTGTGTGATGAGCATGAATGTTTGAACCCGAGTCATGGATGTTTAATATCTATATTAGTATTATATACTAAGTTCGCCCTCAGTCTATCGTACGGTACCCATAATACAAGCGTTGCTTAGTGTGGGACCATATAGTTGGTGTGTTCGACTGGCAATATTATTATTGTTATTTGTGAATATGGTTAGACCACGATCCAAGTAAACAGCGGGCCGAGTTGAATAAATAGTATTAAACTCGGTCGGTTGTCTGAATCTAATAATATTCCTGCGGCCATACAAATCAACATAGCAAGAAACCTTATCTATTAGAAATATAAGGTCTTGAATAGAGTTTCATATTAAGAAAGCGAGCGCAGGGCCGTCTATCAACGTCCTTTATTCCACTTTATTGAATAGGGTTGGTACCTAGCCAATAATTTGTCTTCGTAAAAACTATTGTGAGGTGTGCACTATCTATCTATAAGTTTAACTAACGTACAATGTCGACAGATTCTCATATTGATTTCTTATATTGACGCGAATTCTACACATTGAAATAAAACTAATTTTAGGCATTCTATTGCGTTGATTTTATGTTTTTTTTTACCTTCCCGACGTTTCAGCAGCCGAAAATCCTTAAAATTAATTTTGTTTCGATCATTTTTGTGTTATTAAACAAATTGCATGTAAGTAAACAATGATTGTTTTGGTAGAATGATGTCAAAAGTATATTCATAAAATTATCATGAGATTATAAATTGATTATTACATAGATATATATTATGATAACGTAATATCCGCTCTAGATATGTGGCTTCTCATAATCCGAAGGTATGCAGACCTTAGTCCACCACACTAGCCCAGTGTGGGTTAGCTGACCTCACGCGGCTCTGAAAACTAGTTAGGGTCCCTAACAATTGTCATGTAAATGTCTAGCCAATATGCCAATATGTAGAGAACCTACAAATCGAACTTACAGATTAGGAACCGAAGATGTTCGTTGTTTTTTTTTGAAGGGGGGTACTTGGATCCCCAAAAACTCCCCCCATAGTTACTGTTGCAGCATCCATAATCCACTAGTAAGGCTTGCTCAGACATGCTTCCGAAATATATTTTGTTTATACGACCGTCTCGAAATAATGGCGTCAGCCCTAAATGAAAGCGTATTCCTAACAAATATCTGAGAAAAGAAAAACTCGAGCGCTGAGTTTTCGCATAAAACCCCTTTTTATTGGTCAGTCTTGGGGGGGTCAATTGTGCGTTCTAGAGGTATTGTATGGTACAAGTCACGAGCGTTTTGTCTCACTTCCGACTAGGGAGCGTTCAAGTATTACGTAACGCAATTTTGGATATTTTTGGAGATGTCCTTTTTTTCAATGTAACCGCTGAGTTTCAGGACTGACATTTAACGATTCATAAGTACCTATGTACTTATGAATTCATAACGATTCATAAGTACCTATGTACTTATGAATCGTTATGTAATCGAGTATGTCAGAATCAGAATCAGATTATGTTTTATTCCTAGATATTGTATGGGATATCTGTCAAAAGTGACAGTTACTATGCGGTTGCTGTTCGATTATGAATCGATTGTGTTAGCAGACTTGGGGCCCTGGGTTGTAGAATCTAATCTTTCAACCGACTAATGAGTAACATTAGTCGGTTGAAAGTTGACGCAACCGGCGACCCAAGGGCTAGGTATTTCCTCGCTCAGCGAGTAGCTTTGGCTATTCAACGAGGAAATACGGCCCGCATCTTGGGCACGCTACCGCATGGGCCAAATTTTTTACACTTTTTGTAGCTTTTCTATACTATTTTTAAGTTATATTAGTTTGTAAATATTTTAGTTATTTTCTTTCTTATTTTCCATTATAATTCACATTCATGAGATCCCAAAAGCTTATGAGTTGTCCACACGCAATAAGGGAGCAGACAGACAGTAATAAACCACTTCGCGCGGCGCGGCACTAAACCGCAGATATCAGCATCTGCACTGTGCTTTATTCTGACAACACACACACTTGAACGGGTCGCAAATAATAAGTGTACTATGAGAACCTCTTAATAATGGTATTCTAAAAATACAGATATATAAACAAATCAAACAAACCTTGTATTAGGTACTATGCAATGGATGGGAATGTCGGAGTAACATAGAAATCAGGCACGGGCAATAATAAATAAATAAAAATAATTTTATTTTAGAAAAGGAAACTGACAGGAATCGTCTTATATTATTCTTCACCATTGCTATTCTGTTAAAAATAGCGAATCACCCAAACCCTTCTGGCAAAGGATAAAGAAATAATCCAATCGCCTCGTTGGCGACTGGTCATTCAAGTCAAATATTTGCTAACAAATCAAAGGGCCATCCCTTCGGCCCTTTGATCGCACAATAGAGGATTAGAAGTCGACAAAAAACCCTTAAGACATCTGTGGCATTTGGGCAAACAAAGCGGTGATGGTTTCAGGGGAGCGATGAGGCGGTTACGAATAGTTGGATAGTTTGGCTTCGAAAATGGCGGAATGAATTCGCACCTAATAAATTTCACTATTTATGGATCACTAGCTAAGCCCCGCGGTGTTACACGCGATTAAAAAGTATGTCCTTTTCTGTTCCTGTATCCTTTTCCATGGGAACCGTGCATTTTTCCGGGATAAAATTTGCCTTTGTCATTTTCTGACCCCTAAACTACCACTACCTATACAAAAGATCATTTCGGCCTTTTGCTCTATGAAAAATTAAAACAAATCTATCCCACGGGAACATTATCATATACATACATTTTATCGGGATAAAAAGTAGCCTATGTGCTATTCCAGACTATAATCTATCTCTGTGTCAAATTTCATCCAGCTCCGTTCAGCCGTTCTAGCGTGTTTGAGTAACAAACATCCATCCATCCAAACTTTCACATTACTCTTGCGAATAGTACTTACGCTAAGGGTACAGTTTTCAGAGCAAAAAAAAACAAAAGATTTGAGTACCTCTTCCTTTTTGAGTTGGGGTCGAGTCACCTTCGTCTGTAGGAGAATTAAGTACCCTCGAGATACCCTACACGTGACCCTGGGTGGTGCCAACTAGGTGACAACTCTACTGGTGGTAGGCTTCGGCCGTGGTTAGTCACCACCCACTGAACAAAGCCATGTCGCCAAGCGGCCTAGCCGTGTTCCGGCATGATGTTCGGTGTTGCCATTCATGGATGGCGGGTCAGATCAGTTGCGCTGCATGTGCCTAGTGAATGTAGCGTCTCGATCTACTGCCGCCTTCCTACCTAGGCAAGTATGCTCCATCGTAGATCTCATCTTCACTTACCATCAGGTGAGATCGAGAACAAATACTTGCCTATAATGTATAAAAAAAAAAAAAGAGTTGGTTAAAAATCGCCTATTTCAAAGCCACATTTCTAAGACTACGGCGTACGATTCCAATTTCCCGCTCCATCGAAGCATAGGGCTTATAGTATATAGTATGAGTCTAGATATTTATATAATAGAACTCCAAGATTAAGACAAGATGAACCCCCCAATCCACACGAACCAACCGTTTGATAACTTGATCAGCATAGCTGGTGTTGAACCTAAAGACCGTGTAGGCAGAGGATAGGAGATTTGGACCCCAAACCCGAGGGGGGGTTTGGGGTCTAACGCCCCGATGCCTTGGCTAATCCAACATTTTATAAATAGGTACTTTCATAAATATTGTCAACTCTCTAAGGATTGTTGTTGCTTATTCTCTGATGTCCAGAGCCCGAGCAAAATATTTTTGTCCTAATAAAATGACACATGTGATTTTTTGTGAGCAAAATTTTTTTTTAACTGACTAATGCGCTATAGATTAATTACACGAATTAATTCCCTCATCTCATTCTATCGTCGCGTCGGTCAATAAGACGAACGGACAATTGTCATCCGCATACTTTTGACGTTCTTTCGGTACGTACTAAGCGTTTTGCTTCTACTTTCATCGTCCGAACTACCAAGGAATGGAACACGCTACCGGCGTCTTTGTTCCCCGTTGACTTCAATCTGGGTGTTTTCAAGTCGAGAGTGAACAGGTACCTTCTAGGCAAGTATGCTCCATCGTAGATCTCATCGTCACTTACCATCTGGTGAGATCGAGATCAAATACTTGCCGATAATCTATACTAATATTATAAATGTGAAAGTTTGGATGGATGGATAGATGGATGTATGGATAGATGGATGGATGTTTGTTACCCTTTCACGCCCGAACGGCTGAACGGATCTGGATGAAATTTGGCACAGAGATAGATTATAGTCAGGAATAGCACATAGGCTACTTTTTATCCCGGTAAAATGTATGGTTCCCGTGTGATCGATGTTTTAATTTTTCATACTTTTTATCGCGGGTAACACCGCCGGGCACAGCTAATGTAATAATAAAAAAAAAGATACCCAAGTTCAAGCATCTCGCCCTGCATATTATTGGACTTTTTCAAACCCTGGTTTAAATAATGCAACCGTCTTTACGCTCACCAAAAACAATTCATCCGAGTAATAGACTCTATTAACTGCGCAATAGAGCAATGGGTAAAGTATGGTGGGTTATAGTGGAATTTATGGATGCAATGAACCTTGGCTCTGCTGAGCTGTCATCGTGTAACTTCTTGTTAATTCTGCTCGCCTGGTACGTTGATGTAGAATGTACTTTAACACGTTGAGTGCGGTGCCATTTTCAGAGGACTTTCAGCCAGTGCGTTAGAGACCTATTCGACCTCAAAACCGAGCTTCACTGTAGTGCGTATGAGACCTAATCCATCTCCTAAAATAAGGTATTTTAAAAAAACTCATATCTTTATCAAAAAATAAGATACAATCTATGTTCTTTCTGTAAATAATAGAGAATTAACTGTTCTATCTCAAGTTTGCTACGCATGGGGATATGAAAAGTGGGTTATGAGATATAACGAAAAAAAAATTAGGTATCCATTGAATCTCGCATCGCAACTAAAGATAGATCCGTTTGGGTTGTGACTAGTAATGGGATTAAAATAAACCCCCAGTTATCGATAGCTAAACTTTTTATGAAGTAATCATTTAAACATAGTAATATTGATTTCTTATATTTACGCGAATACTACACATTGAAATAAAACTAATCTTATGGATTTTATCGTGCTTATTATTTGTTTTTTACGTACCCGTCGTTTCGGCTGTTTTACAGCAACCATGGTCACGGGTGGACTGACCATGGTGACTGTCCTTCCGTGAATGATGAATTATGATAATCCATGGTAAACACGCATGGTAAACACATTTGTTGATCGCATTGCACACATAGTGTATTTATTCGTTTGGCTGTTTTGGATGCATCTGTGCTACTAAATGTAAGCCGTAATTTACTGTGACAGCCTGTGCAACGACTTTTTTTGCTACCACAACACAACACAACAAGAGCGTATTTTTTTTACATGGAGTGCGCAGGTACACGTTATCGACATTTGAACAACACTGAGCGCGAGCTAACGCGCGCCGCCCGCGCTCCGCTCCTTACGTCTATGACGCCTGTGTTTTAGGAGGTCCGAAAGATCTCTTCACGCAACAGATGTATATTATTACAACTCAGTGCGTTAGAGACCTCATCCATCTCCTATTTTTTTTATTACATTATTGAATCAAACTCGCAGTGGGAAGTAGGTATGTATATTTGTCTCTGTCAAACACATAGAAATAAAGAAGTTACGACCTCCCGCACAGAGGTGGAGAACACGATGTTAAAGCATATTTGTTATTTTGGATCAGTTGCCAATAAACCTCATTAAAGAAAGGACGTGTTTCTCTTCAAAACCACGACACAGTGATCTACAAAGAAAACCAACCTTATTACCTCAACATATGGTCCTTCGAGCCGGATAGGACAGCCACCTGCCTAATGACGGGCCGCCCGCGAGAACAAAAGAACCGCATTCCACAGCGATAAGCGAGCGGCCGATGCAGTTTTTGTGCAGTTAAATAGACTTAGTTAATTGAATGTAATAACATCGTAAGCAGTGCAAGTGTTTTCAAGATTTGGACATTTATACATGAACTATGGCTAGTCAAGCAGATCAAGCAATAAGTATACTCGAAGATACGGCGTCATTATTAAAGAAGACCCAAATAAACTTAGGAAAAAGCCCCAAAGACCGATTATCGAAACCGGGATACTTACAAACTCGCATCCAAACGATTGAAGAATACTGGACGACCTTTAAGAAAGCCCATCAAGAGTTATTAAAGTGTACCACTCGGGAGCAACGCGGAGTCATTACTTATTTTGTAAATGAAGAATTTTTCCTACAAGAAGATTTATACATAAACATGATAGGAAGTCTTAAGGATATGTTGGCGGCGTGTACATCGAGAACAGCGCACCAATCTTCGGGCCGCGACAACAATATGTCTATAAACGAGCAAGTTCATACAAAAGTGAAACTACCTAGTATTCAACTGCCTACGTTCTCCGGTAACTACGAAGAGTGGCCTGCATTTAAGGACTTGTATGAGTCATTAGTTCACAAATGCACTACACTGAGCGATGTTGAAAAACTACACTATTTGAAGAGTAGTCTCATCGGCGAAGCTGCATCATTATTGAAGCACATTCAAGTGACTGAAGCAAATTATGTTCAAGCATGGGGAACGCTGAAACATCGCTACGGCAACAAGCGTCTAATAGTAAATGCATTATTGAAGCGATTGTTCGCGCAGAAAAAATGTACCAGCCAATCTGCGGCACAGTTGAAAGCACTCCTGGATACCACCAGCGAGATTATTAACAGCCTCAATAACATGCAAGTGCCTACCGACTCCTGGGATCCAGTCATAATATTTCTGGTAGTGCAGAAGTTGGACCCGGAGTCACATAAAGACTGGGAACAGACTGCGTACACGGTGAACTCAGAACAACTATCTTCCTGGAAGGAATTGTGTGTCTTTTTGGAAGCGAGATTCCGGACACTGGAGCTAGTTACCCCCACGATAAGTACGAGAATAACAAAAGAACGCGTTTTGCACGTCACGACTTCAGCAAACGATAACCCACAGAAAACATGTGCTTTATGTAAGGATGCGCACACACTGAGTCATTGTAGCGTGTTCAGTAAAATGACAATTGATGAACGAGGAGAACATGTCAAATCAAACAAACTTTGTTTCAACTGCCTCGGAGCGAGACATTCGGTATTCAAGTGTCGTGTGCCAATGTCTTGCCGCATCTGTAAGAGACGCCATCACACGCTTCTACATCAACCCATGAGCAGGGACGCGTCGGCCCCTCAAGAAGAATCCTATCAACCGCCGTCGTCCAACCAAGCAGATGTAGAAGAGAAGAAGGTCCATACAATGGTCGCGTCACACCATAACGCCGGGCAGAAGATAGCACTATTAGCGACAGCAGTAGTAATTTTGAAGAGCGAACATGGACGCACTACTGTTGTGAAGGCGCTAATAGATTCAGGATCTCAAGCATGTTTCATGAGCGAGAAGGTAACTCAGATCCTGAACCTAGACAAAGTACCAGTAAATCTTATCGTCTCCGGAATGGAATCCATGAAAGTAAGAGTCAAGCACGAGGTCAAGGTACAAGTAACATCACGATGGGAGAACAACTTCAACTTACCTATCAAAGCCTACGTGATGTCCAAGCACTTGTCCTCTAACATATCAATAAGCACCACGATGGAGAATGATTGGCCACACCTAGCTGGCATCCAACTGGCAGATGAAAATTATTATGCATCCGGAAACATTGATCTGTTATTGGGTGTAAGCGAGTATGCAGCGATTCTTAAAGAAGGGCTAATCAAAGGTCCACCAGATACTCCATGTGCGCAGAATACATATCTGGGTTGGATCTTAATGGGTGGAGTAACAATGAAACTCAACGCACGAGAAAAGTCCTTGACGGCCATGAAGCAAGAAGTTAACATAGAAGATTTACTGAAAACAATATGGGAAGTTGATACGGATACCACAAGAAAACATACGCAAAAGGAACAACTATGTGAAAAGATATACGAAAGGACACACAAGCGAGACAAATATGGAAAATACATAGTAAAGCTACCGTTCAACACAGAACAACCAATATCAAGCGAAGGGAATACACGAGAAATAGCTAATAGAAGATTCTTGCAATTAGAGAGAAGATTTAATCAAAACATAGAACTGAAACAAGACTATACAAAGGTAATCAACGAATACAAAGAACTTAAACATATAGAAGAGGTACCTGCGGAAGAAATAAGAAAGAAATCAGTTTACTTACCTCATCACGCGGTGATTCGCAGCGATAAAGAAACCACAAAGACTCGTGTTGTATTCGACGCATCGTGTAAAGGCTGCAACGGTGTTTCATTGAACGACGAACTCCTGTTGGGTCCTGTACTCCAAGATGATCTGAGAAGTTTAATCATTAGATGGCGAACTCATGCTGTCTGCTTTGTTTCTGATATCCAGAAGATGTACAGAATGATCTGGATAGATAAAGAAGACACAGACTACCAAAGAATTCTGTGGAGAAGTGACCCCTCTGAAGACATAAAAGACTATAGACTCTTGACTGTGACTTTTGGGACAGCTTCCGCACCCTATCTCGCTGTGAAGACACTGATGCAATTGGCTGATGACGAAGGTGACAAGTATCCTGAAGCAGCCAGAATAGTACGCGCGGATCTCTATGTCGATGACGTAATGTCCGGAGCTGACAATCTGGAACACGCAATAAGAATCTCGCACGATCTAAAAAGACTTCTGCGTCTGGGTGGCTTCGAATTAAAGAAATGGTCATCTAACAATCGTGACTTCATGGAAACAATCGACCCGAGCGAAAGATCATCTAATGCCCACTTGGAGCTGAAGATCGATGGAACAATTAAAGCATTAGGCATTCAATGGAATTTAGGAAAAGATCAATTCGAATATAATCTAAACTTACCTCTTATCGGCAAGGTCATTACGAAGCGAAGCATCCTCTCTGACATCCAAAAGTTATACGACCCGCTCGGATGGATTGCACCTTGCATTGTGATGGCGAAGATATTAATTCAGCAACTCTGGCTTGAAAGGGTTGACTGGGACGAATCCTTGAACACGGAACTGACCGAAAAATGGACTACGATAAGATCCGACCTTGAAAACGTTAATGAAATCTGCATAAATAGATGGATGGGCACGTCAAGTGCAAACAAAGATTTCATAGAAATCCATGGATTTAGCGATGCCTCCATGCAGGCGTATGGGGCTGTTGTATATTGCCGTGTCATGAACCAAGATGGTAGCATTAAGATATCTATCATTGCAGCAAGAACCAGAGTAGCTCCATTGAAAACCATTTCTTTGCCACGGCTAGAATTGTGTGGAGCATTGCTCTTATCCAGACTGTTCAAGCAAGTGGCACAAGCACTGATAATACCTGCATCACAGATCTATGCTTGGACGGACTCTTCTATTGTCATAGCCTGGTTATGTGGAGATCCGACTAAATGGAAGCCGTTCGTTGCTAATCGCGTTGTCGAGATCACAAGCAATGTCAATTGCAATCAATGGCACCACGTCCAATCCCATGACAATCCAGCCGATATTGCATCCAGAGGAATGTTAGTACGAGATTTGAAGACGTGTGACTTGTGGTGGAACGGACCACAATGGTTACAGCAACAGAAGATACAGTTCACTGAAATTAACATCACAACAACAGATTTAGAAAGGAAGAAGGAGACCGTACTAACTCTGAAGACAACAAAAAACGATCATGAAGACGAAAAGAAGTTATTTACACAATTTGATGAGTTTGACACGCTGATAGAATTACTGAGGACTATCACTTACTGCCGAAGATTCCTGAAACAAAAGGTAATGAAAGAAAATATAAATAGCATACTTACCACTGAAGAACTCCATAATTCCCTGCAAACCTGTATAAAAATAGCACAAGAGGAAGAATTAAAAGAAGATATAGAGTCGTTAAAGAGAAAAAGGAGAGTAAATAAATCAAGCAAACTAAAATCATTAGATCCTTACCTTGATGAAAACGGAGTTCTCAAGGTGGGCGGCAGGCTCAGGAACACGGAGTTGAGTGATGAGAGCAAACATCCAATAGTTTTGGGTAGAAGTAGCAAACTTACCTCTCTTATAGTTGGCGAAGCACACTTGAAGACGTTGCATGGAGGAGTGCAAGCAATGCTGACTTACCTAAGATCCAAATATTGGATATTGCGCGCAAAAGCGTTGGTTAAACAACATGTCCACCGTTGTTTGATATGCGCCAAGTTGAATGCTAAAGCGAGAACGCAAGTAATGGGTAATTTACCAAGCGTACGGGTGAGACCCGCACGAGCATTTCTCAATTCAGGGGTTGACTTCGCTGGACCATTCCAGATATTGATGAGCAAGGGCAGAGGAGCTAAAACCAACAAGGCCTATATAGCTATTTTTATTTGCATGTCAACCAAGGCCATACATTTGGAATTGGTTGGCGACCTAAGTTCAGCAGCATTCATCGGTGCTTTCAAAAGGTTCTGCGCACGCAGAGGAAGATGCACAAACATATGGAGTGACCAAGGACGCAACTTTGTTGGCGCTAATAAGGAACTTTCCGAAGCCTGGAAAGAAGCTCGCCTGCAATTTGATGGAGAAATTGCCCAATTGCTCGCCAACGACGGAACGCAGTGGCACTTCATTCCGGCATATTCGCCTACTTTCGGAGGATTATGGGAAGCCGGAGTGAAGTCCATTAAATTTCATCTGAAGAGAATCCTCAGTACTAACCTCACATTTGAAGAGATGACGACGGTACTCTGCGAAATTGAGGCGTGTCTGAACTCACGCCCATTGTGCCCAATAGATGACCATACCACGCAACCACTGACCCCTGGACATTTTTTGATAACCGAAGCACCAATAACGGTACCAGATTTAAACCTGAAGGACGCAAAAATAAGCAATCTCTCACGCTGGCAATATACTCAGAAGTTGTTAAACGACTTTTGGTCAAGATGGCAAAACGAGTATTTGACGAGACTGCAGCAGAGACCAAAATGGCTGAAACGTGAAACAGAATTTAAGATAGGAGACATTGTGCTAATCAAACAAGACAACCTACCGCCAGGAAAGTGGTCCATGGGGCGCATAACAGATAAACATCCTGGCTCTGACGGTTTGACTAGAGTCTACAGCGTGAAAGGTGGTGACCATATAACGAAACGATGTGTTACTAAATTGTGTCCATTACCAATAGAATCAGACTAACTTATATTTTGCTACAAGTATCAATTGTTTATTTTGTTTCCCCACCAATGATAAATACTTAGTCACATTAATCTCACATTGTATTTTAAGTTATGTTGTATACCATTTGTATATTTGGAAAGGACTAGAGTAGTCCTTTGGTGGGCGGCTTATGTTAAAGCATATTTGTTATTTTGGATCAGTTGCCAATAAACCTCATTAAAGAAAGGACGTGTTTCTCTTCAAAACCACGACACAGTGATCTACAAAGAAAACCAACCTTATTACCTCAACACACGATTTTCGGCGCCGCACCAGCTGAAAGTCACGTTAGAGTTCTTTTAGACCTCCTAACGCAGTCAACGTGTTAATATATATTCTTTCTTCGGTTCAATTTTGCTGTAATACTACGGGCTGTACCCCGGCGGTAAGGAAAGTAGGTCTACCCTCGAATCTAGTATTTTTTTCAATATGTCATATTAAAATTTGTTTCTTAAATATAAGTATATATATCCTATACTAGCTGCGCCCCGCCGTGTTACCCGCAATTAAAAAGTATGTGCTTTATCCCACGGGAACCATACATTTTACCGGGATAAAAACTAGCCTATGTGCTATTCCAAACTATAATCTATCTCCGTGCCGAATGTCATACAGATTCGTACAGCCGTTCTGGCGTGATTGAGTCACAAACATCCATCCATCCAATCTTTCACACTTATAATATTGGTGGGATTAGTGGGATAAGTATATAAGTAGTTATAAATGCTTCTTAGTCTTAGAATACAAAACGTCGCAGTAAGATGAAACAACTCAACAGGACTGTGTCCCATTTCCGACGACAAACAGGTGAGCATATAAACAAAGATGCTTGCTAGCGAACTTTGTAACTAATGCCACGCAAAAATGTTTCAACTCACTAGAAAACTGCTTTGAAATTTAAACTCTATGTCTAACAATATATAGCTGAATTTTGAAGTATAGTCAACGTACGTACGATAGTTTATTTTTATTCTATACTCACGCGATAGTCTTTTAAGAAACAGGAAGACTACACAAAAATGTACACTCTATTTTGTTAGACACAAAGTTGAACTTTTAATAAGCTTGTGTTCGAGGTTGATAGGTTATAGTTAAACAATGTACTGTAGCTAACAGTGTAGAGATTGATAGGTCTATAAATCTAGTTTCAGATCCCGATTTACTTGCTAGTAAAGTTTATTAGGCTTATTACTTAAACCGTTTATAGGTTACAACTAAATACACCTTAATACAACTTAAACTTAGTAGTTTAGGGCCAAAGTAGGATAATCATTTTAACTATTAAGTTTTAAATGTAATTTCGTTGTAGAGCAGTTGATATCACGATCGTAAAAGGCGACTAAATGAATATCACATACCATTAATAGGCACTGTATAACTTATTGATACATATTCGGTCTATAGTTCTTCAATAGGGTGTTATCACCTTTTTTGAAGAACAGTATCACCACACTTCTATTCCATGCTTCTGGCGTCGTACCTTCGTGTATGACGGAGTCAAATAGCCTCTGAAGGATTTTCAGAACTGGTGTTCCACCCGCCCTCAGAAGCTCTGTTGTGATTCCGTCATCACCTGGTGCCTTGTTGTTTTTAAGCTGTTTGAGAGCCATCCTAATCTCGTACAGGTTGACGTCCGGGATATCTTCGGTATAGTGTCGGGTAAGTTTAGCCCTTGGGTCTTCGACTAAACTGTCAACAGGGGCTTGTGATGACGTGTATAACTGTCCATAGAACTTCTCGACCTCTCTCAAAATCTCCGGCTTGGACGAAACGATGTTGCCACAGTCGGTCTTCAGCCTGGTCAGCTGTCGCTGCCCAATAGACAGATCTCTCTCAAATACTTTTGATCCCTTATTTTTCGCTATAGCCTCTTTAATACTTTCCGTATTAAATCGGCGGATGTCGCGGGTCAGGGATTTGGAGATCCGTCTGTTGAGCTGCCGATATTCCGACAAATTTTCTGAAGACTGCAACCCTATTTCGTTGCGTTCTTGGATGAGTTTGATGATAAGATCGTTTAAGAATCGTATAATAGCTACAAGTTTACTGACCTTTGCAGTATGATAACGTGTGTAAAATGCTAATTATATGAAAACAGATATTAAAATTACGTTATAATGTTTCTTAGGGCCAAGCCAACTTTTTGATCAGCCTTAAATTGTTTGGAAAGACGCTCTTTTTACCCGACTGCGCCAGAAGAAGAGTAATGCTGTTATATACAAAAACTACAATAAGATACCTTTGTAAACATTCACCCAATGTGTTAAATAAGCTTTGAATACGAATATTTTGTTTCAAAACAATCTTACAATAAAATTACGCAAATAGGTAATGTATATGAAAAATAAATTAATATAGCCAGACGAATACACTTACTATAGGGATCACACTAAGCAATGCTTGTGTTATGGGTACCGCACAATGAAATGAGGGCGAACCCAGTATATATTACTTCTATAGATATTAAACATCCATAACTTGGGTAGAAACATTTGTGCTCATCACACAAAGTTTGTCCCTACCAGGATTCGAAACCGGGGCCCTCGGCACAGAAAGCAGCTTCACTACCAACTGCGCTAGTCAGGCCATCAATGTAAATGTAGTCATGAAATTCAGGAATTATTTTGTTGTTTTTTTTATTACATTATAGCCAAGTATTTGATCTCGATCTCACCTGATGGTAAGTGACGATGAGATCTACGATGGAGCATACTTGCCTAGAAGGCGCCTGTTCACTCTCGACTTGAAAACACCCAGATTGAAGTCAACGGGGAACAAAGACGCCGGTAGTTGTTTTCCACATACTTATCAAACGTGTATTTCCCAACAATCGTTTTCCATATTACTTTAACATTTTCCCGTTTCTTTCCAATAGCAGAACCAACGGGGTCTGTTCAATCTTGCGCAGTGAAATATTTAAATTGGACGAGACCCAGATATGGATTTTATCGACTGCTCTTGAAAGTGTATTTTTAAAATATACGTCAAACTAAGAGGCTTAGACTCATGAGTGTAGGTGCTAACATGCGTCGCATGCGCAAGAATAGTACAGCGCTATAAACGGAACTATTATTAACTAACTACACAATACACCAAATAAGTAACTACACATTTTTGAGTATAAAAAATAAGCATATAATTATTATATTAATTAGGTCTCAATTTTTCAGATCAAATTCGGGACTTACTAAGCATGTACCAATTAAAGCCATGATAGCAAGCATAGCCAAGTTAAGCCAGTGATAGCCAAGTTGGTAGAACGATTGCCTCGGTGACGAGGATCGCAGGTCCAAACCCCAGCTTGCACCTCTGAGATTTCTGGATTTCATGCGCAAATCTCATGATCAACCACGATTATCACTTGCTAAACGGTGTAGGAAAACATCGCGAGTAAACCTGCATGTTTGAGAGAACTCCTCGAAAGATGTGTGAAGTCCGCCAACCCGCACTGGGCCAGCGTGGTGGACTATGGCCTAATCCCTCTCGTATTGAGGGGAGGCCCGTGCCCAACAGTGGGACATTAAAAAGGGCTGGTTATTATAAAGCCACGATCTCTCAAGTCCCTCCCTGTTCTAAAGAAAGGATCGCTTCCCGAGCGACCGAAGGCTTAAAAGGCAATGCAGTTTTATGTTTTTTAGGATGGCTTATTGGTAGTTTCCCGCCTTGCTGATTCTCAGGTTACCACCAAGTGAATATTAGAAATGATTTTATCGGATCTGCTTTTCTCGAATGGAGTTTGCCACCATGTAAAGATTAAGCGGTATTTTTAAATTGAACTATTTAGAATGTAAGTTGTAAAGAGCGTTGTACATGTTGTGATAATAAAATCCCACTAATATTATAAATGTGTAAGTTTGGATGGATGGCTGGATGGATGTTTGTTACTCAATCACGCCAGAACGGCTGAACGGATCTGGATGAAATTTGGCATAGAGATAGATTATCATCTGGAATAGCACATAGGCTACTTACTTTTAATCCCGGTAAAATGCATAGGGATACAGAAAAGGACATAGAGGAAGAGGACATACTTTTTAATCGCGGGTAGCACCGCGGGGCGCAGCTAGTATATAATATACATAATTAAATAATCCCTAAAAAATTATATGTCCTTTTATCAACTTCATTCCCTGTTTTTCTAATGGCTTCATTTTGTAGTTAAATGGTAGGCCACTCGGCTTTCTACAACATAACTTTAAGAGTATTTTTTTTTTAATCTGAAATTAAAAAAAAAAAAACAAAAAAAAATGTTTACTACCCTATTCATAAATTTAAGTAGGTACCAGTACCAATTTTAAAGTACAACTCCAATATTCAATTCAATTCTTATTGACGTAGAGCTCTATTCAAACCGTTTATAAAAGTTTTAAAGGGACTCGAATGCTATTGTGACACCCATCCCTGAACAAAATACCATAGAGTTTAGTCTATTGGAATTAAGAGGGCTGGCAACACTGAGATAACGTAGAATGGCAGTGAAAATTGATAATACACTATAGCGTTTTGATATGACTCCGTTCATGTGTAAAGACTGGTCAAGCGCGAATCAGAATAAGGATTTTGCACCAAGCGGGATTTTAGCAAACTGTAAAACTGTTATACGACTATAAGTGTTTGCTAAGATGTATTATAATTTTATATATTGCAGAGAGCTCTATGAACTTACTTTATACAATTAAACATAAAACCCTCGTGTCCACTAAAATTTAATGCTATTGACTGTGGTGGCTTCGTGGAGCTGGTCACTCTTTTCCTTCTAATATGGTTCAAGAGAGCGGAGGCTTCTCCTCAAGCCATACTTCTGTTCAGATTCCCCTTGGGGTACTAGTTCAGCCATGTTCCACTTGCCAGCATTATATTTTGCTTTATTTTACTATGAACGGTACAAATAAGATCAAGCTTCAATATTTATTATACGAGTACGTAAGAGATCCTTGTGAATAGGTAGAACTTCTGAAATTGCTCTTTACCTGAAGGATTCCAAGTTTAAGAGTTTGCATTACAAAATAAAATAATCCATGCAATCTAATGTTTCAGTTACATAAAACTGAAGAGCCCGCTTTTGAATGACTTTATCTACTATCCAATGTATTAAACTAGTCCAAATGTTTGAGCTAGGCTTACCATCTACGCATCTTAAAAGTAGGATGCGTTTATTTTCCAACTAGCTGTCCCGGCGTACTTCGTACCGCATATGTTTTAATAGTTATTCTGCATCGGCGAACCCGTTCTTGAGTTTTAAACGGTGTAACTAACACGACTTTGTTTTGATTCAGTGTCTCCAACCATGCCGTAATTACGGTAGATCTACCGTAATTTTTCTAGATCTACCACCTACCGTAGACATGTTATTACGGTGACACATTCTACCGTAATTTCGTCCGTGTCCATATTTCTATAATGGACACTTGATTTAGCAAAATATTACTGCAACATTGCATTGGGATATGCGTAACTTAAAAAAAAAGGTCATTCTGCTGCTTCTGTTTGGAATGCGCAACGTAAAAAAAGAAAAAAAAAAGGTCATTCTGTTGCTTCAGTTTGGAAGAGCAGGGATGCGCAACGTAAAAAAAAAGAGGTCATTCTGCTACTTCTGTTTGGAAGAATGACCTTTTTTTTTTTTTTTACGATACACGTCCCCACTTCATGGGTATTTTAGCTGCAAACACTGGTCTGCCGTAATTTTCCACCATCTACCGTATTTTGAGACCAGTCAACACCGTAATTTTGACAAAGAGAGTTGGAGACACTGTTTTGATTAAGTAAATTGCAGTTTCATTTCAAGCATCCCCACAGTATAAATAACAAATGACGCTACTAATAAATAAAGATAAGTACTAATATTGGTTATCTTCAGATTCGAAATAACTATATATAGATATTATAAGGCTGAAACTAGGTTGTGTCTGTGCATTAAATATTAATAAAAAAAGGTCATTGTTCCTTGGCTATGCGTTACTTTAAAGTTATAATCACACAAGTTGTGTTTAGAACTTTATCCGTCCAACTAATGCGAAGTATTCAGTGTTACGGCCACATTTCGAAAAATCCTGCTAAACTGAAAAATATGGTCAACCTATTTAATGGTAACCATAAGATATGCGCAGTTCAAGTGGAATGCAAACAAGACCAGGATATGGAGCATTAGTGCAACTGAAAAATATTGAAGAGATTAAATTTTACAAGTCCGTTTATATGATTCAAGATTGTAGTGATATAATAATGTTATATCAAAAACCTCTTACTATAAAAGTTGATCGTTTTTTTTTTTTTTTTTTATTACATTATAGGCAAGTATTTGATCTCGATCTCACCTGATGGTAAGTGACGATGAGATCTACGATAGAGCATACTTGCCTAGGTAGGAAGGCGGCAGTAGATCAAGACGCCACATTCACTAGGCACATGCAACGCAGCTGATCTGACCCGCCATCCATGAATGGCAACACCGAACATCATGCCGGAACACGGCTAGGCCGCTTGGCGACATGGCTTTGTTCAGTGGGTGGTGACTAGCCACGGCCGAAGCCTACCACCAGTAGAGTTGTCACCTGGTTGGCACCACCCAGGGTCACGTGTAGGGTATCTCGAGGGTATTTAATTCTCCTACGGACGAAGGTGACTCGACCCCAAAAGTTCTATTATAGCAGTAATAGCAATTGTTATACTACCATTCTCAGTCTTCTGGGTGTCATATTTTTTTTTCATCGCTCGATGAATACAGTTGATATGGACCTTGCTTTCTGTAACAAGGGACTCGGGTTCGAATCCCAGTAGTGTCAAACTTGGCTTGAGGACATTGAATGTTTGTTCCGTCGTATATTTTTGTACCCGTGTGTATGTTCTATGTGATAAATTATATACTAGGATTGCTGCCAGTCCGCTGAACGGTATCTATACATCTATACAAATAAATAAAATTGGCGTGTCTGTTTGTAATATTAAAATAACCGCTTTTTACTAAGTGCATTTGGATGTATACACGGTACATGTACCAAAACAACATTTTTATCATTTATGTCTTGTCTGTCTGTCTGTTTGTTCCGGCTAATCTCTGAAATGGCTGGACCGATTTTGACGGCACTTTCACTGGTAGTGAGCTGATGTAACAAGGAGTAACTTAGGCTACTTTGATTTCAGAAAAAAAGAGGTACTCCCGAAAAAAAATTAAAACCAATGTTGCAGCGCTGCGCCTGATTAACTTTGATAGCAACAACCTGCAATGCGTCCCGCGGGCTCAGAACGCGCGAGCAGGCTGTTGTGTCTTTGTTAAATACCACGCGGACGAAGTCGCGGGTTACAGTTAGTTTATAATAAGAGCGATGCTAACGTTTGGAACCGTACAGTTGGTGGGTTTGTCTGGTGATTTTATTTTTCACTAGCTGTTGCCCGCGATTTCGTCCGCGTGGTATTTAACAAAGACAACCGTTGACAACAGCCTGCCCGCCCATTCTGGGCCCGCGGGAAGCATTGCAGGTGTTGCTATCAAATTTAATCAGGCGCTGCGCTGCAACATTGGTTTTCATTTTTTTTGTGAGTTCCTATTTTTTTTCTAAAATAAAAGTAAGTTACTCCTTGTTACATCAGCTATCTGCCAGTGAAAGTCCCGTCAAAATCGGTCCAGCCATTACAGAGATTAGCCGGAACAAACAGACAGACAGACAGACAAACGGACAGACAGACAGATGGACAGACAGACAAAAATTGTAAAAAATGTTGTTTCGGTATATGTAACGTGTATACATCCAAATGCACTTAGTAAAAAGCGGTTATTTTAATATTACAAACAGACACTCCAATTTTATTTATATGTATAGATTACCCGAAGTTTTTTTTTTAATAAGTTCTATACAACGTATGTCAATACATATTCGTTGCTGAGATATGAAAACATTGCGGGCCTGCAAAATCCCAGTATCGTAAATAATATATGTACACATTTGAAATGTCTGATTCTGGTTCGGGTAGCTTATTCTGGGCGAGGAGAAAATTGACGGTCGTATAGTGGTAATTTAAGAAGCTTAAGGCATTATAAGCTTATTCATATGGGCAAAATGGACCATGAAGTTATTATAGTTTCAAATGAAGAGCGTGCATTTGTGTACTAAGTGTGTATGGAGATTTTTACCCGAGTGCGTCAGAAAGAGGGTGATGTATTTTAATACGCGATCTATTCTGCAACTGCTAGTCTATTGACACTTAAGTATGACACTTTTTTCGGCATTTTCTTCTATCTTTACAATTATCCATGTTTTATTAACCGACTTCAAAAAGGACGAGGTTCTCAATTCGGTTGGATTTTTTATTTTTTATAATGTCTAGTTTTGATTGTTTATCGCTATTAAAATACTTGACACTGACAAAATACTTACCTAGTAATTGTGAGTAACGTCATACTCTGATATATATTTTCCAGTTAATTTCGTAAAGAAAGAAGAACACTTATAAATACAATCATCTTTATGTCAACATAATCCTATTTTCCAGAATACGTCCATTGCGGTATTTCCTTACACACGCTGGCGGCTATGCAAATATTTAAGCACGCATGCCGCAACGTACACCAGCCGTTTTATTAAATACGACAACGTTATACAGTTTTCTGAATGTTATTTAATCATTTTTATTGTTAGCCGATTTCTGATAGTGCTTGCTGTATCAAGATAAGATGGAGTCGAATCTCGGTAGGGCAAACTTTATGTGATGAGCACGAATGTTTGTACCCGAGTCATGGGTGTTTAATATCTATATAAGTAGGGAATTATACAGGATGTAAGTGGCTTCGTAACGAGAACTCATGCTATGGATTCAGGTCAGCATAAAATCATAATAGAAGTTTATCTCAAATTGATTTTAAATAAAAAAATAGTTACTTATTTCGACCTAAAAGTGCAATCTAAATTGAAATTCGATACGCTCGAATATTTATGGATATACTAGCTGCGCCCCGCGGTGTTACCCGCGATTAAAAAGTATGAAAAATTCAAACAAATCTATCCCACGGGAATCATACAGTTTACCGGGATAAAAAGTAGTCTATGTGCTATTCCAGACTATAATCTATCTCTGTGCGCCAAATTTCATCCAGATCCGTCCAGCCGTTCCGGCGTGAAAGAGTAACAAACATCCATCCAAACTTTCACATTTATAATATTAGTATAGATCATCTGGTATATTTATTGAAATATCAAAAGCAATGAGAAAATTTGATTAAAGAGACAGTGGATGCGAGTGGCCGAGGACCGTGATGTGTGGAAATCATTGGGGGAGGCCTGTGTCCAGCAGTGGACGTCTTTCGGCTGATAGATAGATAGATAGATTAATGTAATCAAAAGAATAGTAATTAATTTTCTTTTCTATAAGCACGAGTTGCTCTTTTAGTTAACAGCGAGTAATTAAATAATAGCCTTCTTGCTGTCAAGAAGATATCCGAGCAAAATCAAAAGATTATATGCCCTCCACATATCTTTTTTATCAATTCTACCCACAAGACTCCATCCATACCTACAGTAATATTACTTTAGTTTGTCGCAAGATTTCTGGACCGTCCTAGCTCTTGCACTATTAAAAGCATTCTTTAGATGTTACAATATAAAAACGTCGTAGAGGGCCATCAATGGACGGACTCTTGTTAAGAACTGGACTATTGCTAAAGAGATCTTGAGTTCTAGAAGGGTTATAAGGATTACTAAAAGTGGTAAAAGAAGTTTTTTTCTCCATTTGTTTGAAAGATAATCCGGTAACTACTGTAATGTCCCACTGTTAGGCACGGGCTTCCCCTCAATGCGAGGGGGGTTAGGCCATAGTCCACCACGCTAGCCCAGTGCGGGTGGCGGACTTCACACGTCTTTTCGAAAGTTTTCTCAGACATGCAGGTTTTCTCGCGATGTTTTCCTTCACCGTTTAGCAAGTGATAAATGTTGAAAATGAGATTCGCACATGAAATCCAGTAATCCCAGAGGTGCGAGCCGGGGTTTGAACCTGCGACCCTCGTCACCGAGGCAAGCGTTCTACCATCTTGGCTATCATTGCTACTATAAACTTCTGTAAATTGCATTGCAAAAAAAACCCTGTTGGGTTTTTTGTTGGATCTTCCCAGTTGAGATCGCGTTTCGATTAACAAAAAAAAAGCAGAAAAAGTGACAATTTGTAAGTTGTTTATCCATACGAACTAAATGATTTGACTTTGAATTTATCATCTGAAAATCTTTTATCAGTCCATTCTATAAATATACGACTCGATCAAATCTATAGAAGGTATAATGATGTAAAAAACAAATGTTCAGTTATCACTATGTACCAGAGGTAGCATGATACGATTCTGAACATAGTAACATAATAAAGTATGGTAAGGTTCTTCCATGCCTTCGTAATCCCGGTCCTGCTATCGGTGGGTACACTGAGGTCGAACGTCTACATTCATGCACTTTACTGCTCTTGTTGTTAGGCTGGTGATACACCGAAGATGTTTTAAAGATGGGGTTTTTGTTCACGGAATATTCCTCTTCATTTCACGGCTTGCAAAAAAAAGGGAGGCTACGCTACTAGCGTGGACAGTGGGAGTGGGGTTTTTCTGACATCGGCAAGAAGGCAAGGTACAGCACGATTGCATCTGATCAGTACTCCGTAACTGTACTTATGAAATTCTCATATATTCGCACTCAGTGTGCCTTCATCTTTAATCCTTGAATGAATCGGTTCAATGCGGGTTTTAAGCTGCAACTTCGGTACCGTAGTATATATGTACCTGTACCTATTTACATGGATTCGAATCGCAATGAATATTAAGTTGTATCACAAATTATGACAGTCAAGATAACACACACACACACAGACACACAGACAACACATGTTGTGACATGTGAAACACGTGTCGAATTCCTTTTCAGATTCACTTCGTTTCGCGGAGAATTGCATTTTTTTTTGAGGTCCCGTCACTCGCGATAGATAGTTTCTCGACAAACATCTTAGAGGAGTTCGGTGTTGCTGGCTTCTTTAATTATCGATGAAACTTGTTTGGTTTATAATTGGAACAGTTGACAAGCCGAGGGTCAGCGGTGGGTTCCTCTTCCCCCATTTGTTTAACAATGGATTTCCGCCAAGTATCGCCTAGTTCTATCAATTAAGTCTAGATAACGTTGGAAGTCTATTTTAGAGTGACCAATAAAAATAGTACCCATTTGGTAGTGACTCCGTTTTGTGTACCAAAGGATCCGGGTTCGAATCCCGATAGAAGCAAGCATTGTATAACGAGCACGAATACAGTGATTATATATTGGGATTTCCCACAGTCCATTTGCCATGGTACCCATAATATAAGCCTTGATTAATTTCGGTTGGTTTTTATATTTAAACTAGCTGTTGCCCGCGACTTCGTCCGCGTGGTATTTAACAAAGACTCAGCCGTTGGCAACAGCCTGCTCGCGTTCTGATCCCGCGGGACGAGAGATCCAATTTTTTTTTCTAAAATAAAAGTAGCCTAAGTTACTCCTTGTTACATCAGCTATCTGCCAGTGAAATTCCCGTCAAAATCGGTCCAGCCATTTCAGAGATTACCCGGAACAAACAGACAGACAGACAGACAGACAGACAGACAGACAGACAGACAGACAGACAGACAGACAGACAGACAGACAGACAGACGGACAGACAGACAAACAGACAGACAGACAAAAATTGTAAAAAATGTTGTTTCGGTATAGGTAACGTGTATAGATCCAAATGCACTTAGTAAAAAGCGGTTATTTTAATATTACAAACAGACACTCCAATTTTATTTATATGTATGTATAGAGTATAGATAAAGTTAGAGAACTAAACCAAAATTGTACTTAAGCGGGATCAAACATTTGAACATCTAGTAATAAAGACATTGTACATTGAGTAAGGGATATTATCCCACTATCCCACTAATATTATAAATGTGAAAGTTTGGATGCATGGATGTTTGCTACTCAATCACGCCAGAACGGCTGAACGGATCTGGATGAAATTTGGCGCAGACATAGATTATAGTCTGGAATAGCACATAGGCTACTTTTATCCCGGTAAAATGTACACTTTTTAATTGCGTGTAACACCGCGGGGCGCAGCTAGTGTATTTTGTTTTTTTGTTAATTACTCAGAAGATGAATTATTATAGATGGGGTGTTGCGAGCGATATATTGTATCATAAAAAACCAAGCCTATATCTGTGAATTCGCGTGTACATAAGGACGAAATTTCTTCTACAGACGTCTATCTTCGTCTAAGGTTTTTAATAATGAATCGCTAGCTCAATGGCCACAGCAATGTAGTCTTGGTTGCTTTTGTGTAAGGCGTCGTTCGGACAAATTTAATGGTGTAAGAAAAATATTTTCTTTATTATGTCACTAGCTGCCCCGGCGCACTTCGTACCGCCTCAGAATCAAATGTATGAGAAAATGAATTTATTGGTATTCTATGAAAATTTTAACAAATCTAATGCACGGGAACCATACATTTTACCGGAATAAAAAGCCGATAGCCTATAGCCTATATGCTATTCTAGACTATAATCTATCTCTGTGCCAAATTTCATCCAGATCCGTACAGCCGTTCGGGCGTGAAAGAGTAACAAACATCCATCCATCCATCTATCCATCCATCCAAACTTTCACATTTGTAATATTAGTATAGATTGTTCAAAAATATTAGTCAATCTTAACAAGTTGGCACACGTAACACAAGTTATACAGTATCTTGAAAGTTTCAAATAAGAACTTATGTTAATTAATAGGGGTCGATTTTTAGACCTCGTCGACCCCCAAAATCAGTTTTCGTTTATTTAGTTAATCGTATATACTGGGGGGGGGGGGGGGGGGGGGGGTGCTTAGCTTGCTTATTCATGGATGGCGGGTCAGATCAGTTGCGCTGCATGTGCCTAGTGAATGTAGCGTCTCGATCTACTGCCGCCTTCCTACCTAGGCAAGTATGCTCCATCGTCGATCTCATCGTCACTTACCATCAGGTGAGATCGAGATCAAATACTTGCCTATAATGTATAAAAACAAAAGCTTAGCTTAAATTTTGAAATATAAGGCGTACGCTAGATAGAGCTAACAAATCTATATCAAAGCTCTCTCCCCGCGTCCCTCGGGGCCACACTGTAAGATCACTTAATTATTTCCCTCCTAAAAAATACAAAGGGAACGCCATCCATTAACCGTTTCTTTGAAACAAAAGAACTCTTAAACGTTGTTTAGCGAGCATTGTATTACCGGCCATTTAATTTCGTTCAAATGTTATGTGGCGGTTTGAAATTAAGCTTTGTAGTTAGGGTTGGCTCGGTGTAGTTTTTATGATGACATTATTTTGGCGGGAATTTATACTATCAGGACTAAAGGTACTTCAAGAACTCTGGAGACCGGTTTTGTTGCAAATTAAAACTATGACACTACTTCTCAGAACGTGATCTTCATTAGCGATATTATATCGATACAATAATATGGAATGTTGTCTTTTTTTTCGAAATCGACACGTTCAATTCCTAGGTAGAAGATATTTTTTTCAAAAATCAAATAATGCATTTTTAGTTTTCATCAAAATCGGTCTCGAGAGTCCTTTAGACATTTTTCGATATTCCCTATAGTTTTGGATCTGGCCATCCATGCACACTTGAAAAATCCATCCTGTGTATAAGATTATAGCAGGCAATATTTTAAAATACTTAAAGAATTGCAATTTATTTATTTAATTCTGGAAAAAAGAGTACATCTACTTACTCTGTCTCCTTCGTGAACGGGGTGGCTTATAGCGGTGACATCAGTAAGCACTGTCTCCACCCCTCTTTGTCAAAATTACGGTGTTCCTTGGTCTAAAAATACGGTAGATGGTGGAAAATTACGGCAGACCAGTGTTGCTTATTTTTTTTTTTACGTTACGCACCCCTGCTCTTCCAAACTGAAATAATATTTTGAAATAAGGAAACGGACGAAATTACGGTAGAATGTGTTATGTCTAGGTGGTAGACCTAGAAAAATTACGGTAGATCTACCGTAATTACGGCATGGTTGGAGACACTGTCAGTACGTCAAGTGCGAGATTATTCGTAACCAAACGTTTTACTTTGTGGTCTACCGTATTTAGACATTTTGTATGGAGATTTGATGTTTTTAAATACCGTCCGCTAGAGGCGCTATTAAATTCTCCATACAAAATGTCTGAATACGGTAGACTATAAAGTATACGGTTAGCTTACCAATAATCTCGCATTTGACGTACAGTACGCATTAAGCTAATAATTTGTATTATTTTTCTTGTCGACAATAGATACAAGTGTTTTGAATTAAAAAAAAAATATGTTGATAAGAATGACAACCCTACGCACGAAATGATACGGAATAAGTTATTCTAAACGAGCTAAATCCAGAAGCGTGGCAACCCTATTTGAAATGTGTGGTATTAATAGCGCACTAAAGTCTTACCATACTTCCCATAAGTTGTATGCAAATTTTTCAGTTGAAAAAACCATATAACCATTGATTCTCAACATATTATAAGACCAATAGTCAACATATCTTTTTCATTCATGTAGGCCAAAAAGGTTCTTGTGCTTAAGATTTTACAAAATTATTAGTGCTCATCACACAAAGCTTGTGTCCCTACCAGGATTCGAACCCGGGACCCTCGGCATAGAAAGCAGAGTCACTACCACTGCGCTATTCAGGCCATCATTATATTGCATTTTTTTGTTTTGCATTGATAGGAGGGCTTATGTTATGATATTAATTATTCAAATTAAGGTGATAAAAATACTAAGAGCTAATAAAATAGGGCCACCTCTTAAAGAAAACGATTTAATGTCTCAATTGCGATCAGGGTTGTCAATACAATTAACTGTATATCTATCGGTCAGGCCATTAATAGGCCATAATTCAGGTCAAAGTCTCGCACCGAGCCGTTTTTTACCGCCCTCTTCCTGGATTTTACGATTTACACCTGATCGTAAAATGTATTCGACCAGTTTGTTTTGGCCTCTCAAACTTAAGTAAACAATGTTTCTTATAGTCTACGAATGGCCCAACTTGGCACCCAATCTGTAGGGTCAATTTGTTGGGCAACAATTAGGCATGTCATGATGGGACAAGTTGATATTGTGCTCTACGTCATTTCATCATCTTAATACTATAACTTGACTTTTCAAGTTCTTCCAAAATGTCAGGTACATTTTCCGTGAAGTATCCACAGCATTACTTGTAGGACTAGGAGATTTGTTTCATCAGCATCATTTATTATCAGATTATCGTCCGGGATACTTTAAACATGATGAAAATATCTTCAAACACATGCCACTGGGATATCACTATGTTGTAGCCGGTTGCTATCCTAAAAACAGAAGAAGAAGAAGATACCTGTAGTATATTACCTACAGTCCAATAAAAAGATGAGCAGTTATACAGGCCTCGCGTATTTGCTACAGGCCCCGTAATGGCTTGTACTCCCATGGTCCATGGTTCATCTTACAGTGGCCCCGATGCGTCTTCACAAAGCAATCCCGCGCAATCACCGCGATATCGCGATGTTTTATTGCGACACATGTTGTTTTAGCTTTAGAATTAACGTGCTATTTTATCCTAACAGTTCCTTGGGTTCGGAGAAGCGAAATATTTACGTCATCAACAAAATGGTGTGCAGGTTCAAACCCCGGCTCTCACCTCTGAGATTTTCGGATTTTCATTTGCTGTAACTGTCACATCACTATTGTTTATGTCGCATCTCTATCCACTATGGTTCTCTCTTGTCATCCGTCGTCAGCCATGATTGTCTTACTAACATGTCTCTAACTAATATAATGTTAATTGTACCTATAAAGAAGCCTTTTATTTAAATATAAAATATGGGGTCAGAAGTGCTAGAACACATCTAATAAAATATGAAGATAGTCAATTAATAACTACAAAAATGTCGTACGAAAACAAAAACTACAACAAGTCTATCGAGAGTTCTGTGAAGTTCACCAAACCGCACTGGGCCACAGTTGTGGACTATGACCTAAATTCTCCTTATAATTGAGGAGGATTGTGCCCGGTATAATGGCAATATAAACTCGCCCCTATTACATAGGGAACAAATACCATCGGTGAATTGTGGATGCACTTTGCAACTTACAATTCGCATCGCTGTACCTCTGCCTAACCCTTCGGGGATTGAAGGCGTGCAGGTGTTTTATATTTATAATGTTGTCTCTTACACCCTTATTATAAAAACTGATGTGTAAGTGAGATGGATTATGCTTACGATTACGTTAAAAGTTTTCTTGTATTGATGACATTTTTTTACCTACTTATATAAAAAATGGGGGAAGAGGAACCCACCACTGACCCTCAGCTTGTCAACTTTTCCAATTATACACCAAAAAAGTTTGATCGATAAATAAAGAAGCCAGCAACACCGAACTCCTCTAAGATGTTAGTCGAGAAACTATCTACCACGAGTAACGGGACCCAAAATAAAATGCAATTCTCCGCGAAACGAACGCCCTTGCTTGCTGGCTTCTTGAATTATCGATCAAACTTGTTTGGTTTATAATTGGCAAAGTTGACAAGCCGAGGGTCAGTGGTGGATTCCTCTTCCCCCATTTGTTCTACAATGGATTTCCGCCAAGTATCGCCTAGTTCTATCAATTATCTATACATATAAATAAAATTGGAGTGTCTGTTTGTAATATTAAAATAACCGCTTTTTACTAAGTGCATTTGGATGTATACACGTTACCTATACCGAAACAAATTTTTTTTTCAATTTTTGTCTGTCTGTCTGTCTGTCTGTCTGTCCGTCTGTCTGTTTGTTCCGGCTAATCTCTGAAATGGCTGGACCGATTTTGACGGGACTTTCACTGGCAGATAGCTGATGTAACAAGGAGTAACGTAGGCTACTTTTATTTTAGAAAAAAAAGGATCTCACGAAAAAAAATTAAAACCAATGTTGCAGCGCAGCGGCTGATTAAGTTTGATAACAACAACCTGCAATGCGTCCCGCGGGCTCAGAATGGGCGAGCAGGCTGTTGTCAACGGTTGTCTTTGTTAAATACCACGCGAACGAAGTCGCGGGCAACAGCTATACGTATATAAAAGTCGTAATGTCAAAATATTATTCGGCCAAGTTCAATTCACGCTAGGATGCTCACAGTACCCATTAGAAGGGGCCATATCAGATGATATTAGTACTAAATTACATTATCATGGGACAGTGAGTGCGGCAGGGCATCTACCTACGTGATGGGACGCGTTCATAGTGTGTGAACGCACGTTTACTCACATATTATGTATAGAAGTTTAAATATAGAGCATTTTTCAACATAAAAATGCTTTACAATCCCAATGAACATAGATACACACACACCCACACACACACACACCCGTACAAAGTCAAAGTCAAAGTCAAATTATTTATTTCGTATAGGCCTACGGGGGCACTTACAAATTGTCATTACATTTTTTTTCTTAAGTCTACAACCGGATCGGAACGCGACCTCAACTGAGAAGATCCGACAAGAAACTCAGCGGGCTTGTCTCCTTTTTGAAATTATTTTTTTTTTACAAAATAAAATATAAAAGTAAGCTCCAGTGTGTTGCCATGCGAGGCGCACACACGCTAAACTTTAACATTATATATATTGATATTTAAGCGATCAGGCCCAGGCTGCTTTATCAGCCTGGGCCAACACACAAACACTACATACACAAACACTCACACACATAGACACCTAGAGAGACACATACACACACATCCACGCTTAAACACGTGCTATCACACACACGAACTCACATAGAGACAGCCATATACATACACATATGTGCACGCGCTCTCACACACCCACACCTAATAAAATAGACTCAAAAATCACACAAAATTATACTGTAGACCATACAAAGACCGCATTTATTAGCTTTTCCTGTATCAATCAAGCAATTTTGTTGGTTCGCAAACTGTGTGTGATTGGTCCATTCCTACCAAAAATATTTTATTCATATATGTAGCCGATAGACGTCCACTGCTGGACATAGAACTCCTCCAACGACTTCCACACATCACGGTCCTCCGCCACTCGCATCCACCGGCTTCCTGCGACGCGTGTGATATCATCGGTCCACGCCGTCCTACACTTCGTTTTCCGATTCGTGGTCGCCATTCTAGAACCTTTCTGCCCCAACGGCTATGAGCCCTGCCCACTGCCACTTCAACTTAGAAATTCTTTGAGCCATGTCGGTTACTCCAGTTCGTCTACGGATCTCTTCATTTCTAGATTAGATCATATATGTATATGAATATTTTCTTAATTACAACTAGTACATGAATAAAATTAAATCAGCCATTATACCGCACCCCTACCTCCGCACGTCCTCGGTAATGACGTCACGTAGGCCCTGGACATCCACCGAGCGAAACTCATGAACGATGATCTGACATTGCGGCCCGCTGAAATTTACTGACCGTCCCGAGACAGAATTAATTTATGAAATTCCTAACGTTATGAATGTGCATTGAACTTTAGAAAAATAACGATTTAAAACAAACTAAATAATCTAATCTTAATATCAAGTTTAATCTACGTAGTCTAAGTTATGTTTGTTGTATTCATAAGTTATATTTTGAGTCGGTGCCAAGAAAACAACTAAGTCGAGTATTGCCGGTTCGTGCCAAAGACTACCTTGAAAGTGGTCTTCGCATTAAGCCACTATAACTTAATCTAATATGTAATTAATTTTGAGTCGGTGCCAAGAAAACAACTGAGTCGAGTATTGCCGGTCCGCGTCAAACACTACCTACAAAGTGGTCTTCGCATTAATTCACTAAAGAACTTTTATTATTCTTTGTTGGCAGTTGTTTGTCGCCCACTCAAAAACATTACAAAAAAAACATAATATAAAAATAAAAATGCCGTGAAATATTGGATGAAGAGAAAGGGAGATACGTTTTTTGGCCAAAATGTACACACTGTTGGCTTTAAAAAGACTCCAGCTAAAAAAAATATGCATCTACTTTATGTACTGTTACAGTTAATTATTTTTTCCCGCCACTTACTTTACTTATTTACACGCTACAAATTGATAATTTACAAAGCACTCAAAATGTAGCCATAAAATAAAATACACTAATTTGCATAGAAAAGATTATTTTGAAAGACGTAGCTTCTGACTTGGATAATTTTCCAAGCCATAAAACGAGGTATTGTTTTAAGGTATGAATCCAATGCAAGCTGTTTATTTTCGCTCGTATTATTTATTTTGTTACCGCGGGTATTTGTCATCCCTCGGTTACCACACTAATATTATAAATGTGAAAGTTTGAATGGATGGATGTTTGTTATTGGTGGATTGTTTGTTGAACAGATCTGGATGAAATTTGGCACAGAGATACATTATAGTCTGGAATAGCACATAGGCTACTCTTTATTCCGGTAAAATGGATATACTTTTTAATCGCGGGTAACACGACGGGGCGCAGCTGCTGCTGTGATACCTCGAAAAATAAATGCTAGTTTGGGGGCGTGGTTTGCGGCCGCGCTCGCACAGAGAGATATCTATCGCTCCCGCTCGCTATAGTCCCGTCGCCGCGTCGTCGGTACTCGTCACGGCACAAAACATAATAGAGTAGACTCGTATAGTTAATTATATTCTAATAATAATTAATGGTATTAATTTAATTGTATTGTTTGTTACAATTAGTTACTTCTATTATTATTCTTTATCTCATTATATAAGATAGATTCATGATATTAATATTCTTATAATGTTAAGTAAAGAATGTATGTATTTATATTTTCTTACTTAAATATATGGATTAATAAATATCATCTTAAAATATCTAGATATTTTTATTTCTGGCTTCATAATTGAAGCCAGAATATCCGTGACTTCGTAATCGAAGTCCCGGATGTTGTATAGTACATATAGTAAATTGGTTTTCTTCAGAATGAGTAGGTATTGCAGCCGTCAAGGTACATCAAGTCAATAATATCCACTTATACAAGATATAATTTTATATTTATAGCGATGTATCGCTTCGCTGTTTGTGTAACTACTGCTTTATAAAATCTTGTTCTGCATAAATTTTGTTAGAATTACAAGGGATTTCTAGACCCTTGCAGCTTAGTTGTTAACTACCATTATAAAATATTGCCTGACGTATTTTTTTGTAGTTCAAGGAATAGTAGTTAAGCAAATGGAATTGAAGTTAGCATTACATTTTCATGTTAAGCTCCACCGCGCCTGTTAACTTCGAAGGTGTAAGCAGAGGTACTATTAGTGCACCCACAAGTCGTCGATGGTAACATTTTGTCTCAGCCTATTGCCAAGATACCGGACACATGGATGGCGGGTCAGATCAGCTGCGCTGCATGTGCCTAGTGAATGTAGCGTCTCGATCTACTGCCGCCTTCCTACCTAGGCAAGTGTGCTCCATCGTAGATCTCATCGTCACTTACCATCAGGTGAGATCAAGATCAAATACTTGCCTATAATGTAATAAAAAAAAAAAAACATCGTATTGAGGAAGATTGAGACCCCATTATGACCTGCTTTCTTGACACTGGCATACTATAGAGCCGCGTAAGGTAAGCATGAAAAAAAATACGACATTATTATTTTTGAGCATAGAACCTGGGCACGCCATTTTCATATCATCATATCACATAAATTATTTTATTTATAACTAGCCGCCCTGCGGTGTTACCCGCGCAAAAAAATATGTCGATCCTTTGCGCTATGAAAATTGAAACAAATCTATACCACGGGAACCATACGTTTTACCGGGATAAAAAGTAGCCTATGTGCTATTCCAGACTATAATCTATCTCTGTGCCAAATTTCATACAGATCCGTTCAGCCGTGCTGGTGTGATTGAGTAACGAACATCCATCCATCCAAACTTTCATATTTATAATATTAGTATAGATGTGAATTTATTGAATGTGTAATTGCTATTAATTACTTGACACTGGCCAAAATATCCGCTAAGTTGTGGGTGAGGCCATATTCATCCATTCATCCATCCATTTTATTTCATCGCATCTCATTTCGTAACGAAAGTAGAAGAGCGTAGAACATAAACGTAATTAATGAACAGGCAACACCGGTTTTAAAACAAATTGTAAGCGACAAACCATTCTATTGTATTCTCTCTTCTGTGTTAGTAACTACATAGTATAATTCTATACTATCTGTTTTTTGGGGTCGAGTCACCTTCGTCCGTAGGAGAATTAAGTACCCTCGAGATACCCTACACGTGACCCTGGGTGGTGCCAACCAGGTGACAACTCTACTGGTGGTAGGCTTCGGCCGTGGTTAGTCACCACCCAATGAACAAAGCCATGTCGCCAAGCGGCCCAGCCGTGTTCCGGCATGATGTTCGGTGTTGCCATTCATGGATGGCGGGTCAGATCAGTTGCGCTGCATGTGCCTAGTGAATGTAGCGTCTCGATCTACTGCCGCCTTCCTACCTAGGCAAGTTTGCTCCATTGTAGATCTCATCGTCACTTACCATCAGGTGAGATCGAGATCAAATACTTGCCTATAATGTATAAAAAAAAAAAAAAAAACCATTCTATTATATTCTCTCTTCTGTGTTAGTAACTACATAGTATAATTCTATACTATCTGTTTACACCAATTATAATTAATCCAACATGCCTAGTCAAACATATACAATATCCATAACATAGAGAATATCTTTTATCAAATTAGTATAAATCATTATGTCTAATTAGGGATGGCCCTGATAAAATAATTAATTACTCGAGACTTGTTTTAACTCTACGTCTGGGATATAACGGATATCTTGGGAGAGTTTCTAGGGTAAATATTTTAATTGAATTAAAATCACGCCCGCGTTGAATGAAAAGTGTTTTCAAGTCGAGAGTGAACAGGTACCTTCTAGGCAAGTATACTTCATCGTAGGTCTCATCGTCACTCACCATCAGGTGAGATCGAGATCAAATACTTGCATATAATGTAATAAAAAAAAGCTTTAAGCAAGGTTTCAACTCAGCTTAAACCCAGAAGCTAAACTCAGTTTAAAGATATGTTGTATGTTCAAATACAACATTTGTTTGACAAAGAATATACTTTTAGACAGTGGACTGCAATTATATTGGTTCTTCTGAGGTTATAGTTATGATTTGAATGTTCTTACCTACCGAAAAGAAAGTACTTATAGACTTTTCATCCCGGTAAAATGTATGGTTCCCGTAGGATAAAGTACACACTTTTTAATCGCGGGTAACAACGCGGGGCGCAGCTAGTTGTATTATAAAGTTAGCAAGAGGAATCGGAACTCCACTTGCTAAAGGTTACCGCAAAATATTTACTAGACTCATACAAATAAAGTAGCCATTCAAATGGTTTGAATAAGTGCCAGTAAATCTTTCTTCGATTTCAAAATCTCGGCCGGCTGGCTTCGGATGAGGAATGGTTTTTTTTTTTTAATTTTAAAGCGACTCAGTGCTAGGTGACCTATAAAATGTCTTCGAGATTTCTGTGCCGTTGCCCTAGAAATGAATGCTAAAGTACCTACGCGCCAATTATAATTTAAGTTTCTTGCTGTTTTTATATAGTTTTACAGCATTTAATTTTTCTATATAAAGTGCACGTAACATAAATAGTCTATACATATAAATAAAATTGGAGTGTCTGTTTGTAATATTAAAATAACCGCTTTTTACTAAGTGCATTTGGATGTATACACGGTACCTATACCAAAACACCATTTTTTTAATTTTTGTCTGTCTGTCTGTCTGTTTGTTCCGGGTAATCTCTGAAATGGCTGGACCGATTTTGACAGGAATTTCACTGGCAGATAGCTGATGTAATAAGGAGTAACTTAGGCTACTTTTATTTTAGAAAAAAATATAGGATCTCTCGAAAAAAAAATAAAACCAATGTTGCAGCGCTGCGCCTGATTAAGTTTGATAGCAACAATCTGCAATGCGTCCCGCGGGATCAGAACGCGCGAGCAGGCTGTTGCCAACGGTTGAGTCTTTGTTAAATACCACGCGGACGAAGTCGCGGGCAACAGCTAGTATAAAATATTTTTGGTTACACCGATAAATCGTTATGGTTTATGAATATAAAAAAATGTGCGAATAGTGCCCATTTATAAAAAAAAATAAGCGGACCAGTAACGTTTTACTGTGCACTTTAATACAAGGTGTTAATTGAACATTTTCAATAGCTTGATTATATTTTTTTGGGCTATCATCGACCTAGCTGCCTAGCCTACCCATAGACCGCTAAGTATTATTCATTTTTTTTCTCAATAGACCACTATTGTCAGTGACATCCTAAGAGGTCGTAGATCTAGAATAACAATGATTTAACTGACATAATATATATATTTTTTTTATTACATTATAGGCAAGTATTTGATCTCGATCTCACCAGATGGTAAGTGACGATGAGATCTACGATGGAGCATACTTGCCTAGGTAGGAAGGCGGCAGTAGATCGAGACGCTACATTCACTAGGCACATGCAGCGCAGCTGATCTGACCCGCCATCCATGAATGGCAACACCGAACATCATGCCGGAACACGGCTAGGCCGCTTGGCGACATGGCTTTGTTCAATGGGTGGTGACTAACCACGGCCGAAGCCTACCACCAGTAGAGTAGACACCTGGTTGGCACCACCCAGGGTCACGTGTAGGGTATCTCGAGGGTATTTAATTCTCCTACGGACGAAGGTAATATGATAATGTCGTACCTACGTGTCTGGTGGTGAGGTAAATTTCATTAAATAAACATTGGGGATAATTTCTGTAGTTGTTTTTACAATATCTACACAAAGATGGGGGAATAATATATAATATATAATTGTGGCCCAAGCTCCGTTAACGAGAGCGTTTGCCGTCTCACTCACATAAGATATATCATGAATAATAATGATAGTGACAACATGCTTTTTCGTTTACGTTAAAAATTGCTTCGAGGCACACAATTAGTTGAAAATCATCTAAACTTAATTCGAGATGAAAATGTATTCCCTTTAACTCAAAGCGTAGAGCAAGGCATTAAGAGATTTGATACTAGTCGTCGTTAGGAGCTGGTGGCTTAATCATAGACTCTACTAACGAGAGATAGCGCTGAATGTCACGAACCAAGATGTTATCTCAATGGATGTTGCTTGAATTAACAGTTAATTTATACAACTTGAGTACACAAGATGGCAATACATCTGCAATAGTACTAGCACTTATAAAAGACAATTGGAATGGGCGAGCAGGCTGTTGTCAACGGTTGTCTTTGTTAAATACCACGCGGATGAAGTCGCGGGCAACAGCTAGTTATTAATATGTAAAACAAGTAATTTGTAATAGTATTTGTATCAACAAGTCGTCGGTCCGGTTGCGTCCAATAACACACAGCATCCCCACACACGTATTTATAGGGGGAAACCTCCCTTAATATTTATTTAAGTCTTCACACACAAAGCCGATGTAAAAAATTCCTTTGCAAGTCGCTGGAGGTATACCATTTGTTTCAACTATTTCTATTAATGCCATTCAACGCACAAAAAGAAAGCTCGGTGTCGGATTAAAAATATAAACAAACCGGCTCTTACTGTCGTAAGCTTATGATTCTCGATCACTTTTAACATTGTGAGTTTATATGACATGGGTCTAAATATCAAACCCTTAAAGTTTAACAAATATTGAATTCAAATCGATTAATATCACAAGCAAGTGCATAAGTTGCCTCTTAAATATCTCCAAAAAGTACGTAATATATTATACTATGGTTATCTATAGATTTATGAGACAAAACATTAGGAAATAATAATCCCACTAATATTATAAATGTGAAAGTTTGGATGGATGGATGTTTGTTACTCAATTACGCCAGAACGGCTGAACGGGTCTGGATGGAATTTGGCACAGAGATAGTTTATAGTCTGGTATAGCACATAGGCTACTTTTTATCCCGGTTAAATGTATGGTTCCCGTGGGATAGATTTCTTTAAATTTTTCATAAAGCGCCAATAAATTAATTTTCTCATACATTTGATTCTGAGGGGGTATGAAGTTCGCCGGGATAGCTAGTATGGTTATATATACAACCATAGTAGTAGTATCAGAGAGGAGGGGGTAAATAAATATATCTTTATCTTTAAAGCGTTATGTATTCCACATTCTTTGTAATTGATGGGTTTCAAAGCATCCACACAGCAAGTAGTCAACAGCTCATGCTTTTCAAAGAACGCGGAACATGTATATGAGGTCTTAATACGATATGTATACCGCTATAAATATTGCATCAATAAAATCGATAAAACAAAATCGAGGCAAAATTGTTAGGTGAATTGAAAGCGAGAACACTTTCGAGTTACGATCTAAAATTGTTAGTATCCCCCTACCGTCGCTCATCCCCTGATAAAGCGATGGACATAAAACTTGGCCTAACGACTGCTCTGTCAAGACCAAGTACGCTATTTATTTTTTTCCTCCCCCCTACTTGGATGTCCTTAGAAAAATGATCGCCTCTGTATTAAGGAATGAGTCATTTTTCACGGATGTGTCCACAATGTTAGGCATACCGCAGGGAAGAGAGCAACCATTGAGTTTCTCGCCCGTTCTTCTCCATAGGAACTGCATTCCGAACGGATGGTAAATTTACTTAGCATTTTTTAGCTTCACGGCCTGATTGGCGCAGTGGTAGTGACTCTGCTTTCTGCAGGGTCCCGGGTTAGAATCCCGGTAGGGACAAGCTTTGTGTGATGAGCACGAATGTTTGCACCCGAGTCATGGATGTTTAATATGTATATAAGTATTATATACTGAGTTCGCCCTCAGTCCATTGTACGGTACCAATAACACAAGCATTGCTTAATGTGGGACCCTATAGTTGGTGTGTTCGTATGGCGATATTTATTTATTTTGTAACTATTTTGACGATTCATAAGTACTGTACTTATTGGTTTACATGGATAAAAAATATTCTGATTCTGACGCACGGAAGTTAGTGCACATTCAAGAAGACTTTACGCCGGTTTTCTTAAGAGTTATAAAGTCTGCCAATCTTGGCAACGACTTTTTTATATATCGCCAGAAGAAGACAGTAACGGTACGGTCCCAAATAAAGTAACGTATGTATTATAGGTCGGTACGGGTAACGGTACGGTCCCAAATAAAGTGACCTATGTATTATAGGGTCAACTGCTGAAAATGATAGCATAAACAGCGAATTGTCCTCAGCAGGCGGAGGAACTATTGCAGGAATATGGAAAGATAATTGGGACTATGGATTGAGGATTGGATGGACATGAGATAGGACAATTGGAAGGGTTGCAGACACCTGCCATAATCAGCTTATATCTAATTACTATTGGCAGGTGATCACTCGCCGCTCTTTAGGAGGCCCCCTAAAAAGGCCGTCGTATAAGACGATAAGGGGCAACACTGGCGCGAGCGGCTCAGGGGTGTAGAGAGGTGTGCTGCGCTTTCTCCCGTGGTTACTCGCGGCGTTATGCCCTTTAACACTTCCACCCATTTTTTTTTTTACGTGGGGAAATGCGTTACGCATCCCCTCTCGCCTCGGTGGGGCGAGAGGGGTATGTGGGACTCCCGGCAGAGTGCCGGTATACCCACTAAAACCCCACGGTGTGTCCACTCCATCGCAGTGCCGGGGACGCGGGAACGCGTTGGCATACTTCCGCGAGCCCCGGCGCGACGACGGCCTCATCAGGCCTCCTCTTCGGCCAATATGTCCTGGTGCTGTGTTGGCACACTTCAACACAGCACCTCCTCACGAGCCCTATGTGGAACGGCGGACTAACACTTCCACCCCTGGATTATATAGCTCTAACGACCCCTCTCTGGACAACCACAAAATTGAAACAAAACTAATTTAAATTGAATTGTTTGAATTATAATTGAAATTAAAAAATATCCTAATTTCAATAGGGAAGATGGCTGGGCGCTACCACCGACTTGGGATCCAGTAATTAATATTATTAAATCCAAAACCAAGCGTACCATTGCAAGACCTCAAGACACTGTGAGCACTTTCTGCGTCGATCGGATCACGAGCAACAATTAAATATGAGGGTGCCCCGTCTCAAACTATGACACCAGGACGTCAACCACCTCAGTCCTCCCGTGACCATGGTTGCTGTAAAGCAGCCGAAACGTAAGTATACTAAACACGATAAAATCCGTAAAATTAGTTTTATTTAAAAAAAAAAAAATTCTTTTAATTTTACAACATCGCATATTTCTATTTTTTATTTGCTAATAGTCTCAACATAACTTATCACTTCCCACAACAGATGTCGCAATCCGAATAAGCTTGTTAAAAAAAAAACAAAAAAGCGGGAAAAACGCGCCAATGAATGATCGCCCTTCAACTTTTAATGTTGGCCCATTATTCTTCTGGCAAAGTTGTCTAAATAAAGGAGGGTGGCTCGTGTACTTAACATCTTTACGTTCTGAAAGATGAAACAAGTTTGTTAAAGAACATTTTGCATTTGTTAGAGATAAAAACATCCTGTATATTAAATTTTGGGGTTAGTTTTAAAGAAGCGGGAGGAGAGCGTTCTTCGTTGTGCGAATAGGGTGACACTGATGGGTGAGAATTGGTGGATGTATTCAATAATGGCTTCACAACCTGTGATGTTTTAGGTTATATTAATGATAGGTATTCCAAATAAGTAAGTAAATAGCAGTGATAGCAAAGTTGGTAGGACACTTGCCTCGGTAACGAGTATTGCAGGTTCAAACCCCGGCTCGCACCTCTGGCATTTCATGTGCGAATCTAATTTTCAACTATGATTATCACTTGCTAAGCGGTGAAGGAAAACATCGTGAGGAAACCTGCATGTCTGAGAGAACCCCTCGAAAGATGTGTGAAGTCCGCCAAACCGCACTGGGCTAGCGTGGTGGACTATGGCCTAATCCCCCTCGCATTGAGGGGAGACCCGTGCCCAGCAGTGGGACATTGAAAAAAGGGCTGGAATTATTATCTATATATATACTATATATATATATAAATCTCGTGTCACAATGTTTGTCCTCAATGGACTCCTAAACCACTTAACCGATTATAATAAAATTCGCACACCATGTGCAGTTCGATCCAACTTAAGAGATAGGATAGTTTAAATCTCAAATTATAGTCGCAATTTTAATTTATTGCTAATTATTTGTCTGTTATTATTTGACAGTCACAATTATCTGTTAACTCCAAATGATTCTAACAGATGTCGATACCTTTCGACTGGGTTGAGTAAGTAATCAATAGATGGCGCTGCTATGGTAAATCTACGAACGTGTCATATAAGCTACATTTTAACAGCATAATTACCACGTGTTGTTGACGCTATAAAATTAATTAAATTTATTTTGTAGTGAACGAAATACCGTATAATTCAATTATTTCCACTTTTTAAATTTTTGGTGTTAGCCACAGCAACGCGTGGCCGGGTCAGCTAGTATTATATAAGTAAACTCAACTGTTCAGAATGTATCCGCCCCGCTGTATAGTTATTATAATTGTGTTTTTATATTACTGTGCCGCCTAATGCAACTATAGCTTTTATATATTGATTTGTTATATAACAAACAACACATTGAAATAAAACATTATTTTCGAATTGTTTCGCATTTATTTTATTTTTTACGTTCCCGACATTTCGGCTGCTTTACAGCAACCATGGTCACGGGGGACTGAGGTGTTTGACATCCTAGTGTCAAAGTTTGAACTCAGGTACCCTACCATATATACCCTACCGTACCCTACCATATTTAGTAGTTGTTTGCGGTCCGATCTATGCAGGTAGCGCTCACAGTGTATCGAGGTTTTGCAATGGTGCGCTTGGTTTTGGATTTAATTATATTAATTACTGGATCCCAAGTCGGCAATAGCAAAACGTAAAAACATAAAATGAACGCAATAAAATCCGTAAGATTAGTTTTAATAATATTTTCATGTTTCTATATATTGCATTACGGTACATTATACAATTAATCATTTTAAGGAGACAAACTGAAATTCAATTCCACCAACCCAGTATACATTTCTTACACTCCATAAACACTCTTGCGGTGTCAATACAATTAAAAACACCCCCAAACTGTATATATTCCAGAATTCAAATTTCAACATTGACGTCTTTCTAATTCATTCATCTGTCATGATTTTTTCATGGAATCCAAAAGAGACTTTGGCTTTCTAAATTTAGGGTTTATTATTGTGTGGCTATCGATTATCGATGCTCCAATTAAGGATGCCACTCGGAAGGGAATTGCCTAATACCCAGTGAATGTGTAACGGCTTGAATTAGAATCGAGATGTGTGAGTCTGTGACAGTGATATTCTGAGATGAGATAATACAGAAATTCGATATCTGCCGAAACTTATGGGGTTATTTTATAATAAAAATTTGGAACAGTGCAGTAGCTTTTGTAAAGTCTTGAAGGTGTTATAGACCTGCGTATGAACATAATAATAATATTGCGGAACGTAACAGCATAAAAATCCGCCTGTCCACAATTTGTCAGCAGCGCATTCTGTCATACTTCGGCCATGTAGTACGGAAAGGAGATGAGAACCTCGAAAAGCTGATCGTAGTTGGGAACACCGAGGGCAAGAGAGCCCGAGGACGGTCCCCAACGAGATGGCCCGATCAAGTAAAGGACTCATCTTCAACCAAATTCAGCTCGGTGGTCAGAAGCGCCATGAACAGAGACCGATGGAGGCTAATCGTTCGACCCAAGTGTGGACCATAGAAAGAGAGAACAATATAAAATAAACGCGATAAAATCTGTAAAATTAGTTTTATTTCAATGTATATTATTCGCTGAAATATAAGAAATCACCAAAACTACTAGATAATTAACAATAATTATGAATAAATTTGGGATTTCCTCTACAAATAAAACGTAACGTACTTATTAATGATCCCCAAATTATTGATAAGCTTTAGACACGCCCTAACATGTCGTTACCTCGGTATCGGACACTTCGCCTGTCTGACCCTGTTCCAATCCAATGTGTGATTAATTAATTCCGATACATTCCCGTAAATGTCAGAGGAGTAGGCCCTTTAAGGCCTCTGCCTCGAATTTAGCGGGCAGCGGGGCGGCGGCGGCGCGGGAGCGGGGCTCGTTGGCCGCCCCGCGCCGCTGCCACGCCGCTGTTTTCGAGAACCGGTCCATTTGATTTTACGTATAAGATCCTGCCGCTCCCGCGCCACCGCCGCCGCCCCGCCCTGCTGCCCGCTAAATTCGAGGCAGAGGCCTCAACGCTTCAGTTGTTTTTTTAACGCAACCTATAGATATAAAATTGTGTTTGCTGCACGGCATCAATTATAATTTTTTCATAGCAGTGATAGCCAATTTGGCAGAACGCTTGCCTCGGTAAAGAAGGTTGCAGATTCAAACCCCAGCTCGTATCTTTGGTATTTCTGGATTTCAGGTGTGAAACTCATTTTCAACCATGATTATCACTCGCTCATACCTTGGTGAGCAAATAGAGCAGTTGGTCCGGCGCCTGTTCTCTTATGGTTGTGTCGGTTTGCCGACCCATCGGACTATGAGAGTGAGGGAGAGAGAGTTCAGCAATGCTTGCGCACTCACTTGTCAACTATAATATCTCCTGCGCAAATGGCTGGTCTCCGTTGAGATTAGCCGCCATGACTAAAATTTGGTCTGGAGGACTATTATTAATTATTAAAATAATATTTCTAAAATAATTTATTAGCAATTAATAAAAAAAATTATCGACATCAAAAAATTGTATAATTTAAAAATCTACCTAGTCCAACAGAATCTAACAATATACGAATACGAATACGATACGAATGTTGAGTCGGTGCCAAACATACAACCGAGTCGAGTATTGCCGTTCCGCGCCAAACGCCAAAACCTACAAATTGGTCCGCTATACTTTTATTATTCTTCGTTGGTTGTTTGTTTGGCACCGACTCAACATTTGTCAAATGTGTCATTTGCGTCAATTTGGTCGTCGGGAAGACTAAAAAAGATGCCTATTTCAGGCGGACACAGTTGTCTATCGACTACAAATTGCTGGTCGAATGTAATGTCAGCAATTGAAGTCCATCAACTGAACCATAATTGCTTAATCAGTCACATAATGTGTCGATCAGTAATGTATTACCTATTCATCCGCGTAGATTGATGATTGAGGACTGATAATAATACCTAATTTGGATATACATAAGGTTTTAATTCAATAAAAGGTGATTATTAGTAAAATATGTACATTTCAACGCATAATAATTAATATAAAATATATCTTAATGTAAGTATTTACATAATTAAACAGTCCTTAGATAATCTAATACAAATTTGATGGAGAAACCCCCCCCCCCCCCCCCTTACACCCTGTAAGGGGTGGTAACGAAAACTTTGGGTAAAGGTTACACATAATGCCTATAATAAAATTATATAAATCATTCATGTTGAAAGTTATGGGCTATAAATGTTATTATTTTTGAGCGCACAATGTAATCTAAACCACGCGATTACAACACAACGCCCCGCACGATACCTTACTCGTGCGCGAGGCGAGCGGTCTCGAGCGTATCGAGTTTTAATCTACATTGCAGTTTTACGTCCAAATTAGTAAATATTGTTTTTTTGACCTCATATGCATTTATTCTTATTTTATTTGTGCTATAAACACAATCATCAATCAACTAACCTAAATCTTGGGCTAGGAGTAAGCTAACGACATTAGTTTACTGGCCAGGATCGGAATCGAACCAGGATCTTGGTTACGTGGGCCGTCTCTCTAACGACTAGGCAATTACGCTTTTAAATATTTTTTTATTTTTTTTTCTCTCTGAAGGCGAACTTCTCTTCGAAGAAATATTTAAAGTCGTACTTATGGCTGAATGACACTTTACGAGTATGATAGCGAGACAGTGCTCTAAACCGAGTGCTCAGCCGAGTAGAGTAGCTTTATGCGTGCCGAGCACTGTTTACACTTACCGAGTACTCGGCCGAGAGCATTGTCGCGCCATGTTACTCGTTCTGAGAAAAATACCTTGCATGATTACGAATAATTTATAAGGTATTCTGCATCTTTTATCCGTATTCCTGTTCAAAAAGGACCAAGAGTTGTTACGGACACTTTGTGCGTAAATAATAACAATTTAACATGAATTGGCTTCACCAATAAACATGAGAATGTAATCCAATCATTACGTTCACGTTAACTAGTAAGTAGTTGTAAAACGTAAATCGAACCCGACGGAACGATATGTCAACATGTGCATGGTAGATTTACGGTTGTCTAATTAGATATCATTCTTCATGTTTATATTTTATGAAGCACGGTAGTAATTCGTATCAAAGCTATACTCAAGTTCGCGTTCGGCACGTGAAGTAGAATTTAGAGTACAAGTTCACCAACTTATCAGTTCAAACGGCGCTGTTATCACAGATTGCATGAGTAAGAATGACAGTGCCGTCATGCTTTCCCGATCACATTAGGAGTACCTGCACGTCAAGTGCGAGCTAACTGTATACTCTATAGTCTACCGTATTTAGTGTGCGATGGAATTACACGAATTAATTCCCCCATCTCCATTCTATCGTCCGTCGACAAGACGCACGGACGAGTGTCATCCGTACACTGTGGAAATTCCTTCGGTACGTACTAAGCGTTTTGCTTCTAACTTCATCGTGCGAACTGCCAAGGAATGGAACACGCTACCGGCGTCTTTTTCCCCCGTTGACTATAATCTGGGTGTTTTTAAGTCGAAAGTGAACAGGTATCTTCTAGGCAAGTATGCTCCATCGTAGATCTCATCGTCACTTACCATCAGTTGAGATCGAGATCAAATACTTGCCTATAATATAATAAAAAAAGCCATTTTGCATGGAGAATTGAAAAACGCCTCTAGCGGACGGTATTTAAAACTTTGAATTCTCCATACAATATGTCTAAATACGGTAGACTATAAAGTATACGGTTAGCTTACGAATAATCTTGCACTTGACGTACTGCTTACTCCACAGTACTACTCCAATCGGAAGAGCATGCCGTAAGTATACATATTAATAAAATCTATAGTTTGTATGAGAGGGAGAACGATTTCGTAACGCTACGTGAGATAGAGCCAACTTTAATCTTAATTCGTGTTTAAATATGTGTAGAAACAGTAGATACAGATATATTAGATGTTGCAGGCTTTACATGATTAGCTTTGTTACTCGTATCTTCTCTCTTCTGAGACCTTCGTTTGGGACCTAAAAGTATCTTCTGTAGCTGACAGGCTGGGGCTTCAACGAACAAGTAGAGGGGTAACGCGAAGAGGTAGGTTGTGCTCACAATGCCGGCGTACAACATTATCTGAAAAGAAATTCGTTTCATTAGCGAGTTGAACTCTCTCGTATAAGTTGGCCAGGGTCCTTGCCACCGGGAGGCCGTCCGGCGAGAGGCGAGGGCAGCGATCGTCCATCACTGGACGGAGGACCTCGCCACCACCGTCTTCGGCCGTCGAACGCTGGACGCGCTCGGGCCAGTCTTGCAGGACTGGCTCGAGCGGTCCCACGGATTCCTCTCCTTCCGTGTGGTGCAGGTGTTGTCCGGCCATGGGTGTTTCGGATCGCACCTGCACCGGATCCGGAGGGAGGAGACCCCGGCGTGCCATGACTGCGGCGCTTCGGAGGATACGGCTCAGCACACCCTCGAGGTGTGTCCGGCCTGGTCCGAGCTGCGCCGCAGTCTCACCGCGGTGGTTGGGCAGGACCTCTCGCTTCCTAGCGTGGTAAAATCCATGCTGGGGGGCGAGGAGGCCTGGTCGGCGCTCGCCTCCTTCTGCGAGGAAGTGATGTCGCAGAAGGAGGCAGCGGAGCGTGCGCGGGAGGACGACCCTCTCGCAACGCCGCTCCGTAGGCGAAGAAGAGGTGGGAGAAGGCGACGGTACGATCGTCGTTTTCTCCCGCCTGGTGGTGAATAGCGGGAGACGGGCGCGGGGGCGCCTTCTCCCGCACTGCACTGTTCACCACCCCGTCGGGTGGGAATGGCCGAGCACCCGCGGTCGTTCCCAGGCCCCTCCCTTTTACAGGGAGGGGCGTGAAGGCCCCGCTGTAAAGGCGGGCGGTCGTCGGCGGGGGACTGGATGTAAAGGCTCTGCCGGTTTCCCAGTCCCCCACCACATAGACGATGCGGTAGTGCCGGGGGGGTTTTAGCCGGTAGGAGTCCGGCATAACCCGCGCCGCGCCCCCGCGCGGCCGGGTATCCATGAGGATTTCCCCCCCGAAAACAAAAAAAAAAAAAAAAAGGGGTCCTTGCCACAAGTATTGGTCACCGTGAAGTAGAACCTTAAAAACCGCGTTGAAATCTGTCCAAGCGTTTTGGAGTTAAGATACCACGACTAGACTCACATATTAACTCTAGGAACTGAAGTCCCAGACAGAGGGGCAGGTGATTGAAGACAAAAAATAATTGGAGCATAGCAGATGAAGATGTACTGTTTATTAGAGACAGAACAAACATTGAAAAGAGAGAATAAACAATAGACAGATAGAAGATCAAAACATGCCAGTTATTTGATTATAATACCAGCCCTTTTAATGTGCCACTGTTGGGCACGGGCCTCCCCTCAATGCGAGGGGCATTTGGCCATAGTCCACCACGCTGGCCCAGTGCGAGTTGGCGGACTTCACAAGTCTTTCGAGGGTTTCTCTCAGACATGCAGGTGCGATGTTTTCCTTCACCGTTTAGCAAGTGATAATCATGGTCAAAAAAGAGATTCGCACATGAAAGCCACAAATCCAGAAGTGCTTTGATTGTCTATGTATAAATGTAGGTTTTAACATAGACCTCAAATTTATAACACCCCATTTTGCGTTAGGGGTTCACAAATTCCTTGCCAGATAAAAGTCATCTCTAACGAATATCATATGAAACCGTAACTTGGCCGCTTCTGTAAAATTCCCACGAGTACTTGGGTACTCCAAAAAACTTACAGCAGTGTAATCCGTAGCATAGAAAGATCTTCTCATCTGACCACCATAAGTCCTCAATATCGTGGCGTGAAGCAGCATGGCGCAATATGACAACCTACCGAGTGGTTGGAGTGGACCCCACTCTACGGAGTTCACGTAGATTCCTGGGCAACAAACAACACACGTGAAAATGTAAGTCAACAGATCAGAGAACCCATTTAATTTTTTTTTCCTGATCCCTCAAGGAACGCCATTATTTAGGGTTAAAATATCTTTGGAAAACGGAAGATCTTCAAGCAAGTCGGGTGGTATGCCTAACAGGGCGGCCGGTACGCCCCGACGGGTTTTGTCGGGATCTTGTATACATGTTACGCGCTCCGAAAACTCTCATAGCGCGTTTCAGGATTGTGTGGAGATTTGTCAATTGTTCTGAATGTCCGTCTGCAGCGCCATCTGTGTATCTTGTGGCGAGATTCAAAAGTTCGCAACAGCTTAATATTTAGCTAAATAGCCGGTGGAAATAAATGGTATAGAAAGAAAGAAAGAAAGAAAGAAAGTATTTATTTGGCAAAGAAATAGCTACACACAATTAAATATATGACAACGCTGATATTTTGCCAAAAGGGTCAACAGCTCAGCTTATTGTTGAATGGCAATAAATGCGCACCCAACGCTGATTTTCAGCTGCAACCCGCGGGTGACGGGAGCACGTAACTAAAACTAACTTAAGTAATTACAAAATAAAGATGCTTATGCTAATAACCCCACAGACTTAAACATGAGTCGGTACATATATGTTAATTATTATTTTTTTACATTCACAAAATTTAAATCTATATATTATTATCTTTAATTATTAATAGAACATTATTATACAATAAAATAAATACAATGGTGTGTTTGATTGTGTATCGACGAAAAGTCGATTAAGACTAGTAAAATGAGAAACTACCGCTATAACACGGAAACATTCGCACGTATGTTTTCACAATTCTTCTGATGACTTAATAAAAATTGTTTGAGATTGGCTTTAAGTGTCGTAACAGTGTCACAGTTCTTTATTGGTGGAGGGATGTTATTCCAACATTTAGTTGCCGCGTAGCGGAAGCTACCCCTAAATGCTGCGGTCCTATGGCGTGGATATGGTAATTGTTGAGCACATTGTCGGTGTCTACCATCTTCCCTTCTATATCTGCTAGTCCAAATCAATTTTTTATATAAATATAGTGGTGCATGTGACTTGATGACTCCAAATAAAAGACTCGCCAAGTGAAGCTTGCGTCGAGCTTTCATATTCAGTAAGTTACGTTTATTGAGATATGGCGTTACATGTGACCTTGCCGGAATATTAAAGCAAAATCGCGCGCAGGCATTTTGAAGTCTTTGTATCTGACGTTCACTTGTAGATAAAAGACGAGGGCCATAAACTGTATCCACGTAATTTAGCCTAGACAGCACCAATGATTCCACTAGAAGGACACGCAGATCTTCGCTTAGAAATTGACGCATTCTATAGAGGACCTTTAGTCTGTAAAAACCATTGCGGATGGCGTCTGTAACATGTTTTTCAAAACGAAGATCTGGATCCATGATTAGGCCAAGATTACGTGCTTCGAACACACGACCTATCGGCTCTCCCAGCAACATTACATGACACCCAGTAGGTGAAATTGCCTGTAGCTGGTTCTTCGTACCAAACAGCATGAATTTGGTTTTGGTGGGGTTTAAAACCAGTGAATTGCCTTCCGACCACTGAGCTATTCTTTCAAGGTCCTCATTGATGTCCCTTATTGCTAGTTCATAGTCTTCAGCTTTAAATGAAATGTAGATTTGGGTGTCGTCAGCATAGATGTGATACTTGCTTTTTTTTATTACTGCAGTTATATCGGCACAATACAATATGAAGAGTACGGGTCCTAGGATCGAACCTTGCGGGACTCCTCTAGTGACGGCCCGTAAGCTGGAACTAATAGATGTACCGTCTGCTCGGTTTAACTCCACATATTGTGCACGTCCATTTAGGTAGCTGTCGAACCACCTTATTGTAGCCGGATCGAATCCGTAGTATGCCATCTTTGAGAGAAGGAGTGGGATATTGATGCTGTCAAAAGCCCGCGAAAAATCTAGTAGTACTAGAAGCGTGCACATGCCATTATCTCGGGCGCACAGAATATTATCTGTTACGTCCAACAATGCAGTCGCAGTGCCGCGGGACTTCCGGAAACCGGATTGCAAGTCAGGTAAAATACCATGGTTTTCCATATAATTAGTCATTTGCGAGCATACTGATTTCTCCAATATTTTGGACATAAATGGAAGTATACTAATTGGCCTTAGGTCTTTCGCAACAGTTGGAAGATTTTTTTTTGGTAAAGGGCGCACTATAGCAGTCTTCCATAAATCTGGGAACGTGGAAGTCTGAATAGAGGTATTTACTATATGAGTCAGAACATTTATAGTTAACGGAAGTGTAAGCAGAACCATTTTTAGGTTTATGTTATCACAACCTTCAGCGTTGGACTTTAGAAAACTAATTATCTTTGTTATAGTAGCCTGTGTTACGGGTTTTAAGGAAAATATATTATCATGACTATTAAAACGTCTAAATTCAAAGTATGTTAGCGTAGAAAGGCTAAGTTCATAATTTCCAGGAATATTCATGAAGTGATCGCAAATTAAGTCTGGATTTGTGAAATGTGAGGGTAACTCTGTAGAGGTTTTAGGTGGGAGTAAAGAAGATTTTAAGTTTTTCCAAAGGTCTCTAGGGTCTTTGATACGATTATTGATGTTAAATTTGAAGTAAGCTTCCTTTTCGAGATACAAAGTCTTGTTGACGAGAGATTTTAAATCCTTGTAATATTGTTTTTTACTTTCAATATTATTTTTAATGTACTGCGCATGTGCCTGATTCCGTAAACGCATCATCAACCTGACATTATCAGTAATCCATGGACAGCCACGCTCCCTAATAACACACGTTTTCTTAGGCGCGTGTTTATTAAATAATTCAATTAACCTGGCATTAAAATGTGTCACTCCTTCATTCACATCATGCAAGGCAGTTATGTTATCCCAGTTTATTAAGTTTAGATCTGCATCAAATGACTCCAATGATATTTCTTTAAGTGGTCTGAAGCTTATAGTTGTAGGTGCTATCTTATCTTTTTTAATTTTGATTTCACATGTCAAGAATGCGTGTGCCCCCAAATCGGGTATAGGCTCCACAGAGACAGACTGAACTTTTATATCCGTGCAAATTATATCAATCAAGGTGCCACCATGAATTGTAAAATGTGTGGGTTCTGTGACTATTTGTTTCAGATTTAAACAGTTCAAAAAAGTTCGTAACCTGGTTGTTTTATTATCGTTTTCGTTTATGATATTAATGTTAAAGTCTCCCAACAGTATCACATGATCACAATACCCAAGTGAATTTATAGAATCAGTGACAGCATCGAAGAATAATTCAACATCCAACCAGGGTGGACGATAGGCAGTGCCAATCGCCAGCTTTAATCCACAGAGATTAAGTGTTAACCACATTTGTTCTACGCTACTATGAGATGAATCAGCGGGATGTGGAACAAAGCGTGCATTTACTCCGCGTTTTATATAAAACCCGACACCGCCACCCCGGCCTTTCTTGACTGTCATTGGGCGCGGTATGTGATGAAATCGATAACCCGGTAAAGTAGGAGCACGACCATCTCCATCTGCCTGCAGCCATGTTTCATTTATAGCAAACAAATCGACATCATGACGCTCTAACGTAGCAATAAACTCGTCATGTTTAGTGTTCAAAGAACCGGCGTTAAAAAGACCAAATTTAAGCCACGTTGGTTTCATTTTAAGATAACAAATATTGTAACCTCATACATAAAAAAAACATTTGTATAGAATGTCAATCTATACATAATGGGGTATATAACGAGGTGAGCAATTGAATTACAGAATCTACAAACGGTATATATTATGGCGAGGTTGATTATAATAAAATAAATATAATAATTACCATAATAAAAACAAATACTCATGCAACAAGCTGTTGATGTATTTTTAAATGTATATATGGTACAGGTAAATCGAGTGTCATCGGGGGTTATTTCGAATAGCACTAGTGTGAATATGTAACCAATTAATAAAACATAAATATAAAACACTGAGAAAATGTTTAAAATAATGAAAAAAGAAAATATAAAAAATCCTTTTTGTAATAATTGCAGGCAGTAATTTAGACCTTTATGGGTAAATATGTGCAAGATGCACATCCGTGCATCACTAAACCCAATGCGTTCCAGCAAGTTTAAAAATATACTGCTATTGTATATAACTATTAACAAACTTAATCTAGGCCAAAAATCCGTTTCAAATCGGCATCGGACTTAATGCGTTCCACGTTTTTCCCATCTTCTTGACGGGCAAAAATGCGACCATTCTTGGTCCATGCATACTTCCACTGCAAGCTTCGCGCAGCTTCACGCGCCCTATAAAATAGTTGACGATTAGTTTGTGTTAGGCGCTCATTAACGTAGACGCGCCGTGACGAGCCCCGGATTTCAATATCTGCACTCGTTAGCCCTCGCCGCACGCGCGCGGCGCGCAAAAATTCATCACGTATGGAACGTCTGGCCAGGCGGACCGCAATAACACGAGGACGCTGAGTATCATCGCTGTCATCGGTCCTGTTGCGCCTTACTTTGCCGATCCTTTCCGCATAGACAACATCACGCGAATCAACCTGCATTCCGAGTTTAGTCGTAATTAAACCAATCAAATGAAGTGTGCTTTCTTCGCTTTCTTCTGGTAGGCCGGATATCTCGACATCACTGAGTAACAACTCTTGATCTCGATCATTGATTTGATGTTTTAGTTCATCAATGGTATTTTCTAAACGAGCCAAGCTTGGTGATTTAGTTTGTTTTAAATTCTCCTCGATGGCATTCATTCGTATTTCAAGGACGTCGATACGGTCACTAGAGGTTTTAATGCACTGTTGAAGATCCAAGAATTCCTGACGGACCTCCCGAAACTCAGCACGCATGGCGCTAACTTCATGGCGAAAACTGCGTATTTCCAACGCTATATCGATATCCTTTGACAATGTCAAATTATCATTTTCGCTCTGGGCAGTCAGAGGAGCTACACGCTCTTGGCCGGGAGGTGAATTATCTTGAGTACCAATTCCCTTTACGGGGGTGGACGAGTTATCCCCTTTAGGCATTCTTGCTTTACATCCTGGACATAACCAATTCGGCGAAATATTCGCTGTACTGGCAATAGCAACACATGCACGATGAAAGTAAACAGCGCATTTATAACATTTAACATCTTTAGTAGACGCGAATTTGCGGCATGCTCCACACTGGTTAGGCATTTCAGATGTGCCTAACTTATTCCGGTCACAAAAAGCCACGACAAGTTCCTAGCGGATTTGATCCAGCAGCTTTCTAACAATATTCGACGACGCGGACGATTATGATAATTGTGCTACACCAACAGTAATAAATCTATTGAAAATAGTCTCTTGTTCCGTGTTGACTGTTATTAAACAGTTACGGGTAGAATAAGAAAATATAGTTGGGTAAACACCGCACTCTGTTCGTTAGAACGAATTATGATTTTTAATTGTTTTATGGTTTTAACTGTTTCACGTGGTGTATTTATTTTTAGTGAGTTAATAGATAGGGTTATAAGCAAATAATTAGTACGTATTACACTTCAAAATGTCCACTTTTAACAACTTTGTGATTTTAATTCGCCGAAGCAACTACAACACGTCAGGCGTAGTGACGCGCTCCCACCACTCTCCTCCGTATAGAAAAGTACTTTCGAGAAGTTGTTGGACCTATGGATGGATAGAAATAATAAAAATAATAGACCAGTACTTACTGTTACATCTATAAAAGTATCCAATAATAAAGACACACATGACCAGAGCGAAGAAGTTCTGGTTCAGTGCATTGAAGACGGCGGCCTCAAATGCAGAAGCTTCGCGATGATGGAGGTCCCAGCCCATTAAGACTGCTCCTAGCGCTACCGGCACTGATGCTATGAAGAGAAGTTTCAATATCTGAAGATAGAAATTGGAAATCCATTTATTATTTAAAAAAGGAGTGGAAAATAATCAAATCAACTCTATTCACATAGTCACACAGTCATCATGTCACATCCATTATTTTATTTATAATGTGTATTTATTGAATGTGTTATTGCTATTAATTACTTGGCATTGGCATAATATCCGCTCAGTTGTGGGTGAGGCCATACACACATCCACTTTATTTCATCGCATTTCATTTCGTGAAAAAAGAAGAAGATATTTTCAATGTCACTTCGTAGATATATGTTTTGTCCCTGTCACCCTTCTTATGAACTTACTATTGAACCACCAAGATTCCATTTCCTCGCTTGCGCCTTGTGATAGAAGTAGGCGGTGAGTACTCCAAGGTGATAACCAGCCCAGTTGCCTTGCGCAGACACGTAGGCGTGGTAGAACGTGTCGTTGTATCCGAATATGTCTCTTATGGATCTGGTGATAAAGTTTATTATTATGCGTATGAATTTAAAACTAGTAACAATACTTTCACTTCAGACAAACAACTATATGGTCCCACACTTAGAAACGCATGTATTATGGGTACCGTACCGGACTGAGGATGATCTCAGTATATAATGCTTATATAGATATAAAACGTCATCCTTGACTCGGGTACAAATATTCGTGCTCATCACACAAAGATTGTTCTCTACTAGGATTCGAACCCGGGACCATCAGCACCGAAAGCAGGGTCCTACCAACTGCACTAATTGGCTCGTCAAATTCTGCTAGCCACACCATATTTATTCTCGTAAAGTATTATAAGTAATTTTTTTTGTCGGGGGGGAAATCTTCGAAACGCACCCCCAGGCGTCGCTCCCCGCCGCGGTCCTCCTCAGGGGTAAAGTAGTATAAGTCCTACCTTATGGAATGATTAAACTCTCTTTGCTTACTCCGGGAATATGCTGACTCTGATCGGCATGAGGTTCATGAAGTAGCTCTGCAGAAACGGTATTAGCAAGCTGATCCCCATCACAACAGTCAGCACTGGCACCCCACTCCGAGGCCAGCGCCAGATGATCAGCATCACCACCAGGGTGACCAGGAACAGTTGAGTGTCTGTGCCCAGGTACCTGTGGGAGAGAAATATCAAAAATATTTTATTTATTCGGCTAGGCCAACGGACCAATATACCCACTATATAATAATCCCACTCATTGAAAGAAAACATTTTTTTTTGGATTCAATCGCATTTATATTTTGATTTTACGTTCATTTAAAAAATGTATAGTGTATAGGAAAAAGACTCATACAGATAGGTACTTAAACGGTGAATCTCACCACCATCCAATACAGCTAGCTACCGTGGGTGAACCTTTGTTTCAGAGAGCCAAAGGGATCTGTGACAGTATCTATGCAACTAAGTGTGCGCCTATTTCGAAACGTTTGTCATAATTTTCTTGCGAACACTTCATCGTCCACGAGGCCACGTAGCTTTCCTTGATCGTTTAAACTTCCAACCTTCACCGCAGACATTGCCCAACTGTTTACTTTTTGGTCCGAAATTAAGTCAAATATTTGAGAACGACCACATACGTGACTTACGATATCAAAACAAACAACTCAATTTCAACCTTACACATAAACTTTAGGATTCTTTTTGTGATGTCGCAATGTCGTTTCGTTCAAATATAATGTACTACTGTCTAAATATTGTCGTCGTGAACGTTTCAGCCTTGGGTTTTAGGTTACAGTAATAATTGCTGTTGGGTAACCCTTAGGATATCTTGATGTTGACAAAGCTTTATGGCTCCATAAATGCCTTGAAATGAAAATTGAAAGGGTTTTGTTTAAGAACAATTAGAAATTAGCCCTTGTTGAAGTGGCTATAGTGGATTATTTTTAGTGCTAAATTATTTCAGTCTCTTGATCTCAACTAAATGGACCATTGGTAACCTAAGGATATCAGTTTTCAGAATTTCGTCTCCGTAAAATATTTTATATGTCATGTAGGTAGTACTTGTGTTTTTACAATAGAATGGATTCAATCATATCCGTTATCAAATAAAACAGATTTGAATTATATCTTTACGTTAAGAGTAAAAAAATCATTACACTAAAAAAATAATTTTGTTTGTTTGTTGTTCATAAATGGCCGAGCTCTGAGGTCACAAACATAAAAAGAAATGAAAAGAACAACAACCATATCGAGAACCTCCTCCTTTTCTTTAAAGTCGGTAACAAGTGAAGGGAACTCCTTTTTGTACAGGTGATTAAGAATAGGTATTAAACCTTAAACCTCGGTTTATTTAACTCATTTGGAAACGCAAAAGCAAAAAAAAAAAAAAAAGATTTGTTTGCAAAAAATCGCAATCGACATAATTGTCGGAAACAAAAATATTTTTTTAAATTGGCATATCGGAATTCCGACTTTAGATAATGTCTACAATTGCGCTTAAGAAGCACAGATTTGAGGCTTAGTATTCCTTTCTGAATCGCACTGTACAGCCACATAATAATGAGGTACTTTATCCCACACAATTACCATGCTTGATTGCGGTCTCGATTGCAAGTTGCAATTTTACGGTAACTTGCGATCGTAATTACGTCATTCGGCGCACACTGTCCGCTCGTTTACGCGTCTCCGAATGGCATAAGTGGTTCCTTTTCCTTTTCAAATCAATTGTTTCGCAAATTAATTGCTTGTATTGTATTTTATAATAATAATAACAATAGACCGGACATAACAATCTATACTATTATATAATATATAATATTATAAATGTGAAAGTTTGGATGGATGGATAGATGGATGGATGGATGGATGTTTGTTCCTCTTTCACGCCCGAACGGCTGAACGGATCTGGATGAAATTTGGCACAGAGTTAGATTATAGTCTGGAATCACACATAGCCTACTTTTTATCCCGGTAAAATGTATGGTTCCCGTGGGATAGATGTTTTAATTTTTCATACTTTTTATCGCGGGTAACACCGCCGGGCGCAGCTAGTATATAATATTATAAGTGTGAAAGTTTGGATGGATGGATAGATGGATGTTTGTTACTTAATCACGCCAGAACGGCTGAACGGATCTGGATGAAATTTGGCACAGAGATAGATTATAGTCTAGAATAGCACATAAGCTACATTATATCCCGGTAAAATGTATGGTTCCCGTGGAATAGATTTGCTTATTTTTTTCATAGAATACCAATAAATTAATTTTCTCATAAATTTGATTCTAAGGCGGTACGAAGTCCGCAGGGACAGCTAGTGTTATATAAAACCAGAAAAACAGTATTTATTATAGACGTAAGGGTATGCAATACACACAACCTACTCACTACACACACGGAGAAAATGACTAAGTACATAGACCTGGCTACTGAGATAAAGAAGCAATGGCAAGTAGATACCGTTAGAATTTTACCCATAGTTATTTCTACCACAGGCGTCATTCCGAGAACCCTCCAGACTAATCTCAATGAACTTCAAATGCCTAAATCCACACTCACACTCATACAAAAAGCAGTTACTTATACTTAACAGTTGCCGTCTCACACGCAAGTTTCTACAAAATTCATCATCATCTCCATAGTTCCCAACACGCAAAATATAGTGGAAGTGTTAAAGGGCATAACGCTACGAATAACACGTGAGAAAGCACAGCACCTGCCATTCTCGTTACTGAGGCAAGCGTTCTACCAACTTGGCTATCACTGCTTGTGTTTCGTTCTATTGCAATGAAATTAAATTGAGTTGTCTGATTCGCCTCGCTATTTTTCATGATCAGTGTTCTGATGATTCTCTTTTTCATGGTCACTCTCCCAGTCAGTGTTGATGGCACAAGTCGAAATGGTTCATCCGAGGGCTATTACACCACAGGCTCCCCATCTGTAAAGGATACTTAAGCTACACTAAACTTACCAAGCTTGAGGCAAACATAGGTGCTCAAACGGGAAGAGATTCGGCATCAATATGACAAGCTGCCACCAGTTCATTCTGCACAAATCTCGTTCCCTCTTCACGACTGCATCCCACATAGGACCAGAGCCCATGTGCGGTACCCAGGTCATAGCCAGACCCATCACTACTAATACTGCGGGTATAATCCTGCAAAAAATAACATATATTGAGCGTCTCAAAAAACATGAACTGTTTAGCTAGTATGTAATTTACTAGATTCGGCCTGCGGCACCTTTATGAACCATATCCTAGCACTAAGAACTAATACGAACGTAGAATCAGAAATCAGGAGATCCGTAGACGAACTAAAGTTACCGACATAGCTCAATGAATTTCAAAGTTGAAGTGGCAGTGGGCGGCACATAGCTCGCAGAACCGATGGCCGTTGGAGCAGAATGGTTCTAGAATGGCGACCACGAACTGTAGTGTAAGACGAACCCCTACAAGGTGGACCTATAATACCACACGCGTAGCAAGAAGCCGATGGATGCGAGTGGCGGAGGACCGTGAGGTGTGTAAATCAATGGGGGAGGCCTATATCCAGCAGTGGACGTCTTTCGGCTGATAGTATAGTATTAGAACTAATACAGCTTTCTATCAGTGAATGATTTTTTGGAATCGGTTTTGTAGTTCAGAACATTACCCCCTACATCCAAACTCAAAAACATTACGTATTCATAATATAGTAAAGATTATACTGGGTTCGCCCCTTGCCCATTGGATGACACCCATAATACAAGCGTTGCTTGATCAGGACCGTTGGTGTGTTCAACTAATTGTGCCAATCTTCAAAATAACTTACCTCAGCCATCTGTTAACTATAGCCATTGGCACAGTCTTCAGGCTGAAAGGATGGGATTCAGCGTACACAATCATCTTGTATGCCATCAGGAAGCCGCCCATCACAAAGAATATCTGCACTATGATCCGAGCGTTGAACAGTAGGGCTTTGAAAAAGTCGTCGTATGACTGGAACAACCATATTATCATTAAGAACTAGTCACCACTGAAATGACTCAAGAAATCGACTCAATGGGCCAATAGAAGCAGCATTCAGAATCAGAATATTTTTATTCATGTAAACCATTAAGTACATTACTTATGAATTGTCAAAGTAGTTAAATTACAAAATGCTAAGCTACAATTTTACCACCCGTTCAGAATACCGTTCCTATGGAGAAGAACGGGAAAGAAACTCCATGGTTGTTCTTTAACATTTAACAGCTTCATTGCTAGCGATATTTGTTTATAAATTTGGTTGCAATGTAATGAGGGGGAGAGCCTAGTATACCGGGCACACTTCTCAATATGAGGAGGATTGAGGCCATTGAGGATGAGTTTGGTGAACATCACACGACTAGTATTTAAACTCTCCGTGGTGCCTTACACCTGGACTTAGTCTAGCTGTAAGTCTTGTTGCTGTGGAAATTTGTCTACCAGATCTTTTGGTCTCCTTTGCAATGGAGGGAAGTAGACAATTTTCTTCCAACTGCTCCGATTTTTATCTTTCGTTTAAATTCGTGCGGGTTCCAAGACTTTATCCTGGGACTCGCCGATGGTCAAACCTCCGTGTCATGATTGGACACCACTGTAGATCCTGGCTTACAGGAGTAGAAATGGTGGGAGTGTGTGGCGGGTCTAGTCCCAAAAAAAGAGAACTTCACACGAGTTTTGTTTGACGTGCTAGTTTTCTTACGATGTTTCCCTTAACCGTATATAATAAATATTGAAAATGTGATTTGCACCTGAAAATCCAAAATCTTGAAAATGATATTCGCACACAAATATCCTCAAATCCTAATGTTGCCGCGACGTTTGAACCTTGTTTATAAAATTAGCATTCTACCAAGTAGACTTTCACTTCTTTTTCAATAAATAATTACGCGAATGAGAAAACGTTTTACGTGTTACAGGAAAAGTTTACTTATAAAAAGCATTATCAGTTAACGCTATCAATTTAACTACACTTTGAGTTATTGTCGGTTAACCGCAAGACATGTCTTAACCCCAGTCGTTTAATGAATTACTTGCGATCGCTTCCGTGCGTGCGGTTTAATACGGTAACCGCACTTTTAACGATCAGGACGTAAAGTGCGAGATTATGCGTAAGCTAACCGTATACTACATAGTCGACGTATTTAAACACTTTATATTATGTAGAATAATAATAATAATAATAATAATATAAGCCCTTTATTCAGACCGTTCGGTTACAAAATATAGCATGCAAAAAAATAAAAAATAAATAAGTATATAAAATGTTTAAAGTATTTGTTATTTGTTATATGTTCTGACACCGGCTGTGTTGGTCTGTGTGCCTTTCGGCAAAGGCCTCCCCCATTTCCTTCCATTGTTGTCTATTTGTGGCTAGTCTTGTCCATAGCCTTCCTCCTATCTCCTCTATTTCGTCGCTCCACCGTTTCCTCTGCCTTCCTCTTTTTCTTTTGCCGTTTCTTGGGTACCAAACTGTAGTTTTTTTGCTCCATTTTTCTATTCCTCGCATTGTGTGTCCAGTCCATTCCCATTTTAGTTTCTTTGTTTTCCGTGTTACATCAGTAACCTGTGTTTCCTTCCGTATATCATTGTTTTTTTTCCGATCTTTTCTTTTTATCCCCAGCATACTTCTCTCCATTGCGCGTTGGCAAACAGCTAATTTACCTAATTGTGATTTTGTTAGGGCCCACGTCTGGCATCCGTATGTTAGTACAGGTAGTATGCATGAATCGAATAGTTTCCTTTTTAGTGTAATGCTGAAATCGCGATTTTTCATAACTTCTTTTAAGGACCAGTATCTGCTCCATGCGTTTGCGATACGGCGATCTATTTCTTTTCCGCTTTGGTTCGAACTCGAGATTAATTGTCCTAGATATATATATTCGTCTTGGTACTCTATTTCTGTCTCTTTTATTCTGATAGCTTTGTTAATTCTGTTCGTTAGGAGTTTCGTTTTGTCAGTATTTATAGTAAGTCCAACTAGCTCACTCTCCTTAATTAGGTCAACAAACATCGTTTCAAGAGCGCTATGTGTTTCAGCGAAGATAACTACATCATCGGCAAATCTGAGGTGCGTCAGTTTAGATCCATTTATTGATATTCCCATGTTATGCCATTTCAGACTTCGGAAAACCTTCTCTAATACAGCTGAGAAGAGTTTAGGTGATAATGGGTCTCCCTGACGCACTCCTCTTTTGATGTCAAACCTTGGTCCTTTATTTTCTAGCTGTATTCTTGCAGAGCTTTTTGAATACACATTTTTTATTAATCGTATATATTTGTATTCTACTCCTTGTTCTTTCAATGCTTCCCAAATAGAATCATGCTCTAGCGAATCGAAAGCTTTGTTGTAGTCTACAAAACAGCAGTATAATGGAAGGGAATATTCGTTATATTTTTCGAAAATTTGTTTGACCGTATGTATGTGGTCTATTACAGAATATCCTCTTCTAAACCCCGCTTGTTCTATAGGCTGGTTTTCGTCTAGTCCTTTTGATACTCTGTTGAGTATGACCTTCGCAAACACCTTGTAAATGTTGGACATTAGGCTGATTGGTCTATAGTTATTGATGTTGTAGATGTCTCCTTTTTTGTGTAGGAGGATTATTGTTGAATCGGTCCATTGGTCTGGAATACATTCCTTGGTAAGAAGCTCATTGAATAGTCTTGTTAATATTTTTGATGTTGTTTGCTTAGTTTTTTGTAGGATTGCGTTCGTTATATTGTCCGGTCCTGGTGATTTGTCTAGTTTTTGCGTTTCAATTGCTTTTTCGACTTCCCTTAGTAGTATTTTCGGTATTTGTTCTCGTTCTTCTGTTAGGTCGATCTCTTTTGTTTCTCTTTGGTTTCTGTAAAGTGATTCGTAAAACTCAGTTGCTGTTTTTATTATGTCTATTCTTTTTGATTTAGTGAATCCCATTTTGTCTTTTAATTTAGGTATCCATTGTTTCGTATCAGTTAGTCTTTTCTGTGCTTTCCGTATTCCTCCTGATTTGTTAATGTACTCTTCAATAGTTTTTAACCTATTTGATTTCCTTTGCTTTCTAATTTTTTCCCTGATTTCTTTGCTTAATTTTGCTATTTCCAACCTGATTTCTTTGTTTTTATTGTTGCTCTGTATTAATACCTTCCTATTTTCAAGTAAAGTTCTAATGTCACTTGTAATTATGTCTGTATTTTTGTTTTCCTTTCCTGTAGCATTTGGTAGTTTTAGTATTTCTTCTACTTGGTTGTACTTTTCTTGTATCGATAGTTTTGCTAATTCTTGTTCCTCTTTAAGAAATATGTCTTGCAAGTTGTTATTTGTTCTCAATAAATCGATATCGCTTATTTCTCTTTTCGACTTGTGATTGTTTATCCTTAATTTTCTTAGTGGTTTTGATTTAAGTTCTGCTCTCACCATCCTGTGGTCCGTATTAAAATTGAAATTGTTGATGACATTTATGTTTTTTAAGTTAGTTGGTTTGTTTGTGAGTATAAAATCGATCTCGTTCTTAGTTTCTCCGTTGGGTGACCTCCAAGTCCATTTGCGATTCTTTCTTTTACGGAACATGCTGTTCATAATCATTAGGTTGTGTTCGTGTGCAAAGTTGATAAGCATTTCTCCATTTCTATTTCTCTTTCCGCTTGTGTATAGCCCCATTATTGTGTCCTCGAAGTCCCCTCTAGTGCCAATTTGTGCATTAAAGTCACCCATTACAATTAGGTTTTTGTGTGAGTATATTCTAATGGCTTTATTCAATTCAGAATAGAATTTTTCCACTTCTTTCGCTTTCGACTCGTCCGTTGGTTCTGTAGGTGAGTACACTTGAATAATGGACCACTTTTCCTTATAGTCCGGGAGAGTTATATTCAGAATAGCAATGCGTTCTGATATCCCAATTATTTCTTCTATGTTTTTGGTATATATTTCTTTAATTAGGAAGCCTACTCCATTGTATTATGTAGAATAGAATGGTTTAAATACGGTCCGCTAGAGGCGCTGTTGAATTTACCATACAATGTGTCTAAATCTGTGAACTATCTATACAAATAAATAAAATTGGAGTGTCTGTTTGTAATATTAAAATACCCGCGTGCCTAAGTGCATTTGGATGTATACACGGTACCTATACCGGAACAACATTTTTTAAATTTTTTGTCTGTCTGTCTGTCTGTCTGTCCGTCTGTCTGTCTGTCTGTCTGTCTGTCTGTTTGTTCCGGCTAATCTCTGAAATGGCTGGACTTATTTTGACGGGACTTTCACTGGCAGATAGCTGATGTAACAAGGAGTAACTTAGGCCACTTTTATTTAGAAAAAAAAATAGGATCTCACGAAAAAAATGAAAAGCAATGTTGCAGCGCAGCGCCTGATTAAGTTTGAGAGCAACAACCTGCAATGCGTCCCGCGGGCTCAGAATGGGCGAGCAGGCTGTTGTCAACGGTTGTCTTTGATAAATACCACGCGGACGAAGTCGCGGGCAACAGCTAGTAAACAATACAGTTAGTTAGTTGGTAGTGATGGGTTCGAATCCTGGTAGATACAATCTTTGTGTGATGAGTATGAATGTTTGTACTCAAGTCATGGATCTTTAATATATACTGAGTTCACCCTCAGTCCATTGTACGGTAACCAAAATACAAGCTTTGCTTAGTGTGGGACCGTATAGTTGGTGTGTTCGTCTGGCGATATTATATTACGTCTCAGTGCCATATAATGTCGTCAGTAGCACACACTGTTTGTAAACCTTCGTACCGTTCCATTTGAGTATTATTACTTAGTATTATGACAATTGGGTTGTTTGCTCACATGGCGTTGATGTTGCTCAAGCCGGTATTCGAACCCGGGATCCTCGGTACAGAAGGCCAATCAACTGTGATAATTGTCTAGTCAATCAGTCATGATCGCTTTTGACATTCAGTAGAATGTTGTTGTCCCTTTCAGGTTTGTGCAAAAAAGCATTCTGTCCTGTTCGTTCAGATTCAATTAATTCCAAGTTAAGGTAGGTACTGTTTATTGACTGTCGTTCTTCATTAATTCAATAGCAAAAACAGTTTATAGCCCAGAGACACAAGAGGTCGATGACCCTTCTAGGTTACCGAGATTTCGCGGTTAGAATCTTGCGTTTATTTGTTTCGGTTACCGCCGCGGTTAGATTAACTCAACGTTGCGCTGTGACCTTAAGATATTAGTGACTGCAATATTTCAATTTACCTAGAAATTTGTTCAGTTCGTAAAGTTATAATTAGAAATAATAATAAATATCGCCATACGAACACACCAACTATACGGTCCCACATTAAGCAACGCTTGTGTTATGGGCACCGTACAATGGACTGAGTGCGAACTCGGTATATAATACTTATATACATATTAAACATCCATGACTCGGGTACAAACATTCGTGCTCATCACACAAGGCTTGTCCCTACCACGATTCGAGCCCGGGACCTTCGGCGCAGAAAGCAGAGTCTCTACCACTGCGCTAATCAGGCCGTCAAATGCTTTGTAAACTCGAAGCCGTGGATCGTTTATAATCTGACCCACAAATTTTTAGACGTTCTCTAACTTTGTTAAATGTCATATAGTACTGCGCACTAGAATCATGCTTTGAGCAGTACCATATGACGGTTCATAAAGTTATATAACATCTATAAATTCGGGAGTAAATATATAAAACATAGTCGTGTTAGTGACACCATTTATAACTCAAGAACGGATGGGCCGATTTTTATGATCTTTGATTTTTTTAATCTGTCTTCGCCCCGAATAGCATAACTATTAAAAGATAGTAAAAGTAGCGGTTTTTACAAACCTTATGGTATGGTATCGGATTAGGAACTTTTTTAAGCAAACTTAATACATGGAGACATCCAATGCAGAATGCTAATATCGCAAAACACTAAATTACATCGTAAAGATGTCCAAATTTTTCGTAAAAAAATAAAAACCATTGACATTTTGAATTTCGCGCCCTGACCCTGAGCTTCCCACTTAAATAAATAAATATTACCAGACGAACATACCACCTATATGGTTTCAAACTAAGCAACGCTTGTATTAAGGGTACTGCACTCGTACAATTGACTGGGGGCGTTCCCAGTATAATATTATAATACTAGCTGCGCCCCGCGGTGTTACCCGCGATTAAAAAGTATACATTTAACCGGGATAAAAAGTAGCCTATATGCTATTCCAGACTATAGTCCATCTCTGTGCCAAATTTCATCCATCCAAACTTTCACATTTATAATATTAGTATGATAGATATTAAACATCCATGATTAAACAATCTCGGGTGCAAGCATTTGTGCTCATCACGCAATATTTGGCCCCACCAGAATTCGAACCTGGGACCCTTGGCACCGGAGGTACGCTCACTAACGACTGAGCGAATCAGCGGGCCTATTATATAACTCTGTTTCAGTCATTTCGTATATTTCTATCGACTATTCAGTCGACAGAAAAACTAGAAATTATTGCAACAGATTTGTAACAGTATTGTAATTTGTTTGCAAAATCTGTTTCAATGATCTCGCGTATATTGTCTTACTAGCTGCGCCCG